>CM056744.1:96629337-101429337 GCA_029851415.1 Eretmocerus hayati
TTTCGCACAAAACGTTCTGCTGCTATCCCGATTATTGACAAAAGAAGTTCACTCTATATATACACAAGCGAGTCAATTCCATCGAATACGTTTTTCCCATGAAAAAAAAATAAAAATAAAAGGAAATGGAGCAAAAAGAGGGAAAACGCGCTAGAGCGTATATAGATCGACGAGTATTTGGTGCGGCAGTCCGCTGACACTCTTGGGGATCCAATTCGAATTGGCAAACAGCGGTGCCAGAAGTACTCGATATCGATATATATATATATATAACCATACAAAACGCCTCGAGGCTTCTATAACACATCACACATTTTAGCAAGGAATATAAAGTTGAAGTATATGGCACAGCATCACATGAGAAAACGAGAACACGAGTTTACACTTGATCTAACCACATACACACATACATACACACACATATATATATATATATATATATATATATCGTTTCAAAAACTATATAGATAAATATATATGTGTGTATGTATGTATGTGTGTGTGTGGGTATATATGAGTGCAAGCGCCATCATAGTTGCCACTAACAAATATGATGGACTCCGATCGAGAGTAAGTAAAAACTCGTTTTAATCGAGCTGAATGATTGAACTCAATTCCCAATTGAGTTATATACGCGCACTATATAGAACCGTATACATTTTGTATACTATGCTGGCCGCTGTTCTGTTACTGCTTCAACTGCTGATTCTAAACTGCAAGAAAGGCTTTAAGAGATGTATTATGAAAGCTTCGAGAATTCATTGCAATCGAGTGGTCGGTTGGTGGTATAGTTACTCTGTAAGTACAATTGCAGTACCAGATAAGATTTTTTTTTTTTGCAGTCGACGATGATGATGATGGAATTTTCAATTTTTAGATATTTGTATACGATTTTCGAATGTAATACACTCAATTCTGGACTAATGGATGAAAATTAGATCTGAATTTCGAATTTTTTGACTCAACAGTCAAATTTCGATTCGTAATTCATGAACTTATGAACTTTGATGTTTCTTTCGATCAGTTCGTTCAAAAATCCCAGAACACATTTTTCAAAGTGAAGTCGTATCTGTAAATCAAACTTTTTGCACCAAATTCATGTAGGTATAGGTAATTATGATCACAACAAAACGCTCTATGAATTCGTTACTAATTAATTACGGTTTGCGTACGAACGGCTGCGAGACGCGACGGCAATGCCTGACAAGGACGCGAGAAGCTTTTTTTGTTGCACGCCCAAAAGTTTCCTTTCCGACAATTCCGCGTTTTATGCATCACTGCTTCCGTCGCAACTCATGACATTTAATTCACTATAGCGAATCTTGCTCTCTTTGATTGAATGATTCATTAAATTTTGAGTGTGTACGTGTGTGTGTTTTTGTCGTTAAATTGTGTGACTAACGGTATAAAGTAATTTAGCGCTTGAAATTGTCCAATTAAATTTTGAAACGGGCGGAGCATCAGCCTTGGAGAGTATAATAGAGGGAAAAACTATTCGATAAAATATATAAAAATTGAATGGAATGAATGAAAAAAAAAGACATGAGATGATTATTTGGTCTCATATATTAAACATCAAGGACGAAAAATCTACAAAATTACTCATGAAAAAAAAAGACTTTTTGTTCATGTCGAAAAAAAAATCGCTCGATCTCTCGTGCTGAACTTTCAAATTTCTCATAATAAATACCTCGATCTTGAAACAAATTTTTATAATAACGATGAGCTAGACGACACTCTCTTTTCTCACTCACAAACACATACATACTCACTTTCGCAAACTTTTCTTTAGATATACATTTTCAAAACGGGGCAAAAACAGCTGCTGCAAATTATACGAAAATCAGAACGACCGTTGGCTCGAACTACCGCGATTTATTTACTCTTTTGGAAAGCTCTTGATCTGGGTAAAATTTTTGAGTCGCGTATATCTCTATACAAGAACATGTTGTTTATTTTGAGCGATGAATGGAACGTTCAAAATTGAATTTCCTTATATATACGTTCCAAGGAGCATTCCAATATTCGTAAAATTTCGCGCGCAGTCGTTATTATTGAATGATTTCTGATGCTACCCCTTTCTATTTATTTTCACTTTCGTATCAATCAATTTCATATTCTATATAATTTATTATTAAACACATCGTATAAAAGCCCCTGAATAACCGATATAGTCGATTTAACGGATATTCAAGGTACTTATTGCACCGTAGAAGAGAAAAAAAACTATGCCACGCGCCGAGCTTTTGTGATATCGAGTGACTCTCATTCGCACCTTTATTCTGTCTTTTTTTTCCGTATAATGTATGTGAACATCGCCCTCGCTGACCGCAAACAATCCGCATCGCGCAGCCTCGGACAGCTTCCGCATCACATTTTACCTTATAATACAAATTCTTCCGATTGGCCGATTTGTGTACATATCCTGTTTTTACATCTTTTTCAATAATTACCTTCTATCTCGAGAATACGTAAGCAAGACCGAAATTGATTGCGCGCGATAATTTGAATTTTTTTACACTTTTTATCTTTCTCTCCATTTATACATGATTCAGAGCCAAAAATTGCGACGGTATGTATATGTTGAAAAATAATCGTTTGAGTGTGTGAAAAAATTTGAATTTTCATGTATATGAGTGAATGAACATACTGGCTCGTGCAAGTATTAGTAACGAACGACCTTAGACAGACGCGACACGGAAATCGATATAATGATGTATTTAACGAAAAAATAAAGAAATGGTCGTTTTCTCCCAAAGACGAAGACAATGAATATATTATGCGCAAGAGTTGAATTATTACAATGATTGTGAATATTTTCAAACCGATTCTTCTCTCTCATTATTCGATTCAAATTACAAAATCTCCATATCGTGAACGTGGGCGCGCAGTTATCTCTGCCGTCGCATCGATTGGAGAGACGTCTATATCGATAAAACTTCAACTTTGATGATGATGATGATGATGATGATAATGATTCGTGATCGATTTTTTTCATATACATTCTTACACCGATCTATTTACTACAGACTATAATGATGACCGATTCGGAATCGTGCGGAGCCAGCGCAAAGGTCGGACGTTACACATTATTAATTTCGCGCGCTGTTTTCCGAAATTATTTTTCAGTCTCTGATGGAGAGCATCTGGACCCTTTATCACGCACTTTATACGTAGCGTAATCTATGACTCGTATAAGGGGGAGAGTGGAAATAAGATTGAAAAATCAAAAAAAAAAACAACATACATGCACACTTTCTCTCGCTGGCATTTACACTCGTTACACGTTCATCAATATCGATAAGACTACGTCACATTCACACTCTCAGACCGATTATGAAGTAGAGTAGCTGCTTCGACGACGACGACGACGACGACGACGACGACGTTACTGCTGATTTTTTACTGCGTTCAACTGCTTCCAACAATGATGATTTTCGACACTTCTTGACTCAAACAACGTGTAATCTTCTCGAAGTGGCGTAAAAACAATAATAACTATCGTGTGCTTAGCACTTTGCGTAAGATCACCATGATTTCTCTTCTTCTCTCACTGCACTCACATGAAATTGCACAAACGATGTGACGACGAGAATATTTCGACTCAAACTTGTTTCTTGACTTGATGCTGGATACAGGAATCTCCTTGCAGAAGCTTGAATATTCACTTTCTTTGTTACTTTCTCAATATTAATTTCATTTTCTAGCTGTCTCGTGTCACACAAAATTCAAATAAAAGAAATAGAAGATCCACATATTTGACTCTTTGTTCCACAACATGGGATGCGTTTACTCAATTCTTGGATCCTCTTCATTTGGTTAATTTTCTCTCAACAATAAGCAAATCCACAGTGGGCAACAAGAATGATCAAAGTCCATGGAAATTTTTGTGGTATCACAATCCACTTCACTCCTGCATTTATTCAATCACTCAATAGCTTTTTTGACGCATAAGCTCTACCCTGGGATTGCCTGAAAGGGTTTTTGGGAGAGGGTGACAGAACACAACCTAGGAGAACGTAACAGTCCCTTGTCACAGGTAAGGAATCACTGGGTGAAAGAAGTTGGATGATTTCTTTCTCTCCTAGGTTTACATGATGCATAAAATTGCTGGCACACAGCGCTCAGACTTCTGGTACCACATCTCCCCAGTAGTTTCAGCTGGCAGCTGGTGATTGCTTAAACCTTGTGGTCTGTAAACCCTTCAAAATTCGGCAAATTCTCTGGCACATTTTTCAGTTGACGAAATTCTCAGAGCTTCCTCTTCGTAATCGTCAAAGTTACTGGTGTCACCAGGCCCCTTACATCTGGGAATAAATGGAGCCTCGAGTCGTTTTTGGAAGACTGCAATCCAGTCAGTGCTGGCAAACCATTTGTGTCCTTTGATATCATTGACTCCTGCCTTGAGGTTTCCAAACCTCTTGGTGAGATCCACTTGGAGTAGGCTCCGCAGAAGATCCTTCAGCTCTGAGCCAAAGTGTGAGGGAAACCGCACTTTCCCACTGACTATTTTTTCGTAAATCTGAATGGGCTGGTCTGCAAAAAAAGGTGGGTAGCCTGCTGCCATTTCGTAAACCAAGACTCCAAGAGCCCACCAGTCGACAGCTTTATTGTAGCCCTTGCTCAGGATAATTTCTGGAGCAAGGTATTCTGGCGTACCACACAGGGTCCACGTTCTGCCTTTGACTCTCTTGGCAAAACCAAAATCTGTGACTTTGAGATAACCCTGAGAATCAATGAGCAGATTCTCAGGTTTGAGATCTCTATATATGAGATCCAAATAGTGCAAGTACTCGAATGCCAAAACTATCTGGGCAGCATAAAATCTAGAGTGAGGCTCGGAGAATCTGCCAACTTTCCTGAGGTGACTGAACATCTCTCCACCTGGTACATACTCGAGCACCATATAGAGATTGGAGTTATCCTTAAAATGAAAGCGAAGCGATACAAGAAAGGGAAAATTTATTGCCTGTAGAATCCTCTTCTCGTTGAGGGTGTGCTCGACCTGCTTGAGTTTAACAACTTTCTGCTTGTCGAGTATCTTCATGGCATAATACTCCTTTGTGGGCTTGTGCTGTACTATCATGACTCTACCAAAAGAGCCTGTACCCAGAGTCTTGATTCTATCAAAATCTTCCAAGGAAGCGGTATTGGTTGGATTCCGCTTCCATTTCTCCTCGAACTCTTCCTTGGCCTGCTCGAGGAACTCCTTGACGCTCTCGGCTGCGTCCACCTTCTTGTTGGAGCTGCCGGCATTATTTCCCATTTTGGAGCCGCTCGAGCCCGCTAAGGCTCCACGGATGTCAAGTTTTTTCAGAATGTCGGCTGCCTTGAATTTACCTGGCTAAACTGGAAAACGGTGCACGGCCGCACTGGCGTGCCGTGCAAGTTATATCTATCCGCTCGTCGGTCACGCGGAGGTGGCCCCCCTAGCCAAAGTGGGTCATCCGTTCAGACATTCTACCAGATGTAGCTGTCACACCAGGAGGTAACTTTCACTCCAAATCTTCTTGAATACGCTACTCTA
This sequence comes from Eretmocerus hayati, assembly GCA_029851415.1. Lineage (NCBI taxonomy): Eukaryota > Metazoa > Arthropoda > Insecta > Hymenoptera > Aphelinidae > Eretmocerus > Eretmocerus hayati. The sequence goes on from CM056744.1 coordinate 96,634,865, forward strand.
GGAGTAACTGATTACGTTGCTAGTAGATGATGTCTGCAGGGGGAGGCAGGTCGACGTCAGAAGGTGGCTTATATGCAGGCTGTTGGCAGCTTTTCAGTCGTCCGATCGATGCGAGGCGGCGGCCACCACCAATACACCACCAACAAACCAACACTACTTTACACCACACCACCCAGTTAGCGGGTGTGAGCTGCTGCTGCTGCTGCTGCTGCCGGCGATGGCCCGCACTTAGGGCTTACTATCAACACACAGCTTCTCGCAGACGATGTGCACCAGGAGCAGAACACTACGACCTTGTGGACGGCACTGTTATAGATATATTCACAAAACTTTAGCCAGCAACACCAGATTAGAACTCGAAGCTCTGCCTAAAATGGCGGACACATCAGCGCTCGCGCTATACACAGAGTATTTCCTCTCTCTCGAGAAAGATAGAGAAGGTCGTCGACGACGGAGACACACTGATAGCCCGCGGCGCGCACCTGTGACACCGCCTCTTTAATTTTTTCACTATCTCACAGCACTATTTTTTTTCTTATAGCACAGCCTGAAATTATTATCTTTCTTATCGTGATTATAGAACACTGCACCAACTTGGCGAGATTGACTCTCTCACACAAATAATCCAGGGCTACCGGGTACAGCTGATGATAATGATGATGGATTCTGGAGCAGCTCCTGATGGAGCATTGATGGTAAATTTCGTCGAATGAGCCACTGTGATACCTCTGACTTGGCTGCAGCTAACTGCCCCGTTGGCTGCGGGAGTTATGCTGCTATACTGCGATAAGAAATAATTAAAGCCAGGTCCGACGATCGGAGCCCATAATATATACTAATATATATACTCTCACTTATTCGCTCGAGAGCTGAGCTGGGCTGCTGTATATTCTCTGGCTTTTGATGATGAGGGATCTGGCTTCTTCCGACGAGAAAGATTTTCCTTGCCTCCGTAACTCTATCGCGCACACGCGCACTGAGTTTATAGATGGAAAGCAGCACAGAAACCCAGCCCGATAACATCCAGCTTTATTTCAGCCACACACACACACGCGAGCGATAGATCGTTCGTCTGCTGCTATTTCTATTTTCCGATAAAAGCTATGCTGCTGCTGTCACCGGTGAAGGCGGACAAAATAATCACAAAGGAAAGATAATTTTCTCATATGCCGGCATCCGTCAATGCCGCGACCTTCGCTGGACGCTGGACATGAGATGTTGTTGGAATATTTGAACTGGAGATGGAAGCACCACCGCGATTTCGTGAAAGCTCTCAAGCTTGCAAGTACGCTACCTGAACAAATATTATGTTTAGGGATGCTTCCTTCCTGGCGACGATTGAAACACTTTTGTAACGGCAAGTTTTCGAATCGTTCGTTTGATAGGCTGCTTTTACACCGTGTCAATTCGGCCCAATTCTAGCCCAATTCGTCGCTGGCGACGTAACGAGATTGCTGCAATTTTCACGCGCGTAATTCAAAATCTTGCTTATTGAGGTAACCCAAGATGGAAATTGAGTGACTCCGATCAACCCACTCGATGAAAATTGTTCTTCCCTTGAAGTGTGCTGAATACGAATTCGAACTCTGTTCCCACCTAGAGGTGAAAATGAGACGTTTTGGCTTCAAAGTCGATTTTCACGCATTTTCTCCGCCATTGGAAAGAAAAGAAGTTCATATTCGTGTTCAGCATCCTCAAAAACGATGGTTAGAACAATTTTCAACCGGCGGCTTTTGACTCAAAACTTTTGAGTCACTCCATTTCGATTTTAGGTTACCTCGATAAGCTAGATTTTGAATTTCGCGCGCATGAAAATTGCAACAAATCTCAATCTCGCGACATCGCGGCGACGAATTGCCACCGTGAAAAAGCAGCCTAATCGAACACATTTAAAACGCGAAATAAGCTCGTTGTGAAATTTTTGCAACGCAACCATGTCAGTGCTAACCAAAAATTACCTAGAGCAGACTAGCACTAGAGGTATGATACGTAAATTATTCAATCTTGGGTATATTCGATTTTAGATTTGATACCTGGCTGTATAAATTTAATTTTCGTCAGCACGAATATGAGGTTTGATCTTGCTTACAGACTCAACAAATATTCGTGTCCAATATACAAATATCCTTGCCGGACGTTTTCAAAAAGTTTGAACAGCCATATGAGGATTTCGATATTGACAGGAACCTTCTAAAAGCTGGATCCAATACATTACTACCCCAAAATTCGTAGCCCTTGTATAAAAGCTTTCGTTGACTTATCTATGTTACACAGATATTGACTTCGTGGAGCTTGCAAGCTCGTTTAGACATTTAATACCTCTCAGTTTCAGTGTCCGCAAAAATTGAAATCAAAGTGAAACTTATCCGTGCAGAAAGCAATAACAATCTTCGAATCTTAAAAAAGGGTAGAGCTCATCGCGTTGAATAAACTTTTGCTTGTAGCATCTGAAAATTAACCTCACCTCACAAATGTATCAGTACAGTAAGTTGAAAATTCATTCCAAAAGAACTGAGTTCTCCCAAAGTCTTATAATTCATCCTCGATTTAGTTTTGACTGTCGAACTCGGTTGCTTCCAATATCTTTGTAAAGTCAAAATCATTCATAAATCTCAATTAAGAATTAAGCTCGGCAAGAAGATTCAAGGACTTGAAACAAAGACTTTGTATTACTAACTGCAAATAATAAACAAGTCTTACATGTATAAATTGGGAGACATTTACAATCCAGGCTGACTTCGATCACGAAAAAATTTTGAATTTCGCACGAATGCGGAATGCGGTAAACCACTTTTGACTTGATCTTGCAGTATACGATTCCATACGAAATTTGCAAGATTTACCTCCTGTGATGACGATGATTTGAGCTTCACCCTCGTCTGTGCCTGCGATTCCAATTTCACCGAGCATGGCAGAGAGGAAGCAAAAGGGAAAGGCTCTTTACACTTTTATAATACACTTTTCGTGTGTCTGCGGTACAACTCATCCGCGGAAAGAGAAGTGCACACGCGACATTTTGCCGCGTCGGCGTTGTTTTCTCACCATGTGCAAAAATATATATATAAGTAAGCCGGCCGGCACGATGCGAATAAAAACAGGTTTTTTGCTTATGTATGTCCTGTATGTGTTCGTGCTGCACCGGTACTTACTCTCTGAATCTTCTTATATACTGTCGTCTGATTTATTTTTAACGCTGTCACTATACAATTATACTAACGCGTCTCAGTTATTTGCGGTCATGATTTTTGTATACGTACACGAATTATTACAGAGTGGAGAACTTTCAGATACTTTCGATTTCTTCCTCAATTTCTTCTCTCTAAACCCATGATGCGATTTTTGAAAATAAGTGTTTAGGATATAGTGTGAGTATTCTGCGATATATTGATTAAATTAAGAATGTATGTTCTACTGTGACAAATTATTTACCTTGAACCGCAGCATACATATAACAAGAATTTGTCAGGTGAGTGAATTACTGTAACCACGCGTAGTGAGGCAAAGTGAATTTCTAACAAGGCCCTCACCATCAAGGTCTGTGTTATCTTCATTATTTCGATGAAAGAGTTGTAGCTGACATAATTATATTATGCGTCAGCGGATTCCCATTCCCATACTTCCTGACTATAACATCATCATCAAAATTGCTTTGAAATTTTTTCACTTCCATCTAGTGGGAGATTTTTCGATTCTCTCCATTCCTTCACACATATTTTGTCTATTTGACTTAATTAGGCTGGAAGCTCTTAAAGCACACTTTTTTCAGATTTTTCTAGCAGTTACCAAACGTCGAATCATAGGAAACCGTACTCACTCAGATTATAATAATTTAGTTCTGTTTAGCGGATATTCCATGAGATGCTCAAAGCATATATAATTACGCTTATAAGCGTCAGTGAGATACAATACACTATAAAATTAATGACTGATGGATGATCCCACTAAATCACGATATTCCCGATGCATATCATCGTCTAAAGATGTGTTTAACCATCAAGGAGAGAATATTTAAATTCATTCACTGGAATAATGAATAAATATATTCATTCATTCATGTTCCAACGATCCCCATTCTCGCCTATTTACATGTAGTGTTTTTACTTTCAATGCTACGTGAACATCATTTGACCATACATCATACATCATGGCTGAAAAACCATGATGTATGGTGTAAAAAGTTGCGGTGCTATCCTATCAAACCTCCAATAGTTATTTAAGATACAAGGAACCTATATAAAAGCCTTATTATTACACGGCGTGAACTTGCCAATCACGGTGCCAATCACGCCGTGTAATAACCAATCATACAATCATTTGACCATACATCATACATCATGGCTGAAAAACCATGATGTATGGTGTAAAAAGTTGCGGTGCTATCCTATCAAACCTCCAATAGTTATTTAAGATACAAGGAACCTATATAAAAGCCTTATTATTACACGGCGTGAACTTGCCAATCACGGTGCCAATCACGCCGTGTAATAACCAAGGCTCTTGGGCCCCGAGTATCGTACAAACTTGTTATAATCATACGATTCAATGATTGGACCAGGAATCATCTCAATATGAAAATATAATCGTTTTTAGACTACTATCAATATGATAGATTAGTAAATGAGATTGGCAAGTTATATGCTCTTTTCTTCGCGCGCGCGCCGCGAGAAAAGATAAAAGCAATAATTGACGTTTCTGCTCACTAACCTGGTGCTGTGTTCTCAAAATGATTCATTTTCACGTGAATATATCACTTGTGATGGGCCTATTTTTTAAATGAATGATCATAAAAAGGTTTTGTGGGTTCGGAAGGATATGCTATAATGTATGGTTCAACACGTTCACTACGATGGGCCTCACGGGTAGAATCCACGCGTCCTTCAGTGTGTGCGATGGGCCACACCCGTGGGGCCCACAAAAATTCATAGAAGTACTTCTATGTACTACAAAAAGTACATAGAAGTAAATAGATATCAAATAGATAATTTTCCAACAGGTTTGACTTCCGGAAGTGCCAAAACGCACGTTTGTTACACTCTCTCGCCCTCGCAGTAAACTGATATTCGCGTAGCAATGAATGTAATAAGCTATTAGGGGTTGTTTAACTAGATATAAACTAGACAGGAATGGGGATCACTGAATTTTCTCCCAGCCCGTCGTGGGTGAAGTATTTTAAATTAGGTACCCAATTTTGGATAAATTGCCAAAAATTAGGAATCCCACGATTTACATTACGCTTATCTACTGCAGAATCTCGAGATCGATTAGGTGAAATGATTTTTGAGACGAAAGATGAAAATTAAATCTTCTAATGAGGTAAAATACATATCATTGACTCACTGTATGTACATCTTAAAGTTGTTTACCAATCCATTGAAATGTAACAAATTTTGTTATGATTTTACTGGAATAGCGAGGCTAGCGCTCCGAGACCCGCCAGTCCAACGCCAACGACGACGGCTTTAACTATCCGCGCAAACCAAAATTTGGAAAAACGCAAAGATTTACGATCTCCTTGGCTTGTTTTGATACCACTGAGATCACCACTGGTCCGAATTCCATCCTAAAATTCATAGATCATGGATTACAGCGAACAAATCACAGCGGGCAAATCCTTACGCTGTGAGCCTCGAACAAAAATCGTAAATAATATTCTTGGGTCCATCAGCAGATTCATTATCGCCTTTTTCGCAAAGCTGAGAGTATAACTTCGATTGATGGATCCAAGGGATTCTGATTCTAGTCTGAGGCTCCAGAAAAAGAGAAGCGATGAGAATCCATCACCGTTCAGATAATTTATTCTTCTGCACAGTGCTCGAAATGGGACGAGAGGTTTGATAAAAATGTTAATAAAACGAAGCTCATGGTGGTTTAGTATACCATGATTCCGCTGGAATTGAAATGGAGAAATCCTCTTTTTGGAAATGCGAGTTAGATTCAAGTTTCTGCATGTTACCAGATTGAGCATTTTTGAGCACTTCTATACGTGGCATATGGTCATTGCTTCCAACGGCCATAACTCAAACGAATCTCAATATCTTTCAACCTCAACTCGTTTTGAAGATTATTTCATGACCTTTAAGCTAATGTATATTTGATTTCAACAAAACTAGAGCCAAACTATCTCAGGGGTTAGAGGTTCAAAAAGTCCGAAGTCCAAGAAGCAGATTTCAAGTACCGTCAAATTGGGTAACTTTGGTACAGTGGGTGCAACTTTGGTACACCTTTCAAAAATGACTTTCAAAGCTGCATTCAGCTAGGTGGATGATTCTATCGCTCTGAAACCTATCCTCCCTTCTTGGCACAGACATAAACAATGATTTAAGCTACCGTAGATTCCGTGTGGATGGTTGTACTCGTTTATCGAAGTTTTTCCCAAAAAGGCTGATTTAGCAGCGACACGCGAGTGGTCCAGTTAGTGTACCTGGCAAGAACTGTTCCGGAACGAACTACGGGTGAATAACGCTACATTTTGACCACACATATCACCATATCGAAGAAACCATCGTTATTCCGGGGGATTCACAGCATTTGGAATTTTAATGAATAAAAAACCTGAAAGAACCCATGAAAAAGTGTACCAAAGTTACCCCACTCTAGGTAAGAAGCATGAAAATAGTGTAACTTCAATACAACTTCCTATGACAGCTTCTTTTCATCTCACCTTGAGTCGAGTGATGGTCTATGAGGTTGAAAAATCTTTCAAACAGCTTAGAACAAGACTTCTGAACGATTAAAATTGATTCACTCGCATGGTGGTGGGTGAAATTGAAATATTTTGTAAGTGCACCAAAGTTGACCTATCGGGGTCTAACTTTGGTACACTTCTTCAACTGCTAATAGCTCCGGCTTAAAGTCATCAAATTGAACTTTGTAGCCCGTCAATCGAAAGCTAAAACTGTAAGCTCTCGATTGACCACTAATGCGTGGAAGTGGGTTTTGTCAATGTATGTTGAGATGCCGAGCCAAAGAAAATAACAAGTAACGAAATCGTACCAAAATTACCCAATTTGACGGTACTATTTCTGGCTTTCTAGTAACGAGTGGTAAGAAGATGTTTGACCAAAACTAAAGTTTTGAAAAACTATGGTTTTAAATTTCAATTTCACTTTCCCCTTTTCACTTTATCGTTTTTATTTACTTGACACTTTTGCTTGTTATCACGTATCACATTTCACTTTGATTCTATTCGAAGACTGCTCCTTAAGAATCCTCCTCCAGTCGGCTGATTTCTCGGCACCCCGGTCTGGCTCCTTAGCTCCACTTTTGAATTCATCTTCCACTTTTTACCTTATCGTTATCAAGTTTCACATCGCATCATCTTTATAATTTTTTAGTTTTTAATCTCACTTTTCACTTTGATTCCATTGAATGACTGCTTCTTGAGACTTCCCTCCTCCAGTAAGCTGATTTCCTGACGTCCGGCTCCTTTTGTACTTTCCACTTCCAAGGTTTGTTCCTTAATCTTCTTCTCTTCTTCTCTGGTTTCCTCTGCTCTAGTAGAACAGTGGAGACTGAGCAGAATTTGCTACTTTCAATTGTTTTACCCTTTCATTTGCAATTCTTTGCATTGTTGTTCTTTTTTATGACACATTGATGTTCCACTCATGGCCTCCTCTTCTGTTGAGTAATGATTTCCGTTCTGTTCTGTTGAGTGAGGGTAATGTGTGTTGATGAGTGCGACGAATGAACGATGAGTGATGAAAGATGAAAATGTAGAGTTATGAGATGATCAAAATGTAGAGTGATGAGATGTGCTTGATGGTTGAGAGAGTAGTGTGATGACAAAATATGAACGTTTCTCTGGAACTTTTGCCTTTGCTGAAAATCATTGAAAAACGAAAAATGAGAACCACTCAACGCACACCTGGGACCTTTTGCTCACATATTTGTGTAGTATTGAGAGTTACAAATCCACTATTGAAACTTGTATAGAGTAAGTGGCATCGCCAAAATCACGTTAATGAGTCGAACTTAAAGGTAGTTTTCTGCCGATTTTCCAGAATTTCCTAAGCAATTATTTGGCAAAATTGACAATTTCAACGAATGCCTTGGGCTTTTTGCAGCTTCGTAAGGTTAGGGTATCCGATCACGATTGATTTATCAACATGGAGCTCAATCCGCCAATGTGGGATGAGAAAAACTGAATTCTTTTCATGAGTCACGTTTTTTCTATTTCATTTCAGAACGGTCGTATTCTAGATAGAAATATCGCACCAAAACGGGACTCGTCGCAAAATCTTCGCAATTGCATCTACTTCAGATATGCATTCCAAAAATTATGTTCAGAGTCACGGTGTGAGCTTGGCGTAATCATCTTTGAGTTGAACGAGACATGATTGATTTTTTATTTCCAATTTTTGAAGTCGTGAAATTTTGGCTGGATTGGTAGCAAACTATCGCGCTCCTGGGCCATTTTTCTTCAATATTTTATCCACCAAATACAGCTGGAATCAACCCGAAAAGTTGCGTGGCATGACCAGAGTATCCGTAAGACTGCACGAGAGTACCAAGTATTTCCACAGGATCTTCCCCACATTTTCTCTCTTTGAGTGAGCTAGAATGAATCAACTTACTTCTAATCATACAAGGGCCAGAGATATCTCATTTTGAGTCTTGGATGATGGTATTTTCCCTTCGATTGGGGCCGATAGATTTGATTGTTCTCTTTATCATCATCCATAACTGTATTCCAGCAGGTGTAAAAGTTCCAGAGAAGTGCCATTATCTGTATAATTTAGTCTCACGGATATCAACGCAAGACAAGATAGCTTATGAAATTTGTCAACTATTATATGCATGTACCAACAATAGATACAAATTGACACTTTGAATGAAAAAAGGTTGTTCTCTCCTAATAAACACTTTGATTTTGATCAGTCGTATAATTTTTATTATTAATTAGTAATTGATAAGTGAACATTGGATTGCTATTGCTGAAATTTTCACGTTCCGATGATTCCTAGAAGTTCTTCCGTTCAATGATGGGTCGCATCAAAGAAGATCATCACTGCTCCTTGTAGGGCCTGTAAGAACATTTCTATCAAATAGAAGTGTCTCCGCGAAGATTTAGGATGATATGAGTTGAATCCACTGTCCTGAGCACCAACCTAGAATATTTCATTGGAACGTGTATTTTAATTTTCAATTGATCAAGATAGGAACATTTTTTTTAGTCATCTTCCAATAACCAATAAGATTTCCCAAAACCACAGCGGCTGAGAATCTTTCCTTCTGAGAACCAATCACAAGTGATGGGTGAGTTTCGAATTCTCTCTAATGTATAGATATAAGAAGCTATGTAGTCTCAAAAAGTAACATGACCAAATTTCACTCCTTTGTTCCAGGACAATATCATTTTTAGTAAATGTATCGTTGTCGTGCTACTTTTTTGACTGACGAATTGGTTATCTATTATACAACCAGATTTTAAACTACCCTCAAGAAAATTTTTCCAGTAGAAAGTTTTCAAACTTTTGACTTTTCGTAAACCCCAGTCCTATCCTAGTTCATAACTAGGGTATTTGGATGATAAAAAAGATCAGGGACATCGACTCGAACAGCAATAATGATGATAATTCAAGTAATGACTAGGAATAGTCGAATAATATATCTTTTTTTCGCTCATGTCTCGTTGTATCAAGTACTTTTAATCAATCATTTTGATGAGTCAGGATGATATTATATTATTGACGCAATGAAGGAATTACATCTTGACTCACCTAAACAATCGATTATGAATACTCAATAAGAATAGTCAAAGTCATGATCAGAGCTGACCGGCTATCCTGTAAAATTAATTGACCACAGAGTTTTTCGAAACTTGATGAAAGCGTATCTGTGCAAAATCTTAGTCGACCGTCTTGCTTCGGAGCCCCAGCCACTGAAACTCCAGGGTTTTTTGATGGATTTTAACTTTGCGCTTATGATAGAAGTGAATGACAGGGAAGAATAATTGTAAAGTAATATTTACTAGCGATATTGCCTTGCTCGCTAACGCTCGCTCGGCATCACTTTATTTGGGAAACTCGATAGTTTTGCGATTTCTAAAGGTATTTTAAAATTTTTAGAAAGTTGTTAAGGTAGGTTTTTTAATAGGATTCTTCACTACTAAGACTATTGATTAATAAAAAACTTCTGAAGCTTTTAAAAGTTAACTTCCCCATACAGGTTCACGCACGCAAGCACAAAAAAACTCTCCAATGTTCGATATTACTGTTGTTTCTACATTTTCCAGAAGACTACTTTTGGAAAATGTAGAAACATACTTTTGAATTGATACTTACTTTTGAATTCATCGAAGAAGTTTCTATATATTATAAGAAACCTTTCAACTATACGTGACTGATGAGGATCTGTAATAAAAAAACTAGAAAGAAAAATTTTTTCCGCTCTAGACTCAATTTCTAGACGCACACAGCTGATAAGGACTTCCATCTCAATACAAATACTTGTCTACATATGTGACATTCTCAATGGTTCGCTCTGAATTGTCGTAAAATTATCTCAAAAAAGACTATAAAATGAAATTCTAACGGAATGAGGATAAAAGATAATAAAGAAAATGATGAGATAACTCAAAGATAACGGAAAGATAACTAAAAATGAAAAAATAACCGAAAGATGACGTTGAGATAAAAAGATAATCAAAAGATAACTACCAGATAATCTTAGATGATAATATAGACGAAGATACAATAAATATTTAGATACACGCGACATCGATCTTGAAAGTCGTTAGAGGGAGCTGATAAAAGTATATATAAAACTGAAGCGGCGAGTAGGGCCAGTCTGTCTTAACCCATCGTGGGGTGAAGTCAATGCCGCTCCTGATGATCGAGGAATCACTTCGGAAGCCAACCTCCAGGAGATACGGGATCAATCGGAGTCTATCACAGGGGACTTTACAGGTGAGTAATTTCATCTAAACAATTGAATACACAAACATCTAAACATATAACTTCAATAATTATATAATGTTTCATTCAAGTTGTAGCATCCAACAGTATGGAGCAATCTCAACTCCAGTCTCAACTCATCATCATTCGGAAATTCCCGGAGCATCATAGGAGGCTGCAATGGTGAGTCTTTATTGATCACTCAATCAATAATTAATTGATCAATTAATATTAATCAATAGGCATAAAATAATCGATACACTCACTCATATGAATCCACAGTTATACACACACACACACACACACAAACACGAACTCACTCACATATATTCACGCTCATTCACTCACATATAAATATACCTACCACACAATTCACTAACACATAAACAAATTCAGTTGGTCTATGAACAATAATATAACTTTCATTTTATTTATTTTCAGCCAATAGATCAGTCCAACATCCGATTGCAGCTGATCATTCAGATGTGTAAGAAAAATGACTTTGCCACTGGAACAGTCAAGGGTCATATTCAAAGGCTGCACTGGTAAGTAATAGAATGATCTTTTGAATGATCAATGATTATTAATATAATCTATAATTTTATCAATTAATAGGCCTATAATAAATCTTTCAACACACACACTCACTTACCCACCCACCCATACACGCACATACACAATTAATTTCAACATTCAATACCTATACACAACACCTCCCTCATAATTCTATTGACACACGCACACACACACACACATCTACTCGCGCACACACACACCCATATATACACATATACACACAAACGTCTTCAATTGTTTTATAGTAGAAAAATAATACGCTTTAATGATTTTTCATTCTACAGCACCACCGAGGCCGAGAGAAAGTGTATCCCGCTAACCCATTGGACAATCTCAGTCAACAGGAGATTCTCAACAGGAAATACGTAGTCCAGGTGATTCCAAATCATTGAAGATTATTTAATGTTCTGAATGATAATGTAAGATTCTTATACTATTTGTGGAAAATTATAAAAACTTCATGAAAATTGTAAAGAAATGTATGTATATTGAATAATCCAATAAAATTCGACAGAGACGGGACTTTTGCCCGTCTCTCCTCTCTCGTCTCCATTCATTTCATAGGTTTAGTTAGAATAAACTTTCGCATAATTTTAAGTCACTTGAAAAGGACTATAAAATGATTTTTGCTAAGGTTTGACAAAATTCAATTCATTTATATTCAAATTTCGACCATTTTAATTGATTGCAAAATTACACTTAATTTAGAATCAAGACCATGACAATAGGACAGAATTTTCAATGATGATAATCTTGCGTCATAGTAGAACTTTTCCTAATAATCAATCGACTTGACATCCACATACGAAGAATCCAGTACTTGACTATCGCCTGCGGTAGGGTGCCTCACAAAAGTGCTGAGGTAATGTCAAGGACTCGGTGTTTTTATTAGCTGACTGACGGATCCCATCAAAGAATTTCCCCCCAATTGAATCCCTACATATCTGAGTCATTCTACACAGAACCCTTGAAGGTCCCCTGTTAGTAAATGACTCATCCATAGATTTGTACATTCTCTTGGAATCGTCAAATTCTGGGCTACGAACGCACATACTCTGACTGCATTATCCATCATGAAATAATTGAACAAAATAGAGAAAAGATTCTCCTGATAATAACTTTTAGAAGATTTTGCAATCAATTAAAATCGTCATCAGAGATCAAAGTTTTCCTTTTTTTTCAATACTTTCACCAAAATAGAATAAGAGATAATGATAAACTTTTTAATAACTATTGTTGCAAAATGGATTTTACACTGAAGAACTTTAACAGTCTCTCATACAACACCATTGATGATTCAAAACAAACCAAAAATCACATCAATCATAATTAAAACACTTCAATTCTCACTGATGAGAACGTTGCGGTGACTCGCCTAGGCCATGGCTCAAGAGTGATTAACTCCGCTGAGAGCGACCGAAGCGAAAAATCCAATACAAACTCATCAACACCACACTCATCACATATATAGGCTTTAATGCAATCAACTAATCACACATAGCACTATTGAAACACCCACTTTACACTGATGATAACGTTGCGGTATCTCGACTAGGCCATGGCTCAAGAGTTATCAACTCCGCTGAGAGCGACCGAAGCGAAAAATCCAAAACTAATCCATCAACACTTCACACACAACATGATAAGACACTCAAATCAATATAACAAAAAATCGAACAATTTCCATAATGCAACAGAAGAAATTTATTCATTCAAATTCATTAATAAAATCTTTCTAAATGATTATCAAATCTTCTAAGGAGTACCCAATGCATAGTTGAAAAGATATTCAATAACCAACTTTTTTCATGGTAAATCACTCAAGTGTTTCAGAAAAAATCATGTAAATTAAACAACGATTGAGTAATACCATCTCTAAAAAATTACATAGTACATAAAAAATCAATCACTCCAATATTAAATTGGAGTGATTGATTTTTGTATTAAACAATTGTATTAAACACCAAAGAAATGAAAATGTATCAAAAAATCACTCGAAAAAGGGAAAACAACCGAAAAAGCAAAGTAGAAATAATCAAAAAACGACTAAATAACTTAAAAATAATCATAAGATAATCAAAAGATAAAAAGATAATCAGAAGATAACACTAAGATAAAAAGATAATCAAACGATAACTTTAAGATGATCATAGATGATCTTAGATGATCTCAGATGATCTTAGATGATCTCAGATGATCTTAGATGATCTTAGATAGTAAGAACTTAGACACTCGCGACACATAAGGGCTATTGTCGCTCTCAAAATACCAACTCATATTTTTTTCCGTCAAGTTGGCAACCCTGCTTACGATTTTACGTTGGCAGCCCTGCTCGGGGGGGTCCGGACGGACGGGATTTTGCCCGCGGCTTAATTATTGTAAAATACACTTAATTTTGGACACATATCAGTCAAATATGACGTATTTTAATATTGAAAAACGATTTAAACGTACACTCCCGAGGAAGGTGAACTGCACAGCCGTGACGGTCAGTTACCGTTCGAGATCTTCTGTCTCACTCGCGCTCGTACCATAACCTATGAGTGCGAGCAAGACGGAAGATTTCGAATGCCACTCTGACCGTCACGGCTGTGCAGTTCACCTTCCTCGGGAGTGTACTAAATCTGCTAACATGTACGGGAAATTTGTGGTTTTATCACCTTTATAACACTTTTCCAAACAATAATCTCGAAAAAAGCAGTTTGAATGTCACAACGATTGCTATTGACTCGTGTAATTTAGGAACTAAGGTCAGTGTACCCAACTTGCCCCCATTAAGTCATTATCTTAATAACTTTGGCCCATCTCCATATTTTCCAACGTACCTTAGCTCATTTTAAAGCTTGTCTTAAGACCTTCAAAATAAGTTGAAGTACATTCGATTTGAACCAACTGGAGCCAAACTGTCTTAATTCTCCCAAAAGGTGATTTTTCAGAGTTTACAAAATGGTGTACTCAACTTGCCCCCATTAAGCCATTTCCCCAACAACTCTCGTCTATACCTCAATATTTTCCAACGTATTTCAGCTCATTTTGAAGCTTGTTTTAGGACCTTTAAAATGCACTAAGCTCCGCCCAATTTAGATCAATTGGAGCCGAACTGTCTCAATTCTTCCGAAATAAATGATGGAAATCGGCGATAGAGTGTTTTTATCGCCGTGCACGCACATTTGGAGCTTTTCGGTGGTTCAAAACACTATTTCTAACCTAATTTGGCGCGATAAACACGTTCTGAGTGGTAAAAAAGTCGTTCTGCACGCTCTTTTGAGATAAACATATGGGGGCGTGTTAGGTACACTCCGATGTTGGCATCCTTGTTTACCAATCGTCTCCGTGTTTTGCACACGAAACAGCTCCTTGTCCAAATTTTACAATTTTCAAAAATGGATTTTGAAGGTCTTGAAACAAGGAATCGAATGCGCTAAGGCACGTCAAGATTGGTCGGATGAAAATGCCGTGAGGCCAAGGAGTGCCCATCCCCGAGATCGGCATATGGGGGCAAGTTGGGTACACTTACCTTATTTTAAACCTTCATAACCCCGGTAGGTCTTCCACGACCCATCAACGATATGTTGAATTTCGTAAAATCATGTCGATATTTCATGCTCTTCAGGAGCCTAACATCTAATTGATATTGCGCTTGCAGTACCGTTGATGAGTTTCCGGACTACTTTCAAAATATCACGCAGTCGAGGTTTCAAATTGTCAAAAATGACTCGTCACTGTACAAACTCTATTTTATGCACATCAGATGCCAATTAGATTGGCTCTACGGATGTTTTTCGGTGATGTAAATGAGACTTCTTTAACTAAGGATGCACATCTAAAATATTCACAGACATCAAAGATTATCAGAAATCTTAGCATGACGCTCACTGTAACCGTACAAAAAAGTGATGTTTCCCAATATTTTGCAAGATTCTACGTACATTGCGCTCAAGATGATGTCGAATACCGACATTAAGGAGTTCATATATTTTGAATATTATTCGATGAATTTTTGAGATATTGCAATTCAAATAAGTAACGATTTGCAATATTAGAAGAATTCATCCAATAGTTTGTGAACTCGACAATGTCGGTAAGTAAGCAATTAAAACAGGACTCTAACATCCCCTGAAGGTAGCACGAGCGTGAAAAAATTGTCTTAAATTTTCTACAAATTTTTCACAGTGATAGCTACAGGTGTCCAACAATAGTCAGTAAAATCTCAAAAACTTCTGATGTCCAGCTCTCTGTCAAACAATTACTAAAGTTTTCGATTTTGACATTGCGCTTATGGGCGAGGCCTTGAAAGAACGTCAGGATACGTACTCGAGAATTTTTAATGTCGCCAAGAACGAATTCCTCAGAATTAATTCAAACAACAAAATTTTTGTACATTTTCCCATGGTTTGAGTTTCAAGGGAAAAAGGCTCTGCACAGACTAATAACAAATGGTGAAGATTCAAGAAAATTATTTGTTCAATCACTAAGTAGCTTCTATAAAGAATTCCCCAATTATTATTGATTTAGACTTGCCTATACAGCAATTACTCTTTTCATATCACAAAATGCCCAGACCTGAACAATGTACAGACCACCATTTTACCAAGTGAAATTATAGGATGCTGGAGCCGTGCAGTGCTTAGTTAGCGAGGCTCATAGTTACTCAACTTTCACTCACAATCAAAGATTGTGCAGAGCCCATCAGATGCATCTAGGCGCGACAATAGACTTATGTTAAACTGATGCATGATTAGGGGCTGTCCATAAACCATATGGTCCGCCGAGGGTGGGTGGGGGTGGGTGATTGTGGAAAGTACCATATTTAGCCATATGAGGTGGGTGAGTGGTGAAGCCTCAAGCCATATGACCCGAGTACATCGCGAGAACTGAGAAGTTCGAGACGATATCAAGTTTAGCGGAAAATGACAAGAGACCTTTTCTGTTCAAAATAGGCCAAATTATCTAATAAAGATAGTTTGAATTGATATTAAACAATTTTATTCAATTGTTCAAGCAAAATTGATTTAAACAAATTGTGACCATTTTTCGACCTGGCAACATGGATTTCCATGATCAGGAGGGTCATCTGAAGAGGATCCTGCAGAGATATCTCGTCGGAATAGATTTCTCGACGATGGCGCCCACTCGGCCTGGACTATTATGTCTCTAAAAAAAGTAACGCTGTCACAAAATTTTTCGATGCATTCAGAAGTGGACCTCTATACCATCTATTCCTCAAACAGAAGAGTCGGACTTTTTCCCTATTATTGATGACTTGTAACGCTAGGTACCCACAAAACACCTCGAGTCCATCACCCCACACAGAGCCGCATACGTCTCGTCCTCCGTGCGTGGGGGAGCAGGGCATAGGACCTAGCAATGAAGTTTCTGAGTGCTGCGACCTTATCGTAACCGGCGCCTTGAAAAAGGACACAACTGCCTCGGTCGGGGAGGCAAGTAAGATTACATTCGCGGTACTCAAAACCATCTATCCACCTCTCGAGGGGAAAGACATCGCTGGAGTCCGTGTCTTGCACCCTGTGCGTGCGGATGGTCGAAAGTCTACGTCATTCAACGGGCTTTCCGGGTCGTCTCCAACCCAGTTCTCTGTAACCGGTTTACGCAATTTACCTTCATGCATTGTCCAACTTTCTAGCAGGCACCTAGCCAGGGAGGTGATGAGAGCGAAACGCTCGATTGCCAATAATTATTTTACAGCGCATGATATCGCGCCCAACCTGTTAGACCCGGAGGTGGAAGCCCTTGTGCCAAATCGTAAAATTTTCGTAAATGAGATGCTCCCTCGCGGAAAATATAGGGAATTTATACGTCTGAGGTCACTTGCGCGGGGACTAGGCTTCAAATACGTTTGGCATAGTGGTGGACATTTCTGGGTTAGGCGAAAGAATGGTGATCGAGGACACTCGTTTGCGTCCCTCACTGATCTGCATGTCATCCAAACGGCGAGCCAAACAGTCCCAAGGCTCACCCATGAGCCCCCGGACGACTCCCAGAGCGCCTCCACCATTCCAAAAAAGGCCGTAGACTTGGCAGCAGGACCAGTGGGGACTCCGTGACTAGGTGCAAATGCTGGGAAGCCACGAGGGAGTGGCAGTTCCTTAAGGGCGGGTTTTGTCAATCTCAATTCCTTGACTGGCAAAATTGAACACCTTCGCCTACTCCTTGCCAGCGAACCTTCCTATCAGCTTTTTGGGGTGGCTGAGTCTAAGCTCGACGACTACGTGGACGACAGTCTCGTGCAAATTTCGGGATTTTCTTTACTGAGACAGGATCGGAACAGAGAAGGTGGGGGAATTGCTCTTTATGTACGCAACGATTTCAAGGTTAAAAAATTGGCATATTCTGACACTAGTGGCCCAGGGAAGCCTGGTACACCTGAATTCCTTTTCTGTAGTGTACAACAGGGCAATACTACCCCAATCCTTGTAGGAGTCATCTACAGACACCCCGGAATCGCCATGCAGAGGGATGATGGGCTGTTCAGCTCACTACACCACCTGTGTGGTGATTTCAGCCATAAAATCATTATGGGGGATCTGAATGCCAACTTGTTGAACTCAACTCACCCTGACACGAGGACTCTGACTGAATTAACGGTCGAACTATCTCTGCAAATAGTTCAGCACGGAGCGACTCACCACCATACCCCTGATGCATCTCACACATGGATAGACCATATATACACAGATGAAAGTGACAGCATTATCGACTATCAGAATAGAACACTGGCTAGTTTTGGCAAACATGCGGTCATAGACGTAACTATCGACGTTTTCACTCCTGCTCTGCCGTCAGATTCCTTCACCTGCCGGAACTTTCGTAAAATCACCCCCGAGCAGCTAAATGATCGACTACTACACTGTGACTGGACAACTCTAGAAAGTCCTGAAACCAGCTTGGAAGATGCAGTTAATTGTTTGAATGAAAACCTGAAAAAGTCCTCGATGAGTTAGCACCTGAAAAAACAGTTTACCCTAGAAAAGGAAATGCCCCTTGGATTGGTCCCGAGTTGAAGGTACTCATGAATAAGCGAGATGCGACGCGTAGGCACTGGGAACGTTGCCAACGTAATCAGCGCAAGTGTCTTGAGCTTCAGCGTGAGTACTTTCGGCTAAGTGAAGAGGTCGACGTGCGCTTGGAGCGAGAGCGTACTTCTTTCCTTCAGGATCACCTTTCCGATGCTCTTGACTGTAACGAGAATATATGGAAGGAAATGCGTAACCTCGGCCTCTTACCAAAGAGGAAAGAGGAGGAACTCCATGGTTTCACACCGGACGAGCTGAACGACCACTTTGCGGGGGTTTCCGTCTCACCCCACGAGAACATAGAAGAAGCAATGGACGATATCATGTCGGCCTCTGAGGAGGGCTTCAAGTTCAAGCCCACCAATTTCAGTGAAGTAGTCCTTGCTATCAAACACTTTTCCTCGCAGGCCCGTGGGGTGGACGGTATACCGCAGAGCGTGATCGCGAAAGCTCTTCCGACGTTAGGAAACCTTATTGTGCACATTTTCAACTCCTCTTTCGCTCACAGCGCTTTTCCCAAGACTTGGAAGCAAGCTCAGCTGATTGCTCTGAAGAATACTGCGGCCCCATCGGCGGTCACGGACTTCCGTCTCATTGCGCTGCTGTGTTTCCTTTCCAAGGCTCTGGAAAAAATTGTAAACGACCAAATCACGGAGTATCTTAAGAGAAGAAAATTATTAGACCACTTCCAGGCTGGTTTCAGGAAACATCACAGCACTCAGACAGCTTTGCTCAAGTTGACTGATGACATCAGAGTAGGAATTGACAGGAAAAAGATCACCCTGCTTCTACTCTTCGACTTCAGCAAAGCCTTCGATACGATATCACCATCAAAGCTGTTGAGGAAACTTAGGCATCTAGGGTTCTCGAGATCAGCGCTCCTGTGGATAAAATCTTACTTGGCGGGTCGCACCTAAATAGTTACTTCTAAAAATGGGAATTCCGATTGGCTCACAACCAATCTGGGTGTTCCACAGGGCTCTGTACTCGGGCCGTTACTCTTCAGCTTGTATGTCAATGACTTTATTTTATTTTATTTTATTTTATTTTAAACAATATACGGGCTAGAAGCCCTTTACAAAGTTTCACTCATACAAATGTGAGAGGCGCTATCAGAATATGTATATAAATATAGAGTTAAATGTTGGCCATAAGCAAATTATGTATTGAGACACTACTAATAGTTAATAATAATTGCACAACTCATGCATTGCAGCGAGTTTGAAATGACTATATATATCGAGAGATCTAACATTAGATGGTAAAGTGTTCCATGTGCGTCTTAGTCTAGACGCCACTGAATTATAACCGAGGTTACCTCTAAAATTGTCGACCAATAACGGTCTCGGGTCTCTGACTTGATATGGGTTATTTCTGACATGGAAAAGCGACGCAACGTAGGAACAATTTACTTTGCCATTTAAGGTATTCCAAACAAAGGCCGCATCCTTGAAATTATGCAGTGATTTGACAGTACTGAGGTGATATTTCATGGAGATTTCACTAAAGTCATGATCAAATCTGTGCATTGGGGATCCAGTTCTCCCAGCCAGGATTCTCAAAAATCTCCGTTGCACAGATTCTATTTCATGAATTTTGTATTCATGAAATAGAATCTGTGACTTACCTGAGTTGCTTGATGGTAAGTCGATCAACCATCTTTTTTACGCAGATGACCTCCAAATCTACCTTCAAGTCGAAAAAAGTAACATCAAGGAGGGAATTGCTCGGCTAGGAGAAATCGGTAGGCTTGTAGCTGGATGGGCCGAGGGCGCCGGCCTGCGTCTCAACGCTGGCAAAACCAAAGCAATTTTCTTCACCTCTGACAGGAACATCGCAGAATTGAAGAGAATGGATTTGCCGGGTGTCGAGATACAGGACGGGGTGTTTGTGCCATTCAGTGATACCGTAGTGAGTTTCGGTGTGACATTGGACAGTCAACTATCGTGGAAACCGCATATAAATCAAATTACGAAGAAAGTTAACAAGTCCCTGTATGGTCTGCGGTTTATGAGGGCATGCACAACCGAGGCTCTCCGAATTCGACTAGTCGAGACTCTCATCCAACCACATCTGGACTACTGCACAGTCGTATACCTTGACGCTACCGACGAACTGAGAGCAAGAGTGCAGAGACTGAGTAACCTATGTGTGAGATACATTTTCGGTATTAGGAAGAGCGAACATATCACCGCGTACCGGGGACGCTTGGATTGGTTGCGTACTGATTCGCGGAGAATGTACTTCGCAGCTATTTTGATGCACAAGATCATACATCTGGGAGAACCTGGCTATCTAGCTGCGATGTTTACCAGGTACCAATCCGAGCGCCCTCAACGAGGTGAGGCAGGAGCTCAAGAGCTAAAAATTCCAAGGATGCGCCTCGACTATGGACTCAGGTCTTTCCAGAGTCAATGCGCTCGTTTTTGGAATTTTCTCCCTTCAGGACTCCGGCAAGTCAAAGAATTGTCCACCTTCAAAGGGGCAGTGAGAGAGTATTTGATGACACTCCCCCCTCAGAGGATTAATGTGGGTACCGGGCAATTTTTCAATTTATAAATTTTTCCATATGTTTTTGAGTCCAGGGCTCTTGGTTTTAAATGACGTATACTTTTATGGCGGGAGCGGAAATTCTGTGATAAACATGGGAGAGCCCTGGCGACATTTTATTTATTTATTTATTTATTCATTTATTTATTTATTTAACTACATTTCATTTCATCTTAGTGGGTTATAAAAGACTAGTCACCAATGTGATAATTGTATCCTTGACCAAATCGAAATTGATTTATATGTATATTGTTTTGTAAGAGTGTTGTTATTTTGCCTACGGGCGGATAAAGGATTCATTCATTCATTCATTCATTCATTCATTCATTCATGACTTACATGGATGGCTCGCTTCACCTTTAACTACGTCCGATGATGTTGCCGGAAGAAAATTTGTCAAAAAATTGTGACTTCAATAAATTCAGTTCGAATATTACTCAATGTTCCGAGCGAAAATTCTTCCGAACCATATGACTTCTAAGGGGGTGGGTGGGTGGTTGGTCCAGAGACCATATTAAACCATATGAGGTGGGTAGGTGGCCAAATATAACCAAAAATGAGGCCATATAGTTTATGGACAATCCCTTAGAAATTCCAACCCAAGTTCAAATTTCGGCTGAAATGGCCTTACAAAATAGTCAACAGGTATTTCGTATAGAAGTGGATTCATAATAATTTTAGCAAAAACAGTTTCGTATCCTTCATAACAAGCAAGAGCCTTATACTTTTAATTTTGACATTTATTCAAAGAGTCTTTCTATCACTTTACCTTCTCATTTTGTGGAATTTTTTTCGGTGTCTGCTGGTTCCGGTCCAATTGAGGCTCATGCTCATCTCTTCTCAGCTCTAAAAAATTTGCAAATGATCGGCTTGGTATCTACATTAAAATGCGGTTTATAATCCTCTTATGCGTTTGCATAGATCATAAGATTTATTTGCAAGAACGATTTTGCATGCATGCATGTGAACAATCAATTTTCCAGAGAATTATACTTCAAAAAGTTAAAATATTAAATTCATCTAATTGTAAACATATTCGAAACTCTCGTTAAATCTAGGCTGCAATGGTGGTGTGAACATAATGAAATTCTCCCAGATGACCAAACCGGATTTAGAGCAGGCAAATCGACAAGCAACAATTTATTCAATCTAGGGATCAATATCAATGAAGCTCTTTCTAGACGAAGTGATCTATTAGGTGCGTTTCTAGATGTCTCGGGTGCTTTCAACAATGTAGATAGCAGCATACTGATAGACAAACTCTCCGAAATCGGATGTTCAGAAAAAGTTGTAAGATTTATCAAGTTTTTAACCCACGAAAGATACGTTTTCACGAACATACTTGGCGACAGCTACAGAGCTTGCGGCAAGGGGGTGCCACAGGGTGGAGTTTTGAGTCCGCTACTCTATATCATATATGTAAAAGATATACTCAAAGGCATCCCTAAAAGTATTCAGTCTTCTTAGTTTGCTGATGACATTTGCCTTTACTCCAAGTTCTCCCCATTTCATAAATGCAGAAATGTTGTTGAGAGAGCAGTAAACATGGTAAATGATAACCTCTACAAAATTGGACTTGAGCTCTGTTCTCGCAAAACTGTCCTTGTACATTTCAATAACAAAGGTATTCGCCCGGGAGAAACCTCTATCATTGTCAACAATCATGAAATCAAGTCAAGTAACACTGTCAAATTCCTGGGAGTCATTTTTGATTATAATTTTACATTTACCCCACACATCAACCATGTCAAAGAAAAGAGTAGCAGAGCTCTCAATATTGTAAAATACTTATGTGGAACGTGGTAGGGGTCTGACCCCCAGACGCTCCTTACGCTCTATAAGAGCTATGTTCGCTCTGTTGTTGAATATGGAATTTTTGTCTACTTTCCGTCACGAAAAGATCTCATTGAACGTATAGAATAAATACAGTATGCCGCTATACGCAAAGCACTAGGATATCGCGTAAGTACTCCTCTCAATCTGTTACTAGGTGAATCGAAACTCCCTCTTCTACAGGAACGAACCGGATTTCTCTGCAGTTGTTTCATATCCAAAAATATTGAAGATGCAACGTCTTTAACGAAAACCCTCATATTCAATTATCGAGCAAAATTATTGAGATCAGAACCGTTACACAAGAGAATGGAAATAATTAATACATGCATAGTTGATGTTATTGAGAATCATTATGACTCCATGGACACATCCAATATATTCTCCTCTGATTATCAGACTTTTTTCACGAGCATTGAAGCAGACTTTCACATTGGGCAACATCTCCGAACAGTTCGAAATCCGGATTCAATGCTTAGTAATTACATCGCATCTAATAGTTCCTATACTATTTACACCGATGGAAGCAAGATGCAAGACGCCCCAAATGTAGGGTCAGCTTGCATATGCCCAGAACTCCGAATAACGATCACAAAAACTATACGAAAAACTGCTTCCATATTCACAGCTGAATGTATCGCCCTAGAAAATGCTCTCGATATTATTATAGACAACCCTCAGCACAATTATATTGTACTCTGTGACTCTCAAAGTGTACTAAAAAGTCTTGAATCAGTTAAGCTGAGTAAGCGAATTAGTCCCTGTATTATGAGAATCAAAGAAAAATATAATCGATTCAAACGAGACAACCCACTTATCACTGTAAAATTCGTGTGGATCCCGTCTCACATAGGAATAAGAGGGAATGAAGAAGTAGACAATCTGGCTAAAAATGCTGCCAATGATGAGCTAGCATTGCCAACTAAAATACCTTACACGGACTACTTCCAATCATTCAGACATGAAAGTACCGAAAATACGCTAAATGAAATTGAAAAAACTGTATCTATAAAAGGTATCTCATACTTTGAACAGTTTTACAATACCTTGAAAAAACCGTGGTTTAACAATGTCAAACTTGACCGACGAGAAGTTGTCACTATTAATCGCTGCAGATCTGGGCACTACAATCTCGCAGCATCTTTAGCCAGAGTCAATATTGTAAATAGCTCCCTATGCGAATGTGGACAGGGTGATGAAGATCTGAATCATGTAATTTGGCAATGTGAGTTGTATAATGAATCTAGGAAAACGTTGCTGAGAGAGCTTTTTCGATTAAAATTTCAGTTACCTTTGAAAATAGAGTTATTGATTGAGAAACCGCAAATAGAAGCCTGTAAAAAAGTATGCAAATTCTTTGCAGGATGTAACATGAGTATCTGAATATTTATATTTCTAGAATTAGTCAAACCTTTGTAATAGCATTATAAGCTCTTTGTGAGACTTCTTTGCTTAATAAAAGAAAAAAAAAATAATTGTAAACATAGTAGGAAAATGTTGTCAGCCATCTAACTTATTTGAACCTGCAATTCTAAGCCGACAGTGAACAGAAATTAAAATGTCAGCATATTGAGAAGATTCTGCATAAGCTCGTTATTTTCGCGTTATTTAATCTCTAGAATGCCTGTATTTTTGCTAAAAAGAACTTAGGTATCTCCAAAATTGCCATTTCATTTGAAAAAACATCCGATGTGTCACGAGGATTACACAAGGTCATGTATCGCATATATGAGCCAGACCGGCAGCCTCAGGGTTAATAATTGAATGGTTGGGAATTAGAACGGTATAACTCGAAACACTCTACTTTTGGGAAAACGAGAATAACGTGGGAAATCGTGAATGAGCCTTGAAAGAGCCTATCATCATGTGTTTGATGTTATGCGTGTTACACAAATTGCCTGGGATTTTGGTTAAGCTCCGGGTATTCGATTAAAATCAAATTTCTTGTCACACGTACCACTCGAGTTATACCGTTTCAACAAAGCACGACTTCAAGTTGAGGATTTTGATAAAAAGATATTTATACAGAAAACTAAAAAAATCACAGGATACAGTACCCACCAAAAATAATGGAACACCGATACTCGCACTAAAACGTCGACTGCTCAAAATCTATCGGTTGTACGGCAATTTAAAAAAAAAACAAATCAAAGATCGGAAAAAATGCTAACTTCTCATGCACCTCAGAATTTTTTTTCATGAATTTTTCGTGTCCAGTATTCACCATCAAAAAGTGAAATTTTTTAAGTCTTGTATGCCCGTGAAAATTACAGGTGATGGACGTCCATCACCTGTAATTTTCACGGGCATGGACGGATCGAAGAAAAACCCTAAGGGGATCTTGTAAGGCTTACCAAGACCTTCAATTTCCTTTCTTTTTAATTCTCTACGATGATTTTAAGCCAAACAATCGCTCTCGACAACGATGAAATATGCGTGCTACCTGTATGGTTCCAAGGGCGTTCCGCCTTATTTTGATTCGACCTCGTTTGTGAACATGAAATATGACTTTGAAAAAATTTCAAAGCACACATTATCGACGTAAAATTGTCTGAACTTTCAGAAAAATGTGATCAAAATTGACCTCAAATGCGTTCTTGAAGAGCTACGTTCGATTTTCTTCATATAATTATGACCTTTCCTCGGACTTTTCACTCAAAACAGTGTTTGAATCGGACGTAGCTCTTCAGGAGCGCATTTGAGGGCAATTTCAAGCACATTTCCTGCAAGTTCAGACAATTTTCCGTCGATAATGTGTCCTTTGAAATTTTTTTGAAGTCATATTTCATGTTCACAACCGAGGTCGAATCAAGATGAGGCGGAACGCCCGTAGAACCATACAGGTCGCACGCATATTTCATCGTTGTCGTCCGAGAGCGACTGTTTGTCAAATTGAAGGCCAAAAGCCCTACACGATCCCGTTGAGTTCTCTTCAATCCGCCTATGCCCGTAAAAATTACAGGTGATCGACGTGACTTAAAAAATTTCACTTTTTGACAGTGAATACTGGGCATAAAAAATTCATGAAAAAAATTTTTGAGGTGCATGAAAAGTTAGCATTTTTTCCGATCTTTGAGATGCTTTCCTCAAAATTGCCTACGACCAATAGTTTTTGAGCAGTCGATTTTTTAGTGCGAGCATTATTTTTGGTGGGTACTGTATGTATCATGTTGGGATACTTCAAATTATGCAATGAAAAACGCTGTAACTTGAGTAATACCGTTTCACCTTCCAACCATTCAATTGTGTCTTATGATTCTGATGCGCAATTTACTCAGCCTTACCTTTAGACGCCATCAATCCACTGTTCTCTTTTTTACGCTTGGAGAAAACCATCGTATTCCTCACAGACAAAAACAAGAAATATTCAACTATCAAAGTTATACAATGTTGATGGACCGCTAGCACTTGGTTGATATAGTGTCAAATCGAGAGCGGGATTGAGAACAAATTTCCACCTAGTCTGTCGAATATGAGACGAACAACTGATAAGCATTGGTGTTATGAATCACGAGCGTCATAGCTATTTTTTGGGGATCGGCGGGCCACGAGTTGCGTAGAAATGATATCGACTTGGGCTGATAGGAGCGCCTCCACTATACCCAAAGTGCCAGTAAACTGAAGCTCATTTTTTTACCGATCTTCCGCGTATCTCTGCAGTTAATTGGGCAATCATATTGGTATCGGACTGGAATAGATAGCAAAGGTTAGCAAGGTAAAACTACGCATTTGAAACCACTAATTCGTGGAAATAATGATTTTCACAAGCTCGACTTCTAGATTTCAACAAACTGAAATTCACACGTGTAGCTTTTCTTCAACAGCTTGCTCGACATTTTTCGCTAAATTGAACTGTTACCACGGTGAAATGGATGCAGCACTCGGTTAGGTAATGGATATGAGTATTATCGCGATAACTTACCCGGACCGTGTTATGACCTTTCTTTTCGACGAGCAAGCTCCGAATCACTCCGGTCAAATTTTCCTACATGTATTCTATTGAAATACATTTGGGAATAAATTTCCAGATCGATCCGTTCACTCCTCTTTTTTATTTGTAAAGATTAAGGGTCGAGATGTCAGTTCCGTGCATTGTTACATTTGGGGATTGACGTATACCTCCAGCACTGAATCCGAGGTGAGAGTCGCTAAGGGTATGCTCAAATTTTCTCCTTGAAGTAAAATGTTGGGATAACCATTTTTCATAGGTTTTATGTCTAGAACTCGTAGTTTAGTCCCCAAGCCATGTGCCTCAATCTTGTTACGGGATTTTCACTAAAAGTGAGACATTTTTTTCAAATGCTCACAGCATATGCTCAACCAACAAGGGGAGTCCGGAGTCTCCGGATCCTGAAATCTCACCAAAATTTGTTTACAGTTTCGTACCACCTAGAATATGAAGAACCCAAAGCAACTCTGTCAAATGGGCCTCCCGTTCAGAGCTACATTAGCATTGCCCATAAAGGCCCATGTTAAGAAGTGATATGTATAGATATACTAGCAATGTTGACGTTTCTGACTGTAGCTCAGAACAGAAGGCCTATTTGACAGAGTTGCTTGAGATTCTTCATATTGTAGGTGGTACGAAACTATGAAAAAATTTTGGTGAGATTTCAGGACCCGGAGACACCGGACTCCCCTTATAAGTCTAGGCCACTTTGTAGTGGATGAAATTTCAAGGAATCCCAGCACGAGAAGAGGTCCACTTTCGAAGTTTTGAGTGTTGCATGTAATTTCGTAGCCGAAAATTGGCCATGTAATTAACTTTGTCAGTTCCGTGCATACCATGTTACCCCACTAAAAGTCAATAAATCTGTGCGCAAACAATTTTTCCACTAAAATATGATGGGATTAGATGAAATCTACGAGGAGAAGTTTCTGTGTCGACTCTGTCATTTTTGCGAGCGATTTTAGGCAAAATGTCAGTTCTGTGCATGTCAGTTCCGTGCATTCAAAAGCTGTTCCTTGGAAAATTCAATAGCACGAAAAAGACGGAGGAATCGAGTTCTCTGTTCTGGGGCAAGTATTTTCAACTCAAATAAACCATCTAAACACGAATTTCAAGGTCATATGGTCCCATTCCGTCAGGATTTCCCACTAAACAATAAAACGTCAAAAGCCGCAAATGTCAGTTCCGTGCACCACTTTCCCTATGCCTTATACGTGTGAAAATCACATTTGACGTGCTAAAACGTGCCAAAGAACTTTCTGTATACGTTTTATCACATATTATCACTCAATAGGCGAAAAGGAATGGAAAAATACTACTCAGACACGCGCAGACTCAATATTCAATTTCTGAATTTTTGGACACAAAATGTGTAAGTTATCGCGATTATACCCATATACAGGATCTGGAACCATCGTATATTCAGCTTTCTCTGATCTGAGAAAAAAAAAACGATTTTTTCCTGTTCGAGTCAACCATTTTTGAATCTATACGTAAGTTATTGAATTGAGATACATTGTATGTAAGTGAAACAAATATAAAACGGATTCAAGCCATAGACATATTATTAATATAATTTATTTAATTCGAGCCCAGAACCCTCGCGTATATGTATCAATTTCACTTTTCTAATAGTATCGAAATTCAAGTAACTCATTTTCAGCTCCACAGCAGTCACAATCATCGATGACAAAATGTCTGTATGAATTACCATCACCAGTATCCCTGGTAAAAATATTTGACTCTAATATTCGACTCGAATATTAGACTCAAGTATTAGACTCAGGATTTGGGTCCTTTTTCGAGTCGAATATTAGAGTCAATTTTCGGGGAATTAAAGGAACCGACTCAGCCTTATTAATAACTTTTCTCGATATTTTTGAGCCATTATATGGACGGAAAATGAATGGAAAAAATAAAAAAAAATACAATTATGACATATCGGGTGCCGACACCGGGGTTTGAACTCACAACCTGTCGGTCCATAGTCCAACCCTCTACGTCCGTAGCCAGCGAGACGAGATATCCTTGTATACTTAAAAGGCTTACTTCAACTGTGGGCAGCCGTATGGAGAATATAGCGTTATTCCGAATGGGTCACTCACTGTGAAACATTTCAACAGTACATGTATTATCGTGAAATGAGC
Source organism: Eretmocerus hayati (assembly GCA_029851415.1). NCBI lineage: Eukaryota > Metazoa > Arthropoda > Insecta > Hymenoptera > Aphelinidae > Eretmocerus > Eretmocerus hayati. The sequence continues at coordinate 96,663,849 of CM056744.1, forward strand.
GAATGAGCAGCAGGATGCTATATGATGGATTCCACGCCAAAGCGACCTACGGAAAGGGGTCATCTCTCAGATTCTTTTTTTTAACCTTTTTCATTCGATTCTATGGCTCAAAATAGGAACTTCGGACCACCTATGGGGCCCAAAAAAAATTTCTCCTCTCCATTGCACGCATATCCGTCAACAGACCGAAAATTTATCGTGTAAAAATCTATGCACTTTTATTCACGAAAATGGGAATATTTCGAGTTTTTGGATAGCTATCGATTTGCGGGTTGCGGCATCTGAAAGGGCATCAAAAAACCTATCGGAAACGTTGTCGAAAATTCCTTTTCTGTGATTGGGGGGCCTCCTGGAGGCAAAAGAGTGTTTTTCACTAAAATGTTGATTTCTCAAAAAGCCATTTTTTTTATTTTTTTAAACTCAAATTTTTGACGTAAAATTTTGCGTTCTTTCGAAAAAGATGGGTTTCAGAGAAGTTTGGGGCGATCCAAGTGACTTATGAGCCATTTTTTGAAAATTCGATTTTTCCGATTTCAGAAAAAGGCGATTTTCTGCGCATGCGCACAAACGTAGACTTTCGGCGCCACTTCTAATGGAAAGCTGACAAAATTTCCTATAAAATGACTACCCGCAAAGTTGAAATTCATGCTTTGAAACGGGATCTGCAAGGATTAATTATGTCGAATCAAAATCACATGAAAATTCAGCCCATTAACGCCTTCGTGGCGCCTGCTGAAATGACACATTCACGAGATCTTATCGGGACTTGATTTTGAGTACGAAATTGACCTGAAAAAAATTCGGACCACATGGTTTCAACGTAAAATTGTATGAACTTTCAAAATATGCGATGAAAAACCCCGTTTGAGGCGAACCCGAGGTGCTACATTCAATTTTTCGCAATTTTGAATGTGAAATATCGTATTTTCTGGCAAAAAATTGGATGTAGCACCTCGGGTTCACCTCAAACGGGGTTTTTCATCGCATATTTTGAAAGTTCATACAATTTTACGTTGAAACCATGTGGTCCGAATTTTTTTCAGGTCAATTTCGTACTCAAAATTGAGTCCCGAGAAGATCTCGTGAATGTGTCATCTCAGCAGGCGCCACGAAGGCGCTAATGGGCTGAATTTTCATGTGATTTTGATTCGACATAATTAATCCTTGCAGATCGCGTTTCAGTGCATGAATTTCAACTTTGCGGGTAGTCATTTTATAGGAAATTTTGTCAGCTTTCCATTGAAAGTGGTGCCGAAAGTCTACGTTTGTGCGCATGCGCAGAAAATCGCCTATTTCTGAAACCGGGTAAATCGAATTTTCAAAAAATGGCTCATAAGTCACTTGGATCCCCCCAAACTTCTCTGAAACTCATTTTTTTCGAAAGAACGCAAAATTTTACGTCAAAAATTTGAGTTTAAAAAAATAAAAAAAATGGCTTTTTGAGAAATCAACATTTTAGTGAAAAACACTCTTTTGCCTCCAGGAGGCCCCCAAATCACAGAGAAGGAATTTTCAACAACGTTTCCGATAGGTTTTTTGATGCCCTTTCAGATGCCGCAACCCGCAAATCGATAGCTATCCAAAAACTCGAAATATTCCCATTTTCGTGAATAAAAGAGCATCGATTTTTACACGATAAATTTTCGGTCTGTTGACGGATATGCGTGCAATGGAGAGGAGAAATTTTTTTTGGACCCCATAGGTGGTCCGAAGTTCCTATTTTGGGCCATAGAATCGAATGAAAAAGGTTAAAAAAGAATCTGAGAGATGACCCCTTTCCGTAGGTCGCTTTGGCGTGGAATCCATCATATATTCTCCATGCGGTGACTTACAGTTCAAGTACGCCTTTTAGGTCAATACCCGTATCTCGTCTCGCTAGCCACGGACGCAGAGTGTTGGACTTAGAATCGAAAGATTGCGAGTTCGAATCCCGGTGTCGGCACCCGAAATCCCAATGATGGGTTTTTTTTCTTTTCTCCATTCATTTTCCGGCCATATAATGGCTTAGGAATATCGAGAAAAGTTATTAACAAGGCTGAGTGGCTTATTTTAATTCCCCAAAAAAATGACTCTAATATTCGACTCGAATATTCGACTCGAATAAAGGACCCAAATCCTGAGTCTAATACTTGAGTCTAATATTCGAGTCGAATATTAGAGTCAAATATTTTTACCAGGGATCAGTGCAAGACAGGGTGGCCCAGGTCCATGAACTTCAATCACTATTTTTTCGGCACACTGGCATCGAAAGCCTATGGTTTCCGCCCCGAGACCGGGGCAGAAAATGCCGCAATGCTGCCCAGGCGAGGAAACGAGCGAGCATGCGCAGTAGCCCTCGGGCTGCGCCCTCGGGCCACTACATTGCATGCTCCGACGTTTTCTAACCTGTACGGCGGAGCGGCATTTTGCCCCGACATCGCGTCGGAAAGCATAGAATTTCGATACAAGTGTCACCGAAAAACAGGGTACGCACCTCGGGCCAAAAATAACCCATCGCGGCCGCGGGTATGCCACCCTCGCGTACCGGCTCGTGCGGCAACCTACCCGGGCCGCGATGGGTCACTTTCGGCCCTTGCCGCGTAATGTACTATATGTAGATACTAACAATAAATGCAACCTCTTTCATTTTAATCAGTCATATGATTTTTATTTGTTATTAACAAACATTAGACTGCTTTGATATCCAGAAGTTTCTTCCGTTCAATGGATTGCATGACAGATGACCATAACAGCTCCTTCCAGGATGGAAGCGAAGAAGTCTATCCAAAGGAAAGTCGACCCCTCGGGTGGATTGAAACCGCTGTCCTGAGTACCATCCTAAAAAGTTCATTAGAAAGTGTCTTTTAGCTATATATCAATTGATCAAAATAGGAACATATTCCCTTCAGCAATTCTCAAATATTCAATAAAATCTTGAAATAAAAAGTATCAACAATTACTTCTTAACATTGACTGAAATTTTGGGTTTTTTCTGCCTCCTCAAGTAAAGGTTGTGCTCTTTAGAGCAATTTCAGTTCAACATAGTGCAATTCGAGGAAAAATTTTCAAAAATTTTCCACTCTCTTGAGCATATTGTTCCCAAGTCGAGTGGCTTCACCTGAATAACGTCATAACGACACACGTCCTATTATGCCCCGTGCTATTAGCATAGAAGAGTCCAAACTTTTGTTAATCTAATGGATCAAATGTTCAGAGGCATCTCATACTTCATTATGGTGATTGACCTGAATGCTAGACTCAGACCTAAAAAAAAGGTCATACCTTCCTCAGGTCTCGAAGAAATGGATTGTTTCAACTAGTTATTGACAGTGAAAAAATCAATTTCCCCGAGACCTGAAAAACTTTTCAAGTATTCGTCTAAGCGTTTAGATCAATCACCCTAAGAATAATGAGATGACTCTGAACAGTTGGTCCATCAAACGAGTAAAAATGTGGACTTCTCTACAAATGCATAGGGCATAATGAGACGTGTGTCATATAATGACGTCATTTAGGGCTCGACCACTTGAAATCATCAGAAGCCACTCCTCGACTCCGGAACAAGGTGCTCAAGATGGGAATATTTTTGAGAATTTTTTCTCGAATTGCACAATGAACAACTGGAATTGCTCTAAAATGCACAATCTCTATTTGAGAGGGTCAGAAAGAATGCAAGATGCACAAGTGATATATCATCCTTTCTTACGAAAAAGTTCACATCTCAACTTCCCTACGGACACTTGCAGATCTTTTTCGAAAACTAGCACATTTCGCCGTCATACACAAAAAGTTAACCATAATGACTAGCACGTTCAGCGTGCAAACTAAGCACATCTTAAAAATCACATGAATACTAGCACATCATCAAAAAGTATCCCTTGTAAAAATTCTGCACGAAGACTAGAACTCTTGAGAGGTCAGTAGTTCATGAAGACTAACATATTGCAAATTTTGCAACACAGAAAAGCACATCTCAATATTTGAGGGTAAAACTAACACTCTTATTTCGAAGATTACATTGAAAGAGAAACAGTAACAGAAATGAGCAGTTCACGGGATTTCGCAAGGTCTGGATTTATGTTTAGAATGATTCTGTGTGATTATGGTCCTCATATGTAGAATCTGATCAATCAACCATGGAATTGGAGTCTTGCATTATTTGACCCCCTCAAAAGAAGGTTCGGCAAATTCGAGCAAATCGAGACAAGTATTGTGCAATTGAAAAAAAAATTCCGAAAAATTTCACTGACTATGCGCAAATTGTTTGAAAGTCTACGATTGTACCTCTGTGACGTCACGCGGTGCAAGTCGTCCTGAAGTCAAAATATTTGCGCAAGATGAAAACAATTTTTGGTAATTCTTTTTCCAATGGCACAATACTTGTCTTGATTTGATCTAATCTGCCAAACCTCATATTGTTTTTTTCCTTCCTTTCTGAATATTGTTCAGAATAGTAGCAGTCGATGACTGTATCCCTGTGACGTCACACGGTGCAAGTCGTCCTGACCATGTTACGCCATGGTCCTGACGTTAAACGATTTGCGCAAGATGAAAAAATTTTTTGCGAATTTTTTTTCCAGTTGAACAATACTTACTTTAAGTTGCTCGAATTTGCCGAACCTTTCCTCGAGGGGGTCCAAAAAAATGCAAGATCCCAATTATCCATCCTCTTCCACGTTTTTTCTCAACTTGTTTACTTTGAATCTCACAAATGAACATAATATTTTCAGAATCGCGCAATGTACACATTTATTCGAGATTTTGCATAATCTTAGAAATACAACCCCACAAGAAATTTGGAAAAATATTGAAAATTGAATTTTCTACGAACTGTTTAATAAAACAGTCGGTGCAAATATTATCGTCTACAAAGTTATTGGAGCGCTGCAACTCATTTTTTCATTCATCGCTATCAAAAATTTTGGGCCTTGGTAATCAACTGGCACGTTATTAGAAATTCCAATCAAAATTTAAATATTGGTTAAAGTGGTCCTACGAGATATTTTATAAGAATTTCATATAGACGTGATTTCATCATAATTTTGACGTAAGTAATTCCGTAATTCCCAACAAATAAATGTCTCACACTTTCCATATTTCAACATTTATTTAAACAAGTCTTTCTATCACTTTACCTTGTTCTTTTGTGGAATGTTTCTCGAAGTCTGCTGTTCCTGGTCCAAATGGGACTCTTCCGCTTCTGTTGTCGACTCTGAAGAATTTGCAAATGATCAACATGATGTCTTCATCAGAACGCGGTAATATGTTTGCATATTGTACGGTTGGTTTGCTGCGCGCGGACTATTTGTTTTCCAGAATATTATATTTCGAAAAAACAAATTATGTTAACTCGATTGCACACATGTGAAAAAAATTTTGTCAGCTATCAAAGTCGTTCTATCCCGATAGTCAACAGGAATTAAAATGTTCACCCGTTGAAAGGATTTTGTAAGAGCTCATTATCTTCACGTAATTTATTAGTTGTATTCGTTAATACTCGAAATACTCTACTTTGAGGAAGACGAGAAGAACGTGGGAAATTATGAAGGGGTCATTTTATGATAGATTAAAATTTATACCTCGTCCACTAAACTCGATACATCGATCGAAGACAAGGATATATATTTTTAGTTATACCGGTATAACTCGGAACGATCGCTAGCAATGCGTGGAAATGCATACCTAGATCCTTCAGTCAAAATTGATTTGAACGAGGTTAAGCAGTTATTTGAAAAATCTTTTGAAAATTTTTCCTAAAGAAAAAGAAGTATACTCGTCGAGACATTTGACGACGAAGGAATGTTTACACGTCTTGAAAAATGATTGGAAACTGAAGAATATGTTCACCAAGTTTGGAAAGATTAATAATAATAAAAGAGGAGATTGGATTCTCAGACATTTTGAAACAGAGTATTATCTTGCATGGTGTTCCATTCAATAGTATACTAAGCTAAATCTACAATATTTTTCATCATCTCTCGGATCTTCAGCAGTACAAGAATATACATTATGTGTGTACAAGTTTATCCATGAGAATACAAATTTGTCCTACACAAATAACCCACCATATAATCCGCTCGAGGTATTCAATTTTACCAAAGAACGACTTCGAGTCCAGAATTTTAATGAAGAATTATTCAGAGAAATTTTTATAAAAATTACAGGGTTATATATAATATTGTAATACTTTAAATTATACAATGGAAAGCGATATGGCTCAAGTAATACTGTTTCACCTTTCAACCATTCAATTGTCGAACAATTCTGATGCGCAATAGACTCGGCCTTACCTTTAGACGCCATCAATTTACTGTCTTTTTTTTTACGTTTGGAGAAGAGCATCGTGTTTCTCACAGACAAGAACAAGAAATACTTATAACTATCAAAGTTATACAATGTTGATGGACTTCTAGCACTTGGTTGATATAGTGTCAAATCGGAAGCGAGATTGAGAGCGATTTTAGACCTGGTCTGTCGAATATGAGACAAACAACTGACAAGCATTGGCGTTATGAATCACGAGCGTCATGGCTATTTTTGGGGATCCGCGGGCCACGAGTTGCGTAGAAATGATATCGATTTGAGCCTAGGCTGATCAGAGCGCCTCCACTACCCAAAGTGCCAGTAAACTGAAGCTCATTTTTTTTGCTTCCTCAAACAAAGCATTTCGACATTTCACCGAATTTTTTTTCCAAAAAATTTTTTTCTCCTCCAATAAAGCTCTAGGATCCATGGAACTTGTACTGTCTTCTTTGTTTTCACGAGATCTATCGACTGTAGGTCACAGTTTTAAAAAAAAATATCTACAACCTCGTCTATCTACAACCCCATCTCTTCAGCCCTATGTTACCGTGTGCGTGTGTGTGCGCGCGCGCGGGTGTGTGTGTAGAGATATTTCCGTAATATCTCTATGGTTCTAAGTGTGACCTTGAATACGGGCTCAAATCCTCAAGCGCAACGAGCTAAAATTGAGATAATTTAAAAAAAGAGTTTCCGAGGGAATAAATAGATAATGAAGAATTGAAAAAGAGTCTGGACAGCTCATGAAATTATTTACACGACGTCCAACAAAGTTATCGCAAAGAACAAAGTTTTTTGGCACTCGACGCATAATATACTATTACTGTACGCCAATACCAATAAGTACGATGAGCCGACAAATATGTATATGAGGAAGGTTTTTCTTTTACAAATTAACAGCTTCATCTCAAATTTTTGTTTATCATCATCAACAAACATATGCTTAGACATATTCTTGTTGAGACTTGACATGTCAGTCACTGTATGAAAGTTGATTTCTTCGATAATATAGTATAGGACAGCCATTATTACTATATCGATGAGAGTTATTGCCTGATTGAAATAAGACCTGTGTAAATTGGAACCTCTACCCGGAGCACGAACCTAGAATGTTTCATTGGAAGCAGGATGCAATTATTATTATATTACAGTAACTGATGAAAATGATGATTCACGTCAATTACACTCTATTTTTTCGGGAAGGCCGCACGCGGGACACTTATTTGAGCCTCGTATATTTTGGTTGCTTGAAAAGTATCGACACCTTAATGGGCTGACAGGAGCGCCTCCATAAGCTATATAGACTAGGCGAAATCGGCGCCACCGCTGGAAAAATTATTCCCATTGGATTTTTTTGCGGGATCCCCTCCGGAAGACCCTCCTGAATCCAAAAATGCATGTGGCCAGTCGAAATTCGAATGCAAAATTGTTTAAACTAAAATTGTTTAAACAAATTGTCTGTATAAACTTTTTCGGTCCCAAAGCAAGTTTTTAAAGTTATTTGGCCTATTTTAAACAGAAAGTCTCTCTTGTCATTTTTCTCTAAAATCCATTGTTTTTGAGCTATAAGCGTTTCAAAGTTGAAAAAATGCGAAAATTGCGATTTTCAACGACTGAAAACACTACGAAAAATTCAAAAATCTCATGTGGCCAGAGCGGAAAATTGTTCATTGGGATCTCCTTAACAATATCCAATAGCAAAAATTCATGTTTCCGGGAGATAACCCTTTGTTTTTTCAATGTTAACAATAGGTAGTTGCGCACGCTATAGCATAGGATATCGGCACGAGCAAGCAGACGACGCGCAGCCCGCCACCGCTGCATCTCTATGGCTACAGCGTGCGCAACTACCCATTGTTAACATTGAAAAAACAAAGGGTTATCGCTCGGAAACATGAATTTTTGCTATTGGACATTGTTAAAGACATCTCAATCAACATTCTTCCGCTTTGGCAACATGAGATTTTTACGTTTTTCTCACTCTAATCGATCGCTGAAAATCGCGATTTTCGCAATTTTTCAACTTTGAAACGCTCACAGCTCGAAAACGATGGATTTTAGAGAAAAATGACAAGAGAGACTTTCTGTTTAAAATAGGCCAAATAACCTTAAAAACTTGCTTTGGGACCGAAAAAGTTTATACAGACAATTTGTTTAAACAATTTTAGTTTAAACAATTTTGCATTCGAATTTCGACTGGCCACATGCATTTTTGGATTCAGGAGGGTCTTCCGGAGGGGATCCCGCAAAAAAATCCAATGGGAATAATTTTTCCAGCGGTGGCGCCGATTTCGCCTAGTCTAATAGCGACAATAAGCTGAAGCTCGTGCCTTACCGATATTTTGCTTGAAAACTTGGCTTTTTTTTAGATCTTTAAGGATAAGGGTTTGGAAACTAATAAGATCTTCAAGCTTCCATGGTATGAGAATCACTTTTTTCAACGTTATAATATGCGGGAAGGTCAACGAGTGCCCATGCATTTCTGAGATCGGCATACGGTGGCAAGTTGGGTACAGAGGCAAGTTGGGTACACTTACCTTATTAAAAACTTGCAAATTTCAAAATTGATCTGTAATTCATTCACTTTGGCTCGCAATTCAAAGACTTACAGAGATTTTATCTCAATATAAATTATGGCATGTTCCATTATGTGCGACAAAAAATTGAATCATATTCATGACAGTATAAAGTGATGGGATATTCGAGACCCTGATGAGAATAAGGCTAGATTTCCAAAATTATCCGTCTCCTGTACGAATATGTTATATCTACATCCAATTCAAATTCAAATCTCACTGCGTAGTTTTTCGCGTTCTTTTTTTTACGACGAGCGATCTGATGCGCTAGTATTTTGCACATATGATACAAACCCAAACTTGTGAGATATCATGTCGCGGTTAATCGTAACGGTTCCATGGCTTCCCGTTCTGCGGGCTACAAAAAGAGGGTTTCCGAGGTATGTATTCGGATAAAAGTAAGCGGAGAATGGATTGAACCTTTTACCAGAGCAGTGTATGCATTTTGTCCTGTACAGGTAGTATTTTTTGCCCTCAACTCGAGACATGCATATCGTCGATTCAATGAAATTTGAGACCATTGCTGCATGTTGTAAAAGAATATCACTATATGACTTATTGTCTTCGGAATGAGTGCTGAAAAGTACTTGAAGATGTAACAGGTGGTTGCAACTATTTTTGGTAAAAATTTGATCGGTCCTCCAGTGATTTTAGATTCAGATTTTTGGATATGATTCATCACAGCTCAGTCTATCCTCATTTTGATCACTTACCTCAGTTTGACCAGAAAAGTGTTGATCCCAAAAACGCCACTGCTTCATTTTTTTGACGAATATTCTAATCTATCCAACTAGATCGAGGGTTTTGATTTTCACGGAGAATTCACTGAACAATCCTTCAACTCGTTTAAGGTTTGGTGCTATGGAGAAACCGGTCCTCACTCCTCATTCGTTCCACGTGCTTACTGTAGGTATCCATCAAATTCGATTCTTTGATTTCGGAAAATAAATTATGCTGAACATATCAAAACAAAAAATCACATTGGGATTCAAAATTTACTGAGATGGACCTTACTGTTGGTTCTAACATTTTAGAAACTTCACCAAAACCTTCGTCAGAAGGACCACTTCAAAGGAAAAACATTTATTCATTGACAAAGATTAAAGCCGTTACGAAAATAGCGGACTTCTCTGATGATAGCATCTCACGGGAGGAAAACCGCAACAGAGCTTGGCTAGGTTCCGCAACAGGAAAGTCGACCAGTGAAAGTGAAACACTTTTGCAGAGCCTACTGTAAAATCTGTACGGAGTTGAAGCCACCCACGCCGCTACCAACCGTGTTGCCACGAGAACAACGTAACCTTCCGGAAGAGACTTTGCTGGGATGAACTTTGGTGTACTACTTCTGAGGCTACTATTGGTAGTTTTCTCTTTTGTAATCCAGTGCAAATTACATATCAACGAGCATTTGACTCGATCTTCCCAGATGTACAGGAGGAGAGCTTGTATTTCAGATCTCAATACTTGGTTTTCCCTTTGGTGTGAATTCGGATCCGATCGTGGCTGATATTATGATCCAAGTCCAAATTTCTCCAAAGAGTACCACTGCTGAAAGAATGATTTGAAATTCAAAAACAATTCAGTGTCGAACCCTGATGTAAAACCAACAAAACGAGGAAAACGCTCATAACGAGCTTGTAAAGAGTGTCTCTGATCTTTTTTGAGCAAAATTAGTCAAACTTTGTGTCAACTGAAAAGATCGACCCCTATCTCATTCTAGCTGCATCTAGTTTCATAGATACCACTGACGTCGCGTTCCTCATAAAACAGGCCAAAACATAGGGAAAAACATGATTTGGACGGAATTTTGTCTGATAGCTAGAAAAGCTTCGGCACCAATGTCAATTTAAAATATTTTGAATATTTTGAAAATATAAGTATATCTGAAAGAAAATACAAAAACACGCTGATGCAATTTAACGATGTTCCGGTGCCTTCAAAATTGCTTGATAGTATACATTTCGCGCTGAGTTTGTGAAGTTGGAGCTCGCTTCTAAGCGATTGAGTCGCAGGCAAAGATTGAAATGAATACTACTTTTTTGCAATTTTGTAAGCTTCCAAATATCGGAAAATTGCAATAAAAACTTTTCGCGGCTCGTTCATGAAGTTTCTGCATCAAAAATATACGGAAAAGCCCAAAATCTTCAGCAGATGTATTATTTTGACCCCGAAACTTTGTTGACCAGTTATTTAGTGATACATTCTTATGATTTCTATACAGTAGTCTTGGTTATGTTTGACTTTTAACGTCATCGAGACAAATAATTTTTCTGCAGAATATGTAATCAGGACCCCATGAATCATCAATAAGATTCAAAATAACTCAATAAATCCACTCTCTGATCTATTAAAAATGGTTCTATGATCTTCATTATTGCAGTATGTTCCTGCATTTTAATACTGAATGTTTTCCACTCGGCCCTTGAGACCCAATGCAATCCTGACAATAATTATACTACCCCGGGAAAATGTACACTGAATCACAAGGAAAGCGTTGAAATCGAATTGCCTCGCTCTAGTTGAGCTGTTAGACGCCCAAGCGAAAATTCATTATCTAACCCTACTGCAAGCTCACTCTCTTGCTCACTCACTTGCAATCGACTTTTCCGTGGCTTAAACGTGAAAAAATAAAATTAATAAAGAATAAAACTACACATTTGGTGTAGAAAAATGAAATTATAATAATTATCATCTATTCACAAACAAAACATCGCAGGTGAGTCGGATCCCGAAAAAAAGATCAAAGTAATTAATAATAATAAGAACGAGCAATTTTTCACACTACTAGACTTCTGAACTTCTTTTTTCTGCATGTTGGTGTGTCCTCTCAGTAGGTATGCAACTCTTTCTCTTCACATTTGTAATTCCTCGTCTCTTTTTCTTTTACCTCGTCCGTCTTGCATTGCAAAGTTCAGAGCTTCAGTACATATATAGGTATGCCCTGAATGTAGGTCAGGAAGTGGCAGCCGCAATATAGCCTGGGTAAAAGACCCTCAGTCTGACTTGCAAGTCTGAGACTTCTGACTGCAGTAATGTGGAAGAGTGCGCAATGCGCCGGGCCCGATAATGCAAAGAGGAAGGCCCTCGCTTTTATGCTTCGTGTTCTCATTATAATCGCCACGAGGCTTTTATAGCTTCATACTGAGTAACTATAATGTAGGCATTGCATTTAACAGCTTTGAGATTCTTTTGCATTGCAAATTTTATACTTTTGACTACGTTTCACTTTGATCTGTTTTTTTATCCCTCAAAATTTTGAGCTTAGCATTTTCTTACCCATATATTAGTGTCACGTGTCTTTGCAGCTGATTTCCATAATCTGGCATTCGTGAATCAAGATGTATTTTGATGCAGATGGTATATTAATGTCAGGATGTCTATGTTGCTAAACTCTTCGAATTCTTACTGCAGTTGAGACTTGTCGAAATTTCCTCTGATTTGTAACTCTTACCTACAGTTACTTGTTTAAAAATAATTTTGGTCCATTTGGTGATTTAGAAATCATGATACTAAGAAAGACGAGAAAAATCTCCACGTACAACCTATCATCGAAATTCGAAAGCACAAAACGAGCCTTTCGTCAATATTTAAAATTCACACTTCGATACACTCTGAGAGCTGTCCGTTGATAGAATTCAAATTTTGTGCAGCATAAATTAACTTCAACACCCTGGTAAATTTGATGTTATAGTGCCTCGGGGTAATGCACGATTATTTTTTAATGAAATTCTATTATGAAAGGCCCAGCGAATCGAGAAATTTGGAGTTCGTGACTTTAAAAGTGAAGAATTTGTCCTAGAAATGAATTTTTTGAGTCATAAAGAGATAAACCTTCACATAGATACCCTGATGATCTATGTAGGCCGACAAAAAATTTCATAGGAATTTTATCGAAAGTAGTATTGACCCAGCACACCCAACCCCAACAGGATCGATTCAACTACCTGTAGCAACGCCCTCGCACCACGTGTACTGAGCTAAATATACATTTGCGCCTGCTCACCATTACTGATACGGTTCGAGGGTCAGTTCAAGCCTCACAGAAACCTCAGAACACAGAATGCAACAGGCAACCAGGAATATGAAACGGTCGAGTTAAAGAAATGTTGAATATTAATTATTTTGAATCTCGCGCCTCTAGAGGGGAACGCACATGTAGCCGTAGCCTTATCCCTAGGTCTGTGTAAGGGTACATTTGATATGCGTACAAGTCAGTCTGCAATGTAACGTCTGTATATTGAGGTCCTGCTGGACTCAATTTTGTAAGAAATAATCTAAGGATGTTATAAACATCCCTTGTCTGTCGAATTTGGAAGTCCTTTATAAATGATCTATGATTGAAAAGGTACGTGTGTTGAATTGTATGCTTATGTATGCACATCTGTATGACCATCTACGTTTCTCCTTCTAGGCGTCTTTTCATATGTATTTTTCAAACTAAGAATATATACACATTATTTAAACAAAATTGTGTGTCCCAATAAGTATATTAAAATCCTCCTGCCCCGCTACTCACGGAAATTTCATCAGGTTATGGGCCCAGACACCAGGTCTGTGGCGTGAGTAGCACGAGGCAGTTTGAGGTTATACACAGCAGTATATGGGACTCTGTATGATCCACACGTGATCGCAGTCAGTTATATAGAGAAGCCTAGTCAGACACTGAAGAAAGAAAATGAACACAGTAAAGTCGCAACTAGAGTGTTTGTCAGAAGACAGTGAGGGGAGAGTAAATTATGACTCTTGGATTTTCAAGTTGAAATTGACCCTCAAAATGAATGACCTATTCAAGATAGCAACAGGTGTTGAAATGAGGCCAGATGGAGCTGAAACCGACCAAAATGTCAAGGATTGGATGAAGAAAGATGAAGAAGCCCAGGCTCTTATTGGTCTGAACGTAAGTAGTAACATAGCTGCGAAAATTTCAAACTGTACGACTTCATATTTGATGTTATCGAAACTTGAAACATACTATGGCAAAAAGTCTGACATAACAGTAGAAGGCTTGCAAAAGCAATTTATTGGATACAAGTATGACGAAAGTAAGTCAGCCGTAGAAAATTGTTTGGCTATACAAAGAATCGCTGATTTGTTAGAAAAAGAAGGTGAAAAGCTTAAGGAAAGTTGGATCATGTCCAGAATGCTAAACATGTTACCACCTAAATTAAATCATTTTGGAACTTCATGGTCACTTATGGCACCCATTGATAAGAATTTAGATAAACTTGTAGAAAGCTTACGACTTGAAGAAGACAGGGCAAATTTGAATGATAACAAGCCATCAATTCCAGTTCAAAATGCATTAATTTCGAAAACAGTTGAAAGTCAGAAACAAAGTGTCAAGTGTCAGAAATGTGAGAAATATGGACATGTCAGAAAATACTGTAGGAATAAGCCAACCAAAGCGTACTTGGAATATTGTAAGAAAAATTATCCCTGTAAAAATTGTAACAAAATGGGTCATTGGGCCAAAGAATGTAGGGAAGCCAAAACTGATAAGAAAGTCGATGAAACTAAGTCAGACAAGAATGAAAATAAGAGAGAGCAGCGAGCTTTTATATCAGTCAGTCTGTCAGCTGCTAACGTTACCCTCCTAAAGTCAAAGAATGAGTACAATCACGTATGGTACCAAGACTGTGCAGCGACACAGCATATGTCTTCCCACATTGAGTGGATGATTGATTACGTTGAATTTAATGAGCCAGCTGAAATAGTCATTGGAGATGCCACAATAATTCAAAGTATTGGAATGGGCAATATAGAGTTAGAAGCATTTAACGGGAAAGAATGGTATCCAATCAAATTAGAGAATGTGTTGTACACGCCAGAAATGCCTTTCAATTTGGTCTCTGTTTCAAAAATACTTGACAGAGGTTATGTTCAGAAAGCCGATTTGCACAAATCTATTTTTATGAATTCATGTGATGATGTAGCTGCTATAGCTGAACGAGAAGGAGACTTGTTTAGATTTATGTTCCGCAGAGGTAACAATGAAGGAAAGCAAATTCAAAGATGTCTGGCTAGTATTTCAATCAAACAGTGGCATGAGCGACTTGCTCATCAAAACGTCAAGTATGTGAAAAATGTTTTAGACAGAAGCGGTATTCGATATGTCGATGATTGGGATGATTATGTCTGTCAAGGTTGTGTTTATGGAAAACAACATCGTGTCTCGCATCCCAAGAACGACAAAGTAGCCGAGAGACCTTTAGATTTAGTACATGTAGATCTCGGTGAAATGAATGTCAAATCACTAGGAGGAGCAAAATATTTCCTGTTGTTCAAAGATGACTATACCCACTATAGAACTGTTTACTTCCTTAAAACCAAAGACGAGGCAGCCTTAAAATTAGAAGTCTATTTGAAAATGACAGAAAATCAATTTGATAGAAAAGTAAAAACTCTGAAGTCAGATAATGGGAAGGAAATTAAGAATAAGGATACGCAGAGTTTGTTAGAAAGTTTGGGAATATGGCACAGTAAGTCAAATCCATACACACCAGAGCAAAATGGCCGTATTGAAAGAGAAATGAGGACCATTGTTGAAGCAGCACGAAGTGCAATTCAAGCAAGAAACTTAGACCAAAACTTGTGGGCAGAAGCAGTAAATTATGCAGTTTTCACTATAAACCAAACCGGTACTAGCTCTGTGAAGGGGAAAACCCCGGCTGACCTATGGTTTGGCCGCATGATGAGTGTCAACAAATTTAAAATTTTTGGAAGTGACTGTTATGTTTTATTGCCAGAACATAAGCGAAGCAAGTTAGATAAGAAATCTTTAAAAGGTATATTCGTAGGTTACGATTTAGAGTCATCAAGCTATCGAGTCTATTTGCGTGAAAAGCAAAGCGTACTAAGTTCTGAAAATGTTATTTTTGATGAAAAATTTGAATCAAAATCGAGTCTGAGTGAAATTGAAGTTCATTTAAATCATGATGAGAATGAAAACTCTGGGAATGAGTCTGAAAATAATTCAATCTATGAATCCTTCGAGTCTGATACAAGTGAAAGTACTACAACGTCAGAGGAAGAGGAAGAACCAAATGTTAATCCAAATACTGTAAATTTACGGGATCGTAGAAACCTAAGAATGCCAAATAAGTATGCTGATTATGAAACTGACGATATAGTCAGAAAGAAAGTATCTGGTTTTAATACTGCAATGATTGCAGATGCAGAGAACATTCCTGTATCTGTAGCTTTGAAAGATCCCAAATGGTGCACACCAATGTCTGATGAAGTAACCGCCTTGATCAGAATGAACACTTATGAATTAGTCGAATGTCCAAAGGGTGTAAAACCACTGTCTTGTCGTTGGGTGCTACGCCAAAAACCAGATGGAACCCGTAGAGCCAGATTAGTAGCTCGAGGTTTTGAACAAGAAGAGGGAATTGATTATTTTGAGACTTTCAGTCCAGTAGCAAGACACCCATCAATTCGTCTTCTATTAAGCCTTGCAGCTTCGAATAAAATGAAAATTATGACTTTTGATGTAAAAACCGCATTCTTGCATGGTGAGTTGAATGAAGATATTTATATGGAACAGCCAGAAGGCTTTGATGACGGGACAGGTCGAGTCTGGAAATTAAAGAAAAGTCTGTATGGACTCAAACAATCACCCAAAAATTGGAATGAGAAAATTTCAAGTCTTTTGAAAACGTTGGGTTTTGAATGCACCGATGATGATCCTTGCGTGTATTATAATGAAGATAGGAGTATTATCATTGTTATATTTGTTGATGATGGAATGATGGTGGGAAAGAAAGAATCTGAAATGACGGCTATTTTGAAAAAGATTAATGAGCAATTTGAGATAACTTTTAACACTGCTGCAAGTGATCATTTGACATATTTGGGAATGAACATTGAAATCAAACCTGACGGTATTTTTGTGAATCAGGCAGCTTATACCAAGAAAATTATTGAACGTTTTGGATTCCAATATTCAAATCCTGTATTCACTCCCATGGATAGAGGAATGGTGACGGATGAGCAATATTTTGAAAATGATCAGCCATTGAACAAAATTAATCGTTATCGTGAGGCTGTAGGTAGCCTTTTGTATCTTGCTACAATTAGTCGTCCTGACATTAGTTTTGCAGTGAACTATGTGAGTAGATTCATGAGTAAGCCCATGACAAGTAATTGGAAGATGGTAAAACATATTTTTCAATATTTAGCCGGTACTGTCGGAGTTGGAATTTTCTTTGATGGAGATGAAAAGTTGATATGTTATACTGACTCTGATTATGGAGGAGATAGAATAACTGGTCAATCCACCAGTGGTGTACTTATTTTGAGAGGAGGTCCCATTGTATGGTATGCCCAAAAACAACGTCATGTTGCAAATTCCACAGCTGAGGCTGAATATCGAGCTGCTGTAAGTTCTATTGATGATATCTGTTGGATTAGACGTATAGGAAACGAACTTGGATTTGTAAACCTGAATGAGCCGACCGATGTTCACGTTGATAATAATTCAGCTATCTTGATGTTACGAAATGCTCATGAAGGTAAAATCACTAAGGGCAAGAAACATATAGACATTCCTCGCAAGTTCATTCAATCACATTTGGATTGCACGATAAAGTTATATCATGTCGCAAGCAAAGAGCAATTGGCTGACATATTGACTAAGCCTTTAACTCGTGCAATTTTTGAGCAATTGAGGGGCAAAATAATTAAGGAGGAGTGTTGAATATTAATTATTTTGAATCTCGCGCCTCTAGAGGGGAACGCACATGTAGCCGTAGCCTTATCCCTAGGTCTGTGTAAGGGTACATTTGATATGCGTACAAGTCAGTCTGCAATGTAACGTCTGTATATTGAGGTCCTGCTGGACTCAATTTTGTAAGAAATAATCTAAGGATGTTATAAACATCCCTTGTCTGTCGAATTTGGAAGTCCTTTATAAATGATCTATGATTGAAAAGGTACGTGTGTTGAATTGTATGCTTATGTATGCACATCTGTATGACCATCTACGTTTCTCCTTCTAGGCGTCTTTTCATATGTATTTTTCAAACTAAGAATATATACACATTATTTAAACAAAATTGTGTGTCCCAATAAGTATATTAAAATCCTCCTGCCCCGCTACTCACGGAAATTTCATCAAGAAAAAATAACGATGTACCGGATATCCAGTATGACTTCGGCCTTCGTTCAACACGATTATTCTTTGTAAAAGAAGTTCGTGCGAACTTTTCAAGTCATACCATTGATCCCAATAAACAGGTAAAGGAAGAGGTCTGTAGCATTGTGAGAAGTATACCACCGTGATAATTTTCTAATCTACAAAGTATGTCTTGATCTGCTCATCTTATGGGTCACTTACCTTCTTGTGATGTTTAGTAATTATGAATAATTTTCCACTTTGTCACTTAAAAATTAAATTTCTGTTTTTTTTTAGTTGTTCTTCTTCTTAGGATTTATATTACAGAGGCTGACATAATCCAAAACAGACGTTGAGCAAAAAAACGTTAACAACCTTACTGTTATATAAATTTGTGAAATCTCAAAAAATAGTTACAATATGAGATAAGAATTAATCGTATCCCGTCTTGAGCTCGAGATAACGAGTTTTGGATTGAAATAAATTTTTGATCAAGTGCAAACTTTTGACCAGTATCGGCAGTCCATCTTTCTGTAACCCCTCAAAACCCCGTGGATTCCTGATGACGAAAATTCTAAAAATCTTTTTTTCTTGATGGAGAAATTTTCAAATGTCTTTAAGAAACCTGTGCGTGATTCAAAGTCATGGTTTGATACATCTTTCGGCAGTGTTGACGCTTCGATGAAAGCCAATAAAATTTGAGTCATAATATTAATCGTGGTCGCACGAGTTGAAAACCTGATCAAACAGAATGATTGGAGTTGTGTTTCTTATCGTCGTGGTTGGTAAGAATGATTTTGTGGCTCATTATACGTTTCATGATTGGTAAATTGTTTTTGATTTATTGCAAGTTTAGATGACGAATTAACAGCAAATGATTATAATGATATTTCGACTCGATTGACGATATTTGAGGTGTTTTTTTTTTTCTCAAAGCTCTTTTCTTTAAAGATATTTAAGGTAAATGTGATTAATTTGCCCCCGTCACAGATCCTGCCACGCATTTTCCTTGGGTTTGTTATAAATCATATGGAAAAGTAAGCACTTTGGGATGATCCAGAATGACTACTGCGTTTTTCAGAAAACAAATATCGCTTTTGCAATTGTTGACTTTTTTCTTGTCGGATAGTGAAAATGACGTTAAAAGTATTGGCTCAACCAATCCTGTTTTTGTTTCAATTTTCAAATGCTCTGTACAGAACTGCGACGTTCAGTTTGTAATAGATCGTGCGAGCTTATCACTAAAAAGATTGCAGTGTGCCTAATTTGCCCCCAAAGCATTTATCTCATTTCTCTTCTTCACCTTATGAAAATTCGGTTATGCAGCTCAAAAAGTTAGGAGGGGGCTTAGAAAAATAAGGAACGTCTCATTTGGACGCCGGGAAGTCAACATATCTCGATGTTACGAAAAACTCATGCAATCTCATAGAAATAGCTTCTCATATACACGGCGGGGGCAAATAATTTGGTTCACAATCTCGGAAACTCACAAAAAATCTTTTTTTGCAAAAAGTGAGATATCTCGACTCCGGTTGGTTAAAAGTAGACGTATCCACGTATCCGCTTATCTTATATTTTGTAGGTCTTGGGATAACTTTTACAATAAATTGAAGAGCGTTGGTAGATATTGTGATGGTCCAAAGTTCTGAGCAAAACAGAAACAGTGGAGGGAAATTAAGAAATTTTAACTCATTCAAAACTGAATCACTTTCGTCATTCTTTGAGAGGTTGTCCCTCGCCGTCATAAATTTATTATCAAAATTTTGATTCGAGGCTGCTTGCGCATTGTGGGTCAAATTTTTTATTAAGGACATCCTGCGCAAATCATCGATAACCGAAGCATTCTATAAAAAACTAATATTCACTCCCAGGTAGTTCACTCGGTTATATCGATGTTATCGAAAAAAAATTACAGTCGTAAACACCAAGTTAACAACCTTGGAGCAATATTCGAGGTTCGTGAACCAACAAACCTCCAACCATCTTATATTATACTCGATTTCAATTGAAATCGATCACTTGCATGAACACCTGGTATTCATGTAAGGCTGTAAATTTAACATCACAATCACTTATAATAATATTCTCTTGTAAAACATGTGATCACCGAAATATTTTCTACTCATGACTCCACCCTCTCTCAGTCAAAAATATTATCGGAGTTCATGTCATCCGCCGCATCTGTCGTTGACTGGTAAGAGCTGGATTTTTTCGGATTTTTTTGCACCTTGCAGCTTGAGCGTATAACGCTAAACCTGCACAGACGCGTGCCACCTTTCGTCCACCACATACTATGTATTTTGGCAACACGTGAATTTCTTGATGCAGCTTTACAAGCCCGCATTTATACAGACGCCCGGATTTTGCAGCTGTCTTGTCATCTCAGCCACATTATAGTATAATAACTCTTGTGAGCAAGTACCACAAATAATTGTTATATTGTGAGAAATACCATAAAATTTCTTGAAGTTGTGTGGTTTTGTCTCCTTGTCAGGTTCCCTGCAGCCAGCATTACGATGGATTTATTACCAGCTGCAATTCATGATGAGGCAGAATCGAGCAGAATTATCAGATGCCAAATCATTTTGATGGCTTGATGTAGCGACAAAATCGATATTGCTTTTATGGCGATACCACTTTTTGGTCGCATGACAAATAACATGGCCGTGCGGCCAAGAATTTTTCCGACCACGTGTCACGTGTCTCTGAGACATGAAATATAAAGTTGATTTCAGTAATTCGCCATATGTTGACTGTATCAAATCAGTGATAAAATGATCAGAACAGTTGCTAACATGCGATTCTTATGATCAGTTTTACGTTTCAAGAAACAGCTTTGTTGCGAAAAATCAAATAGGAATCTAGAGAGTGAATTTCAAAAAGTCTTGAAGTTGATCCTACAATATTTTTGATTTTTTAACCATTTTCGTAGAAGGCATACACGTAAATGCTCAAACAATATTTTACAGTTACCTATAGATACCTATGTATTAGGGTGACACTTATTTCGCGACCCCCCTATGGATCCTTCGCGCACATGCGGATATTTCAAATTCAAGATGAAACTAGATCAAAGGAATTTTCCCCAGATTCTTAAAGGTAGCCCGTATGCTGCCCATTTTGATATACATTTTCGATTTTTTTGCAGTTTTGAGACGTTTTTCGACAAAATTCGTCAGCTTTACTTGGCAAGCACTTGCAATCCAAGTAGAATGAGGCAAACCGAGCAGGATAACATTGATTGGGATGGTCTTAGGAAACTTTCAACGCATGGAGTGGTTAGTTTTAGTTGGATTCAAGGGTCAGGACGGGGCCAGAACGGCAGAAATATACAGTCCTAAAATCACCTTTTATTGCAGTTTTCGAGTTCTCCTGCGCATGCGTGGTTTTCTACGGTTTCGATAATATTTTCAATCGATAGCCCGTGCGATTTCCTTCAAAATTACCACTGCTAGAAGTCCATTCGATGCAATGGGACCGCAGTAGTGAATCATTTTGGATGAGGTGAGGTCCAATAAGATGGAAATCCGTGCAAATTGCTCGAAATTGCCTGCGATGCTTTCGATTTTGTCCAGCGTATTTCTCTGGTGTCCCTGCGTCAAATCGGCTTTGCCAAGGGGTCATTTTGAAGGAAATTGATTTGTTCGAATAAAAAAGTGTTTTCAACTGTTGTACGTAACTATATTGTTACTTACCACCCACTTAACACGCCGCTGCAATCTACTAATTACAATAGCCTAGGTCGATTCGATGCAGAGAAACCAGAGAAACACGCTGGACAATATCGAAAGCATCGCAGGCGATCTCGACCAATTTGCATGGATTTCTATCTTGGACTTCATCTCATCCAAAATAATTTACTACTGCGGTCCCATTGCATCCAATTGACTTTTGGCAGTGGTCATTTTGAAGGAAATCGCACGGGCTATCGATTGAAAATATTATCAAAACCGTAGAAAATCACGCATGCGCAGAAGAACTTGAAAACTGCGATGAAAAGTGATTTTAGGACTGTATTTCTGCCGTTCTGGCCCCGTTCTGACCCTTGAATTTAACTAAAACTGACCGCTCCGTGCGTTAAAAGTTTCCTAAGACCATCCCAATCAATGTTATCCCGCTCGGTTTGCTTTATTCTACATGGATTGCAAGTGCTTGCCAAGTAAAGCTGACGAATTTTGTCGAAAAACGTCTCAAAACTGCAAAAAAACCAAGATTGTATATCAAAATGGGCAGTATACAGGCGACCTCTAAGAATCTGGGTAAAATTCCTTTGATCTAGTTTCATCTTGAACTTGAGACATCCGCATGTGCGCAAAGGATCCAGGGGGGGGGGAAATAAGTGTCACCCTACTATGTATGTATATATACTAGAGTAGATTCTTTTTAGAATCCATCCAGACCAAAGTGATAACGAATTATTAGGGTGTACTGCCTAGGTGTCTTATTTTTTCAAAAAACCTAGGCTTTTTGGGACTTCTTTAAATTTTTTTGGGTGATCTGGAGATCAAAAAGCTAAACTTTCTACCCTTAGAAAACGTCATTCCTTCTATGCGTATAAAAATCAATACTATTAGAAATCGATTCTTGCAACGAATTAGGGTTTCTTCGGTTCACTATTTGTACAATATAGGGTGACATCTATCTATAAGAGAGACTCAAATAAGCAAACGCATCTGTGCTACGCGCAGGTCTCAACTCGATATACGCACGCTAATAATAAAGAATAAGGATAAAATAAAATATAAGGGAAGAGGTCGGATTTGTCCGGATGGAAAGGGGCGTACAACGAACCAAGGATGAGTCTCCTGCTCTTAATATCCACATCCACGCAGCTTTTTGGCGCTGACCATCTGCTCTTGTATTCGTATTTCCACCTGCAGCAATGCTTACCCATGTAATATACCAACCTCATATATCCACAACAGGTATAAGCATAAGCAGTATATTGCCCCTGGAATAGTACTACGGCAGATGCTATATCGAAGGGCCTGATGCAGCGATTGATGACACACGCGCACATGCTTATAAAAAATTTATCCTGATGTACGAGGAGTAGCACGTGCCAAACTTGTTCATCAGATTTTGAAATGTACACGATGTTTACTGTATTGAGTAAAGTTTTATCTAGATCAAAAATTAGGATACATGAATTTGAGTGGTTTCACTTTAGAACTTATTCCAAATTTCTTTAATTTCTATTCAGGGAATTTGTAATCAATTGTAGATGACAGATTGAGATGGTTTAAACACTCGTGTACACGTTTCTTCAACAATTCCGAATTTCCCGTACATTTTTTGTGAAAGTGAATTTTCCTATTATTTTTTTGAATATCGCTCGTTGATAGTCATGATATATGAAAAATTGGCTCAGCCTATAATGAAATTGGATGATCGTGACAATAGCACGTAATTTGGTTGATGGGGGAATCATCGAGTGATTCGTGAGAAGTTTCTATTTCATTTGAATTCCAGAAATGAATATCATAATCAACTGAAGCGAGCAATTATTGTAATGGTGCTTTTGATTCAAAGCTTTGGCGAAATCATAATACCAATGCGTAGTTAGTATAATATATTGCGCTGCATTCAACATTTTCTCCATTGCAATGCGTACTTTCAGAGCAAATAACGTCATAAATGCTCATGTTTTGGATATGATCGTAGAATAAATTATAATCGTGTCCCTCTATTTACTCGAAATTTATTTGTGGGTCAATATAATTTCCCTCGAATTTCGTTCATGTGACTAATGTCGAAAATATCGATGTAGTCCAGGAATTTACTTAGAATTCAAAATCAAAATATTACCAAATATTCGAAATCCCGACCGTTTTCAAATCACTCAATACGTAAACTGGAATACGCGAAGTTTAAAGCTAGCGGCAATTCGATAAATGTGTATAATTAAAAAATCAAAGCTGCGATTCAAGCAGAGCTTTGGTATTTTTCGGAAAAGATCTCTTGTACATTTATTGACAGACTTTCTATGGAGTATTTGTCAAAAATCGCAAAATTAGGTCCCATTATTCCGTGACCCATATATTCTTCAACAATGTGTATTAGAAAGATTTTGCATACACTTATTTGAAATAGGTGTCTCTACAACATAACTGAATATTGAGAAAATGGAATATGCAGAGAGTGAACTCTCCCATCCGTATCCTATATTGACCGAAGATAATGCAAATATTGCTCGATTGGGTTCGTCAGAGAGACCCGATCGAACAACAAACGGATATTACGTCGAGAAAGGTATATAGGTACATTGAAACTGGCGACAGCAATTATTTTGTGCTCAGCACGTGTTCACATCTTTTTACGTAACACCGATCAATAATTTCAATCATCCTTATTCGATCCATAACTGAAAGAGCTATCATTTTAATGAGTTTATCAATCAAATCAGGTACCGGTATACTCATCATATCAGTAAAATAGGAAAATCTATGTTTTGGAGATTATTTTTCATATTTTGGTGTAAGTTATAGTTCGAATTGACAATAATTTTGATAATTTCTTTGAATGCGAATATTTTCTAAGAGCAAACTCGTCACTTCTCGACAGTTAACGTGATTGGAAAGTACTCCCTGAGAATAAAAATTTCAAAAGCTTGCATGATCACGATTCTTGCATTTTAGTTAGAGAAAGATTCATTCAGATATGATTTAGTGCTTAGTTAAGTAACAACAGTATGATTCTGGTAAGTATGACACTTCAATTCAGCAAAGAATCAACCATACGTGTATACCCCGGTAAATTTCCGGTATATAGAAAAAAGGGACAATAATGTGACAGTAGCTCAGACGAGTTATGATCACAAACTGAAATTTGAACATTCTAGGCCAAGAACTTAATTGTAATATTTGAAAAATATATCAAAATACTGAAAACCACGCCTCTTACCTAACTGTTGAAACTAAATTCAAAACTATTCCGAGGATACCCGATAAACATTTGAGGATTTGTTTTATGGATCGATAAAAACTAATTGATAGTTCCAGAGTACAAGTCAAAATTTAATACAAAAAAGATGTTCATAATAGTCCGGTCTCCAGCCACCCTTCCGCATGTCCGTGAAATCCAACTTCGGAACGATCTGTCTCAAAAACTATTCGGCGAAAAGTGTCCACCTTCGTCTTGGTTTCAATCAACACACATATAGATTCGAATAAGACAAAGGTGGACACTCTATACCGTGTTTTGTATTAGATTGGTACTATTAGTCACGGACATACGAAAGGGTTGCTGGAGACCGGACTATAAATAATCTGGAGAATTCAAGGATTTCAATTATTTTACACATTACGGAAGGATATTTCAAGGATTTCAAAGATTCACAGAATCGATAGGAATCTTAGAAAATTTAGCACTACAAGCAAGTGTTAAACAGAATGATATATTATGACAATACCCATCTGCACGTAGTTTCTTACGATATTTTATAGCGCGAAAATCTAGAAATCATGTTCAAAGTTGCAATTTTTAGGTTAGACTGCTATAAAAAAGATTTCAGCATCCCTTCTGGCGAGTTTTTAGAGAAAGAGTGTGTTAAAACGATTCAAATTGAAACAAGTTAATCGGCACGATTTATCAATTTTCTTTTTCAAAATCTTGGAACTGTCCATTACCCAATACTTGTTATGACAATGACAATTTTCCATTCAAACATAGTACTTCAGATGAAACAAACTATCTTCAAAGTGGAGTGATGGATCATATTGTGATGTAAAATTAAACAAAATCCGTCACTATTTCACTTGGACTCTCTTCCCGAAGAAATTTTATTTCTCTAAGATATTGAAAAAAATCCAGATAGGATATATACTTATACAGCTCGGATGCAAACCTTAATTTGTCGTATTTCCTGAACTGTATAACAATTCTCTTGAGATATACAGAGAGCAAACACGCAACAGCATACGTAATAGCAGGCAATATATCAAGTGGAAAGCGGTGAAAGTAGTAGCCGCCCTGAGGTTAATGTACTTTGTCAACTCTTTGTGGTTGTATATGTACACAAAGATGCCCTCCCACATACTACCAATTTTCTTCGTTAATGTTCTTAAATTGGGGTGGCAGTTGGAATGCTCTAAATTTTGAAGAGATGTATTATTGATTCAGATACGAATTCATCTCGGCTAGTGATGAGTGAAGTATTTGCCAAATTTATTTCCAGATATGATTTCCATTTTTTTTTTTTTTTTTTTTTTTTTTTTTTTTTTTTTTTATATAAATGAAAGAATCCAAAATCCTTGACCTTATGTGGGGAGCTACCTTAAGCAGCGATTGCTCGTAACAAAGCAGTACACGAATAATACAGCTGAATTTCAAAAACATTTAAGGAGTTTTGAGATGCTAAGAATAAATTCAAAAATTCAAAATACATGATCATAAAATTCTTAAGTTTATCTTTCTATAAAACGCGTAAAATTATCTAATTCGAGAAATCTCATTCTGGGAACAGAAGTTTTAATTTTTTGACACTCGTACGCTAAGATTAAAAGAGCTTTATGTAGAAATTTGAAAATAACTCGAAGGAAATTTCAATTGAGCCAAAATTTTCGGAAATATTTAACATATGAAGTTTTTGTTTGAATGATAATCACACCACGTTGCAAAATCATAAAGACTGCTCGAATGAATTTTTCCAACTCAAATTAAGAAAAATTAATCAATGCAGCGATCGGCTAACATCTCAATGACATTTAGTTAATCGGAATTGTTGTACTCACTAACTGTACAGATTTTCACTTGAATTCTCAAAATTGACAAAAATCTTTATTGAATACGGTATCTGACGAAAACTCGAGCAAAAACTTCACTTCAGCTACTAATCTGATTCAATTTCCCATAGCAAAAAGGTCCAAAACCAGCACAGCACAATTTACACAAATATGTCATGAACTTGAAATTTTTGAATATTTATACACCCTTCGCTTATGATGGAAGAAAAAAAAGTGAATAATCAGACTACTGAAACAGCTCGCAAAAGAGTAAAAGTTGAGAAAAAGCTCGGTCAGAGTATAGTGTCTTTCAGTTCTTCCACGTTTGATCGAGTGTACAGCTTGCGCGCTCACTGACCGCGAAGAAAATAGATAACGATTATATAGCTTAGCTCAGCAAAAATATAAGTAAGTAGAGAGTTGGAAGCATATGTATACAGCAAAACTCATGCACTTGGAAATTTTGTTAGGTATACTCAATGCTGACTCAGCGCATAGCGACTTATTTATAATGTGAGAAATTATTCTCGTTACATTTATAGCTTTGAGAGACAAATGTCAGACAATTCCTACAATTTTCGAGCTTTCATATACTTATCTTTCTACTTAACAGCTCAAACCAACACCAAAAAAACACACCCACACGTATGAATACACACTGTGGCAACTTAACTGATTTGAAAATTTTGAATTTCGCGGTTTTCGAGTCTTAGATATGAACAAAGTCCCTGTAACGTGGATTTTTTCAGTAAAAGACTCTTAGGTGACTAACGGTGTATGGCATTAGAAAAAAGTATCGGAAATATGTGAAAATCCAAAGTATTAGTGGATAGACGTTTCGAACAGATCGAATGAAACTGAGAAGGAAATTTAAAATTTGAACAAGAGTTTTGCGCGGGTAGAAAAGGCAGAACTGTGGTAAGCAGTGGGAGTGTGGGGAAGCAGTTGCAGATTTATTGATACACAATCGAGCCACTTGCTCAACAACAACGTTGGTATACTTAATTGATTGAATAATTATATACTCGTGTGGCTCATGTTTGTCGGAGTAGGAGGAGGAAGTCGAAAAGGGTATACAGATAAAAGAAGCTGTATAAAAGCTTGAACATGTTGTATAGGCGGATTGGATAAGGGCACACATTATAGCTTTGTGGAAAGCGTAAAATAATGTAATCAAACTTGCACTGTAATAATTCCTTTAGGACATTTCAAAAGTAAATTTTTGACCGAAAAATTCGTTTACAATAGTAGTCCTGTTCAAAACTAAAAAAAATTGCAATTACGATGATACATCGCTTAAAAAAATTACGTGTTTTAATATCATTGTAGAGCTGAAAATTTTCAATAAAAAAACAAGCTAAAATCTTACAAAATTTACAAATCAGTAATATCAATTTTTTGCTTTGAATATACTTTGTACGTACCTCTAAAGACTAATATATTTACAAAAAAATATGTGATTTGTGAAAACAACCTCCTCAACGTCCTGCGCATATCCTACATAAATTTTCTGCCGGAGCTCTTGCAAGCTCTGAGTATCTACAAACTATGGGCATGACTTTTCAACTCAATTCCCAAATTTGACAGGTTACATTGTGTACAACAATCAAATCTCAATCCGATTGTCAATCATTTCTTTACCATAATTGATGAAATCTGTTTTTTACATTTTCTCATAGATATTCAAAAAAAGTTATCCAACATGTTATTCCAAACCGCACCTACCCCAAAAACAATTATGAAATTTGTACGCAAGTGACACAGAACTTTAACTTATATTCACACATTTTTCTTGGAATTAACGAATTGGTTACTCTGACGCAATCTACATTCGAGACGGAATTGATGATAAATTTTATGGAGAGAAGTAACTAGGGCATCTTATGTATACTGACACATTTGCGGGTGATGTAAACTGGCACAACTATGACTCTCAACCTCGACAACCAGATTTCAAAATTATTTCAACGTTGTACATATTCGAATAAAAAATAGTCAGACATTCACTTTTTCCACTAAATCTATTAATTAATCACCAAAAATTGACAACACAAAATATACCAGAGTCTAGCATTTATATGATTCAAATTCTACTTTTATTCTTAGGGACACATACGCACACACACTAATTCGTTCTGAACAAGAATTTCGCACATATCGCTTTGTACTAAGCATTCAAAGAGTAGGTAGTAATTTTCTAAGCAAAGATATGATGTCATGCGTGTATGCTTGAAACAAAAAGTGTCAATTCTAAAGTATAAGTTCCTGCACTAATGTCGGATAAAGTTTATTGACTTTTGGAGGTGTTACAAAAATAGACAAGTGCTGAATTTTCAAAGTGGAATACTTATTCCTTGCAAAAATAAACACGTGGTAGATAGAATAATATGTCAGACTCCAAGTTTACTGTAAGTAGTAACAGACCGATTGGTCAGACACACACTACACACGATTTATATATCACATGTATATATATATATATATATATATATATTTTTTTTTTATAACAAGGAGGCGTAACTCAACAACTCATTTAGCAACCTTAAATTACACTCAAAATTGAGAGAGGTACATACAAATTTTAAATCACGAAGCAATTTTCAAATATTACAATTTAAAATATTTTCAAGGGCTTGCGTGCAGTTAGTCAAATGTAAATAAATGTATTACATGGGCTGTATACCTATGAGGTGCGAGTCAATTTACACCAAAGAATCGCGTGCGATCGTCGATAATTTTTTAGTTTAAAAGTTTTAATATAGATATATGTATACATACTTAGCTTGTTGTGCACTCATCCCCGTAAATTCTGTCACACCATATATATACCACTTATGCGCTCAAAGACCGCTGTCTTATCAGTACACCAAAGTTTTCTTTCGACTAAACAGAAAAAAAATAAAAAAAGTCTGTTGGTATTGGGGTCAGGCGTGACATGAATTAATAAAATTACCATGAAAAAAAAACGACGAGAAGAATATGTGCATTTTAGTTCGATTTGTCATGTTACTTGAGTGTGAAAATTTGCTGATAAGAAATTTGATTGCTCTGATACATTTGAGAATTTAATTCAAAATCAAAATTTGATTTTGTACTTGTGATGGTTATACAATTTCACGACCTTAATTTTATACTTTTCTATTATACCTAGAGTGTGACTAAACAAAGTGTGAGAGCAGAAAGAGAAAATGTTTGAAATGAAACAAAAATAAAAATAGACGGTTACGATCCAGAAACTTAATGAATGATGATTTCTAGATGTTTCTTATTTACATTCTATGAAATGATAATCTCTCATTGTACGATCTGTATATGTTGTTTCAAGAAATTGGCGGTGTCTCAATGCATAAGTCATAGAAATTTTTCGTACAGGCGTCGACATGCATTGCAGCGATATTCAATTATTCTTCAAAAAATTTTAAAACCTCAAGAAAAAAATATTCACACATGAAAACATCGAGTCCAATACGTGACTTTACATCATATATTTATACAAGTGGCTGATCTAAATCTAGAAACTGAATAATACCGAATCGTACACACAAAGAAAACTATTAATCTGTCCGTAAATAGCTACTCGGTAAATAACCGATTACGCATATGAAACTTTGATAAAAAATAATGAAGTGTATTAAAACTCGAATTGAACTCAGCTCAGCAACCCAATCCTATTTTTTTCTCGTCTAAATTTACGTATTATGGAAATATATTGTACATCTCAAAAGCTCAATTGCAAGCTCTGAGTTCAAAATCAACACCAACATTGAAAATTGCTAACTGCGCAATCAGAAATATGATTTTGTTATATTGAACAAATAAATATCTTATTGATAAAAGAGCACTTCGGTTCAAAGAAAAAAAAATAATCTCGTTATAGAACCGAGCTATTTTAGTCGCGTCGATAAATAGTCCAGTACGTTATATAGATAGTTTGAAAACGATGGCAGACAAGGGTAAATCTTCAAAGTATAATCAATGCCCACGACATTCTTATCTTTTCGCGTCAATAATTACAGGCGTAGAATCACACTTGGCACACCACAAGTTTGCAAAAAAAATCGCATTGAGTTGAAATAACACAGAAAATACCTTTGCAAAATGATGAGACAGCGCCAAATTTTTTTTTTGTCTATAACATGTACGTGTGCACGTGAAGTAATAAGAAACCACTACAAACTGAATATATTATATATTTTTCGGGTATGGATCACTGAGAGTCACTTTGAGAGTTGATTATAAAAGGCCCTCCGATGAGGTGCAGGGAACTTTGATGTAGGTATAAAAACTTTGAGCGCGAAAGGCATCATCATCCCAAAGGAAAGGCACATCGAACGCGCGCTATGTAACTTGCAGGTGTGATATGTGTATGTATTATTCGGATACACCCACACTTGGAACCAAAGTTTATATATATATATATATATATATATATATATATATAATGTGAAACAGCGCCGGAAACGAAAGCATAGTACGCCGGAGAAACTTCGAGAACATCGTTATATATTCTTCTTCTTCCAATGCTTTGCAAGCCGGCCGGCTTGTTGAACGCACCGTGTGTGTGTGTGTGTGTGTGTGTGTGTGTGTGTGTGTGTGTGTGTGTAAGACTTCGTGCTTATGATGTGGGTAAGAGAGAGAGAGAGAAAATGAGATATTCTATCTCTTTCCCTCTCACTTCATGTAGTCGAAGCCATAGCGTTATATATATATATATATATACCTGTTTGCGCGCATGTGTGCTCTGACCGAGCTTTTATGTGCTTGCATGTGTAAAAGCTCGACATATATAACTTATGACATTACATGTGTGAGTGCAAGAAGCAACAGCATTGCATGATATATAAGCAAAGCTCTGACTGAGCTTTTGTTCTCAGTAATCAACTAATTTTCCTTCCTGACATTATTTGAATCGATGATTTTCATTAGTTTGAAAAGCTCTTGATGATTTGAATTGATCGGGGTTTAAGGAAAAAGTAGCCCTATAGATATCAAAATTTGAACCCTCTGCAGTTATCATGAATGATATACTGAAAAAGCTCTGTTGGGCGAGCTTTTCGGTCCAAATTTTGTCTTGCGAAACAGTCAACTTTGAGTCATTCCCACTCGCAGCTTTCAGTCATGAGAATTCGACTTATAACGGATAAAATGTATAAAACCCATTCGAATAAGTTTATAATTATGAAGAAGATTGAAGATATAACTAAAGTTGAGAAAGCTGAATAAATAAAGAATGATATAAGTGTAATAGGTCTACTACGAGTTAATTATTCCATGTATAAACCTACAGAATGAATAAGAATGTGTTTGTAACCAATTGTTACCTTATAACCCGATAACCGTCATCCATCGAACCTTTATAGAACCTTGTGTTCGATCAATCAAATTTACTCGCTTCGCACTGATGATGATCGTTTAAACTCTCCCTTTGAATCCTCTGGTAACATTCCTCTGAGTCCCAAGATGAGGTCAGAAATTCGGTAAAGAACGGATTTCCGTTGGGGGCACTCAAGGTAAGCCTTAAGTATATGCTGAATGGACCAAATTTTCCGTTACATTCTCCCGCTCGGCTATTCTCACCTCTCCCGAATCTGAATAAAAAAAAATTAGAAGCAAGCAATGTTAAAAATAGCGCCCTCTACTATGAGCGGCTCTTTTGAAGGTTGCGCGCGCCCCAATCTCCCCCCCCCCACCCCTTCTTACCCGCGCACCTTTTCTCATCCAATTCCAAAAAAAAATCATCATTATTCAGCATCAAAGAAAATCTCTATGCTTACCTGCAGGTTACAACAGGTCAAAAATCGTGGAAAATCGTTTCAAAACTCGAGCGCATGGCGCAAACCCTCCCCACCTATTCTCTCACCCATATATACCATTCCATACATTCTTACTCATTCTATATTATATATATAATACCATGGGAAACATTATATATATATATTATCCATCCCCCTTACCGCATAACCCCGCGCATCCACAATATTCAACTCACACAATCAAGAACTCAAGGTAACGTTCATGCTCTCAAAAAGCGTCTCGCTGCAATACGTCGATGAGAGAGCGAGCGAGAAAGCTGATGAGGAGGTGAAGTACGGGGAATTTCATGGATGAGGGGTAAAGTAAAGAGGGGAGGTGAATAGGATGGCGTCCCGGCA
This sequence comes from Eretmocerus hayati, assembly GCA_029851415.1. NCBI lineage: Eukaryota > Metazoa > Arthropoda > Insecta > Hymenoptera > Aphelinidae > Eretmocerus > Eretmocerus hayati. The sequence goes on from CM056744.1 coordinate 96,696,694, forward strand.
AAGCGCAATGCAAGGCATAAGGCGCCGTACCATAAAATTTCGATATATGCGCGCGCAGTTTATAGCAGTGGCCGCCAAAAAAGCGGGGAGATTCTCAACTAACACATATGAAAATCCCATAAACATACGAGTTAAAATGAGATTGTGTGTAAGCAAGGGGTTACCCCCACTCTTACAATTTTGCGGCGGCGGCTCACCGGGCCGGCACTTGGCAGTCTCGCAACCGCACCGACGCGATCCTCTTCCGCTTGCGACTTCAGTGCAGAAGCATCATCCAGTGAAAGCCATCAGTTCTAGAAAAAAAAATACCACAGTGTTAACCTAGTGCATCATCAAGGTTATTTTGTGCTTCAATTAATCAATTCAGTGCTATCTACAGCTCTTAACTAAAAAAATCATCAAAATGGCAGATGTTGAGACAAAGTAAGTACTTCTAGAACTTTCGACCCTTTGTTCTTCTTGTTACCGCGCTTTGCGACATCCGGTTTGTTGACCCGCGTGCTGCTTACTCGTTAAGTTTTTTGTGATTCAAAATTTTCGAATGTCGTTCTCGTAGATGATGTAGTTAGCTATGTTGATGTTCAGTTACGTACTCTCTGGGTATACGATTGATTTATTCAAGTAGTCCAAGGACGCTCTACAATTTGCCGGCCGGCCGGCGTCTCACGGCTCCGGCGCGGTTACGTGGAATAGAAAGAGATGAAAAGACGCGGCGTCCCCTCCGAACAGTTCGTCGTCTCCACACGTGTGGCTCTCGCGCCGACCTGTTCGTACATGTTTTTTTTTTATCGACATTTTACGCACCTCGTGCCTTTTACACGATGCCGTGTTTTATTAGCTATTGCGTCGTCGAAGATATCGATTTTTGATGCGTCGTTGGGTAATCGATTATGGGGGGAAAACTTGCGCGGCAAAGCGTCGGGATGTCCTCGGCATGGATTTTCACATCAAGAAAGAGAGAGACGCGTGCGCGCGCGGGAAAGTTTTATACGCTAGGCGGCGCCACTGAGGGCGTCTGTTCCGCCTCCGGCTTATCCTGCATGCTCGTATACCGGCCGCGTGAATTTTTTTTTTTTAATATTTAATTTTGATATTTCGTTCAAGTGGTATCGTTACCATGAACATTGCACAGGCAAATGACTTATTTTTTTTGTGCTGTAAATGGTCTCTTTGATCAACTACTGGGCTAAAGTAAATTTGTGTATGATGTATTAGATGTTTGTGTGCATCAAAGACGCTATCAAGTCGTGAGTGTATTGAATCATGCATGTGATGCCGCGATGCCGATGAATTGAACGGGGCAGACGATATATTATTTTGATGGCCTCGAGTCGACTTGCTTGCTCCCCTCTTTCATATCATACGTGTTATTGCTGGTACATTGATCGATAACAGCGGCCGAGTTGAATGTTCTCGTTTTTATCGTGTTTGAATTACCACGTGTCGTCGGTAGTATTTTTTGAACCTTATTTTGTCGTTTCAAAGGAAGAGCTGACTTGAATAAATTGTGCGTATGTAATGAGTGTTGTAAAAGTTAGGGAACATGACGATTTCATTAGTTTATCGTGCATCCGCACGCCAGCAAGTTAATACATTACATTTCTCGTCAAACCATGTTATGAGTTGTTCTCTTCGATTTCTGCTTCTGAATTATTATAGATTTTGTGATAATTTCTTGTTACAGAGGCCCAATATTTGCTCCTTCTGTTGACTATAACCCACGAAATTCATTTCAATAGAATTTCATTATAACGCGATAATATTATGCTTACCTATGATACTTTGAACATAACTTGCCATGACTCATGATAAAATCCCAAAAGTGTGGCTCAATGTTTGCCTAAGACATTGTATCAAATCCATCAGATCTCGATTCATTCATGCTCAACTTTTTTGTCAAAGTTACATCAGTACCACCTGGAGTGTTCAAAAATGATATCACACTTAACAGTACTTTCCCAATGAAGTGCAATATAGAATGAGTTTTTGTACATTCTTTGAAACTTGAACTTTCAGCGATGATTCTAGTTTTGAACTAATCCCTTGTCTGCTGAAGGTTAAATTTGAGCTAATTGAGTAATCTGAGTCTCAGTATACATTTTGCATGGTCATGATCCTACACTTTCAAAAAGAAATAACTTTTGTTGATTTTTCATTGAGAATAATATTGCAATGGATCTTTTGACAACTCTGCTTGGCGTTGTGTATAATTCACCATCAGAAGTGTCTGAATCAAATCTTTCCATTACTTTTTGCCAAGTTGAGTTTGGAAATGATCTTGTGAGTCACCCTGAATCGCTTGAAACATCCTCTGACCAAGTACTTGATTATGTATACATATTATAATTATGTTGATTAAGGAACTCCACACAGGCATTATGCGATTACCATGTTTCATATCAGTCAAAACTTGATATTTACACTCCATTGAAGCTGAATTCTCAAACATTGCTCCTTATTTTTTCAGGGAAACCAAAGTTGTCAGCACACCTGAAAAGAAGGTTGTTGAGAGTGAGAAGGAGGTCAAAAAAGACACACCCACCAAGGAGGTCCCCAACACAGTTGAGGAGGTAGATGAAGACTCAAAGGCTTCAGAAAATGGTAATGGTGATGTCAAAGAATCGAAAGAAAACGGTGTTGAGGAAGAGAAAGAGGAATCTGAGGAGAAGGAGGTTGAAGCCACTAATGGAAAATCCACCAACGGCAACTCCACAGGTATGTTTCATCCCTGATCTTACGCGATCACTAGTACTGTCTGTCTTGAATCTCCACTGGTGATGATCCAGGAGTGGGAATCCAATTTTTATATCTTCCACATGACTAATGTGTAAATCTTGCCACATATGCTGAATATTTTGTATGATGGAGGTTAATGTTGGCATCTTATTCCATTTACAGAAGCTGCTGCAGATGTTTGCAGTATAAAGAGAAAATCGACCGGTGGTGATGTGACAGATGATGCTGCTGCAAAAGATGTCGTTTCGCCAAAGAAAGCAAAGCTTGATGAGAAACCTGCAGCTGTAGAAGCAGAGACCAACGGTGCATAATCATGTACTTTCTGTCAGAAGCGCGCGATTTTAGACCTAATCTCCTCTACAGATTCTCACTACTGTATATCTAGAACCTCTCGAGGATACTGACACTTATGAATGAATATGTTCTATGTACATGAGAAGAAATGGATGCGTAGTTGATGAGGAAATCCGAAGAGTGACGAATGCGACATTCGGACTTTATCATTGTCACCACTGACATGGGCAGAGAAATCTCACTACTGCATAATACTAAATGTAAGATTAGTCTTGATCACAGTCGGGGTACAAATGATTCGAGATCCGTTATATATTGTACATCATTTCGTAGTACATCCTGGAACTCATTCTGATTACTTCAGAAGGTTGATTCCAAGGAACTAGTCGAATTTCCTCCAGTTTCGACTCAAAATTTTTCCCGATCAGTCTGTAACAGTGCGTCGTAAGTTCGAGTCTCATAGTCTCGAACGCAGAACTTTTTTATTGAATGATGAAACCGTAGATTTAGAGACGAATATCCAATATTAACACTTGTAGACGTACTTGAATGTAACTCGTAATATCTTGTTTTATTTTATTCCATATTGATTTGTAAGAACAATTTGTGGTACGTTGTGAACGTTTCTAGTAGTACTTGGCAATTTTGATCATCGAGATGATTCTTCTCAAAAGACTTTGAATTTTTTCGTTTTCTTTGGTTTTTCGTTCTCTTTTGATTCTTCCTAGGTGTGTGACTTGAAGTCGTTGCTGAACATGTCGAGTAAGACTTATTTTTCACAAATCATTGCAAATATTAGAACATTCCATCTAATGTAAATCTGGTTTGTAAACCCGCGAAAATCTTTGCAATGATGAGCAAGACGCTAAAGCGAATATAAATTGTCATCCTTTGTCAGAAATAAGTTCAACAGATTCGCAATGCTCAAGCTTGCAATGCTTTCTTATAACACGATCATGATGGATATACATGTACAGCGGCGATTAGAGTGGAAGAGTGGAAAACAATAAATATTTGTCAAACAAAATGTAGCCATGCGTTGTTTCTCGTACATACATTTTTGTTCATCCTGCAGCAACATATACTGTAGATTTTTATTCAAACGATGGATTCTTGGAAAGACACGGTCAAAGCAAACCGCGACAGATGAGTTTCACTTCCATGTGATTGATCTGTTGCAACGACTCCTTTGATACTAGTTATCTCTCTGCAATTAACTATGTTGAATTCAAACTTCTCTGAACACTTATTTGACAAGCATAGCTAAGTAAAATTTTGCCTCAACTTGATCAATATTTACAAATTGATCTTGTCTTGAATCTAAGTTGTCCAAATTTAGAGCAGTTGGAGAGGATGGTATAGCAATCATGAGCGTGCATTTCCATGCGATATGAATCAAGTTTCGCTCACCGGGATACAGCGACATTTAAGTCCTGTGAATATACATTATCTTTTGCCATGTGGGTGATGTGACGTTTGAATACATGTCCTTACTCGGAATTGGTCAGAGAAAAATATGCTCCCTGTGAATTGGGATCGATAGTTGATTGAAGATTTGAAATATTGTTCATTATGCCCTCAGTACGCGGTGTTTTTGTATTATAAGGCAGCAAATAAGTTGATCGTGTTAGCGCGAAGGGCGTGTTCTTTTTTTTTCAAGTTGGATTGACTCTACTGAAGTGATATTCACGTGGAAAAGAATAAGTAATATAAAACAACTTGTCTAACAAATTTTCTTTACTCAGAAACTGCATTTTGAAGTCAAATACAAGCATTTGAGTCTGAAAAAACTGTCCATGAATATTTGACATGTGATTTCATAGCATACTCATATTGAGTACATGAAGGGTCATAATTTTCTGGTGATGAGGATCACATTTAATTTCTGAATACTCTATATCGACTCTATATCAAATTTACACTTAATTTAGACTGTTATTGTTGTTCAAGATATCAAAAACTAATATTTGATGTTGAATTTCTACTTAATTTTTTTTTCTGATGCAAATTTATTTTCTACCTTGAACAATCCATCCAATAAAAATCGAATTGACCATGTTGAATAAAAACCATGTATTATTAGAATTTTGTAAAATGAGGCTTTTTCCGCACTAGACGCATGTGCCGTTCCAAGTTGGAACCACTCTATGAGTGTTATCGGTCTTGCCACTCTGAGATCTCGGATTTATCAACATAAATATTGAGCAACGCATTTTATTTCAAATTTGCCGTATCAGAAAATTAGAAGACGAGTGATTTGGCGTAATCAGATAGTCTCTGGCTATTGGCAGATCCAAGAATAATATATTAATTAGAATACATTCTAATTCAATTTCTTCTAGGTTCATGAGTTAAGAGAAGATCATCATTGTTGCATATTTCGTAGGAAGGCAAAGTCCCAGAAAAAAATTCTACCTGCAATTTTCATCAAATTGGATCTTATTAAATCTCAACTCAAAGTGAGCAAATTCTGTATTTTTTCTATCATTATTTTAAATCAATCTTCTATTTTTCTTTATTTCTATATTAATTCTATATTATATCCATATGTGACCGTCATGACGTTATCACAGTTGACGGATTCTTATAGTTGACTAATTGTTTTTACTAACCACCTTGAAAAATTCAACCCTCATCAACAAATCTTTCAATGAATATGGAATTCTAAAGCAAGCACATTCCCACAAAAGTTAATCAAATTCAGCACATTTCGCGCGCATTAAACAGAAAATCAAAATGCCCATGCTTTATAATCTCATAATACAAAGGTTCGATGAAAGCTTTCACCATGAAAAAAAATTCAGGTTCCCAAATCACGACCCGCAAAGTAGATGAGTACTATTCGTCGTCAGAAAAATGTGATCTGTAAAGCTCGCTATTGTATCATCACTAGACCGGAGATACGCGCTGCGTGATTCGGACATTTTCCATTTCCATTCGAGATTGTGAAAATAGATGAAAGAGTTGTATTCAATTTAATTCATAAAACTAACCAATTCGATTCTCCTGATCAAATTGAACATTATACATTTTATAAAAAAGTATCTTTACTTCTTTGCAGAAAACGAAAAGGTATTCAGCATTCAGTTGCATGTATCGATTCAATTTCAATAATAACAGGATCAATTGGATTGAATGTCTGACGGATTTATATACATCCGTAGTTTCTGGAGATGGTGGATTCTTTGATTTTTTGGATTCATCATTGGGATTAACCGATTCGATTTTAATTACATTACCGGTCAAAAGTTTGTGCACACCTAAAAACAAATTTCGATTTTGTTGACTCGACTGCTCGGATCTCCGTGGTCCAAGTTAACTCTACTTGGGCTCATTTTGTAGCCTTTTTCAAGCACTTTGAGAGCTATTTGGTATTTTTTCTGCCCAGCTCAATAAATTTTTGCAAAATCAATCTGAAGCTTTATAGAATTTCACAAAAATCGGGTCATTACGCAAACCTCCGCAAGTCTGGCGGAAATTGATGGATTTTAGATGATTCAAGAAGCATCTGAAAGCAGAAGTCAAGAGCTTCAAAATCCGTTCTTGAAATATTCTAGCTTGTGTCTAGTCCAAGCTGTGACTCTTTTTGTAGAGGATGATTTTTCTCGAAAAAATACCAGTCATTGAGAAATTATGAATGGACTCATTGTTCACAGGTATAATCACTGATCTTGGTTCCCCTTACCAACAACATGAAAAAACTTGGAAAAACTCAGAGGAATACCACCACGAGCCCGATTTCTTCACCTTTCGTGATTTTCGGGACTCCTCTTCGAGAAAAATCTGCCGTTTCAAAAACAGTCACGGCTCCGACCAGAAACAAGCTAAAATAACTTTCAAAAACAGATTTTGAAGCTCTTGACTTCTACTTTTAGATGCTCTTTGAATCATCTAAATCCATCAATTTCCGCCAGACTTGCGGAGGTTTGCGTAATGACCTGATTTTTATGAAATTCCACAAGGCTTCAGATTGATTTTGCAAGAATCTATTGAGTTGCGCAGAAAAAATACCAAATAGGTCTTGAAGTGCTTGAAAAAAAGCTACAAAATGAGCCCAAGTAGAGTTATTTGGATCAAGGAGATCCGAGCAGTCGAGTGAGCAAAATCGAAATTTTTTTTTTAGGTGTGCTTAAACTTTTGACCGGTAGTATAGTTCTCTGTTACCAAAATGATGTCCATCACTCAATATCTAGGATTAAGCGTGTTGATTGTCTCATGGATTGATATTCGATTCTTCGAATATCCCTTGAAATTCAATGAAATAAACAAACATTGAATATCTAATGTATTGATATACAGTACCGTTCAAAAATTCTCGATGGTCGATCCCTCGAGTACCCTGACTTGCAACAGCGATAAATCGAGTTCTATGCGTTGTACAAAAATTTTCAAAAAAGAATCTCAAGGAGCAGAAAAAGTACTAACTTTTACTGGGTTTGGATGATTTTCATCGAATATTTTTGAAGGTACTACACGCTGATGAAAAAATGGAAAATCTAAAAATTGTTTACTTTCAATGAGACATCTGCAGTTTTTATGCGGATGAAGATACGGCAATTTTGACGAAAGCATCTTGTAAAGCGGAAAAAATGCTATGCGTAGCCATTTTTTGATTATTTTTCACGAACCTCGTGTGAGAACGTACGAGCTGTCCAGATATCCAAAATGACTGTTAATCACCGGAAACGGCACAGAAAACGGTGAAAAACCATGATTTTGGAGATTTGGTCAGCTCGCACGTCTTCATACACGGGACGTAAAAGATAATAAAAAAATAACCACACATAGCATTTTTTCCGCTCTACAAGATGCTTTCATCAAAATTGCCGTATCTTCATTCGAATTAAAACCGCAGGTGTCTCAATGGAAGTAAAAAATTTTTAGATTTTCTATTTTTTCATCAGCGTGTAGAACCTTAAAAAATGTTCGATGAAAATCATCCGAACCCAGGAAAAGTTAGTATTTTTTCTGCTCTCCAAGATGCTTCTTTGAAAATTTTCGTACAACGCATAGAATTCGACTTATCGCTGTTGCAAGTCAGGGTACTCGAGGGATCGACCATCGAGAACTTTTAAACGGTTCTGTATGTGATTCCTAGACGGTCAGGCGAGCTCAGGTATTCTTCATTAAACTGAAATATAGCGCCATCATTCAATTAGTAGGACTATGAGATTAATCACTCGGCGTTCAGTTAATTTTCAGTAAACAAAAAGATAACAATCATCAAATTTGTAGTACGAAATCATGAATTTCTGTAATCTTATGATCCATTTTTCACTTCGATTACCACCTTACGGCCATGCATGTGCGTTTATCACGTATTGGATAATCGATCATCCTCAAGATCTTTATTTTACCATAGACGGACATAACAGGGCTAGCGAAGAGGAAAAGAAGAATGAGATCCCATGCAACACATCTCATAAATTTCGTCAATATAGTATCTTGAGGGGGGGGGGGGGCAAGTTCTGGTAAGTAAGCCATGCTTTAATTGCCAGAACTAAATGAATACGCTTGCAAAATTCGCACAAGATTTTATACGCGTTACTTCAACTTCGATTGGCAAGAATGCTTCTGCTTCCGAATGGAGCTTTCTTTCTGAATCGCGACTTTCGTCTAAATATTTTTCGACCAAAAGTCTCTATAAATAGAATCAGATCGGTGATGATGCTGTAAACTTCATAAGACAAGATCACTCGCTTGGAATTTTTCGCTCGATTCGCACAACCTTGGTATCATTCGAAGTCCAGCAGAAGGAGCGGAAGTTTGGGTTCGCAAAAGCGATACCGGAGCATAAAATCCGGGGAGTCCCCGCTATCCAGTGAATAAATTCTATAGCCAGACTGATTCTGAGGAGGTCAGAGTGTGGCATGTATATTTGACACCACAGCTCCATATCCTTTTACCCATTCGTCTTGTAGCAGTCGTCTAGTCCAGTCTGATTGCATTTGATATTGAGTCTTACTCTTTGTCGACAATATGAGATCATTCTTAACAATGGAAAAAACTTGGATTTTGGCGATTTTTGGGTCGCTTATTGCCCTGACGATTGCAGAAATTGAGTGAGTATTTTGTGCTTACCTAGTTTGAACTCATTCTAATGGGTGTAGAATCAAGCCACTTTGCTTAATGAGTTTTCTAGTTACTTTTCAAAAGTAAAATTTTTCGGTGACTTTTGTTGAGACTTTTCGCAAAATTATAATTTTTTTTTATTTATATACTACTTATGGATGAAAACTCTCTCATTCTTTATCAGAAAAATGATAAGAACTTGTATTTATTGCAACCATCTAATTTTTTTTTTAATTACAATCAAGATCTAATTCAAGTACTGCAAAACACGACCTTATTTTGTCCGGAAGTGTAAAAATCAATCGATTCTTCAAACACAAAATACAGTATAACGCCCACTATCTAATTTTAATCCAAGGAGAATAAGCCCTCAAGTGCCTCCAAAAACTTTTATCCCAAGGATAAGGTTCCTAATAATGCCTACAAATGTTCATCGAAAGTCGAGAAAAATGATACATATCCAGAAACGTGTTCTTTTTGTATGAGTCGTATATAATTGCGTTACCTGTACCATCAGTGTCTCAATTACTAAAGCAAAATATACGAAAAGAGGCATACGCAAAACTAAAAAGCAATTGTGTCACTGAAAATTCTTCCCTGTCCTTTGGTGGCACTCTGTTCCCGCATCTTTAAATATGACATTCATAAAAAAAAAAAAAAAAAAAAAAAATTGATAAATCGGTTAGGGTGGAGGCACCACACTGTGGCTCCCAATTTTGGACGTTGAGCTCAGTTTTTTCCGATTGAGGTGTTTTACAAAATTATACAGAATGTTTTGTACCAGTTAAGGCCCACTTCTGAGGCCCCAGATCCGAGTATGCATTTTCGTCTTGTCGTGCATAAATTCTAAAGATGTTGGAGTATCACGACTGTTTCGGCCAATGAATGTTTCAGAATGCATTGACTGGCATCTTAAGTTGATTTACAAAATTTCTCTCATGAAAATTGTTCATCTCGTTGTTCATACTTGATTTTGTTGTCAAAAGCTGTAACAAGAATTTTGGAACTAATTGGATGTAATTAATTCTATCTCAATTCATTCAATACGTGCCAATTACAATGGTGTACGTTGTTGTATACATGCATACATGCAGTTATTTTCTGTTATAACTCAATTATTTTCGTGCTCAAACTATCGCATATTTATTCAGAACACATCTTCCATAAAAAATCAATAAATTTAGTCGAATCTTTTCATCAAAACTCAAAATCCTGGTGTTCTCACGGCATTTTTGCGATGGGTCAGTGAGACAATCAAACGTCTAAAGACTCGTGAGATGAAAGCTGCAAAATGTTGAATTCTGTCGATAGAACGTTCAGTAAGTGCAATTTGAAAACGAGTGCGGGGTACAACATTTCAAAAAATCCAAACGATATTATTCATCTATGTAAAGAAACAATAGAAATTGTGTAACTCCCGCGCTCATCATGAAAATGGACTATATTGTGACACATTTACAAAGATTTTTGAGTTGTTGATATAATCCAGAGAAGTCTAAAAAAAATTTGGATTGTTGTAAGGGACAAAGGTGAGCGTATTATTGCCAAAAATGGGTGTAAATAAACCTATGAACCTAAACTCGGTAAAAAGTTCTTTTTTGCAAGACTGCTGAAGAAATTTGACTCTCAACACTTGCTGGTAATATTATTCCAAGTGAACTCGAAAATAAAATGTTGACTGCAAAGTCGCCTGAAATAGCTGTTTCTAAATTTCTAAGATGTTTCAAAATCTTTTTATATTCCCTTCAATTATTTATTGGAATCATAGATGAGATACCTCCGCGTCGCAACTTTCTGTGTCATATCAAAATTTCAAACCATGATTGATCTCTCTTTCAGATTCGATCTATATAAATCGGAACCAAAACTGAGCAGGAGGGCTAAGAGATCTCTACGAAATGCACTTCGTTCAAATGTTTGGACAAACGATTCCGTCGATTTGGTCAAGTTTATGAACGTAAATACCACTACACTTATAAGAGAACTTAATACATTTGATCTCAACGTATCTAAGAGTCAACAGAATGTATATTTTCCTGATTTTTGGATACGAAAAAAATATTTTGAGTAATTGATGCATTATAGTGCCAGAATTCATATGATTATTTTGATGTTACATGCACGGATTCTGTATTATTTATATATACAAATCATTTTCATCGGATGATTTTGTAGAAGAATTTCGACTGAATCATCTTCAAGAAGATAGGAAGATTGAATCATTTATGGAATTAAAAAATTATAATTCTAAAGATTTTTGGAATAACGAAATCTACTGATCTGGTATTATTTTGAAATTCGTACAGAGCGAATACTACGGAGAGATTAAAATAGGCTCTCCTGCTCAAACATTCAATGTAATGTTTGATACAACTTGGGCTGATTCATGGCTACCTTCTTCACATTGCGCTTGGACCGAAGTCGTTTGCAGTGAGTCTTATCAAACTCTTCTTCTACTCGAAATAAACCATTACTTAACAAATTGTCAACTCATTTTGAGAATTCATCAATTAATTTTATCTCACGAAATTTGCTATTGAATCGTCATAGGAATACATAACCGGTATGATGGATCAAAATCATCATCTTACATACCAAATGGCAGACTGATAAATATGAGTTATATCTCTATGGAGGGTATGCTGTCAACAGATACTTTCCACGTGAGTTTATATATAATAAAATTTTTCTATGGTTTTACTGATAACATGGGTACTCTGTTTTTATAACTCTATTTCTTACAAAATTATAGTTTTTTCTTAGATTACATTATGAACTTATGATTTTTTCCGCAGTTAGCGCATGTAAAATTGGACAATCAAACATTCATGGAGGCAACACGTATTCCAATGATGCCATTCATCCAATATAAATCTGATGGTATTATTGGTCTTGCTTTCGAGAGTAAGGCCATTTTTAAAGATGTTACTCCGTTCTTCTACAATCTCATCAAGCAAGAAGTAATAAAGGAGAATATATTCACGTTTTACATGAACAGGTAGAAAAATTTTTCTTTCAGACTGTCAACGGTCTACTTTTAATCATTTTTTTCCAACCATTATGAAATAATGAACTGGGTCCAAGTACTGAGGGACTTTTCACTTATTTTTGGCCAAAGGTTTCATCACGATACAGTCTGTCTTACTGATTTCACAATTTTTGCAAGGAATCAGAAAATAGCTTGAACTCAAAATTCGATTTTTCGATGCAATCAATATGGCAGTCTGTAATTTAGAACACAGGGTCCATGGAGTGAAAGACTTTGATTTCTACGATGAAGCTTAAATTTATCAAATTGAATCGTTTTGTAGGGATGCAACTACTACAAGAGCAGGAAAGGTCATATTTGGAGCAACAGATAGAAAACATATGAAGCCTGGAACAAATACGACACTTAGCGTCATCGAAAAGTCTTTTTGGAAAATCGAGATCGACAGGTATATCTTTTCATTAAGACTTGTCTCTTCAGAACAATTTTCGAAAGTTTTTTCAAAACCATATTACCAATGAGACGCCATTGAAAATGTTTGAATGAATACAGATATTCCAATCAATTAGTGAAAATTTGTATTTACTTACACAGAAATCGTTTTATATTACATAAAAATAAACGTTCTTAATTTTCACAGCATCGCTGCTTCAAAAAACAAGACAACCTACCCAATAAGTGGCAAGTGCGAAGCAATATTTGATTCTAGTTCCAACGTAATTGAAGGCCCAGCTGAAAATATTACAGCGATAAATTATATGATGAACGCTGTATATGTTCCCGGAATAAATAAATACGCGGTATGAATCATTATCATATTTTCAAAAAATGATTGACAATTGGATGAAAAAAAATTAATAAATTGAGAACCAACCAAAATCTTATAAAGAGTCATCTGCATGGATACCAAGAATGGTATTTTTTATATTTCAGGTGAATTGCAGAGAATACGCAAAACTTCCGGACATTCACTTTGTTCTCAACGGCAATGACTTTTCCATTCAGTCAAAATATTACGTTCAACGAGTGAGTAATACTTCTCAATATTAAATTGTGAATCATATTTAATGATAATACACTATCGCGCGGAGAGTTTCGTCTTACGACGCATGAAGTATATAACGAAGCTTATCTTTTACACCGAGGAATCAAGTTAGTTCCTATGGTAACTTTGAATGTTTCACTGACAATTTCGAATGAAGATTTCACCCATTCGAATCTTCACTTGATAGGTGAACGCTCGACATTCGACTTTCTATGCTAACTTCCACAGTCATATTTTTTTTTTTTTTTTTGAAAACTTCGAGGAATGATATTAAATCATGATGATTTTTATTCTCAACGAATTCTTGTTTCTGTGGGGAAAAAGTTAAATTGGATGCAAAAATATTAAATTTTTATTTCCGCGTAGAAAAATTGATCAAATTACAAAAGTACTAAAATTTCGAGACTAATAAGTTTCTAGACATGCATTGTACACTGTTAAAAATTTTTCAGCTCACAGTGGAGAACATCGAAGCTTGTTTCAGCCCATTTGTGCCTAACGCTGATTCAAGAATAAAATATTGGTCACTCGGTGGTGCTTTCATGATGGAATTTTACACAGAGTTTGATCTGGACAGAGAAGTAGTCAACGTCGGGCAAACTGTATTCTGAATCTCAAAATTGATTCGAACTCTTAATATGTTTGTGAATCAATAATCGCTAACTTTATTTATAGATATTATCTAAAATTGCGTGTAACCCATTAATTGATAGGTATCTCATTTTATAGACTTTCATAATCTCTCTACTATATAAATAGTGTACGTCGAGACTTACTTCAAACTATATGTTTGAATGGATTGATGAAAGATGATTTGGTTTTTCGCGGGTTTTGACGTTCAAAAATCTGCTTACTCGAGAGAATTTTTCGCAAGATGTAATTTGACTTCTGTATCCCAATTCTCTATCGTAACTTGTATTAGGAGTTATCAAAATTTTGAATCGATACCATCAGTCATGGAAACGGCTTCGAAATCCTAACAGCTGCTATTTCAGCCCGACTATGTAATCTGTTTTGCATGAAAACTGGTATAATTCAAAAGCAAACTCGATCAAATATGCATTATTACGAATACCTCACAATCTATATCGTTCATGCAGTGCCAAAATGAAACACGCGATTAAAATGATTTCAGATACGACCTCTTGAAAAAATATTGAGTCACTTGTCAACTCATTATCACGGAGTCAATTTTATTACGCACATCAATTTGATCAGATTAAGCGGACATGAGCTCTCGGACCCACAAAGATCAGTCGTTTTGAAATCCTGATATAATTCTTATAGATGAGTTGATTCACTTCAAAAAGTTGTTCTGTGAATTGCAAGGTACTAGAATTAATGACTTTGTAATATCACACCATTGATCATCCTGATATGAATTATTGCAATGTATAGTCGTCAAATTTTTTTTTGTATTCAATAAAATAATCATACCCTTGTTAGGAGTATCAATAATTTCTGTAAAAGACTCATCGAGTACATGTGGTTGAATGAGATGATTGACAGCCGCAGAATTCTATTGAATTAATTCCAATCGTATCTTATATACTTTCGTAGATTGAGAAGAATTTTTAGGAGACTCTTGAAAAAAAGAGCCGATAAGAGTTCAGAGTAGATTTTAAATCATAAGTGTCCATTCGAATTACAGATCAAAGATTCTCTGACAAAATTGAAAAAAGACGACAATGCTTGAGGTTTGGGTCCAGCCGAGTGAAAAACTTGGCTCGAGTGAAAAAATGAGTTGGGAGCCCATGAAAGTTCTGCTCGAGTTCTTTTGTTGAGTACATTAGTAATAAGAAACAAGGGGGTTTTATGATATCATCATTATTGCTAAGAGAAATACGATTCATAACGGCTCTTTTGAAAGCAAGAAGCAACTGGTGCAATATCTGATTCATAAATCATGTATTTATTATCAACCAAATAAGTTCAATCTTGGATATAAGAAGTTTTCATCGAAGTATGATATCAAGTCAGGATTTGACAACTGAAATTACGCCGAGCAAATCCTTTCTTCGAGGGTTGGTGCAGAAGAAGAAAGAATAATTACGCAAAGAGTCTCATTCAAATGATACCACCCTTGGGTTGGTCAGTAAAATGTTATTTTCGATACACTGTGCGTAAAAGTGTGCTTTGCGCACAGTTTTACTCACAGTTTATCGAAAAGTATAGTTCGATACACGGCCGTAAAACCTATTATTCGCATCCTCGTGATGATTCCGACCCTCGCCTGCGGCTCGGGCCGGAAACCCATCACTCGGACGCGAATAAAACGTTTTACGCCCTTGTATCGAAATGTACTATTATAAGATTTTGTTGTAAGTCTTAGTTACTGCTCAAGATGATGAGTAAACTTAACAAACAATATCGGTTACAGTATTCTCAGTATCACTGATGGTGCCCGCTTTCATTCTTGTCTCTTTTGTTCATCAACATAGTTACAAGATGGAAAAATTTTATGATGCATGAAGAAAAACATTCATTGTCAATCCTATAAAACTCGAGGAACACTGAAAAATGCTATGAGTAAGTGAAATTTAGACTTCTGGCAACTATTTTTTTCAAGTTTCTTCTGTTAGAATATGAAAAAATGAGTGATTTGGATCAAATGATTTCTGCGTTTCTTAGAAAACTTAAAGTGAAATTTAAATTTGCTATGTTTGCACATGTGAAAAAATGTCTGCCGAGTTTTTTTTTCAAATTCGTAAAACTCGAATCTAAAACAATTCTATGTGCAAAGTACGATCGGCCGTGAAATATGGAGTGCCAAATTGCTCATATTCCTATTTTCTGACTTTCTTTTCACTCCGTTAACGGTTCATGTAGAAATTCTAAAATTGTTTGAAAATGTGTGCAAAAAGCTGAAAAGGGAGCCAAAGAACATCTCATTTGAATATCTCGAAGCAAAGATATATCGCGATTTCACAAAACTCTAGTGAAACACGTGACTTTTTATCTCTCTTTGGTCTGCAGATCTGTTATACAAAATGGAAGCATGGTAGGTACTGCACACCTTCGCAGACTCGCTGGTCGACATTGGCCAAAATTGAATTTGCTTTCAGCTCATTTTGGAGGTCTTTAGAATAGCTTCAAAATAAGCTAAAGTACATTGAAAAATATTCAAATCGATCAAAACTAATGGCAGAACGGCTCAAGGGGGAGCAATTTGAGTAAGTTTAACCTTACTTCAAGCCTTATATATTTCAAAGAGTTTCGCGAAGCTTCTGAAATATATCTCGGCATTGCTTTCTCCCCTCTAAAAATCTATTGAAATGATGTCTTTCGAGCACACTCAAGTTATTACGTTTCAGAGTTATCACCAAATTCCCGAGATCTAATCAGAGAGGAAAAATATCGAGACATGATTATCCTTTGCGGCAGTTGAGCTATTATGGAACCAAAATTATTTCGAGAGCTTGGTCATAATACGTAACAGACAAATTTCGACGCAATATTTCGTTCATCCATCGCGCGATAATTCTACAAGATATCTCCAGAATAGGGAGATGGTATGATTTATGTGTATCTTGAGCAAAAATTGGTAATACCCAGCGGAATCGTGATCTTCAATTCCGTGACAACTCCCAGTTTTTCTGGAAAAAAATTACGAAATTTTAGTGTTTAAGATAATCTTTATTCTTCAAGGTTCGAGATCTCAAAGAATAAATTAAGGAGGGAATACATTAGTACCGATGAAAAATTTGTATATGCCTGAGGATGAAGCGTTCAACTTGGAAAATTTCATAGCTTCGAAACGACTTGATAGTTTAGCGAATTCTGTAGCTTTTTTTAAGCACTTCAAAAACTTTTCGAGGTTTTTTTTCACGTAGCGCAACAAATTTTTGCTGGGTCAAGTCGAATCCTTGGGAAAGTTCATAAGTATTGGGTCGAAATTCGGGCGTCTGTGAGTCAGGCACAAGTTGATGAATCGAAATGGTTCTAAAAGCATCTCAAAGTAGAAGTCATGAGTTTGAAAATGCGCTCTCCAGAGTTATTTCTATTAGGCCATCTCCTGCCCGGGATATGACTGTGTTTCTAGAAGAAGATTATTCTTGAAAAATAGTCTCATTATATTCATGAACGGCGAAGAAATTGTATTCATACGGCAATATTTGCTTGATTTCTTTCATTAATCGTGGTCAGTGGAAGGAACCAAGAACTGGAGCTTGAGTCCCTTCATAATTTCTCAACGACTAAGTAGTCGATTTTTCGGGAGAAATCTAAATGTACTCACAGAAAAAATTGTCATATCCTACATCAAAAATATTATAAGAGCTTATTTCAGAAATGGGGTTTGAAATTCTTTGCATCTACTTCTAATTTTTTTTAAATAATCATCTCGATCCAACATGTTATGTATGTCTGAATTGCTAGGTCTGGAGTTTTGACCCAATTTTTATATCCAATTTTTCTCAAAGATTTGACTTGACATAGCGAAAATTTGTTGTCTCGTACGTGGAACCCCAAAAAGTTCTTAAAATTCTTGGAAAAGATACAGAATGATGGATTGAAAAAATATTCGATCACAAACTAAGAATCGCAACATTTTCAGGTAATTGGCATCGGTTTCCTGAGAATTTTCGGTACTTCTCAGAGCAAGATGATCTACTCATGATTCCGAGGTTTCCTCAGTTTTTCCAGATCTGGATAGCCCGTATAAATTGAGTTGAGCTATGCTCATACTTGTATAGAATATAGAG
Source organism: Eretmocerus hayati (assembly GCA_029851415.1). Lineage (NCBI taxonomy): Eukaryota > Metazoa > Arthropoda > Insecta > Hymenoptera > Aphelinidae > Eretmocerus > Eretmocerus hayati. The sequence continues at coordinate 96,714,533 of CM056744.1, forward strand.
GACATCAATATACATGTGAGATTTCTATTTCTGCAAGAGAATTTTAATTATTATTTTTCGAAAAGGTTTAGAACTTTACTAGTACCATGTCAAGCGAATTGCTGGCCTTGAAGCGTGGAAAAGTATTCAAACTTACTTGTAAGCAATTTTATCATGTTCATCATCAACCATGAAACGCATTTAAGCTTACAGTAACCATGAGCGCCGCGGTTGGTTGTAAGTTTTGCTTAGAATAAAATTAATTTTCAATAAAACTGTCAATAAAAAGATCTATCTAGACAATGTGTGACAATGATTGATTCAAAAGGCTTCGTTACAAATTTTAAAAACACTGAAATCCCTAAAACAACTTCGTTATAATAATTGGATAAACCACGAATTCAATTGAATCGATGCGTGACTCACCTCATCAAGCTCTATAATGCGGTTTTGACCGTAGTCAATCTGTATCAAACAAATCATGAATCTACTCACCTCGACAAAACGAAGTCTGAGGCAAAATAACCGTGTAGGTTCGAATTTTAATCGAGTTTCTTAATGATACCTATTATCTGTTACAGGATATTTCTGTATGAGATGGCAGAAAGTTCTTGAAATTTCTAATCAAATTCCAATCATTTTCGAAGAACTTGCCAATAATCAAGATTTTTTCATAATGACCGAATGTGAGGAGGAGAATAAGTAGCTGTAAAATCGAAAATACGGATGAGGGTATTTTGGCATTTTTGCGACGAAAACTTTTGATGACTCATTAATCCAAAATCACGAGATCAGTGAGATCACATCGAACGAATTCACTTTTGGAATTATTATGAATATAATTTAAAATTTCTTTGATCATGAGTTACAGCAACTACACTATGAGTTTTCCGGAAAACCTTCGTAAATTGGATAAATGATGCTGTTGCAATGGATCATGTATAGGCCATTGAAAGAACCAATGAAAATCTATTTAGATGGGTAATATTCATAAAATGATTCTCACACTCTTCTTCTCACATCTTCGAACTAACAATTTTATCATTAAAGAGTAATGATAGCACTGATGAATCGCCACATAGCAACAAACGGCCGTGTTTCCAATATTATTCTCAAATAAGACACGAGCGTTGTCGTCCAGCGTTGGGTCACGCGCTTTTTTTCTTTCGAAACGTCAACAACAGGGCTTACTACCACAATTTCATTCAACTCCTCATATACATATATATAACGCACTAACACGAAAAGAACGTGAAATCGGAGCGGGGTATATTGGTCTGCTGGCTATTCACTGACAGAAAGCGACGAGGGGTCTTGCTCTTTTGCTTCTTTCATCCAACTTCTCGGCATCAGTCGTTATTGAAGCGTCGTCGAGGATAATTCGCAAAGCAATAAAAAAGGAGAAATATTCTTATTTATTGAAGAATTTGGATAACAAGTCGCTCAAAATGTTGCGACTTGTATTATGGGCATGTCTATCTCTTGGCTTAGCCAGTGCAGAGCTTACCAGGTGAGATTATCTAGTAATTGCAATTGCAGTGTATTTTATGAGAACGAGGCTGAATGAACGACACTCTCTGCGTCTTTCTTCTTTTGTGATGATGCACAGTCGGTGTATAACTTGGATTGGAAAATGCAGCGTCATTTAACACTTTGTATGAGATGCTTAGCTTTTTTTCTGTCTTCTTTCATTGAATAGCAATAGCAATTCGTGTAAGACTCATTTTGAATTTATTTTTGATTCTTTCGACACTTTGAATATTCAAATTTAGAGAGCTAAAAATTTACATGTAATAGAGTTTGATTGCACACACGATTTATTCAAGTCTTGATTTCTGGAAAACTATGGATGGATTGATTTTTTGCGCATTAATCGGGGCTACTATACAGTAAATTTATTTCTTACGATTTTTTTCTAATAATTACCTAACATGATCGGGGCTTATAGAATGTAAAAGTTTCACGATGCACGCTTGCAACGCCTTACGGATTGATTTTTCTGCGAATTAGTTATTGCTCCTACACAGTAATCAAGTTCCTACGATATCTCTAATATCTGCAATGATCAGCGCACGAATGTATACAACTTTCACGATGCACATTTGAAACTACTCAAAGAAGGGAGAAAAACTAGAATCTATTTAAAAAATCTTGATCATCTAATTCGATTTTTTCTGCTCGCGTTTTCAGGGTTCCAATTTTTGCTCTAAAAAGTTCTAACTTTTTCGAAGATCTTGCCAAACTATTTTTCAAAATTTCAACCAAGAATGTGAATCTGACTCTTGAAATTCTGATGGATGTTATTGTGTGATTCATCAGTGCTTGCCCCTCAAGATTCTCGGAGAAACATCACCGAATCATGATAATTTTTCATCTACCACTCTACAGATCATGAGCCTTTGTCTACAGTAGCTCACTTCTCATTACAAATTTCCTATTTTTCATCATAGTTATTAATGCATTCCTATTGCGGCACATGAAATAACTCTGAAAAATTAAAAGGATACCTCATTTAAGTCAGGTTTTTGTCTAAAAATGAGTTTGACTTTGATCTAGGCTTCTCTACTTCTCTTTCAAATAAGTACATAATGAACTTTTCAATATGATCAAACCCTACTTAGGACCATGAGGGATAATTTAATTCATATCTTGAATCTGCAGAATACCTCTGCACCGCATGCAAACTGTGAGGAGGACACTGGAAGAAGTAGACACTCAGCTGTATCAAACGAAACTCCGCTATGGTAGTGAACCAGTCCCAGAGCCACTATCCAACTACATGGATGCCCAATATTATGGAGAAATTAGTATTGGAACACCCCCACAAAAGTTTACGGTCATCTTCGACACGGGCTCCTCCAACCTCTGGATTCCATCAAAAAAATGCCACATGACCAACATTGCTTGCTGTTAGTAAAAAATACTTATTGGATGAATTCCCTACTAGTTTTACCCTGAATGACACAAATTTATGAAATTAACTTTTCTTGATTCTCAGTATTACATCACAAGTATGACAGTAAAAAATCGAGTTCTTACAAAGCCAACGGAACTGAATTTGCCATACGTTATGGGTCTGGAAGTTTATCTGGATTTTTGTCCACTGATGTTGTTCATGTGAGTTAGGACTGATGTATATTCATGTAATTCAATGCCTGATGTTTTTCTATTGAAATAATGATCATTCGAGTGGAAATCTGTATCAATAAATTGACAATTTCAGGTTGCAGGGCTTCAAGTTCAAGATACAACATTTGCAGAAGCTATGAGCGAACCTGGTTTGGCCTTTGTTGCAGCCAAATTTGACGGTATAATGGGAATGGCTTATGAGAAGATTGCAGTTGACGGTGTTACACCAGTTTTCAATAACATGTATAAGCAAGGTCTAGTGCCCTCGCCTGTCTTCAGTTTCTACTTGAACAGGTGAGACTGTAGATTCTTTGTAGATGAGCAAAACTGAAACTCCAACTTACTTAATGTTCTTTCCATCCTAAAGAGATCCAGAAGCTCAAGTTGGAGGGGAAATCATTTTGGGTGGATCGGATCCTAATCATTACTCTGGAGAATTCACTTATGTACCAGTTACTCGTAAAGCATATTGGCAGTTCAAGATGGACAAGTAAGTATACCATTTTTTCCAAACATCATGAAATGATTACAAGTTTGATGTATGAAATTTCCCTATTCTTCTGATTGAGCTGAGATTCTTTGGCGTGAACATTACCATCAGTAAAAGTAAAATATTTCATTTCAGGATTAATATTGGGGGTAAATCTTTCTGTGAAAACGGTTGTGAAGCTATTGCGGATACCGGAACCTCCTTGATTGCGGGTCCAGTGTCGGAAATTGCAGGAATCAACAAAAAGATTGGAGCTACTACAATCACGGCTGGTGCAGCAATGGTTTGCAAACATTATCCAGTAGTAGGGAGGGTAGAGAAGGAGAGTAAACTCGGCTCCGCCAGCATTGGCGCTGGCGGATCTTCTCTACCCTCCCTATCCAGTAGCCTTACTGGTATGATCGATTTTTGTAATCTTATAGTTTTTCTAACTTTACAGGTCAGCTGCAATTCTATACCTAATCTACCCACTATTGACTTTGTATTTGGCGGTAAAGCATTCAGTTTGAAGGGAGAAGACTATGTACTCAAGGTAAGGAGAAATTTTTAAAGACTCTGACACCCTATCCATTTTTATTTAATACCATAAGGGGCTCAGAAGCGTTGAAGTTAGATTAATGACTTCTATGAAATAAAATTGCAGGTGAAACAGCTTGGCCAAACGATTTGTTTAAGTGGTTTTATGGGTATTGATATCCCACCACCAGCTGGCCCTCTATGGATTCTAGGAGATGTCTTCATTGGACGTTACTACACCGAATTTGACATGGGCAACGATCGCGTCGGTTTTGCGCTTGCCAAATAATTGACAATATCGTGATGCAAAAATGTTTGCGTGTCATAAATCACATCACTTCCCTTTAATACTTTTGGAAAAATGATTGAATTATAAGAAATGCCTTGAATGAGCTACCTGACGCTAATTTCACTTCAAGAAAACTCAACATCTGTAAGAGTCTGAAAATTGTACTGTAAGATATCTGTGATGTTATGAATGCTTTTATTTAGCAATTGAAACAATTGAATGAAAAACGAACAAGTAATATTGAACAAGGTATAAAGTAGGAGAATTATTTTTCAAATTGTATCTTCAGTTTTGTAATAAATAAAATCATAAACCGATAAACTGAACATCTGTTCAAATAATCCATTTGACTTGACTCCACCGTATGTCCAATATTCATTTTCTAACTTTTGATGAAACCCTAAGAGATATCTCAATGGATATAATCATCTGCAGCAAAGAGGAACAAAATACACATGCAAGGTGTATTTATGGATTAATTTATTCAAAATTTTGTAGTACACAGATAAACAAAGTTCATCATCAAGTTTTGTCGTTTTTGCAGTATAAAACAAAAAATCGTGATCACTTCACCACTGACTTTGATGACAGATCGTCTCGCTCTATACATACAAATTCTTTGCCGAGCACAATCACGATAAGATTTATTGATAGCAACCCTATATCGTTTAGTGTCTGTAAAAAGGTTGAGAAGCTTCTTCGAGTTCTCACTTGAATATGTTCAGCTCTTCCAATCTTCTCATTTTCCAATTCATTAGAAAAAGATCGGATAACTCATTTGAGCGCAATCAACTCACGCAACACTCACAAAAAGAATTCATGACACTAATAACTTCCCTATTTTCCATCATTTAAGCTTGATTAAGCGACCCAAGACAGTATCTTCGTTCTCATCTTACAATTTTATAACATAATCCTACTCTATAACTCAGTGTTTGAAACAAAAATAATATTAACAAATTTTATGTTAATCAAAGCATCCTTGATACGCTCGAAGTTTTGAAGTAAGCTAGTTCATGAGTGAATAAAAATATTGCGCTTACATCTGTATCTAATTATGTACATACAATACACATTGTTCGACCGACGTTTCACAAATCAGTTCGGTCAATTATTTTTTCAACAATTTCTTTTTTGTAAACTTAATCTTGATCAAAACAATATTTAAAAAAACTACAATCACTCACCATGCACATAGGCAGTGCAATCGATTCAATTGGGCATGATTCAACGGCTACAACTGCTTCCACAATACGAGAGAAGTACTCGTACAGGCTTTCTATTTACCATAAACTATCACTACTGACGTCAGTTCAGCTCCATAACGTTTTCCTGTGCATAAAATAAAAAGTTGTGTTAGTTAAATTGAGATCAAAAGTGATAAGAGATAGAATAGCTGAGAAACACATTTCTCTGATGGTGAACGATTCGATCGTGTTGAATAACAACTTGGATTAATGAGCTATCTCGTCCATTGTAATTACATTTTCCCAAAATGAATAGATAGTTCTCCAATAAGTTCGATAAGTTAATGTTGACGGTATAGTAGACACTCGAAAAGATCGATTTACACTTATTTGAAAATATAATTTACGTTAGCAATATATGGAAGGAACTCAAAGAAATTCAATTCAAGTATACCAAGAAATAACTAGAAAGTACCAAGAAGAGAGTCTACCCAGTATTTGGAATATTTTGCTTGCATGATAAGAACTTTCTAAGCTGATTCGATCATTGTCTTGCACTCACTTTACAAGTGGAAAATATATCTAATCATTGATCTTTTACATCTAGATTGCTAGTTAGTAATGAAACAATTGGCTCTGGCGCTATTAGAGAAAATTTAACTTTCGTGGTTGCCCACAGTAAATGAGCAATTGAAATCGGTATACACGTCATTAAGACTTGATCGCGTTTTGAAGACTTGATATCTAGAAAATATTATCGAGTACATAATCTGCACGTCTCTTTCAGATGAGATGAGACGATAATAATGTAAAATTGATATGATGATAACTTACGCAGGCTTTTTATTGTTCATTGAAATCACAGCTGCTGCTGATGTGCCACCATATGATTTCTTTTTGGAAGACCTGACCTTCTTGACGTAGGCTTCAATTAGGGCAGATATCTTCTTCGGATTAATTTCACCCGTTTTATTGTGGCAGATCTGGAAACAAATAATCAGAAAATGATGACGAAACCAAATAAAAGAGTGACGGTAATGATTCAAGACGTGCAAAACTATCGATTTTGGCTTGTCCAACGTTCCGGCGGCAATATACTATCCAAGTCACGTTCGAGTTTTGTAAAATCGACGTATACGATTTTTGTCATTGCCAATAATGACATTTGTGAGTCACTGACTACGACACCTGTGCGTTATAATTCATAAAATCCAAAACTTGAATAATTGATCAAGATCTATTGTCTTCTCTAAATATTGACACCAACACGGTACTCGATTGTCAAATATTTGGGTCACTAGACGTGTGAATAGTAAAATTCGAATCGATGTCGAGCAAATGATCAGCAGGCTCGTTGAATGATTTTCGTTGGCAAAAATACGTTTTGCAAAAATCGCCAATTTTCTCTTCTCAGCAAATATTCTATGCACGGGGTATGGCATCGTGCATAAGCCATTTTTATGACCTCAGAGAACAAATTCATATCATTTACTTCTTAAAAGCATACGATCTCATCACGTTGACCATATTTCATTTGAAAAAAATGTGTACATACGGATAACTGATTTTACTCATGGACGATCAAAAAATAAAATTCTATGCAAAGACGAAAATGCTTAGATTCTTTGTCAATATATAAAACCCCTTCGCTTTTGAACCTTCAAATCGCGGTTAGACGAATTAAACCAAACTTCAAATCACCGCGAGGTGAATGATGGTAAAATTGTTAACGTAGTAGAAGTATGTACACTCAGAAAATGAATTGATGTATGCTACAAATACCAACTTGAAAAATAAGCTGCGGGTAACGCGATCAAATGACTCTGATAATATTGCAAAGAATTCAATGTAAACAAATGACTGCTATGATCAATACTAAATTTGACTCAACAACATCGTTACAAAAGATGTGTAAATGTCTGAGTCGTGAATGTCGGTAACGTTTTGTGAAAAGGAGGCTTCACGCTGCGCGCCGGAGCAAAAAAGCTGACTTTAGGAAAGTTATGAGACAAAAAATGAGATGCAATACCTTTGGAACAGCCTTTCGCATGATGTCCTTGTACTCTTCTTTCGTGATGTGCTTCTTTGTATAATGCGGCTTTAATACTACTTTGACCTCCTCAACAACTCTTTCTTGACGGTTGAGCTTTTTCAAGAACTATCAAAGAGAATAATATTTATTTTGGTGTTATGGTATAAATAGAGAAAGTAAAGGTGCTTATACTATACCTTATCTTTTACTTGCATCTCAACTGCAGAACTTGGTAGTTCATCCAATATTTGCAATTGATTCTCGTCCATTCGGACACCAATCTTGGAGTGGGTTCCTAAAAAGATCAATTATAGAAAATTCTTTCCTTGAAATAAGTAGAATTTTTAATAGACATTCAATTACACGGCCGGTCACGTTGTAGCACTGCATTAAATTTTTTGATTTTTCAAAAAATCTTACCCTTGACTTGGAAATCGAGTTTATTAATTACGAAGCAAAGTAAGAAGTACGTTGTGAATTTGTTATGCACAAGGAAAAGTGATTGTCACATACGACACGACCTGCCAGTAGAAGTTACTATATTATATCATGTTATAACCACACGTGATGATCAATGACCTACGTATTGTAGAGTTTCAGAATTGATGCAAACTTTCATACCATATAAGATGACAATGCGAATCAATGGGGAAAAATTTATGCCCGGATTTACCTTCCAACCAAATGGAATCATTCGAGTTGGAAAAATTCTCAGATTTTCATGACTGCGTTACATTTACAACTTCTGTCAAGTTGCTCTGGTAGATTCTGATTTTCGATCAAAATGGAGAGCGATACAGAATCTTGTAACTCAAATCGAACATGAGACATGATCTCTATTTTCTTCAGTCCATCAAGGCCGGTCCGTAGTCAGCCGCCATATCGAATGTAACCTTAAATCCGTCCGGAGGATAAGTCGAATTTTACTTGACCAAATGACATAGGATTTTACATGCATCTAAAGAATGCATGTCTAAAGGGTGCTACGAAACCAAATATGTCAATTTCACTTCAAGAAAGTATCCACACGAGGTTTACTTGTGACGCCGTATTTTGCTTCTCATGAGCAGACGACATTTGTGTACACCTCGTTTAGATACTTTTTTGTAGGAAACTGACACATTTGGCTTCCTAACACCCTCTAGACATGCATTCTGTAGATGCATGTAAAATCCCAAGTCATTTGGTTGAGTAAAAATCGCCATATCCTCCGAACAGATGTGGAGCTTTTGGCGGACTACGGCCTCACCTTGGATACTTATTTCTGCGACGAGTTTTGATTGAAACACAATGAATCAAGATCGAATGAAATGGATGGTTTAAAGGGTGATGGGAAATTAGATTTGAATCGAGTATCTTCACAATTAGCGTGAAGTAATGACTTTGACATCATGGCGTAACATATACCGTGAGTAACTTTGACCGGATTGAGTAATGAATAACAATTATTACACTTCAGCTGACAGGTAAATTTTTTAGCCATCACATTTATGTAGCTTTATTACTATGTGAACATTTTGAACTCAGTGAAGCGCCAGAGAATCAATTTTTTGGAAATAAAAATATTTTAGAAGTGACTTTTTGTTGAAGTACGAAAAAACCTCCACATTCTGTTCCATTGCGAAAATGCATGTTTCAAGACACTGTATCTCAAGTTGATGCAAGCACCTTCGAACATGAACTTTTTTGATCCTTTGGAAAATTTCATGAGAGAACCAATTAAAATCAATCAACTTAAAATCAGAGGAGTGCACTGAGCCAAACATTAGTCCCAACTGCACAGATTCAAAATAGTGAAAATTGTCGGGTGAAGAATAATGTTGATGAAAACATGTCGGGTCTAATGGAAATCATATCGATTTGATAAAAAAAGCGAAGAAGACCACATTCAGGAGAAGGATATTTCACGCTTTGATATCGATTGACAAGTATATGAAATCGTTACCTACATGAAAAATATTTACGCGACAAATTGATTTTACAATCGATCAATTTGCGAAAATCATGCAAAAGTAATAGAACTGAAATCAACTTCGAGTTCTTAGTCCAGTTGTAACGAGATTGGCCTGCGTAATGAACTAGGTAGCTCGATGTTTACTGGTATGTTTTATGAAGAATTTGAAAATAATTGAGGAATTCAGAAATATCACCTTTTTTCTTCTTGTCCTTATCATTCTTTTTAACAGCACGCCCTCTTGAACCCTTGTGTACTATGGGCGAGGCATCAAAAAGCGCATCAAAAGCGTCCTTCCTATCCTGGTTTTTACGACCCTTGTTAGGCAGGGTAATAGGTGAGCTGTTGAAAGCTGGACTAGGCGCTGGATCAAACAGACCATCACTCAGACTTGAGCCCGGTGAATAGGGTGACGACATGTCGATATTGTCGTTTGTCAATTCGATGTTAGCATCGCTGCCGTTTTGTCCCATCATTGAGATGTTCTTGTTATACTTGCTCAAAGGTAACGTCCGCATGGGTGGCTTGGGCATCGAGTTTGCAAATATGTTGGGTAGAGTCGGCCTGGACTGCTGTTGCTGTAATTTGGAAATACGAAATACAATAATTGATACATTTCAATGTGGCGCAATTGATTTTGATTATTGAAATATTTTTATTTGACAGGCTGAAAAATTTTCAGTCGTACATAAATTTACAAATGAGCTGAAAGATGTATTTAATTTCAGAAATGAAGAAAAAAAAAAGAAAAATGTTTCTGTCAATATCCAGACTTTAATGGAAAAACGTAAGTGAATGCTCGAATAGGCGAACGATCTTTTACTTGGGTATTTTTTTACTGAGTTTGAAAAAGGAAAAGAATTGGAGGAAGAGAATCTCACCTGAATAAGATTCTTAGGTTGAGCATTGAACAGGGTGCTCCTCTGAACGGCTGCGGCAACAGTGGCAAGTACCGGATTGATAGCCGGAAAAACAATCTTCTGCTGTTGTTGCTGAACCATAGTGGCCAGAGTAGTCTGTATCCTCGTAGTAGGTGGCTGTTGCTCATCTTTCTTGCCATCCGCATCAACTAGAGGTGGTGTATTAGACTTTGGCGAAGGCCTCTTAATCGTGACCATAGATATGATTTTAGGCTTGTCTGACGTTGTCTTTGGCTGTGTATCAGACACGCTATCGTCCAGCTGAGACCCACTCTCATCCAAGTTTTGAACTTCTGCGGGTGAATCTCCCGATTCTGCCGATTTGTTATTCTGTTGTTGCTGGTCATCTGGCTCTGGAGTAGGCGAACGAGATTTGGTCGGATCAAATGGATCGTAAGCGTCAGGAGAATCTGGGGGTGAGCTTGGTGGTTCCGGGGGCGTGTTCGGTCCCACCTTAACCCTTGACTCAAGCTCCTCCTGGGCTCTTAATTCTAGCTCATCTTCTTCCTGTTCATCCATCAGCTCCTGCATCTCGGCTGTATCATTGGCATTCAGGCGCCGTCTCTGTCCTTCTACTGCCTCCTCATCTTCTTCATCACCCTGGCCCTGTTGCTGTGACTGCTGCTGTCCGTTGCCAAGTTCGTCATCTTCCTCGTCGTCATCTTCGTCCATGAGAGGATTTGATAGTGTCTGTCTAAGATTATTCTGCTTATTTGAAATAGAGAATTTCACTTGGGGCTCTGGTGGAGTCTTAGGTCCTTGGCTAAACATTTCGGGTCTAGCTGGAGTATGTGACTCCGGGCTCATCTGCTCGGCCATGGCATCCTCTTCTTCCATCTGCTGTTCGGTTTGTTGTTGCTGCTGTTGTTGTGACTGTTGTTGCTGTTGAGCTTGAGCTGCGGCATTGGCTGCAGCTTCTTCGTCGTCGCTGAGAACGATGATATCACGTGGTGAGGGAGTTTGCTCGCGGAAGGGTGACTGGTCTAAATCGATGATAGCCGTGGGTTTCTTCGTTGCTGCTATCTCAGCTGCTTTAGACTTTTTCTTCTCCTTCTTTTTAGTCAACTTGGCAACTAAAGCTGCAGCTGGAGATTTAGATCTCCGAGGATCTTTGGATTTCTTGGCTTTCTTGGCGGCAGCAGCTTGCTGCACTTCAACTTCGTGCCTACGGCGTTTGAGCTGGGGAAGCAAGGGTATCGTCTCTGGAAGTTCAGCGGCTGCGTTACCATTACTCTGATCGGTATCCTTGTTAAAGCATACACTGACAAGAATATTGTCACCACTGGCAAATACCTCCTTCGATGGTGGCGGGCTCTTGCCCTTCTTACCCTTGCGCTGTTTTTTCTCGGCTGCAGCGGCGGCGGCCGCTGCTTCCTTCGCCTTCCGGGCCTTTTCCTTCTTCTTCCTCTTTTTGATCGCCTCTTTGTTGGTCAAGATGACCTTAAGGTTCTTCGGCGATACGTTGACAGAATTGAGCAGGGCCATACTCGTCGGTGACCAAATTCTGCCATCCTGGCGCAGCAAATGAGGTGGAGTTCTCGATCTAGATCTCGACCACGAAGGTGACCAATCAGGATGACGTGCCCAAGCAACCTGTTGACCACCTCCACCTTCGGCTAACTGCCTCAGCTGCAATTGCTGCTGATAGAGTTGTGCCTGTTCCCAGGCCGCCCTTCTCTCGGCTGATCGAGTCCTCGATCTAGAAGCCCGTCTTTTTGAATGGTGCCTCTTCTCGCGTTTCTTGCTCTTTGACCTAGAACGCTTCCTCGCAGCTCTAGACTTGCTTCTAGATTTGTGGGCAGCCTTCTTCTCCTTTTTACGCTCACGCGATCTTCCCCTAGACCTTGCTCTTGCCGGTGGTGGTGACCTTGACCTCGTTCTCGATCTCGATCTGGCTCGTCTACGGCCACTTACTTGAGGACTCAGTGATCTACGGCTTCTGTGTTTGCTGCGTGGGCTTAGCGAGCGTCTGTGTGGCGAACGACTCCTGGTGCGACTTCTACCCCGGCCTCTTGACAGAGACCTTCTACTGCGACCCTTGTCCCTTCTACTCGAACGTGGCGAGGGTGAGCGTCTGCGAACAACCGGTGACAGCGATCTGTAGCTTCTCGATCGTCTATTTCTATCCCATGATCTTGATCTTGATCTGGACCTAGATCTAGAAGCAGCGCGCCGCCCTCTTGGGGTGTAAGATCGCGATCGTCGGGTTGTTGTTCTGGTATACGGCGAACGGGATCTTTCTCGTGAAAGGCTAAGCGACCTGCTTCGCGAGCTACTTCGCAGGTCACGTCCGTATTCGTCTTTTCGAGAACGTGGCTTTTCCGAGACGATCTTGCGGACATCGTAACGGGGCAGCTCCTTGCGTTTTTCTTTCTTTTTGGCCAGTAAAGCAGCAGCCAGGGCTTCTTTTTCCTTCTTTTTCTTTGCAGCTTTGGATTCCTTTGATTTCGATCGTTTTTCACGATACTGCCTCTCTTTCGCGACGCTCGCAGCAGCCTTCTTCCACAGCTCATTCTCCAGGTTGGCGATATTTTCTTTATTTCGTTCGGCATCCTTGGTACTCTTATCACGCTTATCCTTCTTGCGTTTACGCTTTGCAGCTACCGCAGCAAGGGCAGCTACGGCTTCTGCAGCCTCTTCTTGCTCCTGCTGAAGCAACAGCAACTCCTTCGCTTTCAGTAAGGCCGCAGTGTGTGCTGCCTTCCTCGACATTCTGCCCGAGCCACTGTGAACTATCTGTTCATTCGTCGATTCTGCTGCAGCAGTATCGTCAGCGAGGAGTGCCTGTCTAGAGGCTTCATCATCATCGTCGTCATCGTCCGGAGCATTACCTCGGCTTCGCATCTTCAGCAAAGCTAGTTCATCCTCGAAATTCATGGCCTCGTCGGTCTCGGAGATGGCTTCGGTGCCAAGACCATGATAACCCGCGGGTGTCTTGATGCCGGCATCGAGTCCGTCATTAGGTCGTGCCGGGGTGATAGGCTCGAGGCCACTGTCCTGAAGTAAGCTCGTTCTCGAAGCCCGGTTACTCAGGCTAATACGCACATCCATGCCTTTGCCACTGACAACGCGTTCATCTCTGCAGGGTGTTGTACCACCTTCCATTTCCCACTCGGACAGCACTTCTCGTCGACTGCTGAGGCTTCGTCGAGCTGCTCCAGTCACAGGAGTGCGCTTTCGGGAAAGACTGCGTGCCCTGGGAGTAAGCATCCTGGGCGTGGGCATTCTTGGTGTGCCCGGTGTGCTACCCATGCGTGACAGGGCTTTGCGAGCTTCCGCTGCTGACTCGATCATGAAACCGTCATCGTCGAGATTGCCCTCGAAAGAGACTGGTTTCTCATCAAACTCGGCACTATCCAGATCAATGATTTCATCGAGCTTGTTACGCTCACCAGTGGCGACCACGCTTTCAGTATCGTCGGCGTCTTCTGTAGCGGCTGGTACTATTGCTGGTGCTGGTGCTTCTGGCATCGGGATATCTTCTTCGAGTACAGCGTCCTTGGTCGGCAATTGTTGAACTTGAAGGAGCTCCTCTTCAGTAGGCCTTTCAAGACCGAGGTCTGGGTCAGTTTCCAAGGGCTCCTCGTGATGTTCGGGACTGCCAAAGTCCATAGACTTGACGCTGACATTGTCACCGGACCTAGCGTCGACTTCGCCAACTTCGTCGATTACGCGGTGATCATCCTGCGCCTGGTCGCTTTCGTGTCTCGCTCTACGCTCTTCTTCATCCTCGTCTTCGGCTTCCATTGCTTCAAGTGGTTGTTGATCTTGTACTTGCTCCAATTCTTCGTGAGACTCGGTTACCTGTGCCTGACCTTCGGGAGGCTCCTGTTGTTCTTCTTCCTGCTCCTGATCTTCTTCTCCGTCATCTTCTTCCTCCTCGTCCTCGGTCTCTAAATCAGGTTTCCTCAAGTGCTGTGGAGACGTGATAGACTTTATGAGCTCTTCTTCGTCGAGGAGCTCGTCGGCATTATGCTCCTTGTCCTTGTGCCGGTGCTGGTTTTCGTCGTCATCGGAATCTAAATTCACGATTTCACCACTCTTATCGTGTTCGGACTCTCCGCCAACAGCAGAGATAACTTCCATGTCATCGGGATGCATCTTGCTCAAGTCCTCGAGCTCGACGAGCTTTTTGTCCAAAGTCTGTTGAAGCTCATCCAGATCGATATTTACGGCCTTCTTTGATGATACATCTTTCTTTTGAGATTTGTCGTGAGTACCGTCCAAGCTAGAAACGGAGGCAGGGCTGTCCGGTCTGGCGTCGTCCGCACTCTCACCGTCGGAGTCTTCAGAGCTCATACCAACCGGCTTGATATCCCAACCTGATCTTGGCTTGGAATCCTTGCTACTCTTGTGCTTATTCTTGGATTTCGAGCTCTTACTCGATTTTGAATATTTTTCATCTCTCCTAGACTTGTCACTATGCTTACTCTTCGAGTCATGCTTGCCCTTGTCCGACTCTCTTCTTTTGGAATCTTTGTCCCTATCTTTTTCCTTATCCCTGTCCCGGTCTTTTTCTTTATCCTTGTGCTTGTCTTTGTCCTTGTCTTTATCTCTCTTCTTATCTTTGTCCTCCTCCACCTCCTTTTCTCTTTCTTTTTCTTTTTCTTTCTCAAGTTCTTTCTCCCTCTCGGCCTTTTCTTTTTCGACTTCGATAACTGACGACATTTTTGACACTTCGCTCTCGTCCACCTCGTCATACAGACTAACTTTCTTCAGCCTGCTAAGATTCTTCATTTTAAATGCGATCTTGCCGGCTTTATCCAGAGGTATTTTGGCTGCTGCAGTGGCAGCTTTGTTAAGAGCCTGGCGCTCTTTTTGCACTGCATCGAGGTACTCCGTGGGTTTACTGTCCTTCTTCTTCTTCTTTTTCTTCTTCTTGTCACGATTTTTCGGTCCGATAACAGGCTCACCATCTTCGCCCACTATCTCTTCTTCGTTTTCATCTTCATCCTCATCTTCCTCGCCACTCGACGATGGCATTGACATTTGATCGTCATCACCAAGCATCAACGGAGGCATAGGAGGAGGTTTCAGAGTTCCAGGTTCACCATCTTCTTCTTCGTCATCCAGGTTAAGATCATCCATAGGTGGCATGGGAGGAGGTTCCATCGGTGCTGATGGATCAGCTTCCAGCGGTAGAGCGGGTAATACGGGTGGTGGCTCGATTGGTGGCATTGGAACAGAAACCGGTGGTGGCATCGGTGTTACCATGGGCATTGGAGTCATCATGGGTGGCATCATCGGTGGCATAGCCATCATCGGTGGCATCATCTGTGGTGCCATTGTCATCATTGGTGGAGCCATTGGCATAGGCATCATAGGCTGAGGAACCGGTGGCGCCATTGGAGGAGGCGGTTGCACAGCCGGTGTCTCTTCAGCTTCCATTACCTCCATTGGTGGCATTGGAGGTGGTTCTAAACTCGAACTAGGTTCATCAAGACCTTCTATGGGCGGTACGGGTGGTGGCTCTAGAGGATCGACTGTTGACGCCGAGTCCATAGATTCAAGCGGAGGCATTGGAGGTGGCTCTAGAGGGTCAACCGTTGACGCCGTGTCGAGAGAATCCATCGGTGGCATTGGTGGTGGTTCCAGAGGGTCGACAGTCGATGCCGTGTCAAGAGAATCCATAGGTGGTATCGGTGGTGGCTCCAAAGGATCAACCGTTGATGCCGTATCTAAGGAATCAAGTGGTGGCATTGGTGGTGGCTCAAGAGGATCGACAGTCGACGCAGTGTCGAGAGAATCCATCGGTGGCATTGGAGGTGGTTCTAGAGGATCGACCGTCGAGCCAGTATCCAGGGAATCGATTGGAGGCATCGGAGGTGGCTGCAAGGGTGGAGGCATAATCGAATTCTTATTTAATGACTGCATGGGAGGGAGCTCGTTCGGGTCGACCATCGAGCCAGTATCGAGAGAGTCCATTGGTGGCATTGGTGGTGGCTCCAGAGGGTCAACCGTCGACGCGGTGTCCAGAGAATCCATGGGTGGCATAGGAGGAGGCTCAAGAGGTGCAATACTGTCAGCTCCGGGGCTGCCTGCTTTGCTTCGCAGATCATCTTCAAACATACTTGGAGGCATCGGTGGTGGCTCCAATGGATTGGGATCCATTGTTTTGAAAGACTCGCTGACGGTGCTCATGTTGTCGTCGTCGAATGGAGGCATGGGAGGAGGTTGCAGCGGCGCAATCTGAGATGAAAGTTGTTGCTCCGTATGCCTAGCTACGTCCATCGTTTCCGAAGAGTAGATAGAGAAGTTGGGACAATCTGTATCGGAATCATCGTCGTCGTCATCGTCGTACGCTGTGAGACGAATTCTCGATACGATTGGTTGCTGCTTCTTCTTCTTCTTTTGGGAACTTCGCACTTGCCTTCTTCGATCGTTGGCGTTGTCTCCACCATCTTCAGAGGCGGCGTCAGAGTCAAGATTCATACCGGGAAAAGCGAACATTGGAGGCGGTTCAAGGGGTCTTGGAGTATGACCTGTACCTTTTGATCTTATCATTCTTGAAGGCATAGCAAACTCGTCACCAGCTATTGAAGCGTTGTCTCCAGCTATGGAGGCATTGTCTCCCGCAATTGATGCTCCGTCACCCAATATTGACTCATTTTCATCATTTTTGAGACCCGGAAAATCTCCTAGGCCTGGAGGTGGTGCTAGAGATGGTGGATCAGGACTCTTCTCGGGTTGTTGATGCTGCGGTTTGCGCATTGCGTCGTTATCCTTGGGCTTTGAAACTTGATGACCACCATGCTGACTGTCATCGCTGTCACTATCCGCGGCAAAAGGGTCATATTTATCAGCTTGGGTTGCACCACCTCGTTGTTGATCTTCCTTGGGGTTGTCGTCGATCACAAGATCCTCACGATCACTGTCATTGCCTCGTTCACTTTCGTCAAAATCAATGAGGCCACTTGGCAGATCTGGTGGAGGGACCAATGATCGAGGGCTATCGCCACCATCTTGACCGTATTGTCCGCTACTACTTCGTTGATCTGGTTTACGAAGGTCCAGATCGTCGTACATATTGAAGTTGTCATCATCGGCGTCTGGTCTCCAATTTTCAGACTGACGAGGTTGCTGACTAGTTATAGCAGCATTTCTCAGGGCCAATGGGGGTGCCGGGGGCGGGACGCCCGGATAGCTAGTGCCACCCGGCGCTCTCGGCCTCGCGAACTGGTCCTGTGGAAAAGAGTCACGCTCTGTCCTATCTCTATCTTGCCAAGGCCTATTTCCATCTCGATCCATGGGTGGCCTATCAAAATCTTGCTGAGGTCTGTTACCATCACGGTCTAGACGAGGCCTATTCCAGTCTTGTTGCGGCCTATCGCCATCACGATCAATTGGTGGCCTGTCGTAATCTTGCCTATTGCCATCTCGGTCTTGACGAGGCCTCATATCCCAATCTTGTTGGGGTCCTCGACTGTCGCGATCTTGACGCGGCCTCATATCCCAGTCTTGTTGAGGTACTCTACTGTCTCGGTCTTGACGAGTCCTATTGATGTCTCGATCTAGCTGAGGTCTGTCCCAATCTTGTTGTGGCCCTCTGCTATCACGGTCTTGACGAGGCCTATTCCCATCTCTATCTAACGGTGGCCTATCTCTGTTGTCAAATGGTGGCTGGCGTTGATCGCGTAAAGGTGGAAATCGATTACGATTCTGAAGGTCTAATAATGACGGCGGCTGATTACGGTTTTGTTCGTTGTTACGATTCTGAAATCCAGCTCTCGAGTAGTCTTGCGGATCGTTGGGTCCGGTTGAACCACCAAAGCTATGTCTTCCACCACCTCCAGTAGGGTATGCATCACCACCTCCACCGTAATTTCCGCCACTACCAGCACCACCACCGTAGTTTCCACCAGTACCGCCGTAGCTGTGACGATTGCCACCATCGCGGTAATTGCCTCCACCACGATAACCACCTCCAGCACCACCAGCGCCTCGGTTTCCACCGCGAGGATTGTTGTACATTGGTGCTTGCTTGGTCAACTTGTTGGAGTCTATTTTGTTGAGGTTTAAAGGTTTTTTGTCACTCAAAGGCTTGCTGTCTTTGGGATCGAGTTTGATTGGACTAACATTGTTGTTGTTGCACTCTATTGACTTTTTTGGATTGTCGACTTTGAACGAGCCATCGGATTTTAGAGTTACTTTACTTTTCTTTGAATGCCAAATTTCTTGTCTGTTGAGGATACTAGAAAGAAGATCTACTGATCCAATTGGAGTAGTACTTGGAGGCTCGATTAGGCCACCTTTCAGGGCGAGTCGACGTCGAGTTGCAGACATAGCTGGTAGACGAGGACGAGAAAGCACACCAGTGCCACCTCCGCCACCACCGCTTGCTGCGCTATCTTCGTACTCGTCGTCGGACCTGTATTGGAGTCAAAACACACAAGATATTTTCGTGCCATTTTATTTTCGATGCAATTAGTGCATCTCATCAATATATAATTTTAATGTTTACATTTTTCAACAGCCCGGACTGTCCGAGCTCGTGATAGTTTTTTTCTTATTCGCACGCACGAATTATAATGCGAGTGCGAATGAGATACAGAATCATGATCTGGACAGACCACGTTATTGTAAAGTGCAAACATACACCCACGAAGAAATTCTTTCATCAAAATTCACGGTTACACCCGCCAAATCAAGAATTTCAGAATCTACTCAATATGTAATCTGCTTACAAGCATTT
This sequence comes from Eretmocerus hayati, assembly GCA_029851415.1. Lineage (NCBI taxonomy): Eukaryota > Metazoa > Arthropoda > Insecta > Hymenoptera > Aphelinidae > Eretmocerus > Eretmocerus hayati. Next base: position 96,733,721 of record CM056744.1, read on the forward strand.
AGAAGCAAACGTGCTACATTTTCAAAGTTCTGAATTGAATCGGAAGAGTATGACACAATAGTCCACGACAAAAGATGTGCATGTGCATATGAGCTGTTAACTCCATCAACTGAGGAGACAACGAATAGTCAATTTGATCACCTCCCTCAATCATAGAAATCATAGAATCATAGAAATTTCTCATATCGGACTCGCACCGTGACGAAGAAGCAAAGTTCTCATCTTAAAAAATTCGACAACAATATTGAAAAATCATCTGTGGGCACAGAGACAAATTTCTTCGTGAGTATGTATAAAAAATCTTCATCATTGCTACTCTTGTCGAAAATGCTTTCTTCAATCATAAGGCCATCTTGATCGAAGAGACGATACGTAACGACGACAAGAAACATCTTCCCGAATTGAATCTACTGTTAATTACAATCAAACAATCATGTTGGGTCCATGATAAGTGGACAAAATAATTCAACTTCGACCAAGATGGAGTAAAGATATTTTTCTATGGTCTTATCAAAAAGTTATCGATTTGAACAATGTGTATTGTGCGCAAAACCTGAAACCTGTTCCCTACACACTATTTCTAATTTTATCCTGCAAAATCATATCATCTCTCGTCCTTTCTCATTGACGATATTTACGCTAACGATATCGCTTCTGTGTATTTTGTTCCTCAAGAATTTTCTCCCCGCCGAGTCCTAACAATTTTTGTTGGGATACGCCCACATGTCGGAACCATGCAGAAATATGAACTTCTGCGCCATTATTTTGAAGCAATTCGCTCCAATATGTGGGATATCCATGACTGTTGGAGCTGAAGTTTTTTCAGCTCGAATGAATGATAATCTTGTCTCATGCATGAAAATCAATTCTTATTCAGTAATCGACTTGATTCTGAGTAAGAACTCTGGTACGGAGTGCAATAACTAATAAATATTGAAGGAGTATAGATAATAGGGAGACTGCTTCGTTTTGAATCACTTGATTTCAACAAATCCCGAGAAAGTCAATGTAAGATCATGTATCGATTCAACGTTGCGAACAGAAATAATACATCGGATAATATTCACGACCAAGTCTATTGGGCGGGTCAACGTTTCTCTCCAGGAATGACACGTTTACTGTGACGGTAAAATTCACAGTTCCGTCTTCGTATGTTATGGTGTACAGTGAGACGCGGATTTGTCGCATTGAATGTTGTTGAAAATCGGCAAGTTGAATCAAAAATTTATGCTCCTTGTGAATGGGTGAAAAGAGTAGCAAAAATTTTGGAATCAATCAGAATAAATTTCATCAAAACTTGTACTAAAATTGAGGACAAAGCTCGGTTCGAAGTTTGATCTGAGGGGACTAAGGCAACGTTGATTACTGGCGGAAAAATATATTCAATCCGAGCCAAATCTTTGAATTCGCCCTCTGGAAAAAGAAATAGAGTAGAAGCAAATTCTGTTGCTTTCAGAAATAAACGAGCAGATATCTAACCCTTAATCACCAACGTGAAATAAAGTTACACTTCAACCAATGTGGTGAACTTTTGGTATATCCTGTTAAATTCATCCAATTTTCAAAACTGAGTGCAATGAGTGACATGAGCTCAAGCATCTGAGATCCAATATAAACATCTTTCGGTGATCGGGAAAGTCCTCAATAAAGTCGATTTTGGAGGTCAGTCTGATGAGTATTTCCATAATTTTTTGAGGAATCATGTTGAAGGCTACAAAATTGACTCTCAAAATGATTTTGTCTTTTTGAGCGTCAAAATCAAGGTCTGTTTGTTATGACAAATAGACCTTGATTGACGTTTAGAGCTGAATATGGTGTATATATCAAAAAGTGACAATTTTCACCTATGTCGTTAATGGATTTTCAGCACTCAACTTGTTCATTATTTGAAGAATAACAAATTCAAAAATTTTAGAAGGGTCACACCTGCAATTGAACATTGGAATATAAATCTACATCCAAGCCTTGCGTCACGGAGAGGAAGTTTTAGCGTTTTAGACGCGAGTAAAATTTTGAGTATGCCAAAAATCTACCACGTTGGTAATTGAGGGTTAAATTAGAGTTGGACCAATAGATTGAAATTTTTTTCAAAGAGTATCTCACATCATGTACACATATAATCTTTGCTTCTTCAATACACGTACACTGTGAAAAAAGTTTCGATAAAATAACTACGCTGGGAGTAGGAAATCGGGCCACCTACGCTGAACGTGGATGGAGAAATCACTACGCCGCCTTGTAAAATTTACAATTTCGGATAGTGATTTTTATAACTAGGACCATAAAAAATTGTAAATTTTACAAGGCGTCGTAGTGATTCTTCCATCCACGCTCAGCGTAGGTCGCCTGATTTTCTACTGCCAGCGTAGTAATTTTATCAAAACTTTTTTACAGTGTAATTACCAAATGGTCTCAAATCTCTATTTTCGAGAAATTTTGGAAAAAGTGCCCGACAGTGATGAAAAATTATGAAATCCATGATCAGGCCTATTTGTCCCTTTACAACAGTTTCGACGCGTCAGAACTATTTTGTGGACGATCACAAAAACGAACATAAAATATTCAACATATTGAAGATATTTCGTATAAAATATTCTTGGAACTGACCGAATCAATTTTGAAGGTAATTGTCAAAATCTCATATCAAGTACCTAGAGTATTTCTTGAAAATATAAACTCGAATCGAAGCAGTCCCTCAGGAAGACAAACTCAGAAATTGATGAAGAGTAAAGGAGAAAAGGAAGAGGAAAAGACAGAAAAGGAAAATAAGCAGATGATATTAAGAATTGTACTCACCCAGGCGGGCTGTAATCAAGTCCAAGACCGCCACCAAATAAGCTGAGCGGTGTAAGGCCGGCAGCTTGCCGAGCCAGTCGCAAAGCCGAGCTGGGGTGCGGCGGACCATTTTCAGGCACGATTTGCATCAAGCCGTCGCTGTCCGCCGACACTCTCATGCTCTTCATCAGCGAGCTGGCCAGCCGGCGTTTTGCCGATGCCCTCGATGCTGCAACTGAAGCTACGGTGCGAGCTCTTGCGGTTGTCTTTTTCTTGTACTTCTGAAATCAAACGTATCAATTCGTTATTTCTCGATTACTCCAACATAATAGTTTGTAATATCAAGGCTTTGTGGCTCCTCATGAGCTGCAAACGACCTGTTGGGTGCTTGGATTTTTGAAGATTGGAAAATCGGTTGGACTTGGAGGAAGTCGGTATCTGCCTTGTATTTTTACGGCAATAACAAAGTATTGAAGGGTTTGATTACACCTTCGACGATGGCTTCTAAATTGATAGATTGGTGGTAGACAGTCTACTGTGAGTGCTTTCAAATCAATGAATAGGAGAGATCGTGAAAAAGCCAGTATGTTGTTCCTAACAAGATTTTACAAAGATGAAGGTCCCAAAACCCTGAAAACGATTTTTGAGAAACTTCCCAAAATGACTCGAATTCGAAGTAAATCGTCAAACTCTCTCGTGAAATTTACCATGGGATCACGACATAACTCAGAGGTAAGCAATATAAAGTGTTTTAAAGTACGAACAATGATTATAATATATGACAAAAACTAAGAAAATGAGCAAAAAATGAGACATTAGATATATGATTCTGTGGGGTAGTTCCTCATCTCGAATCAATCAATCTAAATTCTAAGTTAAATGTGAACCACAAAAGCGGAGATCAACTAATGTCAATGATGATGTTCTCGATAATTGAGGGATCATCTTTCAAAGTGGGACAGCTCGCGGATCTCATTCGTACTTGAATCTTTGATCATCCAACCGACCGCATCGTCATCTTTCCACGTGCTTTGTCTAAGTTTGCCATGGCACCAAACATGAGAACGAAGAAAATTTGTATGAATTCCAAAAACTCTTAATTCAAATGCAACAGCTCAGTTTCTACTTAATTGCATCAATAAAATACTCCTCAAACCGAGATGGAAGCACGACAAAATTGGTAGTGTGCGAATCAAAAAAGTTGACAATTCGTTCCATTTTCTGAAGAAAATTCGAGTAGTCTTGGACTCTGCCTGAGTTCACTTGAAAGATGCATACTTTTGGTCAGCTTTTCACGCTTTGTCCATGCGATTTCTTGGCTCTTGAAGTGAGATTATACAGTACGAATATTTCAACAATTTAGAAGAAAGAGCCAAATGCATCTGCTGACAAAACATTTTATTTACAAAACTTTTTTTGAGTACAAAACTGACAAATTCAAGAATCAGAACGAATCAATCAATCTACGACCTATAATTAAGCATCGACTGCGTTACAACGCTCAGTATTTAGAACTAATTCAAAATAGATGAGATATTACTGGGCATTTGGCAAATATAGTTTGAATGAATTTCTAGGAAAAAATTGGTTTACTTCATTTTAAAATTGATCGATTCTGTACTATGAGACACAAGTTCCACATAGCGATCAATGTAATTATGCTAAAAATGTATGAATGTACAAAATTAGTTACTGGTTACAAAGCCCTTCGAAAGTTTTCGTTACAAATCAAGTAATTAACTTGATTGAGTTATGCACTTCCAAAGATTAACTCAAAATAAAATCTAGAAAAAATTTTAGACGGTAATAGTAAAATTGAGAGAATTCTTCACGAGCAAAAGATGCTCAAGTTTAAGGATGCCATCAGAGATTCAACTGTTCTCAATGTTTGACTATCTACTATGATCGAGTTTTTAAAAACAACATCATTAATCAGTTTCGAGTTTTTATCCGAGAAGCCGATTTGGAGACTATTTAGTCACTGGTATGAAAATTCTCAGTTATTTTTTGTAATAAACGCTTACTTATTTAAATTACGTAAACAACTGTGCGATTATAGTGAAGAAAAAAAATAAAACTACTAGGAGTACCATGGGTGATATCAGCTACAAAATAATTAACATTTTACAATTTTCGATTTTGAGATGATAACCAGGAATAATGTTAGACTTTACTAGACTTTAGTCAAGTTCTCAGGTAACAAATTGTCCGGAAAAATAAAAAAAGCTTCCTCTCATCCAAATCTCAGACATTCATTCAATCCATGGTCAATTGACTAGATTAATGATCTTATCTTTGAGTTGAAGAGGAGTGTAACTTAAAAATATCAACCGGGTTAGACTAAAGGAACATAAAATTTTGCACCGAGCGCATAATATCATCCAAATAAAAATAATCAGTCAACGAAATCTCCAAAGATAGAGTGACAAGTATGAAGCGCCGAAACCACCATGGCGAGTATTAATTTTTGTTATAACCATATCCATCACCGGTATCAACCAAATCTCACGCTCAAGGTTTGTCTCCTAAAGCCGCGCGTATAGCTCAAAAACCACCGGAGAGTTATCTTCAAGAAGCAGCAAGTAGGTAATCAGGAATCAGGATTAGGGCGCAGGAAGTAAGGTGTCGGCAAGGATAAGCTCAAGCTCCCAGCTGGTCGGCGCAATCATGGCACACTAATCTTCGTAATCGCTAATGACTCTAACCTTGCGTTTCTTCTTCCTACGTGGCTCGGGACCGCCGGGCAAACTCCTCACGTACTCAACAATTTCTTCAAGTTCGCCGTTTTCGTTCACCTGCGATATCACGACCTGTCTGATCTGCTGCTCGGCTCGTTTACTGGCTGCACGTTTAGATTTGGTGCGTCTTTTTGTTTTTCGTTTGATCCTCATCGCGCGTTTCTTTCGCGGCGCGGTTGTTGCAGCGGATCGCCTCGGGGCCCGCGACGAGCTAGCCCCTGAAGCTAATCGCGAAGGTCCGGGCATCGGCGAGCGACTACGGCTGCTCACGGAGTCGATGCCTGACGAGGTAGACGGTTGAGCGATATTTTCGGCTTCACGCCGGCTACGACCCGCGCGCACCATAGCACGGACGCGCTCAGCCTGACGCGTTCGAGGCAGCAACGGATTCGAGCGTCGCGACGATAAGGTGGCCACCGCTGCTGCTCTTCTACGAGTCGCGATAGGCACATCTGAGTCTTCCGCGAAACTATCGTGTCGCGGACGATGACTGCGGCCGTACGAGAGGCCAAGACGACGAGCCTCCTCCAGGATGTCGGGCAATTCTTCGAGGTCCATTTCGACCTGAAACAAAAAGCAAAAACATCGTTTGATCTCGCGCTCGTTTCACGGGAGATTTAAAGCTTCACAGATCCTCTAAAGTAGTTATTGCGGCTTCAACCTCAAAGCATTCCAAATTTCAAATACAAACGGTGAAAGTAGACCTAGAGTGAAGTTTCCAATGATATCTATATATCTTTACCCTGAAAGAGATTCACTCGAAGTTGTACTTATGGTTCTTATGGATCTGAAGTCAAATACTCCATCGACGAAATAGATTTTTGACGTTGAAAAATCCCGTTGTAGAGGACCGAGGTGTGAAACCTTCTGCTTAAATCAAAACACAGTCAGAACTCGTCTTTCGACAGACGCTGATGTCTGCCTGTGTCGGTTGATCATGGATCCTCGGAAATTTCAACTCTATGAGATTCATTATTGAGGCAATGCGGTCGCCGTGCATTTTTTTTCACAGAAATCTCAAAATTCTCCAATTTGGGCTAAACGACGAGTTATCCAGGCTTTATCATCATCCAACTTGACCTGGACATTTCGTCATCTAGCTCAAATTTGGAAAGATTCTGAGATTTTTGTGAACGAAAATGTGTATATTTCATAGGTTAGGAAGTACCCGCGGACAAGTTATTCTCGTTCTCCGATATTCTTGTGATTGGTGGCAAATGACGACTTGTCCACCACAATTCAGATGATAATAAGTAGTGGACAAATCGCTTCATACTTCGAATCGTCGAAATTCTAAATTACGTGTGAATGAAATATAATTTCCAGGTTGTACGGCGCCAGCATGCCCTTAATCTTGTTTGTAGGAGGCTGTAGTGCGACTAGAGTCATGTTTACTTCCAACAAGGATCCATTACTGATTCAATTGACAACAGTATATCCGAGAATTAAAATCCGACTTATCAACAAGAGCAGAATAGTTTTTAAGAAAAAGTACACTGAGTTTGGGAAATCTTTCGCAAACTGCATCACGGCCCTTGGTTTGAAATTCATGATATTTTCTATGGATCAGACAGGGATAGTGAAGATATTTGAAACTTACGTCTTCGGCATCATTTTGAGAGTTTTGGGCACATTCAGGACAGTACCAGTGCTCTTCGAGAGGAACTTCGTGAAGTGGAGGATTCAAGCACTCTAGATGATAGCCTGAATCGCAGCCATCGCACAAGAGCATCCTGTCTTCTCGATCGCAACGTTGGCATACTTCGCAATAAGTTGGATCTTCTTGCGGGACTGCTTCAGCTTGTGTCTTAGGTTCGACGGGTATGTACCTTGTAATCTGTTGAAATTACATAAAAGATACGATCAAGATCATGAATCGAAGGTCTTGTTGCAGAAGGGCGAACTCTTGAAAAACATTGAATAGATTGGTGCTTCAAAATATTTTGATAACGTTCGGCAGTGACAAACAGGCAAGTAACTCTAGATTAAGAACAGGGTTTGACACGAAACTGATTTGAATTTCGATTCATTTCGGATCGGAGGGTCAAACTTCTGTGATAATTTTGGAATTGATCTCCGTTCATCTTGAATGGAAGGCAACAGAATTATCGGTTACATCTCCAAAATTATCACAGAAGGTTGACCTGCCGATCCAAAATGAACCGAAATTCATGATCAATTGCGAGTTAAACCCTGATTAAAAATAATTGATATAATGAACTCTATCCTATAAAACTTCAAATTGTTCCAATACTGCGATTAACAGAATACAATTAATGTGATGATGATTGCACTAAAGTTGGAATTGTACGCCAACTCACGGCCTACGGAAATTTCGATAAGAGCGTCCTTTATTTTGAGTGGTTGTTACTCATTCAGCATCACGGAATCCTTCCGACTCATCACGTAGACGTGATATTAAGGGAAGCAATGGTTATATTCGAGGAAACATCAAAAGCTTCAGGCGTTCCGGATCGAAATTCATATAAAAACTTCCAAAAACCCAAGTTAAATTCGACCGACGACCTTTAGACAATCGTCAACGATGACGTTAAGAGTCTTGAAAAAAGAAAACGACCATGATGAATTTATCGCGATGTTAGGCGTACGGTAAACCACGACGAAAATCACAGCACTGATACAGAAAATGAAGCGGGCAGTGGGGAACAGCAAAAAAATTTACAAACGCAGATAATTTTTTCAAATAGACGCAAGTGAGATACTATTTTGTTTAATCTGGATGATGCTGATATCCAATATTTGTTATTACAAAGAACATTTAATATATCTTAATGCGCTCAATTAATTGATGTAGTAGTTCTTAAAAGAATATCCCAAGAACGATAAATTTGTACTCTTCACTCCCAAAGAAAGTGGGTCTTACCTTTCCACCGAGTTTCGCTCGGACGTTGATGACCTCGAAGGTTTGTCTGTCGATTGGACAAGTGTTAACATTTCTACTCCATTCAGTCAGGCAGTCTAAGCAGAAACAATGCTCGCAAGAGGCTGGATTCGCGACCTCTTGCTTGTGGAACTTGAGCAAACAAATTGGACATTTTTCCGATTCACCATCGCTCCTGTCCGATTCGCAAGAACTACCATTTTCTCGACTATCTTTTAGGGGTGACTTTTTACTACGTTTTTTGCACGATGATCCGGCAGTTGTATCCAATTCATCCGTGCTCTCCCAATCCGACTGCCATTCGGAACTTGTACTGCCTCTATCTGAAATTGGTAAAAGTGTTGACGTGGAAAATTAAAAAAAAGGCCCACAGATGATTAATATTCATTAAGCAACAGAGCTGCCTATCCTATTGAGTGTGATCAATATTTTATCAACAACAATGCACTAGATGGGACTTCAACAAATCCTAAACTAAGCACAACTTTGCATAACTATGTCACTGAGTTGTTTATATTTTCCATTTCAATTAGCACAAGTACTGGTAACTGTGGGTGACGCGATTCATTGAGCTTCAAAGGGAAGAATTGCTGCCAGATGATTGGAGGGATGATGATTTTTACATGATACAGCATGACTTTACATTGGGTGAAGCTTAATAACACCAAGCTTTTGTTGAACAGATTCAGGCATTAGTGTTAGTATGATATTTCATTCTTCGGCATGGGTACTTTAATAGTGTCATATTGCATCAATTTCAGATATATCTACCTGGATATACAATGCATTCTTTGGTTATATAGAATGATTTACAATTATCAACAATCAAGCCAGTCATCTTGAGTCAATAAATTACGCAAGTGCCTGAGTCTTGAAATGACAATTACATACCAAAATTGCTTCTGACACCATCATTTGACGAACTACTCGCATAACTGGATTCATCTTCACTATCCAATTTCTGCAAGAAAAATTTGAAGAAAAAATATATCAGAGGGTTAAAGAGAAGATCATTATAAGGAGGGGAGTAGAGGTCTTACAAAATTTTGCTTTTTTTGTCCAGGTCTCAAGAGTACATCACCATCTTCATCACTGCTTTCGGCTTCACTCAGCACCCTCTGTATTAAATATGACATGGTATTTATGAAAAGAACAAAATCATAAGGAGCAATACAATTAGATGAAAACCAATTCCAGTTATCAGAATAGCAAGTAACTTACACCTACTCTTCTTCTTCTATGGTTAGTGTTTATGGCAGAATCATCACTTTCTTCGCTTTCAGATATAATTGGCCTTCGCCTTTTGGATGGCTTGGGCAAATTTTCATTATCACTTGACATAATGGGATCCTTAGTTGTACCTCCACAGCATCATTGATTTTTTAGCTGAAACATACAATGCAAAGATCTTACTGAGATCAGTAGGTATACCCAGATTTGCTTTGCATCTCCATGATAAATTAAGCATGTATCTTTGATGCCAAATTTTACCATACGCTGGTGAGTAGTAATAGATATTAACAATAACAACAATTAAATCTTTATTCCTTTTATCGGAATACAACTTAGTCAAGTATTGATGCCAGGGTAGGAGAGCACAACTCTTGAAGAATCTCCTTTCAAAGAGTTATTCAAAAAGTATGAGACATCTTTTATTGTCTTTGCAAATTTTCGCTCTTCAAAGTACAAAAGTAATGCGAAATAACTGCTACCGTTCTTTACCCTCATGGTAATAATTATGCACGCAGTAATAGCTCGATCAAACGTCAGTTGGAGCAAGTAGCATAGCACCCAAGCAACAAACGCGAACAAGCCGTTACCCTTCAATAAAGGGTATACACTCTAAACTAGAGCAAATTACCTACTCTAAGACGAAGCGACCGAGCCCAGGATCTCGAACATCATCCTCGAGGAAACTCATCATGCAAGACCCTCATATCGTCAACGCGCGCCCACACACGCTTGAGAACACACTTATACACACATACACTCAAATGCACGCTATACGTCCTTATCCTCGTTATACAAACTCTTCGAGGCCGCTCCTAAAGCTCTAGATAACCCACGTTACCCCGGTCACAAACCTCGCACTCACAAAAAATTCACTCTCGTTGATGATTCACCTAAGAAACACTCCGAAAAAAAAATGTGATAGGGGTGTAGAAATCCCAGGCATCAGCAAGTATACACTTCATATACAAGCGAAACCACCCGGAGTAATCTGACAGTCTTCATAAGTCTACGAAGTCATTGTCTTGTATCATCCGGGTTATATGAAGCTGTCCGTACCTGCGCTCGATGATGACGCTGCTGATGAGGATGCATTAGCTTTTTACATGTTCGAGGATTTGATCACGCAGCGGACATCTTGCAGCAGGCTACTGATGATGAGGAACTATGGTTGCGGTCGTGCGAGGGGCTGCTGCCGTGCATCATTTTCCTCCAAAAGCATCAGCAGCGCCAAGCCGAGGCGGCGATGGACGCAACGCGCTGGTTGATTAATTCGCCCCTCGGATATTTATTTTGCGACGTTGCTCAAGATAGATATTCGATGGTATTTTTTCTCGATAATAGAACTCTTCTTCGGGGTTTGAGAATTTTCACAGCGTCAGTTTTTCAGTTGAGAAAACTCATCGTCGCGTCATACTTATTGCCTGATTTGAGACTGCGGTCAGAACCGGCGTGATTTTTCTGAATCGATAATTTTGACCTTGAACCTTTTTACTAAGTCTCGTTTTTTTTTTTTGAGAATTGATTTCTGTTCTAAGGACTTCGTGCTTTGTTTGGTATGTGGATAAATTCTACTGCGAATTTTGATTGCGGACCGTAAATTTGGGATCCGCAGATACGGCCACGCGGCTCGGCGATTGTTATCGAACACACTTATTTATACCTATATTTATGTCGCTAATATGGCGCGCGCCCACCTTCACGGCGTTCGTCGATTCGGCTCGCAATTTTTGCATACTTATTTGCACTTTTTTATCGCTTACATTTTGGAAGCTAATTTAAGTCAATGAAAAGTGTTCCTTGTCTTTCACCAGGTAATGACATGATTGTCTCACAAACGCATCTCAAAGGAATCGGTGATGCGCTACTAATGTCGATGAGAAAACGTTTGAGGACAATATATAAAGGAGATGCGTATTTTTTCCTCGTTAATTTCCTTCATATTTTTAATACCAATACGTATTAAAGAATGAAATTATCATAATAACCCATGGAGCCCTGCAGAGTACAAGTAATTTACATCAATTCGTTTTATGCCAGGAAGGATCAATGGAACAATTTGCGCCAAAAATGATCCCAACAAAAGACAAATTGTTATGAAATATGCGATGATTTCACTTAAACAAGAAAGAAGTGGTATCACTTTCGTAAAAAGTTTCCAAAATATTCTTTGCTGATCCATCAAGCTCCAATTAAGCTCCAAATTGATTTATTTATATTTTCTATTTTTTTATTCTTATCATTTTCGTTGGATTGAATACGACTCAACTCAAATTCCGTAGTCAAAGTTCGCGCTGAACTATAGATCGATACTTGTACATTCGATATATCGATTGAGAATCTTTTTCCGGCGCACATCCGCAACCACATTCAAGCAGTCGTGTTGCGATCTCTCGCGTTCTTCGGTCTTGGAAAATCCGCCATCATGGGTCGTATGCACGCACCTGGGTACGATATTTCCCTTTTTTTTACATTTTTCCGCTTCAATTAAACTTCCGATGATAACCACATACTCTTGAATTCATTTACTATCATAAACAATTACATATTTTACTGTTACGGTTGATTAAAGGACAGAAATTCAACCAGAAATTTACAACCTGTTCCCGTGGCCATGTGTTCGGCATTTCCTGTTTCTCTTGTAAACATTTGATATTTGTGCTGTACGACGGAGTTTTCTAAATATTTAATCTCACTCTTCATGTGTTTTGTGTAATTTTCACCCGGAGCATCTTCTTTCCTCGAAATCAAAACCGATTACTTGAATTGATGCACAGTAGTTTATGTGTTTTTCAAGGTTATGTTGCCTTACAGGCGACTTGATGTCACTAGTGTCATGCGTTGCTTGAAACCGTGTGTTCTGTGATTTTTTGTTGATCAGTAATCTTTAATTTCAGCAAGGGTATATCCCAATCAGCTCTGCCATACAGAAGGAGCGTCCCAACATGGTTGAAACTCACTCCTGAAGATTGTAAAGAGCTGATCTACAAGCTAGCAAAGAAGGGGCACACCCCATCACAAATTGGTGAGTCTTTTACAGTAGGCATCTCTTTTGCAAGCTACCAGCTGAGATTTAACTGTTTTAGTTCTTTCTCTTCCTTAATGCTTGCTAGATTAACTTCGGGTGACATTTGAGATGATTTTGCTTAAGCAGAATCATTATAGGTTGTCACGTACATTAATTTACAAATCTATAAATTCTGACTGTAACTATAATCATACAATCACCATTATCAAAGAATTGACACTCAACCCAACATTTTGGATGTGTGAACATACTCATTGTTTACAATTACGTTTGTTCTAGGTGTTATTCTCCGAGACTCTCATGGAGTGGCACAAGTTCGTTTCCGCACAGGAAACAAAATCTTGAGGATTGTCAAAAGTATGGGGTTGGCTCCAGATCTACCAGAGGATCTGTACTATCTCATCAAAAAAGCTGTTGCTATCCGCAAGCACTTGGAGCGCAATCGCAAAGACAAGGACAGCAAATTCAGACTGATTCTTGTAGAATCAAGAATCCACAGGCTTGCCCGTTACTACAAAACCAAGGGTTCCCTTCCCCCTAACTGGAAATACGAAAGCTCAACTGCTAGTGCCCTTGTCGCATAATTTTATACGTCATTAAGTAAATTTAATAAAAACAGTTTAAAACAAGGAAATCAGTTGCATCTTTTCGTTGATTCTTGTCATCACTGTCCAGCAGTGCACACTACCTCCTCACTCAGTCAGTTGTCATTAAAAAAGAATTTCAATTTGTATACACTTACAGAAGTTTATTATTCATGTATTTTTACATAGACTATAAGATAAGACTAAACTGTACAAATGGGAAAATTCTAAATGGATCACCTGATTAAGAAACTATACTACAGTATAAAATATTAAGTAACACTGATTTTGTACTATTATACACAAACTGTCAAAGTTTGGATTGTTTTAAAGATAATAACGCCAGCTTCATAAATTATTGAGTATCCTTATAATTTTTCTGTGCCATTTGCCACTTGGCAACCATGCTCGACATTTCTTTCTGTTTCTTCCCGATTCCAGTCTTGAGCTGTGAAGAAAATGACAAGAATTGATTAAAATCTCAACTATCTGGAATATGAAACAGGGAGTGGGGTCAAAGAGTGTCAAGATAAGTTTGGAGAAATGAACGAAATCTGATAAAAAGAAAACAATACGAGAAAACTTCTCACCTTCTTATTTTTCTTCTTTTCTTTCATTGGGTCATGTATTGCATCGCTATCTTGAGGAAGTACCGGTGCCACAGGCGCGGCCACTACCTCCGCTGGCCTGAATTCTTCCTTCCTCTCAAAATCTGGTGTGGTTTTTTCCATAGAAGCTATGTCACTGTAGAACGAATTCAGAGCCGAACCAAGGGATGATTCGTGTGGCATTTTCATAGGTGGTTTTGCTATGACTTGATTATTTTCATACACTCTAGCGTACTCGGCCGCCATCATAAACTGCACTGCCTCTTGACCAGAGATCCTTGCAGCAACCAGAGCTTGCTAAAAGTAAAAGAAGTATAAAATGCTAATAGTGTCAGTACATCGACTATAAAAAGACTATTGGTGAGATAATCTACTTTGTTCTCGACAATAAAATGATTTTTCTTAAAAATTCTATACCGCGATGCATGAAATAATTAATTTGAAAGAGATTCAACGTGACCATTTCTATTGTAAGATCAGAAAAGACAAAACTTTGATTATACTGGGAAGCTGCATGTAGATGTTACCGAACGAAAAACGAACTGGGTAAAAAATTGTAGTGAACAAATCAGAGGTGTCATAATTAAGAAATTATGACCGTCATTCAATCGATTTTCAATTGTTCCATAAGAAACCGACAATTAATGGATTTCAGACAATCTATAAAGCCAATTTTCTTCAATGAGGGTCAAAAGTTCAGATAAATGAAATTCCTTACGTTATGCAGGTGTTGGTGATAGGCAGGGCTAGCGTAATGCACCAATTGTCCCTGCATCAAAGCGTGATGGTGATGTGGGTGCGGATGATGTGATATAAGAGGTATTCCAGCACCAGCGAGAGTCGCCGCGTAGATGGGATTCGTGGAAGGTTGAGCACCGTATAAAACGCCAGCCTCGAGCGCGTAAGCGGCTAGAGCTTCAGCACTATGGGCCTGGTGAGCATGTTGAGATGGTGGTGGTGGAGGTAGACCCGAACCTGGGGAGTCTATTCCTGGAGGTATCAATTCTCTCAGTGGCTTACCCTCCTTCGAAGCGGCGTCGATGAGCACCGCTGATACTGGTACGGATGGCTTAAGCTCATCTGCTACATAAAAAAATTATCATTGTTTGATGTTTTTCTCTGAGGGTTGGAGTATGCTCATAGGGTTTCGCTGAAGATTTTCAGAAATTGATCTTCCTTGCAGGAAGTCTCGAGAATGTATTTGAGTAAGAAATAGAGCTAGAAAATTATCAAACGATGCTGTTACACTTTACCGGCATCTTTTTTTCTACAGGCGCCAACTGGGAGGATACGAATTGACATTTAAAAATTCTATTGGGCGATTTATGTATTTGGTATTGGTTCATCAGCTCTGCTCTGCGTATAAATGACATTTACGGGAGTAGGAATCGAAAGTCGTAGGTTTTCATTACACTCTCAGTGGTATCTGAGCAACAATAGAACAATAAGAGAGTACTTTCCAATGAATATATCGATCAGAGTCTACTAGGCCCAAATTATAATAAATTTATATTTACACCAGCTCACTATTAGAAATCGTCATACCAACCCATCTGATTGAATCAGCGTTGGATGGAATTTGAAAAACGCAAGGAGTCTGGGAAGTTGAAAAACATGTGAAAGTCTAGAAAAATCTAACTTGGATGTCATAGAGCTTAGACGAGACGAACTTTCTAAGACATGGCACAAAAATGTGCATAGATTAGCTCGCAAGAAGAAAAATTCAGTAGGAATATATCAAGAACATCGGCGATCACGCTTACTCTTGTGTGGCTCTTCGGTGACCTCTGAACCATCCCTGCTCGAGCTGCGTTTCAAGTCCTCGGCGTTGATTCGCGGCGGTGGTGGAGGACTTGGACTCCTCCTTGATATCGTAGGTGGTGGTGGTGGCACTGGGGCACTTGTCTCAACCGTAGGCACCTGTTGTGATTGTTGCTTTTCGTCAGCTTCCGCTCTTTTGACCTCGCCATTCTTAGCCTGTGGTTGTGTTTGTTGTTGCTGTGGTTGACTAGAAGCTGAGCCCATTTCTGAAAGATGGAAAGAAATGAGATAGAATCTAAGATTCGATCTAACACTTATGAATGAAAGAAAAAATAATTGCTAGAGAAAGAACTTATTTGGGTGATTTTTTAATTGAGAGAGAGAGATATCAATACTTCTGCGGAAACTTCGATATTTGGGGGTCGAAAATGTGCCAGCACTAAATCTCACTTCCGAAGGGTCTAAGATGTATTTTTCAACTTTTTGAAACATATGAAGTATGAATGAACTCGCGCACGGATGTAAATTTTCCCACTAATCAGTGCCATGAAGATAACATGGAGAGATGCGGTAGCGTCACACGGACCTGACAATTCGCCACTAAAATTGATCTCACGGCCGCATGAACCGAGGGAATAAAATTTTAAGTAAAATTGCGCCACAAAAGTATGTGCTCCGCTTACATGCAAAAAGTGGTCTTTGGGCTCTTATAGCAATGGGATTTGGTGCTCAATGGCATTGTATTTGATAAGTTTGCCCGCCTAAATCCCCAACGAGCTTCTTCGTGGTGCTACACGCTCACAAAGGCCGTAAAATGGAAAAACCACATCACACGGACCTGACATTTTGACCCCTTTTTCGATGATAATTTTTTTCGGTAGCCCCGGATCAAAAAACTGACGATTGCACCAGAAAGAGCACAAAAAATACATCGAAAATGACGTTTGAGATTTTTTCCTCAAGCATTTTAAGGGTTGGTACAAGCAGGCTCACATTATTTCAAAGTTTCCGCGGAACTACCCATATAGTACTACGACGAAATTCTGTTTTCGAATACGACCGTCGGATGGAGAAATCATATTTTTCCGAGTATTGACATTATTTTCATATAGTAATTTGAAATACGAGCTTAGTGATCGAAAACAAGAATGAATACTCACCAATTATAGGAGGTTCTTCGTGCTCGGGTGGTGGAGGAGTTGTACAGAGTTCCATTTCCTCGGTACCGCCCGCGATGTCCGTTTGAGGATAAGTCCACTGTGCCTCTCCAGTTGCTGAGTTGCGGTAATAGTAGCGCTTATGAGACCTACGCGGAGCGCCAAACCCAACAAACAGAAACATAGGGCAACATGAGAGATAATGCGATCTCGATACAGATTTTTTTTCTTATTTGTATGTCATATCATTCTTACTCTCTTTCAACATTCCAAGAAAAATTATTTCATATCATTAGTTCATCGCAATTAGTTTATCGATGACTATTGTTGCTTGGTCGATGAAAGCTTTCAAAGTTTTTCGAAATCATAAACATTGTGTAGTATATGTGTGAGACTTAATATTAGGTATTATATATGAAATTTGGTACAAGACTTCTTGGAGCTTTTGTACCCCTACCTGCACTCTAAGCCCTTGGATCCTGCTGAAAAAAGAAGTTTTACGATTCGTTTCGGTCATATTTTTCCATTCATTCCGAAACAGTTCAGTGACCCACTTCCAAATTAGCAAAAGCCTGGCTGAATTCACAAACTTTCCCTGAACATTTTTACAAAGGAAAATCTTGAAAGTTCATCACGGTGCCTTCTTTTTTTTCCTGGTCATCTGCTACAAGCTGCTAAGTAGTCTGTATCTACTTTTATGTAAGCTTTACGGATTCGTTAGTCTCTTCTCAGGAAACGGCGTTACTCATAACTCTTTTCTGGCAACTGCAAAGTACAGCATCCGGCATCGATTTCACATCAAGCTGACAAATGATTTTTCTTGCTTCTGGATAAGATGCTAAAATGATGAGATGCAAGAGCCGATGTTGGAAGAACTTTTGGTCGAGTTGATTCTTTTTTTTTTTTTTTTCAAATCAAGGCATGAGTGAGCAATTGGATTGCATGACTGGATAAGTATAACCATTTTCAAACAGCAGTGCTAGTGAAGAAATCACTAGATATTATATCCAAGCGCCAGATCAAGCAATGAATTAATCAGTATGGTGAACACATTTAGATATGTGTATGAGTGATATAACTCAAGAACTCTCCGCCGATGAAAACTACTTTGGTTAATTACTACTCACTTTTTACATGGTGTGTTTTTTTATTGCCCAAAGTTGTCTCGCATATAACTTATAATCTATTATATAAAATGTACAAGAAGGTTTAGAAAATGTCCATAAAACCTTCAACATTTCAACAATCGAGAGTTCACTGGACTTCGTGAAAAGCACTTTACTGCACACTTTATAAACAGAATATTTTGCAAAAAACTCAAGTGATTATTGCTATGTGAATCAAAAATAAGATCGAGTATTGGTTTTGCAAAGTATTCTGTTCGATTCGACGGACGATTCATCATCTTCCGCGATTCGAAGAACCTATAACAGCCAAAATATATTACACATCACGAAAATCACTGACGATTTTTTTCTACTTCTTCACAATTTTTATCCACTCTGAACTTCATCCACCGATGGTCCATCTAGATCACTCATTATCTCTTACAATATCACAGTTTTTGGCAGTATCTGCTCTATTGTGGTTTTTTTGTAAAATAAAATTTTGATTGTAGGTTCATGTAAATCATTTTTCCGTTTAGAAAAACTGCTTAAAGGAAATAACGGCAAAGCAAAGTTTGGGAAGCAGAAAATATATTGTAGCAATCGCTCTTCAAAACTAATGAAAGTGCTGTAATATAGGATATAAAATACAACATAACTACTCCGAAGTGAGAGTAGCAGAAGTAACATTTTGTTCCTGAGAAATCACTCAAATTTCAATTCAATCACCTTAGTAGAGTACAAAAATTTTTTGGTATACTAGCACGAAAGTAAGAAGACAATAATAATCAACCTGCCTACCCTGTCATGCAGTCGACATACGAGACATGAGCTCTTTCAAATTTTAGATGTGATCGGAAAAGTTGGCGGTAGGCTTGATTCTTTTAAAAATAGAAAAGAGAAAAGAAAGAGGTGAACAAGAAGCAAAAGGCATAAATCCGTTATTAGTGGAATTTAAACTACAATATAATATTGAAAATTTGATAACGTACAAAAATAATCACGATTTAAATCACTGAAATAAAAAGATTTGCTTTATGCGCAGATCGCGATCGGTACAGTTTGTCTGGAGTATGGGATCGAGCCACAATCACAGGTTTTGGTATTTAAAGAGCATTTCTGGCGGATACAGTACCTATCCCACTGACACTCCCATCCTGGCGGGGCTGCAGTTTGTTCAAGTCTCGTCAGCTCGCAACCTGTGCCCGTCAACCAGTTGCGAAGATATGACACTTGAAGAACTCCGGCTTCCCAAGCGCACATCAGTGTCTGCAAGGAAATGAAAAAATTCACAGTTTATAGAAAAAATTTGGTGAAATAAGGAACTCTTCACCCCATTACTTTATGTGCAATCCAAGGGTGAGCATCGATACCCAATAGTAAAACATAAAAAATAAAACTTTCGGAATTTGAATTAACCTTTTTTTCACTTTATTCGGTCATTTCACTTTGGGAACGTATTCTGATAGGAGGAAACGATTTTAATGATACCAGGGGAAATTCTGTAGTGAACATGTCAGCTTACCCGCCCTTGCGATCTCAAGTTCGCGTGTTGCAAGGGACTCGCTTTACCATGATTCTCTTAGCTCATCGCGCGTTGTGAGAAAAAGAAAATTGAGCCCTACACAGGATGACTTCTAGATTTTGCAGAGAAGAAGATGTTGGACTTCGCAACTTTCATTATAATTCTCAATATTTAAATTGAGCTAAAATTATCTAAAATATCTCCAAGAATCTTGGTTCATTTGATTCTTCTTTCAAGATCTTGTGGAAGTCAATAAAAATCATACCCAGGATTAACTTTACAAGCAAATAAAACAACGATGTAACTTTGCCCACTAAGTGAGCTTTCCATCTAATCTAGTCCAGAGCCCGTTTCTCACTGGTTGGCCACCGCGCTATTAACTGTTGGCTATGAAGAGAATGCCGCAAATACCGGGACCTTGTGCTCATAGGAAAAAGGGGGTTGCGTATCCACGAGGATTTGAGAGGGACCCAAAAATGTTTAATATCATCATGATATGAAAAATCCACGTGAATAGCCTTAAAAATCGATCTCCTATCAGAAAGACACGAGGTAATGGTAGAGACATAGAGTAATTAAACACCAACTTCTGTACATCATTACAAAATTGATACAAGTATCAGTCACTAGCTTATGTGAAGATGTCTGCCACTTCTAATTGTCGAGATCGGCGAACTTAGTCATTAGAAAATCCCTGGTGAGTGGGCATTGAAGTTTCCTCAAAAATTTGTCCTCTTCCCCTCCAAAATCCAGCAAACTTAAAATGTACACAGTTTTCCTGCAAAGCTCACGGCTTAGTCGTCACATTTTCTAGTTGACAACGGGTCATTCCTTTCGCGAATGGTGCCATGACTGGAGTTATGATAACACTTGTAATTTAGTTAGGTAACCAATGGATTAGTCACAGAAAACGATGACGTCACGATGTCTATATTCTGGAGATGGTGAACAATCAGATCACAAAGTTGTTTTGGCTGACACATTCGAATGTAATCCATCAAAAATTCATTTTTATCGCTTTTCTTACGGAAACATCGTGTTTTCGTCGATCTGCGCAGAAGGATAAACGCTGTTTCCGTACTCAGGCGATAATATACACTACCGGTCAAAAGTCTCAATACACCTGGAAATCAAACTGACGATCTTCAGAGCTGGATATCTCAGAACCTATTGGTCGTAGAGAGCTCTGCGTGTCGCATATTGTAGCTCATATCAATCAAGCACTTTCAAATCTATTTTCTGTATTCTCCGTCCCGCGTATGATACCAGAGACACACGAGTCAGGAAAATGACTTTTTTTCGCAATTTTTTCTGTTTTTGAACGTCTCTGAAAATGGTTCTGGTTTCGAGATCTACTGATTCAGTGAGGGCGTTCTTCTTTCAAAAGATTCCTTGATAATCCAAAAATGATGAGAAACAGCCCAATTTGGAGCGTCCGAACCTCATTTCTACAAGAGCCGGACTTATTATCGGGATAACCATCAGAAATGAAGGCTACCGACCTTTACCTGAGCTGTTTCTCATTATTTTTGGATTATCGTGTGATTTTTTTGAGAGACAAACACCCTCAGCAAAATCAGTCAGATCTCGGAACCAGAACCATTTTGAGAGACGCTTGAAAACGGAACTCAAAGGTCTTTTTATGAGCTTGAAGATGTCATTGGTCTCATAGCGATCCAACAGTCTCTCCAAAATTTGCAGGCGTTTGTACCTCTCCTGGAGAATTGCGAAAAAAGTAATTTTTGACTAGTGTGTCTTTGGTATAACACGCAGTATGATACAGGAAATAGATTTGGAAGTGCTCGATATGAGCTACAAAATGCGACCGCACAGAGCTCTCTACGACCAATACGTCCTGAGATATCCAGCTCTGAAGATCATCCGTTTGATTTTAAGGTGTATTGAGACTTTTGATCGGTAGTGTAGCTTATGTATATACCTCGTGCGGGAAACGATTTTCGGAAACACGGTACATAATATATCAGTGATTCCGTCGAAAGTGGGATTTTCCGTGTTCCAAGTTCCCCCAAGTTTCCAAGGGTCGGAATGTGCATTGTAGGAATTTTTGGGGTGTATTCTATTAGTACGTAACTATGTTGATAGTTTTTGGAGCGGTTCTAACGTTCCCTTATTTTGTAGATCTTCGTAAAGGGTTGAGATGTCCTTTCCGTTCCCTGCAGGCAACCCAACTTCGAATTTTGAATTCATCACGACGCGTATGCAAGGTCAAAAATTCCCATGTGTAGCTATGTTCTTCAATTTGTTATAGTTGAAATAACATAATCCACCAATTTGCGAATCCAAATTAAACTCTCAGCTCAAGCACAGCTATCGGACATTTTGAAGACGGGTTTGCACTGAAACTGCTTGCACAGCGCTAATTAGCTCGGCGAAGTCCCCGATTGTCTATTGAGCCTTTCTAACCACTGAGGTTTATTTCTAGATACCCAAATACACCTAATCGATGCAGGACATTAGCCAAAAACACGAATCGGCAGCCGAATGCACCATATAAATGCGTTTTCAAAGTGGAGGACAAAATTTGTTGTCCTTTCCGTCCCCATGTTGTGCTCCTCGCTAAAGCGTTGTATCGCTTTGTCGAACACGATTTCTGGAAGTATTTGGTTGGATTAGATAAAATCTATGCGAAAAAGAGCCTACGATTGGTTATCGAGCAGTGGGAATAATTTTAGAGGCGAAAATTTCAAACATTTAATGTCCTTTTCGTCCCCCTCTGCAACCCCTTAAACTCGACATGTCTTTGTCCGGCTTCAATTTGGAGCTGCGTAGCTCTAGGTACTTTGTTTTTGTGCTAAAACAAGTGGAAACCAACTGCAACGATCCACCAGAACTCATTTGGGGCTGAAATAATTCTTTGACCCAAATCACTCCTGGTGACAATTTTGGCCCCAAGAAATTCCACTTTCGGCGGAAGTACCCATATATCAATGAGTTGAGTTATCTTTGGAATCCAGATCCGAACTGCAAACAAGCGAGTCAAGGCCCCGCGAGTACCGAGGGTTGCCGTATATTATTATTATTAGTATAGTATTATTAAAGCCGCGAATAAGCGAATTCTGGGAACACTGGGACCATGAATTGCAGAGTTGCCTGTGCTGGATCAGGTACAGCAGATTCTGCTCTCAACTGAGTTTTCAGCTCTTTCGATAAGCTCTTGATGCATACTCTGATCAAATACTAATTGTAAGCCTAACCCCCCTCCCCTCTCCCCCAACCCTCACCAACTACCGCCACTTGCGAGGAGCCCATTTTGTAGATCCAGGATGGATAAGCTCAATACGTTTCTACATGTTTCTAAGCACCGTAAAGTCGAACGGAAACTAGAATTTATATCAAGTCGACGAATGCACTTGACGCAAAATATGAGACTGTCTCGATCGGACTCACTTGAATTTGTATAGCCATTACTTGAACAGCCGACGCTGCAGGGCTACCCTCCGACAGGAACCTCAGCTTCTCCATAATGGACTCCGTAAGACCCCTTAGTTCAGCTTTTTCTAACTCAGTCATCTCTTTGGTTTTGCTAGCATCATTACGGTTTTTCTCCTCGGACGTTGTCGATGCTTTTACAAATGATATTGCAGGCTTTTTCACTTCTGAAGAATCAGCTTTGAGACTCGAATTACTATTTTCATCAGCCACCTCTTCTTTTGAAAAACCGAAACCAGAGCGCTCTGTGTCCTCTGTGATAGCTGGCTCGGGAGTTTGCGGCTCGGGAGGTTTGCTTTTGGTTGGGGCAACTAAAACATTTGAAGAGAGGATGAATAGTCATAATAATCAAATCATCAATCATTCATTAACAAGTGAAGGACCAAAAGGTTTTCTTCTGCGCGGGGTGTAGTTAGGCAATAATAGTTGCTAAAATAAAAAAATGCCTCACCATCAAAAGCGATTCGCCTCTTCCTTTGAAAAGCCTTTGTGGGAGCGTCGATGCTCTCTAAAAATTTGTTTGCTTTTGTATCTAGATCAGTTTTGGTGTCCTCTTGTTTTTCATCCGTTTCTTGATTGACCTCAACTTTCTTCTCTTCATCTTTGTTGGCGCTATCATCATCTTTTCGATAGTCGTATATCCTTATTTTACCGCTAGGAGTTTCAATTTGCTTCCTTTCATTTAAAGTTGTAGACGTTTCAGGAATAGGGAAAAGAGGTTTGGCGGACACTCGACGATTGTTTGTATCTTCTTCACCGTCAGAATCATCCTCATAACCAGGGACGAGCGATGGCCTAAAGTCTTTTGCGGGTTTGGCCCCCCTGTCTTTTTCATTTGATACGTGGGAATATTTGCTTATTAAGGCATCCTTTGCTTTGGAAAACCTTGACTCATCACCACTGTTTATATTTTGAAGAAGCTTCGCTTGATTTTTCAATTTCGTCAGTATATCTTCCTCTGATTTATTATCAGAATTATGCAGCTTACTTGATTGAGTATTCTAGAACATGATAAAATAATATTTTATAGTATATATTTATTTGCACTAGGCTATAAAATATTTGTATTTAACGACTTTATCGGTGAAGAGTTAATTATGAACTTACTGCAGCGAGTTTTTCACCGAGTCTTTCGTCGTTCTGGGGACCATAGTGTGAGGGTGGTAAAGAAGGCCCAACTTGCGGTCTCATCTCGCCTTCCAGAGTCCTATTACTCACTGAGGTAGGGTACGATGAAGTCGGTCTGATACTTTTGTGTGAAGACTTTTTCGGAATTGATTGTAGAGATTTTTTTGGAGCAGGCTCATCATGATCGCTTTCTTCTGACTCGCTCTCGTCATTACCAAATGACGTTATCATCTCGATTTTGCTAGCAAAAAGAAAAATAGCGGATAGAATTTGGATTGAGCAGGTGTGTCAGCAAATGTACTGAAAAGATTTCCTAGACATGTTTCTACTGCTGTACAAAACATAACAGTAAGACAAGGGGAAAGAGTACAAAATTATATGTAGATGCTTCATATGATAAGATCTACAGACTCTTGTATGATGATAGTAAAAGGATTGAATTATAGAGCAGAGTCCGATTAGCCTGAGTCTTTCAATACTTAAGAGGTATTTAAATAATTTATATTCCTTAGGACTCACCCATCATCAGAGCTATCATCAGTTTTATGACTAGATTTTAAGCCTCCTATTTTATCCTGCGACTTCGAGGACTTATTTACAATACCAGCTTGTCTATTTCGATTTCTGGCCACAACTTCTTTGGGGATCATCCCATCAGGTATATTGCTTTGAGCCTCAGAATCTGAACAATACCAAAATTGAAAAAAATTTTGTTTCAATCATGTGTGAAAGCTGTTAATATGTTAAGACCTAATAAGAGTACAATCCTTACATTTGTTGAAAGGTGGCCATTGTGAAACATTGGAACTTGGAGAGGGACCACTACTTCCTTGGCTTTTCTCTAAATATGCTTTCAGTTCAGGCGGCGTCTCCCAAGTTACTTGGTTGGTTTCAGTATGCCAATAGTATGGATATCCTGTCTGCTCATCAGTGCATTCTTGCCAATCTACGGAAAGAGGAAAAAGATACTTATTGTTGGAAGTGTTGGGAAGGAACCATGTGTAAGCACTTGAGAAAACGACTACTTACAAGAACCAGGATGGGCCATTTTTGAATTATCACTACTCTTGTCTGTTTTTGGGGGCGCAATGGACTGTATCTCCTGAAAAATCATTCATAAATGTTGTAATATTCTTTCACTTTAATGTGAGCTTTTCATTAGAAACTTGTATTCTCAGAGAATACATATTTAATACACTCCAATACCTTTAGAAAATCATCAACTTGATCAGTCAGTTTACTGACTTTAGGTCTGGCACGGTATCCACCTTCCCCATCAGAATCATACTGACCCACAATATTGGGCAGAGGATAATTCGGTGAACCGTTCTGTGACAGGCCTGTAAGCAGAGAAAAGACTTTCCTAGAATAAAGCCAAAAAAAGTTGATCTTCGACAGACAAACTGGTAAATTTCAAGTGAAAAACAAACCTTCGTTTGCTGGCCAGCGTCTTCGCGGCGAGTCGTTATCTCCGTTGAAGTCTAGCACAGGCTTCCTCTGGCGTCGTTTCATTTTAGCTCAGGAAGCAAACAAATTGAGCACCTCAACACCGAAGTGCATCCCAAGATTTTCTTTAGCTCTCGCTCCTTCATCAGTATCGAACAGAAACACTGTGCACCATAAGAATTTTTCAAAACTGGTGATAACCTCCAAAACACACTTCGTGAACGCGGAATGCAAGAAAGTTTTTGTATAGATTACGCGATCACTCTTCAGCAGAATTAGAACTAATGAGTAATTCTTTAATCAGGGATACTTATTACGATCGTGGAGCTGTTGGTGACGCCCGTAGTAATATACTAGAGCTACAGTTCGCCAAAAACTACAATTTCGATCGCACTTCCACCGACAATATATTTACCTAACTTTATCCGACCAACTAAAATGACAGCAGCCGACAAAAATGCGGATGCGGGTGTTCGTGGCAAACATGGCCGGATCGGCTTGTCAGATGAAAATATGCGGTGACAATTCATTTTTACAGAAAAAGTGCAATAGTTATGCGTTTATATTGAAATGATCAGTTCCGGACTTGATGTGCTGCCGACAATTTATTATGGTGAGTTCCTCTAATTATATCTCATAATTGAGTGTTCAGATCTCATTCATGTGAGACTGGGAAGGCGATTTTGAAACACTTTTTGAGTATTTCAATGAGTTACGGTCTTGTATTCATTGTTTTCATTCATCCAAAGCTCTGAAAATACTTTAATAGAGCTGAAAATATTTTATCCTGCTTTTCCAGGAATTTTACCCACTTTGAATCACGAAAACTAATTTATTGAGATGGTTTAGATCTAAAGAACATTAAGCTCATGGAGTGAAGCAGATGTGTTTCATGAATCTCATTTCAGACCTTAGAATCTTAGTGGAGTATCCCATTGAATTTGGTAGTTGATTATGTTATACTTTTTAGAGAAATCAAGCTGTCTCTCATAGAGAAACAGCATGGTCTATTGGACCTTGCTTGAAAAGACTCGCTCATCAGCTAAAGAGAAAAAGAAACCTTTACAGATGATCACAACTCCACCAAAAATTCAATGATGGCAGGAACTGTCAGCATTCCAGATAATCTTGTAAAATGGGATTTGTCAGAAGATCCGTTAGCCCCGCTAACAAAAGACCAGAAAATCAAACTATCAGCATTGGAAGATGAAGTAGCTTCCTTGGATCCAGTGAACTTGAGCTTCAAAGTCAACACAGTATGTATACAGTATTCTGCATACATGTCAATTATTGAAAAATGTTTGAATTTCAAATCATAAACTTTGTTCTGTAGGCTAGTCATGCACATTCCGCAATAGTTAATGATGATGACTCTGAAACAGATCGTATTGAAAGCTATCAGCAATTGCTTCTTCACTATTCTTCATTAGAGCAGAAGCATGTATCTACAGAGGATACAAAGTATGTGTCTTATTTGGAACAACTCAAATCTAGACGTTTGGAGTGCCACAATCTGTGCCTTCTGATTGAAAGTATATTGGGGGATTTCTCTGCACTATCTAAGCAGTACACTCTTGTTTCTGAGAAAACTACATCACTACATGAGGCCAGTGAACAGTTGATATCTGACCAAGAAAAGCTCATCAATTTTGCAGAGAAAATAGCAGAGTATGTTAGGTATTTCAAAGAAGTGGACATCATCATGGATAAGTTGGATGCACCAACACTTTCAGTCAATAGTGAAATATTTTTTAATTTGATGGACAAAGTTGAGAATAATATGAATTTCATGCTGAGCAACCCAACATTCAAAGAGAGTAGCACTTACCTAGTAAAATATCGACACTGTCAGTCAAAAGTAATAACCCTGATTCAAAACTACCTCTTCAAACTTTTCACTAAGGCCACAGAAAGTATCTTGAGCCCCAAGGACACAGACAGTCTTCAAAAGAAACCTGATGCAACTCTAGCTCTCTTCTACGGCAGATTTCAATCTATTTTACCCAAAGCTAAGCCAGTTATTGAACAAGTTGAGGCAAAAGCTAGTAGACGTCAAGAATATGAGACCCTCCTCTTTGAATGCCACCAACATTTTGTGAGCCACCGAGACCTTGTTTTGGGACCCAGTGTTCAAAAAAGTCTTCAGTCTATCAAAACCAAATATAATGGAGACCACTGTAGCTTAGTTCGCCACTCGTGTTCATTACTTCTTCACGCATCTGTGGATGAATTTAGGCTCTTCTATCAGTTTTTCAGCAAGTCCTCTCCAGCTTTTCTATCTTTCTCGGAAAATTTATGTACATCTTTGTATGATACTCTTAGGCCTTTTATAATTCATATTAACCATCTGGAGACTCTAGCTGAGATTTGTTGCATATTGAGGATAGAAATGCTAGATGAACATGTACAAAACAATTTTGAGCCTTTGCAAGGCTTTGGCAACGTTTGTTTGCAATTGCTTCACGACGTACAAGAGAGATTAGTTTTTAGAGCACACTTGTATCTACAATCAGATGTGGCTGGCTACAATCCATCTCCAGGAGATCTTGCCTATCCAGAAAAATTAAAAATGATGGAGGATATAGCAGAATCGATTAGAGAAGAAAATAGACAGATGAGAATGAAGAAAATATCTTTGTCATCCCTAGAAAGTGGCAGTAGTAGCAATATTATTGAACCGATCTCCAGGACGCACATGATGACGATGGTAACTAGCTTTTTTCTAGAAGGTCGCAAGCTATACTCACATTATCGACATCAGTCTAAATATCAAATATCTCGGAAAAGTCGAAATCGTAAAGAAATGAAATCCTAATCATTTTCTAGGGTGTTGATCCGATGCAACAGCGAGGGTCACACATGGGTAATTCACCGGCAGATTTGCACGGCATGTGGTACCCGACGGTGCGACGGACCTTGGTATGTCTCTCCCGATTGTACAGATGTGTCGATAGGCCAGTCTTCCAGTCTTTAAGCCAGGAGGCGATAACGCATTGTGTACAGAGTATCGAAGATGCGAGAGATCGCATTCAATCTAAAGCATCGCCACTGGATGCCGAGCTTTTTCAGGTATGTCATGTGCGAAAGTTGCTTTACACCATCCCATTTTCTAATTACTTTTTGAAGTATCACTTTTTTCCTTATGTCTCCTCATCACAGTATTTTTGCTCTTGGAGGTAGAATTCAAGTTTCGAATTCATCGTTTTCGATCGAATTCGTTTTCGATCGATGTTATCTTACACTAGAGATCATCTCTCGATTAGTGTATTTGAAATTATTCCGATTACTTGTTTCGTGATCTATTACCTCAAGGCTTGAGATGCTTATTGGAAAAGCGAAGTTTAGTACAGATGTTATTGCGATTAAAAAAAAATTTCACATGAGCTGCCATGCATCTTCCTATTTGCGGGCTCTGAAGTTGCATTTTAGTTTAAAAAGTGAATTTTCTCAAACTTTTTACGAATTTCATGACAGGTGAAGCACCTTCTAATCCTGAGAGAGCAGATAGCGCCATTCCAAGTAGATTTTACGGTGAAGGAGTATAGCTTAGATTTCTCAAAGGTAAAGAGCGCGGCAGTCGGATTGATAGAAAATCGATCTCGCTTCTTCACGCTGTCGAGCAATGCATTGCTTGAATTTTTGCTCGAGGGTGCACCTCAGATGCGGGAGCACGTGGTCGACTCACGAAAACAAGTGGATGCAAAGCTCAAAACTTCCTGCCAAAGACTTATCCAGCACGTGACGAGGCACCTCATCGAGCCGGTTCTCCTTCTGTTAGAAAGGCCCAGAAACAACTATCCAACGGTACGCTTTTTAAATCTTTTTTTTTTTTTTCTGAAAGTAGAGATACTTTTCAGGTATTCTTCGTAGTTTGAGATTGTATTATAATATTCTATATATCAGTCCAATCACTTTGCTGCACAATAGTGAAGCACTCATTTTACTTTCGCATGGATTCATTTCTACATTTACCGTACTCAACGATTCTTGGATCTTGTAGTGTCAGTCCGAAACGATTAAGACGAGGATTAAGATCGACAGTTCCCTTTCGATTTCATTCTATCGAAATTCTTTCGCTACGTTCTCTTGTCATGTTTCACGCTTAAAAATATCAAGGCAAAAATCTTGAACGTACGCAACATATTAAATCCTATATTAAATCCTAAGAAATTTTCTCCGTAGGTTGGAGCTGGCAATTCCCCAGGTGGAACGAATCAGGAGAAATACTTCGGTCCAGCTCAAACTGTGGCAAACATAGTGAGCGAAGCCTTACGACAAATGCACTTTAAATTACCTCACGTGCAACAATCAATGCGACTCTACCTAGCTAATCGTGAGACGGAAACGATCCTCTTCCGACCGATTCGTAACAACATCGTTGGAGCTTTCAGTCAGCTATCACAGCTACTTTCTCACCACTACACCGGTGACGAATTAATGTTGATCGCGTGTCCTCTGCCAGAACAAGTCAGCTTAATGCTCAGCTCTGGATCTTTATCTCAACCACAGCAGCAACAACAGCCAATTAAACAACATAGATTATCAACGAGCTCCGAGCCACCGGCACTTGATTCATCACTTGCGGTAAATCCACAACAGCAATTAGCTCGTCCTGTTCCTATGATGGTTGCCAATCAGCTTGCCGATACTCAAGCGAGTAGTGTTACAGTTGTTGACCAGGAAAGAAATCAGACGAAGATTGAAACATTACGTCAGGATGTGGTGCCAGAAAGTCCAAAGTTTGAAGGCGAACAGATTGTGTAGATGTTGAGATTTTTTCAAAGTGAGCTTGTGAATTGTGTATCTCATTCGTCATCGAGAGTTTGTGAAGTGCGTGAATAGTCCTGTTAAGAAAAACTGTATTAATTCAAGGTAGCCTCGAGTAGGCAATTGTATGAGCTTTTTCACTATCAACAGACTCTATTTTTCATGTAAGAGGTACAGCTTTTGCATAACTACAGAATTACCAATGTGGGTAGACAGTATTGAAGTGATTTTTTACGTGTAAAAATTTATGTGAATAAATTATTGGAGTAATCAAATTGTTATAACTATGAGAGTGTAATAAAAAACCTATAAATAACTTATGTAGAAACAAGGAATGTTCGTGTATTCTTCACCATAAACCATTGAGATCTTCACTCAAAACTTATTTCACAGCTTAGGAATAATTAGAAAGAATACCACAAAGATTTCGAGGACGATTCGTAAATATTTATATTTACTCTAACTTTGCACATTAACTGAACACGTATATCAAAAATACGTTCATTGTACTTTCTGTCAACTATTCTTAACTGAATTGATCAAAATTTAAATTGGAAACTTCGTAGTAATACTCATGGTGTATTTACATAAACACAAACAAAATTCGAGTACTCTTCGAATTTTTTTTAAACTTTTCACTCCAATTAACATGAATATCACTTTCTTTGAAATTATACACTCATCTAAATTCGAAGGCTTATAATGAATATTGCTACCACAATTTCATAAAATGGATAATGAAAAAGTCGACACTCACACGAGATCGCTTGGAAAATAAAACTCGTTTGGGAGAACAATGAAGGAATGTTGAATTAGGAAAAATTACGCTTTGTATAGAACTGATAGATGGTTTTGCTGATGGCAGGTCCAATTTTTCTCTTTGATGGTCCAGCTTTGATTTCAGCAATAAGTTTTTCATCGCCCTTATCACAAGCTGCTGCAAGTAATTTTGGCGTTGGATATAATTCAACGATCGCGCTTGCCTTATCCACTGATATTCCTTTCAGTTGTATCAGCTGGCGAATGAACATCTCTCGGACGTTGTACTTCTGTGAGTGGATCAATTAGGAAAGTCGAATGAAAGTGTGTTGCTCATTGAAAAATAATCTTCCATGCAATTAAGACATTACCCTTGTTTTGACAGCAGCTTTATTGAAGTCGGAGAACACGAGCAAACGCTCTGTGTTCTCATCAAGATTCGGATCTGGGGATTCAAGATCTTTTTTCGAGCAACTTCTCAGCTCTTTGTTCTGGAATTATTTCAAGAATCAACAACACCTTCAATATTGGACGTTATTCTCTTTTCAGAATTGAAACTGGTTATGTCACTTACCTGATACTTCTTGATTAGCATAGATGTTAGTATACTGAGATATTTCATGGAATCTCTGTGATCTCTTGTAAATTTTACGACAAAGTCGTCTTGAACCGTTGAATTAACCGCGGCTTGCATTAAAGACGTTATTGGTAATGCACCGTGATAAGTTCGTCCATAATTTTCGATCAGGTAAATAACATTGCTCAGACCTGATTTTCTTAGCCGAAACTGGAAATGAATAGATGAAAGAAATTCAATCGAAATTTGGTTGACAAGAATAGAATTTAAGGGCGTTCGAAATTTTTGGCGGAAGATTTGAAATCATTTTCTTACCTTCTGTTCGTTGTACCTCCCATCCATAATGCTAGAAGCTAAATCGTCAGTTCTCTTTCTTTCGATGATGTAGGGTAGGATGAGTTCTTTGTTGGTAAAACGGCATCTCGCTATCCATGTAAAATCTCCTACTTTTAAACTTCTGACTTCGAATAAGACCTTATTTTTTGTCAATTCAGAAATGGTCTGATCATCTTTGGGTTTTGTTTTCGATCTGAAGGAATTTCATTGAGTCAGATGATAATCATTCTTAGAGTAAGTTACGTTCGTCAATGAAAATTGATTATACATACCCACTTGTCTCTTGGGTATCAACCAATAAAATTATGTCAAAATTTGTAGGTAATAAGATGAAGGATTCAACAGTGGAATCCTCTTCTACGGCTTTTTTCCCTTGGCTAGCTGGCACAGGATCTTTGGTCTCTTTTTGTTCGCGTTTTTTTGTCTTGTTTGTATCAACAATTGTTCCTCTTTCTTGACTCTGAGGTGTGAGATACTCTATTTCTTGCAACTGATCCTTCTGGATTTTTTCTGTGGCATCTTCTTTTCCTCTGCTAAGTGATACGAGATTCCCTACATCTTGGTCCCTATGCTTTTTCATATCATCCATGTGACTTGTGCTACTTGAGATTGACTCTTGATCCTCCTTCAATTTGAATTTAGAAATGATAGTTCAATTAACCTTCCAAGCCTTGGAGAATTGGAGCTTGTCATTCAATTCCAGAAGAGTAATCATGTATCACAAATCAACTTACAACGAAGTTGTCTTTGATTTCTTCAATTTCATCAGACAACATAGGCGGCTTAAGAAGGTCAGTAACAATGGGATTTGGCCTCTTTCTCACGGTGATTATAGGCTCTTCGTTTTCGTGACAAAATCTTTGAAATTCTTCTTCAGAACCACATGAAGATGAAGATTCCAATCTGCAAGATTCTTTGACTCTATCCAGGAAATTGCTTTGCAAATGTATTCCCTGGGAATCATACATATTCGTTGTGATGAAAATGAAAATCGTCAGATATTTGACTAAATATTCTAGGATATTATAGCGCAGTTCAAGAAAACGCATCTTGTACAGTGGCCTGGAGAAACGACTTCCGTGATTTGAATGCACCGTTTCTTGCAGGAAGATGAACTATGCCCATGAAACCAGAGGATGTTCATCTATCAAAATCCACCATTTTTATTGAATGACATCATAATACCGCTGAACCTGCCGGCGAAATCACTTCTTGTGTGCAACTTGTGAATGGATGTGAGATCTCACATGCTATATCAAGTGTTTTGTCGTGGTTTCAAATAATTTTGAACATATATGAGCTTTTAGGCGCGCAACTTCTAAAGGATTATTGTTGGTCCTCGCAGTATTTCTAGATTTTATGACTGAACTTTTCTAAAATCATAATGGACGCTTTTCCGCTCGGCTCTATTATAGGGTCACCAAAAACGTTTGTAGAATAAATTTTGGAGCTATATTGTTTCGCTTTTTTATACAAACATTAAAAAAAGCTCCCCCTTGAATTTACAAATACCAGAACACTGCGACGAAAACTTAGAAACTTCAAACAAGTTTCAGATTATAGAATGACGAGTCCAAGATACTATCATGCCCAATCGCGAGGTTCGGCAATTTTGCGGCACAGGAAATTTTTACCCGAGTGTAACGAGTGGAAAATAGGTTGGGGTACGTTTTTTCTAATCCAGTTTTTCTAAAAAAAATTTTTCTAAAATAAGTTTTTCTAAAATCTGTTCTTCTAAAATCTGTTTTCCTAAAATCTGTTTTTCTAATGGAATCTAAAAATCGATGTTTCATCATGTAATTGCATTCTGATGTATTTGAATTTTTTTTTGTATATCCTTGGAACTACAGCAATTGCTGAGAAAATATTTTCATGTTGACAACTTTTGATCTAGGTCCCTAAAATTTTATACTTAATCTGATGCAGACACTAAATAGTTTCCACTTTCCATTTGCTTCGACAGCAGATAGTAGACAAATATTTTTCCAAACTGGCATCATCGAGGGTATCATACTCTATGAATGATGACAGTGGGACGTTCGAGCTTTTCACGGTTTGTATTTTCTTCCAACCTTTTTGAAAGTTTTTTGATAGCTTTTTGGAAATTCTTGAACAGTATTGATACTCATCTTAGAATTAATGGCATCTAAGAAAATTCTCTTGTGTCTGGCCATAAATATAGAAAATGAGGAAGAAAGTGAGATTTTATGGTCAAATATGGGACAATCGCGAAAATATGGGAAATATGGGAATATGGGACAAAGTGGGAACCATGCAGATGAAGAAACATTCTTACCTCATTTTTGAGGAAATCATCCTCATCATCGTCGTCAATGATTACGACATCTACCGTTTTTTCTAAGCTGCCTTTTATTCCTATAGATGATGAAGTCGAAGGTACTGGAGACCCCGTGCTTTTATCTTCTTCTATTGATGTGTTTTGAAAAGATTTTTCTTGATCGATCTTTTCATTGGGACTTTCATCAAATATCGGGTCCAAGTACGAAGATTTGGAATTGGATTGACCATTTTCCCTACGTGGCTCATTGAAGGGTTCATCTGTATGATGATCATCAATTTTTGGCTGTAAAAGAAAATAGTTGATATCGAGGGAATCTCTTCAGATCAATCTTGACACATATTTGATCGATCTAGAGAGCAAATATGTTGCATGTATCACATGATACACGTATCAACGGGTTTGCTAAGTATTATGAACAGTCTCTTTACATTGAAAATAGGATAATTATTCATAAGGTACATACACGAATCCGGAAATCTTCTTCGTCGTCATCATCTAGAACTATTACGTCGTCAACAACTTTACAGTCTTCTTTGGTATCTTTAGGAGGTGGCGAGTAATGCGTGAAATCATCCAAATCGACTAGAGGGTTTCGTGCTGCATCGCCGTCAAAATATTCGAATGGTTTTTCTTGTGAAGATTTGAGAGGAGACGTATTTTCAAAATTTGATCCCCCTTTTGATGGTACCGATGTTCCGTAATCGAATGTATTTGTTTGGGGCTGTATATTCTCTTTCAAAAATTCGTCCAACTCAGCGTCGGTCAACGCCGGTCCATAATCATCTGGATTAAATTGTTTTCTTGTTGCTGTAGTGGAGGAACGTCCTGTGGAATTATTAGTCTTTGGCTGGAAAAGAAGAGAAGGTTCTCGATTTGAATTTCTTCAACTGCTTAGGATTATAAATAACGGGGGAAAAACGTACCAAAGTAGTACTATGGAAAAAATCATTATAGTTTACATCGTCGTTGTCATCATCACTCAAATCAGACATATTATGAAAATCGGTCGGTGCTTTAGGCGGCACATGATTGATAAAATCATCGTCTGTAATTTCGATTAAAGATATGTGAATTTTATCGCCGAGTCCTCGGTTTTCTACGACAAAAAATACTTTTTGATAAGTTTGACTCATACCAGAAGATTTAGATGAAGAGGCAACAGCAAAATCACGGTTATTCTTGCCAGTGGATGCAATATTAGCTGTGTTGCAAGGGTTTCCACTGTTATTACTTGATGGACCAGCCTCGTCATCCCTCGACTTGCTTTCATGAAGTGAAAATGCTAATGCAACTCCGGAATCAGTCAAGCTATATTTAGCTGGATTGCTAACTTTGATAACATAATTCTTTTTTATTAGTGTTGTCATGGATGACCATCCAGAATAGTGTTCTGTGGCTGTGCCCTTCATAGGACTATCACAGTACTCTTGAGCATCTGATATCAGGTCTTTTCTCAACATGTAGCCTGAGAAACAAATGTAAAATAGCTCAGTTTTCCAAGTTTTCAATAATGTAATCCTCAGAGTGTATGTGATATACCTGGATAGCCTGGTTCTTGCGACTTCATGAACATTGTAATCAAAAGTGCATAAGCACCAGAGCCAACTTTAGGAACATATGGTTTTGGTGCTGCCTAAATAGATAGCAAATTATCAATATCATTAATATTACTGATTACAGATGGGGAATTATGAATTTGACATGCTGGAAGTCCATGTACAGATTATGCAAAAGGCTACATCATAGCCACATTTCAAAATAGCTTTTTCACCATGATTACGTTCTGAAATAAAATCTGTTCTTGAATATAAAAAAGAAAGTATTTGAAGATGAATATAGATCAGGAGTGATTCTTGATTTGATCTTATACTTTTATACCGGATCTCAAACAAACAGTTTTGAGAATTTTCAATCAAATCTGCTCAAATTGACAACAACTTTTGAGGCAAAGTTTTCAATGTTCAAGACTTGTGTCTTGGAGCAGAATTCTCCAATACTATTTTCCAATAGCTTTGTGAAAGTATAAGGCACTTAGAACTAATCTTTGTAATATCTCGAGTCGATGATGACAAATAATTGATCAAAATTTGGCTGCAAAACATACTTTTTTCCTTTTTTTTGCTTCTTGAGGTAGGTCAGGTTGATCTTCATCATCATTAGGTGTCACATCAGCTTTTTTGCGTTTCTTTCCATCATCTTTCTCTTTCAGAAAGACAGCAGATTGACCAGAGTTAGGGGGTAAGTTATTGATCTTGATTTGCTCATCCAATTTCTTATCAAGCATTTCACACAGCTTTGGACCAAAGCTTTTCAAGATATGGCAATCTTTGCCTCTCTCTAAAGTTAGAGGGAACATCTTTAGTGATGCAAGAGCCTTGTTGAATGAATGCTGAACTGGTGTATCCCTTAGGATGGCCTCTTGTTTCCATTCATCTAGCCATTTTTCAAAAAGTGGATTTGGACACATATTAGGGTATTTCCTTGCTCTCTTCATTTTTCATAACTGAAACAAAATTTAGTAAGTACATTAATGAAAGATGGTGAATGGAAAGTAGAGATCCTACAACCATACCTAGGCAAAGAATAACTCAATGACATGGTCATACCTAGACAACAGAGGCATCCCAAATTGAAATAGCAGAAGAATGAAATTTACAAGTAGATACAAAGTATTGATTTCTATAATGACAGCAGGTTTCAGAGAAGCCACAACTGCAGCTGTCGCATTGTGATTTTCATTCTGTGTTACTTGACTTAGTATTCAAACCAAATCATGTATCGTAGAATTTTTGCTTTCATTCAGATAAGGCATGAGTTTCATTACAAACAATGCATTTCAAATTATGCAGCTCTCATGTGAATCAACTGATGCTTTTATCAATTCTTCATTCATACTCACCCTCAATCGCTTCAATTTTTATAAAATTGTGGATTCAGCATTGATCTTCTTAGCCGGTTTCAATTTCAAAACATTACTGCGATCAACGACTGCGATCTTGAGACATTAGTGGAGGCAAAAAATAGAGTCCGAAATATCGTTGTCACGATTCGGATGAGAGTCGAACCAAGACTCCATCAACAAAGAGCCGCGAAATTCCTCGAACCGAAATTGACAAGAAAAAAACGGTCAAAATAATATCACGTGTGTAATCTATTCGCGATCTTCGCTGCATGTGTAACACTGTATAGTACGCATCAACTAAGTACACTAAATCATGACTGAATCCATCTGAATCTTTCCGAATCCTCTCACAGGATTGGCTTGGAATAGCAAAATTCGCCGTTGATTGGTGGATTTGTAATCTCAGTATTTGAACAGTGTAGAATATATAGTTACGTATATAGTCGTACGAGGTACGAGCATGCATGAACTTGCAGACACTCTGCAGACGCTGCAGTAAAAAGATACACATGTACACAGAAAAATGGCGGATCAAATCTTGAGGGAATTGGAGGCTGCTGCTCAAGTCATTCTAGTGCGTTATTTTGACTTATAACATGATATTTTCAATCCTAATTTGACGAAAACGATTGCATTCTTCATTGGCTGTTGATTCATCTGGGGAGACAACTCCCACAACGAGTGATTAATCCAAACTTTCGAGTCCTTTTGTACAGGTTATGTTGATTTTCCATCTCGAAAGATGTTTGTTTTGAAAATTTCCAAACTCGAAAAGTTCATAATAACAATTCTGTTAGAATGGTGATTATCTAGGACTCCTTTGAGAGCTAATGTGACAACTTTTTTCGACGTTTTTATTGATGAAAACTGAATTCATTACATGTTTCCATTTCACTAGTCTGTCCTTCCTCTCGTCTTTTTCACACGACACGCGTGTGGGATTTGAAACGTAAAAAATTGGAAAATCTTGCTTTTAACAATTATCTCGCAACCTAAGTCAACAAAATTTCATATGGATGGCATGTTTTGGTTGCCTAAAAAATGCCTAGATTCATTTCTAGTCTTCTATCAAAAATAAGAATCTCTGGTTGAGATTCTTATTGAAACCTCTCAACTCTTTCTTGATACTCTATTTAAAGAACTACTCAAGACTGTATGATAGTTGTATTATGCTTTCCTTGATTTCTCTCATTGCAAAAAGTCCAAGACTCACCATATTGCATCGATAAAGCTGGCTACTCAAACTATCTCAATGGACTATCCTGTCTTGAATGCTACTTAGAACATTTGTAGTTATGGCAAAAGAGAGTTTAGGTTCTTTTTGTCCACAATCTGTGGGCATCTTCCTTTATTTATTCCAATTCATGAACTGCTTTGCAAAGTCTGGATGGAGATCATTGCAGACAAAAGTTTTCTATCCTGCTTTGAAGATTTAAGAAATTAATTCATATGATTTTGTCCTCTCCAAGTCTTTGATTTGAATGTCCTCTTTCATTGCTAAATTGTCAACCCCCTTTGATTTTAGGCCCCACCAAATCTTGTTACCGCAGAGCAGCGGCAGTCAGCAGAGGCAGTATTTCTTAACTTCCGAAAGACAAAATCTCCTTATCAATTATGCAGGGAGTTACTAGAGACCTCAACAATGGATTATGTTTTATTCGAATCTGCTGGAGTCATCAAGACCGCCCTGATTAAGGAGTGGTCAATGCTACAACAAACAGACATTGTGTCTCTGAGACAGTACTTGTTACGCTACATAATTAACAAGCCAACTCTTGCACCCTTTGTTAGAGAAAGAATCCTACAAGTTATAGCTATCATGGTGAAAAGAGGTAGTGTTGAAGATCTTGGTGAAGAGAGAAAAGAATTGTTGAATGAAGTTGAAGGACTAATCATGGGTGGAGATTTACCCAGGGTGAGTTTCAAATATTGTTTTCATTTTCCAAGGTTTACTACCTTGACATGTCCGTAGGCTTCTGCTGCAAAAATCATTTTATGGGATTGTTGATGTCCTGCAGCTTGATTAATCATTTGTTGTATAATTTCAGCAATTACTAGGTTGCAGTATAATATCAGCACTGATGCAAGAGTATGCTACCACCATAAAATCTTCAGATGTTGGTTTAACTTGGGAAATTCATTTCAAAGCAAAGAAACAATTTGAGGTCACATCACTCAAAAGAATATTCAAATTCTGTGTCCAAGCACTAGGTGAACTCACTAAAACAGATGTTCCTGAGTCTATGTTACCCCTGGTGAAACAATTGCTCTCTATTTGTGAAACAGTCCTCACCTGGAATTTCATATACGTGAACTATATCCTTTTCATTAACCTATTAACCATTATGATGCCAATACTGAACTATTTATAGAACTGAGAAAATTTCGCAACATTCATCCTTAACTCCTTTGCACTGCCTAAAAGATTGATCAGTGTCTTTGAAACTGACCACAATCCTAAACTTCGACTCACAGTTATGTGGAGAGATACTATCCTTGATCCAGTTGTGGTGCCATTATTCTTCACATTATACTGGAAAGTCAGATCAAATCTTCAACTAGCACATCATGCTCGAACTTGTCTGGTTCAGTTAGCTAGTTTGAATGGACCCATAATGCAGAACACCAATATTCATTTGGAGTATCTCACAACATACATGCAGAGTTTTCTCAAACTCCTATCCAACATTGAGATCATTGATCAGGAAGCTATTGGCATTGCCAATATATTCAAACAGATCATCAGATTCTTTGGTTCTGGTGTGTCAAATCTGCCAGAAGACATGCAGCGCTCCTTAGTAGAACAAATGACCAGGTTGACTTGTGTATTTGCTGAGGGTGCATCTCAAGAAGAGTCTGTGAGTTATAAACTTCCTCATGAACTCAGCCATTTCGAGCATCCAATTCATTTTGTCTTAGATTTGCAATCGATCTCGTTTCTTGCATCAAACCTCTTGTAGATTTGAAGATTCCAAATGCAAATCCTCTGAGTGGTTTTGCTGCTCATCAAAATAAATTCAATATCCGTTAGCCCGAGCTCGCATGGTATCTTCGAATAATCAAGTAACTAACGTTTTTCTCGTTGATTTCAGATGTGCTTAGACGACTGCTTATACATGGAGGCCTTCAACTCGTTGTTGGAAACATGGCTCGCATGTTTATCAGATTATCCACTTTTTCCTGAAGAATACAATAGGCTTAGTTCTGTTCAGATATTCAACACGTACCTGCAGTGTCATCTTTCACCACCGGAAGGCAAACGTGGCACCGGTAGCAAAGAGCTCAGTAGTGAAGAAATTGATTCAAGTGAAGAAGATGACAGAACAAAGTTTGAGGAGCAGCTTCAAATCATCGGTATTACTTGACTCACTTCCATTTAATCGGAAATCTCAATCAATTTTCTTTTTATTCCTTTCTGAAAACTCGAAGTTGCATTTTTTTCATACTTTCCAGGTTTCTTTGGAAGACAAGTGCTTAGTCATTCACTGCCACTGCTTTCTCGTTTACTAGAAGACCGCACAAGCAAATTAAAGGAAGTACTCAGTCGCTTAGTCGGGCAGAATACCTCATTCAATATACCAGACTTGGCGTCGATCGAAAATTTGTATGAAGACTTACATTGGCTGGTGCTCATATCAGGGCATGTACTTTGCATGGAGTCCGCCGGCGAGACGCCACTCGTACCATCAGAAATTATGAGCTACGGTTTGGCTCAAGTATGTTGATTTTTGAAGTCCAACACAAACTCACAACGTATTGATCCACGCTACTCAACATCACTTCTTATCCTTTTGTTTCAATCTGTGTATAAATAATGTACTCTAATTATTGATAATATTTTTTCGATTAGGCTCAACAGGGACCAATGGATCTGAATGCAACATTGCAACTGTTGGCATCCCCGCAAAGCAACATTTCAGATATAAATGGTGCAGAACAGTCAGCAGATCACACAGTCCGCCTAATCGCATCAGTTTTCCGTCTCAGCGAAGTTGCCAAAATCGCGATAAACCTTAATGCGGCACAGCACTTGTCACCTGAGCTATGTAGCACAATTATATGGTTCCTACACCGCTGGTCTCTTAGTTATCTCATGCCCAAGGAAAGCATGTACACAGAACTTAGCACAACTCTACTCGAAGCCTTTGGCGAAGATTCGCCAGGTTGCCAGTGGACATTCAATTTTCTTATCGATAAGATTATGTGTTATATCAAAGCTTTCAAGGGCGAACCTTCGCTCATCAAAGAAACGATGCAGCTCCTCGTCGTACTCGTTGACTCCACCGACAAGTGAGTGAGATATGCCTCTTCTTACTTTCCATTACGAACCGATGTCATCCTCCAGTTCAACATGTATTTCATTGAATTGATAAATATTTGATGGTTCATGATTGCATTTTGACAGAGCTCGCCACCTCACAAGGTTGGACGGTTTCGGTGAACTAGTCGAGTTAGCCACGAAAGGCGGCTCTGATCTACCTCAAGATGCAAAACGCGGTCTGATGCGTGCAATTGTTGCTGTTGGGATAGTATTCATAGATACCGATACGCCTTATTTCGAGCAAGTGCTTCAGCCTCTTCAAGAGAGATTCAAAAATATCGTTTGTCACGCAGATTTTCCTCGCGAATATCATCAAGAGCAGATCCGCGCGCAGATTATGGATCTGCTCGAAGCATTTATTGGTGAGTTCTTATCCTTATTCGGCATGCATAAAACATAGAAAGTCTAATCCATGCTGAAGATCTATTTTATTCTCGTGATTTACGTCCTCATCTTGACTCAAAAAGTTCTTATCACGTATGTTTATCGCGAGAGTGGGGTAAAAAATATTTACAAGACTATCATAAAAATTGAAGGGAATTCGGCTTTACTTCATAAAAATACACATACTTAGTTTACTGTTGAATTATATACAATGAAATCACGAAGAATATTTTTGCAGGTGCATGCAAAGGAGTGACGAATATGACGGTTACTCCAATATTTCAGCACACGTGTAACGTGCTGAGCGAGTTGCCGAAATTGCTCACGCTTTATCATAATTATCAGCAAATCGTACAGCTTATATTGGACTTATTCTGCGAATGCTCTAAAAGCATGCTTTACTTCCTCAAGGATGCCAATAGCTTCCTTGAAATTTGTTTAAACGTAGTACAAGTAAGCTACCAAACTATTTATCAAATAAACTCAAGTGCGTGGTATCGTCAGATCATTAAATTTGATAATTTTAAATCCTCCAGGCCTATGCGAATTGCAATCGTAACAGATTAACTGTTGAAACGACTGCCGAAGAAGATGCATTCCAGGATATTTTGTCACTGATGCAGCTACTTAAAAATTTGCTAGGTCGAGACATATTTAATATGAATTCAAAAGAACCTGGAGCAGATCCGAACGCGCCTCCTCCGGATCAACAAGTTCAACCTATCAATGTCTTCTTTTATGGACTTAACGTTGTCATGCCGATGATGACTATTGACTTACTCAAGTTTCCTTCTCTCTGCCTTCAGTAAGTGATACTGTACATAAATTATTTTCCTACTATCCATATAGTCGTGAAAGTGAGAAAAATGATCGTGGAGGTCTGTAGAGTGTAACAACATACAAAAAAAAACTTGTTATCGAATATCTGAACAACCGTAGTGCAATCGATCTTTAATCGAATTATTTTTTGCGAGCCACTTCTGCCTTCAACTAATCTTTCAACTCCATCTACTTTCAGGTATTTTAAAATGATCACATTTGTCTGCGAGCTTCACCCGGACAAAGCGCTCACCCTACCTCCCGAACTACTGCAGCAGCTGTTAATTTCGGTGGAATTGGGTTTATATTCGTTTGGACGCGAAATAACCATACTTTCCTGTGATATTATTCAAGTATTGGCTAAACATATTTTCTCCGAAGCTGAAAAAGGACGACCAAAAAGTCAGATAATGGCTCCCTTCTTAAACGTAAGTAATATTTAAAAATATTTTTGATTGCATTGATTGCGCGGGCTCATTTCGTCTGTACTTGTTGCGGGGGGCGTAGTGGGTAAACGTAAGAACTCCCTTATTCTCTGTCCCCAGAGGAACCACCATCACCCATTTGCGTGAAAGCAAAGGCTTTGGAAATTCAAAAACCCAGAATGTTTACATACCTTTTGCACCCCCCCCCCCCTCCAAGCCCGCGTTGTTACGTGATACCCATCATACTCATCTCTGTAGTGCAAACATCTTTAACTCAATCAGCTCTCTAAACTAATACGAAGCGTGATAAATCTATTTGCAAGTACTGCAATGTTGATTCTTAAGCTAGGTGTCCATATTTAAAATTCGGCACTCGTTCCGGGCTCTTCTTATAGCACTGCTCCAATAAGCCGTTTCTTGAGCAAAAATGTGGAATGCATTCATTCTGCTTGAGAGTTGCGTTCTGGATCAAACTGACTGTGTAATTATTTAGCTACGTCGTTCCCACATCTCGATACAGACAAGTTATTGTTGGAGTTTATGCTTGGAGAAATACAATTTAAAATGCTATTGATTAAGGCCAAGGATAAGAACAATTGAGGGGGTGGGTGGAAAAGAGGCGTAACTACAACACGGTCATTTCGAGAAAATCAATAAAAACTGAATAAAAACTTCCATAAGCATACCTGGACGAGTCAACCTGACTTACATCGAAGAAGACAAAAAAATATCCGAATCCGAATTGGAGGATAGAATTTGATTTCTAGCTTTTTCATGAATTTAAAGATATTCAGTCACTCCCTTATTCCGAACACAGGGTGCGATTTTGGTGCACCTGTCTGAAAAAAAGTGAAATAAAATCTCAAAATCAAGTCCAATTCATTTGAAACAAAAACACTACGATATGAGAGAGGGGCCGTGGTCGATGATGAAATCAGTGCAGGATTTTTTTGATATTTTTGAAAATCTGGAAAAATTTACTCCATCAATTTCTTGATGAAATGATTTACCGTTGAGTCATGGACTTGACATTGTTGAAATAAGGTAAGTGTGCCTAATATGCCTCCACTACTTTTGTTTTGCTCATAGTT
Source organism: Eretmocerus hayati (assembly GCA_029851415.1). Classification (NCBI taxonomy): domain Eukaryota; kingdom Metazoa; phylum Arthropoda; class Insecta; order Hymenoptera; family Aphelinidae; genus Eretmocerus; species Eretmocerus hayati. The sequence continues at coordinate 96,777,842 of CM056744.1, forward strand.
TCGGCTCACCTCAATATTTTTTAACGTACTTTAGCTCATCTTAAAGCTTGTTTCAAGACCTTTAAAATGAACTAAAGTACGTTTGATTTCAATGAATCGAAGCCGAACTATCTCAATTTTTGGAAAAAAAGATTTCTTGCGAGTTTTTGACAGTGTGTTCAAAGAGGCCTATTTCAATGAGATTGTACGGGTTTTTTCGTAAAATCGGGATATCTCGGCTCCCAGACCCCCAAATGAGACGTACTTTAGTTCATTCTGCAGCTTTTTTGTCCTCTTTTGTATTTTTACAGTTAAATTGATGTATCTCGATGAAGTGAACGACGAGTTTGAAAAAAAACCATGGGGGCATATTAGGAACACTGGACTTTTTTCAGTAATATGAGCGTAGAATCGGTTAGGAATCGAATTTCGCAATTCTGCAAAAAGCATTTTAAAGTTGGGACAGAGACAAAGAAAATGAGTTGAAGCACGTTGAAATTGATTCCATCAATTTTGTTTGGCATAACTTTTAGTAACTATAACAAAGAAGAAGTCAAAAGTAGCGAAACCAGTTTTTTTGTTCTAAAAAAGACGCGGATCATTTATGATCGGTCCAAAACGTTTATTTTCTCATATTTTAACGTAACAAATATGAAAAAAATGCGCGGCAAGGTCTGCGGGTGCGTACATTCGAGAACTTGAGTGGGGGCATATTAGGGAATGGGGGCTTATTAGGCACACTTACCTTAGTATAAGAGGTGTGAAGTGTTACCAGTGAAAATCGGTGGTTGATTTCATGTACACTTCACTGCAAAAAAAAAGAAATATCCATGATTCCAGTTCAAAGTCTACGCATGAAAATAGATGATAATCAATCATCATGCGACTTCAGCCCTCCATCAGAAAACCGGCCTAAATTAATGATTCAGATTTCCCTTCATCGGTGTCATCATCAGTAAATTCAACGAATATCGTCCAGACGAATTATTCTATTATCATCAATCAAAACTCGTGTATGTTTGTATTTCAGCTGTTGATGAATCTCATAATAACACATCAAATAAATTCGGATCTACTGGCCAACACGGGTATACCGATGTACTTCTTGATTTGCTGCTATCAAGAGCAGTATCAGCAGCTTGTACAAACCCTTATTAATGAGCAACAGGATCAGGCAACAGCCCAAAGGTTAGCCAACGCTTTTCAAGAGCTCACCAGTAACCTTGAACTTAATACTCAGCAGGTCAACAGGCTCAAATTCAGAGACAATTTTGATAAATTCATAATCGAGATTCAAGGATTCCTTATGGTAAAATGAGACTTTATTACAGTGTCTCAAACTCTCACATTTCACGCTTCGATTTACGAAACGTGTGCTTGTATAGAAATGCGATGATCTTGAAACAGTGATGAGATTTTTAACAGATTTTCTTATCAATCTGTTGAAACGTTAATTTTGTCGACTGCCAGATTGATTCGCGAGCTTCTTCCGCTTGAAAATCCATCACGCGAATGGATTTTTAATTCGACAATTTTAGATGACTAGGTCTTTGTGCCAATGGCTTGATATTTTTTACTCTCGTTGAGTAACGAACGACGAGTTTTATCCGAGCCAAGCTATTTTAATCGCTTTTCGCCGACACACAAATGGTAGAAATCCATTTGATCAATTTATTCTGAGTTTCAGTTGCAGAACTTTATCTTGTATAGATTGTTTTGCTATGAAGTTCATGAGCTATTTTGAATAAACGTACTAGAAAAGGCATCCACTGATGAAACATCTCGTATAAGCTAAAATTAATCATATAACAAGATTGGCATCTAATTTGCAAATTATGATATTGCCAAGCCTGAGAAAATAATTCTCCAAAACAATACGCCAAACAATTGATTATCCGATAACAAATCACGAAAACTGCTTCCAATATCAACGATTTATCTACGCCAATTTTACCCTTCATTGCGTTTTGAGCAAGCTGTGTGCAAAAACTTGAGCTTAACATTCGGCTAGTGTTTTTGTAGAACAGTTCATTATTACGAGCCTGACTCAATCTTTCGCCAATGTTATTTAGTACAAGATTCATTAAAGATCTACGTATTTCTGCCGAGTTTGCATTTGATCGATGAAATCGCATCCTACGAAAAATGGAATTATCCTGATATATCATTGCTTGAAAATTCTTTTTAATGAACTAAACGCACCGCAAATTTTCTTCTGATGAACCAAGTTCGATATTCATTAATCAATGTCTAGAATTGCAAGATTTTTAGTCGTTTAATTTTCCACCTTCTTGACTCTAGAATGGTTCCAAGAAATTTGCGCAAGTTGATCATATATCCAGTGCTCAGTCTTTTATGACCTTTGCATAAGGTTAACACATTCGCTGCGGAGGCTGAAATCGATGATCATTTCCCATGTGCGGCGGGGCCCGACGGTGGGCCCCGCCGAATGTGTTGAATTCAGTCACTCTTCAGAATTTTTATCACAATGCAACGATGCGCAAAAGCTGTAATCAGAACTTGTTTTCCACTTTTTGATGAACTAAGTCAGTCCTCAATATGAAAAATCACGAGTATAGTCCACAATTCGATAAGGTCGGCATAAATCATGATGAACTGCGGGCACTTTTTAAATAGTCGAGGCAACTTTCACCATTTGATCTTTCTATTTTTTAGCAGTATATTTTGGCGAATCTGTTATCATGATATAGTTTCATGAATACATCCTTCATCCTGATTTTTTAAAAACCTCTGCAGCTTTTTTGTTGATTTTTGAACCGGTTGTTTTTTCTTCAACCGTTGCAGAGAGAGGCACTATCATTTCTCTATAAGTAACAATCGAATCAGAAAATAGAAATTGAAGAAAGGTTTCGTTCTTGGTAGGGCCCGATCTGAAATCTTATTTCAGATATCTGAAATTTTGCTAGTTGTGACTTTTATCGCTGTATTATAAATCATGTAATGTACTTCACAGAGTTGATAGAGAATGTTGAATGCCTTCTCGATTGAGAGAAAGTTGACGTGGATTTTATATACACATAATATATGAGGCATCTTGCACCAGAGGGCACGGTATGAACAGCCCATCAATTTTCAACTGCAAGTACTGCAATTTTTCGCCTCTGCAAATCCGTCAATGTTAAACTCGATCACTGAAAATCGACTCATCTAGTATTTCTGGAATCAATTCTCAAATGAACGTAGCCTCATTTATTAATGAACAATATATTTCATTCTGCAGTCACTGTTAAAATTTTAATTATTTACCATATCAAAAGTCATGATTGTTTCTCAGGCTATAGGTCAGATTTGTGATTTGGACATCTATTTTTTGCTACTGTATTTGAGCTGGTTGAAATTAACATGTATGCTACAATGATTTCCCCTTGAAGGCGCGAAAACAATCTCAAAATTGATATTATTGCGTAAATTTTATAAGATGTATAACGATGTAAGTATGATAGAATGTGTTGTACATGTGAACGAAATATTTTATGATGAAACTCTTCTGTACAAAGATGTAATTATCGAGTTAACTTTTAGACGCTATGCTACACTCTTTGGTAAATTCAAATAAGATCGCAAGAAACATATTTCAATCCGATAGTGGTCGGATCTCTTGGTGTGATTGATCAAACATGTATTGCTGATTGATGTTTTTTGAACAACTATCCTATGGATCGATACAAAATGAAAGTGAATAATCTGTAAGTTATTGAGTGTATGATATTGATGTTGAAATATGTCAGACTTTATGATGAAAGTTATGAATACAATATTCCTCGTGTCTTCTTATGACTTCTTGTAGAACTTGAATGATTCAGATAAAGATCTTGTTCTATTACACCATAATTCTCTAAGCTTTTTCTCTTGGACTGTTTCTTTTCATACTAAAAATGAATACCAATTTTTGCCTCATAGCAGTGAAATGCATGAGTTTCACTTAAGGTAAGACTATGATGACCAAAGAAAGTAAAATTCTTGGCCTCAACAATTTTCTTCAATCCCATCTCAATTCAAACGAATTAATCATACTTATTGTTAGACCATCTTTGAATACGTAACTTTGTATGTGCTTCAACAAACGATTCTGTAAAACTGATTGTATGATGTTTCTAGTATGTAATTCCAAGTGAGTTTAAGTCATTTGGCTAGGACTATTAATTCCTGCCAACTGACAACTCAAATGAACACTATACTGTAATACGCCATACATTTACTAGTCAGAGCTGTGATTCTCTGGAAGAACACAAGCTATGATAAATATAACAACCGCATTTTTCATGACTTGACGTAAGTCCATGTCATGTGATTTTTCTGATGCGAAAAATACCTTTGTGAATATTTCATTCTTCACTTAGACAGTAGTCTGATTTTCACACAATCTTTCACCAAGTCGCCGAATATTGATCGTCCTTGTTCGATGTCAAAGCGAATCTCTCGCCTTTCTAAAAATTTGTGCTGATATCTATATAGTGTTATTAACAGGCCTTGCTTTGATTTCATCAAATTAATCACCTCGGCATACGGGTTACCGAAAAATAATTTTCAGTATATAAATGAATAAACTGAAGAAACTTTGCTCATTGTTGTGAAATATTGTAAAATATGAATTTTCTCCTATTCGAGAAATGTTGTTGCCTTTTTATCTACTTGTGCACAATGATATTCAATCTTTTTCTCTGAAATTACAGGTGACTCAAGCAGCATTTTTCCTTGATTCTAATCTCACTTACTTCACATATTTTGTAAATATCTTATACTCTTAATAACCAATCTTGTATCATCAAAATGTCGTCGATAATTACACAATGGAATGTATTTTTCAACCTCAAAGTTGCTCAATATATTTTTGAAAAGGGAAAATAGTGGACAAAGTAGCAGTTTTCGCCATTCTCAGTCTCAGAAACCACATCTGTGCTATTGAAGATGAGGTGTTGAATTGAAGACCGTGGTCAATTCTGTATCTTGTATCCTTGAACGCAGTGAAAGAATACAGTAAATTCATGAGTATGTATAGTTTCTGATGAGGGACTTGTCATACAATTTGAAAATTTCTACGTGAATCAAAAGTATTGAATTTTGAAGTCCTTGGAAAATAATACGTAAGAATCATTGCTTAAGTCAAATTTTTACCAAGCTCTTTTCGAACTGATGGAATGAAAACATACGAAAATTAAAATCTAATGTTGTAGGCCTACGGATAGAATTTTGCAAGATATATCTAGAAATTCTGGCCTCTGCTCAAAAATGTTCGTTTATACTTACAATTTTCCTAAAGCTAGGGACGCTGTGAGCAGTTTCATCAAGAGACTTATAGATAATGAGATCACAAAACATCAGAATTGAATTAATTATGTAGGATTTCGTGTAAATACAATTCGATATATATGAATCCATAATCAATTTAGAAATAGTGATGTATTCTTTTTGTTGCATTTGGGAGTTTTTCATCAACTCAAATAGTATGAGCTCAAACTTTCTCACATTTACGAAGATTATTGATAGGCGAAAAAGCGCAACGGACCGCATACTCTGCCAGTTGAAAACTGAGGCTACAAGAATATATACAATAACATGATCATTTTCGTTGTATTTTATAGTTTTTTCATCCTATTAGTGTCCAGTTTGGAAGTCGTGCGTTGTTAGTTTGCGTTGATCATAGGTTTCAAATTCTACAACACTCACACTGATTGATCTAGCGTGTGAGTATTCGATCAATTTTTTCCATTGTTTGCTTTTCGGAATGAGTTTATTCCGAGAGAATTTTTTCTGAGTTTCTTTCGTACTTCGAGTATATCCTTTTGCAATTGACATGCCCGTTTACCATCTTTGGAAACATCGATATAGTGTTTTAGTATCAACTCTTTTTTCGAAGTCAGCATGCTGCGTAGGGATATCAAAGTATTCTTATGGATTTGAAATTTCTTCTAAGTGAGCTTTATTTTGTGAGTTTCAAGTAGGTGACAAATAAAAGTTTTGCGTGTAAACCTTTTTCAAGCATTTTTGATAGTTCTTATGGTTAGTTTACGTGGCTTTATCGAGTTTTCCTCGCGGTTCTTTGATGGAATGAAAAATCAGCGTCAGTATTTTGTTAGAAGGTTGAAAAAGAGTCGCTCATTTCACTTACAGCGGAAACAAATTGGAAAAAAAATGAGATGAGATTTGCGAGTAATGTGTCTGCTCACAATCTATTTTTCTCAAACTGATGAATTTGTGGTGATATGTTTGTAACATAATGCATGACATTTTACGTGAGAATTCCTGAAGATGATAGTAATGTACAAATGTGAAGTCAAATAATAAATAACGAAAATAGTCGTACTTTGTTGATGTAATTTGTCAAATTTGTCCCCGCTCCATAATTTTGAATTTTCAGGATTTTCAGAGATCATAGTTGTAAATATTGAACGAATATGAGCCTCTATATACTTGAATTTTACATAAACCGCTCCTCGAGTCCAGACTTCGAAGGCGATTGAGTAATTCAAAAGAAGAAGTTCATGATAAGGAAGAATGTTGTGATTCATTACCTTGATTCTCCTACCGTACTACTGCGGGATAATGATCCATCGAGCTGAAAAAAAAATTGTCTGTAAACCCGTAGCGAGAATTCAAACATCAAGTGTGCATGGACAACGGGTCGGAAGACCGGAAATGTTTGAGGTATAAGATGAAAAATTTTTTGGGCTCTGCCTCTGCATCGTCCTGTATACCTAATCATTTCCCCGTGAGAATCAAAATCATCCGTCGGGGGATTTCGAAATGAAGTCGATTTTTTGATTTTTTTATTAAAAATGATATGCGAAAGAGTGACGCCTCCTATTAAGAAGAGGCTATCTCTGAAGTCAATTCTAGAAGATGCTATGTGCCATGTTGTTCATAGTTAATTTTGAAACAGCATCTTCTTGATAGGATAGGTCTTTTTCATACTTTCTTGGAAGTTCAACAATTATTTGTAGATTTCTTAAAAATCTACAAGATAATGTGCTCAAATTGATCAAAGAAATCTGATTCGCTTTGAACAAATGGAAAAGCTTCATAGAAAAATGCAAGCAATTTCCAAGTTTCTGGAATATTTTTCTTCCATCTCAGAATCCTACTGTGGCTATTTCTCGTTCTTTGATGCTCTGATGAATAAAATGACACTAACTTGTAGATCGTCGAATAATCGACAAGAGGTTATTCTAGAAATCGATAAGACTCATCCCTTCCGAGTTGTTGAAAGATAACCACGAAAGAGACGAGAAACCCGGGGAAGATCTTCCTCTCGAGACTTTAATCAAAAAAAGATTTTTTGTGGAAAATGACCGTGGAACCGTGTAGAAACGAACCCTAAAGAAATTTTTCGATTTCTTATACATCAAGACTCCCGCTCTTTCAACTCACCATGTGTGAGGAATCAGCTCATAAAGTTTGTAATGAAGCCTTACCGTTCATCTTATTTAAATTAGTCTTAAAAACCTTGACTGAGTTTAACACACTGAACTTGAGGGTTTCGATGGCTTTTGTTAGTTGCTGAACATTCGCTCCGTGGTCAAAGCCCGTCACAAGGTTCAGCAACATTTGTTTGGTCATCAAAAAGTATACATTTTAAATTCATAAAGAAAAGAATGGTAATAATGATGTGATAACGAATGGAATAAAAGATGTTATATTCATTATTCATATTTATTCTCGATTACTTCAATTTCTTACATTTCTTGCTCGGCGAATTAATTATCTTCATCCGTGGGCCTTTGTAATATTTTTGTGATTTTCAGATACCCTCTTTTTCTCTCAATCAGACATTCAGTTTTACAACAAATTTGTTTCAATTTTACAGATTTTCCTTCCATCCAGATATCATTCTTTGACCTTATTATTATTGGATGGTGCTTATAAGTTTACAAGTGTTTTGAATAATCACTTTGATAATTGAAGTTACGGAGAGAAACAATTTAAAGCCATTGTTAGAGACATGACTAGCCTCCATTTTTGAGTAGATATCAAATATGTTCTAAATTAATTTCGCTGTATGTAAAATGATGATGATTTAAAAGCAGGATCTCTGCTAATATCCTTGGATTTGAATTTTGACTTCAAATTTTATTCGAGTGATTGTAAACATTAACCCACATAGCTATTTTACATGGCATCGTCGTGTTTCACTCACTTTTACATCAAAGTTTTGAAAACTAGATATTGATGAGTCTGAAAGTGTCGAATTTGATCTGAGAGTGCGATTACTGATGAAAATCTCTTCTTATCTTGTCGAATTCACAGAAAAAGTATAATACATTTTCATTCACACTTCATTCAATTAACATTATATCTGCTGAAGATATGTATATAATAGGTACAACGTGATAAGATGATAAACAGCTTCAAAGAGTGTATAATACAAATACTACGCGCAATAAATATAGTGATGAATGAGATATGTTGATAAAGAGATAGGATGCGATGATTTTTACTTGATTCTATGTATGAATTCATTCAGCGCATAAAATGTGGACTACTGATGCGTAAGACAGCAAAACTAATCACAACTGCTATACACGTAGCTCATCATTTTTTTCTCGCATTCACCCTGTCTCGATCCAAGAAATTCTTTTCAGAGATATGTCAGCATGATACCAATATCAGAAAATTTGTTGAAGGTAAGATTCAAATGGATTGATTTTGGTTGATTAAATTTTATATGAATTGGTATTTGGTAAAAAAGTTGTCATTTTAAGAGCAAAAAAAAGGAGGGGAGAAGACATCAGAATATATTTACACTCCGAGTGAATAAATTGTAATTTGAACATTTTCAACCGAATCAATAAGCAGAATTGAATTGTGAAGAAAAAATAGAAATGAAAGTCGTCGACGATCCATACATTTTATCGATTTTTTCCTCCTTATTCCGAAACATTAAGACAGCCTATCATTACTTCTCTTCATTATTATTCCAGTCTCTGATATTTTCTACCAATGCGAAGGTAATTACGAATCTCTTGTAAAAATCAAGACTACACATAATTTCGATCATTCGTTATATACAACCCTAAGATGATTCGGCCAAGTATTTTTTTGTCAACGAGACCCACGAGATTAAATTTGTCAAATCTGATTGAAGCATCATTATAATGACAGTACTAAATAGTACGTGGAATACGATATGAGTGTGTGCTTCTGTGATATACGTTATTTTATACGATTTTTTTCATATTCATTCACAATCATACCAAATATGTGAAAACCCTGTAGTGAACGGGACAGGGGCTGATTATTGTCTATTATAATACACATTTGCTTGAAGCAAGTTACACCAGTTCTCATATGTAATTATAACATGAAAGAATCTGAATGAGACGACGTAAGGATAAAAATAACGCTAAAATTCTGTAATGTATTATGCACTATTTGATTTTTTTGATATTTGAATAATGAAAACTAGCGTGAAACAAACTTATTATGCCACAATTTGTACAGATTTATTAGTCACACTTTCTACAGAGTATTCCAAGATGAAAAATCTCGAGATTTTTGTCTTTTCTTACGATTTTTAGCTGCACATTTTGAAGTATTGCAGAAAATTCAGATGGTGTCTAAAAGATCAGAATGACTGCTTGAATCCAAATACTGGTGTCAAATATACGTTTCTCATTTTCCGTGAGAGATACCCTCTCAAATTTTTCAAAGAAAATGTCAACAAATAACTTTATTTTACAAAAATGAACGACAAACCTTTGAATTCTAAACATATCATAACTGATCTCATCACATATAAGATGACCATCAGAGTAATTTGTTTAGCACCTCGGAAATCAGTCGTTTCATAGAGGAACTTAGACATAAAATTGTGAATGAAGCTGAATAAATTGTTTGGTGTAACTCGTCATTTCATTATTATAACAATTGCTCACAAAGTCATACTTAAAATTAAACTACATCAGTCTCTCGCATCTATTCACTTATCTCTGGTAAGCCATTCAAATGTATCGCTATATTATTGTTTCAGCTTTGGTCAAAAGTAACGCTTTTTGCCCCTTTCATTATGATTTATTTCTAAGTATTCACTTTTCATCGTTCACTTGACTAATAATTCTCGATTTTCCAAGTCAACTCAAACTATACTATATTTCAAACTAATGTCGTGGATTTGACCAAGCATAAATTGAGTTGAAAGTCTCAATTGAATTATAATGTCTCAAATACGACTCACGCAAATGTTTAGTGATTTTTTTTTTCATACAATTATTAGTAATAGTTGAAAATTTTGTTGATCTCAATCTATTCATTTCTATTCGTACTGTATTAATTTTTAATTTTGTTAGAATCTCAAGAGTTTTGAGAAATGTGTGTTAAAGAGTTGTAAAATTACGTGCAAATTAACTTTTATAGTCGAATTCGTGCTTGTATAAATCATTCAAAATGTAGTGGAAGGTGAAGGATTAGTCTTTTATTTCTTATTAACGTTTTTTATCAACTCTATCGTGGCTATTGAGAATGAATTCTCACTCAAAATACGCATTAGGTAATGCTTATATTCTTAAAATCTTTGAAACGACATTTCGATGCAGAAAGTCGAGGTTGATCAAAATTTTATCGGACGTGTTTTATCGTTCGCCGCGTAAAAACCTCTGGTCTAAATTGAATCAGTGAATTATTAAATCTTTTCAATATTCTGATAGCTAAGTTCAGTCAACGTGTTCTAACTATGAAACACTGGCTCTCACATCGTTCAAATCTTTTTCTGTTACAATAAACGAAATTAGAAAAAAATTACTTTTAAGTAGTTTCATGTATAAATACGCAAAAGATAGTACATTATAAAAATTCACAACCCAATTTCTCGATGGAACGAGTAGAAACTGTCGAAGAAATTCAGCACCAACCTACACAATACCAGTCATTTGTTCGCCCAGTATATGACCAGCCAAACAAATTGGCAAAACTTCCATAGATCAATCAATATAAAAAAGTAAGTATTTTTTCAGAGCTTAGTAATCTGAGTCCCTTTTGAGAATGAACTCTAACATTTCTTCGCTCGCTCGTATAATAATGCTACAATTCATATATATATATATAAAATTTATGTAATAATGGACGTTAAAACGCACCGCTTCAAAAGCGGATCAAAACTCAAGCAAACGCTTGAAATTTACACAAAAAAAGTAATAATAATAATAATAAATCAGTCTCGATACGCTATAATTGCGCTCTCATCAACCAGTCGATGTCGTAAAAATTTAGCTTAAAGCAGAAGAAGCTGGCTGATCTGGTGCCGATGCAAGCATTTGAAGGGCTGCTTTCGATCCTAGGCTATGCATTTCGGTAAATTGTCTAACCCACCATTTTGTTAAATTGAGATAAAAATCAGGACCTTCAGGTTCGTAATCAAGGTAAGTAAAATCTCGATTACTTGCAGGTTTGGCAGGTTCAATTTGAGTACCTTCGTGCCATTCGTTAAATGATGTTATTGATACGATTTTGGCACCACTTCCAAGAGCACTTCGCCAAGCTACTTCGTAATATTGACCGTGACGTCGATGCCTGGTGTTTTCTGAATTCCATGGACGTACCTGGTAAGGAGGAAAAATCAATTGGTTAATGGAATTTCGTAGATAAGCCGGTAGAAGGTTTGTATTAGCCGTAAGGATTTTTGAACGGGCTGACAGATTGTATAGTGTAATATTTCTTGGTAAAAATTCTATGAGCAGGTAGCTCTGTAAAAAAGTTTTGATAAATCCTGCGGTGAAGGCCAAGACTTTATTCAGAATATAGGCAGAAGCTAAAGCGTGTCTGACCAAACACGTATATTACTACTTATGTACTCATTTCGTTAGCAAGGTTGCAGTGACTATGAATGATGTTGTATTGAGGATTTTTGCTCAGTTTGATAGATTTGAATTCTTGATAATAAAATACGTAAGTATCGTGCAAATTGAAAATTAATTTCAAGATGATTATGCATTCTGAAAGTTTGATGAATGACACAGGTACCCAAAATAAAACTTTTTCTGTGCGATGAACAAGAGTACCTACTCATGACCAACTCAAATCGATTGCCTAAACACTCATTTCAGGCCTGTTTTTACTGACGACGTCAGGACTTTCTGGTAGACACGAAAAAATCTATTTTTTCAGAGGTTTCCTGAATGTGAACCAAAATACTGACGTGTTAGCTCAAAACCAGGGTTTTTATCGGAATCCATTTTGAATTTTGTTGGATCCCATTGAGTCCTATATGAGGACCCATTTCATAACGAAATTCCACCCTAAAAATCGTAATCATCATATTATGATTTTTTAAGTGGGATTTCGTTATGAAAATGGTCATTGGATAATAGAATTCAACGAAATTCAACGAATTTGAAAATGGATTTCGTTAAAAACCCTGCTTAAAACCGAGTACGGGATCGTGTTTGGACGGACATTTCGCGTACTTTTGGATACCTCGCGCAGCTTTTTTCCTCGCAATTTTCAAATAGTAAAGGATCATGGTAAACGTAGGTATTTTTTATGTCTTGGGGATCAAAAACACGCTCTTTCAAAATCGTCCCGACCGTACGACTGGACTGATTTCCACCACAACAAATATCGAAAGAACATATTTCGAGATGTAGGTTCAATAGGTTGTGATAGTACATTGCACGAATATATGGATTTTTCATTAGCTAAATAACTCATATTTAATTTGAAAAGAAGGATTTAAGTCAATCGTGTCTAAATCTAACTCAAATTTTAACCACGTATTCTGAAAGTACAGACAACTCTACATCTCGAAATATGTTCTTTCGATATTTGTTGTGGTGGAAATCAGTTCAGCCATATGGTCGGGACCATTCTAAAAGAGCGTGTCTTTGAATCCCAAGACATGAGTAATGCCTACGTTTGCCAATAGTCCTCGCTGTTTGAAGAATGCGAGGAAAAAAGTTCTTGCTCACGCAGGTTATCCAAACATGCTTTTCCGACGTAAAACGACCGCCCAAACGCGATCCCGTGCCCCGTTTTGAGCTACCCACCACGTCAGGATTTCGATCCATGTTCAAAATTTCTCTGATATTACTAGTTTCTTGCGTCTACCGAAAAATTCTGACGTGGTGGGGCATATCGAGCGTCAAATTCGTTCTCAGACGGTCGATTTGCGTCGTTTAAATGTCGGTCCTCGAAGCCGTATACGAATAAAATCCTCCATCTTGGGATTATTCTTGGTTTTTGAAGTATGACATGAAAAACTCCTGCCTTAGAAAATCCTATCCCAGTTGAAAATTCCTGTTGGCATTGTAGTAGTGATATCACCTTCAGTGTTCACAACTACATAGATCAAGCCTGTCATAGATTCAACCAAATTACAATTGAACAATTGAAAATATCAACTGATTTTACGACAGAATGATTCGACAGGACATTAACTCCATGACTATATCAGATAGATGTCACCTTAAATCTTGCATTGCCTACACTTTTTTCTTCCTACTTGAACTCAATTGTAGTCAAACATACCTGAGTATCAATGTATCCAGGACCAAGACTAGGTATGAATAGTAACCCATTCTGATTGGCAAATTTGTTTAAATCTTTCCAATTTTTCCACGAGCTGCCGTAGCTGAATCCGTTGATACCAAAATACGTATAAAAGCCATCGAAATGTGACTTTTTGATGTGATTCCTGTGCTGAGGTTCGACTAACAGTCCAATATATATGGCATCCATTTCCGTACCACGAAGAGTCAAATTTCCTCGATCGGATAGTAATTCCCACCAGGCGCTCGAAGGGAAGACGTACGAGTCATAAATGTATATCACAGGTAACACAGCCCCACTGAAAATTTTTAGATTCAAATTTTTCAATCTCAAATATTATTGTAGCTGCAGAAGTCTACTCTGTCGACAAATACCGTGAACATATTATTGGTATCAGTTTTGTGGGATTTAAAAATATACTCACTCGCTTTCTCTTTTCATTCTGCAAAGAGCCGGATGCGATCCGTACTGATTTAGTACGTATCTAATATGTTCCATTAGGTTAATAGGATTTCTGCCTGGATAGGGCTCGATATGTGGTGCTATTTTTAATTGATACCTGTGAGCTGCATCTAGCAAATCTGGCATTATTGAATCGGTATTGTCTGAACTGGTCGGTGGTGTCCACGATACCACAGCAACTCCTGTTCACAAAATCAAAATAATTGTATTGGATTGAGACACTTTAATGGAGATGGTAATAAATGAATGAAATCTGGGTTACAAAGCGGAGTGGTTTGTAATTGGGTCAATCAGATTATCAATGGGTTTTACCGGAGACTGTCTAGACTCAGTGGTTTTAATTTCATACGTACACAAACACGAAGAATTGAGATTATTGAGACCATTAGTAGCATGAATCCGAAATGATGAAGACACCAACGTCGGAAATGAGACTCAAAACATTTTTTTTTGCAGAGCAAGTCATAGAAACTCGACAGTGATGAATCGACAGGTCAAAATCACTCAGAATTCTATTGGTAATTCCACTCGATGGATGGCATGTGTGTTCTTTCCACTAGTATTTCGTGTTTTGCCACAAATGAGACATGTCTTACAGCTTTTTGACTTTACTGAGATGTCCTAAATTTGGAGGAGAGCTTAATTTCGAAGGATGTCTTAATATCTCCGATACCCGAAGAGACAGACGATTGAATGAATGATCAACATGAATCGAATCACGTTCAGACCTGATAATGAAGATTTATTTGAGGCAAAATATTCATAAAATGAATAGGCCCCCGATGATTGCATCTAAAAATCGATTGATCCGAAGAATAGAATCAGTTCTGCAACACGCGTGCTCATTTCTGAGGACGGCTTACATTTGAGGGATGACCCATTTATCGGAGAAATTTTCGGTGTCTTATATAATCGAAGGAAGGCTTAATTAAAACTTCTATGATCCGTGCAAAGAGTGTCTTTCTTACGGGGTGTCTTACTTTTGGTGAAATAAGATAATAAACTGCACATTCAGCAGAAAGTCATCATATTTTTTGCCAGATTGAGTGACATGATGGTTTTTCGAATGGAGTGCGTACTGTGTTTCACTTATCATAAGTGTACTGTCGAAAATAAGACATCATTTAAGAATAAAACACTTTTTGGGAGACGAAAAAACACAAGTGTTTTGTGGCAAATGTTATATCTGAGGAGGTAAAAAAAGGAAGTAAGGTATATATTATAATAGGCTCAGAACACCATAGGATTCCGTTAAAGAATAAGTCATCCTTTAAAAAATGATATCAATTATTTTGTTCCTTCTGCGAACTCGATGTTGAGTAAAAGAGCGCAATTGAGCTATAATAGGTCTCAATCCCCTCTAACAGAGTGTAAGTTCTTCCGAAAATTTTACTGTTAAAAGAAGATACTTTTTAAATTTGGAATACCAATTTAAATTGAATCATACCAATTCCAGCATCCTTGAGCTGCCTCATATGAAGATCAATGACCCTCGGATCCATTGAACTATAGCACCCAATGTTTGGATAATAATTGGCTCCAATATCTGCTGGTGGTTTATGGCTACCTTCTGGAAACACTCTCTTGTCATTTTTCTTCCAACTGGGCAGTATTCGATGATTCCAATGTTTCCATATTCCATCATATTCAACAGACCGATACCAAGCATAATAAAAAATATGAACATTATAATTTGGTTCAATGCTGACACTACTGTTGAGTAATGGCATCACTTTGTTTCTCATCTTTCTTGACATTCTTGCAATTTTATTCAACATCATCTTTTCACGCATTTCTAGGTATCTTCTGTCGTTGTCTCTCCTGATGTTTTCCCTGATTGTACATACAAAAACACAGAGAAGAAGAAAAAGAGTTATTCAGGTCTCGTTTATTTTGAGTAAAGGTGGATGGTTTGTATTTGGTAGCGATGACGCGAAGAGAGATAAATAGAGATACAGTAAGAGCCAGACGCGAGAGAATGAATATTTTATCGGTTACACGAGTTCCAACAGAATTGCATTTATTTCTGTTTCTGTGTGAAACCGTGAGAGTTTGTATCGATAATTCACTATCTCAGTGTCACGATGCGCTTTATTTGTGTCTGGGTAGAAGAAACCGGGTGAAAATTGGACAACTTTTTTATTTTCTAGAATTCAAAATTCGTAAGAAGTTCAAGACCTGAGGCGATTAGAAAAAATTGGATCGTATAATTTGAGGTGAAGGGAAGAACATTTTTTTTTAAGATACATGGGTTGAAATTCAAGTTGAATTTTGAGATGGAAAATTGAAAAAGTTGTCCAATTTTCGACCCGGTTTTTCTCATATCGTTTGCATGGACTTGCATTTTTGACGAGATTCAAGAGGGATTATATTCATTATCGACGATTTGGGAATAGTCCATCTCCTTACAGAATATTGAAATTTTCGCAAATTTCAGTATGAAATCAGGCAAACAATTAGCTTGAGCGTGATATTGAGATTCGCGAATCAATTTTCCCCGAAAACTAAACGCCCGAGGGAAGTGGATGAAACTTTTGATCCAATTTTATATGCTTACAGTGATAAAGAAATTGAATCGAAGGGTTTCACTATCGGAGTCAACTGAAAAAGATAGAAATCCTGTGAAATATAGATGTTTGGAAATTTTGTAGGATTTCGTACTTTCAATTCCGAGAACCATGAATCCAAATGTTTCAGTAGATTCAATTCACTATAGTTCTCGGATGATCAATTTTAATCAAGAGCTGTAGTATGAGCGTATTCTGACAGCGAGTTTCTATTATGCACGAACGTTCAATCAATTTAGCCTCAGAGATTTAATTGTGGTCATCGATAGAATATTCTATATATCAACCTATATATAATTCCAGCATTGTACGGTCTGATTAATCTCATTGTATATAGACTCTATAGATCGAAAATTGTAACTATACAGCTTGATTTCAGGATTTTGAATATTCAATTCCCTCTTTTCGAGTTCGTAAATCGTTAATTATAAGTATTATCTAGTCGTAATTCAAATTTCATCAATTTCGTGGGAAAGTAACTTTGCGAAAGGTCAATTGGCAATTGCAGGCTTATAATTATTCACCTTCTCTTGGGTGGCGCTCTATTATTTTTGAAGTAAAGTGACCCACAAATTTGATCATCAAATAGATATTTTGGAAATTAATTTACATTCTACTGGCGTGGTACCTATTCTCCTCTCATTCAATCGTTACTACAATGATGGAGAAGCATAATTATGAATTCAAAAGCGTGCAGATAGTACAAATCGAGTTTACTTTTGCTCAACTTTCGACTACATAGCTCATTGTATATGTATGGCTGATATAACTAGAAGGCTCTGCAAAATTCACTGAAAAGTGTCATCCGTATTCAGAAAATATATAGCCCTGCTACAAAGTTAACCAAAAGTTATAATGCGTCACGCCCAGGACCAAAAAATAGAGTTGGCAAAGTTTACTTCCATAAAAGGGGTGTTTTGACTCATCTACAAATACTTTAATCGTCTCTAGAGCCAAAATTTCTCACGGCAAACATCTATGTGTCACTGAAAAATTAACATCTAATTTTGAAATAAGTAGAGAAATAGAGTATTGCAAATTTACGAAAACTTATTGGACTCATTATGTTGAACTGAATTGTTTTTGATGCAGCCTTCGGTCTAGATTGGCACATCTAATTTTCTCTTTAGAATTAATAGTTCGAAGAAAATTTATTCCTAGTTCATATTGGTGAACTTATTGTCATTCATTCTGTCAAGACAAAGTATTTGACCATACTAATTTGCTCGTAATTAATATGTAGTCTTTCCATCAATTTCATTGCTATCGTCAATTGAGAGATCATAAATACACTAAAGGTCAAAAAATTTGTATCAGTAAAGAATGAAAAGCCTTATTAAGAAAATTTGACGCTTCCGGCCTTCTTAATCCAAAATGGTTTCAACTTCAGATCTATTTTAGTACGAGGACATGTGCTTTCCGGAGGTTTTCTCGCAACATGACAGATTTCTGATTAGTTCAAGTAAAATTCTTGAGAAGAATAATGGAAATTGGGTTAAAACTCGGAGCTCTGCAAACCGTACACAAATGGATGGATTAGAATGGTTCATAGAGCATCTTACAGTAGGAGTCACGAGCTTCAAAATTCGTTTTCCTAAATCATTCCAAGTTATTTCTGGTCCGAGATGTGACTGTTTTTGTGAGAAAAGAATTCTCTAGAAAAGTGCGGACCATTTATGCAGATTTATGAAAGGATTCGAATAGGAAATGGTTCCAGCATAATTTTCGGTCTCTCCCACCAACTATAAGAAAGAATTCAAGAAAAATCAAGGGTGTGTCGCTGTAAGTACAATTTCTTCACCATTCATAAAAAATGTTGGGACACTTTTACGAGAGAAAACTTTCCATACAATAACAATCCCATCCCAAGCCAGAAACAACCTAGATCAATTTTCAATAACGGATTCCAAAGCTCTTGACTTCTACTTTTACATACTCTTAGAATCATCCCGATCTATCTGTTCCTTTCCGGTTTGCGAAGCTTTGAGTTTCGACCCAACTTTCATGAATTTTCCTCAGAATTAGACTTGCCAGAAGAAGTTGAAAAAAGCTACAAAATGAGCTACTTTGAAGTCATTTTGGACCAACGAGGCCAGAGAAATAGACTTTTCTAAATTGGACTTATTATTTCTAGATGTGTACAACCTTTTACCGCGGTTGTAATAGTCTACAAATACTTATTAAGCGCTTATGAAGTTTGGGTGTGAAGTTTCCCAAGCTCTGGACCCCGTAATTTAATATGTTTGATATTTTGATGACGTTGCACATTTTATGAGTTAGATCAAAATCCAAAGAAGAAAACAAAACAGAGAAGTATAATCCACGAAGTTCCTATACGAGTTTTTTATATTTGACCTTATACAAGGGTATGTTCATGACACAAAAAACGCTTCTAGTCGCATGCATTTTTCGAAAAGGTACGATGTGAATTCAACAACACGGCGTCATACAAGAATCAAAATTTGAATGGGACGGAGTCACGGACCCCTAATGTGAATTTGGAAATTGCATTCGGATTCTCTTGATACAGCTTATGGATACTCAATTGCCTCGTGTTGACAGATGAACTTATTTGAGCCTATCAAGCATTTTGGAAAAATTACATGACACGAATGATTTTACAAAAAATATCACCCTGCCTTATCTGGTTGACATTTATCGAGATGACGTATTGAACAAAAAGTGGTAAAAATACCACACGAGACCTGTAAATATAGGTTGTTGTATTCTTGGATGCCAATCAGATATTTCTGACGAAAGTTTGATTTGAGAGACTAATTTCAAGTCCATATGCATTGATCAGAGTCATGACTCTTGAATGCTTTCAGATCCAGGTATTGATGGAACAACTCTGTAAGTAATTCAGCTGATGAATCTCTTTCGGTATGCATGTCAATCAGTTATAGAAATAGTTTTTGAAGCTATTTAAAGATTGCAGCTAATAATATAAGATCTTTAGTCATAATAAATGAAGATTGATGAAAATGTTGAGTGATAATGAGGGCCTTGATATACTCCAAAACTTTCTGTGAGCAGAAATTCTATAAAGATTCTCAAAACTATGTCCTAGGTAATGACTATGAATGATGGATCCATAGATAATCTGCTAGTCCTATGATTCATACTCCTGAATTTTTTCTCGAGTCTGTCAATCAACGAATTACTTTAAATTTCTTGGAAATCAAAAAGTTCAGATAAACCTACCTCCAATTTGACCACAATCTATCCGATTTTCCATCATTCTATGTGAGTGATTGTGGGAATAAGTAAATTTTTAAACACGTGTCCAGGTGAAAAAATTGTTACATATAATTTTATTTGACGTAACTCACGTATGAAAGAATATACTTTACATCTAATTAATTGTGTTGACGTGAAGAATATCGTATCAAAAAGTATTCCACTTCCAGACTTGAAAGATCATTTCATTTGGAAAAAAAATCTCTACCGACAGACCCCCATTCCGCCCTAACAAAATACTATAACAACTCTCCAATCTCAACCAATAACATTATAAATTTATAAGAATATAATATAAAATAAAAATATAGAACCAACCGGTTATTTCGTTGCACTGGTACTGCAGCAGGATTAGGGGCGTAGGTATGCATTAATACCAAAGCATCCGGTCCGGGTGTCTTATCTTCACTACTTCTGCCTCTTCCACCACTATTACCACCAGCTCCTTCACTTTCAAATACTAATGCTTCAGGTGTCATAATACCAGACAATTGTTCAAGCTGTTGTTGAGATTGAGTATTAGGTGAACACTTAACAGCTTCAAGAGGTGAAAGTTTTGCTATTATTAGGGCAGCCATGAGGGTGGAAAGTATAAGTACCGCTGCCGATAGATAGAAGCACTTTCGAAGTGAAACTCCGCTCACCAGGTTACCCAGTAAAACTAGCTGCATTTTTTACACCCTAATACACTGTTTTTTTTTCTTTATTATTAATAGGAGATTTTTAGGTTCAACATAGGGTCAATCTGTCTATCCCTAAATAGATACACTGGTACAATTTAGTTTAGTTTGGTGAAATGACTACACGGACGGGAGTATGTTTTTGATATTGAAGGTTCATGAGGGGTAGAACGGCTACCCGTGCACTGCCCTGTGTAAGCTACGATTTTAGTCTCTGAGAGCGAGGGTAGATACTGGTAGGTAGATGGTAGATTGATTCTGCGCATGCGCGCTCTGACAGTATTATACCACCCACTATATACCATCCGGTATATATGACACTGCGGCAGAGAGAGCACATCAGCCCGATCACATTTTCCTCTATACTGTGAGAATCGTCAGAAACTGCGGTGGCGTGTCTGACCATACGTACGCTGCTTTCCCTTGATTGTCTTTCTGCTATGGATGTGTTCGGGGGATAATCTGATTATAAAGTAGATAGGATAGGGTAGGTAAGGGAAATGAAAGGTAGTAAAGGAGTGAGATGGAAGCTATAGGTATGACTTAATTGATGGATACGTTTTAAGAGAATGAAGCAGATGAGGAAGCTGGTCTGTGTCTGACCGAGCGTAGGGTTGTATCACTTAGAATGGCTGAGGCAAGGGAAGTAACTCAACGACGTCTGTTTCGCGGCGCCTTGGTGACACTACACAGACACTTTTTACTTGAGAGTCTTTTTTTCGTTACCTCCATGGGAGATGATGATAATTGAAAGAGCTGAGACAGAGAGCATCATAGAACGAGGCAGATGAGCATTATAAATAAGTATAATTGATTTATACTACAGCGACGATCTTGCAACGAATTTTATGATAAGAATAACATATGATGTATTGAGTTTTGTAGTCCTGGGCTGAATTTGAGATGCGTTGATGAATGAAACGAAATTTTGATACTTGCTATCTTAAAATATACATATTCTTGATCAAGTACAATAACACGATTTTTGAATTGCATACCACCGATTATTACTTTGTGTTGGCCTGAATTCAAGAGAATTTTAAAACAATTTTCGTAATAAGTTTGGTTTCGTTTAAGCACAATTGGGCTTATTAAGAAGTGTTGCCGACATAATCGTAATTCAAAGATTATGATGCTTACCTCCACCAATTGTGAATGAATTCTGACCACCGTAATCATGGCATGGCATACTTAACAAGTCTTGCGGATACTTTTTTTTTTGTTATTCTGTGCGCAAAAATGGCCATTTAGACGCAAGTGTGCGTGTGCAAATAGCGAATTTGCACATTATTCCGACACAACTGTGTGCAAATATTTTTTCACGCAGTGCGCAAATGAGGCATCAGTGCGCAAATACTCGTTTGCGCACTGCGTAAACGAAGAACAGTGTGCAAATGAGGCATTTGCGCACTGTGCAAATTTCGTTTGCGCACTGGACTTGAGTTGTTTTCTGATCACTCTATACCATCATCTATCTATATATCATCGTCATACATAATTGTGAAGAATATCTAACTTCGATCTTTCGAGCACCAGCGACAGTTTTGAGCAACGTGGTAACATACTATATGGGCGATAGAGATTTTTCTGATACATTTCTCAGAATTTTTTTTCAGTCGGGGGGCTCCGCCCTTTGCACCCCCTCCTCTACCCTCCTGTGACCCCGTCATGCCATGTTCCTCTGAATGCTTGAGATGCATTGATCATTCGTTGTAGGTGATGTTTCGGTCACTCCTCGCTACTGTCAAAATTTTTCAGAAAGTCGTCATGGATCCCAAGTAGTTCAAATGAAAATGGTTCATGATTTGTTTGAGGAGGAAAAAGGACTCGGATAGTTCGTACACACCAATGCGAAAAAGGAACAAAGTCCGTAAACTCTCGAGACGATGCCCAAGTCTCACAGCATCCCCTAATTTTTTGATGTGTTTTAGGAGGCGGGTTACATTTTTGCTCACAGAAATAACAAAAAATATCGTAAGCAACTCGGGCGCCGACATTTGCGCACTCGTCCCCGCAACTCGTGTGCGAACGTTCCATTTGCGCACAGTTTCGTCGTTCACGCAGTGCGCAAATGAGCCATTTGCACACTGCGTAAACGATGAAACTGTGCGTAAATGAGGCGTTTGCACACTCGTTGCGGTGACTCGTGCGCAAATATCTGTTGGCGCTCTTGTTGCTTAATATACTATTAAACATTAGTTTGAGCATTCAAACACTTAATTTCAGCATTAAAATTTGTATTCTATCTATCGCCCGAATGACAGGTATTTTTGATTAAGAATTCCATATGCCAAGTCATGACTCTGGCTCATTGTATAGGGGAGAGTGGGGCGAATTTGGACGGGGGAAAAATTGGATAAGTGAGATAGCTCGGTTGGAGGCGAGTCTAGGCTTTCGTCGCGTAAATTCTCTTTTAATACCATCACAGACAATGGTTTTTATGTTGGTAAGACCTCCGGAAAGGATACTCGGGGCCTGTACTGACGTAGGGGTGCTTTTCGAGGGCCTCGCGCGGTTTATTTTCCAAATGCAAAAAATTCACGCTACTTCTGTGGAAGTGAACGAGCTTAATCGCCGTTTGGGGGTCGAAAACTACATCACAAAACGAAGATTTTGAGCCGTCGTGGGCCAAAATCGGTTCACTTGGGCCCAAATGATCACGATTCTGCGAAAAAAACGCCTGGGGGCATTTGTAGACGAATTGGTGGGGGCGAATTTGGACAATGTTAAATCCCATCTAAAACTGGTCCACCGATCGCCTGACCGTGTTTTTCGAGGATAATTGTGCGTATCAAGGCGCGTGCGTATTTGTGCAAATCTTCTGAAGCGCGGGTTGTTGAGGGTGAGTTAGATGATTGAAAATGGGTGAAAAAGTCAAATTACGGTGTTTAATGAAGGTCACTGGTGGGGCCTCCTCTTGATTTTGGGTTATTACTACGTGTTTCGGTGAGTGAAAGCGACTCGAATAGGCGGAGAGTAATGCCGTATACCTCAATTTCGGAAGGATGTCCAAATTTGCCCCCAATATTTGTCAGAAGTGCCCCCAAGCGCGGGGCGAATTTGAACAGATTTTTCTCTTTCAACTTCAAGAAAAAGTATGAACGCTGAGATCTAGGGGCCTGGAAATTTTTCCACAATCTATTCAATAGTTGAACTTCAAAGTCCCATAGCGCGCCCAGCCCCAACTATCGTCAAATAGCCCCACTGCAAAATCCGTCCAATTTTGCCCCATTTTCCCCTACCTACAGAACTTCAGATTATGGAAAAACTTCGAGCAATTACGAATGTATGAATCACTCAATAACTATCATTGTAACATTTCCGAAGGTTATACTGAATAATTTGAACTATAGCTACATTTTATTATGGGAAAATCTTCATTTTTTATTATTCTTGAATGCGCAAATTCCAATACCGTGACCAATAAAGTGATCTTCAAACAAAGATTTGAAAAGTGAATATCTCACACGAGATTTCAGTGTGAAATTGTCAAAATTTTTCATTGTAACTGATCACGATTTTATTGTTCAGCGTGATGTTCTCGGATGTCAGATTTCCAGAAAATTATCTTGGTGACGATTGAATCGCTTCGTGAATTTGTCAAAGAAAACATCTACAAGTTTACAACCACAATTAATGAATTGCAAATAATCACTTGCGAATTATCTCGTACGCCACTTAAAAAATCATCATAATTTTGCTATACTCTACTCCTTGTAGGCGGTGAACAAATGAACTTGATTAAAAAAATCTCTTATCTACACCTAAGAAAGTTTGTCGATTGAACTGGATCAATGTGAATCGTTTTGAATCAATAGCAAACTTATTTCGGTGAAAGTGTTCCAAGGATTCTATTTAGGTTAATTATTCGTAGTAAATTGCCATAGCCAATCCAGCTGCATACAAAGTTTTATTTTCAAATACGAATACCGAGTAATGATCTCGCGTAGGATCCCACAGTCTGCCAAATTTTGTCACAAACGACTGCTCAGAATTCTGCATAATAGCGATCCACACGACGTATTTCACTCTGAAAATTTTTTCAATGAGTATCAGCAGTACTTAATCATCTATTTCAATTAAAAAAATAGTTTTTCATATCCCACTAGATTGAAATTGGAACTTGACATCTCTATAACTTTTTCAACGGTGTCTTGGATATAAGGGAAGTGTTTATACTTAGAAATCTCGAAAATCTCTCGGCGTATTGTGATGTTGATTTGGTAAGAGTCTTGAACGTTTCCGAGGATGAATATGAAACGATTGATTATGGCTCATTTTTGGTATCTTGGACCAATGGGAAATATTCTCAAAATTATGGATGTGTTAGAAAATAATATCATACGGTAATCAATTTCAAATTTTGGTTCACGCACAAGAGTCAATGACGTCCAAAATTCTCTCTAAGCATTTTAATTGAGTCTTATCCCATTATACTAAATGATGATAGAAACACTATTCTCTCTGTGCACAAAAAATCGTTGAGTAAACACAGAGAAGTCAAATTGAGAAGAATTCGGAAAAGAGTTGCTAGTTAGTAAGAAAATGTATATCTAAGATTCTATACGAAAAATAACTATTATCAGTAACGTAAATTCTTACCAGATATATTCAATTATGAGGACCAAAAATGCAGGAATTGACTTACCGATCATACGCAGTTCTGTAAAGCTTATCACGAACATCAGCAGCGATATTGCGAGATAATTCAACTGTGAGATCGACATCGTACTCCGCATTTTTCAGCGATTCCGTCATAATTTGTGCGAGAATTTTATCCGCAACTTCGATGCGGAATGGCATGTATGGCTCAAGTCTGTAGCTGTTTTGATACTTTGGTTCCTACAATATGATATATTCTACTGAGTAATAGGGGTACGATTAGACGTCATAAATACTCAGTGTACCATCCAGAATTTCAGCTTCGAATTTCTCAATAATTTCATAAGAGTCATATGATTTTCTTTGATTGATGACAATTAACCAATCGTAAAAAAATTACTATCATCGTAATTGCTCGACTTTTTTGTCTTTTGATAACGATATCTATTTAGAGGGGATGCGACTTCTTTATACGGATGATATCTAGAAATTTTGGTGAGAGTACTCTAGAAAATGTTCAGAAAATGGCCAGAAAATTTTCAATGCCTATAAACTGACTTTAAATACCGTTTCATCGATGGCCATAAAATTTCCGTATGTGATGGGCATACGGAAATCTAGGCATGTCCGATAGGAACATACCTAGTGTCTGGTCAAAAAATGCTCAACGTTTCCACTAGGGATCTCCAAGAAATTTTGAATAATTTTAAAATAGGCGAAATCCAGAGGTGTCCAGAATTGACCGCTCTGCTTATTTTGTCATTTCTTTTTCTTCATTGACATCATTTCGTTCTTCATTCTGGGAGCAATACTTTCATATGAGGGATATCTAATTGAAAATATTTGGGATCAAGCTGTTGCAAATTTACGAAAAAAACGATTTTTCAATCAGATAAAATAATAAATCTACAGCTTGAACTAGTTTGTAAAATTGGATTAGATGTGATTATGGTACAAGTGAACGAGTGTTATGTCGTATAGCGATTATTTTAAAATATACTATGTAAACACGCAAAGTTATATTCCCTGGACAGCATCACATAAGCACTAGTGAACTTACCCTTGGGGCTCAATTAAATCCCTCGATATAAATTCAAGTTATATTACCTTAAAGCCACCTCTTCCTGATCTCCAAGCTAGACTGTGTCTACCGGCATAGTTGACCGAGCCCATACTGATCCTACTTACAGCTCTACTTTTGGATCTTCCATGACCCTCGGTATACGAAATTTTTGATGCTCGTGCTAAAAATTCGAGTTATTTCACATTATTTGCTCCTCTCTCGCCAATAAATTATTTTCTAAGAAAAAAACTATTTACATTGCCTTCCATGCATTGTAACAACGCTTTTTTTATGATGCTCGGATCCAATAGCTACGACGCTTTTCTTGTGCTGATCTCCTACAATACTCTTTTTATGCTGATCGCTCACGGCCGTGACGCTCTTTTTGTGTTGATCGTCTGTGACTGCAACGACGCTCTTCTTGGGCTCGGCTTTGTTCTTAGTCTGATCCATTTTTATGTCTATTTGTTAGGAACTTGAATTTCAAATTTTATACTGCAATCTGTTAATTTCAAAGTAATCGATAAGAAATCAAATTTTTTCTTGAAGGGAAGGTTATAGATGAAGATATTTTGTATTGAATGAAAAGCTGATTCTTAGAGAATCCTCACTCCGCACTGACTGTATTTCATTTTTTTCAAGAGGTTTCGAAATACGGCATTTTTGTAACTTACCGAGCCACCTGTTTAATGATTAAATCGATGTCTCTCAATCCGGATGAAAACTTTGGAATGTAGCGAAGCTAAAAGATTGTTGACAGCGTCATGCTTGTCGTACTTTTTAATTGGCAATACTTTTCTGCTAAATTGTGTAAATATTGTGTTTTTGCCAAATAAAAATGCTGCAACTGAAAATAGCAATATCCTAATCACCATCAAAATCTTCTATTTCTCTTACTGTGAAATACTCTATTCCTGTCATATTATGGAAACTCGACCATTCTTCGAATACGAGATTTTCCACAAACGTGATAACCCAAAAATTCATAAAATCTAGAGAAAATTGTAGTCTGCTTTTTGCCGATTAAAAAACTGTACAAACATTATTTTAGATTATTGATCATGCAGACATTCTGTGAAACAAATGTCTTCTTCTCCAAAAAAGTATCCAAATATAGGTTGATTTCAGGTTACATTCAACCAAAATGAATTTTTTTATAAAATTTTTTTCTTCAATCAGCCCTTTTCAAATCCCAAAGTGTACCACCATTGTAAAAAATAATCATGGGGGAGATCTTTGAGTCACTAAGAAAGCACCAAACTCGAGTAACCGACGTGACGTGGCTGCACTGTATGCGCGCCCTAACCTTCAGTAGAAGCATGCTGAAACATGGCGAAGAAGTCGATATCCGAGAAAACGCCTCACGGCAAAGATGACTCCGGCACAAAAACTGACGATCAACTCGATCCAAATAATCCACCGGATTTCAGTGATCCCGAGGATTATGTCGACGATATCGACGACGAGGGTAAGAATCTCATAATCCTAGTGTAACTCATCTTCGTAGTCCTAACCTCAAAAATCCATGCCGCGCCGGCGGCCCGCGGCCGTTGCCATATACAGTTTACGCGGCACGTGCTCAGAGAAATCTATTTCTTGATAAAAATATTTGTAAATTACAGAACTCCTGGACGATATCTTACCGCTCAGGCCGTCGGAAACCGATGGCGTCGAGTCGGTCATTATCGTCGATGGTGTGCCCAAGGTTGATCCAAAAAAGCTGGAGAAGCTCCAGATGGTCATTGAGAAGATCTTCACCAAGTTTGGCAAGATCTTGCACAAGGACTATCCTCAAGATGAGAACGAAATGACCAAGGGGTGAGTTAACTCTCTGTGCTCCAGTCTCATATTTCTGCAAGTTAAGATGAACTTCTGACCATATGCTTGTGTTCCAGTTATACATTCTTTGAGTATGACAATCCTCAGAGTGCCCTGGCAGCTGTGAAAGGAGCTAATAATCACAAGATTGACAAATCGCATACGCTGAAAGTTAATCTGTTCACGGACATTAAGAAGTTCAAAAACATTCCCAATGAGTGGGAACCACCCAAACCACAGCCATTCAAAGCTGCATCTGATCTGCATAGTTACTTGTTGGACCCTGATGCCTACGATCAGTTTTGTGTTGCAGCTGGCCATAGTCCACTTGTTGTACAGATATGGCAAAATGCACAGCCAGAACCTGCCATTCTCAAAGAACGTAATGTAAGTACCAATGGCCATCATTCCTCATTTCTTTACACTCTCGGCATTTGTTAGATCAGCATCAAAGGTTATTTTGATATTTTTCACAACTGTTGATAGCAAAACCAAGTCTCCCTTCATTTATTCTTGGAGTATTGTAACATCATTCAAAGTACACAAAATCCAGAACTATAAATTATTGATAAACTTATTCTCAAAATTCTTGTATGGTACTGATACTATGGATGTACATCATTATTGTGGCAGTATGAATAGACTCATTCAAATTGGTATTTATTTCAGGGGTGGACTGATACATATGTGAAGTGGTCACCACTAGGTACTTACTTGGCTACCTTCCACAGTGCTAGAGGTGTTGCCCTATGGGGTGGCCCTGAATTTGAGAGAATAGCTAGGTTTGCTCAAAAAGATGTTGAACTTGTTGATTTTTCACCAAATGAAAGATATTTGGTGACGTTTTCGCCCCGTGCAGATGCAAGTGAAAAACGCTTGGTTATGTGGGATATTCTCACTGGTCAAGAAAAGCGATCTTTCAACCCAGATGGTCCAAATGTGTGGCCTATTTTCCGGTGGTCCTGTAATGACAAATATGTTGCTTATATGGGAGAGGATGTTTTGAGTGTGTATGAAACACCTGTGAGTACATACTGTCCTGTATTAACTGTGTGATGAGTGAACTTGATATTAAATTGTCATGTAAATCCTTTGCAGTCCTTTGGTCTTCTGGACAAGAAAAGTATTAAAATACCAGGAATTAGAGACTTCAGTTGGTCTCCTACAGACAACATCATTGCTTTCTGGGTTCCTGAGGACAAGGATGTACCTGCTAGATTCACTCTTATGGAAATACCTAGGTAAGCAAAAGTCAAATACTTCTTTGATTCATTCGGTTGTTGAGAATGTTCTAATTTCGTTTTATGTCATTTCAGCCGCAATGAAATACGAAAGAATAATCTTTTCAATGTAGCCGATTGTAAAATTTTCTGGCAAAAATCTGGCGATTACTTATGTGTCAAAGTAGATAGATTTGCAAAGAAGAAAGAAAAAACTGAACAAAAATATACGGTAAGTTTTCCATCAAACTTGGAAATGTGTTCCAACCGAAATTCGGGAAAATGAGCAAGTTAGTAACTAATGACTTGCATTTTTCAGGAAAGTTGCAAATTCCAAACTTTGCAACATTTCGCCGGTATGTCGTACAATTTTGAAATCTTCCATATTCGAGAAAAGCTCATTCCCGTTGACAGCGTGGAAATCAAAGAGCCAATTCATGCTTTTGCCTGGGAACCAGTTGGCACTAAGTTTGCCATCATTCACGGAGAAATTCCAACAGTCAATGTCAGTTTCTACGAGGTGCGCTGTGGACACGGCCCCGCGTTACTTAGTGAGTATTTGTTACTTTGTTCACTAGAGGAACCGATGTCCATTTCTCATGGTTCTTATAAGCACCGTGACTAGTATCAATACAGATTGACTCACACATATTTACTCTTGCTTTTTTACAGAAAAATTCGAGAAGAAAGCTTGCAATCACGTGTTCTGGTCACCTCAGGGTCAGTTTGTCGTTCTGGCTGGTCTTACAACGATGTCTGGTGCCTTAGAATTCATAGATACTAACGATTTCACCATAATGAATCTGACGGATCACTACCAAGCATCTGATGTTGAATGGGATCCGACAGGACGGTGAGTTTTGCTTATTCATTTGATTATTCTTGCGCAAGATTGACTTTCCTTGCTATCAGTATATGTCTCGATGTGATGTCTTTCTGTAATATCATGATCTGAAGATTAATTTCATTCGAATTCTGTTACAGGTATGTCGTAACATCAGTATCAAGTTGGAAAACGAGCGTTGATAATGGGTATTGGTTATGGACCTTCCAAGGTAGAATTTTGAAACGAGTCAACGTGAATCAGTTCCACCAATTCTTATGGCGACCAAGACCGCCGACCCTCCTCAGCGCCGAGCGCATTAAAGAAATCAAGAAGAATCTTAAGAAATACTCAGCTCAATTTGAAAGCAAAGACAGACTTCGTTTGACACGAGCTTCAAAGGTACTGCTATCCAACCTATTTCTTTGATTTTCTTTTTTGCCGCTGTGATTATTTCCGTGTTGCATCACATTAATGAAAATTTTCTTATTGCTTTCCACAGGAGTTGATAGATAAACGGTGTGCGTTGATGAAAGAGTTTGAGGCGTACCGTGCAAAACGTATTGAGCAATACAATGAACAAAAGAAAGGCCGATTACAGCTACGCCGAAGTGAGTATCTCGTTGGCATTTGCTTTTTGACCATCCCTCCGAAACCTAATTGAACAGCGATCTTCACCCTCAACTAGACCCGAAAAAGTTTTGAACAATTGTCTCTCACCTTGTCAATAACCCTTTATCAATTTTTACGAGCGTTTTTATGATGTCTGCATGCAATGCAAAATTTCATCTTTGTATTCTTTCAGATATTGTCACGGACGAGTTGGATTCAGATACACAGAATATGGATGAGGAAAAAGTGGAATTCTTTATAAAAGAAGAGTCTTTCATTCTAGACAAGTAAACCAGAAGCTGAATCACAGATCATCACCAAATTGTCAGAACATTCAACACGGAGTTTTGAATCGAAGCGACCATCCTGACTGATAAGTTGAATAGTGTCTCACTGGATATCTGCAGATTGATAGTGAGTTGAGTTCTGTGCATTTTTCGCGAAGCCGGGAAAGAAATAGAACTGTTGAACAAGTGACTTGTGAGTTAGAGACAAAACCAGTGTAATGGTTTTAACAGTGAAAATCGCGACTTCAAAGTGTTGTAAAAGACTTGGTTCGTATTATTATTTTTATCATCATTGTTACTATAATTATCATTATCACCACGTTGGATTTTACCATATACCGTACAGAATAGCAAGATCAAATGGTGCTCCCAAGTCGGATATCATTTTTTTATCAAGAGAATATTTTGACGAAATTTTTACCCTCAACAAACTTGATGTACGGAATTTTGAGTACTCAGGCTTTTTCCAGGGAATATCCCTGTTTGTTCACATTTTGAAATATCGTATTTGGTTTCATTCTGTTCATGATACTACTTTTCAAGGTATACATCTTGTGGATGAAACAACGGGATATTTTTTGATGACCACCTGTATGCATACTTGTACTCTTTGTGAATGATTCTTTTCTAGCTCTTGAAATTGTAAAATGAGTCAAGTAAAATTACAAATCGTGATAATGTAAAACTCTTCCCTGCTTACTATTTTCAAGATGATGCTAACTGTAGAATTTGTCTATATTTGGTACAATAAAAACTGGAATCCGATTGATCACAGTTGAACCACATCAAAAAAGTTTTTCTCATCTTCATACTTACCAATCATTTTTTCAAAAATACTGATGAGTCATGAGTCCATAGATACAGGTACCTGATACCATACAGAATTAGCTTGTTCTGCTGCAGAAAATTGCTACAAAATGACTTAGTTTTTGATAATTACTAATTCATCACGGTGAGGATCGCTAATTACGGGATCATGAATTCGAAGACTTATCACTCAGGAAAGAGATCAAAAGTCCATAAAGGCCATTCTATCGACGTCTTTCATATGCGAATAAGCTAAGTGAACACCTGAGAACGCGAAAATATTTAGCATGCAAAAAAGCGAAAGCAGAGCTGCGCGCTCCAAGTGAGCGGGTTCTTTACGTTTGCGGTCCTCTCGGCCGCCGCGACCATGGCGAAGAAGTCATCGTCTGATAAGACGCCCCAGAGTGGCGATGACTCCGCCTCAAAGTCCGATGACCCACTCGATCCAAATAATCCACCGAATTTTAGTGATTCCGAGGATTACGTTGACGACATCGACGACGAGGGTAAGTCGCGTTCACGAATTTTTGGCTTGGTTTTTTATGACCTAACCTATATCTGTACCGGTGCCTCCACCTCCTATCACGGTTGTTATAATTTATAATACCGAATTGGTTTTTTTTGACAAGTAAAAGAGTAGTTGAAATGAGTGAAAAATTTGACAATCGACGACAATTTTGGTAAGCCCGTATTCGGCTGAATTAGTTTGAATTGCGCCATCAAACAGAGTCTGCTTCGTCGTCTGCACTCGTCACGTCAAAATCTCGATTTGGAGTGCGAATGTACTACACTCTTAGCTTTTATCAAGATGGAATTTTTTTCGTCAATTGTGAGTGATCTTGATGGAGATATGTGTGATTTGCAGAGCTTCTCGGTGATATTCTTCCACATAGGCCCTCTGAAACCGATGGAGTCGAATCGGTCATTATCGTCGATGGCGTGCCTAAAGTCGAGCCCAAAAAGCTTGAAAAGCTTCAGATGGTCATAGAAAAGATCTTCAACAAGTTTGGTAAGATCCTGCACAAAGACTACCCTCAGGAAGAAAATGGAATGACCAAAGGGTAAGTCAATGCGATGCTTTAGTTTGTTATCTGCGATATGTAGAGTTTCTCTGATCATGTGTTCTTATCACTATCAGCTACACGTTCTTTGAGTATGACAACCCTCAGAGTGCTCTGGCTGCTGTAAAAGGAGCCAACAATCATAAGATTGACAAGTCTCATACACTGAAGGTCAATCTTTTTACTGATATTCAGAAGTATAAGAACATTCCTGATGAATGGGAACCACCAAAACCTCAGCCGTTCAAAGCTGCCTATGATTTACATAGTTATTTATTAGATCCTGATGCATACGATCATTTCTGTATCACATTTGGGAATCCAGGGTCTCCTAGTGTTCAGGTTTGGCAAAACGCTCAACCAGAACCTATTATTCTCGAGGACCGACCTGTGAGTAACACCAATCGAGTTTATCAAGAAGCTGACTTTTCTGTGAGGTATATGATTGGGAATTCTATTGAACTTTTAGCGATGGACAGATACATATGTCAAATGGTCACCATTAGGCACTTATCTAGCAACTTTTCACAAGCTGGGTGTTGCTCTCTGGGGCGGACCCACTTTTTCTCAACAAGTCAAGTTTATGCAGCGAGGGGTAGAGTGTATTGACTTTTCACCTAATGAAAAGTATATGGTAACATTCTCCCCTAGAGCAGAAGCTAATGAAAAACGTTTGGTCATGTGGGATATTCTAACAGGCCAAGAAAAGAGGAGCTTTTCCCCAGAGGGTCCAAATGTTTGGCCTATCTTCCGTTGGTCCAGTAATGATAAATATGTAGCTTACATGGGCGAAGATGTCCTTAGTGTCTATGAAACTCCAGTGAGTAATCATTGCATCTCATTATAACAGTATTTGATTTGAAATGAAACTGTATGCTTGCATACTGAGGCTCTGTAGCAGGTATAGATTTATCCTGAGCACTCATAGAGTGCAAGGGCCAAGATAATTACTTGAACGAAACATCTTGTGACTTTTACAGTCATTTGGTCTCTTGGACAAGAAAAGTATAAAAATACCAGGGATAAGAGACTTTAGTTGGTCACCAACCGATAACATCATTGCATTTTGGGTTCCTGAAGACAAAGATGTTCCTGCAAGAGTTACATTAATGGAAATTCCTAGGTAGTTATCTGTGAAATTACTTGATAAGTTATGTAAATGACATGACTAATGAAACCTGTTTATTTCAGTCGAAACGAAATAAGAAAGAACAATCTCTTCAATGTTGCTGATTGTAAAATTTTCTGGCAGAAATCAGGAGACTATTTATGTGTGAAAGTTGATCGCTTTGCTAAAAGAAAAGAGAAGACTGAACAGAAGTACACGGTAAGTCGTGGTCATTTTGTACATGAGTAGTTCCGTGGATACTTTGATATTTGAGGGTTGAAAATGTGCCAACCCCCCAAATCTCACTTCCAAGGGTTTCAAGATGGATTTTTGGACTTTTTGAAACATATAAAGCGTGAATTAATTCGCTTAAATGAAAAAATTTTCACTCATGGGTACCATAAGTATAACAAGGATAACGCGGTAGCGGGCACGGAACCTGACATTTGGCACTAGAATTGATCACACGGCCAAATGGTCTGAGCTACGGTCTTGAGGTTTCGGAGTTTTCATTTGGCCATCACATACATTGAACCAAACTGACTAGGGCCTCCGTAATCTCGCGTTCAAGGATCGCACTAGTAGGGCATGGAACTGACCAAAAAATTTAGCAAAACCAGATTGTCGCGGGAAAGAGCTCCGTAAAGTATGAAAATCAATTTTTTCCAAAATTCTGAGGCATGGAAAAGTTACGCCCGACGACTTTCTTTAAGAATAAATTGGTATGGGAAAGTCTGGAGTGAGGCAAATACACTTTTATCGAGGGAAACAGAGGGAGTAAAATTTTAAGTAAAATTTATCCATAAAATGTACGTGCTCGTCATGCACACAAAAGTGGGCTTTGGGCTCTATTGCAGTACTATTTGGTGCTTGATGGCATTATGTTTGATAAGTTTGCCCTCCCGAATCCCGAGTGAGCCCCTTGCGCGATACTTCACACTCACAAAGGTCGAAGTAATGGAACCCACAGGGCACGGAACTGACATTTCGACCTCTTTTATGATAATAATTTTTTTGGGTAATCCTGGATCAAAAAACTAACGATTGCACCAAAAAGAGCACCAAAAAATACATCGAAAATGACTTCTCAGGTTCTTTTGTCGAGCGTTTTTAGGGTTCGTACAAGCAGGCACACATTATTCCAAAGTTTCCACGGAACTATTCACATATCAATACCACATTATTAGACTATATCAAATATCACTGTTGAACTGAGAAGATTACCTATTCCTCTAATTCAATCAGCTTTCCCACCACTGCAATTTATTTTCAATCATGGTTTGCTAGATGAAAATCTCGGAAGAAATAATATCACCTTGCTTCTCCTGTAACAATTTTATTTCTATTAGAAATCCCCCTGTTTTTCTGACCATAACTCAATGTCAATGTGCGCATTTCAGGAAATCAGTAAATTCCAAACACTACAACATTTTGCGGGGATGTCTTACAACTTTGAAATCTTCCACATGCGGGAAAAACTCATTCCAGTTGACAGTGTGGAAATTAAGGAACCGATCCATTCATTTGCATGGGAGCCAGTTGGGAATAAATTTGCCATCATACACGGCGAGATACCAACGGTCAATGTTAGCTTCTATGAAGTGCGTTGTGGGCTTGGTCCCGCATTACTCAGTAAGCATCTCTTTTCCTTATAATAATTCATAATCCTTCATAATGTTGGTGAATATTTCTGTATTCTTGTATGACTTTTACCATGTCCTTCTCAGAAAAAATGGAGAAGAAGGCGTGCAATCACTTATTCTGGTCGCCCCAAGGCCAGTTTATTGTTTTGGCTGGTCTCACGACAATGTCGGGCGCTTTGGAATTTATAGATACAAATGACTTTACTATTATGAATTTGACTGACCATTATCAAACTTCGGATGTTGAGTGGGACCCGACCGGCCGGTACGTTTCATTGTAACTGTCATATCAATGTGAATGATTCTAGATCACCAAATTGAACAAACCTGATCGAGGGTTTCTTATGAATGTCTTCGACGATTTTTAGGTACGTCGTTACTTCTGTATCTTGTTGGAAAACGAGTGTTGATAATGGGTACTGGTTGTGGACGTTTCAAGGACGAATCTTGAAAAGAGTCAATCTTAATCAATTCAACCAATTTTTATGGCGACCACGGCCCCCGACTTTACTCACCCCTGAACAAATTAAGGAAATCAAAAAGAATCTCAAGAAATATTCAGCTCAGTTTGAGAGCAAAGATAGACTTCGTCTAACGCGAGCCTCTAAGGTCTGTATAACTCCTTTTATTTGGAACATATACTGTGCATGTTCTTGGTAAAATCGAAGTTCAAAGTTGTGAATATTATATCAATGTGCTGGCTCATTTCATGTCATATAAACAAATGGTCAAATAATTTCAATTTCTGATTTTTTTTTTCAACAGGAATTGATAGAGAAGCGTTGTGCATTGATGAAGGAGTTCGAAACTTACCGCTCAGAAAGAATTGAACAATACAATAAGCAAAAACAGCAACGTTTACAATTGCGCAAACGTAAGCATCTTCTAGTTATAATTTCATATAAAAAGTGTCTAGTCCCCAAAAATTTTAAAATCCTGCTTGATGTATCTGTGATAATTTTTGATGAGATAAAATCCACAAAAATAGAATCTTCACAATCGAATTCATGGCAATAATTATGAATTGTTAAAAATTTTATCCTGTTGCAGATATTGATACAGATAACTTGGACTCAGATACCAAAAATATGGATGAAGAAGTTGTGGAATTCTTTGTAAAAGAGGAGTCATTTGTTGAAGATAAATGAATCAGCTGTTAATGAAATACTTTCTACATCAACTGAGTGATACAAAAAACCGAGACTGCTGCATGAAGATCAATTTGTAATTACTGAAGATCGAGGACTTTAATTACACTTACCGACTGACGCGAAGAACCTATTTTAAATAACTGCTGGCGCAGCCTGACTGTTGGAAGTGAGCAAAGCACAATATCCGCCTAGCCAAAGGCGGGTAAACAAATTAGTTGAAAGAGACAGGAGTCTTTCTGTAATGAAAGACACGATGGGTCGTGAAGAACACTCTCGATATCATTATCATCACATTGGATTTTATCATATTCCCTACAGAATATCTTAGGAATATGTAAATAGGCTGTATATTATCTCTCTAGCAGTAAATGTCACGAAGAAATTTTTATTATTTATACAATTCAAGTTGTCATGGAATAAAATGTGAATCTACAGATAAAAATCATAGTTTTCAACTTCATCAAATATTGTCCCTTTGCACATGATCTCGCATTACCACTGTAGGTATTTTCGCTAATTGACAATGCGTCTGCAAGTCGGGAAACTCGAAGGTTAACCTAAAAGAAAAATTCCTCCGCGATCAATTTTCAGGTACCCACACAGCCGTTTTCCCGAGATAATCAGAACGATTCATCGATGGAATTTGAAATAAGGCAATTTTTCGATGTTTCTGTTATAAATGGTATGAAAAAATTCGTCCTTCCCACGTTTTTTTGTCCTGATGTTGGTCTCGGAAGGGATGAGTCTTGAGTGAAAAATGTGTACAATAGTTTTTCGTAGGATTTTTGAAGATCTTCAAAATGATAAGCTCACATCTATTGAAGAGTTTTTAAGATATTTTCCTTCCATCTGAGAACTTCACAACAGTTACTTTTCGCTTTTGAATCTATAAAAGCACACTATCTTGTAGACCTTCAAGAAAATCTTAAAAAACCATATATTTCCCGATAAAACTTAGCCTTTCCGACTTATCATGGAAAAACCAGCAAACGGACAGAAAATCGTGAAAACGACCGACTTTTACTTCCCAGTTATAATGAAAAAATCGAAAAATTGACACCATTTCAAATTCCATCGATGGTTAATTTTGATTCCTTCGGGCAGATGACCGTGGGGGTACCTAGAATTTGATCGGGTAGAAATTTTTCATATTGGTCAACCTTCGACTTCCCCGACTTTCCAACGCACCCCGTTACCTTGCACCCGGAAGCGAACAGATAGGTTTACCTTGATAACGTATCTGTTAACGTTTTGTGACACTTATGACCCGAAAGCAAAGACCAAAACTTGAAGGGATAGCCGCTTGAAAGTTCACTCGCAATAATAGGAATGCCTAGAATTCTAGGTTTTGATGAAACTAGACTTGCACTGTGACGGATGAGCTCACCGATAGTGTAACGCCGAGAGGAACACCGATTCTAGACTGCACAAGGAATGTATTATTGATTCGAGTTTGGGAAAAGCTCTCGATTGGTTTTAGATGTTAAACCGGTATTGGTAATGTTAAACCGGTATCCGTATTGTTTACCAAATGTTTCAATATTCTATCTCAAAGATGATCGAAAATTCAATCACTTTATTCGTACTCATCAACAGTCTTTATACTGCTTTAGTGCAACAAACACAAACGATAAGACAAGTTGTATCTATAACATAACAATACTATACAAGTATGTACAGAAGATAACATTTGGATATCTATAAATTTTCCCTTCATCAGTTGTATGAAATTCAGCAATGATATTTGGAAATATGTTCAGTAGACAACATTGATGAAACACTTTTCAAATACTATGTATTGAAAATGTCGCAAACTAGTTGTTCATTCTCAAATTTCATCATCAGAAGGATGATAAATGACTTAGAGTAATTATGTACATTTTGTATACAAATTGGATTTAAAAGTAATAGCGAAATAGTAATACTGCAACACGCACCCAAGCGGGAGGTATTCTTTCTTTTTGCTGAAATGTTGAACTTGTCACGACTTCTGCACTGTTGAAAAGATGTTCATATTCTTTTTGAAGAGAATCTTGAAGATTTTTATTGGTTGTGAGAAGAGCAACTTGAGTTTCAAGGTCTCTTTCAACAGAACGATACCCTGAAATGATATATTTTGATCCTTACAATTTTTATTATGAATGTCATCAAAACGGAATCATTCTTTGAAAACGTTTTTTAGAAAGTTGATATCAACCATCAAAAATTGGATGAGTTTTAATATACTCAACTTTTTCAACAATTCTTTGGAAAGACAGTTTGAATAAAATTAAAATAACACTTACCAAAATTAGGAGAGCCAATGAGAGTAAGAGATGGTTTTTGTTGACCAGGCATAGAATACCATAATCCTTTCGCATGGTAGGTCCATCCAGGTTTCATAAACTCCCATAATTTTATTCTTTGATCCTGTTTAAACTTTTTGCAAAGTTCGAAAAACGAGTTTTCGATCTTTGAATAAGCTGCTGGTATACCTCCTGCTACACCTTTTGCTCCTAGGTGATGAAATTTGATTTTGCCGTTAACGATTTCAAGAGATACGAAGGAGGGAGGATTCTTTCAATTATTTGACTTCTAAAAAAGGCCGCTTCCAGGCTTACAAATTGAGAGGATTAGCTAAAAAACTTGCTGAGCCCTTATCGATAGCTCCAAGCGGTCAGCAAGTTCTTTGACCAACCCTTCCAATCAATACGGCATTACCTATCGTTCAAGATTGAAAATCTCTGATAGAATTTTCGAAAGATTTGAAAAGAAAGAAAAACCCCTGCAAACATCTTCATCCGATCAATGTAGTACCTGGAGTGTCAAGAGACCCTTCTTTTTAGTCAATATAATTTTATTAATGAAAGTATGACTCAACTGAAAAACCCGTTTGCTTCAGGGTGGGCAGTTAGGAGATGACATTCTGCTCGGCAAGAGTCTATTATAGCTTCCTTATAGTTTGTGGTTAGATTAAAGTATCCTGTAGCAAGTCTTAATACTGAGCCTGCCTGGGCTGTTTTCAAGAGCTGTAATGTGATTTGACTATCGTGTCTGATATTAAGTTGACCCATTTGAACTAATGGAAAAACCCACGTGTCTTCTTTTAAATCTTCTGAAAATGAAAATGAAAATGAAAGGTGAAGTGTCATGTATTTATCACAAAACAAAATAAGTGTTGCTTACGTTTGTGTAAATCAGATCTCTTGTTGATTTCTTTCAGGAACAGACTCCTTACTTTATCTGAGGCCTCTGATACAAAAACATCATTAGAGCTCTCAACAGGATGAAAGCTATTTTCATTCCAATAATCTGTCCCATCAGAATTCAGTTGAAAACTAAACTCAGAAACCCTATTAACTAGGTCACAATAGAAATCACATAACTCTTTGCAGTCTTCAAACATAAAATATCTATCTTGCCGGTTGGAAAAGTAGTCATTACTCAAATTTGCCCTGCTCAAAGAAAGCGAAAGTTAGATTCTATGCAGCCAATTAAGATTTTATTTTTTAAGAATAAGTTGAAGTACTCACCCACTGATAATTAGGGTATCATCAATGACATAGAGCTTCATATGCTGCAATCCTATCAATTCATTGAATCGATCAGGTATGAGAGCTTTTAAGAGGCCTCGTAATCTAGGTGTATGGTATAGGAAAACATTACAGTGGTTGCCTACTTCCCCTTTGAGTAAGGTTTTCAACATATTTCTTGAATTCACTTTACCTCGAGAGCCTCTCATGTAATCAAGAAGTATTGTCACCTTGATATTCCCGCAATTGGATTCAATACTTTTTTTGATAGAATTTATCTGTAAACAGTTCAAAAACAAAATTTATTATGATTGGAGGGGAGAGGGTGACAAAGTTTACCAAATCAGAGTATGCTTCACTATCTCACCAATTCTTTTTCCATTTCTCCAGTCCCAATGTACAATGATGCAAGAGTAATCCTTTTCTTAGAATTCCTGCATTTTTCCAATAAAGCAGCATAAAATTTGGCTGGTTCGTGAAATATTGTTACCTATGAAAAGCACACATTAGATTACTTCATTTCTGTCTGAGGACGCGGAAATAGAAGCTTCAATTGAATGCTATACTTTAGATCCATCAATGGGAAATGCTGGGGCACACTTATGAAGCCAGGTGAGGCTGTTGCTTTCATAATGAATACCCTCAATTTCCGCAATATTTTCATCTCCTAATATAGCAGCTTGCATTTTGCACCTAATCACACAGACTGAACTCTTCAAACTCTTCACTTTTTGTTTAGGAAATCTAAAACAAATCGTCTCATGGATTATACAGGTCTAATCACGATCATCTAATTAATGAAACCTGATATCGATCTGTTAGGAATAAAAAAATTACAGTTAATCTATCAGATTATTCTAGGCGATGTATTCAAAGAGGGTAGATTAATTTTACGAATATTTTGCTAAAAGCACAGATCTTTCAACGGAGTTTATAAATCAAATATGTAAACATGACGTAAAAGTTTTGATTGTAGAGTTCTTTAGGTTAGATTGTGAAACAAACCTTTTTAAAGTTCTTGAACAGACAGAAAGGCACAACATAATGATAATCACTGATGATTTCAAGATGGATTTTTCAACACTTAAAAATTATTTTAGTGTCGAGACATTGCAAATAATTAGCAGCTGAGAAGGCGCTCGCAAAGTTTGCGACGCAAACTGACATGTGAGATGTGAAACGCGCGAAGCAGACGACAAGCCAAGACTGATGGCAGGCAGGGAATGCAAGATGCAACGTTACGGCAACGCAATTGCGTTGCCGTAACGTTGCCATATCTTTGCCGCAAAATGAAGAGAAACCCACCTCTTTGAACCCTTGTAAGTCGGCTAATCTCATTTGACTTGCTCGCATTTTCGTGTTCGTGCAGTACTTAGTTTACAACAATTATTCACTAGTTAAATAAATTTAAGGTATTTTTATAGAAGTAACATATTACGATAGAAATTCTTTCATAGTGATTCCTGTTGTTTTATACTTGAAAAAAAAAAAAAAAAAATGTAGTAGACACGCTTTACGACATTGTATTCAATAAATTGTCTCTTGTTGTATAGAGGAATGCAGATTTTCACAATAGGAGTGACATGTATATTAGCATAAGTGAACACTGAAACTAATCTATTGCTTTGTTAATTTCATAATTCACACCTGCGTGCATCAGCCAACTGCCAACTGCGCCAGAAACTTGAAGTCAAGGCGTAATTATAACGTTATAGTGATGAAATACGCCACATACTCGCGGTTTTCGTTCTAAACTCTATTTTACTTATTTTATTTAAATACAGTACCCACCAAAAATAATGGAACACCGGATACTCGCACTAAAATACATCGACTGCTCAAAAACTATTGGTCGTACGGCAATTTTGAAAAAATCATCTTAAAGATCGGGAAAATGGTAACTTTTCATGCACCTCAAAAATTTTTTTCATGAATTTCTGATGTCCAGTATTCACTGTCAAAAAGTGAAATTTTTTAAGTCGCGTCAACCACTTGTAATTTTTACGGGCATAAACGGATCAAAAAATACTCAACAAGATCTTGTAGAGCATTTCAACAACTTCAATTCCCTTTTTTCAAAATTTCTCTTCCGATGATTTTAAGCCACACAATCGCTCTCGGACGACAACGATGAAATATGAATGCTAGCTGTATGGTTCCATCTTATCTCGATTCGATCTCGGTTGTGAACCATGAAATATGAGTTTAAAAAAATTTCAAAGGACACATTATCGACGGAAAATTGTCTGAACTTTCAGAAAATGTAGTTGAAATTGCCTTTAAATGTGCTCCTGAAGAGCTACGGTCAATTTTCTTGATATAATTATGACTTTTCACTCAAAACAGTGTTTGAACCGAACGTAGCTCTTTCAGGAGCGCATTTGAGGGCAATTTCAACCACATTTTCTGAAAGTTCAGACAATTCTCCGTCGATAATAATGTATCCTTTGAAATTTTTTTGAAGTCGTATTTCATTTTCACAACCGAGGTCGAATCAAGATAAGGCGGAACGCCCTTGGAACCATACAGGTGGCACGCATATTTCATCGTTGTCGTCCGAGAGCGACTGTTTGGCTTAAAATCATCTTAGATAACTTTTACGGACTCAGCCTCAGCCCCAGCCTTATAACTCCAGCCTCAGCCCCATCAGCCCAGCGATAGCTCCAGCATCAGTCCCAGTTCCAGCATAGCCTTAAACACAACCCCAGCCGAGCCTCAGTCCCAGCCTCGACCCAGCCTCAGCCCCAGCCTTAGCCCCACCCGTAGCCCCAGACCCAGCTTCGACCCCAGACCCAGCCCCAGCTTCTGTCCCATCTAGAGCCCCAGCCACAGCTCATCCATCCAAAATAAAAATTCATAGATCAACTGAACGGATCATCAAATCAACTAAAGTAGCCCAATCCGTAGTGAGTAGTCAAAAGCCATTAACAGCAACACCAGCAACATCAACACGGACCCGCTAACCCACCAACCCACCATCATCACCAGCGACGCCATCGTCACTACGATACGAGGCATCCGGACGGACAAGATTTAGACAAGCGTTTCATTTTTTAAATGTTCATTAGTTTATGTTTTTGAAAAAACGATGCTGAAATTCAGGTTCAATATCTATAGAAATATTCCTAGTATGCCTTTATTCTCTTCTTGATTTTTTTTGTCTCGGTTAAGATTAAAAGCTAATATGAAAGTTTCATTGGGATTTACATTCATCAAAGTTGAAATGAACAATGTTCATGATTTTTTTTCCATCTCTTTCATTTCCAATTAAAATGTCACATTCAAAACTGACGAGTTGGCGCAAGTATTTTTTTCTTTTCTTACCTTTAGATGGGATCAAAACAAGTTATAAGTATTAAAATGAGAGACAAAATTCGCATTACCGGGAGAGATCATTCAACAAAGAAATATGATTGATAATAACGACCTTGTTTCTCCACAATCAGATCCGTTCAAAATTAGACAAATAAAGGAGTAAATTCAAACTCTCGTCCTAATCACATGGAGGATATCTTAACGCCAACGAGTTACTGATTAATTCAATACAATTAGACCTCCGGTAAGCGAAACATCTTTCACTGCCAAAAAACTCGTTATACTTGCGGGGATTTTTAACTTATAGAGGGTGAAAAACATGCAATATGGTCAAATGGTTCTGAACACTCGATTCTTGAACTGATTCTTGAACACTCGATTTCACTTACAGAGGTGATCTCGCCACGAGGAACTAGGCGGTTCAATGTCAGTTTTCACTGAGTTTTGGGTTAGCGCGTTCACTGCAAAGGAAGTATTTTGAAAGTTTTGGTTGATCGTTATCACGACTTTCACTCTTCGATTAGAGCAACTTCATGGGTGTAAGCTCTTATCTCAATCATAAACCATCATGAAAAATTGCCATATTTTTCAAACAAGCATGAGTCAGTAAAAATTGAATCGCGAAAAATCGTGGACACCACTGGTGAGGCCCATCGCAGTGAACTTGCTAGCTTTCACTTAGAGGGCTTTACAGCATTTTAGTCAAATTATTCTAAATCATTGTGAAGTCCGTCAATTATGATACGTCCTTTATTACA
This sequence comes from Eretmocerus hayati, assembly GCA_029851415.1. Lineage (NCBI taxonomy): Eukaryota > Metazoa > Arthropoda > Insecta > Hymenoptera > Aphelinidae > Eretmocerus > Eretmocerus hayati. The sequence goes on from CM056744.1 coordinate 96,822,047, forward strand.
GTGAGAATCGCGTTTATCCACGTTGCAGTTTGATATCAAAGTCACTCACAAATTACAGCTTGTCATGAGAATAATGTATTGCGCATTATTCCCAAACAAGAGTTTCGAAATGGAACAGAGGTCATTCTGGTCAAAATTGGGATTTCTACACAGACATTTTACGAAATGTGTTTTCTTCTGATCCGTTGTGATGATTTGTAAAGTTGAGAAATTAGTTTGATGTTAAATGTTGTATTCAAAGTGGTCATTTTTTTGTCAGTCGAACAAAAATGTCCACAATTTGTGACTAGTCAAACATGCCAAAAATGAACTTTTTTCAGATCCCACATGGAAAGCGAATGCGTGAAGTGTAGCTGAATTTACGATGTCCCGATCAAATTTCGCCTTAGACTTTATCCTGATTTAATTTCTCCCTCTCTAATTGAACTAATTTCGGCTCGAATTTCGGAGTATTCCGATAGTTTCTATAATCTACTATACTTCCTATCAATTCTCATATTTTTCGAATGGATATGACCGTATTATTTCCGTAGGAGTCCCGAATTATGTAAAAACTTCTCAACAGTAGAAATTACTGATTATTTCGCAGATCGCCCAATGAGATAAGTTCCAATCGGAATGAAGTACGTGCCAGAAACATTTCCTCGGATTCCCAAACTCTGTATCAATTTCATTTTACCACAATGAATAATTTCAATAATCTTCATCGTATCAATAGACAAAAGTTCAAATGAGCCATTTGATCAAGCTAAACTATATCTATATCCCTAAATGATATACCATAAATGTAAACTACTGCATTAAATTGGGTATCTGCAACGGCCATTCAAGACCAAGTACAATTTCTACGAAACGATCTATAACGACGTCCCATTGGGTGAACACTATATATTGCAAAATGTTTGCCCTCTCTAGAGTGCTTACTGCATACGTTGGAATATCGAGTCTTAAGTGATTGGGTCTCTGCTACAAACTGGTCTAACTCGTGTAATAGTCAACTAAAGGATTCAGTACGAGTTTCTCTAGTACCAGATGAAATGGAAGCAAATTATACATACATATATCCATATATACACATACTCCAATCTCAAATCGAAGCATCAAAGTTAGTCGCCACTAAGGCAAAACACATAACTAGCAATTTTAGTACATTTGAATTGATTATATATTCAGGAGTAAATGCAATTCTCAATAACATGCAAGTCCTTATAGTTATATATGCAATAGTTTCAAACCCTAACTCTTGCAATTTAACAGCAAACTTCAGCATTTCAGGATAAATCCTCAAGGGAAATGCTTCTGTTGAAAGAAATGCAATGGTAGTAGATTCAAATCGCGCGAGGGCTATAAGTGAAACTGATTGGGGTACAAAGTCAGACCCTTGGAGAGTATTGAATTCGATTTATTCAGGATGTCCTGATGCAGATCGTTGCATGGAGATGTGATAAATAAAGTTTTCAGTACAGGGTGTACAGAGGAAATTCGTGATATTGGAAATGGATTGGAGATGTGAGAAATCTTGAGGGATTTTTGGGCTGATTAAACGCTGATATAGATCACTTGTTCGGATATACTTTTCCACCGTGAAAATGGCTTTCTGTTGCGAATGGTGAGGTTTTTTCCTACTCAATCCTGAATCTTGTATTTATCTAGCTATTTAATTACTTAGTTATTTACCTGCTGTACTTACTTACTTACTTATTTACTCAGTTATTTACTTACTTACTTACTTACTTACTTACTGCACAAAAATCACAATAACAAAAAAGCTTTTTTCGATCGACTGTGCGTAAAGCACTGCTTTACGCACGGTAGTTTTCGTTTACTTTACGCCCAGTCGATCGAAAAACGTATTTCGATATTCGGGCGTGAAGTTTTTTGCTTTACTCGTGCTAATTTCGACCCTCGCCAGGGCTCGGGCCGAAAACAATCACTCGAAAAGCAAAACCAAACTTCCCTCCCTGGAATCGAAAAATACTATTCTGGATGATCGAATATAAGCTACAGCCGATGGTGCTTGAGTATACTGAGCCACTTTTTGCCTGATAAACTGCGGAAGTTCGTAATTCATCGTGTTAAATTATGCAAAGTGTAATGTGATACTCGTGTAGATCGTTCATTCCGAGTGTGTGGCGATCAATAAGACTCTTCAACGCCTGGTTCTATTTACATGATCAATCGCACAAGTCAGCTTACACCAAATTTTGTAAGCAGGTCTTTCCGAAACAGATTTCACATTTTCAAATGAGCTTGATTCCACTCTTTTAAGTATCTCTGAGGAATTTTCTCCTCTTACTTTGTTGCAGAGTGATCGAAATTCTCGAGCTGCTATCATTTCCGAGTCAAAATTTTACATCAGAAAATTTGTGCGGAAACTTTAAAAACGAATTCATAAGTAACAATTATTGTCTTGTTGACAATGAAGTATGTAACTCTCGAATAACTCTTTTTGCAACTGTCGAGCCCAAATTACGGTACCGAACAGGATTCTTTTCAGATACGGAATGATGGGTGATAAATTTATAGAAAATTGCATGATTCGCAAACTGATACATTTATCAAAAAATTTCATGTTACTAGTGCCCAAAAACTGCAACTTGAACATGATTTTTAAGCACTCGTAACATAAAATATTGTATGACACTGCGTGCGGACGGGTAGCGTCATAAAGTACTATACCGAGCGCGGGACAACGTAATTAGATGCTACCCTACAAGTTAGTCAAAAGTGGCTCGTTATTTCCGCTGATTTATTTTGCCGATAAATTCGGCCAATCAAAATATTCTTCAACGCTGCTGAACTCACTGTGAAGTTCACTCAAAAATCTTGAAAATGAACTGGTGCATGTCTCATTGAAATCAACTTCACGTCAAATGGTCATATAATAACACGAAATGAGAGTCTTCGGGTGATCGGAAGGAGTTTGACTGATTTGTTCTGTTGAACATGAATGGTCTGTCTGCATAAAAAAGTGTAAAATTTTTTCGAGCTTCTTTTGATTGTAGTGACGTTTTGGCATCCAAGCATTGAAACGGCTATTCAAGTGATATTTTTAAATAATTCCGATTTGTTCAATAGATTTCTGAGGAGGTATGAGATCAAGTTTTAATAAAACAAGCATGGCTCAAGTTACGAATACTCGACTCTTCCTAGTGATTAGCTTGAAGAAATGTTCCAGGAATGGCAACTTTTGAAAAAAATATCATTCTCAAATTGAGACAGGAATGAGTAAGGGAATGGGCAAAATCACATCATTGGCTTTAACTTTGTTGAGCTCGATTTCTGATTTTGACTAGAGGAAAATAAGTAGTCGAACAAAACGATATCTCCATTCTGAAAAGTGCCAAGATCATTTCAAATTGGCCCAAACGATTCAATTTCTTTTTTTTTGACGCAGGTAATGTGAATAACTCGGAAGGACAGTTTAACAAGGGCGCAAATTCGAAATCTTGAGTGAAGGCAAATTAGGCGCACTTATAAGTTATGTCCGAGTTATAAAATGATTTCAATGACTGATTTTCACACGTTTACCTTTGAACTTATGAATTGGCTCTTGCAACATGTTGATAGGCTCACGCATTAATCTAATCATTTGTGTTCAAAACACCCATCTAATTACGTATGCATGTATGAGCTCAAATTGATTAAAGCTCACTTGTTTCGGATTATTTCATTGACGTAATGGATGCAGTGAAAATGACGGCAAGCTTTGCACACAAGTTGAAGCTTTGTCATTAGCTAGCTGCATACATATAGTTCAACGCTGATACCATCGGTAGTACACAATTTACTTCCATTACTGATTAGTGCGGGATGTACGAGGATGTATCATATGCCTCGAGATTAGCAACTCCGAGTGTGCCTGTTATTCTGTCATTTGTTCCCATCACATTATTCGGTGTGAGAAGTGAAGCTAAAAGTATGAATTAGAAATTTGAGAGGAGAAATAATCCGAATTGCGAGACTTACTCATGCTTAAAATTTTGTTAGTTGAAAGCGATACAACTTTTGTTATTTGTTGGAATTCACTTCACAGAACTTTCAGATTTTGAACGCAAAAAGGCTGGTTGGCTATGATTTTTTTGACACCGTTACTCCACTCCCTTAGCACAGCTCCATGTTTAGGCAAAGAGGATGTCGAGATTTTGAAATTTGGATAATAATTCCATGGGACCCCATGGGACTTTGTGGGACCCCACGGGATCTGTTGCCATGGGGTACCACGGAATTATATTCAGCAGGGTGAGAAAATGATAGTTTTCTGTGATAATTTCGAAGGATATTCGAAAAATGACTCCCTGTCTACTTCATCTATGTTTAGAATTGATATAAATACTCTAGAAAAATCAATTTCAGATTGCCAAGGTCGAAAATTAGGCTTTGATTGAGCGTGATTGCATTCATGTGTTAAAACTCTCGTATAAATACGAAGGCTCGACTCCACTGAGCCTCTGGGATCTCAAGTTTGAGTTGATTACAACTCTTTTGCAGTGTAGATACTTGTGAGGATTTTGGAAACACTTTCTTTGAATCAGTTTTGGTTATTGGCAAATAAAAGATGCATTCGCTAGCCAGCGAAAGTTCTTTTGGACCTGTACATCAAAGAAACTGTTGCAAATAAGCCGAAATCTGGCCCAAATATTTTTGGCTGAAAATCACGTGAGGTACTTGTCTTGGGTGTCAGAATATTCAGGTAAAATTTTTTCTAAATGAAACTCACTCAGCTTTTCCCCAGATACAAAAAGGCTCCCCGTTCAAAATACACATGTACGGCGCCTTTTTGCATCGTTCTCCGAAACTACCCAAGGTCCCAAACTGAGCAAATGGAATATTATTCTACATCAAAAAATACAACTTTTCTGGGTATTTTCATACACGAAAAATGGTGCCCTCGTGTCCAAAAACCATCGTTATAGTTGAGTTTTTGGATTTTTCTGAGTTGTAAGCGTGAATAGTAGCTTGTTGGGGTTTACCATAGCGCAAAAATGTTGAGGATCAAAATGTTAGTCTTGTGCTAAGCTTCCATTTAGTAGGTGTGAGATATCCAGTTTCTCCCTGCAGGCTATGGGAAAAGGAGCGGAAGCGTAAAAAAACGATATTTCTTGTATTTTTTAGCTAGAGGGAGCCAAAAGTAGAAAATATCAAAAATACATCTGGAAGATTTTTGAAAAATACACAAATGAATTCCCCATCATTTTTCCGATAAAACGCTTTAAATTCGAGCTGTGGGCCAAAAACCATGGGAAATTGCCACCTTGCCACTTCGAGCCCGCCACCCGCGTGAAAATTTTTTTGTTCATATGAAGTTGTTTCAATCTTGATGTTCAGAAAAAAGTTCTTACGGAAAAAAATGAGACAATCCCGCACTTGAAAGATGAACATCTTTTGAACTTTTACAAACTTCTTTTGAACTTCAACATAAGTTTGCCCAAGTTATTTCATTTTTGGGATCTAGAAAATAGTAAATTTGTGGACCATCCTCCAACGCGGGCATGATGATTCCATAGATGTGCAGCACGTAGAGATGCCCTTGAAGACGCCCAACAAGTTACCTTTCGACGATCTTAGAAAAGCAACTCACCTGAAAAGAAACAAAAATTTTTCCACAAAATCTCAAACCCGTTTTCGGAGAAGTATTTCAGATGTGTAAATGGAATCAAAGTTAAACTCAAAACTTACTTAGTAGAAAAAAAGGTATCTCATAAGTATTAAATTACAGTGAGCTCACTTATCAATTCATGATTCTTCGTGAGGTAAATGAAAATCTCACCCCCAAGAAATTTTCCTACCGCTAGAGGTCAGCACGTGAACACTCTCTAAAGCATACCCCAAAGCATAAAGTGCAATATGACCAGGGAAGGGTCGAGTTTATCGGGGGTGAGGGGATGAGGGTGAGTAACCCCCGCTCTCTCTCTTTCTATCTCTCTCTTTCTATTTCGCAGCTGCTACTGACTGTGAACAACCAGTGCAGTGTCGATTTTGTCGCGGTACGGGTAACTTGTCTATACTCCCCCGCTCTATAATACACACGTTGTCAAATAAGCTCGTTTTTTTCTTCCCAACTGGAGTCAAAATTGTGCCACAAGTCACTACTATTTAGTTAGGTTATATGCCTTAACTAATAAGATGACTTCGTTATTTAAAAAAAAAAAAGAAAATGTTCCAGAAAAGTGTAAAATAAGATATCGCGTGTGCGCGGAGTGATTTGAGTTTTACCGTAAATTTATAGTGAAAAATTTGAGAGTGACGTTATTACAATATACAAGATTGAAAAATATCAAAATATAAGCATGTAGATAACGAGTAACCGGATATGCAGTGAGCTTCGCTTTGTTAAAATTGCGAGGTAGGCGTTAATTTATTATTATAAAATCGAATTTGTATCTTCATGGTATGATTGTCTGATTCTACAGATACTAGGATGTATTTGAACTAGTGCGTTCGAAAAAATCGAACGTTCGAATAGTGTTTCAAATGGGGATTTGACAACTGTTTTATTATCCAGCGCAATATAACAATATAATCAGAGTATAATGCAGTTTGATGTACGGACGTGCACTATCTGACACACACATATATACAAATATATTTGTATATATATATATATAGGTATGTAGAGTTGATGTAGTGCGCGCTCGGGGCGGATCGATCCGACGAGCGAGCGAGTCGAGCGAAGCATACAGCACGAGCACACGGCGGAGCCAGAGTCAGCGCGACGGGCTCCCTCTTTTGCTTGCTTGCTAGCTTGCTTTTGCCTCAAGCGATATATCCTTGCCACTCTGACATCGCTTTTGCAACTTGCCCTATAATGCATATACTATATGTATACACAACCCCACATATCATCATGTATTTGTAGATGATGTGTAAATCCATGTATAAGTCCCTTTGCAAAGCTTTGTACAACATGTAAATTTTGTATATTGTCAACCCTTATAGACCGTTTCATAATCTTTGGGATGATTTTTTTCTTAGTATACAGTACGAGCTTAAAATTTGCCAATGGTGTAATTTCGTTGCGCTGCCAACCCACGTCATTCATCACATGCTACACACAGCAAAGTACACACATACAGATGTGTATGTGTGTGTGTGTGTGTTTTGATTTATCTTTAGTGTGTGGGGAGGGGGGGGGGATCGATTGTCATTGCCTAAGTAGATGTAACTCGATTTTTTAATTTAGAATCTATTGCAAACTCACTATGGTGTGTCGATCAATCGTAAAAATTGTTGCAAGCTCGAGCTTGCGTCACATTATTCAAAACTTCTTATGAGCCATATGGGACTGTTCTTTTTTTTGATAGAATTTTGTATTTTGGTAGAGTTTATATTGAAAGGGTAGAATCCAGATGCCTATAACAGATGATGGAAGCTTTGTTTTAGGGTAAAAAAAAGCTCGTGTGACGCGCGACAGACGGAAGTAGCGTGCTTTTCTAGCTGTTTGCGCAAAGAGGGCGTTCAGGTATCCAGATATATGCTATATATATTTCTTACTGCACCACAAAAGTATTCCAAAATTATATATCCAACTTCAAATTACTTTGAACATTCTTTTATCCATGCGAAACACGATTTCACTAACTGGAAAAAGAATTAACATCAAAAAGAGTGGGACCTTTCATCATCATCGTCACCTTTTTTTTTTCTTCCAAATTACGTTTTCACTTGAAACAATCTAACAATTTTTAATGAATCTCGAAAGAATTGAGTACATTCGAGTCTTGAATTCAAATCAGTTTTAGGCGTGAGTAGGGCTAGTAGTAATATAACTTTGTGTAATTGTCTCCGGACGAATTTTCGTCTCTGTAATAATACTCGCAATGGCAGCATCAGCCATCCGATAACTATATGTGATGCTCTGATTAATCTGAAAGCTTCAGTGATTGTGCCCGACGCTAATCAACGTTCGAACTAATTAGCTCGCGCTCTCATCGTTCTTTTTGTCTTTTCAGATTCGAGATGCTTGCGAAAAGATTCATTTGGTAGGTTCGATTTGGAACCCACTAAATTGGGTAGATGTTTTCTGAGGGAATCGTTTAATCTGTATTAAATCGAGATTCAATTCTTAAATTTGGTTGCTTTTTTGATCATGATGATAGGAGTACGGAAAATTTATCAGTTGTGTGTAGATTACTTTGATGATGAGGTATTCAATATTTTAAATGACAGCGGTAATTTTTGTAAAATTTTGTGGGGGTCATACGATCTATTTGTTGTTGTGAATTTCCAATATGTATAGGGTTTAGAGCTCAGTTGTTTTGATCTCCGTTGCTACTTTGGATTTTCACTTATGAAAAAAAATCACAATCTCATTGGTCCAATATACGGGTTGTACTACATTTTAATAAGTAGAGAATAAAATGGGAGTTGTCCATTTACACCGTGATTAACAGTAAGTGAAACACGAGTTGACACAATTTATAATAAAATATGAAGATAATGTATATTATGTACCGGGCTGCGAAAAATCGTTTTCCTCACAAGGTACATACATAACCTATTTTATTGCCTGAGTACGGTAATAGCGTTCATCCGTGTGCGTAGACCGACGAAAACACGATGCTTCTGTTAGGAAAGTTATGAAAATTAATTAAACGAATGAATGGCTCGACAAACTATGAAACTTGTGCCAGGATAATTGAGTATAATTCAAGGATTACTTCGATTTTTAATCAAGATTTGAAAATAATTTCACACAAGTCTAAGATAGGCCCTGGTAGAAATCATTCCAAAATTTTAGATACCTGTCAAGTACAAAGTTAGAGCCACATTTAAAAAAAGCAAGATGCATGGATTTTAGAAAAATGAACCGGGCTTACGGCGTAAAGTGGCTCAATTTGTCAACAAATCATTGAAAAAATACTGAGCAAAATGCTACAATTCCTTGCAATTTCTGAGTCCTCCAAGTTTTTCTTTTCTTGATGATAATAATTCCCCTCAACGTGACATAATAATCTCCAAAAATGCTTACCTTACTTCATAATACCATCATATAGTATTTCATTTCGATTTTCCCCAACTTCAATAAAAATTCTCATTGGCCAGGTGATACGCTCTCATACATAACCCGAATGAACTTTGATACCCGCAGGTGCTGAGATGGCTTTTTGAGAGGTTGACATTCATCCGATTCACTTGCACCTTTTCTCTTTATAAAAGGCTCTCGTCTCGAGCTTCGCGCCAATTTGCACATTCAATATCCTCATCGATATTCTTCTCTTGGCTGAATTTTCAACGACATCGCCTTGTTTCTAGAAACCCAATGAGTATGATCGTCTATAATATTTATAACCCGAAGATGATGGACGAGGGTTTTGTATTTATACGGAGTCTATTGAAATTTTTTAGTGGAAAATTGGTTCTGAAGTATTTTTATATCTTTCTGAAATATTTAAGATGTGAATTTTTCTCTCATTAACACTATTAATAGAATATTTTGGAGTAGTATAATCATCTTTCAAAATCAAATCTTCCTAACTGAGTTGACGCACTGGAAAAAAAATAAGATAAAAGTTTCTACTGATTTTTAAGACTCAAGTGACATTGTGTATTCTAAATGATTATTTTTTAATATCAAGCTTGATATTCACCACCTTGTCGACAGTTTTTATTGAATTTGTCGAAAAAAAGTGAAAACGGACGGTTTTCTTGTTCTAATCGCAACTTTCTACTGATTCCTCAACAAAAATTGTAAATTTATTTTGAACAGGTGTACAAAAGTTGTTGAGAATACACAATGCTATCAAAGTATTAAAATATCAGTAAAAGTTATTCTCTATTTTGTAAAACTTACTTCCGAGTCTCTCTAAGTGTAATCTGCGTGGTTCTTTCTAAATCAAGAAAGAACTGAGATCAGAGTGAAAGATTTTCTTTTCCAAGTGTGAGTAGAATATCATCTCACACAGAAGATGCAAAAATAAACAAAAATAACTCCAGTTATCTCATATTGAAAGAAGTATTCTTCTGTATGAAAGAAGTTACCCAAATTTTCGTCATTATATCTCGGTCTTTACAAAATAAAAGAGGTATGTCTTCCAAATCTTTTTTCCACTACCATTCAAGATATGCCTGACTTTAAATTTTACTTTTGCATATCTATCTACATATCTACTCTTCTTCCATAGTCTCGTATCTTCATTACCTACCTTCTGTAGAGAGTATATAATATGAAAGAGCTAAAAGCAACTACAAGATAAAGAGCGAAAGAACGAAAGAGTAAAATGGAAATATACATAGCTAGAAGCAACGTTTCGCACAGGACCTGTTTATTTTTAATTTGCGCTCTATTTACGCACACAAAATGATAGTACTGTTACGAGCTCGACATTATTATGCTTACACTATGCTCGTCGTGTATACATATTTCTCAACGACTCTATTACATTCTGTGGTACTTTTCGTATCTTGAAAATATTCTCATCATTGAAAAGTGCCTCATTCCCCATACGCAAGCTTCATTTCATCCTGGAATAAAAACTAAAATAGTATGCCATCGTGATGGAATATTCAAATACGAAAAGTGTAAAATTTTACAGGCTCATGTCAGACAGAAAATTTTAAAAATTCTCATTTCAATCCAGTTCAGAATTATTATTCGTGAATAAGCCGTGATTAACGAGTACATATACGGGGGTAGAAATATTTTCCATCGTGTGTAAAATTTTGAATGCTTTGTTTGCATCCACATATGCTTGCACATGCAAATTTTTCATGAAACATATGCAGAACTGCAGCAGAGCTTGAAAAGGGAGAGTAAAAATTCTGCGGATTAATTTACATGCTCCGATGAAGCGTCGAATATAGTCATCCCTCCGTCTAACGCTTTTTTTTTATTGAATGTCAAGAATTCAACGGAATTAGATATTTTCCTTCCAAAATAAAATCATCTATGAGATTTGATTTGAAATATATTGAAGGAAGAAAGATCATTACAAAAATGCGAAAAAAGCGTATTTTATCGGTGCAAAAAGTAGAGCAAAGTGAATAAAAAGCTTCTATCTGAAGCGTTCGATTGAATCAAAGCTTGAAAATTGAGTTTATGTACGTATGTGTGTACACAAAAGTGCGAAATCACTGGTAGGCAAAGAAATGGCGACTATATCTATCCATATACTACCGACTCGCTGTTTGCGTGTAGCCACGTATTAAAACTGGACGAATGATAGTGAGGGTGTGCGTATAACAGACGCTTAAACGTGGCGTAAAAAAGTGACACGCAAAATTGACAGGATAATTTTCAATCTGAGTTTTCACGCTATGGTGATTTTGAACTGATTTAAACTTATCAAAGTTGCCATTTGATTTTTGTTGAGATATTCTCATCCGTCATCCATATGATGAGCGTAATCAAATTTATGACTATTTAGCTGATTTTTAGTTGGAACTATGATATAAGAGAATGCTATTATAATTAATGGCAGTAAGTCATAGATTAAGTTGAGATTTATTGATAAGAGATATTGGAGGCTCGGGAATGATGTGTCGTTCGTTCCGTCTGACCATTCGCGGATGTTACTACTTATTATTAGTTCACGTTCATACACATGTATTTCGAAACCATTCTGCAGTCAGTGAGGATAATCTTGATGATAAAGATAAATTTACAAGATTCCAGTTTAAAAATTGTTTTTAGAAGTCGTATTCTGTTACCTGAATACCTTATTACTGTTCTTGATTGATGAAACTAGAAGTTACATGGGAATCGTATCGTTCATTTTCATAATTTGTAGCCGAAAGAGATTGCCTTGTGCAATTTTTGTTCTTGGATTTGAAGATTATCAAATAAAAATGGATCCAATGAATACATGGAAAAATTGTAAATCAGAAAATTGTCCAGGAAGAAAATTAGCGAAGAATATTATCTGTTTCTTTTTTATACGAGCTTATTGCAGGCAATTGGAAGGTAGAATAAAGACTCTCATCTTGATTGAAATATATCGCAACAGATCCATCTTTCAAGCATTGACTGTGTGGGAAGCTTTTGTATTTAAATTTCAGAGAGTAGTATGATCTTGAAATTTCTCCATCGTTGACACTTAGCTGAGTAGAAACTAGGCTCACAAGCTTTTTTCCGAATCAATTTCATTCTCAAAATTTTGTTTGAACAAAAACAATCTGGGATGAATGAATGTAAATACGGCTAGTATCTTGATTGAAAACTGATGTATTATCAGTGTATGTAGGATGAAGTAATTTAATCAAATATTTGCACTGATTAGCGTTATAATTACATTCCAGAAATTCAAAAGAGCAGAGGCTGATTGGCTGTCAAGTGCACACTGTGTGATGTTGATCGCAATATAATTATCGGTTTTAAATTGAATCACGCTTGTATTATCAAAGAGCCGGTTAAACATGTGGTGATTTCGAATTAGCTCTTTGAAAGCTGTTTATGAAGACTTCTTATAGAGATTGGACTGTGCAATTGATTTTATTACATTCATTTGCGCTTCCGCATTCTTTATTTTGAATTGATTTTGTGAAAAATATGATTTTATTCGTTTGAAATATTGCTACGTGATTTGTTGGCTCATGAAAAAATCAAGATAGAAACGGAATGGTTTGTTTCGATGCTATCTCAATTTCATCATGAACATATTTCCATTTTTCTCCAATTCCAACATGTGAGTTCATCATTTTATTCATAAGAGAATAAAATCTCAATGTGTGATAGAGAACACTGGTGAAAATTACCGCGATTAGAACTGAAAACTGAAAATACCACGACTTACTGTAATTATTATTTACTTTTATATTTGCTCAATATTCTCTTACGAATATTATCAATCAAGAAAAAAAAGCGATTGGGCCCTGGGGTCTCAAATCCAAGACAAGTATTCTCTTTAGTAGCCAAATTCAAATTTTTCTCACAAAAACTCCCGTCATTCGAAATTGTATCCACTGAAATATTTGGAATGGTCGAAATGAAAAGAATGAGAGTAATAGGATAGTAGAGAGTGACAATTGCTCGGTTAAATAACTCATGGATATTGAAATCTGAAAAAATCTGATTTGCGAGAGTCTAATAGACATTCTTTTGGCGTGAAAATTTTCAAGGTTTAGTGTACGCCAGATTAGGGGATCAAGTTATCCAGAACTTTTGGAATTCATTCAGAAATTTTGTTCAAATGTTTTGTTTGTTACTATGGCAAGATGAGAAATCGATCATGATGCCAGAACCGTTCGTCTATTTGACCATCTCGGAATGCATACTTAAAGCCTCCTTTCTTCAAGCTCATGTACACGAACAAAGTTTAAAATTTCTTAATGTAAAAATTGACCACTGGTAACGTGACTGAAGACTGGTAATTCATCGAATTCACATACATTGAACAGAGTGATAGAGATTGTGAAGGATTTTCTGAAAATTTTAAAATTCCGATCTCAATCAACTGTAGCGATGTCGGATACCTATACAGTAGGGTGTCCGTTATTTCCCAAGTTTCTCCGATCCTCCGTGCCACCCACCACAACCTAATCATTTGTTGAGATATTGCGATAAAAAAATTTTCGTGGACCTAGGTGATGTTTAAGTGCTGTCCCACCTGAAGCGTTTTTGTCTGAATTAAGGCCTCAAAACAAAATTTTGATTCAGTATTCAGCATTTATTGGGCATGGACGTGTTTCTTCATCCTTGATAACTTTTTCAATCGGTAGCCAGTACGATTTCCTTTAAAATGACCACTTGCTGAAGTCAATTTGATGGAGAAGAACTAGAGTTATGGCTGTTTTTGGAACTTAGAAAATTCAAGGTACCAAATCCGTGAAACAGGGTTTTCCTCGAGGAATCCAAAAAATGCGAATTTTGAGTCGGTTTATTTTAAAGATGTGAACATGTGTTTTTGATGTACGTTTGAACGTAGAAACAGAATCTGTGCTCAGCTTCACCTCTAATCGTCAGGATTTTTTACTAGGCTCAAAAAACCGAAAAAAAAAAAAAACAAAAAACGGTCGTTTTCAGTCACTTTTATGTTCTTCAGGTGGATGATATGCGAATGAGTGGGTTATTTCCGGTTCTACTGTATCAAATTGAATGTTTCAGGTACTCATTTTGAAGGAAATCGCACCCGCTATCGATTGAAAATACTGTTGAGGAAGTAGAAGGGAATGCATGCGCGGTACATGCGAATCATTGACTCAAATTTTTATGTAGAAGGTTACATTTCAAATAAGAAACGCTCTAGGTGGGACAGCATTCAAACTTCACCTAGGTACCCGAAAATTGTTTTCTCGTAATATCTCACCAAATGATTAGGTTGTGGGGGTGGCATGGGTGATCGGAGGAACTTGGGAAATAACGGACACCCTACTATACATTTGCACAAGTTGCAATTCTTTTAACTCTATCGAGTCAGTAATATCTTTATAGTAGCCTTCAATATAAACACAAGCAACGAAATTGAGCTCTTAGCTTACTTCAATAAAAGTATAGTTCACATCAAAGGCACATGTGTACTGTCCGACTGCATAGCTTTACTTCATCCCTATTATCCTACAAAAATCAACTACAAACCTCCCCATGATGAGTCCCATTTAACACGCGCTATTATGTTATGTGTATGTAGGAAAAAGCGGGCTGGTTTGAAAGTCGTTGGGGCGTCACCAGGTGGAAAAACCACAACGATGTGTCAAAATATCTTCTTTTTTTTCACCTCTCACACAGCTACATCCATACATACATACACACGGCTAGAGTTAGTAAAAAATGACAAAAGAATCGCCAACTGAGTGTCTGTGTATTATTGTATGTGTGATGGAATGTTTGAGAGGAGGGTAAAAAAAATACGTGGGGTGCCTCGAGCTTCAGACAGACAGACAGACTCAGACAGGCTGTGAGAGAAGAAGAGATGGAATGGTACGGGATGCACTTGGCTATAACGGAGAAATGGGTGCGAATTGAGAGAGACGAGAGCTTGCAGAAAGCGTGCGCACAGAGAGACACGTGCCGTCCAACTTTGTCGATTCCATCCACACAGACTTCGCCTTCTCCATCTGCTCAGTGCTCTAACACATGCACCATCCATGCTTCTTCTCCCTGGTGATGTGGTGCATATTCGTATGCCCTAAACCAGCTTGTTTCCGTCTCTCTGATCCATCCAACTTCTCCTCAATCGCGTTTTTCTTGTACCTCTTTTTCCACTTTTCTCAAAGCTTCCTTTCCTTCACTCTCACATGCATATCCATACTTATACACACTTCCAGACTCACACAAACACGCAGACATCCACCCACACAGCCACTCACGCAGACACCCACCCACCCACCCACCCACACGCACACTTACAGATACTCACACACACATGCACTCACTTACACACACACACACTCACGCATACTTACACACACACACATGCAGACATCGACTCACACACGCACACTTACAGATACTCACACACCCACCCATACACACACATACCCAGACACACGCAGATAGTACGCACTTGTAATGCCTTGTAAAAGAAGAAGGAAAGAGGAAAAAATGAGAGTGTACGAAAGGTAAAAAGTCTCATTATCCCAAACGTGGTGAACTTAACGTACATACTTCTCGGTGTGGTGTACGTGCTTTCGTGGAATACAAAGGCCTAACTGTCGGCTTGTTTCACGTGTATTGTATATAGAGTGTTCTGGAACGGAGTGCTGGGAGTATGATGGTATCGTTTGTTCTTGTGTAACGATACCAGTGTATTTTACGCCGAGTGACTGTTTTTGTAAGCAAAAACTTGCGAGAAAGCTTTACAAGGCAGTTTTAACGATTCAGATCAACTGTTTTGCGATGCTTTATGATGTGTGGATATGTGGAATGCAATTTGTGTGAAGCTGTTTGCTTTGATCGGCTGATGCGTTTGATCTGAATAAGGGATGGAAGATATAGGAATGGAGATTCGTTTGATTTTCAACAGTGGTGAGGTATGTGAGGGTATTGAGTGTAGTCAATGTGGTTGTCTTTGAAAAATTCGTATGAAATAAGGCATATGATGAGGCGAAAAGATACAAGAACGCGGTGGTTAGAAATTTCAAAAAGTATGGTAATCACTTGAGAAGAGCCTGCGGTTTCTCGACCATTATTGTTGCAGAAGAGTTTGAAAGATATTGATGAAATCCTGGATGATATCCTATTTAAAAAATACGTTTGAAGTGTTTGAAGAGCCTAATGTCTTGAATTGGAATAGTTTCATCGAAAATTTCAAATAAGTCTTTTATACCTCCGTATCGAATGCCTACACGCGAAGGATATGAATAATATTCAATCGAAAGTTACAAACTGAAGTAATTGTTTCTAAAGATTTATGGTTCAAGAGATACGTATAAGAATATAAATTTTACTCTGTGCCTGAAGAATTTCAGCACAGTAAAAAAATATACAAAACGCGCGTACATTCATTTGGTCGAAATTAATTAATTGTTGAAACGAGGACGAGTATGACATGAATAGCAAAATTTAATGTCACAATTTTTCGTTTGCTTTGATATTTGTAAGTCTCAAATAAAAAAAAATTCATCAGAAAACCAATTTGTAAGAAAAGCGACCTCAGTCGATCACGATACTCAAGTTAGTAACTGATAATTGGAAAAATCGCAGGTCAATGAGTAACTGAAAACCTTCTTGAAAATCTACTCCCTGACAAATTTCAAAGTTTCAAAACTTCCTATTCAATTGAAGCAATCCAAACTGAGACTCAAACTTCTTGCCATCAGATTTTACTCATTGAATACATCCATTCCATTTCACCTTCAGTGCATTTCAATGGTCCAAATTTCATCTTCATTACCTGGGAGAGGACTATGTTAAAAGACTTATACACTTCGAACAAATTTCGTAAGCACGATCGTCTACTTTTGCTTATATAAGTATATATATAAAGGGTAAGCACGACGAAAGCAAAACTATCCTTTTACATCTGAGCGAGTTCTTGGCAAACTTTTCGGTAACATTACTTACCTTTATGAACGACATAAATTTTCATCAAAGGCTACACTAGCTCGTGTCGTGGGACAAAGGTAGAATAAACTTTACGACTCTTTGTAATATCTTCCTATAGTTAATTTGAACGAAGGAGATTTTGTTTCTTTTGGTGTACTAATATAGTTGAGTCCAGTGGTTTGTTCTTCCGGAATCGCCTGCATTCGAGTGTTTTTTAAAATAGAACTTCAAGCATACTTGGTCAGCTTATTATCGTACTCTGCATCTGCCAGAGACGCATAAAAGTAAGTATGCCTAATTTTCCCCCTAATTTTTGTCGATTTTGACTTTTTTTTTACAGTCACCAAGAGCTTTGCTATAACAAATCGGTGCAACTATTCTTGATATTTGTATCCTATCTCATTTTTTTCTTCCTTTGTCCCAACTTCAAAATGCTACTTGCACAATGGTAAAATTCGATTTTTAGCCGATTCTACGCCCATATTACTGAAAAAGTGCAGTGTGCCTATTTCGATTCCATGGGCTTTAAAAGAATTCCTTCTTTCTACAAGGATATCCTCCAACTTAACTCAGAAATTTCGAGGGGTATGAGAAAAGCCACAAAATAAGCTGAAGAACGTCTCATTGGGACCACGGAAAGACGAGATTCTGGTTTTACGAAAAACCCAGATAATCCTTCGGAGAGAAGCTCGTCATACACAATGAAAGCTAATGAAGCGGGCACTCTCTTGATTCACAAAAAAATCATCTGGTGCAAGAATTAAGATAGCTTGACTCCAATCTAATAACAACTCATTTTGTAGATCTTGAATCAAACATCAAAATGAGCTGAGATACGTTGAAAAATATTTAGGCGGGCTAAAGTTCTGAGAAAAACAAAGACAGTGAGGGCAAATCAAGCACATTCAGCTCAGCAGTTGTACATGAAATGCATTGAATGGTCATCTTTTTGATTATTACAAAATCATTACAGAAAGTAGTTCCTATTCTCAGAGCAAGTTCCTTCTGAAAATAAGATGCGACAAAAATCAAGACATAAACCATTAAGGTTCAGAAAAATCTTCGTCTTGCCATACGAAATTTTCTCACAGCCGATTACCTTTGTTATCCTGAATTTGAAAAAAGTCAAAGCCTAGTAAAATCTCTATCGTCGACCAATTTGAGATTAGCATTAACTTCAGTTATATCGAGTCAATGAAACACAGTGAAGAGAGATGAAGGAAGTTTCTCTGGGAAACGTGGAACGTAAATCAAGATCTATTATCAACATTCGAAACAAGAAGTAAAAATACGCTGCTAAAAGAAACTAGCAAAGTGCTTTCTCAAAGTGGTATCTGCAAGATATCAGTCTGTAATAAATAAGTCAGATTATTCAACTGAAAATCAGATCAAATATCTTGATTTAAACGGAAATCCTGAAATTCAGATGTATTATCTGATGGAAATGAGTAGATGGAGTCGTTTTTGAAACTTCAATCTAGACAAATTCTATCAACAATTTCTTCTGTAACGATTTCGACACTCTTGATTGATTCTTTGGATTGGTATTATCTGTCAAGAGATCTTCTGAAATTTTCGTTCGAGCCGTTTTCTGAGATGGATTTTCACCGCAAGATATTGAAATCCCAGGGCAAGCTGTGATGGAGTTGTTAGCTAACCTTTTGAATTGGCGCGATTAAATATCAGAATTTTTCATTAAGTGATCCCGATTTGAGCTCCCCTACAGATTTGTGATCAAAACAAAAAATGATATTCCTTAGGTAGGAGGATGTGATTTGATTCAAATTTGGTGCGATGTAGAACTCCTTCCTGTGAGTATTTTGTATTTTTGTTTGAAGTTACGTTAACACGTTCGCTGCGACGGCGAAAATCGCGTTCGGGTCCTGTGTGCGATGGGCCCCACCGGTGGGGCCCGTCGCACTCGCAGTGAAGGTGTTAACATTAGATATCTTGCGAATTTTTCCTCCCAAAGCTTCCGAAAACACAATTGACAATAACGAAAAATTTGTAAATTACGAATCATTTCTGGCAAGCGATTTAAGCCAAGTTTAAACTTAATTTTTGACGGATGCTTTGGTTATATTTGGGCTGGAATTCCCAGTCAAACTCGATTGACTATGTTCCAGTAAGTCCCCTGGTAGAAATTTACTTCGATGTAACACATTAATAGACATATAATGGCTATTTTTGGCCAATTTTGGCTGAAAATGGCCATTTTATGGCTAATAATGTGTTACATGAGGATAAATTTCCACCAAGGTCTTGGGGTGGAAAATTCACTCACTTGAGGTAGAGTGGTAATCTACTCCAACGAATTTAGGCTGGAATTCATAGTCGTTAATCCGAGATCAGGATGGGCGGATTTAAGGCGCTGTGATCGCCATGGCGAGGCATTTTACATCTGGGCACAGCGATCGCAGCGCTTCTAATCCGCCGATCCTGATCTCGGATTAACGACTATGAATCTGAGCCTTAGAGTGACTTCTTGTACTAAGAAGAAAAAAAAACGCAATCATCACCGATTGAACTGAATACCTTGAAACTGCAAAGAAATTTATACCCATTATAGACACAGAAAGAAAAGAAAATATCAGGAAAAATCGTCATCCGAAATTCCCTTGCAGAACCGTCGTCGACCATATAGGAATGTTTCATGCAGACAACAAGCCTAACGCTCCAGAATCGAAAAGCTCGCACGGGCTACAGAGCTTTCCGTCTGTCCCTTTCTCGTGAATTTTCGAGCTTGCAAGCACTTGGTATAGGTGGTATACTATACGTGATTGTATTCCCCTGAGAGGACAGTTTCGTGCTCGTGTTTAATTCTATCCTTTTTTGAAGCAGAATATATATATCTATACCATAAGAGTAAAATCTCGTGGGTTTGTGAAAGCCTTGAATCGTGTCGCATAGTATATAACGTGTGACAAAGCTTGGGGAACACTTTATAGGGCGAGAAATGCCCTCTCTTATACGCTTTTCAACAGTGAGAGGCCTCTCTTTTAGGCTCTGCGGCAAAATCCCAGAGAGATGCGTTTGACCGCATTCGTAGATTCGTACACATACGTGCTTATATATATATATATATATATATATATATCTATGATACGACCATAGGGGTATATCTATGAACCGGAAAGCTTTTGGGCAATTTTGAGGTGGAGTATTTCATCTGTTAGAGGAAGTTTCGGAAAGATATTACGCTTTTGTGGAATGGTGGTATTCCGAGTGTAAGAATTTTGATTATGAGTGGATTTTGTGGGAGAAATTCTGGTTATCAAGTGATGGGAGGACAGTGAGATTAATTTGTGAGTTACTTTCGTGGTTGCATAAATGAAGTGACATGAAAGATTTGGTGAGTGAAGCTCACTTTTAATAATTATCGGTTTGGAAATATCAGTAAAACCCAGCTTTGCCATCAAGTCGAGCTTGAAGAATTAAAATGTCAAAAATTTGATTTATCTTCAATTTTCCCTCATCAAAAAAAATCACTTCATGCGAGCCTTCCGAAACAGAGTTGATGAGGGTTAATTGAAACTTTTGACGAGTTACTCGTTTAAATTTTCATCTTTGCTCCACAAAATATCTGCCAAGCACATCACTCTTTCTCGGTGTCAAGTTTTGTACTGATAAAAAGATATTGGTATCGGGTACACTTGTGTTACAATTTCTGAATTTCAAAGAGATAAACTCCGTTTACGTATTCTAAAAAATTTCATTCTTTCTATGAAAGTCTAATTTTGCCATGTCAAAAGTTGAATCTATCGAATGTACTTCCGATATATCAACTCACAAGTTTTCTGTAGAGTTTTAGTCCTTAAAATATATACTTACATCATAATTTGGTGAAAAAAATTCACGAGCACGTAAGCGAATATGGGTCGACATTTTCAAGTGCTACAAGGTTCTACCCTTATACATTATAAAATCCAAAGTATAATACACAGTTTCGTGATAATCTGTGTCACGTTGTGTGCGCACCATATATAGGGGAGATAAAAAATATTCAGAGGGCGAGAAACGAAGCGTAATGTGCGCAAGAGCTGTTGGGGTTCTTCGCGCGCTAAAATTACAGTTTGGTGCGTGTGTCGCGTGCTAAATTAAATGCTCTCACGTGCGTGATACGAAAAATCTATAGTCTCCCGAGGCCTTTGAAAAAGATTTGAAACAGAGTGGTGTTACTTGCTTGAACACGGCAATGAGATTTTTTGACTCTTATACAGAATGTACGATGGATTCTGATTTTGAAGGGCTAAGGTCATTTGTTGAGTCATTGATCGGAGATATTTTTCAATTTCTGCGGGTGAAAGTGACTTTTGGGTGCTCTTTTCAAGATTTCACTCACAGTTGATAAGGAGTAGTAGATTTCGCACCGAGATTATGAGGTTGTAGCTCGCTTCTGAGCGATTGGTTTTCGGCTCGAGCCGCAAGCGAGGGTCGAAATAATTGTTCAAAAGCGGGGAACCTCATGAACGAATGGCGAATACTATTTTATGCAATTTTGCAAGCACTCAAACATTAGAAAATTGCATAATAGTGGATTACGATACAAGGGTAAAAAAAGTATGTTTCTCACTCTAAAGATGCAACAACCAGATTTTGTTACCGTGTATCACATGCTGCTACTTTTTAACCAACTCTGTGCGTGCAATAAGTGAAAACCCGTGTGAAAAGTGAATTTTTGTGCATGCATGACGTACCTATCAAAAAATAGTGTTCGAAAGACGCTTTGAAGAATCTGACTCCTGAAATTTCTCGTGATTATTATGACCCTCACTTCCGATTCGAACTTATATCTTTCGGAATAAGAAAAAAAAGTGTTCACATCTCTTGAGCCCAAAACTTCCTACTCTCCCACAACCACAATTCAAAAAATTAACTCAACTCTAGATTGAATAAAATTCCTATGAAAATACTGCTCGTATTAAATCCTCTACTCACACCAGAACAAACGGTAAAAATTCACAGCCCTTTTCTCATCGCAACTCCCCCAAAAACTCATCAAACTAAATTATTCCAATTTTTATTGTACATACATACACTCAATCCCACTTCTTAATCTTTTTTTTTTTCTAAATTTCTCATAAAACTCCGAAATCGTCGAGAAACTTGTTACGATTCAGGAAGAGAATACGCCCTCTTCTCACTTTTCTCACTTGCCGTAAAATACCTTCCGCTCACGTCCGTGAGACGAAGTACGAAGTATCTATATAGCATCGCAGCTGTCGGTATCAAGTCTAGCCTCGCATCCCCGCCTATTCCCCCTATGAATAAGTAACGAGTCTGTTGGTAAGTAATGCTATATATCCAACCCCCCTCCTTCCTATCCTTCCTCATCCCACTTTTAACCCCGGAAACTCGATCCTTGATGAAGTATCGAGACTGACTATGTTATATATGTATATACGAGGATACGAAAAAATCTCCTCGCACCCGTCGAATCACACGAGAAAGTGAACCTTGCGAACCTCAAACACTTGTACAACTTCTGAGGCCTCCTCCAACAACTATGCTGTAGTAGTATGTACATACTTGCTCTCTGTACACTTGTTTCCCTTTTTTTTTTCTTACTAGGATTGTTTTTTTTTGCTTTGAAACTTGAGTGGATGTTTGAGTATCTAAATTCACGCGAAACTCGGTTGACCTTTTTCAATCAATTTTTTTTAGTGGATTCAATACAATGTATGTGTGTGTGATGGCTAAAATGTAAGGGTAAAATTATTCGTAACCAAGTTAATTTGTAACCGAGTCCATTAGTCGTTATACCGCTGCTTTTTTGCATTTAATTTATCCTCGCTTCTACTCACGATGAAAAAAGAGACTCGTCGACGAGTCGAAGTACTTTGCATACATACTTAATTGGGAGCAGTTTTAGCGATTTTCAACTTCAGAAATTTGCTTCGGATGTTCAGCAACAGTTTCCAGAAGCAATAAGTTTGGTCAGAGTCCTCTTATACACTTTTGTGAATAGCCAACTATCCACTCAAAACTCTGTTTCGCGTTAAATATGCTTCATTTATGCATATACCAACGTTATATAATTTAACAAAGTTTTTTGGGTAACTCAAAAAGTTAACTTGGTTAGGGGCTCGGTTTCCGTGTTTAGTTCGCTATGTTATTCGCGAGGTTGATTTAATTTTGTTTGTGTTCAAAATTATATACTGTAATACATACGGTGGAAAGAAAATTTGATAGCCAATAGAAAAATGCATTTGCAAATGTATTTTTATTATCACGTGAACAAACTCAATAATCACGAGTCAGTCCCTGCGGCTATTTGATTTGGGAATTCTAATCCAACCGGAAAATCAATGCGTTAGCAAAATCGTTCGTTGATTAGTAATGCTCTGATAATCCTCGGGTAGGAGTAAATTAGCACGAGAATTAGCACCCGAATATTGGCTACCCACTGTTACCTCTTGACCAAATATACACTGGGTTCTGCTGGGGTTACTATTTTCCATAATTGGGAACAGAATTGTTCAAATGCAGTCCTTATGCTACACGAGGTAGGTGTACCCAACTTGACCCTGCTAATGGATTTTCTCAAATACTCTGGTATACCCCAACATTTTTCAACGTATTTTAGCTCATTCTTAAGCTCTTTTTAAGACCTTTAAAATGTATTGAACTGCATTTAATCTCGATGAGTTAGAGCCAAACTGTCCTAATTTTCTCCCCAAAAATGATGTAAATTAGCGATAAAATGTTTTGATCGCCGTGCAAACACATTTGTAGCTTTTAGCTGGCCCAAAACACTCTTTCCTGGTCACGTTTTCGAGATGACTATTTGGGGGCATGTTGGGTACACTCCGATTTTGGCATCCTCGTTCTACAAATCATTTCCGTGTTTTGCACATGAAACAGCACCAGATCTGACTTTTGCATTTCTGAAAAATAAATTGAAAAATGAATTGTTTTGAAGAAGGAATCTAATGCACTGAAGTACGCCGAGTTTGATCAGATTCAAAAAATTTGGCGACGATTTTACTAAACGCAATTTCCTCGGCAATTTGTCAACCGTGCAATCACTAAAAATGGAAGAATCACTTTGAAATTTTTTGGGGAACGCAGGAATGATTCGGAGTCGATCCAAACCACTTATTTTCTCATATCTTAACATAACAAACGTGAAAAAAAATATGCGGGAAGGTCAACGAGTGCCCATTTTTGAGATGGGCATATGGGTACTTGCAAAACACAAAATACAGTTAATTATAGTTATGCCAGTGAATCCACACAACTCGAGCCAATTAAAATTGTTCACTAAATCGGCGAATATATACATCCCTGTCAAAGTAGAAAGAAAAAAGCAACAGGATTAGCTCATACAGATTTTTCTCGAAAAACTTTAACGAGCTTTTCCAACCTAAACCATGCAGAAGATTTTAATGAAATATTTTTCATCCCATACGTATAAATGTAGATATATCATCATTGCATCAGCCAACCCGTGACGCAATCATTTTTTCGTCTGTCTCTCTCAAAAATGAGCATTTTCGCGAGACACCATATATACATGCGCACCGTGGTGCAAAATATATCGTCGTAACATTCTCGCATCATTCCACGCTCGATATTTTATTTCACCAAGCGACAACGGACAATCTCGATCCTCTAATGGAACCATCGAAAAAAATTTGATTAAATTTCCATAGAGTGCATACGTCAGGATACAAAAATGTTGTATCGGCGTGTTTAGGTATATGGGTATTATCGCGAGAACTTAACCGGAATGTGTTACGGCCTTGCATTTCGACGAGCAAGCTCCGAACCACTCCACTCAAATTTTTCTACACGTATTCTATTGAAATACGATTAATACTAAAGTTTCAAGTCGATCCATCAAGCCGCCTCTTATATTTTCAAAGATCAAGGGTCGAAATATCAGGTCCGTGTCTTATATACACGTATATTCTTAGGGCTAGCTTCGAGGTTATCAATCTAGTCGGATTTCTCATATTTTTCTCTCTAAAGTACGATAAATATACGATAAAAGTACGATATTGAATCAACCTTTTTTTCATAGGTATTATGTCCAGAAGTCTGAATCTAGTTTAGTCCCCAAGCTATGTGCTTCAATCTTGTTACGGAATTTTCACTAAAAATGAGCCCTTTTCTTAAAATAACGACAGCACATCCCAAATTCACTCTGAAGGACTTTGTCCCGGACAAAATTTCAAGTATATATGTCAAACAATCGAGTCTCACTACGAGAAAGGGCCCTGAATCAAAGTTCCTAGTGCTGCATGTACATTTGTAGCCGAAAATTAGCCATGTAATTGAGTTATGTCAGATCCATGTATACCTCGTAACGCTACAAAAAATCAATTCATTCGGGCGGGAACAATACTTTCCACTGAAGTATGGTGGGAATAGATGAAATCTACAAGGAAAAGTTTCTATGTCGACTCTGTTATTTTTGCGAGCGATTTTAAGGCGAAATGTCAGTTCCGTGCATGTCAATTCCATGCATCCAAAAGCTGTTCCTTGCAAAACTCGATAGCACGAAAAAGACGGAGGAATGAAATTAATTGGCCCAGAGTAAGTGTTTCCGACTCAAATCAACCATCTAAACACGAGTTCCAAGGTCATATGGCCCCATCGAGTCAGGATTCCTCGCTAAAGGCAATGAAACTCCAAAAACCGCAAATGTTCCGTGCACTACCTTCCCTATGTCTTATACATGTGAAAACCACATTTACTGTTCCAAGTCGATCCCAAAAAATTTCTGCATATGTTTGATAACATGTTATCACTCAATATGCGGGAAGAATGGAAATAATTGGGATAGACATGCGAGGCGTTTATTTTTCAACTTCTGAATTTTTGGTGTGTAAGTTTCCGCGATAATGCCCATATGCGTATCGTACGAGTCAAACGCTGCCCGTCCGGTATTCGAATTTTTCGCCATTGCTGTATCAGCAGATTCAGCACTTGACTCAAAAATAGCCTCTCAGCCAACTCAATCTTTTCGTTAAATCATCAGCGGAGTATTTCAATACTTTTAACCTGTGATCCCTAAACCCAAGACAAAAAGAGTCGACGAAAAATTGAGCCTATTTACGAGGCAAAATTTGATTTCGATGAGCTTTTTCCTCTGGCTCAAGATTTAAGAAGTCAAGAACCTTGTATACTTTATACAAGAAAAAAATACACACCTCTTACTATTCAGACTATAAATGTGCACATACATACATACATACATCTAGACACACATACATACCTCGAGAGCATATTCCGATTCAGTATATGAAACGTCTGCCAGAGAGATATTTCGGAATCGACCGCGTAGCATTTAGCTTTTTCTCGTAAAAAGCATATCGCCCATGACGTTTTGCTTTAGCCTCTCTCTGTCTCTCTAAACTCTCTCTTCTCGTCTAGCAAACTAATCCTGGACTCTGCAAACCTCTCCTCACTTCCCTCCCCCCACACACACACAAATATCCATACTTACACACATTCATTCACGTATTATACAGGTAGAGCTTGCAATATCAGTCCGAGGGTAGATATAGCCAAAGAGTAAAATCCATGTATGTACCTTATCTATAGAGAAGTGGGATATTGTACGATGTGCCACCCATATATATATATATAAGTAATAACGTGCCAGAGATGGCGTAAAGAGTAAACGTATATAATAACAGCACCAGACTACACACACACACACACACATGTAGGTATCGCGTGAAAAGTATAGTTGGCAGGTGGTATGCTATAGAATGGGACATGTATACAGAAAGTTCGAAGGAATTTTTTAACCTGTGTGATATAGAAAGAGTCTCGATTGTCGACCTCGTGCCATCCCTTGAACCAGCGCGCATCAACCCCTCAACTCCCCCCCCCCTATCAACACACACACACACACTCACAAGTACGTCAGAGAGGGTGCGAGGGGCCAATGCGCGAATCGAGCTTGCGGCATCTCTGTTTATACATATATGGTATATAGATATATATATATACCTATAGCCAGTCGCAGCTGCGCGATGGCAAAGCTCTCCTCAAACGTTGGTTGGATGGCGACCTATCGATCGTATATACCTATACCTATATCCACAGAGTATTACAGAGTAGAAAGAGAGAGAGAGAGAGAGAGGGTCGACGCGTGGCCACCGACGACGATCGAAAACCTGCTCTTTTCTTACTCATTCTCACTTTTTTGAGCTTGCAAAGCTCGAAAAATCCTAATATGTACTCACACGTTTGTACACATACGTACATGTCAACATTACTGTATTATTAGAGCTTGCGAGCTTGCACACAAGGGATTTTGTGTAAATATTTGTTGACATGTGTGTGTGTGTGTGTGTGCTTTTTTGAGGTTAAGTTACGTGTATGGGATAAGAATGAGATAAAGAGCTGTGAGGAAGTAAAGTTAAAGAGCTTTGACGAGTTTTGAGTAGGGTATAGGGTAGTACATACATACTTTTAGGAAAAGAGAGCTTGCAGAGAGGAGTTCTTGAAAGCGCATCGTGGTGAGTGTGGTGTTCACTCGATTCCACTCTGCTGCCGACCCCTCACTGCATCTATGTATATACCTATGTATTTGTACTCGACAGTATTAAGGTAGTCTGTGATGTGACGCATTGCTCGGTTTGATGGTTTGTTGCACAGCGCAAGCTCGAAGCTTGCAGGTGCGATATCGCCCAGATGTGATGAAACTTCGAAGCGAGCTTTTTCTTTGTAACGCAATTCATGCTTTTGGCGTACCGTAGATCTACGCAGATTGACGTATTTTCAGTTCACCGTGAATATATATATATGTGTGTGTGTGTGAGTACATACTTCCTCGATTATTAGTCCAGACCAAGAGTTGTTGTTGCCACCGTATAAGAAATTATTCTGACGAAATATTTCTTGCGGTATTCACTTGAATACAATTTCTCATTTTCTTGGATGGGGGAAAACCCACCTAGTTACATCGGAATCTGGTAACTTTCCGATTCTCAACACTTGAAACAAGTATCAATAGCGGAAAGATATCAAATTCACTACGCGATATTCTCTACAATATTCAATTGAAAAAAATCCAAGTTCTCGGATCGGAATATCCTGTTTGTCGTCAACAATTACAATAAACAGTTCTCAAAAGGGTATCATAAGCGTACTTGTACCTGAATTTAACTGCCCAATCAAGGAATCTCATTTGTTCAATCCAAGCCAAACTATCTTGTATCTTGTATGAAAGCCGAAATTTCAACAGGGAAAGTCAATCCAATCGATTTAGAATCGAGGAATATTTTGAATTTAGAATAGAAAAATCTTACAGAATATATCTAAACAATTTCGGTTTGAATATGCTGTGACTAGATTTTTAACTAACACGGGTTTCCATCACCAAAAAGAGTCTTCTGAAATGAATGCAGCAACAAACTTCAGCCCGAATAATTATTTTACTCACGTTAGGTATACTCCGACCCGGACTAGATGTATAACGTCCCAGTTTCGTGTGTAAACTTCACATGAACTGCTTATATGTGTGTATAACTGTGTAAATGTGTTGGTAGATGCAGGCGCTTCCGCTTTTTTGGTGAATCACGCGAGCACTTGGCTTTACACTCATAAGTTTTGCCTCGTATACGTGTTTGCGATAGTTGGGCATATTGTAAGGGATAAATTGGTCGACTGATTTTCCTGTGAGTATATCTGTGTATGTCTAGATACATTGTGTGGTCGAAAAGTAATCAATCCCTCTTTTTCGTCAAGATTCGCTCGTTGGACTCTCGGTTGGACTTCCGAGGACGTGTGTTTGTCTGATTCACGCGTTGAGATAGCACTAAAAGTAGTGTATTCATGATGACTCAACCCTGAAAAAAGTTCAATTTTCAAGATATCGATTTTTGATGAATTGCGATCGCTATATTAGACAAGTTTCGCGCATTGGGGTTTCTCATAGTGTTTGATATTAATTCACAGTTTGGGATCAATGGGAGATGTTTACACAAGCTCACAAAAGAAAAAAAAAAGATTTCTGATCAGAAAAGGGGAAAGTAATTTCTAACCTATTTTGAGCTGCTAAACAAGAAGTCCGGATTCTGAACGGCTATATTCTCCCCAGTCGTTTTCGAATTATGGCCGTATTTATGGATTTACCAAAATATCTAGGTATGACTTCTTGCTTTTAGGAGGAGAATAAGTATCTTTTACAGCAAAATTCAAGGCGGGATCGTTCTTGTCATTGAATTTTACTTCAAAAATGTATTTTTCTCAAAATTTTTGTACACCCTTGGAAGCTAGAAGAATCCCTAGATGTGCTAAAATTCCCTAGACGGGATATTTTCATCCTGTACCAAAATTGTGACTAGATAAGTCAAAAGTAGGGGAAGGATCGAATTCTACGTCAAATTTCACGCCGAAAATGCTTTCATTTGGCAATTTTCAGCAATTCTTGGAAGCTGGAAGGCAACGTGAGTGAAAGATCACAGATCTCAGGCTCCGTATCAGTACATGGATGCGGTGTAATTCTAGTGACTTTCTTGTTACTAGAATTTTACTCTTCCTTTCATTTCTGGCTCCTAGCATTTCTAAAAATCCCTGAAAAATAAGTTTTTGACGTAAAATCTGACGTAGAATCCGATTTTGCCCTTAGTTTCGACCTACTTAGTCACCATTTGGGTCCTGGACGGAAATACCTTGTCTATGGCAATCTAGCAGATTCAGGGAACTCTCTAGCTTGCTAGGGGATACAAAAATCTTGGAAAAATATGTTTCCGACGTAAAATTTGATAAAACAAAACGAACTCGCTCTCAGTTTTGCTGTAAAAGGTTTCTATTCTCCTCTAAAACGCAAGAACTCATACCTACTTAGGTATTTTTGTAAACCATAAATATGTCCATAACTCGAAAACGACCAAGGAAAGGTGATATTCCGAGTTTGGATTCGTGTTCAGCAGTTTATAAAAAAAAACCGTCAGAAATGACTTTCACCTTTTCTGACCAGGAAACGTTTGTTTTTTTGTGGGCCCATGTTATCGACTCGATTCTGATAACCAAGTGGTCACATCACAAATCATTATGACGGATTGGTCTCGCGTCAGTTTGTCATACTCCAAAAATATAATTCTCACTCATGGTCAATCCTGAATTCAATCAAGAAATTGATGAAAAAAACCCTTAAAATTGCTGTTGACACGAGGTTTCATAACATGCCTAATCAGATATTGCTGAAAATTAAAGAGGGATTGAATCCCTAGCTCTATAAAAACTAGTCATATATTCCTACTTTTTGAACCGGCCGGGGTCTTGCTATCTTGATTATTAGAAAGAGTTCGCAACTGAGTAAGAATAATTCACCATAATTTATCATAATAAAAGCCATATGATTAGTTTGTTCATTAATTATTATAATTTCGATGCCTCGTGACCTATCAAACCAGACATTCAACTCTCTAATAAAAATTTTTGAACGCACTTTACGATAAGCTTTTGTTCAATCTTCACACACTATGATAATAATAGCATGACTTTGAGTTAGATTCGCTCGAATCCACGCGCTCGTAGTCAAAATTATCTCCTCCCAGAGTATAGAGAGAGAATAAGAGTATATATTGTAGAGAGTGAGCCCCATTCAAATTTCCGCGCCACTGTTTCAAAGCCTTCTAATCTTTGCTATTCAGCCTCTGAGCAAGACAAAGGCACAGTATAGTAGTAGCCAGCCTCGGCCAACAAAACACACTACCTGCGATATTACAATTCCCGCATTTCACATAGGAAACTTCTCTCACACATTTCACCATCATTCTGCACACACATACACACACACATACACACACACCGAAACCCACCCACATACCCACTCACAACATTGTGTGAAAAGTGTTAACCTACACAATTACATGGAATGGAATTCAAAATCATTAAAGAAAAATCCCTTGAGGCATCCAACATACTCTAATTCATACAGAATAAGCTGCAAGCTCGAATTATTGGATTACTTCAGAGACTTTGGTACTAATATACAAGCAACCTTAGACTTTTACATACACAAGAGTCTTGTCACGGTAATACGACCATTCAAGTTCTTTCGGAATGTGAATAGAGCGAAGGTAGCGTATATAGAAGGGGGTTAAAACGAAGGAAAAGGTGAATTGCAAAGAGATGAAAGAAAAGGGTAGGTAGAAATTCTTGAACAACAACTCATTGAGAGTTTGAGAGCTTGCACGTCTCTGCATTTAGCTTGAAAAGCATCAATGACTATGTATATATATCTACTACACGTATAGAGGATAAATAGAAGTACACACATACATAGACACAAACAAACACATACAATCACATGTGGTTTGTGGGCGATTGGTAAGACCGATATCTAATGAGCGATGGAGACCGAACAAAAAAGAATCTGAACCCGCGGGTTAGCACACAAACACAATACTTGCAAGACAAAGAAAATGAGCTTTTATTAGTGCTTGCGGTGAGAAGAAGCTGTAAAAAAGAGCGATTGATCCTTACACACATACATTCACAAAGACTGAATTGAAGTGAGCTTTTTCTTTTAGCAGTGCTGTATGTAGTGAAGCGAAAGGCTATTACTAATGCTGGAACGAGAAAAAGCGTGATTGTCTATTGCGACGACTTGGATTTCTTTGATGGGATTTGAGACATGCGAGATTTAACGCACGAGTTTTAAGTGAAATGATTGATCTTGAGGATTGGTGCTTTACGTTGGATTTTGATTGTGATTTTAGCGCCTGTGACAAAATTGCGCGGTTACTTCTGTACTCATCTTTTATGAAAGTCTATCGGTATCCATGAAATTCGAGGAGTCATTTGAAGTTGAATTTTTATGTATTATAGGATTTTCTTTATATTATATGTCTGTGACGATTTAATTGTCTCCAGAGCATAATACAGAGCAGTGAAATAGACGAACCTTTCATTATGTTTTTGTGGCATTGTAATGAAGGATTTGTGGGTAACATCCGTCAATTTCATACTCTGGTGATAATTTTCATGAGTCAACAATCTGGGAATGGAATAACGATTGAAATATTAAATCTAGTTTATGAAGATTGTCTTGAAATCCATCAAGTACACGGGCTCACCAAAAAAGTTTTCTGATCGAAAAAAAGTGGAAGACATTTTTCTCGTATTTTGAGTTGATTAACATGAGTCTTAATTCAGAACAGCGCTATCCCCTGTTCATTTTCAAATCATGGTCATATCTATGGGTTTCAAGTTCAAGTGTGAATGCGTTTTTGAGCTTCACGCAAGATCATTTTTACCATCTAATTTTACGTCGAGAACATATTCTTAGAGAATTTTTGTACCTTCTACAACGACTAAAAAGTCCTAAATGAGCTGAAATTCCCTGGATGGGGTATTTTTGCCCTAGATCAAAATGGTGACTAGATAGATCAAAAGTGAGGTAGGGATTGATTTTGACGTCAAATTTTGCGTCCAAAAAGTATTTTTTGAGAATTTTCAGCGATGCCAGGAGCCAGAACTGACAGGCAGTACAAAAACCTTCAAGAGAATCACTAAAATTATCGTTTTCCAGCTTCCCAGCATCGCTGAAAATTATTAATCAGTACGTTCTCGACGTAGTGTCTGTCTTAGAACTCGATTCCGCTCTTAGCTTAGACCTATCCAATCATCATTTTGGTTCAGGGCAAAAATACCCCGCCTAGGAAATTTTAGCACATCTAGATTTTTTTTCTAGCTTCCTAGAGTGTAGAAAAACTTTCAAAAAATATGTTTTTGGCGTAAAATTCAATGGTAGGAACGACTCCGCCCTTGGTTTTATTGTTAAAGGTCGCAATTTGTCTCTAAAATGCAAATACTCGTACCCACGAGGAACACCCAGTGGAACACGGATTTGGCTGAAACTCTGGGGATAGTCTCCTTTTACCGCCAAAAGATGAAACCCATAGCTGCACTTACAAATGCCCAATCGTTTTCGAGCTGCAGCTCATAACATTAGCATTACGAGTATATCTATACATATATTTTTTGAAAATGGGCTCATATGGGCAATGCTAATGTCATAGGCTATAGCTCAAAAACGGTTGGGCATTTGCAAATGCGGCTCTGGGGTTCACTTTTTGGTGGTGAAAGGAGACTATTCCTAGAGTTTCAGCCAAATCCGTGGCCCACAACCCCTAGGTGCTCCTTGCCAGTCATTTTTGTAACCCATGAATGTATATCTATAACTCAAAAACGGTTAGCATAAGGTGCTGTTCTGAGTTCGGATTCGTATGCCAGATATACTTTCCACCGTTTCTGATCAGAATAGTACGTTTTGCGCCGAGGTTATGGCTCGAAGATGAGATTGTGGCTCGCTTCTGAGCAATTGGTTTCCAAATAGTTGTGCACGAATGCCGAAATAATCGATCGGAAGCGGGCAACTTTATGAACCTGGCGCGAATACTGTTTTTTGACACACTGTGCGAGAAAGTATCTCTTTTTCGCACTGATTTTTCAGTTTCTCTCACAGTTTGTCGAATACACAGTTTGATATACGGGAGTGAAACTCATTTTTGCTATACTGTTGCATCGAAATGTACTATTTTGCAATTTTGTAGGTACCCTAACATCGAATAATTGCGAAAAACTTTTCTTTGTAGGCCTGTGTTGTATTCATCATTTTATCCTAACCAATTACGTTTTTCCACGTTTCTTATGAATTTCATTGAAATTACCGGCACATCTACTATGTTGATTAGTGAAAATAATGAATTTTCTGATGATTCTTTAGACAATACAACAGATTGATACGGTTTCTGCACCGAGCCAAGATAAAATAAAATGAGACTGCGATAAAAATCAAGAAGTCTTTCAAAATCATTTGCTCTTCAAAAAAACTTCCGAGTGAAAGGAGTTATGAAACTGGATTCACTTATAATCAAGTCTACCCTCTCATTTCGAATTGCATTCTTTTTCTCTTTTTGAAATTATATTTACTGTCCTAGATACAGATTGCACCTCAATATTACTCATCTTCTGTACATCCAAAAGGCCCAGGTGACAAACGAGTGTTCCATGCTGTAGAACTTTGAAAATTGAAGTTGTAATCAAGTCCAGATCTTTCGACTTTGTGATACTTTCTTTGAAATAACCATCTCGTTATCACCACGCCTGATTTTAAAAGATATTGTATTTACTTTCTCGCTGTTATACATGCCGCTCATTTTCAGGCGTGCAACTCCTGACTTTTCATACAACTATACAAGATCTTGATGAAGAGAAGGAAAAAAAATGGAAGAGAATTGTACAGTGAATGCAAATCCGAGAGTGCGTCACTTGCAAGAGTTGCTATTCGTTACTCTCAAAAGTATGTATTCTATATAATTCTGAAAACAAAATGCACAAGAACGCATTCACACGAAATTTTTCTCAGTCGTGCAAAGAATAATTTTTTCTTACTAAGAAACAAGTGAATTTGCTGCATCACGAGGTGAACAGGACTTTTTTAATGAGGGTAGCAGTGATATGGATATATGTAGAGTACTTCATTATGTGCACAGTGTACATGACGAGAGATACGGGTTGAATGAAAATTCAGAAGATTGAAAAGATTCACGGGCTTTGGATACCAGAGTTTTCAAGATTATTATTTCTTTTTTTATCCATAGAAACGAGCTCAAGTGCGACACAGATAATATAATGTGTTCTGAAGTCTGTTTCATCATCGGTATTCTTCATTTTACTGATTATTTGACATCGCCGTGAGGCGCCACTGTTTTTTTACGAATGAACAAAGTTACTGAGTCTACAGATGTTCCATGTAGCATTGCCATGAAAAAGTGAGTCGATGAAATTTTCTTTGGGATAATATATTTTTTGATGATGTGCGGAAATTATACGCAAACATCTCGGATTTGAGCAGTATGTGTGTTCACACGGTTCAAGTTTCGTTATAACAACAGCTTACCAAGGTAGTCCGGAAGTGGATGTTTCACTTTTTCACCGGAAACTCGGAGAGCTTTCAAGCATCGTCGTCATATTCCGTTGTTTCATATTTTTGTGCATTTAAACACCGGTACAGTGTTACACCACGCCCGTTCGTCCATGTGTCGTCGTTCCGTAAATTTATATTCAATTTCCATGTATAACTCAAAATTTCGACGATACGAAGTTCGAGCCGAGAATCATCTGAATTGTGGTGGACAACTCGTAATTTGTCACCAATCACAAGAGTATCGAGAACAACTAGCCCGCGGGTACTTCCTAACCTATAACACAAGCACATTTTCGTTCACAAAAATTTCAAAATCTTTTTCAAATTTGGTCTAAACGAAGAATTATCTAGGCCAAGTTAGACGATAATAACTCATGTATAGTTTTTCACGATAATTTTGCCCCTTTAGCCAAAATTATTACTTTGTAAAAAGTGAGGACAATTGCATCTATGCTTCCGTATATGGAGAATATTCAAAAATTCCCGATCAGCTTTATGTAATAACAACTTTCACGCAGACAAAAGTCTTTAAATTATTTATTCTACCAAAAACAGTTTGTACTTTTTGCACTTACAAAGCGTCTTGGTATATACTTATATACGAACAATTTCGTGCATGTAAACTTGGCTCTTGACGCCAACACTACTACCATCACACACCATCATACCATTATACCATTACTAAGATCTATGCAGTAGAGTATAATATAGGCAAAGCGTTTTGCGTATAACGCTCCTATTCATTGTGAGCCAAAGCGGCTCGCCGCAGGATTTACGGATCGGTTATATGCGGGAAGGTGAAGGCCCTCATAGCGTCGTTGGGGTGACTATATATAGGGAGTATAGTAGCAAAAGCGAGACGAAGGTGCAAGCAGCTATCGCAAACCTTCCAACCCTCTCATGTACCGTATAAATACGCACTCGCTCACATTATACAAGTTGCCGTTATATAAATGTACACGGAAGGGCAGAAACTATATATCAGTGATTCCGACGAAGGTGTGATTTTCCGTGTTTCAAGCTCCCTCGAGTTTCTACGACTAGGGATGTATGTATCATAGCAAGTTCCTAGGGTGTATTCTATTGGCCTGCATTTATATTAACGATTTTTAGGCGATTCTACCACCCCCGCATTTTGTAGAACTTGATAAAGAGTCGAAATGTCCATTCCGTCTCCTGTAAGCAACCCAACTTCGACTTTTGAATTCATTGCGATGCATATGCAAAGACAAAAGCCCCTATATGTAGCTATGCACTTCAATTCGTAGTACTTACAAATTATTATTAAAATAATTAAAAGCCCAGCCAAAATTTGTCCGTCAGCATCTCGCGTCTCGGGTTGCCTATCGAGAGGGGGTGGAGGGTCATGGGTGGCCGTATGGGTTATGGTTGGGTCATGGGTGGGTAGATGGATCAGTGGGGGTTAGTGGTCAGGTGGGTTGGTTGGTGGATGGATGGAATGGAAATCACTAAAGTTCAAGTGATACGTTCCACTGAATTTCAGTGGAAATTTCACTAAGAATGCGGTGAGAATGTCACTAAAAAATCAGTGGAAATTTCACTAAAAAATCAGTGAAAATTTCACTAAAATCCCAGTGGAAATTTCACTAATATTTCAGTGAAAATCGCTTGAATTTTAGTGGAAGTTCTACTGAGATTTCAATGAAAATCGTTGAAAATCGTTCAAGTTCCAGTGAAACTTTCATTGAAATTCCCGTGGAAATTTCTAGAGTTTCAGTGAAACTCTCACTGAAATTTTAGTGGAAATTTCTAAGGTTTCAGTGGAACTTCCAATGAAATTTCAGTGAAAATCGCTCAAGTTTCCACCGTCTATTAGATTCGAATAGTTGTCTATTTCAGTAGAATTGCATCATCGGATGTAAATAACTATCTCGAAATTAGTGTATCGATTGAGTCAAACGAGATGGCCAATAAGGGTATACATGATATTCATTGCTGAGGAGAGAAATATCCTTCGTGATTAGTTTTTCATCTAGGTACAAATCATAAGTGGGATAGGATTCGTGAGGCGAATAATCGTAGATTTCGCAATATCCTTCCAACAAATTAAATTAATTAAGCGAAATTTCCAGATTCTTACTGGAGATTCAGGAACCTCACTATGTGCAACATTACACCAACTCAATAGTTCTCAATCAAAGTTACTAGGTTACATCAAGGAAATTATTCTTTCCGAATCCACTGTATTATGAAATCTCAACGTTACATTGTTGAACTACAGAAGCATTTGAGGGGCCCATACCATATAAGAGACACTTCCAAGCTGGACGAGCGTTAGCGAGGTAGGCAATAACGCTAGTCCAAATTCAACCGCTAGCTCCCGTACCGCTATCCCGATCCTAAATTTTGAAGACGGGTTTGCACCGAGTCTGCTCGCTCAACACTGATTAGCTCAGCAAAGACCCCGATCGTCTACGAGGCCGTTTTAAACCACTAAAGTCATCATCCAGATACCAAATACACCCAATCTATGCGCCACATTAGCCGAAAACTATAATCTGCAGCCAGGCGCACCACATAAAAGTGGTTCCTAAATGGCGAACAAGATTTTCGGTCAAATTCGTATTTCCGTCCCCATGTTGTGCTCCTCCCCAACGCGCTATATCTCTTTGTGGAACACATTTTCTTGAAGTATTTGTTTGCATTAGAGCAAATCTATGCGGAGAAGAGACTACGATTGGTTGTCGAGCCGTGGGAATAATTTTAGTGGCGAAATGTCCTTTCCGTCCCCTCCGCAACCCCTTAAACTTGGCATGTCTTCGTCTGGCTTCACTTTCGAAAAACGTTAGCTCTAGATACTTTCTTTTTGTGCCCCAACAAGTGCCCAAATCAACTGCTACGAGACACCAGAACTCGTATGGGTCTGAAATAATTTTTGGACGAGAATCACTCCTCGTGACGATTTCAACCCCAAAAAATCGCGCTTTCAGCGGAATCACTCATATATGGTGAATTGCGAATTTAATGGGCCTACCGTCAGGTGCGATCTCCTACCCCTTTACCTTCTCCCTTCCTTCACCCATCCATCGTCTAACACTCAAGTATGATACTTATTCGTGTATGTGTATTGCACCTGTGCCCCTTTATACCGTGACTCCTTGATACACTTACACATTCTACGAGGTTAGACTAGACAGGAGGTTTGTGCAGTGTATTGCATACACAGGTACATAAAATGTATGGGGGTAGTATGGGGAGAGATTGGGAAATAGGGGTATAGTGATATAATCGCATAACCCACGTAGAAGGAGTAGTAGTACCTAACCTCACGATTACTTATTCATTCGCCATCGCGCGCCACCCTCAAACTCTCTCTCTCTCTTCCTGCTTTATATAAGCTCAGAGGGGGTCAAAATCGCGCACGTGAGCGCAATATGTTTGAATGTTCGTGCGGTGAAACCTCTCCGATATTGAGTATACTGTGTATCTGTATATCGGTTTAATGTTACTATATAGGTATTCAAACAGGATTGTGAGCAATGGTATATAGGTAGAGGTAGCACTCAATCCAACTGCATGTTTCGAAACCTTACCTATCTGCTGATGATGCACTGATTTTTCACTCGGAATATTTGTTATTTATTATTATGCCGCGCGTTTGGTCGTTGATGCTGGACGCTTTTACGATCGATTCTCTCGTCGTCCATGTAAATATTTCAATTATACTCGGATATTTACTCAATTTTGTTTTGTATGTGTTCCGAGTTTCATCGGCTCATATATTCAGGCTTATTGTGTGGACCCTTTCGATTGAATCCATTTGCATTTGAAATGGTGATGGAATATTTCTGATCCGAGGATATTTTAAAAGTTTTAGAATTGATGGATTTTTTCAATGCAGAGAATGAACTTGATAACTTGATAATAAAACCAAGGATAATTTGGAAACATCTGACTTCGACAAGTTTACAGGTTTGATCTAATCCTTGGAAAATGAGCATACTCCGTGAGCAGTGTCTGAATATTTTATGTGGATGGCGGTATAAGATTGTTTTTCAAAGACTAAAATGTCTTCCTAATAGCAGTTTCTGAAATGAAACAATTCTGAGGCTCGAGAGTTGATTGGCCCTGAGCAACGTGTCGAGTTCCCAACCGAAGATGTAATTAAAACTAGCATAAGTACCCTACTTGCTATCACTCGTTAGGCTTGTAAATGTTCATGACAAGTCGTGAGCTCCTAAGATGCTGTTTTAGTTCAATAATTATGGTTGTAAAATAATGATTGATGATCAATTCGAAGTTTCATAAAGAAGTTTCTTGTGAAGTTTGCCATGATGATATTATGTTCAACTATACTTGCTTATATCATTAAAAAAAATTTAGATTAACCTTTCTAAATTTTCGAAACGGCTCTTGAATACACCAAAGTCCCGAACTATTCAAAGATTTTTTAAATTAATAGTCGATATGGTGGGAAAAATGATCAAACAATACAACGGATCCGAAATATATCACGGCGCATTCAAAACGACACACGAAACATGATGCACTAAGCACAACGCTTAACGCATAACATAACATACGACCAATCAGTGAATTCTCACCGGACAAAATATCTGAACAAATCTGACAAAGCTTTTTGTCCCTGAGCTGCTGTTTCAATTCAAATCCGACTGTTTGTGGTGTCTTGATGTCCGTAATTGTGCCCTTAACATATCAGAATTGAAACCCAATCCCAAGACTCCAAACAGCGGCTCAGGGATAGAAAAGCTTTTTCGTAATTGCTCAGATATTTTGTCCGGTGAGTGTACAATCAGTCAATCAATCAGTCAGTCAGTCCCAAACATATCCCACACGGCCACGTGATATATTTTGATTAGATTAGACCGGGTCAGACCGAACCAGATCGGCCTACACCGAACGTGACCGAACTAAACCAAACCAGATCAACCAAGACCAAAATTGACCGAACCACATCGAACTAGACCTGACGAGATCGGATTAGACCGAAATAGACTGGACCAAATTCAACCAGATGGCCCGTATCAGACCGTACTAGCCCACATAAGACGGCACGAAATTGAGTGAGACTATATTAGACCGAGACAGACTGAACTAGAAGAACAAATTAGATCGCAACAGACCATATTAGACCGTACTAGATCGTACTAGTATCGGACTAGACCAAATTTATCGGAACTAGACCAATCTGGACAGAATCAGACCGAACTAGGTGCAACGATTCTCGTACGGTACTTGTACGGTACTAGAAACGTACTAGTAGCGGCAATAGTGCCGCACTAGTACCGAACTAGACCGTATTAGACCATACTAGATCGTACTCGTACCGTGAGAATGTACTGGTACCGAACTAGACCAAGCTCAGACCCAATTAGATCGAACCAGACGAAATTCGATCGAATTAGACCGTACTAGTACCGGAATCGACCAAATTTGTCCGAACTAGACCAATCTAGACCGAATCAGACCGAACTAGACCGGATTAGACCGAACTAGGTACAACGATTCTCGTACGGCACTATTAATTTAGTGCGGTACTAGAAACGTACTAGTACCGTATTAGTACCGCAGTAGTACCGCAGTAGTACCGCAGTAGTACCGCAGTAGTACCGTACTAGTACCGCACTAGACCAAATTTATCCGAACTAGACCAATCTACACAGAATCAGACCGAACTAGGTACAGCGATTATCGTATGGTACTAGTACGATGATTCTAGTGCGGTACTTGTACGGTAATAGAAACGTACTAGTAGCGGTACTAGTACCGTACTAGTAGTACCGAACTAGACCGTATTAGATCAAACTAGACCGGACTAGACTAGAACATTCATATTCATCCATGCATTTACCCGCCCACCTACCAACACATCGACCCATCCATGACCGATACGGCCATGCACCCATCATACTTCACTGTTTCCACGTATAGGCAAACCGATACGCGGGAATACGGACGGACAAGTTTTGAACTCGCGTATAATTATTACTAGCGTCATTTTCTCTTTGTGAATGTTTTTGATGGATCAGAGACACATGAAATACTTTTGCAGCTGAAAGATGATATTTGTAAAATGATGGGCGTCGATCGATTGTGAATTGAAAGGAGGGTTCTTGTGAAGTTTGCAGAGATGGCATACTATCAATTAGTGAATTGAACAATCTCTTGTATTCCTAACCCACACAGCCACGTAATATAATTCAGTCAGACCAGATCAAGTTAGACCAAACTAGACCGAACTTAATGTAACTAGAACGAACTAAACGTAACTACACCGAGTTAGTCCGAATCAGACCGAATTAAACCGCACTAGACCGCACTTAGATCACACTTGTACGGCGATGATTCTATTAGCACCTTATGTGGCCCTAGTTCGGTCCTAGCAGTACTAGCGCGGTTCTAATGGTACTAGTATCGAAGTAGATCTTACTAAACCGATCTAAATCGGACCAGACGAGACCATTCGCATTCATTCACCCATCCACCCACAGCCATAAAATTTGTCAGTCCCATAAATGATATCTATTCACCACCATCAGAAACCGTGATGTATGATTTAAAAGCCATAGTTTTACCTGAGAACTAGTATAGCCTTTTGAGATAATTGAGACCAGTCATTTGACTTTCACATTCACATCTCTGGTCTCGCGTGGTATTCAAGAGACACAAAAAAAATGTCAGCACCTTGCGTGGAACTTCATTCATTTATCGAGTTCCTAACCATAAAATGTGAATTTGGTTTTATTGAAGCGGCTCGGTATAAACTAATTTTCTTCTCGTCACATAGACACTACGAACGACTAAAACCACTTCAAAGAGCGTTCTACATCAAATCTCAATCTCCTGTTTCACATGCACTACTATCATCATCATCATTATCGCTTGTATACACCATTTGAAAAACGATCAACTGCAGGAAATGCATTTCTCTCTTCTCTCAATCAGAGCTATTCACTATATATAGCGGCGGAGTGACAATCAAACCCAACGTGATGTTTCCAACACCCAAAACGAACCTCACTATGTACACCCATTCACTCACTTTTCACACACACACACACACACACACTTACACACTTATGTAGGTGGGTACAAACGAGACATCAGAGAGACACGAAGCAGCAGCAGCATAGCAAGAGCTCGAAGCGCGAAAAAGCTCGTTAGGCAAATCGAGCGAAAGGAGGGAGTAAGAGAGAGGTGTAGTATAGAAACAGCGTTCTATACTCTATCTGGCTTTGGGCTCTACTGCTCTCTCAATCAGAATCACATCAAGAGAGACGAAGATGGTTGACAAGCTTTAGTCTCTCTGTATCCTGCAATATATACCTACAGTAAGAGAGAGAGAGAGAGAGAGAAAGAGCTTTTTGGCCCGTTTCACTGGCTAATTTGTTCGTCCGTCCGGAAGCTCACTCTGCCTTGTCTCTCTTCACTCGGTTCTGTTCTATAGGCCAGTTATATACGGGCGCAACGAGCGGTCTTGATTCGATTTTTCGCGCGCGCGCACAGCTCGACCAAACGCCCCTCCCTATACAACCTCCCCATGTTTCATCCCTTGTCTATCCATCTGTATAAAGTCTATACAAGGTTTGTAATTTCATTTTGGGACATATCCGTAAGCTACTCCCGTCATATCCGAATTTTGTTCCGTTTTGAAATTGTGCGAGGGTATGTTAAGTATTTTGAGTGTATAAGAGAATCGCGTGTCTGTTACACATGCTTCCGATTCGTTATAATCATTGTATCGTATTATCCTTTTATGATTGAAAATTTATGAATTGATCGTAATGATTGGCGTAGGCTTCAAAAATTTTAAATAGCACTTTCGATTGGATTATTTCGAAAAAATTTAGGGAGATTGGTGTGAGTTAATGAAAATTGATCATACAATTAGAGCAATTTAGTTTCACCAGGAGAGGTCATCACATCCGGATCACGGATTTGGCTGAAACTTTGGAAACAGTCTTCTTTTAATGTCAAAAGATGAAACCCAAATGTATAGACCCTAACGCTCAAGCGTTTCCGGGCTATAGCCAAGGACATTAGCATTGCAGGTATACCTTTATTTATGATTTTTAACATGGGCCAATATGGGTAATGCTAATGTCCATAGCTGTAGCTCGGAAACGTTTGAGCGTTAGGGTCTATAATTTTGGGTCTCATCTTTTGGTACTAAAACAAGACTATTCCCAGAGTTTCAGCAAAATCCGTGATCCGGATCTGAAACACTCTCCTGGTTAGATAGATACGAAATTGCTGAAAGAGATAATTCACTCACAAGGAACCGATGGTTAAATTCGTTATTACATCACTGTTATTGCAAACTATTGACATTCGAGATATTGAACAATGCCGGAATCTGGAATTTTATAGAATAGTTTCCTAATTTGGTAAAAGTCATTCAGAGTGTCTATCAATACTTCCAGTCCTACAAGTCCTCAGAATGTTATTATTTGACTCGATAAGTCCTGGGATCTAGTCCTTACGATTTAAAGATTTGGATGCGAAAAATGAATGCCAAAAATTTCTAATACACCTGCATATTTTGTATCGCAAACACTCGTGAATCGAATCCTAAATCAGCTTTAGAAATCCTAATTATTGCGATCGAAAATGAAATGGACTTTTATAGCACTCTAACCTAAAACCGCAACTTTGACAAAATTTTTGGATTCTTATACCATAAAATATCGAATGAGACTGCGTGCAGATGGGTTAGTTTTGTTACGAAGGACTTATAGCACTCGCTTCGCTCGTGTCATAAACAGTCCTTCGTACAAAACTACCCATCTACACACAGTATCATAATGTACTATTTTGATTTTTCAATATATGACTTTCCAGACTAAATAATGCAGCCTCTTGGTCCTTTCCAAGCCCTTAGAAAGTCCTTCCTTATACCTCGCAGGAAACTTGTTAAACAACCTATGATCCTATCATTAAATGAGTTTGATTTTGAAATTTTTCAATGGCGAACGATTCGTATTAAAAATTTCATCCAGGACAACGAGAATACAAATTTTCCTCTAGAATCTAATCACCGTAGACTGGTACATATTCAGTTATCTGATAATCATGAATCCACGTAAGAAAATGATTGGTAAGAGAATTATAAGAAAATTCTAACTTACACAAATCTTAAGAAGCAACTAATTATCGATGTTCATACTTTTTCCATGTAGGTAATAAGACAATGATTTCCATTTACTGAATGAATTTATCGTTCTTTCGAGCCACTTATAATCGTCGCGCTCAGGCGGCGATCACAGTTTGACAAATGTCAAACTGCGACCTTCGAGGCTCCACTTTCATAGTGGCTGCATCACGAAGGGATTTTTTATTTTTTTGGATTTTTTAATTGTCAAACTGTGATCGCCGCCTGAGCGCGACGATTATAAGTGGCTCGAAAGAACGATAAATTCATTC
Organism: Eretmocerus hayati; assembly: GCA_029851415.1. NCBI lineage: Eukaryota > Metazoa > Arthropoda > Insecta > Hymenoptera > Aphelinidae > Eretmocerus > Eretmocerus hayati. The sequence goes on from CM056744.1 coordinate 96,866,275, forward strand.
ATTAAATGTATTTCATCAAATCGAGCGATAGAGTCAAAATATCGATGAGATCTACCTTATCGATATAATTTGCATAGACAATGATTTCGTTGCTACCATAAAGGATAATGAATCCTGGTCATGAGAAAGAATGAAAAAAATTATCTGCCTCCAAAATTCGAAGGTATTATAAAATGTTTTTTTTTCAATCATTTTTTTTCTATAACGTGTTGGAAATTATAGAGACCTAAAATTCATCAAATAAATAATGTATGTAATAGTGTGCAAGTACAAAATTTTCTCGCCAGATGAAAAACATGCATCTTGTACTGCATGTAGTAAAAAATTGTATCAAAATAACAAATGTGAATAGCAAAGATGTTGAAACCCAAGAGTAACATTACACGATGGATGTCGTTTCTCCTATACACTCAACTAGATATATTTTTATATTTACTTTTCGATTCCAGAGTCTACCCATTTGCAAAAAGACTACCCCCATATACATACATATTCCTATACTATGCACAAACTATATGATCCACCGATGATCCTTTCCTCCATCACCATACATATAGACATCCGTCTCGGGATTATTTTTCCGATGCGCCTATTCGAGCACAACTCATATACACTCACATACATACAATAATATAAGACCTCGACGTCGACATTGCATCGCCTGTACAGCCATTGCCATATAGCCCAGCCAACAGCAATTCTCCAATATCGGCATTTTCCTCGCGGTCTACTATACTACGATATGATGTTCACTCTTTCCCTTATGTAGAATATATGTATACGGATATATCCAACGGAAGTATATACAATGTCATATATATCCTCATAATATTTGTGATGTATTCCGTTATACCCATCTGACTGTGTCGGATCTTCTTGCGACATGTGATACTACATGAGGAACTTGAAGTGTGTGTTGTCTGGTATTATACTCTATATACCTACATCTCGACTACATATAGGCATAATAATACAGATACATATGTATATAGAGCATAATATAGAGTAAGCCGCAACAGATGACGGTTTCAACTGGGAGTAGTTTCATTATTCGCAAGGGATAAATCTACACTATATATCTGTGCACTCTGACGAAATTGAAAAAGTCGCGTTGCAGAACCAAGTTGTAATACAGTACACTGCATTTTTACATGTATGTATGTGTGTGTGTGTGTGTGTGTGTGTGTGTACGTGTGTGGAAGAGGAATGAGGACGGAGATGAGGATTTTATATCTTTGTACTCGAGACTGATGAGGCTTGGTGATATTACCCTAGAGATATTTTACCCTTTGGGGGAAATCTACAGCTTACACGATGTAAATTACAAGCGGACAATATATGGGCATTATCGCCCAAATATACACATTTTGGATTCAAAAATTCAGAAGTTGACAAGTAGACGCCCCGCATATCTATCCCAAGTTTTTTTCGCACATTATGTGATGATATGTTATAATTTATAACTTATAAAACATGTACAGAAAATTTTTTGGAACGAGTTTTACTCCGTAATATCTCTATGAATATCACACGGAACTGACATTTGCGATTCTGGACGTTTTGTTGTCTAGCGAGAAATCCTGACGCGATGGGACCAAATGACCTCGAAATTCGTGCTTAGATGGTTGATTTGAGTCGGAAATACTTGCCCCGGAGCAGAGAACTCCATTCCTCCGTCTTGTTCGTGCTGTTGAGTATCACAGGGAACAGTTGTTGAGGACTGCACGGACTCGACATACATGGATCTGATATTTTGCCTAAAATCGCTCGCAAAAATGACAGAGTCGACATAAAAACTTTTCCTTGTAGATTTCATCTATCCCCACTATACTTTAGTGGAAAGAATTGTTCCCGCCCGAATGAATCAACTTTATGTAGGGTAACGAGGTATACATGAACCTGACATAACTCAATTACATGGCTAATTTTCGGCTGCAAATGTACATGCAGCTCTGGGAACTTTGATTCAGGGCCTCTTATTGTAATGAGAATCGATTGTTTGACATGTTTCCTTGAAATTTTGTCCGCGACAAAGTCCTTCAGAGTGAATTTGGGATGTGCTGTTGTTACTTCAAGAAAAAGTTTCATTTTCAGTGAAAATTCCGTAACAAGGTTGAAGCACATGACTTTGGGACTAAGCTAGATCCAGACTTCTGGACATAATACCTATGAAAGATACTATTTTTACACATTTTTAGTGAAGTATCATTGTAAATTTGTGAAAATACACTAAATGGGATCAATTTTCACCAATTCGTGCGGAGAGAGTACTTTGAGAGAAAAATTTGGGGAATCCGACTATATTGATTTCCTCGTCAGTAGCACTAGGAGTATGCGTAAAACTTTAATCATTACAGTACACGGACGTGATATTTTGACCCTTCATCTTTAAAATTAAAAAAGACACGTTGACGGAACCATCTGGAAATTCATTCCTCACTGTATTTGATGGAATACGTGTAGGAACCTTTTGAGTGGAGTGATTCAGAGTTTACTAGGCGAAATGGGAGTCCATTACACGTTCCGGGTAAGTTCTCGCGATAATACCCATATACACGTGTTCCTGTGTTAAAGCATGTGAAGTGTATGGGGGCGAATCGGCAAACGAGCTCCGCAAGCTCTACACGTTCGTAGGTAATATATCTATACAGTATACATGAGGTAAAATTTAAAGTAGTTTCAGTCTCGATCGGGAAAACTTTGATATGGTATAGACCATATATATATATATGAAGTGGACTATGGCTACTATACTTCTGTACGCTATACGAAGCTGGACATCCTACATAACTAGCGAGACATGTAAATCGCTTGACGAAAGTTTTTGAATGGCATAGGATTGACTATATTGTATAGTGTGAGTATGTTTTATCAATGTGTATGGCCATGACGTGACGTGAGAGAGAATTTGAATTTGAAAATATGTTGCGGTAGTTTACGATGCGACAAACTTGTTACATGTGTATTCGTAAAACATATCTATGTGTACGAGTTGCACTTTTGAGAGTCTCAAGTAATAGTCGATATACTATTCTTTGCCCCGTTCGTATATATCGTTGTACGTTATTGGAATTTTTGGTTATTCATAGCACGAGAAGGATGTTGAGTATTGGAAATTTTTTGCTGACGTAGAATTCAAGTGTCGCATTTTTGATTGAAAACTTTTTTAGCCGTTGGGTGAGGAAAATGCATGGGAAGGCGTGGAGTATTTTTCGATTTGACGGTGACAAGTTTGGTTTCACTTTTTCGAGTGATTGTTTTCGGCCCGATCTGCAAGTAGGGGTTGAAATCATTACGAGTAAAGCAAAAAAAAACTTCACGCCCGAGTGTCGATATAAGTTTGTCAATTGACTGAGTGGTAAGTGAATGCAAATTGCGTGTTTTACATAGAGCAGTGGATTTACGCTCATTCGATCTGAAAATGTAATGTCTGACCGGTTGTGTTCATCATCGAAATTTTATCAATGGAATTCTATGACAGAAAGCTGCTATCCTCTGTCAAAGTTGAAGGTGCATTTTCCAATGGGAATTAGTGCAAAATCATGCACATCACAAGAATTTGTTCGTTATTTTCTCCAACAAAAATATTGCCAACATTTTCAAGTTATCAATGATATGATTGTCTTTTGTCCAACAACCCGTCTAGTTCATTATTTGTGGTCCTGTTTAACACAACAGGTGAGGTGATAAGTTAGATACTCACAAGTACTTTCAACATGCAGTTTTCAGCAATTTTACCATTCCTGAAGGACGCCGTATTTGGGAAAACAAAAATTTCAATAAAAATCTATATTTAAGTAGAAAAGTACGAGTTTGGTCAGACTATGTCTGACAAAACTTGTACTTTTCTACTTAAATTCGATAAACTCTATGAGATATAGCTAAAGATAACGAAGTATGAAATAATTCGAACCCCAAATAGTTATGCATGTGACATATTCATCTGTCTTCTACATAATTGATCTTGCTGATGACATATATATGGGTGAATCCGCTGAAAAATTGATTTTTTGGGGCCAAAATCGTCGCAAAGAGTGATTTAGGTCAGAAAATTATTTCAGCCCCAGATGAGTTTCAGTGGCTGGTTGCAATTAATTCTCACTCGTTTGTTCATTGAAAGAATCATCCCGAATTGCGTATCTCAAAATTGGGTGGATTGAATGGACATAATGCTATATATTCTCATAGCTCGGCACACACTTTTTCGTTCAGATTTCGTCTAATGCAACCAAACAGTGCAAGGAAATTTGCTTCATAGAGCGTTACAACGTGCCAAAGAGGAGCACAACGTGGGGATGGGATTGACTGAAAATTTTGTACGCCTTTCTGAAAACACGTCTATCGTGTTTTCAGATTATCGTGTTTTCAGAAAGTGCCCTTGGATGGGAATTCGAGTTTTCAGATGAAGTCGCGCATAGATTAGGTGTATTTGGGTATCTGGACAGCCAACCCACCGGTTGAAAAGGCTCCATAAACAATTGGAGGTTTTCTGGCAGTAATGGGTGCTTTGCGATCAATTCCGGTGTAAATCCATCTTCAAAATGTCGGATAGCTGTGCGCGAGCTGAGGGTTCAAATTTGAGTCTCAAAGTGGCGGAATATGTTGTTTGAAATATTACAAATTGAAGTGCACAGCTATACATAGGGATTCTTGATTCTGCATGAGCGCTGCAGTGGATTCAAGCATCGAAGGTTGTCAGTCTGCGGGGAACGGAAAGAACCTTTTAACCAATACGAAGGTGGTTGAATCATCTCAAAAACTATTAACATAGTTGCACATTGATAGAAAACATCCCAAAAATTAGGTAAAATTAACATCCCAAGTCGGAGAAAATTAGAGAAACTCGGAACACGGAAAATCACACTTTCGGTGGAATCATCCACATACGAATGCAGGATCATTGTGAGCTCTTATGAGGTTTGAGATCATTTACACCGAAACTAGCCATCGATAAATTTTCAATCTTCCAAGATTACCAATGTGCAATCATCGCATCAACCTATCTGTCAATGATAAATTTTCATTTTACGATTGCACGCACCAGCATACGTCATCGGCCATTTAGAATTTTGTACAAAATGGCAAGGCGTATCTTATTATCCAATGTGTGAAACCCATTACGCTACACTTCAATCACCGAGGAACTCAATGTTACCAAGTCAAGAACCTATCATCAGATCCGTACATACACGGGAATGATTGGCACTCAGAAAAGTACCTGCACACGAATAAGTCACCATTTTCCATACCTATACTATACCCAAACTCACAACACTTGAATATTCGCGAGCAAGCGCGAAATAAATGGCCCCAAGGGTCATAGTAGTATAGCGTTTGGGGGCGTACGACCTCCGCATCGACAATGGGGTTTCTACTCGTCTATCCTATGTCTACCTCTTATACTCTATACCTCCACATAATCCATGCAATGTGCCTTCTATACCCACCCCCAAGTGCCACTGACTGAGGGTGTACAAGCCATACATAACCTCTTCTCTTCCCTATTTCCCTATACATTTTCATTCGCTTCCAAAGACCGTTGCTGGTCCTAAAGCGAGTCCTAAAGGTAAGAAACTATGTAGAATATGATAGCCATTGCGTGCGTAACTTGAATTTCACGTACGATTGTAAAATTCCCTTAAAGTTCAAAATGCTTCGACGTGGTTTATGTATCAGATAAGGCAAATGTGAGCAAATTTAATTCATTCAATATGAAAAACAATTTCTTCATTAAATGGCCACAGCTCAAAAAATCTAGATTGAATGTGCAATAGTTAGTTTTGTAGATTTTTGGCTTACGAGAGGAGGTTCAATATTGCGGATCCTAGATCCGTCCAAAACTTTGAGAATCATTTTACTTGGGTGAAAAATGAAGGTATCTCAAAGAATTTGGTACCATGAGTCTCTTAGCCTGAGGTACAGATATAAATATTAGCATTGGCAGTATACATCTATATGCATGATTTTTCAACATAGGCTTATGTGGGCAATGCTAATCCCCACAACTATATCTCACTAGGAATCCTATAGGACTAAATACTTTGAGATACCTTCATTTTTCACCGAAATGAGATGGCTCCCAGAGTTTTGGAAGAATCCAGGACCCGCAAAGTTGGACCTCTCCTTGTTAGTCTTAGAATCAATTTTGAGTCCGATGATTTTGATTCATCGTTTCTGGGTTGTCGCATTTTGTGTAACAGTGATAATTTAATCAATGAAAGAGAAACTGAACTATGTACAGTACGGTGCAAAAATTCCTAGACGGTGGTGTAAAATCCTCTCTTGCTCAAACGTCGATTGCTCGAGCCCAGAACAACGTAGAGGGATTTAAAAGGAAGCATTTTGAAGATAAAAAAAAATGCTAACTTTCTGTGGTTTCCGATTCCTTTGAACCCTCCTTGGTTGCACAGACAGCTGATGTAATTTCAATAATTTCGAGAAATAAAAAACGTTTTCACTCTATCAGCTGCCTTTTGGACGCGGATGAAGATAGAGCAATTTCACAAAATACATCTCCAAGAGCGAAAAAATCACATTTGCAATGATGTTTAGATCATTTCTTACGTCGTGCGAACAAGAGCCTGAGAGCTCTCGAAGTAGCCAGATTCTCGAACTTCCAATGAAATACGGGGGAAAACGGCAGAAAATGGTAAGAAACTACGGTTTCGGCTACTTCAAGAGCTCTCACACCCTTGTTGGCACGAATTGCGAATGAAATTTTTTCCGTTCTTCAAGATGCATTTTATGAAATTGCTCTATCTTCATCCGCGTTCAGACGGCAGCTGATCGAGGAAAAACGTTTTTTTTTCTCGAAACTCTTGAAATTACATCAGCTGTTTGTGCAACCAGGAAGGGTTCAGAGAAGAATCGAAAACCACAGAAAGTTAGCATTTTTTTCCATCTTTTAGATGCTTCCCTTTAAATCCCTCTACGTTGGTCTGGGCTCGAGCAATCGACGTTTGAGCAAGAGGAGATTTTACACCACCATTCAGGAATTTTTGCCCGGTACTGTACGTATGCGGATTCTGTTAGGATAGCCTTGGGAAAATAGCTGTGGGAAAAGATTTCTCAATTATTCTTTGCTTAAAATCCATGTAATTTGAGGAAAGTATTGCCAACTAGGATAGCATAAAAAGTGAGTATTCTGGACTATTTTGAGCTAGAATACCCACACATTGGAATTATTTGCTAAAATTCTTTGATTCACTTGGACAAACGATCCACTATCTGTAATCATAGAAAAGTGAGTCTTGGAGTAGAAATTTTGCTCTAGAATAATTCGATTTTGAGTCCACGAGAACTTTTTTGATCTAATACGACACAGAACGAGGGATTTTCGTCCCGATGATTTTTATTCATTTTAGCATTTTTAACCTCGTTTTAATGTTATTATGCGGGCTCTACAGTTTCAGATTGATTCTCAAACACCGATGCTACTGAATAGTCACTTACAAAAATTCTCGATGGTGCCATCCGGAATTGGAACTCAGAACCTCTATCTACGTTGAAGGCAACGACCTTATCCCCGAGGCCACTGCATCTTCGTTATGGCAGTTCATTCTCTGTACCTTAAATTCTACACTGGAATGATTGATTTCACGATGAATTTATACGAGTGAATAATTTGTTCGGTATTACTTTGTGTACCCTTTGAAAGAGGTCAACGAACGATGAATTATTACATGCTTCATCGGGTAGGTCGATCTTTTGCTCAAAACAACGTCTTCCAGGCATCGATCCAATTTAATGCTCAAAATACCTCATGGAAGTTTGTTGCTACTGTCTATGTACAAAGATACCAGGAATAAGCTCTTCACGATTTTCATTGAAAATTGAGAAGATCTTGAATAATTGTCTCGAATGATTATTTTTGGCTCCATTTCGAGGTAATCTCGGGCAAACGGTCAATGAGAATCATCTTGTTCCCAAGAAAATTTGCTTTTGTTCACCTTGCATCTGATTAAAATGACTATTCTGATCAAATTAGATCAATCGATCATCTGTATGGCTCTCGAGCATCATCGCTAATTGAATTTTCAATTATGCATTTCAAAATGGCAAGTATGGTCCACAAATATCCAACTAAGCCTCATCAAAAGTCGGCCATATTATGCACTTTCTTGATATGAAGTTTTCACCTAACGTATTCATAAATGCAGTTCATCTACATATACGATTTCCCATTGAAGAATAACAGAGCCTTCGTTACATCTCATAGCATCCTTTTGTTTCTTTATGTACCCATTTATACAAAACCTTGATCTCTATATTGACATGACAGTATTATATATAACATAAGGGAGTAGTGCATTAAGTCGGCCAACTTCTCCATCTCTCGAAGATCTCCCTAGGGGGCCCGTTGGGCGAGTTTTCATTAACAGTGTAAATCTCAATTAGAATCAGGATGATGTTGTTGTTGTTGTTGTTGTCCTTGTCCTCCTCTTATATATAGTGTAGTCGAGTCACTTCTAATAGCTTAAGAGACAGTACTGAAATACAATATAGATATATTGTGGTATATTATGGGGTTGTAGGTTATGTTAGGCGAGTTTTGGCCGCGGGGGGCAATATAGTATAGCTACCAGTTCATAGAGCGAAGGATAAAGCTCCAGCGGTGTGTATCGGTCGAACTATATATATGGGTATAGACCTGATGTCCTCCTGTTCCGTGGAGACTTGGATTTTCTTGTAATGTTTGTATTGGTCAAAGTGCTTCACGTAGTTGTGCACAGGGTAAATTTGCTTAGATTAGAAAGACTTTCCATCAACTAGATCTTCATCTATTGTATCTGCTCAACCGTGACATTTGTTTGGCTCACCACTGACCATGCATTTGTTGAAAGCACTCAGAATGAACGTGGATTGAGAATTTATTCAAGGATTCAAGTTGTTTCGTTTTCAGAAGATCACATAAAGATCACTCAAACTTTGTGGAATTTACCGGGTTCCCTACCAAGTCCAAACATTTGGAATACTACTTCACGTGTGGGGATGATTTTTTGATGAAATACGTGGGTTTTTGCGTTTGATATTGAAAATTTTCGAATCAATCCATTATCTTTCTCTCAAAAATCACAATTTAATTTGACATACTTAATTGAAAATATTGAAGAAAATCATGAAAAACGATACTGATTTGTTTTCTCCTTCCCAAAGACAGATTAGGGTTTAGGATTTCAAATTACCTCAAAAAATGTGAGTTCCATGATTGGGATCGACTTTTCAGTTTCGTGAAATGCCCTTTTCTCACGACCAGACCAGTATCAGCCTCGAATTGCGTGCCATCCATTTGGCTGAGATTGCAAAAACTCTTATTTTTGTGATGTGAGAAGGCGATACATATCTAAAGGGCCAAAGCAGCCGATTTCTATATAATAAAAACTTTAGTTGAGTAATCATTAGTTATCAAGAAGCTCAAACATTTGACTTTGCGACTTCTAATGATCATCGCTTAATTAGAGGAGTTTGTGAGCCTCGAGTCGAGTTACTCTTGTTCTTGATAGCATATATTCGTGCATTTTTTTAGGATTGTACTGACACTAATTACTCGCTTGGTATCTGAATCATTTTCAGTAAAGATTTTTGGAGGCCATGCTGGAGACGCTGTTGCGCCATAGTTTCTTCATCAACTGAAACGGGAGTGACATGATGTTCGCAATTTGCAAATGATTCGATATTGCTTCAGGAATGGAACTCTGGCAAATACGATCTGTGATAATGAACGTTTGTATTACACTTTATTCTGACTTTGATTCACCTTAGATTGAGTCTTATGTGAGTTAGATATGGCTATCCTCACAGATTGTACTTACCAGAGTTTCATTCCCGAAGTAATTTTGTGTAAGCCATTTGCGACTACCCCATCTCAATTGATGAGGAAACCATGGCGTGAAATTGATTCGCCTTTTTAGCGAGACTCCATCACGACCTTGAGTCGCCATTATGAAATTTTCAAACCTGTCCAGCCTCTGAAAATGACTCAAAAACCCACATATCTTTCAAGAAAAAAAAAAAAAAATTCTCTACGTACTCACAACCACCCGCTATACTCTTTTCGACTCTCTTGAATCATCATCAATCCATCAACTAATTTTACCCAGAGTCAAAGCAGACAACACATTCCAGCCAAATTCACACAGAAAGCAGAAATAAAAAATATATGACACGTATCCCAAAAACCGCAAGCTGCTCGTCACACTCGTTTATAATATATAGGTATTCTAAAACTAGGGCTCTATGCACGTGACACGGACGAGCAGACACATTTACCATACCACATACATTCTCTCCTCATTCATCTCTCTCCTTCTTCTCATCCATGCAATGCAAGCTTGCATGAATAAATCACGCGGATTTCACACCCCTACACACATACATATACATATATCTATACATACAAGTCCTGTCTGGACCACTGCAAAACGTTAGAGAGGCTTTTCTGTCATGGATACATCAGCCGCAAGCTTTGACGAGACGAGGGTGTGTTTCGAGAGGTTAGGGTTATAACGGTTAAAAGAGGCGGAAAAAGGTTATACGTTCCATCACTCCTATATTCAGCTTTTCGACACCTCGGGAAATTATTTTTCAACCTCAATACCACCAGAAGCTTATCGTCAATGGGAGTGAGTATACATGTACAGGTTGAATACCATACTTGCCTTATTTGAGGTTATGTATTTTGATGCACATACAGGACAAGGAGAGGATGGCGAGTGAAGGGTAGGAAATGAAAGGGTGCGAGATTCTTTTGTTTTGAAGTCGCTTAATCTGGACAATTGCGTCTGGTACTACTTAATGTGAAGTTTGTGCGATGCTTTGGATATAACCTCAATATACTGGTATCTTCATTCGAGCGATTAATTGGCACTCGCTATCATGATGGTATGTAAGTGCTATAAAAGAGAAGTGATTTGGAGCAAGGACTCTTTTGAGATAGGGAGTATTGAATGGTGATTGAAATTGCCAGATTGAAATTGACACCTATCTGAAAAGCTCGTTTGATACTGTATGTTTGATATAAAGTGAGTCTATCTGATGCGACATCATCTTGATAACTTTGTGTCAGACTATGATATACCATCAAAACCTGCGTATACGAGAGCATCGATTTCACACACGATTTCATCTCTTTTTATGTAATTGTATGGGGATGAACTGAATCTGGTATAGACTCGTTACCCAGGTTACACATATAGTGAGATATCAATATAGATGAATGTTGGTTGACCGTAGGTGGCCCATATTATAAATCGGAGCGCAATCGTTTGCAAATTATATACTCGACGCATCGTGGGAAAGCGAAAATAAGGTCAGCGATGTTTTATGCGATATTGTAGGTATGGCCGATGTATATCGCAATCGTTGATATGTATGTCAAAGTGGATAGAGAGAGTGTGTATGATACACTGTGTATTTTATGAAAAACTGATACGATTCTATAATGTTGGACATGTGGTTGTATGGGCTGATACACTGTAGCTTTACTCTATTGTTTTGTTTGCTCTACTTTCTGTTCTCGTGACCTTGGAAAATTATTAATTGAATTTTGCGTTGACGATGGATGGCTTTAAATTTTGCAGTTACGCATCGTCGCCACTTGGTGTGATTCGATGTATTAGTTGATTGTATAAATTTTCGATTGTTAGGATTTCGTGGGCTCGAGAACGTTAGAGAAAGCGCTCGAAGCGAGACGAGTGCAATGACCGAGGGCGTTTACTTTGCATATCATGTGACGAGCTAGAAATATTATAATTGGCCCAAGATCGGCGCCATTTCTCACACCTTTAACCTCTCTGCTCACCTCGAGTCTCTCTCGCGACTCTCAAATCGGTCGTTAGCCGCCTGCCTCTGTCAATTGAGCAGTGCGCAATTGTTCGCCTCTCATTATCGCAATGTAGCGAACTTACCTCATCGCGCCCGCGTCGGTGCCCGCCTCACGACATTATTCTCATCATCCCTCAATATTCCCGTGCCGCGATCTCTTTCGCGCCTCATTCTATCTTAACAAGTGTCGCACACATTTTTATAGAATATATCAAGTTATTTTATAGTGATTTCACGAGTGTTCAATTTTACCTAATTTCACGCTTCCACATATTCTATTTTCAAACTACTCAAACCACATATTCCGATAGGCTCCAGGGTTCCACAATATCACCCTGTCCCAAACATCGGTCAAAGAAGCTCTCCTCTCTAGCAAACGGATGAATGATTTTTTCTTGATCGACTTTCATTCGGAAATAAGATGTTTTTCATGAGGATGATTAATCACTTCTGACGATATTTCGATAATTTTATTATAGCATATAGATGCAATAGCTCAACCTCCTCTCCATTTAGTTACAAAATGTCGTTAAAAAAAATCTGAGATAGCTATATTTATGGCTCACTTATGAACTGATTGAAAAATTTGCTACCGTACTTCTTGACAGAATATTGAATTATTCAATATATTCCACCGTTATAAATAAAAGTTTTTATCACTGGAGCACAGATTATTAATGAATATATGTAGTTTGCATGACCATTTTTTGAAACTTTCATGTCCCCATCCCTCGTAGTAATGTGTGACCATTTTTTGGCCTGCACCTATGGTCAATGGAAATGCGACTTGGCTAGTTATTTGACGAAAAATCACTCAGCATTTCTACCAGGGGATGGTATGAAGGCGATAAAAAATGTCGCAAAGATATTCTAAATTCAAGTCTAACTGGAATAAAATTTCACGCTCGTTTCAATCCGCAACAACTCATCCTCTATATAACAGATACAACACAATTGTAAATATCGTACGAATTCAGATGAATAAGATGACCTACCTAATAGCAAAATTTTTTCTCGAGCGGTTGCACCAAAGGACAACCGTTCTGCAATATATGGAAATGTAATGTTAAAAAAAGATATACCTCGAAGCTAGGACAAAACTGTAATTTTAGCTCATGAATTTTTCAAAAGTAGGACATACCGTGATGTAAATTACCATACGACAATACGTCCATCATATTCACAAAAATTTTACATCTCGACATGGATATTTTACCGCAATACTTTTCAACCACAAATCGAACTCTCTATTCTGTCGCCTTCTATACAAATTTAGCATTCAACCGAAATTCGAATCTCGTTTATAATCAGGCTATAATATGAAAGCTCGTTAATCGTTTTCTTCCTGAGCAGTTGGCTCAGAATTCAGGCAACCCCTCGAGAACGATTAACCCAAATCGATTCAAACGACACACATTTTCTCTTTATCGATTTTATACTGGCATCAAAAAAAAAAAAAAAAATCTCTCACAAAGTCGATCACCCAATTCGCATCTTCATCCCTATGTACAGTCAAAAGAGTTGTATACACTATCTCAATACACCAATTAACTTTCTAACGAAGCGTATAATAGTTCACGATCAATTAGTATCTTTCTCTCCAATAAATCAAAGATACCCCCATTTACTACCCCCTGAGTCATCCCACCTATTCACGTATAAACATTATATTACTATATAGATATCGAATTTTGCTGCGCGCTTACGCGAACAAGGAACCAGGCCAAACTCTGAGAGTGAAAATGGGACAAGAAAATACGGAAAGGTCGCGCGCACTTTCTCGCTACAAACTTATACTCATCTTCACTTCTACACACTATACAATATCATCTTCCTAATATTCCACACATATATCTTTAATTTTTTTCTCGAAGACTCTATGACAAGATTGTGATGTAGGTATCACCAATATCTTTCATTTCTACTTCCATAATACATATAATGTATAAAACGAGCTTGCAATCGATAAACGGAATCAAGGGTCACTGGCACCATCATTCTATATATCCACATAGTATAAACCTATATGTATTCATCTATAGCGTTATATTATGTTATACAGTACAAACTCATCATATGACAAACGTTCAACGTTCATATCGCGTGACTTTTTCAATTCATCGTTATAGTATTAGTGTACCTACCTATATATTATGTGTGCATGGAGTAGATTTATGGCTTTATAGAGGAAATATTCTAAAAGTAGTCAAGGAGAGCTTTAATTAATTCCTGGACGTTATATTAGAGGTTATGGAGCTGCTTGCAGCAAAGATGAAGAATAAAAGAAATGAAATGATATACTATAGAGGCACCCAATGATATTGAGTCCGTTTGAGAAAATGTGTCCGTCCGACACGACGACGCCTGGTCGTCGCACTGCAGCGCGGGTCAAATCGATCGACAAAGTATACCAATAGCCCCGCCCCCCCCCCCCCCCCCACATGCACTCAATTGAATTTCGACACTAGATAACATCTCTCCGCATGAATCAATGGAAATTGATCATATTCAGAGAATTTTGCTGATTTTTAGTGAAATTTTCCTGTGAATTGGTGAAAATACACTGAATGGGATCAATTTCACTGATTTGTGCGGAGAAAGTTAGTAGATTGTGATAATAGAGGAGATTTTGATATTGGGAAGTTGAAAATGTGCCAGCACCAGATCCCACCACCGAAAGTTCCAAGATGTATTTTTGCAAATATGAATATTTCCATACCATTGGTATCATCACTTGAATAAAACGGCAATGTCACGCCGATCTGACATTTTGAAGCATCACTGACATTTTGCTACTGAAATTGATCTCACGACCCAGCGATTCAAGCTACACAGTCTTGAGACTTCATTTGACAACCATCTGTAGATATCTGAAATTTATTGTATTGAATGTATTGAAAGTATCTGCAGATACTTCGAAAATAGCCAACTATTTCTGACTAAAATATTTATCAAAAGTAGGTTTTCGCGGAAAAGTACTCCCCAAAGTGTGGAAATCGGTTTTTTTTTATATTTTAGGGCATGGAAAAGTTGCACCTGACGATTGACTTCGAGAAAAAATTAGTGCGAACAGGCCGGGAATGAGTCGACTTCACTTTTGTTGAGGAAAAGGGGAGTGAATAAAATTTTAGTCGAAATGACGGGACAAAACGTATACGTGCTACCTGCGCATTCAAAAAGTGGTCTTTGGGCTCTTATAACAGTGGCATTTGGTGCTTGATAGCATTACATTTGACGTATCTGACCACCCGAATCTCAAACGAGCCCCATCGCAGCACTTTACACTCACAAGGGCCGAAAAAAGGAAAAACCACAGCGGATGGACTTGACATTTTGATCGCTTTTCTAATGATTATATTCTCGAGTAACCCTGGACCGAAAAACTAACGATTTAGCCAAAAATAGCACAAAAAGTACAAAGAAAATGACCTGTGTGATTATTTTTCCAAACCTTTTTAAAAGTTTGAACAATGCAAGCACTCGTTATTTCAAAGTTTCCACGGAATTACTCATATAGATGTACATACACAAATACATCTACACAATATGGCGCGAGTGTGTCAGAGGCGATCTTGTAGCACGCGTACAGCGGACGTTCCATCTTTTGGAACGCCTTTCTCCGCGGTTTAACGGCCGTGAAGAGAAGAGCCATCTCCTTTATACTGCTACCCTTGCACTTTCCTTTTTTTTTTGCGAGACACGAAAGTATTGTATATAGCTGTGAGTAGCAGCTGCTACTATATACCTCAAGCTTTTCGATCTCTTCTTTTTGGCTCCCTTTTTTGCGAATGGCCACTAACCGACGACGTGGACAACGATGCTTGAGTACTCGATTGCCGCGAAATTGGACCCTTGATGAGTAGAGCAGAGCACCGGATCCCGGATCTATCTCGCTTTCTCGAAAAAAAAAAACGTATATGGATTATATAGCTCTGACGGGATTAGCCATTCTTTCATACTACTATGATTACAATGAAGTTGTATATCTATAAGTGTACTTTTTTTTTTTGAATGGTTCACTACGTCAGGTACTATTCTGACGCGGATAGTGATTTTTGTAATCGGTTGTCTGATGGCTCTGTGTAAGTGTGTGTGCGTGTGTGTGTGTGTGTGGGGGGGGGGGTGTCGGAGAGGGTTGTGTCCGCTTTTGCACAAATGCCTCGTAATGAGCTACGAGGATTGCTGAAAGCTCGATACTCGAGATGAGTGTCATAGCAGTTGTAAGCCGAGCGATTATCCACTTGGAGACACGGTGTATAATTGTGCTTTGTGTATGTAAGGACGATAACGATTTATAATGGTCACGAGAGTGGCTCTAACAAGCTGAATCTGGGACACGTAATGGTTGATCAATTTTACCACAAATATAAAAGTCAAGTTCTGTGCCCTGTTAATCAAACTTTCGAATAATTTGTGTGCTCATATTTGAATTATTGTCTGATGTAAGACGTATTTTTTTCGAAAAGGATTTTGTGATGGTAATTCTATGTCGAATGGAATTCTTGGGTGTTCATTGTTCTCATTATATTGAACTATACTTCATGCAATTTTCCGATGTTTAAGTGTTCACAAAATTGCATAAAATAGCATTCGCCATTCGTTCATGAGGTTCCCCGCTTTTGAACAATTATTTCGACCCTCTCCTGTGGCTCGAGCCGAAAACTAATCGCTCAGAAGCGAGCTACAACCTCATGAAGTCGGTGCGAAATCTACTATTTTAATACACTGTGCGTGAATAGTATTTTCGCAATTTTCCAATGTTTGGGAGCCTACAAAATTGCGAAAAATAACTTTCGCGCCTCGCTCATGAGGTTCCTCGCTTCCGAGCGATTATTTCGACCCTCGCCTTCAGCTAAGGCCGAAAACGAATCGCTCGGAAGCAAGCTACAACCTCATGAACTCGGTGTGAATATAATATTTCGACGCGCTGTACGAAAAAGTGTCTTTTCCGCACTGATTTTCCACTTTCTCGCACAGTTTGTCGAAAAACACAGTTTGATACACGGGTGTAATAGTACATTACGCAATTAGGCATTAAAAGAGGACGAGTTCCTCGCGGGTGGATATTAGCGCTCGAGGCGGAGCCGAGAACGATATATAAAGATCCGGGAGATGGTCATCCTCTTTACTCCCCAGTTGCGTATTTTACTTTTTACTACGAGGGAACGAAAACTCGCGTCAATTACGCTCCGCAAAGCGGGAGTGAAACGCGTCTTTTAGTCCCTAGTAGTAAAAAACCTATTTTTCAACCTTGTACCGAAATTTAATATTCATACACCCATATATTGCATACGGAGCCTGATTCTGATAACTGGGTACCCGATAACTCACGAATTCTAGCAAAAAGTAGGATGAAATTTTCGAGGTTAATTTGAGGAGAATGTCGAATTACACATGAAATTTTGCGATGCTTGAAAATGTGAGAATAGAATCAGCTTGATACAAGAAGCAAAAATAAAGACTCAAATGCATGAGAACTAGTATTTTTCACGATATCATTCAGTCTGTAGCCTCGACAAAAATCTCAAACAATAGGAAGGTATGCAAGTTCATAATGAATTTAGTAAAAATATGAGATTGAATTCATTCCAGAGTGTGCATTCAGAATGCTTGTATTCGTTAGATTGTATTTTCAAAAAGCTCAGGTATGCGGCTGTGATTCAATAGGAAAAGTTCAAAAATGAAGCACAAGAGTCTACTTTGTTAGCACCGAAAGCTCTCACAAATCTTCCGTAGAACAATATTCGCCAATGCCGCGAGGTTTGCACATAGCCATTCGAGCTTTCAAAAAACAGAAGAAAGAGCGAATTCATTAAGCAAGTACAAGATGAATGTCCGTTCCTATATGAATCACCAAACGAAAAATGAACTCAAAAATTAAGTGGTAGCATATTTATCACATAGCCCTCCATTGAAAACTCGTGGCAAAAATTTTGGCCATTTGCTAATGATGCATGATTCATTCATAGAATCTCTATTGCAATCCAAACATGAAAATACCCCATTGTTCACATACACACACACGCGCACGCGTACAGATACACATTTTTGTGCCGAATTCTTTATCGGAATCCTGCAATTGTGAGACTTGAATAATTAAAATTTTTCGTATTATAGAATCTATCTAAATGCAAGCTCTGCATCCACCAAAATTTGCACTATAAACCTACAATGTACATATACGCATTTTCGAATCTTGCAAATTATTTACCGTACACTAGCAGCCACAGGCCATCGCGTGAAATAATAATAATGTTGGAGACACTCAACTGAGCATGGATATTGAGAGAATTGAATTTCTATCACTAAATGATTCTACTTACAAAAAAAGCTCAGCAGTCCTATTCAACCCTCATTTTCTACAACCCGCATGTTTGTCACTATTGCTTATATAAAAATCTCTGAGTGCATGTGCGCGCGTGTGTGTGTGAGAGAGCGCCAAGATCACACGGTAGAGCTTTTTTCCCGATATAATTACGGACAATTTTCTCTCGTAGCTTTCGAAATGCTCTAGACGGATATAATATGTACCTCTCTGAGCTACGATTCAACGCTAATTCCGTCTGCGTCTATCTCTCTAATCAGAGCCTCGTTTTTGTGAATCGTTTCTATATAGAAGAGGGCAGGAGAGAGAGCTTGCAGCAAATCATACACTTTACGGCTCTTTAGCGATCGTAATCAGGGAGAGGCCGTTCTAT
This sequence comes from Eretmocerus hayati, assembly GCA_029851415.1. Lineage (NCBI taxonomy): Eukaryota > Metazoa > Arthropoda > Insecta > Hymenoptera > Aphelinidae > Eretmocerus > Eretmocerus hayati. Next base: position 96,884,796 of record CM056744.1, read on the forward strand.
ACCTCATGTCTGACAAATCAAATTTTCCCGCCACCAGAAGCTTGCGACGGTTCTTTTGAACATACTATCTGTTGACAGATAAAAAAAGCTTGAGCTTTAACTTCTGCAAGTTCCATTTGTATATACCTACTTATTTTGTGTACTTATATTTGCATGTTGTGTAGACTTTTGTGAGAAGGTTTCAAGGTACGTTTGAGTAGCTAATGTGTAGGTATTGAGCTTTTTTGAAATGATAGATAGGGTAAGATAGTAAAAGTTGGACGTCGGGTTGGACTGTTGATGGTTTGAGAAATTACACTCGACTTTTGCTAAATCATCAGCTTGAGAGTTTTGGGGTTTGACTGAAATTTGCAGTATATAAGTGTTTGGTCCGTGGATAAGGGTGGGATAAAAAAAAGGGAAGGTACTTAGGAAGGGTGGAAAGTAAAAAGAAGAGTTGAGCGTCTGGAGATGACGATGCGCTAAGGTAAACATGACGAGCGGCTCTTATCGTCGTGTGTACATACATCGTTGGTATGGATGTGTATAATTGGGTAAGATACAAGTGTGAGTTTAGGGTGTGTGTGGAAGTGGAATGGGTGTGTTGGTGTATTTTACACGGAGAGAAGGTTCGGACGATTGATGAAGTAGAGTCTGGTGTAGTGGAATAAAAGTTAAAGTGAGTTTGGATCGTCGTCGTTGCTTGTAAGTTACGATTTATTTTTTTATGATATTTTTTTTGAGTCACTAGAATCATGTTTAATAATTTTTTTAAACTAATAACTATTTTCATTTTGAATGACCGACGAATCGTACCTTCTTCACCGTAAGTTCACCGATTCTTGAGCGACATTCGAGTTTTAAAATGTTAACCTTTCGAAATTATCAAATCGGAAAGCAGATAAATCGGACATTCACGTGATCTCGGGATTTTTAGTTTCCAAATGGTTGAGCTGAAGGCTTGAGCTTGCATGTTTGAGTTTCCATCCGCTCAGATTTTTGATCTCTCATTTATATAATTTGAGAGGAAATTATTTGATTTTGAGACTGTATAATCCAGAAACTGTATTTTTTATACCTTCTAAGTGACATACGAGCATTTTTCATGCCAAGTTACGAAGAATTCATGATGGTACTATTAATAACATTCTAAAAAAGTTAGACTAGAGGAAGCATCGTATAATAGTATATTATGATACAAGGGCGCAAACGATGGTTTTCGCTCTTCGAGTGACTTTTTGAGGCCCGAGCCGCAGGCGAGAGTCTAAATATTCACGAGAAAGCGAAAACCATTGCGCCCGAGTGTCATACTATGTTTTTTGATCTTCTGTGAGCAAATGAAAAGCGAAAAACAGTGTGCAAAGGACTCATTTGCGCACAGACGATCAAAAAAGAGAATATCCTGCATGTTTTGTCATGCAATAGAAGATCAAAAATGAGGTAAGTGTACCTAACTTGCCCACATCAAGCGATTTTCTCAACATTTCTAGTTTACCTAAACAATTTTCAACGTACTTGAGCTTATTTTAGAACTTCATTCAAGACCTTTGAAATGAGTTGAGGTACGGTTCATATTCAACCGTCTGGAGCTGAGCTGTCTCAATTTTCCCAGAAAGTAATTTTTTTAGAGTTTATACACAAAAGAGTGTAACTAACTTGCTCTCATTGGGCCAATTTTTCAACAAGTCTGGTTTACCTCAACATTTTCCAATGTATTTTAGCTCATTTTGAAATTTCTTTTGAGACCTTCAAAATGAACTAAACTACGTCTTATTGCAATCAATTGGAGCCGCGACTTGTCTCAATTTTTCTAAAAAAAATTCAAATTGGCGAAACAGTATAAGAATCATTTTTATCGCCCTGCAAGCATCACATTTGGAGCTTTTCGACGGGCCCGAACACTATTTCCGGCCTATTTTGACGTGATAAACACGTTCTGAGTGGTAAAAAAGTCGTATTGGGCGCGTTTTTGAGATACCTATATGGGGGCATGTTGAGTACACTCCGATTTTGGCATCCTTGTTTCACAAATCATCTCCGTGTTTTGCACATGAAACAGCTCCATACTCAAATTTTGCAATTTTAAAAACTGGATTTTGAAGGTCTTGAAACAAGGAATCGAATGCGCTAAAGTACGTCAAAATTGATTGAACTCAAAGAATTTGACATCGATTTTACTAAACGCGATCACCTCGGTGATTTCTCATCTGTACAATCACGAAAAATGGAAAAATCACTTTAGATTTTCTGGAGAACGCAGGAATGATTCGGGTTCGATGCAAACTACTTACTCTCTCATATTTCAACATAATAAACGTAAAGAAAATTGCCAAAAGGCCAAGGAGTGCCCATTCCTGCGATTGGCATATGGGGGCAAGTTGGGTACAGAGGCAAGTTGGGTACTCTTACCTTAGTACCATCATAGAACTCGTTCTTTGACATGAAAACGAATAACAATTTCCGGGTTCTCAATTTTCAAATCCTGGTGAGAAAATTAACCTTCTTATTTTCCTCTTCAAGAACAAAATATCGTAAAAAGTCCCCAGATTATCATCTTGCAAGTAAGGTAAAGACTGGGAAATCCGAGAAACATAGATCAGTTTGAATATTCGTTTACTATAATTGCAATACGAATATGAACGAGATGAGACCGTTTGGAAACGTTGAACGTTATCCCATCAAATCGGATGCGCACTTGTATACATCGTCTGCTCCTCTACATAGAACGATAGAATTCAAAAGTGGTACGGATCACGCTCGGATTGATTGGAATCGAGGGATCAAGTGCCTCTTCGCTTCTATAGTAAAGTGTAGCAGAAGAGCTTGCACAATTGTTCAAGTCATATATATGTATATAGTGACCATCGAGTGCAGTCGAATGATTATATTGCGAGAGTGAACAGCCCTCTTGTGTCCCTTTTGCTCTTCCAATGTGTTAGATTGTATTTTGCGGAATATTGCGAGCTTTTGAAAAAGATTTTCGGCTACTCGAGCATACGAGTTGAATCATCTAAATAATTTTCAGAACAGTTTTTGCTGCTTCTTATAACAGGATAATTTCAAATAATTTTCATTCGGGAATTCGATTCTAATAATATGATTTATGCCTGAGCAACGATTTGGGACGAGATTTCACAGTTCACTTTTTGCTTCTGTTTGAGCGATTGACGATTCATTAGGCGAGTACGTATATATTCGTAAAAAAAATTGATCATCAAGAGTTATCAAGAATGTAAGGACAGCACTAAAAGGTTTCCAATTTGAATTCTGCAGTTGGTAGACCCCATGTAAATCATACGATTCCATGAACATATATGATCATGGAATCCGAAGATTCCATGGTCATATATGATCATACTTAAAATCGTTTCAAACATTTTTTTTTATTCCAGAAATTTGTGACATATTGATTCAAACCTATTCTAACATCAATACGTCACGATACTGATCATATACTACTGAAAAAAATCCTACCAGGAGTCGGTTTCAAGTTTCGAAAAAGAGCTTTTTTTACGAAACCTTTCTCTCCAGTGCTTCAAATGTTCAAAACCTGATTATGACTCTGGAAAATATTTCTCTGAGTAATGTTCAATCACCACCGTGAAGTATTGATGTTACACCCTATATCGAGTCTTTCCGGAATAAAAATGACAAATTTTCAAACCGATTTTATACCTGATCATATATGGACATGGAATCCACGGATTCCATGATCATGTATGTTCATAAAATCTTATGTTCTACATGGGACCGTTCAATCGTACCCAATTATTTGATCATTTTTTTGTCATCGATTAACATATGACATCGAGTGACATTACAGTTTCATAGATTTTCAAGTTTGGCATGATCAATACTCGTATAAGGTTTTCGGTGCAAGATTAGGGAGACGAAGTACTGGTAGAATTTGGGAATCTTGTGACAAAGATATTCTATACAGATTATAGAGCTCCCGGCTGTTGACGGTACAATTTCCAAGATTCAAAGTTAATTCAAGCTAAATTGGAGAATCGCATTTCCTCTTCCCAAGAACAACTCTCTAACTCATCTTACAATGTACAAACTTGTCATTCTTGTTTACTGTATGACTAAACCAAAAACTGAGTTATTCGAATATCAAAAAAGGTAAGTGCGCCTAATTTACCCCCACTGTTTTTGTTTCGCTTGCCGTTTTTGCCCATCTCAACATTTTGCTCAATTCAAACTTGTTTCCATCCGGAGTCGAGCCATCTCAGTTCTTGCAATAAAATAATTTTCGTGAGTTCTCGGGAGGTGATCCCTAATTTGTCCCCATCCTGTCTAAGAGGCCTGTTTCCATGAGCTTAGATGGGTTTAGTCGTAAAATAGAGATATTTCGGCTCCCAGACCTTCAAATAAGATATTTGGATTCTTCACAGGTTGCAGAACAAATCGAGAAAAGTTCTATGGAGCGTGGGCGAATTAGGCACACTCACTGCACTACTCTTCTGAGTAAAGGGCTCGTAAAATCGATTAAGAATTGAGTTTTGCAATTGGGAAAGCATTCCAAAGTTAAAATAAAGAAAAAGGAAATGAGCTAAGGACCATTGGAATTGGTTGGAACGATCTTTTTTGATAGTCTGTGCGCAAATGAGGCATTTGCACACTGTTTTTTGCTTTTCATTTGCTCACAGAAGATCAAAAAACATAATATGATACTCGGGCGCAATGGTTTTCGCTTTCTCGTGACTATTCAGACCCTCGCCTGCGGCTCGGGCCTAAAAAGTCACTCGAAGTGCGAAAACCACCATTAGCGCCCTTGTATCATAATACACTATTTTGGCGTCATTTTCGCTTTCCGAGAAGATGAAAACCAAAAGCTGCAAAAATGATATTTTCTTTCTAAAGAACGCAGAGGTCATTCTGGATCACCCCAAAGTGTTTATTTTTCATATATATGAATATAGTAAAACTGAGAAAATTGCGCGACAAAATCGGCGGCAGCTTTTTTCCGAGATGTTGAGTGGAAGCGAATTAAGCCCTGGGGGAAAATTAGGCAAGTTACCTAACCAAAAATAACGCAGTCACTTTTCAATACTTCAAATCTCCAAAAGTCTTTAATTACAAGCTCTACAAAACCCCATGCCAAAAATACTTCAGTATATAATAATAATAATAAAAAAAAAAAAAAAAAAAAAAAAAACATCACAAAACCATTACAAACACACCAGAACATTTAATAGTGCCATCAAAAGCGCCAGCCATACCAAACTTTTCCTCTCGCAAGCATCTACTATCCACCATCCACCACAGTACCACCAGAGTATCAGGAAAATCCTAAAGCTCTTCACCGTCATACATCCCGAAGTAATAAAATTAATCTCACGACAGGGTAAGATGTACGGTCGACAGGCTCGCATATTCCATCTCACTACCCATATCTCTATAGATAAATATCTATATCTATAATACCGTATCTAACGATGGTCGATATGCGGTGGCGTGGAATCCTACCGATCCTTTCCAAACAAAAGAACCAAAGGCGAGCTGGATATAATACTCCGCAAGCTCGCCCATATCCAAGCATTAAATCATTCACAGCCATCAGATATATATATATTCTATAGTCTACATTACCGACCGAGTGGATCTCCTTTTACCAACCTCTATACTCCTATTCATCTTCATCATTGTCGTCGGTGTCGTCGTTGCTGGTCGATTATTAAATTTTCTTCGTGAAACGTTGTGCAGTGGTATAGAATACGAGGGGAACTCCTTAATAGGCCGATCTTCAATAGAAACCCAGCGATTAACAGTTTCTCGCCATCCTAACCTGTCTATGATGTCACTTATCCTTAATATCATCTACTCAACTGAGTAGAAGTGTATATGTGTGTATATGTGTGTACAGCTATGGAATTCGTATTCGACTATAAGCTCAGAATTCAGTAGTCAGAGTCAGTTATATACCAGACATGCTTCCATTACTATTCGTTCATGTATATTATGCAGATTGCGGAGAGAGAGTAGGATTCCTCTCATCGTTGTCGTCGTCTTCTATATACCTATATACGTCATGTACGTCGACAGACATCAGAGCGACACGTACATTTACATAACTCGATCCATATGCATGATTCACTGAAATCCGTTATACCTACTATATAACTTCCCCAGTTTGAATTTGGCGCGCAGAGCTTGCAGAACCTCGCTTATGTCTCAATTACGTATCTATATATGTGTATACATCTAGCGATGCATAAATCGCGTGTGTACTCGTTTTACGATTCTCAGAATTCATCAAACTTCTTGTATTCTTTGCCTCTCGAAGCGGAGCTTGAAAATTTTCAATATAGACTATGTGTTAGAGGTTATGTATGTATAGGTTAGGTTATAAGGTATGTATAGGGGATGTGATGGGTATGGATGATTGGCATTATGGGCTTATATTCTGACGGTTGAACGAGAACCGATTTTGGTGAGAGAAAGAGGGAGATGATGTAGGCAGTGCCTCAGGCTATATATTGAACGTATAACGAAGTTTTGCTCTCCTCGTTGGAGCTTGTATATAGTTTTAGAAGCGCGGGAAGGTTTGAATGTGCCCGTTCAATTTTACGAATAGAAAATGGTATAGTGATCGGTTTAATATAACCTTTCTCTGGATATTCGTTATATAACTTCATTATAATTCGTTTCTATCGGCCTTGGTGTGGTAACTTAATCTCTGCTTCGATCGTCGGCTTTGATATACAGTGTATTAGAGGTTATGTATATAGGATGATAACAACCAAAATGAATGAAGGTATAAAGAATGACGGGCCAAGCTTTTGTAATATGATTAAATTGTTTAGTACGAAGGGTAATAATAAATATTTGGTTGTATATTATAAGGTTATGGAAGCTAACTTAGTCACCAAAGTTTAGCAGAAGGATTGTAGTACCTACAGATTGTGTACCATACTGTTCTCAAATACTGGCCATTCTCTTGGGAAGTACATACTCTCTCTGCAAGCTCTATATCTTTCGATGACAGAGAAGGTAAGTGAGAGAGAAGTTTACAAAGTTTGCGTACAAAATTAGCCAGCTTTTGATAAGTCGTATCGAGTTTATTAATTCAATCAGGCGAAAGTTGGGTAATACAGGATATCGAGATAAGAACGAACTTTGAACTTTACTTGTAATATATATATATATATATATATATATATATATATATATATATATATATATATATAAGCAAGCTTGGTTTTGAGCCTTGTAGACGATCGTTGGTTGTAGTGCGTGTATTATATATGATTAAACTTTGAAGATTTTGATATTAGACGATTGGTAAGTTGGAAATTGGACTTGAAACAATGAGTTTTTGATTGTGGATTCGATTGAAAATTCATCTATATATGATATGATTCACGTGTTGTATAGGGGTAATTGGTTTTCTCTTGGTTGTGTATGATGTGTCGATTGGTATTTTGCACATTTTGAGTTTTGAAATTTTCATTTGTAAGCGAATGGTTGATGTGAAATTCATTGATAACTGTTTCAAATCGATCGTTATCCTTCGATATATAGAGTTGATTGGTTTATATCACGAGCCACCTACATACTGAATTGTGTTCAAAAGTCAGATTATACTTCAGATTGAAAGTTTCTAATAGATTGGAATTTATGGATTGCGCACTCAAAGAACAAACACACTGCAGAGCGGCTCCCGGGCTCCAGAAGGACATTTCAATTCTTGGAACATTGAGTACTAGTCTCAAAATGGTGAAAAACACGAAAATTAGAAAGTCGAAAATTTTTCGATTTTTATTTTTTTTCTCGGAAATGAGCCTCTCCTGAAGGGTAATTTGTGTGCTGATATCATTGTTAGACGCTCAGGAATTTTCCTGAATTTTTTCAGATTTTTTTGCTGGTCCCTCCAAAAGTTATCACAATATATTGGAAATCGCGTCTGTCCAGTATATACTGGACATCCGCAGTAAGCGGGTTAAGAATGTGATTGTTATCATGGATACGCTTGACGCTAAGAAAATAGAATTCGAATTTGTAGAGTTTGAATTTACCCACAAATATACTCCGTACAAAGATCTTTGGGAGTATTTCATCGAGTTGATGATTTCATCATTCTCTCAACTCTATGAAATATTTCCTCATGAAATCTTCCCCCCTCAAGTGAACCTATTATAGAATATAGTATCACATTTCTCATTTGGTTACATCAAAAATCGTTCTGGAAAGCTATTGACTTTCATTAACCATTTCACGAATCATTTCAACAATATCCTGATCTGACAAACTTAAATCAAGCCCATTCATAAGATACGATGAAGTGCCAGAATCTAACAATGCTAACAAAAACAAGACCATTTTTGTATTCCATCAATAAACTTTCCAACCTCATTTTCACTTCAAATAGAGCCATATACCTACACATCGTCAACGTGATATCAAAGCTTTCAGCGAGCTTGCACATATTATGCAAATGTATTATCATCACCACCTTCTCTATATATATACGTGTTTCTCATACACATATCTCTTAGGATTATAGAACACCCGCGAAGCCCCAACGATTTTATTCGCGATCACTACCACTTGTCATATGCCTACATCAGCCATTCAGCTCGCTCTGCAAGTGGTCAGCTTTCGTTGAAAATAATCCGCTTACACAGCTAGATATCATCCCAAACGATTTATACATACGTGTGATATAAAACATGGTGCGACGTCTACGACGTATTAATCCGAAAAGTCGATCTGTGCTGTCAAAACTCATCTTAGTCACCCAACTTTACATATTTCACACACACACGCACACACACACACATACACACACATTTTTTTCAATTTTTTCAAAATTAATTAAGCGCCTGTCCAATTTTATCCGTCCGGATGCCTCGTATCGTGGTGGCGTCGTTGGTGCTGCTGGTGGGTCGGTGGGTTAGTGGGTCCGGTGGGTCGGTGGGGTCCAGTGGGTCCGTGTTGGTATTGTTGGTGTTGCGTGTGTTGCTGGTGATGGGAATGCTTCAAAAATGATTCAGCACACTATATATTGAGTTACAATTTTGATTTCTTCATTTATTACATCATGTACACGTTTCACGAGCAAATTGATTCCCGCGATTGTTAGTAGAAATCATAAATTGTTGTGGTGCTGTGGAGAATATTTAATACCTCAAATTCAACACTACACATGTTGAGAAATAATAGAAACTAAGAAATTCGACTTGAATTGGTTCAAGAGCTATACGAAATTCTGAGTTAATCACAAAATATTTCTGGATATACAACATTCGTGGTATAAACCTGAGTTCTTGCGAAAGGTGTTTCAATTGAATTTTCTAAAAGTATCTGTTCTTTGCACTTCTTAGCACTATTTTTCATAACAATTTTCAAATTTTCTTTCGATGTGACTCTTGATAGAGCAATTGCCCATGTGCAAATACTGGTGCTGGCAAATATATCCCAACGTTTTCAAATGATTGTCCTTGAAACTTTTTTATAGTAATTGCAAATCTGATTCTGAAGGGGAATTCTCGACATACCATAGAAAAAGAGATTTCATTTTTTAAGGATTTGACGTTGATTCTTGGAATGAATACCGTATCGTTTTTATTTTTCCCGTTGATGATTTTTGCAAAAATCACGTAGGTTTAGGTTAGTGTAGGTCGGTCTAATCCAGTGTAGTTCGATCTGGTTTGTTCTTGTTTGGTCTAGTCCACTCTAAATGAGCCTCATTCGGTCTAGTTCGGTGTAGTTAAGTCTGGTTCGGTCCAATTCAATCTGATCTAGTTTTGCTCCTTCCAATCAAGGCTAGCTCCGTCTAGCTCGGTTCAGTACATCGTAGTTCGATCTAGTTTGATCTAAATTGAGCTAATTTGGACCAGCTTGGTCTAATTCGGTATAGTTCGCTCTAGCTAGGTCAAGTCAGGTCTGATTCCGTCTAGCTCAGTCTAGTTTGGTCTAGAATGGTCTAATTTGGTCTAATTTGATGCAGGTTGGTCTAGATCGGTCCAATTCGATCTAACTCGGACTATTTTGGTCTAATTGAGTCCAGCTCGGTCTTGCTCGGTCTAGTTCGGGGTAATTAGGTCTCATTCGGTCTAGTTCGGTTGAATTAGGTTTAGTTCAGTCTAATTTGGTTTAGTTGAGTCTGGTACGGTCTAATACGGTGTGGCTCCATCGATTCCGGTCTGGTTCGGTCTAGTTCAAGCCAGGTCGATCTACTTCGTTCTAGCTTGGGCTAGCTCGGTCTAGTATGGTCAAGTTCCGTCCAGTTTGGCCTCATTTGGTATTTCCATCATAAATTATCATTAAAGCCAAAATTTGTCCGTCAGCATCTTGCGTATCGGGTTGCGTATGTGGAGGAATGAATTTCGATGGGTGGCCGTATGGGTCATGGGTGGGTAGATGGTTGGATGGGTTGGTTGGAGAGTGGGCGTTAGTGGTCAGGTGGGTGGGTTGTCGGATGGATGAATGTACTTGAACTTCAGTGATTTGAGTGGGAATCACCAAAGTTTCAGTGAGATTCCAGTGAGATGTTCCGTTGAAATTTCAGTGAAAATCACTAAAGTTCCAGACTGGGGCTAAGGCTGAGGCTGACGCTGGGGCTGGGTCTTGGGCTAAGGCTGCGGCTGAGGCCGGACTGAGGCTGTGGTTGTGGTTAAGGCTAAAGTTGTGACTGGGACTGAGGCTGAGGCTGAAGGTGTGGCTGAGACTGGGGGTAGATGGGGCGTGGTTGAGGCAGGAGCCGGGATTGGGTCTGAGGTTGTCGCTGGGACTGGCCAACTGGGCGAAATTTTCAGATACTCACTGGAGATTCAGGAACTTCACTGTGCGCAACATTACACCAATTCAATATTTCTCAATCAAAGTTACTAGGTTGCATCAAGGAAATTGTTTTCTCCCGAATTCACTGTATTACGAAATCTTCATGTTACATTGTTGAGCTACAGAAGCATTTCAGGGGCTCATACCATATCAGAGACACCTCCAAACTGGACGAGCGTTAGCGAGCTAGACAATAACGCTAGTGTAGTATAAGTATAGGTATCCTTTGAAAGGCTGCCAAAGTTTGCAAAGGCTGAAAAAGTTGATATCGACAATTTGTTTAAAAAGTTTGTGTTTGAACAATTTTGCGTTCCGAATTTCATCTGAGAATGGACATGGGTTTATGGATTCAGAAAGTTTTCCAGAAAGAACACCGCAAAAAATTCCATTGGAATGATTTTTCCAGCGATAGCGGTGATTTTGCTTAGTTTATATGATAGGAGAAATTTAGGGTCCGTTCATGAAACACGCGAACAAAATTTTCATTAGTTAAGACATTTGACCCGCCCTCGCCTTGTAAATTATTTCAAATGAAAAATTGACGACTCATAGGTGGAGCGTAAGAAATTGTTTGACTCCTATACTGACCCCCTAAGAACGTCAAAGATTTATTGACAGCCCTTCAGGCACTATTAATAAATTACGTCATACTCTGAGGGGGGTAGCTAAATTCGACATGCCATGAATAAACGAAGCTCGATAAAATTTCTCAGCGTGGCTAGGGTGCTAGGGACGGGGGGGAGGTCAGATAGAAATGGCAAATTTTCCATGGACGACTCCTTACATCCACTGTAAAAAAATTTGCAGTAGTGGTGGTAAATTTTTGGTTGTCGAAGAGAATTGAACGAAATTTTATTTGTGTCTGTATATTTTTCTACGTACTTGTGGGTTATGGTATATGAGAGTGGGGTGTGTCAAGAGCTCGCAGGAGAGACATGTATACTTCATATCTGAGGAGTATAGTAAAGCTCTCCCTGAGGATGTATCTCCCCCTCCCCCCTCCTTTCTTATGTAAGCTTGAATTTCGAGTACATTCGTATATAGTTACGAGTGTGTGTGCCTCTAGATTATGAGCTTCCATATGAGAGCTTGCAAGCTCCGTGAGGACCCTTTACTTTGTCGATTACCTCTGGCTAGCCCTTCCCTATTATACACATACATTTCTCTCTACACACACACATACTTACATACTTAAATGTACTCATGCACATAAACAATAGTAAACCTGAAACTATATCTATATATTATGATTGGCCGCAAGTTGGATAAATCGAAATAAAGGCATTGATTCAACAGCTACTGCTGAACATATAGGCATAATACACAGGAGGGTATTACATAGAGAGGGTGCGATGAACTGAGTTAGACAGAATAAAGAAAGAGGAGGGAATTTTGATTGGATTTGATTCAGTGAGCTGAGCTGCCAATGTATATGTAGTGCGGTGAAACGGATCTTTGTGATGAACGAGTATAGTCGCAAGTCGATTTTACACCGCGGAGTTGAGGTGCGGAAATGAGATTCTGAAGTGAACCCTCTGTTATATATATATATACATATATATGCACTACTGTTACAAGCTCTTCGATACAAATATAACTGGTGAGCTTTTGAGAGATATCTATAGTACGATGTATGGGATATGTACTGTGTAGTACGTGACGATGATGTGTAAATTTATTCGTGTAAACAGTACATTGGTATAGTATGATTATAGTGTATGTGCATAGGTAATGTGTTCGTTACGTGCAATGTTATATACAGGATATAGAGAGATTATTTGTTCCATTAAATTCATGCACTCGTAGATGCTCACATAATAATCTATTTGAAATTGATGGAATTATTTGATAGTGATTATGTATTGCTGCATTTGAGGCTGCTTTGGAATTTTGAATGCAGGCAAAATGTGAGAGAGTATATGAGTAGTTCCGTTGAAACTTCAACATTTGGAAGCCGAAAATGTGCCAACCCCAAATCCCACTTTGGAAGGTTCTGACATATTTTTTTTTTCGAATTTTTCAAACATATAATGTATAATTCAACTCGCGCACGGATTTAAGAATTTCCACCCATCGGTACCATGAATATAACACGTATAACACGGTAGTAACGCACAGAACCTGACATTTGACACTAAAATAGATCTCACGGCCAAACGATTCCAGCTACACTCTTGAGATTTTGGGGTTCTCATTTGGCCATCAGATACTTTGAAAAGAACTGACTAGGGCCTCCGTAATCTCGCGTTTAAGGGTCGCACTAGTACCACATGGAACTGACCAAAAAAGTTAGCAAAACCAGATTTTCGCGGGAAAGAGCTCCACAAAGTATGAAAATCAATTTCTTTCGAAATTCTGAGGCGTGGAAAAGTTGCGCCTGACGATTTACTTTGAAAATAAGTTGGCGCGGAAAAGTGTAGAATGAGGAATGAGGCAAAATCACTTTTATCGAGGAAAACTGAGCGAGTAAAATTTCAAGTAAAACTGCGCCACAATTTTTTCCCAAGACCCCCCACACACCCCCTGCGGGGGGTTGCACCCCTGGACCCTGCTCCCCCCCCCCCTTGCCGTCAACTGATTACTCGATTTTTATGATAACGATACATCATCGCTGACACGGCTCCAGTATACTCGGGATTTTTCTCTTCCAAATTAGCCATGCACCCCCAACGAGTGATACCAGCACTCATTTTGCCGTTATTAGCACGCATGATTGATTCCGAGATACTACTCGGCGCAGGTAGAACTAGAATCATCTCTAGATGATCCCAGCCCCTGTTGACTAAGGTTTTCACAAAGTCGTACCCATAATATGTTCAAAACTTCCCTCAACCCTATACCATGGACATTCTACTGTATCTTGGGCTTGTTAATAGCGCGTTGCTAACTTTCCACTCAGTATTACGAAAATACAATATGCTATTCTAGCCAAAGTCCTCCCACTCTTGCACGATGCTTTCCACACTCATCACGGTTGGGATTGCTTTACACACTCGTAACTGCGCGCTACATGCTCAAAACAACCATAACCGTGCGTACAGCACGTTTCTTGCGATCGTTCCGTATCTATTTCGAGGATCTCCTTCCAGAGCTCAAAAAAGGGTAATCATCACGCCAATGGGGCGCCTTGTATGCACAAATGTGTGTGAACTCCTTCCATGTGCCTCTCAAAAGTCAATAAGAGAAATGCTCTACAAATTTCTGTATATGAAGCGTTTAGGAGGATAGTTCACATGCGAAGGCACCCTCGTGATACAGTGCCCACACCGATGGGGCCCGCGAAAATTTTTCAAACGCGATGGGGGTTGAAGTGATTATTTGGAGCGGCAAAATTAGTGATCCGAAGTAGTATTTTTTCAGCTTCTTCTGCACCTTTTGCTGATTACCAGTGTCATTTGGGTGAATCATTAGCAGAGCAAGCATTGCCTGAATTTGGGACTTTCGTCTGGAATGAATCGCGGGGCGTGGCTATGACCAGCAATTGTACACGTTTCTACTCACGTGAAACTGGTATATAATATGTCCATGTCCAATCCAATGTACCTTTGAGCTTTCAGGAAGATTCTCACCTCGTAGGTAGGGGAAACAGATGGAATGAAGAGGAAGTAGTTGTGATACGTGCCTCAGTTCATTTTGTAACTTCTGATATTAGCTCCCAAATGAACCAACATACGTTGTAAAATATCTAGAAGGATTGGATAAATTTACAGTTCATACTAGTTGCTCTTGTGTCATTCGTCCGAATTTTTACGAAAACTGAGTTTTTGTGGTATAACTAGCGCAAATCGATTCCCATACTGAAACTAGCGTATACATATATGTTTCATGACGTCACATGTACCATAATGAGTGAAATTTGCTGCCTAAGCCCTTAGGTGTGTCTACGTTGTTTAGCGTATCCTATAAGCCAAACAAAAACGGGTCCCACCTGTGTTGCCCGTCGCAGTGATGCGGTGTGTGTACTGATCTGTACATCATGCAGGTCATAACCAAATTTTTTATTCGTGAATCCGCAGCATCTTCCTTTTTTGATAATAGCTCAGCAACTAAAAAAGGCAGTTAGGATAAGATCATCGAGATCCAATACAAATAACCACGAATTCCTGATATCGTTGCTCATCTGATGCCCAGAATTCTTTTAGTATGAAGAATAGAAGTTATCTTTCCGCACGAAAATTACAAAAAATAGTATAAGAAACTCGGGTGGAAGCTTTCTGCACTCATCGTCGAAATTCGTGCGCGAAAGCTCTTTTCCACACTTGTCAGCGTGCGGAAAACACTTTTCCCGCACGCCAATTCGCGTGGAAAAGAGCTTTTGCGCACTTTTTCGACGATTCGTGCAGAAATCACGCTTTCCACCCTTGTTGCTTAATGTACTATTCTTGGGCGACCCTGGATCGCCAAACTAATGATTGCGCCGAAAAGAGCACCAAAAATACGTCGAAAATCACCTGTACGAATTTTTTCCCAAGCGTTTTAAAGTTTCGTACAAGCGGGCACACATTATTTCAAAGTTTCCACAGAACTACTCATATACACGCGAGAAATTTGCGAGCGATGCTCGTTAACATGAGTGATTAACCATGTAGAATTGATGAGTTGAAATCTAGTTTAGCGATGCTGATGTGCGTCAAATCTATATGGGTATATAGCCCTTCTGTTCTGTGAATGACGGATTTGATGCAAATTCATATAATTTAATTGCATCGTTGATCAAGAACTAATCTACCTCTGTGCAAATTGAACAATTCGATTTGAAATTGTTAGCGACATATGTATTCACGCATGAGTTGATTATTAATATTTGGGTGATTTTGAGGTGATTTTGTCGCGAGAATTAGAGGATTTCGGCGTTATGATCAAAATTGTGTGAGATATCGATCGGGTGGTCGGAGGTTGTGTCCTCTTCCTCGCTATTGCTCGTTTCTTCCCTATTGAAAAATAAATATAAATGAGACTTTCCTGACATAATTTCCAGAACATGATGAAAACTTGTCATGGCACGTTGTCATGATTCTTGGTCATAATTTTTCAGATTTTCCGCAACACTGACGATGTCATGAGCTTCTGTCATGGCACTTTGTTATGAAACTTTTTGCCATGATTTTCTAGATTTTCCGCGGCACCAGGGATTTCACGGGCTTTTGCCATGGGACTTTGTCATGATTCCTTCGTCATCATTTTTCGGATTTTCTGCGGCGCTAAGGATGAATCCGAAGAATCATGACAAAGTCCCACGACATCCGTAGTAGCGCCACGGAAAATTCGAAAAATGATGACGAAGAATCATGACAAAGTCCCATGACAAAAGCCCGTGACATCCATAGTGTCGCGGAATATCTGTAAAATTATGACCAGAAATTATGAAAAAGTGCCATGACAAGTTTTTATCATGTCTTGAAAATTATGTAACGAAAGTCTCATTTCATTCCATGCAAATGAAATCACGTTTCTTTGCATGGCCATGACATATTCATCTTCAATGAAGCTGCCATTGGCTTGTAAATGTTTTTGATGAGTCAGAGGCTCCTGAAATGCTTACGCAGCTCAAAAATGATATCTGCAAAATAGGAAGTAGTGATCAATTGATGGTATTAGAAAGAGGTTTCTTATGAGGTTCAAGAGGATAACATTTTGTTGATCTGGTGCCGCTAATAGTTATAACCACCCACCAGCCCGTTCAGTCACCCACTCATCAATCTACCCCTTACCCACCTGACCACTAATCTATCCAGCACCTACCGAATCTCTTGCATTTCATAACGCGTGCGACCATGCTTTGTACATATTTTAGCCAGCCCAGACCAGCCTAATAGACCAGACCTTTTTAAATTATCCCAGGTCATCATCCCACACCACCCCCAGACTGTACCAGAGCATCTCACACTGTGTCAGACCGTACCAAACCATCTCAAACCACCTTAGACCGCACTAGATCGTACTCGCAGTTTGTTGAATAATATAATGTGAAATGCCGGCCGCAAAAATTAAATTTGGTATTCTCGTATTGTGACAGTTCCGACTCTCGCCTTTGGCTTGGACCGGAAATTTTTTGAGTCAGAATCGAGACTCAATGTAGTATAATTTCTTTCCATCAAAAATATAAAACATCTCTATCATAAAGCTCCCGAGTTCTATTCATTTACCCACTGACAAATAGAGGAGGCCAATCTACTGAGGCCTTTTTGCAATGCCCAACTAAATTCTTAAAATTGACCAGCCTCTAAAACACAGTTTAAGATGTCAAGTATAAATTTAACGATGTAAAATGCATCAGATAATAAAGGGTCACCGTATTTGTCTCAAAAAAATATTAACGCGGATGAGTATTATGAGTAATTTCAGAAATCGAAACCCCAGTATTTACACGACTATAACAGAAGCAAAATCATTGAACGCCGATGAAAAGAGACTTGATCGTATTTACCACGGGCGTGCGTTTGATTTGCCTTCATATGGCTTCCTTCCTATACTTATACATCCTCTTTCGAGTTTCAATTCCCTATTCAAGTCAAAAGCACAGACGAGTCAAGCAGGAGTTGCTGCTTCTGCTATACTACTATCCCAACCTTTACAATGGAAATACGATCCGTTCGAATTGTAGTAGTCGGAATCAGATCGAAATTCAGATGGATTGAGATAGTAAGAGTGAAAGAGAGATGTCGGAAATTGAGCTCTGCTGATTCGATAGATTGAATGCCTAGATCTGTCTCGATTGGTTTTGAATAACGAATTTCTTGGATGGGTATTCTAACTCATCCATTATTTCAAGATGAATCTAATGATCTCTTTTATGTGTTTACTCGTCTAATTTAGGAGATAAGGTGTTTTGATTGGATGAGAGTATCGTTTTGGAAATTTTGTTAATTGGTGTGGATGTGGCGGTATTTTTGATGATATTAGTGAGAATAATTTGGTCTTTGCTCAAATAATGTAACGTGCCAAAATCAAATTTCTTGTGAGTAAGTCTGATCATTGAAAATGAGGCGGCAAAGTAAGGTTTCAACGAAATGTGAAAAAGTGATTACGACAGATTTATTGTGGAAATGAATAAAAAAGAAATCCAACATTATTTCATCTGGGTTCTTATCACTGCTCATCAAATGCTCAACTCAACTCAATTGTGCATGGTGATGTGTGTGAATTATGAATTATGAATTCGACATCTGGCTAGAACAGTTTTTGCTGTGCAAGCAGGGTGAACAATGACCTTACCTTTTTGAATGTGACAATTTTACAATTGAATATCTATGCCTGCAGTCGTAAGTAGTAACTCCATTCGAACTATGTTAGAAAAGTCGGGAAAAGCTGATAAAGAAAAAAACTAGCAAATACCGACTTCGTTAATTCTGATACTTGGATTTGGAAATTGTGTAGTCGCATTCAATTTGACTAAGGAGGGTTTTTTTAATTTTGTGCGATTACAAAAATAGCAATACCGTTATTCCGAATTGGAATGATATAATTGCATGATCGTCAAATATTCCTTCTTGAGGTTTTTGTGTTGGCTACTGCAATTGAGAGGCTCAGTTATACTCGGGTTTTCGAGAAGGAAAATATTAGTTTTGCTTTGCTATAGAATGAGGTCAAAACGAATTCTGCGCAGTGCTTGCAGATATCATTTTCATGCAAAAAGTGTTTGAGTCATTCTACTGCAAAAATCAGTCTTTGCATATCATGCAAGAAATTATCCCATCCTTTTCAATATCTTTTTTCCTTTGGTAAAGAAGAGTTGGACTGCATACCCATTCAAAAAGGAAATTTCGATCAAATATATCTCGGATTTTGGTATAAACATACTCTACTGTAACTAGATATTATCTTAATCTGGGCATTAGTTGGTAAGATAATTCGAGATGAAAAGTCAGTTCTTTTTGTATGTAGGCTTCATTCATGCGTAATACTCTCGTTAGTGACTGACCACCGGGTTTTTCCTGTAGTGAGTCCTCCCCAAAGAATAAACCCCTCTGGGCTCCTGCTTGGGAAATCGGGCTAATAAACGGTGAATCGCTCGTTCATAAGCCTTTTTTCCAAATATAAGCTCGCTTCTGACGAGCCAAAAAGTTTATAAGCCCGGACTGTACAGAGTGAAAGACCAAAATTTTCAGATTAATAGTTGAATGACTTGAATATGTTACTTTTGAGTGAGCTTTTGAGTTTCAAAACTCTTGATAATCCTCACTGTGTGCCGATAACATCATTAGCAAAAGTATGAAAACACTCCAGAAATTTTTCTCCGTACCCTGTTTTCCTTTCACAAAAAATGATTAGATTTTCTATTTGACCCGATCACAAATAATGCCATACAAACTATCCGCCACACTTCGATACTCCCAAAATTCTCGAGAAACTGATCCACCAAAAAAGCGCATTGAAGCCATGGAGTCCAGTCGACAATGTCCAATATCTCGTCGATTGAAATTCTCAGGATTCAAATTCCTCCTCTGGCCGGTATCAAGCTCGTTAACCTCTCTGTCTCCCACATAACCACAAGCACTCAAAGGACAGCATTGTCAGGTATCACCCACAAATCACATACCAATCCTCCCTAATACCTACTGTGATCAATCTCCAAAAATTTGTCAATGGTATCCATATATATCTCATGAAATTCTTTCCTTTTTTGTATTTTTCAGGTTTACTGCTGCAAAAAACTTCCTCAACTATAGCTCATATTTAAGATGCTGGCTAAAATAGACAGTCACCTTCATCATCATTTGAGGCATCAAAATTACTATCATCATTTTTACAAGTTAGATAATTACTGTGTGCGGCAATCGTCGTCGGAGAAGACCGCAAATTTTGTGCATAATAATCAGCCTAATAACAACAACAACAATAATAATAGTAATGGTGTTAAAACTACAGGGCTGAAAAATGTTATAATAAATAATTCAAATTGCACATTAGTGAATGAAAAAAAGAATATTAAGCAATTACGGCGATGACAAGCCTGCTTTTTGAAAGTTCAGAGCTGAGCTCACTATTTCCTAAATGCCGGCCTAAATTAGATCAACAGCATAGATCGGCTACAATTGCAGTTGATGGTATTGGTGATGGATTTAATACCGGTGGTATTCAATCAGGCAGCAGCAATAATAATAATAGTATTAGACAAAATAAATTAAAGTCTTCGCGACAATTGAGTTTTGTTGGTGGCCCAGATGAGAATCATCAGATACAAACGAGTGGACTTGAGAGTAGCGAGATATCGACGGAGAGAGACATGATCGACCTCGAACGCGATACCTCTGACAGGTAAGATTATAATGAATTTTTATAACATATTATGCACATTTGTTAACTTTTTGAGATCGTGTAATCAAATGAGAAAGAATTAATTATCGGTTTGGTACCCTATAACCAATTTGAGACTAAAATGATAAATAATCTCTCGTTTTGATGATTTGAAATTTGGAAAAAACTATATTTTGAAGGTTGCAACAAATTAGATGTAGGAAAGAAATTTGAAATTTTTTTTCAACGCTCCTATTGCAGATTTGACGATTTGAATTGATGCCCGTCAATGCCACGGTGGGTGCACACGAGTCGCGTGATTCGCCTACTGTTTTTGAATGATTTTTCATTCGAGATTCTCATTTGAAAATTTATTTTATCAATATAACAGCACGCAGATCTACTTCAAAATTATCATATGGGAAGATATGTTACTCTTCCAAGTTTTCCAACGTAAAAATTCATATCATTTTGAAATTTTTTTTGGGGTCATATCATCACTTACCTATTTCCAAATATTTGTTCTGCAGTGGTTATGCAATATTTATTTTGTCTTAGAAGATTAAATTATATGGATGGAAAATGAATCGAAAAATTACGTGATGAAACAATGTAAGTTTTTTCATTTTTTCAAATGGTAAGGCCACCGTGGGGAATTTACTCAGTGAATCTTGACTCAATTAAAAAAAATTGATCTTAACTTCGTCCACCCTATTCGCTCAACATTGTTTTTTCAATGATTTTTTACCAACCAACAGTAAACCGAATTTCTTTGTGAGAGCAGCTCTAACAGAAAAATTGGCTCCTATTCTCAAATCCTTAGACCTTCTTTTTTTAAATTATACGGGGTACATGCAACACAAACTCATCATTCAACTCACAATGTACCGAAATCAGAATATCAATGGAATGATGTGTTAGCTAATGAGAATACAAAAAGATATAGAAGATCCCAAAATTTATGCAAGAAATCGAAAAATTTTGTTCATGACCTAATAAAATTATCGAATCTTACTTCTTGAATGTAGCGAATTGAAATATTGTCAGATAGCCAAAACCGATGAAATACTCACATTAACTGAAGAAAAAAATGATCTCATTTGCTGTTGTAGACTTGACTGATCCTAATATTTGTTCTTTTATTAAGCGGGTATAAATGATTGCAAGCTTGGCAATCACCTTTGTTTGCAAATCGTTATCGTCGAGCGAAAGTAATTATTTCGTCGAATCGAGTTATATGATTTTCACTAAGGGAAAGAGCCTGCAATCGTAAATTCCCAAGGTGCATTCGAGAGATTTTCATTAAACTCCTAGCAAAAGAACGTTTGCACTGGATTCATTAAGGAATAATTACGTAAGAGTCAGTCCTTGAAGGCGTTCGTATTTCGCTTCAAATATTACATCGCTTCTCCCTTCTTATAATTAACGAGTGGTGATGTTGAAAGTGGACTGATGTAAAAGTCTTTGAAGACTTTTTACGAAACAAAATCATGATTGAATGCATCAATGACTATTTATTTGGTATCACAGAGTATATGAAAGAGGTCAAAAATGCGTTTTTCATTCGATCCGAATGAAAAAATATACAAATTTTTTATTCATGATCTGTACGTAATACTTATGAACGAATCGTTTGAGGCAGTTGTGCAGTTATTCGCTGTGTACATGAATCTATATACGTGTGAACTGGAAGCGAAACCCTTTTGGTGATCCAACTCCCCAGTGCGAGCAAATTTAATTTTGATGATTTGCATGTGCGAATGCAACCACGAGAGCAACGATGGTTGAACTCAAAATTGAATCTCTTCATGCAAGTTGAGGTTTCTACTGTATATATAACGCAGATAGGGACCAATTGCTATGCACATATTGAATTATCAACTTATTAGTAGTTGAATGCCAGTCTTATAGCCCCAAATTCTCGCTGTGTAGAGCCTAATACACGAATCAAATCTTTCGTTTAAACTTATCAAATGTTTCATAGTTGGTAGCGTTTGAAGCTCCATTTAAAGAGTTATCATTTTTTCAAAAACCTGATGATTCTTTCACATACGTTAAGCTATTTATGCTGGTTGCATAAAATGAAAAGAGGAAGAAATGAAAATTTCAAAGACTTTTGAGATTGAGTTCCATCCGCAGTAAAGTTCTGAATACCGTGCAAAAATTCCTGAACGGGGGTATGAAATCCTCCCTTGCAAAAACGTCGATTGCTCGAGCCCAGATCAACGTAAGGGAATTTTGAAAAAAGGATCTTGTTGATGAGAAAAAATGCTAACTTTTTGTGGTTTGTGATTTTTCTCTCAGCTTTTGTGGTACCTCAAACAGCTGATGTAATTTCAAGGATTTCGAGGAAAAACCCGTTTTTACTCTATGGGCTGTAATTTAGACGCGGATAAAGATAGAATAATTTTGCAAAAAGCATCTTGAAGAGCGGAAAAATGCCATTTGCAATAATTTATCGGTTATTTTTTACGTCGTGCGAAGAAGAGTGTGAGAGCTCTGAAAGTAGCAAAAACCATAGTTTTTTGCCATTTTCTGCTGTTTTCACCCGTATTTCATTGAAAATCCGAGAATCTGGCTACTTTGAGAGCTCTCTCACTCTTCTTCGCACGGCGTAAAAAATAACCGAAAAAATCATTGCAAATGGCATTTTTTTCGCTCTTCAAGATGCTTTTTGCAAAATTGTTCTATCTTTATCCGCGTCCAAATTACAGTCCATAGAGTAAAAACGGTCATTTTCTCGAAATTCTTGACATTGCATCAGCAAGGGTTGAGAGGAAAATCAAACACCATTAAAAACTAGCATTTTTTCTCATCTTTGAGATGCTTGTTTCAAAATTCCTCTACATCAATCTGGGCTCGAGCAATCGACGTTTTTGCAAGAGAGGATTTCATACCCCCGTTCAGGAATTTTTGCACGGTACTGTACATACAAGAAATTCAAATGAAAAATTCTCCAATCAGATCGGATACGTTCGTAAAACATGAAAATTCCAGATCCGATTACCTTATGTGTTATAGTGAGCAAATTATTTCAATCGGAGAGGGTATCGAATTCTTAGAATTTTGAGGCATAAAGTTCATGTAGATCAATTATAAACTTCGTAGAAAGCAAACAATCTGCTTCTCCAAAGTTATAATAGCTTAGATCGTTAGAACCTCCAAACAATCATTTGAATAGCCCTCATCGATAATCGTGTTTCATAATGTTGAATTGAAAGTTCACGATTAGATTGAAATTGAAATACAATTGCTATCAGCTGCAGAGCTTAAAATTGAATCTTATGATGACTGGTTTTAAAAATCAAATTTTATCCATCCAGGAAGACGATATCGTTCCGAATCTAATAGTCACAGCCCTGGTAGAAATGATGAGCATTTTTTGGCCACTAAGTGGCCAAATCGCATTGCCACTGGCCAATAATGAGAATACCTAGCGTTCCTCTCCGTACCGAGTTCACACTCGGATTAGTTTTTTCATTACTCTTATTGGAGAATTTAGGGGTCACAAGCAAATTTGAAGTTTCTGTGATGGAAAAATACTATTTGCGCCTGGTTTATACTAGCCTATTTGGGTCACTCTAGAGGACGTATCTTCCTCGCTTTGTTCGGCAGATGAATTTTAGTTTTAATGCCCAAAATGAGTCTACGCGTTCAATATAGGAATGATTACTATTCCAATTTTTTTATCACCATGATGGCGGATTTAGGAATTGGTTATATGATATCGGAAAGTAAAACATGTTGAGATGTACAATGGTGCAGCGATCGTGAATCCTCGAGGATCAAACCCCTATGGAATCCAGATTATTTTTTAGTAATGATAATGTCGGCGTCGATGATAACAATGTGATTCTCAATTTGTATGTTATTCGCCATGACATTGTCAATTGTGGTACTCATATTGTGGTATGACTATGCAGAGTCGAAGTGATTTAACCTCACTTCTTCACTGACATCAATTTCAACAAAATCGTGATTTTGGCGTATCATCTTGATCTGCCTGTGAGAAAAAAACTTAAAATGGGGTATTATACTACTGTGAGCAAAACTTACACGAACTAGATGGTAATTTTGCTGATAAATCTCACTTGCACGTAGAGGCCTTTTTTCCAATTCCAATGATCCGATTTCCGATGCCTGGTACGGAAAAACTACACGGCCGATCTTGAGCGGACTTGGGCCAAAGGATTCATCTTTGTATCAATTTTTATCTCCCGCTCTTTCATCATTTTCTGTAATCCGGATCAGTTTTCGATTTTGAGACTCAATAGAGTGCTGTTGTTTTCTATATGACCACCCATAAGTGCAATGTTGAAAGTGACCGAAACACTTGGTTTTTTTTATGGCTGTATAGGGCTCTGGAACGAGACGGTCGATCCTTTCAAGATTCTGCCCAGATGCTCATAATCGATATTTGGACTGAATTCTCATCAAGTCACATAGCATTCTAAGATTTTTACACGATGCCTTAAGAATAAAATATTTTCCAACTTTTAATGTCAAGGGACTCTCCCCCCCCCCCTCCTTCTTAGTTTGAGTCTCTGCCAAAATTGAATCCTGAAATTTGTAAACTATTTTGACTTTGATCTACTGGAATAAGGTAAGTGTACCCAACTTGCCTCTGTACCCAACTTGCCCCCATATGCCGATCTCAGGAATGGGCGCTCGCTGACCTTCCCGCAATTTTTTTTTTACGTTTGTTATGTTCAAATATGAGAAAATACGTAGTTTTCATCGACCCCGGATCATTCCTGCGTTCTCCAGAAAATATAAAGTGAGTTTTCCATTTTTCGTGTTTGCACGGCTAAGAAATCACCGAGGAAATCACGTTCCCTAAAACCGGTGCCAATTTATTTTTATTCGACTAATCTCTACGTACCTTAGCGCATTCGATTTCTTGTCTCAAGACCTTCAAAATCCGCTCTTTGGGGTTGCAGAACTCTGATTTGGAGCGATTTTATGTACAAAACACGAAGATGGTTTGAGAATCTAGAAGGCCGACATCGGAGTGTACCCAACATGCCCCCATATGGTTATCTCGGAAAGGCGTGCAATATGGCTTTTTTACCACTCAGAGCGTGTTCATCGCATCAAAATATGTCGGAAACGATGTCTTGGGCCAGCTAAAAGCTGCAAATGCCACTGCGCGGTGATCAAAACGGATCAAAACTATTTTTCGCATTTCATCGCCGATTTACATTGTTTTAAATGATGGGGGCAAGTTGGGTACACACTTTTGTAAACTCTCAAAAATCACCTTTTGGGAGAATTGAAACAGCTTGGCTCCACTATATCCAAATTGGACGTATCTTAGCTCATTTTAAGGGTCTTGAGACAAGCTTTAAAATGAGTTAAGATACGTTGGAAAATATGCAGATGGGCCAAAGTTATTAAGAAAATGGCTTAATGGGGGCAAGTTGGGTACACTTACCTTATACTACGATGATAATTATTTTATTCTTGACTAACTGCTTTATGATCTAGCCAACAACAACGATGACTTTTGACCAATTCCATGTAAGATCAGGCAGTCGAAAATTGCTCAAGTCTCAAATCTCTTCCAGGATGAAATATATGTTTCTAAGGACAAATCAACGAGACACGTATTTTTGCGTTTTGCCCTATCATGCTCTGACTCGAAGTTATCGAATTTTTTTCATTCAATGGGCATTTCGTGAAATTGGTAACTTTTGATCGATATAGATGCAATTTTCCGTGTGTAATGGCCTTTGTGAAGATGAGACTTGTTCAGGGGGGTCAAGTAAGTTATATTGCACCAGAAAATCTTGGTACAGAAACACAAGCAATGAGCAGAATCCACAAAAATTGATTTTGGCCGGAATTGAGGAAAGTTGAAAAGCTCAAAATAATCATCCTCAATTTTGACGGGAATTTTTTTGTAAATTCGTTGAAACATGAGGAACAAAATGTACTTGACCCGATTCGCGCGACGTGACGCAGAGTGGCGCTAAAGATCATTTTCTGGATTTTATCGTTAAAACTATTTTTTCATGATCGTTCGGACAGATGGAGTTCGTAATGAGTCTGTGAAGTACTGCGTCGATACTTGGACGCTTTTATCCACGCTAATAGCTGTTGAAGACTGATTCCCTTGTTTCTCATTGCATTGATTTCATCTAAAAGATAGGATGTACTCGAAGTCATACTTGTGTTGAATAATAACACAAGTCCAATATCATAGATGAGTCAAACTTAAATCTGATAGCATCCAAGCATCATAGTATTACATTCACAATCCTTCAAAAACAAGTTTTAACGATAAAATCCAGAAAATGATCTTTAGCCCCACTCTGCGCCACGTCGCTCAAACCGGACCAAGTACATTTTGTTCCCCATGTTTCAACGAGTTCACAGAAAATTTTCCATCAAATATGAGAATGATTATTTTGAGCTATTCAGCTTTCCTCGATTTCGGCCAAGATCAATTTTTGTGGATCCTGCTCACTAATTGTGTTTCAGTGCCAAGATTTTCTGGTGCATTATAACTCACTTGAACCCCCTGAACAAGTCTCATCTCCACGAAGGCCATTACACATGGAAAATTGCATCTATTCCGATCAAAAGTTGCTAGATTTACGAAATGCCCATTGTTGCTCCAATGAAAAAATTCGATAACTTCGAGTCAGTGCATGATGGGGCAAAACGCAAAAATACGTGTCTCGTTGATTTGTCCTTAGAAACATATATTTCATCCTGGAAGAGATTTGAGACTTGAGCAATTTTCGACTGCCTGATCTTACATGGAATTGGTCTTTTACATTATTACATCCAAGCAAAATCTTATCAGAATATCAAGTACAACCAGAAAAGGCAAAGCCTATACACCTATGATGTATATCTATACATATAAGGCAAAAAGTGCCAACAGCCGTGGTGCTCATATAATACATGCCAAAGCTCAAGATTCGCGTGCCTCGAGCTTTCGGCAACAGCTGATACACACTGTACTGCTGCACATGCCAGAGTTGGATTTCGAAGCTTTTGTTCTTCGCAGTCGAGCTGTTCTATCTATCTCTCTCACTCTCTCATATCGATTTATATACGACTCTGGCCCCTATTCACTCGACCGGGCAAACTTTCCTCGGTATGTAATTTGAATTTCAAAGCGGATCTAATATACCACCGCAGACCGCTTGGCCATCATACAGTAGCTTTGCTACCACACTCCGGTGGCGTGAGAAATTTTCTTAATCCCTTTGTGTCGCTAGCTTCTCACTTTTTTTTTCTTCAACTCACCTACATCCTTTACAGTTAGGAAGGAAATAGTGAGCATTAGCCGCTTAATCGTAGCCCGCGAGAGCTGAAAAAAAAAAAGAAAGAAAAGAAAATTTTGACTACTCACATCGAGACTCACATATAGCGAGTATCAGGAAATTACTAAAATTGAAAATGTGTGGCAAAAATGGCAGACCAATGAATGATGGAGTTCAAAAGCGTTGCGGAGCTGAAAGCAGCAGTAGTTTTTTTTTTTTTTTAATGAAAAAATTGCCCAAGCATCAGTGTGAGCTAGAAGAGTTTATACGGTTCAGGTATTCAAATTTGCTCGCCACAGCGTGTGAGAGTTGTGCATGCAAAAGAATTTTTGTATGAGAAGCACGTGCAGCAAGCAGAGAGCGGCGGTTCTACTACACTCTGCAACGACACGGTTAAAAATCTGGAATCAGCAAAAATTTCACGTGCGACGAAGCAGAGTAACTATGTATGAGAAAGTCTGATGGTTTCGTTTTGAGTGTATATGTATTGTATGTGTACACATACGTTCTGATATTCACTATTTTGAATTTGAGATTGAGCCAACATTTCAATTGCGCTGCAGGTCCCGTTACATGAAAATCGTTTTAGAGTGAGAGATGGATTTTGAATTTTTTGGTGATCGAGATCTTGATTTTAAATTAGGCTTTGTATTACGCAGAATCAAGAGTAGACAATGAATATTCCAATGGAAAAGAATGATAATTTTTTGAAAAGCTTTATTGATATTTTATCGGTATGACAATATATTATCACTCTCAATGCTTTATCCATACTATAGTGCTATTGCCTCTCTCGTTACCGCTCGGATTGTAAATTATTTTGATAAGTCAGGGGCCTCATTCTAATTACTTATTTCCTCGAGCGCGGGAAAAAAGAACGATAATCGCCATTTCTGCTCACTAAACTATCACTTGGATTGTAATCTTGAAATGACTCGATTTCATGTTGAGATGACTCCTGCACCAACCTCTTGAATGTATGATCATGAATAGTTTTCGGGGGTTTGGAAGGATGCACCATGAAGTACAGTGAGATAGTATTTACCTAGTAATGCAAGTAAGAAACATGTTTACGAAGTGTGAAGGAGGTGGAAATAGAAACTGCAGTATTTCCTTCCTTCCCCCTCAGGGGGCGGGGGGCGTTTTAGAAAGAGGCCCCTGAAATGCTTTTGCAACTCCAAATTGATATTTGTAGGATCGATTGATGATATTGAGAGAGGTTACTTAAGCAGTTCTGAAGAATAGCTTATTGACAACTAGTGAATTGATAAGTCACCTCCACTCCCAACCCACACGGACACGTTACATATTTCAGGCAAACCTAACCGAATGAGATCGAATTATACCAAACTTGACCGAATTCAATTAATTTAGACCGCACTTAGACCACATTAGAATGGCAATTCTAGGATTGTACGAGTACGGTAGTTCTAGTATAGTTCTACTACCGTAGTAGTGCGGTCGTAGCCAGGATCGCACTAGCAGTACTAGTGCGATCCTGGCGTTACTAGTACGGTCTTAGTGAGGTTAGCGGTCCTAGCGGTACAAGTGCCGAACTAGAACCGCACTAGTGCCGAACTAGACTGCACTACACCGAACTAGACCATACTACACCGAACTAGACCGAATTAGACCAAACTAGACCGAGAACTTGACCGAATCAAATCAAACTACACCCCACTCATACCACATTAGAACGGCAATTCGAGGATGGTACTAACACGATAGTTCTAGTACAGCTCCATTACAGTAGTAATACGGTCCTAGCAGTACTAGTGCGGTCTTAGCGGACTAAGCGGCCCTAACGCTACGAGTGCCGCACTAGTACCGCACTAGTACCGAACTAGACCGTACTACACCGAATTAGACCATACTACACCGACTTAGACCGAATTAGACCAAACTAGACCCCACTCGGACCACATTAGAACGATAATTCTAGGATGGTATTAGCACGATAGTTCTAGTACAGCTCTATTACGGTAGTAGTATGGTCCTAGCAGTACTAGTGCGGTCTTAGCGGACTAAGCGGTCCTAGTGGTACAAGTGCCGCACTAGAACCGCACTAGTACCGAACTAGACCGTACTACACCGAATTAGACCATACTACACCGAACTAGACTGAAGTAGGCTTTCATCGACCCACTCACCAACTCATTCATCCATCGACCCATCACCCATACGGCTAACTATCGTACTTTATCTCTTCTACGTAGGCGACGCAATACGCCGGATCTGGTTGGACAAGTTCTGGACCGGCGTCCAATTATTATACTTTTTCCCTTGCAAAAATTCAGAATCCTCAAGATATCTCGATTCCAATTCATCATGGGCACGATGGAACATTTTTTAGAAAAACTTCAACGAGCTGGTTCGATTTTCCGCGCACAAAAAGAGGCACGAATGTCAACTTGCTCGTTGAGTTTCTGACCACTTGTAGAATACACTGGTTGAAAATTCAACCAATCCGTCCATATTAACAATCCTTCATCCGTCATCAAATTTGCATCTCATCAAAAAGGCAGTTGATCGTTTACTATACTGTTGAAAACTTCCAATCAAACAAAATGCTCGATGGCTCATATTCGATATTCCTGTTTACACATTACATGGGTCAAAGAGATGATTGGTGGCTTTGAGCTATTCGGATTGACGAGATAATATATCGATCAGCAAAATCGACATAACCGAAATTGGTAATCAAATATGAATGTCGTGGGATATTGGTATTGCCGATATTGCATTATTAGGACTATATCAGCGATACATATCGCATACTTCATGCGAACATCCGATTGATTCATCAGATATGTTGGTATGTGCTCGGTATATATACGTGGATATTGTATAGTTATTGGGCCAAGCCTCTATGTGTCCCGTGGGATTTCGCATTCACACCAATCATATTGAACCCACGGAGACGAGCCGGAGATACAGATTACTGTTATTGGGACATCAAATCATCAGAATTTTCAATACATGTCTAAGCGTTTTTATTGATGACAGTATCGGATCGACTGATCACTATTAAATACAATAAATGTGAACGATCCTGGCGATGGAGGATGTGCAGTGTATTCTTTTTAGTCAGTGTAATAATAAAGATTCGATAGTTATTTCCAATACCAATTTTAAGCTTGTCGAACAATTTCATTTTATAGAAAAGTGAACTTTATGATAGAAACTCACGACTAGATTGAAGAAGCTCCAAAATCAAATGACATGACTGTAGTCAATTGGAGTCAATTTTCTCTACTCCATGGATTGATCTAGGTTTAAAACAGAAAAATGTGCCCATTTGAATCTCAAATCGACATTTTATATCTGCAAATTCAAGAAACTGGTGTTCGTTGTTTCATTTGAGAATACAATCGTTTAAGATCAATTTCTATGTGTTGAACAACAAATCAGAAATGGCTCATGTACTGGATGCGTGCACAATATTAATGTTTATCGTGTGAGTATGAAAGAAGCTCAATTACATCGAACTTTTCACGTACTTTAACCTTTTTCCACGCACCCAGCAATTTTTTTTCGCGATGAATTTCATCAGATTTTTGCTGCAATAAATAACCATGCGTGCAGAAATTCCACGTTTCAAGAAATTCTTCGAGTATTTGGCTCGCTCCATAACATCCTTTAACTTAGGAAATGGCGCATCTCATTTTTCAACTAAATGTTCTGCAGCCCATAACATAAACCAATCATAAGTTACAATGAAAGAAAAATTGATCAAAACATTTCCAACGCTTTATAAACAGTTCATCCTGGATCTGAATTCCGCCCTATACATTCCTTTGAAACAGGATCTCGTCCATCAGAGCCCTATCAATGACTATGAAAATTTATTTTTTTGTATACCGTACAGAAAATTACTCCCCACTGCATCTGATTACCGGTTCCGCTGTAAACACAAATACATCGAACAATTACATTCAATGCAGCTTAGTTTAGTAGTCTTTGCTTCGACGAATGAGTCTAAAAATATCACTTGAGATACAAAAACAAGCCTTTACGACCATAATTTCGAAAATCCTCACTCTCTATTCAGAAAAAAATTTGAGTATTTTCGGAAGATCCCCTTTGATATTCCCCTATACACCATTACCCTTTCAGAAAGTCTAAAATAATAATTAAACAACTTCACTCGAAGAAAATATTTTTTCTAACTTTGTATATATTTCTATCAAACAACAGGTGCAGCGGCAGCAGAAAACGAGCAAATGGCCGAAGAAAATCGAGCAGCTCGTCTCTGTCGCGTCGCCAAGCAAGCTTTGCCAGCAGTGAGGCTTCAGGTGGAAGCTCTTTAAACGATGGAATGAAGCTTCAGCAACAGCTTCAGCAACAGTTACAACAGCATCAGCATCAAAATCAATCGTCGTCAAGCTCATCGTCTGCCTCGGGTCATAGCGAAGATGCTGCACCGAGATATGCCGGTAGCAACAGTCTTGGATCTACTGGTGGTGGTGGTGGCGGTGGTGGTCTTAGCGATCAACAAAATACGTCGCAACAGGATGAAGATAGTGGTACAGAGGAAAGCCCCGTATATATACTTACGTCGGCTAAAGGTGATCGGAGCTACAAGCTTCGAGACTCTAGGTAATTGATGGCATATTACTTTAATTTCTTGTATGGGATTTTGGAACACACGAATATATCAGGATAAGTGAAGTGGTCAGAACCAGGGATAATAATTGTTCTCCAAAAAAGAGTGCAGAGTTGAGCAGAAATTTTTTTTTTTAATTATAATTAATCTTTTTTCTTAGACTTTTTTTGAGCTATTTGATAATATGACGATCAGAATGTCGTGAGTGTTATCATGTTCTGTTGGGAGAGAAAATGTTTGAAAGAGTACTTGTGCCGAGTTCAGTATTTCTTCTCACTAGTGAATGTGCACTAACCGGACATTATGTGCACAAATTTTGAAAATTTGTTGGTCCTTTTTCATCCTCAAAACCAGTCCAGATCATCTTGGGTGTACAAATAATCCAGGACTTACTCGCGAATCGTTTAGGATCGAGATATAAAATCAGGCATTTTAACGGCAACGTGAGGACAAAAAGCTTTTCTATTTGCGCAGAATTTTGGTCCAACGAGTGTGTCATCTGTTCAACGCCGATTTGGCGATTACAAGGTTTTCACAAGAGGCGAGTTACTTTAAAAAAAAATGTCTGTCTTTCAACACTGCGTATACTTCCCAATTCAAACGAGTAACATGCGATTAATTTACAAGCCTAATGATATATTATCTCTCGAATTCGTGGAATGGTAAACGTTACCAAACAAATTTACGATGTATCAGTATTGGTTGAAAATGTGAATCTGATTTTTACACAATTGAGGGAAAGCTCTTCTACAAAAGATATCTGTCTGGCATCAATAAATATAAAATACATCAAATGATCACATTTTGCGATGGTAAAGTGTTCCCAATTTATCTGCATTAACATTCTGCGATATTTGGAAGAGTTCATCATTTTGGTCTGTTAGACGATTTTAGAAATCGTCTTTACCCTAGCAACTTTTGAGTTTTCTTATCGATTCATCGCAACCTAACGGTATTTTGCATTTTCATCTGAATATGAATATTGGTATATTCAAAAAGGGTTGAAGCACGTTACAAAAGAATTAGCGGGAAATAAAAATCTGGAAAGAAATGCTAACTTTCCTCTCAAAAGCAAACTAATAAAATGCCTACCTCACATGTTTACTTATCATTTTATGTAAGGGATTCGTGTGAATATTTTCATATATGATTAATAGATTAGGTATCTTCAAAAAAAAAACAATATTCAGAATAATAATGCAATTCATAACCGATGATATGCGCAATTATCAAGACTATACCAAATGAAGATACTGAAGAAAGTCACGTAGGATATGAGGAAGTACATACGCTGATCATCACGATCCGAAATGTTTCCAATAATCGGTAACGCATAATGCAGAAAGTAGATGCGTTCATCAATAATAAACAATATAAAATTACGATCAAAATGGGAGCCTGATATCAGGTCGGTCATTTATCTGAAAAATATTAAGAACATCGATGAAAATCAAGTATATAGGTATGAAAATTATCTCAATTAAATGAAAGAAGAGATTCAAATGTACCTCACCTGGATCAAATGTTACCTCACGTGAATTCATCTAGAATTCTTACATTTATCGCTCAAGCAATAATTTTACCGAACCTCGACATTATTTTCCATTCACCCTCTACTTTGAACGAGAAGAGAGAAAAATCAACAACAATATTACAGTGTTTGGGCACCGTTTTGATCTCGAACAATCCTTTTTTCTTTCATTCCAAAGTGTCGCATTTTTGTAATAGAAGATAAAGCAAAAGACTCATCCAAGCGATAACGTGCAAAAGCGTCTATTCACTTGATCTTTGAACAAGACAATGCAATACATATACTGGATAGACTACAAAACTGCACTTTACTCCAGTGTCGTTCGAGTGCAGCGGCGGACTTGAGTCGAAAGAGATAACTGTGTTTCTGTTCAATGGACGTGTCTTCTCTAACCTTTTTTTGTTTTCGGTTCATTGTATCTAAGGCCTTTTGAGAGTAAACGGATGACGCGATATTCGTTCAAAGTGCCAACATCGATATTTTTGTCCAATGCAATATCTTTTGCTCCGACACTTGGAGTATTTTGTGCGAATTTAATACTGATAAATTGCGTTCATTATAATTGTGTATTGTGATGAGATTTTTTCGTTGAGTAGAATAAGGAGAAGTAGAATTACATCACTTATTGATTAAGTGAATTGAAATCTTGATTGGGACAAGTAATCACCGTGGTTCGTCGAATTGTGAAAATTATTATGACGGATAAGCATTCAGCATTGATCACATGTTTTACCATGTCAATTAGCATTGAATTAAGAGCTCATGCTGTAATGAATTCTTATAAATCTTAGAATTTTAATCATCGAGCAGTTACACAAACCATAGAATTGTGGGTGACAATTTCAAAATTTTCAGAGTGATAGAAATTTTTCAAGAACTTTTTAGTTGAACAATCACCAAATTGACTTTTACTCTTTAGAGTTTTAAGAAGTAAGAGAGCTTTCCTAGGGGTTCACTGAGAAGTCTTCTACAAAACCCATCAGAACGGAACAATGTTGGTGAAAATTTTGAAAACGATAAAGTTTCTGCATGAAATAGAAGTTTGAGTAGTATTGCAGGCCTGTCAATTGCAAAAGAACTTTAATAACTCAATATTTATCGGATTTTCGATGAACTGTTCCAAAAAAGAGTAAAAAATCTCAGCCAGTTAATAGCGTCAAACGCCGGGGGACGAGAAGACTTGGGTTCCAAAATTCCAATCTTGCCGGAATTTGCGTTAAACTTTGGGATCACCTAATAGAAAGCGGCAGAGCATCCCTGTATAAGATATCTCAGGTCCGTAGATACAGCCAAAGACTTTCGGGAAGGCTGTACTCAGCTCCTTACAACATTGGCGAATATAACCCTGAATCCATTCGGAGAATATGTCAATTTTTACTCAACCAAATGACTTAGAATTTCATATTCATCCATGAAATGCCTGTTTAAAAAGTGCACCAAAGCCAAATGTCAATTTCCTAGAAAGAAAAATCTAGCCGAAGTGTTCTCAAAATGTCGTCTGCTGTCACAGAGTCGCAGACGAACAGACGACGTCTGAGGTACACTTCGTCTGCGGATACTTTTTTCCTCAGAAATTATGACGGATATAGCTCCGTAGCACTCTTGAGACATGCATTCTACAGATGCATATTAAATTTCAAATCATTTGGTTGAGTAAAAATCGACTTATTCTTCGAACGGGTTCAGGGCATATGGCGAAGCATCGCCCGTAAAGATGCATTTTGGGAAGTTTAGATATATTTACAGTGCTAACGTTTTTGGAGATATTATCGGACAGGAAGGCCATTAAACAGGATTATTCTGGATATTCTCTGATCTGCATCATACGGAAGAGCAAAGACTTTTTGATCAAGATTGACATTTTCAAATTGAAGTCACCCTGTACAATGGGAAATGTTCTGTAAGTTTTTTAAAACCAACAAAAACTCTTCCATGTATGGAAAATGATGTGAATTTTTATTTCGCAATGCAAATGCAAATTTTACTATCAATAGTATACTCAATTCACACTCTTTCATATCGAGATATTTCCATACCTCGTGCGACAGACTCTGTAAATTTAACTACACCCTCAATCTTTTTCATCAAATTGCGTAAGTATTTTCGTTCCAAAGCAAGTAACTTCATCTCTATCGGGACCTAAATCTTTTTCCTTCAACTACTCTCAAAATGTCAAGAACTCACAAAGAACCAACTTCTTCAAAAGCATTTGCAGAAAATTGAACTCAAACCAAGCACTGAATTGCAAGCTTGGGCAAAGCTCTTCGCTCCAATTCAATACTTCTCAGAATCTGTCACTCTCAACAATTTGAAATTGTACTCGTCACACAGTGACACAGTTATTCTCAAAACAATACCTCCTGGATACATTGTATAAATTTGTATGAAACAAGTTCATCTCATGTTCACACCTACACTCATTCAAATTTTGCAGAAAATACAAAAATACCACGAAATAGATGATATAAAAGTGAAAGTGAAAGTGAGAAGACATGTATAAGTCCCAATTGGAAATTATTGCCACTATTACGGAAATATCGTTCGATTAAACGGATCGTTTTAACATCATAGAACCAAAGTACCGGACTTTTGCTACATAACACACGACTCGCGATTCAATACAAAAGGTGCGCGAGAAATAGAAAAATGAAAAAAAAAAAAAAAACTGAGAGATGAACGTCAGCCTCCGCTATATACTTTGCTTTGCACACCGGATGAGTATCGACTTCCATCAAGCTTTTTTTTACCCACATATATTTACTTTCTGATGCAGTACTGCAGTGGTATATCAAAGAGTAGAATATATGGTATAGAACGCGCAAAAGTCAATGGAATTGCGGCGCGGCGCGCGACCTGAATCCGTGCACATAGCTCGAGCAAGTGCATTTCTATTATCGCACTTTTCAGTAGAGCGTGGGTTTTTTTTTTTTTTTTTTTGAAAAAAGCAAAGAGTAGCTTGCACTGGTCGAGAAAGAACAAAATAACCCATTTATAGTACCCAGACTCAGATTGAGCTTTTGTTTATTGTTCAACATTTACCCTGTATAGGCACTATATATATGAGCATTGGTATTTCCTACATACCAACTACTCTGATTCGAATTGTTCTTTTTTTTCACACCTTTAGCAATACTTCTTCGTCTTCTTCAACTTACTTTCTTGCAATCTTTTTTTTTTTTTTTTTTGGTAGTCTCGAAACTGTTGGTCTCTTGTATTTTTCATGATATATATAAATACTTTCAGAGAGGGTTTCTCACTACTGTGAGGTATAGCCGTCTTGAAGAAAAGAAAAAAAAAGATTGTATAGGCCTTCGGCTAATGCAGACATTCTACTTTTCTTTGGAGGGCTACAGTAGATAGATATATATACAACAGTGCGATGGGGCAAACAACAAGAAAAAAGGATCCATTTTCCGCCTTCTTTCGTATCGTTATATATAGCTCTTATTCGCCAACTTGGCGCATTGCTAGAGAGTGAGTGAGTGAGAGAAATTCAATGGGGATTCGAATTTTGAACACTATCACACAGGCTCGATTTTGCTCACAATAGAGCTTGCAAGCACAGCCTTTTAAATATATAGATATTCAAAGACTATGGAATTGGCTTGGGTTTTCTTGATAACCGTGATTTAGCGTATTTCTAGGCCTTGATATGTATATTACCGCATTTGTTGAATGCCTGCTTTTGGCTGATTCTGAATGGAAAACGATACGGTATTGGTGGGTGGATTGTTGAATGGAAGTCGAGATGGAAGTATTTTATGGTGGTGGTCGTCGTGTGTGTGTATATGTGTGGATGGATCTATTACTATTGTATGCCTGGTAGATCGTTAATTTTTCAGTGTCTGTTGAGGAAGTTGTTTTGTATTTTTTTTTTTTTTTTTTTCATTTTCTCACATGTTGTGTGGAATGCTGTTGTTTGTTGAAAAAGGCTTGAATAAAGCTTGAGTGATAAAAGAAAGAACAGTCTGTCGTGAGAAAAAGTTGATCAATTTATCGACGAGCTTTATTACATCATTCATGCAACGATTGAGGTACACAGTACTACGATGTAGGGAAAATTGACGTAAAATTGAGATTGGGTCTTTTTCGATATCTAAATCACGAACATAACAAAATCTAAAGTCCTCGTGTAAGGATGTATGTGACGTTACCGAGGATTTGAATGGGTCGTTGAGTAATTGATTCTAAAACTCTATGGTATATCATTATTGATAAAATTAATGAAATAGTCAAGTTCATGGAATAATAGAAAGAATATCGTGAAGTTCGGATTGACCAAAGTTTCATCAAGTTCGGATTTTTAGGATAAGTTTTTACATGATCTTCATCACAAATTGTCAATATAATTAGTATTTTCAACGATGCAATTGACATAATTTGACACTTCTACGTAGAAATAAAATAATCAGTCCAAAATAAATTGTCTACTGTGATAAAATTATACTTGAAAAAAAATCGAGAATTTTCCTTGAAATCATATTTGATCTCAAATACAATATAACTTTTTTCTGCAAACTTAATTTAGTCTCTAGTGGCACAAAAGTTAATGGCTCAAATTTTCTACAAAGCTGATGGCGCGACTAGTTTCAAAGAGCTCTCATCTCGTATGTACCCCAATAAATTTCCCAAAATATCTCAATCCAGGCAAAATCTTGCAAAAGAGGCATCAGCGCGTGCTCTGGCACCATGAAACTATATAACGCATCGTTATGAATCATATTGTGAGTTTGCCTGCAAACAGAGCCCGTATCAGTGGCATATAAGCGCAAACATTTAGCCACTGGGTGTAATACCAAATATTGACTCGTTTCACTTACACGGCTCTCTTACTCTCCCATGCATACCTATATATATATCTTTTTCTAAATCCTTCCTTTTTCAAGCTCTCAGCACTTTTTTCTACGCGCCGCTCAAAAGCCACTGCATAAACACTCACACAGCAACAAATCATCCCATATATTTATGGGCATGTTCGCGAAAACTCACACGGAACTTGTAATAGGCTCCGATTTCGACTAGTGATCTCCGAATCACTCCAATAAAAATTTCTCAAACGTATTCTATTGAAATACACTTGGGAATGAATTTCCAGATCGATCCGTCAATGGATTTTTTTTATTTTTAAAGATAACGGGAGGAAGTGTCATTTCCGTGGACTGTAATTAGTTGAAGTTCCACGCATACTCTTAGGGCTAGCGCGAAGGTAATCAATAAAGTCGGATTTCCCAAATTTTTCCCCCAAATACAATATTGAACCAAATATATTTCATAGGTCTTATGGCCAGAATGTCTAGATTAGATCCTGAGTCATGTACTCCATTCTTGTAATAGGGTTTTCACTAAAAATGAGAGATTCTTTTAAAGTAACGAAAGCGCATCCCAAATTCACTCTGAAGGACTTTGTCGCGGACAAAATTTCGAAGAAATGTGTCAAACAATCAGATGCAAGCGCGAGAAAAGGCCCAGAATTGAGATTCTGAGTGCCGTATGTACATACATTTGTAGCTAAAAATTAGTCATGTAATTAACCCGGGAGTAGGCGCGCATATGTTAAAAATACCGACTCTTTCTAATTTTGAGAAATTAGATATAAAAATGCTCACCCATCACTCTGGAAAATTAGACGAAGTACGTTGACGTCTTATTACCAAGCTGTTTGAACAGTTTTGAGGCATTCAAAGTGGGCCTGCAGTTCCTGGGAATTTAATCAAAACAACTGAGTCCGTCAAAATGACAGTCGCGCGCCTAACAAAGCTACTAGTGACCCTAAACCAAAGCTGGTGGCTTTCTTGGGTCCATATTGATGAAATAGGATATCAATAAATTCTTCAAAACTGAACGCAAACCAGGGGAAAATGGTTCATATCCTAATCAATGATACTATTGTTCTTTCAAAAGTAGAAGAAAGAGACTGCAATCGGTTTGTTTTGTTCCGAAGGAATTTTCAATAGGCGTGCCCCTTCCATGTGTTTTGGAGGTAGTGGAACCGATGGTCAAATTAACGCCCAGTAATTTCCTCTGCAAAATAAGTCTCCAATGCTCGAATATGACCAAAAAATTGTACTGCGTATCATGGATGACTATACAAACTTGATGTTCAAAGTATTTTCAGGATTTCATAATCATCCGAATGATAATCACGGATTATGAAAATCGGTCAAAATGACCGACGCGCGCCTTTAGCAACGTTGGTCTGTCTGTCGCGCCTACTCCCGGGTTAACTTATGTCAGGTCCATGTATACCACGTTCTACTAAAAGTCAATTTATCTAGGCGAGAACAATTTTTTTTACTAAAATATGATGGGATTAGATGAAATCTATGCGGAGGAATTTCCATGTCAACTCCGTTTTTTTTGCGATCGATTTTAGGGCGAAATGTCGGTTCCGTGGACTCAAGAGCTGTTTCCTGGGATACTTAATAACACGAAAAAGACAAAGAAATGAAATTATCTGCTCCAGAGCTTGTATTTCCGATTCAAATCAACCATCTAAACACACATTTCAAGATCACTTACAAGGGGAGGACCCAGACCTTTGGATCACCAATCTTGTCCAAAAATTTTTTACAATTTTGTATTACCTAGAATATGAAGAATCCAGAGTAACTCCGTCAAATGGGCCTCCTGTTCAAAGTTACAGCCCATGACATTAACATTGCCCATATAGGCCTATGTTAAAAAGTAATATAAGGTAAGTGTACCCAACTTGCCTCTGTACCCAACTTGCCCCCATATGCCGATCTCAGGAATGGGCGCTCGTTGACCTTCCCGCAATTTTTTTTACGTTTGTTATGTTAAAATATGAGAAAATACGTAGTTTTCATCGACCCCGGATCATTTTTGCGGTCTCCAGAAAATATAAAGTGAGTTTTCCATTATTCGTGTTTGCACGGCTAAGAAATCACCGAGGGAATCGCGTTCACTAAAACCGGTGCCAATTCATTTTCATCCGATCAATCTCAACGTACCTTAACGCATTCGATTCCTCGTCTCAAGACCTTCAAAATCCGCTCTTTAGGGTTGCAGAACTCTGATTTGGAGCGATTTTATGTACAAAACACGAAGATGATTTGAGGATCAAGAAGGCCGACATCGGAGTGTACCCAACATGCCCCCATATGGTTATCTCGGAAAGGCGTGCAGTATGGCTTTTTTTACCACTCAGAACGTGTTTATCACTTCAAAATAGGTCGAAAACGATGTCTTGGGCCAGTTCAAAGCTACAAATGCCGCTGCACGGTGATAAAAACTGATCAATACGATTTTATGCCCTTTATCGCCGATTTACATTGTTTTAAATGATGGGAGCAAGTTGGGTACACACTTTTGTAAACTCTCAAAAATCACCTTTTGGGAGAATCCAAACAGCTTGGCTCCACTTCATTCAAATTGGACGTACTTCAGCTCATTTTAAAGGTCTTGAGACAAGCTTTAAAATGAGCTAAAGTACGTAGGAAAATATGGAGATGGGCCAAAGTTATTAAGAAAATGGCTTAATGGGGGCAAGTTGGGTACATTTACCTAATATAGATATACTGGCAACGCTAACATTTTTGCTTGTAGCTCTGGACAGAAGGCCCATTTGACGGAGTCATTCTGGATTCTTCATATTCTAGGTGACAAAAGACTGTAAAAAAATTTTGGAAAGGATTGGTGATCCAAAGGTCTGGTTCTCCCCTTGTTAGTCCCATCGGGTCAGAATTTCTCACTAGACGATAAGACGTCAAAAACCGCAAATGGCAGTTCCGTGGATTACTTTTCCTAAGTCTTATACGTGTGAAAATCACATATACCATCCCAGCTCGATCAAAAAATATCTGCATATGTTTTATCACAAATCATCACTCAATGTGCGAAAAGGAATGAAAAAACTTGGGATAGATCTGCGGGGCGTCTATTTTTCAACTTCTGGATTTTGAGGACCAGAAACTGTATAAGTTTCCGCAAATATGCTCACACATGCATAGTTTCTCACTTCGAAACGGAACTCGACTTGTGTACTTATATCACTGATAACTGTGTGGCTTATACCAGTCATACATTTTCATTCTCAAGCACGAATATGTATGTTACGCAAAAAGGTTGACAATCTCGAAAAAAGGCTTCACAGTTCACATAGTCCTCGACTGTATATATACCATTCAAAGAACTTCTAGTCCTCGAGAATTTCTCTCTGAGTCTCTCATTACGCTTCTGTTTGCTCATACCGAGGGTTCCTTTGGGTTTGAGTTATGAAAAAAATCCGGGTGCCTAAGCTTATATGTATATGTGGCTCTATGTATGTATAAAATGCTGAGAAGTCCTCTCGAGCTTATGCTCTGAAATTACGCGAGATGTTATATGAATGCGCTAAAATCACACGCGCCATTCATTCCACGCGCTGCTTTCGAGAGCTTCTGTGACTCGTATATTAAAGCTCGACGACGTTGGAAATCAAGATTTTCTAAAGCTCTGGTACCAACTCTCTGTGTGGTTTGCTAATAGTTGGAGTTTTGGTTCGTAGGAACATGTTAGAAATTTTTCGTTGAGAAACTTCTAATTTTAGTCATTTGAGGGTTGCAAAAAGATGTATGTAGTGTCAGGATAGCAATATAGAATATTTCAAGTATAGAAGTAGGCGTTCTAAAATTTAGTGAGGGTCTGGGGATAGGATCAATGGATAGGGCTACTTTTTGGGGATATCATCAAATTAGAAAAAAAATTGCGAGAGACAACCTCATTGACATTTACGACTTCAAATACATATTATAGATTGTACAAAATTCGAACTTTCCTCAGTCAGATTCATGTAACAAATTACAAGCGTCCTTTGCTTCGCCATAATAAATAGTTGGCCCTAGTCTTGGCGAGAATTGGTCTTCCACTATTTTGCCATAACTCCGAGAATCAATTGAATCTCTTTTACCGATGGATCATGCCCTGGTTGGGGAATTGACCCGCAGGTACACTTATAAATCTGACAGAGTGGATAAAACAACGATTATGAGTGGTCATATGAACGCTCAAAATCCCTGTTCCATGCTAGACCCTTCCATTGTTTTCCTTTGCTTCTCCTCAGACGATACCAAGGATATTCCATTACCATCAGTATCCAGTTATACCAATAATTCTTTTTTCTTCTTTCAAACGCGTCCATCGTAAATTATCAAAAATGGGAGTTTTATAAAAGTCGAAAAATTCTGTATATTAGCTAAAAAAGTCACGATACATGAAGGGAGATATTCAGGTATGAATAAAAATACAATCGCAAGACAACTTGCGTTATCCACAGAGTAATGCTTTCTCTTCATCTTTTGATTCTGACTTTCGCTCTAATCCCCGTAAAGTAGCATGTTCAACAGCTTTGTTGCAACATGCACTTTCTAGCTCTATTAGAATCATGTTTGCAAATTGATTCTTCAAATTGGCTACCTCAGTGGACCAGTTTTCCTGTTTATCATGTGTTTGGCTCATACGAAGACTTAGACATCGACTTCTCCACACGAAAACAAGCAAA
Organism: Eretmocerus hayati; assembly: GCA_029851415.1. Classification (NCBI taxonomy): domain Eukaryota; kingdom Metazoa; phylum Arthropoda; class Insecta; order Hymenoptera; family Aphelinidae; genus Eretmocerus; species Eretmocerus hayati. The sequence goes on from CM056744.1 coordinate 96,927,713, forward strand.
TCCTGGCGTATGTTTTAATATTGGGAAGATGTGCTAGTCTTCGTATGATTCATTGGAATGTGGAGTTCTTCGTAGGGGCTGACGATATGGTGGAATATCTTTACATTCTCCATTCTTCAAAGAAAATTTTTTTTTTTCGTATTTGTTCTGGAACTTCTCGGCACCACCACGAAAACAATAATTTTGAACAAGAACCATGTTATAAGACTCTTCACTTCATCAATCAGCCAGATCAGCCTTTATTGAAGAATATAGTTTTAACATACACTCCGCGAAATTTGCTTATTTGAAGGTGTAAGCTTTCCTTTAATGTTGGATAATCATTCTACAATTTCCCCATTACTTTTGGATTCTAATGAGGATAGAGTTTTGAACGAGTTGACAGATTTTTTGTGATTCTTTTAATTTGAGGCTTTTTATACTTGTAAGATTTGCTTTCAGCGATCATTTTAGAAGGAAATGGTTGGCATATGATTCGAATATACTATGCAAGTGATTCCAAAGCAATAGTGTGGCAAAACTAAATTTTCGTGTTTACGAGCATCAGGTATCGAGACGAAGCTTTTAATTATTCGTGTGTTATATACATATATGAAATTGGTGTGCATCTCATTGATTAAATAAAAAGGCTAAAGGTATTATCAAGAATAAGTTTTCGAATGACTGTCATTGCAGCATACTATTGTCGCAAATAAATTTTGAAGTATCCACGCCACGTCATTCAATTCAACTTTTAAAAAATGTTTAGTTGTAACATTCAAATATCGAGAATTGGAAGTTCAATGACATTTTTCTCTCAACACTCGCCCAGATCACTCGATTCGAAACGGCCCGCCAAATTTGGATATCGTGACATTCAAAAGTGCTGCGGGTGATCTGGGCTATTTTATTATTTGAAAGTCTTTTAATGAGTAATTTTGGTATTTACCGATCAGAATATGTCATATCATAGAATGTTTGTTCTTTTAATTCTCATTAAAGTCAAATAAACATAGTAATTGATAACTTGTACTCAACGCAGAGTATCAAAATAAAATGAAAAGGCGCGAGAATAAATTCGACTTAAGCATTAATTAAAGTAGCACAATTCTATTATTGATTTGGTTTTGCATCTCTACAATGCTTGAAGTTCTCAAAAAAATTCCAAATTACATCTGTCATCGCTATCGCAGAGAAGCCTCCCCTCGCGTGCGTGTGATTCAATGCTGAGAATGTGTTGGTTAGTTTTAGTTAGGTAGCTGTCTGCTATATGCTCCGTGTACGGCTTGTATTCTGCGGACGTGCATTGACATATTTTTCGAGAAATAAATATTTTTTCCGCTCAAAATCGATCTCGATCCATAGATTTTCTACAGAAGGAATAGAGCATGTAAGTAGTTTTGTTCTGGTGTTGTAAAGCTGTGACCACTCAGATAAACGCGACAACAACTCAGGTCAATCAACTGCTCAAGTTTCCAGGTCAGTTGGGTTCAACCGCGTATTTTACACGACAGAATATTTCTTTCGTTTTTATACGAAAATTAACTTTGCTTTGATACAGATGTTGGGACATATTTTCCATTGCTACTTTCTAGGTTATCTAGAAACCCTTCGACTCTTTCTATACCTGTGTATGATACAATGCTGATGAGAAAGTTCAAGAGAACATCTGTTGTTTTGATATGATGAGTGGCGATGATGTCAACTGTATGGTATTTGGTTGTCACATTCTTTCTCTTTAAGACAATAACAATTATTCAAGGAATTGGTGTGACTGTCTCACATGGCAATTTATGAGTTTTTTCTTGCTCAATTGATTGAATTTGTTATGGACAATTTTTACTTGTCATATTTGAAACTAAGACCAACTGTAGAGTGCTGAAACATGCTGCCACCACTCCATTGTGTGCTGAAGTGTCTCCTCTTTAATTTCCAGAATTATCGAGATAGCTGGTGGGCGAGAGGTCTTCTCACAAAGTCGGTGTAAGGCTGCATCTCGTAAGCCACGCTTTCTCGCTGCTTCTAATTCTGTAGCCAATGATGACAGCCAATCGGATAACAAATTGCCATTGAAGAAGAATAACAAATCTCCCAACCGACAAAGTGTTTGGGAGCTTCGGAGCCGGTGAGTTGTTATTCTGAGGCATAACATGTTGATCAGGGCTAGAAAATTCTTCAAGAGTACAGGTTTATAAGAGCATAGCTTGAAAGCCAATGTTTGAATATTGGAATTTCTTTTTTAGATGCGGGGAAACAAGAAAGCAGCGGATGCACCGGGAGGTGACAGAAACAGTATTTTCTAGTGAAGTGCATTCAGTGCGTAGAAATGCTAGCAAATCCATTTTGGATTGTGAATCGCCACAGAGTAACAGAGGGCGTCTCATAAACTATGATTCGATACTAAATAGCAACAATGTAGAGCATAGTGCATCCAGACCCAAAAGTATCACAGACCTGGAATATGGACTTCCTAAAAACTGTATAGATTCTTTGGTATGTAGAATGCTTCTTTTATTTTTGAGAATTTTTTAGATCATATACTGTGTGTTTTGTTGGCTTCAGTCATCATCTGTTTTAATATTATTAATGTTTCATTTGTTAGAACTTTGACAAAGCCATGACACTGTACAAACAATTAGTCAGACTCATGAACACTAAAACTCACATCTCGTGTTTTTCCTTCAATTGCTGTTGTGAAGTGCTTAAATTTAGTCAACCTAAACACAACAGATATCACATACCTTTTATTGGAATTTTCAAGATGCATGAATGAACAAGTTAAAATATTAATTTTTGATTCTACTTAGCAGTGCATTGAGAATCACACATTGTAGATGGTCGCTCATCTTTTATTCAAATTCTTCTATCCTTGTACAAAACATTAAATTAATGCCTCTTTTGTCGGATAGAAGTAGAGCTGATATTGGCTGGTTTCTAGTTTCAACTCGCTTGTTTGGCAAGATCTAATTTGAATCTATTTCTATTTCGAATATATTTTCTGATTACTTACTTTAGCAGGGTTATCAGACGTCAAATCACAACGCCACACTAGGCCGAGGCATCACTAGCGGAATGTCGCTGGTGAATGATGGCGAAGTTGTAGTTTTTGATGACATAGACGACAACTGGCAAGACTTACGTCTGGAATTAGGCTCAAGTAACACTACCGGAATCATGACAGCGTCGAATACTCTCCCAAGCTCGGGCTCTCTCCTAGCTGATAATGACGATCTCCTGCTGCTTCATCAACAGCAGCAACAGCATCAGCAACAGAGTAGAACGCCACCAAGTTCTAGTCTCTGCAGTAGCCCTAGTCCCACAACTACTTATCATCGCAATACGTCTGACTTTTTCAAGGTAAATATTGAAATTCACAGAAAGCTATCTCTTAGTATTCTTCTTTGTTATCATTCTTGTCAGAAATACGTGGTCAGACTGAATATTTTTTTCTATATCGTAGTTTTCTCAAGAATGAGACTCCTCCTCATTATTTTCTATCATGTAGCAGAGCTCAAGTGAGAATACTCAATTGAGTAATCGAATTCAGTTTCAAATTTCACTATTGATAAGATTGTTTGAAAGAACGTGCCTAATTATGTTTTGCTCGGCTCCAGGTGATAACGCCGGCGAGTGAGTGCGAAGACTTCACGACGGCTACGGAACTGAATCACAAGCAGCATCCACAGCAGACTTCGACAAGGCTCATTGGCGAACTACCGATCGCACAGTATTCGAGTAGTCCAAGACGCTACGGAACGCGTGAAAATGTTCGTCTGCCAACTCTGTTGTCGTCGCCGTCGTCCGTTTACGTGGCACCCCGACCCGGTTTCCCACAGCGAGTACTGCCAGTCACACCCAACCACAAAGAGGTAAGAATGTAAAGGCTGTTTTTTCTTGTTTCGTGTCTAATAAAATTTGAAACTCTGTTGAATGAGAAAATGACCTGCTTTTACTGAGCTTATCGATTCGGCTCAGTGTTTCACGGGGATGTAGCTTGCATCTGCTCTTGACAAATATTCAAACTGAAACTCTTTTGGACAATTAAAAATTAATAGAAAGCACTTTGGTTAGTAAATTCTTATGCACAAAAGCCAATGCCATCTAGACTTTTTCTTTAACTTGCTTGATTCACTTTTGATTGCCATATTTTAGAGGCGATGCGTATGCTCTAACTTGTTTGAAAACGTCAAAGAAAAAATACACATGCGTATTTTTGTCCTTGAGAATTTTTCTGCGAGTCCGTATTTTGTTTCCATATTCTACGTAAAATTTTCTATTTCTTCATTCATTCAATTCCGTTATTTTATGAGACTATAAATACTGATCGTGGAAGTGACTGCAATTTTAACTTGAAAGCAGTGTCATGTAGAGCTTGCCTTGACCATAGCAGTATTTTACGTATTATCCCATGTTTCAACTCATTTCATCAGTCATCGCCTTCAGAAGTCATCTAAAAAATTACATGATATTGTTTCAGAACAATGAGGATGCCAGTAGCGAAATAGTAGTGGAGAACAATGCTGTGATAGAGCCTAGTGCGCTCGTTCTGGATGAGCCACTGTTGCTCGGTACATCGGTGACGACGACGGTGTCGTCAGCTGCTGCAGCATCCTCGCCGTTAAGCCCAGCGACGAGTACGGCTTCACCAAAATTGATGCTTTCGTCGCCCACAGAAGTCGGTCGGGATAGTCCTATGCTGATTCTTGGATCAAGCTTAGGCACATTGACGAATGCAATGAGGTCGAGTTCATCTCCACCTGCACCTAGTCTTAATTTATCGCCTGTTAGGCTGTTAGACGACGAAGAAGAGGATGCGGACGGTGGTGATGAGGCAGATGAGGAAGAGGACGAGCTTGCGCCCGTTGAAAGGCGTAATAATGACATTAGTCCGAAACCATTTGCCGACAACAACCTCAGTAGTTTAGAATCTCTTGGTGGCAGCACTTTTGACTACCTTTACGAATTTTCTGAAACGCGCAAGGTCCTTGAGGAATTTTTCAAATGCCCCGCACCTAGTGAAGACAAAAATGTTAGTGAAACCTTTCCCTTCCAGGTTGGTGTATTTGGTATTATTACTTCTCGAGAGTGCGTGTAGGCAAATCTAATCACAATTTTGGTTGTAGGATCTCGATTATGAGCTGAGAAGGCAAGGTGGCAGTGCTTACGTTGGTCAGAGGCTTGCCACGGTACCTTCGGTGACAGAAGAGGTCATGGTTCACGAATCACCAAAGAAATACAAACCAGAAGTCACGCAGGTGAAGGTTGTTACCTTTTTTGAACTTCTTGTATTGAATTATTCAGATGCCGTTTTTCGACTCTCTTCAAAGCGCTGACTGAAAATTTCTAAGAGTCCTGTTCTTACTACATATAGATCTGTCGAATTTGTTTTTACCTAAACTTATATTAGAGTCTCCCACAACTTTAACTTTTCCTAAATGTTGACGTTGACAATCAACTTTTGAACATAATTACCACGTTTGATTGAATTTCGTAATCATAAAATGATGTTCATTTCAGGTGGAGCACGAAAACAATTTCCTAGACTTGTCTGTCGGCACGGGCAGCAGTGAGGACCTTGGCGAGACCGAGGTCGGTCTGCAGGTCGGACACTCGCGTAACTTTACTTTGAGTCCTGAAACTACTGAGTGTGACAGCAACTGCGGCGACCTAGACAGTGAGATGTCTCTTATGATGATGGACAACGAGATGTTGCCTGCAAGCGGTCTTCTTGGTTCTGTTGGCGATTTGGGCAATAATAGTGACTCCCTTAGGTATGTAAATTTGTTTTATTTTTTGAACTATCTACCTGAATCAAGTTTCTTCTGTAACACTAGAGTGTCTCAAAATTTTGCTTGACTAAACGTAGACTCTTTTGTAGGATATATACAAGTATGCCAGTCTTAGAGGATGGTTTATCAAGTGGTCATGCGAGTGACACCGATAACAATAATCCTACAGTCATGCTAATGAAGAGGCAGATAAACGAAATAGAGAAGGAGATAATACAAAGGACTAGAAACGATATGTTGGGCACGGATGCTAACGATAATACGGCGAAGAATAATGTTAGCATGAGACATCAAGCTGGTTTGTATTCGAATTTTGATCATGAATTTTGAAGCCAACTCGTGAGTGAAACGGTATTAATCCGATCATTTTATACTTGCAGTATCGCCAGAGATTTTCATCACAAAAAAGGAGAACTCGTACGATACAACGAGTGAGTTGCAGTTGGATGGTTTGGATCCTTTAGGGACACCACCACCACCGGCACCTCAAAGCAGACAGAGCTCGGGGCTTGAACAAATTGGTGGAACTGGCGAAGTTGAGGCTGCGATAAAGGACATAAGGATGGCCTTACAACGGACGAAAACGTTGCCACTGGTGAAATCACCTACGGAAGAGCCTCCTGAGCCCAGTGTTAGCCCCATATGGATACCAAGGTGTGTATCTATAGAACGTCTCTTTTTCTCAACTGTTTTCTCGAAATTACTATTTATCAAAATGAACCTAACTTTTTCATATTTCATATTGACTGTCTCGCATTCAGATTTTCCTTATTGCTGTCCAGTATAAACTTCCATTCATTACAAAATCTTGAAACACTTTTATCGTATACGTCGGCAATGCAAGATAATTGTCAGACTATATTTCTATATCTATATACCCTCTCAAGTGTTCATTTTTAATAAAAGCATCTAACTAAGTTGTAGTCTGTTGAATGGCAGGCGACGGATATATCCTGAAAGCAACAGCGATTCTGAGGCGAGACGAAACGCAGACGATGCAGATGTTGATGCTGAAGAAGCAGCGGATGAAGAAGAAGCGGATACTGACCTTGAAACGGATCGATTATTGGGTCAACAGAGAACCGACGATCAAGGATTCTACGATGATAAGGTGAGATTTTGGTTTTTATAAATCAGTTTCATTGAGGTCATTTCGAAACAGTTTGACAATACGGTGAAGAGTTCTAGTATGATATTTTTCAAATATGTACTCCGCTAGTGTAGGTAATATCCAGGGCACAGGTGCATTACACACATTGTAAAAATGTAGTTTTTTTTGGGCTAACTCAACTGATTGAATTAAATCATATTATCATTGTATAAAGTCACACGTTCGGTATTGATCAAACTCACACACAGAATAGACTAGTTAATCTAGTCAATATTTAACTTGCACATTCGCTCGTTTGATAATTATTGGATGTGCCTCTCGGCTATTTAACAAATTTTTATAATTATTGCACTTGGTTGGTGTACCTTTGATGATATAAATCCTGGTTTGATGGGTCAAATGAGGAGCTAGTTTAGTCATTGATATAATAACACTAGGAGGAAAATTCTGACCGAGCTTGTTTGATTGATGTTACTTATAATTTTATTCTTGATCTTTAGATCAAACTTCGCAAATATTGCGACTGAGAATAAGATCGTGCAGAATTTTCCAAAATATTGAATATGAGCGTAACCAAGAGACTTTAGTTAGTTTCAATATATGTAATCTAAGAAAACCCGAGTGCCAGTGCTTATATCGTTACTTTACTTCGATCTCGGATCATTAAAGCGGAGCTGGCATTCGGATAAGTCACAAACTAGAGTCTCATATCCCTCAAAGTTCCTGTAGCGCATTAATTGCACACCCGCCTATATACATATACCCCCGCATCGGCGCTTCCTTTGATATCCCTACAGGGTTGGCGTAAACCTCGAACACGGACTCTTCTACCATCGACAACGACAACCATATCTTCCAAAGCAAGTGAAAGAGGGAAGCTCATCAACTCTTCAGGTGTAACACCAACGGCAGCTTCATCAACAACCACAACGTCTTCAAATTCGGCTACTACACCACTTAAACCAAATTCCTTAGCTCTTCACGAGTCTCTAGTCAGTAGTGGTCTTGGTGGTAGTAATGAACCATCAACATCGTCAGGATCACCTCCTCAACAACCACAGCAACAACAACAAGGTCTTGATGCAACGTCGAGTGGTTCTGAAGCTAAATTAAGTAGTCCACCAGCTACAAAAAATGGAATTGGAATACAGATTGGTGCTGGCCAAACAAGTGCCGGTACATCGCCGCCTAATGCAAAAAATTCACCATCGACGCCACATAGTTTAAAGGATCAACCTGTTAGTAAGGTGAAGGAGGCGCTTTAGAAATGTCTATTTTAGCAAGCCTTCTTATATTTCACGCCTGCTTGTCTCTTGCACGCTTTTTCGTATTCTTAGATCTATATATATCTCTCTCGTTTTTTTTGTATTATATTCTTTACTCTATTGTGTGCTCTGAGTTGATCGTCTTCGTGTCCTGCATATAGTCTGCAGGTTTAATATCCCATGTGAATAACAAACGTATGGAGAAGACGACGACTACTACGAAGACTGTGAAGGTCTCTAGGGATAACTTTTTCGTGATGTATATATAGGGAGAGGATTGATGTGATGTGCTGAGGGAAGCGAAAGCTTTTCTCGCTCTGATGCTATCTACTCTATACTAGAGAATTCCCAATTGAATTGAAGAGTTGAGATTTTCTCGTTTGCATGGTAGCAAGGGGTATTGATCACTTGTGCTGGAAATAATTTTTCTTGGAATCATATCTCGCTCTAGATTAATTGACATGACATATATGGCTTTTCCATTTGATGTGTGTGGGTTGTTCTTGGAATATTGTCACTGGCTCCTGCGGGATGCAGGCATTTTTTAATTGTCAAGAATTCCATTAATTTGACACCAAGAATCTGCTGTTATCTGATTTATGTTAGTTTTTTAAAATATATGCACGGATTTTGGCAAATGTTTTAGATGAAAATGAGATCTTGAACATTTCAAGGAATTTTTTCTCTTCATTCGGTGCTTTACATCCGAAAACAAAAAGATTCTCATCTTGATCATCAGACGGCTGCAGGTTATTTCTGATCGGCAGTTTCGCGAGCGTTGAGCACGCAAACTGTCTGTTCATATATGAATCGTCGAAGTTGATTAATTATTGTCGTCATTCCCAGAGAATGAATCAGATGCATGAATGATGAATGAAAACTGAATAATTTTTCAATAAGTAGTTTCCTCTCATAATACATCTAAATTCGGAATCAGGTTAAAGTTTTACAGCAACTCAATTCACTTCTACTCTCTTCTGACGAGATGTTTTGGAGTCATGATCATTTCGAAAGACGTGCCTCAAAGTTTCTCAGCGCTAGAGAGTTCTGTCAAACTTTTTACTGCTACTTTTTTGATGAAAGAGACGCGAATCATCGTCGTTCATTTTCTCATTTCTGACTTGAAAGATGTTTGCAAGATTCAAACACGTTTTTTTTCTTCGTAACGATTTATAACTCTTGTTTGACTTGTTTGAATAAAATTATTCAACTAGCAGTAAGCCATTCTTAGGGGATCAAATTTAGAAAAACTATTCCTAGATCTTATAACTTCGACAAGCTACGCGCTACGAAGATCCTTGTAAATTGTTTTCATTTTTTTTTATCACTTATGATCGGGAAAATGTTAGCAGTACAGCGCCGAGTGTTAATCCGTCACTTGAGTAACTGTAGCATGAGTTTCTGCGACCTTCACAATAATTAAGGGTATCCTGAAGTTCAATGCATGATTATTTGTGCAAGAATTGGATGAAAAGGATTATTTTCTGCGGGAACTATTAGACATACTCATTGTGGTATCTAATCAACTTGCTGTTTCTACATTAGGTCTATATACTCTACAGTGATACTTCACCCTTCGTTTTTCATTTTCACACATTTTTCGCCGATCTGTACAGTTTGTTTATGTTTGTCTTCTGAGAGATGAATGTGTCTTATAAGTAGTTACACAGTCGTTCAGTAGCTGTGTTAGCTCTAGATGGAATCAGGTGCTACACAGACATATTGGAACGAAATTGGTTCGAATCTATGTATAAATTACAACTTTGATATGTCTTTACATGGCATTGGGAATCTATTGAAGAGAGATATTCGAATGTCAAATTATCTTCGTAATAATGGTTATTCAAGAATATTTTACAGTGTTTCGTAATTTTCAGTTTTTGCCTTGGAATTTAATTCGAGTAAACTTTCAAGTGAATTCGACTTTTGACTCATGCTGCACTGAATTATTGTCTTTATTCCAACGTTAGAAATAATTTGAATGATTTTTATTTCTAGGACAAAGAAGGAAAGAAGAAGAACAGAAATAAAGAAGGTGAGAAGTCGTTCGAATAATTTTGAATTGATTAGTACAACAATAACAATGTCAGTTGTCACACGATGATTTACTGGTTATGGACTCTTGGGAACTATTGCATGAGAAAACAAACACAAGTTTCAATGAGGCAATGATCATTTTGCGGTGAATTACATAGTGATGGGAGGTAACATTTCTGAAATTCGTGAATGAGAGTTTCAGTATCTTTTTCTGGATCCTGGATTAATTTCAGCCCGATCTCTAATTTCTCGAAGTGTTGATCTCAAATAACTAATTTGCGATGCTTCTTCTGTAATGGATCGAAAAAATATGAAAATTTTCTCAAAGTCTTTTCCACACAAGGAATGTAATGGTCCATGAATAGGAGTTTAATATGAAACCACGAGGAATAGGAAGGAAAGATGGAACATTTTGAAAATTTTCACCCCGAATTCAGAATGGAATGTATCAAAGAATCGATCAGTAGCTCAAAATTCGACAGGAAGGGTAACTTATTCTTGATTCCGATCGCTTCCCAAAGCGACAAAAATTCAATGCCATTTTCTATTTATTCAATCAGAATATTCAATGTAAAAATAGTCAATCCACCTTCCAAGTCGTAATAATTTTTGCAATACATTGAGAGCTCGATGATTGCTCTAAACTAGTTTAAAAATTTGATCGTACGTCTCGAACGTGCACTTCTAATTCAACGCAAGGTGATTCTAAAACTCGAACTATGACGTACCTATCGGTCAATAATTGCTTTTATTAACAACCTGAGAGTAGTGCATTTATCCAGATAGAATCTATAACCATTACCAGACATTCAATCTCACAATAGTATCACAAATTTAAATAACTCAACTAATCAATTTTTTTTCAACTGTACCATGCATTCCAATTCACTAACCACTATATGCTGACGACTGATCTAAATGGGTTTTGGTCTTCTGTCTACTGTACCTCTCCGTCTACAATTTTTTTCACCAATTCCCGATCATCAACCTGCTCAATGGTACGTAATTATATCTTTTATTTTGAGTGATGTGCGCGCATCCACTACAACCATAAAAATACCTATATTCTTAGTTTCCGCTTTTTAAACCATTGCAATTCCAAGTGTAAGAAAGAGACGCATCAGGAAGAAGCGATAAAGAGAGCTTGGAAGAGCTTGCAAGCGTTCAAGAATGGTACACGTGCGCATCTTCTTCTTCTTCTATACATGTATATTTATGTATATAGAATAGGTGGAAGCATCAGAGTCACTCTCTCGCAGAGTCTAGACTTAGAAGAACTTGCGTCGAGAAATCAGTATGTGACTGAAATTGGCTCCAAGCACTACCTACCTACCTTTTGCTCAGCCAGTTTGTCGTCACCATCGTATTTCTTCTTCTTCTTCTTAACACTGATACGATTGATCCTAAATCGCCGTAAACGGACTCACCATCAAAGTTAAGAGATGAGCTTGCACTTGGATTAAACTTGCAAACAGTTTATAGTCCAGAGATACATCCAAGAGAAAATTGGACATACTTTTATTTTCAATCTCTGTTGCCGTTTCCATTCTGATGCTATTTGGCCAGATTCAGTGCACCGAAAGAAAATTTCTTAGATATTGGATGTACAACTCTTCCAACTCCTTGTGATAATGAAATTGGAAATTTTATCGAGTGGAATCATGTAGAAGAATCTGAAGAAAGTATAGTGTGATTCTTCTCGAGAGGAAAATTAATTTCTGCACTTAAGTGAATGGAAAAATATTGTGTTTGATGTGTTTCGTGCAATTTTGGTTGGATTCATGATGAGGAAGGTGGAAAATTTAGTGTTACGGTGATGCTGTTTATTCAAGCTCTGAATCTGGAAAAAAAATAGTGGCAACGACTCTTTTTTATTTTCAAGCTCTAGTCATGAGTGTGACGGTCACCGAAGTGGATAAAATTAGTGCAATGTAGTAGGCTGGCGATTTGTGGATGGAGACGGCGACGACGACGACGACGATGATGATGATGGAGCGCGGAAAATTTTCAAAGCGCATCAATTCCGTAAAATGAGCGCAGCACACGATCGGCGAACAATGACTATTTGAAATGCAATTGAGCAGAAGCGCGTGTGTATACGCGTGTGCATCGTATAGCACAGATCATCGTTCTCTAAATGTGTACATATAAAATACTACAAGAAAAGTTACGCAATCACTACAAAACGCAGCATCCTCAATTTCGACCATTCACACTATTTTATATATATCTATATATATATAATCTTACATCTCTCAATGAAACCAAAAATATACCAACCAAACACGTGCTTCACCAAGCTAGTGTATTAGAGCGAAATTTGAAAAAAAAAATTTTCAAGAAAAGATGGTGCCATGAAAATGTGTGGATTCAAGATTTTTTTAAATTTTTCGATGACCAAGTGTCGCAATGATAAATAGAAGTTTCTTGCTTGGACTACGAAAATAAACATCGGCAAACTTTCGCGTGTCCAACGCGGTTAAAAAAGTGGGAGAAGATTAAGTACTGTCATATCTGAAAAGATGGAGATGATGTTAGAAGAAGCTGACGGTGAAAATGCTGGTGAACCAATACTTTTGGTTATACGAGGTGTTGCACCGTCTAATCCGTCATCAGATTCGACGACAATGCGTGTTGTTAATTATTCTAGTGATTATATGACACTTTTTGGTGAACTTAGACAAAATAATAATGATGATAATTTTATCAGTGGTGGATGCGCGCAAAAAAATGATAATGGTGATCTTAATAATAATAAAAGTAATTGGCACGTGATGATGACAATTTCAGATTTACTGGATGATCCAACAGTATTGATTGAGGGTGTACTGTTTCGAGCAAGATATTTAGGATCAACTCAATTGGCATGCGAAGGACAGCCTACAAAATCTACAAGAATGTGTCAGGCTGAGGAAGCTGTTTCTAGGATAAAGGTATGTTTATTAAGTATACGAGCTTTTGCGCTCGTTTGCTTCTTTTCCCTTTAATTTGATCGTCGTTTTGAATTAAGAGTGAGCTGTTAGGAGGATACATTTTCAGTATTTGGATACAGGTGACGATTTTTTGTTAGCTACAAGTTGAATGAAACAATTTGAATTAGAATCTTCGGAGAAACACACATTGTGGAGATTTGAAATGGACTTTTATCTCCGACGAAAGGATGAAATCTCAGAGCATGGAGGCAGTAGCTCAAATTGAACAAGTCCTTCGCGGTCAAATCACCAATTCTGCGTGAAGTGCCTGCTAATTCTCTATCAAGCGCCAATACTAAACGCAGCAAAAAAAGAATAGAAAAATGATTTTCTCCTGGATTTTCAACAATAGATTTTGAGACACTGTGCGTAAAGTTGTACTTTGCGCACATTTTGCTTGAAGTATAGTTCGATACGCGGGAGTAAGCCCATTTTTCGCATCCTCTTGATGATTCCAACCCTCGCCCTTGGTTCGGGCTGGAAATCCATCACTCAGTCGCGAAAAAAGTTTTCACACCTTTGTATCGAAATGTACTATTTTGACCCCCAGGAAAACTTCTCAGAATTCAAATCAATATATTCATTGGGTGTTGTAGACTCTCGCCTACTGAACGATATTTTCCCAAAATTTTCAAGTCTAATGCTTTCTATACACCGAGCTCAAGACATTTTCACGCAACGAAGTAAGCAGCCAAGATGAAATTAATTACTTTCTTGCATCAAGAAAAAATCAAACGTGAGCCAGGATTAGAGAGTTTTTCATCAAAAATCTCCAATATTTTCCCTCAAATATTTAATGGTCGGAGTTATCAGCCATCCCGCTTGAGGATTTTGCCATTCTTTAGCAATCTTCATGGAAATTTCTCTAATCTTTCAAGACTTTTGATAAAGATCTTTGTCATCCAGATTGAGCGCCCGTCTTAATTTTATCGCGATCTATTCCGATAAAGATTCACGTGCTTTCATCCGTCGTCTAGATGAGATTGACATCTTATAAATTACTTGTCGATTACGTGGGATAAAGCATGATTTCTCGTTTATGGCAATGATTATTCTTACAAATCGTTCACTGAGTGTGCAGTGAAAATTGTATCTCAATTGAAATTAAACTTTTAAAATCTATCAGATCCTCCTCTCAGCTTACTCGATCAAACGATGGGTTCGATGGAATCTTACAATTGAAAATATCTAATCAATTTATACGAATTGTCGAGTAGACAAATGTTCCTATTCTATAGCTCGAGCTATAGCTAATGGTGTATCATGGAATTGAATTGGATCACGAAGCATACTATCCTCAATTGAACTACGTAAATCATGACCAATCTATATGAATCGTCTACTCGATATCTCGTTCAATCCAACATGACTAACTGGGTATATGATGATCAAAAATCCATACGTATAACCTAGAAAAAAGTTATCTGCAGTCATACAGCATACTTCGATATGCCCTCTTTTTGGAAATTTCCTGAACTATTTTACCTTTTCGATACTTGGAAGATACAGGTTTTGGAAGAAAAAGTTGGATTCGATCCGTAAAATCGAAATGGAACCTGTTTGAATCGGGATGACTGCAAATAACCATCCCCTACATAATCTACCCCCAAACGGCCATCTCATGTATTATCTGAGGCCTATTATATTATTAAGATATTGATGTAGCGATGTTCTGCCTTCCTGCTCCCTCTAATTGTTCATCCTCACAACATTTTGCCAAAATCACTTGCCATGTTCCCAGTTGAATAGCAAAAGAATACTTCTTCCCCTTATCTACTTCTTTTGTAATTTCATAATTTTTTTTTTTTATTTCTGTATCTCAATTGTATCATCGACATCAGTGTCACTATTTTTAGAAATGGTTCTAAATGTTTTCGCATCTTTTCATATAATACTTAACACAAGAGTGATCCACATGCCTACCATTTATCACACGTAAAAGCGCTCCGACATTATATTTATTTATTTTTTTTAAAATAAAATTCTTAACACACTTTTGACCTTCAGACGTTAAATATTTTGTATACATTAAGTATTTACGTTGACAACATACTTCACTGCGCAAAACTTATGCTCATTCATGCCAAAACTTGTCGCTCTGTGAAATGATGTAACGAGATTTAGAAACTCGAGATGAAAAACTTGTCAAGTGGCAATAAGCCCATATCAACATAATAAAATTGAACATTTTAATGACATATTTTTGGCACGAGGAATGTATTTTCCTCCCGAGATCACGATCGACCGTGGAATCTATTGAGAGTATAACGTTACATATACTTATTCCTCAACTTTTCAAGTTTTGACGATGCATGAATCCAGAAGGACAATTGACTCATTAATAAGTACAAAAATAAAACGACATTTTTCTCTCACATGAATGACAACTTTTTTGCCACATAATGTATGTATGATCTCTCATCTTTGTGTAATTTTTCTATATCGAATGGAATGATTCTTTGATGCACTTAATGATGTACTGTGTTTTTCCAATTTTTCACGTGTTTGCAAAATCTATTTACACTGTTATTATGCTGCGTCTTTGTGATGTTGTATTATTATATGTTCGACAATTTTCTTGGTGGAGACGTGACATGTCAAACAATCCTTTGCCTTTTCTAAACTTTTTTAAACATAATTGTGAAAAAAAATTATTCTCCATTGCCGCGAAGAGTGGAATTTTTTCTGTCTCTCCCGAGAAAATTGGAATTTATGGTTGAACTTATTTTTTCTGTAAGTTGACTCTAGAATCTTGCTGTATTCTCTACCATATCACTCAACAAGATACAAAACATCACGACAAGATCAAGATCTGGACAAAAGTTTACATATTTAGTGTTTTCACTGTGTGTAGCTTTGGGCCCATACAGTGTGTTGTAACAGACGAATAATTCTGGATGGAGGTCATCAACCGAAGATGTTTTCAACACAGAGCACAAATCCAACGTTCTCAAAATCACCAGTATTTACACAAATAATCCCAAAGCTTTTTGAGCACGCTTGAAAGATTTCGCAGGTGAATTTCAAGAAGGTCATACAATAATCTGTAAAATACTGAGGTAATAAATATGATCGTCGTAGAATATTGCTAGCTGACTGTAAAATCAACGCGACTTTCTCGTGTCCTTCAGTTCCTCGAATAAATCTTTGCGTTGCAAGCTTTGGCTAATTAGCGGCAACTATGAGCTTAATGATGTATCTCTGTGTCAATCGTAAAGTTTTGAATAATATAATAGCTTTTTGCGATAATTTATCGACTAATCAACCAATCAATGAAAATTTACATTTTTGTCAGGCACAATATTGTTTCCTATCAAGTGGTATGTATCAAATGTCTTACTTTCAACGCCACCAAAAAATCGTCAGTTTTTTTCTTATAAAGACTGCATTCTAATTAGACACACACGAAATTTAGGTAACTCTCTTTACTGTCCCCAAAATTTGATTGATTTGTTACATGTTGACTAGTATGACATAATCTTATCTGAAAAATACATAATAAGTGCCTGCATAGGCAGCAATTTTACATCGTTGACACTAAATTTCAATGACAGAATTTCAAGTTCTTGGTATTTCATCCTCCTGTAATCACAAGACTGAATGAAGGGACGTCAAAACTTATTTTCAATCACTCAGAATTTACTTAAGAATGAGCATTTATCTGCTTGCAACAGTTGCAAATAATATAAAAAGTCGAATTCTGGAAAGAGAAGTTTGCAGGACGAACGCGAGCAGTACTACACAATGAAAATTACTGATACATACAATACCGTGCAAAAATTCGTGAACGATGGAATAAAATCCTCTCTCAAACGTCGATTGCTCGAGCCCAGATCAATGTAGAGGTATGTTGAAAAAAAAGTATTCTGAAGATGAGAAAAATGGTACTCCTCTGTGTATTTTGATTATTCTTTCAACCCTTCCTGGTCGCACAAACAGCTGATGTAATTTCAAAAATTTCGAGAAAAAAACTTGTTTACTTTATCAGCTGCCGTTTGGATGCAGATAAATTAAGATAGATCAATTCCACAAAAAGCATCTTGAAGAGCGAAAAAATTCCCATTCGCCATGATTTTCTGATTATTTTTTACGTTGTACAAACAAGAGTGTGAGAGCTCTCAAATTCTCCAAAACCGTAGTTTTTTTTGCCGTTTCACCCGTAATTCATTGAAAATCCGAGACTCTGACATTCTTGTTCGCACGACGTAAGAAATAATCGAAGAATCATTGCAAATGGCATTTTTCCGTTCTTGGAGATGCTTTTTGTGAAATCGCTCTATTTTCATCCGCGTCCAAATCGCAGCTGATGGAGTAAAAATGGTTTTTTCTCGAAATTCTTGTAATTACATCAGCTGTTTGCGCGACTAGGAAGGATTGGAAGAAGAATTCTTTCTCATCTTCAAAATGCTCTTTTTTAATTCCTCTACGTTGAACTAGGCTCGGACAATCGACGCTTTTAAAGAGAGGATTTTATACCACCGTTCAAGAATCTTCATACGGTACTGTAATTGTTAGAACATTCACCCTGGACGTACATCAATAATTTTGTATTCGAAACTCAGATGAACCATCACGTTATCTTGTAGTTATTGTGGTGAATTGTAATCATTGTTGACGTAGTTCTAATTCAAACATCTTCGTACTAATTGTGACCTTAACTTCGCATGATGACATGAATCTTTAAAAAGTTTGAGAATCCGGCTAATGTGTGGTCCATGATCAGTGCGATGTCTTTTCAAATGACAACCGTCGAATTTAACCAACGTTTTATTTTTGCCAAACACTTGGATGAATTTTATGAATATTACATTTTCAATATTTACGAATTCTGACTCGGTAGATCATAGCGAGTATTGTGAAAAATATGCACGTCTGGCTCTGCCATGCAAAAGTACGAAAACGAATTGTATCTTTCATCATTGGATATCAAAATTTGTAAAATTATTGATTCCAATTTTATTTGTACTGTTTGAGTTATCAAATTATTCGCGATTGTAGAATATGCAAAGCTACATTGAAAGTGAGGAGTCGAACTTAAATAGGTGGATCCTACTTGAAATTTTACTCCAGAATTTATGTGTTATGTGATTTTTGTCTGCAATCCTAGCTTGTTCGTAGTCCAGAATTGCCTGAATAGTCACAAAGATAATTCCTTTTACACGAGGAAACATTTATAATTTGTTTGCAAGGAATGTTGTAATGTATTTCCAATTATCTTTGTGGTCTTGCTCAGAATACGGATAATTTATGAATGAAATGAGCTGTACTGATTCTTATTATATAAGACCCTTGATGTATCATTCACCACGGAAATCCTCGACTATTGATTGCTTATTTGAAATGATAAATCATTGTTTGGACCAGTTCTTCCGGAAAACTTCGTTCACCTCGCCGATAGGATATACATATACGTTATCAAATTTGACATTTTTCGGTGAAATATTCTACCTTTTTGTTTCATTTATGAAATTTTTCAGATCATTTCTTCTGATAATTTTCACAACTATTTCATCTATTACATAGATCAAAAATTCTTCGTCACTGTACTCTAGAAATTCTGTTGTTATCAAATTTATCAATTCAAAAAAGCAGTCAGTAAAATTAGCAATCGTAAACGTGCAATCCAAACATATTGACAAGAAAACTAAGAGCACAAATCACCATCATCATCATCATTACCTAATAATGTGTAAGCCCAGCTATTTCAAATCCTTCTTACCTTTTCGTAAATCATATCTACATAGTTTCGTTCGCACTAAAGCGCAAGCTTTCTCTGTCTGTTTTGTTTCGTGCAACGCAAAATATTACCACGCGGATATCACTACAAAAGCTTGATGAAGAAATCGACAAGTCATCCCAGCAATCATCAGCACCTCAATTTCATCAACCTGAACCTTATCAACCACAAGAAAAAAATGTCATCAAATCAAGCCTCGAGCCTCAACCAAATTTCAACAAAGAAGATCAAGTGGAAAAAGAAGAAGAAGAAGAAGAAGAAGAAGAAGAAAAAGAAATAGCTTCGGATCAATTGTATGTGGATAGATGTAGTGTTTCACCACAACCAAGTGAGGATGAAGATGATTGTGATTCTAGTGAAGAACTTATTGGTGCAGCTCATGCTTCAAATGAATCTCATACAAGATCAATTATAAGACCTCTTAATCATCATGGTGTAGTTTTGGCTGAACCTGTTGTTTTTAGGCTGCATTTTCTTGGTTCTGCTGAAGTTAATGAGGAAAGTTCACGAAAAAGACGAAAAAGACTCAAGAAGCATATGGTCGAGGAGGCTGTCAACAGAATTAAGGTGCACATTGTCATTGCACAAAAAGCACATACATACCGAGATACAGAAAACTGAATTAGTATACCAATATCATCAGACATACATTCATCAGTTTTGCAAGACTACGTTCTACACTATTACTCTTCACGTCATTTTTTTATGCAAAATTATTACACTTTTTGTATAACTGCGAATATGAGAGAGACCGTATGCACCGTGTCTGTTTCACCTACTTTGTTATATTTTTCGATTCTAGAACAAGTTTTTTTCCCCGCACTGTGAGTCCGTAAATATTTCTGTCTTCCTAGATATCTCACTTTTGTCGATAACGATTTTCAAATTAAGGGGGATTTTTTTTTCAAATTCGTATCGGAACCCAGATTTGACAAAATTTCATAGTCTGTGCCGAAACTAAGGTTTTTTTCGGTAATGATTGTATATAAATTGGATTCAATATAAACTTGAAAGCTCACAAGGAAGACTTAATGAATTTTTTGTATCAAATTCTATGAAACCATTGTGAATGTAGAGTTATTCCTTTACTATCAGTTTTGCTCCTTTTTATTGATACATTCTTACAAGATGTCGTGAATATCGAGGAATTTTTGTTTCAATCCTCTATACAAGCTAGTGCCATCAATGCTATGCATGAATAACAAAAATTATACTCACTGCAAATCGGATTTTCTGGTTCTTAGAGAATTTCTAGAAATGTTACATGAGTTCAAATCATGTCCTATCATTTATGTCGATTTTTCCAGGAGTTGAATAGGAATTTTTTGGTGATATGAAATTGAATATGATTCAAATTTTTCAAACCCTTTTCCACAACAAAACAGGGCGAGAGTTTAGCTTGTAAAATTACACATCCAATTCATTTTTTTTACGAAATAACTAAATCTTTCTTCACCTTAGTCTTCTTCAATATTCTCTTGCTGATTCTACAATCCCTTGCTCCTTGATCCTTTCCATTCCTAAAACTCAAAATCCAACTATAAACGCCAGAATCGGTCGCTACAGAGTGCCTATTAAGCTCCCTAATCTAACATATTAACATCTAACTTCTTCAAGGAAACTCTGCATTGTCGCTAATATTAACCAATTGCATTTTTCATCTTTCCCATGCTGCTTTCGCGTGTAGGCTCTGGTAAGTCGTAATTTTTTTTACACTGCGCTTATTTTGAAGTATTTTTCAAGAGAATTCGTCTAATAGAATCGACCTGATGAATACATAGAGATGCTTGCTAAGTTATTCATTATCTTTGATATATTCCAATTATATCATTCGTATATGGTAGTTTTCCCGAGTGGCATCGCAAATAGTGAGATTTATTACTGCATATTGGAATTGATACCCTATTAACCTTCACTTAGATTTCTTTTTTTCTGTGAAATATTTCCTAACATAATTCGAAGCTTCCAAGGCTAGAAATTTTTTATGCTGGGAACTTCTCTCGAGATTCTTACGCTACTTCAAAATAAGTGTAATAATTGGGTGATATTTCATTATTCCATATTCATACACGTTTTTCTGAGAAGACTTGCATCCAGCTGAAAATAAGATTCAAAACCAACCTTACTTTGTGGTGATAACCATTGAGCTTCCTTTTAGTCCATCTTGATACTTGTCAAGACTTCTTGAGTCCCTTTTCACGTATGTGACTTTCAGGAAAGCTATGTGTTACAGGTCTTTGCTTTTCGATTCGGTTTCTCGTCTTTAACGATGTGCTGGTTACTAAAATGTTCCCACTCAAATTAAATTTTATCTATCAGTTTCCATTTCCGAAAGTTCTCAAGGATTCTCAATTTTTTCTTATCGGAAAGGCTAACTCCTCAAAATGTCTTGAAAATCGTATTCACAAAATGAACACGTCCTCGGTGACTTCCTCAAAATAGATACACCTAATTCACATCATCAGAATCAAAACTTTGTATCAAAAATGTTTCACTGTTAAACTTCTCTTGGAAAATAATCATGCGCTCAACTATAATCATTCAAAAAATTTCAAACTCAATTCTCAATAAAAAAAATCTCCAACACTTTACGTACAGGCACCAGATGGAGAATCACAACCGAGTACCGAGGTCGACTTGTTCATCTCAACGGAGAAGATAATGGTCCTGAATACAGATTTAAAAGAAATTATGATGGACCACGCTCTGCGAACGATATCGTATATAGCCGACATCGGTGACTTGGTGGTACTTATGGCTCGAAGACGTTTTGTTCCACATGAGATGGATGAAGTACCCAAAAACCGAACTCCAAAGATGATCTGCCACGTTTTTGAAAGCGAAGAGGCTCAATTTATCGCTCAAAGTATAGGGCAGGCTTTCCAGGTAGCCTATATGGAATTTCTCAAGGCCAATGGCATCGAGGATCACAGTTTTGTGAAAGAAATGGACTACCAGGAGGTGCTCAACTCGCAAGAGATATTCGGCGATGAGTTGCAGATGTTTGCGAAAAAGGAGATGCAGAAAGAGGTCAGTTTTTTTGTCACTATTTGTATTTCATCTTTTTTTGTCTTTTATTCTCAACAGTCATTGGATGCATGCATAGCCATTTTACAATATTTTATCAATTTTTTCCTCCAATTGAGGCTAGCTTATCAGCTCTGCGAACAATTTTAAACGATAAATTTGAATCTCAAATGAACTATTTTCACGTGATTCTATTCTCATAGTGATGCGCATGTGGTCCACGGTACTTCAACTCTTCCAAGTCGTTCTGATGATTGGAGGATACTTCCAATATACAAAAACTGATCTTGAATCCTTCATGTCCACTTTAGTAATGTAAATCTTTGGAATAGGTCACTTTTGATTTCTTCCCTTGATAAGACTGTAAGAAACCAGATTTTGACCATTCAGTTGTTTGCGGAATATGAAATCGAGATGATCGATCAGACATAAGATTCCATAATTTCTTTATACACAATATAGAACTTGGTCTCAACGTGCTCCAAATGACGGTGAAGAATGCTCCTTATAACCGGAGCTGATTCAATCTATTAAGTATGGTAACCACGTATCCTACTAATCTGGAAAACCTTGGAAACCTGGAAATTTCATGGAAAAAGTTGAAAAAGCCTTGAAATCTTTGGTATTTCTGGAATTTGGGGCGACATCTCAATCATCCTGGAAATTCCACTTACTTCGAAATGTTTTCTTTTATCAGATATGAATTTAGCAAGTATTTGGGACGTTCCTCATTTCAAATTAGCGCGTGTTAAATTTGATGATATTTTATCAAAAATAGATGAAAAAGTCCTGAATGAATGATGTCATCACCATTCTTGGTTCTATACATTTTTGTTAAAAGAATAAATTGACCCATCACAGTGTGCCTGGGAAAACTTTCAATGCGACCAAAAAAATCACATAAAAAATTCTAAAGAGATTTTGGAAAACGCTGCACCAACAACAACCATGTCTTTTTTGAAGAAAAAAAACCCACAACTTTCATTTTCTATATAGTTTGAGAGTTATTGAAGTCCAATTGATAAGTCCTAGAAATTTCATCATTTTACTCCTGAAAAACCTGGAAAAGTCATGAGAATTGATTCAATACTCTGAGTAGGAATCCTGGCAACGAACGAGATTTAGAAAACTCGTTATAATCGAGTTTCATTCTGTTGTTATAACCGCTTGTTATAATCGACTTTTATTGTATTCTCTCTTATACCTTAGGAATTCACAAAAAAGTAAAACTTAATAAATGCTCTACAAAAATATTTCTCGTATGTATACAATCTGTCTATTACATAGGGTATAATATATCGATATTGATAATTTCTCTCGATCGTGATAATATTAATATCAACCTCCGCTATTCTCATGATTTTTTTTATTATTACAGGTGGTAGTACCAAAGGCAAAAGGCGAGATCCTCGGCGTAGTGATAGTCGAATCAGGCTGGGGATCAATGCTTCCAACCGTTGTGATAGCAAATCTTGCACCTGCCGGTGCAGCAGCACGCTGTGGTCAGCTCAATATTGGTGATCAGATAATTGCCATAAACGGTGTATCACTAGTCGGACTGCCTTTATCTACCTGTCAAACATACATAAAAAACTCAAAAAATCAGACAGTTGTTAAACTGACAGTTGTCCCATGTGCTCCGGTTGTCGAAGTCAAGATAAAACGACCCGATACCAAGTATCAACTCGGTTTCAGCGTTCAAAATGGTGTAATATGCAGCTTGCTTAGAGGTGGCATAGCCGAGAGAGGTGGTGTACGCGTTGGGCATCGTATTATTGAAATCAACAATCAGAGCGTTGTTGCTGTACCCCATGAAAAAATTGTCAATCTTCTTGCTACCTCTGTCGGCGAGGTACGTTTGTATTCATTCTATAAAACTCAATTGTTCCTTGAATCTTTTCCTGTTGCTGATTGATTCACAAAGTCATGCATGAGCTCAAAGTGCCATTCAATGATTATTTGTTCACTTGAGTCCCGATTGTCCCTCCAAATAAAAAAATTCAGAGCTCAAGTTTCAAGATTTTTTTTACAAGAACTCATAGCGTTGTAGACGACAGTGATCGAATAACTCAATATATTTCTCCAACCATGAGATCCAGACAATAATCTTTTTACATTTTGACTTTTCAGATTTTGATGAAAACAATGCCCACGTCGATGTTTCGACTTCTCACTGGGCAGGAGTCACCAGTGTACATATAAATAAGACTGTGAGTTCATCAATTTAGTTTGATGACAGTGAACAGACAATATACTCGCCATTTCAACGTACCTTCGTACATCATCAGTGAATAGTGAATTAGATGGAAGGGAACGAGACGATGTGAATATCTACGTGTAAAATTCAAATTCCTCATCGTCAGCAGCGTAATTGAAACTCAATAATATCTGTTTAAGCTTTATAATTAATTTATCATCAACATTATTATTAATATGGCTCTCATTGATATCATGATAACGCTGTCATCATCATTCTGCGAGATAACTCAATAGTCAGTGGGGTTCTTTCGTCGATTATCTTGAAAGATCCGAACGGTGGCATTTTTTCCATGTTTTCGATTGACATTGCATTGGAATGCCTAAAATATTCAGAGATGAAATGCTGAAATAATATGGTGACCGTAACTTTTGCTCAACATTGTAAAAAAATTGCGAATGAATCCAGGATTTTTGGTAAGGAACTTAGATCAAAGATGTTATGCAGCGTACTCATATTAAATCTGAGGTTAGGAAAAGCTATCTGAATAATCGTTATTGAATATGAAACTTGGAAAGACATACACATATTTCAGGTAGGCAGTATTTATGAAGAATTTTTTTTACAACGAGCTACGTTCAAACTAAGAAAAGAATCGACGGAAGAATCTCACCGCAAACTATTAGCACTTTCAATTACACTATTAAACTAAGAAAATGTTTGACATGGCATTTCTCCTACGAGTGTATATTTAAAAGAAATAAGCACTTGATAACAGAAATAAGCACAATGCTGGGGATCGTCGTTGAGAGTGATGACAAAATTGTACATTGTAGGCATGAACATGATCCAAAATTGAGAAACAAAACGACAAAGATAGATGGAGAAATTTATTAGATGTGCAGTTTGTAGATTTCAGATACCTTCGGCTCATGTAATGCGTCAGACGTTTCTTTTCTATTATTCCTTGTTCCTAGATTTGTCTGAAGAGGACATTTCCACGCCGAAGTAATCTGAGACGTTGATCAAATTGATGAAGTTAAATCCATTATAGATGCTAATTGTCGGATGATTGAAAATATAACGAGCGCGCTGAGAATTTCTGGTTGCCCAGCTCCTACTACTGATTCACGTTCATATCACAGTTCTTCATGAATTCAAGAAACTTGCGCATTTTTCTCCCTAATTCAAGGTTGAATCTAATCACCCCGTGGGTAGCATGCCTCTCATGTAAAGAGAAGTTAGCAAAAACTCTGAAATTGAATTGACGAAATTGATCAATTTTATACTCGAAATCACGAAAAATGATGCATGTCGGATTCCAATTCAAATCCTTCATTAATTTTACCGTCTAAATTTGTTGTTGGGGTTGTATCTGAGAATTATGAGTGTTTTTGTTCACAAAAACGATCCAATCATCTTAATCATGAATCGTTGATTCTCCCTATATGATCATAACGGTGTCTCAAAAAGAGACGCACAGAGTTCAAACAATTGTGCTTCGGCGTGACAAGTTGCAGATACCCAATATTTCATTTTCAATGCTTGAGTAGCTTCTTTGAAGGAAATTTCACGACCTTCGTGCTCATAACTATTTCAACAAATTACGGACGAGTACTTTTCATTCTTGGAGGCATAATCTGAACCCTAGTGCTTTTTGGCTTCAAAAATTGAAAAATGATGATGATTGATCAAAAATTCATGAAGGACTGAACTTCAGAGTGTAAAGAGGTGATGAGTAGTAGAACATATGTAGAATGGCCGAATTAGCGATATCAACCATCCTCATGGAGAATTTTGTAAAGGCTATCCTGATACCTGAAGTCCTTCAGTTGCAGAACTCCTATCGAACATATTCTCACTCAATTAAACTTTCCCAAACACTTTTTTGTAGCAGCTCAAAAGAAGATTACTTTTATTTTTACTTTCTGAATCGTTCCTTATCCAACTTTCGTTCGACGTATCTCATAGCGTTTCTATGAGCGAGTAGCATGTATGCACTAAATTTTGTTATCATGGTATTGCGCCAACTTTTGAGTTTTCTAGTACATTAATGTTTTGTCATCGTCTTATGCATTTTGTCTCAGACTCATCAGCTCTTTCGTCATAAATATATTGGACCTTTACGACAGAACTTATTGTGCACTCTTAGAGAATTCATGCTATTTTGAGTATATTGATCTAAGCAAAAACCCAAACCATCTACGGGATCAATCAATGCATCAAAACGGGATGGCTAGTATCAAAGACGGTAAAAGAATGTGAAAGTTTAATCTAGTCATTACAAATTAAGGATAAAAAAAGAAAGAGCTATATATTTATTCAAGAGAACGGAATAGACAAGATGGCCTAGAGAATGGCATACCCCTTGTTACCTAGAATTTCTCACTGATTTCAATTTGGCTAACATTTAGCATCATACAGAAAAATGGCAACTTTCGACCTCGTAAAAAGGGATGCCTTGTTTAATTTTTTTTTTTTTCCACTCAAACCACCGCTTTTAATCCCAGAAAACAATTGAGGTAACTATTTACACCTAAAATGTTGAATTTTCATAAATATTCCCGTATCACTCGGAGAAATATTTTCAAATACCGTGTAGTCTTAGAAGCGCCGTGAATGAAAAAATTCTAGTTGTCAGTTTTTAGATTATTCGCTTTCGGAGAGAGTTTGAATGACGAAGATGTTACTACTTCGTAATTGTGTCCTCTTAAAAATAGCTTGTACAAATTATAATTGCTGAATTGCTTAGACTGACAGTGGAGATCGAATGTGTGAGATTTTTTGTTGCAAATCATGAAAGAGTCGCGCACAATTTAACTCTCCTCGTTATATATTTTGCGGACACACAGAGTAAGAAAAACCGTATAATGTAGAGGAAGCATTGATCAAGGTCGAGTGTTTCTAGCGGCGATTTTTCCTGACCAAATCGAATGTGTGGTCAGGATATGCCTTATTTTGTACGTATCATACAGTATTTCATATTATTTGCATTTATTGTAGAGGATATTTGAATTTTGTGAATGCTCAATATTGACATGTAAATAGAAAGTTAGACACCGTTATGTACGGCTCATCGTGAGAAGTATTCTCAAATTGTGCAAATATTATGAGAGAATTCTTTGCATTTGATGAATAGCAAATTCAATAAAAATCCATGAGAATATTTTTTTATGAAAGGTAGATAGTGAATTGCAGAGATGCATTACCATATACAGCATATTATGTTGTAATCAGCGCACTTGAGTATCTTTTCTAAACACGATAAATACAATTACGTATAATGAAAGGAATTTCTGCTGCTAGCATTCACAATATTGATATCTTCCTCTTACAATTACCCCCTGTAATATTCTGCTTGCAACTTTTCTCGAATGAGAATTTTTTACCGATATTCTCAACATTTGCTCATACCAATCTGATGTATCTGAATAAAATCTAAAAATTTCAGGTGATTTCTATTCGTATTTATACTTGGATGAATTATTTGGGAAGCGATACTCACATCGTCATCAGATCTCACGAATGTATGAAGTGGCTCTGGTTACTAAATGTGTGAAACCATTCCTGTTGTGATTAGGCATCGTTTTTAAAATCACTCATTGCTCAACCAACCAACTGGTTGTTTTTAAACAAATTCAGAATAAATTTCAGTAAGAGGAAAGATGAAAAGTTCTGTTAAAAATGTGAAAAAGTTTTGGACATTTTTCTTGAGATGTTGAGCTAAAAGCCAAATTAGTGTGAGCACCGAGACACACTTGTTGAGTAAACAAGAGGTAATGTATTGCTTTTTTCAAATTTTTTGACTGCAAGATATTCGAGGATGAATATCTGCAAAAAACGCGAATGAAATACAAATCAGAGACTGTGTAATACGAGTATTTGATAATAATGCCTTTTTAAATCGGCTTTGACAAATAATATGTCACGTTATACGAGATTGACAAACTAAAAGAAATCTCGCGAAGTTTGCAACAAAAAAAATGAGCAATTAAAAGTTCATGAGCCTTTGAAGCTTTTTGCATAAATTTATAAATTCGAAGTTAGCATG
Source organism: Eretmocerus hayati (assembly GCA_029851415.1). Taxonomy (NCBI): domain Eukaryota; kingdom Metazoa; phylum Arthropoda; class Insecta; order Hymenoptera; family Aphelinidae; genus Eretmocerus; species Eretmocerus hayati. The sequence continues at coordinate 96,955,878 of CM056744.1, forward strand.
TGTTAAAATGAAAAAGAAAATACTCATGTAACACAAAATGCCATACCTTTCTTAAGAGGACACACACATGATTACAGATTCATGGACTTGACTTACCTAAAAAGTATATGTAGATGAAAAATGGAATTAGAATGAAATTAAGAGTGAGACAAGAAACAAAACATGAAGAAAGTTGTGGAAATCGTGCGATTTTTGATGACTAACTTGGATGAATTGAAGAAAAAGTTATTATATATATATATGAAGTTTTACATAAATGATTAGGGCTTGCGCAATTGGCTTCAGAATGTCGCGAGGTTTTAAAAAGAAAAAGCAGGCTGAGAAGGAAAATATCATGGCTACCTTTATCAATGTTTGTGAATGTATTATAAATTATGGTTAACAAGTAAGCGAGCTATTGAATGTGTATATGGTAATACTATATTAGCCCATACAAAGACAACAATAAACTGTAATTTTGAATTTGAAGTGTAATTAATTTACCTCATCGCGAGTAACTGCAGAAATCTTGCTCGCTTCGTAAGTATGGTTCATCTCCTTCCTCTCTGTTTAGTGTGAGTATAGCTATGATCGTTATTTTTGTACATATATACAATATTTGTATTGCATATTACCAATAGTTTAACTGATAGTGAATGCATACTCTTTTTGTTCAAAGTCATCACACGTGTGATACAAAGAAAAAAGAGTCGTTAGGAACGGTCACGGTTCAGATCAATATTATCAACCATATAATTTATAATTTCTTTTTTTATTTTACTTTATAAAAGTACTTGATTTTCAAACAATCATTTTCGCACTCAATCAATTCGTTATACAATAAACGAGAAATAGTATTATCTACAAAAAAGGAATACCTCATTATTTTACGAAAAATTAAAACTAGGATATCTGATTCACCATTTGTTGAAATGTATTCAATATATCAATTTCAGCTTAGAAAACCAGCAAATGAATCTTCTCAGAAGAATTTCTATCTTCTTAGAACGAAAGTACAATCATTTATATAAAATTCATTTTACAAATATATAACTTTAGCATCGGCAAAAATTGCATGCACGAGTCGACAAGTTATTTTCACTAGTTTACAAGCCATTCAAATAAAAAACAATCTGTTAGATGATTAATTGCAACCTTCGACGTTAAATCCTGAAAGTTGCATTCGAAAACAACTAATTAGAAACTGTTTATTGATATTCCTTGGAATCATCATATGAACTATCCCTCTCTTAGAAGATAATTTTTGATAATTTGGGAATCGAAGTTTGAGGTAGAAGAAGCAAGGTTCCTCTACAAATTATGAAATTAAGATAAAAATCATCCATTTCCTTGGAAATAAGTTCGCCGATTGAAGAAAAAAACTGTTCAAAAGATGTCTTTGACGATATTATTGCTTTCAGCATTTTTAATGCGGTATAGAAAACAAATATCATTCGCGTAGACATCGCATTTGATGGAACGGAAAAACGGTGGATTATTTTTCAAGCACAAAACGATATCCTTACTTTTTCCGCTCGACGGCTCACAAGGTGATTTTGTGACGGAACTCAGATAATGGGACGGAGAGCAGAATGAAATGTGACTTGAGGAAATACCAGTGAAGAAGTGAGAGAATTAGTGGAGAAATGATTAGAAAGCTTGTTTTCATGTTTCAACATTTGCACCCGAAGATACATCAAAAAGATTAAGAAAGACGTTTTCTTGCTCAACTGCTCTCAGCTTGATCTGGCTTTTCAGATGTTTTATAAGCTTATTGCAGAAGACAGTTGCACAGACCTTTGCCTTTAACAATGAAGATACTGGTGGAGATCAATTGTCCATTGCGTATCTGCGCGTCCATTCTTTTGCGTTCCGTATGGCCTCACTCTCGTTGATTTTCCAGAGCTCGGCTACATCATTAGCTAAAGGATCATCAGGGTTAGGTGCACTCAGCAACGCTTGTATGGATAATAAGACTGTTCGTATTTGTAATGCTGGACTCCATTTGTCTTTCAGAATATCCAAACAAATTCTGCCAAGTCTGAAACAACGTTTTGAAAATTGTTAGGATAAAATGAGTTTTCTTCTTGGATTGCTCCGGTTTTAGTCGTTAAAATAGCAGAATTGCTAGAGAATCGTACAGGAATAGCAGTATGGGAAAATATCTACTTGTGAATCTTGTTACTGTAATCTTGTGAAAATCGTCGTGTACTCGTTGAATTTATCAACTTGAAACAATTCTGAACATTTAAGATCTTGTAGTGCTAGTTGATTTGAAAATATAAATTTTGAATAAATCTCGTGCCTAGCTGTACGATAGGTTATTGCGATTTACTGAAGAGTTGGAAATGAATTCGCTTTGGATACTTGGATTTCAAATCATTTAGTAGAAGGTTGTTAGCAAAGCAACCAAAACTCGTATGAAGTGACAGAGGGATTCCAAGTTATCACTGTAAATTTTGAAAAAAAACAAGAGAGTCTGGAGATCATCTTGATTGGATACTGACAACTTTCAAAATGATTGCAGAAACTTTCAAAAATAGTTTGTGGTTTCTAAAGATTATTTGAGATCCAAATAGATAGATAAGATAAAATGAGACAAAAGTTACAAAGACGCACGGAGGTAGCTTATTTTGATCAAAGAGGTGTGCAAAATTATTTTAAATACTAGGAACTGTGATGTACCAAGACTCTTGGCTGACTCATTTTTGATGAGGGAAGGAATACTCCCTCAAAAACTGGAAACTACAGGAAACCTCTACTGTATCGTTGAATTAATTCATTGATTTTGCCTCCTTAACAATGATTTGAGATGACACTACAGTATCTGATTCTGTAATAGAATACCACACAGACTATCAAGTAAATTTTCTAAGAAGCTGTTCAACACTACTCTCAAACCACTTCACCATGTGAATTGTTGAATGCTTCATGCCATTCATTGAAATAAAATAGAATAAAATGAAAGCCTGTAATTCTCTTCCAAACAATATTCAAGCCATCGAAAGCAAAATTGGTTTTAGGAGTGTAGTGAAAAATAGAACATTAGCCTTCTACGATTGATTTATGAGAATATGTATTCATTTTGTATCACGAAACATATTGAATGTTAAGCGTTTATATCAAAATTTATTATGCGCCACATATGAGCTACATTGTTGTGGACAGGATTGCCCGTACTGTTGTTAATAAAGAAAAAGAATAAAGAAAAATGAGACAAAATTGACTACTCCAATTGATCAATTCAAATGATCAGAATTCAGAATATCAAAGATTATATTTACCTGTCTATGTTTGGGTGGTAGATTTTAGTGATAAATCTAACTTTTGGGGCAGACATCGGATAGTCCTCTGGGAGGAACAACTCTAGTTTGAAGAGGCCACCCTCAAAGGGTGAATCTTCAGGGCCTGTGACTATTACATGAAAGTATCTGGCATTTGTTTCATCAGGAACTGCGCTTATGCCTGGTACAGGCTCTTGCATCAATCTTTGAGTCTCTTTGATAATCCTTCGAGGTAACGCAGCCATGATTGTATTCGATTCTTACAATCTGAAAAAGGTAAGCAATGAAATCATCACATAAAGTACAGAATTGGTGAACATGGAAATTGAGTATCACTCAAGACTATCGTGTTTTATCTGAAACATGGAAATACTGAACTCCTCCACTACGGTTGACATATCGACTTTGTTTGCAAAAAATTCAGAGGCTCTTAGGTTTAATCAATAGTGAATATACTCAATAGATCAACTCATGAGGGTTGGGGGATCTTGAAATTAGTTGAGCAAATAATCAAGGCACTAAGAATGTGATTTCAGCAGCCTGTAAGAAACAGGGTCTAATGGGGAGAAAGTAAATTTTCTAGTGCAAGCACGGTCGTACGTGTGTAGAATTTGTTGGGAAGTTTAAACATTACATGTTAGTCATAGGTTAGGTGATTTTTGATTTCGCTCAAGGAAATACCAAAAGAAACTTTGAGATATGAGTATTCAAGAGTGGAAATGTTTGCTGTTCCAAACACATAAAAGAATAGAATACAAAAGACTATCTTTGATGAGCATTATTGTATTCCAACTAATGATTCATGAAAGAATGATACATCTTTCTTCCTGTTCACTCTGAGCTCACAAACAGAGAGAAGATCAGCATCAGATTCGTTCTATGAAGTGAGAAAATAGATTCTATAGTGCTTACAAAGCGATAATAATTCCAGAATTCCTAATTTTAAAATGTGTAGAAAATGAATAGAGTTTGGCCACAAACACCAGGTCTCAAAGTTGACTAAAAACCGGGTACCTGTCCAAGTGGTAAAAACCATGTAAAAACAGCTGAGGCTACCCCAGAAGCCGGGTTTCAGTCGGCAGCAAGATAATGTTACACATTTCAAGTTACCATGCAATTACGATAATATAAGATATACCTTAGTAACGTACCTTGGCCGGTCGATCTTGGCTACTTTTTGTCCGGGAGATTCTTGATCCTGCCGTGACGATGCTGCTTATTGAGGGTATGCTGCTGATAAATCTATCCAGTAAAGCTGAGGATGCGCCGTGATCCTGGCGCAATGACTGACTCCTGGAATTAATAGAGCCGACGGAGACGACGGCGTCGAAGCGACAAATCGATTTTCCTGGATATTGTTGAAGCAATTTTTTTTTCTAAGCCAGCCACTGCCAGACTGCAGCACAGCTATACAACGGGGGCGATCCTCGTCTCACTTGTTCCCTCGATCTTTTCGGGGTGCGTGTGTGTATTGTGAGTATGTGTGCGCGTGCGGGGCTAGGTATTAGCTCGTCTTCGAGAACTGCAGCTTCTTTAGTAACCTTCAAAATTTTGAATTTCAAAGTACTTATTGTACCTACAGGTTTTTTTCACTTTTCTTTCATGTATGCCTCATTAATAATTTGGAGACGAATCGATTCTTTCGAAGCTGATGATGGCTGATGGTGCGAAATTGCGAATAATACAACGGCGGCCCGGACAATGCAGTTGTTGATAAGGAAGGGCCCTCTCATTGAACAGTGCACTTCATGGGAATCCCCGGTGATTATTTTGTAAAAACAGCGATTTTAACGAATTCTTTGCTAATTTTGAAAAATTTAGTGCTCTGGAAGTGCATCCTTCTACACGGTGGGTAGGGAAGGCTGGAAAGTCGAAAGTCAATTAAATGAAGACAAATTCTTGTGGGGTTTGATTATTAGTTGTCTCTACGATCATTTTCCAACAAGGATAAGAAAAATCTGGCACCGTCGCTGGATTTTAAATAAAGTCGATTTTTTTATTTTTCCATGGTAAAAGGAGTGTAAAAATTAGTCTCTTTCGCGGTCTTCCGTCTTTGTACGATTTTACCGTAATAACTCGTCGGGAGGAATGGATTTTATCAAAAAATGTAAAGAGTACTTTTTTGTAGATTTTTGGAAATTTAGAAATAAGTTTGTTCTCATTTATCAACATGGAGGGAACAGCCACTGTGAGACACTCAGGCGGGAAGAAAAATACTGTAAAAAGTTTGAAGTTCCTTGCAATTTTTTTTTAAATTTCTTCAATTTCCTCTGGATGGATCCAGTTCTTCTATAAATGTAAGCATATACTAACTTACGGATCTTCAAAACATCAACAAAAAACGATGGTATAGATTTTGCGATAGAACTGTACTTTTTCTGGTTTATAAAGGTAACGGTCGGTTTTCCGTCTTATTTGTGATGATCCAATCCAAAAATCCAGATTCTCAGAGAACTAGGTATTCTTGCGTTTATGTTCAATAATTTTTTTTTATCGTGTCAAGTAAGAAAATATTGACGTAGCGTGCTTCTTATATTGAATCACCTGCACGCAACTATGGCTAATTGTAACTATATATAATTATAATTATATTATAACTAAGTATGGCTAATACTTCTAATTCGTGGCTCTACAAACTGGAGCGACCATTAAGAGAAAAGATGGAAAATTTAGAAATTTAACGACGACGATCAAAACTGTGATAGTGGAAGGAGTGACTGTTGCACGGAAAAAAATAGTTTGTTGGATTCACAAATGCCCGTTTGTTGACTTCAGTGTTTGTGATATTCACAAATGAATTTGTGAATAGAACAAATGACATATTTGTTAGGCTAACAAACGCGAGCTTTGTTGGCCCAACAAATGGCTATTTTGTTAGATGCCTTTTAACCAAATGTATCTCACATAATCCAGGATGATCGATTTACAACTATCATTGATCATCATTGGATAGTTCTGATATATTCACGATCAGACCAATACTCTTCTCAATGAATCGATTCTCTGCAAATGTACGAACGTACGCACGATAATCCAGTTACGTTCTTGTTATTCTCTAAAAGTTTGTATTTTTGATTAAGGTAAAATAGGTGGATTGTCACCTATTCCGGCATTTTCCCATTTTATCAAAATTTCCTCAAATCACTTCAAAACACCTATTTGTTGGGCTAATGAATTCCAACAAATATTCAGTTTGTTGTCGTCAGAGCGAGACCGGATTATTTGTGAATAACACAAACACATTTGTGAATCTAACAAAAGTTAGTTTGTTGTGCGGAAATGATTTGGTTTGTGAATTTCACAAAACCTTTTGTGAATCCAACAAACTATTTTTTTCCGTGTGTCTGCAATTTTTGATGAAGGTGCAAGTTACTGGAGAAATTGACACTAGAAGCTTATCCAGATATTGAAACTAACAATTTTTTCTATCTCATCTAAAAATTAGATTCGAAGAAGTATGTAGCTTATGATCATTTACATGAATTCATTTGGTAACTTTGACGAACTTTTTAGTCGAGATGATGATTTTCGGTACTTCCATAATGAACCACCATCATCCATTCGCCATTGATAAATGATTGTGAAACGCTAGAGTTGTAGCTTCTTCTGTCGGCCGAAGAACGCAACTTCTGTTTTCCCATGAGGGCAATGCTTCAGAATTCGCGGATTTTCGTATCCGCGCGTGCGAATATCGAGGTTTGCCCGCATTTATGATTTCCTCGCGCAGATGAGCTCAAAACGAGTGACAAGCTGATTTTTCGGTTTGTCACTCATTAGCCATTGTCACAATTTGATCAATTTTTATATGAATCTCAAGATGCTTGCGGAATTGATTAGAAACATCCTTAAGTAAGTTCACGAAGGCGCAATCTCGTCGTATGGGTGATTTTGCCGCAACTTGAAGGTATTTGCAGACCAAAAACAGCGGAAGTCAGGGCCTATACGAATCGAAAATTGTCAGCTGCAATCTGGTGTCTCTCTCGTACATGTTTTTCAATCTATTTGACATCCAAAAATGATTCCCGAGCGAGCATAACTGTTCCTCAGTGCACATCAGAAAAATGAAAAATTTTTGAAGAAAATTCGCCACGGTAAGAACATGCCACGGTAAAAGGACGTTTGACATAAGTACTGATCTCAACTGCGTGATACAAAGCTGATCAATTTTTTCGAATGCACAGCACTTCTTGAAGATGAAAGTGATCTGTAAAACAATTTCTGGGAGAGCCACGGCTATGCAGTGACCACGACTAAGGACGACTATAATTTTGCGATGGCAAAATTGGGCATAAATCATCGTGTGAGGCGCTATACTCATGTAATTTATCGGTAGAATTTTCACATGTTCTCTAGATTCGCAGGCTTGCAGCCAAGTTTTTGAAAAGTATTTGAAAAATATGCAAAATTCGAGGACGCGATATTCGGCTGTGTTTTAACTACTAGTATTGTGAGACAAGGTTTTCGATTAGCTCACGCCCACACCTACTATTTATGACCCAATTTTGATGCTTGACTGGTCTTCTCCCTTCTTCGACGTTGATTCGTGATCTTGGATATTCATGTGGACGATGGGAATCAAAAAATAGGACTCATGCATATTCACTTTATTTATTGAACATTGGAACTAATTTCTTGGAGGATATTTCTGTCTATGGTCATTTTCCGGCCGATTTTTAACGACACTACGTACGGCAGGATGATACCATTTCTAAAATAACTTTATCACTTCCCTCATTGTTGTGTTACTGAAATATTAGAACCGCATTCTGCCATTCACTTTTCTTTACCATTTCCTAAATTCTACATATTTCAAATATATACATCTCATGGAAATTGGCGTGTCATACGATGTACAGAAGTATAACCACATATATGATGATATTTGTTTCCATTATTCCAAGTCCAGGAAAATCCTCTGAATGCATCAAAAGTGGAAGACCTCACGGTGGCACTATTTGCACAAACTGATTCATTCATTTTTTACCTATCGCAAAATTTTTCCGGTGCGACTGCGAGAGCTATTTTTTTTACCGCTCGAGTATTTTTGATCTCACGGTGAGAAAATGCTTGGGGAAACATTTGATTAAAGAATTAAAATAGTCATTATCTCTAACCCATGCCATATGAACGCAAATTTTACGATCATAATTGAGATACAATTGAACCATGGGTTTCACAAGACGATAAGAAAAATCTGCAAACACGACAGGCTCGTATCTTTGCGCCATCAAATCGAACACGGTCAAGTAAAAAACATACGGGTTAAGTTTGTCAAGTTTTTTACGATCCTTTCCATACAATTTAGATCGCTTAGGAACTTTAAAATCGTACAATTGTTGACTGTACATTACCAACAAACCCTCATTTAGCACATCATTATAAATCACGATGTACTGCGGATCGTCTTGAAACCTCAAAGGAAAATTTTTAGTGACTGAGTAATCACTTTTCATGTTACACATCCAGATGCTCTTACTGCTTTTGTAGCAAGATGATTCTTTGTGACCAGTGCTCGAAAATGCGTGACCCAAGACAGTCTTAAAATTTCTTGTTTTACAAGGAACTTGACGAGCACAAACTTTGCCAACTTCGAAACATTCTCTAGAATCGAGTAACCATTTACCCTCTCGCTCACGACTAGTCGTCTCATATTCAACAATAATCTCACTATCTTCGTCAATTATGAAATTTTCTCTGGATGCCGGGCCATAAATTCGGCTTCCCGTACTGTTGAAACTTTCTTGAACTACGTTGAATTTGTCTTTGAAGTAGAAAATATCAATTCTGTCCTTTCCTAAATGAATGTCATGGTAGTACAAATTGGTATTAGCATTGGCATACCACATGATGTAATTTTTAAATGATATGGGAACCACTTCAGTCTCAAATTGTCGTAATTGGCAGGTTGTAATATCTATAATCAAAAATTTTATAAATTTCATAACGGTGTCAATCTTTGATCCAGTTTTTTTTGCGTTGGCAGAGCTGGGGTTGTATAATTTTTTCGATATCCACTGCACGATAAATTTATCCTCAACAAAGCGAACAGCTCTCAAAGTTTTGAATAAGATTGAGGGCCAAAGATTGCTTGCTTCCATAACGAATGGACAATCTTTTTTTTGAGTGAGGGATGAATCTTGCGTTGAGTAATTGCGAAAATGCAAAATACAATTTGCTGGCCAAGTCGATGCTTCTGAATCGTACGTAGTATAAGTAAGATCGCACGTGATAAACCATGCCATATTTTCTTCTATTTCCATGGTGTGAATATGTGTAGATTCATTCCATTTCCTTTCTACTGTGTTTGAGATTTCTATTTCGTCGTCGTCAAATTTGAAATTGTGACATTTTTCGATTGAGAACAAGAGAGTGAAAAACGTCAAGAAAGTGGCTGGTGCAATAAATTTTGACAACATTGTACGCCGCTGCAACATAAAAGATGATCCCATTACCATCTAAAGTGTCAAAAAATTATTCATATTATATTGAGAAATATGTGTTTTCATCTTTTACTTATTCTCAATCTTCAAATACTGACGAGTACTGAGAATTGTCGACCCAACACCACATATTCAAAAAAGCGTTCTTTGAATCTGATACATGTTATGATTCCGAGCCCACCATGCAACTCAAATGACTTTCAGAATGTATTCATAAATTTTAGAATCTTTATATATCCACAAAGTTTAAACTACGTGTGGATTTTTATTATATGATGGATTTTTCGACTTCTTATCTGTTTATGGTGACGTATACTTCAGAATATTGAAATGATAAGCTACAAGACAATAGAGCTTACTGAATATTTTCATTCTTCGGCACTGTTTCAAGATACCTTGGCTGATCCTTACCATTGACTGAGATTTTTATTTTTTTAAATTTGAGTCAAGAAAGAGAGGTTTGGAAAAAATGAGAGCCATTCACGCATATTTTGTCAATAGTAGTATTCGATAGTCGAACAAGAAATCTATTTCCCATGCAGTGGTGATTTGCCATTTCCGCACGGCATTTTGATTTTTTCTACACAGCTAATGGAAATCATGATTATCGACCAGGACGAAAATCGGGATCATCACGAGAATGCGGAAATCACCACACCACCACCACGTACGTCACGATGCGCTTCTAGGATAAAGAAGTTTGACAAAAATACCGATAAATCTGAGAAAGCCATCTTTCTCGTTGAGACTCCCCGATCAGGACACATTTTTCAGGTGAATCGTATCAAATTGTCTCATCGAGTGATGGTTAAATCAAGTATCCACCATATACATCGCTAATGGATGAATTCGGCGACTCCCCGTTTTCATCGCTTTCTCGAGGTTCTTCGCAACTACTCAAAAAAGGTGTTGATAGTAAAACAATTTCGAGAATAGATTTCTAATCGATTCTTTGAGATTCTACAAGATGTTGTAGGTGAATTGATCGAGAAACTTTGCCTTTCCTCATGGTATTAAAGTAATTGTAGAAAATTAGCAAAAGCGCAAAGTTGTTGCGAGAAATTTATGCTATTTCCATGATATTGCCAGTAATTCTCGATTAATCCCGATTAATCTTGTGGATCTTCAAAAAATGTATATGAAAATATTTTCGACAATTTTTGCTATGACCCACTTTTTTTGAGAAATTGCGAAAAAATCTCGAGGAAGCAGAGAAAAATTAATCATGTAATAATTCAAGCAGTGTAGTCAATTCTTAATTTGACAATCACTCAATGAGACAAATTGATACGTTTTACCTGAAAAATGGGTCTTCTTCAGGGAGTCTCAACGAGATAGATGACTTTTTCAGATTCTTTCGGCATTTTTGTCAAACTTCTCTATCGTAGAATGAAGCGCAACGCGACATCTAAGTGTCCGGCACTATTTTTCCACCAGCTATGTAGAAAAAAATCGGAAGAACTGTGCAGGAAAGCGGCATTTCTGCATAGAACATAGAACAATAATGTTCGATACTTGAATGGGTTGGTCTCCCCATTCTTCTCATGAATTCCAACCCTCGCTTTCAGCTCTTGTCGGAAAATATAACTCTCGGATTGCGAAAATCAACGTTCTTGCTCTTGTATCGAATTGTAAACATGATTGATCGGGTCATGAAATATGACACTATTTTGAACATCATCCATGATTTTACGATGCATACAACTTCAAAACCCAAAAAAATTTATTTCATGAAATGCATAATTGCCAGTCTGAATTCGAATGAAAAATCGTTTTTCCTGTGCCAGTATTTGTGAAAATCTTTTTTTCTAGTATAATATTCATACCTGTGAATGATTCCAAAGTAGTGGGTGGTCGAAACTGGAATGAAATAAAATTTAATAAAGTATGACTTTGAACACGTCCTTATCAGTCCTCACTCTATCCACTATATGATCGTGGTTATTTATTGACTCGAACGATTCTCACTTTTGTGTTGGTAATTCCTTGTCGAATCAACTTCAGAATTCCCAATTTGCAATTATGAGTTACGTAAAGTAAATAACATCACAGGTGATTGAATTTTTCGAAAGAATTTTCACACACAGCCTTATTTGGACAGCAGTTTTCAAATCCATGCGGGTCCCACAATTTATACTTATTTGTCAATGTGAATTTCACAATTAATACAATCATATATAAAGAGAAGGGATGCGATGGGAATTCATCCATTTGTGAATTTCGTGTTTCACTACTTGTGAGCCGCATTATATTCATCATAGTATTCGTAGTAAACAGTTTAGCGTAACACAAGTATTGAAAATTGAAACATGTGCTCATCTGTTTCTAAAAAGAAAAAAATATATTAGGGAACATGTGAAAAACATCTCATAGTGGTAGGAATGACCAACATTTTTTGGCTCAAAAGTAACACGCTCGAGCTATATTTAACTTTCGGTCTAAAAAGATGTGGTCTATCCCCATCGTGGATCCTGTTCTTTTACTCAAACTGGTACTTTTTCTAAATTGAAATTAAATACATGAATGAAATTGGACCAAGGTTCAGAAAAACATATAGCTTTTGAGAGCTGATACTAATCAAATGAAAAAATTATTTGAAAAATAGCCCCTTTATAATAACTGTGTCAGGAAAATAGAAGAATTTTGTACTTGTTGCTTGAGAATCAGTTAATACAAAGTTATTAATATTTAGTGATTAGATACGGGTGTGGACAAGTGCCAAACACTTCTGCATATGTATGTACCCTACATTTGAACAAATTGAAATCGGTTACACCTTCAATGAAACACAAATATATAAGGAATCATTGTAGCGGAAAATTCTTAAAAGCAGGTATAAACTTCAAGATCGATGTTCTCATTGTGTGCATTAGAAATGTCAAAATTTCGATACATTAATTCAAAATCATGAAAATGAAAGAATTCAAGAAGGCCGAACTGTTTAGCGAACTCAATTTTCGAATAATATGACGAAACTATATAATCAGCAATTTATATGGATCCATGCAAGTGTAAAATTTGATAAGAAATTGTTGCTGTTAGATACGATTAATAACTATATCATACAATTTACCTCATATGACGTACAATACTCTATGAAGATGTATTCAATCACACAATTATACCTTTGCAAATCGGCAAAAACGCTTGTTTTTTCCAGTCATGGTGTTTCAGAATGGCATGAGTGATTTATACCTCTTTTCGCCTGAATTCATAAGTGTATTCATGTTAAAAAATCGTAAAAATGGACATGCTGATCATATGGATTGATCAATGAGTTTCAACAATTCGAAAGTAGCTATATAATAAATAGCCCACAAATTGCAGAATGTCGTGTGATATTCTATTATTGTCTTTTAGGTTCACTTACTTACCCTATAAAAATATACACTCGGCTCTCGGCATCTTTGTCGTAATTCGCACAAAACAGAGGAGCCTCATCGCAAAACGCGTTCTGAGATAATTAGCGAATTGCAGCATCAGTTTCAAAAATCGGTTCGTTCCAAAAATAATCTATAGCCAAAGTAATGCAGAAATCGTCATTATCGGCAGCGATCGGTATTAGCTGGACTGGACTAGAAAAATGGAATAACATACAACCTAACCTAACCATAAGTACACGAATGGAGCTGTAAGAGTTAGTGTGCGTGATGTGCATAGCAAGCGTGCACCATGCACCGCAGTTTTCTTCGTTTTGTGAGAATCAAATGTCAAATTGCAGTATAATAATTTCCCCTCAAGTCTCTCAGACTTCAAGAAATCAATCAAGGATTCGCATCAACCAATCAAGCGTTGTAATCAAGATTCAGTGGTGTCTGCTGCGCGCTCCAAAGATGCGGCTCAAATGTAAACAATGACAGCAAGTTCTTAAACAAACGAATTTTTTTCCACTTTGTATTGTCTTTTTGCTATCAATCATGTTTTGACATTTTTACACAAATGGCTAGCAATAGTTTTTCCTCAAAATTTAATAGAGTAACCAGTTTTTGACTTACAGTTAGTCTTGAATCATGAATCAATTATATCATGGATACGATTGATTCTAGGATCAAAAACCATGGCAGATGTAAGATTGCTTGTGCAAGAAGAAGGCCGAACTGCCAGAAACTTGATTGCATTTAATGTACCTTTGGCAAATGATTTCATGGAAAAAATTACAAGAAAGCCTCCGAGTGTACCTAAATTACTACAATCAAACTCGTCAAGATCACTCAAGAGTAATGCACGAGTTAGATCAGCTTCAACTGGTCGTGATAAACGCTCTGGTAGGACTTATTTATATATTTATGTTTGACAGTTTCATCAAGATATATTTATAGAAACATTTCTTCCTATGCTCAGAACTACAAGCCAGATATTGGGCATTTCTATTTGGAAATCTTCAGAGAGCAGTTGATGCCATCTATGAAACTTGTGAACAGGATGAGAATATCTCAGAATGTAAAGAGGTGATTCTTGTGTTGGAAAATTATATCCGAGACTTTCACAATCTCATAGAGTGGTTTAAAGTAAAATGGGCCTATGAAACATCTCCACCACCGCTGAGAAGAACTCCACTGGCATGGGAAGTGCGTAAGACATCTCCTTGTCGCATGTGGACTTCATCTACATCCAAGCCAGGCAGTCCACTACCCAGGTTGAGCCCAACTATCCCTTTGGAGCAGACCATCATTGAGCACAAAATTTGCACAGTAAACTCGCTGGATAGTGAAAGTGATATTTCAGCACAATTTGAACCCTCGAGCAAACCCAGAATGAGCCCGACTATCCCCTTGGAGCAGACTATCATTGAGCACAAAATCTGCACAGTAAACGTGGTGGATAATAAAAGTGATATTACAGCAAAATCTGAACCCTCAACCAAAAATTCTAAGTTAGTAAAAGAAGTGAAAAATCAAGGCTCCAAGAATGAAGGTAATAAACTTTTTTTACATGTACCTGAATACAATAGAACTTGAACTCTAATGAATTATTGGTAACAGTTACTTGGAATGATTACTTTCATAAGATTCCCAAAGTTTGTTTGGACAAGGTAAATTTTTTAATATGATTCATTGCAGCCAAGGTCTTGAAAGAGAAACCAGCAGTTTCCAAAATCAATAGTAGAAGTAACAATGTAAAGAGGCCACCTACAGCAAAGATTCAAGATTCTAGTGAATGCAAAATATTAACTGAAAATAGTATTAATTTGACAAAAGTGATAAGTGATGTGAAGAGTACGAATGTTATCAAGAACTCGCCTCGAACGCCGCAAGTAACTATCAATCGACCGAAACTAAATGAGAGCCAACCAGTCAATGTCAATAACGAGAATGTAAACGATGGGGCAATTAAAAAAACTTCTGACGCTAAAAAGGATGTAGAGACGTCGAAAAATCAGATGAATTCGAGTACAAATAAGAATGTAACTCCTAATGGCCCAAGGTAAGATTACTTTTGTTAATCACTTTTCATCGCGACTGCATAAACTTATGAAAAGAGTTAGTATTTGGATAACTGAATTATTATTATCTAGCAATGCGCAAAATTGTCCTAATCGGTCGCCAAACAAGTTAACATCGGCAGCAGCTTTGAAATCAAAACAAAATTCGCCAAGACCAGCTTACTCGACGATTTCACGAATGAAGTCAACCCTTTCAAGCACAACGAGTGGCTCACATCCGCCGCAACAACAGCCAGTAGAAGCTCCAAAATTAATAAGAAGTAAGACAACATTAGGTGTAAAGAGTGCAACACCTCTGAGTACTCAACCTCCGAAGATAAGGCCTGGAACTTCCGTGATTGTCAGACGCAGAATGCAAGCTCAAGGAGAGGTAGTGTTTACTTGTTGATTAAACTGACTTTTGCAACGCAGACAAGTTGATCTCCCGACGCTAATGTGAATTCAAAATATATTGTTTGACTTTTAGCTGGTGAGTGAGCAGAACAAAGAAGCAGGCGATATGCGTGCCTCTGTTGAAGTGCTGACCAAATCAACTTCAAAATCTCAAGTCACTTCATCACAGCAACAGCAGCAACAACAATCGCATCAACATCCAAAGGAAGACCCAGATGGTTGGCAAACGGTGAGGAGTCGATACAGGCGGGGTAGTTCTCACAATTTGAACATGTCCACAAGATTTTCGAAGCCAAGCACTGCGGTTTCCCTGCCTGCACTAGCGTGCCTTGATTCAGCAGCTACGGCGGCTGATCGAGCGAAAAAAGGCTGCGCAACCCCAGACGGTAATACAAGGCAAAAACAGAGACGTAGTTTGGGAAGCAAAATTGGCAAGAATATCAATAACGAGGCTGAAAAAGTGAAAACCGAGGCTCAGAGATGCAGGCCTGTCGAAGATAAATTTGGCGATGGTGACTCAAAGGTATGCACATGAAATATTGTTGGCTAAGCTGAAAAAAGTTGATAGAACAGCTCGAGCTCAATAATCTAAGTCAAATTTTCATCTAAAAGTCTCTATTAATGAACGGAGAATCGTGAGTAGTTTTCTTCAAACTTGAGTCTGAAAAGTTTTCTCTTATCTTTTATCAATGACACATTCTTTGAAAATGTACACTTTTTATTTGAATGCTCACCTAGTGTTTGAGAATTTTTTACTCATCATCAATATGGATAAGAGTTGCAAAGATGGTAATTTATCTATGAAATTCATCTGATTTCAGGCACAAAATCAAACATCCACGGATGCTGTGGCAAGCACAAATTCAACTTCGATGACGATAGCAGCTATTTTTAAGAATGAAGCTGAACTCCTTGAAAAACGGATACAGCAGTTCATGGCAGCACAAGCTGAACGTGAGCGTATTATTCTCGAGGAAGAACGCAAAACTGAAGAAGCCGACTCTCAGCGCTCAAAACAACTTTCTGATGAAGAAGCATCGTTGCAACGTCAAATCCTTGAATTAGGTGTGATTTAAATCAGTACCGAATTTTTTTTTTATTGGAAGCTAGAGAGGTCTTTCATTGGAAATGGTCTGAAATTTTATGAAAGTTATGTGAAGAAAATCCATTTGGATTTAGGACATTGCATAACTGAGATAGTGTTGGGTTGATATCAAGCATTGATTTTTGAAGCAATGTAAACTTTCTTTCAGAATCGACCGAAATCGACGTCGACACAGAAACAGAAGAAACAGATGGAGAGATGGTGCTAGACGTTGACGAAGATTTGCCACCAATGCCAGAGGTTGATATCGACGATAGCGATATGAGCTTAGAAGATCGTTACGGTAATATGCTTGAAGGAATGTCGGGTGACGAGCGTATGGATACTCTAGCGCAATTACAAGATCTTGTTGCTAGACATCCTGGTCGAGCGCTCGAGTTACACCAAAAGCTTTCGTCCCCTTCTAGAAAAAGATCACTTCCGGAAACCCTCAAAAGGTAAGTTCTTTTTCGAGAAATTATTCTATTCTTGAGTACGATGAGACTAAAGCGAGACATTGGTCACTTAACTATTCGTAAAAAATATTTCAGGTATCAAGCAAAGCAAGCATGTGCTCAACACAAAAGACAAAAGTTGTTGATGGAAAAGTCACAACGTCTCAGAGAACTGTTGAACAAGGTCGAGGATGTGAAAACAGCGAAGAATCAGTTAATCGAGGACAAACGAATAAGATTAGAAATGAAATTGAAGAGAGCGGAGGAAAATCGTACTCAACATTTATTAGAAATAGTTAGGAAAGCGCATGATGAAGAATCAAAATTGAAGGAGATTGCATTTATCAACGAGCTTGAAGCTCAAAACAAGAGACACGATTTCATGGCTTTGTGCCAAGAGCAAGAAGAGAGGCTACAGGTAAAACTAACTCGTATCAGATCGTCTTCATAATTCTCGAACCCGCACAAATCAAATAAAAATCGATTATCCTGGGTATTTTAGGGAATCCACGAAGAACGTCAGCGGAGGCAGGAGGAAAAAGCCGCAAAAGAGGCTGCCGCCGAGGAACGTCGAAGAGCTCTAGAAGCCGAGCGTCAGTTGCGTATTCAGAAAATGAGACAAGCTCGTCGCGAACGTGAAGAACGCGTTGGCAAAATGCAGCTTGAACGCGAGAAGGAACGTCAGGAGTTGGCTCGAGAAAAAGCTCGAGATCGGGAAGAAAGGCTTTCAGCTCTACATGCGGCTCAGCTAGCTAATCAAGAGGAGCTACAGAAAAAAATCGCTCAGAAACAGCAAGAATCCGCTCGCAGACACGTGGAGAATATCGAACACATCAGGCAGCGAGCTCTTGAGTCGTCGATCATGAGGGCGGAAGAGATGCCTCCCATTCTCAAACGGTATCCAAGCCTAAAGCAGTGCACTTTGTGCGATAAGACGGTACGTTTGTGCTCATAATTCTTCGTTCGATAGAAGAGAGCGAATAATTGATTTCATTTTGAGTGAACTGTTATTCGGGCGTAAAATGAGCACCACGGAAATTATTTTTATCATCCACTTTCCTAGTGTATGAATCGGTATACTAGTCTTCTAGGGAATAATAGTCCCACCGTAGAAATACTTTGAGCAACTGTCATGAAATCCATTTTAATTTCCTCAGATAGCGAACGAGGTTCAACTTCTGAGTCATTTGAAGAGTAAAGTACACACAGAGGCTGTTCGTCGACTTCACGATGGCCGCGAACCTTGTCGCGACGAGCTGCAAAAATTCAATATCTCTCAGATCAAGGATTTACAAGTACAGACCTCGACTGGAGATGAAAACAAGGCTGCCAAAGAGAAACAAAAAGCGTTGAAACGACGCAGCCGTAAAATTAAACAGCGTATGACTGCTCGAAGTCAGGAATATGAGGACTTATCTCAAAATGGATCCTCTAGTCAACTAGATTCTGCGAATAAGGCCAAATTCAAGAAGAATCTCAAAGAGATCGACAAGCTCTGTCAGAGTCATGCAAAAACACCTTGGCCAATCACCGCATTGTCCAGTTTGGATCGATGTCTTGGAGAAATTTCTCGTAGCTTTTCGAAATCTGTAAGTTGATGTTTTCTTTGTTTTATCATATTTTTCGTCTAATCGTCATTTTGGCTCTGACCTCTCCGATTAGTTTTGACACTCAAACTCAAGGATTCATGTTTTTTTGGTGGTCTATTTGAATTGGAGCTTTCCAATTTTACGATATTTTATTGGTCAACGGCCCTAAGATGTATTACACCAAGTGATTTTACTTTTTTTCAGTGTCAGTTCGATCAAGATACATTCATGCAGCTTGGAGGTTTCGACACGTTGACAAGTTTGCTAAATCTTGCATTGAATGTGCAAAATACATCGCAAGTTTTGCCAAATAAGTAAGCCAATATTCACTCTTATTTTAAGTTTTTCTAAGCCATCTCTTATATGTAAATTCTTATTTCAGAAGTATCGTTTCTATCTGTCGTGTGTATACGTCTGCGGTATCAGGGCACAATAACAATATGGAAGCAGTCTTGCTGAGCAGCAAACTAATAACCATTCTTGACTTGATGCTTCAGCGATTGGAGGTAATACCTCGTTCATTAAAATTTTTTTATGATATGTAATAATGAGTCCTACCCATTTGCCGAGTCTTTTGAAGTGACCGAGGAAAACATCCGAAAGTAAGTCAAAGACCATTCCACTTTTGGTCTTTCCCGTGCGATGGCTCCACTTATCCCGTTTTTACGCTCTCTTCGCAACCGTAGACCCGAGAAGCAGAAGGCCAAAATCTTATCTGTCGTCGGCAGATGCTTGCTTCCGGGCCCTAATCTAGTTCTTCTATCTACACATATTTTCGTAATTTTATAAATTAATTTTGTCGACAAACCGAAAAATTGACGTAAAAAATTAGAGGAAAACTTCATCTAGATCTTACCTATTTTTCACGATTATTTGGCACTTTTCAGAATAATTCGGGCTACAAGAGCTTTACCTCTTTGATGTAGCATCATTAATTTCTCATTAATATGCATTCAACAACCCGTTTGATGAATATTCTGAAGGACACGATCGAATGATCGACGAGGATCTGTGATTTTTATTCATCAAACGATCTCGGACGCCTTCGTTGTCGAAAAAATTATAAAAAAGCTTGCGTGCAGTGACGAACGATAGAAAGGGTATACGAGAAGATGTAGATTATCTAATTGCAAGCTGACGAGTCAGATGCAAGTTTCTCATTTTCTCAGCGTCACGCAATCCTTAACAGATTTTTATTTGATGCTTCGCTACTTCTCGATCTCAATTCTCGTATCGTTTTAACAAGACGTCACTTCCGACATCGAAATGCCGTAGACTAGCTTTCTTTTACTATTTCCCACGAGGGGAAATACCGTTTCTAGCAGTTGAGTATTTGGATCGTCGAAAATTTTTACGTTTCAAACCGTGGAATTTCAATGATTGCGTGGTACTGCTACAAAGTCGTATCACGTATGCGCAATTTACTCTCGCGGCACGACTTTTCTCGATCTCCAACTCTCTCGACGTATATAATAAATTATCGCAAATCGAATACATTATAATTCTCTTAGCATACTCTCTTGCATTCCTGCGAATTTCTGCTATTAGTGTGGAGCATCGAGCTTCTGTATAGATATCGTAAAACGCGTCAAAATATTGCAACACCACCTGCCTGATTTATTTTCAACCCGCTCACTAAAAGTGTCAACATGTGGTCAACATATGTGGATATGCCCAAAAACCGATATTTGTGATAACTTTATTTCCATACATCAAAAAAGTCTGAAAAAATTCACAAAAATCTGTGGCGATGCCAGAATTGTATTTCGACAACAACGAGGTCTCTGTAAGGTTCTACTCCGCAGAAAAATGGGGGAAAAACAAAAATGTTGAATTTTGTAATTTTACCATTTTTTTTAATTCTTCAATTCAACTAGTTATTGACTCTTTTAGAATCATAAAATTTTATCGAAGCTAAGAAGTGAGATCGTATGTCTGATAAAAATTAATCTTGCGTGCAAAATTCATCAACCATATCGTGCACTTCATGCATCATTTTTTGAATAAAATCCGATTGGACGCGTTACCGGTTGATCGGTCTCATCTTGACGAAAACGAACATAACATTGGATGTATATAATGTAAAGCGTTGCAGACAGTAGCCCAAAGGGTCACTTGCATCGAATCTCAAGCGATAGTCGGCTGTCACGCAGACTCTGTCCCCGTGTCTCATTTGATGTGCTGATGCAGCTTCTTGAAAAAAGTAAGAAAAAAAAGCCCAGAGAGAAATAAAAAAAGATAAAGAAGTCGCGCACAGATTAAAGCTTCTTAGGGTCGATTTGGTGGTTCGCGTGTCGATCACCGACGAAGTTGCTCAGCTCCTGGCTGCCGCTTTGACCAAATTCTTTCTATATCGCGTGTGTGATGATTTTTTTCCTTTTTCCTCTCGTTCTTTCTTTATCTTGCTTTTTTTCAGCTTGCGCGCCTCGTCCTTTTTCGACTGTTTCGAATTGCTTATCAATTTCGACGTGGAATTTTCTTTTGGGCTTGGACATATTCGTGACGCCGACGCATGCCTAATGCTTTCTTACATGGGATGACTTGTCTTTAAATTTGAGTGAGACGAATTCCAGAGAGTGATTTTTGACTGAAGATTGCTGATCATCGATGTCGCCCGAACAAGAGTAGATTCAATTTGGATTTTGATGGAATTGAAAAACACAGATGAGCGAAGCGAATTCCATAGAATATTGATATTTGAATATTAACGGAAGATTCCTTAGTTTTTTTTCGTATGAGTAAGATATTGAGGAATTCGATTGGAGCAACATATTGAACAAGGTAATTGGGTCAGTGGAGATGATCTTTGAAGACTAAATAGCCAAGAGCACTCTTTTATTGATTTTTTGATCGCGATTATGTTGAGATTAGTGGTTACACGATGCATTCCACGAATATTTCTCAAAAAAATTCTCAAAGCTTATCTTCATGAGACTGCGACTGAGTCCGGTTCTTTGCATGGAAGAATTTTGAGTGTTCGAGGGGTCTATTTTACAAATTGTATCACGGCGAGAAGCTTCGCTGATGCAAATTCATTCCGCATGAAACATTACATAAAATATGATCGTACCATATCTCTTCATATTATATATTGAACGTGCAAACATGATAATTAACTCAAAAAAGGCGTATGTGAGAATTTGGATCGTATATTTTCTAACTCAGTTGTATCGCTAATTTCTCCAAGAAAACCTGTGGTATTGAATAATTTTCGGTATTATTATCACAATCGAAATTGTGATGAAAAATGCGAGGTTCCTGAGGATGTTTCCGCGAAATCGGCTGATAAAATTCTTGTTTGGATTGAAAATTGTTGAGGACTCGAAATCTTTTCCGGTTTAACTCATCATGAAAAAGCAATCCAGAAAAACGACGTTCCGGGTCTGGGAAATCTGGAAAAACGTGGAAAGTCGTGCTAGGATTCCACTAGATACCTTACTGTCATTTGTAATTAAAAAAAAAAAAAAAAAACATCCCCAAGTCCAATGGCAAACTGGAAAATAATTGACTCTCAAAATTTCGTTCACCATCAGTTTCATCAGGCATGAAGTTCATACTGTGCGTTTCCGTAGTCAAGATATTGATATCAAACCTTATATTATCTTCTTCAATTCACCGACTCATTACAGGACCCATCAAACAGCATTTTGTTATCAATGATATGCTTCAAACCCCCACATCTATTGAGTAATGTGACAACCTATATGATTGGGCTTTACAATCTTTTGAATCCCAACGATTCTCTTTGTTGATTTAATTCACCGTCAAACATCACTCGAATTCAGAAAACTTTCATTATTATAGTTATGAGTTCGATGACCTTATATTATGAGAGAGAAATCATCCCCCTCGAATAGCGTGGCAAATGATCATTTCGGTGAACGGTGAAAGAGAAAAAAGGAAACATTGGTCTTCCCCTTTGTATATCCCATACATACATACACTCGGATCCGAGATTTAGTTTCCGTTTGCTTAGGGTAAAATTCACAATTTTGGAATGGAACCCCAATGACTAATGGCCGAATCAAAGTTGTACATACGCATGCTCTTCCGGATAGCTATCAACGGGAAATCGACAATTACCGTTCTGGATTTGACGCAAGTAGTTTCGTGGCGTTTGCCCTTTATAGATACCATGATTGCACGAGTCTTTTCATGCGTTCAGCCTTTGCACTGTATACCCATTCCTTTGATTCATGTTTCTATCAAATTATGAGCAGGGATAATAGAAGCTTGAAAATTTGGACCAACCTTAGGATTAGATATTAGTGAAATTTTGGTTTGGAATTTGAGAAACGAAATCTTGCTAGTAAGACAAATAGAAATTTTCAAATGTGTCCTGAAGTATCTGGTTTTTCACATTGTTTAATTCCTAAATCACTGGGCTTGATTCTCTCTTCTTTATTCCGATCTATTGGCTGCTATTCGTTTGAATTCAAGAAATTTGGAGGAAATATATTTGAGAAAAAACATTTCCTCAGGCTTAGTTCGAAATTTTAAAAAAATTGTCAAGTTCCCATGTATACCTGCATGCAATTTTCAGCTGTCATGGTACGGACGAATAAGGCCGATTTAAAAATTCTTATTCAAATTATTATAATGATCATAATCAAAGAATCGGCATTTTTATCTAGATTTGCGATATATCAAAAATTTATCAAAATATTTGAAAATTCGACAATGTCGATGTGTGTGGAATAAGGATACGACTTTGGCAACCCTTTTATAATGATATGATAGTGCTTGGATTAATGAGCGCTGAAGTAAGAATATTGGAAAGCATAAAAATGCAAGAGTCAAAAATTGTTCAATTTTCTTTCTTCCAAATGTACTTCGTGGCGGATAATAATTTTCGGAAGTTAACCTGTCTTGTAATGCCGTCATCTTGGCTCCGTGTGTTTCTTATGGGAATGTTTCGAGATTCGGCCATATTGGATTTTTCTGCCATCTAAAATAACACAGAGGTTTACTCCCAGTTGTGCAAAAATGTTTCTGGGATGGTAAAAGACAAGACTCATCTACGGAGTATTGGGATTCGCGTTTGTTCAGTATCCTGAGCATCCCGAGTAATTTGGTAAATGCTCATCAGGCACTCTAAAATTTTTTTTTCAGAATCTCTAAGTTACCGAAAATTCCTTATTTTCTCGAATAAACTTATGTTTAAATCCCAAGAATTGAGTAATTTCATACACGATTCATTTCCACAGACAGCTTTCATGTGAGATTATACTCATTTACCACAGTTAGTCAACCACACATATCCGTTTGAAAATAGTTCGATTTTGACTTCTTCATTCCAGAGGCAATAGTATAAAATTTCTCAAATATGAGCTTTATCGCAGGAACCAGGTTGAATGGTTTTAATGAGTTGATCGGTTTTTCATGTTTTGCATTTGTTTAGTGCAATATTTCGACGGCTTATTTTACGGTCCCTTCCAAACTGAAGGTGTTTTTTAATCCATTCGTAATGAAATCGAAATCAAACTTATCTACCAAGCTTGGCTCGGAGTCAGACTGTTAGTATCATTTCACATAGTTACAGTTTTTTTGAATCAAGATTTTTTAAAATCAAGGTTTGACCTCTTATCTTTGAAATTACACCTCGAGAGTTGTTGTCATGATATGACAACCGAAGGCATTCCATCTACCTTCAACTCAGAAATAAGAGGTCAAACTTTATTTTAAAAAATTCTTGTTACAAAAAAGCTGTAACTATGTAATACGATACTAGTCTGACTCCTCGCCAAGCTTGGTAGGTAAGTTCTATCTCGACTCCATTAAGAATAAATAAAACAAACACTTTCAGCTTGAAAAGGACCGTAAAGTAAGCGGTCGAAATGTCGCACTAAACAATTGCGTAATAAAAACTGTCATGAAAAACCAATTGAGTCATCCAATCCATGCAATCGTATACAATTACAGTAGTATACATATGAGTGTTGGTTATTTGAAATAATTTATCATGAGTAATTTTGTAGATTTTTCGTCCTTGATGTTTAATATATGAGATGATTTAGATGGTTTTGAACTAGAATTTTCTAAAAGACAGTTTCAGATTTTCAAAAAATTGCTCCGATGTTTTGGAAGACTTCATTGATATTATTAGCAATAGGTGCCTCCCTGTTTGAGGCCAAAACAATTTTTCTCAATCCGTGAATCTCAATAAATGAATTCCAAAATTTCGAGGCAATTTTTTGAGAAATCTGAAATTGATTTACCCTGGAACCGTCTTGCACAATTTCATATGTTTAAGTTAGATCTTTGCATATTTCAATTTTATTGCTGTGGATTATCCAATCTTAATCCTTCCAAGGCATTTCTTTTCATTAGGATGCACTGACCAAATTTAATTACAAAATAACGATAAATTACTACATCTTTCATCCGCATCCAATAGATTCATTTCAACGTTCAACATATTCTTGGAACAAATTCTCTTTCCCGACGGTAACGTTTGATACGTGCGACGATCCATTATACAAAAGTACTCAACTGTATAACTCACATCAGCCTGAAATATATACTTACACCAAAAAATGCAAAGTGCAGACTCGCATTTAGAGTCAAGATCGTTCGCGGTTGCAATTGACTACACACGCATGATCTCTGCATGTATGCATCTCATGAAATCGTCAAAAAAGCATCGCTCGTAAAAAAGGTCGCGAGTAAAAAGCATCAGGAGGTCGAAAAAAAAAAACTAGGCCCTCAAAGCTCAAAAGCTCGCACTCAGTCCTTTACAACTATACCATATATACCATAAGAGCACTATAACACTCACAAAAATACATATCGCACTTCTGGCGCGGGTTAAAAGGCCACTCACTCGCGATTCCATTTTCTGCTTCATTGTGCATCCAGAGAGCGTTGCGTCGTCGGCAATGCACTAATAATATACGTACACTACAAAAAGTTACATATATGACAAATCGAGGTAGAGCCGTCGCCATTGCTTGAAAGCTCGCGCTTATAATACAAAAGCCCGCCCTCGCATGTACATTTCTACGTGTATATGAAGCTTGCTCGCGCTAAAAGCACCGTAGGTTCGCCTCTCGACGTTATACACAGTGTATAAGCGCTAATGCATCGTCGTCGTCGTCATCGTGGCCTTTATAGAGCTTCTATATTATATTGTCGTGGTATATGTTGTAGAATATGATGATACGGTCTTGGGCTGCGTTGACAATATTATATGTTAGGGAATCGAGTAGAGACGTAGAGTGAGCTTTGAAATATATGGGTATGCTATAAGTGCATGAGTGAAAGATGATGGGTTGGCCCTTTGAGCTTTTGCGCTATGTACTAAGTGTGCGGATATGCTAGATGTGGCTGGTATGAAATTTTTTAAGTAGTGCGTGGCTGAAAAAGGTAATGGATTTTTGCGATGTTTTGGAATTTTGGAAATGGAAGTGTCCACAGTAAACTCTGATGCACGGACTGATGAATTTCACGGGTTGAAATAGTACATTCTTGACCTGATTGCAAATGCTCAGTTCGGACACAAAGGCATTTTAAATTCGGAGCAAAGCGAGGGGAATGAGTCCTAGGCGACCAAAAATAAGCCTGTGAGCACGACACGGACATGATGATTTTTCATCATGAGAACCCTAAAACCGCGTTTGGCATTCCTAGGTTAGAATGATGAAAAGGTGTATGATTATTGTGAAAGGTGTCCCAAGTAGGGCTTGTTTGGGTTATTCATTCGAAGTCATTCATAAACTTTTGTTTGATGATGTCATTTCATGAAATAGCATTTATACGTCCATACGTAGAAACAGCGTGTTTCTAGGTCTCCTCGCTTCGCGAGGAGACCTGGAAACAAGCTGTTTCTGCGTACAGACGTATAAAACTGCATACGCGTCTCGTGCGGAAACATTTTTCCTTCGGGAAATCCAAGCTGGACGGTGCCATCGCCCACGTCCAGCTCGGTTTCCCGAAGGAAAGAATGTTTCCAGCACTCGACGCGTAATGTACTATTTTAGGATAAATCTCTATTACTTTGTCAACCTCACATTTTAGGTCGATTTAATGAGAGTGCCATCCATCGAGATTTGATCGTCGGAATGTTATAATACTCAAAAAAGTTCGTATGTCCGACATTTTTATATACATTTATCGCCATATTTCTACTGAAAAAATGCTCAACCAATTGAGCTATTCACAAGCCTGATCTATGTTGCTCGTCTTGGTGCTCAACAACACAGTCCCACGAAATGAACAAAGTGGTCTGAACCAGCACTCTCTCTATATTATATATTACTACGTTCACTGGGTCGCTGATTCCGGATCCGGTGTCGGTTTGCACCGATTACATCATTTTTTCGAGATATTGAAAGTCAAAATGAGGCAAAGAGTGGAAAATTGCTGAATACTCATGAACATGAGTTATTTGAGCCGTTGAACAGAAACCCGAAGCTATATTTCATCTACTGTTACACAAACCTGGTATATTCACGACTAATCCAGTTTCATGACGCAGAATCCGTTTCTCAGCATCAAATTCAGAAAGAGCACAAAATTATACGTCCCAATATGTGTATCCAAAATATTTTGACTCGCAAAGACCGATAAAATTACATCTTCATAATTTGAAATTCCCGCGAGTGATAAATACGATATCCGATCATATCGATCGAGTGTCAAAATTAATTACATATATCTCCGGCAGAAGGCCGAAGAGCTGCCAAAGTAAAAATGTTGAGAAATCAAATGACCTTTCTCGCAAGCGCATAACGAAGATGAACTTTCGTATATAAGGGCGTTCAAACCATCGAACATTCGGCCACTTGAGCCGCGTGTCAGTGGTAAACTTTCATTGCTCTTCCACCACTTTGAAAAGCCCGAGCAATGAGAGAAGGGCGAAACACGCATAACATCAGCGTAGAATCCAAATTTTTTCATAAAGTTTCTCATTTCTCATCTTTACTTTTCATTCCTTTCCATCAGAATCCTTTAGATGCATCCTCGGAACCAAACGAGGCTCTAAAGGTGCATTGATCGAGAGTGGAGTAAAATCCATTCTCGATTGATGCTAAAAATTCAGCAAAATTTGCTGACTTTAACTCGCAAAGACCGATAAAATTACATCTTCATAATACAAAATATTTTGAGTCATTTTAAAAGGTCCCACAACTGAACGAATAAGTGGATTACGAGGAGAGGATTATCTCAACATGCTGACCTGTCGACCCACTGAGCTACTAACCTGATTTATGATCTACTCTCCCACCAATCTTTCTACCGGAGGAATGACCTATCATTCCGTCAAGTTGGTGACCTATGGACACACCGACCCGCTGACCTTTCATGTGACCGGCCAACCGGCCGAACTCTTTCTCTGACACACGACCCACCAACTCGTCGACCTGGTGACTTTCCAGATGACCTATAAACTTTCTGAGTTGTCGTCCGCTAATCCCCCAATATTGGGAATAACAGGCCCGACTCACAGACCTACTTATTTGCTACATGTCCCATAAACCCATCGTTCTGTTGACCTGCCCGATCAACCGACAGACCCACTTACCTGCTTACCTAAGATATAACTTTGTTGCTTAAGAATCTACTAAGCTACTATATGACCAACCGATCTACTCACTGACTGGATGACCCACCCAGCCACTGACCTAAAATATGATTCAGAGACCCGTTGACCTACCGACTCGCTGCGTGAGTTAGTGACTGATGTGGCAGATAGAGAGGTTGATGGGTGGATAGATCAATCGTCAAATCTGCAGATCGGGGGGTCCTATGGCAAGTCAGTAGGTTAGTAGGTCTATGAATCATCCGGAAGGTCACTAGGACGACAGATCGGTGGATGATGTAAAAAATGAATAGGTTGGTGGGTCTATGAATCATCCGAAAGGTCACCAGGTTAACGGGTTGATGGATCATGTAAAAAATGAACAGGTGGGTGGGTTATGAATCATCCAGAAGGTTACCAGGTTGACCGGTTGATGGATCATGTAAAATATGAATAGGTCAGTGGGCCTATGAGTCATTTGGAAGGTCACCAGGTCGACAGGTCAGTGAATCATGTAACAAATGAATATGTCGGTGGACTGGTTGATCGTGCGACAGGTCGACGGCTTGGTGAGTCATATGGTTGGTCAGTAGGTCGGTGGGATTATTGATTGATGAAAAGTCACCAGTCGACAGGTTGATGGATCATGTGACAAATGAATAGGTCTGTGGATCGTTAGATTATCCGACAGGTCGACAGGCTGGTGACTTTTATATCAAGTTAATTGGTCGGTGGGTCCATAGGTCACCAGCTCGATGGAATGATGGGTCATGTGGCAAAGGGAGAGATTGGTGGGTGAGTTGGTCATACATCAGGTCAGTAGGTCGGTGGGTCTGGAGGTCGTCTGGCAGGCCAGCGAGCTAGGACAGTTATCTCCCCGTGAAGTACTCATTCGTCCCTTTTTGGGAGCTTTTAAAATGACTCAAAATATTTCGAAAACATATATTTGGACGTTTAATCTTGTCCTCCACCTGAATTTGATGTTGAAAACGGAATCTGCGTCATTGAATTGAAGTAATAGATAATATTTCAATGTATAACAGTAGATAGCTAAGGTTTGTGCACAACGACCCAAAAACTCATATTGATATGTGCTCAGCGCAGATGGATGATCACTTCCCACCATCAAGTCATCATTTCACAGCTTGAAAAATTAAATCGGTAGTAGCTGTATAAGTATGTTGACGCGTGAAAAATTTGATGAGTTCTTGGTAGTGCGTTGGTTCGAGTAATGTATGATGTACCTATCTATACAGAATTGTCCAAGATGCGGTTCGCCACTTGATTTATGGTTAGATCCATTATACTCAATCAGGTCTAGATTTTTTTACGATGAGTCTACAATTCTTAACTGCTCATGGAGGTGTTGAAATTGCTCTGAATCCACAATTAAACGATTCATCAGCTTCGCCTCTTTGAAGTTCTTCATTCCTTGGAATTCTTCCCAAATCAAGTATATTCAGATCATTAAACCATTTTGTACCCATTTGTTCTCTAATTCTTGATATGATAATTATAAATAATGTGACCTCATTATTGTCTCCAACTTTCTGCCCAAAATTAATCGATGACAAAGAACTGTAATACTTGATGCTTAGTCCTGGAAACACTTCTACATATTAATGCACATACCTTTCTTTTTAAATGCCCACAGGTGGTCACGAGTGCCGATGACAACAGTCAAGTACAAGAAATATCAAGCAACGCTAGCTGGAATGGCAACGTCGTGGTTGCAGCGATGCAGCTGCTCTGCGCCCTCATACCTGAGATACCTCACGAAAAAACCATACTGCAGACTCGTCTTCAAGATATGGCTGGGTGAGTCGTTGTCATTGAACTCTGGCGGGTGCTCTAAACACCTTGATGTTGATCTATTCGACTCGAAGAACTTCGATAATTTTGAATCAGGGGACAATTTTCTCCCCTTTTCCTTATTAAATCCCATAGGAAGCTTAAGCCTCCTATGGGAGGATATTGATACAGTAAATTTACTGTATCAATATCCTTCATAGATACTATTTCTTCCATACCTCGAAACTTTCATAACCTTTAGAGGACGGAGATGGCCACTATTCTCGCCACCCAAGTCGCACACCATAGTGGTCCAGAAAACGCTACTGGGAGGTTTTCGAAGTCCCTGAGTCTGATCGTAAAATCAGACACCCTCTATCTTGTCAGGGGAAGTGTCAAACAGTTGAAAACCTAATTTCTGAAGGAAAAGACATAAATCTTTATGAGATGAGAATAAAGTGCGAAAAGTGTCAATTTCGACCATCAAAATGCGATTCAGCCAAGGTTAACTCGAGGATTCATTTCAATATTTTTTTCATACTCATTAGAGCATCGAACAAGCTCCAGAAACGGGACTTGGGGGCTTTTAAAAATAAAAATTTCCACCATATTACTCGTATCATACAGGACAAGGATGGCCAGTGTAGTGGCTCGCCACGACCTCGGACCTATGAAGTTCATGGTACATTCATTAAACATGAACATAGCTATGCAAATCGGAGGTCATTTCATCAGGGGAAATCTCCGTCCTGTGAAGGTTGGGAGCATTTGAAAGAATTGAATGTCGATGCAACGTATTGGGACTCATTAGGTCTTTTCAATACACCCAAAAAGTTTTACGGTGACCCATTTCGTTCAACGCCCTTTTTGAATTTAGAAATATTCAGGAAGCTAGTGATGAGTGTGAAAAATCTGATAATAATCCTGTTTCCCATTGTAACTGTGGCTTACACAGTAGTGATCCAAAATATTGTCTCGGGATCGGGTCGATTTGATAATCCAGGAAGAGGGGGGTGGTGTTCGATACAAGAATTTAGGTCTTTCGTGTTGACTTACACCCTTATTAATCATTGATTTCAACCTATCTGCGGATCTACTGCATCTCTTAGCATCGAGTTGATGTCGGTACGGAGATAGGTAAGGTCTGAGTAGTGTGAAAAGATCCACCTAAAGATTGTGTTGGGTATTGCACCAGCCGGCTAAAAGCAATTTTTTTTCCATATTTTCAATTTGCATCAATATTTTTTCACGCGCGTATAAACTGACCTCGAAACTGACGCTGAAATTTCCTCATGCAGCTGGCTTGAATTGTGCACTGTAGAAGAGGTACCAACTCGGTCAAATCATGACAAAAATATCGCCAAGCATCATATGGCGATAGAATTATACGAGAAAACTCGGGTCAATTTTTTCAGCTCAGCAACATACTAAAATGCTTGATAGAAAATTGAAAAAAAAAACTTCGAGACTCTTCTCTGAGGTCAGTGATAAACAGTCATGAGTCGCAAAGTCTGTGCAATCCCTCGGAAGCGTTCGATAAATAATTATTCTTGTAAGTCTGAGACGAGTCACCTTTTTGGTGGGATGAATATTTTTCGTATGTATCTAGTATACTTTTTGAAGGCAACTTTGAAAATATCCTGAAAATTTCCTTGATTAAATCATATGATTTTAAACAAGATGATTGAAGTAGGGGGGTCGTGCAAGTTGATGACACCTAATTTGAAATATTACTCACTCTTCTGTGACAACTATATCGACTCCTCGACCTTTTTAGAATTATGATCTGGGGATTTTCAACACTCTTTCTCAGCATGCCATGACTTCGCACATGAAAACCACATCACAAAAAGAACAAAACATCTAGAACTCTATACCTACATCCACACAGCAGACAGCTCATCACATTTCCATTATATTTGTTTCTAAACGATCTCTAAACGCCTCTGATATCATGTGTCGATCAATACATCCCGTTAGACAGGCAAAAAGCAACGAGTAAAGTCTGAACTGTCATACACATAGATATATACAGACCACCGGGACCGGAGACGTGCACACGACATCTAGGAGGCTCAGAAATTTTCCCCTTTATTTGCTTGGTGCTATTCGATATCATGGGACGACCAAAGAGACGGGGGCGTTGGTGTGGTGGTATGGCACCTGGGTCAACTTCCGACCTCGGGACTACATATAATATTATATATCTATAGTCTCTGAATGGATCTACCCCTTTCACCTTCTCTTGCCTTTTTCGAATCTCGGTATATACTAGCTTGCAAGCTCTATTTTTGGCTAGTCTATTCTGTCTCGCTAGACTTTTTTCTCCCTGTATAATAGCGGAATGGTTTTCGTATTTTACTAACACATACAATGTGAGATATGTGGGTGTTAGTGTGTGAGTGAAACCCGAGAACGATTCGGAAGTAGACGTTAAGCGATGGGAAAATATTGTGACTTGTTTAAAGGGGTTTTTCGTGTTGATTTTGGACTCTTTTGCCCGGTGTCTCCGTGGCCTGATGGCGCTTCTGTACCGTTCATTTTGAGCCAGCGCTAAACAGTAAATTACCACGCTTTTTGCTTCATTTTGTAAACATTTCGAGCCATGAACTCTATTTTGATCCACGACTAGAGTCAATTTTTGATATTTTGAGTGCTGATACGAGTAAATGTCTCAGTTGTGATTTTTTATTCTGTCAGAATTGCGATGAGTCTGATGATCAAGTTGCTCCGGTATCACTTTTGGATCGCGATTTTCACTCGCTGAATCCAATTGTGAATCATTAAACACCGAAAAAGCGGTCCAGGTAATGTTATCAACCACATTCTCTGCGCAGAATTGCTAAAAAAAAAACACGCTTTTTCATCCAAATATCTTATCCGATCCATCGCTCCATGTTCTAGTAAGAAAACATCCTCGTGATGAATTCAGTAGAGTTTTCCACTCGCTGAGGAGACGTTTCTAAAATTTTACGCATTTATTTTGATTATTTTTCAAACTGCTTTTGCTTCAAAGAGCTATGAATTCCGTGAGCCATGATTGCCAGAATTACTCTCTATGAATCCCCTTTCAAAGTCTTGTGAGCATTTGAACCAGCAACGTTCATTGATAAGTATCAAGAAATGGGTCTGAGCCACCGGAGGTACCGATGAGGGAAAATTCGGGCCCGATGGTCTATACTTTCCACTCTCAAGCTGAAGCTTCATCTTTGATACGTTGTAGTTCCGGTCCCAATTGATGGAATTGACTTCGCCAAGTGGTCATTTAGAAGAAAATTTTCGTGGCTTTTCAATGAGACTGGTTTCAGGAAGTCAAAATCCTGCGCTTGCGCAGGAAACAGACGAGTTCCAATAGCCTGAACATAGATTTGCAAAAACAAAAAAAAGGTCCTAGGACGCCAAAAAATGTTTGAGACCTTATTCACTGAGAAAATGCAAAATTTCACATTAATTATCAATTTTCAAGGATAAAGAATGGCTTCTTAAGAAATTAATTTTTTGTGTTTCTCACTCTTTTATCACTCTTTTGCTCGATACAACTGTCCATAACCTTATAATCAACTTTACGAAGACAATTCCGATGGGTTTTTCGAATGCTACTGATTACATTTTCGTATTTCAAATCAGATTTGAGGAATATGATGTTTATTGAAAGAAAGACCCAAATTCACTTGCTGGAGATAGTTCAACAGGATGAAGTAGAATACTCTTTAAAAGTCAACCAGTGAAACTCACTGGAAAACCAGTAAATATTGACTGGTCTCCAGTGAATTTCACTGGTTGATTTTTACAGAGTACGTTCTATAGATACCTGAAAATTCTGTTCGGAGCCCATGGTAGTGGAAAGTTCCAATTCTGTACCATAGATTGGATTGAAAAAGCTAAGGAATATAATTTGAGGCGTGAACGTTTTTTTGTAAGTCTGTTTCGCGTGGACTACTGATACGAAGGTGCATGAAACATCGAACGCAATTCGCCGGTGTATAAGGTAAGTGTACCCAACTTGCCCCCATTAAGCCATTTTCTTAATAACTCTGGCCCATCTCAATATTTTCCAACGTACCAACTCATTTCAAAGCTTGTCTCAAAACGTTCAAAATGAGTCAAAGTATATTAAATTTGAGCCAACTAGAGCCAAACTGTTTTAATTCCCCCAAAAGGTGATTTTTGGGAGTTTACAAAAGTATGTACCCAACTTGCCCCCATCATTTGAAACAATGTAAATCGGCGATAAAGTGCATCAAATCGTTTTGATCCGTTTTGATCAACGTGCAGCGACATTTGTAGCTTTTAGCTGGTCCAAAACACTGTTCCCGACCTATTTTGATGCGGTAAATACGTTTTGAGTGGTAAAAAAAGCCATGCTGCACGCCTTTCCGAGATAACCATATGGGGACATGTTAGGTACACTCCGATGTCGGCCTTCACGTTTACCGAATCATCTCCGTGTTTTGCACATAAAATCGCACCAAATCAGAGTTTTGCAACTTTGAAGAACGGAGTTTGAAGGTCTTTAGATAAGGAATCGAATGCGCTAAGGTACGTTAAGATTGGTCGAATGAAAATGAATTTGCATCGGTTTTAGTGAACGCGATTTCCCCGGTGATCCCTTAGCCGTGCGTACACGAAAAATGGAAAATTCACTTTATATTTTCCGGAGAACGCAGAAATGATCCGGGGTCGATGCAAACTACGTATACTTTCTCATATTTCAACATAACAAACGTAAAAAAAAATATGCGCGAAGGTCCACGAGTGACCATTTCTGAGATCCCCATGTAAAAACGGGGACCCTATCATCATATATGAACAGGGGGTTCAAGGACCCTATGACCATATATGAACATCTATGAAATGGTTGCATTTTCAGGGAATATTACATCAAAAAGTCACGATGCTGATCTTGCATAACCGAGAAAATCTCCAAGAGTTCATTAGGTGATTGAATTAAAACGATCTGTAAGTGATATCATTATATATCTCAATAGAAAAAAATTTTAATTTCCAAAATAAAAAACGTTTGGCAAATTGGTGACGGACCTGCATTAATGTAATATTTCTCAAAATGATGATCTCAAGATATAACAGATTGTGCAGATTGGTCACCAATTTGCCAAACGTTTTAAATCTCGGAAATTAAAATTTTTTTTCTAGTAGGAGAATGATATCACTTATAGATCGTTTTGATTCAATTACTTAATGGGCTCTTGGAGTTTTTCTCGGTTATGCAAGATCAGCATCGTGGTTTTTTGATGTAATATTCCCTAAAAATGCAACCATAATAACTTCTCGGATTTTGAAAAATTCTGAAAATCGTTTCATAGATGTTCATACATGGTCATAGGGTCCTTGGACCCCATGTTCATATATGATCATAGGGTTCCCATTTTTATATGGGTCGGCATATGGGGGCAAGTTGGGTACAGAGGCGAGTTGGGTACACTTACCTTATATTCATCTGTGA
The DNA here is from genome assembly GCA_029851415.1 of Eretmocerus hayati. Classification (NCBI taxonomy): domain Eukaryota; kingdom Metazoa; phylum Arthropoda; class Insecta; order Hymenoptera; family Aphelinidae; genus Eretmocerus; species Eretmocerus hayati. The sequence goes on from CM056744.1 coordinate 96,991,320, forward strand.
AAATTCTGTATACCTTTTCGTGGTTATTTTGATTGGTTTGCACCCATTGCACTGATATTGTGCTCTTATCAACTGATCTTGAATAGGGCCTTCATTCAAAATCGCAAAAAATATTTTTCCATGTCAAGACACATGAGTTTTTACTGTCTGACGGTGCTCATTTGGGAAGATTTCACCAACTTCGAATGATTTCCGTGGGTATTTATTGCGTCTGTATAAATTTTCGTACCATCTGCTCATGTCATCTTATCTACGTCATGGATTATTATAAATCTCAGAACTCAAGTCTCGATCGCTCTCAAGGCGATTTAATTCCTCTAACAAGGTAAAAGAGATGATACCTGCGCATATAGAATACAAATATGACAATTTCGGGATTATAATTATTTCCAAATATTACCTCAATTTTCCATTTCAATCGTTCATACGCCCTCGTTCATGTTCACAATCGCTTGTTCTGAATAATGAAGAGGTAAAACGATAAAAAGTTTAAGAAAGTAATAATCTTGTGAGAATATAAATTGGATCGCTCCTCTATCTATGCAGAAACCCGAGAGGTAGGCAGAGCGGCAATAGAATGGCGGCATCTCAACAGAAATAAAAAGTTCCAATCTTTGAGCAAACTGCGCCGATCCCGCCAAGATACGATTCCAAGACGTTCTAATCATGATTGGGATTAAATGTGTAATTGGCAATTAATTGAACGCGTGGGCGATTTTGCTTGCTTGGCATCTTGGCTTTACTCGAAGGCTGCATTCAAGCTCTTGAAGAGAACTTCATTATACTTGAGCATGTTTGTCGAGCACCGTGGATGTAGATGAAGATCGTGCGCTTGGGAAAATTGATATTTAGAACCGAGTCTGATCCTGCAGGATTTTGAGATTTACTTCAATCGAGTTGAACCGCATCGAATTGAGACCAAAAGTTTGCAGAGGGCTTTTGGTGGAGTTTGAGTTTTTTATTTGATTAGACTCTCGATTTGAAGCTCGTTAAATTTTGCTTGATATTCAATTATCTTTATTGTACTTGTTCAGTTGGTACTTGTAAGATGAGAGATTTTTTACATTTTGAAAATTGAGACTCATTAATTCTTAGTAATGATGATGGTTTCAATTTGAAATATTGAGTGGCTTATAGTGCTGGGAAGAAGATCGAGATAATTTCAGCTCGCAGAAAAATCGAATACGTCCAAATCTCGAAAAATTTCCACAAAAAAATACACGGGGCTAGTATGGCGGCGTTTCAGAACATGTTTATACCCAATAGGCTATGAAATACTTGTGCGACAATGAGGAGTAAATTGACCGTACGCAAATCGTCGGGAAAAGTATGCAAAAAAAAGATCGAAGTGACAACTGCTTCCTTCTTTTTTGTGTCCCCCAAGGGTTTCACTCCATAATTGCATTGAGCTTTCTTTGGGTTCACTGTCCCGAAAAATACTAGCTTGCATCACCTTGTGTGCTTTTCAAGGTTGAAGCCAAGGGATTGGATATTCTCTTGAAATATTGTTGATTGAAAAATCACAGTTTGGCCTAATTTTTTGTACAGTCTTTTCAACACAAAAGATGCAACGCAGCAAGATGAAACAGCAACATTTTCTGTCAATACAATGGTTGAAATTTGTCCAATCTACCTCTTGTGTCTCGGATTTGAATGTATCATTGTGTTTGAGTGTATGGAATAGCCGTACATCCCGGCCATGGAGTTTAATTCTCATTTTATGTGAAAATTTTGATGATGCAAAATTTACGATAAGTAGTCGAATTATTGTTATCGTCTAACTTGTACTCGACAACTCGTTATTAAGACTCAACTCCAAGAGTGTCGCGGAGAAAAAAGGAACGACTAAACCGCTGATACTCACTAACCTTCAATAAATATATATCTTTGTATCCAAGTTACTCAAATTTTCCTTGGACTTGGACCAAATGACAAGTTGTCGCTCACAAGTTACGCACTAACAAGAGTGCGACAACTCGTAGTTGGCCCAACTCCAAAGAAAGTTCGAGTAAGTTGGGCTCAAAATTCAGCTGAATATTGTTTGATTTTGGAAATGATTCCAATACGGATGAAACTGTGTAGAATTATGATTCGAGTATCAATGTCTTGATGTCCTATCTACGTGTAACTAATTTGTAGAGGTGAATTTTTTGGCCCTAGATTTTCGGAATATAATATTTCCTCTCGTCCCTTGAATTATCATGATTTTTGCTTCGCATTTATTTACATCAAATTTCAGCTTGTGTTCGAAGCTCTTGCGAATTTTAAAATGAATTTAGAAAAGTCAATGGTCTTGCCTTCCTTTACGCTTGGCTTCTACATATGGGATAATCAAAGAACCTAGAGTTTTAAGGTACAGATATGGCAACGAATCCGTCGTGATTTGATAGTAGAAGAATATGAGGCCAGACAGCTACGGAATCGCGTGCGCAATTTTACATACACCACCAAAGGGAGAACGCCGAGCACGAGCTGAAAATTCCATCTCGTTTAGTACACAGCAGCAGCGCAATACCTTTTGATCTGTGTCATAATTTGGTTAGGTACCATTGCTACTGCCATATTATATCTTCGGATTACACAAGCTTTATTGGGACGGAGTGCACTCGGCTCTTTTCGGCTGGGTGCTCCAACATTCTTTGTTCTATTACTTTGACGTGCCATGTACTATCCTGTAACGTTACCCCTCAGAGAATTTTTATTTTAACTGGACTGTCAAAATTTTTGGCTCTGAATGAGTTGATTCTATTCAGCACTGATTCTGTCCAACTTGTTTCGATACACTTTGAGTTCTGGTCTCAGCAATTCAGCCACCAAGCATCTTCTCATTTGTCAGATTCTTCTTCATTTTTTCCAATCCCATAATTGTAGGTTTTTTTTTCAGTAATCAGCATTGATTATTCATGTGATCTGGTCAAAAATCAATTCGTTCATTATGCATTCAATATTCGAGCGATTAATGATATTAGTTATTGTTATTCAGTCTCTTATCGAATTTAACTTGACTCTGGGAGTGATCAAGCTTGAAATCGTATGAAATCCTGAACCCTGATAGGCCATGCCTTCACAATTCGATTGCCTCTCAATGGAGTTAGTATCGTTTGAAGAGAAACTTGAAGAAAACTATGAGAATAAATCGGCTATTCAACAAATACATAAGTTCTCACGGCCACTTTCCAGTAGAAAAATTTTCCGCTTCTAATCTAATGGTACGATTCTCAAAGGTACTGATGGCACTGACAACATGGAATTCTGAAAAGTAAAGTTGGGCTTGAAAGTCAACACTCAATTGAACCGTCAGTAAGAGTTGACCATAAAAATTTTGAATGAACAATATTTGTTTCCAACAAATTTGATGGTTTTAAGGCGATGTTGGCAATAAAATTATGACAATGATTTCCTTGGGGTACAATTTTGATCAGACCAAAATAATGGATCGAAGCAAGTTTAGGACTCCCTTTTTCTTTGAATAGGGTTGTGTATGGGTCATGGGTCAGTCACTAGATCATCTTTAGATAGCGTGTTGTATCAGTCCTCGGTCATGTTGAGATTACTTTTTCTACGCTTTTTTGGTTAAAGCGGCGCAAAAAAGGCAACAGTATCACTACGTGCAGTCGATACCAAACTGCGCTCAAAAAGAGTGCAGCATACAGCTATGTCTGAAGTCTATTGGTCTTGGTCGTAATGTGTGAAAAGAGTAACATTCTGCAAAGTGCATATTGGAATGGATTGTTGAATACAAGATGGGTTTCGATGAATATAAACATATCACGATCAACAGAACTGCAACTTTCTTAGCTATATTCCTGAGCCGCGAGTTCTATTGAGAAGGTTACCGACTGTCGGTAAAGAAATTTGGGCTAGGAATTCAGAGTTTGATGGACATTTACTTATTGCGGTCAACACGACTGCAATTTTTCTAGCTTCACTCTTTAATCGCAAGGTATACTGAAAAAGTTACCGACTGTCGGTAAAGAAATTGGGATCAGGAATTCAAATTTTGTACGCAGCATTTTTTGCTTCTAGACGGAGAACTCAGTACGGTCAAATTCGAAGAATTTTTCAATACCCCACATTGCGGGCCACACTGGTTGGTTGGAGCTGATACATATTTAACATTAATCTTGTAATGTTTCGTACTACACTAGAGTTAGATTTGAATTGATCCTGAAAACGGAGAAAACATCCACACAACAATGTCATGCCAAGGGGAGGATAAAATTCTTCGTGAGAAATATCAACATGAGTATTAACGTAGAAAAGCATACATTTTGTGTTTAGTTTTTGGGTTTCTATGATTATCTTCCTAGCAAAGTGAGGGCAACGTAGAATGGTATCAATAATCCCACCTTCCATCATAAACAGCTCACAGTTGCAAATGAAGACAACAATCTTACGTTAGAACTATGGGTAAGAAATTACCGACCGTCGGTAAAGAGCCCTCAAATCTTGAACAAACAATTTAAGACTTCGCAGCGATTTTCGCTCTTATTTTTTCTTGTATGAACACGAGCTCAGCGTGTCTACACGAGAAAAAGTCCTTCCTCAGCTCGAGAGTCCAAGGGCTTTTAGAGGAGCACAGTTGGTGCTACAGCAATATCGGCTCTCTACTCTGTGGTGGTATATAGGATGTAAGGTGAATGCAAGGGGGCGAGGAAAACATTGCGCGGGCGCGCAAGCAGGCGTTCGGATTGCCGTATCAGACAAGGGATGATGGTGGTGGTGGTGGCGGCGAGGGTGGGCATACGTAATCTGCTAATGGACTCTCCCTCTCTGCTCAAATTCACCCTCGTATCGCCTTTTCCTATAGATATATACTATATATTCCAACGTATCAAGCTTCTGGCTCCTCCCGTCATTCGCTCCCACCCTTTTGATTTTCCTATCCTCCCCCGTAGTGAAAAAGAAAGAGATATATATAGAGTATTTGAACTCTTTTTTTTTCTCTCGTTCTATTTCTTCCTTTCTTTCCGAGCGCACGCATGACGCGACGTTTTTGCTTGCAAGCTCCTCTTTACTTTGCTGACGCGCTTTGCTCGCTTATATCCTCTTTCTATATTGCTTCTTTCACTCATTCTCTTTTCGTCTATTACGGTCAATGCGCGTCCGTGCGAATGCGATCGTGAAGAATCGATGGTTTTGGAATGATGCTTTTATGCTGAAGTAGGGCTTGCCTGGAAATTGATTGGTGGGTCGTTAATCTCTTGGGACGATATCTATATAGCTTTCTTCTGTGGAGAGCGAGAAACTATTGTGTCACATCGACTTTTATCTTTAAAATTAGAATATTGTTCTTTCAAGAGGGTGCTGCAGTTCTTTTTTCACACTTCTAATGAGTTGTAACCGAGTGCGTAATGATGTGCTTTGATTTTCCTTGATTACAAATTCACCAAAACAAAAGGTCCAAGAATTTAAGCGTCGTTTGTACTTTGTAATCATTTTCTGGCAATGCTCAATAAATCGAGGATTTTTATTTTTATCGAGTTACCTCTAAACACGATGTAAAATTCAGCATTCGATAAAATACAAGTAGATTCTGAATTTCGATCAACACCATCATAAGATCCAAGGGAAAATTGAATGTAGTAAATTTTATTATGAATTGGTCGAAGAAATTCGACAGGATTAATTTTGGGGTAGACGAATACTTTGAAAGATGCTCTGCACTCCGCAAGCTTAAGAAGGCAATTGACGCGCCATGCTGGGATCAAATTGTTTCATGAGAATGGGCCTCAAAATTTGAACTCGAAATGTCGTATATTTTTAAGACAATTTTCTCAGTCTCAAAAATTGTCTCCATTGCAGCATGTCAAATTTCACAACGTTTCTTGGCGCAGTTAATATAATAAAAATGTATGTTGAAAATTCTTTGCAACTCTCACTCATTTCTGTCTGAGAAGCACTTACGAGAAGTTACTCAAGACTCGGCTCAAGAACAAGAATTAGGAACTTGCTCTGAATTGATGTCAATTCCATGACCAAGAGCTGATTTGACTTTAAACCTCGCTATGAGCGCAATCACCGCAAAAAGTTGCAGTGAAAATACTCATCATTGATTCAACTTTTCATCAATAATTTACAAATTTTGACGTATTTGCTGCGATGGACCGCACCGGCCGGGCGCACGATTTTTCGTTTTCCAAACTTTATCGACTCACAGACACCCAGAAAACATTCACTGTAACAATATCTATCACGGCGATTCATTCAGTCAAAAACACCAGTAATGAGCTAAAGAATGTTTTCTTTATAGAGCCGTGTTTGCCAAATATTACAGAAGTCCAGTTCATGGCCGAAATGGAATGACGGAAAACTGCCCACGCAGTTAACTTGCGCTAATTTTATCAGCAAGTATCTGGCACCTTCGTGAATATACGCTAAGAACTAAATCTATTGACATAATCATAAACGAGTTGACGATTATCCATGTAAACTTGGCTCAACTAATAGTTTTGATAAACTATTCACTCACATTGAAACTAAATGGGCGTAAAAATGACATCAAAGAGATTATATCGAAAAGACACAATGTCAATGTTGACAAAACCTCCAATCACTGATTAAATATTGAAGATAAAAGTTTTCCCACCAGTCTCATGATTTGTTCCATAATCAAACAATCAAAAATTCAAATCAAAAGCTCACATACTTCCATCCATCCTGCCTACATACGATCATTCACCTCTGTACACATACGAAAATTGATCAACCACACCATGACTGGTTATTATTATTCATCAACGTTTGACCAATCCCCTTGAGAAAATAGCAAGTCACTGGCCTATACCGATTATTTACAGTACTACCACGAGTTCATCACGCGAGCAATTTTTTGAAACGCACCCCCTATTGTCGTTATACCATAAAACGTCATCATCATAATACACCTTGGTCAGTCTATGTGAGGGTCAGTACACTATGATCTAGTTGATGTCCGGTATCTACTAAAAGAGGGAGGGGGTGGGGAGAAAGAAGAAAAAATTAATTGCGGAATGATGAAGAGTATAGTGAGATAGATAGAGTGCATGAATCACGCCAACATCAGGATCAGGGAGAGCCTAACTATATACATATAATGATACGATGATGCAGATATTGAATGTATAGGGCCAGCTAATATATTTTGGGAGCATCTGCTGTGTTAACTGCCAGATGATCGAATAGTCCTGGTGTGTATTACGTGCACACGCCTATGTGTATTGTTGTAAATAAATGTGCGTGTGATGGTTGAGTTACCTTGGTATGTTTTAGATCTGTGGTTCAGTATATTAACGCTACTGATGGTAGTTATGGTTGACTGTATTATGTATATTATCGTGCCACTCGTAATTCTGGTTCTTAGTTATCGTTGGTCCTGTATGGCTATTTTACGAGCTTCGATTGATGAGTTGATTGTAGCCTCGTTAAGGCTTGCAGAATAGTGACTGACTGTGGATATACTAGTATCTCATCATTTGCTGCTCGTAGCTCTTGTGGTGGTTATCGATTCGTAATCATCAATCGCGTGCAAAATGTTCAAGGTTGTGAGGATGAACTAGAAAGTAGTCTTTGGTAACAGATTTTATAAGTTGTTCAAAAATCAGACAGTCCCGCCCTTCTTTCTGTAACAACTGAAAATGGCATGGGGTATCAAATAAATTTGAAATACGTGGGTCCTGGGGGTCGATTTTGAATTTTGGTCTAGACTAGGGTCCCTACGAGACAGACGAGATAAGGTATTTTCAGTCCGCCATACTTTGCCCAAATCCCGTGTTATTTACTATACCTATATTGACGGAGTTACAATATAGGTGTAGTAAATAACACGGCGCTTGGGCAAAACATGGCGGACTGAAAAGACCGTGTCTCGACCCGCTCCTAGGGACCCTAGTCTAAACCAGTCGCGCCGGTCTAGTGAACAGAATTTTTCGAGGTATAGCGCGCAGCCTGCTCATTGATTCGCAATTTCATCGTTCCTCGCTCCGCGAACTTTGGCTTAGGTTAGCTCATATAGCTGCATTTTGCGGTTTTGTGGTCTGCTTTATATGTAGTTGTTGTCAAATAAACGATGAAATCGTGAATAAACGCGCAGGTCGCGCGCTATACCTCGACAAATTCTGGTCACTAGACCCGCCCGACCGGTCTACAATGAAATTTAAAATCGACCCCCAGATATTAACAAAAAAGCTCGCAACGGAATCTTGAGGACACGGCAAACCCAGCATTTCGGAAGATAAGTCGAATTTCACTTGACCAAATGACTTGGGATTTCACGTGCATGTATAGAATGCATGTCTAAATCGCTCTACGAAGCCAAATATGTCAATTTTATTGAAAAAAAGTGTCCAAATGAGGTTTACTCGAGACATCGTAGGTTGTCGCTCTCTAGCAGACGACGTTTGTGTACATCTCGTTTGGATACTTTTTTTTAGTGGAATTGACTATTTGGCTTCGTAGCGCGATTGAGACATGCATCCTATAGATGTATGTAAAATTCCAAGTCATTTGGTTGAGTAAAATTCGACTTATCCTCCGAACGGATTCAGGGCTACATTCAATATGGCGGCGGATTACGGCCTGGCCTTAATACCGACTCCGTAAGAAAGCAAGAAAAATGAATTTTCTCAGAAAAAGAGAAAGATATTTAGATAAAGTGTTTTCAACATATTGGAGATAATATTCGCTCTACCGTTTGAAAGAAGGAAGGAAAAGAATTTTGCTCGAACCGTGGGAATGGCAGAACACGTTAACGGACATTTATGCAGTTACCCTGATTTTAGGAAAACTGATCATCTGACTCGAACTTTCTTTCGTCTAAGAGGTGAATTTGATCACGGACTACAACTTGTTGCAGCCTTTTTATCCGAAAATGGTTTAGGAAATTTCATGAAATCACCAGAGGCATGAATTACATGGGCGGCCCATGCCCAGTCGGTAAAGATGAACTTTCACATGTTCTTAACTGTAACCTCAATTATTTTCAGAGTGTTGAAGTCACTTTCTTTGGATGGAAGTCCCTATTTTGGACTCTGTGTTCTGGAAGAAATCCAATCTCTATATTCGAATGTTTTTTTTTGACAATCGCCCATATAACCTTAAGATGTTATTTTTTTTGAGGAAGTCAAAACTATCTAGATAGTGTTGTAACAAATTAGAGTTGATAATTGCAAATTTTATTGTCCAGATTAGGCAGATTCATCTCAAAAGAGTTTCTTAGTATTCGTCCAAACCTTGATGTATATATCTGAGCAAAAAATTGACGCCCGTGTATTGGGACCAACTCAATTTCCAGCATGATGGTCCCTATTTTCATCAATAAATTCTGGGAACGTTAGTAATTTGGGTTTTTTCGTTAACTCTGCGGATGATTCATAGAATACGAAGGAAGTTTGGAGATTTTTTCTGAAAAGAATTCGCCTAAATGAAGTTATTTTCTGAGCTCTGATATCTGTCTGGATTCTAGAGTCAAAATATAATTAAATTATCGTTCAGAGATTGTTGGCTCCAATATGACCTCCAAAGACCATGTACAGACTCGGCTTAAAATCATGCCTGAATTCAAAATATGTCACCGTTTGAGTACCAAAAATCAAAAGGGATTTGATCTAAAAAACGCCGTCCTTGTCGAGAGTTTAAGGTCACAGGTTATGGACCGAATGAGGTATGAGACTTTTTAATCATCTTAGATCTTAATATCGATTCAAGAATATTTTTTTGGTTGATTTACCTCGCGGGATACCCTTGGAATGAACCAAGTAGGTGGCAATTTTTGATTTGTGTGCTAATTTTGCACCTCTTGTCTGCAATTCGATCAGTTTTGACTATACTTCATATTTGCATATTTGTAACCAAACACGTAATATACCTATCAGCTTTACGAAAAAAATCTAATCGGAGTGAGGCACCTTCCGTACATTGTTTGCAAATCTCAAACGAACAAGAATCTTGCTCCTGACAATCGAGAGGTTCACTAATATTACTTCGCGCGTGCGGCCGCACTCATATCTCGGCTGATCATACAGTAGAGTCTGGTATCCCAACATTACAATAATGGATCTTGAAGAGAGGGTGGCTATCATTCGGGCAATGCTGATGCAGCTCATCTGCAGTAAACTTTGTGTCAACCATACATATACATTCTAGCCTCTTTCTCGTATCAATACTCACATGTTCATACACTAATATACGGAGCCACACTATGGAATATCCGACGACGACAACCACAGGACATTTCGAGTATCCAGAGAAAAATAGGGTACTCTTAGTCCTGGCAAGAGCACATCCTGGTGTGTTTGATCAGGCGACTTGGTCTTATAATCGGGGAGAGGGGGGGTGGATGCGACGACCCCCCTGCAATTCTCGACGACACGGTTTCACTATATATACATACTTCATCATTGATGCAGATTGTGAATGTTCGTGCGTCGTATGCCAGGCCTATTGTCGCCTTGTCCTATTCGAGTATGTGGAATCTGTATATATGGGCGAATTCAATGTAATTTGGCTATTCTGAGACCAAGAACAGTGGTGGTCGAAATTTCACCCTCAAAAATACTAATACTAATGAAAAAAATTAAGCTGCAATCGGATTTCTTTCAGGTATACTTTCTAGCTTATGTGACATACAAAATGAATTTTCCGGTTTGTCATGATTTCTCTTAAAATTACGTCAAAGATTATGGCAATTTTTGAAGTATTTCATCACACTGAGAATAAAATATTGCCGTCGGAACAATACGACTGTATTGTTACGTGGTATTGCCGTCAGACCAATACTGAATTGTCACCACAGCAAAATAATTTTGTTATTGAACCAATCTGGCACGAATAACCTAAAAAATCGTTGGATTATATTTGTCCCTTTGCGGTGCTATCCCGTGCAAAAAATTGGTAGCTTTTGTAGCAAAAGATCCGTAATATGACTGTTAATTCATTAAGTATCGGGGCATTTGAAATATGCGCGTTATATTCAACTATTCTGGCTCTAATACCAGATCACCAAATCGTTCTGATAGATTGATGCGATAACAAAATTTGTATTGTTCTGCAGCAAATACCATTTTGGTCGTACGACAATACGCATGGTCATACGACCAAGAATTTTTTCTCAGTGCACGGCTAGAATATTTGATCTAAGAACTTATCCGGAGAGCGTTGATCGTAACGGATCTTTATAACAGAAAAATTTCCCTAAAATCATCGTGCAGTCAGCCTGAGGATCAGCTGCTTGTGTAATTCGTCACCTTATTGTAGGTAGAATTTTATTTCAGGTAATAAAATGTGCTCAAATCATACTATCACATATTTGCTTCTAGCTATCGGCAAGCTCTGTCAAGTTTTCGGAAAAAGTTTGCGAAAATTAGGCACATATTAGGAACAAAATGTTTACTGTGTTTACAGCGTTGTAAAGTAAAAACAGGGTTTTTACTAGAACAGAAAGTTACTCCTCTAAATCCCGATTTTGATGTTTAACTGGCGCCTAATCGAAATTCAACGAATATATAAAAACAATTTGGGCCTTATACCACTAAAAGACTGGATAAAGTATTGTGACACAAATTGTTCAATAATATCAACAGTAATCTTATGTAAGACTTGGCCCGAACATATTTGATCGTTTTTATTGATTCCTCATTTTTGAAGGCATAAAATCTACAAGTTACAGTGAAATCACCCATGTATGAGTGTATGGAGTGTTACATACCGCCCGTACGTACCGTAAACAAGAAAACAAGTGTCGGGGGACGCGCGACTCGACCATCAGAGCTTCTTCATCAGAGTGCATGATAGAAAATAGTAGTTGTCGTGGCGATGATGATCATGATGCAACCGGCACTAGGTATAATACACATCGCCCTCTTTCTCTCCTCTTTTTTCCCCTTTGCCAATTTTACTAGAAGATATTTGCCTTTCTGTAGCTTCAATACACTTGCCTGTATACGCGGAAGAAGCAAGTAATCGAGAGTGATTGACAAAACTGTATAGTGCGAGCGAGATTTTTGACTGTAGGTTATAGAAAATGTGTCTTCATGTATATTTTTTTCTGCTTGACCTAGGGTTTTTTTTTTTTTTTTTTTTTTTTTTTTTTTTTTTTTTTTTTTTTTTTTTTTTTTTTTTAGACGAGCGTTGTTTGACGGATTCTAGAGTGACCGGTTTTCTGCTTCGCTGGTCTGCGATTCGAGTGTCTTGCGGCACCGATTGATGGACTAGAGGTTCATACACGCTGGGATTCATGTGTTATAGAGCACACGGGGTTGTATTGAAAGTTAGTGTGTTGTAGGTAAACACTCTTTGTGAACTTATGGTGAGATTATGAGAAAAAAAAGTACATCAACTTTGGTTCAGTGGCTCAGATAAGCACATCGATGATGTTCCCACACTATCCGAAAATCTTCAAAATCGTTTAAATCGAGTGCCAGTTTCTTATTCTGTTGAGGTGTCTCATAATAGTGCACCAAATGTGATTGATCTGTATTCTAGGATTGAGTCGGCCCATGTGCGTTTGCAGTAAGAAAAGTTGTGAACTTTTTTCAGGATTAAAATTTTTGGGCATGAGATACGAAGTTATTAGACCGCCATGGAATTTCAAATTTATTGTATTGAGTCGGAATTTATTTTCAATGCAATGCTGATTGCAAAATTTTCCTTGTATGCTGTATACAAAAATTTGGCTGATTCACAATGATATTATTATAATTTGAGTGTATAACAGCTGCTAGTTCGTACGATTTTACTACCTCGGTCGAGCATCTAATTGATTCCTTGACAATAGATAATTTTATGGTTATCGAGTTAGATTCCATCAAGTTTATTCTTCAACACAGAAACCAGTAGGACTATAATGAAATATTCCTAATTGATCAGAATCATCACTATTGAACCGACAACACTCGCTTTAGGTCGGAATCGTACAATATTTGACGAAAATTAACGAATGCATTGATGGATTGGCGATGAACTGGCAGTCTGGAAAAAAATTGATCTAATAAATCAATGAGAACAGGATAATATCCATTGAATAGATCACGATGAGAAAATTGATTGAATCAACACACGAGAAGATGATAGCTACTCCAGGGTCTCTAACTGACTCTTGAAACCCTTGAAATATCCTTGAAATATCCTTGAAATCGGCTTTCGATCCCATGCTTAGATACTTTGAATATCCTTGATTTCGGTGGATGGCCCTTGAAAATTTTCCGAGTCAAACTCGATTGAGGGAATTTTGTTCGAAAAATCCACGCAAAACAAAAGGATTCCAGCCTTCAAGAACGCATCATTGATTTAAAAAGCAGCTAACACCAGAAAAAATGAAGTAGGTCAATCGGAGAATCAACTCAAAAAAGTTCATCACAGGAGCTACATGCTTAACTCGTTGGAGTGAATTTCACTCACTAAGAGCCAAATTCCACTTACTTACAGTTAGATTTGTGCGACTCAAAGGTTGGAATTACGCGAATTTGACTCTTTTATAATCAATATCGATTTGAATCATTTGAGAAAGTACTCCCTAAGTCTGTTGAATGGGCTGACGATGTAAAATATTCGTTTTTATAAAATTTACCATATTAGATGTATCATTGGAATTATGATTTTTCACCCTTGAAAAGTTCTTGAAATCACCTTATACCCTCTAGAGCAGGTCTAGTGAACACCCTGTCCTCAGTGGTCCTAGTCATACAAAAATTCTAGTACTAAAGAAATAGCAAATATAAAGCCTAAACACCTGCTCGTTTTCTTTTTTTACGAATCAGCTATCTGTATTAATAGAGTGACCTCGGTACTGCGCTAGTAAAATCGATCGACTTTTTCTAAACATCGCGAATCTGCCTACATGTTTGTCTTATGTATTAATCAGATCCCAATGGACTCTCACTAGAATTTGCGTAAGCATCGGACGCATGAGTTATGAAATATTGATCCCTAATTATCAGCAAATTTGTCTTATTTGTAACTTATTCGTCACTTCACGCTGAAAATTGACCAAAATTTTTGCCAAGCTAACTAGAGCTCAAAAAAAAAGTTTGAGCACCTTTTTTGTGTAATTGTTTTCGAGTGAGCGTTATAAGGACATAAACTGATCGGCCAGTCTTCTATGTTTGAGAGTAACGATCAACGCAATTTCCCATAAGGTACCGTGCTTAATCTCTAAAAATGTTAATGCTAATGGTTTGACTCAGAGGTAGCTGAGGCTCGTGAAATTTTTACTGTATTTATTTGACATGAAAATACACCTCTCTGCCGAGTTTTATTAACCCGTAGGACACACACTTCATGAAAACATACGACTTTGACACAGGGGGTACATGGGACCCCACGACGGAGAATCGCTCTCATTTGAAGTGGAGTGAAGTTATTGACCCAAATCTTGAACGATTGTCTTCTTTTGCATCACTACTATGTAATCTCACAGTTTTTCCATTCCAGATCATCGATTTTGGGTGTGATTTTGAAAAATTACGGATTTTCGTAAAAAAAACACTTTTTTTGCAAAAATGGCTGCCAAATCAACAATTTTACGAATTTTTCAAAAAATCTTGCGCCATTTCATTCGTCTATAACAGTGCTGATGAGAAAACATGAAACGAATGACGAACGCCGGCAAAACCATATTTATTTTCCAGATGGAAGAAGATATTTCAGCTTTTAGGGGGTAATGGGTGTTCCAAGCAGTATTGGACAGTACCAACGATTTTTATGGTGGAAATATCTATTCGAATGAGCTGAAAGACATCAATCTGGTCTCTTTACAGGAGGATACTTGAATATAATACCCGCAGAAACTATTTCAACCGCTAACTACAAAAAAGTCACAACGCGTACGACGCGCGACGGTTAGTACACACGGGGTACCACGGACCCCAGAATAATTGCGTAGTAACTTTGACCATCGCTCGTGGCACACTGAGAGGCTTCCAAGCCCGTGCATTGTTCTGAATACACGGTAGTTCATCTCAATGAGCGAGGGATGGCGCTAAAAGTCTTGGATCGCCAACCACAAAAATCACAACTTGTATGACGGTTAGTACACACGGGGTACCACGGACCCCAGGATAACTGCGTAGCAACTTTGAACGCTGCTCGTGGCATACTGAGAGGCTTCCGGACCCGCGCATCGTCTTGAATGCATAGTGATACATCTCAACGAACAATAGATGGCGCCATAAGTACAATTTTCATCATTCCATGGATGGGATTTAACGTTAAAGAAAGCGTGGGGTCCCCAGAGACCCCGTGTGTGTCCAACGGGTTAAAATCTGATCGGTAGATCTTCTACTGAGGTTACTCCCTTAAAAAGCTTACAGCTTCCGTGCTAAAAAGCTTGCAAAGCCTTAGCTGGACTGCAGCTGCAGTTGATCCGGTGCGTTTCCACGCCTGTCAAGCCGTTCGTACTATAACCCTATATGCAACAAGCTTTGAGTCTTAGTTCAATCCACTGACGCGTCGATAAGCGGACTAAGTACCAATGTATCCCAATGTCAATGCACGAGCTTCTGCTTGCGCACGCGGAATAAATTAGGGCGTGAAAGTAAATAAATAAACAAGATGTCGTTCATTCGCGCGATTCTTTTCCAATATACTTGCGCCCCTCTCATAAATGTAAGAAGTATCTCATAGTTAACAAGTTCTAGCCTGTAATAATATTATATGGTTATAAATGACAAAGATTTTATGAAGAATCTTTTTGAAATTTAATGGAAGGATTTTCGAATGATTGCTAACGAGATTTTCCTTGAAAATACTTTCCGAGACCTATTCCCGCGGTAGAGAGGAGCTTGACATTTTTGCCTTCGATTTATCAAATCAACTTGAAAGAATGGTTACTTTAAACCCGTTCACTATTTTGGAAAATTATCAATTTCTAATGATTCGTGGTATTTTTCTTGTATTGCATTGAAAAATCTGAAAAAAATCTGAATAATGTCTTCCACTGCAAGGAACACAATGGAATATCAATGTGGTATGAAAATGGAATCATGAAAGAGAAAAAAATGAAAAACAAGAAAACTAAAAAATTCCAATTTTGTCATTTTTCACAATTTCTACCCCAGAAAGGTAATTTGATGCGAGAAACAGCAATTAAGACTCTAAGAGCAATTTTGCATTGAATAGGTTGAAAATAATCACGTTGAATATCGGATAAAAATATTATTAGATGGGTAGAAGATTGCATAAGTCTGTGATAACACCACATATTTCTTTTCAAAGTTCTACAATCATTGTAATCATAGTATCCTAATAGTATTTCATGACACTGCTCACATAATAGAGATAGGTAGTTTTGTACGAAGAACTTTTTATGACACGAACAAAGCGAGTGCTACAATTCCTTCATAACAAAAATGCCCATTTGCCCGCAATCTCATACGATATTTTACAGCACGAGAACCTAAAAAATCATGTTTAAATTCGCAATTTTTACATTAAAGTTTTATAAATTGTATATGAATATATACAACCCACAGTAAAATGTTGAAATCTGTATTTATACGTATTAGAATTGTGTACACACATCTCAAGATCTATTTCACCGTAAAATCCTAGTCGCGAATGCATTACGCGTCAACGAGTCAGCCGAGTAGCAATATCCTGTGCCTCGCACTCGCTCGCAAAGTCTATATACTAGTGAGCTATCATCCGCATTTACTGCAGAGAGGTTAGAGTGCCTGTGAGGGTGCAGTGCAATCATGCTATAGTTAAGGTTAGGTATACCCCGATGGTTTAGAAGGGTATTACAATACATTACCAATTCGACGATTCGAGGTGCTTTGATTTCGCGCGCTTACCTCGTTTTAGAGGTTAGATCGACTCTTGTGAAATTTCAAATAGAGAATGAGAATTGAGAAATGGTGAGCAGCTGCGTCTCACTGTCTCTTCCTTCTCGTGCCAATTTCGGGATCTGGCAATTTGAATATTTTGTTCATTTGTCTCAATTATTAGTGTCCTCATTTCTAGCCAGCGAGTGTTTGACACGATTCTTATATGCAAATCGTGATTCTTAGAGATACACACTTTAACTTTTCTTTTTCAAATTTCTCATACTTTTTTTTTTTTTTCTATAATTCATTGTAAATATCTGATAAAATCATATGTGCCAAATATGTCTCGCATTGCTCAACATTGGGTCAATCTCCCACTCTTCAATTTTTGATTATTTTCAAAATTAGGCCGACAACATGGATCTTTTTACAGTCTCACACATATTCCTGTACGAAAGTTGATAGGGTTGAGAGCTGTAATTTACCGTCAACCGTGCTATTTCCCATGACAGACTGTAACTTACAGCTGTAAACCCCATTAACTTTCCTACAGGGATGCGATAGTGCAAAAAAGCGCACACCATCCATCCAAATTCTTCAAGAGACTACCCAAAAATCGCAGTAAAAAAAATGAAATACTTGCGTTGAGTGGGAGAGCAGTATTATTTTTTTCTTCTGAAGGAGTATATAGGACTAAGAGAGAAAGAGACACTTGTCAATATCAGACTCGTGAGGGGTGCAATTCTTAGTTGGTTCAACCCGCGGGGACGACTCTGTAAATATTGTAACAAGTGTGCCGTTGCTCCATCAGCTATCATCCGCCGTGTCGTTCTGTCCTTCCCCATAATCAATATATACAGGTATATATATACACTCTCGGATTATGCCAAAAGGTCCTACGCTTGCCAATAGGAACATAGATGATGATGACGATGATAATACGATATCTGGGGTTGTATTTTTGTCAATATCTGGCGTGTCATCATGTGCACGTGGGTGGACGAGTGTGCATATCCCAATCGAACAAGTGAATAACATTTTTGGGAGTATCAAAGTTCATATAAATTCTTTTGGGGATATATCTTTACTCTATATTGTGATTTTAAATTATCTTGCCTGGTCAGATATGTTTTTATCCGATATGTCCATCTCGACCTTTCCTTTTTCAAATTCAACCGGACGAAACAAAAAATTTTATTGTACCACTTTTATCGATTCCGGCCATGAAGTTTTTGATTTTTGAGGCATTTGATGGTTGCGTATTGTTCTCATTATTATATACTTATTATGTTACTTTGCTTGAAAAGTCTGTAATATGCTCCAACTTACACGTCCGCCTAATTCATATTTACCAAGTATGCTTTTCCTTTATGTCAGGAGAATGAGGTGCACTTATCGAATAAAATATTACTTACTTGAGCATAACACGGTCCGACGTCAAAATGTGACTTAACCCGTTCGCCGCGGGGGGTCCTACCGATGGACGAATAGGCCCGGGCCCAACTCTAACACTGTACCCGCGGCATCTCAATGACCGCGATCCCAAATAAGTATACATCCGCGTGTTTTTCCCTCAATGCTGAGAATTTTGGTCTTATGAGCAATAAAATTGAGCGAGGCCCACCGGTGGATCCCGCCACACCTCGGGAAGGATCACTGATTTCAGCCTCAGCAGCCAACGCGTGTTGACTTTCAAGAACAATTTCTTGTAGTTCTCGAAAGGATATCGGAAACCGACATTGTCGAGTTCACAAACCATTCGCAGAATTTTTGCGATGTTGCAAGATTTCGTCGAATTGTTTTTGAAGTGGACGATGTTGATAAGTATATGCGAACAACTAGATAGGACTCCGACATCCTCTGAATTCGTTTTCAGAATTGCTCTATCACGTCACGTTTTCGGAATTTGTGGTGTCAAAGTTGTAAAAAACGCCAATTAAGCTGTTTTGGATCGCTCTCATCTCTATCAGATTGAAGATCTTTGAAATGAGCCCTCATAAATCAAAATCGGTTGGAAGGTTTCCGAGATACAACGGCAAAGAGAATCGAAAAAAAGGCCTTAACTAGCGTAGGGCGCCCCCTCCTACTTTGCCCTCCATTGCCCTATGTTTAATTAAGGAGGCAACATTTCGATTTGGAAAAATTATGGTACATACTCCGTGATGAAACGAATCTATTGCAGGAAAATTTTTTTGAAGAATTAGGTTGGCAACTTTCATATTTCAAAAGTATTGGAATTTGACACGGTGTCTTACGGATGATAACCACGGACTAATTCATATCTCAAAATTTAACAGTGTTACCGCGACGAGCATTTTTTTATTTTCTTTCGGCGTTGTATCTCGGGAAATTTGAATCAATTTAGACCTATGTGGGCTCTTTCTAAGGATCTTTACTCTATCAATCGAGTATATCTCGTAGAATTATGATGAGGCTACCCGATAACAAAGATGAGAGCTATCGAAAACAGTCTAATTGGCATTTTTTTCAACTTTGACATCGAAAACCCCAAAAACGTGACGTGATAAGTAGAGTACTTCTGAAAATGAATTAGTATTAGGACTCACAAGCTCAAAATCTACCAAAAACCGTTTTCAAAAATCAAGTCACACAAAATAAGTCCAAATTCGTCGTACTGTGATAATCATTAAATCTCAATAAAAAAGCAATGAGCCAATCAGTAAACTCAATCAACCAGTCTTCAAATATTCAACCATCTCACACCTCGAAAACTTATTACAATCACATCAGTTCCATGAAATATCTCAATCCCTATGTCTGCCACAAATCGTGCAAAGTCTAAGCGTCAATGTTTGAACAGCAATTTGCATAAAAGCCCCGCTACCTAAACTTAACCCAAACTACTTCGACGCATGCAATTATTAACACCACTCGGAGTTCCCCAATACTACCAATACCCTTAATGAGCCTCAAAAAGGGTTGACGATCTTGTCGCAATCATTCTAGTATAGATATGAGAGTGACCCGTCATCCCACTTCTTCCACCACATTCTCAGCATGCGCCGCATTCATGCGTAATCCAAAGCTTTGCATCAGAGCTATTATCACAAAAGCTGTGACGCGGAATCTCGGGAGTGTTTTCTTCCGGCCTGACCCCCCAAGATATTCATCCCCCGTTGCTTTTCACCCCTATACTATACTCACACAAATAAGTACGCAGAGACACACATATACACACAAGATATAGACGAGGGGCGCGCCATGAAATAATCATATGGTTAGCTAATGGCGCAAGCGGGAATCTCTCTCTCTCTCTCTCTCAGTTTTGGATCCTTGTCCCAGAGAAGTCATTGGGATGGCTCTGCAAGTTGCTACCCCAATATATATATATATATATATATATATATATATACATACGTATGTAGGGTTGTAATCGGAGGGTGCAATAAATAAATTCAATGTATATCTGGCCGGCTGCCCCGCAAACATTCAATGATAGATCGCAATCTCGGGACGATTCGAAAGCCTACGTGATGCTTGTGTAGTAGCCTATATTAGTCTGAGCTTTTTCACTTTTACGAGTATACGTTTTTTGGGCGGTTGCTTTGGATGTTGGAGTTTTAAGGAATTGAGATGCGAGGGTGCAAGATTGGCTGTAGACATTTTTTTTTTTTTCGTCCCCGTCGACGATTTCATCACGGTCAGTGCACGCACGTTATTAGCCGGTGCAATATGTAAATCTATAACGGGGATGTGAGCATTCGTACATTTACCAGATTAGTAAGATGGGACGGAGAGCGATAGGAGTTGTATCGGGAAAGCTGCTTTGAACTCAATCTGAGACGATCGATCTTGTCGAATTAGAATTTTGTTATCGATTTATGCCTTGAATTCGTGCGAAATGTCGAAAGCTCAAAGACTTGTGAATGAGTACTCGAGCTAGTATTTGCGATTTTTGAATTAGTAGTCATGACTGAGCACCGAAGCTATAATTCGTATCTAGTTATACTCCGGTCAGAAATTGCGACCGAGTTATTCGTCTATCTAGTAGCCGTGACCGGGCACTCAAGCTAGTAGCCGCGAACGCGTAATGATCGAACACTTAAGGTAGTACTACTGAATGAGTGCTACACTAATTTTTGAGTACCTATTCGAGACAATACATGTGATCGTGAAGTCAAGCTAGAAAGACTGATAGAGTACTTGAGATATGAGTTATGGTCGAGTACTCGTTCTGAGGTTCGTCACCAAAAGACTCTCGATTGAGTACCCGGGTTAGTGATCGTGACCGCATACTCGAGTTAAGACAGATGATCGAGTATCCAAGCGCAAAGAAGTAATTGAGTACTTTGGGCACTACTCGTGGTTGAGTATTCGAGGAACTATTCGTGATCAAGTACTCGAGCTAAGGCTCGTGATTGAGTACTCGAGATAGTGGTCGTGGCAGCGTACTCAAGTCAAGACACATGGTCGAGTACTCGAGCCATTGTATCGATTGAGTACTTGACTCACTACTCGTGGTTGAGTGATCGAGGTACTACTCGCGGTCAAGTACTCGAGCCAAGGCTCGTGATTGAGTATTCGGGTTAGTAGTCGTGATCGCATTCGAGTCGAGACATATGGTTGAGTTCTCAAGATATAGTATTGATTCAGAACTTGAGGCACTACTCTTGATTGAGTACTCGAGTCATGACTCGTGATAATGTACTCAAGACAAGACTCTTGATTGAGTACCCGATTTAGTGGTCGTGACCACGTACTCGAGTTAAGATGTATGATCGAGTATCCAAGCTCAAAGAAGTAATTTAGTACTTGAGGCTCTACTCTTGGTTGAGTATTCGAGGAACTACTCGTGATCAAGTATTCGACATAAGGCTCGTGATTGAGTACTCGGGTTGGTAGTCGTGATCGCGTTCGATATAAGATATATGATCGAGTATCCAAGCTCTTCTTCTTCTTCTTCTTCTACAAACATTGGCTACAGCTTTCTGTCTTATATGACAGATATGACTTTAGCCATTACACGAGTAGGTTATGTAGATCCTGTAGTATATTGATAGGGCTGATAAGTCTTGAGAATACTGTTGCTAAATTCAGCAAAAGATGACTTGTTGCTATATCTTGATTTCAAGTATGATGATTGGCTTCCTATTGGTTGTATGACTGACTGCTGGTTCCAATTGTCGTATCCAAGCTCAAAGTAGCATTTGAGTACTTGAGGTACTGCTCGTTGTTGAGTATTCCAGGTTCTACTCAAGTACTCGAGCCAAGGCTTGTGATTCAGTACCCGAGTTAGTGGTCGTGGCAGCGTACTGAAGTCAACATATATGGTCGAGTACTCGAGCCATTGTATCGATCGAGTACTTGACGCACTACTCGTGGTTGAGTGATCGAGGCACTACTTGTGGCCAAGTACTTGATCCAAGGCTCGTGATTGAGTACTCCGGTTAGCGTTCGTGACCGCGGGTTCAAGTCAAAACATATAATCGAGTACTCAGTATTGATTGAGTACTTGACGCACTACTCGTGGTTGAGTTGTCGGGGTTCTACTCGTGGTCAAGTGCTCGAGTCCAGACTCGTGATCAAGTACTCGAGCCAAGGCTCGTGACTGAGTACCCGAGTTAGTGGTCAAGACCACGTACTCAAGTCGAGACATATGGTCGAGTACTCAAGCTATAGTATATAGTATATCGATCGAGTACTTGGCGCACTACTCGTGGTTGGGTAATCGAGGCACCACTTGTGGTCAAGTACTTGATCCAAGGTTCGTGATTGACTTCCCGAGTTAGTATTCGTGACCGCGGACTCAAGTCAAAACATATAATCGAGTACTCAAGCTATAGTATTGATTGAGTACTTGACGCACCACTCGTAGTTGAGTACTCGAGGTACTACTTGTGGTCAAGTACTCGAGCCAAGGCTCGTGATTGAGTACTCGTGTTGGTAGTCGTGATCGCGTTCGAGTCGAGAGACATGATCGAGTACTCGAGTATTCAAGCTATGGTATTTTGATTCAGAAATTGAAGCACTGCTCTTGATTGAGTACTCGAGGCATGACTCGTGATCAATTGCTTGAGCCAAGGCTCGTGAATGAGTGCCTGAGCTAGTAGTCGTGACCGCGTACTCAAGGCAAAACATATGATCGAGTACTCAAGCTATAGTGTTGATTAAGAACCTGAGGCATTACTCTTGATCGAGTACTCGAGGCATGACTCGTGAATGAGTGCCCGAGTGGCGGTCGTCATCGCGTACTCAAGTCAACACATATGGTTGAGTACTCAAGCTATACGACTGATTGAGTACTTGACGCACCACACGTGGTTGAGTACTCGTACTATAGCCTAGATTTGTGATCAAGTACTCGAGCTGAGGCTCTTGATTGAGTACTCGAGTCAGTGGTCGTAGTACTGACTAACAAGGGGAGTCCGGAGTCTCCGGGTCCTGAAATCTCACCAAAAATTTTTCACTGTTTCGTACCACCTAGAATATGAAGAACTCAAAGCAACTCCGTCAAATGGGCTCCCTGTTCAGAGCTACAAGCAAAAACGTTAGCATTGTCAGTATATATATATATCACATTTTAACATGGACCTATATGGGCAATGCTAATGTCATAAGCTGTAACTTCGGACAGAGGGCCCATTTGACGGAGTTACTCTGGATTCTTTATATTCTAGGTGGTAAGAAACTGTAAAAAAATTTTGGTGAGATTTCAGGACCTGGAGACTCCGGACTCCCCTTGTAAGTATTTGACCTATGGTTCGGGATTGAGTAGTCACGTGAAGCTTGTGGAGGGTGACTGAGTACTTGAGGTAAGATTTGTGATAAAGTATTCGTGACCCAGTACCCAAGAAAAAATGAGTAATCGAGTACTCGTACCAGTGATCATGACTATGTACTCGAACTAGTGGTATTGACTAAGTACTCGAGCTTCGGCTCGTGATCGAGTACTTGAATCAAGATTCGTGACCAAATATCTGAGCCAAAGGATGCAGCAGCTCAAATTTTCTTCTGGTTGGCTTATGGGTATGTCAAGAATTGAATTCTTGCAGACATTGTGAGTGCAAATTTTGCATTCTGTGCTGTTAAATATTTAAATAAAAGATTCTCATATTTCCGTCTGAATCGATGAGCTGACTGTATATCTCAACAAGCGTATAGTTGACTGACATTCGGAGCAGATGCGCTCAGAAGATAGAGTTACCTTGCACACAAAAGTTCACATCGCGAGAAATTTGATATGATAGAACATACAAAGGATTCTACTATTAACATTGCCCCCGATTCGGTATGCTCTCTACCATCATATAAATCAAACACTGGCGGTTCTCTTGCGAACCACGAAATTTAGCAACTATTATTTTTTTTTCTTTCACTTTATCATTCACTTGAAGAAATAGATCGTGTTGTTTTTGAGTTCCTCGATTACTCTAAATTTTCTTGGTGATGAAGAGTTTCACCGGAAGTTAATTTTTGGACGTAATACAAGCTTCAATTTATGAATGAATTAGTTACAAAATTCATAACCGGAACATCCCTGTCATCTTTTTCATGCCTGCATGGAATGCTCACATAAAAAACATATATCAAATCCAGATCTCAATGTTGGACGATAAGAAAAAGATTGATGTGATCGGATGAAACATTTCTATCGGCTTGAATTTGATGCTAGAGAAACAATTGTTCATCGAGGGGTAGTCGACCGCGCTTTGACGCGTACATGATGTAACCAACGACACTATTGTGCCCTAAAGTATTAGCAGAAGCGGTCTTATATACAAATAATCCGTAGAAAGAATAAAAGGACTCGCCCGATATACATCTAATACAATGCTATCATAATACTAGTGCAAGAAATCTCTATCTGCTCGTCGGTGCGCATTTTATTAGCGATTTGTCCAAGCCGCTCGATCGAGCTTTCATATCTTATGAGTCGTCGCGCAAATCTTGTGGAAAGTGATCGAGATGATAAGTTTGCGCACTTCTGAAGTCGAATTAGCTCGGCCTATTGCTTTCTATACATTAACGTTCTAATGTAGCATTTGTGGGGACTCACTCACTATGTTGGTTATGTGCTCAGTGAGTATTAGTAGTAGTAATGGTATGGTGGTGGGTGACGAAAACTCGGTTAGCGCGGCGAATTAAAGCCTGATGTATGACTGTTTGCACGCCTGTTTACGCCGCCACGAGTAAATATTGGGGGGGACCGAACTCGTGCGCAACTCATCTTCCTACTTTGTAACTGGTAATGTTTCTTCTACTCTTCATGCTTGAATTCTGTGGATTGCACAGTTTCTTAGAGTTGATGACTGCTCGATTTGTGGCGCGAATTTCAAAAAAAGTAAAGTACATGTTTGTAGGGTTATGTTTTTATGACACGCGAATCTTGCATACATTCATCTTTTTGAAATTTATAAGTGTATCTACATTTGCTGGTTGAGTGATTTTTCGAACTGTTGTCTTTCGTAGAAGCTATACTGTTTCTTGGAAATATTTTATAAACAGAATTTGATAATGAATGTTTGCTACGATATGTGTCTACTAAAATGGAATTGTTTGGTCTTTGGACGATCAAACGATCTGTTTCAGATGTCAACACGTTCGTGCTTTGTGATATAAAAATGTCAAAAATACTCAACCCCAGCTTAAATATTGTTGCATAGATGTGAACATCATGAGGAAGTGATTGAAAATTTCGTTCTTAATGTTCAGAATTATTCCGAATAGTTTTGTTTGAATTACATCGATTGTTTACCTTGAGGTTCTTGATTGGCTATTCAAAACGAGACTCAAAGCAACGGATTTCCTCTGGAATTCTATGTTTCCTGGTTCTCAAATTGTTCATCTATTCATTAGTGAAAAAAAAAAAAACATTAAGATTAACCTGGAAACATCATAATTTTTCGTGAAGGTTTGTGCAAATCAATGCATTCATTTTGTGATGATATCATTGTCTCGAGACAAGTTTCAAGTCAAAATCATACTCGTTTGACAGCGATGGGCTGAAAGTAAAATACTCACCCATTGTCTTAATCAAAGTGAATGACACATTATATCATTTGACTAATACGAGGATCTTAGTCATTGTCTAAGCTACAGATGTCAACTAGCTTGATTTTCTTATTTTTTCAGATCCAGGTGCAGATGAATCGAGAGAACGTTGAATATTTACTTGTCAATCAAGTTCTTTCGAACGAATCAGATTTTGATTCATTAATTTCAATGTTTTGTGTTGTTAGTTATGTATTTGATCAGTTTGGTTTCTAAAATGTAACCCTATTAGAATAATCTTGGATGCTTTGTGAAAACATCACGATATCGAGCAATCGGTTCTGATTCAATGAGTTTGTGCATTATTCATTAAAATTCTTGACAATTTTATAATCAGGGAGAACTGAACTTATGCGTGCTTGCTACATTCTTATAGTGAACTCTGCGTTATAGCAACTTTTTGATTACTCCAGAGTGTTATACGTGCTTCATGTATGGTTGGATATATCTCGTCCCCAGATTATACATAGCTACTGTGGCAGGCTAGTTATGATTAGACTCGACAGTTGGTCCCTATTCCATCGACACTGGCGCACGCCTGCAACGTATATACAGAAAATCAGCCCTTGTATACATATACACCCCCCTTAACTATACGCACTATGCCTGACTCTTTTTGCTAGATGTCAACTCTCGGGTCTCCCTTCATTGCCATCTCTTTTCAATTAAAATGAATTGGAAAACAAGTGCCGTGTTGCTTTGGGCGATGATCTTTTGTTGCTCCCGGCACTCGTATCGTCTCTATTTTTCCATTGCGACACTCGGAACTTTTGTTGTCATCGTGACGGAGATCGATTCTGAGATATATAAGCTTTTGTTGATGATTCGGAGTGTGCTGCTTCAAAAAGTTGACGCCCTTTAATTATTGCTTCATTGACTGGCAAGATTGATTAAGAAACTTTATTTTACATTTGCAATTTGCATGTCGAGTTTTTTCTGAAACTTTTTCAAGTGATGCTTGATAGAATAGCAGATTATTTTCCAGGAACTGAAATTTGTTTTGAGTTGGTCAATCAAGAGAATGGTGTTCACAGAGATAAACGTGTTCTCACTTTTCATGTGACTTCATAATTCGCGCAAAAAATCTGCGAAGTTCTTAATGTATCTTGTTTCGAAGTCTAGCCATGTCAAATATTGATAATTAAGGTGAAAGAAATGCAAAAGGAAAAAGTTTGAGTGTCAGTTCTAAATCATCAAGGAAAAAATGCCACAAACCACTGATTCACGCCAAGGGCTCAAATTTCAAATCTCATAAAAAATGTATCTTACAGACTCATGTATAATACCTACGTAATTCTCTGCAAGCACGGCACGTACTCAGCGATCGAGGGCGATATATCCGAGGAAATTGAGAGTGATAATCCATCTTGACAGGTTGAGAGATCCCCTTTGCTCACCCTCTTAACGGGAAATACTGACTGATTGAAATTATTCGTCCATTCTCTCTATGAATAATTGATCGAAATAGATTATACAACTATCTGTATTGAGATTTGTCTATAATGTTGAATATTTGTCTATTGATATCATTCGTATGGAATTTCATATACAGGGTGTCCGAAAAGTAAGACCCTCCCCCCTCCCACGTTTTTGAAGGACGGTGAGGAGTTGCGACAATCCTGGAACACGGCCGGCGCCATCGTGAGAAAAATATCCTATGGTAACCTTGGTTTTCAATTTGGAGGTCATTTCCACGATTATTTCGAGGTACTTCAGTTTAATTTCAAATGGAAATACTTACTTTGAACCTCAGATTCTGAAAGAGCGTAAAAATTTATGAAATTTTTGTCTGAACTATTCTCTGATCCGACTCGAGCTTGGCGGGGTAAATGGAGTTCAACAAAGATGGACGGTTATCGCCGTCACTCCGGAAATGTTTCGGATGAGAGATGTTCATCATTACAGCGAGAATGGGGTGATGACCTTCGTTTTAGCCTTGGTGGTCGTTTTCAAAGTCATGTGAAGGTCAATTAGATTTTTCCAAGTAGGTATACGCACTTTTGACCTCTGGTTCTGGAAGAGCGTAAGAAAATTACGAAACTATAGGGTCTGAACGATTTTCTTACCTGACTTGACCTTGGCGAGCTAAATGCAGGTCATTACGAGTGGACGGCGACCGCCGTAAGTTCAAGGAGGCGTTCTATCGAAAATCGAAAAAAACGTTTATCCCAAGATTTTTCATCGACCTCCATTTACCTCCCCAAGGTCATGTCGGATCAAAAAATGTTTTAGATGCAGGTATCACAATTTTTCACGCTAATCCGAGTTCAGAAGTAGGTGTTACCGCTTGGAAATAAAGTTGACCTTCGAATGACCTTGGAAATGACTTCCAAAGTCACTATCAGAGGAGCCCTTCTAAACGAGAGGACACTCGTCAAATCAAAGAGGCGGAAGCGAGGGGGGGGGGGCTTACTTTTCAGGTAACTTGTATTTGGACTACTTATGTTTTGTCATGGAGTTAGTATGACCCTGTCGATTTTATTATTTTCATATTTTTTTGTTTCTTCACCACTCGTTGCTGTAAAGAATCGAGAGAAAAGAGGCGCGATGTGCAAAAATCTAATGGCCTGATTCGCATGAGTACGTCCGTTCCACTCGTCGATCTTAATGACCGTTGGCAGGATTATAGAAGCAACGAAGACTGCAGTTATTCATTGGAAGAGTAAACATGTAGTCGTTGAAGAAGATTTTAGTGTAAATTGAAGATTACAGATGTTTCCGCAAATTGTAGTTCCTTGTACAACCAGGACAGAGCCAATAGTACCCGTGATACAAATTTTTCATATCTCCGGAGTTCTTTGTAATCTCAAATTGAGTTTTCTAATTTTTGGCTGAGCTTGTGAAAATGAATCGAAGTTTCATGGCTTGATCCAATGTCAACTTTCGAGACAGTTTGAAATCCCGTCTGATAACGAAATTCATCATCTCTTTGTCACTTGACGAACAATTCTCGCTAAAAACAATTGATGTCAGATAGAATCATGATGATATAGTCACTAAGTCTTCCAATTTCTTTCCCTCTTTAAAATTTCACTGCCCATCTCTCCCTTCAGCCACCCTCTATAACCATAAGCAAAATCCAGGGGCAAGTATCTACGCGCCCGAGAAATGATCACCCATTGATGCTATAATCTTCTCGTGTTACCCTGAGTACCGTGGTGGCGGTGATGGCGTGGCGATGGAAGTGGCGGCGGCGGCACTCGTCCCGCCATGAGCAAAAGCTTTTTTTGTGCGCTCGCTCGCTTCTCGCCCATATGCACGTATTCTAACAATCCCCTTGTTCAAGCTCACTACTGTCCTACCTCATTTCGTCCGTACCGTATATCTAGCACCTCTTTGCTTCGTTGACTTGGCAGTCATACCGCCCCGTGTCAGAATACTTACAACCATATATCCATGCATGTAAAGATGTGTGTGTATGAATGTGTTAGTGTTAGGTATCCAAAGGGTCGACGACGTGTGACGCCTCGACGGATTGATATAAAGTTAGAGTCTAGATCTATACGGTTGAGAATCTTGAATAATCAATTGTTCTGCATTTAGCTTGGCTGACTTGTACTCTCATCTAACCTGACATAGCGTGTGTTGGTGTCAAAAGCTCGTAGCTCATCACCGTCACGCCGACTATTAACCTGCTCTATTGGCTTTAATGTGCAACCAAGTGGTGCTGGTTGACTAAGTACTGTAACATACTGCAATGATGCCTGTTCATGCTTGTCCGAAAATTGAAGGGGATGCGATTATTGGATGTTAAGAGTTATGGAATGATGATTGGCTATGACAGCTTTTACGATGATGGAATAATCCATTTAGATATACTGGATGCACTTTTCTAGTATCGTGAATCGTTTCGTTATCTGATGGATCCAATTTTTGTTATATTATGAATGAATCAGATACGTCATTATGATCTTCTATACGTGTATATGGATCCAGAATTCATGCTAATCGGATGCGATAATGTAATATTTCGAAACAGAGATGATCATATTTATTGCCAATCCCCACCAGGATTGTACTTGATACTGGTACTGGAACTTTGTACATTGCGTTGATAAATGTTGAAGGTTAGCAGAGCTTCAGAACATTCGAGAGAAATTCGGCAGCAGGAGCAAGGCTCAATGACCCGCGATTTCTCCTCGATGTCACGCGAGTGACTTATTTGAATTTCATTGGCCATCATGGGCATCAGATGATTTGGTCATCAGCCCTGCTCTTCCCTGCGAGTCTCTCTCGCAGCTCTGAAATCGGCAGTTAGCCACAGTCCGGCAAGCAGCGAACAGCTGTGCTGTTTGCACTTATAATTGCGCCCGCGCCGGTGCCATCCTCGCGACCCCTTTCAATCCCGATCCCTTAATTCTCGCGTCGCGCCCGCACTCGCGCCTTTATTCTTTTGAACACGTTTATACGCACACTTTATAAGAGAATATATTCTCAGTTCTTTTACAGTAGAAATAATCGTAAGTGACTTTTTTAGTGAACCCATCCAGCACCTTTTGATCCACATATTTAGGGCTCCAGGGTTCCACAAGAACACCTTGTCCCCACCAATAAGTTCTCCAAATAATGAAGCGTGGAATGATCCTTGGATCGGTCCAAAACAGAATTGAGACATGGTTTTCCTGTATCAAATGTCAGTCTGTCAATTGAATCGAGTACTGCTGAATTTTTAACGCCTGAACATCGGTAGCTGTGTGTATGCCTGATGGGTCCCGGGGTTTCAAAAGTTCGAAGATGGAATGAAGGAATTCATGTGGGTGTCGACGGAAGTCTTTAAGGAGATGTCGGAGTCTTATCCCCATTGCATACTTAGCGACATTGTCGAATTTCTGAAATTTTCAATGAATTTTGAGATATCTTGCATATGAGCGTTTCTCTGGAACTTTTGCACTTTGCTGAAAATCGTTGAAAAACGAAAAATGGAAACCACTCAACGCACACTTGGGACCTTTTGCTCACATATTTGTGTAGTATTGAAAGTTACAAATCCTCTATTGGAATTCATATAGAGTAAGTGGCATCGCCAAAATCACGTTAATGAGTCGAACAAAAAGTAGTTTTTCGCCGATTTCCCAGAATTTCCTAAGCAATTATTTGGCAAAATTGACAATTTCAACGAATGCCTTGGTCTTTCTGCAGCTTCGTAAGGTTAGGGTATCCGATCACAATTGGTTTTATCAACATGGAGCTCGATCCGCCAATGTGGGATGAGAAAAACTGAATTTTTTTCGTGAGTCACGTTTTTTTTCTATCTCACTTCAGAACGGTCGTATTCTAGATAAAAATGTCGCATCATTGTGAGACCCGTTGCAAAATATTTGCAATTGCATCTATTTTAGACACGCATTCCAAAAATTGCGTTCAGAGTCACGGCAGGAGCTTGGCGTAATCATCTTTGAGTTGAAGGAGACATGATTGATTTTTCATTCCCAATTTTCGAAGTCATACAGTTTTGGCTGAATTGGTAGCACATCATCGCGCTTTTGGGCCATTTTTCTTCAATATATTACCCACCAAATGCAGCTTGAATCAACCCGAAAAGTTGCGCGGCATCACCAGAATATCCGTAAGACTGCACGAGAGTACCAAGTATTTCCACAGGATCTTCCCCACATTTTCTCTCTTTGAATGAGCTAGAATGAATCAACTTCTTCTGATCATACAGAGGCCAAAGATATCTCATATTGAGATTTGAATGATGATATTTCCACTTCGATTGGGGCCGATAGATTTTATTGTTCTCTTATATCATCATCCATAGCTGTATTCCAGCCGGTGTAAAAGTTCCAGAGAAACGCCCATATCAGGATCGTTGACGACTCTAGACGTCACAGAGAATCGGCGATGACTTTGGTATCCGCGATATCTGAGGAATTCATTGAATAATCTCGAAAGTTGACAATGCTGGCATCCGATACGATCTTGGTGTAATGCACATGTATTTTATAGGCCATGTTAGCGGGTTTGTCGGACATGGAGTTGCGTCACTGAGTAACAGGTATAGAGTGTTATCTAGGGGACAAGGCAGAATTCTTAGAGTAATTGGTCACTCAGTATAGCACTGTCTGAACAATTCAGCTCTGCCCGGTGTGAATCGCGGCTCAGTCGTACCTTCATACACAAGTTTGAGTCAACCAAGACCTTGGACTCAGGGTACTCCTTGAGGGAAACGAGTGATACGGGCCTTATCTACTCCTGGTAGAATCGACTGAAGGCTGGCAAGGGTAAATATTCATAGACACCCACGAGAATATGAGTAAATATGAGTGCCTGGGTTTAAGATTTGCCTGAACCCGGGCACCGACCAACTACAATCCCTCCCCGGAGGGCGGCAATCCGAAGGTTATAGTCCCAGAAGGAGGAAGGAAGGAACAGAGAGAAGAGTAAAAATGAAAGATACACGGGGGCTTGCGAGGAAGCGAGAGTCCTGAAGATGTCGCTTAGGACTCATACGCACAGAGGCGAACGAGATGGTAAGGAGCACACTCTGCGTGGGTGCTCAAGCTCAAGACTGGGTCGGGGGAGTTGTCGTGAGCTCTCGAGATCCTGAGATCCCCCTTGCCGTGATACTCGGACCGGGGAGTCGCTGCTCTACCCAGATGGAAAAATCTCCCTTGAGGTTAAGGCGTTCCTCGGTTACTGATCGGACTCCTAGATTGATGCTGACGACTATTCCTCTTGCTGAACACTCGGATTGTCATCAGGCCTTCGTTCGGATATTAGTAGTTCTGGATAGTGGAGCCTGGATACTGATAACTTTAATTGTGCGAACTTGTCGGAATTGTTTTTTTCAAAGGCCACTGTTTTCGTTTGTGACTGCAGGAGTCGACATCACCTTGAAATCGCATCATGTGATTTCACTAAAACGATCTTAAATTTCACATAGACTGTTTATATGTGAGAATGAATCGGGTTTTAGACTTTATCAGTCAAGTAAAGAATCAGCAGCCTGAGCACAAAGTGCATCAAAGTACTGCTCTATACCGAATAACTAAAAATCAATACATCTATTGCGATCCGGTTATTGACTTCCCTGATGATTGTCCCATTGTCGCTAATAATTGCTAACATTGGCAACTCAATATGCAGTTCTCATGTTCTTGACCATAGTCACCACAAATCGCTTATTCAATTTACTTTATGTCAGCCAACAATAAAAATGGTCCCCCGGTAGACAAGGACTAATCTATCTGCGCCAGGGACTTATCTCTTAGATTTTATGACCTTGCATCAATGACAAGGCCTCATCCTAAATTCCATGAATTTCTTGCTTTTGAAAAATCTCTGAGAGTTTTAGTGACTGATGATGACTTCGAACTTCACGCCAAACTTACTTTTTTTGTTCCAGATTTTTGATGACGAGTGGCCTAATTGACAGGATATGTCGTCATAGTCGAGCAATGATCGAAACCGACTATCTTGTCGAACAGGAACGCGATTGCCCTTTACTGGTCGCCTCCTATGATCTACTATACCGCATTTGTATCAATCTGAAACGTACAAATACTCATCATCATTCTTCACAATCGGTGCACGATGTTTCGTCTATAGCTTCGGGTGAGACTTGTGAAAGCAACAATAGTAGCAGCGTTACCATTGTGACGACAAACGGCAACAATGGCAACTCAGAACCGTCATCGGCGCAGGCGCACTTGCTCACTTTACTGAGCGCGACGGAAGGTGCCGGAGTCGTTGGCGCACTCTATGCTGCAGTCGCTCTCACTTCAGCAACCAATCAGAAAGGTGGCTCGTCCCCCACTCCAAGTCAGTCTGGCCTATCAAATGCTGCAAAGAGCCTCACGTGGCGAGGTTTGAGGTTGCTCAGGAGCATCGCGGAGTTGGATCTCAACAAATTACAAGTGAGAATTAGCACATTTGACAATTTGTTGATAATTTCGATATTATGTGTTGTGAGATCCATCATACTATGGCCTGGGCAAAGTGGGTTGGAAGAGCGGAAAAAGTGGAGGTTCAGGAAAAAAAAATTCTCGTGGCGTATGATTATTGGTAACTCCAGGATTATTTCCCAAAAAAGATAAAAACCTTTAGTGAGTGGATTTTAAAATAGTCATTTTTTCGATCTCTCCGTCGTGAATGATAGGTAGAAAATTGTCTCTATCGCGAGTTTTCGTCTCTTTCGTGGTTTTTCCGTGATAAGTCGTAATGGAATGAGTTCCATAGAAAAATATATAGAACAGTCCTTTTTAGATTATTTGAAATTCTACAAGATGTAGAATCACATTCATCCAGAAATGAAGTAGTTCTTCTGTGAGGTCCTTAGTTAAAAGAAGAAATCGCAGAAACTTCGGAAATCCCTGGCTCTACTTTCTGAACTTTTTCAATAACCCACAGTGGATACAATTCCTCCATACATGTAAGTCCAATTTTTTTTTGATCATCAAAAAATTTACAAAACACTATTATATTCATATTTCTATGAGACTCATCCTTCACGGTTTGCACAGAAAAATCTAGAAAGTAACGAAAACCCGCGGTAGAGACAATTTTTTGACCTGTGATTAAATATGAAAAACCGAAGAATGACTGTTTTCGAAATCCGCCGACAATAGATGTTGATTCTCTCTGGAAAATGATCATTTTGGACCAATCCTAGATTGAAATGACGGCACAGTGCGGCGCGTAAAATTTTGGGCCGATGGCGCTTACGATATTCGTGCGAGCTCGCTCACTCGAAAATGGTACGCAGAACCCACGTAAGTCCATCTGTAGGTTCTTATATACGTATCACAGCGGTGTCGTGCTGCATTGCTGCAGGATAGCTCGTGACACGGAAAAACCTCGTAAGTGCCATAACAACGTATCTTTAACTCAAGACTTTGAGAGATACGGGGTTTTTGGTGCTTGCGTGGTTTTTGTGTATAATTATCATCGATTCTCTCTCACATTCAGTTTCTTACAGAATTCGTGAGCGCCATTATTTAAACAATTTTGAAGATTTTCAAATTTGGCTTCGATGAAAAAATGCAGTATTTTTTTGCTTGTCGAATGATACCAATAACTCATTTTTGACAAAAATGGAGTTACGTAGGTTCTTCCGTATCACGTCAGTGCAAAAGACCCACCACAGGTGCAAGTAGACAGAAGTAGCCAAGAGTGGCCTCGCTGAGATTTGAAAGAGTAGCATTCGTGGGGCCTTGTTCTACTCCAAACTACTTTAGCGCCGCTGGAAGCTACTTCAGGCTACTGTAGAGCTTGTGTTGCGGACCCAACAAACGGCCGGCAGTAGGCAAATAGTTGCTCAAAGTAGCCACGAGAGGTCCGTACAGGATGAGGGAGTAGTGTTGTCCCACGCTGGGTTCCAAAATCCAATGCCAGCTAATATCAGCTACTTCCAACTACTCTCACCCTGTACGGACCACTCGTGGCTACTTTGAGCTACTATTTGACTACTGCCGGTCGCTTGTTGGGTCCGCAACACAAGCTCTACAGTAGGGTGGGCCGAAAAAGGGCTTTTTTCGGAAATCGATACGCCCTAACGTGGAAATGTTGTGTTTGTACATATAGATGTGGAAAAAATTTTGCTGGACGCTGAGAAATGAGATTTTAGGTCCCAGCAAGAGACATCAAGCTTTTATCAAAATTAGCGCAGGTTTAAATGGGAATGTGCCTAATTCGGCACTTTTTTCTTCCTAACTTTGCTCGCATTTCTGGCGCATCCAAGAATTTTGTAACGTACTTTAGCTCATTTTAAAGCTTGTTCCAAAACCTACAAAATGAGCTAAAGAACGTCCAATTTCAACTAACCCGAGCCAATCTATCTCAATTTTCCCAAAAGGTGATCATCATTGAAAATTCCGAAAATAGGGCGATTTTCCCTTCAAACTTTGCTTGTATTTTTGGTGCATCTGGACATTTTTCAACGCACTTTAGCTCATTTTGAAGCTTGTTACAAAATAAGCTAAGGTACGTCCAATTTCGACTAATCCGAGCCAATCTATCTCAACTTTTCCATTGCGAGTTTTGAAAGGAGTGAGGCGGGAGGGGGGAAGCCGCTTATTTTCGAATTTTTCAAAACTAATCCCTTTTTAGAAAAATTGAGATAGATTGGCTCGGATTAGTCGAAATTGGACGTACTTTAGCTCATTTTGTAGGTTTTAGAACAAGCTTCAAAATGAGCTAAAGTGCGTTGAAAAATGTCCAGATGCACCAGAAATACAAGCAAAGTTTGAAGGGAGAATCGCCCTATTTTTGGGATTTTCAATAATGATCACTATTCGGAAAAATTGAGATAGATTCGCTCGGGTTAGTCGTAATTGGACGTACTTTAGCTCATTTTGTAGGTTTTGGAACAAGCTTTAAAATGAGCTAAAGTACGTTGCAAAATGCTTGGATGCGCCAGAAATGCGAGCAAAGTTAGGAAAAAAAAGTGCCGAATTAGGCACATTCCCATTTAAACCTGCGCTAATTTTGATAAAAGCTTGATGGCTCTTGCTGGGACCTAAAATCTCATTTCTCAGCGTCCAGCAAATTTTTTTCCACATCTATATGTGCAAACACAACATTTCCACGCTAGGGCGTATCGATTTCCGAAAAAAGCCCTTTTTCGGCCCACCCTACTCTACAGTAGCTAGAAGTAGCTTCCAGCGGCGGTAAAGTAGTTCGGAGTAGAACAAGCTCCCACAGATGCTACTCTTTCAAATCTCAGTGAGTCTAATCTTGGGCACTTCTGTCTACTTGCACCTGTGGTGGGTCTCTTGCAGTGGCGCGCAGTAGCCGCAAAACTAGCCGTATTAGCCGGCGTTGGCCACGGCTACTCCTTAGTAATCCGCCACCTGCATTTACAAATTCGATCCTATCGCAAACTCGAGGACGTGGGGGAGGAGGCTGGAATGCAAAAAGTGATAATATATGTAAACATCTACTTGGAATAGTCACTATCTCCATAAGGAACAAAATCCGTGAAATCAGACCAAAGTGAATCAAAAGACCACGCTGGAGTCCATTAAAAAAAATCTCACCACTACTTCTGTACGGCATAAGAACAAAGCAAGCCGCGCGTACATTTTCTGAGATAACGAAAAGCTCATCGATAAGTAATGACCCACAGGACTATACGCTTAGCCAACATACATGTACACCCATGTGATGGTACTAGTTTCAGTACATCGTACTTGTTAACGTCAACGAGGCCGGTTCGTGTGTTAAAAACTCTAGACGCGTATAAAGCGATTATGCGCCTCCCCGCAGATGCTCCAACTCTTATAATACGGGGGTCACAAAATCAACCAAAGAGAATGTCTGATGATGGGGCTACTTTCATATTGTATACACAGGCGGCGCGTGTCCAAGTTTCATTGCCTTCAAGCCGACCGAGTGGTGGCTTTTCCATTGCGCACACATATTCGAGTCGCGGTTGAGAGACGGTCCCGCGAGACTCACTCATATAACCAAAGAACCACCCCATGAAATATCTATATCTATATTTATCTACCTATCGACCTCAGTATCACCCAGTGAAACAAGTTTTATATGTTAGTAAAGCTGACAATCACTACTGTAGAGTATCATAGTCGAATGTGTATTGAATTCGCGGTCGGGGTCAGGATTTTTGGACGCCCCGTGGTGAAGATATCTCAATCATCCTCGAGAGTAGCGCCACCTAATGGGCCTAGAGTGTAAAAATTGCGGGGGGTCGCTTCTTGTCTATACATATATTCGTCTACACCTGAACATGTTTTGGACTTGAGTTCATGAGGGTGTAATCTGAAAATTATTTCGTGGTGACATCTGTGCTACGAGGGCGTTTTTATATAAAGCTCATTATGGTAGTATACCCGATGTTCAATCTATGCCTTTCGTATACATATAGGGCTTACTATATCACGCCTAACTTGAATTTAGTTTTTATTCATGGATAAAACTCCCCTAAGAATAGTTTTGATTTATTAGAGGTTGA
Source organism: Eretmocerus hayati (assembly GCA_029851415.1). Classification (NCBI taxonomy): domain Eukaryota; kingdom Metazoa; phylum Arthropoda; class Insecta; order Hymenoptera; family Aphelinidae; genus Eretmocerus; species Eretmocerus hayati. The sequence goes on from CM056744.1 coordinate 97,028,988, forward strand.
ATTGTGTGAAGGTGACGATGGAACGAGTTCTGATTATTCGAATTGACTTTCTTATATTCTGAGGGGTAGACGATTATTTTTCATTAGCATTTATTGGAGGTGATTTAGGTGTTGAGCTTGTATAGGACGAATTTAGCCTGATGCACTGAAGTCTAGTTTAAATTTGTGCTAATACACGAGTTTATAGAGTGTAATTTGAGGTAGTGCGACAACGATCTCGTATCTCTTGCATAATAAATTGGTGCAATCGGTTTTCAAATTTAATCCTGTTGCGTTTGCTTGCGACTGAATTAAATATCTAGTCGGAGTTTGTTAGTTCGAGTGCTTAATTGGATCAAATATTGATTCGAAATTGGAGGCATTCGTGCTATTTAAAACGTTTAAGCTAACATCTCATTTGACTTTTGATCATTCTCTATTCGTCCGATGTAACTTGAGGAAAATATTATTCAAATTGTCGAATATGATATGGAATTATTGGGTGATTGTTTGTAAAAAATTGATGAAAAAACTGTCTTGTTCCACTAGACTGTGATCGATGAAATCTTATATTTTTTGGTGTATATGTTCGTCTATTCTACTTCACTTTGAGTTCCGTAAATCAATTAACCCATTAGGATCCCGCAGACATACCGTCTGTTTCTTGATGAAATCCAACCCTTTTCATGCCATCGTACGGGTGTTCGATTTTTCGTCTCAGATTGACGCGTCGGCGGGTTGTCTGTCTCTGCCTATCTGTGCTTAAGTCGATTATCACTTACACCCCTTCCTCCAATCATTCTAGTCTAGATTTCATCTCAGAATATTTTTGTGGTTTTGGTTCCTTCTGTATATATCCTAAGAATTTTTGTATCACTATTATAGTAATATTGTAAAAATGGTGCCACCAATATATTTTATAATCGACTGGTTTTATTTATTTCATTATTAGCACAAATTCACGGGAGTGGACTAAAATATCGAAATTCGGATTCCATAGTGGGTCTAAGATTGGAAAGTCAACGAGCCTTGCGTGATCAGAATAATAATACTTGTTAACATTACAATTTAATCACATTGTACAAATAGAATATTCATCCAATCATGAACAAGAAATCGTACGATGCTTCTAAAAAACATATTTTTCATCATTCTAACCTAAAAAGGCCGCATTCAAATACGGTTTTAGGGTTCTCATGATGAAAAATCATTATTGCCCTGTGCTTGCAGGCCAATTTCAGGCGCGGAGGACTTATATTTCCCTCGCTTCGCTCTGATTTGTCCTAGCGCCCGAACTGGGCGTACGCGCCCAGGGCAATAATGTACTATTAAAAAGTTTATCATTATTGATATGTTCATTGCACCGAAACCTGTATGTGGGTTCACTCACATGCCAAAAAAAAAACTATATAATTACATCTGCCGCAGTGAAAGTATGAACCATTTGATTGGTGAATCGAGTTTTCGGATGAATATTTTTGAAAATTGAATATGGTTGGAAAAAGCTTACTCACAAATTTTTAAAAATAAATTTACAGAATCTTCTGGGCGCCGAGGGGACGAATCTGCAGTGGCGCCTCATCACCAGTCATCTCATCACAAAATTATCTCGGGAGCTGCCTGACAAGCCTGAGCTCGACCAAGCGGTTAACGGAACATTACTACTAAAAGAGCTCTTCGTCGTTATCGGCTACTTTGCGGTCAACAACGCTGAAAATCAGGTACGAAAATTTATCATCAATTTTTGTTCCATGCGTATAAGGCCACTGAACGATATGGCCATACTTACCTCAACCGGTTAAACATTATGCATTGTTTACCAGGTTATTGACGCGGCTATGAATTCTAAAAAAAAATTTATAAAGTATTGCTCTCAAGCATCTTATAAATGGCTATGAGTTGTTTTATTTTGAGTGCAGGTTTTTTGCAAAATTTATATAGATACGTGTGGTTACAAGTGTGTTAGCAGAATCTTAATGAGATGCAATGATGAATCGTGAGGATAAGGATTTAGAATCTTTCAAGTGACGAAGTAAATATCTCATGTCTCATGGCCTCCATAGTCAAATATTTGAAGAGATAATACTTCTCTGCAAGATTGATGAATCTTATAACTGTCGTCAGTTGTCGTAAAACCGCTAAAAGAATCCTAATTGATGATCCGACTCAATTTACGAAATAAGACACGCGTGACTCACGAGTAGAAATGAGACCGCAATTTTCTAATCTATCCATAATTCAATCCTTATAATAAGACAACCCAAAAACTGGCTTCGAACCGAAAACTAGATGCAATATTTATTGCCTGACGATTGATAGAACGACGTCCAACTCATTCGGTTGGCGTAATCTCCATATATTACCAGAAATTCTCTGACCGAAATCAGGATTCACCGCAACATGGGGGTCAGCAAAAGCTGCAGTTCGATACATGTATATGTATAGTTAGTCGAAAAGTCGACATTCTATGCCAGAGATAAGAGCCGGTCAGACTAAAACGAGCTTGAATACAGACGAAAAAATTCCGCAAATCCGGCATCGTCACGAGAAATTGCGGCGAATTTGGTTTCATTGATAAAAAGCTGGCTCGATGTTGTACAAAACGGATCGTCGGGCGTCTTCTTCATGGTGAAAAAAGAATAAAAGAAAAATCTAAGGAAAGGAACTTTTTGAGCCGCGAGCATACAAGTAAAATCGACCGGTGTGCGCGCGCCTGTAGAATCCCTATGAAATAGCTTGTGCTCGTTTTTTGTTGTTGCCGGCTCTTGTCTCTAGCTCTTTATTTTTACTCGTGATTATTGTTTTTTTACCTCCCTCTCGTCTTATGTATTATAATATCCTGTGGCGGCGTTCTAATCTCGACGCCTCTTAAATTCCGGAGGTCTTCTCGGCGCCGCTGATTTCCTTCCTATAAGCTTAAATACACTATAATACGGCCAGTGGTCGCGGATTTATACTACTACTGTTCATCTTGTGATGGCTTTCCATCGGGAATCATTTTGATCATGTATGTTGTCTGAGTGTACCTGACTTTGATGATTTGGTTAATCACTCTTTTACTTAGTTTTTGTGAGGAAATCTTTCGGTAAATTTGTAAAGAAAGACTACCAATCAAGAAATTTTATATCTCCAGGAGAAACTGTGTGCCTTGACATTGCAACGAATTTTTCTCTATCGAGCTACAATATTTTTTCGATACCCTGTGCGTAAAATTACACTTTTTGCACAGTCTTTCGACTTCTGCTTGTAGTTCATCAAAAAGTATAGTTCCATATACGGGAGTAGAATATTTAAAAATTGAAAAGATATAAACTTTTTCATGCAATTTTCCGATGTTGGGTGCTCACAAAATTGTATGAAATAGTATTCGCGGCTCTTCCATGAGATTCTCCGCTTTCGAGCGATTGTCTCGACCCTCTCCTGTGGCTCGAGCCGAAAACCAATCGCGCTCAAAAGCGAGCTGCCACCTCATCAACTCGATGCGAAATGTACTATTTTTATCTATATTTCGAAAAATATGAATTTCTCGGGAAAAACCTGGACAACACGCACAGAAAAGACATTCTCGCGCACAATTTGTCAGAATTGTTGCATTTGATACAAGGGTGTAAGAACTTTTTACATCACCTTGCACGATTTTATTGTTAAGGTTCCCGCTTTACATCTGGATTTCGCTTACAAGCTCAGTTCGGAAACTGAAGGGCATGTCTGTTTCACTACGTTCGCCCATAACTGACCTATTGTGCCCAAAATGGGATAATACTATTTCTGCGCCCGAGCGATGGGTCTCCAGCGCGAGACGCAGGCGAGGATTGGAGTCATCACTAATTCAAAATAGTATTTTTCGATACGAGGGTGGGTTGCTTTTCAAGTGATTGTTTTCGGCCCGAGCCTTGGCGAGGGTCAAAATTGTCATTAATAAAACTTCACGCCCAAGTGTCGAAATACGTTTTTCGCAACTCGCTTTGCGCACGATCGTGCAAAAAATAAGTTTCACACCCGTGCATCAAACTATATTTTCTGACGAACTGTGCGCAAAGCACGCTAGCTCAGTGTATGAAAAGAAGTATATCATGCGTCGATTTCCAAAAATCTTTGTTCTTCTCGAAAATTTTGCTGCCGATGGCCAACAAGAAAACTTCGAACCTGATTGAAACGAATCTCATAGAGTTGAATAAAACTCTACTCTACTCTACTCTACTCATAATCAGCTTGTTATGTTATGCATCCCTCTAAAAATACATACTTACCATATTATGGTGCATCAATATCGATATTTAGCCAATCGAATCTCTTTGTGAAGTTGAATTATGGTCATCACAGAAACAAGTGGGACGAGCCCCAACATCGAACGCAAAAACCTCCCAGACGGTTATAAATAAACAGCAGCATATGCAAAAATTCTTTTCAAATCGGTCAACGACGAGAAAGAGCGAGAGAGATAGATGAGAGAGGTCTTTACTCGTCCCGAATGAATTCACTCTTATCTTATATATTTGCGTCCTCTTCATAATTCATCTGCTGGGCAATGAAGAATTCCCCAACCGACTAATGCGTTGTCGTCGACTCTTGATACTTTTGGCAAGCTAATATAGCATAGCCCTCCCGGAAAATAAACTAAATAGATATAACACATTTTATATACTAACATACCCATACTCTTTTGCACCCGCGTGCGAGTCTTATCGCGTCGGGTCGTTTGTCGCTGGCTCGTTTCGAATTTTTATGCAAAGTAGAGCGCGAGAGCGAATAAACTAGCAGTGCCTGCTCAATTCAAGAGAAGTGGAGGAGGTGGATTGGTAAATATAAAAAGAGCGTGAAATCGAAGTGCAAATCTCGAAATGCACCCGCGTCAATTCGCATACGACCTTGGCGTTTTTTGCATCTATTTTTTTTTCAATGTATTTTCTATGTTCTACGCAGAAAATGTTTAGGTTGGCATTGATAACTGCACGGCAAAGAGTGTTCACCTGTCCAATTTGGTTATTCAAAAAAAAAAAAAAAAATGTGTTTGTGCACATTTTGTTCTTGATACTAGTATTTTGTAATTAGGTACATGCTCCTCTAGATCAATGATTAGAGCAATAATCGAGTATATAACATTTTTTGTATACATCGGTAGTTAGATCGATCAGGATTATGAGAATCATATTATTCGCCAATTTGCAGAAGTTGTGAAGTACATCACTCACTCTGCTATTCTGTCGTTTGTATAAATAAAAGTTTAGAGTTTGATCTGCGGGTTAGGCGCTGTAGTCACCGTGGACAAAAAGTGAGCTAGATTCTGGTGATGTGCTGGAATAATGCAAGGTAGATGCAAAAACGCTAAGGGTGTGTCCACAAATGATGCATATGCGGTGCACTCGCGCATATGCGCTGTTAACGTGCACATGTGCAACGCACTGAATTTAGCATGGAAGTTAATCACAGTTGGCACGCAGTGAGCAGCTGTGGCTTGCACCCTAAAATTGTGCCCGCGCCAGTGCCTGCCTCGTGGCCGCGTCTTGACTTCCCGCGGTCCCATATATTTTCCGCATCGCACCCGCACTCGCGTCTTGCCTGTTTTCATACAATTCATTGTATGCGCCCATTTTCAGAGAATCACCAAATTATGGGACAGAGTGTTCTGATGGAACCCTGAAGCCCTGGTTTGTGGATCAAAAGGTGCTGGAAGGGTTCAATGATTGAACTTTCACGGTATTTATGCTGACGAAAATAACTGATAACATATTCTTTCAAAATGTGTGCGTACAATAATTAAGTGTAGAAGGCGCGACGCGGAAAATATGGTACCGGGAAGTCAAGATGGGACCACGAAGCGGGTACCGGCGCGAATCAGGCGCAATTTTAGGGTGCAAGCAGCACAGCTGTTCGCTGCTTGCCGGACTGTGGCTAACTAGTTGAATTCTGATTTTGATCAACTCTCAACGAAGGAAACACACAAACCAGCTCGAATCAGGGATTTTCTGATTCGAAATTTCTAATTTCTGCTCAAATCCGATGAGCTGCACATGTGCACGCATACGCATCATTTGTGGACACGCCCTAACTTGGCTTTTGCCCACGATGTCGGCCATAACCATGACAGCATTGCTTCAAGAAGTGGGATTTTGTAATGAACTTTTGGCCATGTTCCATCTTAATTGTGGCAGAATTCATTTTCTCGAGTTTTCTAATCACCCAACACCTCACAGCATTTTAAATCCTCATTTGTTCCCAATATACAGTACCCTGGTCAGAAATTATGCGCGTGCTTGTCTTAGAGTCATTGAATAAATCTGCTATGATCCCTATATGAAATAAAATTGCTCAAATACTTGCTTGAATGAGTCTTTTTTCGGGCCAAACATCGATCTCAAGATTGAATTTCACAAATTGAGTCAGAATTAAATATGTATATTTATATATTTGGCGCGTACAGAGAATAATGGAAAAGGGTGCATCAGACCGAGTTAGACAAAACACTTTCAGGATGCCCGCAAAACTTCCCCTTCGACGTATTCCGCGTCGGTGTTATACATGCATGTCTGGGCGATGGGCGCGCGCTTCGCACCAGATATATTTATCCATTAGAGCTGAAGCCCCATATATACAACTCGTCCAAGAGTGTATAATAGTTCAGGACGCGACGCTAAAGCTTGAGTGCATCGTCGCATTCGCGCAGACTCTACATTCATCACTCGGAAATGCAATGGAGGAACTCATCTCGTACGATACACGCATATATTTTTTACTATGATGAGACATAATTTATCGTAAAGTTTTATACTCTGTCGAAATACAAGATTTCTGAAGATTTCTGTTTCATTAAATCCAAGATTTTTCGAACTAGTCATGGAGTATGGATTGATTAATCTACAAATTTTGACAAATAAATTAGTGGATGAGTAATAGCATTGCAATCTTTATAATGCGCATACGCGTAATTCTCGTTTTGATACTAGGCTCGGACGATGCGAGACGAACTGTCAGTCATTTTCAATCTTGTAGATTGCGATTGTTGTAATCGAAATTTTCATAGTGAGTCTAATGGAGGATTTTGTAATGGAATTAGACCTTTTCAGTTTAAATTGGAATTGACAAGCTCTTTCGAACGTAAAATTATTGAATTATATTGCGAAGAAGAATTCATTGAACTGAATTACTGACAGCCCTTCGATGACCAATGAATAATTGATCGTGTAAGTGGCAATTCATTTTGATCGGCTAAATTTTGTATTTTCGTAATTCAACTTTCGGTATGTACTAATTGAAAGTCATTGTAGTTTTTCTATTTGGCTCTTGATGGCAAGCTTGAAAGCTTGTAGAATTATTCTATTTTAACCAGATTTATATTGATGATGATTGACTCTTCGAAATTTTGCGCAGCCCTTTGAACGAATACTTTAGTGAATTCCATCAGTCTGATGGGCTGAATTATAAAATTAAATGCACAAATCCATCAGACACTTCTTTCCCAATCTTCATCGACGCTTTCCGTTCTTGCTGGCATGTACCATGAATTTTTTATGCTTCCTAAGTGCATGCTTTCAAGAGTTTTGAGATGCAAATTCGTTTCCTCGATAATATTATTAATTCGTATGCCGGAATAAATTCATGTCAGCTTGGATATCATTATTGGGTAAACTTATGAATAATTAAATATGTAATCCAGGGGTGTTTGGAACTTTTTTGATAGCCCAAAGTGGTGTCCTACACTCATGCAGAAAATTTGAATTGATTGCTGTTAGAGGGTCTACAAAAGTAGAGTTTTCCGATCAAGTTTGAGTGCTATGTCAGGATCGTGATTTTTCTAGATTTACAAGGGGAGACCACGTGGTCCGGGTAAGAATCCAGAGTAACTCTATCAAATGGGCCTCCTGTCCAGAACCACAAGCAGAATCGTTAGCATTATGAGTATATCTATATATATATATATATATCACTTTTTAACATGTGCCTATATGAGCAACGCTACTCTGGTAGAAATCTGAGCATTTTTTTTGGCCACCTGACCAATTTTTGGCCAGTTTTCTTAGTTTAAGGCTAGTCCGTAGAGAATCCGGATATTTTACCCGATAGATGGCGCTTTGATCGTACTATAGTATATGTATGCATGTGCGATGGGAGATTATGAACCACTATTTTGCCTCATAGTATTTCAACCTCACATTTCCAACCCAAACGAGATACGGCAACTGAAACACCATGATATGTCCCGTCGAATGAGTTGTTCCAAACCCGGAGATTCATTCTAAATCTCCAGAGAATCGTAGTTCTTTGGCTGGCTGAGCAAGTTATACTGCTCGATGCTCACACTAGTTCAAGGTTTTTGCGAGCTAGATTCAGAATTTTCGGGCGTGGGAGGGCTCATTCAATAGGAAATTCCAATCCACAGGGGGCCTAGTATCTGATTTTGGCTAAATTTGTTTTGTTATTGAGGAATGAATCGGAATAGTCGCGGACGCGCTCTGTCCCACCAAAAATCGCCTTCAAGGTTTTCTCGATTCCTAACGGATGAAATGCCATGAAACTTTGCATGGTATCGTGTTATAAGATTTCACAGGTGGCCTAGTATCTAAATAACATATTCAGTACCAATAAAAGCGTATAAACAATAATACCGCTCTCAGAATCATTGGATGCAGCTGCAACCTGAAAGTACGCCGGTGCGTGTCTGGTTGCGGTTTTGCGGGGACTCCGGACTAGCCTCAAAGATGGCCTCATATAAATGGCCAAAAAATGGCCAATTCTTGGCCAGTTTTCTTAGGTTAAAAATCGTCTCATGTAATTGGCCAAAAAATGGCCAATTTTTTTTTCCATATTTCTGCCAATATAACCTCAAGAATTGACAATCAAGTTTCAAAATGGTAATAACCCAAAGATAAATCGTCTATTTCGTTTCTCGAGGGAACGGTTAACATGTATTTATGAATTTTTGAGGATTCCCCAATTAGTGATTTTAGAGCTCATATCACATATTTCAGGGGAGTTACACTGTATCTTTGGACAAGAGACCCATTTGACGGAGTTACTCTGGATTCTTCATCTTCTCGATAGTACAAAACTGTAAAAAGTCTTGGAAGAGATAGACGACCCGGACCCCGTGGTCCCCTCTTGTTAGTTTATTCGATCGGTCAAAAATCAATGGATGCTGGATAGTTGTTAAAATAATGTTATTACTCTTCTCCCTACCGCTCGTTTGGTTCGTAAATGTTTTTGGTACGTCAGAGGTTCTTGAAATGCTTTTGCAGCTATAAAATGACATTTGTAAAATGATGGTGACTGATCGTTTGATGATATTGAAAAGAATCTTCGTATAAAGTTCGGAGAGATGGCATAGAGTCAATTAGTGGATTTACTGATTAACTATATGCCAGGCATTCCTATTCATTACCCACATGATCACGCAATATATTTTAGGCAGACCACAACCAAATTAGACGGAAATAGACCGAATTAGACCGTGTTGGATCGAACTAGGCCGGATTTGGACGAATAAAGACGAATTAGACCGGAATAAAATTAAGTATACCGAAATAGACCACACTGAGACCATATCAGTGCTGCAGTTTTAGTACGGTACTGGTACGGTAATTCTAGTACGGCACTAGTACGGTACTAGTGTGACAATTTTAATACGGCACTAGTATGGTACTAGTATGGTACTAGTGCAGTTCCAGTAGTCCTAGCGGTACTAGTGTCGTACTATAATCGTACTAGTACCTAACGAATCCGCATACACTAGAACCGTGAGAGCTTAACAAATTTCGAGAGTTAATTCCTCGATTTTTGGGTGTTTTCTCGCACATGATCTTCTGAGAACCTATCCAAATTCACCAATCCGCTTCAAAATTGGTGTCCTCTTTCAGGACATCCAAACAAAGAAAATTTGACTGGTTGCGTCTCATCAAACGTCGCTCAGCCGAAATGATCGAGGAGATAAAGCAAGAGTCGAAAGTTGAAAGTCTGAGATTTTCCCATACAGGGTTGAACAAGAAAGACGGATCTAAAATAATTGATGGCTCAAGCACACGACATCAGTGAAGCAAAATAATCCCACCTGCACTCAACTGTACCTAGTAGAACTAAAAGGGTACAGGTGCAAGCACGTGCACAATGAGTAGCTGTGCATCTGTACGACCTTACACAAATTTCCTTACTACTTGCACAACTTCCGTTTCTTGTACACCTGTGCACCTTGAGAAAGCTTTCTCACGCGTTTAGCAACTTTTGCTCAACGACTGTTCTTCATATTACCCCATCTTGTTTCACTTGCGAGTCTTCTAGACTCAGAAGAGGAAATCCTGTTTGTATGTGTTAGTATCGACATCAGGGCTCGCTCATGGTGATCGGGGAATTTTTAGTTGTAATAATGAAACAAGGGATGTATGAATGAAATAATACATTGAAAAATTCTAATGATTTCATACCTTTAGACTGAGTATTATAGAAATTTCATTCATTTCCACATTCATCAGGGACTTGTCATAAATTCGCGAATTTGTTTTTGTTACAGCTTGTATTGCAGTCAGCAGGATCAGGCCCTAGTGTCCTGCAACAGCTTTGCACTTTGCCTTTTCCCTTTTATAGCGATCCTCGATTAGCCTCATTTACTCTGCCCACACTGCTCTCAGCAACTCATGATAATGCTGAAGCCGTTGCTATTTTGTCGTGTGAGATGTCGTATCAGGTGAGTTAATTTTACATCTGATTTATAAATTTAGATCAAAGATCTTTCTGGATATTTGACATTTTACGACTAGCGACAAAACCAATTGAATGATTCGTGATTTCACTTACAATGATCCTGGACATTGGGATCCGAAGAGTAAAGTCAGACTGCAAGTATTTCTTTGAAATCTTCCTTATGGACGCATACGAATTTTCATCAAGATCTTCCTTTTTCTAGTTTTTCGAAATTTTTTTCAAGAATTTTTCTCGACTGCTCTGTGAAATATGCAGTCTCAAATAATTGCACATATTACGGAATTGTACATTATGCAACGATGAGAGGTTGGAACATTTTGGGACGCGTAAATCAATTCTCCTTGCAGACTAAAATCTGACAATCTTGGCAGATGATGCAAACTAAAATCTGGCAATTTCATGGCTGAAATTCGCCCATATTTAGAAAAAACCTATCAGGCCAGCTATCATATACTAAGCATGTATACAAACCTGTGTATCTGATCAAACCCATTTCTTCTTACTTTTTAGCTTCTGGAAGAGTACAGAGACTCGGAGCAAGGAAAATTGAGTCCACTCAATCGTCTGTTGCGATCTTCGCCCAGTCCGTAATTTCTGTAGCCTTAGTCTATTTATCTCGTCAGCACTTTGCTTGTCAATGTAGTCCAAAAATTATTCAAATGTACTTATCAGTATTGTTGATTGCTGATAAAACTATAATTTATATTAAATTTGAGAAATGTTTTGTCAAACAAAAATTTGGTACTGTAACACTAGTCGGGTGAATCGATTCTACGATCCAAAAAGATGATCATGAAAAATGTATGCCCGGACTTTATAAATCTATTTACCCATAAGTGCTTAGTATTCTTCTAGCAGCTAGGTTCTATGGTTGGAACTTGTGATGTCTTCCATTTTTAATTTTTCTACTACGAAATTTATGATGCACAGAATAAAGTCTAATCACGAGTAAACTTTTTATGGAATATCAAGTCCGGATTATACTCGATTTTCATGAAATACACATATTGTTGACTGCAATTGCGTCAAAATGTATTTTAATTAATGTAATTTAGCTGATAATTTTTTTTCTCGAGTACTACTAGAGCAGATTATATTAATCTATTGGCGTAAAAAGAAACTCTCCCGTTTTGGTTGAGCTATTTTATAGGCTGGATATCTTTTTTTCTATGAATATCTGATCACACTCTGAAAGTAAAGGAATTGATACTTTTAGATGATTTCATTGAAAGAAGATAGATTGTATCGAGAGCAATTTTTAAATTGTACACAAGAAGAAGGTAAAAAATTATCAAATATATACGAATTAATAATACTGGATTCCGGTTGCACTACATTCAACAATTGCGCCTCATGTATGATTCCTGAGAACAGCAGTTCTAGTGAGCATATACTGATCAATCAAAAACCCTTAAATTATATTGCCGAGGGAATCATAAATAGATAATGCTCGTGTGGTGTCTTTCAGTTTTTTGTGATCATCAACTTTTGACTAAACAGAAGTGCTCGTACTATGGTTTGAAATACTAAGAGAAGTATGTGACAAAATTTTCAAAATCAATTGAATTTTCTATCTTTAATTCCCGGTATTTTGGACCAGTTGACCCTCAGTTATTCCATTTTCGCTGTGAGATGGAAAATTCTCTGTGGCTCGAAGAAACTGCTTGAAGTCCAGAAGACGTATATGCTCTATATATTTTTGAAGCTGGTCGGTAATCTGCTCCTGATGCAAAGTCGAATAATTCCTCTCACGTAGAGTTGGAGACGAGATTCGTAGTTCTTAAGTATCTATACAGTGGAACCTCGATTCAACGGACTTTCGATTGTGTGGATATCACGATTCAGCGGACAATCTCAAAAGGATGGTAGGTATACATTGTCTTTTATGGAGACGAACCCGCAACTTAGCGGACCCGCGAAATAACGCGAACAATTGGAGTCGAGGTTGGAGTGCTGGGCTATCAGATGTTCGATGCTCATCGTCGTCTCAAATTGTTGCTCACGACTTACGATATTTCGGCTATGCAGAATTTGAAACGATTGACAATCCGCAAGGAATATGAGATTCTTCGAATGGTAGAGTTAGAGGGCGTGAGTTTTTGGAACAGGTCTGAGAAGTTGGAAGTGTAAAAATCTCAAGTCGGCGTTATTTTGAGTGTTAAGGTGAAGATCCTCGAAGAGTATTATTTTCCATTGGTAAATTTATAAAACTATGGGGTGGAACCCTATGTAGCTCTAGAATGATGATATATACAGGAATCAATTTCAATAGCTATAGTAGGTTGTCAAAGTAGTAAAAATATACGATTCATAATCAGCATCCCATATAAAAAAAAATTTCCCACGTGGATTTGATCACTTGTAAGTGGTGAAAGTGAGTATGAAATTTGCTACTTGGATAACCTACTTGGATTATCACTTAGACCATGTTAGTAATTTGGACCCTTCCGTGCCCATTTAGCCTAAGTGGTGGAAGCCTTGTCCCACATAGACCGGGTGGGTAGAAACTTAGGTGGGATTTTTTCCTACGTAAAATGTATACAGATTTCGCCCACGTCGCTTGGCCATGCAGGTTGTCGATGGTTTTTTCACACCTCCTGGCTGGGCCAAATCCGAGGCCAAATCTGAGGTTTTACCCACCTACCAACTACCTACAAACACCATAAGTAGGGAGGCCTTATTCGGTAAGATTTTTTTTTTTTTTTGAAAACCGAAAAAAAATAACCTGCGTGCATTGTAGCAAACCGAAGGCTCAGCCAGAAGACTGATACGCAAGTTCAGTCGTTTTCCTCCCTGGACGGCAATGCGGCATTTTCTGCCCCGGCATCAGAGCGAAAAGCCACAAGCTTTCGATGACTGAAGAATATTCTTCATCTTTGGGCTGCGACATCTGATTAACAAGTGCGACGAATTGGGTTTTAGGTTTGCCCTTCAACAGAACAGTGTGGATTTTGAGACAGGCACTCATAAGACCATTAGGTCAATGTAGGAAGAAGCTAGAGTGTATGATTTGGGGCTGCCATTTTTATCTGACAAATATTGAAAAAAATGCAGAGTCAAGTTATGACGTTATGAATTGACGTCAGTATTGTGATGTATAGTACAGTCTCAAAATTTAAACTCAAGTTGGCAAACTTCGAGCACGAGACGCATCGTCTCATCTTTTCAAATTGTTATTGTATCGAAAATTACTCTAAAACCAGCCAGACATGAACCAACACAGTGTTCTACAGCATGCTCGTCGAATCATAATCTTATGTATAAAATGGGTTTTTGTTCTCCTGTTTTCGATCATCGCGAGATTTTGAAGGCTTTTGTGGAAGATTTGATACCTCCAATGATACCAGAACTTGAGAGTTTTCGCGATTATCTGTTGGACGTTTGCGTACGTGAGGATGCAAAGTTTATTTCAGAAATGTGGGTACTGGCGAGTGATACTGCAATGGAGAGGACAACCAGTGCTTGCGAGCGTTTCCATTCAGAATTCAATGGCTGTATCGATTGTGGTCATATGTAAGTATCTTTACTTCTCTTAATATACTGCAAGATATTCAGGGAAGGTCTACTCCACCTCTAGAAAAACTCCCTATATATAGTACTGAAAAGCAAAGCAGATTTTCCCGGGGAGCAAAGCGTAGAATCTATATAAGTTTCTTCATTGCAACCCTCGTGTCAAAAGTCAACAGAGTAAAAGATCAGGTCAGTGCTTCCGGAGAACTAATCTTGTGCGTCATTGACAATATTTTGTTACCAAACAATGCACCACATTTTTTACTTCCTCGTGTCATACTTGACTCGCTCAAAAACATGACGCATTTAATCGTGGAAGTTGATGTGATTCATCCATTTGGGGGAAACTTGTAATTTACTGCGTGGATTCACTAGAACAGATTTCGGTACTGAATTCTCAAACCTGCACTGGAAAACTTGGCACCAATGCTAAAAGTCGGGTGAAGAACTGCCATGACCGTGAAATCCACGTTATATCAGTTGTTAGTACGCGAGAGACTGACTACGATGTGGATTTGGTTCCGTTTAACAGATAGAGGTGAGAGGGAGAGTAAACTCTGAATGAAAGAATTCATATGGTAATGCATGTATTCTTTTCCTCGTATCATAAACTGTTGAAATTGACTTATACAGCACAAGAAATAGTATAGACACAACATTAAAGACACTGATGCACGGTGACGGGTAGATCTGTATATACGATGGGCTGAATGATTATGACACGATCGGAGCGAGTGATATAAGTCCTTCGTGACAATAACCGCGTGAAAATCCTCTTTATAAAACGAAATATCAACCAACTTAGAAGGCACTCGATAAAGCCAGTATTTGACAGAGCCTCCGTCGCTTTGATTGTCGAGCGTTGACATTCCTTACCTAGAACCACAAACAGAACCACGAAGCATCAATATATGGAAAACCAACCCGAGTCACAAGATATGTGTCTCAAATACTAGATCATCGAGAATCAAACATTTCCCCACCTTGAGCAAATTGTCTCAAAGTCGATCGGCTTCAGAATGGCTCCGAGTGGTCGAGCCTCTAATGACGTCATATGTGCACGCAGGTGGCGGCTTACCACGGCTTACTAAGGAGTAGCCGTGGCCAATGCCAGCTTATATGGCTAGTTTTGCGTCAAATGCGCGCTACTGCAAGAGACCCACCACAGGTGCAAGTAGACAGGAGTAGCCAAGAGTGGCCTCGCTAAGATGTAAAAGAGTATAGCATATCGTGGGGCGATGTTCTACTTCAAGCTACTTCTGGCTACTGTAGAGCTTATGTTGCGGGCCCAACAAGCGACCAACGGTAGTCAAATAGTAGCTCGAAGTAGCCACGAGTGGTCCGTACAGGGAGAGAGTAGTTGGAAGTAACCGATATTAGCTGGCATTGTAACCCAGCGCAGGACAGCGCTACTCGCTCACCCTGTACGGACCACTCGTGGCTACTTCGAGCTACTATTTGACTACCGTTGGTCGCTTGTTGGGCCCGCAACACAAGCTCTACAGTAGCCAGAAGTAGCTTCCAGCGACGACGAAGTAGCTTGAAGTAGAACATCGCCCCACGATATGCTATACTCTTTTACATCTTAGCGAGGCCACTCTTGGCTACTCCTGTCTACTTGCACCTGTGGTGGGTCTCTTGCAGTAGCGCCCAGTAGCCGCAAAACTAGCCGTATTAGCCGGCATTGGCCACGGCTACTCTCTAGTAAGCCACCCCCTGGACGCACGTCTCAATATGCCCCATGCTATTAGCATAGGAGAGTCCAAACTTTTATTCATCTGATCGACCAACCCTCGGACCGACCATTCAGAGGAATATCCTAATTCATATGGCGATGGACCTGAATGCTAGACTGATATTTAGAAAAGGGTGCAACCGTTCTCAGGTCTCAGGGAAATCTATTGTTTCACTGTTAACTAGGTGTGTCCGTGCTTGCGGACAAAATGGGGCGAAGTGGTGTTTGGGGGAAGTCGTATGACAGCTCAAAGATTTTTCATCATTACATGAACATTCTGGGGTCGGAATGTCTCAATGGCCAGATTACGAATCTTTTGTGTATTTTTCAGTGTAAAAAACGCATTCGCAGTTCTCCTTCGTGCGTCATCTGGACTCTTCGTAAGATGTAAAATGCCCAGTTTTACATTCTGAGGGTTTTTTGACTTACGAGGTCCACGGAGTGTGGGTCACGGATTCGACTGAGACTCTGGAAATACTCTGGTATTCATAGTCGTTTCTAAACCGAGGGTTAGAGTTTGATCCGCGGCTTAGGCGCTGTAGTCGATGCAGCCAGATTATGAGTTTGAGCCCTCGATGTTGGGCTGCGCCGGTATGATGCAGAGACTTTAGTTCATTTATTGGCCGCCCCGACTACAGCGCCTTAACCGCAGATCAAACTCTAACCCTCGGTTTAGAAACGACTAAGAATACCAGAGATAGTCTTCTTTCAGTGCCAAGAAATGGTACCCAAAGCCACAGAGTCTAACACCCAAGCATTTTCCAGCTGCAAGGGATGACATTAGCATTGCTCATATAGGCCCCATGTTGAAAAATGATGTATATAGACATACTTTTATGCATAGATTATAGGCTATAGCTTAGGAACTCTTGAGCGTTAGACTCTGCGGCTTTGGGTATCATCTTTTGGTGCTAAATGGAGACTATTCCCAGAGTTTCGGCCATGACGTAACAATGACATTATACTTCGAACTTCGCTCTCGAGATTATATATATAATACACGTAGTATTTCCTCAGCTGCTCGCCAGATGACACAACGGAACCTTTAGAGTGAGAGAAAAAAGCGGGGATTTGCCGCTCTGCGGCTCTGCTGTCTCTCGCGCTTCATTCTTTTCTCCGTTGTCGCCAGATACACATCGAGCGGGTGAATTGGATTGCGCGTTTTTAATTCGCGGTGCGTTTTTTCGCGTAAACGGAGTAAGAACAAATAGTGTGTGACGCTATGCCGAAGAGAAAAACAAGTGTGGATGAGTACGACGACCTCCTCAAGAAGAGGAAGGAGATCGAAGAACAGCTCGAGATCATGGCCAAATCGCGTGAAAACCGTGATGAACGCGAGATACCCGGGTCCGGGGATGATTCTTCTTCGTACTCATCGAGTCAAGTGGAGCAGCCTTCTGACGTGTCTGAAGACGAGGATGAAGAATTGCTCGGTTTCAAGGTGAGTTATTAGAGAACACGACTCGTACTTCAATATCTCCGTGCGCGTACGTCTAGACAAAAGACAAGTTCGCGCGGGTAATGTGAGCCATGCAATAACAAAGCTCCTAATGGTTCTCCGAGCGTTCATTGCACATGCATGAAATCGGCACGCCTCTGCAATCGAAAGATTCGCAAGCTAGAATGAACCTACGAGTTATTACTTTCGTGGATATATTTTGACCTTAGTATCGAAATTGGGTCTGCTGGGCTCAATGCAGGCCACATGCTTGCAAACGCACACCGAAAGCACGGGTGACCGTTGAGCGGCCGTCTTTGGTGTCGAGCGCGTTGGAGCGTGTTCCGATTCTCGGAACTACATCGAGCCAGCTCTTATCGCAGTTGCGATCGAATCGCCTCGATGCCCCGGCTCCCTCTACGCATAGACATATACGACAGTTATATACTGTTCATATGCCTTTGTTTTGTTGCGTACGACAGGACCGGTGGTAATATCAGGCCATATCTTCCACTGGAAAGATTGTGATTCGCAAATTATCGAAGTCGCGATTCAATTCTCGAGCTCTTATAGATGCTACCTCGCCATAGCGCTCGCTTGGCGGTAGAATAGCTAGAATCGCACTTGAATATATGACGGTTTGCTGCATCCTGTCATCTTCGTTACAGGATAATGAGCCGGTGCAAGCAAACGTCAACGATACTCAGGACACAGATAAAGAACATAATGAAGAGGTGGAGTCATACAAGCCCCTACATCCAAGTCTTCGAGCGGCGCTTGGAGAAGATCCAAATGAGTCTAAAGCGTTGAAAGTTCGTATTCATCCAGACCTCATGAAACGTTGGCAATATTATTCAACAAAGGGTCTCAAGAAGGAGGAACGTGAAAAATTGGAGAATAAATACAAGGTTCCGGACGCTCTGGCAGCGCCGGTCCTTAACAATGAAATCCCGAGTAGGATCCAGAAAACGACAGTGACAAAAGATGGTTATCGCTATGAGAGGCAAAAGTTAACCAGTCAAGCCCTAACTGCTCTGGGGGATGTGACAACCTTTTTAGACGGCCTCGCAGACGGATCGGAGGAATTTGATTACGTGTCCAATCGATTGGCAGATATTGGGAGCTATCTTGCGCGGGTACAATTTCTTGAGACTACATCTCGAAAAGCTAATATAACTCCCAGACTACCGAAAGAGGTCCAGGAAGTCTTGAACAACACGGTCCCAGACACCATGTTGTTTGGAAAAGATTTGCCGACGCGAATCAAGGAGCTGAAGGATGCGGATAAATTGTTCAAGGAATTCGCTCCAAAGAAATCACAGAGCAAAAATGCTCCTGCTCAGGGCACTAAGCGCTTTTTTGGCAACAAAGCTTCGGCGAATAAACCATCGGGAAATCAAGGATCCCAGGGAAAGCCTTTTTTTTGCCGGACCAAGTTTCAACGCTACAAGA
This sequence comes from Eretmocerus hayati, assembly GCA_029851415.1. Classification (NCBI taxonomy): domain Eukaryota; kingdom Metazoa; phylum Arthropoda; class Insecta; order Hymenoptera; family Aphelinidae; genus Eretmocerus; species Eretmocerus hayati. The sequence goes on from CM056744.1 coordinate 97,047,791, forward strand.
AGAATCAAGAGCCCAAAGGCTCTCAACAAAAGGCAGCGAAACACAAGGAGGATTGACGGAACTGAACAAGTCGCAGGTAGATTAAAATGATTTTCTGAGGCTTGGGGAGATCTCACCACAGACTCATTCGTTCTTGCTACCATCAAAGGTTATAAGATACCTTTTGTTAGAAAACCTCGGAAAAATAATTTCAGACCTCGTCAGATCAAATCAGCTCATGACTCTCGTCTTATAGAAGAAGCTATTCGTTCTTTGATTGAAAAAGGTGCTATTCGTCAATGTGTGGCAGAAAATAATGAATTCTTGTCTTCCTATTTTGTCGTTCCAAAGCCAGACGGGACATACAGGTTCATACTTAATTTAAAGAGGTTTAATGAGTTTGTTCAGAAGTTTCACTTCAAACTGGAAGATTTGAGCACTGCTTGTAGACTGATCTCTCCAGGTGACTATATGGTCACAATTGATCTTAAAGATGCCTATTTCCTGGTTCCAGTTGCATCCTCACACCAGAAATATTTGAAATTCGAATTCCGGGGAAAGTTTTACAAGGCTGTGTGTCTGCCGTTCGGCTTATCACCTAGTCCATACGTTTTTACAAAACTAATGAAGCCTGTCATCAGATTCTTGAGAAAGCTAGGTTTTAGGGTGGTAATCTACCTTGACGACATCCTCATTATAGCAGAGAGTGCTGATATTTGTAGAAAGATGACTAAGATAGCAATAGATCTCCTTGAAAAGCTTGGATTTGTAATTAACTTTCAAAAGTCTCAACTGGAGCCAGAAACCACTTGCAAATACTTGGGTTTCCTTATTGACTCTAGCAAAGGAGCACTAAGCCTAACTCAAGCTAAGAAAGATCATCTCTTAGAGTCTTTACATACCTTTTATTCCAGATCAAGTTGCACAATTTTGGAAATTGCTCAATTGATTGGAAAACTTGTAGCCGCATGTCCGGCTGTTCACTACGGATGGCTTTACACTAAGGTCATGGAAAATGCAAAATTGTTAGCCTTAGAGGAAACTCAGGGGGAATATACTAGATCCTTGCAGCTTTCTGATGAAGTTAAATCTGATATTCTTTGGTGGATCAGAACTGTCCCTTCTAGTTTCAAAATTTTCAAAGCTCAGCCGTTTGCAATCGAGATATTTAGTGATGCATCAAATTCGGGCTGGGGAGCAACCGATGGAGAACGCAGCTTCCACGGAATGTGGTCTAGAAGCGAGTTACAATTTCATATTAATTTCAAAGAATTGTTAGCGGTAAAGTTCGCATTAGAAAACCTAGCAAAAAATTTGCATTCTTGTACAATACTTTTGAGGATAGATAATACCACTGCCATTGCATATGTGAATAAGATGGGAGGTGTGAGATTTCAAAAGTATAATGAATTAGCAAGGTTCATATGGCAATGGGCTGAATTAAGAAAAATTTGGCTAAAAGCGTCGTATATACCATCGCGCGAAAATTGTGAAGCAGACAGACTCTCCAGAATGATTAATCCTGATGCAGAGTGGGAGCTATCGCAAAGTGCATTTCAAAAAATCATAAATTTCTTGGGTAGGCCACAAGTTGACATATTTGCGTCTAAGAACAACAAGAAATGTGAACTATATTTTTCGTGGTTACCAGACCCAGAAGCTCTTGAAATTGATGCTTTTACTGTGCCTTGGGGCAGTATTTTCTTTTACGCTTTTCCTCCTTTTGTTTTAATTCTAAGAACATTGGAAAAAATAATTCAAGACCGAGCTACTGGTATACTGGTAGTACCTGAATGGTGCAATCAGCCTTGGTACCCTCTTTTTTAAAATTGACAGTCAGCGAAGTCGTAAAATTTGACCCTAATCCTTCCTTATTGATTTCTATGTGCAGAACAGTGCAACATCCAAGAGCAGAACACTTGGTGTTGGTGGCAGCAGTTGTATCAGGCAAGCCTTCGTGAGGAAAAATTTACCTCACGAGTCGATTGATATTGTCCTCGCTTCACTAAGCAGCTCAACTCAGAAGCAGTATAAATCAGCATTGTCAAAATGGTTCAAATTTTGCGTTGCTCAGGCAGTTAATTCTTATGAACCGGACCCCAATGACATCTTGCGTTTCTTAACTTCACGTTTTAAAAATGGTGTGTCGTATAGTACACTCAATACGGAAAGATCAGCGATTGCGTTTATTTCTGCCAATAAATCTACAGAAAATGAAATCGTCAAACGTTTTCTCAAGGGTTGTTTTAAGCTGAGACCACCAAAGCCAAAATATGCATTCACTTGGGATGTTACAACAGTGCTTAATTATATCGATAGCCTCGGCTCGAATAATGAATTATCATTTAAAGTATTATCTTACAAACTAGTAACGTTGCTGGCTTTAGCAACTGCGCATAGAGCGCAAACTTTGTCTAAGATTAGAATGGAAAACATACGATTTAATGTAGAAAGTTGTGAAATATCGATAACGGATATCATAAAGACATCTCGTCCAGGTGCAGAGCAGCCATTTTTTGTGCTACCAAAGTTCCATGACAAACCGAACATTTGTGTTTTTTCATGTTTAGAAAGCTATATTAGCAAAACAGAGAAGATCAGAAAGGATCAAGAATTTCTTATCTTGGCCTTGAAGAAACCCTTTGGGTCTGTAACATCTCAATCGATTAGTAGATGGGTCAAAGGAATGATATTTGATGCTGGCATAGATACCAGAATTTTTACAAGTCATTCCACAAGGCATGCCGCAACGTCGGCTGTTTTTTCCAAGGGCATCGATTTCGAAATAATTAGAAAGACAGCTAGTTGGTCAGCAAGTTCTAGGACCTTCCATAGATTCTACCATAGACCGGTGTTAGATCAAACTAGGCATAATTTTTCGTTAGCATTGTTAAGCTCTAGTTAAATAAGCAGGACCAAGTTGTATACTTCTGAGTCGATATATTAAATAAACTCAAGTACAATCAATTCACTTAGTCTCTTCGAATTGTCAAAAGATCTCTGAAGAACTACGTGTATTATATATATAATCTCGAGAGCGAAGTTCGAAGTATAATTTTAGATCAAACGAACTTACCAAGTAAGTGAAGTTCGATCGTAATTATACGAGAACTTCGCTCGAAGAGATTATATCCACACCCTTACCTTGGATTGTGAATCTTTCATTCACAAAATTCACCCGCCCAAATCACCTTTTAACAATTCGTTTTCATATACTCATAATTATGAAGCGCGAGAGACAGCAGAGCCGCAGAGCGGCAAATCCCCGCTTTTTTCTCTCACTCTAAAGGTTCCGTTGTGTCATCTGGCGAGCAGCTGAGGAAATACTACGTGTATTATATATATAATCTCTTCGAGCGAAGTTCTCGTATAATTACGATCGAACTTCACTTACTTGGTAAGTTCGTTTGATCTAAAATTATACTATTGTTACGCCATGGTTTCGTCTTAAGGAGGTTCGCGCATATTTGAACAAAATGAAGAAATTGCTTAAAAGTTACTTATATTAATAGATAAACTAATAAGGAATCATAATCCATCAAGAAAAGTATGGGTTGGCGATGAAAATCTCGAGTAAACCCGTTTAGCAGAAAAAATCCTTACACATGTTACCTTATGGGATAAACACGTTAAAACCAGCTAGTGCGGCAACTAAACGACCAAATGCGACAATCAAGGAATAATTCGACGCTATTTTACATCATGCGTTCAATAGTGTGAAAAAATTGATACGTTGGCGATCTAAACTTTGAGTAAATTGAGTTCAAAGTGAGTTTTGAGCGTGGAGCAGCGCGCCGCATTGCACAGCTTGCACTGTGAGTATACCTATATGTAGCGTCAGGATCGTAATGAGAAATAGGGCCCCGCGCGCGGTACTTACGGCACCACGCGCGCGAGCCTCCTTAATCCACGACCCGCATTCCCTGGCCTGGTTATTGCCAAAAATCCCGACGTGGAAGCTCAAAAACGAGCCCGGGGTCTGTAATTTTTTGTCGGCAAAGCATATTTGAGTAGCCCCCCCCCCCCTAACTAGAAAGTTCTTGACGCTGTTTTTGAACGGCAGAGACTATTGCTCAGCAGATTGATAACCGGTTTTCATGCCGAGAATCGTAGAATGAATTTATGTAAAAAAGTATGGACATACGTAAGAATCTTCGTGGACTTCGTAAAGGACTGGTGCGGGATTTTTCATTCCATTTGTTTACACCTATTTACACCTGACGATGGCGTTTCCTACAGTGTCGAAATCATAGAGTATGGTCGAAATCATAGAGATATTACGAATATCGTAATATCTATCTTCGTAACATCTCTATGGTCGAAGTCCGTCGCTAAGAAGTTAAAATTCTGGTAGCGAGCAAAACTCGTCGCCATCTGGTGATGTGAGTCCGGAACGTGTAAGTTGCAGCAAAGATGAGGGAGAGGAAACGCCGATGATGGCATAAAGCTATAGGATTTACGTATCTTTGCTAATAATCTTCATTAATCAGCTTTGAGACAATGAATCTGCATGATTCTCGAGATATGCACCCTTGAGTATGTCCCCAGAATGTGTGCAAAATTTGGTAAGGATTGGGTCGGTAATTTCGTCAAATAAAGGTGCGGAAAAGCTGGTTCGAGTCGCGGTAAGGAAAGTGTCTTCACCCCAATAACTAGATAATATAATCTATTTTCTCGAGATCAGAAAACGATTGCACCCTCTCTAAGTATCAGTGTAACATTAAGGTCAATCGCAATATGAATTATCATACGCCTCTGAACAGTCGGTCCATCGGATGAATAAGAGCTTGGGATCTTCTAGGCTGATAGCACGGGGCATAACGAGACGTGTGTCGGTATGATGTAATTTAGAGCTCAACCACTTGAAATCATCCTGAAGCCACTTGACTTTGGAACAATTTGCTCAAGATGGGGAAGTTTTCGAGGATTTTTCCTCGAAAAGCACCATGTTCAACTGATATTGCTCTAAAATACATAACCTTTACTTGAGGGGGTCAGAAAAGATACAAGATGCTTATTCAGTTAATTCGATGTTCAGCACCATTCCTTCATAAAACGGATCCCGGACTCGACAACACGCCAGTTTAGTCGATCTCAAAATTCTTATACGAGAATTTGATAAAATGCTCTGTCTACTCAATTTTCCCCGCATTGTTATCAATCTGATTCATAGACTGGCGCGGACTGCAAATTAGTCGTCTGTGTTTCTCTGCCATTTGAGATTGTGACACGGAGGCATTGTACGAAGACAAATGTATCAAATCCGCACGTTCTATCATAAGTTGAATTATCAGATTCAGACGAGAGTTTGCAATATTTGAATAACAGACATATTTCATAATCTCAATGATATGGCTATCGTTGCGAATTTATCTTCGCTTAACGAGGCTTGGATCTGCAAAGCTGATGGAGTCAATTATCCGAAGTCAATTGGATTTTCATCATTCAAAATTTGGCCATTTTTTAATCTGTTTCAAGGTTGATGATCAATGTGAGATGCTAGTAAAGCTTTCTTCGAAGCCGAGATTGACCAATCCAAAGACACACAATTTTCAAGTTTGCTACTCGCGCCTGGGCACTACCATATGTGCACTCCATGAATCAGTCCTCAGATGGAAGCGGTTCTCCAAGACGGAAAAAATGGCCCAAATTTAAACCTGGCAACACTACTTGTAAACTTTGCAGAAGTTAAGGAAAAGTTTGAACAAGTTCAGAAAACGGTCTCCTGCCAAGTTCGGGGTCATCTCATATTTTTTTGTGCATATAAATTTTTTCTGACCATCAAACTCTTAAATAACTTCTTAGTTATTTTAGATGATAGAATAATCCAGTATTGTCATTTATCAAACCTGTCCCATAAAGTTGTTAGAATTTGATGATAAACACCTTTATCGAACACAGATTACACAGTTGATTAAGTAGCGTAGTGAATAAATCAGACACAGATTACAAATACGTAGTAGAATGACAAAGAGAGTGTAATAGAATAACGTGCTCGTAGCAACGGGCTTGAGAGCCGCGAGCTGACTGAGCTATGCAACTGCATCGGCGATGGCGATGGTCCTTGGGTCCATTCTTGACCTGAAGATGCCGGAAGAGGTCCGGCCCTCGGCTGTGGGGGTCGAAACCGCACATATGTTGGAGCCAAAGAATCGGCGTATTCCAACACCCTTCCTCGACGATTACATTGGCCTCATTGCATATCGAGGCCACTATTTTCTGCCAGTGTTTTCAATCGGTTGTTGCCAAGTGCTTGGTGAGCATATCTGTCAGCATATTTTCAGTCGGGCAATATTCGAAATCAATGATAGCTTCTTCTTTCAGCATCTTGATGAAATTGTACTTTGTGTCAATATGTTTGGTTCGATGACTGAACTTCTTATTGTTCGTCAACTTCAAACAACTCTGGTTGTCTTCGTAGATAGTCAGTTCATCAATTTTTCCGCCGAGAGGTTCTTCAATCAAACGGCGTAACCACAGACATTCCTGATTTGCCTCCGCCAAAGCGATGTATTCTGCTTCTGTCGATGATAAAGCGACGCAAGTTTGTTTTTTACAAGACCAGCTGATGGGAGCTCCAAAAAATTGGAATAAGTATCCACTATTAGATTTGCGGTCTGATCTATTTTCTGCCCAATCTGCATCAGCATATCCAACGGGTATTTTCTCGCTATTTTGGGCACCAAATATGAGTTCACAATTTTTAGTACCTTTCAAATAGCAACAGATTCTTTTCACTTCGTCCAGTCAACGGACAAATGTGATTGGTTATACTGGCTCAAAATTGAGACACTAGCGGCTATATCCGGTCTCGTGTTAACGGCGACATACGAGAGAGCACCAATAAGTTGTTGATAACGCTCACTTCCTTCCATAGGAGGTTGGCCTTCTCTCGCTTTCAAGTAGACAATATCCAGAGGTATATTTGATATCTTTGCGTCTTGCAATCCGAATCTTTCCAAGATTTTATCGATGTATTGAGACTGTTTCAAACAGAAAAAAATCTTCTGAGTTTCTCCTCACCTCAATACTCAGATATCGTTGCAGCAATCCAAGATCAACGAGGTTGAACTTTTGTTTCAACTGATCGGCAATCTTATCGACTCATACATCATACATTTACGAGTCGTTACAAAGAGGTTGGTAGTTTTTGGTTCTTACAAGCAAGGCTTGATGTCAGTTTTTTGAGACGGTCTTTCATATTGCCAAAAATATTGTAGCTTGGATAGTTTATTTTTAGCAATGAGAGACCGTCTCAAAAACTGTCACCAGGCTTGTCGACAACGGAACTGTTTTGGTTGCTACGCCGCCCCACGACTGTCTCCACTTCGTTGTGAGCCTTGATTGCGAGCAGTCACGTCGGTACTTAACCTTAAGAGATTTTCCGCTGTGTATATTGTGTATTGTGTATAATTGATCTACGGGTCTACGAGTCTACGAGTCTACAATAACCGAGTCATCCAGTTCATATATTGTGTGCGTAGTCTACTGCCCAAAAGCCCTGCCGTGCTCTCAAAGAAAAGCGTTCAGTAAAATTGATATTTTTTCACTGCAAGTCCTTCCATGACTAAAGTTTCGATTCGGCAAAGGGGCTGATTTTTCAATCTCATAATTCAGATTAGAATATGAGGCCCAACAATTTCTGAAATTCGCCGTTCTCAAGAAACAATTTCCCGTTACCTTTTTGCAATGTAGTCAACATTGTTTCAACCTTTCAGCTCATATATTTGCGTGATATCAAGCTTATCAGAATTTTATTGAATAAAAATTTCTATTAATCAACAAGTCCGCCGATGAATTCAGCATAAATCAACCCAATCTTGCATCTCTCAATTTTTTCATAGTATTTTCCGAACGTCAAACGTTTACAATGTGCTTCAACAACCATCTCTGATACATGTTAGAAAAGTCCAAGGAAGTCAGTCTGCAACTCTTGATTGAGTTTTTAGTGTATGTTATTGTCGGCAAAAAAAGTATATTTGTTAGCCAATCTATTGTCTGTCATCCCTAGTAAGCAGATCCGATTCAATTTATTCATATCACAATGTGGTTTTGGATATACGCGGATCGCATAGTTTGTGATCTCGGATTAAGTGATCGATCGCAGATCTATAGCCAGAAGCCCCTTCTGAGTGGGTCGATCGGCTACTGTACGGTCCTTTAGATTTCTTACTAGTAACTCAAGGAATGCCTTCCTACTGAATATACAGTTTTGCCTCTGAATCCATGGTAGAAATCTCTCCATAAAATGTAGAATTGAAACTAAAATGCGCTGCTAAATGAGATTAGCAGAATGCTTTCTCTTAGCGAAATAGTTTAAGAGGTTCACTGAAACTAATGAGAAATTTGCAAAACTGATCAAATTCCAAAATGATGATTGGGATTCATACAAAATAGTTTTATTTTTTAATCTAATTTAATTGCATTTCATATCACACTCACAATCCAATGATTGGATCCAACCAATCGATGTAGAATGAGGGAAAAGTATCTCTCTAGTCCATTAAAAGGTGGATAGATTAGTTGTAGAGGGAGATACGAGGATAAAATGAATTTCAGCTGCAATTTTCTTCTAATATTTTGGGTTATTATTACGAGATTCACTTTTAGGGGAAATAAGATGACCTAAACTGGGGTTTTTCATGGAAGATATGTAGTCTGGTTGAGGGAAAATTTTGATATAGTTGGTGAAAAGATCATAAAAATGGAGTTATTTTTAAAAAAATTGGATTTTTCGAGAATAAATTGGATTTTGAATGTATTTAAAAGAATTTTGGAAAATTCGGTATCAACTAATCGATTTAGAACGATGAAAAAGTATAAACTTAGTTGAGTAAAATTTGTATATATTAGTTTAGGAGGTGGGTAATAGCGGAAAATGAATTTTAGATGCGATTTCCTTCTAATATTTTGAGTTATTATAAGGAGATTGCCTTTTAGGGGAATTCAGATGACCTAAACTAAGGCTTTCCATGGAATATATATAGTATGGTTGAGGGCAAATTTTAATATAGTTAGTGTAAGGATTATAAAAATGGAGTATTTTGAAAAAATTTCGATTATTCGGGAATAAATCGGATTTTGAATGTATTAAAACGGATTTTGAGAAAATTCGGCATCAACCAATCGATTTAGAACGATGAAAAAGTATCAACTTAGTTGAGTAAAATTAGAATAAAGTAGTTTAAAGGAGAGATATGAGGAAAGTATGAATATTGAAAAAAATATTTTTGTATATTTTGAGTTATTTTTGTGAGGAAAATAGTTATGGGGATTTGGGCTACCTAAAGTGAGGTTTTTTTAGCAAACCGTGTAATTTGGTTACAACAGAATTTCGATAGAATACGTCTAAACATGCTCAAATTGCTGTTTTTGTTGGAAATTTTGGTTTTTTAATGAAAATTTGCGTTGATGGAGTTTGAATGGAATTTCGGTATTAACCAAAAGATAGATTGAGCCAAAAAAACCATAGCCTAGGTAATCAAAATTGGGGTAAGGTGAAGTTAGGAAGAGATATTTTAGTATGAAAGTACACAATTTCAGCGATTTTACCTCAAAAAACGTTTAAATCAGATTCGATTCGGAGAGGAGACCAGACAAATCACTGGTCTCATCTCTGAGTGATTCTCTACAACTTGTAGAAAAGCAAAAATCGATAAAGTGGAGTGTAGAAGAGAAAGCGTGGCGCAAAAAAAAAACAACACACATACACACACACAGACACAGACAAAGGGCCGGAGAGATGAGTCACTGGGGGGTTTTTGAGGGTTATAAGGGGAAAAGTGTTACTTACAATCGTTAGATTTTGGCGAGAGGAATAAGATGGTTAAAGCACTTTTTTGATAAGATGAATTATGTTGAGGAAAATATTGGGTTGAATGGGAGTATTTTGAAAAAATTTGGATTTTTCGGGAATAAATGGGATTTTGAATGTATTAAAACGGATTTTGAGAAAATTCGGTATCAACCAATCGATTTAGAACGATGAAAAAGTATCAACTTAGTTGAGTAAAATTTGAATAAAGTAGTTTAGAGGAGAGATATGAGGAAAGTATGAATATTGAAAAAAATATTTTTGTATATTTTGAGTTATTCTTTTGAGGAAAATAGTTATGGGGATTTGGGCTACCTAAAGTGAGGTTTTTTCAGCAAAACGAGTAATTTGATTAAAACAGAATTTTGATAGAATAGGTCTAAACATGCTCAAATTGCTGTTTTTGTTGGAAATTTTGGTTTTTTTATAAAAATTCACGTTGATGGAGTTTGAATGGAATTTCGGTATTAACCAAAAGATAGATTGAGCCAAAAAAACCATAGCCTAGGTAATCAAAATTGGGGTAAGGTGAAGTTAGGAAGAGATATTTCAGTATGAAAGTACACAATTTCAGCGATTTTACCTCAAAAAACGTTTAAATTAGATTCGATTTGGAGAGGAGACCAGGCAAATCACTGGTCTCATCTCTGAGACATTCTCTACAACTTGTAGAAAAGCGAAAATCGATAGAGTGGAGTGTAGAAGAGAAAGCGTGGCGCAAAAAAAAACAACACACATACACACACACACACACACAGACACAGACAAAGGGCCGGAGAGATGAGTCATTGGGGGGGTTTTTGAGGATTCTAAGGGGAAAAGTGTTACTTACAATCGTTAGATTTTGGCGAGAGGAATAAGATGGTTAAAGCACTTTTTTGATAAGATGAATTATGTTGAAGAAAATATTGGGTTGAATGGAAAAATTGATCAAATATTTGCTGTGTCGAAAACAAAGCTTTCTCTTTAGAGAAAGCAAAACTAAAATATGTATAGCCTAAAATTAGTGGATTTCTACCAGGTATATTAAAATAAATTTCATTCAATTCATGTCGAGACGAAGCACACTGTAACCGTCAATTCAATTCAACCGATCAACACAACGCTGCGCATATATTAGTTTGTGTATAGTTGCAGCACTGCCGAATGTTTGCTTTGACAATGGGCTCTGGATTTTGTGGGGGACCAAATGCAAACAGCGATCGAATTTCGAACGTTGAAGAAATAAGCATTGATAGACAGACTTGCATTTGCGTCTCTCTTTGGGGGATCTCTTATTGTCTCATGGGATTTTGATTGAGTTATCGTGACTGCATGCAATGCCAAAATTTTCCAACTTTTTATGAAAGACATTTCCTATGCCTATGTAATGTTTTTAAGTGCAATAATTTTTGTGATTGGGACCTTACTCCACTTTTTGAATCTCTGAATCAATCATCACTTCCTGAAAATCACGTTGAAAAAAAATTCGAATTTTAGCTCAAACGAGTTAAGGTAGTTGTCCTGCAACTACGTGAGTCAAAGGCTACCTATCCTCGATTTTTGGTAACATCGATAATGAAAAATATATAATTTGGTCAAATTAGCGTGTTCTGCACATCAAAAAGCAAACATGAATGGGCTAAGATACTTTTATGATCAAAACCCGTTCGAACGAGGCGATAATTTGCGCATAAACAGAATTTTAGTGGAAGCCGTTACGCAATTTCGATTTTCTGATAGCTGCCGCAGAAAAACTGAACGATCAATCTCGAGCAGACTTAGGGAGAAGGTTTGTCTCTGTACTACCTTGTTCTTCCTGCAGTTTCATTATTTTCTGCTGTGGGAATCAGTTGTGAGACTCAAAAGTGTGTCGTTTTACGTGCTATCTCTCATAAGCCTAATGTTAAATGAATAAGTATAGGTCAGTCGAACGAGTTTGTACAGGGAATATCAGAATTCTGACTCAAATTTTTTGAGCAGAATGATGCTGGAAACTGTCAAAAAGTATGATTTTTTTGTACTATTTCCAGCAAGGTAGGTCAGTCCCGTATACCTCAAAATAAAATCCTACAAGAATAAATTGATGGAACATCTTTTGACAAAATCGAAACCCATCCATAAAGCTCTTTCAAGGCACCAATCAAAATTACATTGAGCCCAGTTGTACATGGATCAGTAAATGTTCATAATCGATTAATGCTGGAATCAACCAGTTAATGCTGTATTTGACTATAACCTATAGATCGACCAGTCCTGGAGCAACGATAGATTTAACTTTTTGAAATACGACGAGCGTGTTAAATAACCCTTACTTATTACAACAATTTCAGAGTATAGTATTTTGTATCACAAGAGCGTCTACTGCAAGTCGAATATTTCGTCTAGCAATTGACTAAACGATGGATGAATATGATTACATTTAGCCATCGTTCGTTCACCTACTGATTAACATTTTTAAAGTTACTAATCGTAAATAATACTTCTTGGCTGATCAATCTCACTCAGTTTTGAACTCATGTTCCTCGAAAATAATAGAAATATCTCATCTAAGATTGTGAACTCGAAAGTAAATTCGATTGCCCACTCAAAAATCACCAGAAATGCGTACGCACAGAATTTTTCGAAAATAATTACGGGCACAGTCGGGGTCATCGTGGGATGCTCGAAATTTAGCCTACATTTTGCAAATGAGTATCGAGAAGAATTACCCTTACTGTCTCGGAAATTTTATTTCACGTCAAAAATTGTATCGAATTCGGCAAAGAAGTTTAGTGAATTCCAATCGATTTTGCGGGCACTATAGGGTAATTTTTATCGTAAATGTACAGAAGTGCTGGGTGCGCTGGTTGTACCAGAGACTCAATGATGAGCTATTTATGTAGGTAGCCGAATGTAACTGCGTAACCTCGGCAAACGATTCCGTCGTAGTGATCATAACAAATTAAGGAAGTACCGCCTCTAAGAGATTTAACGTTGAGATTTTGATGAAACTCGTCACACACTTCGATTTTAGTGTAAAAAGACTCCATGTAAATTTTGGTGAACTCCACATAGCAGGTTTTTAGCTGTATCAGGAAACTCAACGCTGAGTTTTTGACAGAAATCTTTTCATAGATATAAAAGCCTTTGAAATTATCGTACACTTTCTTTCGAAACAATTGCCTATCTCATTCATATGAAAAAAAAGATCTTGGATGGAAATAAGACATAAAGTCACGAATATGTCAAGATTAGGACAAAATGTCAAATTTTGTCGATTCCTATTACCAGAACCATGACTGCTGGGCTTACAAAAATTTACCGGGAGCTTCAAGTGATCGTAAGCCAACTATTAGAATAGTAATCAGGTGATTCTTTTCAAGTAGGAAAAAATTCTCCCCTCCACTGCGGTGCGGTACTTCCGCGATAATAACAATCTCCACTTCTGTATTCGATCAATTCGTTTCATGGACAGATGGAGTTTTTGCACTCAATTCTCGACATCTCACCTAAGTCTAACGAAAATTTTGTTATATCCATATTGATAAGAAGTATATTATTTGATTCGTTCCGATTGAGATCCTCAATGTTGATTCAGGGTAGAAGTATACACACCTGATGTAACCGTTCGGCACTTGCTGAATCATCTTTATCTTCACTCGTGGTGATATTCATATCGAGCAGAGCAACATTACTGTAAGTGGCATGGGAGGAACCATTTCTTTGGTACAAGAAAAAATTCGGAAAAATTACCCTGACACCGTAAAAATTGCCATTCCTAGGTGGCGCAACACATGATTGCCGGCATGGAGGGTAATTTTACCTTTACCAGACTGGTAATTTTTATCGAAAAATTCTGTGCGCATGCACACATTTGAAATTAATTGTATACACTTACAAGGGGAGGACCGGACCTTTGGATCACCAATCTTGTCCAAAATTTTTTTACTGTTTTGTATTACCTAGAATATGAAAAATCCAGAGTAACTCCGTCAAATGGGTCTCTTGTCCAAAGATACAGCCACTACGATTAGCATTGCTCATATAGGCACATGTTAAAAAGTGATATATATATATATATATATATATATATACTCATAATGCTAACGTTTCTGCTTGTAGTTCTGGACAGGAGGCTCATTTGACGGAGTTACTCTGGATTCTTCATATTCTAGGTGACAAAAAACTGTAAAAAAAATTTGGAAAGGATTGGTGATCCAAAGGTCAGGTCCTCCCCTTGTTAGTCGGAACATCTCGTTCCACCGAACATCGAAACGGACATATAAGATATCCTTACTACCATCACCCACACGATTAACGATTTTCTTTAGCCATTGATTTTTGAGTATTGCAATCGACTATGTAGTACAATACCCATATACCAATCTCGCTCCATTAGCCTCAGCCCATGACTGACCATCAAATCTCCGGAACGCGATAATCGTCGGCCACTTGCATCATCATCATCATCATCATCTCTGTGTATAATACCCTTAGCCTATCTTCTTCGCATCATTTCCATTCTTTCGCTCTCTCTCTCATTCTCTCTTTCTTACTTCAATTTTAAATCGGGTCACGCGACCTATAAACTCACCCTCGTGCAGCAGCATGAGCCCATCATTTCGTCGAGGGAAAAATTAACGCTACCCTCGATCAGCCCTCAAAATGTCACATTGTCATATAGAATTGCACCCCATGCAGAGTTCATATTATTCAACTCGAGCATCTATATACATATTCAAGACACTGTCGTCATCATCGTATACGCGAATTCGAATGTCAAATCTTCATTTCCGCCGTAGCTCACCGATTCGGAAGAAATACTTCCTGCATTCTGTCTGGGGTTCCCGGTGGCTGATTTTTTTTTTCGCATACTCAGGCCCGTCGTCGTCGCGTGTACATATATAAATATATAACAAGTGCTTTCTCGTAAATTCCTACGGTCTATTCGAGATTCTCTTTTTTTTTTTGCCCCTTTCAATTATTTCCACGAGTACTCGTCCTTATCTCGCCTGCCCGCGCGCAACTCATTTGCCTGCGATTTTCATTGCTTGCAGTCGTCTCTTGTCTCATTGTTCCTCCGAGTCGTACATATACTTTTTACCCTTCGCGTAGATTGCGCATAATGCACGCTACGATGACTACGTTGATCTTGAGTCTTTGAGACAATTCGTCACTGCAGGGTTGTTCTGATTTCAAACTCTGAGCACAAGATGAATTTGTTCGTCTTTTTTTTTTTTCTAATAAACCTCTTTTTGGACTCGTCGTTGCGTTTTCGGTGAGGTTACTTTTGACGCTCATACGTTAAGATATTTATCGAGTATCTATTGATAAGTTGACAAAATTCCAAAATTATGCCCGATTACTCTCAACGAGTGTGCGGCCTAGAAGCTTCTATTTGATCAGTCATTTCCATAATCATCTGTCTGAATAGTCAGAGTAACAAGCTTCTATTTGCGTGTTTGGAGTGAAATCCGTCAAGTTAAAACAAGAAGCTTCTATTTACGGCGGGATCTTGAGCTCCAAGATCAAAACTACCGAACTCGGTAACTAAATGAATATTGAACGATTGTTGTTGTCACATAAATCAGAATAAATTATTACACTAGCTCTGGATTAATCCTATTGTTATCTCAACCAGAGGGTGTTGATATTCTGCCATAAGCAATATATTGTAATATGCTCGCACCATGATCTTAGAAAGAAGGAACGGACTCACAACTGATTGGGAGTTGTCGAATAAATCAGCTCGAATTATTGGATGTCTGGACGATGCCTTGATTAATGATAAGCTCATGGGAGCATAGTTTTCAAAGAGTTTATCGTCAGCTTTGAGTTACGGGGAGGGGGGGGGGGGAGATTTTTTTTTCTATAGTTTGATCCATGAAACAGAAGCTATTTTAATTTTTCGAGGGCAGAACACAGTACCTAGATTGACCTAATCTTCCAGTAACTTGATTTTGATGGACAGCGAGTATATTTCAGTCATTAAAGATATTCACAGTTAATCAACCAAGATCCAATCTCAGTCTAGTGTACAATATATTGAAGCAAAAACTTGCGGAAGTGTAACTGTTTTGGATGTACCCGACAAATTTTATTATTTGGCATGTTGAGGTTGTGTAGCACTTTTAGCCAGTTGAGGCTTGGCAGCTTCTTGTGTGGATCGGGGCTGTGTAGTTTTTCTGATGGGTCGAGGCTGTGTGGCTTTTCTATCAGGTTGAGGCTGTAAAGTTGATCTGCTCAAGATACGGAAATTTTTTGTGCAGATCGAAGGTGTGTAAATACTTTATCAGGTTGAGACAGTGGAATTTTTCGACAGAATGGAATCGTGCAACATTTTTAACTGTCCGAGGCTGAGAGGTTATATTTTCAGCTTGAGACTGAAGTTTTCTTAGCTGGCTGGTGGATTTGTGGGTCATCTTCTTCTCCGACTTTGTATGAATTATAGTACTCATGGGAAAAATGCTTGATGATATTTTTCTCGCAAAGATCTACGAGATCTTCGTACGTATCTTCCAGCAACCATATGACGTCGGAGCATGCTTTATCTTGCTTTATATACAATTAAAATGTCTCCTAATTTGCGTCTCCTGGCCTTTTCCGAATGACAAGGCATTCAAAATTCTGCTGGAAAGATTTTCTATACATGATTTCGTGACCTAGTTCCTCAGAAACAAATGACTGTTCAAATGAAGCAATGCCAATAGGTTGACACGAAAGTCTATAAGTCTTTGTAACAATCCTGTTCCAAATCATATTATCTGCTTATACCTTGATATCCCAAAAGTCATGGAATTTTATTTGAATTACTTAGTACTTCTGATAATTTCCTTCCGCAGATCTGATAGCATCGCACCGTTCGGCTTGAGAGTGAAATTTTCTTTCGACAAAATATCTCTCCATTTGAGAATGAACAGAATCACCCTCCAGCTGATTGTGTCCACTTTCAAGAAATGTGAGAACATTTCGATCCTTCATCAGAACTTTTTCAGGTATATAGGGGGCAGAGCCCCCCACATTCCCTGCCGGGGGCTTTGCCCCCTGGACCCTGCTCCACCCTACTGTGCGTCCTCAACTAATTACAAAATTGCAATATTGACTCGTCAAGACCCTGCGTAGTTGAACAACGATTGCCCAATTGGCAAATTTCTGTATCGTGAGCTTGTTAATGGCGTGTTGCTAACTTTCCTCTGATTATTATGAAAAATACTATAAGCAACTATGGCGAAAGTTTTCCGCCCTCTCGCGCGGTGCTCGTGCGTAAATATGTGGTTAGCAAAAACCGCTTTGATGTCGTACTTAGCCCAATTATTCTTTTAACGTGCATCAAAATCCGCGTGAAAGGGATACTTTCACGCTCATTATGTAACAAAATAATTCATGGCAAAACCTATCTACTTGATACTTTTTTTAAAAAATTGTCGAGATAAGGGAAATTGGTTGTCAATAGACAGTCATTCGAGGTCACGTAGATCATCAACTACTCTACTCCAGATGTATCTACGCGGCTGTGTAAAAGACGTTCAAGCTTGAAGCCACAATTTTGTCAAGAGGAAGTTCACTTGACTCAGTCGATGTCCTCCGAGGTTGAAAAGTAAGGAAAGGATCGCAGTCAGGGTTAAGTCAAGCGCGCAAAGGACACGCGGAAGCTTTTATTGTTTTACAAGTTCGCATCCGGAACGACCACCGATTCGATTGTACCTTGAACTATATCTGTGCTTTTGCGGCACCCTGTATCAGTCTTCTTTCCCTCGCCAGACGAACTTTATCCTCGTAAGACTGAGCTAACTTCTAAATTTTCCAATCGAAAATATTTTACTAGCCTATATCGTAAGGTCGTGGAAAGCGTCGATTCTTTGAGTTTGGTCAATCTGTTTGGTGAGTATGATAGAATGGAACACGTTTATCTCTGGGTAAGAACTCTTTGTGACATGAAACTTTTCGATCTCATCTGTTCGCTAGGCTCGTCGATTACATAACAAAGAACCAAAAAAATTTCTGCTGTCAACATATCGACGATACCACAAAATTCCTACATTTTTATATCAAACCATTTTGAAACCATCTCATCCACAATTTGCAATTCGTCAATAGTTAACGAAAAAGTATTCAAATAGTAAATTCCGATTTAAATCGTATCAACTCTTTGTGATTAGAATATATATGTACAACACTTTGTTAACGAGACCCAGTACATTCACCAATAGTGAAACCGATCAAAACCGATTAACAAAGGACGAAAGAATTCCCGCTGGCATGGGCAGGCTCAATTCTTGATTGCTGTCGCATTGCCGCCAATAATACAGAGTATCCTCATGATGAACCACCAGCCTTCGATTAGAACTCGACTCATGATGGACTTTATGTACCAACTACGCAAGTATATTTCAAAGTACACACGCGACAATGAATCTACGAGCTTACCCGCCGAGTGACACGCTACTGTAAAGCAAAGTTTCTATACATACGAAGCAAAGTGGGCCGGACCCAAATGAACAAATTGATCCATGCGGACAATGGGTCAAGCGAGCGCGTCCATGCAAGAATCGAGCAAAAGAAACACGCCCACACCTTATGCGATGCATCCGTATTCGCGAATTTTGCATGCCTCGATTACCCTCTAGCAATGTTGTGCCACCACGTCCGATTCAAACCGCAATGTCTCATGCAGAGTTATTGTTTCAGATGTTATAATGTATGTACACACGTTGATCGGTCGTGATGTGGGCTCTCTATTTCTGACTTGCAACTTTTTCACGGCAAGGTGGCTCTGATGAGTATTTTGATCGGATACTCAATTGCGATGTGTAATTTGTATTTTTTTAGAATACGAAAACTGTTTTTTGTTTATCAGAAGTTGATTCATCTTTTGATCGGGAAATTCATATTTTTGCTACACATTTTACCGGGAATGTTGTGGGATCTCTTATATCATTTTGTGGACTTTAATGTTGAGTCAAAATTTTTTCGGGAAAATCTCAAAATTTAGTCGTGGAATGCCTTTCATTGAGTTTGGGAAGATTTCAAGTAGTGTAGAAAAGTATTGCAAATTGAGCTCATTTGGACGCTCAGAGGCCAACTTATTCCGATTTTACGAAAAAACCATGTTATCTCATGAAATTTGGACCCTCCTACACGAGGCAAAATTAAGGCACACCATTCCAGAAAATCGCAAAAAATCGAATTCTTGGAAATCTGTTATAGATTGAGCCCAAAATACTAAACTGACAAGTCTGGTAAGTCATTTGTTGTAGGCCTTGAAACAAGTTTCAAAACGAGATATTCTGGGCTTTAATCGTATTAAGACGAGTCAAAGTTATGAGCAAAACGGAAACGATGGGGCCAATTTAGGCACACTTATCCTATGAGTTAGCAACTCGTATTACCGAAGCTGGTTGAGTGAATATCAAAAATATCCAAATAAGATAAGAAGACGATCTTAAATCTATGAATCTAAAATAACGAAACAAGTATTGGTCCTCGGGTTAATCTCAGATTGACACCTCATTTTGGTCGCGGAACGCAATAATGTCAAAATGTGTTTTATCGTAAGGGTCGATGAGTAACTTCTGAACCGTGACAAGCAGAACTTAACGCTCGACAATGAATGAGCCCGGACAAAATACGACTAGTAAACACAATCCAAATGAATTTTGCTGGTGAACTCATACACGCAATACGACATCAGGCGAAGAGATTCGTCCTCGAGATCAACACGACCCTTTGCATCGCGCGAGCTCATTGCACGGAGACAACATACACAATCAATCAGATGGTCACTGAGGCTTGACTATGTCCACATTCGTGGGGACACCCTCCTCTTTATATTTGCGTAGTTTTTCTACTGATGGCGTTTGGTTGTCACAGTAGCAATCACCATCAATCAGATATTGGTTATTTTGATGATTTTTTGCCATTATTGATGATCATATTACTATTTCAAAACTTTGATCGATGAATTTGTAGGTTACAAAGATTCATGTTGGATTGTCTTGCTGTATCTTGGTCAACCGAATACAAACTTATTCCAATGACCAAATTTCAATATTATTTTTGAACGAGATGTGAAATGGGTGATTATCTTTCGAGGGATCTGCTGTTTTGGAGCTTTTAAAGAAAGAGCAGTATCATGCATCAGGCACACTTTTTGCATTCATTTCGATTTCAATCATTTTATCTTTAATACCACACCTTTCTTCTTTTTTAAAAGAACACTGTTGAATTATGTGTCTCTCTGATGAAAAATTTTATGAATGGAAACCAATTTTCAGACCATATTTCAAATTCGAAGTATCATTTTCACTACTTCAATCATGAAGTCGAACAATGGAATCCATCCGTATTCCTCAACATAACTCATACATGTAAAATTTTCATTCTTCAGCCTCGTTCCTCTTTTTATTTTTGCAAATTTTTTTCATCACGAAGAGTGTCGACGAATAAGAAGAGTACGACGACAGTTACAGTGAACCCCTATGTTTTTATTTTTCCGTTTCCCCACGTTGACATTCATCTCTTTTTTTTTCTGTCTTCCTCTATCGCTCCGGATTCAAGAGCGAAACGCGCACTTGTGTTTATGATGATGGGGCTCACGCGTCATTGCACTCGAAGGCACGCGACGCACGCTCAGCTAGGCCATCTGTGCGGAAGGTGCACCAAGCCAATGAATTGATTTTTGCTGTTACTCAAGCGAATTTCGAGATTTTTACACAGAATGTGTGACGCGCTCTTTTTTGCTCGGTCCAAATATCAACTTCTGGCTGGACATTTAATAGTACATTTCGATACAAGGGCGTAAAACGTTTTATTCGCGTCCGAGTGATGGGTTTCCGGCCCGAGCCGCAGGCGAGGGTCGGAATCATCACGAGGATGCGAATAATAGGTTTTACGGCCGTGTATCTAACTATACTTTTCGATAAACTGTGAGTAAAAGTCGACAAACTGTGCGCAAAGTGCACTTTTACGCACAGTGTATCGAAAAATATTTTTTTCGACCGATCTTTGTATTTTCTCTTTCAAATCTTCAAGATTTTTGCACATTCGGACTTTTTTTTATTATTATTCGAGCTTTACAAATCCATTACAAGATTTATTAGCCTTAAAAATGAATAGAAAGATGCCTTAACTGTAAATGCTGTGGTTACAAAATCAATTCGCATGAATGCAAAGATTTCAGTACAAATCTACACGCATCAACGTTGGGCATATGCAGTAGTATGCCCAACGTTGATGCGTGTAGATTTGCCCGTAAACCGGTTGGGTGAGCATTTTAGATGTTTGACATTTCCACCAGAGATATACAAATCGACAATGCACCGTGTATGATTCATATTGAACACTTTTATTTGATTATGAAAATATAATTCCAGGACCCTATAAAAATTCCATTGTTCACTTGTTAGAAATTTCATGGGACGCTGAGGCACAAAACATATGACAAACTCTCAAAGAAGTCTGAATGTTTAAAGTTAGCCCCGTTATTTACGAAATTAAGGAGAAGTACTTAGACTTTTGTAGTAGAATATGCTGTAAAATCGAGTTTTACTGGATACCTTCACATGTTGGCATTATTGGCAATGAATTAGCTGATACACTGCAGCTAAAGAAGCTAGCCTGTTAGTAACAGATCCTTGAATCAATAGTTGTCCTTATCAATCTCGTTACATCGGCATCTTGCACTATCTACGATATTAATTCTAGCTAAAGAAGCTGCCAAATTATAATGACCAGATCTACAATGATTAATCATGACGATCAGATTTCGGGGAAAGTTAAACTGTGGAACCAAGGTTTCGACTGTTGTTTATAGTAGGTTTGGAAATACAATTTCCCTTCTTCTCCTGCTAACTTGTCAATAAAGCTATGTGTGATAAGAAACATTGAGCTCTTAATATGCGACGGAAATCAGTATACGGTATGCAACTATTGATACAAGGATCTGTTACTAACAGGCTAGCTTCTTTAGCTGCAGTGTATCAGCTAATTCATTGCCAATAATGCCAACATGTGAAGGTATCCAGTAAAACTCGATTTTACAGCCTATTCTACTACAAAACTCTGAGTACTTCTTCTTAATTTCGTAAATAACGGGACTAACTTTAAACATTCAGACTTCTTTGAGAGTTTGTCATATGTTTAGTGCCTCGGCCTCCCATGAAATTTCGAACAAGTGAACAATGGAATTTTTATAGGATCCTGGAATTACATTTTCATAATCGAATAACCGTGTTCAATAAATCATACACGGTGCATTGTCGATTTGTATATCCCTGGTGGAAATGTCAAACATCTAAAATGCTCACCCAACCAGTTTACGGGCATTTTTTCAGGATTGAAATGTAGCAACACAACTGGACAAAAACTGGCCATTAGTCGCCCGTCAAGGTATCAATTCAGGAAATCGGTCGTAATTAGAGTAGTTTCTAACCATTTAATGCCCGTAGCCGATGTAGCGTGAAGAAATGCGACCACGGGCATTTTCTGAGCATTAAATGGGCAGTTGGTTGGGCAAAAAATTAACCTAGAAAAATGGGGAAAAACAATACAAAACGAAGTAAGCTTGAAATCGTGTCCTCCAGTTTCTAGACCAGCTGAACGACGATCATCTTGGTTTCCAATAATCTTTGATTTTTCATGGTTCCGCTCTTCTGGCTTGCTGTCATGATAAGTGCCACGGATTACATGGACAATTTATTCCATGACTTGAATTTCTTCAACATTTTTGAGTATAATGTTCAGTGCATCATCAATCATGTGATTTTTCGAGGTTACTCATCAACATAGATTTTTTTGACTTCGATCAAAATATAATTTCTCCAGTATGCCCGAACCTAGTAGTTCTCGTGTGCGGAAACAGCGTTTGCTGAATCAAGTTTTTGGCGATGGAGATGCAGCTGTAATTCAAGATTCAGAAAACTCGTCTGAATGGAGTTCAAGACCATCTTCGCCACAAAGATTACATGAAAATAATCCAGTTCAAATCCAAAATTTTTCTGAAAAAGGTTCACGATCATCGTCGCAAGGAAGTGTGAACAAAGATGATCCAATTCAAGCTCAGAACTGTCAAAATGACAGTACAAATGATGTTATTGAAGGTTGTCAAAATAGTGATGGATCAGATAACCAACTGAATGAACTTATTCGTCATGACTCAGGAGATCAATCACCTATCAATGATGACGAGTTGTCTGCTCAAAGCGATGATCATAACGACTCTGTGGAAAGTAGTGAAGATCAGAGTGAAAGTGAACAAAATGTTACTAATAGTGATTCAACCGATGAAGAAAATTCAAGGTCTGAGGAAGGATCTGACTCATCCGCTGAACCTTTGGAGGAAGTTCCAGAGATACTTGCCCTTAAGAGATGGGCATTGGAATCTAGAACACCATCTAAACATTTGAGTTCATTATTGCTGATTTTACGTGAAAGATTGCTGCCCCAACTACCAAAAACTGCAAAAACTTACCTTGGCACGACTGATGCTGTGTATGTAGTTAAACCCATGATTGACTCAAAGTATTGTGAGGGAGAATATGCTTATTTAGGATTAGAAGAAGGACTTCAAGCGTGTATAAATGTGGATCTTCACCCCAATCACATCATTGAATTGGACTTCAATATCGATAATCTCAAACTTCATAAAAGTAGTGCGAAGATTATGTGGGCTCATTTCTGTAAAGTATTCTCTATTCCTGATGTCATCTTGCAGAGAATGGCATTATAATTGAGGGGCAGCACTTTTCTGTTCAAATCCATCGTTTCATTGCCGATACTCAAGCTAGATATGCAGTCAAAAATGTTGAAGGACATACTTTATCCTGTGGTTGTGGTAGATGTAAGGTTGTGGGTAGAATAGTTCATAATGTTTTTGTTGTCCTTGACCTCGACTGTGAAAAAAGAACACCCGAAGGGTTCAGAAACTATGAGGATGTGGACTATCACAAAGGTGCATCTGTACTTTTGGCTCTTACGCCTAATATCAACTTTATATACCAATTCATTTTAGATATAATGCATCTAATTTACCTAGGAGTTGTGCCCAGAATGCTGTCTCTTTCATTGAAAGGTGCACCCAACAGCTCTGTTATAAGGTTAAGTGCACAACAAAAAACAGAACTGAATAGGCGAACCACAATGATAAAGAAAGACATGCCTTTTGAATTTAAGAGAAAAATGTCATCAACAGATCACTTTGAAGATTACCATGCTGTAGATAACAGATTCTTTCCCCTCTACTGCTGCCCAGTAGTTTTCAAGAAACTAATCAACAATGACTATTACAAACACTGGGTTCTTCTGCATGTTGCTACTCGTATGTTGTCTGGCCCTCGTACAGTGGAAGGAGCCGGCCAGGCGAGACAGTATATGCATCAGTTTGTTGAAGAGTCTATAATACTGTATGGTCACGTATTCTGTACAATCAACGTTCACTGTTTAGATCATCTTGCAGATGATGTGGAAAGAGCAGGGTGCAATCTGGACTTACTGACTGCATTTCCATATGAAAATGAGTACGGCAAACTGAAAAACATATTACTCTCTCCTCACAGAACTGTTGCTCAATATTGCAGGAAAGTTCATCTTCAAAGAAGCACAGGCCAAATTCGTGTACTGCCTCAGGAGTTGAGTATAGTCAAAAATACTGTTCGGGCTTTTTTGGGGCCAAAATCGTCACCTTGCGTGATTTGGACCAAAAAATTATTTTAGCCCCAAACGAGTTTCAGTGGGTCGTTGCAGTTGGTTTCCACTTGTTTTGGCACAAAAAGGAAGTAACTAGAGCTACGTAGCTCAAAATTGAAGCCGGACAAAGATATGTCGAGTTTAAGGGGTCGCGGAGGGGGACGGAATGGACAGGGACGGAATGGTCATTTCGCCACTAAAATTATTCCCACGGCTCGACAACCAATCGTAGACTCTTTCCCGCATAAATTTGCTCTAATACAAACAAATACTTCAAGAAAATGTGTTTCACAAAGCGATATAGCGCGTTGAGGAGGAGCACAACATGGGGACGGAAAGGACAGAAAATTTTGCACGCCATTTGGAAAACACGTTCATGTGGTGCACTCGGCCGCGGATTCGAGTTTTCGGCTTATGCCGCGCAAGAATGATGTGTATTTGGGTATCTAGGAATCAACTTCGTTGGTTAGAAAGGCTCATTAAACGATCGGGGACTTTGCCGACCTAATCGGTGCTGTGCAAGCAGTTTTGGCGCAAATCCGTCTCCAAAATGTCGGATGTCTGTGCGCGAGCTGAGGGCTTTATTTGGATTTGCAAAGTGGTGGAATATGTTCTTTGAAGTATTAAAAATCGAAGTGCATAGCTACACATAGGGGTTTTTGTCTCTGCAAATGCGTTGCAGTGAATGTAAGAGTCGAAGGTGGGTTGTCCACAGGGGACGGAATTGACATTTCGACCCTTTCTGAGGCACTAAAAATTACGGGGACGTCAGAATCGACTCAAAAACTATCAACATAGTTGCGCACCAGTAGAATACACCTCAGAAAATTGGTACAGTGCACATCCCGACCCATAGAAACTTAGAGGAACATGGAACACGGAAAATCCCACTTTCGACGGAATTACTGATGTATGGATGGTTCTTTTCTTGCTTATTTGTCATGATTGCTCCTTCATATGAAAAATAATCTTATATGACTTTCATGAATCTTTCGATGCTCCAAATAACTAGTCACTTCCTGTGATAATATTGATATCCTTGACCAAAACGACAAATATCGGATACTTCGCTATCCTGTAAGGTAAGGTTAATTAGTACATCGATTTCGACGGGAGAGAGAGATGATGGCTGAGAATACGTACTCAACCGTCACAAGATAACAAACAAGAGTTTTTGTATGAAAGCTACATTATAAGCCAGGATCTGTGATGGTTACTTATTCGCATGCGTTAATATTTACTCACTAGATATGATTTTTCACTACTCTAACCTAAAAATGCCGCGTTTGAATGGAATTTTAGGGTTCTTGCAATGAAAAAATATATCCGCCCCTCGCTTGCAAGCCCATTTTGGGCACTGGAGGACACGTCTGTCTCGCTTCGCTCGATAGACAAACTGTGCTAGTGCCCAAAATGGGCTACCGCGCTCAGTACCGAAATATACTATTACAGATCTGTATTCAAACTTTAGTGGCGAACACACTCTCACGGAACTTACCAAGTTTGATATGCGCTTGACTATTATAACTTGAAGTACGTTCAACCACAGACTAAATTGCTCTTCGCATATCTCCCAAAGGGAATCGTTATAACGTGTGCAATAGGCAAGGAGATTTTGTTCGCTGAATTGATGAGCAAACATGCGTAATTTACGCAGATTTGAAGCACGTGGCATGCACTGAAGAGGAAGTCACATATTAATTAGCTATGTATGAAAAAGAATGAGATCATTCAGAATATTCTGCAGACGTGCTACCATTTTTTGAGTTTTGTCAAGTTCAATGATCTTTACTATCTATTACTTAGATTACGGATTTTGTATCCTCATTTCTTTCAGAAGTTCCGTTGAGATGGAAATTTCATGTGAAATTCTAAACAAACGTTACAAGAACTATTAATCATAATCAAAGCGATTGAGAATTTTGTATCTTTTCCACATATCGTACAAATATTCATAAATGAATGAAGAAAATCCATGGAGACTCGATTTTACAAAACTTCCCACATCCCATGGAAAATCGTACTCAAATACGATGCTGATAATCAATGTACCGTTTCAAAGTACACTCAAGCTTGTGATACATACAAAGTGGCTGGCGCACAAAACTGTAGGTACTTATCCCAGGCTTGCGTTTTATAGAGTCAAGGGATAACCTCCCATAGCCGCAAGGGTAAACAAACGTTAGATACACTAATCAGATAGGAGGACAGTGGCGTTCGTACCCGTTGTAATTAACCGCAATCATTCTGAGCAAACACCAATCCTCCCATGTGCGTCAAAATCGGTTAACTATATATTGTACGTATATCATCGGTTCGCTCTCTTCATGTGCAAGGTTATATACGGATCAATATTTATCATTCGGTTACATTCGGAGCGCTTCTTCTCAAGGCTAATATTTGCATCTAGTCAACTTTATACCCCCATAACATATCCGACCCTCGGATTGAATTGTCAAATATTTGCAAGACTACGGGAGCCACTGCATGCAGTGTGTGGATGCTGCATACTGTCCTATAGGTTTATAACCGCGAGGCCTTGATTAGTAGAATACTTGGTGAAGTATTGGGTGAACTTTTGCCAAGTTTCATGCATGTGAGTGCCATTAATTATAACAGGTTTGACTGTGTAAATGAAGGCTTCACTATCTATTTTCGAATTTTAGGTGAAAGATTGTAATAGTGTCAGATGCTTCTCAAAGCAGTTTAGGAATCGAAAACTTCTATTTACATCAAGTGCATGAAAACTCAAAAAATTTGATCAATTACTGCATGCCCTTGCCTTGTGATGATTCCAAAAGTGTTACATCGAAATTACCCTAGAACATTACTCACATAGAAATTAGCTTTTATTTGATAGCATATCTGTCAAATACTTGGATTCCAAATACTGGCCTGATGCGAAAACTGAAATCCGGTAAACACTGATACGGCAGTGGTTTCCATTAGCCAACTGAATAGTGGACATTTAGAATTATTTGTTATTAGTATACTATCGAGGCTCTGACAAAACTGTCAACTTTTTGTATCAAGACTAAAATTTGAAATTGAGTCCGGCCAAAAGTCTTCGTGAAATATTTAGTATTGGCTGAACTATTTCATTTAGCAACGATCGGAGTTCTTCTAATTTTATATAATCTCATTTAATTATGGATCAAAATTGATGAGATCACGAGAAGTTGCTCCTCGTGAATGCCAGATCAGCAGTGTTTCATATCGCGGAAGTCTACAAATACAGTTCAAATTAACGATCCTATAGAATATTCCTATAGGCTTCAAGATATGACGAAATAACCAAATTTCATTCTTTATGAAATCAAATCTAAACAAAGACATGGTTCGTCTTGCGATTTTCTTTGAAATCCAACGAAACTAGTCTGTAGCCAGGGGTGGATCCAGCCGAAGGCCATGGGGGCCATGCCCCCCCCCCCCCTCAAAGAGATTTTTGAAAGTCGGAATTTGTGGAATGATGATCCCTAAACTCCGTTGGTAAGAGATAGCGAAAGAGATCAGATTACATGTGCAATACAATTGGCAACAGTTTTCACAAGTTATTGGCGTAGAATCATAAGGTGTATTTTGATATTAAATAATCCACGCCGAGCAACAAGATTGCAGGGATGCGGGCTGCCATTGGCAAATAAGTAGATATAATCCAAATCCTTCGTTTACCGACCTTCGGGATTGCAACTGTGGATTATCGTCAACCTAATCGATCGCTGATAATAATCTTCGCACTAATGATCAAAGACATTTGATATCGACGCAAGGCCCAAATCGCGCTAGAAATAGTTTTATTGTTCCCTTTGTCGAGAATTCAGACTCATTGCAGCAGACTGATGGTACCCCAATTGACTCCGGGACCGCAAGTGTATGACTTTTTTGGTCCGCGGTCAGGTAGTCCCGCCCATCAGCGATGTGAAGTGCCCCGGCCATAATGGACAATAAAGGTCTCACAATGAGCGCAGACTTTATCTTTTTGAAACTTCGCAACCTCGCCTCTCGTTTGTTCTTCTGAAATCTGATATTGCGTTATCATTTTTGATATCCAGAATTTTTTCATAATTTTTCTGTTTTTGAATCAAGTCTCTATCTCCAGTGGATCTCGAGTTACCAAAAACTGGATTATCTCCAAAAGTTATTAACTTTTTCGGCAGTTCCTTGTTGGAGGTTATTGAAAAATCAAATATCTATTACCTTAATTTTTGTAGTGCGCTGAAATTTTTTTTTGGCAGAGCTGTAGCATCCCAAAGTCGAGCTAACTCTGAAATTGGCCTTATACCAGCTTTTTTTTACATTCTGATACCAGCTACAGCCGCAATTGTCATCCGATAGACTTCGAAAAAATTTCAGCATGGCCGCAACTAAATGTGCTTTGATATTATCCCAGTCAAAAAAATTACCGATTATTTTGGAGCCAGGATACCAAAATTTCTCGAGGTGTCAATCTTTTTTAAACCGATAGTAGGCTTATCTCAAAAATAATGAAAAAAAATCTCTCACTCCTCTCAAAATATTGTGCACTAATATTGTGATGAAAGTTCTTTAGACCAGGTGCTGTAATGTAATTAGTTCAATTTGCGCTAAATTTTCGAGTTGACTTGATACGATGGAATTCCATACTGATCCCACTTTCTGGAATCGTGAGGAAGGATCAATGATTGAAATAATTCTTTTATAGCCGCCGATGCATAATCTAGTGAATAAAACAACATACGTGATTTTTCGCCACTCGTGTTGAAAATGAAATTCGTCATGAAAATACCGCGTTCACGCAACTCGTGTACATAATCAACTACAGGTTATAAATAAAATTTTCCCAAAACAGTGGCATTGGGTATTGCATGAGTAGAGAATTTTTTACTCATACATACATTATTCACCACGACACCAATCGTTTAGTTCGACAGCTGTGGGCGGGTTCAATATAAGAGTCAAGTGTGATTTGGAATCTATCCAACTCTTTCATGATAACCGTGGCAATAGTGCCCTGTAATTATTCTATATATGTGCCGGTCTCGGTACATGTAATCTCATGAACCAGGTCTCTACAATATGGGGAGGTACGTCCATATTATTACGTGTCCCCTGCGCGCTATTGAAACATCAGTGCAGCCGCACGTATGAGACGATCATAGGGCGGCTTTACATTGAGCACACATATAAGCCAGTGAACGGGGTGAGAGTGGAGCACTGACCCCTAGGGATATTAGCCCGGTCAACATGAGGCAACTCACTTGCAACATCATCAACTTGTGTTTGTGCAGACGTTTCGGATCTTCATATTCAACGATGCTTGCAAATCTGAATCAAGACAGTTTGGAGCATTTTTAAATTCCACATTGTAGGTATATGATTTTGGATTTGTATCGTATTTTTCATTTTGCACAAAAAATGGTCTGGATGCTGAAGGTGACCACAAAATTTACTCTAACTCACAAACAGCAACCTAGCTTTGCATTCATTCTGGACATGATTTCAAAAATCCTATCCTCAGTCATAAACACCAGGTTTTTCCGAAGTTATCCAGAAGCCTTAGTCAGAGATTGAGATTTTGTGTTAAAAATCCAAAAATTGGCCCATCACCATCCCCCGGAAGATGGTATAGCATAGTTTGACCTCATTGCCATTCGGATGGATATCCTTCATTCGAGACAATTATCTACTGCATGTCTTTCCCCAAGAAAATCAGCGTTTTCAAACTCTCAAGTAAAGAAATTCGCGTGAAGGGAGGGGAGGGGGGGCGTTTCGGGGATGTCCCGGCTACCCGAACCTCAGGACTCATTTTGACATATGACATAAATAATATCATTGACCGTTGAAATTTCCACTACTTTTGAGCTCGGAAAATGAGGGGGAGCGGGCTAAGGATTTCAGATAATAAGGTAAGTGTACCCAACTTGCCTCTGTACCCAACTTGCACTCCTTGGCTTCCCAGCAATTATTTTTTACGTTGTTATGTTAAAATATGAGAAAGTAAGTAGTTTGCGTCGACCCCGAATCATTCCTGCGTTCTGCAGAAAATCTAAAGTGATTTTTCATTTATAGTGATTGCTTAGCTAAGAAAGCACCGAGGGAATCGCCTTCAGTAAAATCGGTGCCAAATTCTTTGAATTCAACCAATCTTAACGTACCTTAGCGCATTCGATTCCTTGTTCCAAGACCTTCAAAACCCATTTCCCAAAATTGCAAAATTTGAATATGTAGCTGTTTTATGTGCAAAACACGGAGAAGATTTGTAAACAAGGATGCCAACATCGGAGTGTACCTAACATGCCCCCATATGTTTATCTCGAAAGAGCGTGCAGAACGACTTTTTTTACCACTCAGAACGTGTTTATCACGTCAAAATGGGTCAGAAATAGTATTTTGAACCACCGAAAAGATCCAAATGTGCGTGCACGGCGATAAAAACACTTTATCGCCGATTTCCATCATTTATTCCGGAAGATTTTAGACAGTTCGGCTCCAATTGATCCAAATTGGACGTAGTTTAGTGCATTTTGAAGGTCTTTAAACAAGCTTCAAAATGAGTTAAAGCACGTTGAAAGTCGTTGAAGTAAACCAAAGTTATCAAGAAAGAGTCGCCGGGAGAATCACTTGCGCTAAGAGCGAGGCACGGAGGAGGAGCGCCTTCAGGCGTCCGGTACGAGTAAGCAGCAGGGCTGCTTCACTCTGTCGAAGGTTTTTGGGGCATAATTCGCGAGGGTGAAAATGGTGGGATTGGGGTGAGATAGAATGGAGGCTCGGAGATTCTTCGCGTGGGAAACAGCTGATTCGGCGAGAGTGAAGACTTTGGTCTCACGCCGGATCTGAGCATTTCTGACGTACCAAGGGTAGCCAGTTACTGAGCGCAGGATCTTGTTGAAAGCTCCCTGGAGAGGTTTCAACCGAGCAGGGTCGACTGAGCCCCAGGTTGGTATGGCGTAGGTCCAGACACTTCGAATTATGGCGTTGAAAGTTCGAAGTTTGGTGCGGGGCGAGAATTTCCGGTTCGCGAAAAATGGTTTCAGGGCGATGAAAGCCCCGTAAGCTTTCACGCGAGTGTGCTTGACATGGCGAGTCCATGAGAAGTTCTCGTCGAAAGTTACGCCTAGGTACTTGGCAGACTTACTCCAAGGAATTCTGTGTGAGTTGATGCAGAAACCTTTGGTGGGGTATCTTCCTCTTTGAGAGAAGAAGATCCCGATCGACTTCGTCTCATTTATGGTGAGACGCCACGTGTTGTACCAGTCCATGAGAGAGGGGAGGAAGCGGTTGATCTTCGAGAGGCTAAACTCGACTTGGGGAGTTGAGGAGATGAGGGCAACGTCATCGGCGTAGAGGGCCATCAGGATTTCTGGATTTTGAGGCATGTCGTGACCGAAGAGGTTGAAGATGGTAGGGGATAGTGGAGAGCCTTGAGGGACTCCGGCTGTGGTTCGTCGTGGCGAGGAGAGTGCAGTCCCGACTGTTACTCGGAAAGTCCTATCAGAGAGGAAGGATCTGATGAGGCAAGTTAGATAGGGGGGGAAGTCGAGGTCGATCATATTTTTGACCAACCCGTCCCGCCAAACTCTATCGAAGGCTTGTTGGGTATCGAGTAGGAGCATGGACGTATGCCACCGCTTGTTCATTTTCTCGGCTATGTACTCCGAGACTCTGAGCAATTGGTGGCCTGTGCCATGATTGCGCCGGAAACCGTGTTGAAAATCGGGTATGGCGTTTGATGACTCGAGGTGATCTTCGACTCGATCCAAAACAATTGTCTCAGTTAATTTGCTGAGAGCGCGTAGGAGGCTAACTGGCCGGTAGCTAGACGCCACGGAGAGAGGTTTCCCTGGCTTGGGTAGACATACCACCGTGGCTTCTTTCCAGGCGAGGGGGAAGTAGCTGAAACGCAAAATGGCGTTTACAATACTACAGATTGCTGCAATGTGTTTGCGGGGGAGGATTTTTAGCACTCCGTTGCGGATCTGGTCACTGCCAGGTGCCTTCCGGTTCTTCAGGTTGCGGATGAGATATCGGGTCTCTCCTGGGTCCGTGGGTCGGATGTCGGGGTTGATGGGGGTAGGAAAATTCTGGACTTCTCGCGAGATGGCGTCGTGTAGGTCCGCCAGCTCTGGGAGGCTTGGGTTTGGGGAACACTGGGCTTCGATAGAGTCGGCAAAAATTTCAGCCTTCTCCTCGTCCAGTGAGAAAGATTGGTTGTCCTTCACTAAAGCTGGAAGGACCGGTTGCTTGTTGCGAAGGGTCTTGACGACTTTCCAAGCCCGTTTCAGGTTGATCTCGGCTTCCTCGAGGTATTTCTCGAAGGAAGCACTGCGGATCTCGATAAGGCGCATCTTGATCTGTCGTTGGAGAGCGTTGACTCTTGTCTTGAAAGGACTGAATCTGCTCCTAGACCAGAGATTACGGTAATGGTTCTTCTCCTTGATGAGTTCTTCAACGTCATCCGGGAGTTTGAAGTTGTTCTTCCGAACCGGGCGAAGGGAGGTCACTTCTGCAGTGGCACGCGTGATGTCCGAGGTGAGCTCGTCGATCGCGGTGTCAATGTCCGCAGTCGACCGGATGAGCCGACATTTCAGGGGAGAGGTCTCCAACAGGTAGCGAAGGTGGAGCCAGTCGATGCTCTCGACTGTGTTCGCGTTTGCAAGGGTCGTCAGCGGGATCTTCAGCAAAACCGGGTTGTGGTCGGACGAGGTGTCAACCACAGTCCAGGGTTCAGTGGGGAGGTTGACATTTTTTGTGATGAAAATGTCGAGGATGTCGGAGTCGTGCCGCTCATTGGAGGGGATGTGAGTGGGCTCACGGGGGGCCTCTATGGTGAACAGATCCTTAAGAGAGGATTTGAGTAGCGAGATTCCCCTGGGGTTGTCATGAGCGCAGCCCCAAGCGGAATGTTTAGCATTCAGATCACCTGCGAGGATGGTCGGGATGGTGGCATCAAACAGGCGAGAGAGTTTGGAGAACTTCTCTGTGTCCTTCGGGGGTGAGTAGATCGCTACGATACGTAGAGGTTGACCGGTGGTGGAAATTTCAATGCCAACCGATTCGAAAGAGTCGTCGGTGCGGATCGCCCTATGGCGGGTCGACGTTTGAATGACGATCGCCACTCCTCCTCCGCCCTTGCCATTTGATCTGTCTTTTCTGTAGATCGCATAGCCTGGCAGGAAGGGTTTATCTTTGGGTGTCAGGTGTGTTTCCGAGATGCAGGCGATGCTGACATCGTGGTCACTGAGGAGTTTCCTGAGCTCGAGCTCTCTGCTCTTGATTCCGTGGGCGTTCCAGTTGAGGAGAGTTATCTCTTCAGGGGGTGTACGGGCCATGACTGAGTTGAGAGATGGCGGCAGTGAGGGATTGTGCGAATTGCTGCACTATGCAATTCAGCAGAGCAGGTGGAAGCACTGGGAGGGGAAGTGGGGGGGGGGGGCGTGTGGGGTCGGAGGTTGATTAGAGCTCCTGCTTGCTGCCCTTGCGTAAGAGAGGGCGTTGGCTGGCCGACTGGGTGGGGGAGGAGGAGGTCGAGACGCAATGGTTGCGGCAGGTTTGGGCTTCTGCTTAGGGGCGGATTCGGTCTTTTTGGGGGCTTTGGGGCATCCTCTGTAGGTGGCTATGTGTTCGCCCTTGCAGTTGCTGCATGTGGGCTTCTTCTGCTTGTCGTCTTTGGAGTGACAAGCTGGGGTGGCGTGGCCGCGACTGCAGAAAGCGCAGACCCATGCGGCATGACAGTAGTTGTGTGTATGGTTGAACTTCTGACAGCGGGAGCACTGAGGGACTTTGGATGACTTCCGTTTCGCCTCTACTTTGACACTGAGGCCACAGAGGGATTCGAGGTCGAAGATGGTCTTTGAGGATGGAGCGGATTTGTCGAGATGAACGGCGACAAGCGGCCAGATCTTCTCTCCGTTTTTCATCCGGTGAACTCGATTGATGGAAGGTATCTTCTTGGAGAGCTCTTCCTTGATCTGTTCTTCCGAGAGGCCTTGATTAACCCCGCGGATGACCACGACGAGCTCACGGTCTTCGTGGAGCTGGTGGGTAGTATATTCGAGTTGTTTCGATTCGAGGTACTGGGTGAGGGTCCGGAAGTCCTCAGTGGTGCACGTGAAAACTCGCACACCATCCGAGGTGTTGATAGCACGGCGGACGGCGATGTTGTTGGAGGCGATGCCCTGCTGTACTCTGGGCCATGAGAGGTTGTCACATATGACGATAGAAGGGGGAGAGCGTCCGGCAGTAGAGGACTCTTCGTCAGACGAGTCTGAGTCGGAGTCCTCAGCGTTGCTAGAGTTCTGCTGGCGCCGGCGTTTCCGTGCTTTACGGGAAGTAACGGTCTAGAAACCATCTTCTTGGGTGTTGGTACCCATAGGGGAGTGGGATGGGGCTGTCTGCTCCGTGCCGGAGCTCGAGGTGGAAGAAGAAGAAGGTGGGGATGGTAGAGCAGGATTAAGAGCGGGAGGAGATGGGGTACCGCTGGGCGACTGGGCAGGAGCTCCAATCAGAGACTTGAGTGACATCACCTCGTCGGAGAGTCCGAGGATGATGGCTTGCAGCTGATCGGGCGAGCGGCCGGATAGAGAGTTCGCGAAAGCTTCGCAGGAGGTAGCCATGTTGTGTTGCGTTAGCGTCTGAGATTGGGTGGGTGTCATGGTTGAAGAGGAGACATGTATATGTGGTATGTGTATGTGTGCGTGTTTGTGTGTGTGTGTGAGTGGGTGAGTGATTGAGAGATGGAGGGGGAGAGAGAGAGCGAGAGAGAGAGAGAGAGAGAGAGAGAGCGTGTCAGACAGGTGAAGATAGAAGATGGAGAAGAGGAACGCTCGCAATCGAGCGCGAGACATGCCGCTCATCCTGAAGTAATGCTCACGCGGTTCCGGGATGAGATGGAAGATGCAGGTGGATCTCCTTCTTGATTGCCCGATGCCCTAGGTATCGGACATCGAGGGGAGAGGGATATTACACGGCCGGGCCCACCTCTCGGTGGGCCCCACCCAAACCCGTGTCCCACCTGGTATGGCCTGCGTGGGCTATGCGTAGTCCGCGTAAGCTGAACCAGTCCGGTGTCTGGGGACGGATCCGAGGGATCCTGAGGCAGATTTTGCCCTCTAACCACCTTAAAAAAAAAAAAAAAAAAAAAAAAAAAAAAAAAAAAAAAAAAAAGACAGGTGAAGATAGAAGTAAGTAGACGAAAACAGCAAAGTAGTGATTAATTTCACTAAGTCTGAGCAAAAGGAGCTCAGACTAGTGAGGTGAGAGAGATGCCCCGTAAAGGGGGGGCGAGTGGTCAGGCCGCGAGGCTCAGGTTAGCTCTGCGTTCAGGCGGACGCTCAGGTCACATCTGGTTGCTCGGCGAACCCGAGAGACCGGCCGGTGGTGGGGGATGAGAGGCAGCGAGAGGTCTGTCTTCGACAAGCGCCGACGGCAGACTGACAGAAAAAGCGTATTTGCTCTTTTCCCCCCTTTTTTCCCCGTGGAAGTAGCGCCATTGCGCGCCCGTGGCGGCGACTGCAACTACAGCGCCTATGCTTATACACAGGGGAAAAAAGTGGAGAAAAGAGCATCGCGCACTTTCTGTCGAGGTCCTAACCTATAACATTAGGCACTTTGTAATTCCCACTTTTATCCGATTCTCTTGCGATTTGGGCGAAACGATAAGAAGACGAACTCGAGTTAGATGATAATGAACGCGGGTCTTCTCGTCGTGTCACCAAATCGCAAGCAAATTTGATGAAAGTGCGAATAACTTTCAGCGTGCACGGTGACCGCATCGCCTTAAACCTGAGACGTGATAAAGCAATTCTGAAATAGATTTGCATTCAGCGCGCTAAACTATGTGAGGAGCATGTCGCAATCTTTATTTAAACGAAAAAAAGTAAAAATTCGCAGGATAGTGTTATCATGGGGATTGGTAGTGGATGTATCTGCACGTGAAAATGGTCATGATTCATCATCGAAAATAACCTAGTGACTTTAAGATAGTACTGTTGTAACCTCACTTTTTAAAATGTTCGAGGTGTTTGAACCTTCACCAATTTAGCCCAAATCCCGACACAGGCTTCGCACCAGCCTGATCCTACTCTATCCAAAATTTCAAGGGCCTATGATTTGTAAAACCAGAAAAAGCAAGCCACAAACATGGGAATTTTTGTCTTATTAGTGACATATCCGTGACTTCACGACGAATTTAGGTAAACATTGGCTTGCGGCTAACCCCAAGCTAACCAGGCTCTTTGTAAAAACGTCTGAGTCAGTTTTCTAATATTACCAATCAGAATATGCAATCTTATTCAAATCCATCGGGTCAAACATGATGAATCGAGGAAAAATGTCTTTTCCTCAGAAGTTTTTTCACAAGCATCCAGGTCTCTGAAATTTCATTTGAGTAATCTGTATGCCAAATCCTATCTATGCGTATGATCTCATCAAATTCCACCAGGTCAATCGATTCACGACAGTACTAACTTAAACCGGAATATATAGCATAGATTATTTCTACCTAACTGTACCTTACAGACAATTCGTGACAACCGAAGATTTTTTATCATCAATGCAAGTTCCTTCGCAAGCTCTGACCTTCAGCTCCTTAAATTCCTTCTTCCGACACATGTAAAAGCAATTAAGACTTTGACTTATTGCCATTCCACTTAAAACCTACAAAAAGTCTAGCTTATCAGCAAAAAGCTACAATTTAACAACCCGTAGAAAAATCGGGTACTTCGAAAAAGCCTTTATAGCTGAATGTATACATCAATGGGCGTTCGGGAAAGCTGCGGCTACTACACGTAGCTTTCTATTGTCGTTCGATTCTTCCCATAGTTGCAACCCTCGAATCCCACGAGATGAGATACTTATACAGTTTCAACTATCACACTTACACACATTCTCATACCAATACATAAGGACGTACCTCTCATATGTGTGTATATATATATATTGCTGAGTATACGGAAATGCCAAGTGTGCCCCAGTGGCGGGTGAACCGCTAAAAGCATATCTGTGTCCTCGTATAGCGCGAACTGTGAAGCATCAGCCCCACGTGCAATGTGAACTGAACGCCATATACATATATACGCTATATGTATAATGGGGGGAAAATGAAACTCTGAGAGAATCGAATGATCAGACGTATGCACTTTGCCGCCGCGCTCTGGTTTCGTTACTCTGAGAGTATACAAATCGAGGATGAAATTTTTCACGTAAAAGTTTAGTATGGTTAACTGATAAGGCAGTGAGTTTCGACGATTCGATTGTTTGAAGAATTTTTTTATTTCTTATGGAAAGTTCGGTGTATGAGTGCTTAAACGGTTTACGGATGCAAATTTGGACAGCTTACATGGGAAGATGGGTTCTGTGGATATGGTAAATCCGCTCTTTGCAGAATGAATTTGTGGCCTTCTAGAATAACATTCTAATGTTTGGAGTACTCAATAGTAACGAGAGTATGGTAAATAAAAGTCAAAACTAAGAAGTCGACAATTTTTCAAATTCTCATTTTAGTAAGCCAACATGATTGTTTTATAAATGTTCAGCATTTTTTTTAGATTTTTTTCGGATTTCTCTGATGTTTCCTTACAAGTTATCATGAACTATTGGAAATCACGAGAAGAATCACATTTGCACAGTGAACATCCACGCAATTTCAATCTCATCCAGACTATTCTAGAATTATGTATCGAGTTATGCGACTTTTGGTGCATCTACGCGTCGAAAGTCGGGCTTCGAACGTAGGATGCCATGAAAAAGATTTCTTCAGGATGATATTTTGTTGAAGTAATGCCATTAATAATCATGACTACCCATTACCCCGTCTAACCACCCACTCTTGAACCTGCTCATCCACGCGCCTGACCTCCAACTTACCCACCTACCGAATCTCCCGGGCCCCATCCATAACTCACACGGTCACGTATCATATTCTAGTCTGTTGAACTAGGCCGTCCCAGACCGTTACAGATAGTTCCAAACCATTCCAAACTGTTCCAGGCCACCCAAGATCTTTCCAGACCGTCCCAGACCGTTTCAAACCATTCCAGACCGTATCTGATTGTACCAAACCACCCCAGACCATACCAGATCGTACCATACCATTTTAGACCGATTCAGATTGTACCAGAACGTCCCAGAACGTTCCAGATCGTACCAGACGGTACCCGACCGTTTCAGACCATACCAGAAGGTCCCAGGCCCTACCAAGCTGCTCCAGACCCCCCAGACTGTACGAGAACGTGCCAGATCGTACCAGACCAGACCAGACCATCCGTCCACCCAACCGCCTACCCATCCACTCACCGACCCATTCACCCATCTACCCATCCATCAACCATACGGCCACCCATTACACTTCACTCCTTTCACGTAAGCAATACGATACGTGGTATCCGGATGTATAAATTCTAGACTGTTCAATTATTTATTATGATGACGAATCATCCCTTAACTAAGCCACTATGAAGCTCCGTGCAACTTTATGAAACTCTCGTTTCCATTCAACCTCGCAACTTACCATGACAATGATTTACTTTTTACTACAAAGCATGACAAAATAGTTGTGTCGGTATGGTTCTAAAATGAACGGAAGATATTAGCCGAGACTGACAGCAAGAGCTAGCCTTCAAAATATTATAGAGATGACCGAAGCATCGAGATTGGTGGAACGGTTCAAGAGATGAGAGTCTGTTATAGAGCTGTTGAGCTTGAGAAAAATACAAGTACATTCCCTTCGGCTTGGTGCTAGTCATGCGAAGTAAAAGGAAAAGAAGGAGGAGGAGAGTTTGAGCTGGCGAATAGTGATTTTTTTTCTGAAGCCGAAGTACATTAACGGCTAATTCCATGCTTAGGGTGCGTCGACGTGTGCTTTGATACCCTAACGCGGAACAGAAGCAACCAACACCATCATCTGGATTTTTCCCTCCTCGTGTCGGCACTTCGAGAACAACTTTGTTGGAGACGAGATTTGGCTGCCTGTAGCAATTGTATTTTCAAGAGTGCGGGTCCCTATTCGTATACAATAAATTATTTTTTCTGGATTAGTAGAAAACTGAAAATCTGCTTATTTTATTTTGTGATTTATCCTGGCTCGTAGAATTTTGCTCTATATTTAAGAATTTGGATGACAAAGGAATGATTCCAGATTCAAATTTCGACTGTTTGACCAGAGTATGAAGAAAGCATTATGTGTTTGGGCCAGCCGTGCAATTGCATACGTTCGTTGGATTATGACAAGGTATAAGTAGATTTGCTTTGATTTGAATGTTCCACTTGTTTTCATGCAAATTGAGACACGTGGCCCTGCCTTAGTAGACCAAAGTTCTAGGGTTATCTGAATTCTGAATCGTGATTAGATTCTATTGAAGTTCGATGAATTAAGATAAAAACGTCGGAGACACTTACAACTAAATAGTAACGTTCTCAATCTACTACAACATTTTACAGATCTATTTTATAAAAAATCGGAATGAAATGAGACACACTGGTATTGAGATAGTTCGTAAACCAAGGGTTAGAGTGTGATCCGCAGAATATTGGGCGCTGTAGTTGGTGTAGCCAAGGGGTGAATGTATCCACACCGGGGTGAATGTGTTCACTTTTGTTTTTGTGATAGTTTTATATTGATTGATGGTATAAGATCCCGCTGGAGTTCATTTTGAAGCTATACATCTCACGTTCGAGATTAGCCCTCGTGAGGTATTCTTCGACGTACAAGTCAGAAACTATCCCATAAACAGTTAAGTGGATACATTCACCCCGTTATTTACATTCAGTCCTATTTACGGTACCTCACAGTCAAATGAAGAAGAGTCTACGTTGAGATTAACGACTTAAGGTACATGCAGCTGGTTTTTTGAAACTTGCGTCTTCTTCACACATCTCATGAAGATGCAGCACACTATTTGCTGATAAAACCTAAATACTAATGTCACATATAATCCTAAAAGTGCTGTAAGATTGCTCGTTGAAGGCCTACCACCAATAGTGGCACTTTGAAAGTAGAATTTTGGAATTTCAGAGATTAGTTTGCTAGAACTGAAAAATGAACCATTCCGACGCCCAAAAACAAGATTGGCGACTTCCTCTGCCCTAAGAATATAAAACATTTTACATGCATGAAGATATGAACTGGTAGAGTCTTTAAAAGAATGTGATTTGGAAGGTAATGATTTTCCGTATGCGACCTTAATGCTCACGGGGAATATTCGCAACCTCACGAAAAATTTCCAAAATGCATTTCGATGTACTTTTCAAAACCTTCAAAATGGCATCACCCGCGTATCTACACCTTGCGTTCAATTGGCGCTACACGCATTATACTGAAGAATAATAAGATTGACCACTTCCCAAAAAGTACCAATCACATACTTCTCAAGGACATCAGAAAGTTTTTCAGGAACCATAAGTAAGCGCAAGGGGAGGGGGGCTCTGGACTTTGGTCTGACAAGGCGCGGGTCATGGATTCGTTTGAAACTCTGGGAATAGTCATCTTTTAACACCAAAAAACGATATCCAAAGTGGTGCTTGCCAACGCTCAAGCATTTTCGAGTTGCGAGCTATGACATTAGCATTTCTAATATAGGCTTGTATTGGAAAACGATCTATATAGCTATACAACAATGCATATGTTATATTTCACAGCTCGAGAACGCTTCGTTGACAAGCGCCACTTTAGATATCGTTGTTTGGTGCTAAAAGAAGACTATTCCCAGAAGTTCAGCCGAATCCGTAAATCGCACCCCTGGCGTCCTCCTTGTGAATGTCCCGGGGTGTGAAAACCCTTCGGCCCCAGTTAACAGGACACCGCATTTTGGCCACGACCCAAATCTGGTAGGGAAGTGCCTGTTCCAAAGACTGATGCTCGGCGTGCTTTGACCTGTCCCGAAAACCGCAAGGGGGGCTGAGACACCCTAGTGTCTCAATTCCCGGCCCCAGTCAGCGCCCGCCCGCGCCGGAGTGCAGACTCCTGGCTGGACAAGTCAGCCATAATGCCAGGGGACCGGATGAGTTGCTTTGTGCGGCCCACTAGGAGATCCGTAAAACTCATCTGGGGAACCTAGGACTCACTGAGCTCCAGCGAAGCTCGAATGAGTCCATAAGCCCCCATCAAGGGGTGATGGGCTTAGCTGTGTGCTGGCAGCTGGCCCGAAAGTCGGTAGTCAGCTGGGGCTCAGTCATTGTCGGGTCTTACGAGGTCCGTGGGCCCGGGAATGACTGTATCTCCACTCTCTTAACTTCTCCGAGTGAGATTTTCCACTCGGATTCCAAGTGAAAGTCCATTTCACTCGGTAAAGAGTCAGATATCAAAAAAATCAAAAATTTCACTCCGAAGTTCGAGTGAATTTTCACTCGGATGCAAGAGTGAGACTCTCAAATCAAATTTTAGGTTATGTTTTACCGCACGTTTGTTACTGATGGATCAATGCGTAGCTCACAAAGAGGGAAATAGTAGATTTCCTACAATAATCCTTGAAAAACTGAGCTAAGAGATGTCAATATCCTCTTCCATAAGTTTTATAAATGCACGTACAGACCAATATTATTTCATATTACGTATAAATTAATCAACCCTATCAATATAGAAGCAATGCCCTGTTACCGGGGAAATTAAGGTTTCACTCTTGTCAATTCTTCACCCGAAACCATTGCTAGTTTTCATATTTTCATTTCCACTTACGACACGTATAAAGTTACACGGTGCATCATTCACATAAAAGGTTGCTATGGACCTCAGATGTCAACAGCAGCAGTGGCCCAGTGGAGAAGCAGTCCGACTTGCAATCAAGACAACCGAGTTCGATTCCCCGTACATCCCAATTAACAAAAAATTGAAATGACCATGCCGCTACAGGCGGGATAGATTTTTTTCTTTTCTTCCAACCTTCGGATGATTCTCTCTTAACTTTTCCGAGTGAAATCTCACTCGGAAAGAGTGAATTCTGACTCGGAGTTCGGAGTGAAATCGTGGCAACTCGGTACCGAGTGAGTTTCACTCAGAAAAAAGAGTGAGATTTTTCACTCGGGGAATTCGAGTCAATCCAAACGTTATTTCACCGAAACTGAATATTTTCGTTTAATCAATACGTTGCGGGCTATAAAATTAATAAATTATTATTAAGCATCC
Organism: Eretmocerus hayati; assembly: GCA_029851415.1. NCBI lineage: Eukaryota > Metazoa > Arthropoda > Insecta > Hymenoptera > Aphelinidae > Eretmocerus > Eretmocerus hayati. The sequence continues at coordinate 97,090,321 of CM056744.1, forward strand.
GAAGGTTCGAAAAAAAGAAAAAAATTAATCCCGCCTGTAGCGGCATGGTCACTTCAATATTTTTGTAATTTGGGAAGTGCGGGGAATCGAACTCGGTTGTCTTGGTTGTTAATCGGACTGCTTCTCCACTGGGCCACTGCTGCTGTTGACATCTGAAGTCCTTAGCAACCTGTTATGTGAATGATGCACCGTGTATCTTTATACGTGTCGTATGTGGAAATGGAGATATGAAAACTAGCCATTGTTTCGGGTGAAGAAACAACAAAAGTGAAACCTACATTTCCCCGGTAACAGGGCATTGCTTCTATATTAATAGGGTTGATCAATTTATACGTAATACATGCATTTATAAAACTTATGGAATAGGATATTGACATTTCTCAGCTCAGTTTTTCAACGAATATTGCCGGAAATCTACTATTTTCCTCTTTGTGAGCTACGCATTGATCCACCAGTAACAAATGTGCGGCAAAACATAACCTATAATTTGATTTGAGCGTCTCACTCTTGCATCCGAGTGAAATCTCACTCGAACTTCGGAGTGAAATTTTTGGTTTTTTTGATATCTGACTCTTTACCGAGTGAAATGGACTTTCACTCGGAATCCGAGTGGAAAATCTCACTCGGAGAAGTTAAGAGAGTTAATCATAATTTATTAATTTTATAGCCCGCAACGTATTGATTAAGGTAGTTGTACACCAAAATTATTCATCAACAGAATTTCTCGAGATTCTGCAGAGAGATAGTTCTAATATCGAAGAGTACGTGTGCAAAATTCCAGAACGGCTGACCATCCCGTTTTCGAGTATTGATCGTCGCAATTTGACTAGTTTTGCACATTTTTAACATTGCGCTTATGGGAGCGGGCCCCAAAAACAGCACAAAAATGGGTCTAGCGCAAAACCTGATCAACAGAAAATGTTAGGACTGCGAGAGATCCGAGTTTATGTATCAATGAATCATATGGCGAAGTCTGGAGATGATGGACCACGTCGTTTTTTAGTAATTGTTCATACAAAGCGTAGAATGCAAAAAATGCGACACGTGATTTTGATTTTAGGCTAGATAACTTTGGAAACCATGCCTGATTCGGTTCAGGGAGGCTTAGATGGCCGTTTTTGTTTGTTGTTTGATGGAAAAAGTGCAGTTATTAACAAAAATAATAATTTCGACTATTTTAAAGTGGGCAAAAAAGTGAGGTTAAGTCTCTCTGACTCACGTAGTTGGTGTACAACTACCTTAAACGAAAATATTTAGTTTCAGCTAAATAACACTTGGATTCACTCGGATTCTCCGAGTGAAGAATCTCACTCTTTTTTCTGAGTGAAACTCACTCGGTACCGAGTTGCCACGATTTCACTCCGAACTCCGAGTCAGAACTCACTCTTTCCGAGTGAGATCTCACTCGGAAAAGTTAAGAGAGCAAATTCACGCGCTGAAAGGGCGTATCTCTTGCCCAAGTCCATGGGGTTCAGCCGGGGTAAGTCCGTAAAGGTTGGAACCCCGTTTACAAATGCAAGTATTTGCGCTGGAACCATGGGTCTTGAAAACTCCGTCTCCCGGCTCAAAAAATCTATTGAAAAGTGCGAAAAAAAGTCGAGACATGGTCGATTTTCGTGATCCGCTTCCGCGCGTAGTTACTCTAAATGAGTGATGGGACAGTCAAGCCGTTTGAATTGTTAATGTATCTCCACAAGTGAAAGTGGCTTATGGGTGTCAGAACAGGGGACCTCATTCAAAAGCTTTACGAGATCTTCTTTGGTACTCTTCAATACTTTTCAGAGAGTTGTGTTACCGCCTGAGTTCACTTTCTAAATAACTCATTGTTTAAACCGTCACCCAAATTTTGATGCCTTGTCTCGCAAAAGTCTCTAGAAACATCTTTTAACATGAAAATCAAAAATCTCATGGACTCTCCACCGAGCTCCCCAAGGTCAAATTTTCCTGAAGATCGTGGCGGATCTCACCACACTCCCATCTCCTCTATAAAATCTATATCCTTTCAAACCGTCAGATTGAATTAGTCGCCAACTTGTGGCATGCCTAACTCATGCATGCACTTCCAAGTACAAGGAGTCTCTATGTATATCCCATCCAATAACATAATATACAGCATACACATCTAACCTGGGGTAGACAACCCTTGGCACGGTAATGAATTCTATTTGGCCGAGCATCAGCACGGCCCGCAAGACTACTGTGGCTGGGAAAGCGCAACGGGTGAACATACACACACGCACACACACACATATATATATATATATTATATATAGTGATTTCACCCCTACATTGGACAGGCCGTCATTATTCCTGGGAGTACACGCGTAATGTAATAATCGGCGTGTGTATCGCCCATATGGCCCAAGCGCAGCAAGACTCGCCGCTCGAGCGCCCCGATTGAATGCGACCACTCGCGCACTGCGCGCCCTTATACTCAGCTCTCTCTAATACTCGATCGGCGTACATCGATTATGGTACAGATCAGTGCTGCTGCTTGCGATGGTCATTCGCTGTCTTGGAATTATTGGGAGATGCTCTCGTAGGTGGACAATGATGATGACAGATTTACCATGAGAGAAACGCAGAATTTTGTGGTTCGATAAATTCATCTCATGTAATCCTGGACATCAGATACAAGAACCATTGTGTTGGACTTCGTAATTGACGTGATTTATGTGTCTTGATATTTTTCTTGGATATCATAGATAGGCATTGCAGAAATGCACTGTGAAAGTTTTCTTCGAAAAACTTCAAAATGTTCGATGGCTGAGAATATGGTTATGGAAACGCCGCTCGGGAAATGGATACTTAGGTGGTGACCTCCGGACATTTCAACTCAGAAAAACAAGTTTTTCTATGTTTTCCTATGAACGAATGGGCAAAATCACCAGCGAAGGCCACGCGAATTTTTTCGGTCTAAAATCCACGGTAAGCAACGTTTCGGCGATTCAGTATCCAAATTGGTCACCACTCAACTGAGGCTGCACGCTCAGCTTGACCAAGAATTCGCCCGTTCTTTTATTATAGGTATTATATGAAGCCCATGTGATTGGTCAATGGAGGTGACCGGACGACATTTTTGGGCCAGAAGAACAAGTTTCTTCATCTTTTTTCATCAACAAATAGAAATAATTACCAGCGTCGGCCACGTGAATCTTTTCGGAAAAAAATCAGGTTAAGCAATGTTTTAGCAATCTATCATCCGGATTAGTGGCAGCTCGGGTGAGGCTGCCAGAATCTGATGAGTATAGATTATGGGCTTGCATGGGTAAGCCAGCAGCCTCACTCGAGCGGTCACCAATCCGGATAATGAATTGCAAAAACATTGCTTAACCTGCATTTCAAACCGAAAAAGCTCGCGTGGCCACTGCTGATATTTTTTTCCTATTTGTTCACCAGAGAAATTGAAGAAATTTGTTCTTCTGACTAGAAAATATTGTCCGTAGATTACCGTTCACAAATCGGATGAATCCCGCATACACCCATAGAGTACGGAGTGTTATTTACGCGAGCTATAGGCGTGGCAGATCTGACCTGGTGGTCACCCATCCGAATAAGATCACCGTCGATACGTTGTTAAATCTGGAATTTCGATCGACGTGACTCGGAGTTCAATCGCTTGTTTGGAAAAATTCAATCACCTGGTTGAAAGAAAAATCCCATCAAATGGTTGAAATGTTGGTTGAAAATTCAACCAATTTTTTACAGTGTGCGTCGATAAGAAAAAATGACTTTGATTATCGGAGCGAGGTTTTGATACAATTTTGGCCGGAGACTTTGGTATCAAAATGATACTCAAAGAATACCTGAAAAAAACCGAACTATCAAATTCCATCAAAATCCCGACTATCAGATTGGTGAATAACGCTTTTCATACTAGCCCACGAGGTATTCTGGGTACAGTTTTATGTTCTAATTTGAAGAAGAGGGAATTTCTTGAAGAAGAGGGAAGGATGAGAATCATCATAATCTAATTGTCATTTAAAATCGCACAACTAACTTTGTTTTGCACTTCTATCATCAATATTGTTTTCATATCATTTGGCGAATGAAAGGTTGTTAGAGTCGAGAAACTTCACTTGAAAATATGATCAATATTTTGGAATTTTTCCTCATAACTTTATTGAAACTTCGTAGCTTCGATATCGGAAATTTTGTTCGTTACTTCTCAATTATCGCTAAAATTATATTCGGTAATGGGTTAATGAAATTGCAACTCCCTCAGGGCACCTTGTCAGCTTGTGACGTACAATTTAACAAAAAATCTCCCTGAGGGTTGGTCGATATTCAGCGAAGAATATCAAATTACCGTTCAGCTTTGAAACTTGATGGCATATGGATCTGAACCATACAATTTTCATGAGAGATACGAACTGTATCGAGTATTGGATTACGGTTACTTCTAAAAATTTGGTACAAGCTTTGATTTACTGGTCTTTGAAATATTCATATTCATCACAGAATCTTCATCTGATAACATTGCCATCGTTATTGGAAATTTTCAGAATCAGGGAAGAAATTTTAGTTGATTTGTCGAGAATTTCAACTTTTGTCAAAATATTTGTTATTCTGCATGCAACCAGGATACATCAGAATTTTAAAATATACGAGTCGATGTAAATTCATAACATACTCAGGCTGATGCTTCAGCCGAAATTCCACTACGTTCAAACGATGACCATGTAATCATCAACTTATCACCAATGTGTGTAAAAAGAATAGGAATCAATTGAAAGTTGTCAAAACGAAATGTTATTTGTACCAAGGATGGTACAAATTATCATCGTTCAGCAAAAGAAGCAGCGATCTACTACTTTGAACTCGAGGAAAAATGTAGCATGCTCTACGTGATCCGCGGAGACCTCGGGAAGTCACTGTCTCTCAAAAAAAAAAAAAAAACAGTTCATACATTCCGAAATCAAGAAGCCATCCCAGATGAGCTTCATGACGCCATGAAGTAGCAATTCGTATTACGCCGGCCCACAGATTGACAAAAAGTCTCTTCGCACACGGAAACATCCTTAGATTGGCGTCCAAACTTTGGACTAATTCTAAAAATGCCATTGGAATATTATAAAACATTTTTACCTCCGTAGAAAACTGGATTTCCGACCACGGAATAAGAGACAAAATGGTTTTACATTTGAATATCCGTTTTGGAGGTACTCGAGTTTTCGGTTCATGTGAAGTCCGCAGCAATCATCCGGTTGTAGCCATAATATGAGTTGTGGAACACCACAATAGTGATTGAGTGCTTCAGGTAACATTCGTGATTCATTACTCAGGGTGATACTCGTGACCCAGTATTCGATAGTACTCGTGGTGACACTCGTGTTGCACTTGATAGTGCTTGATCTCAAGTATCACTTTGAGAAATAGATTACGAATGTCACCACATGAACTGGATCACAATAAGTATCACCTTGAGTTCTGAATCACGAATGTCACCATGAGTACTTGACTGAGAATGTCTCCAGATGTGCCGGATGCCGAGTTACACTTCGATCACTGAATTACGAGTATTACCTTGAGCACTGGATCACGAACGTCACCTCGAGTGCTGAATCACGAGTATCGCCTTGAGAACCGAATCACGAATGTCACCGTGAGTACTTGATCACGAATGTCACCACGAGGACTGGATAACGAGTTTCATTGAGTGTACTGGATCAAGATTATCACCTTGAGTACTGAATTATCACTACGAGTTCTGGATCATGAGTATCACCTCGAGCAGTGGATCACGGAGGTCACTTCAAGTTCTAGATCACGAATGTCACAACATGGACTGGATCGCGAGTGTCACCTTGAGTACTGGATCATCACTGCGAGTTTTGGATCCCGAGTCTCACTTCGAGCACTGGATGACGAGTATCACTTTTAGCACTAGATCACGAACGTCACCTCGAGTATTGAATCACGAGTATCACCTTGAGAACCAAATCACGAATGTCACCGTGAGTACTTGATCACGAATATCACCACGATGACTCGATCACGAGTTTCACTGAGTGTGCTGGATACTGAATTATCACTACGGGTTCTGGATCATGAGTACCACCTCGAGAACTGGATCATGAGTATCACCATGAGCACTGGATCACGAACGTCAACTCGAGCACTGAATCACGAGTATCACCTTGAGAACCAAATCACGAATGTCACCGTGAGTACTCGATCAAGGATGTCACCGCGAGGACTGGATCATCACAATGAGTTCTGGATCCCGAGTCTCAATTCGAGCACTGGATTACGAGTATTACCTCGAACACTAGATCACGAATGTCACCTAGAGTACTGAATTATGAGTATCACCTTGAGAACCAAATCACGAATGTCACCATGAGTACTCGATCACGAATGTCACCATGAGGACTGGATCATGACTTACACTGAGTGCACTGGATCAAGAGAATCACCTTGAGTACTGAATTATCACCACGAGTTCTGGATCATGGATATCACCTTGAGCACTTGAATCATGAAGGTCACCTCAAGTACTCGATTACGAGTATGACCTAGAGAACCAAAGCACGAATGACACCTTGAGTATTCGGTCACGGATGTCACCTCGACAAGGTGGTTGCCAGAGCTCGATAGGTTTGAAATAAATAATGAAAAAATCAGCCCACGAAGTGTTTCGCCGGAATCTTCTAGGATCAGAATCGTATCGCCCCATCTGTTGATATGAAAAATTCTAAATCTTCAGCATGGAAACACGTAGGGAAAATTCACTAATTCACGTGTAAACAGAGTTTGTTGTTGTTCTAACTCTGGTGCATTTTAGTCATTTTCAATGCTAGCTCATTTGAAGCTCATGCTATGGACATTTGATTAAATTGAGGATCAAGATGATCTCGATGAGTAGAACCAAGCTGTCGTTTTGGTTATAGAAATGTCAGTTTTATTCGAAGGTTTTTCCGTTTTAGAAAAATACATCCAGCAATCGGTATGTCCTCAATCACTTGGCACAGCACGGTTATCGGCATAAATCAACCAATAATCATTCAATCAATAAACGCATCACATCACCCATATCGAATCAAATCCCCTTCCCAATATCCAACGCAATACTTCATCTGCACAAAACGCAAAAAGCGCATGGATACAAAAACCGACAACACACCAAATTCAATCGTTTCATCTATAGCCCCAATATCAAGGTCCCGTGATGATCGGTCCTTCTGTCGGCTTGCATTCGCGCGCATACATTCGTGTACTTATATAATAATAATACTATATAGATGCTACTGCAGGGGGTATGTCATAGACGGGCTATACGTAGCCAGGCAGAGGCTCTGATTAAATCGGCGCCAGGGTAGTATACTACTAGTGATACCCACTCGGTTGGAGGCAATACGATGTTTAAGCGCTTGTGCATGGACCCCCTCTTGTACAAGCTTCCAAAAGCGCCAAATGTCGAAGGGCGGAGCTCATTGTCGGCGCAACTCTAATCAGGCTCGACTTCAACACACTCAATGTAAGTACACAGCCAAATGCATATCTATATATTTGGCAAGTGTATTGTGTGGATAGGACGACAAGTGCGCAGGTGTCCTTGCTGATCTGTATCTAGGATGTATTGCACTTGCGTCGAAGCATGTGTGGTATTATATACGTAGTGCGAATAGTAAGTATACGACTAGATGGTACATATACATATGGAGTTGAGTAAGTGAATTTCTGAAGGCAGTAGCACTTTGCAGTTAGGTGACCCTTAGCTCGTGTATTAGATAAGAAATCTATTAGTCGGGCTGAGGATTGTTCAGTTTTGACCCCGTCAAGCATTGATGAAATGCAGATTGAGGATATTGGGTGATGTGATGTGCATCGGATCAGGTGATCCATGCCAACTGTTCGGTATTTAGTTATTATTCGACCAAAAATCATTCAATGCAAGATAAGCAAAAGGTATTATAAAATTTTGGGTCAAAACCTTTCTTAACTCGATTCATCCTCAATGCGGTTCTGAGACAGAACGACACAAGCGCATTCCTTACTCTCAACTTTCCATTCATTATTTAAGTATGAGGCTGTTGTTATCCATGATAGTTGTCCGGAAAAATTCCCATGACTTCATTTGAAGTAGAAGCTCATACGGCGCAAGAATCATTTTCACAGAAAGTAATCACATGTAAAATCAGTTTTCAAATCATCAAAGAAACTTTTTGAAAATCTGAAGTGGACTGAAACCTTTTTGGTTCAAAGCGGTTCTTGTTGCAGAAAAACTTCGCAAGTTCCGTTGTGGTACTGGCGTAGTACAATGTTAGTATTGATTTGATACTGTTACCAAATTTTATCCTCAAGCTACTGCAATAGTCTTGTGCTCTCCCAAAATTCGCTCGATTTTTCCTGACTTAGTATATCAGTGATTCCGTTGAAAGTGTGATTTTCTGTGTTCCAAGTTCCTCAAAGTTTCCAAGGGTTGGAATGTGTATTGTAGCAATTTTCTGGGGTGTGCTCTATTGGTACGCAACTATATTGATAGTTTTTGGGTCGGTTCTAACGTTCCCTTATTTTGTAGATCCTCGTAAAAGGTCGAAATGTCAATTCCGTCCCCTGTAGAAAACCCACCTTCGACTCTTTTATTCACTTCAGCGCATATGCAGAGTCAAAAACCCCTATGTGTAGCTATGCACTTCAATTTGTAATACTTCGAACAACATATTCCACCACTTTGCGAATCCAAATTCAGCCCTCAGCTCGAGCTCGGCCATCCGACATTTTGAAGACGGGTTTGCGCCAAAACTGCTTGCACAGCACTAATAATAATTAGGTCGGCAAAGTCCCCGATCGTCTATTGAGCCTTTCTAACCAATGAAGTTGATTTCCAGATACCCAAATACACCTAGTTTTTACGCGACACTAGCCGAAAACTCGAATCTACACCCAGGCGCACCTCATGAACGTGTTTTCCAAATGGCGTACAAATTTTTCGGTCAATTCCGTTCCCATATTGTGCTCCTCCCCAACGCGCTATATCGCTTTGTGGAACACATTTTCTTCAAGTATTTGTTTGCATTACAGCAAATCTATGCAGAAAAGAGTGTACGATTGGTTGTCGAGCCATGGGAATATTTCTAAGGCAAAATATCAATTCCGTCCCCGTCAATTTTTTGAGATACGTAGCTCTAGATACTTCCTTTTTGTGCCAAAACAAGTGTGAATCAACTGCCATGAGATACCGGAACTCGTCTGGGGCTGAAATAATTTTTTGACCCAAATCACTCCCTGCGACGATTTAGGCCCCAAAAAATCACACTTTCGGCGGAATCGCTTATAAGGTAAGTGTGCCTAATTTGCCCCCACTACTTTTGTTTTACTCGCCATTTCAACTCATCTCTATATTTTTCAACGTAGTTTAGCTCATTTTGTAGCTTGTTTCAAGACCTTGAAAATGAGCTAAGGTACGTTCAATTTGAACAAATTAGAGCCGAGATATCTTGATTTTCGCGAAAGAAGATTTTTTGCGAGTTTTTGTCAGTGTGTTCCTAATTTGCCCCCACAGGGAAAAGAGGCCTATTTTCATGGGATTATACGGGTTATTCGTGAAAGCGGGATATCTCGGCTCCCAGACCTCCAAATGAGACGTACTTTAGCTCATCTTGTAGCTTTTTTTACTGCCTTTAAAACTTTTTGAGGTAAATTGGTGCATCTTAATGGACCGAGGAATGAGTTTGGAAAAAGACTGTAGGGGCAAATTAGGAACACTGCACTTTTTCTAGTGATATGGGCGTAGAATCGGCTAAAAATCGAATTTTGCAATTCTGCAAAAAGCATTGTAAAGTTGGGACAAAGACAAAGAAAATGAGTTAAGGCACGTTAAAATTGATTCCATCAATTTTGTTTGGCATAACTTTTAGTGAATAACAAAAAAGAAGTCGGAAGTAGCGAAATCAGTTCTTCTGTTCTAAGAAAGGCGCGGGTCATCTAGGATCGGTCCAAAACATTTATTTTCTCATATTTTAACGTAACAAACATGAAAAAAAATGCGGGGCAAGGTCTGCGGGTTCGTACACGTGAGAACTTGAATGGGGGCAAATTAGGGAATGGGGGCAAATTAGGCACAGATACCTTATATTCGACTCATAAATGGGTCATTGCTGACGAAAAACGCGATCACAACCTGATTGGCACCTTTGCTATGTATATCTCATTGTAATATGTTTCAACAACACGACGGTACTTTACCGTCAACATAGCTAGACTTCCATCTCATTTTTTCAGTGTTTCGTTTATGGAATGTTTCACAATTACCCAATCAGTACCTTCATAGTATCTAGACGAAACTTTTTTGATACTTTTTCGGTAATTCATCAGTACTTTATATTCTGTGAAACTTGTGGTGCGAGACTCCTCTGCGCACTCTCAAAATCTATGACCTTATCTGTAATTGCATGATACCTCCACCAACGCCTCCCCGTTGGCAACTTCTTGAACAGTACTCCACTCTTATGTTTTCAAAAAGCTTTGCCCGGAATGTCGGTTAATTTTTGTCTTCCTTTTTCTAAAAATTCTTCATTAGTTTTCACATTAGTACTTATGTGATTCCTCTCCAGTTCATTTGTGGAGTCATTAACTATGTTTAGTTCTCTGAGAGAATTTGATTATTAGACTGTCTAATAGTCAAGGGATCTAGCGGCACCAAGTAGGACTTGAGTAGTTCACTCAATAAGTAATCCATCAGGTTAATAAGCACAAATAGATTCTTTGAGCAGTATCTCAGTATTGATTTTTCAGCATTTCGATGGTACCCTAGTAGTACTTTCGTGGAACTTGTGTAAGGTTTTCTACAGTACTTTATCGGTACATCATCTCAGCGCACTTGGTTAATAATTTAGTGCTATTTAGGTGACATCATCTTTTCCGATCTTCTCAGTATTTATTAGGTTACGTTACTCTAGTACATCAGTGGGAACATATGTACAACCTTCGCAGCCTATCTTATGGAGTACCTATATAATTTCAAGATCCGACCAATATAACCACAGTATCTTGATTACTTTTTGTAAATACTTTCAAAATATTCCATTAGTTGGAAGGAACTCCAAGTAAAATTTTGATGGCATCATCTTCTTGGGCAAGATTTTAGGTTATGCATGTAGTAGCCCAAGAGCAATGAAGCTGGATTCTAACAGTGACTCGCTGACGTCTTAGCAGTATTTTGACGGTATTTCGGTGGTACTTTATGACCATACTTCGATAATCATTCGGCAGTTATAACGGTAGTTCTAAGGTAGTGTAACATCATTAGTTCCGGAGTGTTAGTGCTACATTATCCCAAAGGTATCTTCTCAGATATTAATCGATTCCTTTATAAATATTATGTTATGACCCAAGTGGATCCCTCCTAGTACTCCTTAGGGATCTGTCATAATTGTCGGGTTGCCTGCATACAGGCATAAATGGCTGCGTCAAGGAGCAGTATCAGCATTGGTATATAAAGTTGGAGCTTTTGCTTTAATGATCTCTCTGTTAACACAGTCTGATGGAACGCAGGATTCTTTATAGTTTGATTCCAATCTTCTCACTGATGCATTTGATAAATATTTGATGACCGGGGAGACGTAAAAAATCATCAATATTACAAGCACAGCGTTATGCTCCTAAGGCTAAATCTGCTCTCTTACGCGGCCATGTTGGGAAAAAGTGCCTGGATGCAGGCAACCTTACAACTATGTCTTATCCTCTATGTAAAACATTAACCCATGAGCGAGTGATCGGTACTCTCGGAACTATTTAGTCGTGACTTGTAAGTACTCCTTATAGAAATGTAAGTACTATATTCACCAGAATGCTGAAGAGCTCTTATAGTTATCAGCACCTTTGCGAGGCTCACACAATCCATCTTCAGTAGTCTCATTTGTTCCAAAATATATACCATTTATTCACACGGTCGTGGCACTGTGAAGGGCTAAGTTACCAATCGAATGTTACATCTAACTCAAGAATACCATACCTATACATCATTATTGACCAGCAACGAAAAATTGCCCTATCTAAATGCTTTCCAATTCATCGTGGAAAAATCAGAGCGTCATGATGAGGTTAGTCAAGCGAAAGGTGACGAGCTGTCTGCTCACAGTAGCAATTACGACCCTATCTCAAGGGCTGGCTACAAAAATCGGCTTACTTACAAGCTGGATCTTTTCTCCTGGTACACCAAGAACAAGGCATCCATGCAGAGCATCAGGTCGCTCCGATTTATCTCACTATGCCGATCTTGCTCACGCATCTGCCGCATCACACGCGCCGGGTCTTTGATCGAGTGTATATGGACTTTTTGGACCTCGAATATATTTTGTATTGTACATGCTTGCGGGTGTTATCCGAACCGATCTAGAACCTCTGAAAAAAATGAGAGTCAGAGCGTTAGAGAGTTAGAGGAGATCATCATTGGTTTAAACTACACGTGCGCTGTACAATCTTACACCTTTTTATGAGAGTTTGGAATGAGGGTTATGTGCGAGGTGATTCGAAGGCTTAAGATCATTCATTAGCCTTTTGGTGTGAGAGATGTTGCCGATTGAGATGGTGCGGAATGATTTCAAAGCTCAAATTCAGATTCAACTTTTTGATGGACAGTTGGAGAGAAATATAGGTTAGGTATGTGTGATGGCTTCTGAGGGGTTTTGTCTAATATGGCTGACATGCGCTTTGAGGCGCTTGGGCATTTATGTTTGTCCGAAGGAGCTGATGATGAAGATAAGATTTGAATGCGGCCTAAGGTGAAGAGTGTGATGACTTTTTTGGATGGTACGATGAAGATAAGAAGTGAGCTGAAATTATTATGTCATTGTAAAAGGTGATGGGCTGTGCGTTGAATCATTGTTTCGTTTTGATTTCTTGTGATCATTGAATACGATGCCGAGTACTTATACATTTAATAATTTTCATGAATGTTCCACAAGACTAGATTCCCAACATTGGATGTTATGAAATTCATGAGGAAAAAAATTCCTATCAGTTGTCAAGGAAGTCTTTCAGATCCAGACGATATATAAGATATTTACGTTTGGAAAGAGTTGTCTCATCTCAATTGTGACAATCTACATGATGATATGAGTCTTAATCGAAGTCTTAATTGTTGAGATTTCTCACCTCTTGAATAATTTTATTATTCAACCAAAAACAGCTACTGAACTATTTATTCATACAATTTTGTCATATATTCTTTGGGAAAATTGGAGAAATTGAAGGAATTGATGTATCTGAAAGATGCCAACCTTTGTAAAGAAGATATGAATCATCTTCATAGAATAATAAAAAACTATCTTCACGGAATTTTATCATTCATTCACGGTTCTTCAAAAAAATTTTCGTATGATATTTTCCATGGACCAGTGAGAATTCAGTGATGCAGAAAAGTTTTCACGAAATATTCTTATTGAATTGGATGATTTTAAAAAGCTTTTAAAAATTTGTCATCTTTTGAGTCTGATTCAGATTCCAATTATGCATCGAACTCTTGCTCATAAGTTCATCGTATACTTGTAGGTCTCAGAAATTTTCTCATGTGTATCGGTTACTTGAAATGAACGTACATGATATCCAATTCCGCATTATAATATGTGTTCAGTAATTGAAAGCTTTCATAATGAAATCAGATGCGGTCGATAGTGGAAACGAGGGGAAGTAAATAAATTGTTCCATTCTAGATCCTCCGATCACATATTGAGATGATTTAACGCTATTCTTATTGAAACTAGTACTTATATCTGCGTATATAAAATAGCGGCTTGAGTTCGCACTCTATTTTTAGTTTATTGCGCTGAAAGTTTGTTAAATATTTTGCAGTCTTCTGCTGATAAACGTTTGTTGTTAAACAGCTAAGAACTCCCATTCAGACTCAAATAGATCAATTAAATTTCAAGTAACGTCTAGGAAATCTCAAATGTTATGAATTTTCTATTCAAATGTCCATTGCTCGTGATACTCGAACTCTGACATGAGACTCAATAAAATCGATGCACCCAAATTTACTACACTCACGAATTTTCACACGAAGAATCTCGCTCAATTTCACAGCATCAGCATCAACATTATACTTTTGGTATCGATTCCGTTACAAAAGATGAGGAGCCAGATGAGTATAGCCACCCCCTTCGTGAGAAAGTCTATATTAGTCGCGGGGGAGTAAACGCGTGCCCAAGTAATAACCATCCCAACCAGGAATGATGGTGATGATGATGATGCGGATCTTGTTACCAGATAATATTGCAGAGCACAAGGTGCTACTTTGAAATTATATCTCGTGTACTTGCACTTTCGACAGCGTTGTCGGGAGAAAATTTTCTCAGTGATGTCCCTGTAGAATTCATAAATACGAAAAAAATTCACGACTCGCACTCTTATTTTATATTACCGACAGTAAGAGCAACTCTTTTTTTTTACTAACGCAGAGTGCTTTTGCTCGTTTCCAGTAAGATGCTCGTCATTTTCTCATGTATACGAGAATATTTTGTTAGATATCATCCTTTGGCTTGGTGATGAGTACTTGTACATTACCGACGAAACGCGAGTAACTTCGTTTGGGAGGTATTTCAAATTGACGATGCATAAACGGGATGCATTTAAAAAAAAACCGAATTTGAAATTCTATGTGGAATGACATCGGGTGGAATTTTATACGGTGGCATCGTATCTCGGAATACGTACATTATGAGTATATTTCTTGGCTTAAAAGAGTGCTCTCTATCTTTGGAAAAGCGGTGTTGGCGTCTCTAGCAGTCAAATTAGTATATAGCCAATAACAATTTTTAAAAACAAACAGGAAGGAAACCAATAGTACCGCACCCTGCGAATTATTTTTCTACAAATTTTAAAAAAAGTTTCAACGAAATCGGTGTAAAATTGAGCTTAGAGTGGGTAGAATTCAGCAAAACTAAAAGATCTATCCGCAAATTCTTGGGCTCAATTTTGCACCGGTCTCTGTGGAACTTTTTTGAAATTTGTAGAAAAATAATTCTCTTGTTTACAATAATTCTCTTTGTTTTTAAAAATTTTTATTGGCAATATACTAATTTGACCGCTAGAGGCACCACCATCGCATACAATTTCCGTATGTAAGTCTGGTGGAATAAGATGGATTCTTATGTCATTATTTACAATAGAGGTAGAAAGTCATCCTACGATTTTGAAAGGTGAAAATGAATATCTATATCGAGATGAATATTGAATATTTATTCATAGATAAATATTTATCTCGATTCATATTCATTCTCGTTCAATACGTTTTGTAGATCAAAATTGATAAAAACGATCACACTTGATTAGGTATCAAGTGTGATCGTTTTTATCAATTTTTCGGTTCATTGTTCAATTCTGATGCAAGCCAATAAATTCTGTAAATGGATGATAATACATATGGACGATTATTAAAATAGTAACCTCGTCACTGCACTTTAGCCATGAAAAAGTTCTACTGACCTCAAATAAGTATAAGTCCCACAGTTCAAAAATTATACATTTTCGCATTCCGAATCACATTTTCAAAGTTCGTCGCTCGTATGATTCAAAATGCGATTTAGATGCGTTGAAAAATATTGAGATCCACCAAACGAACAGGCTCTAAAATAAGATGTGTGGGGACCACTGGACCCCATTCGAACTCAACAGATTGAAAGAAAAAAATTTCAACAAATTAAATTTTGCAACAGATCCAAAATGTGGACAGATTTTTTATTTTCTCGAGATCATCCTGGGTTCGTATTGAATTGTACAAATTGTTCTAAAACACCGAGATCAGTTGGTGATACGTGTCGTTATTTCAAATTCTTCTGAAGTTCCATATAGAGAACTCGAAACAAACATAGAACATGGTATCCGATATTCCTATTGCAAATCTATCAATCAGTCAGGCACCTAGAATCCTTCTTTTTCACTCAAGGCTCTATTTATTCAAGGATCCAAGCCTGCAAATCACCCATTCTCTAGTAAAAAGCTCTCTAAATCTCAATTACCAGGCACTTACAGAATTTCCAAGAGCTAAAAATCTGCACGAAAACAAGTCAACTATAGTTATAACCTCTTGCATCTCTTAGCGGTCACATACGACGACGACGACGAAATAAGAGGACGAAGAACCACACAGCAACTCGAAAACGCAAGCACACATTATAAATCCGGTTGTCCCCGCAAAAGTGCTTTTGTTACTTGGCGAGTGCTGCATGATGGCGCGCGTGGATGGAACATCGATCACAGAGCGATGGCGTCTGCATGGTCTCGGTGGCACGCGTATTCACGGAAGTGCGTTTCTATTTGGCGCCCGCCGATTTCATCTTCCTATTTTCTCATGATCATGTGTTAGTACACATAATATATATAAGACTCTTTTACATCAAGAAAATATTCGTACGGTTAGGAAGTTGAATTGGTTATGTGAACTGGGGTCTCATTTGCTGATAGCTTCCGCGGGCGTGGCTATTTTATTATTCGCCACGTGCGTATTATATTATAATACACAAAACAACAAGTCTCGTGTCATCGGTGGTGAGAGACCGGATGCAGCCGTCTTTCGGTTTGTTCGCTGCATGATGTGTGCATGTGATGTGCCCGATGTGCGGAATGATATGGTGACTTTATGCTTTTTGGACGTTGTCACGCTTCACGCCGATTTTTGTGAGAGTATGTTATGGAAATTCTTGGTGGTTCAATAGGGTGCGGGAAGTTTTAGAGGAAATAATGTCCAATTTTCAAGTGAATTTTGACTTTTATAGGGTGGGCAGTGTCTGTCAAGCATTTTTCAATCGTTGAAAAATGTTCAATCCTGAACTAGGCAAGAAATTCACTCTGGGGGTCTCACTGGCTGATATGAAGATTTAGAATTGTTTGATTAAAAGGAGCTTTCATAGTGCTGTATCCCCGAGCCACGTTGTGAAACAATTCTATTCTCAAAATTCTGTGGAATATTTGTTGGCCATTCATTTCTCAAGGCTGTATATAGGATACCATTCCTGAGATGCAATTGAACATAAGATTTTATCAAAGTGTTTGATGTTTCAAATGAAATAAATAACAGAATATGAGAATCTACGTGAGATAAGAACTAATCTATCAACATTCAATCACTCATATACTATTCGGAGCTATACAGGAACGAGCGAGGGAACGAGAGTCACAGGTTGGATTTGTATACGTTGACATTCAGGAGGGATTTACTCATCAAAATTGATTTTCGAATTTGGTTTCATTTATTTGTGCTTTTTACTCGAATCTACCACAGAAACCCATGGCACAATTTTTCCGATTCTTATCAATTTGACGATTATGATCGAGAGTTATGATATTTTGAGATAGGAAATTTGTATAAATTCGGGCGCAAATCAATGACGGGAACGGGATGATACGAAATTCAAAATCAATATCGATTTCATTTCTGTCATTTAGAGAAGCAATTTCGATCTGTCATAAACTCATCACGTACCAAAATGTACATACGATAACTTCATAGCTATTCAATAACATGAATCTCGTTTACACGCATCCAGTGACTGCGCGTCGAAATCGTGATGGATTTCCACTCAAGGTCTATTAAAAATCAAGCAAAGATATCATGTTATCATTCTAATATTCTGTTATGAATTAAATGGATTCAAGACAAGATGGATTGAGCTTGAGACACTATCCAGCCGGATTCAAAAATAACTCAAAAGATGATCCAGATTTTCTTCCAGCGCATTCTAGCTAAACAACATCTCTGTCCACACCAGCAAAAACATTCCTAATTGATCAACACCAACATATCGCAATCACAGGGGTGGAATCTCCTTATTTTTTTCTCATCATGCGCCACAAAAATATATGGAACCTACAATTCCAACTAGAAAGACGTAGCAAAAACCTTTCTCTCCTCGCGTGCAATTTATAATGTTCGTATGTGCACTTTGAGCCCACAATAATTCGTCGTGAGTTGGCACTTTTCCCGGTCTCAATGCAAAGATTCAGGATACCGGCAATGAAAATATTGATGGTGCGTGTCCGGTGTGGTAGACAGGACAATCGGCTAATTATTCAAACCTAGCGTGCGCGCGCCGGAAAAAGCTATAGGGGATGAGCTTGCGGCTGAAAGCCCGAGGCACTTTTTTCCACGAAATATACCATACAGGCCGCGCATTTCCGAGGGCGCAACCCTCGAGATGAATGGATCCGAGACTATCCAGAGGATGCTGTGGACCTTTTATCGGACGTATTCTCCCTTTCTTCCTTTTTCTTTCGTACATATACATATAGTGCCAGAGGCATATGAAAATTTATTGCGTTACGCCTACACGCGGATAAAATTATCGTGAGAATTTTTTGAATGATATGCGACTGTATATTATATGCCACAGCGCATACACAAAATCTGTATCGAAAGTCGCATATGTTGGGCTGATTGTTATCGAATCTCAAGTTTTTCATATTTCATACATTTTGAAAATTATCTAATATATGTATAGCTATATTACTCGACTTATCCTGGAACAGCGTGATGGACATGAAATGATGAACTCCTTGAGAGCCCAAGTACGGATTATAATTCACGTAGTTCATGATTCGAAGAATTTTCGACATTTTCTATACTCAATTTGATGAAAAAATCTGGAAAAAACCTGACAAATAGTTTCTGATCCGAGGATCAATAAATAACGTTCATCTTAATTCATCTAACTACCCATAAAGATACAAAAACTCCACACAGCATGAGAATCTTCCAGAAACCTTCCTGCAAGCTTTCAGGAAAACCCGGGAATCTTTCAGAAATATTTCACTGAAAGCTCCCCTCAATGAACATATGTCCCACTTCAGACACCTTTCTGCAAGATTTCATGAAATATTGCCGGGGATATTTCGGGGAGCTTTCAGAAACATTTCATTGAAATATTTCAGTGTAATGTTCCTGCAAGATTCCATGAAATCTCACAAAAATATATGCGTTAATGTTCTGTCTGTGGAATCCATATTGTGCTTGATAAGTTTCTCAATCATTCTAATGCATGACTTCATCATTCTGACTCGTACTTCAACTCCATTGTGACGTTGAATCCAAAGCTTCACGTTAGATTCATCCAGGTTTTATGAACTCTTCGATGTACGCGACACCTAACCGATAAACCGTCCTCCTGTCTTATATACTAACCAGCGTCTAATGTGAACGCTTGCGAGAGAGCCTTTACGCATCTTCAAATAATCCTCACGTATCATTTACAGACCATTATGCATAGCTGGTCCTGGGTATGTTATCAAACATGACAGATCATTTGATACTACCATCAAATTTCCTGATAGATAGTTTCCCAAAAACCATATAAATTATGAGAACGAAATTTGAGAACTAAAGTGTGTTATGCGACATCTATCGGGAACAGAGTCTTCCAATGAAATATTCCTGGAAGATTCCTACAATCTTCCACTGCAATGTTTCTGAAAGATTCCTACAATCTTCCACTGCAATGTTACTGAAAGATCCACAGAATGTTCCACCGCAATATTCATGTGTCATATCCCACAGATTCAAGTCGTTAAGAATTACTCCTCGCAATACTTTGACAGTATAATATGTTGTTACCTCGGCTGTAACGGTTTTCGGTATTAATATGCAGTATCCCGTCACATAGTTTTGCTCTGAAAGATTTTAGGGAGCTTGCGAGAATCTATCAACAATATCTCAGTGCAGGATTCCTGGGAGATTACCTGTGGAATGTTCCCAAGAAATATGTACGGAATCAGTCAGAGAGCTTCCACAAACCTATTATTATGGTGGCTTTATTTATATGCGACGACTCGTGATTAGCCTAAATTCAAAAGAGATTTGAAGGAGTTAGGAATTCAATGAGCCTATATCACAGCAGAGGCTTGTAAATCTTCCAGAAATATTTCAGTGAATTGTTCCAAGAAATTTTCCAGAGAGCTTTCGTGAATCTTTCAGAAATATTTCAGTGCAAGGTTTCCGAAAGATTGCGTGTAAGATTCTTAGAAATATTCACGGGAGCTTCCGGAAAGATTTCTCTGAAATAATGCCACGGAACATTTTGAAATATCACCTGCAATATCCCTGCAAGATTCTTGGGAGATTGCAATGAAATATTTCATTGATCTCAATATCGTACAAAAATTTCGCGGAAATTCTTCCTAAGAATATTGCATTGAAATCTTCCAGAAAGCAATGGTAAAGATTTCAACAATATTTCAGTGCAACGTTTCTGAAAGATTACTGGTGAAATAATACCTAGAAATATTTTTGGAACCTTTTAGAAGGTATTCAGAAATTTTTCAATTTCATTAGGTGCGATTGAACGGCAAAGAGGTTGCTTATAGAGGAATTCCTTGAAATGTTCCTGAAATCTATTGATTCAATGAAAACCAGAATCAAATTGATTCTCCAAGCTCAATCCAAAGTGTTACGTTTCAGATCGTGAGTTAGAAGGATAACTCAGAGCCACAAAGTGCTCCATTTAGAGTATCAGAACGCGGTGAGTTTTGAAAATCCATCAAAGAATTTTTGAAGATTTCCCAGCCTAAAAGAATTGCAAGCACGATGTTATTTGAAACTGGTCCTAAAATGTAGCCCTCCGTAGAAGCTAGCAAACCCTCCAGAAAATTTTGGGGCCTCGTCCTGATGCAATATTATACTTAATATTGGCGAAACATTCCCAGGAGATTCTCCCCATAGCAGTGAAACCTCACAAGAGGCTTTCGTAACTGTTCCAAAACTTCTCCCCAAAATATTTCACTTACATCTTTCAGAAAGCTTTCGATAATCTTTCAGAAATATTTCAGTGGATTGTTCCAAGGAGTCTTTCAAAAAGGTTCCGTGAATCTTTCAGAAATATTTCAGTGCAAGGTTACTGAAAGATTGAGTGTAAGATTCTTTGAAACATTTACGTGAGCTTCCGGGAAGCTTTCTCTGAAATATTGCCACGGAACATTTTGAAATATCTCCTGCAATATCCCTGCAAGATTCCCGGGAGATTGCAATGAAATATTTCCCTGGATCGTTCTTTGAAATATTTCCATGCTGTGTGGGAACTGCATTACATAGTGGCTAAGCTTGATTATATATTACTGCTCATCTTTCCAAATAAATAAATCATATTTTATGTTTGCAAAATCACGAAAATCAATGACTAACAAAAAATACTTTCACTCTTGTTGAAGATAACTAACTTTCTTATGATATATCTCAAAAGTGACCTTGTATGTACGCCAAGACAGTAAAAAAAGACAACTCCTAGGTACATAAGTCTGTAG
The DNA here is from genome assembly GCA_029851415.1 of Eretmocerus hayati. NCBI lineage: Eukaryota > Metazoa > Arthropoda > Insecta > Hymenoptera > Aphelinidae > Eretmocerus > Eretmocerus hayati. Next base: position 97,111,552 of record CM056744.1, read on the forward strand.
ATATTCCCTATATCCATTCTTAGAATATATAATTCAGCCTGATGGAGTACAGATCGTATAGCATCTTCACTACATCGGAACTTTTGTCAATTATTATATTCATTACATTCGCGATTGTAGGATTGGATCAATTCCAAATTTGACTTGGGGATGAACGTATCATAAGAAGTCCGAAAAGTTGCTGTTCCCAATTTTATACAAAAAACTTGTCTATTATGAAAAGCATTAAAATAAAAACCCATCATCATAACACCTAATATCTCAAAATTTGTATGTATGTACACTTTCCCTCATTTTTGTCTTTGGAGTAGGAAAAAATTTACAAAGCGAACCGTGTAAGGTTCCGATGGTCAGAGATATTCTCATTGAAGTGAAAATAATAAGTAGACAATTGGTACGAATTTTCAAAGTTATTCAAGTCCCGGGGGCGATGGCACATTTGTCTCGAAGGTTTTGGAAGTTTCCAAAATTATAGGGACCCTAGTTCCGAGCTATGAGCAACGCCACCATGCGGGACCATATCATCCACACATCGAATTCGAATGCCGTTGCCGTCTACATGCGTGCCAAAAAATGTTCACACAGTTTCACACGAAGTACTTACCTAGTATTTGAGAGTATTTGCTCTGAATGAATGCAACATGAATGTTTCTCTTTGAGTGTAAGTATTAGTTACCGGCATCATTTTTTTGTGTTTTTGCACATATAATCATAGGAATTCGCCATTTCACAGTGTTGGCAATAGACATAGAACTGGTGTTTGTTAACCTTAACCTGATGCATCATTTATAGTTACCCTCTTCTGCATCGTGAGTATTGAGTGCGTTTCTCTCTGCTTCTTTGCTAATAAGTATAGTATAATCGTGATAACGAACGTGACACAGCACATTCTTGATTTAAAATATCCGCAGAGACCAAAATGCATAGCAGATCCTTCGAATAGCATGTATATATGCTCAAGGTTACATTTCTTGGGATAAACGTGCAACAAGATGTCACTTTAATTCTGGTAGCTTATCAGAAGTCTCAGGATCTCAGGAATCCTCTTGAGGATTTGTATTTCAAAACCTTATTGTAGTGCATTCATAGGTTCATCATGAGAAAGCAGCAATGTACATTCCGAAAGCAATTTCTTGATTCAGATGTAAAAGCACACAACAGATTGAGAACAGCAATTCGCTGTAAAGATAGACCTCTCGTGCAGCAGCTGATTGAAGAAGGTGCAGAGGTAACTGGGATATACGAGGGCTGTTACAGAGAATATGTCCCATGTGATAGTCCCTTGGAAGATAATCCCACGTGTCATCCAATATTTACCCCATTACATTTAGCAGTCATGTCTAGGGATGAAGAGATAGTGAAGATTTTGTTGAAGTCTGGCGCTGATGTCAATGCTAAAGTTTGGGAAGGTGACACGCCACTCACTTTGGCATCAAAAATGCAGAATACAGTCATTGTTGACCTTCTTTTAGACTGCGACTCTGTTGGAGATAAGTGGGATTATTACAATCTCACACATTTACATATTGCCTGCATGAGAAACAATACTAAAGTTGTAAAAAAACTGTTATTAATGGATGGATATAGAAAAATCAATGAGGCTGTCGATGATGATTCAGCACATTGGGCAAAATATACTCCGTTACATTTAGCAGTTCACTTTGAGTGCGTAGAAACTGTCCAATTGTTATTGAAGTGTGGTGCTGACATTATGAAAATTGATGAGAAGAGTAACACACCTTTGCACCTAGCACATCTCCATCGAAATGAAGAAATAATTGACTTGATACTGGAGGCTCACATGGAGGAGTTGAAAAATCCTTTCAATTATCAAGGGCTATCCCATTTCCACATTGCATGTACAAGAGATAATATATCAGTCGTGGAACATTTTTTGAAAGTAGGAGAGGACATCAATGATACAAGCGGATCACAGTGGTCAGGTTGGAGGCCAATACATTTTGCCCTGTTGTATGAATGCTTCAATGTGATTGAGTTACTTCTGAGGTATACGATTGATTTGGAGAGTGGCTGTTTTTCTGAACTCTTGGAGAATTCTTACATTACAGAAAATGAGTCTGTCTATAATCTATTTTTGAAAAATGATATCAATTCTATCCAAAAGAATGAAGAGTTGAAGGTGCTATCTACCTTTCATAATGCCTGTATTGAAAATAATGATAGAGAGATTATAAAACTCTTACGTAATGGTACGATCAGTATTCCTTTTGACTTAGAACAACCTGTTTTGAATGGTTGGACTCCTCTGCATTTGGCAACCAAGTATTCTAGCACTTCTGTTGTTAAAGTACTTCTTGCTCACAGAGCTAATATTTTAGCCCAGGATAGTCGAGGTAGGACTCCTCTACATTTCATTTTCGAAAAATTATCACTAAATTCGTATTCTTCAGCTTTTATTCGGGTCGATGGAAACATTACACAGTATATTAATACGTTCTCATCAAATGTGAGCGACAATGATGGACTTACAATTCTTCACATCTTATGTGCTCTTGGATGCACGGAAATTATCCAGAAGTTCTTGCAAAATGGTGTCGATTCCAACTGTCAGGTCGGGAGAGAATCAGTTTTCTATGCTGGTTTCACTCCTTTGCACTTCGCAGTGCAATTTAATAAACCACAAGTTGTTGATACTTTACTCAAGTTTGGGGCGAATATTCTACTCACAAATGAATATCATTTGAATCCTTTTGATTTCGTCATTCATCGCGTGCGGTATCCAATTTTGATCCCTGAATTCGAGTGCTACCTTAAAATGCTAATGAAATTTCTGTTACACGCATCTACAAGACAAATTCAATTGAATAACCGGGGTTTGTCTATTTTGCATGGGCTGAGCATCTTCGATAACACTGAGTTGGAACAAATAAACAAATATCTGATGGCACACCGTCATGAAATTGACCAAACCATTGAATTTCTTCCGTATCTCAAATTCACACCTTTGCAATTGGCTGCTGTATGTTCTCATCGATTCGATATTGCTGGATTGTTACTTGAGAATGGAGCTAATCCTCAAAATGTGAGTTACGCTGGGAATACTTTCATAGAAGGCACATTCATATTAGGAATGCCAGATGGAAAGTCAGTTGAAGAGGCTCAAAAGCTTTTTATCGGAGCGTTGAAAAATTTTTCTGGCCCTCGTTTTCACCTTGCATGTGGTTCAGGTCTTCAAGATCTAGTTCAAAGTATTCTAGAAGTTTATTTAGAACTGGGAATTGAGTTCCTCAGTACTGTCAACGATCTTGGGCAAACACCACTCCATTCACTTTTGTTATTACAAAATGATGCCGATAGAGATGAATTTGCAGACTTGTTGCTAAAAAAAGGAGCTGATGTACATGCTAGAGATTTTGAATTGCAAACGCCGTTACATTGCGCACAACTGAAAATAGAACCTGATGTTACACGTATACTAATCACTCATGGTGCCGATGTGAAATCTAAGAATATATTTGGCCAAACACCTTTACACAAACTGCTTCAGAATATTAAAAAAAATTATACTGAAGAATATTCTAATCCCATGATTTTTTGTGATCAGGTAATTTCATTACTAGAAGCAGGGTCTGATATTAATAGTAAGGATAGAAGAGGCCAAACCTGTTTAATGATCATCCCTCATCAGCAGAGAGAACATTATAATAAAATAAATTATACTCTGTTGAGCCATGTAAAGAAACTGTTATTGATTGGCTACCACGTCAGCGATGAAAATAAACAAATTTATAATCAGGCTTTGAATGTAGAAGGAGTTCTAAATGAAACTGATATCGTTGAAAAATGTGCACAAGAACTCTTGGTTATGCAAAGTGAATATATTGACCCTTACACGACCCTGTATAATATTCTATTTAAAAGTCTAAATAATATGACGATTCATTGCGAAAATATGACCTTACAAAACATGATCCAATCAGCTGAGTTTGATCGAAAATACCCACAGTACGGCTTTCTGATAAAATTACAGGTAAAAAATGGCCAGACTAGACAGCCCTTTTTGAATGAGGCTAGAAAATCTCTTATTTATATATTCGGACGATTATTGCCAAATCAATGTGTGAATATGATTCTTGATTATTTCGGTGAAGAAGATTTGAAAAATATTGCGAATCAGTGAAGCTGTTAATGTAAGATGTGCTATACTTGCAGTAGCGAACAAATCATTGATTCATTCTAAATGATTGTTATTGTACTTGAGTTTCAAAATCTCCGTAATGGCTTTAAGAAAACTATATCTGTGTAAGTTTATGGAAACTGTTGATTCAATAAAAAACCCTCTTCCAGGTAATCTTCAACATTTTTGGTATGTCATTTTGAATCTACTCTATCAAACTCGAGACTCGAGTATAATATGATGTCGGATGTATATTTGGAGCCATTTAGAACTCCCTGTTGCAATAAAAGTTTAATGCAAAATTGTGCAATTAATAAGTATTTCTTCCCCCCCCCCCCTTCCATCACAAGCTTTTGCAAAATTGGTAAAACGTGAATAGATACCCTACTATGAGTACTTTTAGAAATGCACATCACCCCGTGCGGGAAATCTTTCTGCAAATTTTAGAGAAAATTCCAGCGAGATGAATGTTTTTGAATACTGTTCCCTCGATTTTCCAATTTTCATGCAAACATAGGGATACAGAGAGTTTCTTTACAAAAACTGACTTTTTTCCAAAAACGTTTAATTTGCAGAACACTATCCGAGAATGAAAACTGGAAAGAAAATCTAACAAATATTTCAATTTTGCATTCTATTGAGTGAGCCACCTCAGATCTTTTCGTGAATATAGTACATTATAGGAGTCTTATCTCAATTCATTTCCAATACATTATCCGAAAATATGCAGAGATCGAGATGGCTCTAAAGGTATAAGGATTCTTGAAATTCCACTCGACGAATATATTCACTCTCTCAACTCTTGCGCGACGAGTCAATCGCACTTATCGACGGGTTTTGAATCTCGCAGTTGTGACTCGAGACTCTTTCTTTCGATGCGTCTGTCTTGTTCAAGTGGGCTTTGGAGTATAAGAATCATCGAAACCAAAAGCTGAGAGGCCACTCGGATATGGGCAGTTCAGTCCACATCAGGTCTCGCTTCTTGAGAATATTCTCTTTCAAATCGGTCCGCGGGATCGAATGCCGGAATCTTTGATCTGTTTTTTTCCCCAAGCAAAAGACGAGATAATACCGGAGACTGTCACTTTTGCGTGAAGCCTTTATACCACCTTGGACGCGTGGCCCGTCGGATATCGGATTGTCAGTGACACTATATCATCCGGTTTGTTCGCCAGTTTGAGTATTTCGCTTTTCTTCAACTTGAACTGAAATGCCAAGTCATTGTCATCTCTGTCGGTATCATCGCAGATCGCGGGTTGACTGATTTGAATTTTTTTTTTTTTTTTTTACAAAAGTAAATATGATCAAGAGTATGCGAAGCTTTGTGTGGCGAGAGCTCATTTCCGAGCTTCTTACATATTATAATATGGTGACTAATTACGTAAATTGATGTTGATGATTCCAGATCCAAATTAGTATTTGGATCTGGCTAATATAAATCATGATACTTACACAAAAGTTTTATAAACAAGTTCTGATCCAAAATTGAACCAAACAAAGCTATTTCAAGTATGAACTTTGAGAGTATCATGCACTCCGAGTACACCAATCTTTAGCCAATTATGATTCAATATCCTGGATTTGGTTCGAATAATGGAGTTGATCAAAACTCAGAACTGCATTTGATTGACACCGGTGGATGGCCTCTGCTAATTCAATAGGTTTCATTTTTGGGAGAGGTTGATGAGTCTAGAAGAAAAACCTTAGAGGATCAAAGTATAATTAACAAACAGCAGAAAATACCATCATTTCTCGTTTTTGGATTGATTGAGGCTTTGTCTGTAGTGTTAGACTTGTAAATCCAATGTATGTGTAAAGAAAAATTGGAAATGAACATCTTTTGTTCTCTCCAATTTTTCTTGAGAACCTCGTTTTCGAATAAATCGCTATCCGAGCTTAAAAACCACGAAAATTCTAGAAATTAATCGACTTTCTGACCCCCCCGCCTCCCTAGCCCATCATTCCCCTTCGCTAAATTGTATAAAAAAGTTGAATTTTTTGATGAGCAACAACGACCCAGGGAAGTGGCCACAGCGAAGTACACATTTTTGATCAGTAAAAGAAAGATTGCGTTTTCAATGTATTATCAATGGGAAGGTTATGGACTAGTATGGGCTCTCAGGTCGTTCTCGGTGGAAATAAAGTACAGATTCATTTTTACGCTCCAAAAGGCTTTCTTTTCCAGGACCTGTGGGGTTCCAGACATTTGTATTATGCATGAGGTCCTTTGTGGACGATAACTATTGTTAACAATACGCCTCAGAATTGGGTCCGAAGTTGAGGGTCTCTTACGCCGCTATTCGTAGTTGTTGCTAACCCGAGGATTAGCGTTAACCAGCGAGTTAGGCGAGTGCAATCGGTCGTCAATGCGAATCATTGACCCTCTCTCAGTTTGACGATGAAGTATCAAATACGCTGATACCATTATCCCTGACCAAATCAGTGAAAGTCGCTCCCAGTCACTGATTTGCAGTGCATTTTCACTGATTATAATCATAGATATAATTATAGAGCGGAGAGCATATATCACCTTCTCACGAGCCTTTTCTCGTAGTATATTCAAAAATTATTTTCTGCTACATCACTCAATTAGCCTATTTCACAATCATAACCTCTCAAATTTCCCACCACATCTCAAACTATCTCGCGCGCTCAGTCACGATGGGTCTCAATCTCTGATTCCGATCAGCCAATCAGTAGACCCATTATAACCCAGCAGTAGATAGACTATGAGCGTTCTAATACAACTGTATTAGAACTCTCTGAGCGTTTGAATACACACATCAAAACGCTCGGAGAGTTTTAATACAAATTGTATTAGAACGCTCAGAGAGTTCTACTGCAAATCGTAGAACTCTAGCCTCATCTACTATTGAGTGATCAGTCCGTGTACCACGTACTACCGCTCTTATCACATTTCTTGCAATTCTTCATTCTATCATACTTATAGTCGGAATAAGACTTTTGGGTGGATGGTTTTTCAGACTTCTCTTTCCACGAAGAGGGTCCTTTTTTCTTTTGCTCTTCATCTAGGAGAAGACTTTGCGAGCTGCTGCTGCTTCGGTTTCCCATGATGGAATGAGAGGAGTCCGAAATGCCGAGCTATTTAATCACAAACGTCATACTCCTCACCGTTCTTTCCAAATTGGCGACAATAAGGATGTCTCGGTCGAGGTATGAAGGGTGCTTCGAACGGGTTACTCTTCTTTCCAAATTGACGACAATAAGGATGTCTCGGTATGGGGGGTGCTTCAAACGGGTGAAGCCGTTTTTCCAACTTATCTTTTGAGAGCTTCCGCTCAGTGACCTTACTCCATCCACACCCCATTATGGAATGATGAAAACATTGAGCTCGCTAGCTATTTATATCTTCCCACTCCATCTCCTCTACCCAGTCGTGAGAATGGTCCTTGATGAATTTTCTAATGAGTTCAACATTGTGAAGGGCACAAACTACTTTTTGAGCGTTTGGATGGTGTGTGCAGAGTGTGACGTGTTTTTGACTGTACAGAGCATCAAATGATAGATATCCAGACTCCGTGATGTCACGGACTTTGAAACCAAATCTCTCCAACCAGTCCTTATTAATTGAACCTTTGACAATGATGGACTCAGCATTCTGCAAAAGTTCCCTCAGAATGTGACCAACTTGAGTGTAGGGGACGTCCCCAGAACACCAAGGAATGCCATGATAATTTCTCTCAAGCCATAAATTTTGTCTCACATATTTTTGAGACAATCTCTTCAGAGGAAAGGGCTCTTTGAAGAGGAAGACAAGAGGCTCGGAATCTACATCGAGGGGTGCTACAGCAAGCTCTTTCAAGACAAAATCGTCGACAGGCTGCTTGAAGCCTAGACATACTGAGCCCCTCAATAATTGAGATGAGCCAATTCACAATCGGAATCATGCTCGAATACACCGACACCTGTATTATGAAACCCTCTATATTTTAAAGGTTGTAGTTTGTAATGATTTGGACATCGTGTATCGTAGGACTCACATCTTTTGTGTCGGTCACACACATTGGATATTCCAAAGCGTATGTGACAGATGTCATTGTCAAAGATGATTTTCAAGAGATCTGCTACCGCAACATCGTAATAGACTTTCTCATCCCATAAGTCACAAGCTTCACGGTGAGGTTTGAGACATTTAGGATCCTTGCAGATGTTAGAAATATAATCCAGTGGCTGAAAGCAAATTTTCCTTCTATAATAACCTAGAAGAGCAACGTAAAATTTGAGGCTTGTAGTGTCTTTCAGCAGATCAATCACGCGCATCATCTCCTCGAGGTAGTCTGATTCATATTCAGATTGATCTCGTTCTCTGAACTTTATGATCATTTGAATGATTTGCTGCCATGCCAGACCCTCGAGTGATTTTTTGAAGTCAGGATAAAAATGACAATCTGGGTGTCGACAGTTGGTTTCTCTACAGCAGAGACCTTTCTTGCCCGACATCTCGAGAGCAACTGGCTCTAGATAACTTTGCGCACATCTCCGCTTACTGGATTATACTCAATGATTCGATCATGTATAATCAAACAATAAGCTGTCGTATTCTCTGGGAAATTCTCTCTCGACTCAATTTCCAAGCGAACATCGACTGGTGCGTTCTTCAGAGTCTCACTTTGTTTTGAACAGTCTAAAACGATGAGAGGGACATTTGTGATGAACTGCTTCTTATTCAATATGGGTTCTGAATCTCTACCATAGTAGGCGCTCTGAAAGTGAACGTACATATCGTAAAGTATTGCATACTGATTTCTCGTTATGTCCAAATTGAGATTACCGTAAGGATAATATTGAGAATTGAGGAAAAGTTTGACATCGCTGATATTACAGTGATCGAACAGACTTGCGTTTTTCTCCTTCCTATTTTTCCTAGCGGTTTGGAAGCCGAGCACGATGAAACGTGGTTTTTCTAATTGATTCGACGTTTTTACAGTCCACACGTGTTTTGACGTGGTCGGAAGGGTAGGATACTCAAAGAGTTCCCAAGATCGAAAACTCATTGCCATCGGCTTACTCCTCTGTAGTTGATTGAGCATTTTAATTCTGAGTTGGTGAGATGGTGTCACGTATGGCATGAGCCACTCTATTTTAGTTAATTCAATTTGCCACTGATCCCAAGTCACCACTGGAGGTGTTCCGACATTATAAGATGTCGATTGCACAGCATTGACATCAGTATTGGATCTTTGAAGGATCAACTCATGTTTGGCATTGACTACTACTTTTCGATAGTCTTCTGCAAAACCTAGGATTTTATTCAAAGGGATGCATACATCGAAACGTCCTTGATCATCAATAATGCTTTTAGTTTCCTCAATATCCAACCATCCCGCATTCTCCATATTTTGTCGAGGATTCAAGGATATCCACCCTTTCATCAAACTGGTTATACCGACGTTTCTACAACGATCTATCTCTATCGCGTTAATTTCATAACGGATGCCGGAAAAGAGATGACACGGAGCATTGTTCACGAACTTTGTGTGCCATGCTGTGGTGCCAGACGTTACATTCAGTCGACCAATTATATGGAGAGAGCTTTTGGAAGGTAACACGCAAAGATCTTGATGCTGAATCGATATGCGAATTTCGTCGTTATTAGCATAATTGTTTCCTGTGTAAGGTTGATGAGCGTGAACTTCATAGTGAGAAATATCATCGTCGAAAACGACGGGAGAGTGAATGTCTAGGATGTCTTCCATTCTTTTTGAAACAACAGATGAATATGCACGTTAATTTCCACCAGGCTTTACGCGGAAACCGTGGCTTTTGAGAAACTGAACGTTTTGCCGTGTTAGCGCTTTGAGAGCTCGACGACGACTGACTGTTGAGTGACATGGTGCACTGGTTTTATACCCTCGACCGTAATATACGATACCCATCACTGTATTGCTCTGAGGTGAAGTCTTACTGTGATTTCTTCTCCTTGGAAATCGACCAACTTCCCGTCTTGATCAACCACTGCAATCTGGATATCAGTGATCTCTCTCTTAGGGATCAATGGTAAGTAGATCTTCGAAGTCGGAACTTCGATGATTTTATAGCCGGGAGGGACTGCTGGGAAGAACTGGTGGAGGGTATGAGCTTTATGATTGTTCAGATAACTACCAGTGATGATACTGCACTCAATCCTCAATGAATTTATCCTAAGAATCCTTATTGGTAAATTAGAAATATGTTCTATACCAGCTTTCAAAATTCGTGGTGTGAATCCGAGCAATCTCCCAATTGATCCTTCAACTTTGAAATCGACAGATTCACTACACTTGATCACACTGCGAAGAGTATTATTGTTTGGTTTCAAACTGAAAGTTATACCGGTCTCAAATAGTTCTCCTTGAATGTATTTCTCAATATTATCGATCTCGTAACAACCTGTTGGTATTGTGATCGTCTTGGTTCCGATGATAATCTTATTTCGTCCCTCGTGAATATTAGGAAACGAATGATAAGAGAGGAAATCAATCAAAGCGCAGTCGTAATTCTTATAAGACTTTAGCTCGATTGGAGGATTGTAATGAGCTTCGAGAATTGGAGAGTTCCCTGACAGAATCAGAGTATTTGACTCCATGACTGATGAGAACAGAATGAGAAAGTTAAGCAAATCACTCCTTTATATACCCTAGAGCTCATTGCATAAGAATTTAAGACACAGATGACCGCAGTTGAAACTTCCGAATTCTTGATATCTCTTTGGATTATACTTTACATTATCGACTCCAAGATATAACATCAGATCTAATGGTGGCTGAAGGTCACCAAAGCTGTCAAAATATACGACATCATTCCCCCTCTTACGGTATGCGACCCAATGCGTCCCTGGTCCACTCTGATCATCGAGATTGACTATCGCCGACTCTCGATAGCGAGGTCCATCCGCCGGTAAAGCATCCCTCATGAAGACTCCCCGAAAATTGGGTATCCTCTTCTTTTTTGCATACTCGAGTATATCGAAATTGGACAATGCTCTGTCAGGCAAATTTACTTCGATCTTTTTTTTTTTTTTCAAACCATCCCCCATATACGGGCTCAAATAGAGTCCAAAGCCTTTCTTATGCGTCTTCAAATAGAGTCCCTTTCCAAGAGCGATAGCTTCCATTGTCTTGTTATGCCGTTGACTCTCTTCCAACTGACGTTTCGCCGCCTTGGCTTGGTTTATAGCCTTAGCAACCCCGGCAGCTCCGCCAGCTAGAGCACCAGTTGCGCTCAGTCCCGCAAATAAAGGTATGAGATATGGTAAAAATCCACCAATTTTTGTGGAAACTGGTAAGACTCGGGGAATTTTCACTCGAATTTTACCACCTACTTTCCTGATTGCGGCTCGTGCGCCTCTCATTGCTGAACTTATCACTTTTTTTGCTGACTTGTCATGAACCGTTGACTTTGCAGCTGCCTTGATGATCGTGCTTAAAGAAGTCGTGTGCCTTCTCTTTTTCGGGGGAATCTTGACCTTCCTCGTACCAGCTCTCGTCTTCTTTCGACCAGTCTTCTTCTTTCTCACACCAGCTCTCCTCTTGAGACCCATACCGGCTTTCGTCTTCAATTTCATAGCAGTAGTTACAGCCCAAGCTGCTGCCTTCTCTCCAATACTTGCGTCCTTTGCTCGTACTCGATTCCAAGCTTTTTCCGCTAGAACTCGGTCTGCAGCGTGTCTCGCTTCAATATTTTCTCGATTCTGAGAATATGCTATATCGTGGTCCTTACAAAATGAGTCCAGAGGATTAATTCCGGGATCACCCCGAGCCAAGCGCTTCTCCAATTTAGTCCCTGGTCCGCAGTACTGATAACCAGGTAAGTGAAGCTCCACTGGGAGTCTATTGATGAACTTGTTAACTAGACCGCGACCGTATTTTCTCTTGCGAGATCTCTTATAAATGATCATCACTCTCCAGAAGTCTGCGAGTGACTGATCGAGAGGTTATATAAGCCTGGTATTTATACCCACCTCGTCACTTTGATCGGAGACACTGAGCAGTCACAATGGATTTCTCAGAGAGCTCGAAGAAATTACCGGTGATCAACTTTGACGTCCTAGTGAAAGATGAGAAGAAGGTAAAACGACACGGAGACTTACTCCCTGACACTATCAGAGCAATTTTCTGCGGACCATCTAATTGTGGCAAAACCAACAGCTTATTAGCTCTCTTGATACATCCTAATGGTTTGAAATATGAGAACGTATATTTATACTCTAAATCCCTTAATCAAGCAAAATATCAGTTCTTGAAGGACGTTTTAGAACCGATCGAGGGGTTGAACTATTTCCCATTCAGTGATAATGAAGAGGTGATATCGCCAGACAAGACGCTACCAAATTCTATCATGATTTTTGACGATGTTGCTTGTGACAAAAATCAAGACCATTTACGTAATTTCTTCTGCATGGGGAGACACAAGGGAGTGGATTGCTTCTATCTCTGTCAATCGTACGCTCAAGTGCCTAAGCTTCTAGTCAGGGATAACGTTAATTTATTAGTCTTATTCAAGCAGGATCAAAAAAATCAGAAACATGTTTATGACAACCACGTAAATACTGATATGTCATTTCAGGCGTTTCGAGAATTGTGTTCAGCTTGTTGGAATGATTCTCACGGATTTCTCGTCATCGATAAAGATCGAGAAATCAACGATGGTCGATATAGAAAAGGTTTTGATTGTTTTGCTACAAATATATCGTACTGAAGGTCCTCACGTCTAGTCTATCACGAGACATCATCGAGTGAACATGGCTGAATTGGAGAAAGAGAAGAACATATTGCAACAACTCGTGAAAGCGAGGGATGCTGTCAGACATAAATATAATCTGCTGAAATATGAGAAAGAAAATGTGGACAAAGCTTTGGGTGAAACGTTCAAACCAATTATTGAACCGCTAGAAAAAATTGTTTCACAAACGAAAGACTCTCTTTCATCCAAAACTGCTCTGCGAAATATTCCTCTCAAAGCTAAGAAAAGACCCAAACTCTTGAAGAATTTTCAATTGAAAAGTTCGGAAGAAACCGAAAGCACGTTATCACCTGATGAGTCGGGTCATGAAACATCTTTTTTTGACGCGCCAGAGGTTGGAAACGACTATAAAAGCCCACTCAAACATCCGTTATATGGGAAAGGAGACGATTTACTCTATGGAGTGTATGAAAAACATGGTAAAACGATGCTTGGTAATTCAGAAATTCTTTTCGAAGACGACATTAAAGTCAATAAAGTATCTTATCCCGCGACGCCTGGACTGCTACAGTTAATATTAATGAAACAGCCTAATATGAAACTGGTCACCGAGAAGGATTCATCTCTATATCGTCAAATTTTAGAAACTACGAGTGCTCATAGGAAGAGACACAATCCTGATGAGACTCTTCGAGCATCCGCGACGAGTAAAAAGTTTAATGAAATTATAAAACCTCTATTCGCGAAAGATGAGATTCCTGATGGAATTTATGGCTCGGGAGTAATGCCGCAGTACAAAGTCGCTCGAATTAATTCAAGGATGGATTATGTATATTGGGACGATCCGAACGAATTAGTTGATCGTCTCCGATTACTCATAGCAGAAAGGACAGCGGGTAATCGAAATCATGATAATGAGATCCACTCAATAATTGACGAATTGAGAGAAGCTGGCTATATAATGAACTGATTTCAATCAGCTGCATCAGTATCAAAATGAGCGTCGATGTGTTCGGACGTGCCTTGAAGCGGAAGACGATTGAGGAGGGACTCCGTGGCCCACCTGGCATTGGGTATAAATTCACGGACGATGGTCAATTCGATGCAGAAGGTAAACGACTTTGTAACCTCGCAGCACCGGTGGACCCTAGTGACGCAGTTAATTTCCAAACTTTGAAGGATTTTCTTCACTCCGAAATTCAAAGTACACATGAAGTTACGTCAAAACTGAGGAGTGATATAGACGACGTGAACGTTATTCTAGCCGCGGACGAAGATACGTTCAAAAAAGATACAAAGTACTTGACAGATCTTGTCGAAGCACACAGGGACGAGATTGATCAGCAGATTCTTACTTTGAATGCTAAATTACACGAGTTGGAGAGCGCATTCGAAGCCAAGAATAATAAACGAAGAAAACGATGAATCAGAAACGCGTAGTCGTTGAAGAGTTGCATAAGCCAGCTCGGCGCAATTATCCGCGGAGACAAGTTGACATTCGAGGACTGGATGAAAGCTGGCAAGCTGATCTCGTAGAGATGCAACCTTATTCGAAAGAAAATAAAGGTTTTCGATATTTATTGACTGTCATTGATGTCTTTTCCAAGTATGCTTGGGCAGTCCCAGTGAAATCTAAGGACGGAAAAGATGTCACAGCTGCAATGGAATCAATTTTGAAGCAAGGTAGAGTTCCAAAAAACTTGCAAACTGATAGAGGTAAAGAGTTCTATAATAAAACTTTCCAGAGTCTGATGAGAAAGTATAACATCAACCTTTACTCAACGTACAGTGAAATGAAGGCATCCATTTGTGAACGTCTTAATCGCACTTTGAAGAATAAAATGTGGACTCGATTTAGTTTACAAGGCAATCATAAATGGTTAGGATTCTTACCTGATCTGCTTGAAGAATATAATGATACAAAACATAGTAAGATAAAAATGAAACCGAAAGATGTGAATGCTGAGAATGAAGCTCAAGTTCTTCGTTGCTTTCCAATAGATAATCGAATCGTGAAAAAACCAAAGTTCAAAGTAAACGATAAGGTTAGAGTGAGCCGGATCAAAGGCGTGTTTGACAAAGCCTACTGGCCGAATTGGTCTACAGAAATTTTCACAATTGACAAAATTCGTAAAAGCAAACCAGTGACGTATCATTTAAAGGACTATCAGGATGAGCCTGTATCTGGATGTTTCTATGAAGAAGAGCTCTCGAAAGTAAAGTATCCAGATGTATATTTGGTGGAAAAAGTAATAAGAAAACGAGGCAATCAAATGTATGTTAAATGGCTCGGTTTTGATAGCAGTCATAACAGTTGGATAAATCAACAATAAATTATTTTTATTGAGAAAGGGAGAGGGCCCCCACCTGCGCCCCCTACCAGTAGAGAACAACCAGCAGAGCAACTCTCAAACTTGAGATTCAAGTTGGAGAGTTGGTCGGTTTCTCTTCCTCAGATGCTTTCTCTCATTTATTTATATACATTCATTTACATATATACAAGTACTTATATAAACTTGAATTTACCATCACCTAAATTCAGAATGGATAATTCGAGCTTGTTCGCTTTCGCGCCCAGATAGTCAAACATTTCTTCGTCATCGTAAAGTGCTTTGCAAATTCTCGGAGGTGCGAAAATTTGAAATTGCTCGGTGACTTCGTCGATGTGGAAGACAATTTGTTTGCCATATTTTGTATTGAGTTTCCTTATTTCGGTGATCGAATAGCTCTGATTTTGCTCCAATTCTTTCCATGTCTTTTTGGGTAGAATCCCATTGTTGGAAGCGATATCGTTCAGATTATCGATATCCATTTTCTAGAAGGAAAATAAAAATGAATTCATCTCACAAAAAAATTAGTGTGCGTTCTTCATTGCATTTACTTACATCTGACATGATTCAAGGACAAGTTCTCTTATTTGAAGGACCTTCACTCTCAAAGATATCAGAAGGGCGAATGCGTTTCAGACGATGGGCCTCAGTTGATTCAAAGTCTTCTGCAAATTCTCTCGAGAGACTTTCGTCCAAGAAGAGATTCAAAATATCTTCGTCGAAGAGACTCAAGATATCTTTGTCGAGAGATTCTGAAATCGGCGATCTACTCTCGTCTACTGAGTGACTGGACTCAATCTTCTGATCAGATTGGATACGTAGAGTTTCCTCCACTACACCTTCAAAATCGTGTTGGAATTCGACCTGGAGGTCTTCGTCTAGTACAATCTGGAAGTCTTCTTCTGGGATGAAATCGACCTGGGGAGCTTCTTCTGGAGGTCTTCTCTCTGGCTCGTCGACAGCTGAACTGAGCTCAGCCCTCGCCATCGGCTCTATAAGGGGGAGCTCCCCCACTCTATCAGTCTCCATCGAGATATCCTTATGGCCCCAGGGTAGAGTGTCGGTCTTTCCAGCGATCAAGAATCGTTTATTATCATATGGACTCAGGCCGACTTTTTCTTGTCGCTCCGTTCGAACATTGTGCAGTCGAGAACGGATGGTATTTTGTACACATTTCACTACATTTCCATTGAACAAGCAGTCTCGATAATTTTCAAATGTAAGAGTCCTTTTGACAACTCCAGTCTTGACTCCTTTGGCTTTAAACACTGGTGGTTGGTTTTGAATGAGAATGCAGTACATTTTACTGCGGAGTCCGATGAATTCCGTCATTATACATCCATTACATTCATCTTTGAAGAGTCCGACGATTTTTTTATTCTTTCGCTCTATTCCAAACGAATTTGACTCTTCATAGTCGGACGTGTCGAACCAGTCAGAGTGTTCTTTCATGATTTCATAGATGTTAGCGCCCTCTATGAGATAGATCAGGCTATCAGTATCTGTATATAGGAGCTTACAGTGCGCTCCAGCCCACGCTTTCATTTTCGAGTAGTGGAAGTCGTACATGTGTGTCTTTGATATATCGAGCACAGACAAGCCGACGTACGTGGGTTTGCTCATCACGACCTCAGTGCGAAGCTTTTGGATAGCTACCAAGTCATCGTCAATCACTGAAACGCTATGAAAATCGGGACTAGCTATGTGCGCTTCTGCTCCGTATCGTCCGGACCACTTTTTCACGAGTTTGACTGTCACTCTCTTGCGCTCATTCTCCATTGTCTTGCCGTATACAGCATTGACCATCAATTTAAATAATGCCTTTTCGAATGGATTAGCTGCGGTGGCTCTTTTCTGCGTATTAAAAGCAACATATGGCTCCAACCAGGGACTCTGAGTGAATTTCAGAGCTCGATGAATTTTTTTCACTATAAGTCCATGTTCGCGAGCTTGTTTGAGAGCTCTGTAATGGATTACATAACGTTCCTTGTCATAAAGAGTTGTGAGTAACTTTTTATGCTTGCTACCAGGTGGAGCCATATGTTCAGGACAGAAAGGTAAGTCTTGATGCTTCACGTGAAGCTCTTCTGGATAAATCAAGTCACATTCCAAAATATAGCCGACATCGCTATCATCTGACACCATGTAAAAATTCGGATCTTCATCAACATTATCGACCCACTCAAAATTAGAACACGGCAAGCGCTGGCTCATCGCAAATCCATATAAATTATTAGCGTCAAGATAGATTAAATAGCTCTCCTTGCGAGAGGGGTCATACCCTTCATTCATAAACCTATTGTTGGCTTTAGCGTAACGGTTAGAGCATTGACTGATACCGCCTCTTATACCTTTTTCGATGAACAACAACATATCGATGTCTGATATTAAGTCCAGTTCAACGCCTGTATATAGAAGCATGCAGTCCCATGTATAGCCAGGTGTGGTATAGTAATGTGCAGGATCTAACCCAAAAGCTTCGAGAGAAGCGGATCGAAAATTCTCGAAAACATCTGCCAAGAGCAGCACATCAGTCTTCAAGTAAACGTCAGAGTATTCACCGAGAGATTCAATTTTCAGCTCTCTCCATACAGTATTTGCATGCTCGTAATCTTCATCACTGATTTCACATTCATGTAACTTGCTATAAAAATCTTCTTTCTTGGGCAAACTCGTTTCTTCTAGTACTGCCAGAGAACTAGTATAATCGTAAGGATAGACTCCTTTCTTCGTCAATAATTTTATTTGCTCGTCACTGTATCCATCGAGCTTGAAATTACTGTATGTGATGATGTGATGAGGAAGATAACTTGCCAATTTATCTAATGATTCAGGCATGAATCGAAATGCATCAAGAAATCTGAAGTTAATGATGCTTCCATCAATGAACTTGGTGAATGAGATGTAACGATCTTTGTTCTCTGCCAGGACAGATATACGTCCTTTCAAAATTGTGTCCGAAGCGAGCTCCCTAATCAAAAAATGTCCGTCATATCCTGAGAGGTTATGATAAAATATGGGAATGAATCTGGAGTCCTTATAGTTGAGATTGCAAGAATTATGAGCAGCGCCCCTGAAAGCCCCTGTCAGATGTGAATGATCAGCAACCTTCTTGTCCGTTTCGCTGAAAGCCTTCCCGCAGATATGACAGTTTTGAGCCACCTCGAAATTTTCCCTATCATCATCAGTCAAAATCATCGGTTTTGGGTTCTTGTAGAGGTTGTCTAGATCCTCCGCAATCTTTTTGAGCTCTGATACGAACCACTCTGCGGGAGTTTGACTGTCACTCGTCTTCTGACGATAACTTTTATAGTATGACTTAGTTTCATCAAAAGTATTCTTTAGATAATACCCGACACTGAATGCTTTATGATGTTGAAATGCTTGCGGATTCTGTGTTGGTTCGAGGATCGATTCAAAGTCTGCGTACATAACAAACGCTACTTTTTCTTTGTTTTTGAAGTTCTTGAAACTAATCTTACTATTCGGAGGAGGAAGCTGGACTCTGCATTTGTTAATCTCAATACAATCAACGAGATGATCTTGTAGTTTCTTATTCGTAGTAAAGTAATGCAAGCATCTATCACATATGTGAATTTTTCCATTGTGAGCGCTTAACTGACTGTGAACTAGTCGGGAGAGATCTTTGATCCAAACATAATGGAACTTTGGAGGATGAGCCGGCTCTTGACCTTCACGAACTTTTTCTTCTTCATCGATATAGTAATCTTGAATGAGTAGGAGATTGACATGTTTTGGCTTATGTAAATCAGTCACATGAGCTGTGCAGACCGTATACGTTTTGCCCACTTTCTTGAGCAAAAAAATATTAACTGAAACTGTATTTTGTTTCTCAAACTTTTTGATTTGTTTTATCGAAACTGGAAAACTGATGTCAGTAAAATTAAGTTCATCTGCATGAGGTTTGTACCAGCTGATGCGTTCTGTACCATGAGGAGCTGGATGTAAAGCTGACAAAACTGCCCACTTGAAGCATTGATTGTCATTATTCCTCACGTTGACGCATGCACGCTTCTTTTGAATAGAAACTGGCAAAGGGATATACGAGCTGCCTTGCATTGGCTGATATTGATTCATATTAACTATCATACTGAGAACCTGCTTAAGCGTGAAACCTGATCCCTTACCTTCAAATTCTTCGATCTGATGAAGGATAGTCTCGACGACATATTCATCATACCAGTCTTTCAAATTCGTTGAACGAAAAATAGGCTGATTCGCCGTATTGAAGTATTTCATGTCAGTGCTCTCAGCGTCATTTTTTAATACCACATATTCCGCGGACAGCTCTATATTGACTTTGAGTGCAGTGAAAGTTTCCAAAGCAGCGGAGATTTTTTCTTCGAATAGCTGTCTGGCGTCCTCCAAGAAAGAGCTAATTTCTTTATGCTGTAGATTGGTGATCACACCACTACTGATACGACGTTGAAATATTGATGGAAGATCATCCCACCTAATAGAAGGATCGGAGTGACCAGATGGCCTAGATTCATCTAGTTCACCGCCAACTCTTCGTAAAAGACTCTCGAGACGGTTCTTGATGTTAATCAGCTTCGACAAGTACGTTTGACACCTCTGTTTCTGATGTCTAGATAATTCTGATGTCAATGTCAATGATTCGAAACTCGAAATTAGTTCTAAAGACTTGTCCAGAAAGTTTTGAAGATCCTGATCTGACTCTACATCTCCTTCTAAAAGCTGCATGAACGTCTCAAAATTCGATTCAACGGCTTCGAGTGATCCCATCTTGAAATCAAAGAACGGAAAAAGTCTGTCAGGGATCGTCAATAAAGACGCTACTGGAAGAGATTTTGAATTTACCTTGAAAGATGTCTCCACCAAGATCCTAGTGCACCTTCTCCTGGGCAGAAGTGCTTCTCATAAGACTAACTTTATACCCAGGTGAGTTCTGAGACCTGGAGGGGCTCCACCACGTACGGTTCAAGATCATAAACTGAGGCTCTACGTGCTGACCATCTCTCTTAAATACTAAAAGTGCAGTCCGGAATCGAAAAGCAAATTATTGGACGTTGAAAGACTAATCGTGTCCCGCGGACAAGACTCAAATGTCGGAATCCGAGGACCTCGAAGGTGCTATAAATGATGCTTGAGGAGAAGAGTTGGAGATCAGTCAGTTTCTACTAACCGTACCAGTCGGAGCTCCACCAGGTCTGATAATGGAGTACGTGGTCGATATTCAAGGGTTCCGCAGGTCTTCGAACTTGTTTCAATTGAAAGAGTTGGCTATAGTCCCTCTTGAAGAAAAAATTTTCCCCACTATCTGCCTATTCAAAGAACCATGCAAATGGTCCAAGCTTTTACGCGAGGAGCAGAAGACAAACCGTTGGCTGGAGCGTAACTTCCATGGTATCCCTTGGAACTCTGGATCAGTCCCTCTGAACTCTCAAGTGACAGTATTACAAGCATCCTTGAATGATGCTGTCCGCATTTATGTCAAAGGATTGGAGAAAAAGCGGTGGCTTGATGAAATATTTCCCGGGAGGTAAGTAATTGAATCGATTTAACAAGTAACTGAAATGTTCATCATTATTGAATTTGAAGGATCATCATTGACATGGATGAACTCCGCTGTCCGCCTCTAAGGGAGTTGGAAAAGAACAAAAGACTTTACTGTCCTCATCATCCACTTCGAAGGCATGGGATATGTGCAGTGAAGAATGCTAACGCGCTGAAGAATTGGCTATGTAAACGGCGCCAAGAACAAGCTGAACAGGGAGAAGATGTAGTCGATCATGGGACGCAAACTGATAGAGATCTATCAATAGCAAGTCAGGAACATGCTACGTTAGACTATGCTCTTCTTTCAATGTATAACTGACCGTATATCAAATAAAATGAAAGTCTCATTTAGGAGAGAGTTCTGGAGAAGAAATTTTCATTCGAGAAGGACATGAAATTCATTCGTTGGGTTGCTCTTCACAGGCAAAGGCGATGGATTTTGGGGCCTTGCCACTCTCTCCTAAATAACTTTGGAATTGAAAAAATGTATATATATTTCAATGAAAATCATGATTCTTCTGAAACTGATTCGAGTTTCAAGGATACGATAGGTGAAAAAGAGGGTAAATTACATTCAACATGTTTATTCATGCAAGAAAAATTCGGTACAAAAAGTATCAAAAACTTACTAGCTAGATGTAAACTCTTCAAAAAAGTTTGAATCAATAGCGCTACTCGCAAATAAAGGCAAAAAAACTTATACAAAATTGAAGATTGATAGAATCTTACTTCCACAATAGGAGACTCTTCAAACCATGAGGAATACTCAGTCACGAAAAAAAATATGTATAAAATAGATTTATACATCAACATTTGAAACTAACTAAACCTATACATTAGAGAACATTTCTTCAAATGCAATACAAGTAGTTACAGTCGTGAGGACAAGACGGAAAGATCAGAACAAAAAAAAAACTATCTATAAAACTCAAAATTTATCGACTGTTCTTCCTATGAATTTTGATGAGTTGATCGAACTCTACCCTACTCAAATCAGTGTCTGACAAGTCGTCTGAAGCATGATCTCTTATAACAGGATCTGATATAGAAGAAATTTGAAACTCACCACTAGATGAAGCTGAAGGGTTCGTCAACTCATCAAAATTCATAGAAGAAGTAGAATTTCCCTCTCCTGACTCATTTTTCTGCAGTTTAAGCTTGAGCTTGAGCTTAGGTATTCTATAATTAGGATCAAGAGTCGATGACTGTTGTTGCTGCTGTTGCTGTGTACTTGATTGCTGCCGCTGTCGTGCACGTGGTTGTTGTTGCTGCTGAGACTGTGGTTGCTGCTGTGCGTATGATTGATGCTGTTGCTGTTGCTGTGCGCATGGTTGCTGCTGCGGTGCATGAGGTTGCTGTCGCTGGTGTGTCATTTCTTCTACTTTCCGTTTTTTAGACCTCATATCAATCTGTTCCTCATTTTCTACTGTTGGTATTTTTGCTTTCTGAGCTTCCTTTTCCTCCTTCTTTAGTCGTCTTTGTTTCTTCTTCCTCTCCGCATCCCTTCTTTTCAATTCTTCTGCAGGTAGTTTCACGCGTTTCCCCTTCTTTTCAGCATCTAACAACTCTTTGTTTCTGTCTAAAACCAATTGAGCCCAAGGCTTGCCTCTGCTGACAGCAGGTTTGACTACTGGATGACTCACTCTTTCATAATAGTAACCATTGATGTGCAGAAGTTCAGGAGGTTCCACCTGAAACAGAGAAAGCAAATGATTCTCAAACATTGTGTATTAGAGAAAAGAATCGGAGAAATATTAAAACCATGAAATGGAACATACCAGTGATATATCATTTGTATGACCAACATGAGTTTCAGACTGTGCTTGAAATTTGTCGTCGCTTTCATTTTGCTGATGATGAATCTCAGCTTGAACTCTGACTGTTTCTGGCACATTTTCTTGATTACGAACTGTCACGGCGTCATCATTGTTTTCAACAATATCATTAATCTGATTACTAACTGGAGGTATTTCTGCCTGAAGTACATCTTTGATATGATCTTGTTCATCATTCTTTTCTTCTTCTTGAACCTCAGACAAAGCTTGATTGAACTCTTGATTTGCTGGCAATGAATTGTTGATATTGTCTTGAGATGGAGCGGTAGGTGAAGGAGGAGGAGGAGGTGATTGTAAATCAGGCATATCGGAATTAGTATTTTGAGGATCTTGCTGAACATTCAGTTTTTTCAGGATGATATTCCAGGCTTGATTAAACTCTTCGTCGAACGCTAATGAATTATTGTCTTGAGAGGGAAGCGAAGGAGCAACAGGAAATATGAAACTAGGCAAACTGAAATTAACATGGTGTGTAGATGGACTGAGGGATGAGTCTTGATCTATCAAACAATCCTGGAAAAAGATCAATTTGTTAGATTTAAGATAAGACATAGTCGTATATATATATATAGAAATCGAATACTCACTATGTCTGCTAAGTTTTGAATCCATTGAGGAGCGTTTTCATTAAAATCATCATCATTGTTGGCTCTCATTCTCATGATTTTGAAAAAGACGGCGTGAGACTCGTCGTCTTCTGTCCACACTACAACTACTGGCTGGTGAGCTCAAGTGCGATACAGGTGAATAAGATACACTGCAATCTGAAAAAAAAAGTAAGGAGTGAGCAAAAGAGAGAAAATGAGCGATTGTGAGAATTAATTTAATTGAAGAAAAATACCTGATAGAGGTGTATACGTCAACTCTGACGTTGGTTCTGAATTGCTGGGACTAAAAGGGGTATCAATACCAGCTCTGAGAGGAGGAGGTGAGCCGATGCAAATAACTGAGCTAGAATCTGACCAAGCCGGTGAGCCAATGCAAATAACTGAGCTAGAATCTGACCAAGCCGGTGAACTTAAGCAAATCACTGATTCTGATCTCGCCGGTGACCCTAGGTCAATGACTGACTGCGATTCTGAACTATGAGGAGATCCTAGGCATATAACTGATCTAGCAGGTGAGCTCGAGCAAAATACTGATGAACTAGCAGGTGACTGGTTTGATGAAACGGAAGCTGCGGGATGAGAGGAAGGTGATCTCTCAATTATCATTATAAATCCATCAATGTCGGATGGTCTTGTAATTGCGGTTAATTCCTCTGGAGCAAGACGGGTTATGCTAGCTGATACAGTCCTATAGCTCATGTTCATCTGTGGAATGAATACTCATAAGACAAATAACTTTCAACAAACAACGCATATCATCAAATATACGTAAGAGAATTACTATAAAAATGAGCATATAGTATTGAGTAATCAGTATTTGTGTCCTAAAGTCAGTCACCAAAAAATATGTATACTATTCAAGTTCCAACTTAAAAGCATAAATATGTATCAAGAATCAGAAAATCAAGTTCAACATGAGCTATGGATGATCAAGTAATCAAAGGTAGATATACAAAAATAAAACTTGAAACATGCTGACCTAAATCCGGTTAAAAACCCTACTCGAGAGCTAAAAATGTGATTTGAGATAACATCAACTGCTCAGTAATCTATATTTCTTTATGAAGCTTCAAAATATTTCAAATTGGAAGTTACCCCACTATTAACATCTCCAACTTTGAAAATATCAAGTGCATCTTGATCGTCCCACATACCAACTACTCAAAGTCACCTGACCAAAACAAAACTAAAATGCCGTAAACTGAAATCACCTTCAGAAACCCATTCAAGAAGCAGAAAGCTATTTGAGAAAGCATTTTTGTTGATTTTGTTCATATTCATGGTATGAATCTTTAAAATATTTCAAAACCAGAAGCTATAACTTTCCTAGTCTCTAAACTGTGAGAAATATCAAGTACAACAAGAATATTCCACTCCCCAACTGCTTAAAGTTACCTATTCAAGAGTAAAGTCAAATGCCGTAAACTAGAATCAAGTTTAGAAACCCATTCAAAATCAGAAAGTCAAATTGATATAGTATTCACTTTTGTTTAATCAAGATTGAAGAAATAAAGCTCCAAAATATTTCAAAATTAGAAGTTATAACTTTACTAGACTCTAGACTAAGAGAGATATAAAGTACAACTAGAACGTTCCACTTCCCAATTGCTCAAAGTTACCTATTCAAGAAGAAAGTTGAATGCCGCAAACTAAAATCAAGTTTAGAAACCCATTCAAGGAGCAGGAAGTCAAATTGAGATAGTGTTCACTTTTGTTTAATCCATATTGATGAAATAAAGCTTTGAAATATTTCTAAATCAGAAGCTATAACTTCAGAAGCCTCTAAACTGTGAGAAATATCTAGTTCAAGATGAACGTCATACATCCCAATTACTCAAAGTTGCATCTTGGAAACAAAACTCAAAAGCCGGAAACTGCTTCCTACTTCAGAAAGTCATTCAAGAAGCAAAAAGCTATCTTGAGATAGTATTCACTTTTTGTTTTAGCCATGTTGATGAGTCAAAGCTTTAAAATATTTCTAAATCAGAAGCTATAATGTGACTGGTCTCTAAACTCTGAAAAAGATCAAGTTCAAGGTGAACGTCATACCCTCAAACTTCTCAGAGTTGCATGTTGGTGACAAAACTTGAGAGGCGGAAACTGGTATCCACTTCAGAAACCCATTCAAGAAGTAAAGAACCATCTTGAGACAGTAATTGATTTCATTTTGTTCATATTCATGCACTAATACCTTAAAATATTCCAAATCTAGAAGTTATAACATGACTAGCCTCTAGACTCTGGAAAATATCAAGTCTAAGGTGAACGTCTCTCATACCAACACCTCCAGTTCTTGACAGAATTTGAATGACGGAAACCAAAATCTACTCTGGAAAGCTATTCAAAGAATAGAAAGCTAATTTGATTCAATATAACCATGATCACAGATGAGAGTACCAAATATTCTAAAACTCTCAAACTGTGTCAGGTCAGTTAGTTTATTGAGAGAGATACAGTGAATACTTTCTTAAATCAACTCACCAATTACTTCAAATGACACCTAGACACCTACTGCAGGATCAAACACCTGAGTCTGCAAATTGATACCTGGGGAGCTTCCACAGGAGCATGCACACACCAGAAACAGCTTAGAACCAGGGTCACAACACTCCAGGTCAAAGTTTCTTCAAAGGTTCACAGTAATGCTCCAAGTCATCCAATCAACTAATTAGCCCTCTACTGAGGGGACCCCCTTATATAGATTCAGCAGCGTCCCTGGTTTCCTTTTTTTTTTAAGCGTTTGGAGGACGCAAGAGGAAATTCGCGGTCCAGCGTCCGTAATTATGATTTCAAGCCTGGTCTTGGAGCTGCTGCTTGATGGAGATGATGCTCTACTTGGCTGCGGTGCCCTGGAGCACGCAAACCTGGTTGACGATGTCCACGTGTGCAGCACGAGCAGTAAGATTGCCGGCCGGCGAATTTGCTGCCGTCCCGCGCAAATCACAGCGTCCGACGGACGCTACCGCGCTCCCACAATTTTCGCGGACGTTTCTCTAATGCCGAGGACGAATTCAACGTCCCTTATTTTTCTCGGCAAAACGGGATTGGCGGTTTCAAGTCACGTGAAAAAACGGGTCTGGTTTCCCAAGCCACGCGAGAAAACTGCCGAGCGCGGGCGAGAATATTCGCGCGGCAAAAGACACGCGGCGTCTGCTTCATTTGCTGAACGGCTAATTCAGCATTATTGTCTTTCGTATACGAACATGACGCGGGTGCCTCCTCGAGTACCTCGTCGAGGAGGATGGAGCTCGACTCCTCGACGACGCACTCGAGGAGGAGCTCCGGATCGTGTATTGAGAGACAGCTGTTGCCGACCGACTAACGATGAGGGTCGAGCGCGCTCTCTCTCTGACCCCCCAGCAGCTGTTTCTCTCTGGCGATCGGTGGGGACTGCGTACGTTGGATTTGAACGTTGCAACTTGCATTAGAAACTATGGGAGATTTCTAATGCAGTTGCATCAGAAAGTATACGAGTGTGGTACACGGACTGATATCACTCATGAGGCTAGAGTTCTACGATTTAGAGTTCGAATTTGCAGTAGAACTCTCTGGGCGTTCTAATACAATTTGTATTAAAACTCTCCGAGCGTTTTGATGTGTGTATTCAAACGCTCAGAGAGTTCTAATACAGTTGTATTAGAACGCTCATAGTCTATCTACTCCCAGCAAAGTCGTCAAGATGATTCCGCAGAATTTTCATATCACGTGTCTTCTTTCGCTTTTTAACCTATCATTACACATCTCCCAGCCGCTGAGACAATGGCCGAAAGCAGAGAGGTAGGCCATCATCGCGCCATATTATATTCTTCGAATACGTACCTCTCACACAATTCTCAGCATTGTATGTACATTCGTTGGCCAATCGACGCTGACTTTGCATTGGTATGTATGTTCATACGATGACAATAAGCCACACCGTATAATACGATCGCTGAGCAGAGATTGGCTTCTGACCTTTTTCTTATGGAATGTTACTGCAACCCGTTCGCTATATTTTTGCCTGTCTCTTGTACGCGTATTAGGTATGTCTTGATGCATATGGTATTAGGGGTATATAGGTATATATTTATAAAATGTTGTTTGCGATCTTTGTATACTTATGCGGTCAAGGTAGTATGCATTGAAAGGAGCGAGAAGTGGGTGGACCGGACTTTATATAAACGTGATCGCCTCATACAAGTATGGCGCTGACTGAAAAACAGATTGGTTGAGTTTGCGAAGCCACCATCGCGATCTCACATCATATACAAGACGATTTAATTTATATACCTGTATACGACCTGATGTCGTGTGGCTGAAAGCTAATGCACGCTCGAGTGCTGTTGTAACATCTATAATAATATATATGTTCCTTCGTAATGATGAGGTTAAGTACACAGTGAAGCTTCTCGCGTGTCATCTCGCTCTTGGAAGGATTTAGGATAATGTATAGATTGCCCTCATTGATGGCGGATAGTTAATGATGAATATGTGGATATAGTGCATGCTTGAAGTAGTTTTCAGGTATGAAATTTGAGACCGATCGGGAAAATTGATATTGAAAGGATTTTTCTCAAAAAAGTGCCGACTCTTTGATCGCGGTGGAAATGATTGATTTTTTTGACGCTATGCTGATGGATTAGCTGCATATCTAGCGCGTGAAGCCCTTCAATTTACGAAAAATCTTATATAAGTGATTCCGCCGAAAGTGTGATTTTTTGGGACCAAAATCGTCGCAGGGAGTGATTTGGGTCAAAAAATTATTTCAGCCCCATGCGAGTTCTGGTGTCTCATAGCAGTTGATTTGGGCACTTGTTTGGGCACAAAAAGGAAGTATCTAGAGCTACGTATCTCAAAAGATTGACGGGGACGGAATTGATATTTTGCCTTAGAAATATTCCCACGGCTCGCCAACTAATCATAGACTCTTTTCTGCATAGATTTGATCCAATGCAAACAAATACTTCAAGAAAATGTGTTCCACAAAGCGATATAGCGCGTTGGAGAGGAGCACAACATGGGAACGGAATTGACCGAAAATTTTGTACGCCATTCTGAAAACACGTTTATATGGTGCACTCGAACGTGGATTCGAGTTTTCGGTTTATGTCGCGCAAGAATTAGGTGTATTTGGGTATCTAGAAATCAACCTCATTGGTTAGAAAGGCTCAATAGACGATCGGGGACTTTACCGATCTAATTAGTGCTATGTCAAAGTTGTTTTAGTGCAAACCCATCTTCAAAATGTCGGATGTCCGTGCTCGAGCTGAGGGTTTAATTTGGATTCGCAAAGTGGTGGATTATGTTATTTGAAGTATTACAAATGAAAGTGCATAGCTTCACGGACTCTGCATATGCGCTGAAGTGAATAAAAAAGTCGAAGGTGGGTTTTCTACAGGGGACGGAATCGACATTTCGACCTTTTACGAGGATCTACAAAATAAGGGAACGTTAGAACCGACCCAAAAACTATCAATATGGTTGCGTACCAATAGAGCACACCCCAGAAAATTGTTACAATGCACATTCCGACCCTAAGAAACTTGGAGGAACTCGGAACACGGAAAATCACACTTTCAACGGAATCACTGATATATAGAGCAGGTGTGATTCTTCCAAGTTCATCGGACTAATTTCAACCAATGACTGAGCTAGGAATAATCGAGTCTCTCTTATGAAATTTTCGTGAACTGCGGATCAGTAGAAGCATTTTGTTTCCGTTATCCTTGCAATTTGTTGATTCAATTATTTGTTGATGGAGTATGTACTTCACATTCTATTAGGTAGTTATGACGGCTAGTTCTAAAAATACAAATCTTAAATGTTTTTATGAGAGCAAGGTATTTTTGATGTTACGTGGAACACTTCATGAAGGTGCGTATTAATGTCACATGAATATCACACAAAACCCATACATATGCATGCACCTACACAAGATGAGTTTTGCATATCACGACCCACGTAAAAACTTTTTTGTTCACATGAACTTTCTCTGAACAAGTTCGGAAAGTGCGCATCAACAAATAATAACATGAGACAATTCTGAACTCGAGAAGGAAACATGTTTCAAATTCGCGCAAACTAATAAAGCTTGCCTCCATGTTCAGAAATTATTTATTTATCCGTGACCCGTGGAGAACATTTTTTAAACATTTCCCTACCCTGCATCAATGGTCATTGGCATGTTATGTGATTTACGCGGCAGTTGAGACAGAAAGTTCTGATGGTTATGGACCGATGCGATAGACGTTAATATGGATCCTTCTCTCCGTCGCATATCAACGCATATGATGAAATGATCATCTATTTTTCGGTTCGATGTGATCAACTCTTAGACTGATAGTTTACGAATTTTTATTTTAATGAGCTTCGTTCTTATATTTATTCAGAGCAAATGAGCACTTTATGTAAAACACATATATGTATAATATAATAAAAAGTCAAATCAAGATCGCGTAAAGTCAGAGATATATTCCAGAGCTTAAAGTGGAATCAAGAGGGTGGCTAAATTGCAGGATACGAATGTGAAAGTTCAAACCCTGAATATAATATCTTCACGCAAGAATGAGCAAGAAAATTATACTAGTACAATTATTTCCCTTTGAGAACCTCTAAATCTGCACACAGTGACACTATTTGAAGAGCTTTTCACTCGTCGAGTACTTATTCTCTCCCTCGAAGAGTAATTTTGCCTCTTTGCGTATTGAAAAAAATTTTCGATGATAAAGGTATGGGTAGAGAAAGAGAAGAAAACAAAGATAGAAGGCAAAATTGTAGAAGAGGGTTCTGTGTCGTCAATCGTCGCTGACAAGGGCTAAGAGGTTGCGGAAGTGGTACGCGCGAATCGAACGGATGAAGAATAATTTTCAATATTCAAATTCTCAAATCGCGCGGTTCACATCATTCAATAATGGATTTCTCTTCTCATTGATAACCTTCTTTTTTTGCTTGGCGAGACTACCATTAGATGCAAAAATCTATTATCGTTTCGATACATTATAAGGTATTTGCCTGGTTGAATCTGGTTCGTGATGTATCCATCCAGTTGATGATGTTACTTACTCTATAAGCCACGATTTCGTATTAGAAGTTATCAAAATTTACTGGCGAGCCTTTCGAATAATTTATCTGAGCTTCTTTATGCGAATTCTCGGCCCATTCTAGCTCTCGGTTTCGAGATTTATGAAAATCACGCTTTTTGTCGCTGAATTTCGAGGTGTTTTCACGCAGACGCGTTTCAATATAATATTATAAAAGAAATTTAAAATTTAAATTTAAATATAATTTCATATCATAAGGTTGTGATGTTGAAAGTCATAGCGAGAGTTATACATAGGTTCTTACAAATTTTGACCATTTCCGAAAGTGAAATATTGTGACATAGGTACATGATAAGTCGTCTAGAATTTTTACAAGAAATTGGAAGCAGTTCCATTTAGTCATTGAATAACTTTGAACCCATACCGATGACGGATAAAATCTCAAGAATCAAGTAAAAAAGTTATTCCCTGTTTCACAATGCTGTTTGATTCGACGGATAGATAAAATGGACCGAAATAATTCAATTCACAATTTTTAATCATGCCATACTGTTTTAAAAGAGTATCAATTGATATGAGAGTATTCTGTTCCTATGTTTCATAATACCAAGACTCATAAAATTTGTTCTCTAGAATAAGCCTAACTGAGTGGCCGTGTAACCGCTATATTATTAGTCGTCTCGGATAAGAACATTGGTTATACGACACACGCAAATATTTGTTTTTTCCCTTTAATTCTAAACTAGAACCGTTCAGAATCCGATGTTCCTCATGCCATGAAGCAAATCGAAACCACCCCGTGTATACCCTAGACGGGCCTTATTATATTTGATTATGGATTCCATTTAAAAACGACACATGAAAAATAGTGATGTCTCGGATCTGTTTCTCGTAGTTTTGATTCGATTCTGTAGTCCAAAATATGAAGTTTCCACCCACTAGGAGGTCCCAAAAAAATTTCGGAGTCGCCTGCAGAGCTATTTCTATTTCGCTTTTCGATTCCACTAGAGCATCAAAATCATGAGCTTTTTTTACAAAATTGAATATATCTCGAGTTTCGCTCAAGATAATGCAACGCGATTTGCACCATTCGAAAGATCTTGAAAAAACCTATTATAAGTGACCTCGAAAATTTTTGTTCAGCCTTTTTAGGCCCTGATCAGGCAAAATCCGGAAAAATCAGGTTAACCTGATTATCTCAAAGAAGCAATTTTTTTTAATTTTTCAAAAATATGATTTCTCATGCAAAATTGCACTATCTTTGCGATGGAACTAGTCCGAAGATGTTTTTTCACTATTTCATGCGTTTTCTGATCAATTTTCCGATTTTTCATCCTCTGACCAATCAGAAAACAGATTTCTGCGCATGCGCGTGGTTTACCGGATTTAAATGTAGTTCCAATCGAAAGCTGAGAGAATTTCCTTCAAAATGACCTGTTGCAGAACTCCATTTGATCGACTGGAACTGAAGCTACACGATTCTTTAGACATCAAGGTTATTGACACCACTGACAGCATGGATGCAAGAGAAGGTCTTA
The DNA here is from genome assembly GCA_029851415.1 of Eretmocerus hayati. Lineage (NCBI taxonomy): Eukaryota > Metazoa > Arthropoda > Insecta > Hymenoptera > Aphelinidae > Eretmocerus > Eretmocerus hayati. The sequence continues at coordinate 97,143,243 of CM056744.1, forward strand.
AGGCTCTGGTTCACGATAGATAAGGGCATCTCGCTGTGGTCATCCTTCTTTTCCAATGAAGGTGCCGTAGATACTGACTGGGAACATGTAACTGACTTTTGCAATGGGTCATTTTGAAGGAAATTTCCTCAGCTATCGAATGGAACTTTTTTGAAATTCGGTAAACTACGCGCATGCGCAGAGACCTTTGTTTTCTGATTGGTCGGAGGATGAAAAATCGGAAAATTGACCAGAAAACGCATAAAATCGTAAAAAACAACTTCGGACTAGTTTTATCGCAAAGATCGTGCAATATTGCATGAGAAACCATATTTTTGGAAAATTAAAAAGAATTTCTTTTTGAGATAATCAGGTTAGACTGATTTCTCCGGATTTTGCCTGATCAGGGCCTGAAAAGGCTGAACAAAAATTTTCGAGGTCACTTTTAATAGGTTTTTTCAAGATCTTTTGATTGGCGCAAACCGCGTTGCGTTATCCTGAGCCAAACTCGAGATATATTGAATTTTGTAAAAAAAGATCATGATTTTGATGCACCAGTGGAATCGAAAAGCGAAACAGAAATAGCTCCGCAGGCGAATCCGAAATTTTTTTGGGACTTCCCAGTAGGCGGAAACTTCATATTTTGGGCTACAGAATCGAATCAAAACTACGAGAAACCGATCCGAGACATCACTATTTTTCATGTGGCGTTTATAAATGGAATCCATCATTTACTCTATATCTGCTTGCTGCTTGGAGCTAACGGGACATCCACAATTACATTGAAATTCTGCTTATGCTTTTGGGTGGTGGAAATTGTGAAAGGGTGCACACGAAAAATGGTTTCCAAAATTTACGGTTGCCAAAATTTGAAAAATGCTCAGCTCAGTCTGAGTCATTTTTCTGGTCTTGATGAACAGTCAAAAATCGTGATTGAAATAGTATATTCTGACACTGCACGTAGATAGGTAGTTTTGTACGAAGGGCTGTTTATGGCACGATCGAAGCGAGTGCTATACCCGGTCAGAAATTGAATAGGGTTTGCCTGACAAAAATATAGGGGCCCATCTGGGATTCTTTACGGCGCGCGTAGGGAAACTACGGGAAACAGCCCGGCAATTCTACCCGGCGCGAACAGGGCCCCAACGAATTTCCCGATCTTTCCCTATTCTAAGTTTGCCGTTCAGCTTCCCTATCGGCGCCCTCAGGCTTCCCTAAACAGATTTGGAGCAGCGCATTTGAATATTGTCAGATTCCATCAGCCTTGCTTTCTGAGTCAAAATCGAAATGTTACACTTCAAAAATTTTTAAGGGCCTCTCGGAGTCACCAAATGAGGAAAAGAGATTATAATTTGTAGAGGAAAGTTGATTGGAGGACGGGAACTAAAGTCATTCATAATGCATCCATATGTCATCTCGATATAGTATTATACGCACCGATGGCGAAAAAGTCGCTTTACGCACGAGTGCGATGCTTTACGCACGATTGTGATGCTTTACGCACGGTTGAGTTGCTTTACGCCCGAGGAGCGTAGCGACGAGGGTGGAAAGCAATCTCAACCGTGCGGAAAGCATCACATGAGGGCGGAAACCTTGCACGAGGGTGGAAAGCTTTCGCCAGAGTTGCGTATTGCATTTTTTATAATACTGACCGGAAAGTTGCTAATGCGCGATTAACAAGCCCCAGATATTTCCGAGCAGGCGAAGCGCAGGGGTGAGACAGGGTTGAGGAAAATTTCGGACCTATCATGGATATTAGTCTGTCCGAACTTAATAGAGGATGGTATCATCTAAGGATAATTCCAATTTCACTTGCGCTGAGATTTATCTCGTGATTGAGTGTGAACAAGTGATAGTAGAATGAGTGCAGGGGTCTCTCGTTTAACGTATACTTCAGAATACGAAAGTATCGTGGATACCGAAGCAGGGCTCAATGAGGTATTGTTGTCATAGGAGTCGAGTAATCAGTCGTGGGCTCGTGGGGGACCGGAGCGGAGTCCAGGGGTGCAACCCCTGGTGGGGGCCCAGGGGGCGAAGCCCCCGGCGGGGGGTGTGGGGGGCGGAGCCCCCCACTTGAGAAAAAAATTCTGATATAAGTGCATTACATCTGATGTGAACTTGAACCGAAGATCGGGAAGAATTGAGGTCTGTCAGAGATTTTTCTAAACAAGACGATCGATCTATTGGTAATATTGGTAATCTCTTGTTAATAATGCAGCCCTCCGCCAAGAAAAATTCAAGTGATAGAAAGAATTCTTCATGAGCTTTCAACTCCACCCTACCGACGAAAAACAGAAGATTTTATCAGTCAATTCCTTTGAAGAAGAGATTTCTAGCGATTGTAAGATACAGTATTGAAAATCGCGAGACTGCGATTATGGTTAAAAATTACCACCCATCACTGAATACTTTCCACATGTTCATCCAATCACATTGAGGTGATCAACTGTTCTTATCAAATTATTCGGGCACTGGATCCCGCCTTGTGATTCAATTCAATGTTACACATCTCGAAAAGAAATTTGTGATTTGAAAATAATGATTCTATGAAGATCGAGATTCTTCTTACGAGAATTTGTTCCCAGAACGACATACAAAAGAGAGTATTCATACTGTCAACTAAATAATATTTTTCAGTTTCAAAACACGGGCCTATTACGAGATCAATGGAGTTCTTGCAAGTGCATGGTCGATAGCTGTCATTACTTTCCTTGAATAACAATAATTTGTATTCCATTGGAAAATAGTCCGCGACGCCGGGGCAGGCGGGAAATAAAAACGGCATCGGCCCAAGGTCGATAGAGGAGAATTGGACTCTTCTCTATTGGATCCAATTATAGACGATTTTCTTTGAATTCGCCGTAGTCTAGAAAATTTTCACAAATTCAGAAATAAGGTGTAAAGCAATACAACCGTGCGTAAAGCAATTGCTTTACGATCGCTCATGCGTAAAGTACTGCTTTACGCACGGTCGCTGTGCTTTACGCACCAACTTTACGGTCAAGTATTATAAAAAATATTGTAGGTTATGGCGGATCGATTCATCTCAGCTGTAGCTGTCAATTACATACTGGAAATGGTTGTTCAAAAAGAATGAGGATAGAGAAATAAGCTCCTGCTAATGGCCAAGAAAATAATCGAGGCAGAAAAAATAGCATGTATTCTCTTTTACGGTGGGAAACCGAGGATGGGTCATTTTCTATTAAGACAAATACCCGACATTCTAAATGATTGATAAACTCAGCAAATATATTTCATATGATTTCATCCAACCACTGATACTTCATTATTCCATGGCTATTGCGATGGGTTTCACATTATAACCAGACAAATACTCGAAAAGCTTTGTGTACTTTTTGTGTAGTTCGCGTGGTTTCTGCTGCATGAATCCCTATCGTAACCCAACAGCTGCCGTACTCCCGCCCTATTCGTTTAGGGAACCTGTTGGGAAAACGCTTGGGGCCCTATACGCGCCGGGTAGAATTGCCCTATAGGGCCCCTTTCCGTACTGACAGTTTCCCAGATGGGCCCCTATTGGCGCCCTACACTCGATTTCTAACCGGGTAAGTCCTCCGTAACAAAACTACCCATCTGCACGCAGTCTCATACGATATCTTATAGCACGAGAATCCACAAACCATGTTCAAAGTTGCGATTTTTAGGTTCTGAGAATGCTACAAATCAATATTTCTATACGCTCTGCGTGAAAAACGTACTTTGCGCATAGTTTGACGACTTATACAGTGCTTCAAAATGGTACACTGCGATACAAGGGTGTCGAAATAGTACATTTCGCACCGAGTTCATAAGGTTGTAGCTCGCTTCTGAGCGATTGGTTTTCGGCCTGAGCCGCAGGAGAAGGTCGAAATAATCGCTCGGAAGCGGGGAATCTCGTGAACGAGGTGCGAATACTACTTTTTGCAATTTTGTAAGCAACCAAACATCGAAAATTTACAAAAAATGAGTTTTCTCATGGTCGGTGTGGGAAGTAGCCATTTAGCACGGATTTTCGATTTATTCCCCATGCCTACGATGGAAGAGTATAGCATTTGACACCGGGCAGGGTGGTTCTCGCTTCCGAGCGATAATTTCGACCCTCGCCAAGGCTCGGGACGTCGTGAAAACCAACTTTCCCATCCGCACAGCGTGTTGAACAAAGTTTTCTTACTCTTTGTCTCGAAATATTCTATTCTCCTCCTAGTGGCCAATCTTAAGATGCCGAATGAAATGTTCATATCCCTATGCAGATTTTTTTTATGCTCTAGATAATTAATTATATCGTTGTTATGATTACGTGTATGTATTTTATTAATAGAAATCATGTAATAGATAAAAAAGTGTTTCCAAGAAAGTACTTCTGGATTTGAGTATTGTATTGGTGAAGATCTGCGCGTGTTCTGAGTACATCGCGTGGTAAAGCTCATAAAGTAGATTCACCAGACACAGATAATATTGGAAAGAACGATGAGAGTCTGGGTGCAGCTGCGCGGGGGGCGCAGTCGCGTGCCATATGGCCACATGGGCATTACATTGCCTTTACTGGCGCCACGCCACACGTATGTACTTATTATACATTTACGTATATCTTACGTATATAAACCACGTGTGTGTAAAGGCCAGCTGCCGTGGCACGCGCTCAAATCTCATTTGACTTTTCGTCGTGTTGAGCGCGTGGGCGGATACGTAACTTTTATTTTGACTCAAGATCGTTCACCGTTCAAGTCTTAGCGCCACACCGGTCGTCGGATATACTTTTAAGTTACCTCGTTACACGGAAGATTTATTGAGTGATCGTTGCATTTCGATGGTGACGGGTGTGATTCGTCGGGATGCAAGCCTACTATTTTTATAGACTTACGATGCGATTGCTGCGACGACAAGATGAATAAAGTGTGACTGTCGGCAGGAGTGGATTCAAAAAATGTAATTTATAATAGTGGCTAAGCAGTCAAAATGTTGCCCACTCCAAAATGTGAGAAGTATCAAAATGATATCTTACACTTGTGGGGATCACATGATTCAACCGTTGGGGGAGAGGGGGTAGGAGGTATCAACTAGGATAGAAAATTTTTACCCTAAAAATTATATCTGGTTTCTATCTCTCTAAACTCGTTGGAGTGAAATTTCACTCCCTTGGAGTGAAATTTGACTCAAAGCTATGAGTCAGTTTCGTGCGCACCGAACTGGAGTGATTCATCACTCCAAGCTGGAGTCAAATTTCACTCCAACGTGAGTCAACTATCACTCTTAGTGATTGAGTCAAATGATTCAAAACCAAACTTTTTAACATTTTAGATATTGAAAAAAAAAAAAAAAAAATTAATTCGCGGTGTGCACATATATTTTAATTGATTTCCCGGTAATTCTAATTATTAATATTCCATGGAAAATGTAATTGACGAGAATTTTGGTAGTTGTGTTCGAATCGATGGGGATTTGAACCCGCACCCTCTTGATAGCCAGGCAAGTGTCTTAACCATTAGACCAAATGTGACGTTGTCATGATATAGTCAAGAAAGCCTATGTACGGTTGTGAACGGTCGATACGAGTTTTTAAATATACCCGAGACGTGTTTCGAAGGGAAACTCAGAATAGAGCAGCATCACTCAACAATTGAAAAGTTTTCCACTTTCTTCATAAGTAGTCCCGTAAATCATTCTGGGGTTAAACCCTAACCTATAAAAATCTATTTCACTCAATGTGAGGAGTCAATTTCCACTCATCTTGGAGTGAAAATTGACTCAAGCTTGGAGCGAATGTAATATTTCTGTGGTTTCACTCCCTATGAGTCAAATTTTCACTCCATAAGAGTCATTCTGAGAATCACTCCAAGCTTTGAGTCAAAATTTCGCTCCAACAGTTTTACAGAGAGGGCGATGGGAAAATTCAACAGTACGAAACATTTCGAAAGTTTAGTTGAGCGAGAAAATATATTTTGAGGCGCTCGATACACGTATCTGCTTGTATCTTTGTGCAAATTTCATACAATTAAATTACCCTCGCGATCTAAATTATCATATATTTTGCTTGCCGTTGCTTGCAGTATTTTTTGCCTATCGTTGCTTGCAGTATTTTGATCATATTTGTGATGAGTTTTTTGAGATGCAAACTTTCTTGAACCTCTTATACATCCGGTAATATTGATGAAATTTGGTGGTTTACATGAAGCTCCGGAAAAAATGTTCAGCTGAGACTGAATAGTACCATGCGAGCATGGTTTGGAAGAATTTTTAGATGATTAAACTGATCAATGATTTTGTTGGTGGTAAATAAACTCATCTCAATCTAATCTGGTCGAGTTTCTTCTCATAATCACGATTTATTGAAACTATTTCATTATATTGTCGAGGAAGTGTAAACATTCAAATTTTGCATACATTCATTCGACCACATTTAGTTTCTAGATTTTTCGACCAGTTTCAGTTTCGAGACATGTTTGTCGCAGAATTTGGAGAGCGCTGACACAGTCAATATTATCAAATTGGACTATTGATCAATTTTCGAGATACTAATATAGAACAATATTTTTAAATGAGACGTCAATAAAAACATTTATGTGTATACATTCCTTCGTGAAAACAAATTATTTACATGTAGGGACGTATGAAATGGCATATACTATTTGGAGGCTTCTCAAATAATGCACTCGCTATTCGTGCATTTGTGTACCAACAACAGGTGCAAAGTGCAAACACAAGCGCGACCATAACCACATTATCGACACCTAATTTCTCCCACCACCCATGTATTATCACACCCGTGGTTTCCCACAAAGTCATCGATTGAAGCCTGCTATAACCTAAATATATCATACTCGCACGAAACGCGCTCAAAAGATCATCGTCGTTCCGTGTCGTGTGCGCAGGCGTATCCCAACACTAATCGACGTGCGCGATCGCGATAAAAAGAGGACGAGTAAATTACAGCTCACATAAACCTATACCACGACACGTGTCAACGACTACCCGATGTGCACATATACGTTAGGTCTAATAGAATAGGTGGGCTAGTATAAATTATACACTTTGCAATGCAACGAGACTTCTAACCTTATGATATTAGCCAGGCATCACACGTGCATGCATGCATATGGGGGGTTGATCAATCTTATCGGTGCTATGCATTGGCAAAATCGCAACTGACATGATGCCACCGACCGCCATCTTGATAGCTTGATGTTTTACAATTGTCGTTGTCGACGTTCTGGAAGTCACAATCAGCTGATGCGATTTCGATGTGCCAAAGTCAAATGCATATAATGGGGTATATATACACTAGTGAGCTTGACTCATTCGTCGCGCGCGTGCAGCAGGGGTGATAAACTTCCGCGTGTATGCATCCCGTGGGCATTGCACGCGTGCCAAATTCGTATACGTGTATAAGTATTGGACAATATGTCATTTGCGGGATCATATATATAAATATGTCAGGAGTTGGGGCTAGTGATGAGCTGACTCCGTTGCGGTTATTATGTGGAACATAATTGGATGATGAATGCGGAACGAGTAGTCAACGCAGGCGACAAAAAAATTTGAGGGATTCGCATTAGGAAAATATCTCACGAGCAAACTTGGTATGTTCTAGATTTTGAATTCGTATAGGTGGTGAAGTTATTTTTTAAATGTAAGTATGATCTGAGCGTGTATTTACATGTCTTTTTATGAAACCAGCGGAGGTCAACCCGATTCCAAAGATCCCGAGCGCTGTTCCTAGCGTTCTAGTTTGAACTCATCTCCAACTACTATGGCGCATCTCTATAGTTCAGATTTTGACGCTTTGATCATGTTTGAAGTCAAAAAGTTGCAGGTAGATGATAAAACTACTAAACATGGCGAAACTGTATGGCGAAATTGTCTATGACATAATCAACTTTCCTAAGAGTTTCTTCTCGACGTCGTCGTTTGTCTTCCTTTGACTCTTTGGTCGAAGCATGTACCTAACCTATGCGAATCCGATGTTCCAATATCAGGAGCCATAGAAATTCAATGATCACCAGGTTGCTAGAATATATTTTTAAAGTCACTCAAGATTTCAGAAATGTAGAATCGTTGAAATACTTGTACAAAACGCTCGTTCTTCCATCACTCAACTTTGCTTCCCAAATTTGGTCGCCGCACCAAGATTATTTGAAACAAATGCTGGAACAAGTAAATCATAAACTATTGCGTACTCTGGCTTTTAGAGGCAAGATTCGCTTTGATTATTTCAGACATGATTATAGTTCTTTATCACAACATTTCAAGGTATACACTATCAAATCTTACCACAATGTAAATGACGTAAACTTAATTTTTTCGATCAAGAAAGGCGATCTGAATGTGAATGAAGTGAAAACCAAAGTTCAGAGCAGAGACCTAAACTATAATTTGAGAAATCCTAACGATCTAAGCAATGTACGAGCGAAATCTCTCTGGTTTCAAAATAGCTGTCTGAACAGATGTATTAAAGCTTGGAATGCATTGCCGAATGAATTACAAGCTCTTGAAGGCCCATTAAACTTTAAAAATATTGCCAAGAAGATATTTCTGTTACATTATTGATTATTTATTTAGTTTGGATGCGCTCTTAGGTACTCTAAGTGCAATACGAATAGGTCATCTGTTGTTCATTCATTCCTATTTTTCATTAACTAGCTTTTAATTTATTTACTTCCCCAATATAGCATAAGAATGGATTCGAAATTCATACGGTGACATATGAATGGAGTAAGATACTATCTTGTATAACAGTCCCACTGTTACAGCTATGTTGTTTTTTTGGCCAGCAATGCCCGTGTATTGAATAAAATAAAATGAAATGAATAAAATCACCTCGATGACCGCAAAATGTTTAATTCTGGTTCTGCACAATGAGAGTTCACGCGCACATCGAGAATTGACTCCGTCGCAAATGCATCAAATAACATTCCAAACATTTGTTTCTATACCTCTTCGCACCAGGTATCATACTCGTAAACAATGCAAACTCTCGTATCGATTCATCAAAATGTAATTAACGCGCTCCATACGCCCCTCAATAGATCTGTATATAAGATTATACTTTGTGTGGGCTTGCACAAGTATATCATCGTACACAAAAAGAGCAACGCAAACATCAGTACACAATAAGGTGACGAGCAGCGTAACAGTTGTTCTTGCAAGTGGGCAAGACCTAGTGGCTCCCTTTGCTTCCCAAATATATATGTACACTACTCCATGTTAATTCAACATCACTTTTCAAAGGCTCGCATGCTCATTGAGATATACAATATACCTTTGCCTCCTGTTCACGCGACTTCATCAGATTTTGCAGATAGCTCAGATCAAAAGGCGATGCTGACAAAAAGATAAGCAACTTGAATAGATTGAACAGTATGGTGTTATATTGGTCCGTGTCGATGTCCAATATATAGTATGTCGTGCCCTAATGCATGCAATTGCCTTATTGTGTGACTAGTGGTCGGCGATGGACATCAGATATCTATTCACTGATGAGTTGTTGTATGATGTTTTGGATGTTACTTATTGCTAAGGACGATACAAGATCTGTGCACGTGACTTGCGAGCAAAAGAGGTGCGTTGATAATTTAGTAACTTTACGTGATTTTACTCACTATTTTAGATCCGGTACATGACTTCGTTTCCGGAGACTTGGTTTATGCTCTATAACCTGGCACTCGGTTTATGCTCTATAACCTGGCACTCTTAGAGTACCGGCATGACGTCTCATGGCGTCATGACTTCTCGGTCCGGTCATTCCACTGGAACTGAAAAACCCAATGTAATATAAGTACTTTTATTTGTCTGTGAAAGACGAACATTTTTCGTTCTTGGAATTGGTAACCGACTCACTTGGATTGGAACTATATGACCATTTGAAATTTGATATTTTCCACCGAAGTTACTTTGGTATGACGATCACGGCAGTTCTGATATTGCATATTATTGGGCAGTTCTCGATCACTTCTTATTTGCCTTCAAAATACCTTCAATTTCCGCTTTTGAACGTACCGGCATGACGCCTCGCATCAGAGCGTCATGGCCCGATCGGCCCAACATCCACCTTTGGTTTGGACATATATCGGGGTCATGTGGGCACTTTTATTGGAGATTTTGGCGCTTTCTAAGTTTATAAATAGCCGGTACTCTAAGGGTTGATAACCGTTGAATCTTTTGAATTGGCTGTGGAATAATTTCATGATTGATGCATGTTCAAATAATTGAATTGACGTTCAATTGACCACACAAAGCTTGAAGTTGAATGGTATTGAATCTTGATCTAATATGGAATCGATTACTTTATATCTTATCAGTCATACGATTCGAAAATCAGCTAGAGACAAGGCACACTCAGAGATTTCTTTATAGCCCGGTTGTTCTGAAACTTAATAAATACGAGTTCAATATGTGCTCTACGCGAAAATTGTTGTCGTTCATTGGGGAAAATATACACATATTGGAAGCCATGACTTTGAAACTTTGACGCCATAGCTAACGAAGTTATATCTATGAAGTACTCTTATACGAAACACAAATAGTTCATCCATCACAAATACAAATAGACACTAACACAAAGATTTTCCTCGATACAATGATTTACTTTTGGGAAACGGAATGGTATAGAATTTTGGGCCACGCGACTTGCTTTTGGTACATAAATATTTTTCGAAACAATGGATCCCATTTGCGAAACCGGATGTCACATCAGAGAGCAGACTGAGAGACTTCCGGGCACGCGTCGCGATGTCGCCGCAATTAATTCATTACAGCTTTTGCACTTTTGTCGCTTCTGACCCTCGAACCATCCTGAACATCCATGTGAAGATTTTGTATTGTGATGTACTCCATAGAGCCTGTTCGATATCACGGGCTTGATATGGTCCTAAAATTCAGCATTCCTTGTTTTCTCATTATAAGTCAATGGAGTGAAATATCGATTCGAACATTTATACAATACTGAAGATTATTCACATCCGAATGTAAAGACTTATAATATAAACTTTTCGCGATAAAATATAAATGAATGATCACAAAACGAAAATTCCTGCGAGTGTATTTTCGAAAATTGGAACATAAGGGCGAATCTCAGAATTCGGGCGACTTTGGTTGGAAAATTCGAAAAATTTCAATTTGACAGGATATTTCGGGTAACTTTTATGCGAGATCTACACGATGCGAGTCACAGTCGCTGTAATGTATTTTGTAATCTCGAAGAGAATTTTGTGGTGCGGGTATTCGTTATTTGCACGGAATTGATTGAGCGTAGAAATACAAAGCTTATAGACTAGGCGAAATCAGCGCCATCGCTGGAAAAATTATTCCCATTGAATTTTTTTGCGGGGTCCCCTCCGGAAGACCCTTCTGAATCCAAAAATCCATGTGGCCAGTCGAAATTCGAATGCAAAATTGTTTAAACTGAAATTGTTTAAACAAATTATCTATATCAACTTTTTCCGTCCCAAAGCAAATTATTAAGGTAATTTGACCCATTTTAAACAGAAAATCTCTCTTGTCATTTTTCTCTAAAATCCATTGTTTTTGAGCTATAAGCGTTTCAAAGTTGAAAAAACGTGAAAATTGCGATTTTCAACGGCTGAAAACAGTACGAAAAATGCAAAAATCTCATGTGGCCAGAGCGGAAAATTGTTGATTGGGATCTCCTTAACAATATCCGATAGCAACAATTCATGTTTCCGGGCGATAACCGTTTGTTTCTTCAATGTTAAGAATAGGTAGTTGCGCACGTTATAGCATAGGATATGGGCACGAGCAAGCAGACGACGCGCGGGCCGCCACAGTTGCATCTCTATGGCTATAACGTGCGCAACTACCTATTGTTAACATTGAAGAAACAAACGGTTATCGCTCGGAAACAAGAATTGTTGCTATCGGATATTGTTAAGGAGATCCCAATCAACAGTTTTCCGCTCTGGCCACATGAGATTTTTGCATTTTTCGTACTGTTTTCAGCCGTTGAAAATCGCAATTTTCACGTTTTTTCAACTTTGAAACGCTTATAGCTCAAAAACAATGGATTTTAGAGAAAAATGACGAGAGAGATTTTCTGTTTAAAATGGGTCAAATTACCTTAATATTTTGCTTTGGGACGGAAAAAGTTGATATAGATAATTTGTTTAAACAATTTCAGTTTAAACAATTTTGCATTCGAACTTCGACTGGCCACATGGATTTTTGGATTCAGAAGGGTCTTCCGGAGGGGATCCCGCAAAAAAATTCAATGGGAATAATTTTTCCAGCGATGGCGCTGATTTCGCCTAGTCTATTATACGCGCACGTCAAATTCATGTAAAATTTGATTTATTTTACGTGTATCTTTACAATACACATTTTTCTACGGACAATGTACTGTCAGCTATCGGTCAGTATTTGTTGCAACGAAAATGCTACAACACTTTTTCGTGTCATGTCTGATGTCAAATCATGAACGCTATCTAAGCCATGTGTCTGGAGTAGTTGAAACTGACTTTGGCCACGTGGCAAGACGTGCACGTGGCTCAACACGTGGGTTCAAAACCGCACTACATAGTGTGTCGCTGTATTCTTTGAAAAATTGTCAGATACAATATGAAAATGGCTTTTCTCTAACTTGAGCTTTGGTTACAGCCGATATGCTAACAATCGACTATTATAAATTTAAATTGATATCTCTTTTCTGACACTTATAATATGTGTATGGGTGATTCCATCGGGAATGGGATTTTTTGTAGCCAAAATCGCCACGAGGAGGGATTTGGGTGAAAAAATTGGTTTAGCCCCCAATGTCGAGAATTAGTGGGTCGTGGAAATTAATTTCCACTCTTTTGGGGAAAAAAGAAAGGGTTTAGAGCTACGTATCTCAAGATTGAACCCAGAGAAAGACATGTCTAGTTTTAGGTGTCGTAGAGGGGGACGGAATGGCCAGGAATGGAAAGGACATTTTGCCACTAAAATTATTTCCACGGCTCGACAACTAATCGTAGACTCTTTTCCGCATAGATTCACTCTATGCGGAAAAGAAGCTCTATGCTTACAAAGGAATATCATGCGCCAGAGAGGAGCACAACATGGGGGCAGGAAGGACAAAATATTTTGTACGCCATTCTGAAAACACGTTTATGTGGTGCACCTGGCTACAGATTCAAGTATTTGACTACTGTCGCGCATGGATAAGGTGTATTTGGGTATCTAGAAATCAACCTCATTGGTTGGAAACGCTCAATAGACGATTGGAGGCTTTGTCGAGCTATACATGCAATATCAGTGCGAGCGATACAATTAAGTAATGATAATAAAGTGCGTAGTTATCTTAGATATGAGTAGCGAGTATCCTAACTACGTAAGGATGGATTAACGACAATTGTTAATAATAGTAATAACTACTGATCCCCCAACTCAAGTGAGTAATTTGAATAAATATTTATCTGATGTAAATAATCTTTCCATGGTTAGCTAACAAACCATGTGAAATAGATTTTGCTTTTGGTTATCTATGATATTCCATATGAATGAATATTTCATTGAAATGAATTTTATTTCATCGTTCTGAAGGAATATTTATTCATTTCGATCATCATTTATTCATTTGAGCATCGCAAATCGTTCAAATGCGTTACTTACGATAAAATCTTCATCATGCAGATTTGATCAAATATTATTCTGGATTTGATAAATATTTATTTATCCCGAAACAATGCGATCATTCATTTTGAATAAATGTTTGCCTAGGAGGATATGAAAGTATATTTATTCAAATCAGAAAAATATTCTTCAAAATCGTTCAATTTTTTTTCTCAGTGGAATTAGACTGTGCGGGCATTCAGAATGAAACACGTCTTCAAAGTGTCGCATGGCCGAGTTTAGGGTTTAATTTGGATTTGCAAAGTAATGGATTGTGTTATTTGAAGCCACAAAATCTGAAGTGAATAGCTACATACAGGGATTTTTGACTCTGCATATGCGTCGTAATAAATTGAAGAGTTGAGGTTAGGTTGTCTTATAAGTTCGTAGAATCGCCTCGGAAACTATCAACATATAGTTGCGCACCAATAGAATACACCCTAAAAAATCACTACAATGCACATTCCAACCTTTATAGGAATTTCGGGGAACTTGGAACACGAAAAACCCACTTTCGGCGAAATCATTCATATACTTTTGGATAATCGTGAACGATTCACTTATGTATACGTAGATAGTCGCATCCTTCGATGAGATTTGGACATGATCCGATGTAACAAATCAAGCACCTAAACTCAATCGTTGAAAAAATAATCAGAGAAAACCTGAATATTCGCCATACTTGCGGGGCTTGAAGTGTAATTCTACTAGATGAACGAATAATCTTTGAATCAACCAATTCAAGTAGGTTTCGCGGTAGTTTGACGATGGTTGACGAAAGTAGTGAGTGAGAGAACAATAAATTTGATAGCTCAAAAATTGTTCTCGACCAGAAATAGGGAAACTGAAGTCTCAAAATGATTTAAGATGTGAACAAGGCAATGTGGGTACACCGCAAAATGAAAAGGGGCGAAAGTACATGGAGTCCTTGATGGGTAGAAGCTTTTAGCTGGGCTAGATGGTGATGCTCGGATAAAGTTGAGTAGGAGGCACGGGAGCTAAGAGATCTCAATTTAGCCATACAAGTTGGAGTGTGTATGGGAAGGGGGAGGGGGAGCAGTAACAAGCTCTATTTGTCCAAGATCAATGGTTCACGCTAGCATCTCATGTTCTTGAACTTCTTCGCGATTTTGTAAAAGCCACGACATTTTATCAGAGAGATATACTACCAATTTGGTATTATAAATTGGTGTTATATTGATATTGTGCATTTTATTCGGTGATATGGTCCCGGTGTCCTATTTTCTCCACATACTATTGATCACAGCTCAATATTTTCGACTTTTACCTGCGTTATACCAGTGTAACCTGTATAAGAGATTATAACCTCAAGGTGATATGAGAGAGGTAAATTTTCTCCCTCTCAAATCTAAAAAAACAAGAAGATGACGTTGTCGATGATTATAATAATGGCTGTATTTGGATTGATTATAATATGGAATAGTTACTTCTAATTGACGAAATATATCTTCACGTAGTTTCAGAAATCAGTCATTCTTGGGATAATTTAGAGAATAATTGATATACTATCAGGGGTCATTGTTGATAACTTTGAATACAATAATGGGTGGAATACGAGACATTGCGCATTCAAGCTGACAAAATATAAGAAGATGATTAATTTGTTTGAACATATTTGAGATCCTCAATCGAACATTTTCACAAGCTCATACTAAAAAATCAGGATTGACACCGAATAAATCGGCGAGATACATTGAAATGTTGACAAAAACCTTTCAAAATCTGAGTTTTTGATCGACAGAGTGACAAAAACAAAACCGGATTTGAGAATTGACTGTGATAGAATGTTGCTCGGTATAAGGTCGAAATGATACATCACAAGCTCGGTCTCCTTATAGATTGCGCGTCATCGGAATGTTGATTTCGCAGACTTTTCTTAGGATTGTCCGTGCGTAGTGACATTTGTCTCCATCCTCGAATGACACAAGAAAGATTAATGGTCCTTTGTATAGATTAGGGAGGCTTTTTTCAAAATTTATTCTCTCCTTATTCCATCTCTATATCTGTGACTAATGTTACAGGCTAATACATAAGTGAGGTATACTGTCCCTCTTAATGTGGTCCATGAACTTTTTTTTCAGTACAGTAATGGAATCAGGTAATAACAATTGCGGACATGATCATGATTTTGCTAGTGATTTTGCGCCAAGACAATGAAACGATATAGAATTACTTGGTAAAAATTTTGATCACGAATTGAAACAGCCTGTTTCTTGTTATGAGTTCTGCGTATCTGATGGAAGTACTTTGACGACAGTCAGGCAGATCCTGGTTTTAAGTAATTCGACTTATATCCCGTACCTATATCTTTTGGCGACATTAAAATAATTGAATATCATAACTAAGATAGAGAGGATATCAATATCAATACAGTAATCATGTATCAACAAAGACGAATAATGGATAGATTCACAAGCATGTCTCATATAAAATTTTCAATAGCCCTTCTTCAATGCTTTGAGTTCATTGGATCATTTGAGAAATATCGTAACAGCGTGTGTTGTCACAAATGAAAAGAAAATTGTTGTGGTCAGAAGTGAAAACGATCAAATTAAAATATATACGAATCTGTAGGGATGCTTCAGAAGTCAGAAGAGCTGGAAATATGCAACTCTTGACAACAATGGTCTGGAATTGAAATTCCACATCATGGAGTGACGCATTCCAAAACTATTTAGCCTATCTTCATTTTAACAAGAAGATGAACAGGGTCCAATCCATCCTTGTACGTGGAAGACATGTGAGCATGTTCCATGTTCAAAGGCCAGCCAAGCTCCAAGTCATTAGTTGATGATAAGGGCTAGCCTATAATACTGACATTCTAAAAGAAGAGCCGCGGACAAAGCTGATATGAGAGCTTGTGAAGTCGGTTTCGGGAGTCTGGATCAGCCCCTACTCGTTGCATCTGCCGTGTACATGAAGTAGCATGAGAACTGGCAACTTGTGCCTTTATATTTGAGCTATATAGATCAGAGGTGTTTCACGATCTACAACCTGGTGTTGGCAAGTTCAATTGAATGTCTTTTCGCCTTTTCATACTATGCGATGACATACGTTCTGATGGAAACGGAAATTATTTCATTTGACTTGAACCTTTGCATGATTAAGTGAGTTTTACAGCTCTTTTAGTTATGCCCAAGCGATGTGTTCCAAATTCTATCACATTAGTTCCTCGCAAATCGATTCAGATACTGTGGAATCGGGTAATTCGGATCCAATTTCGACCTTCTGATCGCCATATAACTTTGAATAGAATAAGGCTACAAAAATGTTCAAAAGCTCAAAATTTGGGTCTTGCCTTCAAAATTCCAATGCTTTGCGTAAAATTGAGATCGGAATGGATAGACTTAAGAAATGTAAAAAAGTAGGGTTGTCCTGCTTTTTTTACATTTCTTTTCTACATCCTCGATTAGTGTCGGAGAATATCAATCGGTATGTGATTTCCAGCTTTTACTCCCTTGCATCAAAGACTATCATTTCACCGCGTTGCGAAAGATGATTTGAGCCATTTATGATCTTAAAGTTAGACTTCTCCATTAAGTCCTCGGAGTAATAGGAGGGGGGGGCGAGAAATCACATTTCCACAAAGTCAGATATAAAAAGTGAAAAAAGCGCGTAAAACCACGTAACTGTGTACGAATACGTAATTTAAACTTTTTTGGTGACGTAATGTACACTTTTATACCGGCGTGTTAAAAAAACCTTCACATACAAAGGGACTGCGCGGTTAAGCATGGTGAAGTGGACCTTGTCAGGTATGGCCCCAAGAGTATTTTTTCCCACTTTCTAACCCCAAACTATGGGGAAAGCGAGAGTTTGTAGGTCCCAAAGTCGTCTGTTTTCTACGGCACCCTATATAGAAAGCCTCTAAAAAACGCTAAAAATTGATGTTTCTTCCATCAAATCGCATTCTGACGCATTTCAACGAATCGATCTGAAAATTTTTTGACATATTTTTGAAACTTTGACAAACAGAAAAAAGATATTCGCATACTTTGGATTTAGGCCCCGAAAAAAATCCTTCAAAACTAAAGAGTCAATTTTCTCATGTAAATTGGAAAAAACAACGTTAGAAATCCATTTCATCTTGTTTATTAGGTCATTTTTCATTAATAACAGGTATTTTTAGAATTTTTTAGGTGGTGGAACATGGTCAGAGATGCAAAAAGTCGTTTTTAAAGAAAATTTCGATTCAGTAATTTGCATCTTCTGCCCATGCGCGGTTTTCTACGTCTCTGAAAATATCTTTAATCGTCCAAATGACCACTTGAGGAGGCCGATTTGATGCAGTAAAACCTGAGATCTAGATGGTCCAAAAAATGGGCCACCAAACCCGTGGCTCCTTAAATAGGCCCGAAAAGTGCGAATTTTGAGTCGGACTGTTTCAAAGATGTGAACATGTGTTTTCGATGTAATTTTTGACGTAGAAACCGAATCCGTGGTCAGTTTTGTTCCAAACCTCCAAAACTTTTCATGACTCTCAAAAAATCGACCGGAGGGTGTACGTCCATTTCCAGCCTTTTTCTACACATTTGAGATGTACGTTGAGTATAGGCAAAGGTTTGAACTTGTCGCGTAGAGGATGCAAGTATGTTTTCCTTTGTTATTTTGACCAGCTGAAGACGATGCCGATGATTTCGAAGCTTGGGGGTGAATTTGGAGTCAGATTTGGACTGATGGAGCTATACTTTGTTCCATGATCTCAGGTTTCACTGCATCAAATCGACCTCCTCAAGTGGTCATCTTGAAAGAAATAACATCAGCTATCGATTAAAGATACTTTCAGAGACGTAGATGACCGCGCATGGGCCGGGATGCAAATTACTGAATTGAAATTTGCTTTCAAAACGACTTTTTGCATCTTTGACCATGTTTCACCACCCAAAAAATTATAAAAATACCTAATTTCGATGCAAAATGACCTGATGAACACGATGAAATGGTTTTCTAACGTTGTTCTTTCCAATTTAAATAAGAGAATGGACTTTTTTGTTTCGGAGAATTTTTTTGGGGGCCTAAATCCAAAGTTGTCAGTACAGGCAAAACTCGTTTTACGCGATTTCTTTTTACGCGATTTCACTTATACGCGGTTCGCTGATTGATACCAATTTTCATTTAACGCGGATCGAATTTCACTTTTACGCGGATCGATATTCTTTTCAGATTTTCAAAACAAGCCAATGATCGAACTTTTTTGTAAACAGTATACATATTCAGATTGTTTCTCGCTGTATTGTAAACAAAACCTCAAAATTTCAAAGTCCAATCGTTCGAAGGAAAATTCCTTATCAGATATCATGGCTCCTAAAAGGAAAAGTGAAACATCTAGCAGCACACCTGCGAAGAAAGCAAAAAAAGTGTTAAGGTGCGGCCGTAGTCCGCTATAACCTCTAAATACATTCGGAGAATATGTCGATTTTTACTCAACCAAATGATTTGGAATTTCATATGCATCTACAGAATGTATGTCTAAAGAGGGCTACGAAGCCAAATGTGTTAATTTCCTACGAAAAAGTACCCAGACGAGGTTTGCTCGAGACGTCGTATGTTGCCGCTCATTAGCAGACGAAATTAGTGTACACCTCGTCTGTATACTTTTTCGTAGGAAATTGACATATTTATGGATTCGTAGACCCCTTCAGACATGCTTTCTGTAGGTGCATGTGAAATCCCAAGTCATTTGGTCTAGTAAAATTCGACTTATCCTCCGAACGGATTCAGGGCTACATTCAATATGGCGGCTGACGGCTGTGGGGTACATAATACCTCACATGCGCAATAGATGGATGACAAATCCAGCTCCTTTCCCGCAATCGACGGCTCAAGACCTCGATTAGTATATAAGAGCGCATAAGTGCTTCATCGCCAAGCGTCCAGGGCACCACCTGCAACTCCAGCCCTGCTGATGAGTCCGGTTACGATGAACCAGGTTGCAGGTGGGGGACGAAACGCACAAGAGCCTTCTGCTCAAAGCGTGTAGAGTCATTCATTAGTAGTGAGTAAGCCATCAGCTTATTCCTACACTACGGCCTGGCCTTCAGGTTGAACAGAAGATCGAAATTTTGAATTCCCTATCAAAAGGAGAAAAAGTATGTGATGTGGCACGAAGGCACGGAATCAATGAATCGATGATGAAATTTGACCCCATCATGATCAAAAGTTTGAAAATAAAACACGAGACACAACGAATTTTCGCTCCTTACATGAAGAGCTCTACAGAAAATGCAATAGAAGGGCAAAACAGTCTCGTTTGACGGACTTTTTCAAGAAAAAATAGATTTCTGTTCATTCATCCCTTTAAATAAATAACCTTCTCTCACAATCAATATTCTGTTTATTTCAATCAAAACGAATTTTCATATTCATCGCAGATGATTCGAGCTGAAGTCAGTTTTGAGGTCTCCGGAGCATCGAGAGCCTGCACGGAACCCTCCGTTTTCCATCGCATAAGACTAATGTTTCGTCTTACGCGAATTCGGTTTACGCGGTGGTTTTTTGGGACGAATTAACCGCGTAAAACGAGTTTTGCCTGTATGCGAATATCTTTTTCCTGTTTGCCGAACTTTCAAAAATATGTCAAGAAATTTTCAGATCGATTCGTTGAAATGCGTGAGAATGCGATTTGATAGAAGGAACATCGATTTTTAGCGTTTTTTAGAGGATTTCTAGGGTGCCGTAGAAAACGGGCGACTTTGGAACCTACAATCCTACAAACCGTCGCTTTCCCTATAGTTTGTGGTTAGGAAGTGGGGAAAATACTTTTCGGGCCATGCCTGACAAGGGTCCACTTCACCATGCCTAACCGCTCAGTCCCTTTGTAAAAACTATGGCCAGCCTGCAAAAGTTGACCATCAAAAAACGAATAAAAATTACCTCTCTTTGAAAATTTAGTATTGGAATTGAATAGCCTACTAATACAAGATTTTCGTGAGTTCACAACTCTTCATCAATTGCCTTCATCAATTGAAATAACTTTTTCGGCGATATTCAATCCATTACTCATCTGCCTGTCAAATTAAACTGAATGAATCCACATCAGTGACATTTTCCAATGGAAGTTGAAGAGCAACGTGATTTATCATCTTTATGAGAGACATTTGGCATATGTTTCTGTATCCGTTCTATACCAACTGTAATAATAAGATAGTTTCCTTGAACTGTCCTCTTATCTAATATCGTGAATCGATTTAAAACTAAATTATAAGTGCTAAATACTTCCCTCGCTCATTAAAATCGATATTTCAAGTGTTCTATCATTTTCAACGGTTTTTGTAGCGAGAATATTCTGCGGAAGTGTTCAGTTCATTATCAAAGTTTAACCAAGATAATGGATTCAGTCACTAACCTACTGACATACTCGATTGTAACACTTTTAATAGCTTCTACAAAATCGGTAGGTAAGTTTCTTATGAATTGAAACATTCTCAATAGTTTCTCAAATTTTAATACCTGATAGGAGATTATTCGATGTAACACTTTAATGGCTACAAAATAATAACTCACGAGGAACACCCAGGGGTTGTGGAACACGGATTTCGCTTAAACTCTGGGGATAGTCTCCTTTTACCACCAGAAGGTGAATCACTGACAAGGAGAGTCCAAGGGGTTCGGGAGCTGGATCTGGCTGAAACTCCGGGAATCATCTCCTTTTGGCACCAAAAGATGATACTCAAAGTCGCAAAGTCTAACGCTCAAGCGATTTTGAACTACAGTCCATAGCATTAGCATTGTCCATATATGGGCCCATGTTAAAGGGATAATATATATAGATACACTGTAATGCATGGGTCGTGGCCTGTAGCTCGGAAACGCTTGAGCGTTAGACTCTGCGGCTTTGGGTATCATGTTTTGGTGCCAAAAGGAGATGAATCCCAGAGTTTCAGCCAGATCCAGCTCCCAAACCCCTTGGACTCCCCTTGTGAGCCGCACTTGCAAATGCCCAACCGTTTTCGAGATGCAGCTCATAACATTGCCATTACGGGTAAATCTATATATCTCTTTTGGAAATGGGTCCATATGAGCCATGCTCATGTCATCGCCTATAGCTTGAAAACGGTTGGGCATTTGCAAGTGTGGCTCTGGGATTCACCTTTTGGTGGTGAGAGGAGACTATTCCCAGAATTTCAGTCAAATCCGTGCCCCACAACCCCTGGGTGCTCCTTGTCAGTTCTTAGCCAACTGTCTGGAAATTGAAATAGACAGTTGGCTAGAAACTGAGCCTGTCACATTAGAATGAATTTCTAAGTATATGGTTGGTCCCTTCATAGATTAAATTCATACACTGTAACGCTTTTAACTATAATGTAAAATCGTATGAAAGGAATTGTAAAATTGGAAATCCCAGAATTTCATACATTTCAAATGTTTCTTTTCGATACACTGTGCGTATAAGTGCACTCTGCGCACAGTTTGTCGACTTTTACTCACAGTTTATCGAGAAGTATAGTTAGATACACGGACGTGAAACCTATTATTCGCATCCTCGTGATGATTCCGACCCTCGCCTGCGGCTCGGGCCGGAAACCCATCACTCGGACGCGAATAAAATGTTTTACGCCCTTGTATCGAAATGTACTATTCTCATATGTCGGAATTCAATATATTTAACTTCATCTTTAACTCTATGTCTATGTCTTTAACCCATTCACTACCGGGAGCTCTAGAGGTTTGGATATATACTTCTGATATTCAGATTATGCTACTCTGTTGAAAATACGACAAAAAATGGCAGGATTCGAATTTTAAAAATTTTCGGTTATTATTTTTTCTCTCCCACGCAATCAGATATATGGCCTTGGTCAATAATGTAATTCATTCTTTTCATAACTAAGGATCTGTGAGGATTTCAAAAATTTTTCTGATGTACCTGGATGGAATGATCGCCGATCATTGAAAATCGCTAAAAAAAATTGTGTCCATTATATCGGACATCGTGAGTGAATGGGTTAACTAGTTTCTCGAAGATCGTTGACTCGAAAAAGTGAATTATGATTTTTCTAGATTTTCTTGTGTTGAATGTATTGAACTTAGCTCCAATCCTTAAGACCATATATCAACTATGAATCCAACCATAATTACCTTATATTTGTACTTTTCTTAGATGTTTGTCCAATGATTATCATTATTGTGCATTTCAAAAGTACTTTTTCCATCTAGAGGAAACGAAGGCACCCTCCTCAGACAAATATGTTGCAAAAGAAAGATCGTTTGATGTTCCTTTCTTAGCGCTACTTTCGATGATGTCATCGACAGTTTGATTGAATGCTGATGCTCTAGCACTTTGTCGGAAATCGGTGGAGGAAATTTTGATAAAAGGAGAGGCCTCTGCTCTCGAAGCTTCCTTAGCCCTTAAATCGGCAAATTCGTTACAGAATTCGTTATAGAAAGGAACACAATACTTTGAAACTTCTTTCAGTACATCTCACAAACCATGGTTTTCGGGTAAATTACTTGCCCGGGAAATTACGAGCACAATAAACAGACGCCGTGCAAACCATTATTCCCTCAATCGTTCCATGGCTTGAATTGGCTATGTGAATGATGCCAAATGCAAATGCAATTCTCCATCAGAGGATTTCAATCACGTAATCTGGCAGTGTGAGCTCTACAACTCTCAGCGTGTTAAACTGCTGAGAACTTTACGAAGTTGGGGGTCTATAACCCCCTTTCCATGTCAATATGTTTTTAGCAAACCCATGTACCAAGAACTGCAAAACACTATTCAACTTTTTGAAAGATTGTAACATGAATGTTTGAACCGAGAAATATTGTATACCAGCTCAAGTATAGATATGTATTCATTCTTGTAGCAAAATAATCCTTTTTGTGATTAGAAGTGCTTGAATAAAGAGAAAAAAAAGATATCGTTGATAAGGCACAGCTACACTATTTTTGGTTCATATTTGAGAAAATCAAATAGAACTCCTGGTTGAGACGATGTGTAGCCTACTTAGAAATCCGAACAAACTCAACATTCAATATCTGCGGATTTAGATAAAGTATATTATAAATCCAAAGTTATGATGTTGCCACAGATACTCTGTCTATGAATGCGTCTTCTAGGGCTAAAATATCATTTCATCCCATTAATGTTAAAACGAGACAAATTTTTGGACCATATCATTCTAGACTTGCGAAAACCGATTTCGTCAAATTACAGTCAAAAATGGAACTTGATTTCTATTAGAGGTTGTAGGGAAACATTTAGTGTATATGGGCATGATAATGTTTGAACGACACTGATTACTTTGTTGCAGATCACAATCCTCCTCCTCATAAAAAAACAAAATTGAACCACTACTACCAAATTGATCACGAGGAAAATGAGATCGGTTTTAGCGATTTTAGTACCGATTCAGAGTCTGAAGGAGGTTAGTATATTACTCATTCACCGTTTATAGTGATATCCTACACTTTTGTGTAGAGTTACGCCTTCAAACTCTAAAAGAACAGTTTTCCACAAAACTATGATTTCCTTCAAGGAAGATCAAATCATGGTCTTCCAGAACTTCCAACGTACCGTCAAATTGGGCAATTTTGGTACGATTTCATTACTTTTTATTTTCTTTGGCTCAGCATCTCAACATACATTGATAAAACCCACTTCCACGCATTAGTGGTCAATCTCAAGCTTACAATTTCAGCTTTCGATTGACGGGCTACAAAGTTCAGTTTGATGTGTCTAAGCTGGAGTTATTAGCAGTTTTGTGAGTGTACCAAAGTTAGACCCCGATGGGGCAACTTTGGTACACTTACAAAATATTTCAATCTTATTGAAATATTTTGTACCATATTACCCACCACCATGCGGGGGAATCAATTTTAATCATTCTTTTTTCTTGTTCTAAGCTGTTTGAAACATTTTTAAATCTCATGGACTATCACTCAACTCAAGGTGACGACGAAAAGCAGTTGTTATAGGAAGTTGTACTGGAGTTACCCTATCCTCATGATTCTTACGTGGAGTGGGTAAACTTTGGTACACTTTCTCATGGTTTTTTCTCCTGTTTTTCATTCGTTAAAATTATAGATGCTGTGAATACCCTAATGTAACGATGGTTTCTTCAATTATGATGCTAAGTATGGTCGAAATGTAGCGTTATTCACCCGTAGTTCGTTTCGGAACAGTTCTTGCCAGGTACACTAACTGGACCACTCGCGTATCGCTGCTAAATCAGCCATTTCGGAATGAGCTTCAATAAACGAGGACAATCATTCACGCGGTATCTGAGGGGAATCCAGGGAAATTTTTGTCATAGATTTTTTTATTAATTTTCTAGATGAACCATGGTGCTTATTGCCACCCGAACTTCTAGAGGAGAGACCCGAATCAGAGTGTGAGGAATTTTGTGATGAATATGAAGATTACAGCACAGGAATTTGCGTTAACGGAATATGTATTTGTTTGAACATGCAAACACTTAATACCTTACCTGATGATCCAGCTGCGAGTACCCATTTTCTGGCATCCTCGACTCCAGCGATCGGCGAATTAGATAATGAAGTTGGGGACACCGCATTCGCATCCAAGATGAGGATAATGATAACAGAGCTAGGATACACGGTCCGAGGAATTTCAGTACCACCTCATTTTTGTCCTCTCTTATCTCAACATGATGAGTTACCATTGGAATATGAATTAAGATGACTTGTATTAAGCAAATTTTCATAGGTGCAACTATTTTCAATGAATTTTATATCTGTAATTCTATAATTATGATTTAGAATTTTATAAATATAATTTTGGATTTTGACTTTATGAGCAAGGATTTTATATGGATGCATTTCGTCAGATTTCAACTGATTGCGTAGAGTCTAAAAGTCTTTATACAGCTGTCGTCAACTGGAGTATAACTTCATAAGTGATTTTGGTAGAGGAGTATAACTTCCTCAGCTTTATATCGCAGGATTGATAAAATCTATTTGAACGTCTCTGGTCAAAGATAATTTGATCGTTCACACTCGTGATCAAAAATCGAACTGGAATGAGGTAATTTTGAAACAGCATACACTTTATAAAGGATTACGCAGTTACTAGAACCTCCGCGACAATCAGTAAATCTCATTATTTGTGTGATAATATTCAAAGTAATTTTGGCCTTTGAAGCTACCTCCTAAGACAAGTTTCTCTTCAGTATGAAATTTGGATGTAGCCAATGATTCACAGCGGAGATCTGTAAACGGAATTTTGATATTGAGATGAAATTCATGATCAGTGGCAGACTTGACTGCATGATCAGCCTTTCCATTGCCAAAACTACCTATGTGTGAAGGAATCCGTACTAATTTGATACATGTGTCACGTTCTGCTAGGTATGACTATAGTTTTGGCATTCATACCCGAGGAAAAGAAATCAGAGTATCAGTGTGGATTATAACCCTTTCATCAACTATTTGTTGTGCAATTTTGAATGCTTGTAGCAAGGGCATACATTTATCAGTGAATATTGAACTCTTGAAATTGATGCTCCTCTCAACACATAGCTGGGTAGTTCGGCCGAAAGTGGGATTTTTCGGGTCCAAAATCGTCACGAAGGTCGGTTTGAGTAGAAAATAGTACATTTTGAATGTCTGTGTGCAAATGCGTTATTTGCACACTGTTTGTCACTTTTCATTTGCTCACAGAAGATCAAAAAACATAGTATGATACTCGGGCGCAACGACTTTCGCTTTTTCGTGACTATTTGATAGACCCTCGCCTGCGGCTCGGGCCTAAAAAAGTCACTCGAAGTATCATAATATACTATTAAGTAACAAGGGCGTAATAGTATATTGAGTATGCGTCGAGTGCCAAAAAACTTTGTTCGCCGACGTCCAACAAGGTTATCCTGAAGGACAAAGTTTTTGGCACGAGACGCATATGCCGCTTTACACGGCGCGTCGAGCCGTGTAAAATACTTTTTGCAATTTTCCGATGTTTGGGCGCCTACAAAATTGTAAAATTAGTATTCGCAACTAGTTCATGAGGCTCCCCGCTTCCGAGCGATTATTTCAACCTTCGCCTGCGGCTCAGGCCGAAAACCAATCGCTCAGAAGCGAGCTACAACCTAATAAACTCGGTGTGAAATCTACTATTTAAGCAAGAGTTTCCGAAATGAGTGCGTAAAAGTGAACTTTGCGCACAGTTGTAACTTCCGAGCGTGCGCAAAGTGTTTTGCGCTATGCACAAAAGTACCTTAGTGCACGATTCGCCGTGCGCAAAGTTACAACTGTGCGGAAAGTTTTACTTCTACGCACGAAAATTTTGCGAACGAGAGCATAAGAATTGCGCCCCGGTTCCTGACCATGCTTTTTGTCATTGGGGCAGAAAGTTATGCCCCGCGTTCTACGCCTTGGAGGATGGGGGAAGGATAGGGCGCGAGCGAGGTCCAGGGGTGGAGCCCCCCTACTGAAAAAAATGCTGAAAATGTATCATAAAAAATCTCCCGTTTCCTATATTTTATGTCACTGCTTCGTTAAAATATGCTGTTCTCAACTCTCAAAAGAGCCAGTATCATACAAAATTGGAATAAGTGAGTGAACCACGATTATTGTAAGAATCAAAGAGAACAATTCTTTTCATTAAAGAATAGACTCCATTGAAAGAATCATCGTCAAATCCTATGGCAAAAGATTGATGACGCTCAAGTCATTTGGATATTTGTCATCTTGGCTCGGAATCGTAAACTGCGTGTGCTCCGAATTCAATTGGCTGTGGATCTTGATCACCTTTGATCCGAAAATGAAAACCAGTGAAAAGGTCTCTGATGAGAAATCTCCTTGGCTGCCAGTCGTAAATCACACTTGCTCCAAATTAAATTGTCTGTGAATCTTGATCGCGTCTGCTCAGAGCCCCGGAAGTGAAAACATCTCTGATGAGAAATTTTTCGACTGCTAATTGCAAAATAGCATTTGCTCCGAATCAAATTGGCCGTGGATGTTGATCGCGTTTGCTCCGAATGCGAAAACGTCTCTTAGCGTTTCGATCGTGTTCACTCCGAAATCGAGCCGAAATGCTCCGAAAGTGAAGGCATCTGTTTCCCGTGAACGACGTGCCTCGGAGTGTTATGCTTCCCGTCATGGCTCGCGCGTACCTGCACACATCGGAGATCAAGGATATCAACCAAACCAACCAAAGTGAGAAGTCCGAGAGAACTCGAAATTCGATTAGAACTTTGCGCACGATTAAGACAACTTTACGCCCTGAAAATCGTGCGTGAAAAGAATTTCTTCCAACTTTGCGCACCGCACACCCAACCGCAAAGTAACTGTTTCGATACACTGACGTACGCATAAGCTTCGTATTTTCTTTTTTAAACCGATTCCGTATATTTTCCAGTCAATAGACTCGTAGTCTCTCTATGGGCACCGCGCGTGGTGACTACGAACCATATCACATCGGTTGTGACTAGAACGAACATCACTTTTCCACTCATAAATTCAGGTCCACCCCATGTGACCCGTACTAACGTCACGTGACTGCTAATTGCATCACGTGACTCGTAATTACGTCACGTGACCCCTGATTACATCACGTGACCTATTTTTCTAGTTTTACGCCCTTGTATCGAAATGTACTATTCAGCTCCAAGTGAATTTCGGCGGATGGTAGCTGTTAATTTTTTCTTATTTAGGCACAGAAAAGTTCCGAGAGCTACGGACTACATTATTGAACCTAGACAAAGATATGGGGTCGCACAGAGAGGCGGATTTGACAGGGACGGAGTGTTCATTTTACTCCCAAAATTTTCCCATGGTTCGCGAACTAATCGTTAACTCTTTTCCGCATAGATTTGCTCCAATTACAGCGTGTTGGGAAGAAGCACAACACAGGGACGAAAAGGACAGGAACATTTGTACGCAATTTTGAAAACATGTTTATGTGAAGTGCCTGGCTGCAGATTCGATTTTTCGGCTACTGTCGCACATGGATCAGGTATGATTAGGTTTCTAGATGACAACCTCATTGGTTAGAAATGTTTAATGAACAATTGGGGGCTTTGCGAAGCTAATTAGTGCTGTGCAAGCAGTTTCGGTGCAAAGTGGTCTTCAAAATGTCGGATGGTCGTGCTCGAGCTGAGCATGTAATTTTGACTCGCAAAGTGGTGGATTATGTTATTTGAGGTATTACAAATCGAAGTATATAGCTACATATACGGGTTTTTTACTCTACACATGCGTCATGGTGAATCCAAAAGTGGAGGTTTGGTTTACACGGAAAATCCCACTTTCGGCGGAATTACTCATGTCTAACTCACCACAAATACATGGTATATAATACTCGTTACACTGAATTTCTTTTTCAATAGCGATGGTCATCTACTTCTCTTATTTTCTATTTAAAGTGTGTCTAATGGACTGGGTAGCCCATCAACTTTTTGTTGGCATGTGAACTGAATATTAATAATGAACTTTCCTCTTGATCGATGTCGTAGACACCGATATTTATATCGACTCTTTAGGTACGCGGCGGGGCTCGTCGCAGCTAATTTAGTGATCGTATTTCAATGCATTTTTTTTATTTTTTATATGAAACCTATAACATTCTATCATCAGAAAATGCACATCTATATGCAATTGAAGACACTTATTCTAATCAGAGGCTAAGAAAAGCAGATGAGCCTCGCTAGTGAAAACGGAATCGAGGCTGTTTGTTCGATTCGAACAAATCAATGATGTGAAAAATGTAATCAAAATACTGTGAGTTAAGGCCTCTCGATCAAACTGCCCTCTTCACTTGCATTAAGTTCAAGCTTATGATTGTTGACTATATTTTACCCCATCGTTTTCATCGCCTCAAGAGAGATTTTGCTGTATCAAATGCATGCAGAAGCTCTACAAGTCGACCTAGTATAATCTGCCATGATCAAAATGCACTCTGCACACTGCGCAAGAACATGATATCATAAGAAGTATGTACTGAGCCGCCATTCTTTGTATCTTTACCGTTTCTAAATCTATTTTCTGTGATCTTCTGGTGTTTCTACGTACAAGAAGTGTGATTATATGAAGAAACCCTCACATAAAACTGCCGTGCATCTTCTGACATCTTCAGATTCAGTTCCAGAGGTTTCATCCAACTCAGATACCAAATTTCCTCTATCTAACAGGAATGAATACCACAAAATATCACAGAGTCTATAACGATCGAAAAGAAGAAAAATACCTGTCCACTGGATGATCTTTGCAGAGTGAATACTCCTTATCAGGCCAAGATGTGTGACTGCCTATAGTCTCTTCGCGGAGTCATAGTCGAACGTCACATTTTACGACTCTCTCTTCGAATACGACATATTTTATATGCTAGGACTGAACGCTATATGTTATATGGCCTTTGGGACTTTACCTTGTGCGTTCTTTGCATACCATCGTCGTGAATGGATATCTCGAAAAACGGGCTTCTTATATGTTCCACTCTCTTTTGCTCGCGGTGACCCATACATTAGATAGGCGCTCCCGATTGCGAAACTTGTACGGAGCATCTTGCGTACTCTCAAGGACGTCTTAGTTCTGAACTCGTCAGATGGATTTTTACATTTTTTAAAGAATTTATTAAGGTGGAATGCCCTATAGGGGAACGATTTTGGCAGAGCAAAAGTTCAAGCCAATATTTTGACCGAGTGGTGAGGACTTGGACAATTAGTTTTGACGGAAGTTCAAGCCTGAAGTCTTGGAAAGATTTCCCGCAAAGAAAACCCGGGGAAAACTCAGTATTGTTGGCATACGAATCAAATTCGTGATGAGTAGTTTTAGCCTATAGGGGAACCGTAAGCGACAGATGAGCGCCTATAGGGGAACACCTGGCCTCCTAAAGGGGAACATAAGGATTACATGCTACTTTTCCCATTACACAAAAGAAGTCTAGACCGAAGACTAGAGACATTTGATACTGAAATCGAAGTTTGTTTTATTAGCCCAGAAGTATATCTCAAGGTTTTAAAGAAATTTGTTGAGGAAAATGATTTTTCTGAATTTTGGAGTACTAACTACAGTCATTAAACCATCACTGACATCAGTGAAAACAATCAGACTCATGAACTATTTTGAGAGTCACTCTACTTACTTACTCAATTATGCAATAAAATTGATAAATTTTTGCTTGGAAGTATTTGTAGCTCAGTTTACACTCAGATTGAATATCTCCCTGATAGCTATTTTCATTTTGATCTAATTTGATCTAATCTAATTCTTTCCCATCTTCAGTCAAAGAATATTCATTTGAGTTTTTGACATAGAGATAAAATACTTACTTATATCACACACAATTAGATTTTAGATTCTAAGATTTTTTGAGGAGAAATCACTCGTACTCCAATAATGTGTACTTCGCTTGCACCGATAAAACTTTTCTTCTTGAATGAAATGTTACACAGGGATTTACATTCCTACTATGGAATTATGAACGTGATCTTGATGGAGTGTATATACAAATCAAAGCTAGCACATGCTCTAAAATCAGGAAAACAATTTAGCTCATGAGTTGTTGAGACCGGATGTGAAGTTCTCTAATATTTGATCTCTGTTTCGCATCCAAGTCTTGAATCCCACTTATTGTTGATAAGTTTCCATCAAAATGATTTTTAAAATGGAATTATATAAGAGTAATTCCGCGCGAAAGCGGACCACGAATTGCAAACATGTTTCAAACTCTTTTTCCGACATTTATAATCGATTCTATGGTCCAAAAAATGAACTTTTCACCCTCTATGGGGTGAAAAAAAAATTTTTTGTTTCCGTGGGGAATATCTTTGTGATAGTGTTTTTAGGAAAAAATACCAATCTTTTTTCAGTAAAATGGGTGTAGTTCCGACTTGAGGTAAGATACGACCACGCAAATAGTGGCATTCGAAAGGTCTTTCAAAAATCTTTAAAAATATGTTTCGAAAAAATTTTTTTGCGGCCACGGACGCCCCCTATGAGCAAAAAGGTGAAAAACAGAAAAAATTCATTTCCTCAAAAACCTAATTTTCTAAAAATCTGGAAATCCACATTTCGATGTAAAATTGCGTGTTCTTCCAGAAAAAAGTGGTCCCGATCTGTGTTTTTGGGTTCTACGCTGTTTTTTTTTATGTTTTATCAATATTCTGAGTCCTTTCCGGTTGAAAAATGAATTTTTCTGCGCATGCGCAGGAATTTAGACTGCTGAAACCAATTCCATTGAAAAGCCAAGGAAATTTCCTTCAAAATGAGTACTTGGCGAAGTCAATTTTATCTACTGGGCCCAAAGTTACATCACATTAATGATGAAGCATCCTCAAGAGGGGTAAATGCAGATCTTGCACGAATTTCCCATTACTATCGTGCCTCGGGTAGAAGTGTCATCATTTTTTAGACCTTTTAACTTTGGTCCCAGTACATCGAATCGACTTCACCAAGTATAGTCATTTTGAAGGAAATTTCCTTGGCTTTTCAATGGAATTGGTTTCAGCAGTCTAAATTCCTGCGCATGCGCAGAAAAATTCATTTTTCAACCGAAAAGTCTGAGAATATTGATAAAACGTAAAAAAAACAGCGTAGAACCCAAAAACAAAGATCGGGACCACTTTTTTCTGGAAGAACACGCAATTTTACATCGAAATATGGATTTCCAGATTTTTAGAAAATTAGGTTTTTGAGGAAATGAATTTTTTCTGTTTTTCACCTTTTTGCTCATAGGGGGCGTCCGTAGCCTCAAAAAAAATTTTTCGAAACATATTTCGATAGATTTTTGCAAGATCTTTCGAATGCCACTATTTGCGTGGTCGTATCTCACCTCAAGTCAGAACTACACCCATTTTACTGAAAAAAGATTGGTATTTTTTCCTAAAAACACTATCACAAAGATATTCCCCACGGAAACAAAAAATTTTTTTTTCACCCCATAGAGGGTGAAAAGTTCATTTTTTGGACCATAGAATCGATTAAGAATAGTGGAAAAACAATCTGAGATATGTCTGCAATTCGTGGTCCGCTTTCGCGTGGAATTACTCATAAGGTAATGTTCCAATGGAAAATTTCAGGGTCTGCATGAATCTTGAATTGGAGATTCTGATGCTCTTAGAATTAGTTTTCATGTTTAAAATGTGATGGAATCACCCAAAGAATTTATAGTTGCCCAATGATCTTTCAAGTAAATAAATCAGCATTCCTAGAAGCCCTTCAGAACAACTAGGTGTATCACAGATGGACTCTGGATGCAATCTTTCCATGGCATGAGAAATGGCCACAAAACTTTTCACTGAGATCCGTTCACTCCAAAACCTTATTCAACTTAATTGATCATGAGGGAAGTAACGGCAAGATACTATGAGAACTCTCAGATTTTCTAAATACTCATTCACTGCTTGTTCTAGAGACTCTACTAAATAGAATTATCAATAAGTCTGTTGGAGAAGCAAGAGCGTCTCAAGGAAAACTCATTTTTATCAGAGTACTTGATCAGTGTCTATTGCACTAAGGATTGTGAAAATTATGGACGGTGCCACCAACCCATTTAAAAATGCACCTCTGAGGAGATAATCTCATAATGATCCTTTTCAAACTCCTCCTACGTAGAGTTGTTCACTACACTTTTTTAACCATGCGAAAGCTTGAAATCTACCTCAGCGTGCACTGACAACCACACGCATAGTTAATTATGAATGAGAAGAAGCTTTCCCTCTTATTTTTGGGTTAATCCATGAATCTTATTTGGCAGAAACTACTTAGACACCATTTCTGGGTTTCATGAAGTTCATCATCAACAGAAAAACAACACAGTTCATCCCATGCCCATAACCTATCTAGGTTATGATAACATTTCTACACAGACACAGCAGAATTAACATAATACACCAATCAGCATCCATGTTATTGTTAACAGCGACCCTCCTGCAGGTGTGGGCCTCCATTTGGGCATCCTTATTCGGGTTTTTTTACCCAAAAACCCCACTTTCGCAGCCAGGCTGCAGTATCTGTTCCCCTACTGGCAGCCCGTTTGCCTAAAGAGGAACTCGAAGCAGAAGACTGTTCCCCTCTAGGCGAGGGGTCGAAACCCACATCCTATAGGGGAACAGCTGATTATTTAATGGAATTTTACTTTTTAATCTAAAAAGTGGTCACAATCGATTCCTAAAAGTTCAAACTATAATCTCGACCAAAAATTAGAATTGAATTCGTTGTAGATTCATTACGGCAGCAATCAGAAAAAGGATTGCCTTGGCCTCGGATGGTCAGATTTGCGCGTCTTTGCCTTGCGAATCACTACCCTATTTTGAACCAATTTATACAGGAAAACTTCGAATTTTCTCCTGTAACCAAGGTACATGTCGTCTAGAAGAGGCTTCAAAGTACATGTTTTTCATTTTACAAACCCTCTCCAAGACTCATTATTAGTTTAATCGCGGGTGTTCCCCTATAGGCCGACATTGGCCGGGTGTTCCCCTATAGGGCATTTCACCTTACTGAGGAATGTACACGAATCGTTTACTGGCTTTTTAAATGAAGTAAGTGAACTCAATATGACCCCTGTACCTAACATGATCCCGGATGCCGATCTCAAGAACGGGCACTCGCTGACTTTCCTGCAAATTGATTTTTTTACGTTCGTTATGGATAAAATATGGGAAAATAAGTTGTTTAGACTGATCCAAAATGATTTCTGCGAAGATTTCTGCGTGTCCCCGAAAATTCAAAGCGAATTTCCCATTTTTTGTTATAACACAGTTAAGAAATCGCCGAGAAAATTGCATTTAGTAAGATAGTGCAAAAGATTTTTAATCCAATCAATCTCAACTCATGTTGCCTATTCTAAGACCTCTAGAATCCTTCTTTTAGAACTGCAAAACCCCGATTTGGAACGATTTTATCAGACCTGGATTTTATGAGCAAAATATGGAGATTGTTTGCAAAACATCAAGGCCAAAGTTGGAGTGTACCCATGATGCTCCCCATGTGGATACCACTTAAAGATTCAAATGTATTTGCACGGAGATAAAAACGGTTAAAAACGATTTTATGCACTTTATCGACGTTTAACAAGATTTTAATGGATGGAACGGAACTAGGTACACCCTTTCGCGAACTAGCAAAAAATCACGGTTTGGAAAAATCGTGATCATTTGGTTCTGATTAGTCAAAATTGAACTGACCTTAACTCACTTGAAGATCTTAAAACAAGCTTCAAAATGAGCTGAAGTACATCGGAAAATAATACAATGGAACAAAAAACGGCTTAAGGGGGGCGCGTTGGGCGCACTTACCTCGGAAGGGGCATGAAAGCACTAGAGAGGTGTCATCTTTTGATATGTGCTGCATACTGGTGGAATTTTAGAATAGGTTGTCGAAAGTTATTGGAGGATATTTCATACGATCATTGTTCATGAGACTGTCGAATATACAAACTTGCAAAATAATAAGTTTCTGTTTGAATTTAATGCTATTGACGACTATTCAGAAACGACGCGTCTCACACATCGATTAGAGGGACCTTCAGGTGAATTTTATTATCTGATCTAGGAATGAAAATTAAGAATATAAAAGCTCAAATGACTAGAACTCATCAACGATTGGTGCAGTGTTCTGCGATCCCCTCTGAGATGGAATCTATAGTAGTGCAGATCTCGGTTCTTATAGCCCGCAAGGACCTCCTTGAAAGTCAGCCACGCTGCATGACAGGCAGGCCGATTTTCCAAGTGCACTAATCCACTCACAAAGTTCTGATCGCTTCACACTAAACCGTACTGAATTACAGTTATTGCACTAATTTCAATTGAATGTGGTTTGAACTTTTTGTGTCCGACGGCCGAATACATTATAGTGGAAGAAAAAGATTCGTTGAGCATGTGATAGAATACAATAAAAGAACAGAAGACTTTTGAGCTCTTGCAGAACCAGTGGTGCCAGAAATTCAAATAATCCTTATTCATATTGAGGATATACTTTGCAAAGAAAATGAAGCCATCTTTTTTTATTAGTTCTGAAAACCTATATGCGTCGGCTGGGATATTCCTCATTCTAGAGAGTATCTTTTTTTAGTGCCGCGTCGATAAAATACTTGTATTGAATGGTGATGAGTCCCATCACGAACAGTGGCACGATTTTCACCGCTGATCTCACCGGTTTACCTATCATATATTTTGAATTCAAACTATTTTGATATCGCAAGGAAAAATTTAGTCTGCTAAAACATGAAAATCTCGATCCCGGATCTGAATAAGAAATTACTAAAAATTACTCAACGCGGTACTTCGGTCCGAATTTTAACCCAAATTGAGGAAACGACCCTCGCACCCTAAAATAAAATAGACATTTAACCGTCGAGGCTTCTTGTTTCCAATCAAATGTTTTTCTTTCTCATACAAAAAAATATCGCTATCCATTGACGTAGGCCCAGAGTGGTGTAAATTATCACACCATTGCAGATAATTCTTTGCAGACAGCTCCCATCTTTACCAATCAATCCTACAATCTCACAGGCGTTTCTAACAAGTTGTTCTTATAGCCTAGAGATAGGATTATAGGTTTTTTTTTCACCCTCATTTATATACGTACAATCGAGAATTCAACGAATACGACCAATCGTAGAATATATACATCAGGAATGACATTGTCATCCGTCGGTCAGACTGAACTGATCTACCCTGATTATGTTCCAAACTCCGACGAGGCGTGGCCAAAATCCCTGTTGCGCGATATGCCGTTTGCAATGCGACGGTCAAACTAAGTCTCTCGCCAGTTATACTTTTCTAGACAAAATCCGTTGTGAATGGCTCATTTTGCGCAACCTCTGCTCGCTGGAATGTCTTTTTACCTGCCTATTACCTGCAAAAGTTTGCCAGACTTGCATCGGAAGGCGTTATAACGCTTGATCTGTATGGTCTTCACGAGGGACAGAAGAAAAAAGAAAAAGGTGTTTTTTGAAAAAAATGCTAAGCCGTGGAAAATCCTCGTCTGCCACTGTCATAACATAGACCTATAGACAACATTGTGTCCGTCGCTAATCCGGGGATGCGACGGATACCTTACAGAAGATCTGATCTTCGTGTATTGTGCCAGACGCGAAAATACGTGAAAATGTGAAAACCCGTTGACCGTGACTGCGAACTTATCTTGGTGATAGGAAATATCACTATCGGCATCGGTACTTTTTTGACAGGGAAAGCTGGGTATCTGGTCAGCGGAATCGAGTGCCATGCGAAACTGAAAAACAATGTACAGGTTGTCTGATGAAGGCAATAGAAGAGATGAGGATTCTTTCCTCCACACTTGGTTACTTATTTGCTCGTATTTGGAGACTTATTTTCGTTGGGAAAGAATTCCTGTTTCGACGGAGTGAAATCATGGTTTTTCCTCGAATGGAGGGCTAAAGGCTGCAGTGTCAGTATGAATTCGTGATAAATCTTCTGTTTACAATTGAAAAGATCCATTCGATGAGATTCTTTTCATTTCTTTCGCTCGCGTTTCGATACTGTTTATTTTATTGATGATGTGACAAAGATCAAAAAATCTGACAGTCACCAAAAAATTTATCATTCAGGGAAACTGACAGATTGCGCAGGATAAAGTCAAAATTGAATGAGATCAAACTCACCCAAACATAGAAGTTGATCCCACTTGGAGTGAAAAGCGTCGGTTGTGGCAATGAAAATTCCTAGTAGAAATGGTGAGCAATGTTTGGCCAATAGTTTGCCAAGTTGCCTTGCTATTGCCCATAGGTGGTAAAAAGAAATGGTCACATTTCAACCAGGGATTGATCAGATATTATAGAAAATATCTCACAGTTTATGTACGTTGGAGATTTGTGATGATATATGTCGACGAAATGAGCCATGTTTGCCTGTGTTGGGAATGACCAACCCCATGTGTGTTCAACGTGATGATATTTCGGATGTGCGAGGTCAATCAAATATTTCATCTGTGAGAGGAGCGCTTTCAGGCTTACAACTGTATTCCGGTGGCCGAGCCGGTGGCAATTTCAGAGCATTTCAGCTCCGAACAAGCAAGTTAATTTTTGGTGGCAACCTCTAGTTGTCTACCAAATTCAAACCCAAGTTGAAATGTTTACCACAGCAAATATGGGGATGATTACCATGAGATGCACAGGTGGAGGCCGTGGCTTCCCGAGTGGCATCCACTCCAGGTAACATTATTGAGTCAAAAGACCAAGTTTCTCCACACTTTATTAGTAAACAAATAGGAATAAAACAATGGCGGTGATGCTGAGAGTCTTTTTGGTCGAAAATCCAAGTTAAACAACTTTTCCCGGTGGTTGTATCCGGATTGGTGACCGCTTATCTGGGTCTGCCAAGTCGATAACTTGCATACGGGCGGTCACCCATCCGGATACGACGGGATACGATCACATCCGAAACAATGTTAGATCTGGATTTTGGACGCCCCGCTGCTAACGCTTATTTGTATAAGGTAAGTGTGCCTAATATGCCCCCCACTCAAGTTCTCGAATTCACGAATCTTGCCGCGCATTTTTTTTCATGTTTGTTACGTTCAAGTATGAGAAAATCAACGTTTTGGACCGATCCTGAATGACACGGGCAATTCTTAGAAGAGAAAAAAGTGTTTTCGGTACTTTCGACTTCTTTTTTGTTGGTCATTAAAAACTATGCCAAATAAAACTGGTGCAACCAATCCCAACGTACCTTTAGCTCTTTTTTTTTGTTTTTGTTTCAACTCTAAGATGCTTTTTACAAGATTGCAAAATTCGATTTCTAGCTGATTCTACGCTCACATTACTAAAAAAAGTGCAGTGTTCCTAATATGCCCCCACCCCTTTTTCCGCATACAGAGGGCTTTGCGCAATGTCGCAAGTGCTTTTAGTACTTTTTGTCGAGATAACATTAGTTTTAGGTGTATTTAGTTATATCCAACAGCATAGAGCCTTTCAAACGCACCAGATCTCGCAAAATGTGCTAAAACTCTATTTTTATATTAATTTTGAGGTTATGTGCACTCTAAATCATTGAGAATATCTTAAAATATGATGACTTGCCCTTTTAATACATTGCCGTTATTGCTCCGAAACCGATATCGCTTTTCCAGAGCTTCTTATTGACGAAAAACTGTGATAAAACTTGTTTTTCTAACAAAAAAAATTGCGCTCGAAGCCTACCACCATTCAACTTTATGAGCACCGACCACTCTATATTCACACCCATAATCAGAGAGTGGGCGAATTTTTTACGCAGATTATAGGTTATGTCAGCCTCCAAACCGATGGTCACCAATTCGCGGATACTGAGTCGCGAAAACGTTGCCAAAACCACGGCTAAAACTGAAATTTGACCAAAAAGGCTCACGAGTCTGCCGATGATCTTCATTTTTATTTATTTATGAAGAAACTGGTTTAAGCCAATGGTGGCACCTGAGGACCACCATATTATACAAATCTGATGGGTATAAGGTACAATTTTCAATCAATGGTTAAATCTGTTTAGGCAATCAGCAATTAAATTTTCAACCTCTCACTTGATTTCTCAACCAGGTGGTTGATGAATTTGGTTGTTATTTTTTTCAACAAATTTCTTACAGTGCACAAACATTTGCTAGAATATTTTTTCTTCGCTCTCATGATATTTCTATACCAATTACTTGTTCCATGAGGGCTAACCTATGTTATCATGAATAATTCACGGACATTTTTGATGTTCGATAATAAGGCCTAGCTATCTTGTTTTTCCTTCCTTTTCCAGAATCTTACAGTTGTGAGTGACATATAAATAAAAATGACGTAAAGAAGTCCTCGAAAATCACCACCCTATTTAGGAAAGATTTGTAAAGACTCAAACAAGGATTATACTGATGTTACCAAAAAAAATAGGAGGGTGGAGCAGTTCAAGACCACACGCCGGAAGGAGTCGAGCTAAGGAGATCAAGATAGAGAAAGAAATATATAACGCTCGCAAAAAGCGCAACTGTGAGAGTATATAGAATGGCGAACGGTCGAGCGTGAAAGAGGTTTACTCCGCCCTTCGTGATTTCTCGAGATCTTTTCTCCCCGCCTGTGGCACTTTTTTCACCTCCTCTTTTTGAGTTCCCCTGTAACTTGTCGATCTCATATTCTGACGCTTGTACACATGTATTATACTTGCACATCTTGCGCATCTTGTAAAATATGCTATATAATACTTGTATATATTTGTCGCCGCAGCTGTTGGAAATGTTATTCGAAAACGTTTCGCGATAATCTACAAACTTTGTACGGATTAGCACTCGGAATTAGGTGCACTTGAACGAACTTTTTCTTTGGGTCGGCTTGCTTGCACACGCGGCGCGGCGCTACCCTTGAGAAACCGTGTAGCCCTGAAGCGAGATACCAGATCTAAACTAGCGGTTCCAACTTTTCTTTCAACAAGTTACCCGACATGTTACTTCAGACGATATGGAAAAGTCGTGCTCAACTAATTGGGCATTTTTATCCTTTGTCGTGTAACTCTTGACTAGGATTTTACATAAGTTTTGCGCAATCGGAAGTTTAAATAATTGAGATGATAACATTTTGTGAAAGTTCCCAGCTCTTCCGGTTCAATTCCAAAATTACGGCTGAGAGATGTAGCTGCTCCAAGAAAATGTATATCTCGAGGCCTTGAAAACTCCCGATGACGCCATTTTGGTAACTTATATTCGCCTCATGTTACTTCAACTTCATATGAGCCGAGTCTGAAGACGTTCTGTTGATGAATATTTTTGGTGTGCAACTACCTTAAATGGCATAATATCGTGACATAGCAAAAATCCTCCTGGAGGGCTTTAAGATTTGAGAGCATGGAAAACCAGAACGATTCGCCATACCGCCTTCGAGCTATCTTTAAGGAAAGTTGAGATGTTATCATCATTTTTCATCGCTTTTATTCACCGCTTTTATTCTACTTCACCGTCTTCCCTCCCAAAGACTTCCTCGCCCCTCTCCGCAATTTTCGTCCTTTTCCTGGGAAAAAAACTATGCACCGTTTCTACCGTAAATCTGCGGCGCTCGAAGCGATCTCGTGGATAATTAGCTGTTATACACCTCAATTCCGCGTGGTCACCCCGCCCCCTGCCGAACTTGTCAAAACCTGATGCATATCGTCGCTTTTCGATGCGCCCGGTGGCGTCATTGACCTCCAATCGTTTCAAATAGTCTCGACCGCGGTCAACGCGCCGTACACTCGCGGACGGTTGCAAAATTGATCCACCCGAAAAAGTGAAATTAAATCTCCTTGACTTGCGTAGTTGATGTTACAAGTTACTTCCATAATCATAGAAGTGTTGGAATATGATCAGAAAAGTAGGAAACAGCACCCAGGGCTCTTTCCCGATGAAAAATAGTTTTCATTTGCACGCACTTGTCATTACGTTCCTCGACACGTCTTCACGCTAGCTGATGCAATTACTGTCATAATGACTAATTACATGAACGAAGTCCATCGGCAAATACATGAGTTTTAACACATGTAAACAGTGAGAAGATCGAAAGCATTATTATTTGTTGTACCCATTATCCCAAAACATCTCATTCTCAGCAACTATGTGAGATGTAGATACGGATTTGATTTAAATGACAAATTTCTCCACATCCTGAGAGTGGAGCGAATGTCATTCTTCCAGCTCGCAGATTGGATTTGAAAATGCCAAGCCCCAAGAGAGATCCAATGAAGTTAGAGAGGACCACAAGTAAGATGCTTTGGATCTTCTTATTGTTTACATGAACTATAAATCATGTACTATTTGATGGACTTTGTTAAAACGCTTTTATTTATGTAAGTCGTCATTATGTTGCATCGAGGAACTTCATGACAAACGCATGCAAATAAAAACTATTTTTCATCGGAAAAAAGCCCTGGATGCTGTTTCCTGCTTTTCTGATCATTCTCCAACACTACCATGAATCTGGAAGTAGCTATATCTTATCCAGGATTACTCAAGAAATACGTTGGGACAAGTTTCCCTCGCATTGTACAAAAAAGTACTGATTTTTTGCCATCAGGTTATCATGATGATATTGTTATGCTTAAATTGAATCCTTGTAAAAGCTGCGCCGCGAAGTCAAATGTCATCTTAAATAAAATAAATTAAAAAAAATTTTTTTAAAGCAAACGCTTTTATGAAGGCTCAATTCAACTCCTTAAAAAGTGAAAAATAAGTGAAAGTATAATGACCAAAGTAAAAGTATAACAGATAATTGTATCATTACTTTATGAACGAACACTATTGAGGAGTTTGAAATGATTCTGCCAGTCTCTGAATTAGTATTTTATACGTCCATACGTAGAAACAAGCTGTTTCTGCGTACAGACGTATGAAACTGCATACGCGTCTCGTGCGGAAACATTTTTTCTTCGGGAAAACCAAGCTGGACGGTGCCATCGCCCACGTCCAGCTTAGAATCCCGAAGGAAAAAATGTTTCCAGCACTCGACGAGTAATGTACTATTCCAGGTTCACTTTTGGAATCTTCAAACAAATAATCAAAAATGCTGAAAACATTACCACTTTAAAATCCATATGTCATGAAAGCGTGGGGTGACCAAGAAGATAATGTGGTGTACTTTTCCTTGTCATGGCACCCCACGCTTTCATGACATATGGATTTTAAAGTGGTAATGTTTTCAGCATTTTTGATTATTTGTTTGAAGATTCCAAAAGTGAACCTGGAAAATACTAATTCGGAGACTGGCAGAATCATTTCAAACTCCTCAATAGTGTTCTTTCATAAAGTAATGATACAATTATCTGTTATACTTTTACTTTGGTCATTATACTTTCACTTATTTTTCACTTTTTAAGGAGTTGAATTGAGCCTTCATAAAAGCGTTTGCTTTAAAATTTTTTTTATTTATTTATTTTATTTTGCTCTTTATAGTTGAAGTCAATCCGATAGCACCCATGGATTTCATCATTAGTTTTGTCTATCCTCTTGTTTCATATCTTGGATAACAAGTTACTTTTGGGAATACCAACTGATTAGAAGACTCGATAATGTCCCTTTTGGATTAACAAATGGATTCAATTCTTGGACATCTCCATTGCCAAGTAACATTTGAGAGTAGTAACAGAACATGCACATTCAGTCGAACCCCTTTCTTATAATACATGAATATCAGCGTGGAGTTCTGCTAGAACTTGTTCCTTAAACATCATCCTAAAACTTTCTCTGTGCACCAATTTTTTGAGATTTTGGACTGTTTGTAGTTCCAAGGGTTTTCCACGAACTTGAAATATCTCACCTGATTCAGAAGTTTGAAATTGATACTAAGTATAGTTGAGAGTCGTCAGAAATTTGGGGGACTGATTGTGAGTTGTCAAATTCTTGTTTGAATCTTGATCTTTTACAATGACTAACGATAAGCTGCTGCAACTGTATGATTACAGGAGTGCATTTACTAATTGTTTTCAATCTGTTATCATCTCAATACGGATGGCTCTTCACTATATTTCTGAGAGCCTCAGAATCTGCTAACAGTTAGAAGTCTCATTCTTTGGTTCCTTGCCATGGGTGTATACCCATCATGAATCTACGCGTGGAGTCTGTTCGAGTCTGGTGGAGTCGTAAGACTGGTAAATGAAGTTCTCCAAGAGTTAAAGATGGCTCCGAATCCATCATTAAACATCAAGAGACCAACGTTAAGGTCAGGGACTATGTTCGAAGTTGATGGTACCTGGGAATTCTGAATAACGAGGTCCAGCACCTCAACTAAAATGACTTCTACATAACTACTCCACTTCATCCCACTTTCCAATAGTAGACCAAATTTTTGTAATCATTTTGGATATAAAAAACACTATTCTGTCTGATATTGAATATTCTGTGGTGAAACTATGAGCTGACACAAGGAAATTTATGTCCTGGGATAGGGGGAACAAGCCGAGATGCGACATCCCTCACGCGCAACAACACCACAACGAACAAATTTTTTCTTGATCTGTTAGCTCCATGTTAGCTCCTAAGGCTTGCACGTGGTCCGCACGACTCCAACACGACATTTTTCTATGGTCCAAAACCATAATTTAGTTATAAATGTATGAATAACAAAATCGTGTCATGGGATGGGGAGGTTACGGCGTGGCGCCAACGGCGCCAACGTCGCGCCATGTAGAAGCTGCATCTCGGGTACCCGTATCTCGAGGGTGTACCACGAAAGACATTCACAACAGGCACACTTTAACTCGACCCGGAGACACGCATTTTCACCAGGAAGCCGCGATTCTTGGTGATGAGACATGATGAGCTACAGATTGCTTGAGATTGCTACAGATAGCTATAGCTAAGCGGCCCATGCTGTCTGCTGCTGTCTCGGTGCGCAGCTGCGGCGCGCGCTTTCTCATTGGCCGAACTGAGATCCAAGAGAAAACATTTCACTCACACAAAGATAAATGCGGCAGATGTACGAGAAACTGCTCGTTATAGGTATAGAAAATACCCGGCGAAAAGCGAAGCGACACCAATGACCTTGATGCTGAAGTGCATAGCGTTTTAATCAATAATAAAAAGTTTCACACGTCAATCGTTATGCGTGTCTAAAAAAAATCTTCAAATGATGAAAATATATGACACTCTATCAAATGCGTTCTATTATAAAACCTTCAACTCTCAGTGCATTATTTCAAAATATATACTCAACGAGCAGTCATGCATGTCAAGTTTAAGCACATACTATAATGCAGTCTTTCATTTTGACTCTGTCGACTGACAGACTGCAAAAAAAACAATATCATTCTGCGCGAAGTTTTCATGCAATTGTGCAACACATAAGTTTCGACTTCTATATGAAGCATCATTGTATGACAAGAGAGTGTCACGCAACAATATCCAGCAGTAGCCCCCCTCGAACAGAAGTTGTGACGGGACGTCGATTCACATGCTCGGCTCCCTCTTGATATACTCTGCATGGCGGCAATGTAGCGGTCCACTCGAGGACATTTCAGAGACGGACTTATCCGCGCGTGTCATACTTATACATCACACGAGAGCGATATTATGGCAAAAAGTGAGCATCTGTTTGAAGGCTTAGAAGAGGGTGATATATATATAGGTACGCGAGTGAAGAGCGAGCTGTGATGTATATACGGGCCACAGACTAATGGTTTGTCATCAGCGGCTCGTTCCTATAATGTGTCATT
Source organism: Eretmocerus hayati (assembly GCA_029851415.1). NCBI lineage: Eukaryota > Metazoa > Arthropoda > Insecta > Hymenoptera > Aphelinidae > Eretmocerus > Eretmocerus hayati. Next base: position 97,187,888 of record CM056744.1, read on the forward strand.
CTGAAATCTCCTTCCGTAAACCGATTGATTGGGTAGAGTTATTTGATGAACTAGGTTATTTCACTATTAAGGTGGAGCTTTTGCGCGATAGCCGTTATTTAATTATTATCCACAATTGTACGAGCTCACTAAAGATTTTATAAGATTTTTCATGATTAAGGCGAGGCCGTAGTCTGCCGCTATATCGGATCAGCCCTAGTAACTTATGGTGGCACCCCTGCGATCACCAAAGTCATGATCAGCGACAGCAAGCGTGTCACCACCCGCACACTCTAACCTTTGTAAACATGATTGTTGATGTATATGTATGTGTGAACACACACACACACAACAACACTGTTTACAAAAGTGGATATATATAGACCTTGTGTATATAGATATATTGTACCCCTCTCGCATCAGAGGTCTTGACATTGTGCCCCTCTCACATACATTAGGGGCCTTTGGAAATAATGTGTTTCTATACTTGGAAACCACAGATGTAATTCAGTTGACTTGATGATTAAAATTGAATGAATACATGAACTTTTGGAAAATAAGTATTATCAGAAACCCCAAATTTCAATTTGAGGAATACTTCAGAAAATACAAATTTATCAATTCTCAACTGATCCCAAAATTTGGACATGGGATCATCCCTCTGGAATACAGGAATCTTAGCGGGCATGCTTTGAACTCCAATTCAATATTCCAAGACTGACTTTATCTCTGAAAATGACCCGGATACGTTACTTTTACCAACTATTCTAGGATATTGAAACTGGATCCTTGATTAGAATCATGAGAATAATCAGAACTGGTTCAGAGGCCCAAACAAGATACTTACATTCTGTACTTGTTCAATTCATCTTGAGTACAACAAAATTCATAAACTAACTTTCTAAATTTTGTTCACGAAACCTTTAGAACTCAAGTAATTTCCAACGGATTCAGATAACTGAACATGAAATTATTCCTTCTAAAATACGGGGATCTTAGCAAACATGATATGAACTCCAATTCAATATTCCAAGACTGACTTTATCTCTCAAAGTGACCCGGATACGTTATTTTTACCAAGTATTGTAGGGTATTGAAATTGGAACCTTGATTAGCATCATTAGAATGATCAGAACTGGTTTACAGGGCCAAACAAAATACTTACATTCTGTATTTGTTCAATTCATCTTGAGTACAATGAGATTCACAAACTAACTTTCTAACTTTATTTCACAAAAGCTTCAGAACTCAACCAAATTTCAACGGATTCAGATAACTGAACATGAAATCATCCCTCTGAAATACAGGGATCTCAGCAGACATGATTTAAACTCCAATTCAAGATTCCAAGATTGACTTTATTTCTGAAAATGACCCGGATACGCCATTTTAACCAAGTATTCTATGACATTGGAACTGGAACTTTGAATAGAAGAACCTGAATGATCAGAAATGGTTTTGAGGCCCAAACAGAACAGTTACATTCTGTATTTATTCAATACATCTTAAGTACAACAAAATTCGTAAACTAACTTTCTAACTTTTGTTTACGAAACCTTTAGAACTCAAGTAATTCCCAACGGATTCAGATGACTGAACTTGAATTCATCCTTCTAAAATGCAGGGATCCTAGCAGACATGATTTGAACTCCAATTCAATATTCCAAGACTGACGTTATCTCTTACAATGAACCGGAGACGTTATTTTTACCAAGTATTCTAGGATATTGAAACTGGAACCTTGATTAGATTCATCAAAATGATCAGAACTGGATTAGAGGTCCAAACAAAACACTTACATCCTGTATTTGTTCAAGGGCTCGTGCATGCAAATTTGCAAATTTGATGTTGCACTGAGCTCTCTGCCAATAGATGCAGGAAGATGCATGTCGCAGCGGACGGCTATCAGATTCACCACCATGCCTGATCGCAGAAATCTCGCGCGACAAAGGACCCGGGGATCGTGGACCCGGGTCCGGTCGATGATGACATAATGTCATCACCCGGGCCGTCGCTCTCCACCGGGAAGTCGCGGCTTACAAGTCTCACAACCGCGATCTCATCCGCGATGACAACACACGGGAACGTGCATCATCGAAGCAGACGGTTTTGCTGCTGTCCCGCCTCGCGCCCGCTGTTCAGTCTGACCACTTTGAAGAAACGAAAAATTATGGCTGTCATCGTGTATAACTCATCGCCGTTCTGGATTTATCTCAAGTTTTATAGAGAATTATCAACAAATAAGGGTCTTACTATCATCTACGAACTTGAGAGAATTGCGCTATGGAGTGAAAGTGAGAAAAAACGAGCTGATCACAAAATAATAGAATGAAGTATAACAGCAAGCTTTATCACGGGAGCAGACGACATCTGTCCAGCGCTTATCATGGAAGTTTCTTTCTCTACTTTTGTGGGATTTCGCTCCATAGCGCAATTCTCACATGCATTTTGTTGACGCATACAAAATATGGAGGGATTTGGTTAAGTAAAACTCGAGATATTCACAGAACGGATTCGGGTCAATTTCCCTAGCTTTTTCAAGATGGCCGCGGACTACAGTCTCGCCTTAAATGCATTGGGGTGTGCCGAGAAACAAAAATTTTTCCAAATCGTAACGTTTGGTCGAGAAAAGTCGTGTTTCTACATGTAGATACGAACATTTTTTCATTGGGTGCTGAAAACTAATGATATCGTGCGTTCAAGCAAGAGACCTGAAGATCTTAAAGAATGAAGAGAAAACCTTTTTTGGCGTTATCCTCGAAAGTATAAAGAAATAAGGCGCAAGGGCATTCATAAGGTGTGAATCATCATGCGTGATTAATGCGCACTATCAGAACTTATCTTATTTTTACCTTTAGAAACCGAAAACGAGGTCTGTCTAAGAATGCTTTCCAATATTCAAAAAACAGCGGTGACGCCATCTTGCGGTCAAAATGATTTATTGTAAATAATTAGTTAGCCCTACCCTGCACTTTAGGTGGATAGCCATGCAGACCCACGCGCGGGAAATTTGCATATATCACACTACGGTTTCTCACGTATTATAACCTCCTGAAAACTATTCCAGTGGTTCTGAGGAGCTCTGCAGAATGCGGTCGAGATTGATGAGCTTTGAGCAGATGACGACGAACCATTTTCGTCTTATCTTATGCATGGACTGACCATCATGAGTGGTGCATGAGTGTTTGAACATATCTGTCTCCAGCTACTCCAATTCTTGAATCAGAGCTACATAAAATCAGCGGGATCATTTCCAAAAGGTCGCAATATGTATAGGACAGATACGATAATAGTTCAGGCCCGTTTAAACTCTTTTCCCGCTTAACATATCAATTTGAACGAATTCTGGAATTTTCCGGCAAAGTGTAGTTTTTTTGCTATAGGATCCGATATATTGCGCGATTCAGCCAGACCCTTGACCCTTGAGACCCATTTTTTTGTCTCTGGAGAAAAACTGGGTAAGTTCCATGCAGAAAGAAATTTACCTGCTTTGCGACACCTTAAGACGAATGTCTCATGTGATTCTCAGCCAATAATATTTGGGACAGATTTTGGCTTATTTGCTACTGTTCTTTTTTTGTTGTTCATATGAATCTTTAATATAGAGATCTACAAAAATGGGTCAAAAACTATTGGATACTCCATGAGAGATGCTAAATAGAAAATGTGTACGTTCAAGATTAGCATTGATATCATCAGTATTGAGGAAAATGCCGATATTCTGCATAGGATCCAAGTGACCCCGCGAGACCTGCGCGCTATTTTTTGGAGATGTGACTGCAATGGGTTAACGGAGGAATTCATATATAATCATACAAGCACGCACGCGTGAAGTTATATGAGAGAGTTATCAAATACATGGAACATAGACAGAGAGAGCCGGAGAAAAAGGCCTCAGTAAGTACAGCCTGTAATTGCAATAAGAGTTATTGAGCTTGGTGATTTACTAATGCGATAATTATATGCATCAGCAACTATTATAAATTTTACATTTGCGTCAACCGTAACTGAAGATCTTGCTTATTTTGCTGCTGCAGCAGGCTAAAAAATCAAAATAACAACCCTGGTAGAAATTCACTTCGATGTAACACATTAATAGACATAAAATGGCTATTTTTGGCCAATTTTGGCTGAAAATGGCCAATTTATGGCTAATAATGTGTTACATTAGGATGAATTTCTACCAGGGAATTTTCATTTGATTTTACAAGTGCTTATACGGGTTTCTACTTCCCGGTTCAGGATAGAACTTTTCAGGGATGTATATATGGAATTGTACAATATATAGCTCTTCGAGAAAGCAGAATAGCCGCCATACGGCATCGCAGGTAGAAAGTGCTAAGGCAGTGCGAGCTTTCATCATTCTAAAGTATACATTTTCGGGTTTTCAAAGTTCTGTATGGAGAACCTAAGGGAGGTTAAACACAAATGTTCACATGATTTTTTATATATATGGGCTCTTAGATCTCACGCATTCTCATATTTGAATAATAATATGTGAAATAAATTATTTAATTGTTTCTATTTTATTCTTCAACTCCGCGTCAGGTCCCAATAAAGCTTGTACTGTATTATTTTCGATAAAAATACTCAAAAAAAGAAAATTACTATCTCACGAAATTCCAATCCTACAATACGTCGAATACGATACAATATTTTCCATACGGAATAATCAAAATCTGTCAAAGCTTCAGCTCACGTCAAATATACGCGAGGCGTAACCTGCACGCACGCATCACAATTCCATGTCCATATCTCAGCGTATAGTCATCGTGCGCTGCGTCGGCGGGGAGGTGGAAATCGATCGGCGTCGGCGCCGTCGTTCGCGGCCATTTTGTAGGGGAGCCAACCAATCGCCAATCTCTAGAGGCGGAATCTCCATCCCCTTAAGGGCGTGGTTCTACTGGTGGGGGATTCTATCTATCCACTCTTTCATAACCATATATATCTCTATCTCTTTCTTCGTCTGCTGGTCTCTGGCCCAGACTCTCTTACGGCTTCGCTGTTGTATATTCGTGTATAATATGGCCAGTGCCTCCGCGGGCTTGGCTGCGTGAGCCTCGCACGCGTGCTCGCGTCCCTTAATTTTTTCAAATTCACAACAATTCACCACATGCAACCGTCGCATTCTTACAAACTTGTGTGGTATTATTAAAATTCTAAAAAAAAAAAAAAAAAAATACAAGATAGTTTACTTGAATATCGATATTCCGAATAATAGTATACAATAAAAAAAAAAGAGAATTCGTGAAAACGGTATACTTCAAAGGAGGTGTTTTTTTTTTTGTCGGGTGATTATTGTTGTGTGGATATTTTATAAAAGTTGGGTATAAAAAAAAGCGCCAAAATAACCCGAAGATTTGGTGGGGGCTGCGTTGCAGCGACGACGCTGGCACGCGGCGCCGAAATGCAGAGAGCGGGTGGTGCGGTGGGCCCGGGTCCTTTAGGGCCCTTACAAGGCCCGCCAAGATCATTAAAAATATCACCCGTCAAGTTACAAGATGAGACTGGTGATCCAATATCTCAAAGTAAGTTTTGTTGGTGGTAATTTATTCATCAAAGGTGATGGTGTTTCAGAAGTACGATATTGTTTTGTTGGTGAAAAAATGTGTTCGAAAATACGTGTCAGAATATTGGGCTCGAATTTTTTTGAATTGGCTGAATTTGTGTCCGATTTTATGCTATATGATAGTGGGTGGTTATAGATGAGAAATGTTTCGACCTTGGAGTTCTATTCTAGGCGCATGATGGCGTTTACGCGGAGTGCTTGGTTCTTTGATTCATTTTGGTCTATAGTTGGGTTTTGAAATTCTTGTTACTATTGGAATACAACAGATTCTTCTTACACGCCGGCGAAAATCCAGTCATTCATTATCATAATTCCAAGCAAAATTTGGGCTACAGGAAGATCGATACTGCTATTTATCGACTTGAGATTGATAAAAGTTTTAGTGAAACAATGTACAAGGGGATCAGAGTCCACATCGTACATCCGCAAGGTGGACTTTGATGTTATTGACTCTTATCATGGTCAAATTTTCGATAAGTGATAAATTCTCACGTGAGAATCTTACTCGTTCGAGTTCCACATCATAGCAGTAGGATATCTGCGACAAGCGACGGTCACAAACCTTGCGCAGTTAATTTCATGTTATGATGTGGCCACTGATGATGGCGACCAGTGGTCAGATTTTTAATCGATGAAATGCAAAAGTTCTATGTTTAATAATTCGACGTGATATGTGCCTGTCGTTCACCTCAATAGTACCTGTCAACCATATTAGAAGAATCCGTTAACAGGTATAGACTGAAAAAGAATTTCTAGCTTTCCTGAGTCGTAAGTCCGCAGGCTTAGGCTCCAGTTTCAGCGCAGATATCTTGCGAGACGTGCTTGTGGAGGTTTACATAAATCCAGGATTTGTAACTTGATTCTCAAGCATGCGCTTGTTAAATATCCATACACTCATCATTTTGAATCAATTTGATGACATATTGTGAACAAGCTTATGTGTGAATCAGCTTTTAAAATACCTCAGATTTTTCTTCAGATAAATTTTTGAAAACTGCTTTCAAAATTTCTCGTGATTCATCCATCATGCGTATTGATTTATTATTTTTTTCTGAAAATTGATCAGCATATATTCTCTTTCTATAGCGAGAAATCATTGAGCCTTTGGAAAAATACTTATCAAAATACAGATTACCCCAGGAATTTAATGAGATAATATTGAGGATAGTTGGAAAATTCTTGAGTGTGAGGATTCTGAAAGTGGCTTCCAAAGAAGATAACGCCAAAGATATTTTGATATAGCTTCTCGATAAATATCTACTTTCGTCATGTCAGTACTAATTCAATCATTACAAATTGAGTTCTTATATTCGACATGTTTCATAATACTTCCACTACGTACTACTTTCACATAATACAGAATAAAAATCTGCGAAAGATAATAATTGAAGCTTGAAATATTTGTCAAAACGATGCTGATACTTTCTTCGAACCATTTGTAGTAAATTGTAAAATGTCCCTCACTCTAAATCTGTTAGAGGCGCTTTCGCCTCTGTTAGAGGCGAAAGCGCCTCTAACAGATTTAGAGTGAGAGTGCTGGTAGAAATTCAATACAATTTTTGGCTAAAAAATATCCAGTTAACTCCAAGTCAAGCTAACTTATGAGCAATCGAACTACTATAGCTACTTTTTAGTTTGAGATGTAGCGCCTTTATGGCCATATTTTAGTCCTTTTCGATTTTGTCTAGTTTTTGTGCCAATAATTAGCCAAACAAATCGGAATCTGAAAAATTCAATTAGTTCAATTTTTCCAGCATTATTTTAGCCTTCAGTCCAGTACTTTTGAACAAATTTCTACCAGGGTTATTATGAAGTTTTTTTTTATGAATATAAGGAGTGGCAAAGTTCATGATTTCTGACAGATCATATATTTAGCATCATAACTCACTCAAAAAATAGAAAAATCGTGTGAAATATGATACATATATCCGAGAACCTTGTTTCACTTCAATTTTGCTACCTCAGAATTTGAGAATTTTTATCGATAAACCCCAAACAGCATTGTTATCAATTTTTACCGAAAGATCCAAGAATATTAATTTATTATGCCTTCGCGATCAAGGCTATCAAAATACCGGGATTAGAAATGAACAAGGACAATATTCCAATCTCATTATGAATCGTGTATATCTCCTTGTTTGCATGAATGTATACATACATATGTATATGCAACACGTGTGATATACAGAATATACCTAATATGACTCGTTGTAAATGCCTTGCATATTTCAACATGATTATTGATATGATTCATTCAAAGATGCTTTGTGCATAATCTTAACTTCTTCACTCTAGTTATGGCTGTTATCATTTCTCAAATCAAAAATCCCATACACGCAACTCATACAATATATAAAAACCATTATCAGTGTACTTGCTTAGGTGAAAAAAGTTTTTTTTTCTTGTAATTACTTGGCCTCACTTCAAAAGAAGCCTATTAATCTGCTACCTGATGTGTACTACACTATCAACATTTTATCAATCTCGCTTGGATCATTAACGCGCTAAACGGTTTGAATCTTGTCAATGACGTTATGTAGAGATTCTTATTAAACTAACGTAAACCCATTTAGAATATTCAATATTTTGCTAATTTATTCTTGATGTATGTCGACTAGTGGGTTGAAAAATCATATCATGGGGTCCGTCGGTTGTTAGTTTATGATCCATTATAAATATTGGAATGTGTTTCAATAATGAATAAACGTTGACGATGAATACATGATGATAAATATTCTCTGTGCATTTTTTGATCTCTATCTTGGTATATTAGTTTGACCGTGTCACCGATAAATGTCACATAAGTAAAAGTTTCATGAATAGACATCCAAATTTTATCAGCACAATATCAAATTAAGCTTCCTCCACAAATTGAGACTAAATCAAATACTCATAATTGTCATTTAACCTATAATACTAGAATATTCTACGCTTGCTGAATTCATTTATTGGTGACAAGAGGCTCAAATAAGATTTGCACCGATTAGCATTCCTTATAAATTCAACATCATTGATACAGTTTACTTTCCAATGAATATACTATTTGCGTCACTCTTACTACTTCTTCGTGGTCTCTGGAATTTTAATCCCTGCAAAAATTATATCAGTATTGATGAGGAGAGTGTCTTGACGAGGACCCAAAAGATCATTCTTCCTTCATCATATTATACTATTTTGAGAATATATAAATATACAGGTTATAATGGGCTTGACTTGAATTTGAGTTAATCCTATTATGGATTTTGGATCGCTTCTCATATAATATGTTCACGCAAACCTGTCAAGGATGTCGAAGAAGATAATATAGGTTGCCTTCGAAAGTTGATCGATCGGATCAAAAATTTTTTGCATAAATCGACAGAGAGATACACATCATTCAGCTTCCGAGCTCACGGTAATTTGATTTTAAGCCGAGATGATTCATTGAATTGGCAGATTTTAATTCATATTCTCATTGATGATTCTTGCCTATTTCGGGATAGTTCACTATATTGAAATTGTGGATCCATTCATCGATATAATAAGTAGGTTTCTATGTATTTATCGTATTATTGCTGTGAGGATTCAAATAATTTCGTTAAAAAATTGACGTAGTTGATTCAACAAAAATTTTGAAACTTTCCTTAAAGATTTTTTCACTGTAATTTATTCAAAATGAATACATGCATTTCTTCGCGATGTTTAGATGTTTATCAAATTCGGGATCATATTTTATGAAATCTGATGATGATTTCTTCATGAGAAATGCATTGGAACGATTCGCAATATTTAAGTGAATGTATGTTGTTCAAGATAAATGAATATTTCTTCAGGACGATGAAATGAAATCTATCCCAAAGAAGTATTTATTCTATATGGAATATTAAAAAAGAGCAAAAGCAAAACCTATTTCACATGGTCTGACAGCCAACCGTTGAAAGATTATTCACATCAAATAAATATTTATTCGAATTACGCGCTTGATTTGGGGAATCGATAATTATTGCAATTGTCAACGATTGTCACTATTTTCACTCATATATGACTGAGGCACTCGATACTTGTGTCTAAATAATCAACACGCATCTGGCTAGTGTGTTCCGTATGAACAAATATTTATTCCATTAAATATAATATTCTTGATTCCGATAACTTAGTGATTGAGTATATACATTTCCATTGTAAATATGAATAAATATTCATTCGAAAAAATGAAGCCTCATTTATCCGAGATGAAGGATTTTTTAAACCAAATACATTCTCAATGAATAAATATATTTTTTATTAAACTACATAATTTTCTTCTTAGTTGACACATTACTTCTGCTATCTTTTGGGATGAATGTTGTAGGAGATTGATTCAATTTGATTTGATTTATTGCTTCAATAGCAAGTACACACTTCATTTTTATCGAGGGAAAGTTTTCGGAGTGTAATTTTTACATCTCCAATGGACCTACACTGAAAAAAAAATTTTCTAAAATCTAATAAATATATTTATTCATCGCAGATTTCATTGGTTCGAAATCTCATTTCTTTAAATCGAATAAAGTTTCAAATTTTTTAATAAAAATTTATCTAAATCGTCAATGGAAATGTCCGAGATTCCCAATTTGACAAGATCAGAAGAATTTTATTTTATTCGGAAAAACATTTATTCAAACGGAGCATACTTCTTCATAATGAGTAATCAATTTTAATATTCCAGTTTTATCAAATAGAATAAATCAAGTTGAATAAATATTAATTCAGATTTGATTATTTATGTCATAAAATTGAATCAATGCGTATTCAACCAGAGACCATAGCACGACTAAAGTTTATCATCATAGATTTGAATGAATATTTATTGAATACTATTATTGATCTATGAAATCTCAAAAATCAAACTTTGATCCTGATTGAATAGATTTTTCAGAATTACATTATGGTTATACCATAACACGACTACACTATTTATTCATGGTGAATAGATATTATTGGATTCAAGTGTCACATTTATTAATGGTTAATGAACTGTTTTTTCTTGAGAGCTGTAGGATGAGACGATCAAAGTTGTATTCATTTGAACTCAACATTTGAGAATTCCTGTTCAAAATCATTGAGCTTTCAATTTAGTGAGTAGATTCTCAAAATCTGATCATCCAACCAGAACAGACATTGATATTGTGATACAAGGAATAATATCTCAATCAGACAGTACATCCATCTAAGTTGAGCGAATACACGTTGGAACGATTTGGTAGATTTGTAAAATATTTAATTGTATCAAAAAATTTTCTTCGTTTTCAAATAGATATTCATTGACCAACTTGGACAGGATGGAAGGATTCTCTATATATCCTGATCCAACTCCATCGGGGTTTTGTATAACCAAGATCTTTGTAATTAAATCGTCCGAAACGAAGTATAAAATATATCAATGATTTTGATTAAATATTTATTAAAGTCGTTCAAATCTGTATGTGATCGATTTTTACCGCTAGGTGGCGGACAAAACGTTACCTTCCTCCAAATGAACTTTTTTGAACTTGATTATCGTCTCAATGAATAAATTTCCCGTGAAAAGCAATCGACCATGATACCATTCCAATGGTGGAACTCAGATCGTTGATCCATGATGAAAATTCAAGCTTCTATTTCAATTCCTGATTAAATAAGAGGGTATTCAACCCTTTCTCGCAAGCGACCAAATAGGTCCTCGATTGATATATAAGGCTCGGAAGATCTTACGATTCACGTATAATAATACTGCGAAGCGACACAAATGTATAGTGGTAATTACATGAGTATACTTTAAGATTTGAATAGCAAGCCCTTTAGTTATAAAAAAATATAAGTAGTTACTATTGTTTATTAAGTGTGATGATTATCGATCCCTGAAATCAAGTGTAAGATTTGATTAAATATTTAATTAAAGTAAATAAACTTCCCACGGTCAACTGTTGAATTTCATTAAATAAGATATACTCTTGATTTTTGGTGATAATTGGGATAAATGAATATTTATTCAAAATGAATTTTATTTCATTATTTCAATGCAATATCTATTCATCTCAAATAATATCTATTCATTTGGGAATCGCGGACCGTTTGAATGAGTTGTTCTTTAAGAAATAATATTCCCAATCTATTAAATACACTCTGAGATTTAATAAATATTTATTCAATTTGGGAAAAAGGAATTTATTAATTTGAATGAATGTTAGGATAGCAGTATTGTGATAAATATTTATTAAAGTCGAATAATTTTTCTTCGGATTTGCTCAATTTTTTTTTTCAGTGTATAGTTTGAGGTGGATTTCGCATCACCGAAACCGCGGTAGAGGAATTTGAAAAAATCTCAGTAGTGCCGACACCGGGGATCGAACCCACGACCTCTCGATTGATAAGCGAGGGCTACAACCCCGCTGCCACCGTGGCTTCAGAAACCAAGACAACTTTAATCTTGAAGAAAATCAAAAAACCTCAAGAAATTGAAGTCGATTCAGAATACCCCATCAATTTGTGTCGCATCAAAATTCATTCGTGAACTTCTTCACGACTCGTATAAAGCTTTTCTAAGGTAATGACCATAATGTGTATGCCTGTCATCAGCAAATAGTACGATGAATAGCGTTGAGAATCAAGATCCAATGATCTCTGATTGATTTTGACCTATTATATCCAAGTCTCTGTTGGAATTTGAGAAAACCGGAAATTTTGAGATCAAAATCTGCGGATCGATCTCGGGTCACAGGAGTATACGCGAGGGAGGATGTACACCTTTGATATCGATCGTCATGTCACGTGCCCATGGTGTATAATACGTATGGTGTGATATAGATATATCTAAATATCAGGAGCAGAAGCTCGCGTGCGCTCCGTCAGTACTTCTGCATTCATGCACAGAGGAGTGGCGCGTTGTGGCTCGATCTCCTTCACGGACTGCCATAATTTACCCAAGAAAGTCCGTGGCATTTAATCGGGCAAAGTGCTCTCTCTTTCTCCCTTGCTCTTATATTGCTAAACTCTCAACTGCCACGCTGCCGACGCGTATATCCATATATACACAAAGTTCGCAGCTGGGGTCATCCGCGGACAAGGGCTCTCTTGTGATACACCTTTAAACTCTACATCGAGGCTATTCATAGGTTTTCAAGCTTTGTTTTTGGGAGTATTTTATGCATCAAAAATTGTATTGATAATGTGAGTAATTTTTCCTAAGAATTTTAGAAGTGAGATATCGTAGATACCTAATACTATTATTAGGTTACTTCAAATATGTGAACCGTTTCAATCACAATGTGGTCTGATGAGTGATTTAACTACCAACTTTTCACAAATTCAGAATCGTGAGAAGATCGACCTCCTCGCAGATCAGAATTTTGGAATAATTCATAGATTCGAAACCAAAATTTTTACACAATAATCTAATTTACTGTAGCGAGCTGGACCCAATCATCAGAAACGAGTTCATGAAACTCGGAATGTTTTCTTGATGAAAACGGGATCAAAAAAATGGTAAAATGGGGGATTTGAATAAGGTGAGTGTATTCAACTTGCCACCTTGTGTCAATCTCAGGAACTGGCACTCGTTGACCTTTCCACAAATTTTCTTTTACGTTTGTTATGTTGAAATATGAGGGAATAAGTGATTTGGATCGACCCCGAATCATTGCTGCGTTTCCCAGATATTTGAAGTGATTTTTCTATTTTTCACGCTCGCACAGCCAAGATATTGCCGAGAAAATCACGTGCATAGGAACCGGGCCAACTTTTTTTTAGTCAAACCAATCTTGACGTACCTTAGCGCAATCAGTTTTTTTACTCAGTTTAAGACCTTCAAATCTGCTTTCCAAAGTTGCAGAACTCGAATTCGGAGCGATTTTATGAGTAAAATACGGAGATCGTTCGTAAAAATGGAGACCACAATGAGTGCGTACCCAACATTCGCACAGATTATCGAAAATCGACATCAATGTATTCGACAATGATGTAAGTTACATGAAATTTCGATACGATCGAAACTGAAAAATCTTTGATAAGTCGTTTTTGGAATCTCAACGTGGGCGTTTTGAGCATTTTTCATCTCGGTATCTTTGAGATTGGGATGCAACAAAATTGACACAAATATAAATATTTGACTGAAATATCTAGTTTGTGAATTAATGAATGCGAGCAATGATGTAACGGTATCAATTTCTCGTATGCGATACAAGAAATTGATACCGTATTTTTGTGATTCTTTGACTGTTCAAGGTATTTACTACGAGCCCCAGGTGCATAGTAAACTTAGACAATTATTTTTTTGAGTTGAAAATTCGCTTAAAATTTTGTAAAAAAACCCTGAACAAAACTCGATGTTGTTGATGCTCTTGGAACCTTCATTTTTATCCTGAGTGTTATTCCTTATACAATTCGTACATGTCGTAAATAGTTTCCCCAAGATCCTATACTTGGGGAAGAGTTTGAAATAACAGCGTAAATATCCATCGTCAAGTTTCTGGTCAAATCGAATTCAATTCACTTTTCTCGATTTCTCATCCAAATGAAAAAATTGTACATGATTTTTTGTAATAATAACCGTATTAATAACCTTAATAACAAACTTCCGAAATTCCTGTATAAGTATACATCCCTCATCCCTCCGTCCGCATGTAGTATCAGGCAATTGAAAAATAGTACATTTTGATACGGTAGGTAGAGATGTAGGTTCTTACACACCAAGTACATTCTCAACATTCAAGTGCCGATAAAATTAAAAAAAAAAAAAAAATACTTTTCACGCATTGCTCATGAAGTTTCGCGTTTCGAGCAAGTATTCCGACCCTGGACTGCGGTTTAGCTCGGGAAACATCCGCTCAAAAACGAGCTACAGCTTCATCTCTGTGCAGAATAAAAATTATTTCTGACGGAGATAGTACACTTTTCGATACAAGAGTCTCAAAACGTTTTTTCGCATCCGAGTGACGAGATCCCGGCCTGAGTCGCAGGACAGGGTCGGAAAATAATGAGGATCGTAATGTATCGAACCAGATTTTCAGGCGCAATGTACCAAAAATAAGTACATTTTATAAAATATTTTGTTGAAGTGCCCAACACTGATGATCGTAATTGGTTGATTTAAAGCCAGAAGAACTTATTCCGAGCAGTCTCATTTCAGCGGCTATCACTTCTTTTTTAATGATATTATATTCGTGAATCGGTATTACTTCTTTTTCTGTTTTCATTTCACTGGGTGAACAAGTTCGATTATGTGATACCAGTTATGATATCACAATGGAATAGTCTCTTCCCTTCTCCAACAGTTCGTTGTTCAAGTAACTCTCTCAACATCTAGTTAACTTGGATAAACTGACGGTATGATGGGATGTTTTTATTCCATCAACGGCTTGTACAAGTATAACTGTTTGAGATTTGATTTGACCAAACATGAGAGGATGAGAGTGACACGGAAGAACAAAATTACTGAGTCGGCAACTGTGCATGTCAACATAAAGTATCGTATTAGTTTCCATCTAATTACTAGGCCAATTTAACCAGGTTACTAACGCGAGCCTGGGATATCGAGGAACGTAATTGTGACATTCAAAATGTGTTTGACTGAATGATGAAGAAGAACGAAAAAAAGGCAAAATTAGGATTCTTACAATTTTTGCGTTTATCATCATTATTATTATCATTCTTTGCTTGCAATCAGATATTTGACCCCGGTCTCTGGTTTAATTGAATTCTGGTACCTATGAGAACTTTTGAAAATGGCTCTATTGTAGGTCAACGGGTTAAAGATATAATTAGATCTTATGAAATTGTGGATTGAATTCTCATGTTTAGAATTTTTGCATTTCAAACCGCGAATTTTATAGAGCACTGGAGAGGTCTTTACACCCTCAAGAATTTTATTATACCTCTGGGGTAGAAAATGAAATTCATCCCTACTTGATATTACCCACATATGGTTGTGCAATGATCAACAAGATCCAAATCAAATAGCACGCTTTACATCATTATTCTGAGAAATCAATTTCATTGACCCCAATGCCATGAGAATCTCCCTAGAGGACAATACTTACCTACCCCATAATAGTCACCGCCTTATGTATATAGATATACCATACACATTTTGCTCGTCAAAAGAGTGCCAATTTGAAAATCTCAAGCCTCCTTATAATTCCATCCCCAATCTGTCACATAGACTTTTGTAAAGGCTGCAGGTGAGCAATCTCCACCTCTCGTACGCCCCAATATACAAAGTTGAAGTATAACCAGAATACACACCCATATACAATACATATATAAGTCCTTAAGGGCCACCCCGTCGAGACAATAGCAATCGGATGACGCTGGAGTATTATATCCGTCCATCGAAAAAAAAAGAAGGGCAAGCATCACATGCATTGCACGGTATGACAGTGGCGCCAAGTACCATTCGTTCATTCATATTACCTAACATATAATATATATAGCATATATATAGAGGTTATATGGTACGGCTGGGGCCATATCAAGACCGATGCGATCGTCATCGGCCGATTAGGGTGCAGATGTCGTCGTCGAGTGAGGTATTTTCCATATAGGGAGCACACGACTCTGTATACTCGACTTGGACATAAATGTGTGTGTTCTCTTTTTCTATATATATAAGTCTCTTTTGTGAGTGTGTTGGATTTGATGTGTGTGTGTGTGTGTGTGTGTGTGTGTGTGTGTGTGTGTGTGTGTGTGAATGTACATGGGGTTTGCGATTGAATTATCATGAGTGTTTGCGGAGCGACGGACGCGCGGCGGTGGTCAATCGAATTACCCGTGTCGTCTATCTTTGCGGCTGACATTGGAGGGATGGGGAAGATCTCGTTTTCTGAACTTTGAAAAACTACTAGGCCAAAGGACGATAAGTTTCTTCTTGGTCCTTTGAAATTCTTTGGGGGGGGGGGGCAAAGTTTGATACTCTTGAATGATATATTATTGTATCTAGTTTTGTGGTTCTTACTGTTGAGATTATGGTCAGTTACTAATGGTCAGAAATTTTCGTATGGTTGAGATATGGGAAATGAGTACATTCCAATAATCTCTTCAAAGTAGGGCGGTTAAAAATGTGTAAAATTACATACGGTAAGAAAGAATTTTGCTCTAATGAATGGTTTTTGAATTTATAAAATATGCGTAGTAGTAGAAATATTTTGATTCATTTTATGGTTATTCCATTAGATTCTTGAGAATCGTGGAAAATTGAAATTTCCCGGAATAATATTGTTAGAATTTGATGATTAACACCTTTATTGAACACAGATTACACAGTTGATTAAATAGCGTAGTGAATAAATCAGACACAGATTACAAATACATAGTAAAATGACAAAGAGAGTGTACCCGCGTAAAAATATTTTTGTTTATATGAACTTTTTCTGAACATCATGTTCAGAAAAACTTCATACGAATAAAAAAAATGAGACTATCCCGCACTTGGCTCGTGAACTCTTTCTGAAGTTTAACAAACTTCTTCTGAAGTTTGGCAAACTTCCCATTAGGTTCAGTAGAAGATGCGACAACTTCAGAGATTGCTCATTATTTTTGGCGTAAATAACGCAAAATTAGGCCTTGTGTCATGTATATGGCGCATTCCTGGACAAAAATGCCCGATGCGGTGCACTAGCCGACCCCAAAACTCGGGTTTGTGATCCTCCTCGAGCGTTTAGCGTCGACCTCCTCGTCTCCACGGCTCCTCTCGCAGCAAATCCCATCCCGTTCAATTGAAAACTCAAAGAAAAATTTACCACTAAGTATCGTGCTAGGTACGATCGAGAAGTAGCATTGTTAAGTTGCCCAGGATGTTCAAGACAAACAGAAAATTGAGGTTACGCAGGCTCTGCAGCTGTTTACGAGAGAGTTATACAAATGAATACTCATCTGAATATTGGGAGCGACTGAAGTCATGCTATCGCACTCCTACCCAGGTCTGGATTTTTTCTCCTCATCCGCAAGCTCATCAGCTTCCTGCAAAAGATTTCACATATAGAAAAAAGCCCCACATGCCCACACGAGCCGCTGTTGAACAGGTTACGGTCTGACAGTGTTGTTGGTGCCCAACAGAAGAATCGATATCATCATTGGTCGTTGCCAACCAGCAACATGGTCAGACCGTAACCTGTTCAACAGCGGCTCGTGCGGGCATGTGGGGCTCTTCTGTATGTGAAATCTTTTGCAGGAAGCTGATGAGCTTGCGGACGAGGAGAAAAAATCCAGACCTGGGCAGGAGTGCGATAGCATGACTTCAGTCGCTCCTAATATTCAGATGAGTATTTATTTGTATAACTCTCTCGTAAACAGCTGCAGAGCCTGTGTAACCTCAATTTTCTGTTTGTCTTGAACATCCTGGGCAACTTATGTCTAAACTATGCTACTTCTCGATCGTACCTAGCACGTTACTTAGTGTAAATTTTTTTTGAGCTTTCAATTGAACGGGATGGGATTTGCTGCGAGAGGAGCCGTGGAGACGAGGAGGTCGTCGCTAAATGCTCGAGGAGGATCACCGACCCGAGTTTTCGGGTCAGCTAGTGCACTGCATCGGGCATTTTTGTCTAGGAATGTGCCATATACACGACACAAGGCCTAATTTTGCGTTATTTACGCCAAAAATAATGAACAATCTCTGAAGTTGTCACATCTTCTTTTGAACCTAATGGAAAGTTTGCCAAAGTTCAGAAGAAGTTTGTTAAACTTCAGAAAAAGTTCACGAGCCAAGTGCGGGATAGTCTCATTTTTTTTGTTCATATGAAGTTTTTCTGAACATGGTGTTCAGAAAAAGTTCATATGAACAAAAAAATTTTTACGCGGGGTAATGGAGAAACGTGCTCGTAGCAACGGGCTTGAGAGCCACGAGCTGACTGAGCTATGCAACTGCATCGGCGATGGTGATGGTCCTTGGGTCCCTTCTTGACCTGAAGATGCCGTAAGAGGTCCGGCCCTCGGCTGTGGGGGTCGAAACTGCACATATGTTGGAGCCCAAGAATCGGTTTATTCCAACACCCTTCCTCGACGATTACAGTGGCCTCATTGCATATCAAGGCCACACTTTCCTGCCAGTGTTTTCAATCGGCTCTTGCCCAGCGGTTTGGTAAGCATATCTGCCAGCATACTTTCAGTTGAGCAATATTCGAAATCATAGATACCTCCTTCTTTGAGCATCTTGATGAAATGGTACTTGGTGTCAATATTTTTGGTTCGATGACTGAACTTCTTATCGTTCGTCAACTTCAAACAACTCTGATTGTCTTCGTATATGGTCGGTGCATCGATTTTTCCGCCGAGAAGTTCTTCAATCAAACGGCGTAACCATAAACATTCCTGACTTGCCTCCGCCAAAGCGATGTATTCTGCTTCTGACGATGATAAAGCGACGCAAGTTTGTTTCTTACGAGACCAGCTGATGGGAGCTCCAAAAAATTGGAATGAATATCCACTATTAGATTCGCTGTCTGATCTATTTTCCGCCCAATCTGCATCAGCATATCCAACGAGTATTTTCTCGCTATTTTGGGCACCAAGTATGAGTTCACAATTTTGAGTACCTTTCAAATAGCGACACATTCTTTTCGCTTCGGTCCAGTCAACGGACAATGGTGATTGGTTATACTGGCTCAAAATTGAGACACTAGCGGCTATATCCGGTCTCGTGTTAACGGCGATATACAAGAGAGCACAAATAAGTTGTTGATAACGCTCACTTTCAATATACTCGAGTATTCCTCGTTTACTTTCGTTTTGCTCTTCTAATAGATAGAAAAACGGTATTGAGCATGTAGATCTTCATTTCGGAGATAGTTTTTTAAACAAAATGAATATTATGTTGGAAATCGACTGGAAAAATCAGAATTTCCAGTATATACTCCCGAGCTCTTTCTGAACAAAATGCAAGGAGCAGAATTGATGGATAAATTTCATGTTTATCAGAATCCTAATCACTTCGACAATCCTCCATGACTAGATTTTGGATATTTCATTATTATGCAATCGTAAATTTCAATATTTCAATTTCAATTTGTACCATGCCCTGCTTCCTGTCTACCACCAGATACCATTCATTTGATTCATAGTTGAATGTGTACTGCAACGGCTTATATTTGATAAAAAAATGCAGTTCATTTCTCCCAATCAATTTTCCCCGACTCGAGATAAATACAAGATGAGTCTGAGACAGGTGCGGAGACGAGATTCATTTCGAAATGCAAACGCATAATATTCAAAGATTGCACTCTCAGCTGCCATCTGCACGCAGCTGATACTATATAGCAACGGCATGGTGACAAGACAAGAGGCATGAATATTCATGTTTACCGAACTCAACTTTATTGATTGCTTATAGATCTCGCAAGAATATATATATTCCAAGGATTCACGTGAAGTATCTTTTCAGTGAGTGATGCATTTTTAGAATTTTTTGTCGTTGATAGAAATTATCCATCCCTTCAAAAAGTAGCCCCCTCTCCCTCTTCTAGTGCACTCACTATTATTTGCATGATTTTTTTCATGATTTTTACTTGATTCAATATCATCAAAAATACTTAAGTGAAAAATCACCATAATCAGGAAGAATTACGAAGAGACTTTGTTCACATTTCAAGATTATTCAAGGAGTCGAATCTCCCCCCTCAAACTTAATATAACTGCTTGACAAGATAAATCGATAGATCACAATGATTTCATCCAAAAAGATATCACAACTGCGGGTTGCAAACATGATGCATTGAAAAAAATCTGGGAAACTCTGAAAAATATCTGTCGATATACAAGGATTTTTATGGACCACGATTGAAATCTCAGTATAAAACCATCTGGAAAAAAGTAATAAAAAACGAAAATTTTTGGAAATTCTATCTTTATCCTCTTTTATCTTTTTTCACCTCAGAAACACATTTTTCTCTAAAGGATATGGCATTTGTGATGCTATGATAATCGTATAAAATAAATCTCAGTACACATGGAAGACATTTTTTTACCCATCATAGAACTCGGATAGAAAATTGACGAAATTCCTAAAATAAAAAAATCTCCGACCTACGTAGTTGTCAGCTACGAAGCATCTATAATTTATCGAGGTAATTAACACCGTAGGTGCATAAATAGATATCCAGTATCAAGATAACTACGAGATGATGTATATTAGGCGACTCGTGTTTCAATGATCCAACTTTTCCTCGCCTCTTTTCATGATTTCTATTATATACACATGCATGCATGGAATACCATTCACTTTTTTTTTTGGATTTTACGATGACAAGAGACTCGCGTAGATTATCGATCAAAGCTTGAGCTCACCCCCTAATGTGTATTAGTGGCGCCAGGCGGTAATAGTAGGGCCCATATCACACGCGTGAGCTTCGTGACCCTCGCATCACCCACACACATACATTTTCAAGTGTCTCAAACATGCATACGTGTCGATCCGTATCATGCATGGAGTCAGGCCGGAAAGAAAAGGTGATCTCGCTTGGCGCCTTCTGGATTTCTTCCTTCTCTGTCCCTTTTATTATACGACGAGATGCACGCATTTTGATATGTCTGCATGTAGGGATGCTCGCTTTTTTTAAACGCTTTTATTCTACTTCGCCTTGGCCATAGTTCTGACACTGGTATTTTTTCCCCATTTCTGGAACAAGATTTTGGCTTCCTGTTTCTCGTTCGCTTAGGGACCCCATGATTGACGACTTCAATCAATTGAGTAGGGAGGGTAGACAATTGAGCGTTAGCGATCGTACGCGGAGGGGGCGGGGGGGGGGGGAAGGTTGTCCTTGACTACAGTATCTGCTGCACGTAATGATGAGTGTGTGACATTCTAATACGAGAGACCCATAGGGCATAGGGCTTATAGGCTGTCCAGTGTTATACGCATAGTTTCTTATGTACCGTGCAATTCCTTTCTGCGCGATTCTTTTTTATCGGTTTCTCAAATTCTATCTCTAATACACTACGCCGAGCTCCACCACGCCGTTTGGATCAGTGAATAAAAGCGTTTTTTAAAAATTCTTTTTAACCTTTACTTATTTCTTGCATCAGATCAGGGCGGTAAGGGATTTGAGTGAATTTACACGTCGTCTGCGCCACAACATACTGTTCGTAAAGTTTCCCAATTTTTGAAATTATCTGGAAGAGCTTGGTACCACTGTGGTGCAACGTAGTAATGCAATGGACACGTCGGAAGCACATTACATTTTTGTTCAAAAAGTCTAATGTGGATTGAGTTCTGAATGATTTTGTGGATCTGTTGCTGATTCTATAACGGATGATGGAAGATCACGAGGTTTGCACACGGTTTTTGGGATCCAAGATGGAACTTGATGTTATAACTTTTAAATCTAAATGTTTTTTTGGGTAACCCCATCGTATAGTAGGAAAAACTTTGACATGAGTGATTTGAGACTTTCTCAAGTATTCATCATTAAATGACCACATTATCAGTTCTGAGAATATTTGATGAAGACTTGTGAGTGATTTTTTGCACTGCGAAACTTTTTTGAAATTTGATAAGAACTGCTAAAGAATTCTGCCCGGTTTGTGCTAACGACTCAATTCTGATTAAGAGTAGGATTTATCACGGACAATCTGAAATTTATTCGAGGTTTTCCAGGAATGTTTTTGGAGCCCAAAACTGTTATAATTCGATTGTCAAAAAATGGGCAAATAACATCAAGGGCTCGAAATATTTCTAATTCTTCGTGTTTCTCTCCAAAATATTCGAATCCATTCAAAATATAAGAGAAATTTTTCCACTTTCATTTTGATGTACATCATTGAAAGAAGAAATTCTTAAAGTCAGTAAAAAATCGTACTGAATCACAACAAGCCCCCTAATTTTGTAATGTTAATTTTCAGGCGATTAGACTGATTTTAAGGATTTTTTCTCACAGTGATGATAGCGTTTGAACTACTTCAGATTTTTCATGATGCGACCAAAAATAACCCCCTTTCAAAACAACATAATCCGTGCTCCGATCATTGTGGAGAATAATATTGAGGTCGGATAATTGAGATGAGATTGAATAATTGCAATTAAACCCTGCTCCTACCACGAGCTTCGTGCAGATAATGAATGAATTACTTGAATTGTTTATTATCGAGATGACTGATTTTTGTCCGAAAGATCGGGGTGGTGAATATAAATATCAGGCTCAAACACATTATCGAAGTGCCTTTGTTTCACTGTCGTCCATTTTTGTCACTCATTTCATTTTATTAGGATAATATTATCGGGGATTCATATACAAAATGTGGAATCGATCTGACAACTCTGTCATGCCGAAATAAAAATACATATATTGTGCTTCGGACTCATAGTACTTTATTTGTAGCAGGACATCAAAAGAGCAACTCGACGAGAAATATTTTCAACACACCCGCCATCTGCACTCGCGGCTATTATTCGATGCGAAGCTCTTAGGATTTCTTTAAATAAAAAACTTGACGAGTGTTGTTGGCAACTCTTGACCTTCGATCAAGAGTTTATACGAGTAACAAAAATAGCTCAACTTTTATGTGCCGATGATAGAAAGCAACATGAAATTTGGATTGAATCTGTTAGATACGAGCAGAGTAAGTGCTAGTATGTAGAAGACGTAACCTCATCGAAACATACATGAATCAACAAAGTAATGGTAGATGTAGGCGGAAACTTCTATCAAAAATTTCAAGATCTAATAATAGAGAATATGTTGATATGTGAGGAATTTTTTTGTGTGTAAGTATTTATAAACTATTTCAGAAATGTAAAAAGCTGAAAATTTCCAAGTTTTGAGACAAATCTATGAGTTTGCCAGGAGACATATGGAGATTTCAAAGATAATATTTAAAATATTTGAATAAGTACACTCTTCGGACATAAATTCTGTGCAAATCTAGAAAAAATTTTCGTCCCTGGGCTGTTGTTCCGATCCGAATCAGACCATCTGTGGAGTCTTTCAAATTGTATAGTTTTAGCCTCATACTTTGAGAATTGGAATCCAGTCCCAGGATTCTGAGCAGAAGCTGAACGCCAAAAGAACTTTTTCAGATATCCACAGAATTCATGCCCGGTGAGTGTACATTGTGAAAAATTGTTCGACTCCCAACCAAAGTCATCAACCATTGAAAAGTCGATCATCATACGGTTGAAATTTTAACCGCTGATGGTTGCCTACCAAATTTAGCCAGCGGTTGAAATTTTTACCACAGCAAATATGGGCTTCAGCATAAGGATAATTACGGAAACCATAGATTGAATGACAATTTTGGCTCAGAAAAATAAGTTTATTCATGTACTTTCATCAACAAACATAAAAAACACCGGTGGTGGCCACGCGAGCCTTTTCGGAAAGAAATCCAGACTTAGCAACGTTTTCGCGGTTGAGTATCCGGATTCGTGACCGCTCATTTCTTCCTTACAAGGCTTGCGTGATCACCGACGGTGTTTTTTTTTCTATTTAATTATGTATATGTTACAGTAAATGTCCGAAATCAGTCAATGCCGGAGATTTACTAGTAAATTCTAGGATTGACTGGTGGGGCCAGTCAATCCTAGAATTCCTCATCCTATAATAAAAATATCTTCTTGTACCTCAGGAGCTTGTTTTTCGGCGCGAAGTTTTGAAAGAAACAAGTTTACGTGCCAACTATATTTTTCGTGAGCAATCACATTTCGGACATTTACGGAGGCTTGTTAGTCAATCCTAAGATTGACTAGTAAATGTCCAGCATTGACTGGGAAGTCTAGTCAATGTTGTTGAAATGGCAGCATTTCGGACATTCTCTAGTCAATCTTAGGATTGACTAACAAGCCTCCGTAAATGTCCGAAATGTGATTGCTCACGAAAAATATAGTTGGCACGTAAACTTGTTTCTTTCAAAACTTCGCGCCGAAAAACAAGCTCCTGAGGTACAAGAAGATATTTTTATTATAGGATGAGGATTTCTACAGAATTGAAACAAAAGCTGGTTTAATTAACAACCCGTTCCCGAGGAGCCAGT
Organism: Eretmocerus hayati; assembly: GCA_029851415.1. NCBI lineage: Eukaryota > Metazoa > Arthropoda > Insecta > Hymenoptera > Aphelinidae > Eretmocerus > Eretmocerus hayati. The sequence continues at coordinate 97,212,390 of CM056744.1, forward strand.
TTGAAGTTTGCAAAGAGAAATTCCTCGATCTCAACGGAATTGACCCGACGCAATCTGTAAGCTTACGAGCAGCAGCTTCAAAAATTTCGATTACACGTGGCCTGGAAATGACGAAATGCAATTTTAAAGCTAAATTTTCTTCAAATAGATGTTCTTGTAAAGTGAAAAAGATACTGTGCAATTCAAGATGCCATAATAGCCAGAGCTGTTGTAATAAGTAGCTTTCATATTGTTAAATTTTTGGAAAGATTCAACTTTACTTTGATCATACAACGTGCTATATTATTTGTCGGTGAAAAATTCGTAAGACTAGAATGACATTATCAATGTGATGAAGGTGTGACCTCCGTTTAGTATGAACGTAAGATCTAAGACAATGTGCAGCTGTGATACATTTACGCTAAATATCATTTTGCATGAATGAATTTTGCTTCACATATATTTTCATTCCTCTGCTCATTATATGTTTCGAACATTTACGGGGGTCAGTCAGTCAATCCTAAGATTATCTAGTAAATGTCCGAAATTCATCTTCACGAATCAACATTGACTGGCTGTTTCAGTCATTTCTAAGATTTACTAGTAAATCTTAGGATTGACTGGCCCCTCTAGTCAATGTCAGGAACAACTAGTCAATCCTAGGATTGACGGATTTCGGACATTTACTGTAACATATATACATAAAGAAAAATCGATTGTTTTTCTGAGCCAAAAATGTCGTCTGGGTACCACCATTGCCAATCTCATGGGTTCCATAATTATCCCTATCCTGATACCCATTTTTGCTGCAGAACATATTTCGATCGGTGAATGAGTTTGGTTAGGCAATCAGTGACTGCAGCCAGAACTGTAACCAGTTGGTTGATTTTCTGTGTCGATCATTCAATTCATGATCAAGTTGAATCTATCAACCGCATAACCTATCGGAAAAATGTATCGCTTCTCTCAAATTTGGGAAGATTTGTGCATCATTGTAGGAAGAGACCTCTCAATTCAAGTTCAAAACTCTTCCGAATACCTCATCGAATCCCATATTATAATGTTCAAGCCTCATCACGCAAATCCGTCCTTCCAACCATGGATCCCGAAATTCACCAGCATCTCATCCCGATTATCACGAATCTCCAACTGCCCAATTAGCCGTGTAAAGCTCATCATCATCTATACTCACCTAGCCACCAAAATATAATCCTTATACCTAATATATATATATATATATATACACAACCAAATTCAAGACTATGCTGCAACCATACATCGGGCTCAAGCTTTATCACACTAATGACTCCCTCCGGAATTCGACTCTTTCTATATCCTTCCGCTCTCACTCTGTCTCATCCGCACTTTTTTTTCTCCCAATTTTTTCCTCCTATACCTAACCCTACTTCTCTCAATCCTGACTCGTCTCCTTTTGATTTTGTATCAGTATTAGTCGTCCTATAAGGTCGTGATGGTCGTGTGCCTCCAGAATCAGGCGCTTGATTTATGCGAAACGAGAATCTCTCGTGTTATATGGCAATGCGACAGAGAGGGTAAAATTCACTGTGTATATAGGCGCGAATGAGGCCTTAGTGGCGCCTTTTTTATCCCTTGAAAGAAAAAGTGAGCGTGCACGATTTTTAGATCCATTCGGTTTTCTGTTGCGATTTATTGTTGCTTATCGAAATTCGGCAGACGAGAACTCACGCGGCTGTTTCTTGGATCCGACACTTTTCTCTTTCTATTTTGCGTATATTTCTGGCGGTTCACTTCAAAAATGTAAAATAAGCTTTTGCGAGACTTTTTCTGCTCTTGCGATGAAAGTGTGTTTATTCTATGTGCTAGGTATTTTTAATCGAGTTGGGCTATTTTTCTTATTTTACATGCTTGAGAAATGTTGTTTGGACTGAAGAAATATTTCTCACTTTTTTCTCCATAAATCACATCTTAAGTTTGTTAGATGAGGTGGTGTGTATGTGCTTTATTGAAATGAGTTATTCTTCGAAAAGCATTAGTATTCATTATGAAAAAGTCTGTTGGGAAAATATCCAGAAAACGTCTCTAGACGTACTTGGAGTACTTTTGCGGTATTTACTCAGTACTCCGGCGGTACTTTAGCAATACTAAACTGAGGTTTGTGTGACTTTTTGCTGATCATCTGTGCTACCAAAAATTGCTTAGCAACAGTTTATAAAAGTTTGTATGTATATATTCTCTAAGTCTTCATAAACTATGAGACTCAATCGAAGATTGCAAATCTCAATAAAGAGTTGAACAGTTATTCTGTCATATTGTACGTATTTAGAAATGATTTCCATCTCATGCTTGAGGTATGGGTTCACCATTAGCATTAGTGAAAGTCTAAAAAAACCCTTCAGATTTTTAAATCCGGTAGATTCATGCATAATGTAAAAAATTTTTCCAAAAAACTTCAACCAGTTGGTTGAATGAAAAATTCAACCAGTTTGGTTGAATATTCAACCAATGTGGATTATCACAATCTGTCCGTGCGGTTCCTGTACATCAGGTTGTCTACCTGAGAGGAGTAGAATATGATGGATGGTCATATGGGTAGATAAGAATGATGGAAGGGTGGACCTACGGATGATGGGTCGATGGTCGATGGATGAGGTCGATAAATGGATCGAGAAATGGATGGTGGGTGGACGGATGGATGTATGGATAAAGTGATGGATGATGGGTGGATAATGGACGGCGATGCATGATGGATAGATGGTCGATGGATATTCCATCGACCATCCATCCATCCATCACGGAATATATTTTCTTGGTTGAAAATTCAACCAATTGGTTAAATATTCAACCAGTGTGGTTGAAAATTCAACCAGCTGTTTGAAATGTTGGTTGAAAATTGAACAAATTTTTTACAGTGTACATTATGTCCAATGAAACTCAGCCCGTATCAAATAGTTTCACTCACCTCATGGAATGATGGTATTTTCGTCAAGATATCTACTAAATAGAATTAAATCTGTTCATACCAACTTCAATTCTCATAAGTGCTTTTTTCAATGGTTTTCGTGTTCCGGAATCAATCTAAAACTTCAAATCCAGCAAAATAAGCCCGTAGTAGATATTGCAATGTGTTGATTTAAGAAGAAAGAATCAAAATAGAGAACTCATTTCGATTCGGAAAGAATAGTACATTACGCGTCGAGTGCTGGAAATCTTTTTTTCCTTGGGGAAACCGGGCTGGACGTGGGCTAAGGCACCGTCCAGCTTGGTTTTCCCGAAGGAAAAATGTTTCCGCACGAGACGCGTATGCAGTTTTATACGTCTGTACGCAGAAACAGCTTGTTTCCAGGCCTCCTCGCGTAGCGAGGAGGCCTAGAAACACGCTGTTTCTACGTATGGACGTATAAATCATGATTTTCATGCCATAAATTATTTCTCCTAACGAGATGGGATTCACTTCTATGCTACGACGGTGAACTCATCAAATCAGAGAAGTGGTTGGACTTCTTCAGAAACACTATTTTTTCGTTTGTACATGTATACAATTGCAGTATTTTGAGAGTAAAATATTTCAGTTTGGGCAAATAGCAGTGATTTCCTGGAGACTGTCAACCAGGGACTATTATTCTACCAGTCCTCTATATTTATAGTTCAGTTATATTGGAAGAGTTCTTTCGAAAAATGATATCGACTTTTGAATAAACGGCTCAATTCTCAGAAAATTGAAACCAATCATCAGTCCTAAATAGAGTTTGAAATCATTCATTTGGATCCATAAGATACTATCAAAAGTCTCATTTTGCTAGCTAAAATTTGCCCATTTTCATCTCGATTTGCACAAGCTCAGAGCGTCCGACCTCATTTTCATCACCTTATCCGAATAAGATGAGCAATGACATACTCTAAATCAAATTTTGATTATGAAGCTTGCACAGAAAGACGGGAATAGGAATGTGACAACGGATCAAGTTTCGGAAGAAAATTCCTGATCCTCGTACCTTGTACTTTATAAACTATATAGACGATTCACGTCAGAATACTGAGTCAGAGTTGGGCATGGCACTGATGTTGCGGTGAGAAAAAAAACGGAGAAAGAGAAAAGGAATGGAAATATGCGATGGCCATAACATTCATTCTGAATTCCTGTGTTTAGTGCCACTGATGACTACATTACGGATCTCGATAAATTATTCGACCATCTCGTCTCAAAATGTGAAGAGATGTGGGAGAAATATTTTATATTTGTTATAGAATATGTATATTCTGTTTATATCGCGAGAAAAGTCTTTTTACGTTGGTAACTTTTATCGTTACATTAAATATTAATGTGACTGGTGGTCACTCAACAAAGTGAATTGCAAGTTGACATCGAGGAATGTGAGGTTAATGAACGTATCATGAATCAAAATTTCCGTAACATGCATGTATACATTCCGAAAGACCATGTCAACTTTTAGCGATATATTTCTTGTGACAAGATTGTGAGGTGAATATTATTCATTCGTATTTTCAATTCTTCGTTCATTTGACATTTCATATTATTCGTATTCTGTATGGAACTCTCTTGTTAAATTTTTGCAACAGAATCACTGGTGTCAGTGGTATTCATGAAAATTTACTGCATGGACGTAAAAACCGTGAATTTTTCCAATAATCAGTTGAATCGAGTTTCAAAAAATAATTACTGTTGGCTCAAGCCGGTTAAACTTGATAACTTGAGTCCAAAAAAACTATTTTGGCGTTCAATATGTCTCTCAAATTCAGAATTATTCATAATCATACTATCGAAAATCAAATGATCTCGTGGAGGGCCGTGAGGCCCATATTGGCTATCAGAATAAAAAGAAAATAAAAAATCTTGTCCCTCACGTGAAATGTCAGAGTCAATCTACAATAATCTACAATCACATAAAGATCTCGATAAATATCGAATTAAAAAACGAATCAACAAATGAAAAACAGTGAAACAACAACGCTATTTTCACTTACACCTCATACTATAACAATTCGCAAGTAATAAAAAATCTCTCACGTAGCCAAAAAATTCTCATCTCACTACTCGCCCAATCTAACCTCAAAATACCGCTACCATCACCTTGCGCGTCATCATTATTCCGTAAAACCAGCTGCAGATATCAACTCCGATAAGTAAATCTTATATCATATATAAGTATACACACACACGTTATTATATCAACAGATATAGAGTGTAGAATCTTCAGAGATACTAAAAGTCATATATGTACAGCCATTCCAAAATGCCCAAGGCTCTCTAATCACACGACGATCGAGAATGAATACATCTGCATACAATTTTATAAGCCGGCCGTCCAGGTCTTTGCCGTAAAAATCAATCGGCACATCGTCCATCTCTTGCCCTGTCCAAGCACTAAGTCTAAAAAAGACCGTATCCAGAGACGTCCTGCTGTGCGGGCGCCGGTAGCCGAGCATCACCTATTTTTCACATATACATATTTTAAGACAGGCCCACACTGCCAGACCCACCAATTCATCATATGCGATTATCGCTTTGGGTTGGACAGCCGTGATATTCATTATGGTATACTTAGCAGCTATGGGTGAGAAAAAGAAAAAAAATGAAGGTGTGGGCTGATGATCGTAGATTTTGAAATATTGAGGGATATTAGGGAAATGCGCAGCTCGACTGCGCCGTTTAGTAGAGTGACTATATGAATAGAGTTTTCCACCTTTGAAGAATCTATTTTCTAATCGATACATTTTTTATAAAATATGAATTTCGTTTAATTTTGTGTGATGTGTACCTCCTGCTTTCTCGACAACAATTGCGTAACACTGGGGAAAATCGCTTTTCCATCCCTCTGGCCCAGAATTGATACTTAAAGCAGTGGATTGGGACACTCAAGATGAACAAAAATTCTGTTTCGTATACGCACAACTATTTCGGGCCCGCGGAAGTGGTTTCCCTCGCTTCACTCGGGAATTCAACAGTCTCCGATTCGAAATAATGGTGCAAAAACAAAACACTGTTGCTTGATTTCTCATGGATTCACGGGAAAAAGAGTCAACATGATATGTCAATATTCTCCACAACACATGTTAAACTTTCTCTCGACCTTTCTTCGAATCCGAAATCTGTTTCAGTTGATATCGAGTTAATATGTCGTGGATGATCTGGAAGGTTAGATTATATTCAGCATACTTCAATCAGATTTACGAACTCGATTCAAATATTGTTAGAGCATCAATCAAGATCGGAGATGCTGTGAACATAGCCTTGACCGAACAACTGATTGATATTCAATCAAAATTAGATGAGGTGAGTGTACCCAACTTGCCCCATTGAGCCATTTTCTCAACAATCTTTGGTGTACTCATTTTACAACGTACTTCAGACCATTTTTTGAGCTTGTTTCAAACCCTACAAAATGAGATAAGATACGTTGGAAAATATTGAGATGGGCCAAAGTAGTGAAGTAAACCAGAATTATAGAGAAAATGGCTATCGTGGGTAGTCTAACCTTATTTATAATCCGTTCGAGTCCCGTCAGAACTACATAGGATTTTGCAGAGCATTTTTAGGAAGAAAAACTCAGATGGAATAAATCATCTCTACCTGAGATTCGAACTTACGATCTTCCACCGGCCGGGCTGGTCGGGGCTGGTGCGTCACCAACTATAGGGAGTCGTTATCGTGGCAAAAATGCTGTGAATACCCTGGGTAATTTTTTTTGGAACTCAGATACACTAAAGACACTAAATTCAGTTTGATACAATGATTGATATCAAGCCACTGATATCATTACTCGTTCAAACTCACAATCACAACATTTCCGGTTTTAATTCAGAGTTACGAATGTTGATATCCAGCATAACAATTTTGTCTGAATGCCTGAATTGTGTAACAAAGAATCTCGATTGTAAAATCGTAAGCCTCCGATTTCAAAACCGATAGTAAATTGTCTCTAATCACAAAATTCCTCAACAACACGTTCAATATCAAACAGAAGACTTTTAGCTCATCAGTGTTATAAACGATTTTCCTTCAATATAGAAAGAAATGTCCACCAATCCACCCAATTTTGTGATAAAAAGAAAAAATTTATACAGATAGCGTCCAGTTTGGACAAAAACCTATCCGATAAAACGGTCAAAAGGAAAATCATACGGTATCCAACATAAAATCCTAAAAAGGAGCTTTAGATTTCTTCTTCTAATACACTCTTGCTCCCTATAAATGTGTGAGGCTGCGGGAGTCGTTTTCAGAGTGCGCGAGTCAGGAATGCCATGCGCGTCTGATAAAAGCCCGCCGCCGCCGCCGCCGCCGTCCTCGTCGTTGTCGTAGTGGCCAACACCTGCATAAATTTCCTCCGGTTAGCCATGCAAAAGAGGGGAAATATCCGTTTCTCTCGCGCTTGCGTACATATACTTATACTCTCAATCTATACATATACTCCCACCTTGACAATATATACTAAGATAAACGTATTTTGCACACTCACACAAATAATTTTACGCAAGCTCACTCTTATAATACGAGCGCATGCGTTGATGATACCATACAACAACAGGAAAAGCGATGGCTGCGTTATAAAATACTAGAAAAGAGAAGTCTTATGGACATCGAAGGGAGAAGTATAAGCTGGCTCAGAAAGGACTATCTGTAAATTCTTTCCGGATAGGCTATAGACCGCGACGAATTTATGTGATACAGCATCAGGGATATACGTACATCCCAAGGGACGTCAACCTGCGCGTGCCGAATGTCGCACGTCGCGGAGAGAGATATTACAGGAATGCCGGTGCATCTTTTTGAATTTCCCGCGCGTAGGACACCAACAACGAGCTTTAATCTCAATCTGTAATCGGAGATCCTCGTAATGATTAGGTGAAACATTTGGTATGATTTTGGAATTTTATGAAGATGATGGTCTGGATGGTAAAGGAATGTGTTTTTTCGTGTAATCTTGATGCCGGTTCGAGGTGTTGAATGTGATGGTTTCATCAAAACTTTGATCAATATGGCATACTAGACAATAACGGGAATATTGAAAATCCGATGGAATTATCGATGAGAAGGTGTAATACGGAAACATCATCATCGTTGTTATTCGAGCTCACAATGATCGTAGAGATAGTATCATTTTCATGGCACATAAAATATCTCAGTATTTTGGAGAGGTTGAGCTGACGTCGACATCAAGATTCTGGATGTTGACCCCAAAGGTGAGAAATTCTTATTCATTGTTCGTCTGAGATCGAGTTGACAGTCCCTACTAGAAATGGTGAGAAATTTTTAGCTAATAACTTGCCAAGTCTCATTGCTACTGCATGGCTATATTAGACGGCCAGAAAAATTATCACACTTCTACCACGAATATTTTTCCACTCAAAAAGTAAACATCACAATTCCGTATAGAATTTTCAAACTTTGAAATGTGAGTATGAAACCATCAGGTCACTTGAATTCAAAATTTCCCATTTTTTAAACTTTGAAATATGAGGATGAAACCATCAGTTCACTTCAGCTCAAAATTTCGGTGAGACCCAATAAAAACATTGTCGACCAATGTGAAATTCCCAAACCTCTTTCCAACCAACCATCGTTTCTACCGAGGGTTCTACCTCAGCGCACGTTGAAGTTAATTCATTCCACCCCTGAATCCAAAGAGGTCGTTCGCGATTGAGATTCCAGGAGTCAATGGAATATTCGAATGTATCCGATCCTAATGGTACAAAGTACTTGTTTTATAGTAATTATGTCCTCTAAATAGAACAAACTTGTGGCATGTAGGAATGAGTCATTCATCAAAATGGCTCCGGATGTCTCTATAAAATGACACGGGTTGAGGGGGATGGGTTTTTTAAGACCAGTTCGGAGGCCCCGCAAAACCGCAACCGGACACGCACTGGCGTACTTTCAGGTTGCGTCCGCACGCAATGATTCTGAGAGCGGTATTCATTATTTATACGCTTTGATTGGTATTGAATGTGCTACTCAGATAGTTGGCCACCCTCGAAATCTTATAACACGATATCATGCAAAGTTTCATGTCATTTCGTTCATTAAGAATCGAGAAAAACTTTGGAGCCAATTTTTTGACGGGACAGCGCGTCCTCACCTATTCCGATTTATTCCTCGATAACAAAACAGATTTAGCCAATCTTAGATAGTATCGTACCTGTGGATTGGAATTTCTTGTCAAATGAGCCCTCTCACGCCCGAAAATTCTGAATCTAGCTCGCAAAAAACTTGAACTAGTGTGAACATCGAGCAGTATAACTTGCTCAATCAGCCAAAGAGCTAATACGATTCTCTGGAGATATAGAATGAATTCCCGGGTGTGGAACAACTCATTCGATGGAAAATATCATGGTGTTTCACCTGCCATATTTCGATTGGGTCGCAAATGTGAGGTTGAAATGCTATGGGACAAAAAGTTGGTTCATAATCTCCCATCGCATATGCATTTCAATCAAAGCGCTATCTATTGGGTGAAATATCTGCAACATCTCCATACTGGCCTTAACTGAAGGGAAGCCTATACAATTCATATCGTATCGAACTGTACTTATAGTTAGACCAAGAACATCATCTTGACCAACATGGCGGGACGGCACCACAATTGATAGTGAACTTCGATTTATCGAACAAGTTTCGAACGGGTTCATACGAGTTCGAAGTGAATGCTCAAAGTATATTGAAATGCATGTAATCGCAGAGTTTTAGTCGTTGCTGGCAAAATATATTACTCTTTCGAGTTAATTCGGATTATAGTAGACTCCAGCTGTTGCATGTCCGAGTTATCTCGCAAATTCGAGCTATCAAAGGTTACTTCGAGAGATCGAAGTATAATTCTCATCTCGTTGATCGTGCGTGGTCTTTGCCAAGCGTATCAAAATCTTGATCAATCCACAGACACGTTCGCGTATAGTCATATATTTATACTACAAGCGAATCTTCTTATGAGCAACTGATAACCTCAATCTGGTCCTTATAGAAATTTGGATTATCAATGCGTACAACACGAATCTATACTTATAATCATACACTGATGGAAGATATATATGTATATATCGTGCATCCGATATACATCCATAACAACATAACCTAAACAAAACAGCTCATAATGAAAAAATACTGGATAAAGTTATTTCACCGGCCGTTTATAATCGATTAAATATCCAACTAAACGAGCCAACTCAAGTGACCACAAAAATCAGTCTCTCCAAGAAGTCCACATGTATGAACATTCCATACTGCTATAGCAGCGTTGACGTTCAACTAAACTACAAGAAAGTAGTACATGCACCTCGAAGCTCCTGCTGTAATAATAATAATAATTGAAAACGAGCAACCGTCCAGATTTACTCAAGACAGGTTTATAAGATATACTTACATGATAGTTCTGCAGACATGTCGGAACAATAATTAGCGGAGGTGTTAATGAAATAGCGGTCTCAGAAAGTTTGTGCTTTAGCGGCGGCTCGTGTGAAGCCCATGCAGATCAGAAAACGTAGCAGACATTCGCGACACGCGGCACGGCGCCGCCGATCGAGCTCATCCTCATCGTCTTGTGTTTTTTTTGGATATCCTTTCGCTCACAGCGCCACTTGCATATACCTGTACCCTTGCATCCTGATTCGATCCTAACCTAAATGCTATATATCTATGTAGAGTACAGGACGAGAATGGTTACAAGAGCCTCTGCAATCCGACTCATTTTTCAACGAGTTCACCTTATACACGCACGCGCCACCTCATGGCACCCATATACTTAGGTGTATCCGTATAACCTTGTGATCGTTATGCGTGTGTTGATACGCGGTGAGAATCGAAACGACCTCTGGCTGACCTATACTATATACATTCCCTAGACTGACCGGATATCTCACGATTTTGTGATTTGTACACTCAGGAAGAAGGTGAACTGCCAGCACTGCTCCGAAATCTACTGTGTCACTTGCTCTGAAAGGTTACGATGCCATAACCTATAATATGCTCGATAATATTGATGAAAATGAGATAGTAGATCTCGATGCAACCCAGCTCACCTTCTTCCCGAATGTACAGTCCGGAATTTCGGATTTGATGGTGCGAATTGCAATGGGGAATTACGCCCACTTATTGATTGTACAGTTATGTCATTGCATCAAGGTTTCAGATTCGAACTTGCATATTATATTTCACTTCATCAAGTGACAAATGTCAATATTGTTTCGTTGACAGAGATCTTGCTGATAATGATTGTTGATGAAGTTTCTTTACTAGTAAGTGCACTCACCCATCCTACAAAAAGTGTTAACAAGCATAGACTTTTTCTGAAATGGATATTATTCAGTCCCTGATGATGACTGTATGTTATCAAAATCTAATCATGTTTCAATAACAAATCGATTGACTTGATTCTCACGAGAATATTCAATTTTAAGACTTCTGAATGCTAGAGATCAATCGAACTTGTAACGATTGCTTGTTCTTTTGAAAAGAAATTACAACATAAAAAACATCATACACTCAACTATTCATTGGCTATATTCGTAAATAACGAGATATATTAGATTCAAGGATATCGATTGAAAAAGTATACGTGAAGATGTGTGGAACACGCATTATTATGATCACAAAATCAGACTCTTGAAGACACTAATTCTTTCGCCAGAGTATTCTAAAACGATCTCGAAGAAACAACTATACGAAGAAAAAGAGGAATAATCTGTGAATGATGGTTTTCTTTTGCCAGTATTCTTTCATTTTGGCCATAGGTGTGGGCGGGTTGCTTGTTAACTTGAAGATGAATCGTTTCAAAGATCAATGTATGCGTGTATATAGATACATTTCAAATCAACTTTTGGCTGTCCTGATGCACCGGCCTCTGAATTTCAATCGTACATACCGAGGAAACATTCACCGGACTATAATGATATTTCTGTCAGATATTCATATCGCTTAAGGTAAAATCGATTGATCACATTTTCGTCACTATTAGAATTATTCTGCTTGAAAGGACCGTGAATACTGCCGTGTGACGGTTGATGATTATAATTTGTTCCATTCAAGAATTTCCAACCATGGTAGTCCTCGGCTTAGAGCCTGTTCATATTGGCATCAAATCTCATATTTTTCTTAGGCAGCGCTTCGCAAGAGAAACGCGAGGGATTCGCAAGCGAGGCGCAAAAGCAACGCAGGAGTGCAGGATAATATGAGCGTGAATCAGGCTAGTGTGACTAAAACATAAGGCATTACATCTTCTTCTTAAAGAAATTTTTGTCCCAGCCTTTGCGGACTTCAATCTCTAGTAGAAAAGTCGCCCGGTCATGTCGGATAGGTCCAATATAATTCTACTTCGAGTCGAGGGTGTGATATCATTACAGAGGTAGTTCACCGACCTAACCTAAAATTGTTACAACTCAGTGCATATTCAAATTTATCAACATGATGGAAAATATACGTACATTATATTGCATTGTTTACTCAAAAATAACCGAAAACTCGTCATTCTGATTTCGCTCGGGGTAAAAACTGTCCATACTGCCTGAAAAAGGCAGCGTATAAGTTCAAGCAAAGTAAAATGAAACTGTTTTAAATTGAAATATTTTTGGTGACATGAATTAATCCCAGTCAGCTCAGACTAAACCGCCATTGCCCCCACCCATCTTTCTTCTCGGACAATTTGAATAAAAAAAAACAGCCTTCCGAATCGATACGGGATACGGTGCACCAATCTCAGCAAGTACAGTTGTGGATCTTGCACAAAGGGCATGCCGCACGGCATACGAGCGTGTCGCGTTCCGGGTTCCTTATCAAGCTGGTGAGGGAAGAGGGAGGGAGGGGGGGGGGTAGTACAACACGCGCCGCGTACATGTGCGCACGCCCAAGGAATTACACGTAAGCGCGGGCCGTTTAATACAGAGCCCCGCAATAAGTATATACTTATACGATGGATCTTCGGCAACTGAACTGAGGCGGTCTGCTTTTTGAACTTTTGGGGTTCATCCACTTCGATATACTTACAGTACTTATTCTTGTGCAAGGATCTGTCTCGCCAACTCCTCTTGTTTTACTTTTCGCACTCGCCGATAATGTATATGGATACTTTCTCGTACAAGGGAATTTTATTGCTCCTCGCCTCTTTTCATCGGAACCAGTACGCTCACGTACGCGTGAATTCTTGTGTATGTTTACGCTTATCAGCGAGACCGTGTGAATCTGAGATAAATATAACAGGGCGCAGAGGTTCTTATGGTCTTCGGAAATATATTTGCCTATATGGCATATATTCTATAGAATATGGGTACAGTTGGTTGTCAGCTGCATGGAGGAAAATTTTCGGGAGATGCGCTATATATCTTGGTGTAGGTTTCTTTGCACGTCATTTAAACAACACTATGGGAGATATAAAATATTAGAAGTTTATATGGCTTGGTCAGTCCCGTGGTAGAAATGGTAAGCACTTTTTGGCTAGAAAAATGGTCACATTTCTACCAGAGTCACTTCAATGCCTAGTAAAATAATTCGAGATGAGATTGAATGAGCAAATCACAACTATTTTGGATGAATTGATTATTATTTTTGATTTTTGGAAATATTCCAGAACTTATTGAAAACTTGATTCATCTTACATTGTCTCGGTTCCATCAAACTCAGCTTTTATCTTGTCTTCGTTAAAAGGTGCCAAAAAATTGGACCAGTATAACATGATGCTCATGTTATTAGATTTGACCTAATTTGTATTAAATTCGACAGGTGTCCTTACAGAAGGCTTCCATATTTCACTCAGAGCTAATATTAAACCATTTTTCATATGAATTATACGTCTAAATTACATTCCCACACCTTTCATTTCATGTATATTGTCCAATTTTCGATCAGTTTCATATTGAATGCAACTTTCAATACTAATCCGATTGGTCTAGTATAGTTAATTTATTTACTGCTGAAAACATTATAGTTCAAGTTTCTAGCCATATTCTTTAGCCTTTACTCCAATATTATTGGATAGATTTAGAGCAGGAAGAGAAGGAGCTCAAGACAAGTTCTGAAAGACTGTTTCCGGACACCACAACATGAAAATGATGACCCATAAATATTCCAAAGATTCTTTTTCTTCTCCATCCTTGCTGTGGTTTTAATCTGACATTTGAAACTTCCTCATAAATCTGACCTCATAAATGTGCCCTAGTTTTTTCTTCATACGAAATCAATCAACGATGTTCTTCGAGCTTGTGGATTCTAAAGAAAGCTTAACAAATAGCATCTTCTCTCACACTGCATGTTGACAAATTGGGCATATTCTTATTTTAAGAGTTGCTTTTCAAGGATTGTCGTTGACAGTAAAATTTTTGGATGAATATCAAACTAGGAGTGAAATATGAAAAATTCATTTGCTCCTGAGAGATAGTATTTCTTCATACATTCAATTATCTTCCACGCTGCTGTTAAATTAGTACAAACTTGTTAGCCCGCTGTTTTAAGACCCCATTTCACAGCCTCGGGACAATTTTCTGATACAAAATGACTTGATACCCAACTACAAAAAATAATATGACGACCAAAATCGCATGGTTGTATTTTCTACACCTTTTTTCCTAAGCAGAAAGGTCTATAAACTACATTTTTGCAGATACATGTTATTCTTCGAGTCGCCAGAGAATTTTCAGAATTGTTCAGGGTTTGATGAGATATTCAACCCAAGTGGTCTCAGAAAAACAGTAATAATAGAAGCTTGTAAGCTATAATGGAGGTGTATCAATGTATTCAACTCGACCTTTGATAATACTCAAGTTGTTCCCAAACATGATTATGATTCCAAGAAAAATACACCGATCTGACGGTACCATACAATTTCACATATACATATATACATTCAAGGCATCGGCCAAACCTTATAATCATTAGACAAGCAATTTTTCAATCCTGAAAATCTCACCATCATAACAGAGGTCGACCAATCTTACCCTCTTCAACTCCGTGCATAAAACATGTACACATACAGCCCCCGATACGCGTCACATGCCTCTCGGTCAGCCATTCACTCTCCCCAAAGTCTGTTAACCCCCAAATAGTACACACAACACCCCAGATACAGATAGTCCAGAACCCAAACCCAACCAACATCATGAGTATCATCCATGTGATATACATATCTATAGAGACCGGCTATCTTGAAAGCGAAAATCCATAGGTGTATGAATAATTTTACACGAACAATTTGCGCAAGCGCTAATTTAGGAGTGGGGGGCCTATATCATATCGCTCTCTCTCCCCCACTACTAGTCCAGCGAATGGGAGGTACCGAAGTGGGCGGAGCCTCCCCACTATTAGGAAACCCGTAAAGATACGCGCGGGTATTGTCAGGCTCTATAATATGTATGTACAATTCTCGATCCTCCTCTTCCTCCGTCAATTTATCGTGTCCCCACTATTAGTCCACTTGGTCAGCGTTGCCTTTTTTATGCGCGTGCCCCTCTTTTGCGCATCGAATACACCGTACACGCACTAATCCAAGAATATGGAACTATATGTTGGTATATTGGAGGATTGAAGCGGAGACTGGATTTGAAGGGAGGATGAATATTGAGCGGTGATAGGGGTAAGGGTAATTAGTTTGATGGGCGGGCCTGATGTCGCTTGACCATAGATGCAAAAACTTGAATTGTGATTGAACTGTACATGCGTTATGTATGGCGAGTTTGACATTTCATTTATATGAACAGACTGAACATGTTCCATTTAACATTTTTTGAATGTTGATTTGTGCCGGGCTTTGTCAATTCTAGCCATCAGTCCATTTTTTTTATACAAATGCTTCAAGATTGCATTTTGGCGAGTGTGATCATTTGGTATTAGAAATGTGAGAAGATTGCCCGTAATCGCACGGTGATCCTCTTTTTTATTATTATTAAAATTGAATGAAAAATTTTAGCGAATACCTGATAGTGGCAGACTTGATATTCTACCCCCATAGGAAAAATGAAACATAATTAAATTAAATTAAATTTCCCCATATTGATGATCTTTTGAGTCATTTTTGCATCATAACGACGAGGTTCCTGCCTTCAACATTTTTTGATTGAACGAAACTATGAGAATCTCAATTAGTTGAGACCTTAATAGGCTTGAAGAATCATGGTAAGAAATTTGTCACAAAATCCACTTTGCTTAGTTCAATCGAGGCACGGAGTGGGCACGGCTCGCCGATCTGTATACAAACACTTATTATGCATACGAAAGTCTCAGCATCGCGATCGAATGAAAAAGATCTCTCGCTGCAATCTAAAGCAGTACACGATAAAATTCGGCAGAACAAGCTTGCTCGATTTTGCGCGCGTGTGATAACGAAAAATTTGCGTGAATCTACCTTACGGTCCAGGATTGCGCGATAATTGTTGACAAAAGCGATGCCGCACGCTCAGATAAATCCGATGCATTTCTTCTTTTTTTTGCAGGTCTGCTGCTCTTTCCATCAGAACGTCACAAACATGTACACTTATATACATTCCGAAATTTCGAACGTATCCACACTCACACTTAATACAGATGGCGTTTATCTCGGTAGAACTTTTTTGTTCGCTAAAAAAGAGTATATCTGAACACTTATTGTGCTGAAAAAAAATAAAATTAAATATGAACAAGTAAGTGCTCGTGGTGCGCAATCTGCGATCGAAGGACAGAAAAACTCAATCAATAATCCGTTTATCGCTAAGCTATTTGCCAGCTCTTTAAGATAGTGGATATACCCACCGATGTACAAATAAGTTGTACATTATCAAACCTTTGAGATTTTCGGGAGCCTTGATGAAAACGGCCCCTCCAATAAATAGATTTTGAGAATGACGAACTACTTTCGTCAATACTGTGTTATTCTATCATAGATCTCGATGTCATCCATTTTGGTGTATTATGCCTTCACGATTATTCATAATCTTCATTTCTTTTCAACAAAACTTTATACCAATTGATCGAAAAAATCATGGTTTTTGAGGCAAGTGCGCATACCATGATTTAAATATTTTTCATTGAAGAATAACCTGAAAATTGCAACTTTGAACATATGATTTTTAAATTTTTGCGCTACAACGTATATTTTGAGACTAGCGTGAAGATGGATTAGTTTCGTTACGAAAAACTCATAATCCCTTACTTCGCTCGTGCCATGAAGAGCTCTTTGTACCAAACTACCCATCTGTATATCAGTGATTCCTTGAAAGTGTGATTTTCCGTGTTCCGAGTTCCTCCAAGTTTCTGAGGGTTTAAATATGCATCATAACAATTTTCTGGGGTGTATTCTATTGGTGCGCAACTATGTTAACAGTTTTTGAGTCGATTCTGACGTCCCCGTAATTTGTAGTGCCTCGTTAAGAGGATGTCGGATACCGACATTGTCGATTTTCCGGATTTCTCGACGGATTTTTGAGATATCGGGATTCTACTAAGTAACACCGATTCTATTTGGCTCATAGAATCGGCGTTACTTGTTAGATTTTTGAAATCTCAAAAATTCATCGAGAAATCCGAAAACTCGATCATGTCGGTAACTGTACAATATTGATAGGACTCCGACACCCCCTTAAGGGCCGAAATGTCAATTTCGTCCCCTGTAGTAAACCGAACTTCGACTTTTGAATTCGTCACGACATACGCAGGGTCAAAAACCCCTACGTGTAGCTATGCACTTCAATTTGTAATACTTCAAACATCATAATCCACTACTTTGCGAATCGAAATGATTGCCTCGCTAGCGCACGGCTAATCCGAGCGGCTACCCGACATTTGAAGGGCGATTTTGCACCAAAACTGATGCTTGCTTATAGCATTATAGTACGTTAATGTCCACAATAGTTTATGAAACCTGTCTAACCGATGGAGTTGGATATATACTTTTGTGGCGAAATTTCAATTCCATTCCTTTTTGCGACGCTTTTCACTTGACATATTCCAAAAGTAATCAGCGTCCTAACCTAAAATTGCGATTTTCGAACGCATCTTGAAAGTACTCATAGTGAAAAGTAACGATTGTCTTGTGCTCGGGTGGCTCGTCGGGTGGTCATTCCAAGCTTTGATTCCCTAAAACCGAGACCATCTGAAATCAGGTAGATATTTTGTTTCTTGATTTGGATTAGCTTCTAATATACGGAGGTTCGGATTAGGCGCAAAGCATCACGTAGATTCTCATAGAATATTCAAGAACGTCACTTATTACCTCAGTCGTCTAGATCGTCATGATGAGATTTCTCACAATTTTGGTTACGAGTACTCTATAAGTGCATTCTTGATCAAAAGAGTCCCATTGACATCACTAAAGAACCCCGAAAAGTCAAACCCAATCAGGAACTCAGAAAATGTAAAAAATGGTTTGTACAATGACGAGTCATTTTCACCAATTTGAAAATTTGGCCGAACGATGTTTTGAAAGTGGTTTGGAAAACTGGAGACTGTTTTGATAGACTTCAATAACCATACAGAATTGTTATGTATGGCCTGAAACAAGATAATGGGACCTGGGAAGGCATGAAATATTGATTCAAATGTTCGAAATTCAACATATTGTCCATGGGTCCTGCAGGATCCCCGGTTTATAAAGAGTTGAAGAGTTTTTACCTCGCTCCCCTGAATAATAACAACCTCGATAACACCGGGAATAAGATACTGTCGTATAATACGCCTGGAATAAACATGCATGTGCGCTCTCTGAATAATGACGCACTTCTATAATATCACCATCACAATCCCCACGAATCCACTCCTGTTATATTATTATACAAAGGAAACCAAGAATTATAGACAAATTTTACGAGTTTGACTGAAAAATGAGGACTCATATGAACTGAATCATTTTATTAAGGATGAATAATTTATTACTACACAACACAATATTAAATGTGAAAGAGCGTATTTTACTAATAAGCGTCAAATTTTTTTGGTTTACAGAAGGCAGAAGTTCGCACTGCGTCGGTTGTGGAGGTCGGATACACGATCAGTGGATTCTGAGGGTAGCCCCGGATCTCGAGTGGCACGCGGCCTGCCTCAAGTGCGCTGCCTGTCAACAGTTCCTCGACGAGAGCTGCACTTGCTTTGTGCGAGACGGCAAAACTTACTGTAAAGACGACTACGTTAGGTAAGCATAACTTTTACTCCTTAAATTATTCGGAAATTTTTAATTCTATTTCACATAACCTCCAAATAATATAACTATTTGATATTTGATTCAGTCCTTGTCGAAACGTTGGTCAAACAGATTATGATATCTCACGATTCTCTTCAAAAACTGTCCAAAATCATGCGAGAGATTTTAGTTTTCCAAAGGCATACGAATTTCGAGCTCATGTATCTCAAATAATATAGAAACTTTTGATCCAAACATTTTGTGCATAATATCCTTCCTATAATTTTCACACCATTATCATCAAAAGTTTGACATTATCAATGAGTACAACATTAGATTCATAGTATGCTAAGTTTTGTGGAATAATTATGCCAGTGCTATCTTGGTTCAGCCGGGGTTTCCTGTGAAAATTTGGATTCAGCTTCTTTTTTTTTAAATCTAGCACGAGCCAGAACACATAACAGATCATTTTTCATATTTGTAAATTCAACCTCTCCTGCGATTCTTTGTGATATTTTTTACTAAAAAAAATGAATTCAAAGGAATTTATTAAAATTATATTTGCCTTGAGATTTCAATCTTACTAAATCATTCCTATCGATAACTTCTACAACCGTGGCTCACTACATTCTAAAAAGGCACAATTATTCGACAACTAATTCATCTTGTATCATTTTCTTCACATGAACGATCCCCCATAAAATCCAATTTGACCGGGATATCTTCTTTCCAACCGACCAAAATAGATGCGCATCTTGAAGGGTTAAAGATCTCGTTATACACCAATAGTTTTCATTGACTCACTATTCAAAAACGAGTTATCAAGTGACTACACAAGAAGGAAAAACAAAGAGAAGAAAAAGAAATGGGGGTACATATAGAAAGAGAGCGAGGTGGAACAAAAACAAATATAGATAGGATGAATATTATACAGAGCCTTCTCTACGAGATTGTTTACTTAGTCGGTATTCAATTCGATAACTGCCAATCAAGGGGCTCCCCGCGAGAGCAAGTTGTTTGAAAAGGTGCGCCACCGCCGCGTGTCGCAAAGACAAGAAAAAGAAACACGCTTCAATCCACATCGCAGACTAGACAGTGTATTTAGTAAGAAAAAAAAATAGGATAGGAAAAGCAAGAGTCATCTCGTCAACCACACAGGCCAAAACATGCCGATTTTTCTCTAATATACAACACGTATTGATGTGCTACAAATTTTTTTTTCTACGTTTGCATGCAAATAGAATTTTTGGGATCCGTAAGTCAAACAAACAAAGCGTCGAGCACGAAAACGAGCAATGGTCTCGGAGAAAGAATAAGACTGAACTTTTTTTCACGCAATGAATAAAAGTATCGAGGTGTTTATACCACTGTTTTGAAGCTACCACTGCATGACTACCGACACTGAATCGTGAATTTTGCTCGATTTTTTTGCGAATTTATTCACGCCTCGCGTGCTTGCCCTGTCATTCATTCGAAAATATTTTTACGGAAGGAGCAAAATGTATAGGTTAGGTACACCGTTTTTCGAGGAGAAGTATTATATACAGAGTGTCGAGCCTGACACAGAGCTCTTCTCACTTGTCTGACAGTGTGTTTCCTTCCTGCTTTGCTGTCAAAACCATCGCACTCTGCTTCGATGACTGCGAATAGAGATTTTTTGGAGAGAAATTCTCATCGAGGAACGTTCGACACCTGCATTCTTTGAGCTTTTTTCTGCATCTCGATTTTTTTTCCTTTTTTACGTAGACGAAAGTACCGTTTATACTCTCCTCAATACTTTCCGTTGCGATATAATATGTGACACATTCAATGACTACAATTATTCAGTCGTATTGAAAACGTATGAGAACTCTATATTTCAGAATCGACTCCTTTTACTCGACTTCACGAAAAACACTTGCACAACCCATTGGCTTTGCCGTTAATAACGTGTGTAAGGATATCCTTCAGAAATATTTCTCAATTGTTCTGCGAATTTCATTCTGAAATATATCCGAAAATACCTCAGCACAGGAAGTGTGTGGCGAGGCAATTTTTGAATTGGTTATCACTGGTCTCTATTATTATCGAATTTACCAATTTATTCGGTCACAAAGTTTGAACATGGAAATATAGCGCGGGTCTTGGGATTGTGGAAAGCTTGCGGAAGAACTTCAGTATGTAGAAAATTCCATCCATGAACAACCTCAGAGTATTCTTCAATTCCTGTAGCAATCGTTATTTTTTGAACAAAAAAATTGGGAACGTTACATAAGGAACGGCTGTGTTGAACAATTGGGTGTTGGGTAACTTTTATTTATTGTCATGGAATCTCAGTCAATTGAATTTTGCAAGGGAAAGAAAGTAAGGTCTCAGTATCAGATCTTTCGATCTTTCACCCCTTTTCGTAGTGCATAACGGCATATTATACATTCCAAACGACCCGAAGAAATTTCCAACTTGAAATTTAGAACGGAAACCTGAAAACTTCTCATGGGTTTTGCGAGCGTAGTTGTCACTTTAAAAAAGTTTATCAGATCGTTGGCTTCCGAAGTCCACATGTGTGGGCAGGCCCAAAAACCAATATTTGTGATAAATTCAGTTGAAATGGCTGAATATCACATCAAAATCCGAAAAATACCTGAAATCCGATGTCAACGTCAAAAATTATAATTTTAGACTAACGGATTCTTCATATGCTCTTTTTTCTTCCGAAAAAGTGGAAAAAATAAAAAATTTTCGATTTTATAATTTTGCCAATCTTCGACTACTTTGTGCCAGAAAAATTTTGGGAGGTTGGAAAGTGTGGTCCGAAGTGAGTACGTTGAAAGTCCTTAATTTAAACAAGAAAAAGGGAGAACACAGTTTTGATTCTACTTTTGCTTCCATTATTTTCCACAATATTTGGAAATTCTGCAATATTTGACGAAATCTACGTAGATGCACCATTTTCCATCATTTGCAATAATCACAGAACTAACAATTGAAATTTCTCATCTTGGCAGGCTATTTGGTACAAAGTGCGACAAATGCCGCCAGTCATTCAACAAAAACGACTTCGTGATGCGGGCGAAGACGAAGATCTATCACATGGACTGCTTTCGATGTTCAGCTTGCATGCGACAATTGGTACCCGGAGATGAGTTTGCGTTGAGGTCAGACGGGTTATTCTGCCGGCACGACCACGACGCGCTCGAAGGTGAAAAAATGTGCGGAGGACCTGGTGGAGGTGGTGGTAATGGACCAAACAGCCTCGGACCAGGACCAATGCCTGGCAACGAAAACAACAACAATGCAAACCTCACGAATAACAATCATCATCTGCATCCGAACGACGCGTCGTTATCTGGTGAGTGGATTGACCTAATATTATTGAGATCTCAAACTTTTTCGTATATGATATAAGTAATAGGAATCGGTTAGTAAATGCCATATTCAAGGGTCGTGTCCATTTTGCGCTGATTGGAGGGTGCGTACTCATCAAAAGTATTTAACAATTTGGTTTGTGATTTTTGCATTTACAATATCAATATTTCGACAAGTAAAATCCTATACAAGGCCAAAATTTAACAAGATATGTGTTAATGATGTATCGTCAAACTCCGAGAGCCTCGACGAGAGCTATGCTCAAGCACTAGTGATGTAATGCAGTTTATGTACAGACCAAGTTGATGCCCATGCTTGGATGATCCTTGACAGAAGTACTGCTACATTACCGCTGAAGTACCGTTGAAGTACCGCTGGAATACTGCAGAAGTACTTTTTAGGTACTGATGAAGTTATTCAATAAGTATGATCTTGCAGAAAAGCAAACGAATCTCTGTATGATTCTAATAGAGCATTATGCAGTGTTGAGAAAGTGATATTATAAGCTACTGCTAAAGTACCACGAAGGTATACCGACATGATGGAATGTCATGAGGTCCCTATCAGGATTTAGCTGAGATACTACAAGAACACTACGCAGGTATTGATGAAGTTCGACAAGAAATTCACAATACACGGAGCCGTACTCGCGAATGGAACCTGTGTAAATCATGAAATGCTGTCTGCGATATTATATTCTGCGAGAATTCCGCTTACTGATTGATGAAGTATTCCATAATCAGATTACTTTGTCAAAACTCTGCACGTCCCACGGAAGTAATAATCGAATACAGGGGAAACACCGGCAAGATCCCATCAAAGTTCAGTACAAATACCTATTGGAAATTGATGAGATATTCTATATAAGTGGATTCCAGCGGGATAATCAACTGAGTCTCTGTGTACTGCTAATGAAGTACGGCAACACAGTTCTGGCAATATCATGAACTTAGATGCCAGTGAGAGGTGCTGCGATAGCACAGGAAATTTATCAGCAAAATTCAACACAAGTCTTGTAAAAGTACCACTAAAGTACCGCGAAAGTAATTCAGATTATTTTTACGCGACCAGAACACTAAGAAAGCGTCGAACAATTCGATGAATGAGTTGCTTGATGACTACTTCAGCAGTTGCGAAGAACCGAAATAGTATTAACCAAACGCCGATCAAATACTGCAAGGGAACTGAATAGACTTTGATGAGGTTCTCAAACATACTGCAGAAAAAGTCCACAATTCTCATTGCCTGTGCGGTCCCTCAAAAATAAAATCTTGCAAACAAACTAAGAACGAAGCCACTGAAATACTATGGAAGTTTTGTCTGGATACTGATGATATAAGCTATCAATCCATGGGATACTGCTGCAGAATCCGTTATGAAGCACGACTTAGCAACTGATGAGATATCATGGAAACACCGATGAAGTACCGTACAAGTACCGCTCAAGTACTAATCAAGTACCTATCCAGTACTCCGTGGATGAAGTCCGGCAGAAAAACTCTACAAGTACCGCTCAAGTACCGACTACGTACAAGAAAGTACTTCATGATGACTCTTTAAGGGCTGGAATCCATAGTCGATCCCCTGACTCGGAAACCTTACGGACTAACCCATCCGGCACCTCGAGGGGGGTTTTCAATTGCCTCTCGTTATACGATGTATGCATATGACCTTTTGAATGGATTCATTTTCGAGCATAGCAAAGCATATTTTCTGATACTGGTGCCTAAAAGTGAAGAATAACGACATATTGTCAAATCTGCCAGCCCCAATTAGACGAACATTTGCGTCCACTAACGCGACGGAATATTAAAAATTGACCATAAAGTGTCACATTAGGGAATTCATAAAGATTTTTCGTAAGGGGAACGACTATGAATTCCAGTTTAGGTCCACTAACTCATTTTTACCAGTGAATGGATTAAAATGATCTAAAACAAACTTGGGAAAGGTAGTGAAATGGTGAAGGTGTCACGAACGTCATTTACAGATTACCTGGACCATAATGACTGAGCAGCACTCGCCAATAATATCTTAGCAGCATCTATAGCCAGTGTCATGGTGCATGATACTGATGAATAGATATTAAGCTCTTGTGGGACTATACATCAACGCGCATGAAATTCGTTTCAATGTCAGTCATTCTGTGTTATCAACTGATAAAAGGAACTCAAGTGAGGACAATTTTTCAATTTCACGTGGGATGATATACCGACTTACAAAATCACCAATCTATTGCTAGCCTATTTTCAACTAAGCAGCAATTGTTTGAAAATGCTTTTAATATCATGAGTCCTGTAAAGCTCATCCATCCCAAACTCTATTTAAAACATAATCTAGAGCTCAAGTGTCGGCATCAAACAAACAGAATGGTTCAATATACATACAACGAGGGTCTTGGGAATCTCATAAAAATCGGGCGGTACATTGCTTACAAAAAAAAAAAAAAATCATTACGTAAGGAGTGAACAACTATCTTGAAAAATAATACAGACAAATCGTGGATCAGCTCCAATAAAGCTGCAGCTTCTATCTTTCACCTCATCCTCGCCGATGAAATTACGATTCGGAAATGAGAAATGCCTCAAGCGATCGTCTAGAATAGATAATGCCTTTTGGAAGAACTACGTTGTCGCAGGATATCAAAAGCTCGTCTACATCCTCTCTGTCGAGGCCGAAATAGTCGCGATAGAACTATACAAGCAACGCCGATGAGACGTGTCGCATAATATCGCCCACACCCGAAGCACACGGCTATCCTCATAAAGAACTGTCCGTCCGATCGGATCTTTTACGCACCTCGGCGGTCCAACTTTATGCTCGTACACGTCGCTCCGGTCCTTCTCGTGTATATGTTTAATCTTTCAAACATAACCTATCATTCGAGACGCGCCCAGTAACAAACATGACGTCTGAGTCGTATAAATAAACTCGAGAATTAAACTATTAAATCTCGGATCATCTATACACATTCGGCTGCCCGTTATGTCCCAATATTCTGAAAGATTTATTCACACCCTTGCAGGGCTCTTTATTACCAAAAATGGAGGTGGAAAGTTCGAGTGTGAGCAACAAAAGATTCACCAACCCTCTCTGACGAGTCACTTTTCGTAATTTTCAAGCCATTTTTTTCCACAATTATTGGTCTTTCCTGCGCATGCGCGTGCGTGAACACCTCTGAAAGTATTTTTAATCGACAGCTGATAACAGATCCTTCAAAATATCCTTCTGGGGAGGGGGTCAATTACGCGCATGCGCAGGAAAGGCCATTATTGGGTGGGGGGAGGGTTGGCCCATAAATCACGAGAAATATGGAATTGACTTGAAGGGAGGCTTAGAACTTTTTTTTTGTCCTCACTCGGAATTTTTACCTTTACTTTTGGTCATGAAGAGGTCCTCTAGGGGGCGAAATAGCATCTCGGAAAATGTTGGGACATGATGTATACACCCTCATACACATACCCACACTACGTAGAACGTATAATTGAACTGATACTCGATAATATGAGTAAGTAATTATGCAAGGACGGAGGCGCGAAATAAGTGAATGTAGACGAAGTTTAATCCGGAGGCGTTTGCTGTATGCCAATTTCTCGAAGCGACGCGTGTCCCGGCTCTGTGTCAGGTGTTGATAATTGAAGCGATTAAAGCCACTATATGGACATGAGCGAGGGTTTGACCAGAGATTAAGCAGTACAAATTGTGACGAGTGGACGCGCTGGACGTCGCGGGGATATAAATAATACTGGTGCGACGGTCGGCCCTTTTGATGTGCGAAAATTCGGCTACTCGGTAGCTGATATGATGATGCAAAAAAGAGATGCGATTTGTGAATTGCAGGAGCCGGTTGATTTGAGATGAGAAATCTTGAGCGCAAAGGATTGTGAGCTTTGATCCGGACTTGATGGTCAGTTTGCATTTGGCTTACAGTTTCAGTGGCAATGGATGTATCAAGTTAATGTTCGTTCATAGCGTGAATATCGGTTAAGCACCCCAGATGAAGTTTGATAATTTGCTCTTAAATCAAAAAGTTTGAGTATGATTTGACTTTTAACGAAAAATTCTTGGATAAGCTCTGAACTTCGTTTACTTAGCGCCGTATCGGTTAAAAAGTTTGCTTTGTCATGCATGGATCGACGATAATCCGACTTTTGATAGTTTGGGATGAAATATGTCCACTACAGTCCAATTTTGAAGACTTTGAAATCAGTAATTACAGGAGTACGGTGTTAATTATCTTTTTGTTCTAACAATAAGTTTATTATAACTATTCAACTTTAACTTTTGAATGCATGACTTCTGGCTATTAAAATAAAATCACTGGTAGTTCTGGGCTTTTGAAAAATTGAACTTATTGTCACAATTGAGTGGGAACTCGGCGAATCAGATCAAAAAGTTATCCTGTTAAAAATTACCATCGAATTTTTCAAATATTTCTTGACCCAGGAGCTAAAATGAAAAAGTTCCAATACACATCAACCTATAGCAATTCTTCTGGACCCAATGAAATTTTGATATCACAAGTGCTGGAATTTCTTCAACGCGTTACATCTATGAAAGATCCAACACAGATGAATGGAATCCATATTCCTGAATGTAAATATTCGCTGACTCAACTCGTTATAAAAATGTCTCGCGGTTACAGTGGTGACGGGTATGTAATCAATGGGCGAAAACGATAGCCGATGAGGATCCACGATAAGAATCTAAACAGAAGCGGCGAATCTTAAAATCATAAAATTCAACACGCCGACAAGGAATGTATTTCCGGTGACGCGCAGGAAGATTCCTTGCATATAATTATCACGCTTTGGATACGACAACCGCAGCAGGACCTTTTCAACATATATTGCTCATTTTGAATTCGTTGACTGTATAATACAAGTATGTTGTATAAGAATATGGTTATACTGTACTTTTGCCGCGATCCAGAGTCCATATGCGCTAATTTCTTCTTCAAACGCTACTGCCAGAGCTAGCTCGTTCGAATGTTGGCCAAGCGACGCGCGGTAGCAGTCCGCAAGTTTACGATTGATTAGCACGCTCTCTGAGGCCCGCGGAGGATTTTTTTAAATTTTATTTATGACTTTAGGAAATGGGCATGATGCCGCCAATGATCCCACGACAATTTTTTCTACACCTTGGCCAAGCAGTTTCTTACTCGTCCGCGGTTTTGGCATATTTTAAGAGATGGTCGAGACTTGGTGTAGTGAGTCTAAATTTCTTCTTTGCTTTCGACAGTTCTAATGTCTTATCTAATTTGAGATTCAAATATTTTTTCTTCTACATTTGATGGACTTTCTAAATTACTAACAAAATAAATAAAGCTCAAATTTGGAAACAATGTTATTGTTGACAATATAATAAGGTGAAAATACCGCGAAATTGTGTCATCGGAAAAATGTAAGCATGGCAGACACTGCACTGTTATACAAGGTGTTCTACATTTCACCGCTCCGCCCCTTCAAAACTCGAAAACAGCTCCGGGTATCGAAAAACCCAGAAATGCGTGTCACCAGAAATCGAGGGGAAGCTCAAAAATGGACTGAGATTAGACTTTGAATGTGACCTTGATGATTTTTGGTCAAATCGAATTTTTCAAAAAGAAACCCCTATTTTTCTCCGGATTCCGAAAGAGCACAAAAATTCACATCGAAATGTGACTTTTGACCAATCTTTTAGATGATCTTTAGAAGTCATTTGGAGATCGAACGAGAGATCGGAACTATCTAGATTTTTCAAATTTTTCAAAAAGAAATTCCCTAATCTAGACTATTGCTCTCGCTCTGGTATGTTGAACCACTGACCAGATAGTTTTGATACCTCAATGACCCCTGGAGGCCATTTAAAATTGGCAAAAAGTCATAATTGGATGTAAAATCTCGTGCTTCGTGGTGGAAAATGGGGATTTCTCTTTGAGCAATTCGATTTGATCTCCAAAAACTATCAAGTTCAAATTCGAATCGATTTTCAAGATTCCCCGTCGATTTTAGGAGACACGTGTTTCGAAGTATTTTTGATCCCCGGAGCTATTCCCGAGTTCCAAGGGTGAGGGGGGGCTTAGGTACACCCTGTATGTTCTGAATAGTGGCTATTTCTCAATCGGATATTTATTAGCAGTTACAAATAGCTGTTTCGGGTATGATATGGCGTAGTATAGCAAAAAAGTTCCAAAGGATCCCAGACTCTCAAAGGTCTCAGAAAATCTGGGAAATTCTCCAAAAAACTGAAAGATTTTTGAAAATTTCAAAAGATTCCATGCAGAAATCGTTGACAACCATAACCATTTTATTGATGTATACATATTACGTTCGACAATGATTAAGAGTAGCGCTCCCGTGAACCACAATTTTCCTGAACTCTTTCAACGATACATGAATATTCTCTGATTCTACGATGAGTTTCATGTATTTTTTATAATACATGATAGTATGAGTTTTTAAGCAAAATTCATAAAATACACGATGAATATCTCTCTCTTTTTACATTTTCATTGTACTTTTCATTACATTTTCTGTACTGAAGAAAATTAACATTGCAACAGTCATTTTGGCCTAACTCTAAAGCCTAATTAAGCAGAAAGAGAATTTTTTGCTACACTGATACATTCTTGACGGGTTTCTAGTATAATGACGTCAAAAAACACATTTATCTCGAATCTACAGTTTTTACATCCAAAGGTCACCGATCTAGAACTGTATCAAACACCACGCGCCTCAGAAGACTTACATCAAAGTTCAAATCTCTTGAAACAATTCCAAAATCTCCGGAAAATTGACTAAATCTCATTGATCAAATATACTTTTTTCGACAATTTTCCAATTTTAGAACTTTATGATCATAATCAGACACAAGTAAGACATGTGCAAATAAACAATCAAAATCTCAGCGAAAGAATATCAACACGAACAAATCGAAGGGATGGGTGAGAGAATTCAGAAGCCGAACATGTTTCATGCTCGCATGGATCATAATCAGAAGGCGGATCGGCATCAGCGGCTGTATTAGCGATCCGGTTCCATCTTTTACTGATCCACGGTGGCATCTGAAGGTGTCAAATATAACATACGAGCGCGAACTACCGATGAGACCGCGTATATACTTAATACATACGACTTGCTGCAATATAATACTTTTCATCGTTTTGCAACTCATTTTGTTATGTACATCTTGAAGTCGCGTGCGCGGTAGCCGCGGTCCTTTTGTGTTTCGAATTTGCCACCGTGTAACGCTTAATTAACGCCCGCAAAGGATCACGTGAATATTTTTTTCTCGGATAGTAAATTTTTTTGCTCATGCGTGAAGTGCTCGGTGAAGTGCGTGGCAGTATTTTATGCGCATGGTTATAATTCCTGAAATACGGTAGCGCAATTTTTCTTTCAAATACTGGTGTAAATTAGATGATGATTTTTTGATATCATATGAAATTGCCATCAATTTGAATTTATACAACTTGCCCAACTCATGTTATACACAAATCAATTTGACCCATGGACCAAAAATTAACTCAATGCAGTTTATGCCGTGAGTGATATTCTCAAGAAATGCGAGAAGAAATACTAATCTATTATACATCCTCAATTCGAACACCCGATGCAGTGACGCTCCAATCGCCGTAGCAAACTTTTGGCGCATAAGCTCAAAATTCTCTCACTATTCAAAATTTTTCGACCAAATGTAATGAAGATATTATCCTGGGGGCTTTATTTCAACTTTCATGAGAATCAGTATGGACGTCGTTGAATGATGGAGAAGAAGATGAATTACCAAAGAAAATCACTTTTGTATGTTAGACCGATGACGAAGTTTAAAAATTTGAAGGAACCGTAACAAAAGTTATAAAATTCTCCTTCAAAATGATTATGTCATTACAAGTTGGTATCTCAGCTATTCGAGCTCGAGAAACAAAAATGATGTCGAAATAGTAGATTATGTACCGATGCAAGTTAGGCTGTTTTGGGGCATGGGAATCAATTTTCCCCGAGTGTAACGAGGGAAAAAGATTTTCAGTGCCCCAAAACAGCCCAATGAGCGAGGTGCATATCTTATTTTTTGGTATCAGGGTGACTAAACGCCAATTTTCTGATTCGAGCCGGGAAGAAAAATGGCCGTTTAGTCGCACTATTCCAAAAATTTCAATTATTGCGTATGGTACGTTTTGAGTTCTCAATTTCACGGTATTTTGAAGGAAAGAATTGATCAAAAAATTTTGAAGCACTCATATTTAAAATAAAATGTCAAATCATGAGGTTATGCATATGAGTCATAATAGCTCCGAAGGCGCTGGGGAGAAATTTCATCAATTTAGACGTATCAGAAAAAATTCAGGTTATGCAACAGTGCTAATTATGATGTAAGGGTCAACAATATATATGGCGACTTTACTCCGCTGTTTGATACCCGGAGGTCCCATGAATGACTTAGGTCCCATCGTGATGCATGCTCAATCTTTTCCGAAGTTTGATTCACGATTATTGACCTCACGAGCCTAACTTTATGCGGATGAACTTTTTGAAGTATCAAATTTGCCAACTCATTTGATCGGTATAATCTCCCTTTTGGGCCAATTTCAGTAAGCTAAAATAACTCATCACACCCGAAGAATTGTCAACATGAAGCCAAGAGATCCATGATAATTGGCAGCAGATACGAATCAAATCGTTCGACATAATAATTGCATCGAGCGATTCATTGTCCTTGAAGAATCTGTATCCCAACAAGAGTTGCGTACTCAAGATACGCAATCAACTCAATCATCGATGATAATTATTCCTCTGAAGCAGCCGCCAATAAATTTATCATCTCTTACTTCATGAGCAAATTCTCTAAACGATTGCTATCGTTAAATTTCTACGAAAAAGTTCTCACAAGTACAAATACTTTAACTCTACTATCATCTTTACAGGTATACAAAAAGTTCAATAATCTTATCTCACAAAATCGCTCAATTTCAGTCCTTCTCAGATTTCCTCAAATCGATTAACATCAAACTTATCTAACGAACATATTGCTCTCCATTATATCCCACTCAAGCCTCGTCATTGAGTAGATAAACCTTATCCGATAAGAGAACGCCGCAAAACGCGTCGAGAGACAAAAAAAAAATATCCGCACCCATGTTCACAATCATCACGCCCATCAGAGGCGCTCATCCCGAAGACAGCATACATACACACTTACGCACATAAACACAGACACCGAACGATAAACCCGATTTGCTTTTGATGGTATCGAATCAAAATTGTCAAATGAAAAAATCGTGCACCTGTAATGTACTGCACTTCCTTTTTGCATCACATTCTCTTGAACCCTAACCTATAAATATATATACAAGTTCTGTTTTGATGACGATCGTTCCGGATTGCCAAAGACTCAACTTGTCACATCACATGCAAACGCGAGCATCGTGGTCATCAGATTCTTTTTGACCATCGCTGACCATATACTTAATCAACAGAAGCAGAAGTCAGTTGTCAGCCATCGTATCGAATTCAGAAGACGAGGTTTGAGACAACCAGTGTGTGTTGGATGTAAAGCATATTCGTTGGGACAAATTTTAATCGGGAATCGACTTTGCATGCAGGGGAGAAATAATCTACCAGGAAAAAGGGGAAAAAAGAAAAGGGAACTCGAGAGACTGAACTAATACTGGTTCGTGACGCTTGTGGAGCCGTATTACTTCAAAGGGTCCGCCACTGTATAATACTGATGGCGAGTATCCACGGACACCAAAATCAGTGCGGAGAACCTCTTGGACCACTCGATGCACACACACAAACACACACCCAACACATATATTTGGGCTTAGCTTGAATTTTGGAGATCTATGTGTGTCTTCGTTTTTTTTTTGTTTTGGAAGATTTGAACGTATAAATATGTAGGCATGGGTTACCGTATGGGTTAAGGTTGACAGTTAAAGACCGTATGAGCAAATAAGACGCATTGGCATTTTCGAGTTCGAGAGTGTTGGGTCTCGGGTTTATTTGATGTGGACTGACTTTCGATGCAATTCCCATGAGCTTTGAAGCATCTGACTTATTGAAAATTCATTTATGCATGCGCTTCTAGGGTACTTTGGTAAGCGCCTGCTTTACCGACTGCTTGACTCTGTCTCGAGGACCTGAGATGAATTTTTTGCAATGGAGGCAGTTAGGGCAGTTACTCTTTCATTCAGAGATCATTCAGAGAATTCTGAAAATTTCCCATTTTTTTCATCGCAACGGATTTTCTGAATTTCAAGTAACTTTGAAGCAGTGTACTTATAAATAAATGAGATGAATTTTGTCGAAAATTCGTATTCTCAACGTTTGCCATGAAAATATATATTCTAGAATATATTCTAGGAAGACGGAAATACGCAAATGCATCGTGGGTTTTAGAGGCATACAATCAGATTGCGAAACTTTCCCAATCGGAAAATTGAGTTGAATCCATCCAAATCCATACCAGAGGGTTCGTTTAATATTTATCGAAAAAATCCAAATTCTCAAGGTTAAGGGGCCGTGGTCTCTGGGTTTGGATTCTCCACGGTCTGGCATATCTCGGTACTACGGAAAAATCAAGGTAAATTTTTAGGATTCAGCAGCTATTTCGACGCTCATCAGTGCTGAATACCAAGAACTTACCTTGATTTCCCATTCTGCGCCGATCAATAAAAATATTCATGAGTGCTTTTCCCAATCGCAACAGTTTTTCGGAAATCAACGACTACTGTATAGATTTTGCGAAATTATCGTGAAGAGAGCGTAATAATTAGAAAAGAAAAAAAGTTTGAGGACCTTTCATGAATTGATTCAAGGAAGTTTTGTAACATTCCGATTCATACTAATTTTAAGTATAAAATACGTCTACGATCATTGTATCCCGCTTAACTCTGGTTAACTGAAAATTGGCGACTGCTTTGTGAAATTGCAATAACTTGAGCACGAGAAATCAAGATTGAGTATGATGGCTTATTTTGGATGAGCTTCAAAGTATCTCTGGGAATGGATAATTTTGACTTTTCGTTTCAGATAATCCAAATTTATGAGACAGTGTAGTTAGGGTCAAGTTGGGCTCACTTACCTTATTCCTTATGATGAAACATTTTCAAATTTGCATAAAAACCTATGAATGTGAATACTTGATTATTTGGATGAAAAGTGAGACAAAATTTTTTCGAAATCATCTAGAAAATCGAGACTTTCTTCAAATACTCTGAATACTTTTGCCTTGTAAGGAGTATTTGAATTGAAAAAGAGAAACTCGCCTTAGTTCTAATTGAGCACTGAGTGATTTCTCCCCATATGAGCTAGAAGTCCATCATTTTCCTCTCTGCGGTATAGTACATTCCGATACAAGGGTGTAAAAACTTTTTTCCACGTCCGAGTGATATGGGTTCCCGGACCGAGCCGCAGGCGAGGGTCGGAATCATCACGAGAACGCATAAAATAGGTTCTACTCCCGTGTATCGAACTGTGTTTTTTGACAAGCCGTGAGAGGGAATAGAAAATCAGTGCAAAAAAGGTACTTTCTCGCACAATGTGTCAAAAAAATTTTTGTTCACCTGGCGAGTTTTTTTGAGCAAAATAAGAGTGAGTACTTATCTGCAAAGAGTCCATCCACGGTATCGCGTAATCGCAGACTGAAGTTTATAATATTTTCAACGGGGTCAGAAAGTTGCGCTTCAAAAATTTTAGACGACCACGGCAAAGAAAAAAGAAAAAAAGAACAATGCTGGTGGCAAGTCGGACATCCAAGTAAAAATTTTAGCTCAAATGTTTACCTCCGCAGTCGTAACACACACACGACAAAAGAGCGCTGACCAAAGGAGCAAATGAAATCCGGGGCCTATTTCTGCCATCCTAAGCAAATAGCTCAAACCCGAAAAGTCTTTTTTTCTGGACTTCGTCGTTTCTCCGTAACTTTCTTGATGGGAACGGGGGCAAACCAGGTCAAAGCGTAACAAGTCGTCATTGGGTACATGAATACAAAGTGATCGTGACAAAAGTACATACACGCGTCGTCGCGTTGGAATCGAGAGGAGGAGTCGACTTGCGACCGGGAAATACCGCATCGCTGACGATACTCTGAGATTACACGAATTCTCGCATTGCGATTCTATAAGAAGCTCCTGCAGTTCCGGTCTTTGGGAATTTGAAATGAAGCGAGTTGGGTCTGACTGGTTTGAGATTAGCAAGAAGATTTTTAGATAAGAATAACCTAAAACGTTGACACAAAATTCCCACAAATGCATGAAAGTGATTGAAGAAACTCGATCCACGTGATTCACCCATCATTGAAATATCTTATCAATAGATGGAAGAATTCATTTAACTCCTGCATTTTTTGATTCAACTATCTTCCATCTGTTTATTGGACGAATGAACCTTATCCTCATTATGAACATACATAATTAGATGAAAATAACTCATTTTAATGAAAATTGTTCTTGTTTTGGGTGTTACAGATTCTGGATCGGAAAGTGGCTCACACAAGACGGTGGCAGGAGTAAGAGGCTCATCTGGACACAAAGGTGGTGGATCCGACGGCAAACCTACAAGAGTGCGAACTGTTTTGAATGAGAAACAGCTTCACACGTTACGCACTTGCTACGCGGCAAATCCCCGACCGGATGCCCTGATGAAGGAGCAACTCGTGGAGATGACGGGGCTCAGCCCGAGAGTCATCAGGGTGTGGTTCCAGAATAAACGATGCAAAGATAAGAAGAAAACTATTGCCATGAAGCAGCAGATGCAACAAGAAAAGGTAAGATCTTGCTAAAATACAATTTGGATTTCAATCCAATTATACCTCGAGTGATATCTAGAAGTTATTCAGTGTGACCATCATGAGATGCATTCGTACAAATAATAAGACTCAAATTTTCTGAGTCAAAGTTGGACTGAATCTCATACATTCTACAGGCAAACCTCCGTATTCGCGGATTCCGTATTCGCGATTTTCGTTATCCGCGGACAGGTAAAAGATCGTCCATCTGAATATTTCCATAAGAAATATGCTTCAGTATTCGCGGAATTCCGGATTCGCGGTCAATTTTCTTGGCACGTAAGCCCCACCAATACGGAGGTTCGCCATCACTTTGTCATCACTAACCGATAATTTTCAATCCAATGGATAATATATCAATTTATGAATTTCAGGATGGCCGGAAAATGGGATTCGGAGGCATGCATGCTATCCCCATGGTCGCCAGTAGTCCTGTCAGGCACGAAAGCCCTATCGGCATGACGCCTTTCGAGGTACAAGCGTATCAGCCTCCTTGGAAAGCCTTATCCGATTTCGCACTGCACACTGATCTAGACAGACTTGATCCTAACGCTCCATCTTTCCATCATTTAGTATCTCAGGTATGTCTCCGAAAAATCATCTTGTCTGATTTCTATCAATTTCAACTTCCGTGATCTACACAATCATTATTAGAACGATTTTGATATAAAATGAGGCAGTCCTTCGTCATTCATGAAAGACTCATTTCTACTGGAATTGATTTTGTTCATTTACCACGGAAATGGAAGAATAGACCAGAGATATTTTTTGGTCGGATTCAAGCTCAAGTTGTTGATAATTTTATCATAAAAACGGTTGTATTCGTCATACAAACTTATCAATCCGATTTTTCGCAGATGCACGGCTACGATATGCATGGAGGTGGTCCACCACAACTTCCACCTCCTGGCTCGATGGGCGGACACATGGGAGATGGAGGCGGCCCCTTACCACCCCCCGGACCTCATCATCCGATGGGAGGAAATGGGCCAGGGCCTGATATGGGTCAACATCCCGACAGTACCGACAGCTACGTCACATACCTCGAGAGTGACAGTGATTCTTTACATCATGATACCGGTAGCCCATAGTGACGTCCATTGAACCTTCGGTGCACCGCTGGTCCCGAATACGATGCCAAAACAACTTTGCTCACTCCGTGTGCGATGGAATCCATCCCTAATAATTTTCTTGTACAATAATTGATTGAATTGTGTTAATTATCGTCGTCTCAAAGAGGCTGGCGCTATTGGTTTACCGGCCGCGCTGCTCAGTCGGTAAAACTGACTTACCGACGCAAGTTCAATCTTACCGACGAGATGAGTTGGTGAACGGCGAAGTTAAAACTTGGAAAATGTGGTAGATTTCAAGACGCTTTCGTCGTAGGGTCTGGATTCTAACTTGAAGAGGTTTCAGATTAAGCTGTGAATAAGACAATTGTGCCCTCAGTGATGTTCTGGTCAAGATCGCGATCACAAAACCCAGGAAAAATGGGTGCACAATCAGACTAGAGTGATGTAAATTACAGTTCTAATTGATTTTTGATCAGTTTCAAGATGTTGAATAGATGTTACATGAGATTTGGAGCTCGTTAAACTGTACGAAAAATGATTTTTGGTCAAATTTGTGTTGACTTACTTCATGATGAAATTAGTGACATATTCGCATGTACATAAACTTTATGTTACCGATTTATAATAGACACACCAGATTAGTAGGTAATACGCCGAGAATGAAGCATTTTTCAGAGAATTCAAGTTCACTGCAAGAATGGAAATCGAAAGACAAACTCATTATGGGAGATTCTTTTGTTCTGTTGAATTTCTTTTGATATTATTTTGTTTAATATTATCTCTCGATTGAATCATGTCATGAGTTAGCTTTTTCAAATTTTTTTTAAATTCTTTAATTATTGAACTAATATTCGCTGAGCATATGAATGCTGTTCTTTTTTTTATTTGAGATGCTTTTTGCCTGTTGAGTCCACGATTATACTGGCGCCATCAAGCGCATGTTAGTATGCGGGCTTATAATGGCACAAGATTTGCCAGAATTTTTCGTAGTGCGGCATTTTCATAGTGAATTCCTCCGGTCAAAAATTAAGTACACAAAAATTATTTCTCTATTTTATGCCATTTCCAAATCAATACTTGTGACTTGCATTCCATCAGAATCGAGTCAGACTTTTTTATTCGACTTAGAAATTGATCAATTGGTAAATCTACTATTCAAAATATAATTCAGTTTTCTTAATCAAATTGACGAGTACAAGCACAGTTTTGTATTCATGACATGCTGTTGAACTTTTATAAGTGATGACCAACTTCAAATGCGCCATTGCAATTGGTATGATGATGTATGCTCATATCTATTAAAAAACCCATATGTATGAATCATGCAAGTCTTTAAAAGTTTGGGTAGAAGCATATGATTAATTCAATTGTGATTTTCAGATCATTCTTAAGATAACGTTATAACGATCGTTTTTCACTAGACATTTTTTATTTTAAATTAGTATGTTGGTTGTTCGCCATTGAACGTGTAAAGTTATCGACAATTTGTCCATTACTTAGCTTTGTATGTAAATATGAAGAAAATTGTAAATAAGTAACATATTCGAGTTTTGATAAGATGAAGTGGAGCATTGAAAATACTATATAAGTAATAGCGAAGCGAATAAATGAGATCGATAGACCACATCCGTTTAAATGTTAATGAAGTACTGTCACGTTGAAAGTATTTTGGCATTTTTGTCATACCTGTCAAGGGGAAAAATTTGAACTAAGCAAAATTGTGGCAGATAAAACCACTGTAACGTCAAGCAAAACCCATCATATACCAAAGTGAGCGCAGAGAAACTATGTAAATAATAGCAAACTTGAGATTCTTCATGAACTCTTGAGAAAATGAACAAAATTCAAATGAAACAAGAACAAGTGTTAAAGTGCAACTTTTGCTGTAAACTATGCCGTGATGTATGCTATGATACTGTTTTAAATGGATTGTCTCTTACTTTGATTGACTTATGGAGTTTGTATAATATTTCTATACCGATACAGTGTACGTATAATAAAAAAAAGAATCATCAACTGAACTTGAAATATCTTCTTTTTTCAAAAGTCTAAATTAAACTTCCAGGAACACTTTGCAGTAAAATATTTTTGTGGCATAGAGTGTAGGTTCCGTTTTATGTTTGCAACTTGAAATATCTCAGTATACTTTCACTTATTCATTATCTGGACAAAGATTGAAAGCAGCCTATAGGTATGAATAGTTTCTAAAATGTTTCTATATATTTGGAGATAGGAATTGCGCCAATATCAAATATCACTTCTGAAGCTTCTATGATGTATTTTTTCGACGTTTTCAAACATATAAAGCACAAATTAACTCGCATTGAGGGTCGCACCAGTATCACACGGGCCTAACATAAAAATATAGCAAAGTAGATTCCAGCGGAAAAATCACCCCCGACCCCCTACCAAGTGTGGAAATATATTTCCTTTGATACTCTCGGGGTCGCTATCGGGCATGAAAAAGTTGTGCCTGACGATGAAATATGAAT
Source organism: Eretmocerus hayati (assembly GCA_029851415.1). Lineage (NCBI taxonomy): Eukaryota > Metazoa > Arthropoda > Insecta > Hymenoptera > Aphelinidae > Eretmocerus > Eretmocerus hayati. The sequence goes on from CM056744.1 coordinate 97,251,108, forward strand.
GAATATTGGTCGGCGAAGCCTGGAACGAGTCAATTTTACTCTGACTGAGGAAAACGGAGCAAAATTGCCTTAAAATTGTACGTGCCCACCGGACTGTGAACGTAAAAGTGATCGAGGATTCGATGCTCAATGCCAATACATTTGATAACTTTGTCACACAGATCCCGAACGGAACTCACCGTGGCGCTTCACACTGATCACAGAGGCCGGAAAAAAGGAAAAACCTCATGACACGAATTTGACATGTCGACTCTTTTCTTTCTGACAGAGCAAAAATTGTATTCGCGACAGCAGATTTTCATCGAATTTTTTCGCTCAAATACAATTTTTCTTCGGAGAATCTTGACTCATCAGGATTTGACTTACATCATTTTTGTTCCTCTCGCCAAGTGCTTTCGACTGCAGGTGACATTTTTTTCCTGCTCTCATCATCGGATCACAGAGAATGTATCTTTGTCGGTTATTATCCGTGGCTATGCGTATGTGTGTGCGTATGTTGTTTTTTTTCAAATGTCGACTGTTTCTCTCCAACCCTCCCCCGGATCTTTTTTTACAATTCATTTGGGTGCTAAGTGACTATACAAAGGTGTGCTAGAACAATTCTGAGCTTGTTCCATAGTACCGTTTCTGATCCACAAGTCATAAGGAAACAAAATCTGTGAATTGTCGAAAAATCGATTTTGTTAATTAAAAATATCTTCTTCCACAACTACGTTACATATTTCTGCACAACTTACGTGAATATTTCCTGTTTATTTTTCATCGGAAAAAAGCAGCCTTGTAGGCAAGTTGTGAAGGAGATATTTGGAGATAGTAGAATTGGTTTCGCATAAATTTTGACATTATTTTTATTTTTTAAGGCTCGTAAATCAGAAACAGTTTGATGTAACGTTTACAAAATTTCTATCAGCCTACTTTGTCTAACCATTCATCACACCATAATTTTCATAACGATACACCAAACGGTTCCGGAGAAATAATTGAATAAAAATACGACATAACAGACACATACAGACAACGAACCAAATACATAGATCAATTTTTTGTGGATCTGACATGAGTTTTGCCTAAAAATTGTAATCTACCATCGAAAGATCTTGGCGAGAGAAACAAAATGGTAAAAGTTTCATGTCGATAAATAGAAATTGTTAGAGGAAAATAGGCTGCTAAAAGTGATTAGCAGAATGCTTTCTCACGGCGTTATATGATGATAATTTTAACGAAAAAGAAAGTACCCTAAATTTTGAGTTTTTCTTACGAGGAAGCATTTCAGAGAGATTTGGGTCATCTGAAAGGAGGTTTTTCCAACAATATCTGTTTGATTGAGAGAAAATTTTGATATAGTCGGTTTAAAGATGATTAAACTGGAGTCCTTTGTGAAAATTCCCTTCCCCCGAAAGAATCTTCATTTGAATAATGTTTTACGGATTTTATGAAAATTTCGTATCAGCCAATCGATTCAGAATGGCGCATAAGTAAGTTTTTAGGTCATTAGAATTGAGATAAATGAGTCGTAAAGGATGATACGAGGGAAAAATGAATATTAATTCTAATTTTCGACTACTTTTTGAGTTATTCGTTTGAGGAAGCTTCTTATAGGAATTCAGGCCATCTAGACTGAGGTTTTTTTAACAATATCCATCGTTTGGTTGAGACGGAATTACGATGCAGTGGGTTTGAAAAGGGTTAAAATAAAATTTTTGGTGAAAATTTTGTTTTTTTCGGAAATTTGAGATTTGTGAAGACTCAATTGGATTTCGGTATTAACCAATCGATAGATAATGCAGAAAAAACCATAGTTTAGGTCATCGAAATTGAGATAAATGAGTCATAAAAGAAGGTACGAGGAAAAAATTAATATTACGAAAAATTTCCCATTATTTTTTCAGTTATTCTTTAGAGGAAGCTTTTTAGAGAGATTTGGGCCTTCTAGTCTGAGGTTTTTTTAACAATATCCATCGTTTGGTTCAGACGGAATTTCGATGCAGTGGGTTTAAAAAGGGTCAAAATGAAATTTTTGGTGGAAATTTTGATTTTTTCGAAAATTTGAGATCTGTGAAGATTTTATAAAATTTCGGTATTAACCAATCGATAGATCATGCAGAAAAAACCATAGTTTAGGTCATTGAAATTGAGATAAATGAGTCATAAAAGAAGGTACGAGGAAAAAATGAGTATTAAGAAAAATTTCCCATTACTTTTTCAGTTATTCTTTAGAGGAAGCTTTGTAGAGAGATTTGAGCCTCCTAGTCTGAGGTTTTTTGTAACAATATCCATCGTTTGGTTGAGACGGAATTTCGATGCAGTGGGTTTAAAGAGGGTCAAAATGAAATTTTTGGTGGAAATTTTAATTTTTTCGAAAATTTGAGATTTGTGAAGATTTTATGAAATTTCGGTATTAACCGATCGATAGATCTTGCAGAAAAAACCATAGTTTAGGTGACTCAATTCGTGGTGAGACCGTGTGAGAAAAAGATATTTATGTATGAGTCGAAATCTAAGCTGTTTGGCTCTAAAAACCCCATGGATCAAATTTGACTGAGAGCTGAAAGCTGCCAAATCACTGGGCTCTCAGAAATTGGATTCTGTACAACTTGTAGAAAGCCAAAAAATGATAAGGTGACCAGTAAAAGAGAAAGCGTGTCCGGTATAAAACAAGAAACACACACACGAACACGGACAAAGGGGCGCAAAGATGGGTTTCTGGCTGATGTAGAAGACCATTAGGAGGAAAAGTGTTATCTACAATTGATAGATTTTGGCGAGAGGAAGAGAATGGTCTAAGCATTTTTTAGATAAACGGAATTTTGTTGAAGAAAATATTGGATTTAGTACAAAATTTGATCAAAATTTCGCTGGTATGAAAACAAAGCTTTCTCTTTAGAGAAAGCAAAATTGAGTTGAACCTACATTTTCGAGGATTACTACCTTTTTCCCAGAAAATTACCTCCACAGACATTCCCGTGCATTCGCGCAACCTTCTAAAACGTATAATTGACCGTTTCGATCGATACTCATCTGTGCGTGCAAGTGTACTTTGCGCACAGTTTGTCGACTTTTATTATCAAAAAGTGCTCTTTACATGCCGTTCTTGATCTAGAAAAATCAAAAACCGGCGCGGTGCATCTTGCGCATGCGTTGTTATCTGAAAAGAGCAGAAAGCAGAAAAGCATTAAGCATGCTGCACCTGCACGTGCATGGTGTTTACTTTGCAATCCTTCCTAAATTATGTGATATTTACTCACTTTTTCTCAAGAATTAGCGGATTTTTCATCGTGTAATATAATTTGACTAATCTCAGATTCTCAGTAGACATCGAACACAATGCCGACAAAGTCTAAAGTAGTAAGTCCAAAATCTTTACTTCATTGTAATATACTTACCTAAGTCCATAGCTGATTCTTGATGGTTGCAATAACAATTCATAAATAGTAATCAGTGTGCTTTATCTTCATACTGTGATTCAATTACATTTGACTTTGAATTTGATGAATCTTGAATAATACTTGACTATGCTTCCAATTTTTCTATTTCCAGCCTCCAAACAAAGGCCCTGCTCCCAGTATTCCTAAACCTACTGAACCTGAGCAAGGTGGATCTTCTTCAAACAGTAATTTTGAGCACACTCGAACTGCAAGTGGTCTGAGCCAAGAGGCAGAAGATCAATTTGAAGTTGAACTATGTTGGTGTATCCAGCAATTGCAAGCTACTCTCATGGATTCAAAATTGCAGGATAAACAGGTGTACAACATGACAAAAAGTTTGAATGTTTTAAAAAGTGGAAATGCATCTCTGATTAGGAAGCGACAAGTTATGAGAAATACCTTTGGTGACTATCGAGCTAAAATGGCAGATGATGAAAAGAAATTTGGAAAGAGTATATCTGTTGTCAAATTTTCACCATCCAATCCCAAGAAACCAATTGGCAAACCCAAATTTCTCAGAAAAGCTTGTCGCGCAATGAATTCAGATAACAATGATGGGAAAAAAGAAGGTAGTAGTCAAGAAACAAAAAAGAAAGCTCTCATCACACCAGACACTTCTCATGAGCCATTCAGATTTAATTTCACTCAAGATGAGTCATTATGATGCTTTTTGCGAATATTTTTATAACTCTGTAAATAGTTTAATATGTATACAACGATCGAATTATTGACTAATTTATATTTGAAATTATTTTATATTTATACTCCATTAAATAGATTACGTATGAATTTTTCCTTTTCTTTCAATTGCTATTTTCCACCTAGGTTAAAATGTAAGCTATCGCGATCATCATCCGTGAAAGTTTCGATTGTACATTTGTAATACTATCCAGATTCCAAATTTCGATGAAGAATCCTTTTATTTGTGTTGCTTTCTGCACTCTGTGATCACGCTTGATGAGCTGTAGGGTGTTCTAAGGTATATGGCTAGCATTAAAATCCCTACGGATATCACGGTCCTGTGGCGCAACGGATAACGCGTCTGACTACGGATCAGAAGATTCCAGGTTCGAATCCTGGCAGGATCGCAAATTTTTTTGTCACTATTTTCGATGAGCCATTCAATCTTGGACCAAAACCCTTATTGAAATAGTTGATCTCGTGTGATTTTTTATTTTTCATACACCAACATTCGGAGTCAAATATATCAATGAGATAAGCATTTGATTAAAATTTCATTGTAAAAGTTCATTTTGAGGTATAATAAAAAATGTTAAATTGAAGCATCACTAAATTACTAAAATATTTCGTCTCGCACAGCAGTTTTTTTTGATGATATAAGTATTTTTCGAAAGTTAATATGTGGATCAAATATTGACTCATCCTTAAGAATTGGCGTTGCGAAATAAAAGCGTTTTCTGCTATACCGACATCCCGTGTCAGTGGCCCCTGCAAAGATGGCATACACATGGCACCGGTGTATGTAGGAGTGCATAGTTCCGCGTGCCATCCATCAGACCATTCCAGTCATTTTATTATTGATATATATAACCATTGTTTATGTTACGTGGTATGGAATATAGTGGTGCTGGTGGCTCATTATTCTGCGGTAGATTTGTTCGCTGAAGTTCCTAGTTTTGTTGAAATATTGGTGGTGGGGGGCTGGTTGGGGACGTTCGTAATATTATATTGTAAATCAACATCGTGCAGAAACTCATCATCACCAGCTGCTCGCCGAAATCGCGCCCATTGCCCCTGATCGCGCCAAAAGGTGTCATCATCCCCTGCTGTTGAGAGCTGATACAATAGCAGAAGCTGCTGAGGATAAGTGCTAATAATAATAATGGGGGACGACGTGAGTGCAGCTCTTCAGAAAGTGCAGCTGAAAGAGGAAAAGGCAGGCTATCACATCAGAAATTAAATATAGTCCGGGAGGAAGTGGAAAGGGTCGTGCATGGGCTCTTGAAAAAGGCATGCTGCTGGCGAGTCTGATTTGCCGTAAAAGCGGTAGTATTATCAGGCTCCCGGGCACCGGCACCAGGTGGAAGTCGCTGAGGGCCCTGGTTCGTTTTTCGCATCGAGTGTTTAGATTCAAAATTTCGCGTTCTACTTAACTTAGTAATAATAATTCCCGGCTATTATATTGGGTTTCCCCCCAACTCGAGCTTGTGAAAACTCGAGTCTGATGCTGCAGTGATATAATAACCTCGTTAAATCGGTCTCGATTTATAGTGCTTGTCTTTCTGCGTTTTGTTGAGTGTCTACAACCCAAAAATTCTTATTACTCGTCGTAATAATCGGTAAAATGTAGAATCTAGTGAAGTGACACGTGTTCCTGGATGTTGTGGGGAGTGGTGTTAATTGATACTGAATAATTTGCTCCGGAAACTCCGAGTTTCTAAACTAGCAGACTACAATCGACCGTAGACAGTCGACACGTGTCTTCAATTTTCTTCGTAAATTTGGAACGATTTGCAGTCTTGGTTATTTAGAACCAATCCCCACTTATTACTATCGTGAAATTATCCCATATTTTTTATATTGGAGCTATTTTTTAGTCGTTGGCCTTATTGAATGGATGCTCACAACTATAAATGCAGTTTTCTTGCATCTAATAGCACCAAGAACTAACTTTTCTTACGAGTGACTCATACTTGTGGGTAATTCCAAGATGCATATCAGATTTTTGTACTTGCTGAGATTAATGAATCCCAACCGACTGCACCATTCCATTTACTGTTTTTCATGTAGTTTAATGTAATTTTCTGAAGCTGCTTCATAAATTTCCATCATCGTTTCAGAAAAAAATGAAGGACAAGGTAGAGAAATCCCAAAGTAAACAATCCGCTGTCAAGGAAATGAACCCTTGGCCTTCCTATATTCAGGTGAGATATTCATGTGTTCAAGCCCTTCATACATTTTATAACTAAATCACACCATATTCATTTACAGGAAAGGATACAAATGTTTGATAAGTTGAAGGCTAAATATGAAGCAAATCTAGCTTCAAAACCATCAAGTGAGATTACTGTAACGTTACCTGATGGAAAAACGGTACCAGCACAGTCTTGGCGCACCAGCCCATATCAAGTGGCTTGTGGTATAAGCCAAGGATTAGCAGATAGTGTTGTCATAGCTAAAGTAAATAATGAGCTGTGGGACTTAGACAGGCCGCTGGAATCGGACTGTAAACTGCAGCTACTTAAATTTGATGATCCAGAGGCTCAGGCAGTTTTTTGGCATTCAAGTGCTCACATTCTTGGTGAGGCTCTTGAGAGAGTTTATGGAGGATGCTTGTGCTATGGCCCTCCCATTGAAAATGGTTTCTACTATGATATGCATTTAAATGACAAGAGTGTATGCACTGATGATTTCCCTTGTCTGGAAAGTCTCTTCAAAAATATTGTAAAAGAAAAACAAGCTTTTGAACGTCTGGAAATGAGTAAAGAAGACTTATTAGAAATGTTCAAGTACAATGAGTTCAAAGTTAGAATTTTGAAAGAAAAGGTTCAAACTCCAACCACCACTGTGTATAGGTGAGTGAAACGTTTTTATAATTTTTTGGTGCTCTTTTTGATGTGAAATTATTTAGTTTGTAGTCTGTTATCTTGATATCCAATATTTGGATGCATTGCCCCTCCTTGTAGATTGTGAATCAATGTATGATTGTAATTGTTGAACAGGTGTGGACCTCTAATAGATTTGTGCCGAGGGCCACATGTACGTAATACTGGTAAAATTAAAGCAGCTAAGATAACGAAGAGTTCGTCGGCATATTGGGAAGGCAATGCAAACGCGGAAACATTACAACGAGTTTATGGTATCAGTTTCCCAGACTCGAAACAACTCAAAGAATGGGAAAAATTCCAAGAAGAAGCCGCAAAACGAGATCATCGAAAAATTGGTCGCGAGCAAGAATTGTTCTTTTTCCACGAACTGTCGCCCGGCTCATGTTTTTTCCAACCTCGAGGAGCTCATATTTACAATACTCTAGTAGAATTTATTCGCAGCGAGTACAGGAGGAGAGGTTTTCAGGTAGATTTGACGCTTATCTCAATTTATTTGTGTTTCTAACGAGAATTCCATGAATGGTGCATCAATTTTATTATATCATAATTTTATATTTAAACGAATGATTCATCAAAAATTTACAGGAAGTTGTCACGCCAAACATTTATAACAGTAAATTGTGGCAGACCTCTGGTCACTGGCAGCACTACTCTGAAAATATGTTCTCTTTCGACGTGGAAAAAGAGAAATTTGCTCTTAAGCCAATGAACTGTCCGGGTCATTGTATGATCTTTGATGTTCGAAATAGGTAAGATCTCGCCCATTTAAATGCAATTACATATATCAAATGACAGAATCTTTCATAAACTTGTATTGAAATCATCATTTTCTTCTGTATCGTTCGCCGATTCAGATCTTGGCGCGAACTTCCTCTTCGCATGGCCGATTTTGGAGTGCTGCACCGAAATGAGATATCTGGCGCACTGACTGGTCTCACTCGAGTTCGTCGTTTCCAGCAAGATGATGCGCACATTTTTTGTACGAATGATCAAATAAAGGACGAGATCTGTGGTGCTTTGGATTTCCTCGATCACGTCTACTCAGTTTTTGGATTTAGTTTCAATCTTTGTCTATCCACAAGACCCGAAAAGTTCATGGGTGAAATCGAAGTTTGGGATGCAGCAGAAAAAGCTCTTTCGGAAAGTTTGGATGCGTTTGGCAAGCCATGGAAGCTCAATCCTGGAGATGGTGCATTTTATGGGCCTAAAATTGATATCACCATTATGGATGCACTAAAAAGAGCCCATCAGTGCGCCACCATTCAGCTCGATTTCCAATTACCCATCCGATTCGACCTGTCTTACGTCAAGTAAGTCTTAATTACAAAATTTTCACGAAATAGTATTAGTCTCAAACTAATCTGCCGTACAACCTTGAGAATGATTCAGATTTTGTCAAAGATATCATTTTGTTATGAATGAAGAGAAAATGACGTGGCAATGATCAATTATACGTGTATTTCGATAAAACATAGTCCGATTCAACACAAGGAGAAATGTTCTTTTTATCTTTGATAACGCATTTTCAACCTCTTTTTGAGATTATTATGCGGGATCTACAGTTTAAGGTGGGTTCCGAACTTCCGAAGGGAGAAATGTTCCTCAATGGTGTTGGCTACAACTTTCAATAAACAAGTAAAGCCGATACTAATTTATATTAACGTTCATGTTCGATGTACGGGTATATAAATGACATCTCATTGCTATCACTTACGACTAGATTAAAATTGCTTGCTTATCGAATGAAAGGTGACTGAAACTTATAATTCTATTTCAGCGACGCCGGTGAAAAAATCAGGCCAGTAATAATCCACCGGGCGATTCTCGGCTCAGTTGAGCGTATGATTGCCATCCTCACAGAATCTTACGCTGGAAAGTGGCCCTTCTGGTTATCACCTCGACAAATCATGGTTATACCCATTGGTCCATCACTGGACGAGTATGCTCAGGAAGTTCGCGATAAATTTTATGCCGCGGGTTTCATGGCAGAGGTTGATACGGATCATGGTGACACTTTGAACAAGAAAGTGCGAAATGCTCAACTTGATCAGTTCAATTTCATTCTTGGTGAGTCAATAATAATCGAATATGCCCTCCTTTTTCATTAAAAATCGCAAGATACAATCTGCCATCTGTTTTTCTCCAATAATTTTGTTACAAATATGCGGAAGCATTTTTGGCCTTGGTCGACTATTCCATGCTTTGATACTTGATAACATTGCACATGATGTAATCAATATTGATTGCGTTTGCAGTCGTTGGTGAAAAGGAGAAGACTGCTGGAACCGTCAATGTTAGAACAAGGGATAACCAAGTGCGAGGTGAGATTGGAATAGAGGACCTAATCAAAAAGTTCAAACACTTCAAAGAAACGAAAGCTTCCAATTGCGAGGAGAACTTCTGAATTTGGAACTAATAGACCATTTTGGTAGAGATTTGTGCAACTAATATGATTCTTCACACCATCGATTTTTTTCTGCAATATTTTCAATTTTTTGTACATGTTGGATCATTAAAATACCACTTGAATGTAACACTATTCATTTTATTTCGTGGAACCTTGCCAAATTTCATGATCGTCAAGATCTGAACAGTAAACCTGAGCAATTAAAATACTAGATCTCGTTCCACGCTTGTACAGTACTGCCACTGCTACAACTTGCCGAACCGAAAAGGATACCCATTATCAGTAAGGTGATCCAAAATTTCAAATCGTAAAAATTGAATTTGTCATCATTACATCAAACACTAATATTTAGAAACCCAGATTCGCTCACTATTCGGGTGCTATTGTACAGTGCGTCATCACTTTAGAATTTCGAGTAGGCTCACCAGAGTTTTCATCAGTTAAGTTATGGTTCCTTGCAAAAAGTTATTCTTTTACTTCAATTCCAAAATGATCAATTAGCAAAATTGAATAAATTTCAATTATTGCATCATGAAGTATGTCAATTTTTCGATGTTTATGAATAATTCAAATCGAGATTCTTGTATTTCTTGAGCTAATATTTTTATTCAACATTCACTTAGATATAATTTTTACAAATAATCGAGGATGTACTTATACTATTTACATAACCATCGTAAAACCAACGATTTTGGACAAGTTCCCTTTTCCCGCGACTCCATAATGTTATGGATGATGACTATAACCAACTTCCAGTTTAAAAGTGAGATTAATACGATAATTACTCTCGAGTTTCCATCTAACGTATCTTCATCATTGAAGATTGGAAGACTACATCCTCATATAGTAAAGTTAGAAGAATCATTTTTGATATTCGACAGGGAACATATGGTCAATTGGTTTATTATACAATGAACATTGTCGCTACGCAGTCTTCTATTTTATCATTCATGAGATCGTGGAATAACATAATCAAGTTACGTATAAAGTACGCAATAAACATACAAATTATTTATACAATAATTTACATCTTCAATATATTATCAAATTCCAAAAATAAAGTCGAAAACATGCATCAAGAGTTTTGAAAAACATAATTAATTACCAAAATACAGAATCAAAATTCATCGGTTTGATACTTTGGACCTTGTAACGCCTATTTCTGTGAAACAAAAATTGATTCAAGCCTAGAATTTCATGGAAGTCGGGGTCTGCTTCGATTTTTTAACAAAAATTTCATATTTTCCATGAATGATCGCACAAGTACAGATTTCAAACGGCTTATCTGAACATTGTTCAAAATAATCGGATTCATTAACTCGACCGATTCACATGCATGAATCGATCGAGTTAATATATAAGGTAAATTAAACTAATCATTCAACTCTAATAATAATTAAATAATTACTCTCACAAATCGTCTCATTTCCACAATCAGTTTCTTAAAATTATCGTTCGGACAACAACGACATTAATCGGGCAGTTGTGCACGAATATATATATTATAAATTGTGACCCCGACTAGAAGCAACGATGTATAAGAATCACAATCCGTTGACTTCGATACAATATCTAATGATGACGATAAACTTTTTTGAGTTAGAATATCTTTTTTTATTCTTATCCATCATGTCAACTTGAGTATTGTTTATCAGTCAAACGTAATATAGTATTGCTTTGTATGTCCTTGTTCATTTTTATAATTGTTATAATTCACCTTATTACACTTGCCATGTTTATTTCTAGTCATATGAGCCTAAAAAGTTTAATCCAAAACTTTTCAAGACTCAATTCATTAAATTAACCTTCACGGAAGGTGGTTAAATTCTTTATATTGCATATTTTACCGAGATACTATACAATTTGTTTTCTGGATATATCTGTTCACTATTGTATAAAATGATCGGCAACAAAATTGCTCATAATAGAATACCTACATACAAGTGAAAGAAATGCAATAGCACTATAGGAATACGAAGTCTTTTCATTAAATTAGATGTTGTAAAATTCGCGTGATCGGTCAGTCGAGTTCATAAATAATGTCAGTCCTACAAATGTCGAAATTTATAGGTAAAAAGCTGTTTTACAGAGTTTCTTCATGTTCACTTTTGTACTTGAAATATGTAAGTTAGACAAAAGTTAAGGAATGCGTTTTCCTCACACTCATTTTTGTCTGGAAAATATTTTGCCCTAAATGATGATTCTAATGATTCAATAATATAGCAAATTATTCAACAATACGATAGCTTAGTCGGTAATATATTTGTATAAGAGACTCCATTAAATTTTTCTAAAATGTGTTGTTTGCTTTATACAAATATAATCGATCTAAAAATCTTGAAATATTCATGCTTTTTCGTGTGTCATATAACACGAATAGATGCTCGATCAGAAAGATTGAGATTCTTGAAATCGATTTTAAAATATGACAGTTCACAGTCATAAACAGACTAAAATTTGAGATTCTTTGTTAGTAGATTCGATAAGAATCCTTTCAGAATGTATAGAACAGATCGTAAATTCGTAAAAGCCGAAATTTTAGAAAATTTCATGTTATTCTTTAAGCACTTGACCGCGTTATGTTTCTTGAAAATGTGCTTTTCATTTATATACAAAAATCTGTTCCAAATATGTTTCAAAGATTACGCGAGCCATAGTGTGACATTTTGCACGAATAGCTCATACGTTTTTTTGTTGTTGTAATTTTTCCATACCCACATCTTTTCCCCGGTTCAATTGCTCGATTTTCATTTAGAACTCTTCTCCATGCAGTGCCAATTGGATTTGTTTGATGCTCTTAACGAGATTTTACCTGTGAAATTGAGAAATTAAGAATTCAATGAGAAACCATTTCATTTTGATGCACATCATAGAGCACAGTATTATCATGCAAAGATCATAATATAATAATAATGAATTTGAATATTTATTTCGATTGTGATTTCAATACGAGTTTGATATGAAGAATCTCAACCGGTGGTTTTTTTATTCTTCTTTATTACGCGTGCAATAAAATAAATCGGTGACAGGGTGTCTACCGGATTTTTTGCAGGGCAGTAAAGGACTTTTTAAGGACCTTTTAAGGACTAACATCAATCATTTTAAGGACCAAAATGGATCATTTTGAGGAGTGGGTTTCAAGTAAGCAATTTTTTCAGAGTTCAAATGAAATTTCGATTGTAACATTTTCAATGCAGATGTCGATCTAACAGTCATAGTATCAACTAATCAGCACAAAAATCTTGATAATTATTGCCGAATAGGAAGAAATCAGAGTCAGATTTCTGGCTGTAAACTTTTTGTTGAAAAATCACCTGGTCAACAAAAAAAAGGAGAAAATGTATTCGTCTTTATGGCAATATTGGTAATAATCATTCAATGATTGAGGTTTCTCAAAAAACCGCTGAGGGCGATGTAGTGATTGAAAATTGAAGCTGTCTCTCAATTTTAGAAATGTTGCAGTCAGGATGTATTGAACGAATCAAGTATTCCATGTTTTTCGCCACTGAGAGCTAATTTGAGCGGATGTGCTGATAATGACATAGTTTGTTAATGAATTACTCCAATTCTAACCGTGTACCTTTAAGGCTCCTTCAAAGAAATTTTGCTAATTAGAGAGCCCCGCCTTGAAGGTACATGGTTCGAATCGGAGTAAAGTAATATCAAACTATGTCATAATCAGCATAACTATCAGCTGATTGAATTAGCTCTCGTTGGCCAAGTTCATGGAATACATGATTTTAGACGGGCATCCGCGCAGATTGGAATTGAAGGGAATCAGCTTTTGCACACAAATCTCGAAACTTTAAGGACCAAGCTCCGCAATTCAGGACCTTTTAAGGATAAAGACTTTTTAAGGACTTTAAGGACTTTAAGGACCGGTGGATACCCTGAATGTAACATTTATCGAATTGTTTCATATCAAAGCATTGATTAATAGGTTCCTCTTACTTTTTGAAAATTTTCATGAAATCTTTACGGGAAATGGGGCCTATCGGGGTTCGTGAAAATATTTGGAGACCTAATTTTTGTGATATTTGATTTCTCTATGTGAAAAGGTGGGTTATTTGCAGTTCTTAGATTCTGAACTAGAATATTTTCCCAAGATAAATCACATCAACCTACTTCTTACAAGCCTCAACAGTATCACGATTTTTCAAGAAAAAATTATTACTTTTTTAAAAGAACTTCAGGCGAGAGTTCGGTCATCAATTACAGCTTGCAGAGCTTTACTTCCACTCAGCTTCTCACACTACTTTGAAAAGTCGGGAAAGTCGAAGGTTAAACAACATGAAAAATCCTCCGCGACCAATTTTCATCAAGTACCCTCGTGGTCATTTTTCCGAAAGAATCAAAACCATCCGCCGATGGAATTTGAGGTGAAGTCAGTTTTTCGAGTTTGTTCGCCTGTTTCGCAGTTTTTCCTTAATTACTCGGCACGAATGACTTATACCGAAAAATGTGTAGAACAGTTTTTTGTAGGATTTCAAAAGATCTTCAAATGATATGCTCATATTTATCAAAACATTGCGGATCCATCCCAGGTAGTTATAGAAACTTTAAGGAAAAATGCAAGGGATTGATAAATTTCTGCGATGTTTTTCATTCATCTGAGGATCTCACAGCAGTGGCTCCTTGTTTTTGGATAACTAAGAGCACACGATCTTGGAGATCTTCAAAAAATCTACAAAAAAGTATCCCACGACATTTTTGATAAAATTCCCACCTTCCGACTTTTTACGGGAAAACTAGCGAGAAGACAGAAAACCGTGAAAAATACGAATATTTATACATATCATTTGTGATGGAAAACTCGAGAAATTGACTTTATTTCAAATCCCACCCATGGATGATTTTAATCTTTCTTCAAAATTTCCGTGAGGGTCCCTAGGAATTAGTCGCGTAGGGAATTCTTCATGTTGTTTAACCTTCGATTTTCCCGACTCTCAGTGTACCAGTTTAGGATAAAGTAATCAATTTCTGCAAGAGTCGCGGAGATCGTGGTTCTCGACGAAAAATGAATTTGTTACTCTGCAAAAAAGTTAATGAGAAAATCAAAATGTTGTCCAGAATAATCATCAGGAATGCGTCAGAAGTCCTGTACATGTTCAATCAATTTTTCAAAGAGTAAATAGAGTTTTTGATACACTGTGCGTAAAAGTGTATTTTGAGCACAGTTGACGACATTTACTCACGAACTATCAATTATCGTTCGATACACGAGAATAAAACCTGTTTTTCGCATCTTAGTGATTATTCCGACTATCCACTCATATGCGAAAAAAGTTTTTACACCCTTGTAAGTAATGAATCGAAAAAATTAATCATTAGTTATTAATCGTAAGGGACATGAAATGGCAATGATTATTTGAGTTGAGACTTGAATGTAACATTCAATTCATTCTATACTCAGCTATCTCAAACTCCAGATTTTCTCGCATCATACTCATTTGAGTCACCAATGATATTGAGATGACAACCTGATTTATCTAAATTTTGTAAATGATGCGTAAAAACATTGAATTTTCCCACTCGAAAAAATTTCTCCAACTCAACACAATCAAGGATGTAAATATATAAAAAATTTCATCTCACCTCGTCGTCAGCGTTAGCCACAGCAGCAGCCTGTTGCTGTTGACTTACAACCGCAGCAGTATTTGCAATCACAGTATTCTGTTTAACAAACTGTTTAACAGAATTAGATGAATTTGAATCTGACTGTTGCTCTGAGGCTCGCCTCAAAAAAGCTGCTGCAACCTCTTTTTTCGGTGGAACAACGGGTTTATTGGGTGGTACGGGTGGAGGTGCACCTCTTGCTAATGCAGCTGCTGCAGTTGTCACTGTTCCAGGAGTTACTGCAGTTGGTGTACTCGTTGCCAATTGACCTGGTTTTGGTGGTGTTGTAATTGTTGCTGGGGTGACGACGGGAGCTATTACAGGACGCTTTAGGAGGCCCTAAAAACAGAGCAGGATATTCGCGGTTTTTTAGGTGATTTGTTAAAGCCACGTTATAAGACGCTTTGGGGCTCTTTTAGTTTGAAATTTTTCAGCGTTCTGGTAGTTGTGAAAATCAAGCATGTTAGTATTGATGAACTATTTTAAAACTGTACGTCCAAGAAGTAGACCACGCCTTCGTATATCTCACGTCAGATTCTTATAGGAACAGACTATAAGACCATTGCAATGATAACATGATGGAAAGCTCCAAATTTGATCAATTTGTCTCGAATTTGAATTAACAATAAGGAAATCTTGTAAGAGTCCGGAAAGCTAGACAGAAGGATGAAAACCATGAAAAATTTTGCGTATTCGTAAACTTTATTCAAATATTTATCAGACATTATTCCGTCAATATTTCCTCGCACTCTTTCGAGTCCTATCTATCTATACTTTTTTTCAAAATTAGGCTCATCGCTCAATGAATTTTCCAAAAGTGCTCAATATGACAGTTTTTGGGATGGTTGAAGAGAAAAAAATTCATTATGAAGTGACGAGGGAGCTGATGTGAATTTAAATACATTTTGGTCCAATTTGGCAGAATGACCTACATTTTTAAAAAAAATTTCAATCACTTTTGAAACTCAAGATGAACTCCTTACTATCTGAAAACTAGAGACATAGGGGCCCTCATAATTCCAAATTAAATTGATAATTTTCATTCAATCAAGAATTTATTCCTATTCAGACTGGCTGCATATCCGCTCCCAAAACTATTGGGACATCTAATTCCTTTCATTAGAATACACATTTGGTTGTTTAATATGAATGCGAGATCAGGACATGAAAAGTATAAGTTATCTCATAATCACTCATATAAGGACTTCAATTTTTTTAGGAAAATCTGTTTGGTCGAAAATTCTTCAAAATTTTTTCGGAAATTTTCTACGTATCCAATTGCAGATCTAACAAATATCGGTTCCCCATATAGAGGACAAAATAAACGAAGTGATTAACTCGTCTCAGCATTACCAAATTCAGTCTCGCAGCGTTCCGTTGATCCGGTTCCGGGTCGTTCAAATAAAAGATAATTCATGTCTCGAAAATTATAACCCACAACTGAAAGAACTAAATCTCAAAGATGAAACCCAGAGCCGCACGTGCAAATGCCCAACCGTTTCCGAGCTGCAGCTGATAACATTAACATTACGAGTACACCTATATATATATATATATCTTTTTTGAACATGGGCCCATATGAGCAATGTTAATGTCATATTGGGCATTTGCAACTGCGGCACTAGGTTTTACTTTTTTGCGGTAAAAGGAAACTATCTCCAGAGTTTCAGCCAAATCCATGGCCCCCCAACCCCTGATGGGTGCTCCTCGTGAATATGGTGTATATGGGCAATGTAAAAGTTATACTGGCACTACTGGGCAGTTATTTCTACAAGGAAAATCCGTACACCGTATTACTAAATTCAAGTGTTAGTCTATTCTGCCTTGTAAAGCAAGGTTGTAAATTATCCTTGATAGAAAAGTTTTTGGGGAAATGGTTATGAAAAAAAAAAAGAAAAAAAATACTACTGGGGTGAATGTGATAGTGTGGCATGCTATCTCCTTAAATTTCATTTTGATGACTTTCCATTGACGGGGGATGATCAACATAGAAACTTACCATCTCACATTTTTTGCAGCAACCTCTTGAGATCGAGGTTTTTTTCGAGGGATGAACATTCAAATGAACTCCACAGGTTCAATTGTGTATAATATTTTAATACAGAAATAAATCAAGTATAGATACATTCCAAAATAAATGTAATAGTGGCGTACATTAATAAAATACTATGATGTATAGAGTGCAGTAAGTAATATTTTTCAACATAAGCCTTGAGATAAGTGGCGCAGATTGTGCTATCATAATAGAGGTGCGAGTAAAATGCTTGCAGCAGAGCAAAATTTGTGTCGGTATAATAACAAATCATACATTATGGGTCAAATAAAAGCAAGAAGAGAAGCATCTACAGCCGAAAGGATAACAGATGGATAGAGACTGAATCATGCACATAATGAAATAATCTATCATAAGCAAAATTCATCGTACTCAGAGTACTGTGGATGAATTTCAATAGTCCATCCAAACTGTATGGGAATGATTATTGCCATAGCTCCAGTAAAAGCTAAAATTTCCGTCATATAGAGAACTTGTATAATTATTGGCACACAATATAATCCTGACAGTTCTTTGTATGCTACGATGCTTCAGGAATCCGAACCAGGTCGGATTTATAGTTTTGGCAAGTGATTGCCAATTTCATAACCAGTTACTATGAGTTTTACGAAACTCAACTATGTATATTGCTATTATTGAAAATTCATCAACAGCTCCGGTAGATTC
Source organism: Eretmocerus hayati (assembly GCA_029851415.1). NCBI lineage: Eukaryota > Metazoa > Arthropoda > Insecta > Hymenoptera > Aphelinidae > Eretmocerus > Eretmocerus hayati. The sequence goes on from CM056744.1 coordinate 97,268,844, forward strand.
ATCACTCTTATCAATTCTTATAACTTCGTTTGGAATCAATTTGACATGTGTAGCCTAATATCACTTAGAAATATTCATCATCTCTTGATGCTTCTACTGCTGAGACTAGATGAGCATTATCACCTAACAGTAAACATACATGTAAATATACAAATATAGATCGAGCTCAATAACTATGAAAATTTCAGATGAAATTCATTGTTATCCATCTTTAAACTAGAATACTATAATAGTGTGAATTATGCATGAAAAATTGAATAATTTTTATACAAGTAAAATATCGCTCATTTGAAAAATATTCAGATAATTTTATATTTTCTCACGTCAAACAGAATGATATTTCGACAATTTCAATAAAAAGAGTCTGATTCCTTGAACGACTGCTTCAGAATTTCAAGAAAGATGAGAAAGTCTGCGGTTGATTAACTCTAATAATGTCGTAATACAATTGTATTCTAATATTTCTAGACCTGATGTACTTTGAATCTGTGATTGATTTATCATTGAGTATGATGCACTGGAAGAATATTGATCACACAAAAGGATATTTTTCAGACGAAATACTTTCGTCCGCGCAATCTGTACAAATTATACTATAAATGAAAGCAACCACGCTTGAATCAGTTTACACTCTCCAAATGGAGCATCTGAAATGAAAGTTAATCTTCGCAACCTATGCTTCAGTAAAATTCCCGAATTTCAGAGTGTTTTGTTGATTTACCAAATATCGATGAATATAGCTCAGAATTTGAATAAAAAATTTTAAAAAGGTCGATTACACAAATAGTCGAGCGTAATTGCAGTAAATTATCATCTGTTTTAAAAATCTCGAAGGTGAAGGTAGATATTTATCAACACGAACAAATTAAAACTTCTTCCATCAAAATGAATTGGAAACTTTGCGGTCAAACAGATGTTTTCCCAGTGAAATATTAGATGTATCATTATTATGCTAGAAAAATATGTAGAATTTTTTTAATCCTGATCCCGAAAAAATCTAATTCCACAAGATGTACTCAAGATATATAGATAGAAAATTCAGCCTCGTCAAATTATATTCTCTACTAGTTCCTATATGTACAATTGATCATACTATTCCCTTTCAGACCAGAGCACTTCGAGCAGTACTCACTTTCACTAAGATAGAAAAATCATTTTGTGAAAATAAGTACTAGTTACAGATTTCTACAAAAAATGTCATCAGGTTGACAAAAGTTTTGGAAAGATTCGGATAATTAAATAAGCGTTGAGTGGCTAGGAAGATAAGGATATGTTACCTGTGTAACAGGTGCCGGATCTTGCGAAGCTGTTGCCGCGTTTTCAGTAGTGCTTGTGCCAAAAGAAGCACCACGCAAGGCTTGTCCTGGTGTCACAGATCTGGCTATACCTGTAGCTAGGAACAAGACAAAATAGCTCTCAAACTCACTCTCTGCTGTAGTAAGACCTATGAGAAAAAAAAAACACATAATGTAGAAGTGAAAAAAACTCACTCGGACCACTGACAGGAACGCTAGAAACTGTTGCTGTTGGCTGCACAACTTTACTGCTAACCATTGGCGTACCAGCGCCTAAGACTGCACCTTTCACTATGGAATATGAGTGTTATTAAAAATAGAGATTTAATACGATTGATAATATGTATGTTCATTAAATACAGATGAGTTTTTTAATAAAATTCTTACCTGTGGCGGGAGCTGTCACTGCATTGGCTGCGTTCCTTAGTGTCGGCATTGCTGTGAGATTTGCAGGTTTTGCTGGTGGAGGAGGTGGTCCTCCCAAACCTACTTTTCCTCCAATACCACGCAATTGCTGATCTTTCAAAATTTCAAGCTCTGCTTTTAGCTTCTCCAATTCAGCTTGCTGCTCCATTATTCTTTTGTCTTTGCTAGCTATAGTTTGACGTGATTGTGAACGTTCTATTTCAAACTGTGCCTGCTGTTTTTCTACTTCAGCTTCCATGAGTAACGACTTTTTACTTTCCTCTTCAAGTCCTTCCGCTATCGAATCTGTACGGATCTGTATCAAATAAAATTTGAAAGGTCAATCTCTTGACAAATTGCAAAATTCACTTAATCATTAATTTCGTTTGAACTGTAACATTTTAAACCGAACAAAACGAGAGAGCATTGAGTCTCATACATCAAAATCGTAAGTCAAATAACGTCTTACGGATCGAAAAGTGCATGTTTTTCTATTCATGTGCTGACAAGATCACGCAAGGGCTAACTTCACGAATCACGCACACTGTTCGCTATTCTGGCTCATACAGAAAAACATGGCTTCGTTGCAGTTGGAGAAAGATTGACCAAATTGTCTGACATTCATATATCATTAGTGCATGAAATTTCTCGATCACGCGTACAAGAATTTTAAAGTACCTAAACGTTTCCATGGCTTACGGGACCGGAAACAAAATCAGATGTCTAAATTTTGGTCTTCAACAACTGCAGATTAGCATGAAAATAATTTGGTGTGAGATCGCAACAGTTTAAATCAAGTATCCTCGTAAATCCATGAAAGTATTTTCCTTTTTCTCATCAATATTTCGTGAGAGAAACAGATATTCTAACTACTAACCTTCTCTTCACTAAGTATTTGAGCCAAATCTTCGGATCTTTTTCGTTCTTCGATATATTTCATTATAATTTTTTTCCTCTCTGCTAAGAGTACAAGAACGATCTGTTTGTGGCGATTCTTTTCTTCTTCTAATACATCATTTATCCTTTGAACTTCACCCTCCAAGCGTTTTTTCTCCATCTTTTCCATTTCTAATTCTTTCCTCAGTCTAGTTCTTTCTTTTTCCAAACCATATGTTATATCATCGCCTTGAGCCGTATCATGCTCATGTTTCTGTTTCTCTTCTTCTAACTCTCTGATTACCTGGAAAAATTGTCGATTCACAAGTTTTGAGACGCGTGAGGATGAATTCTCGAAATTATACAAATCTGCTTCATCATTAAACAATTCACATCAAAACCGTTTTCTAGAATTAGAAGAACACAATAAATATCGGAAACTTGAGCCAATGATATCAACATGGCTGGGTCCTTATCATCTTCGTCGTCTTGTGCCCGAGAAATCGGATAAGCGAATCGAAATTTCAACAATGCTGAGCAAAGTAGAAATTATTACAGAACATTCTGAATAGTACTTATTTATTATAAGTGTGGTAGTGATTCCATTTGTGAGATTATAAATTCGTGAACAATAACTCATGAGAGGAAGAGTACAGAATACATCTAGTTTGACCATCATTTGTGTGGAAACTAATTAATCAAATACTCACCGTACGATGCCTAAACTCTGCAGCTTTCAGAATTTGTGCCATATGACTCTTCATATTTCTCTGTCGTGCAACAAGAGCCTCCAGAGCAGCACCTACATTGTCCGATGGGCTACTCTGTGAAGTAGGAGAACTACTTATTAAGACTACATCTCTAGCTAGAGCTGCATGAGGATCTGAAGTTCCACTTCTATATCTTGAGTTTAGAAGATGCTTCATTTTTTCTGACTGTAAAAGAAGGATACATCAAGTTTGAGGAGTTTAGTAAGTTAGATTATGTTTGTTAAATTCTTCACATGGATACCGCAAGAAGTTTACCTTTAGTGCAGCGATGACAACATCACGAGCTTGCAGTTCACCTTCTAAATAACCGAGCAACTTCAATAAATCTGTTTTACATAACTCCATCTTTGGGTTTCGCTGTGAAAGAGATAACTTCTTATTTTGGCTATCCATAAGAGGAGTGAAATTCAGAGTAAGAAACCAGTAAGATGCTCTAATGAAGATGCGTTCTCACTGATGCATGTCAAGTTAGCACTACTCTCGAGCTTGTTTATATGCTGAGTCATGAATAAATTTGAGAACTACTTTGCTAATTCTCAATTAAGTGTGAATGTCTGACAGCATTATTGTTACACACTTTGACATCTAGTACTAATGGTGATAATTTAAAGCTATATTATGACGGTTTATGACATTCGCTTTTGAGACTCTGCAATGACAATGGAAAAATATGTTTTCCATTGACAAAAGCCACGGCTTATACACCACTCTGCTAGTAAATGAAGATAGTTTAGTACATTACTCAAAACAAGTCAGAGTATACTAAAATGTATGCATATGTCTTGCTTTTAAATTGAAATGTGGGAATAAGCCAGAGTGAGTTACTAATGGCGAAACACTGTGGGAAACATACACAAAGGTAAATACATGTGTAAAAACCCACAAAAGTCTTGATTAGATTAGAATAACTTAAAATGGCAAAGAGCTTATGGCTATGCCCATTCGGTAAATTGATATTTTGAGAGTAGAAAGAGCAAGCCTTCAAGAAAGAATCTAGCAATTTGTCAGAATGGCAGATGATACATTACAAAAGTAAGGAGAGACAAAGAAAAGGTGGATCTTTCAATATCCATCTTATTCAACTAACAATTCCTTATAGAACCCTTAAATGGGGACCATCTTGAAGCAAAAGTGTCAAAACCATGCATATAAACAAATGAAAATAAACTTTGACAGCCAAGAGCCTCTTATTCATTACTTACCTTTAATGTGCTAGAGGAGCTCTTGTCCAAGGGTTCAAAATTATTACCCTGAGCCTGCTGAGTAAACAGAGTACTATTGGGCTGCAGCTGGGGTGGCCCATTGGCCGCTCCACCCTGGCTAGCCATATCAGCTACTGCTCCAGGTGACAATGACGTTTACACAATTTTTACACTCCCTAACAGCGTTTTTTTCAATACAAAATCATAAACTCAACATTCATTACGATTCTTTAAAAGATGACAGGGGTAAACCGCACCCCCTGGATCGGTTGCTGTGGTCCATCGGCTCATTTTTGATCTATCTGTGAGTATGTTTATACAAGTTTCTCGGGGCGGAGGGACGCTTCTGCTCCGGGTGTCTTTTGGCTGCGAAGCGCTAAAAGTGCATGCTGCTGCTATGATGAGTCTCGGTTGGCTTCTCGCGAATTCGCGATGACGATGATGATAGATTCTGCAAAAACCTCATTTTCGAGGTGTGAATTCGCGGGTGGTTACTGATCTCTGTCAATTCGCTCAAAAGAATCACTGAATACGACACCACGGATCTATCTTTCTTCCAGGATTATACTAACCAGCACTGATGAAAAGGGCTGGCTGGAACTGAAAAGCTGTGTTTGTGTGTTTGGAGATCGCGCGTGCGCCTCGTTTTGACTTTCTCTCATCTCTGCTTCACCCACGTTCGTCGTTCATTGCACCCGCATCAAAAGGTAGATGAGTTGCACATACAGATCTGTATGGAAAGGCTTTGTGCCGTCATTGTCCCCTTCTTTTATGCAATGTGCTTAGAGTTTAATGATCAAATAAATGAAAATATGGTGAACGAAAAAAAATTTGAGCCAGCGAACAGAGAAAAGCGAGTCAAAAATTCTTCCAAGACGTACAACTATTTTGTGCTTGATCTGTTATAGAATTGATTCTCAATTTTTTCTCTGAATAATTGATATAAATGTATCTGTGTCATCCTATTGTGTTGTTGATCCATGAGTCCCTAAAGTGCACTGTTCTGCATAATTACCTTATTGAAACGAGGATTAAAAAATGGATTCCTAATAAATGTATTAAAAATGACTTTATTTGTCAAAAGTCATCGGTGTTACAATGAGAATGATGCCTGACCAACAAGTAATTAATACTCCAATCAGAATATATGAAAATTTGTTAAACCATTGGCATATATTGAGAGAATTGTAGAGGGAGTATTATTTGTCTGTGATGGAATTTCAGCATACACCAATGAATCTTGTGAATATTAAGTATTCGTGATCCGAGATTCTAGTTGATCTTATACTCTAAATTCATGAAAAGTATTTGACAATAAATTCAATAATTTACTCTCAAAAATTAATCAAGAACCTTGCCAGAACACTTGTGAAATCAGACAGCCGAATAGCTTTTTGACGAATGGGTAACAAATCTGCTTTACTACACTACTTACAAAACAATACAACAGCATATCAAGTACATTAGTCGTTAGACATTGAATCATCAGAAGTTGAAGATATTCTCATTCGTTTAGGAGAGGATATTAGACCTAGGAGTATACAGTCTGCCTCTAATAGTGTTACATCTTTGGTGGCTCCTAAAAATCTTGTAGACAGTTCCAGACTCTTTATTTTCAATCGTACTTTGGCTCCACGAACATAGTCACTGTAACAAAGTAATTCCATTCATTGTCTACCCATTTTAGGATTTTTGTATGAAACTCAAGATGCGGTACCTGTCATATTTAACTGGTCTTGGACAAACACAGTGGAATTTCCAACCAAAATCTATGTACAGATCATTGTTGATGACTTCAAAAATTTTTCCTACAACAATTTTATTTTCAGGATCACCCAACTGAAAACCACGAAAATATGATCAGAATTGGATAATAAAATTCATTTCAAATCACATTCTTACATGCATCAGTTTTGAGTGTCTCAGTAAGGTAGCAAATGATCTTCCAGTATTTGCCATTTTTGTCTACAGGCCAACTATTTCTTCAGCACTTTTCTGCACTACAGAGGTCAAGATCCTTATTGAAAAGCATCTGAAATTCGTTTTACAAAACTCAAGTTGCGACAATCCAATTGACTTTGTTTGCATCGGCGTATCTAACCTCTTTCGATACTTTTTTCGGCAGCGGCTCTTTTCTTTCGGCTGTCTGCTGGCATAATATATATATATATTATACACTACCGGTCATTAAGCTCGCCCAAAAACTTTTTTCTCAATTTTGTGAGTTAAACTACTCGGCTCTATTTGACCGTAGAGGACTCTTCCGGGGCTCGTTTAGAAGGTTTTTCCACGGACTTTAAGATGGCATTATCCATGTTCATCCGCCCGGACCCGGATCTTTCCTATTTGAGCCAGAGACCCTCTAATCTCTGTTTGAGCTTGGAAATGTGTCAATTTCGACGATTTTTGGGCTCGTGCCAATTTGAGACATATAAATGTTCCAACATGGGAGTTATGAGATACAAAAGTACAAGTCTAGAGCTTCAAAATCCGTTTTTGAACGTCCCTCAACGCCACTTCCAGTCCGAGCTATGACACTTTCTCTGAGGGAAGATTTTTCGCAAAAACTAGCACCTGTATTCAAAAATGACGAAAAATTCACTTATTGGGGCATATTTTAAAGTTTTCTCGTTTTCTCGATCAAGATACAGATGATAGATGACAGAAATGATGATTATACTCCATAAAAATGCATCTCTGTATCTCTCTCGAATTGGAATGCTGTTTTTTGTTAGAAATCTCCCCTCAGAGAAAATGTCATAGCTTAGATAAGCAGTGGCGTAGAAGGACTTTCAAAAATAGATTTTGAAGCTTTAGACTTGTACTTTTGGGTCTCACAACTCCCATATTGAAACATTTATGTGTCCCAAATCAGCACAGCCCACGAGATTCTCTCAAAAATCGTCGAAATTGACACTTCTCCAAACTCAAATTAGAAAGATCCTGATCCGTGCGGATAAAATTGGATAACGCCATCTTGAAGTACGCAAAAAAATCTTCAAAATGAGTTCCAGAAGAGTCCTCCACGGTTGAGTAGAACCAAGTAGTTCAACTCACAAAATTGAAAAAAAAGTTTTTAAGTGAGCTTAAACTTTTGACCGCTTCAATTATTTTGCGCGTGACCTGTGTTCCGATTCCATATATTGTACGAATACGGTGTACAAATGTGGAGCACATCCGATAAAATTTTTTTGATGATCTTTATCTCTCCTAGAATATTTTCATAAATTACCTAGTCGGACTTTTACCATTTATGATGTTGTAAATTTATCATTGTGTGCAAAATTTACGCACCATCTAAGATAGAAGAAATCGGTCGTATGATTGATTGTGAGTATCACTTATTACTCAGCAAACGCTTTAATTTAGAGAGTATATGTATACAATAAGAAAAGGTAGGAGAGAGATTATCATTCCCTATGGAATCCTTGGATTAGAATAAACATGTGAAAAGTAGGTAAACTGGAGAAAAGATTAGACTAAGATCATCATCTACTTGCACTTTTATTCAAGTTGTATTTACAATGTGACACACACATATTATCACTCAATATAATTCAATAAATATTGGAAATGTATACCGATTAAAGAGGTTCTTCATCTGTTCAAAGACACTGGGTACAAATAAATTTACAAGCCAAATGTGCCATGAGTGTAGAATGCACAGACATAAGGTATATCAATGACATAAATCACAAAGAACAATCATCACTTTCACCAATTCAAACCAAACACATTACAGGAAAACATTTGAATGAAACCAAAAAGAATGGGAGAAAAAGTTGGTGCTGGTAATTACTGGGTTTAATGGCTCTCTGAAACTCTGAATGATATTACATCTAAACAAGCCTGCATTAAACCTTTCAAAATTTAGAGCATACACTCCAGACCCACTTTTTCGGAGGTAAAGCTCACCTGGTCCAAGTTGTTTTAGACCTGATTCTGAATTTCCTTATTACAAAGTATTTTCCTGATGTACATACATTTTGAAAATCATGAGACTAAAAGTAAACTTGTAAATAAGTAGACATTTTACATTGTACCCAATGTATTATTGCACTAGTAATTCTCTCAACTTTTCTAAAAGTAAAATGAAGTAGCCCCCAATGTGAATTAGAATGTCATCATGGTAATATTAAAAGAGAGCATTATGGAAGAAAAAAATAAAACGATCACTATTTTTAAGTGGTACTTTCAATCCAAAAACAGATATTTTTATCCAATATTATAATGATGCAAATCCTATCACATTCGATTACCTCTCTATCCAATAATGGATTACCAATATAAGAAATGCACATTACAGGGCGGTATGAACAAAAATTATTTGGGGTCATTATAAAATTCATCTTCTCACCATCACATGATTCACTTCTGAATGATCAAATTTTCTTCGTGTAAATTTTCGCGTCGTGAATTTAGACAAGGCGATACTTAGAAAAATACGTCTTGGTGAAGACATCTTATAGTACTTTGGCACTGAGAATGTGATATATAAAGTATGTATAATTGGCCTTTTCGATGTTTTTGCAAACCTTCATATATGCTTATATGAAAAGGAAAAATTTTCATTAGGGTGTCAAACTTCTTTACAGCAAAAATATTGGAGGGTCTCAAATTCAAGTCATAATATAACTTACAGAACATATTATTAGCTCAATTGCAATAAAATGATCGATAAACTGCTTCATTTTAAGAGTAGAAAACCTTAGCACAAAGCCCACTCCACAGCGAGTCGGAAGACCGGGGAAAATGTGGTTCGAGGAAATAAAAAAATTTCTCCAGGATGTATTTCTAGACACGATCCCATTGTCGTTCTCCCGCAAGAATCAAAATCGTTCGTCGGTAAATTTTGAAATAAAGTCAGTTTTTCGACTTTTTCATTATAAATGGTGTGGAGAGAATCGTCACTTTTTCGACTGTCTGTTATCTTCGTGATCTTGCCACGACAACTTGGAAGCGATAAATTTATCAAAAAATGTGTATTACGAAATTTGGGGATTCTACGAAGATTTACAAGATTATGTACTCCTTTATTTACTCACAAACAAGGAACAGACGCTGTGAGATGCTCAGATGAAACGAACAATCGAAGGAACTCATCAGTTATTTGTAGTTTTTCCCGCAGTTCATTCTATTATTCGAAATGGATCCGATTTTTTATTAATGTTAGTATGTACATCATGTTGTAAATCCTCTTTGAATCTACAAAAAAATGCTCTTCACATTTTTAGATATCAAAACTCATCTTTCCGGAGTTGTCACGGCAAAATCACGACAAAGACTAAAAGCAGAGAGCAAAGACTGAAATAGATACGGGTTTTTCCATATCATTTAGAATAGAAAAGTCGAAAAATTGTCATACTTGGGAATTTCCCGACGGATGATTTCGATTCTTGCGGGTTTTCTCATCTTTTTAGATCGTGGGTTCATGTACGAACACAACTCAAAGGAAATTTTTCATTTTTTCATACCTCAACTTCCCGGGTCCACCGTGACCCATCTGTGTAGTTGTAAGAAGATTACACAGAGTTTTCTACCATATTTTTTATGGGATTTGAATATAGAACAGTTTGAAAGTGGGGAGAAATTTACAAGTCAATTGCATAGAAAAGGGGGAGGGAAAAAGAGGTAGATAGTCAAGTCTGTGATGAATGTTCAGAATCGAAGTGGACTAACTTCACTCCTAAAGAGGGATCCAAGTTCGTCTTGAAATATCTCCTGCAGTCAATTTTGTGAAGTAATTCCTTCCACTCTGACCTAAGATTATTCATTTTACAAATGTATTCAAACATGTTTTGGAGGCGTTATTCAGATGTATGCACAATACAGGTGACCCTCCGCAATCGCAGATTTTCGTGAGTTTCGTTTATTCGCGGGTAGGAAGATGGTCCCGCATCTCAATATCTCCATAAGAGTAATTCGGTGTTCGCGAAATTCCGTATTCGCGGTTAATTTTCTTGTAACGTAACCCCCGTGAATACGGAGGGTCACCTGAAATGATTTTTACCTGAATTTAAACGAGAATTTTAGCCTTTTTTGGTTTTGAGTAACCAAATACTGGACTACATAGAATTTTTCATACTCTCGCGTTGAGAACTTGGGACCATCATACAATTTTGATGTGTATAAAATATCACATTTTTACATCGAAAATTGTCTTCATTTTGTACTAGGGTATGTGCATGGAATCGTCAAAAGTGGTTCTCACAACGAACTTTTCAAATGTTGATGACGAGGTTGATGATCATCAATCTCTACATGTGCAGCTGCCATTACTATTAGTGAAATATTCAATTTGCTAGAATTGAGTTCACACTTGTGAAAGAGAAAATGGACCTACATTTGATATTCACTTGCTTCCTTATGGATTGATATGTTTGTAAACAACTGCGTGGCTATTGATTAGATATAAACAATCCATCAATTCGTATACATATTTCAACTCACCACGATCGTAAAGTGTATCGTTGATTCAATTTTCTCAGTAAGCGCCTCAAAATGGACAACTTTTTTAAATATTATATACAGAAAACGGAACAGAGACCATCGGAAAATAATCAAGAACCAAAATATCACCGTATTCTATCGAAGAATGTGTCAACAAAATTACTAATCGTATGTCAGAAAGACTACCACGAGGTAAAAATTAGACGTGAACCATTTTACGATACAAATATATGCACCGAATAAAAAGTACTTACTATTCTATTGAACGGTATTCAATATTTTGATGGCAAACTGAAAGACAATCATCTCAAGATTGATGCTATATGATCAGTTGGTGCAAAATTATTTTAATTTGAGATGAATAAAAATCGAGTCTGGGCATTCAAATTTGATCGAATATTTCCGCTCGTGTGATTTTCGCAAATTGCGCAACAGTCACTAATTTAAAAAATCGGTTAGAAATCTGCTTTGTTGAGCATTCATTCACAATATTGTAGTGGAAAAATCTATCCGAGTACAAAACCTAGCGCAAATTATTCGAGCTCAATGTCGTTAACTATTACCAAGAAATGATTTTCTACACAGTCTTTCTGTTTTATCACGTACTGCAATAGATGATTGTTTTTTCAATTGCTATATCAGTACTATTGTGAAAATGGTATCAAAATACCAAAAGAAAATGGGGTTTTCAACCATGCAGAATAATTTAAAAATCTGAAAAATCATTTTGATCGGACTTTGATCGATGAGAAACCATACATTGTATTTCTCTCAATGTACAACTTCAGAAGTTGATTAAGGCAGTCTTTTAGATAATCGATATTCTGTTGATTAATTGTACACCCTTAAAATCTAATGTGTATTAAAGTTATCCAGTTAATAACTGGCAATATCAATATATACTTTTATAAGTACCATCTTCTAAAATCCGTATCATTGATTGATGTTTGTATAAGAGTATTGCAAATGGTTTACGTATTGAAGTTAATAAGTATTCTGTATCACTGGACGTATCATTCAACGAAATAGATCGTTATCAATTTCGGAAGACAATAGTTTTCCATACGGCATAAGTACTAATCGTAATATGAATCTACAACGCGTAAATTTTCTCAAAAAATCTTAACTGAGAGAGAAATAATATAATTATCCGATGTTATATAATGCAGGACTTTCAAAGTTTTTCCCCAAGAAAAAAATAAAAAAATAAAGAATTACCACCTCAAAAATTTTCATGTACAGATTCTTTACACTATGACTTTCCTGAAGTAGACACGTGTTTAAAACGCTCATTTCTACTTAGAAAGAACTTTTCGAGCTTCAAAGTAAGACCACCATTAACAACCAGGCATCTACATTTCTGTGGAGCTTACATTTTTTAGTTTTATCAACACAACTGTGATCTTGAATATTGGAGGTGGAACTTACCCGGAAGCCTTTGATTTCAGGGCTATAATTAAGAACACGAGGATTACAGTAGAGCGAGAAAAGGTCTTGCTGATGCCTCATCTCATTCCTTACCCGCTAAATAATTTTGATGTCAAGTGTTGGCCTCTTGGCACCCTGTTCCAGAATCCAAGTTACTTCTTAATTGTATCAACAAGTACGAGAAAATGAACGCGTAGTCTTACAAAAATTACTCAATACTGAAAATGGGGAATATCAAGAATAATTAAATGCGACTCCTGGGAGACATATCTGGATTACTCAGTCGTGGTACAAAATTACCCTGTCAATACTGTCTCGTCGGCACCCATGACTCGGCCAAAGAATGTCATACGTACGTTTCTTTTCTATGAAATTCATGAGCTCTTGGCAACTCCTGTCTACTCACAGTTCTCTATCTGTGCTCATTTTAGCTAATGTAGCGACTTTTTTGATCGAAATAGAAACGACTTACTAGGGTCTTACTCACTGAGAGTATCGTGGTGATAAAGAATGTTGTTGGCGCAATTTTTTCGTATCTGATTGAGATAGATCTCAAATGACGATGCACCGCTGAGATTGCGTAATTTTACGCAAAGGCATACCTTATCAGGGTAAAATGCACAAAGAGCGTTACTCAAGATACCGACGTTTCAAAATTGTCGAAACTAGGACCTCAACAATAGTTGGTTTCCATGTTATGATGAACATCGACAGTAGCGATAACGCGATGAGCTGATAAGGTGATATCCGTTGTGGGCGAAGGCGGAGCCACGATCGTACCGGTAGTCGAAGTCGAGTTGGCCGGAGAATCGAGAGTCGCGCTACTGGTTGACTGCACGATATCAAATTCCTTGCTGATGCTATTTACACTACCTGCGAGGACGAGCAACGGCTCCGAAAAGTTTTGATGCTCAGAATCGTCGTGTGGGGTCATTGTACTATAGCCATGATCACTGTCACCTCCATGTGGCCTCCTGTAATTTTTCAAATTTTTTCCCCATTAGCTTCGATCATTTCTGTGTCTGTCATATACTATTAGTAGAGAACTAAAGTAGTAGTAGTAGTAGAACATCGGATATTGATGAAAAATTATGCCAAAGCTTGCGAAACTCATACTACCTTTTTTTTTTAAGTAGAAACATGGAAAGAATTCACACTTTCATACTTTTTTCGAAGTAATTATCAATATGGGTTTTACTGAAATGAGTTTGATGTAAAAATAATGACGAAATCGCTCTAGACATTGAAAATGAGCGATTACGAGTCTTCCAAAAGTCCCGATTTACATTTGTCCAAGAAAACCGACTTGTATTAGAGACATGGTGTAGGATTTGAGCACACTTTGGTATCACGAAACTTACCTGTAATTTGAAGATACTCTGTACGGAGAGATGGGCATTACAACATCGCGCAACAATGCAGAGTCCATACTGGCCTTGGCATCGAGGTCGGATGGGTCAATGTCGCAGTCGAGATGTGTCATTCGTAACGTATCCGGAGAGTTATGGTTGTGCAAACATTCGTGTTCAAGACCAGTGGGAACTGAACGTAACCGGTAACAAAACAAACCGGCTCCAAATAATACAACAATGCTGAGAATACCTCCAGCAAGCGGTCCAACCGATGGCCACTCCTCCATTATCAGTTCCTCCGTGGCTTGCGAATCTGCATAATTTATATTAAATGACATTTTAATTTTTATAATTGATATTTTTTAATGAGATAAAAATGTCATTGTTACATCTCATTCACAAAAAATAAGGAAGGATAACGAACAATTTCATCGTTCTAAACGACAAACTGCCTTTGAAGAAAAAAATTTGAAGCATCTAAAAATTTGATCAATAAGCGGTAAAGTGCAATAAGAAAATAAAGTTAAAAAACCAACAAAATTAGAAAGAATATATTTTTGTCCAGAAAAAAACTCACGGTAAATAGCGTCGCCATAGGGTATGTTGGCTCCATATAAACCACGGAAACAGAGAGCGACATCGGTACAATATGGCTCAGGCAGTACAGTCGGAAGTACTGAATCACCTCCGAGCTCGCACCATTGACAACCGACAACTCCTAAGCACTCGGATTGCGTTGAAAAAGAACGACACGAGTTAACCTTGCAGGAGCGCACAAGTGGATTCGTTGTCGAGGCGAGACTGGAACCCTGTTCTGGAGGTGCCTCGCAAGCTTCAAGTTCAATTTCAGGGTCGGCGGTCTTGCGCGCCCTGCAATCGCTCGAATATAGGTAACATTCGCAAGGGCATTCGCAGTCAGTCTGTTCCATCTTGTCGCAAATCAGGCACGAGCGACTAGACTGTGGGTACAAAAATATATTATTGATCTACTCGAATGCGATTTTTGGGATCGGATAGAAAACTGAGAGCTCATTAACAAGATGGTTCAATAACGTACCTCGCTACAAGGGCAGAATGCATCGGGCAATTTGCAGGTCGTATTTACTATACCGAGGAAAGCATTAGTTCCGGGTACGACTGCAAGTTGATACATGACGCAATGTTCTCCATGAACGATATTTGTAAGAACTTCATCCAGACTAGTGTTGAACTGATAGTAGCGTTTACTTGTGCCATCCATATGGCTGGAGCACATTTTTTTGGCTACAAAAGCATCATGATTAAGAATGTCATTCGCAACAAGTCTCTCTTTGTTTGTCAAGTGCTGCCCTTCAACTTTATCCGCTGGCAGGAGCAGTGTCGGATGATAGATGAGGTATCCTAGGAAAAGAAATACATTCATTGATTATAAAAATGCATATTTTCTTGTATCATCAAGCGATATGAACATACCCTTGTCATCCATAAGAAGGCATCTAACGGTTTTCTCGCTACACACGGGAAATAAACTATGTAACATTCGAGCAATATAGCCCAAAGTGAAATCCACTCCCATGATAGCAACAATGGGATCCTTACTCGAATGAAACCCAACAGAGCGACCCTCGTGTATTGCATGGCTCAAACTCACAACAAACCCTGAACCTGCTGCATCGAGATAAGCTGGGCTGAGGACCAATTGGCCAGGATGTCGCACTGCTCCGGCGTACCACGGTCGACGTTTCGGATCCAAGTCCGAGCCGAACATGACACCAGGATATACTTCCAGCACGCCGCTCTTAATTGATACAAGGTATCTTGCAACGGAAATGAAATAACAATATAAATTTTGCTTCATTTGCTGTGAGTATAAATTAAATAATTTATCATAAAAAAGTCAACTAATCATGCCTACCTCTGCGCGATGAAATCGCTGAGAGGACTATTACCCTGTTGATTTTTAAAATGCTGGAGTATTTGTGCAAGCATAGCTACTTCCGCTTTGACACTCTCCTGTAAACCAGGATTTGTAAGCAGTCTTGTGGTATCTTTAAGATAAGCCATGTAACTCTGAACTGTAACAGCTGGTGAGCTTTCCATAAGCTTAGCTTGTTCGGCTGGTGATTTAAAGCACCAAGGCGACAAATAGAGAGTGGCTGAGTCAAATGAAGCGAGCCGGCCGTTATACCAGCACAGGCCATCTCTCGTTTTGGTAACAAGATCCAGTCGATGGTGAAGGATATTCAGAGATTGAGTAGGAGAAGACCTCGCAAAAGGTAGACGTGTTGAGTCTTCGTCAGGCCGAGTAGCTATCAGGCACGCCATCAAATCGGAATAATTTAGGTGACGCCAGTATATCTGCTTTTTTGAGCCCAACAGGGACGTCACTTCGACAATGCCCTCTGGCTGATCGATCATACTGTTAGGAAAAAGATAATATGAAATTTCAGTCACTTTGGGTTAGACAGAAATGAGAAAACTCTAATATACTGATAGAATTGTTCGGAAATTTAGTGGGGAATTGAATATGAGATAGACAAATTTTGAATAATACCTCCAAACAAATGCACAAAAGAAGTGGAAATTGGGTATTCTATCTTTTAGGATATCTTTAGGATATCTTCACTCACCCAATTTCAGTCATAATCTTCTCATCTAGGTTTTCGATATCATGCAGATACACTTTTAGTGGTTGTTCGTCAATTTTCTCCATTCGCGGGAATTTCTTATGCATCCAAACTACTCCTCTCTTGTCAACTAGCAGAGCATGGACCTGATGAGCTCCCGACTCGAAATATGTTATGGCCTCAACAAAATCATGTAGTTTCACATTGTAAGACAGAACGGCAGTGTCGGTTATTTGACCAACTGATACCGTCATAGACTTGCTGTAGGGTTCAAAGTATGGATCTGAGACATAGTATGGTTTCGTGTCTTCTTTGTTGCACTTTGAACCTGGAATTAGAAGCAATGAAATGAAAAGAAAAAAGTATTCCAGCCTAATATTAAGAATATCATTTTGAACTATGATCAATATCATCGACAAAAGTATTCTCAAGAAAGTTTACAAACATGGAAAGCAATCTTGTCAAAACTGTAAGCATGAACTTTATCAATTAATTATGTATAACTCTATTTTCATGGGTCATTTGGGGCAAATTTTTGGAATTCAGCTCAAAAACTTGAAAGTACTTGTAAAAACAGTGCCTAGAAATAAAAAAAAAAACGAGAAAACCACAAGCTATACCTGCAAACAATTTGGCAATTTCAAATCCCAATATGTGCTGTGTTGGTAAAGTGATGACTGTTCCATTAAATGCACGTTCCTTGATATTTATACGAGGCTGTTGATTGGATAAGATCAAAACTGTTCTGAATAGTATATTGACACTTTTGGTTTTCATAGATTCTGTAATTCTCTTGATACTTGAGGAATCTTTCATGTTGTTTGTTAGATGAATCAGTATGACATCTCCAGTGATATTTTCGACGAAATCTGCCACATTAAGTTTGAAAGTTTGATTATTTGAAGATCTATCCAATGAGTCAATATGCTCATCCAATCTGATTTTATGAATATCTGTGGCTTGAGGAAGGCCTTGCTCTGGACACATAGCAGATCCACTGCCTGCAAGTCCAATGACTGTCACACGATCAGTATCTGATAGCATATGAACAATGGTTTTTGCTATGATTTGAGCATGAGTTACGTCCTCATCAGACATGAATCCGGAGTAGTGATCCATTAGAAGTATGACATTTTTTGAACGATTACATTGAGACAATAGAAGAGGACCTATATTATGTGCTAAACTTGGGGGACCGCACATAGTACCTGGTTGGCTCACCTAAAAGTAAATGTTTGTTGGGTCATGTCATTTAAAAATGTATGCACATTTTAAAAAGATTTGGAGACCAATGTTCCTTGGGTTCACTCAATATTTACCGGCAAAATATCCAAATTTTTCCAGTCTTGACTGTGGAATTCCGTGGAAAGTGCATCAGTAATTTTTGAGCATATGTTCAGAGGCCTATTTCCCAATTGATTTGTCTCATAACTGCCATGATCCTTGTGTACTAGAATTGGCTGAACAAGACTATGACTCTGACTCAAAATATCTGTATACTTCTTCAACTTCTCATTCAAATTCTTGGTGATTTCATCTAATCTAGCCTTCAGAGAGACTACTGAATCAACAAAATCAAGCTTATCCAACATTCTTTGAAATCGAGTGGCTCCAAGCTCCTCATCAGTAATATTGCGTAGATGCTTAGATAGGTGTACCACCATGTCCCGCAAGCATACTCCATTCAATGGTGTCACATCAATTTGCTTTCTTGGGGATTTACCAAATTGACATTTGATATTGCTAGTTGTGTGTTCTTCGTCCATCACACCTGCACAGCTGGACATTAATGTAATAGCAAAAATGCTAAAAATTGTAAAAAATTCCATGGTGTATAGACAACAGCTTTTTGTACTTCTTCAGTTTAATCAGTCACTCGTTATCATTGTATGGCACTGAGAAATCATCAATTCTTCAAGAGTTGATTCTCTACAGATAAAAGGATCTGATCTCTATTGGATCCTTTCATTTTAGAGAGCCTTTGTGACTGAAACAAAAATAACCATATTGATTGATAAAGATCATCCAACATAACGATAGTCTGCAGGAATCTCAGTTTCAGATATAAGAAGGCTCTCAACAGGTGATAACCAGCCCCATATGTACATACATGCATAGAAACAAGCAAACGAGTATTGAATAATGTTCTGAAGACAGAGACGATGTAAACAATATGTTTGAAGTGTTGATTGTAAGTCTATCAGAGGTTTACTCATGAGAAATTCACTTGGAGCTATGGAGCCTTCAAACAGTTTTATCAAAATTCAAATATTGGAAGCTCGAAGAAATGTTTGCACCCAATGGTTGGAGCTGGAACTCCAAAACAAGTTGAATCTAGAGAGCCAGGGTTGAATCAAGCCAAAGCTAGCAGCCGAATTATTGACTCATCCAAACCAAACCTCCAAACAGACAGGCAGCATCAGACAGTTTGCAGTATTTCATATCTCTATGGTATGGAGATAGTTGAATTCGCTAAGGACTAGAGGGTCACTACGCTAAGGTAATAAGCAGAAGTTGATAAAGTTAGAGCAGATAGCTACTTCGACTTCCCCAACAAACTACATGAAGCTACACAAACCAATGGTTATGCCATAGGGTTTTGTATATGCTCACTTATCAGCAATAACTTACCGAAGGCAACCAAGTAGGTATTTAGGTAACTTCTTCATCTCAGCTCTGGATCCAGCATCCTAGCTTGATGATCCCGATAATAAGTCATTTACAGCGAGTATCTATAAAAAGATGCATTTCGCATAGGCAGAGACAAGCGACGAAAAAAAATACACGAGAGGCATGCGATGCGGGGGCTGCCGTCTCTCGCGGTAAGTATATAGCCTTTTGCCTCTGCAGCCTCCATATAAAATTTCCCTTGGAAACAAATCCTATGTGGAAACACTAGTTCACTGTCACATTTTTCACATAGCACAATGGAATCTTTTTACGATATTTTCCGACAATTATATCGGCTCCCCCTAGGGTTACTTTTATTTTGATTGTGATTGTATTGTGGTTCCCGGATTCACAGACACCATCATCAGCTCTCACACCGACACCGACTGACACCGACAATCGTCGATGATCGTCGAACTGCCGCCGCCGCGCGACAGCGAGAGCATTTCGCGAATCGCCGTGAGAGCAGTGGACATACATATGCATCCTTGTCTCGCGCATGGGAATATAATTATATTCAAAGGGGTTCCTTCTTCTCTTTCCTCTCCCTTTTCGCCTTCAACCGCACTTTTATATTGTTCGCTATATGCCTAATGCAGCAGCTGATGATGGTGTCGCGTCAGTGTCAGCCATTGACAAGTTTCCGTTTCCTTGAGATCGCGACTATGCTTGCTCAAAATCGACCTTGGAGCTGTATGTAGTTGAGAGAGATGCATAATAGCAATAATTTTGCTTTGAACGAAATTATGATGTCATTATTTACATCAATTGGATGTTTCAATGCAATTTTGCGGATGATCGATCCGTTGATATTTCTCCAAGAGTACTTTTATAGATAGGTTGATGGGATATTTTTGTGGTAGGTAGGTATGGGCATCGATTGCTTTCATCGGTATTGCGCCCTGATGCGAAGTACATGCATGTGTGGATGATATTATTTTACACAATTCCCAGAATTTTGGCTGATCTGCGAATGTTGATCAACTGTTTTGGAACGCCAGTGTGATAATATGTACATACTACGTGATATACCATACCGGGTTCCCGAGGAACATCGTCTTTTCGTCGTCTCTTTTGGTAATAATCACATCAATAACTTTTCCAAGTTCCTCTGTTCTGAAAATGAAAGCATGATTATCCAAAATTTGGAAATTGATCTATGA
This sequence comes from Eretmocerus hayati, assembly GCA_029851415.1. Classification (NCBI taxonomy): domain Eukaryota; kingdom Metazoa; phylum Arthropoda; class Insecta; order Hymenoptera; family Aphelinidae; genus Eretmocerus; species Eretmocerus hayati. Next base: position 97,289,061 of record CM056744.1, read on the forward strand.
CAAACTTCTGGAAAAATCATACAGTACGAACCCCGATATAGACATAATCTTCATCGCTGCGGAAATCTTGGAATCTTTAAACTAACAACTCAACTCAATCGACTATAACAATTATTGATTATTAAAACAAGAGTATAATTTCGATCAGAAATCGGAATTTTTTGGCTAGGAAGCCATATTACAACTCCATTAAAGTTCTGTCAAAGACTTGGGGAACAGCTATCTTTGATTCAGAACATAAGATCATCATCATCAACTTCTTCAACGAGTCTCCTGAGTTTATAATGATCGAAATGATTTGATCAAAATTTATTGTAATCTCATTATGTTGCATGATACTTTCGCATTTTTATTATCTATCCCGTGAATAAACTTTCCTCATCAAGATTTCTGATAAAACGCGTGAGTGGGTTATGATCATGATTATTCTAAACCATTAGCTCATGGCAGGGGGTCCGATCATTTGAATTGCATCCCCGCTGAAAATAATTTCGTGGGACCTGGCCCTGGGAAAATTTTCAATCTTGACACTTGGGAAATTTGGCATCCAAGACGTGCAGCATACGAATTTTGACCTTTTCTCTTCCAAAAATAGTTTAATTTGGTCGATTATGGTCAAAATTCGTATGCTACACGTCTCCAATGCCAAATTTCGTAAAAACCAAAAATAGAAATTTTCCCAGGGCCAGGTCCCACGGAATTATTTTCAGCAGGGATGCCACGATGGAAACTTCTTTGACTTACAAAATGCCCTTGGTCAAACCTCATTGTTCAATGTTGTAATAGGAAATTACCGAGGAAATCACGCTATCGGAGATCGGGCGAAATGAAATGAGTTCATGTCTTTATAGTTCGTAGACGTAAAGACCATCATCGTCGGGGAAGAACAGATCCCTGGATTGCTTGGAAACAATACCGTGTTAATTTTTGCCCACAAAAAAATTCCCTCGGAAACTTGGTGTAGACCTAGTGATAGTATCTCATGTAGTTGAAATAGTTTTACTGACTTATTTTGGGTCCTCTGGGATATGTACTTCGTGTGAAGAATATAAAATACGGAGAGAAGTACGAATCGTAATCGTGATCACACGATCTTCTGCGCAAATTAGTTAGTTCGACGTAGGACAGATTTGTGGCCCTGAAAAGGGCCGATTGCTTTTTTTTTTCTCTTTTTTTTTGGGTTTTGTTGAAGTAGTGTCGACGGTGATGGCAAAGGTCTGTTGAATTAACCTCCGAATCCGTAGAGGGTACGTCCTTGACGTTTCAGGGCGTAGACGACGTCCATGGCGGTGACGGTCTTCCTCTTGGCGTGCTCGGTGTAAGTCACGGCGTCACGGATGACGTTCTCGAGGAACACCTTCAGCACGCCTCGGGTCTCCTCGTAGATCAATCCGGAGATACGCTTGACCCCGCCACGACGGGCCAGACGACGAATCGCGGGCTTGGTGATGCCCTGGATGTTATCACGCAACACCTTCCTGTGCCGCTTGGCGCCTCCTTTTCCCAGTCCCTTTCCTCCCTTGCCTCGGCCGGTCATCTTGAAATCTGAGCTGTTCGGTTCTAGTGCAGACTGCAAACAGCGACTGATGCCCGAACATGCAGGAGTGGCCCGTTTTATGGCCGGCCATAAAATGGTCCCCCTCTTTCCAAAGTGGGATTGAATGAGGCGGGAAGAGCCAACCAATCAGAAATCGAGCGCCCCGACATCTGCCGCTCGATCGACTCGGCGCGCGCCGGCTATAAAACGGGCCACTCTGGCTCGCCCCAAACATTCGCTCTGTTGTAGTTGCGCTTCAGCTCAGCCAATTCTCGAGATGGCCCGTACCAAGCAAACCGCCAGGAAGTCGACCGGAGGCAAGGCCCCGCGCAAACAGCTCGCGACCAAGGCCGCCCGTAAAAGTGCCCCGGCCACCGGTGGAGTGAAGAAGCCCCACAGGTACAGGCCCGGAACCGTGGCCCTCCGTGAGATCAGGAGATACCAAAAGTCCACTGAGCTCCTCATCCGCAAGCTGCCCTTCCAGCGTCTGGTGCGTGAGATCGCCCAGGACTTCAAGACCGACCTCCGTTTCCAGAGCTCGGCCGTCATGGCTCTGCAGGAGGCCAGTGAGGCTTACCTCGTCGGTCTTTTCGAGGACACCAACTTGTGCGCCATCCACGCCAAGCGCGTCACCATCATGCCAAAGGACATCCAGTTGGCCCGTCGTATCCGTGGAGAGCGAGCTTAAATCATCATCTGATATAAAAAAAAAAAAAACCAATCGGCCCTTTTCAGGGCCACTACGTTATTCAAAACGCAATAACAGACCAAATCGTCGTTACCCTTGATCAACGCGATAATATGCTAAATCATCGATAGCTGTGATTTTCCCTATGATACCGCTGCTCTTTTTCTCATTCCCTTGGGTAATGGAATTTCTGTTTCGTGGATCGGTTTTCTTAGTCTATCCTGAATATCCACCACAGCAACTTCCGCGTTATTTCTTAACCGAACCCAAAATTTATTCCAGATGCGTGCATCTCAATTGTCAAGAAATTCTACCATGGCAATTGGAAGACGATGTTACACGCTTGACAGGTTATGTGATTCCCTGGTGAGTTCGCTCGAAAAAATTCATAGTGGATCCTTCAGTCGCACTTCGTGCCAAAATAGGTCGTATGTCTCAAAACTCGTCAATGCTTATGGAATATTCTGATCACTGATCAATCTCACCCGACTCATGTCTCTGATTGAATGCGCAAACCAGTGATTGTGCGTAGTGTCACATGTGTGTGACTCTTCTCAGCGTTTCAAATGCCGAAACTCTTGGGAATGGCCAGGAATTAAGTACATTGATTGTCTTTTTAGAAATATGATGTCGATGTGCTGGATCTCATTTTTCGAGAACAAATCGAGGCTTCTCGAGCTTCTAGTTCAGATGCGACTTCATATTTTTCCACCCAGCTGGGCTTATTTGGAAGGATTCTGGTAATGAGCTTAAAAATAGGCTCGTGCCACGAAATACGAAGATACACCTGAATTAGGAGCTCGAAAAACATCGATTTGTTCTCGAAAAATAAGATCCGGACCTTGTAAAAACAGAAAATTTCCCCTTGTAAATGGAGCATATCCATGAAAATACAACACACCTCAACCAGTTCCATACTTCTCGTAATGAACAAGGTACGTCGGAAAATACTGAGATCTGTCGGAGTTAGAGGCTCGAGAAGTCACGATCTTTTGGGAGGAAGAATTCTGCGTTTTCGAAAGAATGAAACCTCTGCTTCTTGAGCATGGCGAATCTCAGCTCTCTTCGACTACAACTGAACATGATCTAGCTCATTTTAGAGCTCTTGTCAAAATCTACAGAATGAGCCCAGATACGTTGAAAAAACTGAGTGGGTCGATACAGCATGTTGATTGAGGGTACCATTGATTGTGAGATAATTCATATGTGAAATACATAGGATTTCCCATTGAAATTTTTAATATCACGCCAATCGAACACACGAGCAGATAGGATTCACTGCAACACGGGATTTTGATCCGTTCAACTCATGGACAGTTTTTGGGGTCAATTTTATCGGTTACTTTCTCCCTTCTGGCAACCCATGTGAGGTTATTGCAAGACGACATTGCTAATACGTTCGAGGAAAACGTGGTGGCCCTGAAAAGGGCCGGTTGTTTTTTGTTTTATCTGGTTTGTGGATTGAGGGTGTCGGATGGACGAGGAATTTAAGCCTTCTTCTCTGTCTTTTTGGGCAGAAGGACGGCCTGGATGTTAGGCAGGACACCTCCTTGAGCGATGGTAACTCCGGAGAGCAATTTGTTCAACTCCTCGTCGTTGCGGATGGCCAATTGAAGGTGACGGGGGATGATTCTGGTCTTCTTGTTGTCGCGGGCGGCGTTTCCTGCCAACTCAAGAACCTCAGCGGCCAAGTACTCCATGACGGCGGCCAGGTAGACCGGGGCACCGGCACCAACTCGCTCGGCGTAGTTGCCCTTCCTCAGCAGACGGTGGATACGTCCGACGGGGAACTGAAGTCCGGCCCTGGTCGAGCGAGTCTTTGACTTTCCCTTGACTTTGCCGCCTCCCTTGCCGCGTCCAGACATGATGAGAATCGAGAGTTAGGTTACAGTAGTGCCACGAGCAATATGCTGCCGTGAACTGTTGTTGGGCCTGGGAAACGTGGCTTTTATATGCCGCCCAGCTCTGTTTCTCCGCGCCAATCTGCCCCCACAGCGGAGCATCTGTCGCCAGTTTAGTGGGGGGGCCTCTTTTTCGTGCTCGCTTCCCCCGGGCGACCGACTACAGCTCCGCGCTCGGTGGGGCGGCCAAACCGTCGCCCCGCGCTTATAATGGGGACACCAACTGTGGCTCCGGCATCAGTCTAATTTGACCGGTACACTCAGCTACTACAATGGCACCCAAAACCAGTGGAAAGGCAGTGAAGAAGGCCGGAAAGGCCGTCAAAAACATCGCGAAAGGAGACAAGAAGAAGAAGCACAAGAAGAGGCGCGAGTCGTACGCCATCTACATCTACAAGGTGTTGAAGCAGGTGCACCCCGACACCGGTGTCTCCAGCAAGGCCATGTCCATCATGAACAGCTTCGTCAACGACATCTTCGAGCGCATCGCCGCCGAGGCTTCCCGTCTGGCCCACTACAACAAGAGGTCGACCATCACCTCCCGGGAAATCCAGACTGCCGTGCGTCTCCTTCTGCCCGGTGAACTGGCCAAACACGCCGTTTCCGAGGGAACCAAGGCCGTCACCAAGTACACCAGCTCCAAGTAAATTAAAGGCCCAGGATTTTGAAAGAACAACAATAAAACCAATCGGCCCTTTTCAGGGCCACCACATCTTTTCGACGCAGGAACTCCTATCTATTTCCTCATACGAATATCCCGGAAAGGACGAAAAAATGCTCCACTTCATTATTGTAATGCCACCATCAATTGCGCTAATAGCGCAGCTTCTCGTAAACTGACCGTTTGGATACTGGAATAGAAAAAGTAACACAAGTTTTCAATTAAACGAAAATTCTGTCCTTTTGGATGGGTATTACGGTACACAGCCCCGAATCTTGAGAATGTGATTAATGCAATTCGGCGAAGCCTCTCTCTTTGATAAAATTGTTCATTTTGGATCCAAACTGTTTTCGGAAGGTAACCTGGGGATTTTGAGGGAAACGGTACTCTTGTCATTTTTCTCTAAGTCTGAGAAAAAAATTTTACAATTTATTTAAACACCATCATTTCTGACCTATCCGGGTCGCGAATTTGGAAAAACGCGAGTTTTGCGATTCTCAAATTTAAATTATAGCAACAACAAGACAGAAAATAGGTTCATATTGATTGTATGTATCGGTTCGCGTTATATATTTATACAAGCATAATGTCGCCACTCCAAGCGAAGCGTCGAAAATTTTTGAAAAATGGGAAGTTGTGGGCCGGTAATGTGAGATGTTGGTATTGGACCTTGTAGAGTACACCCTAGTGAATAGATTCTGCTACTGGAAACATCAATTCGTTGTTTTGTTGCTGATATTATATAACATTGAAAATCGAAAAATTCGCCTTTCTCGTACTTCAAAATGCTTATAGGACAGAAATTATGGTTGCTAGAGGAAAATGGCAAGATAAACTTTCCCTTCGCATTTCTCCGAATTACCTTAGGAAAGTAGTTTGCATCCAAAATAAACAATTTATCAAATTGCTAGAGCAATCTGGGTGAAATAAATTCTGCACCAAATTTGGACTTGGAAAACATCATTTCGTAATTCAGGAGAATCTGACGGAGGATGTCTTTGAGAAAAAAATTCCATGAAGTATATCTCGCAAACAATGGGGTACTTTGGCCTTATCTATGGTTCTCTGCAAAATCAGATTTCTGGGGGGATGAAGAATAACGAAATCAGATAGCTAATCATTTTCTATAGTTCTTATTCCCTTGAACACGTTCGCTGCGGCGAAGACCACCGGTGGGGAAGGTTCGTCCCATCTGGGGGAGGTTCGTCGATCTCAGCCTCCGCAAAGAGCATGTTAGATAAGTAACATCCCACATGGAACCCAGGTGATAACTCGAGCACCCCCATGCTTGAATCAGAAATTATCACGGAAGAGTGATAGCTAAGCTTCAACAACAGAAGTACTGAACTCTGTCAATCAGGAGATGGTTGTCATATCAATGATCTGGTTATCGTATCAATGATAATTACTATTACAGTCAAAATGCAATCAAATATATCTCCGTGTGGATCCCTTTAACAGGCTCACTGCAATGGACCCTACTGGTGCTGTGGGAAACTTGTGTCCTTTCTCTTTGTTTCAGACGAACACTCTTAATTTCTTGGGGTGGAATTCCCTGACAAAAGAGCTACTGGAAACTTTATTCGAAAGAAACTGAAATCTCAGTCCAAGCTTTGTACTCGAGACGTTTTTCAGTCCAAGCTAAGATGGAAAAGCGTGTTTTTAGTAACCGTGTTTGCTAACCATCCGCATCGATGCGCTTGGATATCAGAGATTTTCATTAACTGATTCCAATTTGAGACCTCTAAAGCCTATCTATCGCACCAAAAAATGATACATTGGCAGGAAAATGTTATTTGACCTGAACATAGTGCATTTAAAACTCCTTTTAGTGAGTGTTTCACAATGTTGCTTGAAGTCACGTAAAAATAAGGTTTCTTGCGGAATTTTTCATCTAAAGTTCGTATAATTACAATTTTTAGTTGAAAATTCAATCGCACTATGAATTCACAAGATGAAAATTTCATGAATTACGAATTGATCCTCTGAAAATTCACGCCAAGTTTATTGTTTATTTTTGATGATAGTTTCAGTCCTATTTGGGCTGAAATTTCCAGTCAAACTCGATAGGCTATTTCCAGTAACTCTTCGAGTGGAAACTTCAGCTGCTCAAGATTGAAATCCACTCCAAGGAATTTAGATTGAAATGACATCATGCGGGTCCCACCGGTGGGTACCGTCGTGGATACGAAAGAACCTGAGATTTTCAAACTGAATATCAACTAACTTTCATTATATACATTGTACGGTCACCCGCAGCCCTGCGAGTTTCCGGGCACGGGGCGTGCACGATTGCTCTTGATTTCTCAGTAATTCGTTGTTGTTTAGGAGCGACTTCGGGCATGGAAACGAACGGTGATGGATATTCAATATCTCCCCATTCCTAATATTGGTTACTCATTTGTTTTTATTCTTTCGAACAATGACATTTTGCGAATTTAATGCAAAAAACCAATTCCGCTGGAAGTACTACTCTCTCAATGAAGATTGGATTTTGCAATTATTACTGTATTTGTGCCTAACTCATCCTTTTGTAATTATTCTTTGGAGTTTTCCGAATCGATTTCTAACCCAAGTGAGGAGTTCAGTCTAATTGAAGCTGCTGCGAACCGGAGTTGAAAGTAAGAATAAGACGCGCTCCTACGTAATCGCTGTTCGCAGTGTTCGCCCAATGCGCTCAGTGAAAGTCGGCCTCTCTCCGACGTCCGCGCTGCGCTAGCAAGAAGCGTCCACAACGAGCTGAGAACGCTAGTCCCAGAGATATCCACACAAATCCAAACGCCACGATGACTGACACAGCAGCAGCGCCAGCCCCGGCAGCGGCCCCAGCGGCAGCCTCGCCCAAAAAAGCCGCGAAAAAGGCTGCAGGAGCGAAAAAGCCCGCCAAGCCCCGCGCCCATCCTCCAGCGGGTGACATGGTTTTGGCCGCCATCAAGGGACTCGCCGACAAGAAGGGATCGTCCCTCCAGGCCATCAAGAAGTACATCGCGGCCCACTACAAGTGCGACGTCGAGAAGCAGTCCATCTTCATCAGGAAGTTCCTGAAGTCCGCCGTCGCCAAGAAGACCATCACCCAGACCAAGGGCAGCGGAGCCGCAGGTTCGTTCAAATTGGCCACAAAAGCCGAGGGTGCTAAGAAGGTTGCCAAGAAGGCCGCAGCCAAGAAGGCAGCCGGAGCCAAGAAACCAGCGGCAGCCAAGAAGCCCAAGGCTGCCAAAAAACCATCCGCGGCCAAGAAGGCGGCATCGCCCAAGAAGCCGAAGGCGGTCAAACCCAAGGTGGCCAAGCCCAAGTCGCCCAAGAAGGAGAAGAAGGCAAAGGCACCCGCCAAGCCCAAGGCGCCCAAAGCCAAGAAGGCCGCGAAGCCCAAGCCAGCAAAGAAGTAGATCCGGTCCTGATTAACCTCCCTATCCCCCTCAAAATCGGCCCTTTTCAGGGCCACCAAATACTTCTCACGTATACATACTTATTTGTCTCGCTCTTTGAGATGTTAGGTGATGGTCGTAAGGTTGAGATGACGGCCACGTCCCAGCAACAGGCCGGGATAGGCAGACGGAGTAAAAGAATGGTTGAGATGAAGCAGGGTATTATGGAACACGAGATGGAACATGGTATATCGAAGAGCAATCAAGTGGTGTTTAACTTATAGTTTATTGGAATTGCACCGAACTTTTGCGGTTGAATTTTGTTCGGCCGACCGATTAGGCTGAATAAGTTCTAAAAGACTATGGAAGTAATTTACTTGGAATGGTTTCTGATCCGCTGACCAGGTACGAAACGGAAGAAATCGATTCCTCTTTCTACAGCTTTATTGAACAAAATTGTGACTCGTCAAGAGCAAAATAATCACTACAGCAATTTTACCTAAAAATCACCACTTTGAACATGATTTTTGGATTCTCATGCTATAAGATATATATGAAATTGAGGGGGCGCGTGGAAAAAGGGCGTAACTACAAAAGAGTCATTTCGAGAAATTCAATAAAAACTTAATAAAAACCGCCAGAGGCGTATTTGGACGAGTTGACCCGACTTATTTCGAAGAAGATAGCATTCTCCAAATATCAGTGCAAGCCTCGTGAAATTAAAGTTGATTCCATGGTTTTTACAGCCATTTCAAAAAATGCAGTTACGCCCTTCTTCCGAATACAGGGTCAAATTTCGGCGCACCTTCTTGACAAAAAGTGGATCCAAGTCCCAAAATCAAGTCCAATCCCTCTCAAAATTCACAATCATGCTTATGGGCACCTACTGAAAGATATTTCATAGCGGTAAAGTTGTTCGATCCACGCTCAGGAGCTCTGTACTCACGGAGGAAAGCTCAATATGGATGCCCAAAAATATGAAAGTTCTAAAGTCACTATATCAATGTTCAGGAACTTATTTTGGAGGTAGAAAAACATGTTCTGATATTTTAGACCCATGAAAATGAATTTCCGTGCCGAGGGGAATTGTTTGAAAAAATTTTCGTATGTAATTACGCCCTTTTTCCGAATTGCGCCGAACTTACGCCCTTTCTCCGAAAAGTTACGCCCTTTTGATTTTGGTCACTCAGCGACTTATGCCCTTTTGGAATTTGAACATGTTAATTACGCCCTTTTTCAATATTTTCGGGAAGTGATTGGAAAAGTTCTGAGGGCTTAATGGCGTTTACGCCCTTTTGATTTATTTTTTTTGCAGTCACGCCCCTTTGAATTTTTTTTCCTGCAATTACGCCTTTTTCATATCACCGAGGACTGATCGAGGTAGTTACACCCTTTTGAATTTTTTTCAATGTAGTTACGCCCTTTTCAGGAATTGGTGGTGGAGTACACCGAAGTGAACTTTCAAAAGTTCCCAAGTGATTTTTTTCATTCTCGTTTATTGAAAGAAGTTCCCCGCAATTATCTCGCTCCTAATATCTTGATCCAAGATAGAGCTACCCTATGAGCTCCACCAGAAATTGAAATATTGATTTCGAGATGCTGTATTTTGCTTATAACTTTGAACTGCTTTGACAGATTTAGATCTCAACAACAGCATTTGAGAAGTGGTTCACAAGACCATCGGCATGCTCTTGGTGGTATCTCGAAGATGCATTGTTTGACACATTGATAGTTACTTATTTTGGTTGGCTTGTTATATATTTTGCCGTACTAATGTATTCTCCGAGGTTTTATGCGAGTCTATCAATTTTTTGAGATTTCTAGGGTTCCTTGTTAGAGATTACTGAATTTTCCTATGTTTACTCCCGTAAGAACACGTGTATACGAGCGAAATGCTTATGATTTTTTCACGTGGAGAGAAGGTCGGCGACCCCCACTTTCAAAAACGGATATCGATTCGTAAACATGTTTAGTATACTTGTGAATTTTGGTAGCTCGATGACCGTCATCATTCTTCAGCTGCGAGTGCTACTACCATATTGCGTAAGCGACAATTGAATGATTTTGGAACCCTTGCTATTATTGTTTGTTGATTTTTCATGACTAACCGTGGCATTTGATTGGGGTGTGAATACTTTCCTAGATGATTCTATGAATAAAATGCCTAATAACGTATAGGTCCGCCGGATACTGTCGAGATGGAAAATGGTTTTGCATTGGTGGAAAATGATGAGTGAAATGCGACGTTACTCAACGGGCTCTGTTTCACAAAATCTAAATACTTTGCAGCTTCACGATATACGTTGGAAATTCAATTCTAAACTTCTAATACTAAATATTTCGAGTGGTTTGATTCACTGCAAGCTGGAAGGCAGTCAACTCAGCAGTCAAATTAGTATAAAGAGATGAAAATTCGGAAAAAGGGTGTGACCTCCAAAAATTTATGAGCAAAGGGACTCACACAATTTCATGGATAAAAGGGCGTAAAGGCGTTTACGCCCTTTTGTCAAATCGCAGAAAGGGCGTAATGGCGTTTACGCCCTTTTCAAGATCTCGAGGTTTGTAAACACTTTTTTCAAAACGGGTTTCATGGGTGGTTAGAACACCCCTCAGAGGGCTCAAAAGGCGAAAGGGCGCGGAAAAAGGCCGTAACCGCCATTACGCCCTTTTTCCACGCGGCCCCTCAATTCATATATTGATTTCGGGCTGCTGTAGTTTGCTCATAACTTTGAACTGCTTTGACCGATTTTGATCTTAAAAACAAAATTTGAGAAGTGATTCAAAACACTATCGGCCCGCTTTTGGTGGTTTCTCGAAGATGCATTGTTTGTCACATTGATAGTTACATATTTTGGTCGACTTGACATATGTTTTGCCATACTAATGTGTTCTCCGAGGTTTTATGCGAGTCTATCAATTTTTGGGATTTCTTGGGTTCTTTGTGAGAAATTACTGAATTTTCCTAGGTTTACTCGCATAAGAACACGTGTATATGAGCGGAATGTTTATTTTTTTTACGCGGAAAAAAGGTCGGCGACCCCCACTTACAAAAACGGATATCGATTCGTAAACATGTTGACTATACTTGAGAATTTTGGGAGCTCGATGACCGTCATCATTCTTTACCCGCTTGTACTACTAATGTATTGCGTGAGCGACAATTGAATGATTTTAAAACTCTTGCTATTGTTGTTCGTTGATTTTTCATGACTAACCATGGCGTTTGATCGGGGTGTGAACACTTTCCTGGATGATTCTATGGATAAAATGCCTAATAACGTACGGGTCCGCTGGATACTGTCGAGATGGAATATAGTTTTGCATTGGTGAAAAATGATGAATGAAATGCGACGTTACTCGACGGGCTCTGTTTCACAAAATCTAAGTAATTTGCGGCTTCACGATATACGTTGAAAATTCAATTTTAAACTTCTTTTACCAAATATTTCGAGTGGTTTGATTCACTGCAAGCTGGAAGACAGTCAACTCGGCACTCAGTAGGCTAGTATGAAGAGATAAAAATTCGGAAAAAGGGCGTAACCTCCGAATATTTATGCACAAAACGGCGCAACTCACACAACTTCATGGATAAAAGGGCGTAAAGGCGTTCACGCCCCTTTTTCAAATCGCAGAAAGGGCGTAATGGCGTTTACGCCCTTTTCAAGATCTCGAGGTTTGTAGACACTTTCAAAACGGGTTCCATGGGTGGTTAGAACACCCCTCAGAGGGCTCAAAAAGCGAAAGGGTGGAAAAAGGGGGTAACCACCATTATGCCCTCTTTCCACGCGGCCCCTCAATTAAAAGTTTATTTCAGAATAAATTGGATCGGTTGTAATACTCATGAAATATCATTTTCTGGACTGGAGACAATGGGACCGTTTTTGTCAGAACTTTTGGCGGTTAACTTTTTTTACGTGTGAAATCCATTGCTATTCTAAACGTCGTAGCTTTGAAATTGATAAAGATTTTCAAAGGGCGTAACCTCGCGCAGAGCTGTTTTAGTTAATGAAATGAATGGACATCGAAGGTTAAGACAAACATTAGGATATATCCATAGTCTTGTGAAATATCGATTCCAATATTTCCCGCAGGTTGCCAATTACATTAAGTATTACCATGGCTCAAAATCTTAGGCTACCCATGTGGATCGAACCATCAGAATTCGATCTGGCCATTGAATCATGCCTGATATCGCACATCTCCATATGAATAATCTTCAGCTCACCCACGGCTATGAACTTATGAAGTACGTTCGTGAGAAAACCAGTACCGAGACGAGGCGAGGGAAAAAACGGGTCCCAAGGGTGGGACCCGTTTTTGTTCGGGCTTTAGTGTGCACCAAACAACGAAGACACGTTCAATGGCTTCTTTAGTGGTTTTTACTCACTATATATACGATGCCAAGAACATGCGTACAAACCGGTTTAGGTATCGGACTTGATTTGTTCGAGCTACGCCATAAAAACTCAATTTTCGCGGGAACGGCAATGAATAACACAAAAATAACAAGTAAATTGTGAATATATCAAGTCGGTTTGAATAATTCACAACGGGTCTTAGCTTATTCGAAAGCTTACATCAAAACCCATAAAACTAGCCCAAGTACGCGTAATTTGAGCGAGATAGAGCCAAGTTATTAGAAATTTAGAAGCAAAATAACCATGAGGCAAACCTAGTAAATGGTTGACATTGCGAATGCACTTCCTCTCTTCTCAATCTATTTTATCTCTCCGCGTATGAGGATCTTTTTGTGTTCAGAAAAGTTGTAGAGTATCTCGAATAAGTAGCTGTGTCTCGTGGATTTACGAGGATGGAAAATCATACTCGCGTGGATCACCATCGCAATCCGCGGTTCTTACGAGGCAAAAGCTTCCGATCCAGGCCATGCTCGCGAATCACCCGAATGGTGCCGGGAAATCAACAAATGCTCCCGAAAAGCTGAAGATTACACCTTTAGGATCACTAATTTTGGTGGTTTGATCATTTACTTCATCCCCTTTTGCACGATGGAAATTTTCGCGGGTCCCACCGGTGGGACCCTCGAAAGTTCTTAGATTTCTTGTATATACATACTGAACTGATCACAAATTGAAAGGTTTGACTATTATAGGTGCAAATTCACGCATTTGTACTCTCTCGCACTCTAGGACGGAATGCCGGTGTTCACCGTCGCAGCGAACGTGTTAATTATCCAAGCTATTACTTCTCCCATAAATCTTTCAAAGATCGCAGGACCGCTACTCTGACCAAAAGCCATGACTTCGAATTCCCATAACCCACTGCCTATAGAAAAAGCAGGTTTTTTTAATCTTCCGGGCGTACGTGAATTTGCCAGCAGCCTGATTTTAAATCAAGAGTCAAAAACGTGGACTTCCTTTCCAGTTGGTCCAAAATTCCATCAATTTTAGGCAATGGGTACGAGTCTTTTATCGTCGCAGCCTTAAGTCTACGATAATCGAGAAGAAACCTAATCGAACCGTCTTTTTTTCATTTCCATCAACAGTGGTGAGCACCAGGAGCTCTTCGATTTACTTATAAGCCCTTGCTTTTTTCATTTAACCAATGACTAATTCGAATTATTTCCTCAAATGCACAGGAATTCTACGGATTCGTTAATTGATAGGTAGCGAATCTGAAAATTCTATTGTGTGTTCACGTAAGCCACACCTACCCGTCTCTTCTCCGTGAGAAAACTGATTTTTATGCTCTGACAAGCATTGATAGAACTGGTGTTTTTGGTCTGAAGTCAACTCCACTGACAAGGAGAGTCCGGAGTCTCCGGGTCCTGAAATCTCACCAAAATTTTTTCACAGTTTCGCACCACCTAGGATATGAAGAATCTGAAGCAACTCCGTCAAATGGGCCTTCTGTTCGGAGCTACAATCAAAAAAGTTAGCATTGCCAGTATATCTATATATATCACTTTTTATCATGGGCCTATATGGGCAATGCTAATGTCATAGGCTGTAACTTCGGACCGAGGGCCCATTTGACGGAGTTACTCTGGATTCATCGTATTCTAGGTGGTACGAAACTGTGAAAAAATTTTGGTGAGATTTTAGGACCCAGAGTCTCCGGACTCCCCTTGTGAGTCTCGTTCAAATACTTCCGAAAGAAAATCCGGCAATGTGTCTGAATTTCATAGTATACAACTAACTTGCGGAGTCTCAGATAAGATTTTACAGACAATGGTTACTGCGAGATCAAAATCGCGTTACCCATGAACAAGTGTTGTTGCACCATAAATGCCCTTGTCTATTGCTGTCATGACACCTATTTTACAGAGAAAATCTGTACTGAGGATGCAGTCGTCATCGATGTCAGCTACGTACAATGACCGTTCTAGATTATGAATACCCACTTCAACCGAGATAAAAATCTCACAGATAGGTCTAAAAAGTTCTCCAGTTGGGTATCTCAAAGTCGAAAACTCAGCGGGAACTCGCTTTCTGCTGGCCGTTGAGTATTCTGAATTAACAATAGAGACATCAGAACCAGAATCAATCTCAAAATTACATTCTGAGTCACCTAATACACCCATGTAATCGCCAACATTATTCGAGTTCCGGGAGATTTTTCTTATTCTGTCATCATTTGAACTCTGAAATTGCATCGCGAGGCCTTTGTGAGATGATGTCAAGCTCGCCTCGTTCAACTTGACGCTCCGTGATTTCCCTTCGAGCTCTCCGGGCATGGATAGAATGGATGTCACCTTCCACACTGCAAGTCCAGTATGTAGGGAACTGTCCATGTTGTGTATTGTTGTTCGAGTCCTGTTTTTCGTGTGGTGTATAAGTCGAGTTGAACTGACTTGTGTTTTCCAGATTCCTAGTATAATACTCTTTCCTATTCTGATCGCGTATGACTCTTATCTCCATTGCACGAGACACAGCTTCATTGCTCGAACGTATGCCCTCAAGTTGTAGCATTTCTCGAATCCTGGAGTCGTCAATAGTGGAAACAAATTTCGAACAATCAATGCGGTCCTGTTGTTCTGAAGGAGGATTTTCGGAAATTTTCCGAGTTAACCTATAAATGTCAGCTGCAAGTGATGAAAAACCTTCATCGAATTGCTGTTCCCGATTTTGTAGAAGGGGGAAGTTTAGCCTGTAAATTCGAGTTACCAAACCGCAAGTCTGAACTCGAATGAAAGGAATCAAAACTAATGGTACTTAAGTCGAAATTGTCCAAAAAAGATTTGGTTCCCCTGCGCAATCAAGGAACAAGCATCCAGCAACAGTGTTGTGTGTGTGTGTGTGTGTGTGTGTGAGTACATTGGGCGTGTATAGCGGAATGTTAGGAATTGAGATTTAACTCAGCAGTTTATGATGTTGAACTTGATCCTGGAGCAATCGCCACTCTTCAGTCCATATTCGTTGTCTCGCTTCAAAATCTCGCCTCTCAGTGATCAAGTCCCGACTGCACTGACTAAATTTGTGGGCCAAATGCTGCACATCAGAATCATGGACAGGCTCTCCTTTGACGTGATGAACCCCAGCCGACACGGAGCGGCCGAGGCCCAAGAGGCATCGTTGGCAGCACTGGTGGGTGTATCCTGATGATATGCAACACCACAGAGCAAAGTATTTCCAAGTGCAGCATCGCGCGCTGTCGCGGCTCTCGATGCTGCGTGTCCACTTGCAGCATCGTCGATCGCGTTGCTGGTTGCAGCGTCTCTTGACGCAGCATGAACGGCTCCAACACTTCCGGAGGCAGCATTGATGAGTGCAAGTTTGCCGGATGATATAACCTCTCCGCCGGTGGCGCTGACCTTTCCAACAGCTCCACCCTCGTTTGCAACAGCGACAGTCGCAGCGTCGTCGATCAACATTCCCTAAGGTCCTCGACGATGTCACGGTGTAGCGCTAGGTTGTTCGCGGGCTCACGGATGCGCTCACCTGAGAAACCACTAAATCTCGAAGCAGCATCGGAACTCGGACTTTGAATGGGTATGAAATGCGATACCGACCCTGCGTCTGAGCGATTTTCTGGCAGCAAGTAGTCGGTCCTGCGCGTCCGCATTTCCACTAAACTCCCGCATCTTCAATCCCGGGCGAGGCCCGAAATTGTTGCACTCGTTTGCACTCGTTCTAACAAACAATCGGACACACGGTTCAAATGACCGAACTCAACTTTATTAGCGCATGCGAAAACAAATCAAGACGTCACAACCCCATGATAGCCACGATCACACTGACACCGCAACGTAAACAAACAAACTGAAAATCAACCGATCGATGAGTAGAATATGATCAGCTGCAAGCATGGATACAATATGTACAAATGTAACAATAGAATTGAAAGCATCGAAGTGAATGTAAAAATTATTACTGATGTGATAAGTGCCACCGCGAATATTGCAATACCCAAGCTTGCATAGAATAATAAGCCCAAGCCTCTGAGCGAGGAGGTACGTGGTCAGATCAAAGTGGATAATAGCATCCGAAAATTACATCAACAGTCAGGCGATCCAAGTCTTAAGAAACTTGAAAATAAACTTGAAAATGCTATCAGTGAGAAAATTCGAGCTGTCAAGAACGCAAATTGGGAGAACCGCCTCTCCAAGATTACACCTCGAGATAACTCGCTGTGGAAGCTAACAAAATTTCTTACAGACTGTCGAGATCAAGGAGTTCCTACTCTCAATGATACTTATGGTCTTGTTCATCCAAACGAAGAAAAAGCTAAGGTCGTAGCCGAAAATTTTGGGAAAGTTCATCATCGGACCGAGGATATGAGCGATGATCAAACCGAAAAAGAAGTTTGCGATACTCATAAGAATATGAAGCGGTCGCCCAATAACATCAACGAAATAGAGTATGTTTCGCCCCGTGAGGTGGAGAACGCGATAAAGCGGCTCAAATCTAAAAAAGCCCCAGGCTCCGATTGACTTTCAGAATATAGTTCTCGAAATTTTACCAAGAAAAGCAATAGTTAAAATCACTAACACATTCAATGCTTGCTCGAGGCTGTCACACTCTGCAAATGAATGGAAAATTGCAAACATCTTGGCGCTTCAAAAACCCGGCAAAGATGAGCTCCATCCACAGAATTACCGACCAATCAATCTCCTCCCTACTCTCAGCAAGATTTTCGAAATCATCACCTTGGAATTGATTCTGAAATATCAATATACTCAAAATCTACTCATACCGGAACAATTTGGCTTCCGACGAGGCCGAAATACTATTCAAAAATTTGCGCGGCTGACGAATCACATCAGTAATAATCACAATATGGATAAATGCACAGCGATAATGTTATTGGATATTAAAAAAGCATTCGATACAGTTTGGCATGAAGACCTTATATATAAATTGAATGAAAGTAAAATTCCCACCTATATCCTGAAATTATTGATATCTCACCTACGAGATCGAAAATTCAGAACTACTGTTGACGGCGCAAATTCGAGTGAAAAAAAGATCGCAGCAAGGGTCGATCCCTGGGCCTGTTCTGTTTCTCTTTTATATCAATGATATTCCGCGAAATTCTCAAACGAATTAAGCTATTTTCGCTGACGATACCGCGGTTTTGCCTTCTCACGGAGAGAGCCAAGTTGGAAAGTACGTTCAGAGCTATTCAGATGAATTCGTTACATATTTCAAAGAATGGAAAATCAAAATCAAGGTCGTCAGGCTTGAGCTAGTAGTTTTTTCGAAAAAGATTGAAGCCGAAGAATAATCTTCTGTTATTCTCGATGGCAAGGCAATGCGGCCAGATACCTTGGTATTATATTAGATCATAGACTCTCGTTCAAGAGACGAATCGAGAGCACGCGACAAAAATGCAATCTTCGCATATCTTTGTTGTATAATCTTCTCAACAGGCGCAGAAAACTCAGACGCGAAAATTAAATGTTGATCTACAAAACTTTGGTTAGACCCATCATACTGTATGGCGCTTCCATCTGGAGCAGTTTCTGCGAATCGAATGTAGACAAACGAGAAAGACGTCAAAATAAAGTTTTCTAGCTGTCTACGTCGGAAGCGCGATTTTCGACTTGTCCTCGCTACGCGAGGACTCGTCTAAAGTCGCGCTTCCGACGTAGCACAGCTAGAAAATGTCGTTTGCGACTCGTGCTGCGCGCTCGTCACATTATATACTATTCCAAATGATGACAGACTCTTAACGAGGTGCCTTATCTAAATCCATCAGGACTGAAGCTGGCATATCTGGTATAAAATGTGCAATAAAAACAGCGACTGAATGCTTCTATGATCAGCAGATCAATGACATCGATACCCTCAAAGAAATCGGAAAATATACAACTCAAACAGTTTCCATCAGAATGAGGTATGAGCTTCCTCATCACATACTGTTATGAATGTAAAGTTCAACGCCCTGCTCTCGTCAGCAGGCGGTTTGTGTTTTTTGGTGGACTGTAGACTTCCTCTTTTGTGGATCGTTCAAGCATTTGATTTATTTTCATAATTGCTTACGTTTCGCCCATCAAATTTACATGGGTCTCAACGGCGCTCAAATGAAATGATCAAAATTCAATGATCACAGATGGAAAAATTACAACAGTTTCGTTCCATATAGTTAGATACATGTCCGTAATTGTACTTTTCAACCATAGTTTCGGTGTGGCCTCGTGTTGTGTACAATGTGCCTTCGCTGAAATTTGATCACTACATTTGAGCCCTGATGAGGCCCATGTAAATTTGATGGGCGAAACGTAGGCAATCATGAAAATAAATCAAATGCTTGACCGATCCACAAAAGAGAAGTCTACATTCCACCAAAATTCCAACTGATCCAGCACAATGAAAGTATCATCGGAAACTGAATCAGACTGTTTGTGGATAAGAAGAGAGAAAGTGGAACTGTTCGTCAATAAAGAGAGATAGTAGCACTATCTGTAATCAAAGAGAAAGATTGATTGATTGATTGATTGATAACTTTATTAGCCCGGGGACATTGCGTCCCATAAGGCAACATGAGAAGTATATGGTACATGAATGTATATATAATATAAATAATTAAATAGATAAGATATGAAGACAAAGAGTATAGATATTGATGATAATTTCTTGAATACACGAAAATATCAAAAATATCACGAATATTTTGTTGATTGGGTATTTCGTACTGCAGACTATTCGTTTGTTCCATCAGAGAACTCTGGGAAGTAGGGAAGTATCAAGACCTTTAGCTATATATGGGGTGTTTCTAGTCCTCAGCAGCACCATTTTGACTTAAAAAGTGACCGAGGAGATGACATTTGAACGCGCTGACTCTGGTTGTATGGCGTGATAGGTTGGTGATTGCTCGTGGTAGTTTATTCCAGAAATCAGAGGCGCATACGTGATACGCGTTCTGGTAGGTAGTGGTACGTGCATAAGGGACATACAGTTCCCCGGTTCGAAGCCGCTGGGATCGGATCAGGCTAGTATTACAGATTTCTGTAAAGTTAGCAGCTAGGTATGAGGGCTTGCCTGTTTTCAGGACCTGGAACGTCAAGCTAGCTAGGAAATATTCTCGACGCGCTTTGACTGTGAGCCATCCCAGCTTTTTTCGGCACGGAGTTACATGATCTCTCCATGCAATGTTGCCATAAACGAAGCGAGTACATGCATTCTGGGCTGTTTGGAGCTTTGTATTCAACTCTTCAGGGAGGCCATGATACACGAGACAGGTGTAGTCAAACAGGGGGAAGATAAGGGATTGGATCAATTTCTTGCGCAGTGAGAATGATAGTGCATGGCGATGGGCTCGGAGTTGACGAAGAGTCCCAAATACCCGCTGAGAGATGTGTGAGACATGCTTGTTCCAGGACAAGTCAGCACTTATCCACACTCCCAAGTTTTCAGCCTGTGTCACAAACCACAGGAGTACCACCCACGACTATGCGTGGTAGCTCATTCATTTTGAGAAGCCGCAAATTCTCTTTGCTCCCAAGGATCATGACCTTCGTCTCTTTAAGATTCAGGCTAATACCATTGGAGCTGGCCCAATGATATATGGCATTGGAATCTGACTCTACTTTCTTGAGAGCATCGTGAATTTCGTAGTGACGGCAATTCCTGTAGATTTGGGTGTCGTCAGCATAAATCATGTAGCGCGAAAACCGCAAGACCTCTGATAGATCGTTAATGAAAATAGAAAATAATAGAGGCCTCAGGACAGATCCTTGAGGTACCCCACGCGAGGTTTTGAGCCAGTCAAAGAGAGAGAGAGAGAGAGAGAGAGAGAGAGAGAGAGAGAGAGAGAGAGAGAGAGAGAGAGAGAGAGAGAGAGAGAGAGAGAGAGAGAGAGAGAGAGATAGATAGATAGATGTCCTTTGTTCGTCCGAAGACAAAAAATACAATTGCATACACCTACGTATGCCCGTTAAAATGTAATAACACGTATAAGAATGAATATAATATATGTACAACAAGATAATAATGATAATTTCAGTCAATTACTGGTTTGGCCCCGTAGGGGGCTTTGGGTGTGACCTAGGGTTGCACTTGGAGCTTGAGGGAGTGACGCCCCTCCGGACCCGAGTCCTACACTTACACTAACACACACACTACACTCTACACGCACCATACTTACGCTTGCTCAAGCATTACACAGACATACCAACATTATACAGAACACGCATCACACAACACACAACACACCCGTGCTGGTCTGGTCCGGGGTCGGCCAGCATGCGATTCCAGGCCCTGGAAGAAGAAAGAAGATGATGTCCAGCATTGACGGCAAGAATTCCCCAAGTAAAGCGGGGCCCCATTCGGATCTTGGGGGGGGGGCCCCCAACGATGCAAAACGCGCCACCAGTGGCACACTTGGCTGGTGGAATAACGCGTACAGCTACAAGCGATGGAAATACGCTGCAGGTGGAGGGTGCGGGAGAAAAAAACCTACGCCATGGAGAAGCTGAGCTCACCCCTAGCAGGAAGAGAAAGGGCCCGAGTGACGGAGCAGAGAAGCGAGTGCTCAAACAATCAAAGCTCACATTTCCGAGCCAACGAGGGATGAACGCGAAAGTTGCAGCAGAAGCACGAGAGGCGGCAGAGAAGCTGCTGAAGATCAACCCCGCTATCAGGATCCAGATCACGCAACCCAGCAACGAGGTTGATGACGCCGTCAACTTGAGCTCAGACTCGAGCGAGTCTGACTCCACTATAGGGTCCCAGGGGAACGGAACAATCCTGACTCCTGAAAACGGTTTGCTCGAGAGGGGAGTGCACGATGAGGTGCCTGATAGGGTGGAGATTGACCACATCCCCTCAACCAGAGAGGCGGCACGACAGAGGAGTGGAAACGAGGCAGGCGATCTCATGGGGAAATGGGAAGACCTGAAAACGTGCCGGGAAGAGACGGAGAAGAAGACATATCTCCTCCTCGAGCACTTCAACTTGGTTATAGGAATAGCCGAGTCTGTTTCCAGCAATCAAGAAGGGACCAAGGGTGACATCAAAGAGCTCAAGAAGATAGGCCACGCGCTCGAAGGCCTACTCGCGACAGACAAGGCGAAGCGGGCTGCTTTCGAGACAACGCTCCTCGAAACGGAAAAGACCCTGAAAGCGAGGGGGAATATGCAGCCTCCGGTCACAAGAAAACCGGCCGCGTCGGGTAGTGGCTTCCAGGGGAGGGGGGCAGGGAAACCGGAATCGCGACCGGGAAAACAACGCGGTTCGAAGGCGACGCGATACGGTCCTCCACCGGGAGGTCTCGGAACACCGCGCTCGACATCAACGCCCAATCGGCCCGAGGAGAATGGGCCTTGGAAGGAAGTGGTGTCGAAGAAACAAGCAAGAAGGGCAAAGAAGAGCGGTAGATCGAACGATGCCGCCGGAAAGAAAGCGAAAATGAAGCCGAGGAGGGTGAAGCCCGAAGCCGTCCTCGTTACGGCCAACCAAGGTGAGCTCACCTACGCAGACATGCTGCGCAGGATAAAAACGGATGACCTCGATGAAGAAGTGGGCTCCAAGGTCACGGGCATCCGCAAGACCCAAGAAGGCCAAGTCCTTCTTGAACTCAAGAAGGGCACCGATATCGCCGCCGTCAAGGCAGCCTTGGCACCAGTCGTCGGGCAAGAAGGAGCTGTCCACTGTCTAGCAAACAGCACGACCCTCGAGGTTCTCGGAGTCGACTACGATGTCAACATAATCAAGGTGCGGGATGACCTCGCGAAGGCCCTACCAGAAAACGAGAAGGGTGCCGTTGTAGTCAAGTCCATCCGGAGTGGCTACCGCGGCACCCAAACCGCTGTTGTCTCGATCGCAACGAGACTGGCCCACCATCTCCTCGACTGGAAGGAGCCAAAGGTTGGATGGGGCAGAGTCAGGATCCGCGAGAAGGGTGGCATCCCACGGTGCTATAACTGCTTAGAGTACGGGCACAAGGCCTCGGGGTGCAAAAAAGAGAAGGCAGAGGAACGGAAACCAAAACTCTGCTTCCAATGCGGCGAACCAGGGCACCTTGCTGCGATTTGCAAGGAAAAACCAAAATGCCTAAGCTGTGCGGCGATCGGGTCCAAATCTGACCACAGATCTGGGGCCAGCAACTGCACTGCGTACCAGCGGGCAAGAATCACATATAGACGCAGGAAGGGAAGAAATGGCTAGCTTCATCCAAGCCAACCTCAGGAAGAGCGGGGACGCAGACGATCTCCTACACGCTGTAGCCAAAGAAGGAGGGATCGATGTTCTCATTATCTCCGAACCGCCTCGGAAGCGCGAATTTTCTCGATCCACATTCGATCACTGGAGGACAGCCGTAATCCAGATCATGAATCCTGCGATCCGTGAGACTGGACCAGCTGTTAGTGGCCGCGGTTTTGCTCGAAAGACCATAGAGGGCACAGCAGTCTACAGCTGCTACTATTCGCCGTCGCTCAAGATACACGAATTCGAAGACGAGCTCCATGACCTAGAAGAGGATGTGAGGCAATGGGGGGGCCCAGTTATAATCGCGGGGGATTTCAACTCCAAGGAACCGACTTGGAGCGGGGGGCCGCGTGATAGACGGGGGGTAATACTCGCTGATGCCATGGAGGCATTGGGATTAGTGCTCGCGAACGAGACGGGGGTTATCACCTACTACCGACACGACACTCGGTCCAGGGAGGGAGGTTCGTCTTCGGTCCTCGACCTGACGTTCATGAGCCCGTCGCTCATGGGACGTATGACATCGTGGGAGGTTCTGGACACGGAAACATTGCGTGACCATCGACATATTCGGTTTCGGCTTAGGACTGACAGACAGAGACAGACGACACACAGACCGCGACCGACGGGGTGGCAGGTACGCAAGCTGGATGAGGGGAAATTCCGGGAATCGATAGGAACAGCCGAAGATCTCCCGATGAACATCACCGCGGACGAGGCTGTGGATATGGTGACGACCACCATCACAAGAGCCTGTGACGCATCGATGCCTCGCAAGACAACATCATGCTTTTGGAGGAAACCAGAGTACTGGATCACCGACGAGATAAAAGCCCTACGAAGAACGAGCAATAAGAAGAGGAGAACCGCGTGGCGATCAAGGAAACTAAAACGACCATCACTGGGGGAAGATGATAGGGCGTACAGAGAAGCAAAGAAGGCTCTCGTTCTAGCCATCCGGAGAAGCAAAGAGAAGTGCTGGGGTGAATTGTGCGACATGGTTAATGGAGACCCGTGGGGTACGCCATACCGCGTGGTCATGTCCAAGGTCCGACCCCGGAGGGGCAACCCAGCACCGACTGATGCAGCTACCTTGCGCAGCATCGTGGAAGACCTCTTTCCAGCAGGAGAACCCAGAGTGACATTCCCTCCCGAGAGCGAAGATCCCATCCCGCTCTTTACTATGCAAGAGCTACTCATAGCGGCGAAGAGGCTGCCAAACGGCAAGGCCCCTGGCCTGGACGGCATCCCAAACGAGGCTCTGAAACTGGTCTTCAAATACAACCCAGATTTACTCCTCGACCTCTTCAACATCTGTCTGAGCGCGGGAAATTTCCCGGATAAGTGGAAACGCCAGAAGCTGGTCCTGATACCTAAAGGTCAAGGAGGTCAACGCCCTCTCAGCATGCTCGACAATATCGGGAAAATGTACGAGAGGATGGTGCTCAACAGGGTGGAAAAAGCCTACGAAGAGAGCGGCGGGCTATCACCAATGCAGTTTGGGTTCCGGAAGGGACGGAGCACTGTGCACGCGATCGAGGAGGTCCAAGAGCGGGTTCAAGCGTCGGTAGGGAACCCATACCAAGGAAGAGGAGGATTCTGTGCCATGATTGCGTTGGACATAAAGAACGCGTTCAACTGCGCGAGCTGGGAGCGAGTCTATCAATCCCAAGCAGGTAAAGTGCCGCCCTATCTACTAGCCATCACGAGTGACTATCTGCGGAACAGGACACTCGTGTACGACACCGACGAGGGACAAGAGATCCGGGAACTGTCCGCCGGAATTGGACAGGGGTCGGTTTCCGGGCCGTTCAACTGGAACACCCAGTACGACAGTTTACTGTCTATTGAACTGCCCGAAGGAGTCATAATAGTGGCTTTCGCGGACGACGCGGGGCTCATAGTCTGGTCCGACAACGAGGAA
Organism: Eretmocerus hayati; assembly: GCA_029851415.1. Taxonomy (NCBI): domain Eukaryota; kingdom Metazoa; phylum Arthropoda; class Insecta; order Hymenoptera; family Aphelinidae; genus Eretmocerus; species Eretmocerus hayati. The sequence goes on from CM056744.1 coordinate 97,313,746, forward strand.
CTCTTGGGTAGACGCGCAAACGAGGCGCTGGCCCGAGTCTACGAGTGGATGATCAGCAGGCTCCTAGAGCTTGCTGTCAAGAAGTGCGAAGCAATCGTGGTCACAAGACGCAGGAAGTTTGACTTGCCCCACTTTTACATCAACGGGCAAGAGATCCCACGCAAGACAGAGCTGAAATACCTCGGCGTATGGCTTGACGACAAGTGGTCGTTCAAGAAGCACATCCAGGAGGCCGCTCAAAAAGCGAGCAGGGTTGGTGCGGCGCTTCAACGGCTGATGCCGAATATCGGAGGACCCAAGGAAAAGAGGCGCGCACTTCTCAACACCGTCAGCACCTCTATCATGCTCTACGGTGCACCCGTGTGGGGAAAGAGAGTAGAGAAGACCATCATCGAGAAGAAGATGGGGCCTGTCCACCGGAGAGCGGCCCTGAGAAGTATCCGTGCCTACCGCACCGTGTCAGGAGATGCGGCTTACGTATTGGCGAGTACACCGCCCATCCACTTGCTCGTCGCGGAGCGAGTGAGGATCTGGGACCGCCAGAAAGTGATCGGAGCCGAACGAGTACTCACCCCGACGATGAAGGAGATTATCCGCGACAACGAGAAGGAAACCACCCTTGAGCATTGGCAAACTGAGTGGGATTCGCCATTTGCGAACGGCAGATGGACGCACCGGCTGATCCGTGACGTAGCCAAGTGGGCGGAACGCACCCACGGAGAGATGGACTACTGGACGACGCAGGCACTGAGCGATCATGGTTGCTTCGGTTCCTATCTAACCAGGTTCAAGAAGAGGAGGACCCCAGCATGTCAGTCATGCGGGGATGAATGGGATGACGCCGAACATGCCCTGTTCAAGTGCAGCGACACCCGGAGAGAGCGCGCCGAGCTGGATGAATGGCTGGGTGCTCAACTAACACCCGAGAATCTCGTCCCGTACTTGCTCCGCAACCAGGAGACATGGGATAGACTCACCGGATACATCAAGCTGGTGATGACCCGCAAAGAGGAGAAAGAGAGGGAAGTAAGGCGCCTCGAAGCAGGCGAATTACAGTGACTCTGCCGATTGAAACAGAAGAGGCCCAAATGATTCCAGGAGGAATCTGATGCACTGAAGAGGGAAGAAAGAAGAAAGAAGAGAGAAGAAAGAAGAAAGAGAGGGAACAATGAAGAGTGAAGACAGAAGATGCCGACAAGTGGCCGAAGAGAGAAGATGGAGAAGAGGAACGCTCGCAATCGAGCGCGAGACATGCCGCTCATCCTGAAGTAATGCTCACGCGGTTCCGGGATGAGATGGTAGATGCAGGTGGATCTCCTTCTTGATTGCCCGATGCCCTAGGTATCGGACATCGAGGGGAGAGGGATATTACACGGCCGGGCCCACCTCTCGGTGGGCTCCACCCAAACCCGTGTCCCGCCTGGTATGGCCTGCGTGGGCTATGCGTAGTCCGCGTAAGCTGAACCAGTCCGGTGTCTGGGGACGGATCCGAGGGATCCTGAGGCAGATTTTGCCCTCTAACCACCTTAAAAAAAAAAAAAAAAAAAAGAGAGAGAGAGAGAGAGAGAGAGAGAGAGAGAGAGAGAGAGAGAGAGAGAGAGAGAGAGAGAGAGAGAGAGAGAGAGAGAGAGAGAGAGAGAGAGAGAGATAGATAACCTTTATTCGCCCGAGGGCAAAATTGAAAAATACAGTTGCATATGTCACATATGTTACACCTACATAATAAATATATAAAAAGTATAAATAATTGTCTTTTTGGTCAAAGAATATTAGAATTATCACAGAAAATGACTAGTCAATTTAAGGCATCGAGAGATGCATAAAAGTGAGAGAGAGAGAGAGAGAGAGAGAGAGAGAGAGAGAGAGAGAGAGAGAGAAAACAGAAGAGGCCCAAATGATTCCAGGAGGAATCTGATGCACTGAAGAGGGAAGAAAGAAGAAAGAAGAGGGAAGAAAGAAGAAAGAGAGGGAACAATGAAGAATGAAGATAGAAGATGCCGACAAGTGGCCGAAGAGAGAAGATGGAGAAGAGGAACGCTCGCAATCGAGCGCGAGACATGCCGCTCATCCTGAAGTAATGCTCACGCGGTTCCGGGATGAGATGGAAGATGCAGGTGGATCTCCTTCTTGATTGCCCGATGCCCTAGGTATCGGACATCGAGGGGAGAGGGATATTACACGGCCGGGCCCACCTCTCGGTGGGCCCCACCCAAACCCGTGTCCCGCCTGGTATGGCCTGCGTGGGCTATGCGTAGTCCGCGTAAGCTGAACCAGTCCGGTGTCTCGGGACGGATCCGAGGGATCCTGAGGCAGAAAAAAAAGAGAGAGAGAGAGAGAGAGAGACCCCCCATAGGGGGCTTTGAGTGTGACCTTCGGGCTGCACGTGGAGCTTGAGGGAGCGACGCCCCTCCGGACCCGAGTCCTACACTTACACTTACACACACTACATGCACCATACTCACGCCTGCTCAAGACTACACAAACATACCAACATTGTACAGGACACGCATCACACAGAACACCACACCCGTGCTGGTCTGGTCCGGGGTCGGCCAGCATGCGAAGAAGAAAGAAGATGATGTCCAGCATTGACGTCAAGAATTCCCCAAGTGGAGCAGGGCCCCATTCGGATCTTGGGGGGGGGGGGCAACGATGAAAAGCGCGCTACCAGTGGCACACTTGGTTGGTAGACTCACGCGTAAAGCTACAAGAGATGGAAATACGCCACAGGCGGAAGGAAATCGAGGAAAGGACCAACGCAAGAGGGAGGTAGACCTCACCCTTGCGTTTGAGACAGGGTTTGGGTGAGGAAGCGGAAAAACGAGTGCTAAAGTAATCGAAGCTCACTTTTCCGGCCCAACTAGGGAAGAATGCGAAGGTTGCAGCAGAAGCACAAGAGGCGGCAGAGAAGCTGCTGAGGAACAACCCCGTGCTCAGGATCCAGATTACGCAACCTAGCAATGGGATTGATGACGCCGTCAACTTGAGCTCAGACTCGAGCGAGTCCGACTCCACTACAGAATCCCAGGGGAACGGAGCAATCCTGACTCCCGGAATCGGTGCGCTCGATAAGAGAGTACACGATGAAGAGTCTGATGGGATGGAGATTGACCCTATCCTTTCATCCGGAGATGCCGCACGACAAAAGAGTGGAAACGAGGCAGGCGATCTCATGGGGAAATGGGAAGACCTGAAAACGTGCCGAAAAGAGATGGAGGAAAAGACATATCTCCTCCTCGAGCACTTCAACTTGGTTATAGGGATAGCCGAGCCTGTTTCCAGCAACCCAGGAGGGACCAAGGGTGACATCAAAGAACTCAAGAAGATAGGCCACGCGCTCGAAGGCCTACTCGCGACAGACAAGGTGAAGCGGTCTGCTTTCGAGACAACGCTCCTGGAAACGGAAAAGACTCTGAAAGCGAGGGAGAATGTGCAGCCTCCGGTCACAAAAAACCGACCACGTCGTATAATGGCTTCCAGGGAAGGGGGATTAGGAATATTGTCCTTTATATACCGGGTCCCTGCCTTTCGGCTCAACCCCGGTTGCCCCCATGGGCGCGGGGAAGGGATACGCCCTGCCAGCGCGTCGGTTTGGAGGATGACCAACACCGAGCCAGGCTCGGTGATGACTCAGTCCTCCTCCCCGACTACCGAATTTCGGGCTCGGCCCCCCAGCACAAGGCCGAAACCCAACCCTCGGTGGGGGGTTTTGGGACTCTTCTAGGCTCCCTGAGAGCCCAGGGAGTCCCTCGGGATGATGGATGAGTCTTTCGGGCTTGCATTGTTATCGCCCGAGGGCGATTCCAATTCGAGTCCCTAGACTCACCCACTCTCGTGGTGACGGATGGAGATAAGCGGTCTCCTCGCTCCGGCGGGCGATGACTGGGGCCGGGAGCTCGTCAGACTCCAGGGATGAGGCGCCATGCCCCAACCCCCTTGCGGTTTTCGGGAAAAGTCAAAGCGCCGAGCGCCAGTCTTCTCCCTACCGGCCTCGGGCCTAAGCCCAGGTACGGTGTCCCAGTAACTAGGGCCGGGGGGTCGTCACACACCGGGGAGGTCCCCCTTGCGGTACCAGGGAAAGGGGGCAGGGAAACCGGAATTGCGACCGGGGCAACAACGCGGTTCGAAGAGGACGCGATACGGACCTCCACCGGGAGGTCTCGGAACAACGCGCTCGATATCAAAGCCCAATCGGCCCGAGGAGAATGGGCCTTGGAAGGAAGTGGTGTCGAAGAAACAAGCAAGAAGGGCAAAGAAGAGCGGTAGATCGAACGATGCCGCCGGAAAGAAAGCGAAAATGAAGCCGAGGAGGGTGAAGCCCGAAGCCGTCCTCGTTACGGCCAACCAAGGTGAGCTCACCTACGCAGACATGCTGTGCAGGATAAATACGGATGACCTCGATGAAGAAGTGGGCTCTAAGGTCACGGGCATCCGCAAGATCCAAGGAGGTCAAATCCTTCTTGAACTCAAGAGGGGCACCGATGTCGCCGCCGTCAAGGCAGCCTTGGCTCCAGTCGTCGGGCAAGAAGGAGCTGACCACTGTCTAGCGAACAGCACGGCCCTCGAGATGTTCGGAGTCAACTACGATGTCGACATAATCAAGGTGCGGGATGACCTCGCGAAGGCCCTACCAGAGAACGAGGAGGGAGCCATTGTAGTCAAGTCCATCCGGAGTAGCTACCGCGGCACCCAAACCGCTGTTGTCTCGATCGCAACGAAACTGGCCCACCATCTCTTCGACTAGAAAGAGTCAAAGGTTGGATGGGGCGAAGTCAGGATCCACGAGAAGGGTGCCATCCCACGGTGCTATAACTGCTTAGAGTACCTTCACAAGGCCTCGGGGTGTGAAAAAGAGAGGGCAGAGGAACGGAAACCAAAACTCTGCTTCCAATGCGGCGAACCAGGGCACCTTGCCGCGATTTGCAAGGAAAAACCAAAATGCCTAAGCTGTGCGGCGATCGGCTCCAAATCTGACCACAGATCTGGGGCCAGTAACTGCACTGCGTACCAGAGGGCAAGAGCCACAGATAGACGCAGGAAGGGAAGAAATGGCTAGCTTCATCCAAGCCAACCTCAGGAAGAGCGGGGACGCAGACGATCGCCTACACGCTGTTGCCAAAAAAGGAGGGATCGATGTTCTGATTATCTCCAAACCGCCTCGGAAGCGCGAATTCTCTCGATCTACATTCGATCACTGGAGGACCGCCATAATCTAGATCATGAACCCTGCGATCCGTGAGACTGGACCAGCTGTTAGTGGCCACGCATTCGCTCGAAAGACCATAGGAGGCACAGCAGTCTACAGTTGCTACTATTCGCCGTCGCTCAAGACGCACAAATACGAAGACGAGCTCCATGACCTAGAAGAAGATGTGAGGCAATGGGGGGGGGGGGGCCGCTCATAATCGCGGGGGATTTCAACCGCAAAGAACCGACTTGGAGCGGGGGCCGCGCGATGGACGGGGGGTAATACTTGCTGATGCCATGGAGGCATTAGGATTAGTGCTCGCGAACGAGACGGGGGTTATCACCTATTACCGACACGACACTCGGTCCCGGGAGGGAGGTTCGTCATCGATCCTCGACCTGATGTTCATGAGCCCGTCGCTCATGGGACGTATGACATCGTGGGAGTTCTTGGACACAGGAACATTGAGTGACCATCGACATATCCGGTTTCGGCTTAGGACTGACAGACAGAGACAGATGACACGCAGACCGCGACCGACGGGGTGGCAGTTACGCAAGCTGGATGAGGGAAATTTCCGGGAATCGATAGAAACAGCCGAAGATCTCCCGATAAACATCACAGCGGACGAGGCTGTGGATATGATGACGACCACCATCACAAGAGCTTGTGACGCATCGATGCCTCGCAAGACAACATCGTGCTTTTGGAGGAAACCAGAGTACTGAATCACTGACGAGATAAAAGCTCTACAAAGAACGAGCAATAAGAAAACGAGAACCGGGTGGCGATCAAGGAAACTGAAACGACCATCACTGGCGGAAGACGATAGGGCGTACAGAGAAGCAAAAAAGGCTCTCGTTCTAGCCATCTGGAGAAGTAAAGAAAAGTGCTGGGGTGAATTGTGCGATATGGTGAATGGAGACCCGTGGGATACGCCATACCGCGTGGTTATGTCCAAGGTGCGACCCCGGAGGGGCAACCCAGCACCGACCGATGCAGCTATTCTGCGCATCGTGAGAGACCTCTTCCCAGCAGGAGAATCTAGAGTCAGATTTCCTCCGGAGAGCGACGACCCCATCCCGCTCTTCACTTTGCAAAAGCTACTCATGAAGGCGAGGAGGCTGCCAAACGGCAAGGCCCCTGGCCTGGACGGCATTCCAAACGAGGCTCTGAAACTGGTCTTCAAATACAAGCCAGATCTACTCCTCGACCCCTTCAACATCTGTCTGAGCGCGGGAACTTTCCCAAACAAGTGGAAACGCCAGAAGCTGATCCTGATACCTAAAGGTCAAGGAGGTCAACGCCCTCTCAACATGCTCGACCATATCGGGAAAACGTATGAAGGGATGGTGTTTAACAGGGTCGAGAGAGCCTACGAAGAGAGCGGCGGGCTATCAGCAATGCAGTTCGGGTTCCGGAAGGGACGAAACACTGTGCACGCGGTCAAGGAGGTCCAAGAACGGGTTCAAGCGTCGGTAGAGAACCCATACCAAGTAAGAGGAGGATTCCTAGCCATGATTGCGTTGGACATAAAGAACGCGTTCAACTGCGCAAGCTGGGAACGAGTCGATCAATCCCAAGCAGGTAAAATGCCGCCCTATCTACTAGCCGTCACGTGTGATGATCTGCGGAACATCTCTTGTCCCTCATCGGTGTCGTGTACGACACCGATGAGGGACAAGAGATCCGGGAACTGTCCGCCGGAATCGGACAGGGATCGGTTTCCGGGCCATTCAACTGGAACACCCAGTACGACAGTTTACTGTCTATCGAACTGCCAGAAGGAGTGATAGTTGTGGTTTTCGCGGACGACGCGGCACTCATCGTCTGGGACGACAAGGAGGAACTCTTGGGCAGACGCGCAAACGAGGCGCTGGCAGGAGTCCACGAGTGGATGATCAGCAGGCTCTTGGAGCTTGCTGTCAAGAAGTGCGAGGCAATCGTGGTCACAAGACGCAGGAAGGTTGACTTGCCCCACTTTTACATCAACGGGCAAGAGATCCCACGCAAGACAGAGCTGAAATACCTCGGCGTATGGCTTGACGACAAGTGGTCGTTCAAGAAGCACATCCAGGAGGCCGCCCAGAAAGCGAGCAGGGTCGGTGCGGCGCTTCAGCGGCTGATGCCGAACATCGGAGGACCGAAACAAAAGAGGCGCAAGCTGCTCAACACCGTGAGCGCTTCCATCATGCTCTACGGTGCACCCGTGTGGGGGGGAAGAGTAGAGAAGGCCGTCATCGAGAAGAGGATGGGGCCTGTCCACCGAAGAGCGGCTCTGAGGAGCATTCGTGCCTACCGTACCATGTCAGGAGACGCAGCTTGCGTTTTGGCGGGGATGCCACCCATCCACTTGCTCGTCGCGGAGCGAGTGAGGATCTGGGACCGGCAAAAAGTGATTGGACCCGAACGAGTGCTCACCCCAACGATGAAGGAGATCATCCGCGACAACGAGAAGGAAACTACCCTTGAGCAGTGGCAAATTGAGTGGGATTCGCCATTTGCAGATGGCAGATGGACGCATCGGCTGATCCGCGACGTAGCCAAGTGGGGGAACGCACCCACGGAGAGATAGTCCCTAGACGGCGCAAGCCCTGAGTGACCACGGTTGCTTCGGTGCCTATCTGACCCGGTTCAAGAAGAGGACATCACCAGCATGTCAGTCATGCGGGAACAACTGGGATGACTCTGAACACGACCTATTAACGTGCAACGATACCCGAGGAGAGCGCGCCGAGTTGGATGGATGGCTTGGTGCTCAATTTACACCTGAGAATCTCGCCCTGTACTTGCTCCGCAACCAGGAGACATGGGATAGAGTCACCGAATACATCAACCTGGTGATGACCCGTAAGGAGGAGAAAGAGAGGGAAGTAAGACGCCTCGAAGCAGGCGAATTACAGTGAGTCTGCGAATTCAAACAGAAGAGGTCCAAATGGTTCCAGGAGGAATATGATGCACTGGAGAGGGAGGAAAGAAGAGAGAAGAGAGGAGATCGAAGATGGAAGATTGAAGAAAGTAGAGAGAAGAAAGAAGACTGAAGAGATGGAAGAAGATCGAAGAACGAGAAACAACACCTGCGAGTCGTGAGAAGAGAGGCGCCACCGGCCCTGACGTAATGCTCACGCGGTGCCGGGGCCGGATTGGTAAGCTGGTGGATCTCTTGCTTGTCCAATAGCCAGCGCCGGCGGAAAAGGAAGAGAGGGTTTACCCGGTTCGGATGGCCGTATCGATGCGGATTCCAGCGCGGGACAGTTGGGGAGGTGTTGGCCAGTCGTGTTTGGCTGACCGGTGCCTCTCCTCCATACGTCGCAGCGTATTCGCCCTACAACCACCTTGCAAAAAAAGAGAGAGAGAGAGGGACAGAAATGAAAGTGTAGATTAATGAGACTGTCAACCCTGAGTATCCTCGTAGTTTAAAACAAATAACAAAATACTATTACGTCGATTTTTTAAAAATTTTGTCATGTAAATTAAATGAATAGACTGAGTCATGTACTGCTCGCGAAACCAGAAAATATGAATTCGAGATTATTTGATTCTGATAAGATCAATTACAATTGGGCGCAGTAAATTACAATATCATAGTTCGAAATTCGATGCATCTATACGATGTATTGACAAAAGGCACTGAATAAACGAGTTTTCAAAAGTCTAAAAGTCACACTCCAGCATCGATTGATTACAGATCGTATCGACTGGTCCGAGATCAGATCCGACCCGATTGATTTAGATCGATCGAGATCATGATGCTTATGAGAAAACAAGATTGAGATTCAGAGTTGAGGAGATTGAGCCGCCATCGCGTGGACATCGCAGTATGATACGTTCGGCGATTGATCGCTTGCACGCCGGGTTGATTGCTGACCGGAGGTAACGAAGTCATCGCTGGCACGCCGGGTGATTGCTTGTACCTCCGATATCGTGGGGAACCTCAATCGCACATTGCAATAGCAACAACAACCATTAATTACTACGGCGGATCCTCGCCTGATCCATGGGCATTCTATTCTAGCGAATCCCAATCCGGCAGACTACGATCCGCAAGCAGGTTTCTAACACCCAGGTTTCACAAAACATGTCTCCCCTGCACCGACGTACAACATATCGTGTCAACACGGATAAAACCTTCGAGAAATAGCAAATATGACACCGATATCAATATACTACTGACAAATCAATTTGCAGCTCTCAACAACAATGACGCCAATTCTGATGACGAAGAAGACCATTTAACCCCGATGATTAAAAGACGAAAAACAACCGACACCAAGGCAAAAGTTCCTGCAATCGTAGTCACTGTGGAACTAGCTCAACAAGATACTGGCCAATTTATTCAGCGAATCAGATCCATTGCCCAAGACAAGGATTGCAAAATAAGATACTCTGACGATACTCACAAGATCTTCTGTAGTAATTTGGATTGCTATCGCACTCTCAAGGAAGGTGTAGTGGTAGTGCAACAAGAGTTTGCCAACAGAGGAAAAGCACTCGAATTTCACACTCATCAGATACCTCGGGAGAAACTTCAACATATCGTTGCCAAAGGGCTGCCAGTACTTAGTACCGAAGAGATATAAGAAGAATTGAATGCCAAGGGGCTGAGATGGGTTCGGTGCTCTATCATGAATGAAGAATCAAGTATCAAGCAGGCCACTCTACTTGATCACTTTCGATAGTGCAATCGACATGAAGAAGGTATGATGAGGCAAACATCTGTATTATGTCAACGTCTTCGGGATCGATACAGACACCCAAGAAAAATTAAGCAATGTGACAAATGCCAGACATTTAGACGTGGCAGCAGTACCTGTTATAACGAAGCGCGCTGTCTGCACTGCGCCGAGAAACATATGACAAACACTTGTCTTACCAAGGATGCTACACCGAAAGGCACAAATTGCTTAAAGGACCACCAAGCAAGTTTATATGAGTGCGAAGAGTATATCAAGAGGCTCAATGCTGTAGCTGCCCACAAACATCAACAACGAGTGCATGTGGATAACGCCCAAGCACGTCAACCTGTACCGCTCCCGAACGAGTTTGCGCAACCGCCGTGGGGTCAACGACCCAAAACGACAATAGCAGAGACATCTGCTTGGAGCAGTATGTCGGCAAACAGAGAATCATCAGCTGCGTGAAGAATGACAACGAGCAATGGCAAAGTCGGTGAGCAAATGAACTTGGTGAACAATTCATCAATTTCATGAAGTTCGCAAGGTAGTCGATAGAATACATCAACTATGTGACGTAGGTGAGATTTTCCAAAAACTCCAATACCTGGCAACAAGATTAGAGCAATGCACTAGTGACAAAGATCAAATCGTAGCTTTTCTCAAATGTACAAACCATCAGTCATAATTCCACGTCAAAGTCTACACTTAAAATTAGTCATCGGAATGCCCATTGGTTAGGATGAGAATCAAAAACTGAAGAAGTTGGAAAAGTTTATCTCAGACCACAAAGTTGATGTCATGCTCACAAATGAGACAAAATTCAATGTCAATGATAAATTTATGTGTCGGATTTTAAACCCGATCAGAAATTTCGGTGGCTTCCCCGCGGGGCCCTCGCGGGGTTTGCCCCGAGAATTGCGGGGACCCTGCGAGGCAAATATATGGTGTAATATATACCAGGTGTAACGCCTCCCACTCAGGGCTCCCGAGGGTCTTTTGCGAAGCAATTTCCCACCACTAATGCGCGTATTTTAGGTTTTTCGACAGAGGTAACGGTGATGACCATGAACGAGAAACTGGTGATCGAGAATTGTTAATTATGTCATGAAGGCTTGTGCTCGCTGTGATAATCATCTCATTCAAGATTGTAGATGCGAGTTGCACTATCACTTTAAGAATATACAAGTACGGACTTTGATAATTGGTCGAATCTGAACCAGATTTGACAGGATCGGAAAAGGGGATAAAATCGGAATTGATGTTCAGATTGGAATGATAAATAGCGAATCGCGGCGTATCCTGATATAGTAAAGGAGTATTGGATCTATAGCTTTTTTCAGTGGGGCTCAGAAAATCTTCTGAGAAAGGATGAATTTTATTCGAGTCAGCTCATAATCTGATGAGATCAAAGTTTTCATGTTATCGCTAACTAACTGAAATAGCAACAATGATAAATGATACAGGGATGAACTGCCGGATTGCGAAGCACTCCTTATCGAAGCAGGATTTCTTGTCAAAGCTTCAGTTACTCTGATTCTCTGGGGAACATACATCCTCTATACAATCACAGAGCCATCGGGAAGATATCAAGAACCCAACTTCAATATCATTATTAGTCTCAAATGCAGAGCTGATGATAGTATCCATTCTTGTCTCAACATTGTATTGAATTATTTAAACTGCGAAAGAAAGTATGTAATATTAAGTGTGTGTTTCCCCCTGGTCTCTTCCTTGGGCTCGTCAGTGAGCCGAAGAGAGACCTGTCTTAGACACAATTGTAAATTGTGTGGACTGACATCAGATTGAAGAAGAGTTAACATTGAAATTTTGGTAAAACAGCCGTACAATAAGGTTGCCATCTATTGATAAAGACATGAAGCAGATATTGAGCTCCGTGAGGTAAACGACTTTATACGGCCTCATGTCGTTTGGTGGAATAATGAAGCAGCTCAACATCTGCTTCGCGTCTTCATCACTAGATGGCAACCTTATTTCATGGTTGTTTCACCAAAATTTCAATGTTAACCCTCCTTCAACCTGATGTCAATCCACCTAAATTACCCCCGCAAGGGAGATCTTCGGATCTTGGGAGAGTAACGACTCCCCGGCCCCAGTTCCGCAAGGAGGATCCTTAGTTGATCCTGGGAGACAGACGCACTCCCCGGGCCCAGTCCTCCGGCAAGGGAGATCTTAGTATCTCGGGAGCACATGACAACTCCCCCGCCCCCAGTCTTCAGCCCCAGCACCCATGTGTGTGCTATCACCACCTCGTCCGCCTCAGTGCGTATGAGCCCTGAGTGGCATCTTGGACCACTTCAGGGCTCCCGCTTCTTCGCAAGCCTCCCTGTATCTTTCATCTTTTCTCTACTCTCTGTTCCTTCCTTCCTTCTTCTGGGACTATAACCTTCGGGTTGGCGCCCTCCGGGGAGGGGTTTTAGTCGGTAGGTGCCCGAGTCTTCTCGGGTGAATCCGACACTACCCACACTCTTGTGGGTGTCTATGAAGATTTCCCCTTCCCGGCCTACCAAAAAAAAAAAAAAAAAAAAAAAACACCTAAATTACAATAGTGGCTGAGATAGATCTCTCTTCGTCTCACTGACAAGCTCAAGAGAGGAACCAGGGTGAAACACACACAATATCACATACTATTCCCACAGTTTGAATGATTCAGTACGATGTAGAGACACGGATGGAAACTATCACCAGCTCTGCATTTGAGACTGATAAGGTTATTGAAGTTGGGTTCTTGATATCCTCCCTATGGCTCTGTGATTATATAGGGGATGTATGTTCCCCAGACAATCAGAAACGGGAGCTCTGCCAAAAAATTCTGCTTCGATAAGGAGTGCCTCTTAATTCGGCCGTTCCTCCCATCATATATTGAAATATAGCGAGGGTATAATTTCAATAAATAATGAATTTAGGGTCTTGATTACTCAGCATTTCCCTCAGTATTATTGGATTTTCTTGCTCTTTCGTTGCGACCTCCTTCCAAGTCTCTTACACCGAGAATACAATCAGAGAAACTTCTAAGTACAGTAGGACTCAAGTCCACTCTAACACGGAAGCAATCTGTAAGGTGAATAAGAAATTATCAATTGATATTACAGCCAGAATCTCACGGTGTGATTCGTACGAATCTGATTATATCTACCATGCAAAATTCTCCCAAAATTGGTATCAATGAACGCTGTTCTCTTATCAGTTGCTTTTAATGCAACATAGTTCCCAAACAATACAGATTTTCTTAAAAATGCTTCCAACATGCTCTTTATTGAATCCTTGCCATCACTCTTGGGAAAAATGACGGATTTGAAACATATTCGCCGAAAATTTTTTGAACAGAGGGATTCAGAAAAAGTATTGAAGGTGATGCGTCGCTCATCTGATATTAAAGAGAACTGTCACCAAACCTTGTTCCAGAATGAGACTTTCATCGCCATTTTCTTCCAATTTCTCAAATTCCTCTAGAAGTTGGAACGCTATCGATAACCCGTGTTGAATTTTCAAATCATGAGATAGAACAACTCCTTCATTTCCAACTTGCGATGCTTATCCCAAGATAACATTTTTGAGCTCTTTCATGGCAGCGGCATTTCCCGCGACTTGTTGGGCTATGCTATTGTGGCGCTGAGAACTCTATTCTTTGAAATCTGATAGAATGAGGATCAAAATCAGTACACTCTATGTTTTCCAAATTCTTTTTTGCACTTTACCGAATAACACAATTGGCTCTACAACTCAATGATACCTTGAAAGTCTTGTTTCTTAGCAAGTTCAGGCATCTGGATAGGAGTAACTTCGGTAATAATCGAAGAGGGCTCTGTCGGTTCATCGACGGAGGTTAAGTGACTAGATTGCTATTGACCGGTTGACAAAACAGTTGGGTTCTGACCAAATGTTTGTGAAATTGATGCAAGAATGAATAAAAAAAATTACTTACTCTTGGCCAATTGTTCTTCAGGAAGGAATCTGATATTCGGATACAGTTTTAGACTCGGTTTGCTAGAGAGCTCAATGCCTAAGCGAAAGCAAAAGAGTAGACTGTTTTTTGGCGAGTGATGTTGTAATCCAATTGCATGCAGGAAATTTCTTCTAGAGGAAGGAATGCTTTGTATCTTCATTTATATACAGGCTCTTGAAGCACAATGAGTTCATTAACCATATTCGGGGAATTCAATATAAAGAACTTTATTGATAGAATTGGAATTCTTACATGTGTAGACTTAAAATATAAAACAAAATCTAATCAATCTGGAACTGATAATTTACATCATATGTATTATAGGAATCACGTGCAAATTATCTGGATCTTTCCTAATGTCTCTCAGATTGGCACCCGTGACTCTGAACTCCAGATCGAGCAACTCAACAAGTCATTTTGTCTCTTGAGTGCTGCACCTTGTAAATACTCATTTGTGGTGACGGTGTAGGATACTGGTGAACGCCCTTAACTATTTCAAAGACATCACCAATAATTTGAATTTCTGTAGGATCCACCTCAGAATCAAGGGGTTTCATCTCCTTGATCATAACAATTTTCCCACACTGAGAACCATGAATACTATACCGCACGATGCGATAGTACCTCGACTAAACGCATAGTGAAACAAGCCGGGACGATCCTCACACTACCTCACACGATACGTATAGTCTGCTGCACTATATCGTATCGTCTTCCAAACTTTCGAGATAGTAATAGTTACTATCTCGTGTCGTCGGAGACACGAGCCCTGCAGTGAGCTCTACAATGTTCGAGTGGAGAGTAATTCCGTTCTTGTCAGGGAAAAACTCTCTGCCTGATCATAATTTATGAATTTGCATGGATTATAATTAGTGCAAACTGCTAGCCTCGATTTTTGATGATTTCATGCAAATTTTAGGTTGGGGTGTGCTACATGGATGGAAAAAAATTGAGTTCAAATCAGCTGATGGCTGGGAGTTTCCCAGGAATGTCAAATTTTGGAGAAAATTCTTCCTCAATCCAAGGATAAGCATGTACGATAACCCCTGTGTAGCCATCCAAGTGTCTTTGGAACTATTCAATATTCTCTTCTTTGTAAATGTGATACCTCTTGGCCATCAGCTGGAATTGATGTTTATCCATCAACAAACATTTCTCGTGAAGCCCCTAGATTATGGAGACATGAAGTTAGATAGCATGACTCTGTGGTGAGAAAAATGCATGTCACTTTTTGTATGTTCTCCTTTGACGTACAAACATTGACATATTAATCTACACCTTCACTGTTTGTGATTGTACGCGCATATCTTTTTGATTATCAGTTTGATGTCAGTTAGTTTCATAGTGAATACAGGAGAAGGAATTGTATAATCTTGTTATCCTATTTTGTATTTCGTGACCTTAATTTGACCTTTGTTTGAATGTTTCCAAATGCTTACTTTGGTATACTATTGACAATATCTCCAGGCGCTATCAAAATTTCTCTCTGTGATTCATCCCTGCTCATTGGTATGATCACATTAATTCATACAATAACTCTATCTGTTTGGGTCAAGTACAATATGAAATGAAATATTTGTCAGTGTATACTTCTGGATTTATCTATTTTATTACACATTAGCAAAGCTAAATCACAGATAAAATAGAAATCCATACTGGCCATTATATTAGGTGGAAGAGTTAAGCGGGACACCAGATTCCATCTCTATTTCAACAACAACAAAATCCATCCTAGCGGATATCCATTAATAGAGGATCATTCTTGTTTAGAAAAATGATGAAGCCATGATCAATTCAATTAGCCATTCAATCACATACTTGTATCATCTCTAAAAAGTTGGAATAGACGTTTGGTCAAGAAGAAGAAATCATTATTCAGGATTCATTGTATGAGCTCAAGCTAATTTGATAGAAAAACCTTGTTGGCGCTTGGAGATATCATGAACAGA
The DNA here is from genome assembly GCA_029851415.1 of Eretmocerus hayati. Taxonomy (NCBI): domain Eukaryota; kingdom Metazoa; phylum Arthropoda; class Insecta; order Hymenoptera; family Aphelinidae; genus Eretmocerus; species Eretmocerus hayati. The sequence continues at coordinate 97,329,523 of CM056744.1, forward strand.
ATAACAAAATGAGCTTTCACAAGTGCTTAGAGAGGAGTTATGTAAAACTTGAAGAAAGCAAATGACGATGGTAAGATTATTCAATTCCAAGTCCTTCCTCCCCTGTTGGAAAAATTCTCCCTCAAGATGATCATAAAAAAAATATGCGAGTCCAACCCGGTCAATCTCATACATGTGGATGATTAAAGTTAAGAATCAAGCTGTACAAGAATTGTTTCATTGAGTCACTGCAGATCAGTCTGTGAATATTTCCAGTATTTGTGTTGAAGCAGATCATGCAAAATAAGGCAGGATCTTCCTTCACATTACAGGCCAATGCTACACTGAAAACAAAACAAAGCGTAAAGAGCTGGATGAGCCAAGCAGAATCTGCTCGGCTTGTAAGGTAGACGTCAACCACGGTACACGCCCTGTGCAAATCATACGATTGCCGTGGAACGATTCGATGAAATGATCTGAATTTTTTTGTACACGTAGTTGGAAAGCTTTGCTTCCGTGCTGTGGAAGATTTGTCCCGAAAAATGCTTCCATAAAAATTAGAAAAATCATGAGATTTCTCATCATTTTCGTGTGTTTCTCGCCATGATTGATAGCGGGAGGCATGATTTTCGACACGCAAGAAAGTTTTTCAGTTTTCAACCACGACAAAACTCAAAGCGAGAAAGTTGTTCAGAATTGTGTAAATAATGTTAGTCTCCAAGGTTTAGATCAAATGATGCAATAGAGGAAAAGTTGTGGGAATTTCTTTGAGTTTGTTTAGCGAGGCGTCTTGATTTTGTACTCGGTAGCCGCCGGAAGCCGTGTACGAAAACTACTGAAACTTTTTTTCATTTGCACTATTCGATCTAGACATTAGTGGTCAACATTATTTACTTATCCTGAACAACTTTCTTGCTTTGAGTTTTGTCATGGTTGAAAACTGAAAAACTTCCTCGCATGTCGAAAATTATGCCTCCGGCGACCGAGCATGGTGAGAAACACCCAAAAATTATGGGAAATCTCATGATTTTTCTCATTTCTATGGAAGCATTTTTCGGCACAAATCTTCCACAGCACGGAAGCAAAGCTTTCCAACTATGTGTACAAAAAAATTCAGATCATTTCATCGAATCGTTCCACAGCAATCGTATGATTTGCACAGGACTTATACCGCAGCTGACGTCTACCCGACAAGCCAAGCAGATTCTGCTTGGCTCTCAAGCAGAAACTGCCCGGGTCTCCAGCTCTTTCTGTTTTATTTCATTTTCAATGTACATGGATTACTGTTTCCATAGTTTAAAGACATGCCAGAATAATTGCATTCATCAGTCGATGATTTCAGCTGATGCTTGGAAAGATAAAACATCCACAAGAAAAGAATCTACAAAATTAATATTTTGTAGATTCGAGCTATGAATGACGCGACAGAATAAACTGTGAATTTCTTTGAATATTCGTGATTCATTATCATGAAAGCTTCCTGGTCAATTTTCAATAGAAGAGCTCCAAAAACCACAAATCCATATTTTTGGGGTGAAATTGAATGATGTTTGGATTTTGACAACGATCGCCGGGACATGGACGTAGCCACCGTGGCACTGCAGAAGACCATAAATTTAATCAGGGTAAAGTAGCACCAGCCCGACAGATGCATAAAGTATCCCGAGTAGAAAAAAGTTTTCGGCTAGCATACGGGCCGAATGCGGATTGCCGAATTCCGCATTCGGCCCGAATGCCGGCATTCTAACGCTCCGCCGCACACTTACCGTACACGGCTGTAACAACGCCATTAATTGATTAAGCGGGTAATCCGGCCAGACAGCGTCTCGAGCCTTAACCAATTGACTTAACTTGCTTCGCGCGATTAGTATAGTGCGATTAGATCAAGAGTTGCAACAATATGACACTCCTAATATCGATCGCGAGTTAGTTATCGATAGTATATTCACTGAAAAATGAAAGTAGTGCAAAATCAGGATTTCGATAGGTGAAAGCTGCGGTTCCAAGCGTCGCGTGCAGATGATCAGTGTTACACCCGATTGTGTGATATCCAGATCCGCGAGTTAATAAATGAGTGCCGTGATACCAAGTATCCTGAAAAAGTATCAGCGATAAGAATGAAAAATATGGTATCGCGCATTCAACTCTCCAGAAGGTGATTCGAATGGGCGTGCGGTGGCGTACAATTTATGCAGCGATCAATCGATTTGGAGTCAGGTGATGGGCCTGACGACCGTCCTTGCATCCTCCTAGCGGACGCCCCAGGACATCCGAATGCCGTTCGTTCAAAATACTCTGCGTCGGCGACTTGATGTAGCCGCCGACCGAAGTCCTCGCCTGGAAGAGCCGGGGACGAGCAGAGCGGCACCGAGGAGCAAGAAAAACTAGCCAAGTGGCGCTTACTTTTTATTTTTCAGACGTGACCGGTGTCCCTCTGGAACAGCCCAACAGCCGACTGACCCTCTTGCTAGCGTCAGTCCCTCTTTTATACCCTGGTCGGTTCGCCTGCTGGAGGTAGCAACAAAGACGGCACGATGCCAACCAGCCGATGCGTGCGGATGCGATGTTGTGGGGGGGTTACGTGGCTCGACGTTGCTGGTGCACCGGTGTAGCGGTTCGTCGTGGTGTGGGTGTAGCGCTCTTGCTGGCTTGTAGCTACGTCGGTGTATTTGGTATGAAGCGGTGTTGGTGGCGTCCGTGACAACGCTTGGTGATTCGTGAAGCTACCCGTGCGCCTGAGCGGTTTGAGCTACACAATAACGTTTCACGATAATTAGATCACGGTCTCCTTGATTTCTCGCGGCTCGACTACTCGAATGCAGTATTAACGAAATGTGTTAACTTACAAGACTGTTGCACAGCTCCTCACCTTGCACTCAGTGGCGTGGAAAAGTACAGCTGCTCGCCTCGCACACAGCGGCGTGGAAAAATGTAGCTGCTTGCCTCGCACACAACAGCACAAAGTTCAGCTACTCTTCTTGCCCACAATTGCACAAAAACCGTCACTTATTCACCTGCGTCTCCGGTCACACGCTGGTATTACACCTTGCTTCAATTCGTGGCTTCGAGCAATGATACTCGCTCTATCAAATAGCATGTGACAGATATTCTGCGCTCTTCGCTGTCTCAATGGCTACTGGGCTGGGCGACGCATCGATCACGCAGCGTTGTGGGCGCCCCTGTCGGCGAAACATGGAGTCCGCTGGCGCGAAATTCGAAAGGAGCACAAAGTGGACGTCACACGGCATTCACGCGGCAAGTGTTCGGCATCTGTGAGGCTATGCTTTTTAAATGGGCTGGCAGATTTAATACTCCCATCAGATAGCCATGCAGTCTGCAGCAAAATCTACGGTGACGAAACGGAAAATTATTCTTGCTCTCGATTCCATAATCTTCAACGATCATTAAAACATAATTTTGAGTTTCAAAATAATTATACCATTTTTCGCTATCAACATAATAATGCAAAAATCGCCGTTTTTTGTTTACAACTCGAAACTGATCGCAGTTACAACAAAATTTTTCCTACGAAAGTTGTGCAAATCAATATCGTCTACAGCTTGATGCAACTATTAACCCCATTACCATAATTGTTTATGCGTAAATGGCATTTGTTTATAACAAATCCGTATTACTGCTGCAAGAATGCAAAATTGGGCAAACTTGACACTGACACCTACGTAAAAAGTGATTTTGAAGAGAAAATTATTTTTGTCATTTTTCGATATTCACATTAGTTTTCGAGTTACAGGCGGATTAGTACGCCGCATGAAACATGCATGATACGTGACGGGCGCAGAATGGGAAATATAGCGTGTGGCACTTTTCCGCGAATGTAGCTCGAAAAGTAATGTTATTATGAAAAAATGACAAGAATACTTTTCTCTTTGAAATCTTTTTTACGTGGGTTACCGATGTCAAGTTTGCCCAATTTAGCATTTTTGCAGCAGTGGTACTAGTTTGTTATAAACAAATATCATTTCCACATAAACAATCATAGTATCGGGGTGAACCACTGCATCAAGCTGTGGATGATATTGACTAGAACAACTTTTGTGGGAAAAGTTTTGTTGCAACGGCTATGAGTTTCGAGTTATGACAAAAAAAATGTTTTGGCACCCATTTTTTCAACAACAAGCATGAAAACTAAATTCAAGTCCATCTGAATAAAGTTAATATTTTCGCGGACTTTGCTTCTATTGAGAAGAAGGAAGATTACGTTCACTGCAGATTGAGTAAAAATGAAACATTGATTCATACGCACTTGAAAGCGTTTGATGAAATCTTAGTGCAAGTACATATGCGGCAAGTGTGCGGCAGGCCAGAAGACTTTTTGGAGTCTTCGGCATTGAGGCGGCAAATATTCGGCAGATGCTTGCCGAACATTTGCCGCGCGTGGCCCGTATGCGGCGGAGCGTTAGAGAGCAGAACGGATGCCGATTCGGTAGCCGAACGTTTGCCGGCATACGGCCCGTACAAAGTTTGCTGGCTAGCCGAATACTTTTTCTACTCGGGGTATCTCGAGTCTATCACCCCAACCATTTCAGTCGAATAGAAACTCCCGACTTGTCCAGTTCTATCATCCTAGCCCAGTGGCTATGTGGCTGAAACGCTCCCGGCCGATGGACACCTCTCCCAGATCGCTACTCCCAACACGAGTCTATTCGCCTACAAATTTGAGCCGTATAGACTTCTCCCGCGTCGTGAATCCTATCGGACGCCCGATAGCTATGCGCCACGGAAGATAGCTGCTACCCGAGTAGAAATCGTCTCTGGCTATCCAGACAGATTTGTATGGCCCATGTTCGGGATCCGTCTGGCCGCCAGACTGGCATCCGTGTGGCTGTGTAATGATTTGCGGGTAATGGGCCTATGCGGCGAACGTGTGGATTTCGTGTGGCGGAATCGCCCACAGAGATCCCATATGCGAGCCAGATCGTTCCCACATAATAGAAATGGCGTGGCGCGTCGCCGTGGTACATTCGATTTCACGCCAAGTGCGGATGTTGCGATTATTCTCCCCCCTTGTGAATGTTTCATTTAATATACTCAATCAATGTCGTCATTTATAAAATATGATCAGAGATTCACTCATAATATTAATTATATTAACAGCCTTATTCCGCGCGATGATTTATGGACAATTTTTCCGTTGTAAAATAAGAGATGTCCTTACAGTGGTCACTGGCCCTCGAACACTATGCAACATTCAGGTCTAAAAAATTTTACTTACAGTCAACTCTCGCCGTATAAAAGTGCTGTGTACTCGGGGAAAAAAAAGATTCGTTTCTACTTACGCCTATTTGAGATCAGTTTTTATTCCAAATGTCCTCACCGTGGCAAGAATATATCGAAAATTGCTCATATCTTTCACGTAGATTGACTACAATATTTATGCCCGTCTGGGATTTTTTTTTTGGATGTCAGATTGATTGGAATAATCATACCTACAAGGGGAGGTCATGGTCTGTGGGTCGGGGATTCGGCTGAAACTCTGGGAATCATCTCCTTTTGGCACCAAAAGATGATGTCCAAAACCGCTTACTTGAATGCTGAAGCGTTCTGGAGCTACAGCCCATGACATTAGCATTGCCTATATAGGCCCATGTTAAAAAGTCGCATATATAGATATACTGACAATGATAATCTCTATAGCTGTAGCTCTAAAACGCTTTAGCATTCAAGTAAGCCCTTTTGGATATCATCTTTTGGTGCCAAAAGGAGATGATTCCCAGAGTTTCAGCCAAATCCATGATCCACAGACCATGACCTCTCCTTGCTAGTATGATATGAGCAGTCAAACTGCAACTACATTATATCTCAAACAGTCAGTGTTTGAGCCAAATCCCGATCTCCGCTATTTTGGCCTCAAAATATCTCATAACCAATCATATTAGTGGCTCTTTACCATCAGTCACCATCTTTTATATCATTAAGATTGGTAAAGATTTGAACGGGATATATGATATGTGGTGCGTGTCAGGATTTCGGAGCACATCAGTGTATTTTGTACATATGAATTGTAATCAATCATTTGCTAAATATATTTTTTGAAAGTTCGCCAAATATCAGAAGAATGCCATCAGTTTGCTTTTCCGAGAATGCAATGACGCTAACTTAGAACTTTTTTATTAAAAATGTCTCGCGTAGATCGAGATTCATAAATTTTATATAATCCATATCTCCCTCAATTCCAAAAAAACACATCCACGTTCCTGCTGATCATTCCTTATTGAAATTTTTTCTTCTGTTTCCAGAACTAATGAAAAGTCTTAAAAATTATGACACTCGAGATCCACACAGAATTACGCGGTGATGTTGTAGAACTTCAATTCCCAGTCCCTGACTGTAGGCAAATATGCATATGTTACGTACCAAACCCGAAATCGTACACTTCGCGAACGGTACAGCCGATTCTGTACCATTCGCGAATGGTACACCACCATTTGTACCGAGCCCGATATTCCGGGTTTGGTACAGCAGAGTCTTGTACCATTCGCGAACTGTACAGCCGCCTTGTACCGAGCTCGATTTCGAATCGCGCCATATGGCTCGGATCGTGTTTACAAATGAGAATTGTCTATAAATGATGATTAGCGAAATAATATGTATCGACGAGTTCAGTCAAGTGCAGGTAACGATCGAGCTTGCACAATGTATCTCGATAATTGAGATCAACTCAAAATTAGATGTTCTTGGAACATCCGATAGTTGTAAGTTCATAAAAAGTAAAACAGAATATTCTTACACACGTGACACACAGTTCCATGAATATTAGAATCACTGCACGGTGTATGTTCGCGTATCTTGTTTTGATTACATAATACACCTTGTGGACACCGCCATGCCCAATTTCATCATGAATCTATCTTCATCTAATATAAACTTCATCAGTATATCGTAGATTTCGGATTTTTCTACGTGATATCTCACTTCGTCGTCTCACTGTAAGAAGAAATCCTCAAAATCAGTCTCATTGTCTGAATATTAACATTACATGGTCAGGGGGTTTGTTGTGATTTAGTACGATTTTTTACCGACTCTGAGAATTTCTTCTTGAAGTGCTATTTTCATAGGAAAGATTAGACGAGGAATATCGCCAACAATATATATGTCAAACTGTTTCAATCTTCTGTATTCCAGAGGGGTCCTGAATGATTTCTTTTCAATTTCACTAATTAGCTTCACAAGGTCTCGTCATTCTGTCTCACTTTTTATGAACTTGCAACTATCGGATGTTCGAAGAGCATCTAATTTTGAGTTGATCTTATCACAAATAGTATTATCGGGATACATTGTGCAAGCTCGATCGTTACCTGTACTTGATTGAACTCGTCAATACATATCATTTTGCTGATCATCATTGTAAACACGATCCGAGCCATATGGCGCGATTCGAAATCGAGCTCGGTACAAGGCGGCTGTACAGTTCGCGAATGGTACAAGACTCTGCTGTACCAAACCCGGAATATCGGGCTCGGTACAAATGGTGGTGTACCATTCGCGAATGGTACAGAATCGGCTGTACCGTTCGCGAAGTGTACGATTTCGGGTTTGGTACGTAACACATACATCTCGTTCCAACTCGTATTCGCCACACAGATGCCATACATTCGCCAAAGAAAATCTGTGGCGACCGTATCGAAAATCATTACAGCGCCGCATGTGGCCCACACGAAAAGTCTGTAGCTATCCCGAATGGCCCATACTTTCGCCAAACATAAATTTCTACTCGGGTATCTAGCTGAAGATCTTATTCGCCTACGACATGTACATGACAAATTCAAAGTTTCGATTATCGCTGTATATGCGCGACAACTTGTAGATTTGACGAATCAGAAAATTCTGGAAAAAGTCTAAATTGCACGTAGAGGTTTCAGTATGGTATTCGAGGTGTCAAGCGTTGCCTAGCAGACAATGTATAAGAGATAGGAGTTGGCAGAGCGACAGTTCAATATTTCGCCACCTTACGCGTTCATCCGTGGTATTATGGCGCTGTAGTCAGGGTTGACAACTCGAAACGGGTATTAGGTTGTATAATGGTCCGAAGCTCTAGTGCGGTGGCGCCACGGTCTGTAACGTGAGTTTGCGCACACACTCTCTCGTCCGTGAGCTCACCAATGACTCTGGGGCACAAGCATGTGTGAGTGAGACTCACACAAATTTGCGTCTGTTTGGCGTCCGTGAGCTCACGGACGAGAGAGTGTGTGCGTAAACTCACGCTACAGACCGTGGCGCCACCGCACCAGAGCTTCGGACCATTACAACCTTGCGTCGATTCTCGTGTTGGCATCGCTATGGTCAAATTGCTTGCGCGACGCAGGAAGGCAACGTTTCCGCTGACAATTTCGGTGCCAGGATCACTTATTTAACGTTTCTATGTCCGTGTGATCTCGGCCTCCCCGCAGCGACCAAGCAACTTGGTCCCGTCATGTTATTTTCTGCCACAGGTGGCGCTGCAGTTTACTTTTTTTTATATAGCACATTCGTGACCATAGCCAATCATAGAGATATTACTATCTCTATGTAACTAATACATGGGGACTTCTCCTAGTCTGTTCAAACAATCTTGCGTGAATAGTGATGACTTATATGGTCGAATTAAGGGTGCTCCTCAGCATTTAAAAAACGATCGTCTCGCTATCTTGCGGTCAAATTGGTTTATTGCGAATATCAAATCAACCAAGTAACGTAGGACGATGAGTGACATTTCGCCACGCGCGGAGAATTTTTCTATGAATTTTAAAAAAAGTTACATAAAAGTCGGTGCAAAATTGAGAGAGCTATTTTGCGGGAACATTTTTCATGTATTTTCAAAATTGTTGCAAATTTTTCCCGCGAAATAGCTCTCTCAATTTTGGACCGATTTTTCTGTAACTTTTTTCAAAATTCGTAGAGAAATTCTCCGCACGTGGCGAAATGTCGCGCATCGTTCTACGTTGTCTGGTTGATTTAATAGTTACAATATACCAATGTGACCGCAGGATGGCGCATCGATCGCTATGATCCAGCTTGGGGAGCACCCTTAAGAGCTTCAATTTGAGCCAGCGTAGATTCGAGAAAAAGATAGAGAAAAGTTTGAGTTTACGTTGAGCAGCCGTCGTGTGAACATCACAGCCCAACACGATCAGCGATCGATCGCTGGCACGCCGGGTCGATCGCTGACCAGAGGTAACGAGGTCATCGCTGGCACGCCGGGTGACTTCTCGTACCTGTAATGTCGGACGATGACAATCGAACGATCCAACAACAGCAGCAACAACATTTCTTCACGACGGCAGACCCTCGCCTGACCCGTGGGTACTATGCGCAAGCGAACATGACACAAGCAGGTTCTACTGCTCCGAACCACGACACAAGTCTGCAAAGACGACCAGCAACACCAAAACGTCCGCGGCATGAACGAATTCCGCCGGAGAAGGAGATTATTCTCCTGAAGAACAGATTTTCTGTTCTCAGTGATGACAGTGGAGAAGAAGACGACGAAACCGAATCCACGGCTAACAAGAAGCGCAAAATGACAGCCACATCACCAAAAACAAGTGTCCCGCCAATCGTCGTAACGGCTGAGTTCACGGAGAAAAAGACGGTGGAATTCATCCAACGCATAAAATTCATAACCCAAGGCAAGGAGTACCGGATGGCCTACTCGAATGACGTCTACAAAATTTTCTGCAATGATGTCGAAATCTATAACATCCTCAAACAAGGAGTGAAACAAATCCGAGAAGAATACGCAAAAAGAGGGAAAGTACTTGGATTCCACACACACCAGCTTCCCGACCAAAAGCTGAAACACATCGTCGCCAAAGGGCTGCCAAACATCGATCCTGAGGAGATAAAGAACGAGCTGCTTGAGAAAGGGCTGAAGTGTGTGCGATGCTCCATCATGAAGACCAAAAACTACGTCGCCCATAGGCCACTATATCTGATGACTTTTGACAGTGAAGTCGATATGAAGGAAGTGTGGAAGATCAAGCATGTGTACAGTTTGAGGGTATTTTGTGATAGATACAAGAACCCAAGAAAGATTACACAATGCCACAACTGCCAGCAGTTTGGGCATGGTAGCAGTAATTGTTACAATGAAGCACGCTGCCTACACTGTGCGGGCAAGCACGAGACAAAAACTCACACAATCAAGGATGCTACGCCAAAGTGCACAAATTGCGGGAAAGAGCACCAAGCAAATTCTCTCGAATGCTACGAATACACCAAGCGGCTCCATGCATTAGTCGCCAGTAAACAACAACGAAAAGCACGCCCGACGTTGGCAACACCGGGCAGCGCACAAACACATCAAGCAGTACCAGCACTTCATGAGTTTTCGCTGCCACCATGGGCAGCCAAGGAGATGTCAACAGAGACATCAGCTGCTTCGAGAACGACCTCAATAACTGGCGAACAGACAGCGTGGCGAGGGATGTCATCTACCACGAGGGACGAGAACGTCGTCGACATCGAACGAACGTGGCATGCGGTCAACGAATTTGCAGAAATATTTAAGGTATTCGAAAGAATCCATCAAATTTGTGATATAGGTAAAATCTTCCACAAACTCCAGTTCTTGCTATCAAAGTTAGAGCACTGTGCAAATGAAAGCGATCAATTAACAGCCTTCCTCGAATGTGTCAATAATGTACCGTGATCCTAAAGTCAAATCTTCAATCAAAATCAGTCACTGGAATGCCAATGCACTTGGTTCTTCTAAAATCGAAGAGTTGGAAGATTTTATCACCGAACACGAAATTGATATTATGCTTATCAATGAAACCAAAATCGTTGACGAAGATCGTCTCTCTATTCCGGGCTATAAATGTTTTAGGCGCGATAGACCAAATAATCGTAGAGGAGGCGCAGTCCTCATCCTAGTCAAAAATGATGTTCAGTGCACGCAGTCAAATTTTGTCACAAATAACATTGAATCGATAGGTGTTCAGTTGTCCAACGGACTCGTTGTGGTATCTTGCTATCTCCCACCGCAAAGCGTTATAGACGAATCAGAACTTTCCAAGATTTTTAATGCGAGTAATCGAGTTATCGTCATGGGTGACTTGAATGCTAAGAATAACGATTGGAATTGCCCTCGAAGTAACAGAAATGGTAATGTTCTTCAAAATTACATCAACAAAACCTCCATTGCAATGATTGTACCGGATCAGCCAACACACTATCCATATGCACTAGGCACTCTGAACACAATTGATTTAACTCTCATTAAGAATATCTCCAACTACACTCTTCTAGAGACTTTGAACGAGTTAGATTCAGATCATCTTCCACTCATTTTTCGGTTGAATAATTTCACTGCCGACAAGAATATTGGAACAAAATCTCACTGGAAATACGACCAAGCCGACTGGAAGAAATTCAGGTCGATAATCCAAGAAAAGTTGACAGTCCAAAGTTCCTTTCCCTCTAGAGAAGCTATTGATCAGAGTATAGTCAATTTCGCAGAATTAATCAATTCGGCAATGGAGGTAGCCATACCTAAATTTTCGTATGAAGCAAAACCACAAAGTCTAGACGACGAAACGAAAACATTTATCCGTCATAAAAATAATATGCGTAAGCTTTATAATCGCACGGGCGATAAGAATATCAAATCATTGAAAAATAGACTCAGAAAAATTATTCACAGTCGAGTCAAGCAGAGAAAGAATGCTCAATGGGATAAAAAGTTATCGAATTTGAATCCTAGGATAATTCTATATGGAAAGAGCAAAATCTCTTTCTAAAGCTCGTGACCATGAAATTCCAACTCTTCATGGCCCTCGAGGGCTAGTTTTTACGGATGAGGATAAGGCTGAAGTCTTAGCCGAAAATTTTGAAAAAGTGCATCATCTGACCGAGAACATGAGCGACGCGGGAACTGAAGAAGAAGTCAATCAAACATACAGTAAACTGTTACGCACCGATGTAAATATTGATGAGATCAAATTCACTATTCCTCGGGGAGTAAAAAAAGCCATCAAACAAACTAAGTCTTGAAAAGCTCCTGGTCATGACGGAATCCAAAACATTGTCTTGAAAAATCTCCCGAGAAAGGCAATTGATCAGTTAACAAATGTCTTCAATGCTTGTATGAGACTTTCTTACTTTCCGGAAGATTGGAAGATTGCTCATGTCTTAGCCTTTCGTAAACCAGGTGCAGACAAATTATTTCCTCAAAATTATCGACCGATCAGCCTCTTAACAACCATGAGCAAAATTTTGGAAAAAATTCTACTTAATCGAATCCTAGTGCATGATAAAACGAATAAACTTATTATCCCAGAGCAATTTGGTTTTCGACGTCATAGAAGCACTATACAGCAATTAGCACGGCTCACAAATTCCATATCTAAAAATTATAATGTAAATAAATCGACAGCGATGTTACTGCTTGATATTGAGAAAGCGTTTGACACGGTGTGGCATGAAGGCCTTATCTACAAGTTACATCAAAGCAAGTTACTGAATTACATAGTTAAAATCATGATTTCGTACCTGAAAGGTAGAAAATTAAGAACATGTGTCAATAATGAAGAATCTAGTGAACAGGATGTAGTAGCTGGCGTTCCGCAGGGTTCAATTCTTGGCCCTGTGCTATTCCTTTTCTATATCAATGATATTCCTCAGAATCCATGCACCAAAATCGCACTTTTTTGCCGGCGATACAGAAATTCATGCCTCATCTTGGAAAAAGTATAAAGCAGTAGAGTATATTTAGAGACACTTGAATGAGCTTGAATTATATTATTACAAGTGGAAGATCAAAATCAATGCCGAAAAGACTGAATTAGTTATTTATTCAAAGAAAAATGTCAAAGAGAAAAATGATGGACTAAAGATTTGTATTGGAAACACGGACATAAATCCTAGTTCCCATGCAAAATATCTTGGAGTTCTACTTGATTGCAGGCTTCTATATTCTACACACATTGGACATATTATTAAGAAAAGTAATGTTGCAATATCTATGTTATATAAACTTCTGAACAGAAAAAGTGTAATGAGTAGCAAAAATAAGCTACTGTTGTATAAATCTTTGATAAAGAGTTTGCCTCGAGCCGTGGTAGAGTAAAGACGTGAGTTTACTCGCTCAATTGCTCGACTGTTGTGCTTACGAGTACCGGGGCTTTGCCCCATCGTCACCGCCTCGCGAGTGTAATACCACTTAAAAGTATTCCACCATGGCTTTTTTCACAAAGAGCCATGGTTCTTCCCAGCCGAATTCAAGTTTAGTTTCAAGAAAAAGTAATGTGAAAAATGTTTCGTTTGCCGCTATTGCTCAAAGTGACCAGTTTCCAAAACGTGATCAAGGACTTATTATGCATTGTGTCGATGGATTGAATCTTACAGACTATACAGTGGCTATTGGTGAAATTGTGAAGCCTGTGAACGTACATTTTGCATCGAAAATCTCGGACAATCGTGTATGTTTGTATCTATCGAGCAAAGAGCTAGTGCAAAGTGTTACTAAATCCCACGAACATGTGATTATCCAACAGAAAAAAGTGCTTATACGTCCTCTTGTAACGAAACAGCAAAGAATTGTCATATCAAACGTCGCACCTCCAATACCCCACTACGTAATCGAAGAGCATTTAGATGTATTAGGTATAAAACGTAGTGCTCCTGTCTCTTTTTTAAGAGCAACTATACTTGCTGATGGATACAACCATGTTAAAAGTTCGCGACGACAGACCTACATTGATCCATCGGAGGTACATAAATTACCAGAATTCATAAAGATCAACTATGACGGTGTGTCATACTATGTGTACCCCAGCACAGATACAATCAAGTGCTTCTTGTGTAAGAGTGAAGGACACATAGTCAAACACTGCCCTGAGTATTCAGAGTCTCAAGAGAACAATGAGCATCAGGCACTCGACACGCAAAGTCAGCCCATGGAAGAAATGTCAACAAATACGCGTGACAATATCGATGAGCCCGTCGCTGAGATCGTTGAGACTATTGGGATTAATTCGATAACCGACTCTGGCCAAACATCGTCACTCACAAATGTGTTCAACGAGGCAAATGACAGATCAGCTGATCAACTAAATCGTGAGTCAGCTCAAGATGTATTCACGGCACCTCCCGTCCGTTCCAAGAGACCTTCGAGTACCTCGGCATCATCTTGCGGGGATAACAGCCAAGGTATACAGAGACCGGCGAAAACTGTTAAAAAGTCCAAGACAGAATTTTCCATTGAAGTTCTTCGTGAACAGCTGAAACCTGCTATACCATTCTTTGAGGAGAAGTATCCTGATTCTTCTGTTCACCTAAATAATTTGGAAGACTTCCTATACAGGAGTCACGGTAATCCCAATGCCGTAGGCATTGCACGAGAAATTTGGCCTGATCTCACCGAAACTAAAAATCTGCTTCTGGAAACTCGAGACCATGTTTCCGATCGCAACATCAAAGCTCGTTTGACTAAAATCACCAAAAAACTTGAACTAGCGATCCAGGGCAAGCCTGTCCCCGCTGGATCGGACGATGAAATGAGCTCTACGGATGAACCTTCGCAAAATCACACCAAGCAGCAACATGTCTAATACAACTTCATCGCTAAAAATTCTATTCTGGAATGCACACAGCTTCGAACAGAGACGCACAGAATTGCCACGTATCCTGCAAGATCTGGATATTTTTGTATGTGTCGAGACATGGCTCACACCCAACATACCGGTCAACATCTCCGGCTTTGTCACCTTCAGGAAGGATCGTCTACAGTCAAGAGGTGGAGGTATCCTGCTATTAGTTCGTAAGAATATCGCCTTTGTTGAATTACAAGACTTGATCTCCCCTGACATCTCAGTGGAGATATGTGGTATTCGTATTACTAATGTTAGCCATCCGTCCGATGTAGTTGCGTGCTATCGTTCCCCAGGTCTTACACTTTCATCCGATCAATGGAATAATTTGGTTAGTAATGTCAGAGATAGAGAGAATTGCATCTTGATGGGTGACTTTAATGCTCACCACACAGTCTGGAATTGCGATAAAACAGATAGCAATGGATTAAAATTTTTCAATGCAATTCAGTCACATAATCTTTTCATACATAATCACAATACCACAACACGAATTGATTTTTATCGTAAGAAGAAGTCCAACTTGGACATCATCCTCTCATCTCTCAATTTTTCCGATAAAATTGCAGTTGATGTGTGCGATGAGACCTGGGGATCAGATCACTTCCCTATATTTGTCAATATAAATATAGCTAAGTGCAGCTACTCGAAGAGATCATTCAAATTTAAATCTAAACGCACGAACTGGTCCAAGTTCTCAGAAGAACTTGACAAGTCCTATGGAGGTTTTTTGTCTCCTCGATACGATGAGCTTCCTGTGGAAACTAAGTACGATTTCTTTGTCAAAACCATTATATATGCTATAGAGGAGAGTACTCCTAGGAAAAAAAATTACGTGAGTCGCAAGAAAGAGAACCCTGTTGCTTGGTGGGACAAAGACTGTGATAAAGCTGTCAGACTTCGTAGGGCTCATTACAAAAAATGGGAAATTACCGGTAATATGAAGGACCTCATTGCTTACAATAGACAAGATGCTACTTTCAAGAGATTGAGAAAGAAGAAAAAAAGAGAAAGTTTTCAGAAATTTGCCAGCACTATTAATCTCCACACTAATCCTACATATGTCTGGAACCAATGCAAAGTTTTTAAGAACAAATGGGTCAAGATTCCACCCGCCCATTGTTCCGAAAATCTCCAATCACGTGAAAAGATCGAAGTGGCTTTGGACAAACTTTGTCCTCCTGGGGCAGATTCAGACCCTAGCTCCTTCCCGACATGCGCACCCAATGATTTTCTCGAATCTCCCTTCGATTTTACTGAATTTAACATTGCTCTCGATTACAAGGATCCCAATTCCTCACCAGGCATGGACGGAATTGATTTCGAAGTTCTCCAAAATTTACCTTCTAAATATAAATTACTCTTATTGGACTTGTTCAATGAGATGTTTACAAAAAATGTCTATCCTCCTTCTTGGAAGCGAGTCTTTGTTCACTTCATCGACAAACCAGATGGTGGGGTCCGTCCGATCTCACTCATCTCTTGCATTTGCAAATTATTCGAGACTTTAGTTAAGAACCGCGTTGAATGGTGGTTAGAACACAGCAATATCATCCCTAAAAGCCAGAGTGGCTTCAGGAAAGGGAGATCTTGTTGTGACAACCTTTCTAATCTCGCTCTTAAGGTAGGCGAAGCTTTTTCAGAAAAAAAACATGTTTTGGCTGCATTTCTCGATGTACATGGTGCGTTTGACAACGTTGTAATAGGCATCTTACTTCAAAAACTTGCTGATCTCGGAATCTCACAGTCTATCCTGAAATTTGTTCTTTTTTTCTCCTATGGACGTCTGATCTTCTCAGCCATTAATCCCACCAAGCACAGGATAGCTCGAAATGGAGTTGCTCAAGGTGGCGTCCTGAGTCCTCTCCTCTATGTCATCTACGTCATCCTGATAGTGCGTGGTATAAGTAGTAAGGTAACAGTTTCACAGTTCGCCGACGATACTGGTCTGTATGTCAAGTGCTCATCTGTAGACTGGGGAGTCAGAACACTAGAAAATGCTGTTCGGAAAACCAAAGAAAATCTGTCCGAATTGGGTCTTGATCTGACCCCTTCGAAGACCAAGCTAGTCCACTTCACTAACAAACGTATTGTACCCGGAAAAATCTCCATAAATGTTGACGGACAAGAAGTCCTTTCAAGTGCCTCGGCAAAAATTCTTGGTATTTGGTTCGACTACAACTTGAACTTCAAACGACATGTTGACCACATCTACAACAGATGTATGAAAGCCATCAATATCTTGAAATTTCTCTGTGTAACGTGGTGGGGAGCCCATCCCGAGACCCTCATCACGTTTTACAAAAGTTTCGTCCGTTCAATAATTGATTATGCAAGTTTTGTATACTTTCCGAACAGTAAATCCCTAGTAGACAACTTCGAGAGAATTCAGTCACAAAGTATTCGGATTGCTCTAGGACTACGTAGAAGCACTCCTAAAAATATTCTTATAGCAGAATCTAAATTGATGACTCTCCAGGATCGCTCAGTATATCTGTGTAATTGTTACCTTGTGAAAGCTCTTTCTAATGAAGATTCGCACTCTGTATTTATGATAAAAAAATTTTTTAATGAAAAAACTAGTCGCAACCTCAAGAAACTTGTTCTCCTTCGGGATTGCATATCAAGGATAGGTTTGATGAGCGGTGAAATAGAGACTAATTTCAATTACGCTGTGTACAACAATAATTACGAAACTCTCATCACTTCTGTCCCAATTCACGTCGAACTTGGGACAGAATTGAAGAGATCTGAGAAGCCGAACGATCGACTCTCGTTGTTCTTACAAGGAAAGAATGCAGTCAGTATTTACACGGATGGTAGCAAGATTACTGACCACCCTTTTGTTGGTGCTGCATGTATTTGTCCTCAATTAGATATATACCATAAAATTACCATCAATAGGCATGCATCGGTATACACTGCCGAGTGTGCAGCTTTAAGCTACGCTCTAGACATAGCACTGCAACATAAGAGTAACCGTTTCTTTATTTTCTCGGACTCTCTAAGTGCTCTTCAGTCCATTAATTCGACTAAAGTTACCATCAAAACGAACTCATTCATCCTAGCAATAAAGGAAAAGTACCTTGAATTCATGAAAGACAACTTAGAAGGTGATGTAAAATTCTACTGGACTCCTGCTCATATGGGAGTTCGAGGCAATGAAGAAGCGGACTCTGTAGCTAAAGATGCCACCCTTGGTATTTCAGCAGATATACTCAAAATCCCTTTCACTGATTTCTACGAAATTTTCAAGCGCGAATCACGCTCTCTTACGAATGAATCTGTACAATTGAGAGGCCTTACGGTGGGCAAAAAGTACTTCGAACAACACTTCGACATTAGTCTGAAACCTTGGTTTGCCAAAAAAAAACTTGACCGAGACTTCATTGTCACTATAGCGCGTTGTAGAACGAATCATTATCATCTCGCAGCCTCTTTGTACCGTGTCAAGATTGTTGAGTCCCCAAGATGCAAGTGCGAGACAACCGACGAAGATCTTAACCACGTTCTCTGGCAATGCCATTTGTACTCCGAACATAGAGTCAAACTTCTGTATAATTTAGCTGTAATAGGACAGCACCCCCCTCTGTGTATCGAGATGTTCATCAGCACGCCCAACATAGAAGCTTGTCGAGCTATATTTCAGTTTTTTAATGATTGCGAATTGAAAATATGAACTGATTGTATCGAAATTCACTAGACTCATACTTTTTTGATGATGTGTTATCATGCCTGTACTTATATTAAACATCACATAATGATTATTTCCATGTATATTTATATATATATATATATTTATATCTATATGTATGTATTTGTATATGAATTTCTTCTTTTGATGTACAGGCAATGCCTGAATAAGCCTCCCTGAGGCTTGAATTGGCTTAATAAAAAAAAAAAAAAAAAAAAAAAAAATCTTTGATAAGGCCTATTATGTTATATGTTGCGCCCGTATGGGGCAATACTTGTAAAACGAATGTAAATAAACTAGAGATCATCCAAAATAAAATTCTGCGCATGGTAGTTGGAGCGCCACCAGGCACTTCAGCTCGCGCAATTCGAGACGAATTGAAAATGAATACTATTAGCGATGCTATATATGAAGCAACAAAAATTTTCTATAGAGAACAGGTACTTGGTATTGATATTCTAAGTGACGTTGGGAGCCTCGCGCACGAAACGGCCCCATTCAAAATAAAGCACAAACTTCCTCATCAGCTGCTACTGTAACTGCACATGATCTATATACATGACAAATGTAAACATTCTACATATATATATATGAGTCATTCTGGAGCAAGCTGGACAAAACTGTCACCAGGGGGGTCTGGGAAAATTCCGCAAAAATTTTTTTCCATTAGTACTATGTTGAAATAGTACGAAAAAATTTTTTTTAGATTTTTTCGGCCCCCCCCCCCCTGTGGGCCCCAGGGCCCATGAAAGGGCTATTTTAGGCCCTTTTTTAGCCTATCCTAGAAAAATCATAGTTCCAACGCGATTCAATATTTTTCAACGTACTTGGGCGCATTTTCCTCGTCAAGACTAGTACTTTTGAAAAAAAAATTGTCCAAGGCCACTTAGTGAGCCTGACGACTTCTGCAAGCTAATTATTGAGAGCAAATTTTAGCGATTTTTGGGTCTGCTTCAAAGCGATCTAGCTCCTACTAGACATGTCATAATCGACTTCTGCAGGTGGTCATTTTAAAGGTCTTGAAAAAACCTACAATTTGACCACCTGCAGAAGTCGATTATCGTACTTTTTATAGAAGCTATAGCCGATACAAGTTGAGCTATTTACGAAAAAGTCGAAAATTCAGGACTCGATTCCAAAAATATATCTTAATTTTTTTTTCACGAAACTTGTGCGAAAATGTTCTTTTAGACATCTACTTTCAGTACAAAAAATTTGGCGGAGGTTATTTTTTTTGATTTTTTTTGCCGAGCATTACAAAATGCCGCATTTCGTGGTTTCAGCAAAAACGGCATCATCGACCACGGTCACATATGCTCCCATCTGGACTGATGTGCACCAATCTGTGTATTTGTACTCCCCAAAGTACCCCCAAGTACGTGTAAGAAGTTGCGGGGACGAGCCTCCAGCCAGGAGCGAGCTGTAGGTTCTATTTACCGTGTCAAAAATAGGCATTATTTTGGCTAACCGAGCGTAAGCGACCGAGAGCATGATTTTACTTGTTCTGACTTACAAATGAGATTATGGGCTAGAATGAGGATCCAAACATACTTTTCTAACTCAAAATGACCATCTGAACACAATTCCGAGGTCAGTTTTGCTCTAAATAGTCGTCCCTCTGCCCCTCAAGAACTTAGATTCTGTCGACGGGTTCTGACACCGTTGAGGCACTAGACGACATTCTAGAGCTAAACTGACCTCGGAATTGTTTTCAGATGGTCATTTTGAGTCGGAGGAGTATGTTCGGATCCTCATTCTAGCCCATTATCTCATTTGTAAGCCAGAACAAGTAAAATCATGCTCTCGGTCGCTTACGCTCGAATAGCCTAAATAATGCCCATTTTGGACACGGTAAATAGAACCTACAGCTCGCTCCTGGGTGGAGGCTCGTCCCCGCAACTTCTTACACGTACTTGGGGGTACTTTGGGGAGTACAAATACACAGATTGGTGCACATCAGTCCAGATGGGAGCATATGTGACCGTGGTCGATGATGCCGTTTTTGCTGAAACCACGAAATGCGGCATTTTGTAATGCTCGGTAAAAAAAATCAAAAAAAATAACCTCCGCCAAATTTCTTTTACTGAAAGTAGATGTCTGAAAGAATATTTTCGCACAAGTTTCGTGAAAAAAAATTAAGATATATTTTTGGAATCGAGTCCTGAATTTTCGACTTTTTCGTAAATAGCTCAACTTGTATCGGCTATAGCTCCTATAAAAAGTACGATAATCGACTTCTGCAGGTGGCCAAGTTGTAGGTTTTTTCAAGACCTTTAAAATGACCACCTGCAGAAGTCGATTATGACATGTCTAGTAGGAGCTAGATCGCTTTGAAGCAGGCCCAAAAATCGCTAAAATTTGCTCTCAATAATTAGCTTGCAGAAGTGGTCAGGCTCACTAAGTGGCCTTGGACAATTTTTTTTTTCAAAAGTACTAGTCTTGACGAGAAAAATGCGCCCAAGTACGTTGAAAAATATTGAATCGCGTTGGAACTATGATTTTTCTAGGATAGACTAAAAAAGGGCCTAAAATGGCCCTTTCATGGGCCCTGGGGCCCACAGGGGGGAGGGGGGCCGAAAAAATCTGAAAAAAAATTTTTCGTACTATTTCAACATAGTACTAATGGAAAAAAATTTTTGCGGAATTTTCCCAGACCCCCCTGGTGACGGTTTTGTCCAGCTTGCTCCAGAATGACTCATATACATGACTGTACATAAATACAAATATCACCTGAAATATACTGTAGTGTGATTGAGGACGGATGGATGTGTGCGCGAAGAATTGTGTGTGTTTCTAGTCATTTGAGAGCTGACATGGGTTTTTCAAACTTTTACCATAATACATAAAGAGTGCATTTACATTATCTTTTATGAATGATTAGCGAAAGCATGTGAAATAGTGTGGAATACTGATATGGCCCTACGAGGGCTAGGCGCAGTGTGTACAAAAGTTGACGCTACTAATAGGAACGATATGTAATTGTATGTATCACCTTGAAAAATCGAGAATAAAGAGAATTTTCAAAGTAAAGTAGCGTAGATTTTCCTACTGCATTTATTTGCAGGGTAATGAGCATTCATTGTGTTTTGGTGGGAGGTAATTTCTCAGCACTTTGAAAATTCATTGCTCAAACATTGTTTAGATTGGAAGAAATAACTTTGAAGGGACCAGATGTCGTCCCATCTCCATTCGGTTACTAACAGAGATGCCAGGAAGGTGCCCGATACTCTCAAAAATATCAATACTGACATCGGGCCACTTGATACGATACGACTAATATACCGAGACAAAAATTACGCCAAATATCGGTACGATTCCTTGAGTTCCCTAAATTCTCAAACATTGTCATAGTTATTGTATATACGCATCATCTGACCATAATTTCGCCAACTAAAGGGATTCGTGACACGCTCAGACATATCGAATTAGCCGTATCGGAACCTTCCATACGCCCTATACATGCGATACGACTAATACATCAGGCCAAATAAAGAAAATTCTTGGCGAATTGTTCGTCGTACAGAATAGGAACCAAGAAAGCTTCTCCTTTGTAAACCAAGCCAAATTCAATCCGTTTTTTAAACTATTTGTGTAAAGCAGATTACTTATACTTGTCAAATGTAAATTCCATAGCTCGGTTACCCATGGTCTATTAATCGCGGATTAGGAAGCAGCAGCGGTGCTGACCCTAAAGTCCGTATGACCTCTATGGCATGACACAGTTACACGGGCCTTATTCCAAGCGGATAACATTGCCGTCGGGAGTTCTGGGTATCTTCCAGTCGGTGTATCAAGTTCCATGGCTCTCTGAAATAGCCCACAACAATGCAGTATTTACTGTCGGATTATTACATGATCTGACGTCTCTGTAATTCTTTTCACTTCAGTATTTATCCTCCCTATCTTTTTTACCCAAAGTTTGGATAATTTAATAAACGATAATTGAAAGATTTTTATATAAGTTCTATTGGAATGTATTACAAAAATGATCTTATTAGAGTTTTGATAATTCTACTTTCTATCAATGATGTTGTTTCTAAATAGATATGAGACCTCGTA
This sequence comes from Eretmocerus hayati, assembly GCA_029851415.1. Classification (NCBI taxonomy): domain Eukaryota; kingdom Metazoa; phylum Arthropoda; class Insecta; order Hymenoptera; family Aphelinidae; genus Eretmocerus; species Eretmocerus hayati. Next base: position 97,351,843 of record CM056744.1, read on the forward strand.
TCAGACAGTACTCACTCGGCATGGTTTTATTTGATTTCATTCCATATTCAAGAGTTTAAATAATGTCATGGGACAATCAAAATTTGCATCTTGCCAAACTTTATACGAGGACAGGAGCATGGACTCATCGGGGAACAGTCGGCACGGGGAAACTTTCGGACTACGTTGGCATGAATTCATCATAACCTGAACTGCAATACAGTCGCACTGGGTTCCCCCTCATAGCCAAGCACAGCTGCATGGCAAGCAAACCAAATTTGAAACGAAAGGGGATTGATACGTATTGAAAAACGATACAGGCTGCTCTTTATGGATATGTTTTCGATACACCTCTTCGTGTATCGATACAAAACTTCGATGTATTGTGATCAAAATATCAATACGACTGCGTATCGTATAGTATCGTGCATCCCTAAATTAATAACGAAAAGCTCCATTGTTATGAAAATTCACCAACTAACAAGTTTGATAATAGTTTCGTAATTGGAGAATATCAAGATCATACTGCATAGATTTTTGACAATTTCGATTGCCAAGAAAAATATATACCAGAAGGATTTTCTGTCTTTGAATCAAGCATAAACCTGCCTTGTTTGTGTAGATTAGATTGTACTCAATACAAATGCCCTGTAATAGCTCAGTCAGGCAGTCATCATTACCCCTGCAGAGCAGGTAATACTGATGATGGTATAATGTAAACTGACCGAGGTCTGCCTCCAGCGCACTCTAAATAACGGAAAGTCTCGGGGAACATTGTACATAGATATCGATATAGCGCCTAAAACCGAGTCCAAGACTACACGAAGACTCACACTATAATCCGAGAAAGTCCCGTCGCCGAGGTTGCAGTCGTATCGATTTTCTGAGTAACATCACAACAAGGTAATTGCACCAATTCAGTGGGCACTGTCCTTGCTGTCGGGACTTTAAGGAGACTCGCGCGCGTGGTGCCGTACCGAGCGCGGGGCCCTACGCGCAGGTAGTCAGGCCTTTCTATTTTCCGTTACGATCCTGACGCTACATATAGGTATACTCACAGTGCAAGCTATGCGATGCGGCGCACTGCTCCACGCTCAAAACTCACTTTGAATTCAATTTACTCAAAATTTAGATCGCCAACGTGTCAATTTTTTCACACCATTAGACGCATGATGCAAAATAGCGTCAAATTATACCATGAATATCGATTTTGGTCGTTTAGTTGCCGCACCAGCTCGTTTTAACGTGTTTATCCCATAAGATTACGTGTGTAAGGATTTTTTCTGCCAAATGGGTTTACTCGAGATTTTCATCGCCAACCCATATTTTTCTTGATAGATTATGATTCCTCATTAGTTTATCTATTAATATAAGTAACTTTTAAGCAGTTTCTTCGTTTTGTTAAAATTTGCGCGAGCCTCCTTAAGGGATTACCGTGTCGATCGCCGCAGTTTCTATGTCTCTATGACATATAGCTCAAAACAATAAAATATTTACTATGCGATTATTATATATTCAGTTTCACGTCTCGACCTACCAATAATAATCCCGACTCTCTGAATTTATCGCATAATGCATAAGGACAAGAAAGACAGAAAATGGGCGGGGACTACTTGGGGAAACTGTGGATGATAATAGACAGTCAATGCGAAAATTTTCGAGCCATATAACCCAAGCCTGCACTGTAAACCTCAAACTGTGAAAAAGTACAAATCAAATTTCTGAAAATAATTAAGATGAAACTGGCGCGTATCGAAAACCGCTACACAGAGCTGTGTATTGGCACGGGTCTGATTCAGCCTTCGCAAATATTGATACAAAATATCCTCGAAAATATCGATACATCGGGTCCTAAATATTGATACGCCAGCCGGCGTATTAATACCGTTCTAGAACATCGACACGTATGGGGCATTCCCAGCAGGGAACGCAGGTCACAAATTTGGATGAAACTCTGGAGATGGTCTCCTTTTAGCACCAAAAGTTGATACCCAAAGCCGCAGAATCTAAAGCTCGAGCGTTTCCGAGCTACAGGCTAGAACCTATGCATTGCAGTGTATCTATACATAATATACCACCCCTTTAAGATGGGCACATATGAGCAATGCTAATGCTATAAGCTGTTAGTTCGAAAACGCTTGAGCCTTAGATTCTGCGGCTTTGGGTATCATCTTTTGGTGCTAAAAGGAGACTATTCCCTGAGTTCCATCCAAATCCGTGACCCGCATTTCCTGGCCTCTCCTTGTGAGTATCCCGGGTATGAGGGTTCATGATATTCTGTGTACTGACATCGAGATGGTATTGATTTCTCTTCTTCTAGATTTTGGAAATAAATTGTATATGGGCATTATCACGAGAACTTATCCGGAACATATAGTGGGCTCCGATCTCGACTAGTGAGCTCCGAATCACTCCACTCAAAATTTTCCAAACTTATTCTATTGAAATGCAGCTGGGAATAAATTTCCAAATCGATCCATCAGCACGTTTCTTTCAATTTCAAAAATCAGGGGTCAAAATATCAGGTCCGTGTACTATAATAATTGGAGTTCCACACATAATCTTTAGTGCTAGCGTCGAAGTGATTGATATAGCCAGATTTTCCAAATTTTTCTCTCAAAGTACTCTCTCCGCACGAATTTGTGAGAATTGATCTCATTTAGTGTATTTTCACAAATTCACAGTGGACTTCGCTAAAAATGAGTGAAAATAGTATCTTTCATAGGTATTGTGGCTATTTTGATTAGTTTAGTTCCCGAGCCACGACCCCTCCCTTGCTATGAGGTTTTCACTAAAAATGAGACTTTTTCTTGAAGTAACAACAGCACATCCCAAATTCACTCTGAGGGACTTTGTCGCGGACAACATTTCAAGGAAACATGTCAAACAATTGATTCTCATTACAACAAGAGGCCCTGAATCAAAGTTCCCAGTGCTGCATGTACATCTTCAGCCGAAAATTAGCCACGTAATTGACTTGTGTCAGATCCATGTATACCACGTTACCCTACTCAAAGTCAATTTATATGCGCGGAAGCAATTTTTTCCACTAAAATATGTCGGTGTTAGGTGAATTCTTCATAGAGAAGTTTCCATATTAACTCCATTACTTTTGCGAGCGATTTTAAGGACAAAATATCAGGCCCATACATGTCGGATCCGTGTACTCAAGAGTCATTTCCTGGGATAATCAACAGTACGAAGATGACGGAGAAATGGAATATATTATCTGTTCCAGACTTATACTTTCGACCCAAATTGACCATCTAAATGCGAATTCCAAGATCACTATTGATCCCATCGCGTCAGGATCTCTCGCTCGACAATGAAACTTCAAAAACCAGAAAATGTCAAGTCCGTGTACTATTTTTCCTATGTCTTGTACATATGAAAACCACATATACCGTTCCAACTCCTTCCAAAGAAGTTTCTGCATATATTTTGCAACATGATATCACTCAATATGCGAAAAAGAATGGAAAAAATTGGATAGACATTATATGCGGGGCATCAATTTTCAACTTCTGAATTTTCGGGTCCAAAACGTGTGAGTTTGCGCAATAATACATATATATACAAGGCCGATGTTAATGTTTCGAAATGGTCACCATTTCATACCATTTCAACGAGCTGTCAAGCAAGCTCACGATCAAATTTGAACTCTCCTAGATGGGCATCTAAGAATATTCATCCAGTATACGCGGAGTCTACTCATAGAAGAACTAGTCCGAAAATTTGCAACACAACAGCTTCATCTCCCATACAATTGCGTGTTTTGAATTATATCAATTGAATCTGAGGGATCCCTCGAGTGGAGACGATTTTTCCAAAAGGTGATTTTTCAGGGTTTACAAAATGGTGTACTCAACTTACCCCCATTAAGCCATTTCCCCAACAACTCTTGTCTATACCTCAATATTTTCCAACGTATTTAAGCTCATTTTGAAGTTTGTTTTAAGACAGTCTGCCGTCGGCGCTTGTCGAAGACAGACCTCTCGCTGCCTCTCACTCCCGAGTTCGACCCCCACCACCGGCCGGTCTCTCGGGTTCCCCGAGCAACCAGATGTGACCTGAGCGTCCGCCTGAACGCAGAGCTAACCTGAGCCTCGCGGCCTGACCATTCGCCCCCCCCCCCTTTACGGGGCATCTCTCTCACCTCACTAGTCTGAGTTCTTTTTGCTCAGACTTAGTGAATTCAATCACTACTTTGCTGTTTTCGTCTACTTACTTCTATCTGCACCTGTCTGACACGCTCTCTCTCTCTGGATCTCCCTCCCCCTCTCTCAATCACTCACCCATTCAGTCACACACACACACACACACACACACACACACACACACACACACACACACACACACACACACACACACACACACACACACACACACACACACACACTTACACATACACAGCTCACATACATGTCTCCTTTCCAACCATGACACCCACCCAATCTCAGACGCTAACGCAACACAACATGGCTACCTCCCGCGAAGCTTTCGCGAACTCTCTATCCGGCCGCTCGCCCGATCAGCTGCAAGCCATCATCCTCGGTCTCTTCGACGAGGTGATGTCACTCAAGTCTCTGATTGGTGCTTCTGCCCAGTCGCCCAGCGGGACCCCAACTCCTCCCGCTCTTAACCCTGCCCTACCACCCTCTCCTTCTTCTTCTGCCACCTCGAGCTCCGGCACGGAGCAGACAGCCCCATCTCACTCCCCTATGGATACCAACACCCAAGAAAACGGTTTCGAGACCGTTACCTCCCGTAAAGCACGGAAACGCCGGCGCCAGCAGAACTCCAGTAGCGCTGAGGACTCCGACTCAGACTCGTCTGACAAAGAGTCCGCTACTGCCGGTCGCTCTCCCCCTCCTATCGTCATATGTGACATCCTCTCATGGCCCAGAGTACAGCAGGCCATCGCCTCCAACAACATCGGCGTCCGCCGTGCTTTCAACACCTCGAATGGTGTGCTAGTTTTCACGCGCACCACTGAGGACTTCCGGACCCTCACCCAGTACCTCGAGTCGAAACAACTCGAATATACCACCCACCAGCTCCACGAAGACCGTGAGCTCGTCGTAGTCATCCGCGGGGTCAATCAAGGCCTCTCGGAAGAACAGATCAAGGAAGAGCTCTCCAAGAAGATACCTTCCATCAATCGAGTTCACCGGATGAAAAACGGAGAGAAGATCTGGCCGCTTGTCGCCGTTCATCTCGACAAATCCGCTCCATCCTCAAAGACCATCTTCGACCTCGAATCCCTCTGTGGCCTCAGTGTCAAAGTAGAGGCGAAACGAAAGTCATCCAAAGTCCCACAGTGCTCCCGCTGTCAGAAGTTCAACCATACACACAACTACTGTCATGCCGCATGGGTCTGTGCTTTCTGCAGTCGCGGCCACGCCACCCCAGCTTGTCGCTCCAAAGACGACAAGCAGAAGAAGCCCACATGCAGCAACTGCAAGGGCGAACACAGAGCCACCTACAGAGGATGCCCCAAAGCCCCCAAAAAGACCGAATCCGCCCCTAAGCAGAAGCCCAAACCTGCCGCAACCGTTGCGTCTCGACCTCTTCCTCCGCCACCCGGTCGGCCAGCCAACGCGCCCTCTTACGCAAAGGCAGCAAGCAGGAGCTCTAACCAACCTCCACCCCCACACGCCCCCCCACTTTCCCTCCCAGTGCTCCCACCAGCTCTACTGAATTGCATAGTGCAGCAATTCGCTCAATCCCTCACTGCCGCCATCTCTCAACTCAGTCATGGCCCGTACACCCCCTGAAGAAATAACCCTCCTCAACTGGAACGCCCACGGAGTCAAGAGCAGAGAGCTCGAGCTCCGGAAACTCCTCAGTGACCACGATGTCAGCATCGCCTGCATCTCGGAAACACACCTGACACACAAAGATAAACCCTTCCTGCCAGGCTATGCGATCTACAGAAAAGACAGATCAAATGGCAAGGGCGGAGGAGGAGTGGCGATCGTCATCCAAACGTCGATCCGCCATAGGGCGATCCTTTCCGACGACTCTTTCGAAACAATTGGCATCGAAATTTCCACCACCGGTCAACCTCTACGTATCGTAGCGATCTACTCACCCCCGAAGGACACAGAGAAGTTCTCCAAACTCTCTCGTCTGTTCGATGCCACCACCCCGACCATCCTCGCAGGTGATCTGAATGCTAAACATTCCGCTTGGGGCTGCGCTCATGACAACCCCAGAGGAATCTCGCTACTCAAATCCTCTCTTAAGGATCTGTTCACCATAGAGCCCCCCCCCCCCCGCGAGCCCACTCACATCCCCTACAATGAGCGGCACAACCCCGACATCTTCGACATTTTCATCACAAAAAATGTCAACCTTCCCACTGAGCCCTGGACTGTGGTTGACACCTCGTCCGACCACAACCCGGTTTTGCTGAAGATCCCGCTGACGACCCTTGCAAACGGGAACACAGTCGAGAGCATCGACTGGCTTCACCTTCGATACCTGTTGGAGACCACTCCCCTAAAATGTCGGCTCATCCGCTCCACTGCAGACATTGACACCGCGATCGACGAGCTCCCCTCGGACATCACGCGTGCCACTGCAGAAGCGACATCCCTTCGCCCGGTTTGAAAGAACAACTTCAAACTCCCGGATGACGTTGAAGAACTCATCAAGGAGAAAAACCATTACCGTAATCTTTGAACCAGGAGCAGATTCAGTCCTTTCAAGACAAGACTCAACGCTCTCCAACGACAGATCAAGACGCGCCTTGCCGAGATCCGGAGTGCTTCCTTCGAAAAATACCTCGAGGAAGCCGAGATCAACCCCAAACGGGCTTGGAAAGTCGTCAAGTCCCTTCGCAACAAGCAGCCGGTCCTTCTAGCTTTAGTGAAGGACAACCAATCTTTCTCACTGGACGAGGAGAAGGCTGAAATTTTTGCCGACTCTATCGAAGCCCAGTGTTCCTTAAACCCAAGCCTCCCAGAGCTGGCGGACCTACACGAGGCCATCTCGCGAGAAGTCCAGAATTTTCCTGTCCCCATCAACCCCGACATCCGACCCACAGACCCAGGAGAGATCCGATATCTCATCCGCAACCTGAAGAACCGGAAGGCACCTGGCAGTGACCAGATCCGCAACGGAGTGCTAAAAATCCTCCCCCGCAAACACATTGCAGCAATCTGTAGTATTGTAAACGCCATTTTGCGTTTCAGCTACTTCCCCCCCGCCTGGAAAGAAGCCACGGTGGTATGTCTGCCCAAGCCAGGGAAACCTCTCTCCGTGGCGTCTAGCTACCGGCCAGTTAGCCTCCTACGCGCTCTCAGCAAATTAACTGAGACAATTGTTTTGGATCGAGTCGAAGATCACCTCGAGTCATCAAACGCCATACCCGATTTTCAACACGGTTTCCGGCGCAATCATGGCACAGGCCACCAATTGCTCAGAGTCTCGGAGTACATAGCCGAGAAAATGAACAAGCGGTGGCATACGTCTATGCTCCTACTCGATACCCAACAAGCCTTCGATAGAGTTTGGCGGGACGGGTTGGTCAAAAAGATGATCGACCTCGACTTCCCCCCCCCCTATCTAACTTGCCTCATCAGATCCTTCCTCTCTGATAGGACTTTCCGAGTAAAAGTCGGGACTGCACTCTCCTCGCCTCGACGAACCACAGCCGGAGTCCCTCAAGGTTCTCCACTATCCCCTACCATCTTCAACCTCTTCGGTCACGACATGCCTCAGAATCCAGAAATCCTGATGGCCCTCTACGCCGATGACGTTGCCCTCATCTCCTCAACTCCCCAAGTCGAGTTTAGCCCCTCGAAGATCAACCGCTTCCTCCCCTCTCTCATGGACTGGTACAACACCTGGCGTCTCACTATAAATGAGACGAAGTCGATCGGGATCTTCTTCTCTCAAAGAGGAAGATACCCCACCAAAGGATTCTGCATCAAGTCACACAGAATTCCTTGGAGTAAGTCTGCCAAGTACCTAGGCGTAACTTTCGACGAGAACTTCTCATGGACTCGCCATGTCAAGCACACTTGAGCGAAAGCTTACGGGGCTTTCATCGCCTTGAAACCATTTTTCGCGAACCGGAAAATCTCGCCCCGCACCAAACTTCGAACTTTTAACGCCATAATTCGAAGTGTCTGCACCTACGCCATACCAACCTGGGGCTCAGTCGACCCTGCTCGGTTGAAACCTCTCCAGGGAGCTTTCAACAAGATCCTGCGCTCAGTCACTGGCTACCCTTGGTACGTCAGAAATGCTCAGATCCGGCGTGAGACCAAAGTCCTCACTCTCGCCGAATCAGCTGTTTCCCACGCGAAGAATCTCCGAGCCTCCGTCCTATCCCATCCCAATCCCACCATTTCCACCCTCGCGAATTATGCCCCAAAATCCTTCGACAGAGTGAAGCGGCCCTGCTGCTTACTCGTACCGGACGCCTGAAGGCGCTCCTCCTCCGTGCCTCGCTCTTAGCGCAAGTGATTCTCCCGGCGACTCTACGCTGGGTAGGATACTCCGTTTTTCGCAAGCCTATTATTCTTTGCCTACTCTCTATCCTTCTTTCTCTTTCTCTCTACTTCTCTCATCTTTCTTCTCCCATCTTCCCTTCTTTCTTCTTCGGAACTATGACCACTTGTTTGGTTGGTGTCCAACGCTCTCTCAACTTTTCCGAGTGAAATCTCACTCGGAAAGAGTGAGTTCTGACTCGGAGTTCGGAGTGAAATCGTGGCAACTCGGTACCGAGTGAGTTTCACTCAGAAAAAAGAGTGAGATTTTTCACTCGGGGAATCCGAGTGAATCCAAATGTTATCTAGCCGAAACTGAATATTTTCGTTTAATCAATACATTGAGGGCTATAAAATTAATAAATTATTATTAATCATCCGAAGGTTGAAAAAAAAGAAAAAAATCAATTCCGCCTGTAGCGGCATGGTCACTTCGACATTTTTGTAATTTGGGGAGTGCGGGGATTTGAACTCGGATGCCATGATTGTAAAGCGGACTGCTTCTCCACTGGGCTACTGCTGCTGTTGACATCTGAGGTCCATAGCAACCTGTCATGTGAATGATGCACCGTGTAACTTTATACGTGTCGTAAGTGGAAATGGAAATATGAAAACTACTTAGCTATTATTTCGGGCGAAGAAATAACTCGAGAAATAACAAAAGTGAAACCTACATTTCTCCGGTAACAGGGCATTGATTCTATATTAGGGTTCATTGATTGATACGTAATATGATATAATATTGGTCTGTACATGCATTTATAAAACTTATGGAAGAGGAGACTGACATTTCTTGGCTCAGATTTTCAACAAATATTGCAGGAAATCTACTATTTTCCCCTTTGTGAGCTACGCATTGATCCATCAGTAACAAACGTGCGGTAAAACATAACCTAAAATTTGATTTGAGCGTCTCACTTTTGCGTCCGAGTGAAATTTCACTCGAACTTCCGAGTGAAGTTTTTGATTTTTTTCATATTTGACTCTTTACCGAGTGAAATGGACTTTCACTCGGAACCCGAGTGAAAAATCTCACTCGGAGAAGTTAAGAGAGCGGAGAGGGGTTTTAGTCGGTAGGCGCCCTTTAGGTGAATCCGACACTACCCACGCTCTAGTGGGTGTCTATGAAGATCTCCCCTCTCCGGTCTGTCAAACAAAAAAAAAAAAAATTTGTTTTAAGACTTTCAATGCACCAAGCTACGTCTAATTCTGATGAATTGGAGCTGAACTGTCTCAATTCTTCCAAAATAAATAATGAGAATTGGCGATAGAGTAAATTTATCGCCGTGCACGCAGATTTGGAGCTTTTCGTCGGACCAAAACACTCTTTCCGACCTATTTTGATGTGATAAACACGTTCTGAGTGGTAAAAAAGTCGTTCTGTACGCCTTTTCGAGATAAACATATGGGGGCATGTTAGGTACACTCCGATGTTGGCATCCTTGTTTACAAATCGTCTCCGTGTTCTGCACATAAATTAGCTCCAGATATGAATTCTGCAACTTTGAAGAGTGGATTTTCAAGGTTCTAAAGCAAAGAATCGAATGCGCTAAGGTACGTTAAGAATGGTTGAACTTTAAAAAACTTGGCATTAATTTTACTGAACGCAATTCCCTCGATGTTTTCTTAGCTATGCATTCACGAAAAATAGAAAAATCACTTTAAATTTTCTGGAGTACGCAGGAATGATTCAGGGTCGATGCAAACTACTTATTTTCTAATATTTTAATATAACAAATGTGAAAAAAATTGCCGGGGGGCCAAGGAGTGCTTATTCCCGAGATCGGCATGTGGGGACAAGTTGGGTACACTTACCTTATAATACTTAGATTACATAGACTTCAGCGCAATCCCTTGAAGCTTTCGAGGGTACTAATCTCGAATATGTCCTCATTTTAAGATCGCTGGACCGAAAGCTAGGACATTTTGTAAATGTTGTCCCCGTGAAAGTATTGGTCGCACTTGTGTGATCTTAGGATATTTTTTGAGATTCCATGCACAGAAATAACCACGGATAATCACTCGACAGAATCTAATAATTTCGTTATACTGTTGTCGTATTAACTCTGTTTAAAGCTGTCATGGATGATCCTCCATCACGTTGTTATAATTGACACAACAACAGCATGAATTTTCCCAAAAATTTTTGTTGCTTACTTCTCCGGAAGACTTTTTGATTATAGGATATGTTTTTGTTTCAACTCATCTTTTGAACGAATACACACGGGACTAATACGTTGACTTTCACGCAAAGATTATTAGGGTAGATGAAGCAATTTTAGATTTTCAGTTAATCGGCCACTTGGCCATGTGTAATACATTGTGTATGTGGCAGTCTTTGCCAATTATTCATTGGTTCCTATAAAAATTGTGGTAATATGTACCAGGAATGAATTCTTGAAGTTTGCTCTCTAAATCCCGTCGACTGGAATGTCAGTCGATTTCGACTGATTTTCCAGTAGAAGTCTAGACTGAGATTCCGTCCACTCCGTCTCGACTGACTTTCCTGTCGAGCTTCGACTGACTTTTAGTTCAAGTTTTAAAATTTTTAAAAATTTATCGACGTTTGTGGTCAATCTTGAGGATACCATGAGAATTTTGACGAGGATCTCGTGGATCGACTACGCCTCATTGATTTCTCAGAAGTCCGTCAAAAATTCTATGATAGAGGTACGGAGGTATTACCATCACCATTTGAAGTATGTGATTGATGTTTCATCTCAACGGTACTTTAATCGTAATTTATCCTTGAGATGAAACATTGATCCCAAATATTCTTACTCGAAAATCCACACTGTACAAATATCATACAATCATTAACCTGTAACACAGAATGTTTGCCTGGTATTGGAAGAATGATATTGAGTATTAATGATGATGATGCGATCTTTACAGATTCTGATTCTCTCTTAAATGTTGAACCCATTCGTTGGAGAATTTCAGGATGAACTCCCATTAGATGGGGATCACCCATCAATCCGTCAAAATTGTCCGAATTGTGTAGGGCATGGAACGGTCACTCCGTGCCTAGATGAGGGTCTACGCACGAAGAGTTCTCGACCACTTTTAGATTGCCAACAATCTCCATTCGTCAACGATATAATTCACTCGTGGAAATCCGCAGATTCCAACATCTTGGTAGCTCTTATATTCAACAATGATTACTTCACATTGAGATAAATAATCATATTTTGCTATTTCATTGCAAAAAATGCTGTCGGTCGAAATGAGTACCCTCCTCGTTGGAAGCTGTATATGCAATCGGCTCTGTACTTACCCCCCATGTCTGTAGATTTCCCTGTGCTATAGAGTGTTACAAGCGAATTTTCAATCTGAGTATATATTTTGACCGTTGAAACTCATCAGGAAACGAGATTGAAAATGAAAATGTGACGCGAACCGACGTGCTCACAGTTCGCACGATGCGCTTAGCGGAAGCAGGTCTTTCTCCGAGGTCCGCGCTCTGCTATATGGGAAGCGCCTTCCGCGCGTGTTTTCATCATATTCTCCGCTACTCGTCCGCAGTTTCAGAGCTACATTCGCCACGATGACCGACACAGCAGCAGCGCCAGCCCCAGCAGCGGCCCCAGCGGCAGCCTCGCCTAAAAAAGCCGCGAAAAAGGCCGCAGGAGCCAAAAAGCCCGCCAAGCCCCGCGCACACCCTCCAGCGGGTGAGATGGTTCTGGCCGCCATCAAGGGACTCGCCGACAAGAAGGGATCGTCCCTCCAGGCCATCAAGAAGTACATCGCGGCCCACTACAAGTGCGACGTCGAGAAGCAGTCCATCTTCATCAGGAAGTTCCTGAAGTCCGCCGTCGCCAAGAAGACCATCACCCAGACCAAGGGCAGCGGAGCCGCAGGTTCGTTCAAATTGGCCCCAAAAGCCGAGGGTGCTAAGAAGGTTGCCAAGAAGGCCGCAGCCAAGAAGCCCAAGGCTGCCAAAAAACCATCCGCGGCCAAGAAGGCGGCATCGCCCAAGAAGCCGAAGGCGGTCAAACCCAAGGTGGCCAAGCCCAAGTCGCCCAAGAAGGAGAAGAAGGCAAAGGCACCCGCCAAGCCCAAGGCACCCAAACCCAAGAAGGCCGCCAAGCCCAAGCCAGCAAAGAAGTAGATCCGGCCCTGATTGAACCTCCCTATCCCCTTCAAAATCGGCCCTTTTCAGGGCCACCATGTAATTCTTATGTACGAACGAAAATTTGCTCCCATCCCAGACAAGTTTGATAGCCCGCCAAGGCAAATTATTCAAACAAAGTACTCTCCGCCCATTCTTCCCATGCTAGGAAACATTTGTTATCTAGTACCTTGAGGTGAATGAATGCAAGATTACAAACAGATATAAAACCAACTCACTTGTGACAGAAGAACAACGAGACTCTTGAATATTCCTTTATATGACAAAACTCGACGGAAATAAAAATTTTCGTCGCCGTCGCTCCTCAAACTTATGGGATAATGTTGTAGAACTTCTCAAGCATTTGAAAAAAGCCTTGCCCATCACTCTGGAGCGATGTTGCTGTTGGTATCAATGAATTTAGTGGAGGCTGACAGAATTACATGGTACCAAGCTCACATGTAGAAGTGCCCTCAAGAAATGAGATGGTTTGAAGATAGTCATGTTCGGGAGATTTGAATTTTGAGATATGAGAATGATTCTTCGTTTCATGAGCACGTTGGATCCAAAACTTCAACGTGAAACTCATGATTTTGAGCGCATCACTTGCTCGTTTCAACTTTTTCACAATCAATCATTCTTCCCAATAACTTGCAGATCTTCAAAATGAATCAATGAGCGATGACTGAGAATATCAAACACTATATCCATTCGTTCTCAAACTCTGTACACAACTCAATATCTTCCTCTCTCATCAAACTGATACTTTCCTCATGTTTGTCGGAAAATATTTCGTAGAATCTCCCTCGGTGTATGAGTTTACACATCAAATTGAGTCATGGTGTTGTCAATCTTTGACGTATTTCTACTATAAAGTTCATACAAACGACGCGGTCAATATTTTTCATCGGAATAATGTGTTGCTGTCGACTCAAGAAGCATTTTGATCGTCTTCCCTTGCTCTACAAATCCTCGTATAGCAATTGTCTTACAATTACCTCAAATGTTATTTTATAAATCATTTTCTATGAAAAGATGAGATTTGAGGAGTAAAATACTTTCAGATTGGATTTCCTGAGATGAAGTTATTTTTTCCACAGATTGAAGAACTAGAAGGAAAAAAAAGGAAAAGAAACAAGACAGTGAACCTCGAAATCTGCGGAACCAGACAACATTTCCAATTTTATTGAGGAAACTCAGTTTATAACACCGGAAGTCGACAAAGTACCATTAGAATAAACTACCAGGAAAAGAGTATCACGAAGCATGAACGTCTCTTTCGAGTAAAATAGTGTGTCGTCACATAAAAGTTGAAGGTTTCGCAGATTCCCTCATATATATAACTCCTTCCTATGCCTTCGATGGCCTCAGGTGATCGTTTGGATTGGATACATTTTTTGGTAGTGAACAAGTACAAGATGGATCTCGGAGACAATCACCCGTGTCATTTTTGGCCTTCCAATATATGGCAAGATTGCAAGGAATCAAAAGAAAAATTTCGAGTTCAAGGATCATTTGCAGACAATCTCAAATATCAGAATGCTTAACATAATTCTAAACCCAACATTTTTCCCTCCATTCAAAAATTTAATTTTTATCTTAAGACTACGGCCTCACGAGTATTTCGAATATTGCTGGAGTATTACGGAAGAATGAGTATTTTCTGATGAGGAAAAGTTGGGTGAGTTTGGAATGGACTAATTTGCAATCAACATCTTCTTTCATTGCCTGGAGCTGAGAGCAAGACGAGAACGCTTTCTGATTTAAAACTCAGGTCATATTATCTGATGAAGAGTAGCTGGCATGTACGTTTAGATCAGATTAGTGGCCCTGAAAAGGGCCGATTGTTTTTTTTTGTCTCAATTTCCAGATGATGGCCTAAGCTCGCTCTCCACGGATACGACGGGCCAACTGGATGTCCTTTGGCATGATGGTGACGCGCTTGGCGTGGATGGCGCACAAGTTGGTGTCCTCGAAAAGGCCGACCAAGTAAGCCTCACTGGCCTCCTGCAGAGCCATGACGGCAGAGCTCTGGAAACGGAGGTCGGTCTTGAAGTCCTGGGCGATCTCACGCACCAGACGCTGGAAGGGCAGCTTGCGGATGAGCAGCTCGGTGGACTTTTGGTATCTCCTGATCTCACGGAGGGCCACGGTTCCGGGCCTGTACCTGTGGGGCTTCTTCACTCCACCGGTGGCCGGGGCACTTTTACGGGCGGCCTTGGTCGCGAGCTGTTTGCGCGGGGCCTTGCCTCCGGTCGACTTCCTGGCGGTTTGCTTGGTACGGGCCATCTCGAGAATTGGCTGAGCTGAAGCGCAACTACAACAGAGCGAATGTTTGGGGCGAGCCAGAGTGGCCCGTTTTATAGCCGGCGCGCGCCGAGTCGATCGAGCGGCAGATGTCGGGGCGCTCGATTTCTGATTGGTTGGCTCTTCCCGCCTCATTCAATCCCACTTTGGAAAGAGGGGGACCATTTTATGGCCGGCCATAAAACGGGCCACTCCTGCATGTTCGGGCATCAGTCGCTGTTTGCAGTCTGCACTAGAACCGAACAGCTCAGATTTCAAGATGACCGGCCGAGGCAAGGGAGGAAAGGGGTTGGGAAAAGGAGGGGCCAAGCGGCACAGGAAGGTGTTGCGTGACAACATCCAGGGCATCACCAAGCCCGCGATTCGTCGTCTGGCCCGTCGTGGCGGAGTCAAGCGTATCTCCGGATTGATCTACGAGGAGACCCGAGGTGTGCTGAAGGTGTTCCTCGAGAACGTCATCCGTGACGCCGTGACCTACACCGAGCACGCCAAGAGGAAGACCGTTACCGCCATGGACGTTGTCTACGCCTTGAAACGCCAGGGACGTACCCTCTACGGATTCGGAGGTTAAACTCATCTCTCGCTCCGGCACCAGCGTTACTTAAAGATAAAAGATCAAAAAAAACCAATCGGCCCTTTTCAGGGCCACAAAGAACATTTTACGTTGAAGAACTGCATCGTCCCGGTATCAAAGTGAACCCGCCACGTAATGGAATTGCGCTGATCCTTGAGATCATCTTACTGAAAACCCACCTCTACTTCATGTCTTGGGTAACATCACGTGAACATGTGAAATCTCCTCGGTGTTCGGGTGAGCCGATCCGAATTCGCCATGGTCTCTCAAAGATCATGACAAAATTCAGAGTTGACTCTGATGGTTATCACGTGGGAGGCTTTTCTCTTATAGCTCCATTTTATATTGGAATCGTAGAAGATCCTCGAATAAGTATCTTGGGTAAATTTTCTTCATGCATCCCTAAAATGACAGTGAATATCAAGAAAGAAGTCTGAAGTTGGCTCGAAACTGGAAGAAGTTTAGCAATACATAGACGAAAGTCGGCGACGTACATACACGATCTTCTTCATTCAATCAAAAAACTAGGAGCTCGATTCTTCACTTTCCAACAGTTCTTCAATCAAAGTGATCAACATGAGATATCACCTGCATGAATATCGTGTGAAGATATAGTTTTCCATGAGGAGCTCTGTGAATCCAGTTCTCTCTCGAAGATTCCCATTAGTATTTCTGGGATCGATGTGACACGCTTTGAAAATACTCAACGATCAAAAGTCAGACATTGTTCGCAATCGAAATAAATGAATATTTGAAGCTTTTCGTGAGTGATCTTAAAGATATGTTATATAGCTACTAATGAAGTATTTCACTGCTGATCGCAAAATGCCATCTTCCAAAAATCTCAGAAATGTTGATGGTGTGGATCATTCAGTAAAATTCAATCTCACTTGACGCTAGACTTAATAGCCTCGCATATATGTTGTGGATCGTCATGTGACTCTAACTTTTATCCAGAACGTAATTTTTAGCTGAGTCAACAAATTCGACTTTTATAAAAAATTATTGGCGATTGTCTGACTTTGCACGACTGTAACTAGTAGGAATGATTTTTGCACAGCAGAATTGATACGGTATACTCGATGACAGGAGCTTGGTGGTCATCATCCCTTCATAGAAATCATTGATACTTGTGATAACACATAAGTGAGTTGATGACGCGATCACCCGATTCCACGGCCCGTTAGAATTCCGTCGATTATAAGTTCCATAACACTATTATTTTCAAGAATATTTAGGTGTTACAATCAGGCATCGAGTATAAATTTTCAACAGGATACCGCCACTGGCTCTAATTTTTACTGGATCCGGTCACAATAATCAAGACGGAAAGCTCTTAACAGGGAATTCAAAATTCCATTAGATTTTCGAAGCTGGCCTTGAAAGAATCGTTCCTGATCAAATATGGGGCATGCATGATTCAATACGTCAACGTTTTTCGCAAAGAAAAGGTTTACTGAAGGTGCAAACTAAAAAGTTGACATATTGACACTGATACCTTGAAACTTACGAAGTTGTTGAATTATAGTTATAAAACTCAGTCTTCAATACTGGGGGTAGAGTGGATTTAATAGTAAAAAATCGTAACAATCACACCTTATTGGGTACGGCGAAGAAAATCAGCAATTCAAGTTGACGAAGTAACTTGCATGCGAATTCTGTTATAATTTGCCCGATCAATATCGACAATTGCCTTTTTTCAAAACTCATCTGTCTTCTGAACGTTGAGAATGCTAAGCAAAAATAACCAAATATGGAAAATAGGGGGGTAGATCTTTGCGTGGATGAATCGAACATCATCCTGAATGAAATTCGTCATAGAACATGGTGTAAGAAGATGTCCGAAAATAGGAAGTCAGGAAATGATGCAGTTCTCACGTTAGAGAAATATGGTGGCCCTGAAAAGGGCCGATTGGATTTTTCATTCTTCGTTCAAAGACCTAGGCGTCCAATTTACTTGGAGCTGGTGTACTTGGTCACGGCCTTGGTTCCCTCGGAAACGGCGTGTTTGGCCAGTTCACCGGGCAGAAGGAGACGCACGGCAGTCTGGATTTCCCGGGAGGTGATGGTCGACCTCTTGTTGTAGTGGGCCAGACGGGAAGCCTCGGCGGCGATGCGCTCGAAGATGTCGTTGACGAAGCTGTTCATGATGGACATGGCCTTGCTGGAGACACCGGTGTCGGGGTGCACCTGCTTCAACACCTTGTAGATGTAGATGGCGTACGACTCGCGCCTCTTCTTGTGCTTCTTCTTCTTGTCGCCCTTGGCGATGTTCTTAACGGCCTTTCCGGCCTTCTTCACTGCCTTTCCGCTGGTTTTGGGTGCCATTATGGTAGCTGAGTGTACCGGTCAAATTCGACTGATGCCGGAGCCACAGTTGGTGTCCCTATTATAAGCGCGGGGCGGTGGTTCGGCCGCCCCACCGAGCGCGGAGCTGTAGTCGGTCGCCCGGGGGAAGCGAGAACGAAAAAGAGGCCCCCCCACTAAACTGGCGACAGATGCTCCGCTGTGGGGGCAGATTGGCGCGGAGAAACAGAGCTGGGCGGCATATGAAAGCCACGTTTCCCAGGCCGAGCATCAGTTCACGGCAAATTTCGCTCGTGGCACTACAGTATCTCTACTCTAAATCTTATCATGTCTGGACGCGGCAAAGGAGGCGGCAAAGTCAAGGGAAAGTCAAAGACCCGCTCGACTCGGGCCGGACTTCAGTTCCCCGTCGGACGTATCCACCGTCTGCTGAGGAAGGGCAACTACGCCGAGCGAGTTGGTGCCGGTGCCCCGGTCTACCTGGCCGCCGTCATGGAATATCTGGCCGCTGAAGTTCTCGAGTTGGCAGGAAACGCCGCCCGCGACAACAAGAAGACCAGAATCATCCCCCGTCACCTGCAGTTGGCCATCCGCAACGACGAGGAATTGAACAAATTGCTCTCTGGAGTTACCATCGCTCAAGGAGGTGTCCTGCCCAACATCCAGGCCGTTCTTCTGCCCAAGAAGACCGAGAAGAAGGCATAAGCTCGTTACTCAACAAAAAAAGAACAATCGGCCCTTTTCAGGGCCACCATGTATTTCCAACGCATGAATGACTATCAGCCTCAGAACCACTTTTAAATTATTCCCCTCATCCAAATCTGTTATGTCAAGGGAGATGAGGATGCCTCTTGACTAAGCAATGCAGGAACGTACCATGAGTAAATTTATCAAAACTGTATCTCCAAGAGGGTTCTGTGGGTCTGAGTTGAACAAATTGCTCTCTGGAGTGACCATCGCCCAAGGAGGTGTCCTGAGCAACATCCAGGCCGTCCTTCTGTCCAAAAAGACTGAGAAGAAGGCTTGAATTCCTCGTCCATCTGACTCCTTCAATCCAAAAGACAAATAGAACAAAAATACGATCGGCCCTTTTCAGGGCCACCAACAGTTTCATGACGTAATAACATATCTATGCATACTTAAGGCGTATCGAAGTGAACACAACCTAGTACTCGCGAATTCAAATTCCTCGGTATCATTCTGTTGATATGTTATACATCTACACTCGGTGACAATGAATATTTTCCGAGTGTGTCGAACCTCATACCTTCAAAGCAATATACTCTCTCAACATGAATCGGCTAACACGAACGGATTTTGAGTCAAAATCAGCTAAATAAAATATCTGATTCTTGTGAGAGTAGGTGTGAGTTTGTGTTGGTAAACAACATTGGGGGGCGTGAGGTCCACATTCGGAAAATATTCGTTGTTCCAATCCGAATCAGACCATTTGCGAGGTCTTCATAATTGTAATTTTAGCCTCATACCTTCAGAATTATAATTCAGTCTCAGGATTCTGAGCAGAAGCTCAAGGCCAGAAGAGCTTTTCCAGATTTGAACGGAGTTTATGTCCGGACATGCTAGAGTCTAATACCTACAAAGAGCCTCGCCAGGTTAGGGAATATTTTTCAGTAGTGTCTTTGATCATCTCATTTCATGATCGTATCAAAAATCTTATTTATTCAGAGGCTGAATAAATAGTCTGGGGGACGTTTCTAAAAATATAGGAAAGATTTTTACAGATAGATTCCTAAAAATTTCCTCATTCTCTCTTATCTTCCGAATAACAGCGTCCTGTCTTAAACTTTTGCGATGGTTGGAAAGCAGAGAAAAACAAAGACTGATCATCTAAATACAAACGAGCCCTGCGGATTTGAGCATCATTTATCGACTCATTATCGCTGTAAGTAATGCGATCAATTGCAGGAATTAGTTCCCT
Organism: Eretmocerus hayati; assembly: GCA_029851415.1. Lineage (NCBI taxonomy): Eukaryota > Metazoa > Arthropoda > Insecta > Hymenoptera > Aphelinidae > Eretmocerus > Eretmocerus hayati. The sequence continues at coordinate 97,371,561 of CM056744.1, forward strand.
ACTTCAATAGCAGCTGAATATGAAAGGATGTCCGTCAAGCAATTCACTGGTCCTAAAGTGTCGGTAACGGTTTTTCGTCCATATTCATCCACAAGCGAGTGGAATATTCAAAACAGAAGCTGAAAAAATGATCGACAGAAACTTCTTTTTAAATTTCATTCCTCATGTCTCTGGTTCCGCAATCTCGCGAGCGGCTCTCCAAATTCATAGAGATGTGTTTTAACAAATATCTACCTATCATTATTAGTCCGTTTTTGTTTGGGAACGTAGGATCTATGATCTTTTATCTGATTGAGAAATAAATGACAACCTTGCACAGACTAGCTTCCGCACATTCCCCTGCACATGAAAAGATGAACCATTCCGCATCACTGATCGTAAACACTGTATAGAGTGTATAGAGCATTATTAGTATATTATGTGTCGGGTGCCAAAGGTATTTTTCCGACTGACATAGAAATGCCTATTATTCCGTCCGAGACGGAAACGCGCACGCGTTTTCCACAACTCGGTACGTAATATGATATTTCAGTGACCAATTGTCCGAATCCGTGGAGTCAGTATAGATTTTTTATGTATTCAAGATAAGATTAATTATATAAGAGATACTCATATTGCAAGAGCCTTGATGATTCCTGTAATAAAAAGCGCGGTCGAGAGGACCGATCACCTCGGACACTATTTCACGCAGAAGTTCATGAATCAAAGTACAAATTACTGATTCGAATTTCCCGTAACAAAAAGGAACTGTTTTGATGATTGTGGACAAATGTGGATGCGACTCCCAGTCCATCGAACTCTGTCATATGTATATGGTCTCTCAATGGCACCGAGGCGGGCCAGTTTGCACTCGGCCCAATCGATTATTTGATGACTCCGGCTTCTCTGAGGCCAATCGCAACAACCACGCATGTCGATCAAACTCAATCACCATCGGTAATATTTTACCCGGTTTATCGTCTTCAAATCCTGTAACACGATTTTGCACAGAGAGGTTTGTTTTACCGAGCGTTTCTAGTGACATGTTCTTAAAAGCTTTTGTTCTAATATCGCCTTAAACTAGTTCATCTATCCGATAAAACTAATTATTGGTACTATAATTTCTTTAGGGTTATCTCAAAAACCATTTTCCACTTTTCGTGAATTCGGCACAACTAAGTGACTCGAAACTGAGTCAAGGTAGCATGAACTTCTCACAGTAGCTAAATTAGTTGGAAGTTGATGACTTCCAATAAAAATTTACGAGTATTTCATCAGTATAACAAAGCAAAATGATTTAGCTGAAAAAATTTTTTGCAAAAATTTAATTCCAGAATTCAAATATGTATACATACATCGACAACATCAACAATAAGGTTTTACAATCAATTTTTCCTAATATTATATACAAACTTGTTAAGTATAACAACAAATAAGTAAAATTGGCATTCCGCAAAAGATTTCGTAAAAAATATTACGATCAGGAAACGATATTCCCTATCAATATTCATCTTTCTTTCATACTCTTCTATACGCTCGTTAGAGGTGGATCTTTTTTCTCGTTCTTGATACTTGCTTGAAATTTTCAAATCATGATTGAGCAAAATTACATGAATGTAACAACAACTCACTCTGTATACATTCAAAAGTCTGTCTACTAAAGACGTCAAATTCACTAGTAGATATTCAAAGTATCTCATTTGATGAATCTCAATCGACTATGTTTCGATAATGCTTATCATTGCTTTGTAATATTTGAGCTCATGTTGATCTGCTCAAATCGTTCGAATCACAAGTGGAGCGGGAAAGGAATATCTGTAAAATATTCACAACATAGCTCACTTTAAGCATTTAGATAAAGTTGAGCATCATTCTATAAATTTAGTAGATCTCTTCAGGCTTACGAAGTGTACAATAATTGCGCAAAAACTCGCTAAAAGCTGGACCTATCAAGTCACTTTGATTCACCACTGAATCAGAATTGTACATATGGCATTAAGATTTGATTATGGTTGAGTCCATTCATATTGATGGTGCTAAATATTTAGTAAAAAAAATTACTTCTCAGTATCCGGTACAATTTTAAATCTAACTGTACTCTTTCAGGAACTTCAAATGGAATTCTTTGAGGCTGCCAAGCATACTATTAATTTTATCTTTTTGAGGCAATATTGTCGTTCTAAAATGATAAGTACCAGGACGCTGACCGAAACCTGATCCCGGTATAACACAAATTCCAGTAGCTTCAAGTAACTTGAATGCATAGAATACATCTGGCTCTTGGCCAGCTGCTTTAGCTGCTTTGATGACTTTCTCTGGCAAGTCAATCCTCGGAAAAACGTACATTGCACCCATTGCTGGGTTTGCCTGAAATATTGAAATTTTCGTTTAATAAAACGTCTCATTACGGAAACATTAAGAAGATAGTTGTAAATATAATGCGTATCCGGTGGAATAAATGTGTAGACAGAGTACTCACATGATATCCGGGGATACTGTTAAGAGTATCCACGACAAGACGTGATCTTTCAGCCAGAGATTGCAGGGTTGCCTCTTTTTCCTTTAAAAATTGGGCATAAGATGGTTCTCCTTTTCTTGGAGGGTTTACCACCACATCCATTGCTGCTTGACCAACGGCTGTTGGGCACAGCGTGGCTGAGATAGATTTCAGCAAAATAGCCATGACTTTTGGATCCATATTGATAATTTCACCGTAACCACCGCGAAGACCGCATTCGCCCATGTAACCTAGAATCGTAGATGTCCATTAGAATAACAGAAACGTAGGTCCATCTTGATTATGCGAGACCATCTGGGATAAAATTGGAGAAGATTTAACTTTATTCTCTAAGGAAGTTTCTAATGAATTCACAAACTGGAATTGATTGTTTTGATGTAAAAATTACAGTGGGTAAATCTATGGATTTGAGTATGAATTCGTATTCAATGTTGTAATTCTACATAAAATAGGGAAATGATAATCATTGTATTGGACTGATGATCGGGAGCTAATCTACGTTTTGTAAGGGAATTCAAATCAATGGCTCATGAATATTGTCTAGCCGACGAAGAAGTTTATCAACAAACCTTTTGATACGGACATAAATGAAGCCAGCTCCATCTGTGAGTAAGGCTCGCCCATTTCATTCATCACTTTCTTGAATGAATGGAAGCAGCAATCTTTGTGATAAATGTTATCCTGGTAAACCTCGTCTGCTAGCAAGAACAGCCTGTTTTTGTATGCAAACTTGATGACGTCTTCTATATTCTCACGAGACAAGACTTGACCAGTAGGATTTCCAGGATTAATGACAACAAGTACTCGGGGATTGCTATGTTTTCGGGCCTCTTCAAGGCTACGTTCGAGTTCGCTTTGGTCCAAGGCCCATTTGTTGTCCTCATTCAGGTAATAACCACATTGAGCTAACCCAAATTCAGCTAAAGTGGCAGAGTACAGTGGGTATTGAGGTATTGGAATTAAAATTCCAGTTGGTTTGCCGTTTATTCGCTCGTTGAAGAGTTTCAGGAATGCCTGAGAAAAGAAACATACCTTAATGAGCGCAACTTTCACCGAGGTAATTGCTTGATCGAATATGGGGGAATTTTTTGCTGCCAGGGCGGTGAGATCGATGGACGAGAGCGCTCCGTTTCGAGTTCCAAGTTGAGTGAGGCTCTCGTGTTATTATTTGAGCAAAGATTTTCTTTTGCGTTCTCAGTTGTTATAGAATTTAGCATGAACCAGAGTCAATGACTCATACACTCTTTAAAATAACTTTTCGAAAGATATTATTGTGAAAATTACAAATACACATATGGCCGTGATATAGAATAACACAGCTCAAATCAAACAGAAGAATGAATTTCCATTAGATTACACTTCATGACGCACAATCTTTCTCGGCCATTGATATTTCATTGCTGCTCAATTGACCTCCAGTTTTTCTGATCTATTTCATTCTTAAAAATGGATTGATATGAGCTTAATCGACAACCAACGATGTACTAATCGAACATCTAATATACCTTGATGCCATCGGATGCTCCATTCGAAAGGATAATATTTCGGTAGTCACTCGGAATGCCTCCGTCACGCTCCTCGATATACTTTGCTGCATGTTTTCTTATAACTTCAATGCCAGCAGACTCTGTGTATGATCCCAAACTTGAACCTTTGCAACCGCCGAGAATCGTTTTCACTCTTTCTTTCACATCTTCCGGATACCTAGAAAGTATAATTATAAGTAAGTGTCTTCGAGCTCTGACCAATTTTGATCGATAGTGCAGAGTTCTGCAGAATTGCAAAATAATTATGGTCTGCATTCTATCGCAAGTTGAATTTTTCTTCCTCAAGTTGTCAAGTAAATATAAGTAGTAAAAATTATTCCTAGAAAAACTTGGAAGTTTTCTAAATTCCAGTGTTAGGCTATCAGAAAACGCAACTAATCAATTTTCCGTGAGCCTACACTTTTTTTGCTCAGGTCATTCTCCAAATTTTTGGTGTTTGTCTGCAATATTGAGAAATGTGAAAAACTCCGCGATAACCATACCTATTTTATAGAATTGGTTTTTTTTATTTCGTATAATAACATACGTTATACGCAAGAACATTTTCAGGTCTTTTATAAATTCCATTCTCGCAATAAAAACGTGAAAAACTGGAATTTTGACCTCCCATATAACTCTCGAAATTTAAACGAATATGTTTCCAGATCATCTCAATTCAATGAACGTTAGCACATTTCCATGAAATTTTCAAATAATGACGAATTTTTGGTAATTTATCATTCAAAAATAAAAAAGGCTTTACCTCGAATCTTCAAGTAACTCGGGATACAATGCGATTGCTAAAACTTGTCTCAGAAATGTAAGAGGTTTCTGACCCATGGCGTGAGCATCACCTACATTGGCCTTGATCACCTCCTTAAATGGCTTCTGTGCTCCCTGTAAGTTAAAAAAAGTACGATTCAAGTATTATAGACGTATAGAAAATTGATTATCGTATCTGGGCGTTGAGTTGTACATTGTTTGTGCTAATTCGACGCAAGGCGAAACAAGAAACGTTATTGTGGGGCTTCGCGAATTCCTCGCAATATGAGCTTGTTACATACGCGTAATAGTTTGCATGAAGAATGCGGCAACAGGTTAAATTGCCCTGACGCCAATTACGGGACAAGAGTTGATATATCACGATATTATCCAAACTATTAACATGCACTCATTTTTTCTACTATCATAAAAATGCTACATGAAATCAGCTCAGAATATCCAACAGTATCAGTCATTTTTTTCAAATATAACACAATTTTGGCTAGGAATTAAGCATTTATGGTTTACTGGAATCGGATCAAAGTGGTATTCTAACTAGGACACTCATTTGTGGATCGAATATACCCACGAAAAAAGGAACACAGAAGCTGGTGTCATGTATTGATCAAATATATCGCATGAGTCACTTTAAACATCAATTAGAAATAGTATTAAAGTTTTCTTTCCCGTCTTTACTGTACATGAAATGGCATTGGGGGAACCCTTCAAATTTGATGCGTCTCGCGGCACGGTTTATGTGTTTCTCGACACTTATTCAGGGCTGACAAATCTATACGTCTGATATGAAAATATTAGTGAATAATCCAGTTTGTAAAAAATTCAAGCCAAAAATCATGAGCAATGATTGATTCATGAATTCACAATTCATACGAGAAAAGATGCATAGAAAAAGCTTGCAAAATTTTAAACCCAATTTTCATGAAAATATTTCATTAGAAGAACAAACAGAATGTCACAAAACCATTCAATTGTAAGGTAAGTCGTGTGGATAGATCAATTTCATGCCTGATGTTTTGTCGTTCTATAAAAAAGTAGGAGGTCGACGGTTGAATTACATACACAAATGTCATTCTGTACTATTATGTGGGGTATCAAATGAATTCTAAGTTCAAACTACGCAATGTGAATGAATGTAATCTAGCCTATTAATAAAGGGAACCAAGTCTATTTTGCCATTGTTCTCTAATTGGTTATTTCTTCTTTGGTATCGATATTATTATCAAAGATATTTAGACTACAGAATAAAAAACAGACTCAACACAAAAATTTGTCGCCGGACAGATGATAAAAAAATGACTCTTCATTGTAATGCTTACATTTATCGGACAAAACAGGCTCAACTAGTTTGTTTTGGTCGTGATTGAAAGCGAACAAAGGTGGAAGCAATCATGACAGCAATGATTGATCGAAAAAAAATGAGAGAACAAGATTATTGAAATTGAAGTATATTACGATGGTCATCTTTCAATAAAATCGTGCGGAGAATCAATTTGGGTAAGAATTTTTGCAGCTGTGAGAGAAATTTGACCTAGTGAAAAATGGAAACGTTCGAAAGCGATTGATCATGAACAACATCAATTAGAAAGATGCAAAAGTTGGATCGCTGACCTTGTATCTAAAGATAAACTTGCAAAGTCTTGTCGCGTTGAAAATCTTTTTTAAGAGGCATTAGCATATGTATTGGTGGAGGCAAACAATTAGAAATGAGGTGAATGCTCTGTATGCGAGCGAAAAAAAGTATTTTCTAGAGCTGGTTGTTTCTCTACAATGAGTATTTCAAGCAGAAAGTACTCTGGTTTTTTTTTGTTCAGGTGAGATATAGAAAAATATTTGCACATTAACCCCAGCGTAATTTGTTCAAGAGTAAATTAATGTTTGCGATGTCGAATTTTCAATGAAATTCTCATTACTTTGAGATTCATCAAGAATTCACCAGTATCGAATTCTTCCGAGTAGTAAAAAAGTCCGAAGAAGAAAAATTGATGCAGTATAATTAGCATGAGGCGCGATAAGAAAAGTTTAAAACGAGTTTCTCGCAAACGTTCGTGAATAATGGATCAACCAGAATAATCACTTCAACATCGATCTCGGTAACTCTTTCCTTGATGAAAAACTTCTTTGAATGATACATATGTGTACCATCAACGATTTATAATGATTGTAACATTAAAGCTGATTAACTCGGAAGCAAGCTTCTGAGTGAAATGCTGATGTTTTATGAATGTAGTATCGATTTGTAAAACGTTATGTTGGAAAAAATTTTAAATTACCAAGATGAGACTTTAATTGTATTCCCATGGGATGAAAAACTTCATTGCATGTGATATACTTCCGTGATTAATATTTCCGTGAATCCAATCAACATAATTGATAAGAACAGGTTTGTAATGTACGAGAGACCATATTTTTCTATCATCAAGAGAATTAACACGAATTTTATCGTTGGTTTTTGTAATTGAGCTCATCACGATTATGATTCGAAAAAATTAGCAGATAAATTTTGTTATCGTATCTGATGTACTATGTATGAAAATATATTTAATAGACCCCAGACAAAATGAATCTGCTGGAAGTAACATTGTTGAATAAGTGAGACGTTTCTGATGGTATTACAAGGGAAGCTATGAGAAAATAATCTGTTTTTGTACACATGAATTAATATAAATTAGATGATTCACTGAACTGAATGAACAAATCGGAAAATTATAAAATTACTGTTATTGACGACAGAACTAAAAAGAAAAAGATTCGGAAAATCAATAGCTTTTACAATGGAAGTAATGAAAATGGTTTGGTTTTTTGCGAAAAAAAGTTGAAACCTAGCTACAATCTAAAAATATGTAAATATTTGCAACATTGGAAACTACCAAATTTCGATCGTAACTGAAGTCATAAGCAGATAGAAGAAATCTCAATTCATCGAATGCGTTGCATTTGGGTGTCGCGGGGGCCGCGAGACGTCATCCGAGAAAATCGATGCAGTTATAGAACAACGTGACGTTTACTCTGAGGATTCAATTGATTCTCAATGGTTACTTTTTCATCGCTTAAGCATTTGCAAGATTGATTGGTTATAATATCATCCGATCCGTATTTATAACAAATACATCTTGATCGACATCTTGAGAAAACGGAATGGTGAATGCCTTTCAGAAGATTGCCAAGGATTGAATTTATCTCCAGTTTTTATGGAGATTTGCAAATTGAAATGATTTCGAACAGATGTTGATAAAAGTTTCAGAAATGGAATGATTAATTGTACCAAGATGACCCAAAAACTGAAAAAAGGTAATTACGAGACTCGGACACCTTCATATGACCAAAATTTCGGTTATTATATAATTTTTCAATTCGTGAATGAGATTTCAACCGTTCAAGATAGGCGAGAAGAATATTCTCAATCTATAACTAACATTTTTCCACATCGCGCAAGTGATAGACAAGACTTTCAAGGAGATGAGCGAAAAGTAGGGAATTTTGATTAATATTAGAGATATTCGTGGTTCAAATTCTACAAAACAACCAATCAACTTCCTACTTTGCGAGTGACTGGATGCAAAGATATTTTCGAGATGCATTTAGTAGTGATTCAGTTCGATGAACATATGTATATTGTACAGTAACCATAGTAGAATTTTTTAGAATGTGCTATGAACTAATGCCATTTTTATCGCAGAATACACATGAGGTATTTATTCGATAAAAAAAGAGAGTAGTAAAAAATGATCAAATTATCACTATTCTGATTCGAGGTGACATTCAACACACAGGCTCTAAACATTCATTTGTGAAGAAAATCAAAAGTGGAAGCGGATCAAAAGTGGTAAGATAACAAATCATCCGTACACCATATTGATCGATCCCAAGGCATTCCTATTAACGCTTCGAGGCTACGTGATTAAGCGCACGTGAAATCAGCAAAATTTATTTCGATTAAAGATCAAAGGTTTGATCATCGGCGATGATGCATGGATTTTCTACTTCAATTCCTGCACGCCACTTGTTCAGAGGCAATATTTTTTTCATGAAATCTCACTTACTTGATAACTATTTGTGACTAATTTCAGCAACATTTTTTGTTGATGCATATAATTTAATGGAAGATTGTACAATTAGCTCTTTGAACGGAACTGATTCTCCAATTCGGCAAAAAAAACGTCCTTGAACAAGATATCAGGAAGAAATTCAAATTTAAGGTTTCTTGAAAAAACAGAAATAAAAATGAGCAAAATTTACCATTCATTTAGACAAGACACACAAGCTTCGACTAAAGGAGTTCATAAATTGAAATAACTTTGGCCGCACAGAAGCATTCAACTTGATCCAGCAGATTCAGAAAGAATTTGTTTAGATCTGATGATTTGTCTTAAAAATGTTGTGCAAAATTTGTTCTTGGTTTAAATATATATTCTGACTTTTCCATTTCACAGAAGCATCTAATACTGGGACATGAGCCTTTGCACTATTTAGCAGTAGCCGAGTGAAACTTGAGCTGAGACTCAACAATAAAGTGCAAACAACAGAAGTAATTGAGGTATGTCAACTGCTATCTCTGCAATAATTGCCAACCAAGAGGGAGTACATACGACAAACACATAATAACATCATGTCCAAATAAAGCACTCGATTGGTGTAGGAGTCAACTTTTGAATTGAATTCTGATCAGCTGTCAATTATATCTCTTATTGGGACCAAACGCTCATGTTCCTGAACAACTGAATTACTTCATGTATTGAGTGAAACTGTAAGATTGATTGAACATTATCATGAAATCACAGAATATGTGTATAAACTAATCCACCAAACACTGAGTCTACCACAACTAACTAAACAAACAAAAATATAGGTAACAAGCAAAATCCTTGCTGACAACAGACACCTGTCATCACACCTCCCCAAAACACAAAAAAAAAACAAATCAAGCTAGCAGACTACATTGCATACAACGCTACCAAACTGCGTATCACATCAAAACATTTATACGTCGTAAGTACTCGCCATCAAATATGACGCACCGGCGCACTCCTTAAGGGTGCTCCCCAGCTGTTTTCAGCGCCACGAGTGGCCATTTTGGAAGCTTCAAAACGGAAGTATTTTTCCCCCAATTATACGTCCTGGATTCAAATCATTTCCAAAATCTGAGTAGATAGAAAGGAAGCTGAGATCCTTCCGCACCTGGGGATATATCACATGTGATGGTTTTATTGCCGTGGAACGAGCTATGATAGTTCAAAAAAAGAAGCTATCGCGGGGCGAAGAAACGCGTGATCTGAGAGCTCGGTAAGTCAGGTTTCGCTTCATTTCGCTTCACGCAGCGGCCACATGCAGCAGAACATTTGGCGCGAAAGCGCGATGAGCCATGAGTGCGACAAGGAGGTTAGAGTGGCGCGAAGTGTTGCATCCTTGTCGCACTCACAGCTGGTATACGTCCAATATGGCGCTCCCGCCTTCATGTGGCCGCAACCTCACCGCATTCACGTAAAAGAGCACCTCACCTGCTCTTTTACGTGAATGAAGCGAAATGAAGCGAAACCTGACTTACCGAGCTCTCAGATCACGCGTTTCTCCGCCCCGCGATAGCTTCTTTTTTTGAACTATCATAGCTCGTTCCACGGCAATAAAACCATCACATGTGATATATCCCCAGGTGCGGAAGGATCTATGCTTCCTTTCTATCTACTCAGATTTTGGAAATGATTTGAATCCAGAACGTATAATTGGGGGAAAAATACTTCCGTTTTGAAGCTTCCAAAATGGCCACTCGTGGCGCTGAAAACAGCTGGGGAGCACCCTTAACACATGAGTAATAATACGAATTATCGGTTTTAAAACTCACCTTCTGCAACTCTTTCTCAAGTTCTAAAGCTCGAATAAGTAGTGGACCCCTAACAGCATACTCCATTTTGACAAGATTTTCGTAAACATTATCTTCTGTAAGAACTTTATGCTGATGTTGATTTTTTGCCGGTTGCGACTGAGTCGATTGTTGCCGGCTTGCTCCAGTCATCCTGACACAATTTGATTTCACCGACGACGTAGATGATGATGATGTTGACAATAATAATGTATTTGATGCAGCGGTGCAGGTTGCGCGCCGGGCAGCTGCCGCACCGCAACTGACGGTGACGCCGACGGACGCTACCGACGAAGCGGCGCTGATCATCGCTGCGCCCAGCGACATTTTGTTCAGTCTTTTTATTCTTTTTATTCTTTTTCTAATTCACTTTGTTTAGATCCTTTCCGATGTTCACAAGCTGGAGCAAGTTTTTCACTCGTATCCTAAAACACTTTAAAATTAAGATAAGTAAGTACGTAGAATTTTGTTGATCTGGTGAGTAAAAAGTAGTGAGATATCGAACTATATACACAGTATTGTGAGCAAGTAGTTCAGATAAGGGGGTTGCTCTACTGCCCGAATCACCACCGTCACCGATCGAACTGGCCACCCACACCCACTTTTTACTCCGAGGCTGCGCCCACGCACTCTCACCACCCCGTCGTTATAAGTAATTGGAGCACGTCTTCTCTTCTCTCTTACGATATACTTAAACACAACGAAGAATAATACTGATAAGGATTGGCTAAAGCTGAAGTATTATATATGTTTAGCCCAAACGGGCTAATCAGAAATCGAACGCGACGTTCGATTTTTAGTCAAGTTGTTTATCGCGGGAAAACGGTTTGCAGCAGACCGCGGATTTGATAACAAAACGCCGATGCAACGTCTGCTACTGTCACTGTCAGCTGTGTGAACTGCAAAGAATGTCTGGTTGCATCTGCGCAGGCACCGGCGCTTTACACGATTTTCAGATGCAAGTATGCAAGTATTGCAAGTGCAGTTGCGCGGTAGATTTGAAAGTGGATTGAAATTATTTTGAGTTTAGTGTAGAATAGGTGTGATGTATGAGTAATGAAAACAATTTCGATGATAATGAGGATTGAGATGAAGAATTTTGACGTGGATGAGAGATTGTGAAATAAGTGATAGAGCGAGTTATTTGATGATTAGAATTTGTTATCGCTGAGCGAGACATGATAAGACGCTTTGAGAGTGCGAATTTTATTAGTATTGGATATTAGTTGAGGAATCTAGACCGCATGCGCGAGATATAACTAGGGCAAAGAGTGAGAAAGAGACCCTTGCTAAGAACAACTTTGATCTGATTCTATTATAACGCTGTTTTATTAGATTTGTAATGTTCAAATCGATAGATAGAGCTAGTTGAAGCTAGTGATGTTTGAAATTACTGGGTTATCATGTTGAGATGAAATTGTTTAAAATTGCTATATAATAGTTGCGAAGAGAGATTTGATTTGAATTATGTATTCAAATGAGCGATTATTTATCGTCTCTCGATGATATTTTCATGTTCACTGCTCTATCATTGAAAATTTTATTGAATGGAAATCGATATCAAATTTATTACAGTGAGAACTTCTCTTTTACTGTATAATATGGAAGATGACGTTGGTCACGACACACGACTGAGAAGGCGTTGACCCTTGCAAAACCGTGATGCAGAAACCAAAAATATTGAAAAATATATTGAAATCGTTGAGAACTTCGCGATGAACTCGATTGTGCAAAAATGTAGTAAGGCAATAAGCTGTCGATACAGAAAATGTGATGAATAATAATGTGTGAATATTAAAAGGCTGATAAGTATAATGATATCAAAACAAAGTCACCGTGATCAGACTTTTCAAAAATTCGTAGAAAACGTCGATTCACCGAATCAACTTTCATCTATAGTCAAAATTTGGCGGGTATATGGTTTAGTTAAATTTCACGTAATACATACTTGTTTTACGTGGAATATGATGCGAGATTCCCAAAGGAATCTCGAAACTAATATTCAACCATTTACTGGCCAACGAAATTTAGATCCAAATTCGGACTGGAAAATGAGACACTGCCTACTTTTTGCCTAGATTTTTTGGAGAATTTCGAGACCCCTTCTAAAGTTGCCAAAAATTTGGCCATTTGTGAGTCATATAATACAAAGGTACACATTCAAACTGTTGATAGTGAGTGTTACACTCTACTTGAAAAGGGAGTTTGGAAAGAGTACAATTTTTGAATCTGATAACTGTCTCAATACCGTCAAAAATTGTTTTTGCTGCTCATCTGGCATAACGAAAAATAAAACACTCGGGTATTCTCGAGATTCTATTGGTGAAGGCTAAACACACTGTTAACATTGTATTGGTGTAAAGTTTTTTGGCAACACTCGTATAACATCAAACATTACATATCAGCTTCATGCAACATTAGCATTAATACTGCCGAAAGATTGCTCCAGTCAAGCCCTCCACAGACAATAGGATCATCTGATCTGATGGGTCATACAGTCAGGTAATCCAGGTGATCCAGGAACCTGATACGATCAGGTGATCCTTTTTTACCGGGTACTATTCTTCAATTGAAAAATCGTATGTGAGAACTACAAGAATAATAACATGGGGTCCAATCGAATTTTGTTATCCCGAAAATTCAGCCAATAGTCAAGTGTGCTTGTTGAGTACAGAAAAATGCTGCCTTTTATTATGAAATCGTTTTAAGGTAAAATAATATCCCCGTCGGATATCAAATTCATGGAACTAACTAATTTCGAATATCCCTGGTAGATCTGGTGAGAATCTTAATTTTGGAAAATAACTGACCAAGTCGCATTGCTACTGGCCATAGGTGGACAGAAAAAATGGCCTTGTTTCAACCAGGTATGGGCATTCTTTAGTTTCCTATATAATTTCCACTAGAATAATTTTTAATTCTATTTATATTCGGCTCTGTGTCTATCGGTGCCAGATTGAAATATGAAAGAAAGGTCAAATTTTTCTCGTAAGTTTTAATGGACAGCCAAATAGTTTTCATTGCAACTCATCATAATCCAACTATTTACCCCAACAAAAAATATAGTCTGTCATAAATTTGAGTTTATTCTACGTGACTCAAGAGCACAGTGGAATTCGTGAAGTGTGGACGTAATATGCATCCACCTGCCTGAAACCTTGTTTACAATTATTTGGCGCCTGTTCAAGAGCTACCAAATACATACGCATGTCGAGCTACTATAATACGCGTGGAAGAGACAAAACAGCATTACCTCTGATAACAGCGAAGAATTGAAAGGAACTCACGTAAAAATTAGATTGCATTATCTTACGAGGCTGAGATTACTTAATTTTGCATGTCAAATCTCTCGAGTTAATGATAAATAACTCGAGATCCAAAAATCTCTCCTCATTCTATTTCGGGGATTTAAAAACAATAACTTTAATATGCCTTTTTTGAATGTCAAAACTGGATTCGCTAAAAAAGTGTTAATGAATTCAAATAACACATGATAGAAAGACAAAAAAGGAAAATTAGCACTATTTTAACACTTCAAAAGTATCACTTCCTGATCATCACCATCACTTCACTCAAGATACGTCAAGCTCAACCTGAATATACCCACATTCGTGACCAAACTTCCGTATTCACAAATCTACACTCACAAATTTTGACTTTTTTAAATCAAAATTTAAAATTAAAGAAAACTTAAAAAATCTTACAGTGCCGAGCTTGCGACGAGTCGTGTTCGAGCGATGGCCGTGGTCGGAAAAGCTCGCGGCAACTGCATCAGCTGAAACAGAATCTGACGGAACCTTGAGCCGGGCCTCTATATCTATCTTTCTCTCTTTCTTTCGAACTTCTTCGTCGACGATTTTTACCGACGACGATATACTTACACATATGATTCTTGAATATACATATGCATTCGTCTAGTAAAGTCTGCTTATCTCATTGTATATCTTCTTCTTCTGTAAGTTCCTTATAATACTCTAACACATGCGCAAAACAGTCTTCCCTCGATGTCTTATTTTATATTTTCATCGTCTCTATCACCGTCGCTGGCAAATGCTTCCAACTCTTGCGAAATTTTAGCTCAGAGTAAGTATATGAAAACTGAGATCGAGAAGGAAAAGAGATGCCGATAACTCGCTGTCTGTTTCCTTGTTTTGGATGTCTGTCAGCATGCATTGCGGAGGGTTTTTTTATTTTAAGAAAATTGTTTTTTTTATAAAGTACGCGTGCCTGGATAAAGGTCTTGTTATCAGTTGAGGTCAATACTTTGGAACTCAAGAAACGAAAGTTTGCCTACTTTATCCCCACTCAAGATACTGGATAAACGCACTTGCAGAACTAATTCAAATCCGTATTTGAATTTCTAGGATCCATGAGTTCGATCTTTGCCAATTCTATATTTTTCTACAATCTTCTAGAGGCGTAAGCCCAGAAAGAAACTCCACTTTTTCAATTTGACTCAGATGATCTCACCACATTTTAACTCATTTTACTGATTTTTCGGCGTCTAAAAAATATACTTCTTTGTATGCTTACGTAATAAAAACGGTTTGATCACTTCATCATCGATTTACATCGTTTTAAGGAATGAGGTCATGTTGGGTGCACCCTCTCGCAAACCATAGGGACGTAATATTTCTATGTCGCAAACTCGCGAAAAATCTCTTTTTGGGAAAATTATGATAATTCGACTCTGGTTGATTGTTAGTGAACTTACCTTAGCCCATTTTGAAGGTCTTAAAAGAGGCTTTAAAATCAGCTGGGATACGTTGAAAAATGTCGGTATAGGCCAAAGCTAACAGCAAAATAGCTCAAGAAGGGTAAATTAAGTACATTGACTTAGATACAAAAAAACTGTCGAAAATTTTATTTTTCCTCTTAAGCACTTCTAAGCCTACTTTCACAAAACCGTTTGCCTCGAGTAGTATCAACATTTATCTTGACGTACTGAGGTCTATTCTCTTGGTCAAGATTAGTTCTTTCGAGAAGAAAATTGTTTAAAACAAATTATCTGGTCAGCAACTTCTAGCAGCTACAGTCCCTATCATAAAAATGGAACATGCATACCTGTACTGATTCGACGATAACTGCAATCGTTTTGTGTGTACAAGGACGTTCAAAAAAGCATTTTGAAGGTCATGAAAAAATTTTCCAAATCATGTAGGACGATTTTTTTTTTCAATTTTTTTAATGTGTCTAAATCGATGACAAAAATGGAGAAGAAATTGCTTTCAACCAATCACTCGTCATTTTGATGGGGATGAGTCTGACAGAAAAATTTCTTTGGACCCACAATTTCCTTTTTTTTTAATTTTCTACGACCTTCTCATCAAAAATAGAGCAATTCTACGGCTAACACGCGATACATGCGAATCCGTATAGTCGACGAGTGTTGCAGAGGTTTGATATTCTCAAGTTTCGATTTTTAATGCTAAAAACTGGCACAAAAGTTTGATATTCTCAAGTTTTGATTTTCAATGCAAAAAATCATGATCGGGAGTGTTGAATCTCTGCGCTACTTATCGACTACATGGATCCGCATGTATCACATGTTAGCCGTAGAATTGCTTTATTTTGGATTAGAAAGGTCGTAGAAAATTTAAAACAAAGCAAATTGTACGTCTTGAAAATACCTACAAGATGCCATAAGAAAATTTCCGTCAGACTCATCTCCGTCAAAATGAGAGGTGATTGATTGAAGTCAACTTTTCTTCCATTTTTGTCATTGATTTGGACACACGAAAAAAAATTGGAAAAAAATTCGTCCCACACGATTTGAAAGGTCTTTTTATGACCTTCAAAATGCTTTTTTGAACGCTCTCGTGGACTTAAGGAGATTGGAGTTATCGTCGAATCAGTACAGGTATACGTGACATTATTGACAACATTGTTCCATTATTTATGATAGGGACTGTATTTACTGGGAGCAAACTACAGCTGCTGCAGTTATGGGTCTTTTCCAAGGTGATTTAGCTCGTCCTGGGAAAATGATAATCGACTTTTAATAATAGTCATTTTGAAAATCTCAAAAGAATCTCTGAAAATATCTTTCTAAGTAAGAGATTGACGTAAACGTTTCGGTGAGGACTCTAGTTCAAATGAAACGCTGAAAATTCAGTGAGCAAATGTGATTTTCTCTCTCTGCGTGTTGTGTAAGCTACGAAATTTCGTGAACCAACTTTCTCGAACCATCCTTGTTTTTTACACTTTGCTAATTTTACTTACTTAGAAATTCATGCTCTTCTCATACCAATATAGTATTTCCATGACCCCGTCGTACTTTATGGACGAGTCTTTGGGTAACCTTATATAACCCTAAACACACGATGATGAAATGGATCAAATAGGATGAAGTGGAGTAGAATAATCTTTATTTGTCATTTGACAAAACTCTGATTACATTGGGTTAGTATACAGGAACTCTGGAGTTTTCAATAATAAGCAAAGCTAAATTTCCCCGGAAAGTAACTTCTTTGAGTTGGCTTTGCCACTTGACCTGATTCGATAGAGATGAAAAATGTTTATTAAATACGTTTGGATAATTTATTAATCGCCAATCTTGCCAAAATTTGAGGGTTTGGGTCGTCTTCTGAGCCATCCTTTACGGTCGATATTCTCAGATAAACGAATGTTGGGGGTGATCTCGAGTTCTACGCTTAGTAAATCGATATGATCTCATTTTGCTCGGTTTTCATTCCTTCAGAATGACACTGTATCACAGTTTTGAAAAAAATCACCGTGCGAGTAAATTGATTCCAATAGTTTAGAAAACTTGTACTGAGCTGTTTGAAACCTTCAGAAACCTCATAGACCATCACTTAACTCAAGATGAGTTGAAAAGGAGCTGTCATATACAAGTGTACTGAAGTTACCCCACCGTAATGCTTCTTACTTAGAGTAGGGTGGTACACTTATTTGTTTTTTTCTGGCTTTTCATTCGTTAAAATTCCAAAGGTTGTAAATACTCTAATGTAACGATACTGTCTTCGATATGGTGATGTATCGATGGCCCAGAGTAAAATGTAACTATCTGAAAATATCTGGTTAAACGGAACTATTTTGTATTAAAGATAATACAAGATAGTTCCGTATGAATGAAAATTTTCAGATAGTTCCTTTACACCCTGAGCCATCGATATGTGGTCAAAATGTGGCATTATTCACCGGTAGTTCGTTCCGAAACAGTTATTGCCAAATACACTAATTGGACCGCTCGTGTATACCTGCTGAATCGCCCTTTTTAGAAAAAGCTTCAATAAACAACTACCAAGACAACTACAATCATCCACGCGGAATCTACGATGGCTCAACACATTGTTTATGTGTGTGTCAAGAGAGGAGTATAGGTTTTGTAACGATTTATACAATTATTTACCTTGCCAAACGCAGCTTTGAAAGTCATTTTTTAGGGGTGTATCACAGTTGCACCCACTCTACCAAAGTTACCCAATTTGAAGGTGTCCTTCAGACAAGTACTCATACATTTCAATGAATTTTAGAACTTTTTCACTCGTCGTTATAGTCATTGAATATGCAAAACATACAATCTTTTGTTTCGCACTTACTGGCTGCGGACTAATCCCTCGGCTGGATTCTCCGAGTATGGAGCAAACATTAGGCATTCATATACAAACTATACAGTTCTTAATTGGCTTCCCCTATTACGGGTACCCGATTTTCTTCCCTCTTAAGTTAGTCAAGAACAGTTCATTTGCAGTAAAAGAGGTGGAAAATGAATTTTGTTACGTACTTTTTTATCAGCATACCACAAGATCTCGTAAAAATTCCATCTCGTTCCTCCTGTTCGCATTTTTAACTATTACCGTCAACTGGGGTAACTTTGGAACGGGGGGGGGGGTAACTTTGGGACAACCCATGAAAGAGTCATATCCCGCGCGATTCTAAGGCAGATCATCCTGAGGCTTTAATACCGAATTTTTCCACTTGGGGCATGCATAAACAATGTTTTGCATCGGCGGGAGGGCTCCCTTCATCTATTTGTTCATCTATAAACAGACTTTTTCAGAGATATATTTTTAATCCAACAAAGAGAAACTCGGAAAAATTGTTACGGTTCTGACTTTTGTAGTACGAATCCAAGGTAACCGAGCTAGATTTCACTTGTCTGTACACATATCTGGACGAATCGATCGTTACATTGGCTTATTCCCACCCAGTTCCAATTGTGTACACTGAGAAAAAAAATTGTACGATTTTGAAGAAAATTTTTCTGATTTGAATAAGTATACTTTCATATCCTCCCAGGCAAACATTTATTCAAAATGAAAGAATGCATTTTTTGGAATGAATAAATATTTATCAAATCCGGTATAATATTTGATGAAATCTGATGATGATTTTATCGTGAGAAACGCATTGGAACGATTTGCGATGCCTCAAATGAATAAATGATATTTGAGATGAATGAATACTCCTTCAGAACGATGAAATAAAATTCATTTCAAAGAAATATTCACTCATATGAAATATGATAAGTAACCAAAAGCGAAATTTTTTTCACACGGTTTTTCAGCCAACCATAATCAATAATTTATTGTGAATAAAGAATTGATATAGTCGTGATCTGGTCAGGTGTTAAATTTTGCAAAATCCATATTGATGAATTCCACGCCAAAGCGACCTACGGAAAGGGTCATCTCTCAGATTCTCTTTTAACCTTTTTCATTCGATTCTATGGCCCAAAATAGGGACTTTGGACCACCTATGGAGCCCAAAAAAAATTTCTCCTCTCCATTGCACGCACATCCGTCAACAGACCGAAAATTTATCGTGTAAAAATCGATGCTCTTTTATTCACGAAAATAGGAATATTTCGAGTTTTTGAATAGCTATCGATTTGCGGGTTACGGCATCTGAAAGGGCATCAAAAAACCTATCGAGAACGTTGTCGGGAATTCCTTCTCTGTGATTTGGTGGCCTCCTGGAGACAAAAGAGTGTTTTTCACTAAAATGTTGATTTCTCAAAAAGCCATTTTTTTTATTTTTTGAAAATCGTTTATTTGACCTGAAATTTTGCGTTCTTTCGAAAAAAATGGGTTTCAGAGAAGTTTGAGGTGATCCAAGTAACTTATGAGCCATTTTTTGAAAATTCGATTTTTTCGGTTTCAGAAAAAGGCGATTTTCTGCGCATGCGCACGAACGTAGACTTTCGGCGCTACTTTCAATAGAAAGCTGACAAGATTTCCTATAAAATGACTACCCGCAAAGTTGAAATTCATGCACTGAAACGCGATCTGCAAGGACTAATTATGTCGAATCAAAATCACATGAAAATTCAGCCCATTAATGCTTTCGTGGCGCCTGCTGAGATGACACATTCACGAGATCTTCTCGGGACTCAATTTTGAGTACGAAATCGACCTGAAAAAAATTCGGACCACATGGTTTCAACGTAAAATTGTATGAACTTTCAAAATATGCGATAAAAAACTCCGTTCGAGGCGAATCCGAGGTGCTACATTCATTTTTTTTCCAGAAAATACGATATTTCACATTCAAAATTGCGAAAAATTGAATGTAACTCCTCGGGTTCGCCTGAAATGGGGTTTTTCATCGCATATTTTGAAAGTTCATACAATTTTACGTTGAAACCATGTCGTCCGAATTTTTTTCATGTCAATTTCGTACTCAAAATTGAGTCCCGAGAAGATCTCGTGAATGTGTCATCTCAGCAGGCCCCACGAAGGCGTTAATGGGCTGAATTTTCATGAGATTTTGATTCGACATAATTAATCCTTGCAGATCGCGTTTCAGTACATGAATTTCAACTTTGCGGGTAGTCATTCCATAGGAAATTTTGTCAGCTTTCTATTGAAAGTAGCGCCGAAAGTCTACGTTTGTGCGCATGCGCAGAAAATCGCCTTTTTCTGAAAACGAAAAAATTGAATTTTCAAAAAAAGGCTCATAAGTCACTTGGATCACCCCAAACTTCTCTGAAACCCATTTTTTTCGAAAGAACGCAAAATTTTACGTCAAATATATGATTTTCAAAAAATAAAAAAAATGGCTTTTTGAGAAATCAACATTTTAGTGAAAAACACTCCTTTGTCTCCAGGAGGCCCCCAAATCACAGAGAAGGAATTTCCGACAACGTTTTCGATAGGTTTTTTGATGCCCTTTCAGATGCCGCAACCCGCAAATCGATAGCTATCCAAAAACTCGAAATATTCCCATTTTCGTGAATAAAAGAGCATCGATTTTTACACGATAAATTTTCGGTCTGTTGACGGATGTGTGTACAATGGAGAGGAGAAATTTTTTTTGGGCCCCATAGGTGGTCCGAAGTTCCTACTTTGGGGCATAGAATCGAATGAAAAAGGTTAAAAAAGAATCTGAGAGATGACCCCTTTCCGTAGGTCGCTTTGGCGTGGAATTCATCTATTATTAAAAGGATACTTTGATTCTTGGAACTCATTGGATCAATCATAGAATTGGATAAATATTTATTCAAATGTAGTGTATCGGATGTAAGTGGTAATGTACCCTCTGGTTGAATACGTTTCAATTGAATCCAATGAAATAACTCATCAAATATCAATACAAATTTATTCAGGTTGATTTATTTGATTTGGAAAAATTGAATTATTAAAATTGATTGTTCAATTTCTTCAATCTCGAGAAAGGATGTTCAGTTTGAATAAATATTCTTTCCCATTGAACACAATTTTTCTGCTTTCGGTAACTTGATAATTGAGTTCATTTTTATCGTGAATATGAATAAATAATTATTTGAAAATATGAAACCACATTCATTTCAGAAAGACGAGAGTAGTATCAGTAGCGCTTTGGCGAAACGTAAACAAACCCCATCCCCACCCACCTCGTCACCCCCACCCACCTGGCTAAGTCGAGTAGAGCTATCACCCCCCTCTCTTACCCAATGTACGCAGCTTTAACTGTGCGCATCATTGTGCGGCCAAAGTGGTGGCCCCTTCCCCTCTGAGTCAAAGTCTTGAGGTATTGTATGAGTGGGGGAGTATGAAGCGCTGTTGAATGCCATGCATATAGGAATGTGTAATGCTCACACTTCACGACTGCATGATTCTAACGTTTGGCCCGTCTTTGGCGGGCAGGCATCGTTGAATTGACTCATCCCCACCAAGACAGTTTGCGGCAAAGATGCTTATTTTCTTCTGAGTTGACAGAATTTCAGTTTTGAGCGCTCTTATTGCTTTTTTTTTATTATAATTGCAAGATTTTGAAGTGAATATTTCCTGTGATCTGAGTTGAAATATTCTTTCTGATTTTTTTGGAATTGAGAGAGAAAAAGAAGTCTTGAGAGAATATTTGAATTATATGTAAATTGTAAATGAAAAGAGCCATTTTTTTTCAAATTATCCATATATCTCGTTATTTATCATAATCTAACGGCCGGGTCTGTGGAATGAATACAACTATTTTAATAATACAATCATATTTATTCAACTTTTTACAATGGTGTGGCTGTAGCATGTAATCTAGTATCCAAGATGCTTATCATTTCGGTAGCTCGTGTGAGAGATATTTCGTGGTATAATATTCTTATGTCGCTACTACTCATAACACTCTCAAATACATTCATAATGTTGCTATCTTCTAAATTATCTGAGGTTTTGGATATGTTAGTCATGATGCCATCGAAAAAATCGTTATCATCTATACCAAATATGATGTTGAAATAATTGCGATCTTCGAATGCTTGAATTTATGATTCATACTGTAGCATTGCTCTCATATAAGTTTTATCTATTATACTCTCCACAGCATAAGGCATTACAATAGACATTTCACTTAGATATTCAAACTTAAAATCTATAAGTGCTGATATGTTTTTAGCACATCAAAAGTAACTTGGTGAGAGCAGTGTTGGCTCAGTCGGTAGCGTGCTAGCTTTGGAATCAACACTGCTCGAGGGGTCGTGGGTTCGATTCCCGGCGAAATCACTCGGAAATTTTTTCTGAGGTTTTTTCGACGGGAAAAGGACCCATCACACCCCGCCTGCTTTGGAATGGCGTTTTCCCCGGGATTATCCTTCAGAGAAATCCTGGGTTTCCCCATTCCACGAGGTTCGACTAGCGGGCCTTGGGCGAATGCGAAGCAGGGGGAGGGAGGGTAACGTAGGGAGTTAATAAGCCGACCCAACGTGCCTTCCTAAGTGCACGGGGAGGTGCGGGGAATGTCGGCCTTACCGGCATTGGAGTTTGAGTCTCACCAAATCATGGCCTTGCAAACCATGAAGAGGCTCTCTCCGGGAACGCTAAGGGTACAGCGGATCCGATGGCTCACTTTGTGAGACAGGGAATGTCGGCCTTACCGGCATTGGAGAGAGGCATCCTGTACTGTATGTTATATATATGAATCATGTTGCGAGAGGCTCGTACAGGCCTCGAGCCGAATGATCGCAATGGGAAAATTTGGAGCGCCCCTCCATCCATTGCGCGGTGCGACATCGGGGTCGCACCGATAGTATTTAAGTAACTGCAAGAGTTCAGTTGGGAGTTCATTTTTTAGGATAAGTAGTCGTTAGTATTAACTCGGGAGCTTACGGTCCGAGTCAGTCACGCGAGACAGGTAAATGCAGCCACGGATTGGCCCTGTCAGTAGAAGTCGAATCATTTGACAGGTCTCTTTACATTGAGATACTAGCCGCGGAATAAAGTAACAGTCAATCTTATTCCCGTGTCAAGATCATTCTATACATCCAACCCCTTCACAAACACCCAGCACGACAGCTTCGCGCTTGGGAGACGGAAAACCCAATACCCGAACACCAATAACGTAACATAAAAAGTGGCGCCCAACGTGGGTTCCGTCTGAAGGGTTAGGATTGTTTTTCGGAGAATATTCGGTTGGAAACTTGCGAACAACGACATATATTCAACGATCAAGGACCCGCAGTAGAATTAACAGAGGATATCGTAAAGAAAGCGTGAGATGACCAAGGGAGATAACATAAAAACTGGTGCTTGGATGACTATAAGACGACATTCCATATTGAAGGAGGATTGATCATATCACAGCCTGGTCCAACTTTTAACTGTGAAATCCAAGAAAGAAGGATGTTCATCATTGGATATCTGTTGACGTTGATTACAGCATCTGGGTGAGTACTTTGATATTTTCCCTTTCCATCCCTCGTGGGGAAAGATACGCGGAGCTAGGACTCCCATAGATTTCTTTAATCAAATAAAAGTAACTTCTTTGTGAATTACGAGATCAGTTTTCTTATTTTTCTTTGATTATATTTGTTATATCATAAATTTCAAGTTACACCACTTAACTATCCAGAAATAGTCGCATTCGAACATAACAGTACACTCTCGACCTCTACGTGGTGTCATTCGGTCTGCGCTGAAATTGCTCAATTTTTTTAGGTCAAAGTTCGGTACTTTCTCAATTATTCCTAATACACACACTTACGGACACTCTACACCTTCATTGTTATATCGTCGTTCCGAAAACAGATTTCAATCGCGAACTATGGTTTGGCCAAAACGGAGTAGTTCAGTACCTCCCAGGGAACAAGCGCCTGGGTCGGCTTTAGGAAATATGGATAAAACCCCGAAAAGATCACAGGATGGCACAATTACGATGGATATGAGTGAGATGACAGCAAAGTATCAGCTTGCGATGCAGCAGGGCGTCAAATACGGAAGTGATGTCTTTAGAGCCTTGAAGCTAGCCGAGGGAGGGTTCCTTACCCCGGAAAAAGAGTTTCTGATAATCGGAATAAAAGCATTAAAAGAAGTGCTTGCTAATAAGAGTGAACTATGCACAGAGGCCGACATCGCATGTCTGCAAAGTGTGGGTGATCGTTTGTCGCAACTGTTGAGTAAGGTAGAGAAACGGGATCCTCCCTTGATAGGTTATGGGTTTCCGGGTGCGATAGAAAGTCTTCATCAATCTCAAATCAACGCGGATTCATCGCGAATCTTACAAAGGTCGGAGAATCCTTCAGGAACGAATCGCTTAATAAGTTTTGATGATTCCGTGGACAACGCGATGGATCCCCTGGAGAAATTCGCGACTCCCACTACAGATGTTATGTCGCCGCCTAACGGTAATAGTTCGAAACAAGGGTCGGATATGCAGACGGGAGAAAGGGTCGGAGTAGAACGCGGTGGTTATGCCCGGAACGATCAAGTTCCGGAATCCAAAAAGAGGAATAAAAGTCACAGGGACGACAAAAGTTCGCGAAACGCATCGAAAGAGTCTCATCGTGAAAAGCATAAAATCTCGCAGAAGGGTCGAAAGAAATTGGTATATTTAGACTCGGAATCATATGACATCGATTCTTCCGATGAAGAACGGGATTACGAGGAGGAGCACCAAAATTCACGCTCAAATCGCAAAGAGAAAAATTCGAAATCAGCTAGAGACACTGGTAGACACTCGAAGCATAGCTCGCACTATAAGAAAATCCGCGATTCAAGCTACGATAAGCATGATGAAAGAAGGAAATTGAGAGTATATTCGTCAGAAAGTAATGATTCAGAGTATTATAGTGATGATTCTGAAGACTCGCGATATACGTCGAACGAGCGTCAAAAGGACCACGGGCGGAAGAGTAATCGATTGGACAAGAAGGAGTCACGCAAAGATAGGAAGAAAAGGGAACAATCGGAAGAGAGTGATCATAGCATCCGTAACGATAGACGCAAGCGACGCGAGAAACCGAGGAAGAGATCAGAAGAACGAGATCGTTATGAGCGAAAATCTAGATGCACCTTGCCACAAACCTTAGCCCTGATCCAGCCATTCGAGGGTGACGCGGAAGATTTGAATAGATTTAGTGTCGACGCAAGATATATTCGTGATCAACATAAGTCCGAACCAAAATCAAATATTCTAAGGGCAATTGGTAGCAAACTCAAAGGACGAGCATCGCAGGCTTTTCTTAGTCAAATAAATCAATATGAGTCAGTTGGGAGATTCCTGGATGATTTAAAAGCTCAATTCGGGACAACAGGGGATCCGGACAGTCTCAAAGCAGAGATGAGAGTAATCAGACAAGAGCGAAACGAAAAAGCAGCGGCGTACGGTCATAGAGTTCAGAAAATGTATAATAAACTCCTCAGCGCGTACGATACTGATCAGGACTTAGAAAAATGGGAAAAGCGAAGATGCAAGTCGAGAGCGGCAACATTCGCTTTGGATCAGTTCATTTACGGTTTATTAGAGCCCTTACAACATTATGTTAAAGCAGGACACCCGGAAACCTTGTACGAGGCTATTTCAGAAATATCAAAGATCGAAATAGAAACAGATGCTCGTCGGCAAATAGATGTAGCTGAACAATCACAGGATGCCGAAGGGGTAAAATCAGTCATCAGAGCTATCCGCGATAGTAGTGTCAAAAGTCACGTAACATCAAAGGAATGCGCTTCGATACGACTAGCACCGGTTTCAGATGGCTGTCGGTATTGCCACACACAAGAACAATTTGAAAGAGAATGCCCCAGGAAAATGCATGTGGCTACTTATTGCGGTTATTGCAAAAAGACGGGACATTTGCAAAAGGAATGCTACTCGCTCGAAAGCGATATTGAGGCCATGGTAGTTGCGAAACAACGAGGGGATCAATCTCAAGAGTCAGCAGAAAGTACAAGTAGGAAGGGAAGTCTCATCCCACCTCAGGAAATCGCTCGCGTTAGGTTATCCCGAATTCCAATTGAGTGCACTTATTGCCACCTTCAAGGCCATTTTCGGGAAGATTGCCCAAAAAGAATCAGGGACTCAAAATTTTGCAACTATTGTCGTATATACGGGCATGATTTGAATGACTGCCGCTCTCTAGAAGAAGCATTCAGGCTGGGGTTCCTTTCTAAATCAAGCATAGAGCGGGCACGGAGATTACAGGATACACCTCTCCGAAGCAATAACGAGCCCCTGAGAGGGTACGCGGCTCGCTACCAAGGCGTTCCCCGGAGGAGGGATGATGAAACTGCAAATGCACACCCCCGCACGGAATATTCGAGCGTTAGGAATGAGAATAATAGTAACTCTAATTCTAGAACTCATAGTGAAAACCAAGCTTGGCAGAACAGAGACCCCGACAGGGCTGATCACGGGAATAGTTCACCACCATTCCCTCACACTACTGACAGTCACCACGAAATCTCGCGACCAGACAGGAGGAACTGAATGGATTACAAGGGTTTTATACATTGGTAGCATATTAATACGAAATTGAGCTCCCTCTATCATCTACGGTAACATTTCGCTCATGTTTTTCTCATGCCACGTGGTCAAGTTTCATGGTTTTCCGATCACGCAAGTGTAGAAATCAAGCCGAGTTTCGATATTCGGGTATATCACGGGGAGACGAGGCTAAGACTCAGCAAATTCTTTAACTATCGAAACAGATTGCATATACGTATCAAAGCACTGCCTGCATAGTCATCAAAATTCATCACAAAACTCACGGACACGACGGAATCCATAATTTGGAAGTCCCATTTAACATATTCACGAAGAGTGAGCAGAAGCCTCGGGCCTCCTTATATAGGTTGGAACCCCCGTAAACCAATTTGCATGTGGTTAGAACCCACGAGTGAATGAATTCGTATGTGGTTAGAACCTACGGGTGAATGAATTATCATGTGGTTAGAACCCACGGGTGAATGAATTATCATGTGGTTAGAACCCCCGAGCGAATGAATTTTCACGTGGTTAGAACCCACGAGTGAATGAATTATCATGTGGTTAGAACCCACGAGCGAATGAATTTTCACGTGGTTAGAACCCACGAGTGAATGAATTTTCATGTGGTTAGAACCCACGAGTGATTGAATTTTCATGTGGTTAGAACCCACGAGTGAATGAATTTTCATGTGGTTAGAACCCACGAGTGAATGATTTTTCGAATGATTAGAACCCACATGAGGGGACCTATGCTCTATGAGTGATTTTTTTTGACCCATTAATATTTCAGTCCGGTTGAGGCAAACAAGTTGACACTGGTATAAGTGTTGAGACTTTTACAGTTTCACAAAACAAGCAGAGAATGATACACGTAATCGAAAAAGTAAATGAGAGTACAGCAGTCCCTTGTTATCCGCGGATTTCGTTATCCGCGGTAACCCGATTTGCGCCCATCCCTTGGTATCCGCGGGTCGAGTCTTGTTATCCGCGGGCCCATGCCCGTGATTGATATAGAATAAATCCATTTTTGTGACGAGTGAGGCGCGACCTTTCAGAATACCACCCGCCCCTCGTGTGTTACGTTTGGATGATACTTTCCTCCCTGAAAAGGCTTGAAACATGGATTGGCAACACATATTCTTCAGTCAGTCGAAGTTTTGAAGTATAGAGGACTGTCGAATTCGTCAAAATTGGTTATGCGCAGGTTTACACCATCATTTCTGCAGTAATTCTGTATATTATGCTCTGGCATTTTTGATCAAACGTGAGTTTTAATATTTTGACTAAGTTCTCGATATTTGAATGATTCTCTACATGTGAATCGAATGTTGACATCCCTCGAGCCATTTGCATCAATATTCAGTCTGCGTGCGATGTTGACACACACTGTTTGCTATTCTTAACCTTTATTCCTTTATATGCAAACTTTTTTTGAATCCTCGTTTACATTTGCTGGAAAAGATATGGCTCCATCTAAACGGAACAATTCAGCCCCAACGTCGTCAAAGGGTAATCGGAAAGTTCTGGCTCTTACTGAGAAGTTGAAAATTCTGAATTTAATTGATGCCGGAGAAAAAATCGCTGCGATTGCCAGGCGCTTCGACATTAACGAATCTACAGTGCGGACAATTCGAGACAATGGGCAAAAGATTCGTGAGAGCTCAAAAGTTTTGGGACAGCATGCTCAATTTACGAAAGTTGTTCGCTCAAGTTTTGTGGAGAAAGTTGAAGCGATGCTTTTGGTTTGGATTCAAGATCTTCTGCACAAAAAAATCCCTATCAGCACTGCAGCAATAAGAGACCAAGCCACAGTTTTTCACGAATACTTGAACAAAAAATATGAGAAAAATGAAACTTTTAATGGGTACCTGAAGCTAGCGAACACTAACTCACGAATCGGGCCCAAACCAATTTCACTTTTTATTACTATTTTATTACTAATTTATTACCAAAGAAAGAAATTTATTACCGGTCATGGGCCCGAAATACGAGAGTTTTCGCTAGCGGAAGCTTACGCTAGCGAACACGTGGCCGGGGAAGGATCGTACGGGAATGTGCAATAGCTCATTTTTTATTACCTTTTTATTACTCTCAGAATACGTCCTCAAAATATGCGTGTGATATGATTCAGCTGAAATATGATGGTTTTCGCTAGCGTAAGCTTACGCTAGCGAACACCATATACAGGCGTAGCTTTGAGGACACTCAAAATTACACAGGATTTTATTACTTTTTTATTACTCTCGAAAGGTATAGTCGAGATAGTCCCGAGACCAAGCGGAAACCAATATTTGGTCCTGAGGCTGGACGAGAGCTGGAGCGGGGCGAGATGAGAAATATATGATAGACTGAGCTACCTGTGTACAATAACGTGCGAATGAAAAAATTCCATCGCATACGGAAACGTGTCTGACGTTGAGCGGGTACACATGAGACTTCAAAGATGATAGAGAATCGATAACGAATCAGCAAACTCAATCATAGGGCCCAAAACAGGGGAGACCCTGCTTAACGTTATTATAGTCGCAGTCGAGACGTCACAGGGGATGCCAGAGAGTCCCAATGGACCCGAAACTCTACAGAACCTTAGATCAAGTGGTTATGTACCATTGATGATGCCCAGAGAATTTATTACGAGTCATCACCCTCGGCTATGGGGCCCAAAACAGGGCGAAATCGAGCTTTGGGCAGTTATTCGCGCAGTTATGACGCCACTGTGGGTTGTAGGAAGTTCCAATGGACCCGAAACTCTACAGAACCTTAGATCAAGTGGTTACGTATCATTGATGATGCCCAGAGAATTTATTACCAGTCAGCACCCTCGGCTATGGGGCCCAAAACAGGGAGAAATCGAGCTTTGGGCAGTTATCCGCGCAGTTATGACGCCACTGTGGGTTGTAGGAAGTTCCAATGGACCCGAAACTCTACAGAACCTTAGATCAAGTAGTCACGTACTATCTCTGATGCCCAGAGAATTTATTACCAGTCAGCACCCTCGGCTATGGGGCCCAAAACAGGGCGGAATCGAGCTCTGAGCAGTTATCTGCGCAGTTATGACGCCACTGTGGGTTGAAGGATGTTCC
Source organism: Eretmocerus hayati (assembly GCA_029851415.1). NCBI lineage: Eukaryota > Metazoa > Arthropoda > Insecta > Hymenoptera > Aphelinidae > Eretmocerus > Eretmocerus hayati. Next base: position 97,401,444 of record CM056744.1, read on the forward strand.
AATGGACCCGAAACTCTACAGAACATTAGATCAAGTAGTTATGTACCATTGATGATGCCCAGAGAATTTATTACCAGTCAGCACCCTCGGCTATGGGGCCCAAAACAGGGAGAGATCGAGCTTTGGGCATTTATCCGCGCAGTTATAACGCCACTGTGGGTTGTAGGAAGTTCCAATGGACCCGAACTCTACAGAACCTTAGATCAAGTAGTCACGTACTATCTCTGATGCCCAGAGAATTTATTACCAGTCAGCACCCTCGGCTATGGGGCCCAAAACAGGGCGAAATCGAGCTTTCAGCAATTATCTGCCCAGTTATGACGCCACTGTGGGTTGTAGGAAGTTCCAATGGACCCGAAACTCTACAGAACCTCAGATCAAGCGGTAATGTATCATTAATGATGCCCAGAGAATTTATTACCAGTCAGCACCCTCGGCTATGGGGCCCAAAACAGGGAGAAATCGAGCTTTGGGCAGTTATCCGCGCAGTTATGACGCCACTGTGGGTTGTATGAAGTTCCAATGGACCCGAATCTCCACAGAACCTTAGATGGAGTAGTCACGTACTATCTCTGATGCCCAGAGAATTCATTACCAGTCAGCACCTTCGGCTATGGGGCCCAAAACAGGGCGACATCGAGCTTTGAGCAGTTATCTGCGCAGTTATGACGCCACTGTGGGTTGTAGGAAGTTCCAATGGACCCGAATCTCTACAGAACCTTAGATCAAGTAGTCACGTACTATCTCTGATGCCCAGAGAATTTATTACCAGTCAGCACCCTCGGCTATGGGGCCCAAAACAGGGAGAAATCGAGCTTTGGGCATTTATCCGCGCAGTTATGACGCCACTGTGGGTTGTAGGAAGTTCCAATGGACCCGAAACTCTACAGAACCTTAGATCAAGTAGTCACGTACTATCTCTGATGCCCAGAGAATTCATTACCAGTCAGCACCCTCGGCTATGGGGCCCAAAACAGGGCGAAATCGAGCTCTGAGCAGTTATCTGCGCAGTTATGACGCCACTGTGAGTTGAAGGATGTTCCAATGGACCCGAAACTCTACAGAACCTCAGATCCAGTGGTTATGTACCATTGATCATGCCCAGAGAATTTATTACCAGTCAGCACCCTCGGCTATGGGGCCCAAAACAGGGCGAAATCGAGCTCTGAGCAGTTATCTGCGCAGTTATGACGCCACTGTGAGTTGAAGGATGTTCCAATGGACCCGGAACTCTACAGAACCTTAGATCAAGTGGTTATGTACCATTGACGATGCCCAGAGAATTTATTACCAGTCAGCACCCTCGGCTATGGGGCCCAAAACAGGGCGAAATCGAGCTCTGAGCAGTTATCTGCGCAGTTATGACGCCACTGTGAGTTGAAGGATGTTCCAATGGACCCGAAACTCTACAGAACCTTAGATCAAGTGGTTATGTACCATTGATGATGCCCAGAGAATTTATTACCAGTCAGCACCCTCGGCTATGGGGCCCAAAACAGGGAGAAATCGAGCTTTGGGCAGTTATCCGCGCAGTTATGACGCCACTGTGGGTTGTAGGAAGTTCCAATGGACCCGAAACTCTACAGAACCTTAGATCAAGTAGTCACGTACTATCTCTGATGCCCAGAGGATTTATTACCAGTCAGCACCCTCGGCTATGGGGCCCAAAACAGGGCGAAATCGAGCTCTGAGCAGTTATCTGCGCAGTTATGACGCCACTGTGAGTTGAAGGATGTTCCAATGGACCCGAAACTCTACAGAACCTTAGATCAAGTGGTTATGTACCATTGATGATGCCCAGAGAATTTATTACCAGTCAGCACCCTCGGCTATGGGGCCCAAAACAGGGAGAAATCGAGCTTTGGGTAGTTATCCGCGCAGTTATGACGCCGATGTGGGTTGTAGGAAGTTCCAATGGACCCGAAACTCTACAGAACCTTAGATCAAGTGGTTATGTACCATTAATGATGCCCAGAGAATTTATTACCAGTCAGCACCCTCGGCTATGGGGCCCAAAACAGGGAGAAATCGAGCTCTGAGCAGTTATCTGCGCAGTTATGACGCCACTGTGGGTTGAAGGATGTTCCAATGGACCCGAAACTCTACAGAACCTCAGATCAAGTGGTTATGTACCATTAACGATGCCCAGAGAATTTATTACCAGTCAGCACCCTCGGCTATGGGGCCCAAAACAGGGTGAAATCAAGCTTTGAGCAGTGATCTGCGCAGTGATGAAGCCACTGTGGGTTGTAGGATGTTCCAATGGACCCGAATCTCTACAGAACCTTAGATCAAGTAGTCACGTACTATCTCTGATGCCCAGAGAATTTATTACCAGTCAGCACCCTCGGCTATGGGGCCCAAAACAGGGCGAAATCGAGCTCTGAGCAGTTATCTGCGCAGTTATGACGCCACTGTGAGTTGAAGGATGTTCCAATGGACCCGAAACTCTACAGAACCTTAGATCAAGTGGTTATGTACCATTGACGATGCCCAGAGGATTTTTTACCAGTCAGCACCCTCGGCTATGGGGCCCAAAACAGGGTGAAATCAAGCTTTGAGCAGTGATCTGCGCAGTGATGAAGCCACTGTGGGTTGTAGGATGTTCCAATGGACCCGAATCTCTACAGAACCTTAGATCAAGTAGTCACGTACTATCTCTGATGCCCAGAGAATTTATTACCAGTCAGCACCCTCGGCTATGGGGCCCAAAACAGGGCGAAATCGAGCTCTGAGCAATTATCTGCCCAGTTATGACGCCACTGTGGGTTGTAGGAAGTTCCAATGGACCCGAAACTCTACAGAACCTCAGATCAAGCGGTAATGTATCATTAATGATGCCCAGAGAATTAATTACCAGTCAGCACCCTCGGCTATGGGGCCCAAAACAGGGAGAAATCGAGCTTTGGGCAGTTATCCGCGCAGTTATGACGCCACTGTGGGTTGTAGGAAGTTCCATTGGACCCGAAACTCTACAGAACCTCAGATCAAGCGGTAATGTATCATTAATGATGCCCAGAGAATTTATTACCAGTCAGCACCCTCGGCTATGGGGCCCAAAACAGGGAGAAATCGAGCTCTGAGCAGTTATCTGCGCATTTATGACGCCACTGTGGGTTGTAGGAAGTTCCAATGGACCCGAAACTCTACAGAACTTTAGATCAAGTAGTTATGTACCATTGATGATGCCCAGGGAATTTATTACCAGTCAGCACCCTCGGCTATGGGGCCCAAAACAGGGAGAAATCGAGCTTTGGGCATTTATCCGCGCAGTTATGACGCCACTGTGGGTTGTAGGAAGTTCCAATGGACCCGAATCTCTACAGAACCTTAGATCAAGTAGTCACGTACTATCTCTGATGCCCAGAGAATTTATTACCAGTCAGCACCCTCGGCTATGGGGCCCAAAACAGGGCGAAATCGAGCTCTGAGCAGTTATCTGCGCAGTTATGACGCCACTGTGGGTTGAAGGATGTTCCAATGGATCCGAAACTCTACAGAACCTTAGATCAAGTAGTTATGTACCATTGACGATGCCCAGAGAATTTATTACCAGTCAGCACCCTCGGCTATGGGGCCCAAAACAGGGTGAAATCAAGCTTTGAGCAGTGATCTGCGCAGTTATGAAGCCACTGTGGGTTGTAGGATGTTCCAATGGACCCGAATCTCTACAGAACCTTAGATCAAGTAGTCACGTACTATCTCTGATGCCCAGAGAATTTATTACCAGTCAGCACCCTCGGCTATGGGGCCCAAAACAGGGCGAAATCGAGCTTTCAGCAATTATCTGCCCAGTTATGACGCCACTGTGGGTTGTAGGAAGTTCCAATGGACCCGAAACTCTACAGAACCTCAGATCAAGCGGTAATGTATCATTAATGATGCCCAGAGAATTTATTACCAGTCAGCACCCTCGGCTATGGGGCCCAAAACAGGGAGAAATCGAGCTTTGGGCAGTTATCCGCGCAGTTATGACGCCACTGTGGGTTGTATGAAGTTCCAATGGACCCGAATCTCCACAGAACCTTAGATGGAGTAGTCACGTACTATCTCTGATGCCCAGAGAATTCATTACCAGTCAGCACCTTCGGCTATGGGGCCCAAAACAGGGCGACATCGAGCTTTGAGCAGTTATCTGCGCAGTTATGACGCCACTGTGGGTTGTAGGAAGTTCCAATGGACCCGAATCTCTACAGAACCTTAGATCAAGTAGTCACGTACTATCTCTGATGCCCAGAGAATTTATTACCAGTCAGCACCCTCGGCTATGGGGCCCAAAACAGGGAGAAATCGAGCTCTGAGCAGTTATCTGCGCATTTATGACGCCACTGTGGGTTGTAGGAAGTTCCAATGGACCCGAAACTCTACAGAACCTTAGATCAAGTAGTCACGTACTATCTTTGATGCCCAGAGAATCTATTACCAGTCAGCACCCTCGGCTATGGGGCCCAAAACAGGGCGAAATCGAGCTTTCAGCAATTATCTGCCAGTTATGACGCCACTGTGGGTTGGTACGTGACTACTCGATCTAAGGTTCTGTAGAGATTCGGGTCCATTGGAACATCCTAAAACCCACAGTGGCTTCATCACTGCGCAGATCACTGCTCAAAGCTTGATTTCACCTTGTTTTGGGCCCCATAGCCGAGGATGCTGACTGGTAATGAATTCTCTGGGCATCATCAATCGTACATAACCACTTGATCTAAGGTTCTGTAGAGTTTCGGATCCATTGGAACATCCTTCAACCCACAGTGGCGTCATAACTGCGCAGATAACTGCTCAGAGCTCGATTTCGCCCTGTTTTGGGCCCCATAGCCGAGGGTGCTGACTGGTAATAAATTCTCTGGGCGTCAGAGATAGTACGTGACTACTTGATCTAAGGTTCTGTAGAGATTCGGGTCCATTGGAACTTCCTACAACCCACAGTGGCGTCATAACTGCGCGGATAAATGCCCAAAGCTCGATTTCTCCCTGTTTTGGGCCCCATAGCCGAGGGTGCTGACTGGTAATAAATTCTCTTGGCATCATCAATGATACATTACCACTTGATCTGAGGTTCTGTAGAGTTTCGGGTCCATTGGAACTTCCTACAACCCACAGTGGCGTCATAACTGGCAGATAATTGCTGAAAGCTCGATTTTGCCCTGTTTTGGGCCCCATAGCCGAGGGTGCTGACTGGTAATAAATTCTCTGGGCATCAAAGATAGTACGTGACTACTTGATCTAAGGTTCTGTAGAGTTTCGGGTCCATTGGAACTTCCTACAACCCACAGTGGCGTCATAAATGCGCAAATAACTGCTCAGAGCTCGATTTCTCCCTGTTTTGGGCCCCATAGCCGAGGGTGCTGACTGGTAATAAATTCTCTGGGCATCATTAATGATACATTACCGCTTGATCTGAGGTTCTGTAGAGTTTCGGGTCCAATGGAACTTCCTACAACCCATAGTGGCGTCATAACTGCGCAGATAACTGCTCAAGTTCGATTTCGCCCTGTTTTGGGTCCCATAGCCGATGGTGCTGACTGGTAATAAATTCTCTGGGCATCATCAATGATACATAATCACTCGATCTAAGGTTCTGTAGAGGTTCGGGTCCATTGGAACATCCTACAACCCACAGTGGCGTCATAACTGGGCAGATAATTGCTGAAAGCTCGATTTCTCCCTGTTTTGGGCCCCATAGCCGAGGGTGCTGACTGGTAATAAATTCTCTGGGCATCATCAATGGTACATAACCACTTGAACTAAGGTTCTGTAGAGTTTCGGGTCCATTGGAACATCCTTCAACTCACAGTGGCGTCATAACTGCGCAGATAACTGCTCAGAGCTCGATTTCGGCCTGTTTTGGGCCCCATAGCCGAGGGTGCTGTCTGGTAATAAATTCTCTGGGCATCAGAGATAGTACGTGACTACTTGATCTAAGGTTCTGTAGAGATTCGGGTCCATTGGAACATCCTACAACCCACAGTGGCTTCATCACTGCGCAGATCACTGCTCAAAGCTTGATTTCACCCTGTTTTGGGCCCCATATCCGAGGGTGCTGACTGGTAATAAATTCTCTGGGCATTATCAATGGTACATAACCACTTGATCTAAGGTTCTGTAGAGTTTCGGGTCCATTGGAACATCCTTCAACCCACAGTGGCGTCATAACTGCGCAGATAACTGCTCAGAGCTCGATTTCGCCCTGTTTTGGGCCCCATAGCCGAGGGTGCTGACTGGTAATAAATTCTCTGGGCATCAGAGATAGTACGTGACTACTTGATCTAAGGTTCTGTAGAGTTTCGGGTCCATTGGAACTTCCTACAACCCACAGTGGCGTCATAACTGCGCGGATAACTGCCCAAAGCTCGATTTCTCCCTGTTTTGGGCCCCATAGCCGAGGGTGCTGACTGGTAATAAATTCTCCGGGCATCAGAGATAGTACGTGACTACTTGATCTAAGGTTCTGTGGAGATTCGGGTCCATTGGAACTTCCTACAACCCACAGTGGCGTCATAACTGCGCGAATAACTGCCCAAAGCTCGATTTCTCCCTGTTTTGGGCTCCATAGCCGAGGGTGCTGACTGGTAATAAATTCTCTGGGCATCATCAATGGTACATAACCACTCGATCTAAGGTTCTGTAGAGTTTCGGGTCCATTGGAACATCCTTTAACCCACAGTGGCGTCATAACTGCGCGGATAACTGCCCAAAGCTCGATTTCTCCCTGTTTTGGGCCCCATAGCCGAGGGTGCTGACTGGTAATAAATTCTCTGGGCATCATCAATGGTACATAACCACTTGATCTAAGGTTCTGTAGAGTTTCGGGTCCATTGGAACATCCTTTAACCCACAGTGGCGTCATAACTGCGCGGATAACTGCCCAAAGCTCGATTTCTCCCTGTTTTGGGCCCCATAGCCGAGGGTGCTGACTGGTAATAAATTCTCTGGGCATCATCAATGGTACATAACCACTCGATCTGAGGTTCTGTAGAGTTTCGGGTCCATTGGGACATCCTTCAACCCACAGTGGCGTCATAACTGCGCAGATAACTGCTCAGAGCTCGATTTCGGCCTGTTTTGGGCCCCATAGCCGAGGGTGCTGTCTGGTAATAAATTCTCTGGGCATCAGAGATAGTACGTGACTACTTGATCTAAGGTTCTGTAGAGATTCGGGTCCATTGGAACATCCTACAACCCACAGTGGCTTCATCACTGCGCAGATCACTGCTCAAAGCTTGATTTCACCCTGTTTTGGGCCCCATATCCGAGGGTGCTGACTGGTAATAAATTCTCTGGGCATCATCAATGGTACATAACCACTTGATCTAAGGTTCTGTAGAGTTTCGGGTCCATTGGAACATCCTTCAACCCACAGTGGCGTCATAACTGCGCAGATAACTGCTCAGAGCTCGATTTCGCCCTGTTTTGGGCCCCATAGCCGAGGGTGCTGACTGGTAATAAATTCTCTGGGCGTCAGAGATAGTACGTGACTACTTGATCTAAGGTTCTGTAGAGTTTCGGGTCCATTGGAACTTCCTACAACCCACAGTGGCGTCATAACTGCGCGGATAACTGCCCAAAGCTCGATTTCTCCCTGTTTTGGGCCCCATAGCCGAGGGTGCTGACTGGTAATAAATTCTCCGGGCATCAGAGATAGTACGTGACTACTTGATCTAAGGTTCTGTGGAGATTCGGGTCCATTGGAACTTCCTACAACCCACAGTGGCGTCATAACTGCGCGAATAACTGCCCAAAGCTCGATTTCTCCCTGTTTTGGGCCCCATAGCCGAGGGTGCTGACTGGTAATAAATTCTCTGGGCATCATCAATGGTACATAACCACTTGATCTAAGGTTCTGTAGAGTTTCGGGTCCATTGGAACATCCTTTAACCCACAGTGGCGTCATAACTGCGCGGATAACTGCCCAAAGCTCGATTTCTCCCTGTTTTGGGCCCCATAGCCGAGGGTGCTGACTGGTAATAAATTCTCTGGGCATCATCAATGGTACATAACCACTCGATCTGAGGTTCTGTAGAGTTTCGGGTCCATTGGGACATCCTTCAACCCACAGTGGCGTCATAACTGCGCTGATAACTGCTCAAAGCTCGATTTCTCCCTGTTTTGGGCCCCATAGCCCAGGGTGCTGACTGGTAATAAATTCTCTGGGCATCATCAATGGTACATAACCACTCGATCTAAGGTTCTGTAGAGTTTCGGGTCCATTGGAACATCCTACAACCCACAGTGGCGTCATAACTGGGCAGATAATTGCTGAAAGCTCGATTTCTCCCTGTTTTGGGCCCCATAGCCGAGGGTGCTGACTGGTAATAAATTCTCTGGGCAACATCAATGATACATAACCACTTGATCTAAGGTTCTGTAGAGTTTCGGGTCCATTGGAACTTCCTACAACCCACAGTGGCGTCATAACTGCGCGAATAACTGCCCAAAGCTCGTTTTCGCCCTGTTTTGGGCCCCATAGCCGAGGGTGCTGACTGGTAATAAATTCTCTGGGCATCATCAATGGTACATAACCACTTGATCTAAGGTTCTGTAGAGTTTCGGGTCCATTGGGACTCTCTGGCATCCCCTTCGACGTCTCGACTGCGACTATAATAACGTTAAGCAGGGTCTCCCCTGTTTTGGGCCCTATGATTGCGTTTGCTGATTCGTTATCGATTCTCTATTATCTTTGAAGTCTCATGTGTACCCGCTTAACGTCAGACAGGTTTCCGTATGCGATGGAATTTTTTCATTCGCACGTTATTGTACACAGGTAGCTCAGTCTATCATATATTTCTCATCTCGCCCCGCTCCAGCTCTCGTCCAGCCTCAGGCCCAAATATCGATTTCCGCTTGGTCTCGGGACTATCTCGACTATACCTTTCGAGAGTAATAGAAAAGTAATAAAATCCTGTGTAGTTCTGAGTGTCCTCAAAGCTACGCCTGTATATGGTGTTCGCTAGCGTAAGCTTACGCTAGCGAAAACCATCATATTTCAGCTGAATCATATCACACGCATATTTTGAGGACGTATTCTGAGAGTAATAAAAAGGTAATAAAAAATGAGCTATTGCACATTCCCGTACGATCCTTCCCCGGCCACGTGTTCGCTAGCGTAAGCTTCCGCTAGCGAAAACTCTCGTATTTCGGGCCCATGTCCGGTGATAAATTTCTTTCTTCGGTAATAAATTAGTAATAAAATAGTAATAAAAAGTGAAATTGGTTTGGGCCCGATTCGTGAGTTAGTGTTCGCTAGCTTCAGGTACCCACTTTTAATGCGAGCAAAGGGTGGTTCGAAAATTTCAAGGGCAGATTTCTGCTCCATAATGTCAAATTCACAGGTAAGACATTCACGAACATCCCTTTCATGTTTCACAGTCAGAATCGATTTTAGTTTTATGAATGCGCTCTAGGTGAAACGGCTAGCGCGGATCATGATGCTGCTCGTGAATTTCCGCCGATACTGCAACGAGTTATTGCTGAAAAGAACTATGATCTTGATCAGATCTTCAACTGCGATGAGACTGGTCTCTTTTGGAAAAGAATGCCTAGGAGAACTTGGCTGACTAAAGAAGAAGAAAGAGCACCAGGTTTCAAGGTAGCGAAGGATCGATTCACACTTTTATTCTGCGTAAATGCTTCCGGGGATCTAAAATGTAAACCCATGCTCGTCTACCGCTCCGAGACTCCCAGAACTTTGATTGGAAAGAGGAAAGACCACTTACCCGTCTATTGGAAATCAAACAAAACTGCATGGGTTACAAAAACAAATTTTGAACAGTGGTTCTTCGAATCCTTCATTCCAGAAGTACGAGAATATCTCGCTAAAAAGAATCTAGCCTTCAAGATTTTGCTTCTCCTTGACAATTGCAAGAGCCATGACCAAGCCTTGCAAACAGCTCATCCAGATGTTGAGGTGATGTTCCTCCCGCCTAACTCAACATCATTAATTCAGCCATTGGATCAGACTGTCATAGCGACTTTCAAGTCATATTACTTGCGATGTGTCATCAAATCGATGGTGCGAGCAGTCAACCATCATCGCTCTTGCGAGGATTTTATTCCTGAAAATGTTGTGAGACATTTTTGGAAGAAGTTCAACATCATGGATGCGATCAATTTCATTCAAGAATCGTGGGAAGAAGTGAAACCATCGAAGATCGGTTTCAGTTGGAAGAAGCTTCTGCCAGCTATGCCATTAGAGAGCGATCCTGACGGTTCTCCTGAATATCCGACGGTGGTTCGTGAAGTTGTAGACTTGGTTCGAGATGTCGAAGGCGAGGGATTTGAGGACATCCAAGAATAAGAAGTTGTGAATCTTATCTTACCCGAACCAAATTACACCACGGAAGAGATCGACGAGCTCGCAACTGAACCACCGGAAGAGAATCTTCCGCACGATGAACCTGAGCAGTCATTCGACTCCAAGTTGATAACCGAGATCATAGATTTCGTTGTGCGAGCTTCAGATTTGGCGATGGCTCGTGATCCAATCATGACTCGGAGTCTGAGCTTCAAGCATTTTCTCGATATGGGTGTGAAGATTTACGAGGAACTCCACAGAGATATTTTGAGACGAGCGAAGCAGTCGAAGATGACAGATTTTTTCGAGAAATAGATTCACTTTCGTATGAATTTTACGAAATTTTGTCATTTTAATCCATTGTATATCATCCTCATGTATTATTCTACTCGTCATTTTGTGACAACAATGTTGAATAAATGAAAACCATGCACGCATAGCAATTTTTCTCGTGATTTGCACAGATGGTCGAACGTAACCCCCTATTTCCCATAAGACCAAGGTCTTATTATCCGCGGTTTTGTTATACGCGGTACTTCTTCCAAACGTAACCCCCGCGGATAACGAGGGACTCCTGTATTACGCATAGAAGTTGCCCGAGGAGGGCTATAGAAAGCTTGAGACTCTGGATCGTGGATAAATTTTGTGGACACCTCGCACATGCGTTTCGGGTAACAAGTGATCATCCCCTCACTCTTATACAGATTTTATGTACGTGCACGCATGATTCCACTTGGCCGACAGCAAAGAAAGATATTTGAGGCAATAAAGAGGCCTGACACGGAGTATACTTTCCGTGTCTGGCTATTTCAACGTACATTTTTCTTACAATGCTAAAGAGGCCTGACCGCAGTACACTTTCCGTGTCTGACTATCTCAACATGCATTTCTGATCAGAGGCAAAAATGAACAGGAGGTAGTGTCATGAATAAAAAAAAAAGGATCTATTTGGATATTGTGAACTCATCCCTAGAAAAAAAATAGTAAGGGTCTGAATGACAATTTTCAGAAGGCGATGCAAAAACTTGAAACCAAGTGTACTGCACCATATAGTGGTCAATTCTATACGTGTATACCAAATTTCAGCTCTCTAGGTCAATAATTGTCTTCGTAGAAGACAGTATGAGTCTTGGGAGCAAAAATTTTTTCCTGAAGCATTTCAAAATTTCTATGTGGCAAATTCAAAGCTCAGTAACATACTCTATTAGATTCCAGAAGTTGGAGTAGATTGCGAGAATATTCAGAGACTTAGAGATAGTTAAAATTTTGCACACTCGTTTCCAGGAGGAAAGTAGTGCAAGTGTGAATGACAACTTTAGGTAAAACAAACAGTGGCTCAAAACCAAGTGGACTGCACCATATAGTGGTCGATTCTATACGTGTATACCAAATTTCAGCTCTCTAGGTCAATAATTGTAGCCAGGAGATCAATATATATCATTGCCATTAGCACCGAGGTTTTTGTAGAAGACAGTATGAGTCTTGGGAGCAAAAAACTGCACGAAAGTCACTTGAAGATTGTTTAGAATAGAATGACCCACAATTTTCAGAACTGCAAGGTTGCAATTAGTTAATGTTGCAATTTAGCCACATCGAGAGGCTGAAATAATGTCGACTTTGAGGCGTTGAATTTCATCACGAACTAATAAATTGAATGGCTCAGCAGATTGCCTCAACTTCGGAGGTAGGATGCACCTCTCAATGAGACACTGATTTCGAGATATTTTTCATATATCGCGTAGCTAACGGACGCGATGATTACGATATCTTCTAATGTAGCAGATTTTGATCTTTTCAGTACATATACGTCTAGGAAGAAATGGAAATTTGAATAAGGATAATAATTTGAGTAGTTTATAAGGAATGAAAAAGCCATATTTTGATTTTTTTTCCTTTTCTTTCGCGTAGCTCACGGACGCGGAACTTGACATGGAATTGAATGATCAATGATAACTCAGGGTTGACTCAAACTTAGAGATAACAATAGGGCCATGCGTTCTCACTAATCAAATCTTGAATTCTATTGTAAAAAGAGTACGATTCCAAGAACGTTGTAATTTGAGGAAAATTGGGGCTAACTTTCATACTAACAGACAGAATATCCAGTATAAATCTTTTTCCTTTTCTTTTTTTTTTTTTTTTCTTTATCGCGTAGCTAACGGACGCGATGACCCGAAATCGGACTGATGATGAAAAACCTGTATGAGGTACAATTTTAATGGTATGAAGAAGAAAATGTCGTGCTATATTTAAATAATGAGAACTTCATGCAAACAGTAAATATTCAATCATTTGTAAGATTTATATGGATCTATAAGATGTTTTTCTTTGGACATTTTCTTCCTCATTCTAAGTTTCATAACATACCAAAGATGAAAAGATAGTGAAATGAGTATCATGCTCAGCCAGAATTTTTGGAGTTAAAAGTCACTTAGAATCAACGTCCAGTGTAGTTGGGAGATTATTCGAGTGAACGACGAGACCGCGGGTGCGAACGAAGATAGAATACTGATAGTTGATATGGTCATAAGAAAATAATTCATTTTTATGGGAATTCTCAAGACGAAAGTTGAGGAACGCGTTCTAGGTCTAGTAAAGCACGATGTCTGGAGTGTAATAAGTGAGTTGGTGTGATGAAAGACGTAATGCAAGAATTTTAATCGAATGAATGCAAGTAATAACTGCCAATCCATTCGAATCGACCTGGAATGAAAATTTCGATGCGAGAACTGTCTCGGAATAGGATCGCGAAGTAACTCGGATGCGCTTGCTCGAAGGCCCAATGTTGAACATGAGTTACCGTTCTTGAGATCAACTCCATAACCCTACTCTAAACCAAATATCTTATATATTATACACGAACATGAAAACTGACACACAACTACACGGAACAGCAACACTGAACGAGGAATGAAGAACCTTGCACGAGGAAAGAAAATGAATAAAATAAGAAGAGACAATAAGGACAAGAATAATCTACCCACAGAACGACAGCGACATGAGCAACAGTCTTGAGATGTCTGTTCGGTAGCACCAGCGGACATCAACGAAGGATAAGGGCACCAAGTACTCGGAAGAATCCTTGATTACAGGCACCCTTAGGATAAGAGGCAACTGAGTTGTTGATATCAACACCAGAAATCACGACAAGTTCCGGTCTAAACTCTGTACATTACAAAAATCCATGACTGAATCATAGTGAGTTCTGGACAAAACTTTGTACACTACAAAAAATCCATGACTGAATCATAGTCAGTTTTGGACTCAACTCTGTACACTACAAAAATCCATGACTGAATCATAGCGAATCCGGGACAAAACTCCGGACATTACAAAAATCCATTACTGAATTACAGTAAGTTCTGTACAAAACTCTGTACACTACAAAAATCCATGACCAAATCATTGTTAGTTCTAGACAAAACTCATACACTCGAAAACCTATGACTGAATCACGAGCGTTTTTCACTCAATGCAAAAGAGGCCTAACACGGAGAAGGCTTTACGTGTCTGGCTACTTTAGCATGCGTTTTTCGCTCAATGTAAAAGAGGCCTGACACGGAGTGGCGTTTACGTGTCTGGCTACTTCAGCATGCGTTTTCGCGCAATGCGAAAGAGGCCTGACATGGAGTAGTCCTTACGTGTCTAGACATTTCAACATGCGTTCTTCACTGTAACAGTAAATTCGGACCAAAATTCTGTTCACACAAGGGTGAAGAAGGAAATTCATCGAAGATAAAATCAAGTAAAGAATATAAAAGCATAAATTTAATTACTGATTGGGGAAGAAGAAACGAAGAAAATTGGCAGCAGTTCACGGAGAAAATTGTACCAATACACTGACACAATATACATTCTTACACTGTTGAATCATATCCAAATCATCCAGTGGTCCCATGATTTTAGAACGTGGAATCGAGTACGTCCATGTCAAATTCAAACGGTTTCTGCAGCTATTTTTTTTAAATTCCCATACCATTTTTTTTCGACGGAGGGTACCAAAATAAGATGTTTCCTATAGTTTGTAGGTCCAAAAAATTTTTTTTGTCTCAGATAGGCCTACAAGAGTGATTTTACCGAAAAATCAAAAATTGAATCTATCCTACCGTATTTTGTTCGTAACTTTTGATTGCTTTGACCAATTTGGATTTTCCAAAAAGCATTTGAAAGGTGACTTTGAAAGCTATCGATTAACCACTAGTAAAACCTCTCTCAGTTGTTTTTTGAACATCCGAAAGCTGAAATACTCAAAAATCACTGTTTGGCTCATAACTTTTTTGACGTATATTTTGATTTTCTTTATTTCATTTTTTTTCGATTTGTATAGTAATAAACTACCTGCAAAAAAATTTTCAGCCATTATTTTTACTTTTGGGGCCTTCTAGAGCTGTTTGAGTGCGCAAAACCATCTCAAAAACTCGAAAAATGCGTTTTTACCTCGTTCAACTTTCTCGGGCGACCTCGCAACTAATTCCATTGTGTTTGCAAGATTGTTTTACCTCAGAAATGACTGTTCTGAGTATTTTTTTAGTGTAACACATGCTCAGATTCGTAGAAATTTATTTCAAAAGCAAATTTTTATTCAATAATTAGCACCTCCTGCGCATGCGTTGTTCTCTACGTCTCTGAAAATGTTTCCAATCGATAGCTAGTTCAATTTCCTCCAAAAAAACCTCTTGCTGAAGTCAATTTCACGCCATAGAACCGGAGCTACAGCTGTCAAACTAAAAAGAAATGTCTCAGGTATCAAATCCGTGAGCCTGGAGAAAGATTGTCGGTCTCGTCTGCCGGTTGAAGCGTGTATTTCCGCTCCTACTCCATCAAATTAACTTCAACAAGAGGTCATTTTGAAGGAAATTGAGTCAGCTACCGATTCAAATTAGTTTTGAAGCTCTAAAGTCATTTGCATGCACGAGAAATTCGAATCTAACGAATCATTGCCAGCAATTTTTTCCGACTCTTATCAGACGATTGTGAAGTTTCTGCGCAGGCAAATGATTTTGGTGCTTCAAAAACGATTCAGATCGGTAGCTGACTCAATTTCCTTCGAAATGACCCCTTGTTGAAGTTAATTTGATGGAGTAGAAGCGGAAATACACGCTTCAACCAGCAGACGAGACCGACAATCTTTCTCCAGGCTCACGGATTTGATACCTGAGACATTTTTTTTTAGTTTGACAGCTGTAGCTCCGGTTCTACTGCATGAAAATGACTTCAGCAAGAGGTTTTTTTGAAGGAAATTGAACCAGCTATCGATTGAAAATATTTTCAGAGACGTAGAGAACACAGCATGCGCAGGAGGTGCTAATTATTGAATAAAAATTTGCTTGTGAAATAAATTTCTACGAATCTGAGCATGTGTTACACTAAAAAATACTCAGAACAGTCATTTCTGAGGTAAAACAGTCTTGCAAACACAATGGAATTAGTTGCGAGGTCGCTCGAGAAAGTTGAACGAGGTAAAAACGCATTTTTCGAGTTTTTGAGATGGTTTTGCGCACTCAAACCGCTCTAGGAGGCCCCAAAAGTAAAAATAATGGCTGAAAATCTTTTTGCAGGTAGTTTATCACTATACGAATCGAAAAAAAATGAAATAAAGAAAATCAAAATATACGTCAGAAAAGTTATGAGCCAAACAGTGATTTTTGAGTATTTCAGCTTTCGGATGTTCAAAAAACAACTGGGAGAGGTTTTACTAGTGGTTAATCGATAGCTTTCAAAGTCACCTTTCAAATGCTTTTTGGAAAATCCAAATTGGTCAAAGCAATCAAAAGTTACGAACAAAATACGGTAGGATAGTCTCAATTTTTGATTTTTCGGTAAGATCACTCTTGTAGGCCTATCTGAGACAAAAAAATTTTTTGGACCTACAAACTATAGGAAACATCTTATTTTGGTACCCCACGTCGAAAAAAAATGGTATGGGAATTTAAAAAAAATAGCTGCAGAAACCGTTTGAATTTGACATGGACGTACCCAATCACTCAATCACAATGAGGGTTTTTGAGCTAGTGATATGAAGCTCAAGAGAGAGCAGTAAATAGACTTTTATCATTTGAGAGGAATAATAGTGCCCGATGAGCACAGTAAATATAAATATTCCAACGCAGTTCACTCGAAATGTGGGTGCATTGCACCAACTCGAGCATGCAGATCAAATTCATATTTCCCTATTGACATCTAATGGATTGCAAACGCGTGAAATTTTTTTTTGTCTCTCAGAACTATGCACAGAGAGGTCGAGGATTGCATCACCTCCTTCTGATCAATAGCTTAATTAGTACTACAATAAATCGAAATTTGAGCAATGATAATAGTACAATTTTTACGCCTTCCTTTGGGGAAATTCCAATAAAGCAAATCCTTTGTTGGTTCGCCAGGTACGTCTTTTTATCGGAGGTCACGATGGTCCTCAGTCTCCCATCCTTTCATTTATCAATCAGGATAATTTGTAAAATACATTAAAGAAAAAAAATCCGAATATTTTACGTCAATTCGCATAGGATCCAATGACGTATTTCCCAAACGTCATTTTCAATGTTTTTCTCAAGCATTCTTCCGGGAATACTCATTTTGATGATAAAACTATTTGAAAATGCTCAATTCGTATTAATCAAGCTGATTGATGCATCAATATCGTCAGAAATTTGAAGAATACATTCAAATCCTACGTGATACAAATCCAGATCCGATTTTACAAAAAACAATATTCTATGATTTGAAATCCATTCCAAGGTAATGGCGTTCGGCTATTTCACCATTAATGCAAGTAATAGTATCAGATACCTCCATCTTGAGCCAAGATACATGTCCCTATCTTGCACGATGCCCGAGAACAAGGGTATTGATCCATTTATTCCCGTGCGATAGAAAATTGTCAAAAATGCCCAATAAAACCGCGTATTTTTCTTTGAGCCAAATTTTCATAGGTTTCAACTATTTTCACGCGTAACATGTAGCCACAGTATGCTTTCGTGCTATTTGGAAATAGGGAACAGTGATTTCCGCAATCAGAATGGCGTATTGATCCATGAAAAGTTCAGAGAAATCCCCGTGATATAATGAATCGAACCCACGTTACCACCGACAGGCTGATATAAGTACGGAGAACAACTGGATTCCCGACAATATATGCGCTGCGTCAGCACTCACGAGTCTATTGACCGTATTACGAGAAAGCAAAGTTGCTCATCCACAAAAATCCACTCTGCGTAGTAATACAAGCACGTGTATAATGTGTTAAATGCCGAGGCTACAAGTGCCACCAGACCTGCGAGATATATGAATGACGTAGTGATGATATACAGAATGAATTTTTTGAAAATAAATGTCGGTCAAATTGAACTCGAGTTATAGGATCAAGTTGAGATAGAGTCCTCAAATATTTATATTTATTCATCGAAAAATGACTTCAGCACAAGAAAAACATCCATTCGTATGGAATCTTACGAGAAACTCAAAATTTCGTCCATCGCGAAGCCGATGAGCCGAATCATTCAAAAAATCAAGGTCGGTCAAATTAAATATGAGTTATAGGATCAATTCGAGATAGAATCCTCAAATATTCATATTTATTCATCGAAAAATGACTTAGCACAAGAAAAACATCCATTCATATGGAACCTCACGAGAAACTCAAAATTTCGTCCATCACGAAGCCGATGAGCCGAATTTTTCCAAAAATCAACGTCGGTCAAATTAAATTCGAGTAATAGAATCAATTTGAGAGAGAATCCTCAAATATTTAGATCCAGTTATGAGAAAACAACTTCAGCATTTGAAAATCATCCGTTCATATAGAACTTTGCAAAAAATTAAAAAATTTCACCATTTCGAAGCCGATGAACCGAATTTTTCCAAAAATCAACGTCGGTCAAATTTAATTTTGAGTAATAGAATCGATTTGAGATAGAATTCTCAAATATTTAGATCCAGTTATGAGAAAACAACCTCAGCATTTGAAAATCATCCGTTTATATAGAACTTTGCAGAAAAATTAAAAGTTCACCATCTCGAAGCAAATGAGCCATATTTTTCAAAAAATGAGCGTCGGTCAGTTCAAATCCAAAGAATGCACGCCCCAAAAGAAATTTCGAAGGAGTTTCATTACTGAATGAGGAAAACTGAGACTACTGGGGACTAATCATCGATTGATCTAGAGTTTTACAAAAAATCACCATTTTACTTAAATATTATGCTTTGGAAAGATTTTTATGAAAATTTCAGCGTCGGTCTATCAGGACGCGAGCAGTTTACGAGTCAAAAGACATGAAGATAAATTTTCATTATAAAAATTGAACGAATTGATAACAACAGCGACAAATGATCGATGAAATTCAGTGATTGCATTTTTTTTACAAAGTCCTTCGCCTGGGGGGGGGGGGGTCCCTCTCCACTAATCATTTAGAGACTGTTTCAGGAAAACCCACGTCATAACAAAGGATATTCGAATCGTTCTGAAGATGAAAAATGATTATCCTGATGAAAACTATATTATTCGGAGGAAAAATAAACAATATTATCAAAAGAATTGGAGCAAAAATTGAATATATCCCAACGAGATAAGCAGTGAATGATGCGATCACTGGAAAAATTGCAATTGAAATATTGAAAATATATCTGAGGAGATGACGGAGGAATCAAACACACAAGCCATATAAAATAGCCAAGCTGGTCGAAAACTGACCTGAAGAATTAAGAAAACAACATCAAGAAGACTCACTTTTGTTTATTTACGCACGGAGTATAATTGAAGAAAGAGACCTATGGTTATTGTTATCGTAAAATCATTCAGATCGGGTTATTTTGTAGATCGTTAGATTTAGAGTTTTAGTCACGGGTACTTTTAATGAATAAATACAATCACGCTAGAAGTAAGTCTTCGTTGTAAACAATCTAATTCACGAAGAATGTCATTTTTTCGTTAGGGTTTAGAAGAGATGGAATGTTATTCTCACGCATGCTGAGGGCATCTAGGAATACGTAAATAGTTCTGAAATTTCACCAATTTTGCGCAAGTAGAGAAATTTTTGGTAACCTCTCGGCATATTTTTGATTTTGTAATCACCACTCGGAGTTTCATCCAACCTAGCGTAAATTGATGTTTTATATCTAATTTCTTATTCACCTAGCCAGCAAACCATGATTCCAGATAATTTAGCTGTAAAACATAACGAGAATTATTGTTGGATGAAAATTGTTTTGGCAAATTCAGTGTAAGCTGGACCAAGTCCTTGAGTTGAATCATGAGAAATCGAGATTTATAGTTATGAAAAATTTACCCCGGAGGGTAAATGCGTAGCTTCGGACGTGTAGTGTATGTTATATATATGCATCATGTTGCGAGAGGCTCGTACAGGCCTCGAGCTGAATGATCGCAATGGGAAAATTTGGAGCGCCCCTCCATCCATTGCGCGGTGCGACATCGTGGTCGCACCGATGGTATTTAAGTAACTGCAAGAGTTCAGTTGGGGAGTTCATTTTTTAGGATAAGTAGTCGTTAGTATTAACTCGGGAGCTTACGGTCCGAGTCAGTCACGTGAGACAGGTAAACGCAGCCACGGATTGGCCCTGTCAGTAGAAGTCGAATCATTTGATAGGTCTCTTTACATTGAGATACTAGCCGCGGAATAAAGTAACAGTCAATCTTATTCCCGTGTCAAGATCATTCTATACATCCAACCCCTTCACAAACACCCAGCACGACAGCTTCGCGCTTGGGAGACGGAAAACCTAATACCCGAACACCAATAACGTAACAATCCCATGGCTGCAAACTATGGCGTAGGTCACTCCGGGGAAGCTGGAATCCACAAGTAGAGGAAAAATTCGGGCATAACCCTTCACACCAAGGTGGTAAAGGGGCCCCCCGTGCTAGGCCCAGGACGCTGCAAGGGGATCTCATAAAAAAAGTAACTTGGTGAAAATTGATGGTATGTCGAAAGCGCTTTCTTACGGGTTCTGCCGATGCGTCTCGCTGATCGTCCTCAATCTCTATGCCATATTGTTGATGGGATCGTGTGTAGCGTAATATCCAATCTTCGCCGTATACTTTGACGTCTTTTAGTTCGTCTTCAAAACCACGAAAGTACCTGCTGATGCTGTTGAAAGTGGTTTTGAAGTTGATCCATTGATCCTGTGTGAACTTGACGCCTGTCAAAACATTCCCTGTGAGCCTCAAGATAGGTTTATACACTTTTTCTTGTATGGAATCAAACTCGATTCCGATGAGAGCTTTCTTTGTAGCGGACTTGTTCAATGAGTAGATGGCAGGGAAGAAACGACTGACTGGTTGGCTAGCCATGGCGAGAGATTCAGGTGGCAGTGAGACTGACAGACTGATTGATGAATGCTATGGCAGAGCTGCTTATATGGTTGTGGGAGACATAATAGAGGCATGGGCTTGAAAATGCTGACAGAAAAGGTGCGCGAAGACGTCAATGCATCCCTAATCCTCGAATATTTGTCAGCATTAGCTGTGCCAGGATTCCTAAAAATTGCTGATGATCAAGCTAGTTTGGTGGAATTTCTATCAGCATTTTCATACAACAGGAAATTTCTTGCAATAATATCATTTTTCTGCGAGTCAGCAGGAAAATTGCTCAAGAATGTTTCCATACCAAGCTCATAGCTCATGTACTTGAAGAACATAATACAATAATGTCCACATACATCAGAGGCAGAATTTTGCAAAGTCATCACATTCCATCTAAATTTCCTACAATTTCGCTTCAAACGATCGATATGTTCTGGTACGGTGGGAGGCAGTCCGTAGCTGTCAAAATACCATGCACTTTCATCTTTATCCACGTAAATAGCCACCCAATGACCATTACTTTTCTTCGTGTCGTCCAGAGTGTTGAACACAAACCCAGTCGGTTTGGTCCACACCAGTGGAATCCGATCCGCTGGGAAGACACCCACAGTATGATGGGGTATACTTGCTAAGCTCTCCAATATTTTGAAATTGTTCATCAGAGATGGATTTTAATCCATCGTTATCGATGATTTTTGGAAAAATTCGGCTCATCGGCTTCGTGATGGACGAAATTTTGAGTTTCTCGTGAGGTTCCATATGAATGGATGTTTTTCTTGTATTAAGTCGTTTTTCGATGAATAAATATGAATATTTGAGGATTCTATGTCGAATTGATCCTATAACTCATATTTAATTTGACCGACCTTGATTTTTTGAATGCGCATTATGCGTGTTTCGCCCTTCTTTGATTGCTCGGGCTTTTCAAAGTGGTGGAAGAGCAATGAAAGTTTACCACTGACACGCGGCTCAAGTGGCCGAATGTTCGATGGTTTGGACGCCCTTATATACAAAAGTTCATCTTCGTTAAGCGCTTGCGAGAAAGGTCATTTTAACCCGCTATTTCCATTTGATTTCTCAACATTTTTACTTTGGCAGCTCTTCGGCCTTCTGCCGGAGATATATGTAATTAAGGCCGAAGAGCTGCCAAAGTAAAAATGTTGAGAAATCAGATGGAAAAAGCGGGTTAAAATGACCTTTCTCGCAAGCGCTTAACGAAGATGAACTTTTGTATATAAGGGCGTCCAAACCATCGAACATTCGGCCACTTGAGCCGCGTGTCAGTGGTAAACTTTCATTGCTCTTCCACCACTTTGAAAAGCCCGAGCAATGAAAGAAAGGCGAAACACGCATAACATCAGCGTAGAATTCAAATTTTTTCATAAAGTTTCTCATTTCTCATCTTTACTTTTCATTCCTTTCCATTAAAATCCTTTGGATGCAACCTCGGAACCATACGAGGCTCTAAAAGTGTATTGATCGAGAGTGGAGTAAAATCCATTCTCGATTGATGCCAAAAACGTCAGCAATATCTGCTGACTTTAACTCGCAAAGACCGAAAAAAATTATATCTTCCTAATAGAGAAAGAGAGAATTTTATTGCTCACCTTCGTGATTGCAGGAAGAAATAATTGCGTCACCTTCAGCATCCAGCATCATACCCTGCATCACTGTACATAAACATGGAGAAATTCATCTCTTCAATATACAGGCGGTCAGCAACTATACACTGAAAAAATATGAGCAGCGACTTACGTTCTCGAACTGTGTTTCGATGGACCAGATCGACAAGATCTCTAAAATCACTGTACGATCCATATTTTTTCTCCAAAACATCACAAACGATAGGCACAATACACTCTCTACCTAATACACCTTTTTTGTAGAGATTATTGATGGAGCGATAACTTATATGCATGAGCAAAAAGCGTGACTTTCGCCGCAACACTTCAATCGATAAACTTCTCAAGTCACTTTGCCATCGAGGACTGCACATTGATCTGATGTGTGACTCGTGGGTTTGAGCATTATTGAATACGCATTCGATTGTGTTAATCAACGTGGCTTTCTCCATTTTGGGGTTGAGGTACGCGAACTGTGATGTCTGAATACACAATAGCGACTGACCATGGTTGCTGAGGGTATTGTGGTATTTTATAGCAATATTTCCGCTGAGTAAATATTCTTATACCAGGCTATATATCACATGATATTCGTTCATTTGCGAGACTTTTCGATCAGACAGTATCATATACCCGACAATGCGTCTAAGCTAAGTCTCGTGTTACTGATCAGCAAAATTTTCCAGACGTCAATTCCATGGATCATGTGGGCAAATTATTGCTGAGGTCATACATTGATCAAAATGTTTCTGGTGTGTGAAAGCAGGCAAAATGCCAAAATCAAGAACGCACACTTGACTCTAGTATCGTGTGACAAGCTAAGCCGTTTGTACCGTTTTATGGCGGAGCTCACGTTTCTGATCAGCAAAATCGTCAAAAGTCACTTCTCGCAATTATGTACCAACTGCATGCCTTACTAAAAATGATATTATCAAAATCAATACTCAGCGGTTTTTGTTCAATCATCGTCTAGAAGTGTGTGAAAATTCAGAAATATTCAAGATTTTTCGGTTATATTATCATCAGCCGCATACCGTTCAGTCTGAACCACTTCCGTTCTCGAATAGGATCAGCGGTATTTTCATTATCAGATCTGTGCCAAAAAAACTCGAATGTCAAGCTGTATGCTAACCATATAACCAAGTTTCATGTAGCACGTCAGCTCATGAAAAGCTGCAGCGCGTGAGTTCATGGAAAAAAGGTGTATTATGTTCACATCGCATTGAGGTTTAGAGGTGGATAATGCAGTATCAGTAGAAAGATGATGTCTCTAGTCCGAACCTGCTACCCATCTCCGATTTTTCCCACACGAATAAAAAACGTGGTTGAGGTGGTTGTCAAGTAGATGCACTGATTATCACAGTCGACACTCATCAGTCATGATGAGCAGTTCAACATCATCACTTGACTTTGGTGACCGGGAAACCGTGATTCTCGTGCGGGCTCAAGTGCATAATAATATGCACGCCGGACCTTCTTCTTCGCCTGATATCTACGATCAGTCGACTATTTCACCCTCAAGTGAAGTGGAAGTTATTGAAGTGGATGACTGTGAAGTGCCTGTGCATGTGGTGAGGTTTATAGAGCCACTATTCGACAGCCCGAAATCGCCGTCTCTTGATGAGGATTTACCCCCAGAAGAAGAAGTATCAGTAAAATTGGAAAATCATGAGCCACAGCCGAAACCATCTTTGATACCTTTTGGAGCTGTGTCATTGGACGAGTATGAACAAATCTGCAAGCTGGAGTTGCCGGCCGGTAAGAGAAATATTAAGAAAAGTAATAAGAAAAGAGACAGACCCCCAAAAAGAAGAAGATCAACTCCGAGAAAGGCGAATAATGCATCCAAACCCAAGCGTAGTCATCTTGAAGATAATTCACCACAGATTGGTGATTTTTCCGATGATCCCAAAATCAAGAATCTAGAAGAAAAGATTGAAGAGCTGCATGAACTTGGTAGAAAGTATAAGCTACAAATATTTGAGAGTATTGAAAAAATTATATTCGATGAGGTGGCCTTTGTCAATGTAAAAATCGAGTCACGGAAACGGAGTCTGAAAGCTGCAATACCAGAATCAACACAAAACTAGTGTCCACGCTGCGGCATATTGGTTGATAACTCAAAAAGTTCTGGTCTATGATGCAGATTTTGCTTGTGAATAATAACTTTTTCGTACATTAACGGGAGGGTACCTTCAATGCACGTCAGCTAAAGATATTAATTTTTCAGATCCACAACCGACAACATAAGGAATATTATAGAAACGATGCATTTATAACACGGAAGATTACCGGAAGAAGGAGACGAAACATTCATGTCTTGCATGTTCATTTGTTCTAGTGTGAAACTCAAATTAGAAATAAAACATTTTCCGAGTCACAATTTTCATGTTCATGAACGCAAGAATAAAAAACTGATACTCCATAATTAGACTGTTTCTTCCTCGGTTGCAACAGAATGCCCTCTAGAATTTACAATTTATCGTGTATAATGTACTGCTCTCATGTAACAGAGAAAACCCAAAGGCTGAGACGAAAGAGATTTGCATGTACGCGAATACTATGAGAGAGTTCAAATGACTTCAGGCGTGAGAATCATATAATAGTCGAGAGGCAATACTTCTGCCCATCACGAGATCCACCACACGGTTTCGTCTTTTGTTTGTACAATCACACGAGAATCCAAAAAAAAAGTTTATATTATTCCTCAACCCAAACAGCAGATTGAATTTCGAAGCAAAATCACCGTCTAGCAGCTATTTTTTCAGTCACAGCATTTTAGAGAGCATTTAGAAATAGTGTACCATTAAGGCCCTGAGAGAGCGAGCAGCCTCCAGAAAGGCATCGAGGTACACTCGGGAGCAACCTGAACTTTCCACACTGCCGCCAACTTAAAAGTCTCTCTCCCATGCTAATAGCATAGGTGAGAGGGTCTTAAGTTGGCTAACGTGTGGACAGTTCAGGTTGCTCCCGAGTGTACGTGAAGATGGGCAACTCACACAGTTGCTCGCCCCTCCCACGATCAACTTAGCGTAAGAATCATGTAATTATATGGAGGGAGTCATTCTGGGTATTGCGCGGTCTACTATGAATGCGCATCAGTCAACGGCGCAATACTCCCGTATAAGCGGCTCAGTGAGACAAGAGAAGCAACTGCTCGGGGAGGGGGGGGGGGGTAATGCTTTGTACACGGAGTAGTGGCGATAGCTCCACTCGACTAAGCTAGCAGCCAGGTAGGTGGGGTGGGGTTTGTTTACATTTCGGCAAAGCGCTACTGATACTACTGACGAGTTTTCGAATCAGTTAAATCCTTTACAAATAAATGTATTTATTGAATTTCAATAATTTCTTTTCTCAATGTAGCGTAGAAACTGAGAAAAATGCGTTTTTTCTGCAAATGGGTAACTTTGGAACACTTGTGCCTGTACTCTCAATAATTCTCATCATCGGAGACTGTTTATAAGAGCTTCAAAATGAGCCAAAGAACGTCTCATTTTGACCCACGGAAGCCGAGATATGACAATTTTAGCCAGAACTGTCTTTGGAGGTATTTTCCTCTTTGAGAGGTAGTCGTCGCGAGGACAGTGTGGTATGCTGGAGGTTGTTTTACTCTATCACATAAGTCAGATTCAATCAAATGAACTTTGAAAGAGGTCAATAGAAAGCTAAGACACTCAGCTTTTGACTGATGATAGTGAAAATTGATTGTATGATCTCGTTTATGAATAAAATAATGAATAAATTATTGATACCGATTCCTGTCCCAAAGTTTCCCCAGTCCGTGTTTAACTTTGGAACACGACTTCCACCACTCATGGCTCCAACCAGAGATGTTCAAATGGACCCCATGATCACCGCAAACGAAAGCTGAAGCTGTAAGCTTTCGATTGACCACACATACAATGCGCCTTTGGTGTAAGACGTACAAGTTACACGAGTTAGAAGGAAAAAGATGCGATTTTTGTCCCAAAGTTACTCCAGTTGACGGTAGTTCTCATAATGTTGACTTTCGATCAAGAGAAGTTGATTCCAGAGCTGACATCCTTGTATGTACGATATGATTTCGTCTTATGCCTTCAGATTAATCTTTACCTGGTAGTCATGAAGACACTGTACAGCCTCGTGATCTTCATTTTTTTGCGACGGACGGTACATGGACCAGGATTTGGAATAGTAAATATCATGTTGAATCAAGAAATTAGTAAATTATTCATCAATTTATTCAGACACATGAATTCATTACACATAATTTTTCTAAGTAAGTCGAGAATATATTAATGCATTGGACTGGCGTAATACATCGACGAAATAATGTTATTGGTAGGATTGGGAAGACACATATCAGATTTTATTGAGATTAGAACAATGGAGGAATAAATCTACACATCGAATGCAACTGCAGTATTTTTTGATATTCTTCAACCCCTTTAATTTGCGCTAAGCATATCATCGAATTCGTAACCAACAAAATAACAACTGATGGTAAATAACTTAATTCGCTGTAGGTATGGTTATAATGCACTTCCACAAGAAGCCAAGCACTGTAAAAAATTTCCAAGTAAAATTAGCTCATGGGGTGGTATATACTCCATGGTGAACTTGGTGGATTTACCAGAGACTTGAGGAATTTTCAAGCGTCTTGTAAATTTACTGTGGTCAGCGTGGATGATTGGGGGTATCATGCAAAGGAGAGTTCTAAGTAGATTTTTTTCACAGCTTGGACCATCCCTACAACGAGTATTTAAGATCGAAATCTCACTTATTGAGATATTGCTATTGGAATGATCTCAATATTCAGTCTATAGTCCTGGATTCCATGAGAAATCCTGTATAGTGTATCAACCTCATCACCTCAACAACAGTTTATGCAATTTTAACAAAATAAGTGAGCAACATAAATGTGCGAAATAATGAAGTGCTGATATGACAACTGCAGTGGTACCAATATTAGGTGATGTGCAAAATGGTTGCGCTTATCGCCACTGTCTTTTAGTGAGTGTGCCTAAGAATGAACTTTTTATGATAGCTCTCAAAGTTCGAGTCTTGAATATTTCCATCATCATTTTCTCAGCGCGTTACGGATTGTATGCACAAACTTCAAGAATTTTATCCCGATTACGAATTGTGACGTAGGGGGGAGAGCATGCTACTCTCTCCTCCCGCACCACCGGCGATGCACCAGACGCATCGTCAGCGTTTCTGACGGATGCCGCGTCTGACCGCTTCAATAACCATCCAACCAAGACACTCCAATCTTCCTCACCTTAGTCTCGTCATATTGTATATTAAACTTATTCATATAGATATTTACTCGTGTTCTTACTGGAAACACCTACACACGTCACATTTTTGGTGCTAGGTGGGGTCGCTTTCCGCTAGTTATTATTATTATTTTTTCTTTTGAAACAGTTAGAAAACTTTGTTCTGGGAAATCTTTATCGACTCTGCCCGATCTAACAAGAATGCCGTGTAAAAAAAAGTGACGAAGAGGCAGGAAGAAGAGAGGCAGAATAACCAGAGCCGAACCAAGATGGAGCAAAATTCGGTCAAGCCAACTGAAGAAAATGGAACAAGAACACATCCTTAACTCGACCCATCCATGATCATCCGCACAGCCACTTTCAACGTCTCGGCGAGGTGATCTACCACGAAGCTGCACAATCTAGAGAGGATGGCCGATCGATTTTCTTCTGATCGCAAGCAACAGAAATTGGTACCATCGAAGGACACGCAGCTGCATCAGTGTGACGCATGGAATCGAACAACGTCTCAGCAATGGGTAACGTACAAATATCTTTCAAATTCATCGTGTAACTTTTGCAAGTCTGAACCGTGTGACGCCGTCTGTCTTCGGTTCTGCAAGACCGATCGCTCGATGCATACCGCGATGAATGCATCGCACGATCACGTTTTGCTGGCCTTTGCACTTTTACACTGTGCGACACGTGACGAGTCGAGGGTATATAAACCACGACTCGCGCGCACCGCATCAGACTGCTCAGGGGCTCCCATTTTGGGAGTGCCCACCGCTTCCTCTCAAACCACACAGTTTGTACTTGTCGATTCATTCTGTGGCGTCCCGAGCTTGCACAAGTTCTCGCCATACCGACGCCGATGTCATTCTCGGGACGAGAATGGCCTGACAGGGGAGGTGTGGCGTCCCGCGTTCAGGAGACGCCTCGGTCCTTGTATTTCTTATCATTTCATAGATGTCTGTTCATAACACTTTGAGTATGAACCAATTTCGATTGCAACAGACTGTTTGCGGTGTGATTGCACATGCAGCATATGCCACTTTCTGTAAAGTAGAGCGGAGTCGATTTTGTCCAAAGCGTGACTTGTCACGCCTGTCAGTAGGTCACTCTACCCTCTGATCATGCGTGACATTAAGTCACGCCATTCGTTCACTTCGCGTGCCAATGAGCCACACTTTATTGAGCGTGACAATAGGTCACGCTTGACACAGTTTATGATTTCAAAATGATTTTGATGAAAAAATAACTCTGATTTCAAAATTTGCGCGAGCTGGCTCAGGCTATGAGTATGAGTTCGAACGTTGGCTCGCGGATCAGTCTTTCAAATTCGAAGCTCCATTCATTCCGCTCGAGAAGTTTTGAGCCTATTTCGCCATTCGTTTCAAGTGCCTTAGAAAAGTTGTGAAAGTTTGTCGGATAGCGACCGCGAGTGCGATTCGATCCCGCCGAAGGAAGGGGCCGGCGTCCCAAGACCCAGCTGCTAAGGGCCAGCATTATATACGCCCCAGGATTCGTCCGACTAGCTTACTATCGTCTCAGCCTCGAGGGTCTTGTAGTCTCACCAACGACTTCACCAGATCATCGAGTAGTTATAAGAACCGACATTATTGTAAGTTAGATTCAAAATTATATTTTGTGGCCACAATATTCAAATAGGGTTTCTTGGGAAAACATAATTGTAAAATCTGAATCATTCGTATGCAGAATTCTTTCATATTTTGTCTTGAATAAATCTATCTACTTTTACATCTGATTTCTAATTCCTCTAAACAAAATTGTAGAATCACTCAAAGAGATGAAATTTCTGACATTGAAATTTCATATTGAAAATCCGAGAATTTGAAGTGTTTTAATATCAATCTAATCAATATATTCATCAATGATCCACAAGATCACTCTATCAAGTTTTCCAATTCCTTAGATATCTCAGAGAACTTTCAAAGAATCATATATAGATATATATAAATGCATATATACTAATTCATATCCACGAATACGTATATGAATTACCTATACTAAAGCAGTGAGAAAGATACCAGCTATCAATGAGGAAAAGGTAGGTGCAACTGGGCAGTCCGGTCATACGACTATTTCAAAAATATTTGTTACCCCGAGCCCTCCGCTCGGGTCGTAACAATTCAATATATACATTTCCACCAATTTCTCGAGTCATCTCATTTGTCGCCGATACCCCACATAATAACCGTTTACTTGATATGATTTCGTCAAATTTTTCAATTAAATTCAGATTTGAGATTCAAAACACTATTTGTGTTTGCTTCGAACACATCAATGTTTATTAAACATCGAGATTGATTGAGACATTTCATCATTAGAGATACGAGTGGAGTACCCGTGTAGGGTTGATGAAATGCCACGCGAGACGACCGAGATAATTTGTGTTGTGATACAGTTGAAGAATAAGTATAATAGAGTAAAACTGAGCAATGATTCTTAGCTGCATCCCGAAAGTCGGGTTTGATCTATGAAAATGAATCCAACACCTGGGATATATTATTGTAGCATCTCTTGCATAGTGATTCCAATCAAATCAGGATTCTGGAAAATGTTGAGTCTCAACGTTCCACCGTGTCACGTGGGTAGAGGTCGAGATCAGTGCCTGATCTCACTTCTCCCCTTCATGCCACGATGAAGTTGCCACCGCGACGACCTCGCGGCCGCGCAACGTATGTTCGCGGTTTGCCGGCTGTCACGGATGCACTGTTAGCATTTCGACGGAGCAGAGTACATCCCCACTGCATTGGTCTACGCTGCAGCACGGGCCGTCGTCGTCGATGACGAGCCGTGCAGCAACGACGGTCCGTGCAGCAGCCACACCGCTCGTACCAAACACTCGATAAACACTCTCTCTCTCTCTCCCTCGAGCCTTTTATTTCCATCATTAAAGTACAATCTCAGTCGACTTGTTTGTGATTCATTCGAATCACTCCTCCCTTCCCACGGAACAACTGTAATGGATGATACTGTAGAAATTGAATATGATCGACAGCAAATCTAGTTATGTGTATGTGCTGGAAATTAGGAGCGGATTCCAAAAGGGCTAACGTGTACATCGATCGGCCGAGCACAAATCGCGGTACGGGTGGCTGTCGCGTCGGAAATAGAGATGGGGGTCCCGATGGGAATTTTAACGGGCGAAATAGTGGCCCGGAAAACCGAGGAAATAACTACGCGCAACCACGTCAGCCCCAACCACAAGCGCAGTAAACCGAAGCTCGGCCCCGCATCGCCCCTATGACCCTCAAAATGCCCATAATTCCACCCAGCATTTAAACTAAAATCACGCCCATCACATTCCTCAGGCGATGGGCGCATCAATGACGGACATACCGATACGTCATTGATGGATCAGAAGTGTGATCAAGTCTTAGAAATTGACTCGTACTCGTTAGAAAAATCGTCGTCCGGTGGTGAGTCCAATTCGGTAAAATCGGACGAAATCAACAGTACTGTAGACTCGTCAACATCGACCCGCGTGAGAATCAGAAGAACGAGTACAATTTTTTGGAAGCAGGAAGAATCCTTCCCATTGTTTATTTTGAGAGCCCAGAATTGAATGATAATAAATGTAGATTGTACATAGACTCCGGCGCAGATGTATGCGTATTAAGACGGTAATAATATATAACAACAAACCTACATATAGCAACGAACGTAAGTCATCCTATTCAATAATATATCATCATACAATGATTAGGAACTGAATCCAACTTTGATCGGAAGTAGATTTTATTGAGTCTGCCATTTAGGCTCATACGCGTCATCCCGACGTGACACAACAATCTATCAGTTAGTTGAATAAGGATCAGTGCACCACGGCTAGCAAACAGAGCCAAGGACAAAAGGACGCATGATTCCAGCAAGAACTCCATAACAAGAACCATTCTAAGGAGTGTCATTTATCGCATCAATTCATTCTGAGTGTACAAATATCATATGCCCAACTGCACATAACTGAGTCATTAATTGTCTGAAAAATTGCATTACGCTTGTTACGCGACTAAGATGCATCAATCAATCTATGTAAATTGTAGCTCGTATGAGCTATGAGTCGCAACATTAAATGGTTCAATTTTCAGAACCACTTTCGCGAGCACGCGCCTATGTATTCAAGTTCAGGTATCGGTCCGCCGATCAGTCTTTCAAATTAATGGAAGCTCGAATCCATTCCGCTCGAGAGGTTTCGTGTCTGACGTGCCATTTTGCCCAAGTATCTTAGAAAAGCACGATCAAGTGAATTTTGACAGATACCACCCGCGAGTGCGGCTTGATCTCGCCGTAAGAAAAGCACGACTGTTATGTTACGCATGGATTTTTCCCTCATTCTGAGGGTTGAGTTCTCTCATTTTCAGAGTGTCGGGGGAATCCATGCGTGCAAGAAATTTCAAAAGCTCGCGGGCATGAGGGAGCGCAAGCCAATAAGAGTGGCACACGATGTGTCATTCTACCACTGGCTGAGAACCCCCATGCTCGTGACCTCTCCCCCGCATGAGGTACTTAAGCTAGAGTTAAGTAAGAGAGAGACAGAGAGATTAATGACGCAGTTAAGTAGAGTAATGCAGAGCGATAATTGGGTGAGCCTTGGCCTGGCGGGGAGATGGGGAGAGCTACCGGTAGCTCGAAGCCTCCGGCGTCTCTTCGCTCTGGTGGGCTCGCTCTCTTACCCGCCTGCCCTCGACCAGTCAACAATAGCGCGGAGTGGCTCCGACCTCGAGCTCTCACCGGAGTTGCCTCGTGGTCGGAGCCAAATCGGGTATCAGTGTTCCCTTGCTCGGTCACGGGACATACCAGGACGTAGTATCTAGTTATGGGTGGCGCCCTGTGGAGCACAACCTGAAACCCGTTCCCGGCCGAGGTCAGCAAAAGAAAGAACCACCACGTGTAAGTTATCCACACAATTATTTTGCCTTTATTGAGAATTAAATCTACAATTTAAAAATGTACGACAGACTATTAGTGTTGTTCTTCGCCTTGTTGTTCCCGTATGGGAAGCCCCTAACGATCCACCCTCACCCAGGGCCCCACATTCCACTGTCCGTCAAGTGAGTATTTTTCGCGCCCAAAGTTTTAGTCCCCAGGGTGGCTGACCAGCCCAGGAGTGGTCAGTGGTAGCAGAGCTTGATCCGGAAAAGCTGGTAAGTTTTTTCGGATCTGAAACGGTGATCAAGACTTGGCTTCCTCAAGTCTTAACAAAACTGGTAGCAGAGCGTCCCCAAGTCTTAACAACGGCATAATCCAGATCCAACTGTCAAGGGCCAGGAGTATATCAGCCCGAGGTTTCGTCCGACTTGTTCGAAGCTTCGGCTTTCAGAGAATCGCTGACACTGAACGACTTAGGTTTCCTCTGGGAGGAAATTAAGAACAAAATTACTGTAAGTCAAAATCTAAAGCTTCTGTGGCCACGAGATAATTGTACTCCCTAACCCAAGTTAAAAAACAGAGCCTGGATTGGATAACGTTTATTTACACTACCGATGACTCGTATTCAATTGGGTAATCATGATTTCAAAATCTCGATTGATGTACTCTCAATATTGCTCATGTGCTTTTCTCGTGGGTGAATCATAGTTCAAATTCGACTGCTTGCTTACTCGTTTTGCCGGATGCTAATTCGATGACCATCCTTGGGAATATCATTTTTCTTATCGAGATTGTTTCCAGTGTCACGTGGTTTAAATGATCGCATAGTCAATGATAGCTTTGCGTGAGTTCTGAAAAACCAGCCATTTGATTGATTCTACAAAGTATGCGTCGAATGATCACGTTTTGCCAAAGAATGCATATAGGCGTGCCACGTTCACGAGTCGCCGATTCTCCCAATCATCACTTTTATGAAAATAATCATTTTATGGCATTGCGAGTGCCATTATTTTGAGAGTTTCAACAATCAGTATACGATGTGGTCGCATATGCAGCGTACGCAAATTCTTATGAATGAGAGTGGAGCCGATCCATTAGGAGCCTGACAAAAACTCACGCGTGACTAAGAACTTACTTCACCTTTTTTATCGAGCGTAACAGTAAATGCTTGAAAAAATTCGCGAATCACGGTTTTCAAACTCGTGCAAGCTGGCTTAGGCTACAAATATGGGTCGGAACGTTGGCGTCCCACTCATTCTGTCAAAACCTTCTTTTCGGAGCTCTTGAGTCCGTGCTATTGTCTCCGCCCAAGTACGCGTAGGAAACGTACAACAAAACCAATCGTTCAAGAAGCGTATTACCAATGGTTAGAATTGATTCCGTATTCGAGAAGTGGCGCTACCCATTTATATAGCTGCACGAGGGCCAGCGTGCTATTAATTTGTCCTCAATATTAAGGCCGTATTGTCAAAATGACTTTGAGGCCCTGTATCTCACGGGCTTAATTTGTGAATATCATAAATGACGACGGGCATACGGAACCATAAACAGCGCTTACAAGTTTGTGACAACCATTGAAGTCATACTTTGTGTTGAAAGACCTTTGATACTTCGTCGAAAATTTGGGCTCAAAAGTTGCAACGATGGCTCGCTCATAATAGAACGAATAGAGTATGGATGCTGAAGAATACTTCGTCTTGTACCTGATCCTAGCGGGGATCACACGCTAAGGAAGGATCGACCGACAACAGGTGAAGTTTGTTCTTAGACTTATGCGGAGTACGCGAGAATTTGAGTGATAATTTAATCATATTCAGGAGGAACCGTCGAGTTTTTTCATGGATAACTCTTGAGTATTCGAAGTAGAATCTCTTGAAGCAGCTTATGACTCAGCCAGCTACTCTTGGGTCATTACCCCTCCGCGACAAATAGAGTTTCTTGAGTTTTCAAGAACCGTACTACCAGAACCAGGAAGAGTGATCCGTGCGAGTGAACGAGCGTTATGTAGGAAAATCAAGAAAAAGTCTCGAAGTACCAATCCCTGGATTGTAAACTGTATGATGACATAGGGGATCGCACTTTGAGCAATCTACCTGTCGTCGGTTCAGCAAAACCGATCGCCGATACATACCTTGAGGAATGCATCGTGCGACACGGGGCAAGTCGAGGACATATGAGCCACGATTCGTGCGCGCCGCGTCAGACCGCTCGGCTGCACCCATTTTGGGAGTACCCATCACTCTTCTTCAGTTACACGCATATCACTGTACTCGTTCTTTCACTCAATGTATATATCATTCACATCTATTTCTCGAGTCTATTTCACCGGTCGCCGACACCCCACGTAATAGTAGTGCTAGTTGTGGCTGACTTCGCCAACGAATTTCGCGAATTTTATCCCTGAAACGGACTCGCCGAGTGAAGTTAACGATACTGTGATCGTGTGTTGGTCATCGCTGCAGACGTTGGAGATCAGAAATAGAGTGTGCCAACCAGAACTGCAAGCTCAACAACACCGGAGCCTGACGTCGCAGACAACAGGAGAGAGATCTACGGAGAAGCAGTCTGGCCGGCGTCAGAAGGAATGATAACGGCAGTAACGATACTCATTGTCGCTGTCCGAGCTGCAACTCTGTAAGTGCTATTCGATCTCCAATAAATAATTTGATGAATTCGATCTATTCTTGTGTCTGTCGAGCAGAATGCATAGAATCGTGAGAGATAAAATTTTCCTGTTTAGTTCAAAAACGACTAGAAAAATCCAAATCAGAATCGAATTTGAAGGAAACGAACGAACAAAGAAACACCCTTAGGAACACAAAAATGGGAAATGTGAGCGCAAACCCATTACCAACGAATGAATTATCATTAGAATCACACGAAAACGAGTTGGTAGATCTTCGTTCAGACGAGTACACGAGAGATACCGAACAACAAAATATACACACATTTACACAAGAGCACACAATTTTCGAGGAAAATATAGAGGAGCTCGCGCAAATGCCCGAGCTTGCACTTGACAACCGCGGATCTACGCATGATCGAGCGTACGGGAATGGTACCCATGCACGTAATGCTGCGGCAAGCAAAACTCCTAGGATGGATGCCAGCAGGGAAACTTTGGCATAACATAGACGCTCATCACTCATTCTCATTTCATACAAGTCTCATGTTCATCACTTCAATCCGCTAACATATATATTTCTGCCCAACCGTGAGTTCTTATTGTCTCCGATCACCCAGGTCACAACTGATTCGGTTATTTTGTCCTTGACTTTAAAACGCACCAGTTGCTCAAGTACCGCTTGAATATATCGTATCATAGGCTTATATTGGGATCATGGTTGCCTTGCTGGGATCCAACCAGAAATCAGCTCGCTGGATCGAAAGTCCCACCTCTCCCCTAAGTCACAAGACCGAGAAGTGAGATGATCAAAATGCCTCGCACAATTTGAGTAAAGATAAAGTTTGGAATGAATCCAGCGTTGGACTATCTTGTAACAGTTGAGGAATAAGGGGTACCACGAGCTCCGACAGTAAGTTATTTGATCAGTATGAGATAGCATACAGGAACTCTGGAGGTGAATTGAAAAATTTCCTGGCCCTCACACGCGGAAATTTCAAACGAATCAACACCAACTGCCTGACACATGAACGCACTACGAATATAATTGGTTTGATTGGAGGAAGCCGAAGTCCAAACCTCCCGGTCCCCATATGCAGGACTCATGAAGTTTTGATTACACAACCGCCTGACACAAGTGCATGTGAAGCAGGTGTGATTCTGGCGAAGAATGTGATTTTATATAGAATTCGCAAAAGAAAGACATTTCTAAAGACTACCATCACACGGTTCCTAAACGGATCGATATTACGAAAATTCACTGCAGCCAACACCTTGGTGACGATATCTATGGGATCAGCAAGACTCGTGTCCCTCAATCGAGGAAGAGTGAAAAATGCCCCAACCGTGAGTTAGTAGATCTACTTATTGAGAGATACGACCCAGCGGCCCATACCCTGTGACCCGAAGACGTAATTCATGCCCGTACTACCCAGCCGGGGGAGTATTTGTATTGCTTCAATATTGATCTAAGTAATTTAGCGAAAGCTACCCTCTCGTTCGTCGGGTATCTTGACGGCAGTACAATGATTAGGATGAGTGCAGTGGATCCGTCCAGGAATGAAAATGTGGAAGAGGCTCCAGGGATAAATTCTCCATTTTTTCATATATCTCAAGCTGGGGAATTCGGAGGGGTCCATGTAGCAGATTCTAATTTGGGATCGTTTAGTTTAGTATACATGAACATCCCCCCAATACCCCGAAAAGCTGCTGCAAAATTTTGGTTAGTGATAAAGGACAGGGAAAAACTTTTAAGAGTGGTTCGCACTCTCTTATGTATGCCCGGCATCCCCGAAGAACCGTTGTGCGCGCATATCTTGCACCACAAAAATGTATATTTAACAATTAAGTTCCTGGAAAATCACCGAATGGGGTATACCACATTCAAACAATTTCCTGGAGATCTCGTGTATAATAAGCCCGGCGTCTTCCATCAGGTAATAAATTTGTCTCCAAATTTTGCGGAAGCAATCAATTTTGGTGGTACGGAGTGGTGCAAGATGAACAAGCTCTCCAAAACGTGCGTGTGTGAAGAGAACCGATTTCTTGTTTTGAAGCCGCCACAAGGAATAAAACTTCGCATCTAAGTCAAAGGTCTCAAGAAATTACATCGGTGTGAGGAGAAAATATGTGCCTTTTCGCCACCACTCAAGAAACGCATGGATCTCCACAAGCGCGATGCACATAGATGTCCTCTCCACAGGCAAGAACGCCGTAAGATCATATGTGCTCTGTGTGGATCATCTTTTACGAGACACAGTAAACACAAAAAAACCGTTAAACATCTGGCTGCGGTAACGAGGGGAGTGGTGTCCTCGAAGGATGGTACTGAGGAGGAATTTATCTTTCATATCCCGGGTGCCTAGCTTTCGCCTTCACCCCGGTTGGGGTACTGAGGAGGAGTGTAAATATTGTGAAAAAACAACTTCTCGTGGCGTCAGCTTTTCCAGGATCATTTTGACATTTAGTATAGCGGTTGCTCCGCTGCTGATTGTGAGACAGGATATCGGGGCTAGTTGAATATTATTTAAGGAGGCGCGGAATCGCGCCCCGGAGCTTACGTTCCCAGTCAGTCACGCTAGACAGGTATTTGCAGCCACGGATTGGCCCTTGTCAGTAGAATTCAAATCATTTGGTAGGTCTCTTTATATTGAGATTCTAGCCGTCCCTAGTAGAAATCAAATCAGTGTAAACTGACTTCCAGCCAGTCCCCGGTCAGTTAAAACTGACCGGGAACTGACCAGTCTTCTGACGCATTTCATGGCCGGGGACTGACCGGGTACCCCGAGTTGCTAGCAAAATATACTGCGTTCAAATTGTTGGCTGCTACTCCTCTGCGTAAATAAACAACTCTTGTCAGACTCGCAAATTTTCAGTGCATGCACAAAATTTGTACAACTGCCTTCAATAGATCTGATAACAGTATCATGTCAGGCAATAATTTTGTCAAAACTATGAATTGAGTAATGAGAGGTATTTTCGCCTATTTGTAAACATCAGAATGGTTTTTATGCAATTAACGAATTCGATTCCGCTTTTCCAGAGTCTCCGTAGTTTCTCAAGACACAAAAATCAGTACTTCATCTCAAATTCATACATATCATGCTCGCTTGAATCTGTAGTAGATTAATTTTGGTCTCCTGAAACATACGTGTACGTTCAAGGGATGGGTGCACACATTTTCGGAATTTCTACATTATTAGTGATTCATTACTAGTAAATTTCTACATCATTAGTGCTCATATTACATATTATATGAAAGTACCCATAAATACATCTCATACTGGTGATAAATTGGCCATTGTGATAGCTCAGCTACTCAAAATATCAAACTTAACCCCAAAACAGCACTAATTACCAGAATTGAAGTTTACGCTTACTCTATCGATGAACACATCTGTACTTGGGGGTATGTATTCGAAGGGTCAGAAGTCAACTTTATGTATTCAGATAATGGGGAGATTCTTCTTTGAAGGTGATTTGTTAAATAATTCCCACTGATTTATTGTTAAATTATCAATGAATTGGTGATCTTATTGATGAATATCAATCCAGAATTCATAACAGAATGGATTCCATCATTATCTCAATACAAAAAGTTGCCTCTTGACCCTTCGAATATATACCTCCAAGCATAGATATGTTCATCGTAGAGTATGCCTCAACCTCAGTTTTGGTAATTAGTGCTTTTTTTGAGGTTAAGTTTGATATTTTGAGTATCTGAGCTATCAGAATGGCCAATTTAGCACCAATATAACATTTATGGCTACTTTCATCAAATATGTATTATAAGCGCTAAAATCACTAATAATGTAGAAATTTCGAAAATGTGTGTACCCTGCCCTTAAGTTATTGTTGACATAGATAAGATTTCGTGTCCTACGTCACCGATGCTCATGATTATGACTTCAAGTTGAAATTTTATTTTGTCTAAAGCTATTATTTTTTTAGAAAAAATTGAATCTAAATATTGGGATATGGTAAAGATTCACCCACTATCCTTTCTATCACGAAACTAGATCTCAAAATTCCCTCAAAATCCCGCTTTAATAATACAACCCATTTTCGTGGATATTAGGAGTTCTCGGAGTCATTCAAAATTCCAAACGTCTCACATTTCTTTAGCAACTCGGGGTGCCCGACCAGTCCCCGGTCATGAAATGCGTCAGGACACTGATCAGTCCCCGGTCAGTTTTAACTGGCCGGGAACTGATCAGTGTATTCAGTTAACTGGTCAGTTACTGACTGGACCCTGATTTCGATTTCTACTAGGGGTGGAATAAAATAACACTCCATCTCATACTCGTGTCAAGATTATTATATACATCCAACCCCTTCCAAAATAGCCAGCTCGACAGCTTCGCGCTTGGGAGATGGAAAACCCAATACCCGAACACCAATATTATAACACGTTTCACCCAAGCGTGCCTAGCAACCGCGTGACACCGTGAAGTTCGGAAAAGTGCAGATACGCAAGCCGGCTTGATCCCGTCGAAAAATAGACCGACGACGTCCCCCTGAACCACTGAAAGGCCGGTTTCGATCCTGTGGCGTCCCAGACGACGCAACAGTTGAAATAATATTTCTCAACGTGGAGAAATATTATTTCGACTTGATCAGCAAAGAATGTATAAGCAGGTCAGTAAATCAGCAGAATCAAAGCATTAGCCAGTAACTGGATGTTACACATGTTGCATGTAACATGTGTAACAGACCATGAGAAATTCAACAAAGATCTCTGCCAGCATTGTAACACATGTGTTACATGTGTTACAATCTTAAGTAGAACACTTTCAAAATCATTTTTTTTCAGTCGAATCATCAAAATTAACTTGTGTCCGCACGTATAAATTGGAACAACAACATTCATTCTTCGATTTAGTCTGTGACAAAGCTCTGCCCGGTAGTGGGCTACGTACGTCTCAAAATTCACTTAACCACTCACCTAAGTGCGCGTAGAGAACCACCGAAAAAGTCAAGTTAAAAAGTGCGGACACGTAAGCTTGATCTGATCCCGTCGAAAAGTAGGCCGACGTTATCCGCCTCAGCTGTAAAGGGCCAGCTCCGAATCTGCTCTCACCTGCTTATCAGTTCCTGTCTCGAAGAATATCATCTCTCGAGTAGTTCTGTAAGTTCGTCTAATTTTAAGTCACGCAAATTGTATTTAGATATCAAGGTTCTATATTTTGTTCAAGACATTATTTGGTTTAAATAGATCCAAAACTCGTTTGCTAATTATACGCTATTATTTTCTGAAGATTTTACAATCGAATATTTCATCCATATTGAAACTATTAAAGTCAAATTGATCATTTCTAAAAATCCAAATTCAATCAATTATTACTTCTGAAATCTACATTCCAAATTCCTAAAATCACTTCAATCATTTCTTTAAAACTACAATTCATTGATCCAATTTTGATGAACAAATATCTCTCAATCTGGAATATTCATATATATACGCAACCAGAGACCAGCAATATATATATATCCAGTCGGAAGCCTCAACGCAATAACAGAGAATAGGTAAGTGCAACTGGGCAGTCCGCCCGTAAGCTGTTCACACGAACTCAAATAATTTATTTGTTACCCCGAGCCCTCCGCTCGGATCGTAACAATCCGCCCTCGAGAACTCTGCAGAAGACCAGAGGCCTTCTCATCTCAACTATCCTGCTTATATGTCCCTGTCTCGAAGAGTTATCTCCTTGAATAGTTCTGTAAGTGCTTTCCGTTTGAGTCATTCAATTTAAACTTAGATGATAAGTTTCTATTCTGTTAAAAATTTCATAATTTGATTAGAATAAATCTAAACTCAGCTCAAAATTCTATCTCATTCTTTTCCGAAAATCAGCAATAATTAGATCTCTTATTTGTGCTGAAACTCCTCAAGATT
This sequence comes from Eretmocerus hayati, assembly GCA_029851415.1. Taxonomy (NCBI): domain Eukaryota; kingdom Metazoa; phylum Arthropoda; class Insecta; order Hymenoptera; family Aphelinidae; genus Eretmocerus; species Eretmocerus hayati. The sequence continues at coordinate 97,442,324 of CM056744.1, forward strand.
CAAATTGATCATTCATTCAAAGGTTGTAACTCAGCTGATCTGAATTGAGTAAATTCGACGTTTCCTCAAAATTGCATATATCAAATATCCAAAGAGAAATTAGAAACTATATTCATATATCCGTACATATCTGGACCAAAAGACGCCTCAACGCATTAGTAAAGAATAGGTAGGTGCAACTGGGCAGTCCGCCCGTAAACTGTTCTACACGAACTTTAAATATGTTGGTTACCCCGAGCCCCCCGCTCGGGTCATAAGAGTCATAAGAGTTACATGTGTTCTATTATCCCCGAGGTCACTTAACATTAGAACCGACGTACCATGAGCAGCATGCACCAGCTGGTTTCCAAAATATGCATGCAATCTCAATTTGCGACCATGGTGAGTTTCACAGTAGAACTCATATTATACGATAAGTTCTCTATTCACATTCTTCATATCTAATCTTTAATAATGTAGGATATGTGTGTGCTGATTTATACAGAATCTGTCTCTCGAACATATTCAGCAGGAGAAATTCACCTCGGGATCTCCTTCGCATTGTTAGCGAATCTTCAATATCGTATGAGCCCCTGGGAGTCGGGGTTCCTGCATACCATGCAAGAAATCGTACTGATATGAGAATGATCGTAGACGTTCCAATAAATTCCCGGATTGTTTCGGTACCCCGCAATGCGTAGAATCAGTTGTGATGAAGTGCCAGAACTTCCGGAGGGATTCTCGTGGTGAAAAATGCTACGATAGATATTTTGGAGCTGTATCATATATCGATGGCTCAGGGTAAGAAGGAAGTACCTTCAAATTTCTGATTGTACGGAAGTATCTTGTCGCCAGAAATTTTTAGATAATTCCTTTTCAACCTGGGCCATCAATATGGCCTTTAACAAATTAGCTTAGTATCTGCGATGGTGTATGCTTCGGCGAAAAATGTTCCAAAATTGTTTAATGGGCTTGGAAAGATTAGTACATATCATGAATGTGATCATGCATTTGTGAAATTCGTGATGGTAAAAGGCCTTTTAATCATCTGTATCCCAAGCATCAATTAAAAATTCGAGAGAACAAAGATCAGAACAATCCATTGAATGCCATACGAGGCACTGAACTCCATGCAGTTGTATGTATTTTGAAGAAAGACGGTAAATTGTGAATCTGTATATAAAAAACGAGGGTTTTTCAGCGATCAATCGACGTATCCGTACGTACATAAATAGGATACTCAAGAAAGTTAACGATTCGAATCGAAAGCGATCGCGTTCTGGATGTTTTGAACGGTAATATTCCACTGACTGACTACGAGGGGAAAAAATTGAGAAAATGCGCTAAAATTCTCCGGAAGCTCGTGATTCCGAGTATTACATGGAACAGCAAGAGAGTTACCATAATTCTGAATATAGCTGAATTTCTCCCCGCATTATTATTACCTGAGCTTTGGCGTGGGTGATAACAATGTCGGGAAGAATTCTTTCAATCGTGAAAAGGTGAATCTGTTCAAATATGGAGCGAACGAAAGATGGTTCTGGTGACCGAGAACATGGTGAAAAAGAGTTATATTCAGCCAACAAAGGATTATCAAGTCCAACAAGAGAATGTTCCGAAACAGTCTAAATATGTGCAGACACCTGGAAATGTGTTCTCCAGACTAGACAAAGACATGTACGACCTTCTCCACTTCGATACCGAAGACAAGCGGGAAAAGAACTCAAGGAACTAACATTTTTCTCAAGCTCGGCTCAGACGACTGGGATTCATTCGCAGAACGGCTCGAGTTACACTCCTTCGCCAAGAAAATTACCGAAGCTGATATGTGAAGAGCGATGCTCTTGACTCTCGTAAACGAGGAAGCATACAAGCTATTCAAAAGTTTATGCACACCGGAGGAGCTGGTGGAATCATCCAGCAATCTCATGGAGTTGATATCGGAAGATCTCAAACCGATGCCATTGCAGGTCATGAAACGCTGCAATTCCAACCGCGCGAATCAATAGCCAATTGTGCAACACGTTTGAGACAGCTGTCTCTACATTGCGATTCTGCTCATTTCGTGCAAACTTAATTGATGTCGCATACAGAATGAGCAGCTTAGAAATATTGAGTACTCTACGAAGGCTACTGGTGACTGAATACGAGCTTATGCCTCGGACAAGATTCCAATATTTTAGACAAGATCTGCAGCGATTGTTGTTGATTCTTCTGACCATACAAAATTGGAATTGTTTTAGGTCAACTTTCACGTAGATGTCTACAGATTTCGATAGTTTTTCGATAGCTTTGAAAGACATCCATTCGTCAAAGATCACATTGATCGCCTCAAAAAAAATTGTAAGTTCATTCATCCAAAGTCTTGATATGCTGTATGTTCGTACCTAATCACATGTATGAACGTGATAACTCATCGTCGTGGAGATAAAAGGGATTAGCTGTCCTACGTACAGGCGAACCTCCGCATTCGCGGGGGTTACGTGCCAAGAAAATTGATCGCGAATACGGGTGTAACGTGGTGAGGGTTCTAGGTTCCAGAGAGAACACGAGTTGAATGAATGATAGGTGACTTTATGTATGAGAGTTCAATAGTTGAGAGAGAGTGTGTGAATAGTTAAGTTGGTCAGAGCGGTCTGTCCGCGGCGTGGCCCGTCGTCCGCGACGATGGGTCCGCGACGCGACATCGCACTTGGTGGGGAAACGGGCGAAGCTCCGTCAGAAACGCTGACGGTGCACCTGGTGCATCGTCAGGTGACGGGGAGAGGCGCGGGCCGGAGGCTCGAGACTCACCACGTCACAGGCGTGCCTGGCCGGAGACTCGCATCGTCCCGATGCGGTGACCTATATTACAATATCTAAATCAGCTGTGGCCTCTTGAGTGGCCTTCAACTCATATGGTTGAGATCATATATTGCATTATAGTGCTTGCGCGAGCAAGCACGTGTTAGTATGAGTGTATGTGTGATTCTTGGTAGAGCGAGAGTGTCGTTGTCTGTGTGTGTCACGATACAAATTTTTATCGCGAACTCTCTCTCGGTATAATCGTTTCAACTTAAATAATTTCATTTTCTTATTTCTAATTTTACAAAATGTGATTTTTTCTTTACGATTACACTCAAAAGTTGAAAACATGTTTGATGAATTTCCAAAAATCATAAATATGTTATCTGAAATTTTTGAAAATTATTAACAATTAATTATGAACAATTAATCTTCTTAATTGTATGAATATATGAGGTTCTATGCCTCTATTCGATGTAAATGTTTTACAAAATTATGAAAGCATTGAAATATTTGAAAAAAAAATTATAAACAATATTGTTTATAAACAATGTTCCTTAGTTCTATGGTTATTCATATGAGATTCTATATCTCAATTTGATTAACGTATTTTTCCCCCAAAAAGTTCATTTTTGTATGAACAATACCCAGAATGTTATTAATAAATTATACAATAAACAAACAATATACCTAATATAATTGTCCATAGTTGGGTATTTTCAAACGTGAGATTTGTTAAATCCGAAATTTGGCTCAATAATGATCTGAGAAAAGAGCTCGACTATTTCTATCGGTCTTTACTTATGCGTTCCTTCGCTTCTCTGGTATACAATAGGTATACTATATATAGCTATATACTGCTATAGTTAGCTATCGCATTGAGAAATTTTTATCGCTTGCAGCTGTGGGATCATTTTCCATCAGCCGCAAGAAATACTTTTTCTTTCTTGAGATGATTTTAACTCTCATTTCGATTCTAATATTATAATATTTTCGGACCAATTATTACATGGAGTTTTGGTTAAAAAAAACATGGCAAATGGTTCTCTCGAAAGATGAAATTGTGAATTTTGCACTGTGACAATTTTCAAAATCTGCTTTTTCTGGGAATTTTTAATCAGATGGTCAGATAGTCCTTGGAAAGACCTTTAATTTAAGCGTTTGAACGTCAAAATCGGATCAAAATTGACCGAGTTATGACGGTTTTTTGGATACTCTGATTTACTCACGAGAAACTGTAATTTTTCTGGGTTTCCATTCTATTGTGGTGATTTGAAAATTTTTGGGTAGTCGGTCGGTTTTGATTCTACTAGTATATGATATAAGAAGTATCCATACCAATTTTCAAGTTGATATCATCATAACTTTTCGATATATAACAAAATACGCACTCATATTTAGTGCCGACGGCCAGTTTTTGAATGTAATTTGGACCATATAACATTGTGGTCTCAAAATTTTTCTGATCAATCATGTGTTTCTGTCGTTGTTCTTACTTCAAGGCATCACATTAATCAATCTATCTTTTACAATTACACTACGAAATTTGAGTTCTGGGGTGAGAAATTTGAGTTCTCGCATACCAAAGATTTTCGAGCCGAAACCCTACATTTTTTCCTTTAAAATTCTGTGATCTCATTTTTGGGGCTTCTAATGGTGTTTATAGCTATTGGTACACTTAGTTATATAGATTTGTCACAGTAATAACCGTTCACAACCGTGATTTGAGCAAAATTCATGTCGAGATATCGACTTCTTCAGTTAAAATACGCATTTTTCAGCTATTTTTCGACGAAAACTCATAACGTCTCAAATTCAAATTTTAGCTTCTCTGCATTTCTTTTGGCTATACAAATGATGAAAACAGTTAGTTTTGGATGTTATTTACCTCATCCAATCGTGATACGCAACAATTTATACGTTTTTGGACTCTACTTTTCGAAATTCTGGAGTTGTCTTTTTTTGAATGAAATGACTCGACTTTTGGCCGTTTTTTCGACTTTGAGCTAGGTGTGGGGTTCAAAATGACTCTGTACGTGTTTGACTGGGTACCTGTGTGTGTAGTGAAGGTGATCTGCTGTGTTTTGTGCTGAGTTTCGGCGATTTGTGGCGCGGGTGATGTGTCTCGCTGTGAAAAGTGGTCTTGCCGTGTGTAATTCGGGTGCACTGCGGTGCAAGTTATAGCTCCGGAACAAAACGTCCGATCGAGCTGAAATTTGAAAGGGTGGCTCCTTACATGATAAGGATGATGGCCCAACAAAATTTTTTGAAAAATTTTGAAAATTCGGGGAAAAAAATTTCAGTTTTGCGGGTCGGTCGTAAATTGATCCGAGTGACGCACTGTTTACTTTTTGAGCTGATCTCGCACAGTAACTCTCTTTTTGAGATCGTACGGGGTCAGTCATTGTATTTAGCCTCCAAGGGAGTATTATATACTCTTCTTAGATTCGCTGGCTTTGGTATGTGGCAGTGTTGCCGGTCTTTTGCTGACTTTTTCTCTTTGCCAATAACAAAGTAAGTATATTATAATACTTCGAAACTATGTATGATTCAACGCACGGTTGCCGTTCTGATCCTGACTCGGTCCAGGCTCTGGATGTCGAATATCGTCGTTGACGATGATCGTCAGTGCCAATCTGGCAGCCACTTCAAGCAGGTTCTCGTCACCTTGCTCAGTGGTATTTTTCAATTTTCTCTGGTTCTGTTCGGTTTGTGAGAGTGTTCGCGGCGGGTGTGGTTGAGTTTAATGTGTACTGTGTTCTATGTCTTGTGTTTGATGTGTGTGGTTGCTGTTCATACTACACTGCTGGGCCTTGACTAGCCCAACGGGTGGAGCTTTGGTACGCGATTCGGGTCCACTCTCTGGACCGTGTTCATATGACTGCGGCTAGATTGTGGCCGCGGAACGCGACCTGGCCTTGTCAGCTCTCTGTGGCGCACCGTGACCAGTTATCGTTCAGCGGGATATGATCTTTACCCGATGCAGATGTTTTTCAACGAGGTGTTTCACGTATGGTGAGTCGTTTTGTCGTCTCATTGTGTGTAACTTGTGTGACATGTGTGTGTTGTGTTCTGTCTAAATTTTTCCCACCTATCCTTCGAACCATTTGATTTGCCATATTGGCTCATCCGTATTCTAACTGTTCTCAACAATATATTTCGTGATTTTTTGTCAAAACTGACCCTTCTGGTCTTTTATCTCGTAATATTTTACTCTGAATCTTTAGTAAGCTTCGGATTTTCGTGTGATTTCTGACTAAACTATTAACGGTGGTGTAGTGCAAAAAAAAATATATAAATGAGTTTAATTTCGAATTAATTGGTACACGCAATTTCTACGTCACTACTATATATACCGTTGGGGTGAAATGATGATCTTCCTTGAGGATCTTCGTTGAGGATCTTACGTGATGTTGCTCACCCTTGGTGGTGAGTCTACGTTGATTGGACCGTGGATATTGCGTTGACACTCGTTCATCCGTCACCTGTCGTGATCCGACGGCAAGCGTTGCGACCGCTTATGCGCGCTGTTGGCTATGTGCTCGTCGTCCGTTGTGATCCGACGACGGGCGTTTTGACAGGTGATGTGCGGGTGTGCTCGACGATGTGCTCGCTCGACGAGGGATCGTGGGTGGTGTGGGCTCATCCCTGTGGTTTGGGTTGGGGTGGTCCGCCACGTGGACCACTTGGCGCAATATTCGCAGCGGGATTCCCTCATCTGCGTTCTCCTCCCCGTCGTTTCCAGTTGCGTTTCCACGAGTGTTCCCTGCACAGAATAGCGGGCGAAGGCTTGTAAAAATTGTGAGATATGGCGCCATAATTTTTCCAGCGACTTTCAAAATTATAAATGCGAACATTGCTATAGCCGATGCTATGGCCAGGTAAAATGGTAGATTATTCTGTAGTTTCATAAAATTGTGCGATACCGCCTTATATTTACTCAGGTCCCGAGCTTTTGCGATTATGTCGCGCAAGCTCGGTGCTGCTTCCAGTGCCTCGACATGCGCCGGGCTGAGTCCTCCTTGCTCTTCCTGCCAAATTTCCTCCATGATGTCGTGGATGCGTGGCGTGTTGGGCTCTTCTGGTTTTTTACGAAGCAGGTCCGTGATGTTTAGGTCCAGCTTTTAAAATATGGGGGATGTATGGCTCATCTCGATGTTTTTTGAAGCTGTCAAGCGTGCGTTTGGGGTAATAGCCATGCATCCTGGGGGTAGCCTCAGCAGCCCAGTGCCGTTGATTGGGGTTGATAGGTGTTCGTTCCCTCGGCATTGAATAAAGATTCGTTCTTCTTCCAATGTTGAAAAAACCCAGGTGTTTGTCTCGTGAAGGCGCATCCAATATGCGTCATGCATTTTTGTTACACGAATGTCACAGCTGGTGATGTCCGTGATATTGCGGTCCAATGCCATCTCGATCTCGCAGGATGCTTTTGCGATGAGCTCCCTGACAGGTGGCGGGTTTTTGCAGACCATCCTGTCTCGGAGTTCCTTGCACTCGGCGAGGTTGCTGCGATGTAAGTTTATATAGGTGTTAGCTGTTAAGTCAAGGGCGAAGTTGTGGCATTTTGGGTATACATAAGCAAATGTGCCACCCGCGCTTCCGTGGACCTTTTGTAAAATTGGGAGAGCTGATGCTCTATATAGAGTGTAGTCTGCTAGATCCAGGAGTGGGATTCCCATTGAATATATAAGCGTCTGATTTATCAGCACGATTGAAATTTCTGAGATTTTTGTAATCTCAGAGATGGACTCGTTGTTATTGGTCCTTGGGAATCTCACTTCTGGGAATGCGTTTCTGATGATCTCAGCTGATTTTTCGATCAGCTCTGGTGTCATGAAGTGCGGGTGGATAGAGCCTTGAGAAGCAAATGATACCATCTCAATTAGTGACTGAGTGTTGAATTTGTAAGTATTGGCTGCTGCCTGAATAATTTGAATCGCGTTGCTGCATAATAACTCATTGTCGATCCTGTTTGCATTGCCAGCTAAATTGCTGATTATTATTTGGAGTTTTCCTAATTTTTCAGAATTTTTCGTAAGTTCCGTTTCAATCAATTCGGTTTGATTGGCCAAAAGTTCGGCAATTTTACGTGTATCATTTGCTCTCGTCTCTATAATGTTTTTGAGCTCACTCTCTGATTGCTCATCGAGTGTGCCAAAAATAATTTTCATCCCTTCTCCCATAAAAGGGAGCCAAGCTCTCCGTTGGCGGGGGTTTTTATATGCCAGAGTCTCCATCATCCTCTCTTCATCCCTGCTTGTCTCGCCGATCTGCCGGTGGATGGCATTTAGTTGTGCAACGTGAAGTTTATCTGGACAGGATGGACTCAGTTGGTTCCACGCTTCTCTCAAGGTGGTTGCAGATTCAGATAGTTGGGTCAGATCAATCCGCTGCACAATTTTCCATGTTGTACTGGAAGTTGACAGCTGGGCTATACGCTCCACCAAGAGTCCTGGCGTGTGCACCAGGGGCGTGATGAATTTACTCGATTGCGTGGGCCTGTCCGCACTGCAAAATTTTTGAACTAACGTAATTTTTGTTATTTTTAAATTTTCAAATTATTTATGCTCGACGCCAAATAGTCAATTCGGAAATGACGCGTGCGTGGCTCGTCCCTGGGCCGGAGTACTTTCTACGACGGTCAAGGGCGAGCTCGCATTTTCTATTTAACAAGAGATATCCTCAACATTTCTTGCTGGGCCGGAGTATTTTCCCGGCTCAGGACCACCATGATGAGCGTTGATTCTTTCGCGTTAGAATACAAAATGAAAACATTGGCTTTCTGAGCCTGGTAATTGGCTTCTGCCATTTCTATTTTAGCTTCTGCGCATCTCTTAATTTGATCAATGCGCACCACTTTCGTGACGGAGTTATTTCTCAATGTGACATTTTTTGTTTTATACTTGATTTGCACGATTTCGTAGGGCCCTGTATATTGAGGGGCTAACTTATTTTTGACAGGTAACTTTAACTCATAGACCAGTTCACCCTCACGAAAATGGCACGTATTTGTAGCTTTCATGTCATAGTAATGTTTATATCTATATCGTGCTAAATTTGCATGCAGTGCAGCTAGAGTTTGCACTTGCTGCAATTCAGTCCTTCTGTTTTCGATGAAGTCGTCATACGTCGGCGCTTCCACTTGCTGCCCGTGTGGTCCAGGTTGTCTGACCTTGTGTCCCAGCAAGAGTGTGAAAGGTGCGTGTCCGGTCGATGCATTCTCCATGGCGTTGATTGAGTATTGGGCCATGGGTAGTACCTTGTCCCAATCCGAACGGTCCTTAGCGAAGGCCTTGAGGAACTCAGTCAATCTTGCGTGCATCCTCTCAATCATTCCGTTACTCATCGGCGAATATGGAGATGTACAATATTTTTTGATTCCAAAGGCGTCTGCAAAATCATTTAATATTGTATTCATAAAGTGTCTACCTTGATCGCTCAAAATCGACCCTGGTGGTCCGAAATACGCAATTACTCGATTAAGTAATGCGTTGGCTACTTCGTGTGCCGTAGCACGGCGTGTCGGGATCAGTATGACATAGCGAGTCAGCTGATCTTGCACCGACAATATGTAATGATAGCCACTCTTTGATGGGCATGGAGGTGAATAGAAATCAATCGCGATATTGTCAAAAGGGCGTGCTGGTGTATCCACCAGCCTCAAAGGTAGACGTACTTTTTGTCTTATTAATTTATCGACTGCGCATCCGTTACAGCCCTCAACTACGCTTTTGACATCCTCGCGCATTGTTTTCCAATAATAATGTTGTGCGATCAAATTATAAGTTTTATTGATGCCACGATGCCCACCATTTGCCGACGCATGGAATTCCGTGATAAGCTTATATCTATCGCTATCAGAGGGTACTTTGAGGTTGTGCTTGAAAAGTACAATTTTGATGTTTTTGCCATTGAAAATCTGTTCGGCCATTTCTATTATTTTTGGCCAAATAGTTGGTGACAACACTTGGTTATCTTGAACCAGGCCTAAACTTTTCAGTCCTCTTTTGAGGATGAGATTTCTCAAATTTTTCAAGACTATTTTTATGTCTTTCTGTAAAGGCTTTTCGCCGATGTAATTTTTCACAAATAATGCAAAAGTGCTTATGTTCCAAGCCTGAAATTCGTGTACATTTCCAACCTCAAAATTCCCCCCTTGCATAGTTTTTGCATGGATATAGTCTCTTTCTATCAGAGATGCGATGGTCTCTGTTTCAGCATGGCCATCGCATGAGGCAAAAAATGCCACGTTTTCTCTGTATCGAAACGGGTGTTCGTCAACTGCAAAAATTTTTTGCAATGGTTGCGCTTGCTCGTCGTCACCCAATGCCCACGGTGGCTTCTCACGCGGTGGCCGAGGTTGCGCTACTTGATATTTATCAAGCGCTGACGAGTGAGCTTTCGCCTGCATCATGTGACTCTCGAGACGCGGTTGGTGTTGAATTGCGGCTAAAGTCCTATTCTCTGCGCTCGGAGTTTTCTCGGGTTCGGATCTCGCGTCCGGTCGGTTTTTGTCGAGTTCGCAATTTTCGTCGCCGACTTCATGAGGATTTTCGTTCACGACGCTCGGAATCGGCAGCAAAGGAGTAAAATGCTTACTTGGCATGTCCAAGTGCAGGTGGGCAAAGTCTCCTGTATCATTCGAAATTGTCTGAATAAACGACAGTTCTCCGAATTCATTTACCACGTGAATGCATACATTTTTATTATATATATCCGCGAATATAAGAATATGCAATCGTCGTTGCCATATTCTTCTTCGCTCGTGAGAATTTGAATTGTCGTATCAGCTTCTATACAAGATTCCAATAAGAGGTTACCTCTTGTCAAAAGATCATTTCTCATTTCGCGAGCGTTAATTTCCAAATTTTCGATTCTAATCAGGGACCAAAATAGGCAATTGCCCTTTGGCAAATTTGGAATATCCGTGACTCTTTCAAAATTGACGTGACATTCAGCACAAGTGTTGCATGGTTGAAAATGTCGGAATTTTTCATCCAAAATTGGCTCTATTTCAAGTGAATTTCCTGGCGAATTCCCAAAGTTATCGAAATCAATCTGAGCCTCTGCTGCTGATTCGAGCGCGTTGATTTTTTCGTGCGGCGCGATCTCTTCGCTGCACTGCTCGGCAATCTCTCTACTTGATGATGGTTGGGGCGGTATGAGAGTTGAGAGTTCGCCACGTTCAAGCTTGTCCAACGGCAAGTATTGTGGTGGCTCACTCTCTCTCTCTTTGGAATGCGGCTTATCGCACGGCGAGTTGGATTGAGGTATCGTTTCGCTGCACAGCTTTTCATCATGATGTATGAATCGTTCTGTGCCATCATCATGCAGATTGCGATTTTGAAATTGCTCGAGTACTGTTGTTAAGACTAAAGGGCCCCCGTTGCCCCGCGCAATTAAATTACCACTCACATCGCGTATTTCAAAATCGACAAAATATTTGCCGGACTGTTCGACTGGGAGTGTCATATTCACCTCTTGATTTTCTATCGTCACTTGGGGGTCCAGTTTTGGATTTTCAATACCCTTTTGAATAATTTCAATATTTTTGATTTTTGGACGAGATTCGACTGTTTCAATATTTTGACTATTTTGACTATTTTTCATCATGTAATCATGATCCAAAATTTCTTGTGAATAATTTCGTGTGCTTTTATCTGGGGTGATTGGAATCGTAATGGTTTCAAGGGGTGAATCAGATGACATTTCCATTCCTGCTTCGTCTATGCACGCGGCCTGAGCTTGATCAATTATGGACTCATGATCCAAATTTTGCGTCGGCTCTCCGTGTGTATTCTTATTCGCGCTTTCGCTCGTTTGGATAGCTGCTAACTCGGATGAATGTCGCGCATCAGCTGTTTCGCTCGTGTGAGATGGCTTGAGTATGTCAAGATGCGGATATCGGTCTTTCAAGCGCTGCGATGATCGCGTTTTTTGAAAAAATTTTCTCGGCTTTTTCTGCCTCTCTGGCTTCTGACTTGACTCAATTTCGGATTCGGTTTCGCGTGGGCTTTCTACCGATTTTTTCTTTGCTGGTTGCGCTTCGGTATCCGTCGATTCTGTTTCTGAAATTTTCGATTTTTCGGCGCCCGTTACGCGGTGCGCGCGTGTTTTGAATACGCGACCAGGCGGACAATCGGCCTCGCACGACGGATTTTCCCTCTCTTGTCGTTCTGCCAGTGCATAGAGCTCGTCTCGCGGTAGTTCCGGGTTCACCTCGCCCTCTTTGATAACGGGATTTCGACTTAAAGCATCTGCTGCCTCATTTAATCGGCCAGCTCTAAAAATTAAATCAAAATGGAATCCGCGCACTTTCGCTTTTTGACGGTTATACCGCGTATCATTTTTCGTTTTATGAAAATGGCTCAATGGTTCGTGGTCCGTTACCACTGTGAACTTTCTGCCGTACAGATATGGACGGTAGGACTCGCACGCGTGCACGATACTCTCCATTTCTTTATCAAAAATTGGCCACGAGAGTTGGGCCCCTTTCAAAACTTTCGACGCGTAGGCAACTGGTCTATTTTTGTTGATAGTCCCAATAGCCAAAATAGATCCCACTGCATAATCACAACTATCACAAAATACGATATAACTCTCGTTGCCCGTCGCAGGGCTTGCGAGTACGCTCTCTGAACATAATGCGTCGCGTAGACTCTCAAATGCGCGTTGCTGTTCCGCGCCCCATACGAAATCTTGCTCTTTTTTCAAGAGATCGGTCAATGGTTTCGACTTTTTCGCATAATTCTCGATGAAGCGCCTATAGTACCCCGTCAATCCGAGAAACTGCCTGACTTTTCGTATGTTTGTGGGTGCAGGATATTCATGGACTGCCTCTACTTTTTTGGGATCTGGTTTAATGTGACCATTGCCAACTATGTGGCCCAAAACTTTAGCCTCTCTTTTCAAGAATTGACATTTCTTTGGTGAAATTGTGAAATTAGCTTCAATAATGCAGGCCATGAATTTCCTGAATTTAATTCCATGTTCTTCCAAGGTATCTGCCCAGATGAACAGATCGTCACAATAACTGGCGAATTCGTCGGGGGTGAGGGAGGAAAATGCCATAAAAATTGCCTCATTTAGGGTGTCGGGACTACCAACCATCCCTTGAGCCATACGCGCGAATTCCATTCCGCCCAGGGGTGTGTCTATAGCCGAATAAGGTGCTGACTCCTCATGCATTTCTATTTGGTAGAAGGCGTCTAATAGATCAACTACTGTGATATATCGCGCGCTAGACAGCTGATCAATGATATCGGCTGTGAAAGATAACGGCTGACAAGTCCCTATCGTGTCCTCATTGAGGGGGCGGAAATCTGCGACAAACCGAAACCTTTTCGTCCCGTCTTTGTCTGGGCTTTTTGGTACTAGAAAGCAATTTGATCTCCATGGCGATCTGGATGGGCGCAACACTCCGAGATCGCGTAACTTTTTCACCTCTTCAATTAAAGGGCCTTTCAAGGCTGGGGGTAAACGATATCTTTTGGCTTTGAACGGTTTGCCCGATTTCAACTTGATTTTATGTTTTATAATTGGCGTTGCTTGGAGTGGTTCGCCTTTCAGCCCAAATCGCCAAGGGTCGATGCTAATGAGCATGCGTACGTGCTCAATTTCCTCCGGCGAGCAACCTTCGATATCAACGAGTTGCATTAATTTTTCTACGCGTTCCGCAGAGGCTATGTCGCGCGCGCTTTTATCTATATTCTGCGAACTCTCGCGAAGCTGCTCATTCGCTGGGTCAGCACCTGTGTATAACCGGCGGATATAATGTACGGCATCATCCCCAATGATGCTTTTCTCTTCTACATTGTCCCAAGGAATTATTTTTGAAAATCTTCTCAACTTAACTGCAGGAGTGTCAATATATATAGTTTCATACGAAATATTTATGACCTCTGCTATGCCATATCCATTGTGGTTTTTGGCAATAAATTTTCCAAAGAGAATTCCATTTTTTACATGTATGCGCGGGACCCAGCCCTCTTTAGTATCGTTCAAAATCTTGAATTTAATGAGTCTTCTCATTCTAGGCGGCACTTTTATTTTTTCCTCGTATATAAAAGGGATGGAAAAATTTCCAAACTCAAGGCAGCGGGCTTTGGGGTTTAGTTTACCACCGTACTGTGTCAAAAAATCCCAACCGACTAGACCATCACAGTCTAACAAAATGGAGTCGGGGACAACATGAAATTGCCACTGCATGCCGTTTATTTTCAATAAAATCATTCCCTCTGAAAAAAATTCTCCTTTTGCAACGCCATTAATGCTCAATATTTCTGACTTATCAATGTCTGCAAGATTTTTAACTCTACTCGATTTAATAATGCATACGTCTGCACCAGAATCGATGTATAATTTACATTTTTCATCATTCACTTCTGGGCTTTCAAAATTGACAATTGGTGGAATTCTCCCAGTTTTTAAAAATTTTATACTTGTCTTTCTGATGTTTACTTGGGACGATGTAGAAGATTGTTCACTACTATCACTTCCGTCCGATTCTATTGACTCTGACTCATCTGTGGACGGTGATTCTTCCAATAAAGATGAGTCGATTTCCTGATCCATCAATGACGTACCAGAGCCGTCATTGATGCGCCCATCGCTCGGGGATCGTGATGGGCGTGCTTCTAGTTTAAATTCTCAGCGTGATTTTGGGCGTTTTGGGCATCATCATGGCGCTGTGGGCTTTGGGCTTGTCGCGCCTGCGGTGGGGTTTGGTTTTGGGTCTCGGCATAATTATTCGCAGGTGTTTGATTTTGATTTCCCCTTGGTGGGAAATTATTTCCACGATTTTCCGTGCCGCTATTGTGACCATTGAAATTTCTATTCGGGCCCCCACCCCTACTTCTGCCGCGATAACCCCCTCTGCCACGGTTCGTACTTGGTCTATCAATATATACGTTGGCCCTTTTAAAATCGGCCTCTAATTTCCAGCAGACTTTCGCGTCGTGCCCAGGTATTTCGCAATACTGGCACTTTTTCACGTCGTTCTCTTTCTTGTAGCATTTTGACTCTACATGACCGACAAGTTTGCAATATGGACAGACTACTTGAGAATCTGCCATTCTAATATTTGCCTGCGGATGGGCTATACACGGTGTTGCCCCTTCAATCGAATTCAGGTAATTTTTACGTTGCAACGCCGCTTGTTGCGCAAATTTCACCGCCTCGCGGATGCTACTTGGCTTCTGGCTTCGCACCGCGTTCTCCAGCTCCGTGCCTATGCCTATAATAAATCGTGTTAATGCTGCTTCGTCAGCGTCTCGCGTTCGAGATTCTATCTCTGAGCGCGTGTACTGTGACTTTGAGCTTGCGGTGCTTTTGAATCTCCGTAGTATTTTCTGAATGCGTATACCGTATGATTCTAATGTTTCGTCTTTCCTTTTGGCGCAACTTTTTAACCCAGACATAATGTCGTCTAACGATTCAATAGGTGAAAATTGTTCTACCAATTCTTTCAAAAATTGTTCAACTGTGTCGAACTCTAAAATTGTTGAGCCAAATAATGACCTCGCTGTGCCTTTCAATTTTCGCGCGACGTTCATTAGAATTATATGGTCCGATCCCGTTCCACCCATCAGCTTTGCCGATCGCACTGCCGAGCAGAATCCAGAGAGTGCGTCCGCCTCTCCATTGAATTCTCCCACATCTTTCAAAATATGGTATAGTTGGACATCCGTCCCTCTTTGCGTTACTAATAATTGTTCTTGTGGATGAGATCCACTTTGGCTGGGTTGCGTTTGTGTATTTTGGAAATGAACTCTCAGTGGGCTGCCCACATTTTGATGAGAAAGGTTCTGTTGACAAGTATTTGGTTGAGGAAAATTCAGTTCCTGACTATTTTGTTGGTAGAAATTCTGTTGGAACCCATCTTGTTGAGAAAAATTTTGTTCATTACTATTCTGTTGACGCAAGTTTCGTTGGAGAAAATTTGGGTGTACTCTATTAGTATATTGTGTGGTCAGTGGCACCTCTCTATAATGACTCGGAATTTCTTGTACATTAAAATTTTGGTCCTGTTGTGTTTCACCCAAATTTGATTTTTTCCATAACTCAGCCATTTGTGAAAAACTCATTCCTCGGAGGAAATTTTCGAAAGAAGGTACATTCTGTCTCGGCAGTGGGTTCGTCGTAGGCGCAGCACTCTCACGAATTTTTACATATTCTGTTGGAATTTGATTCGAAAAACTATTTGGAAAACCGTTCACTCCAGGTGGAAAATCTATCACCTGGGGGGCTATGGGACGCTGTTGTGGGAAATCCCATGGAGTCGGATTATAGATCGGCGAAATTTGGGCCGCGGCCACCGGTGTGGTTGGCCTCGGGCTATTGTTCTGACTCCGCGTAGCGTCCACATTATTACCTAAACTCGGGGCGATCCCACTTTTTTCTACGATGGGACCACTTTGCATATTTTGGAATTCAGGGTTAAGAGAAAATGTATCATTGACTCTAATGGTGGGTTCGTGAGGCTGCTGTTGCCTGTATAAAAATAGCTGACCATTTGGGCCTGTCATATAAAATGCTTCTGGGTAAGAAGCCACCTGCATATTCGCATGTAAAGGGGGCCTGATTTGATTTACCGGGATCGGTTGCACTCGGATCGGCGATTCTTCTATTATCGGTGCGGCTGTGCGCCACTGCTGGTACGCTTGACCGGCAAACTGTCCGTTTGGACTATTGCACCGGCTCATATTCACATATACATCTCCATCCTTTCCATTATTCGTCAAATTCGCATCCATACCCCAAGCTCCATTTTGTCCATTTGAATCAAAATTTGACTCATCTATGTTCGAATAAAATTGATCACGGTTGTCCAAAATTTCTTGGTCCTCTTGTCTATCTTCATCAAACATTTCAGGTCGACTATGAGTCGGTTTTGGCAAGGTGCCAGTTGAATTCACCGTTTCTTTGCTTTTTGATTTTCCAAAAATTCCGAGCATTTTGGACATTTTGGTTTTAATAATTCAAAGAAGCTTGGTTGAGTATAAATGCGATTCTGATCGAGTCGTTCCTTGGAACGAGATAAGGAAGAAAAATGGTTTAGTATTTACGCTACGAAGCTGCAGCAGGCCACGACGATGTATAATGCGGCTATCTGCATTACTCGTCCACTCGTGCAGCTGGCTCGGAGATAAGCCTTAGCGATGATTTTCTGCTGACGGGCGGGCGGGTGGGCAGGTACGATGCTCAGCTTGGCTGCTTGCGGCTTGGCTGGATTCTGCTTTTCTCAACTCCTGTTCTCTCAGTCACTTTTTTTATCACGACACTCTCGCGAAATTGCAGAATCCGAAAAAATTTTTGATAGAAAATTTTTCTAACTTTTTGAAAAAAAATTTCAACTCGCGGGAAACACCCCACCTAGCACCAAAAAGGGGATGTAACGTGGTGAGGGTTCTAGGTTCCAGAGAGAACACGAGTTGAATGAATGATAGGTGACTTTATGTATGAGAGTTCAATAGTTGAGAGAGAGTGTGTGAATAGTTAAGTTGGTCAGAGCGGTCTGTCCGCGGCGTGGCCCGTCGTCCGCGACGATGGGTCCGCGACGCGACATCGCACTTGGTAGGGAAATGGGCGAAGCTCCGTCAGAAACGCTGACGGTGCACCTGGTGCATCGTCAGGTGACGGGGAGAGGCGCGGGCCGGAGGCTCAAGACTCACCACGTCACACGGGATTCTGTGAATACTAAAGCATATTTCTTGTGGAAATATTCAGATCGGCGATCATTTACCTGTCCGCGAATAACGAAAATCGCGAAGACGGAATCCGCGAATACGGAGTCTTACCTGTATCTCGCTCGTAATGTTCTAATTGCGATTGGCGCGGGACACGCGAAATTTCGAATGGATAATGAAGTAACAGCAGGAATCTTGAAACACTGGAATCAAGCAGTTCTCATGAAAATTTCCGCCACCCTAACAAGCGTGTGCCGAAAAAATTGTGCGAAACTTGATTGGCCCCGATACCGATGACGATAAGGATCGGTGACGTGAGGCTCTGCGCCGCGTGGTTGTGGATGCTAAAGCTGCCTGTGGCGAGGTGCATGATCATTATGCGGCAATATTGGATCGGATACAGTGGCGGGTCCTTTCTGGTGCCCTAGACGACCCCATCCCGGTGTTTCACCGCTGTCCGACGAACAAAAGCGGCGCCTTCAAGATCGTGGGGTGCTCTCGATGCAAATTGGTCAGTTTTCTTGTTCCATTCTCTTCCCCCCCCCTTCTTTTTGACTTATTTCCCTTGATTTAGCCCATCCATATGAATGTGGCCATTCCCTCTTGGTCGATGCCCTTCTCATTTCGTCCGGTCGGATGTATCCTTGATCTGGCCCGTGTGGTGGAGAGCTTTCCGGTATGATGCTCCTATTGTAACCGTGTGAGAACTCAGCTTCCTCACGCTTGTTCCCCTTTCTTCGATTGAGTTCAGTTTTTTCCTTCTATTCTTTCATGGGTTGATCAGTGGGCTTACAGAATGGCCCGGCTCATCATGACACACCTAGTACCACTGTTACGTGGGGTGCCGTCGATTAGTGATGAAACTCGAAAAAAATGGTGGAAATAGATTCATATGTGAATAAAAATATATTGAATGAGCTGACAAATACAGTAACTACGTATTTTGAGAATGAGTGTATCGAGCGGTCCGATGCGGCGCACGCGAGTCGTTGCTTATAAGTCCGTGGCTCGATGGGCGTTGCATCGTGAAAAGTGTTGAGTTTGTCTAACCGTGGCACGATGCATACTTCGCGGTGATCATCGGCGACCGATTTTGTAGAAGCGACGACAGAGTGATTGATCAATCAGGCAATCGCGTACGGTGTCACATTGCTGAATTTAAGAATTTTGATAAATTTTAGAAGTCAAATATTGCAACATCAATTTGGAAAGAAATTCGCGGCCACGTTCTCTCCTACCTCTGAAGCACGGATGCATGATTTTCTCGATAATTTGCGAAGTCATCTCCTTTACGATCAATATAATTCATCAAGGTCTGAGTCGCAAAACTATACCATGATTCGGAATTTCCATTATAAAAATCTCCGGCGTACACAAGTTGAAAATGACTGAGATCTATTGTGCTTGGAGATATGCTGGGCGCTTTCGTCGCACTAATTCTTGCTACTCGACATTCCGCTTCCATATACAGTCAGGGCTATTCCGGTTGTTCAATGAGGTGAAGTCAAAAAATTAGATTCCCTCGTCGATGAAGTACATGATTCTAGAGCTAAACTGAAGTAGCCCATTTTCTTTCATTTAGCCAAGATCGACTTTGCATTGAGGCTATGCACATTTCCACTTTGGAACGAAAAATTCAAATTGGCATTCTGAAACCAGTGAAAACTCCACAACTTCGCTCCCATAGGGTCTTTTGAGATGGAGTTCGATGAAGGATATCAAATACAACGTAACCTGGCAGAAAAAATTCCGATGGTGGTCAAAATTCCGTAGAAAATCCCAAAAAGTGACTCTTTGATGGAGAATGAAAAAATGCGGAGAATGAAAAAATTGGTTGAGTAGACGTTAAAAGAATCTTGTGAAACACTAAAAATGTTTACCTGAGAAAAAATTAAAATGCCAAATTATTGTTAAAATCTGGTAACAACTCTTGTGGAAAGATCTGTTCCCTGTCCGAATATCATAATCCCATGGAACTTTCCCAAGATGATTATTTTCGAGACCTACCGCTAAAATGCCTTCTTTGAGTGATTACAGCTCAAATTACCAATAGGTCTCGTGAATCATCATTTTGGGATGTTCCATGGGATTATGATACTCTTGGGATAAAAGATTGATCTTTCCACAAGAGTTGCTACGAAATGCCAACAATAATTTGTCATTTTGATTTTTTTCTCTGAAAAAAATTTCAAGCTTCTCTCGGGTCTTCTTAGCGTCTACCCATGTAGAACATAAGATTCCATGAACATAATCATGGAATCCGTGGATTCCATGTTCATATATAATCATGGAATCCGTGGATTCCATGTTCATATATGATCAGGTATAAAATCGGTTTGAAAATTTGTCATTTTTATTCCGAAAAGACGTGATATACTAACTTAAAGTTGGCGTAACATCAATACTTCACGGTATGATCGAACATGACTCAGAGAAATATTTCCCAGAGTCATACCCAGGTTTTGGTTATGTGAAGCACGGAAGAGAAAGGTTTCATAAAAAATGTCACTTTCTTGAAACTCGAGACCGACTCCTGAGAAGATTTTTCTTCAGTAGTATATGATCAGTATCGTCACGCATTGACGTTAGAATGGGTTTGAATCAATATATCACAACTTTCTGGAATAAAAGAAAATGTTTGAAACGGTTTTACGTATGATCATATATGACCATGGAATCCTCGGATTCCATGATCATATATGTTCATGGAATCGTATGTTTTACATGGGTACCTGCCAAATCAACTGCATCATGTTTGGCATCCTTCGAAGTGCTCTCAAAAAATTAATTGAAGAGGATATAGATTCATGTTTCAAAGTAATCACAACTTTTTCATTTCCCTTCAAACTGTCACTTTTTGAGATTTTACGCAAAAATTTGAACGCCACAGGGTTTTTTTTTGATTGATTACGTCATGTTTGATATCACCCATCAAGTTCCATCTCAAAAGATCCATTGGAAGCGAAGTTGCGAAGTTTGTACCGATTTCAGAATGTCAAATCCAATTTTCGGTTCCAAGCTGTAAATTTGCATGGCTCCGATGCAAGGTCAATCTGGGCTGTACAAATGAGCGTGTGTCACTTCATGCTAGCCCCAGAATCATACACATCATCGAGAAGGGAATCTAATTTTTTGAACTCACTCCATTGGACGGTCTTAACTTAAATAGCCTAGTCAAACTCATGTAAGAGGAATTCGTGTAACTGGGAAACTCCCGCTATGGGGAAAAGGCCTCCACACTTAAGACCAAATGCTCTGGGAAAAATGATTTCTGGAGAAGTCCTTATATCTTTGATGGAAATGCTATCCTTTTCAGATTCCACTCGGAAAAATTCGACTGTATTTTTCTTCTGTTCTATTTTAGAAACATTGTTCCTAAGTTGATATGACACAAACTCACAATTGTTATACAAAGACAGGTAGGTGTCACTCTCCGAATCATATTCAAGACGTAGCTCTTACTTCGAAGTAAAAATAATTGCGCTAGATACTTCGTGAAAATACTCGTTTCAAAATTGGAAACGAAATTTCATTCATAAAACGAGCGGAGCAAGACGAATACGTCGAGTCAAATGGAAAAAATAGCGCGAGCATGAAATAATGTATTCCGAAAGTTTACTCTAGGAATCCTATTCATGTTCAAGAGCTTTGAACGTCATTACTGATACCATCAAAATCCTCATTCATGTTCTGAAGTTGGCTGCTTTCATTTCCATTCTCGGTTTAACCCAATAGAATACTTATAGCATGTCAGTCACGTCCCACATTTCCAGCAGTTCATATCTGCAGAGATGCTGACAGCGTTATTATATTTCCTTGTTGGTTTTTCAATTGTATGTTTCTTAAGTTGTAAAAAGCCTAAAAAGTTTCCACCAGGTATGAACTTCTATTTCTATGTCGAATTTCTCCGATGCATAGAAATATTTCACTCGACAGGAATCGTAGGGAATTGTCAGTTCAGGAAGCTCATACTCATTGGAGTAAAGAGTCTTATAGATCGTGTACATTTTCTATCTGCCATCCTAATCCCTTCTTTAAAAGTCTCAAAAAAAGCGAGACTCGCATTATGTAGAAAAAGTGTAACTAATATAACCTGATTTCTTAAAATCTTTCACTCTGCAGTATAAATAACGAATCATGCTCGCCACTCAACTCTTAAATGTGCAGTATCTGCACGACTTCGGACAAAAAAAATTCAAATCCATTTCAAAATTTCAATGAATCACGTGGGTATCTTGGAAGCTGTTTTTATTTGTCATTACTTTTTGGGTAAGCCTTTTTTTTGCAAACACAAAATTTTTATGATGCAAGAACAGTTAATAGAAGCCAATCTCACATGATAGAATTGATATTTTTCTGAATAATGATGACCAAAAAAACAGCCTCCAAAATACCTTGGCAGCTTTTCAAAAATCTGAAACGGAAAGTTGCCGTTCTGGTCCGATGCCCTTCATTCATTTCTTAGCTTCCGGCAGAAATTTGTCGAATACCCAGTGAAATGGAAAAATTTTCGGTCAATTTCGATCATCAGACATGAATTTTACAATATGCATAGAATTTGTCATAGTTGTCGGAGAGGTTCTAGCTATATTTTCCCGAAATTTATTCACGATCCGATCTTGATTAATCGTAAGAAAACTCCGTAAAATTTTGTCTGCAACGAATGAAAATATACCAATATTAAAGACGACCGATTCTCTTCGTGGTGTTATATTGTACTTATCTTGTTTGATATGCTTATTGAAGAAATGCTGATAAGATCTCATTGTGTGCATTGAATTTATAAACTATTATATATTTGAACTTTGCTCACAAAAAGAATATGGATCGTGTGGAATCTACGTAGACTTTGATTCTAATAATGATGTTTGAATAACCAGGTCCACGATGGTATCCTCTAATTGGATGCTTGCCTGAATTTTACCAACTGAGAAAGAAATTTGGGTACATGCACATGGCCTTTGAAGAATTAGCTCGTCTATATGGACCCGTAGTTGGCTTGAAGCTTGGCAAACAAAAACTTGTATTAATCTCTTCACATGACTTGGTCAAAAAAGCTCTTCTGAATGATGACCTGAATGGACGACCAAATGGATTCTTTTTCAGAGTTCGATCATTTGGGAAAGAAAAAGGTTTGTCAATCTATTACCAAAATTATATTTTTCATGGACAATCAAATACAGCTGAATGAATGGTTCTTCAACCAGAAAATTTGAATAGCAAATTAGAACAAAGGCTCATCATGGTCATATCCAATTTCCAAAGAGCATTTCCATTCTCGCCTCCATCTTTTTTCTTATCTCAAGCACCACCTATCTGCCCCAATGAATTCAATTACTTTTTATTCATCAATGAAATCTGCTGTCATCACAAATTTCGACAAGACCTTATAGCCGCATTGAAGTTTGAATCCCTAATATAGCCGGAGTATGTGCATTAGTTTCAGAATCGATGTCATTGACTCTGACCGAAATCCGTAACATCTATTGACACTATTTATTTGGAAGTAACCTTGAAGTCGAGAGTAAGTTGATTTTTATAATTAGGAGTGCTGTTTGCGGGTGGGCCTTGTTGGTCTCAACTGCGGCGTTTTACTGTGCGTCATTTGCGCAGTTTTGGATTTGGTCAAGAAGTAATGGGTCAACGCATGGAGTATGAAGCTCGTTGTCTCATAGATTTACTCAAAAAACAGGCAGAGCAAGGCCCAGTGCCAATGCACAATGCCTTTGAGGTGGCTGTACTTAATTCACTGTGGTGGATGATTGCTAGCAAGCGTTTCGAGCCCGATGATGCCAAACTCAAGGAAATTCTCTTTGTCGTTCACGAGGTTTTCAGGTAAAAAAGTCTTGCGCTGTAACATCTCATGCTAAGTACTGTTCAAACCTCTAACTTTTCTCATTAGCACTGACTCAATAGAAATCAATTAACACATCAATTTCGTCGTCGAATTTAATGAAATTCTATATCCAGAGTCAAAAGTACATTTTGCACCGAATTTAAGAGGTTGTAGCTCGCCTCTGAGCAATTGGTTTTCAGTCCGAGCCGCAGGCGAGGGTCGAAATAATCACTGGGAAGCGGGGAACCTCATGAAAGAGGTGCGAGTACTATTTAAAGCGATTTTGTAAATTTCCAAAGTTAGAGAAAAGAGCTAGATGACATTTTCGATTATGAAAGTAACGGAACTGCTTTCTTTATCCTGATATTCATTGAAGATCAAACTCAAATAAGTGAAAAAAATGTTTCCGATGAACACAGTTAATGTACTGCTTTGAAAGTATTATCATGAGACTGATCTTTTCAGATGTATTAAATGCCTCTTGGATGAAAAAATAACATCCTCGATGATTACATATCAACGATATTCTATAAATCTGTGTGACCTATGAAGTGGTCTTAGTTTGAATGACATAAATAACCCTTGGACTTTCGTCACAGATTGAACGATACGGTTGGGGGTGTCTTGTCACATTTGCCCTTGTTACGCTTCGTCCTGCCTGAATTATCTGGATACAATGAGCTCATATCGATGCTCCGCCGCTTTTGGAAGTTTTTCGACGACGAGATTGCCGACCATGAGCACACTCTAGATCAGCAGCAACAACAGTTACCACGCGATCTCATTGATGCTTTTCTTATAGAAATGAGGCAAGGATCTCGGGGTTCAGGATCGGAAACCATCTTCGACCGTAGGTATTAACGTTGAAATTGATTCTTAACGTAAAAAACGTTAAAACAGACAATTGTAGATTAGTGATTTAAAGCTGGCAATGACAGATTCATAACAAACGTATAAATAGAGTCTCTGACATCTCCCTCGTAGGGGTCTTTAACCTTTAACTAATATGAATTTATTCCAAGTCATAAAGATGCACTTCAAATTTCATGTTCAAGGTGAAAATCTGCTGATCTTGAGCTTGGACCTCTTCTTAGCTGGCACTAAAACCACCACAGACACTCTCGGCACAATGATCGCTTTTCTGACTCTGAATCCAAAATGGAAAGAAGAACTGCAGTATGAATTAGACAATGTCGTTGGCCGAGATAGAAGTCCTGTCTTGGCAGACATTCCGTTCCTCCCGAAGATTGAAGCTTTCATTGCCGAGGTAAAAACTTGAGAAAGATAGATTTCTCGCATTATCTGAACTGACTGATGACTTTTTAAAACTTTTCAGTCACAGAGATATCTGCTTTTGTCGCCATTGGCTATTCCACACAGAGCTATGAAAGATGTATTATTAGAAGGATACGTAATACCCAAGGTAATTCATTTCTTGTAGAGTATTGAATATACATACAAAGTGTCCCAGAAGTCAGCCCCTCCCCCTCTCAAAAATCGGAAATGGCTCCGGGTACCAGAAAGCCACCAAACACGTGTTTCCTGAACTCAATAGGAAAGGTCAAAAATGGACTCTGATTTGACCTTGAATTTGACCTTGATCTATTCCTGGAGGTCATATCAAATTTCTCAAATGAGAAATTCTATTTTTGACCCCAGATTCTAATAGGGCACAAAGTTTTACATCCTTGTGAATTTTTGCCAAATTTTTAGATGATCTGTAGGGGTCAATTCGGGGTTGAAAGTATGCGGACAGTGGTTCAACTCACCAGAGTTAGAGCGACAGTTAAGATTTGGGAGATTCATGTCAGAAAAGTTTCTCAGACTTACTTCGACCCTTGACCTATGATCTTGAGCATAATCTTGACTCTCATTAGAGGTCAGCTCGACTTTCAGTATGGTTGTCACAATTCGTCTTTTGGATCCTGAAAATGTGACGAGTTATCTAGTGTAGATAATAGTCTAATGATTTCGTGGATAACCACAATTCTCTGAATAGTAGTTCGACGTGCCAGAATTGAGGTAATAGTCTAGAATTAAGGAAGCTATTCTCAGAAAAACTGTTAAACACCGTTCGATCTTTGTCACATATTCAGGACCCAAAGTACGAATAGTAATAACCATACTGATAATCGAACTGACCCCTAATCGAAGTCAAGTTTATGTTCAAGGTCACAGTTCAAGAGTCAAAATGAGTCCGAGAAACTTTTCTGAGAGAAACCTTCCGAATCTAAACTATCGCTCTAGCTCTGGTGAATTAAACCACTGTCCAGATACTTTTAATCCCCAAATAACCCCAAGAGGTCATCTAAAACATTGGCAAAAAGTCCCATCTGGATATAAAATTTTGTGTTCTTCAGAATCCAAAGTCGAACATAGGGGTCCTTATTTGAAATATTTGGCTTGACCTCCATCAATGTTACGTTCAAGATCAAATGCGAGTCTATGCCTGAGCTTCCCCTCGATGTAAAAGACACTTGTTCCGAGGTTTTTGAATTACCGAAGTAATTTACGAGTTTTGAGGGGGGGGGGGGGGTGAGTTATGGGACACTCTGTACGCCCGTACGGACTTTGAATTCATCCAAAGTAGATGAATAAATTTATGTAACAAACATATCCTTCATTCTGGGCTTACTCCAATGTTTCGCTAGCTTTATATGTGCTGGCTTCTTTGGGGTCGTATAGAATACACATAAAATATTTAAGTACGTCTCTTCAACAAGAAGTACAATCCTTGGAATAATTCCAGAAACTAACCAAACTGTCGAGCCCTGAGTGATTGCCTTCATTGGGTCATCGAGCTGTCGTGGGTTCGACATAGCCGATAAGTTGACGCATACCGCGAAGGATGCATCAAACGATTATTTGTTGTCAAACATGGCATTTTCAGATAGTGATACGCGATGAGCCGCGTGCATATTAACCGCGTATTGCACCAGGCCACTCAAATTTCCAAAGCTTCTTTTCCACATATTCCTTTTCATTATTGAATGTATCAATCACATATTAAATACCCACAAACTCGCTCTTTCCGTGACCTTGACTCATCATCCACATCACAGTGGTACTAGTTGTGTTAAGAAAGGGGCAAACAGAAAAAACGAGATCAAAAGATCCACATATCAAAAAAAAGTAAATGCAATGGAAATTTTATAACTGAGGTGTAACACAGCTTCTTGCGCAGAATCAAAAGAAGAAGTGTGTTGTCACGTGGGTAGAGGCGCAGAGCAATAGTATATATAGGTTGTGTCTTTCATACTACCCCAAAGAGGCCAGTACATGCATGAGCTGGTCATACGTTGGCCTATATAAGCTAGAAATGATAGATCTGTCCGTTATACCCATGTGCTTTCGTACCTAGGACAAGGTAATACACGTTGGTTCAATTTGGGTTCATTAACGATGAGTAATGCTCTGAACGATGAAGAATACTCTTCCATGTTGTATCTGTTACGTACCAAACCCGAAATCGTACACTTCGCGAACGGTACAGCCGATTCTGTACCATTCGCGAATGGTCAACCACCATTTGTACCGGGCCCGATATTCCGGGTTTGGTACAGCAAAGTCTTATTGTACCATTCGCGAACTGTACAGCCACCTTGTACCGAGCTCGATTCCGAATCGCGCCATATGGCTCGGATCGTGTTTACAAATGAGAATTGTCTATAAATGATGATTAGCAAAATGATATGTATTTACGAGTTCAGCCCGAGTTCAGTCAAGTACAGGTAACGATCGCGCTTGCACATTGGATCCCGATAATACTATTCGTGATGAGTTCAACTCAAAATTAGATGCTCTTCGAACATCCGATAATTGTAAGTTCATAAAAAGTGAGACAAAATGACGAGACCTTGTGAAGCTAATTAGTGAAATTGAGAAGAAATCATTCAAGACCTCTCTGGAATACAGAAGATCGAAACAGTTTGACATATATATTGACTGTTGGCGATATTCCTCGTCTGATCTTTCCAATGAAAATAGCACTGTAAGAAGGAATGCTCAAAGTCGGTAAAAAATCGTAATAAATCATAACAAACCCTCTAACCTTGTCACGTTAATATTTAGACAATGAGACTGATTTTGAGGATTTCTTCTTACAGTGAGACGACGAAGTGAGATATTACGTAGAAAAATCCGAAACCTACGGTATACTGATGAAGTATATCAGACGAAGATAGATTCATAATCAAAGTGGGCATGGCGGTGTCCACACGATGTATTATGTCATCAAAACAAGATACGCGAACATACCCCGTGCAGTGATTCTAATGTTTATAAAACTGTGTGTCACGTGTGTAAGAATATTCTGTTTTACTTTTTATGATATCACAACTATCGGATGTTTCAAGAACATCTAATTTTGAGTTGAACTCATCACGAATAGTATCATCGGGATGCATTGTGCAAGCTCGACCGTTACATGTACTTGACTGAACTCGTCAGTACATATCATTTTAAACGCTAATCACCATTTACACACAATTCTCATTTGTCAACACGTTCCGAGCCATATGGCACAATTCGGAATCGAGCTCGGTACAACGCGGCTATACAGTCCGCGAATTATGGTACAAGACTCAGGGTACCTATTGAAGTAAAAATTTTGCAATTCGCACGGCGCAACGCGCGCGCGAAATTTTTTCTCGCGGGTGTAAAATGATTATCGATTTTATGTGGCGACCACGAAAATTGTCTGCTGAGCATTGTTTTGATTGAGTTGCATAACCCCCCACCGCGTGTTCTACCAATTATACTAGATATGTTTTTCGTTTACCAGCCTGGTGATAATGATCCACAAAAATCCGTAGACGTAAATACCTTCAATAGCTCCTGTAGAGTCATGCTGGTCCCCAAGTCTTGAAATCAAAACTTAATGTTTCTTTGAAACGGCTCTTGGGTATCATGTAATTTTGTTGAGGTGCAGATTGGCGCGTTGATATACGCAATATGCATGTCACGATCATTACCTTTTGTGCAATATGACTCTACTCGATAAAACCAAAATATGATTTTACTAGGGTATCTTGATAACTTCTGTAATCATGCCTTCTTCCCTCAAAATTTGCTCAAGTTCAAACTATGATTCTTGGGTATTAAGCTACATATCAGCCAACTAAACTAATTTTAGATGGATCATCAATTCAGAGAGTCAGCAGATATCTCCAGGGATTCAGGCAGCTTCGGGAGGAAAATTTTAGATCTACCTAAGATTAGTGTGAGAATCAGACATGAATTATTAGTTGCCTAATGTGTAGTTCAATCTCTAAATTCACGCCAATGTTGAGGAAGGGAGAATTGATGTTGAGAGTGATTAAAATACTTTAGTAGAATCATATTTTAGTTCTACCTATTAGTAAAGTCATATTGCCCAAAAGCTGATTGATCCATGCGTATTGCGTATCAACTCATCAATCTGCAACTCAACGAAATCACATGCATGACACCTAAGAGCCGTTTCAAAGAAACATTAAGTTTTGATTTCAAGACTTGGGGACCAGCATGACTTCACAGAAGCTATTGAAGGTACATACGTCTACGGATTTTTGTGAATCATTATCACTAGGCTGGTGATCACGAAAACATATCTAGTAATAAGCAGAAGAGCACGCGGCGAGGGATTATGCAGCTGGATCAAAACAATGTTCAGCAGACGATTTCCGTGGTCGCTACATAATTTCAATAATCATTTTACACCCGCGAGAAAAAATTTCGCGCGCGGGCTGCGCCATGCGAATCGCGAAATTTTTACTTCAATAGGTACACTGCTGTACCAAACCCGGAATATCGGGCTCGGTACAAATGGTGGTGTACCATTCGCGAATGGTACAGAATCAGCTGTACCGTTCGCGAAGTGTACGATTTCGGGTTTGGTACGTAACATATCCGTCCATTATTATGATGCGATTAGAGGTTGATGGGATGAAATTCTGTCTCAAAAATCGTTCATTACTTTGTTAAGGATACAACCATTGTGCTAAACTTCCACTCTGTTCACACTGATGATCATCATTGGGATAATCCAGAAGAGTTCAGACCAGAGCGATTTCTAGATGAAAGCGGCAGATACCAGCACAATAATTCTTCAATTCCGTTCGGCCTCGGTAAGAATAATACATTTGTATCTCAATGAGTCCTCTTTACTTCCAACTTTGTCCTCCGCATGATTTTTGATCTCAATATTGATCGACGTTGTAAGAATGGAAAAGATACTGAAGATTAACATAATATCGAGGTTCTTATCTTCCTTCTTATTTGGTCTTCAAATCTAGCCCGAGAGTAGAAATTTTTTGCCATCTTCGATGGTATCAACCGTACTTGCACTGTATTTTCGATCCTCTGTTTTTTCACGAAACCATTTTAATTGAATTTTCGAATCTAGAGTCCATTATCGGAATGATTTATTCAATTTGATTCTGGAATTGAACCGACCAGTAAAGAGGGAGTGGTTCTCTCAATATTATCAAGTCACGATCATCAATTCGAGAGTCATGGATGAGATCTGAAATCTTGGTATCAATCTAGCCATTCTAAACGACGAGAAAAATGTTGTCAAATATGCGTAGTCAAGTCGGATTTGCACCTGATTTCCACACTTCTAGAATATGTTAATAAAAACAGAGTGCTCCATATCAAAATAATTTGACCCGTTAGTACTCTTACCAGACCATATTGTATCTCACCAACGATACATTAAGGTTATTATGTATAATTAATATCAGTTCTCGATGCAGATCACGCGTGTTTCGTGTTTTCGTCTTCTTCTCCATATTCCTCCAAGAATCTTCACTCAATCTAGATCTTGTAAGAATCAGAATTTTTGTATTGATAGCAAGATGTCATCTTTTATTATTTATATTAGATTTTCCGCATTATTGAGATCTTCATTCCCAATTGCAAACAAAACATTGCAAAAATGAGATTATTGTCAATACCTCGGCTAACTGATTTTTCACGAAAAAATAGCCGTGAAACGTCACATTGATCTCTTACATTTCACAGGAAAAAGACGCTGCCTTGGAGAAGGCTTGGCTAGGTGGTCATTATTCCTGCTTCTCACTCATGTCCTCCATCATTTCGATTTCCAGTCAAGTGACGGTTCTCCGAGTCCTGAGATCCTCGGCCAAGATGGCTTCACAATATCCCCTCGGCCGTATTATTTGACTTTAAAAGTGCGCGACTAAGCCAGAGCAGTCATGCGGACAAGATGTTGCAATACTTTCTGAAGAGATGAACTATGAACTAAATTTTTCTAAACTATATAGTCTTCCTCGTAACCTTACGAAAAAACAGTCAGATTCTCCTCTGTGACGAGGGATGTCGAGAGGATTTGATCTCTCCCATTATAAATTGGTAGAGCTAAACGGTGAGCCCCAGGTGCTCACTAATAGCTTAGTGTCAGTGTCACGAACTTTATAGATGTATACCATGCTAGAAAAATCAAAATCTCAGCGTTTCTACCTTACTGTGTCAGATCATTATTGAAATAAATTTTCCATTGTCGATGCAAGGAGGGTTTGCTTGCCGGATTTAGTTTGTTATTGGCCTGATTTTGTTATGAGATTGTAAAATACCCGGTCAATCACGTATTTCCTCTATTGGCAAAATCTCTGGTCTAGTGTTTGTTTTTACATTTTGCAAGCCTGAAATTTGGCAATTGAATTAAATCCTGCATAAAGTTGACTTGTACCCCAACAAAAAGTATTGTATTGCCTGAGGTGGGTGAGCAGCAAGTCTTTGTTATGAATTCGCTGTATTATTCTCAAAATTGTTAGAATTGAATAATACATTTGAAATCATGCTTTTGCTCAATTGATGAACCGATTTATTCATCTGTGTTCATTTTATTTCTTTGATGCAACACAGGATTCGATGAACTTTCATGAAGGCGAATAATTTATCACATATATCGTTAAATACACATTCTTTTGATACAATTACACGATGGTCTTTAATTTTCCAAAAGCAAATTATAATTATTCTGTTCATGTTTCTCACTAATATTCATATTTTTGATGTTTTTATATCATTTCTCGATCATAAGACCTACCATGACCCAACGTAGGCTGGAAATTTATCAACTTCATCCACAAGACCACATCCACATCTATTCTGTCAATCAGCTTATTAAATGTTGCATGTGAAAGGAATATGTTACGACCCAAGCAGAGAGCTTGGGATAACAAATATATTCAAGTTCGCGTAGAACAATTTACGGGCGGACTGCCCAGTGTGACGCCATAGGTGATTGCCCTCGTTTGTCAATCACTCTGTCGTCGGTTCTGCAAAACCGATCGCTCGATCCATACCGTGAGGAATGCATCGCGCAATCACGTTTTGCTGACCTTTGCACTTTTACACTGTGCGACACGCGACGAGTCGAGGGCATATAAGCCACGACTCGCGCGCGCGCGCCGCATCAGACCGCTTGGGGACTCCCATTTCGGGAGTGCCCATCACTCACTCTCGAATCACACAGTTATTATACTCGTCAATTCATTCAATAACATATTTTTCGATCTATATTACGTGAGTCTTCAATTGTCGCCGACACCCCACGTCACAGTGGTGCTAGGTGTGGTAGACCAAGTGCAGTTTCACGAACACACCATGTAACAGTGGTGCTAGGTGTGGTAGACTAAGTGCAAATTTCGCGAGATCAATCGCGAAAAAAGGGCTCGTTTGAGTGAAGAAGACGGTACCAGAACTGTACATCTACCATCCTGCAGACGCTCTGAGAGAGGAGTAATCCATCCAGCCTGGAGCTTGCCCAGCAACATTGGGTAGCACAAACTAGCCAACAACATCAGGCAGCGTCCAGCAGCAGCATCAACAAGGGTAAAGCAAAATAGAAGGAACGAGCCATCGACAGCCGACTCTACGCCACAACGTCATCTTTATCGCGCGTCACATCCGATGGCCATCAAGGAAATACAGACACCGAAAGATGTAAAGAACATTTGAGTTATCAAATGTTGTAAAAGGATGACTCGCGTGTCAAATCAGTAGACATTTTCCATGGTTATCATGTTGATAATAATTGAATCTGACTCATTGGGTATATTTATGTATAGACGGAGCGGAAACGGCCTTGTATTAAGAGAGTGACGGAGAAAAATAGATTCACTGGGGAAAATAGTGATAAAATAAAGAGTTGGGACAGTAAGGTCCATATTGTGCAGTCTTCCCGTAAAAACAGAGCCTTTGATGTACAGGTTGGGATTTTCTCGTGAGGCACGGTGTCGGAATATATGTAAAAGCCTACGGACAGATGAATATAAAGACCCCTTTGAATCCGAAGAGAATTATCGAATGTTTAAAGTAGAAACCTCATGATAGGCCGTTCAAGAGAATTTATAAGGAATGAGCCCCATTTGAGTGTTCTTCACACTAGATATTGGAATTTCATCGAGTAAGAAACAACTGAAACAATGGAGATGTCTATTGAAACGATCAAAATGACAGAGTTTAATGGAATTGATGAAGCGTTCCAAACGCTAGTACCCGTTTTCGTTTGGGTCTATGGACCTAAGGAAATTTTGGATACCCATATTACTCAAACGATAGAGTCGATAAAGTCATATTGCTCGAATAACAGATATGATCGGTATTATTTAGCAGATCTTTCCTATGAGAAAGCAAAGAAAGAGAGTTACAATCATCCGAACGGAGATGAATTGATGAAGAAATTTTATGTAAAAGTATTGAGTATACTCATGCGAATTCGTTCTATGTCTGATGCTGAGGACCAGCTCCTCCATGTGGAATATCTGAAAGACCAATTTTGCGAAAGTATTCTCCGCTCATACAATGAACCGGATGCAAGGTTGAGATTAAAAGAAAAGGAAGGAAAAAATGTGCATTTAATACATGAGATCAATAAATAGCCAATTACAGAAAGTTAGCGCCGAAATTGAAGAAATTCCTAGCGGTTTTGACAGGGCAAGCGAAATTAGTCAAACAAGGATAGACCAGTTATTACAAAAATTAGAGGGAAAGTTGGAAAACCATGGAAAATGGAAATTTAGCTTTGATAAAATCGAAAGCCTATGGGGTACCGTTTCCAAGCCCAATAATCACATTCCCCAATCCAAGAATATTATTTCGGAATCAAAAAATTCCAGACCGGTAAATTTATCTACGAAATAAAGTCACAATCATACACAATGTTTACCAATTAATCGCCATTCCCAAGTCCAATATCCTCAAACTCATTATCATGCAACACAGATGACGTTCGCCCCATACCGAAACTCGCAGATTAATTTCTTTGAGTTGTCAGAAAATAGACGGGCAAAATTGTTACCAGAAAGGATAAATAGCCACCGGAGAAACATTCTGTTCACTTGTAACAGTAGAGTCAAGAAAGTGAGACGAAATACTTTGCTCGGCGGCAACAAACGAGCATGGCGCACTCGGGCGATGGAATTGATTCATGAATACCTTGGAGAAATATTGTTATTGATGAGCTTTCCGTCCCTTTTCAAATATAAGATAAACAATGGAGAAGTAGTGAGTCGAGACTTATTCCAGTATTTTCTTGGGAAGATCAATTTGAGTAACACTCCATTTTCTATTCATGGAAGAACCTTCAAATCTGCCGTAGAAAAGTCCAAAGCTCACGAGCTAGAATCACTTGAAAATCGTTATGAACTTGATTCACTTTTCGAAACAGCAAAATGCTCTGAACTGATCAACCCATTGCATGATGATGCAGTAAATGTTTCATCTATCACAGTTAGAAACGATTCAAGAATGTGTAAAGTCAGCCAGACGGCAAGGAAAAGCAAGAGAAGTGAGCAATCGCAAAAGGTAGAGAGAAACACTGATGTAGAAACGTGCGATCCTTGTACAGCAGATGACAGCCTCTCATCTATTTCATATAGTCCACCAACCAGGCCGTACCCGCCACGAGGGATATCGCGCCGAACGTACATTTAATCGTTGTGCCCGCGTATTTCTTCGCAAATTTACTCTCGATATCCTTAACCTTTTTCAAACTGCCGGGCGACACAGACTCTAGAGCGGGTACGTCCAGATCCGGGTGTACGGTTTTCGCCCGAGCTCTGAACTCGTCTACGTGTTTCAAATGCAGATCGGGCGTTTGTTCCACCATCAATTCCAGAGATTTGATCTCGCGAGCGGTCACTTTTTGAGCCGGATTGGAAATCTTGACCAGAGCTCCGAGATCGGCTCGTTTCATCAAGCGCACAAACTCGCCCATGGTCGTCGAATCTCCGACGTAAACGACGCCGCGTTCGAAACGTATCATGCCGCGTTTGGCAATGTCCCCGACGCAATCATCGAGTACTCGAACGCCGCTGAAGGGGGCGCGCGAAGATTCGAGGAAATGAGCGTTGAGTTTGCCGACGGCGGATTTACCCTCTCGGAACAGTTTGGCGATGGTTTCGACGAAAGATTTCAGTTTTATATGCATGATCGACTTTATTGTAAATCGTGTACAACATGAACAGAAACGTTAACAATACTATGAAACACACATCGTACATATTTTTTTCAACTATCTATTGATCCAACGACGTTGTCGCCGTCATCTCCTTCCGCTACGCTCTCGAGTCCGTTATCCTCGTGGAACTTGTCCAGCAGTTTTTGCTCCTCGCGCGTATCGTGATTGTCTATTTTATTTTTATAAATCTTTTCGGCTTTGTTCTCGGCGACGAAGTAATTCTTGATGTACAGGTTCGTTTTGAACGATTTCTTGTTGTTGCCGAACAGAACGATCGAGGGCACGATCGTCCAAACGTGCTTGTTGTTGAAATCCAAAGTGCCCAAGACGGCTTTGATCGAATCCTCGTCCATATCCAACATGTTCGACGTGATCTGCGTATTGATCTGGAGCCAATTGTTGGACGATCTGTAGCGCGTACGCTCGTAACCGATAGACTTCTCGACGACGCTCAACAGAGTCTCGCATTCGTCCGTGTAAATGTAAGAGTATTGATTGTTCTCACTCGTAACGTGCGCTTGCGTCAGAGTCGTCAAGATTGGCGGGTTGAACACGATCTCCACCGCGTTCAGAGGCGTCCTTTTCTTTTTCTCGCGATCGGTCACGCTGCAGCTCATTATACGCGGTCCCGCCGCGACTATCTTCATACTCCGGTGCGCCAACAAAGCCGGCGTAACGGTCTTGACGTACGGCCTCAGATCCAGAACCGCCGAGCACTCTTTGAAGAATCTGTTATCCAACAACGGGTGTTTCTTCAGCAACTCGTTCTCCGTCTTTTCGTCGAGGCCGTCTTCGGTGGCGGTAGCGGCGGCACCGCTCGTAGTAGCCGTCGCCGCTTCTTCACCTTTCTCCGTACGATATTTCTTCGTTACGTTGCGAGAGTCGGAATTTATCTTTCTGCGTACGGCTACACGGGGAGCCAGAGATTTCATCGGCGAGCGATCGCTACGCGACTCGACGTTCAAACTCAAAACGTCTTTCGGAGAGGGTTTGTTCAGCGCCATCAAGATGAGAAAGTACAAGTACGAATCCAAATCCTGGTACTTGGAAATGTCCTCAAATTTGCTCAGATAACAACTCAGTATCAATCTGGTGCGGAGCACGTGATCCGACATCATGAGTCTCGAGTACAAGAGAATAGTCGAATAACTTTGCACATCGTGCAGATGGAGACTCTCCAACAGATCCATCAGAAGTCTGTCGTCTTTTTCGGAAATCTCCACTTCTTGGGTCATCGTTTCGTTCCATTTTTTAGCGTCCGGATCGATATTGCCGAACACGACCATCTCTTTGTCGTCGTACTCCATCGACATATTCAACGAAGTCTGTCCCCGTAGAGCTTGAGCTATACTCAAAACGCCGCTCTCGGTCATGTCGGCTGCCACCCCGTCGATCGCTGCCGGTGCCGGATTCCCGTTTGTACGTCCCGAAACCGTCGCGCAGAACGGCACGTCCAGGTCGGCGTTGTCCAGAGCCATGCCGGTGATAAATCTCGAAAAGTTACTCGCGAGCGACG
This sequence comes from Eretmocerus hayati, assembly GCA_029851415.1. Lineage (NCBI taxonomy): Eukaryota > Metazoa > Arthropoda > Insecta > Hymenoptera > Aphelinidae > Eretmocerus > Eretmocerus hayati. The sequence continues at coordinate 97,478,596 of CM056744.1, forward strand.
GTAGGTTTCGCGCGAAAGAGAATTTTATAAATACGTATTCCGAGCGTATACAGAAGGAATTCTTGAGCTATCTGGGCGCGGGTATGGGACGAGAGATCAAAAGCAAACTGCTGAATGAGACTCTCGCCGCGACTTTCGACTTTATATACACCCTCCAAAGAACTTTCCGACTCTCCGTGGACAAATTACCGACGCTCCCCAATAATTACGGTTTCGCTTGGTCGACTCTCTTCTGGGAGTGGTTACACGATGACGGCTCGAATTCGAATTGATTCGAATTCGTCGGTCAAATCCCCCAAATATGGGCCGGAATCCGGCGTATAGTCGCCGGGTTTACCCTCTTCCGACCATATTACAGAGTCGGTGTCCCAGTAGAGGGCGCGACGTCCAAGTTTGTCCAAGTGTTCATACAATTTCACCCGCGCTTGAGCCGTTACAAACGCCGCAATCACAACATTCGTTATACTCGACGGTTCGAGAGCTTCAATTTTGTGTACATATGATACTTACAATAACACTTTATCATTGACTGGGAGAATTCCCGTAATCTCTAATTCAGGGCTGGTGAATAGCTCCATAAAATGCTCTTGCGTATTCACAACTTCCGTCTTGGTGAGATTATTTCTTCGTCCGAATTTTCCCCACAGATCAGTCAGCATTTGCTAAGCAATCGATCGCGTGCCGGGATTTTATTTGATCCTTGCGGGATCGAGTTTTACATTTTCAACACGCTCATAATCAGAGATATATTTTGCCTTTGATTCCTCATCGGTACAATCAACGGGGAAGCCACTCGATTCTTGCATGAATTTCAAAAATTTCTCAATATATCCTGCAAAAATTCCTTCCAATTTTGTTTCCGGTGAGAATTGAGTGGTTTCATAGGCCCAAATCTCATGTACAGCTGTTATTTTGTAGCCTTTCTCTACCGCGAGATTGAGCTCTATGGACACCCAAACGCTCTCGAGTTCTCTTTCTTTGGGTCCGTGGGGGCAAAAATCATTCATCATTTCCTCGCAACATACTCTGCACAGAGGAAAAAGTAATTTATCGTGCATCCTGAATGGCAAAACTGCATGATACAGATCAGAAGGTGGTAAAACAGTGCAAAATATGAGACCTTTGACTTTCAAAATATCCAAGTCTTTGCCAAGAACTTCTTCGCATTCTTCCTGACCAACGTAAATAGTTAGATGCCCGACAGGAAATTCGCCGGATTTGCATATTTTTGGGTACATTGAACAAAAATCGTAATATTTTGATTTTATTCTCCCGGATGGATCGAGTTCAACCACTTTCACAGAATTACCCGTCCGGCCGCCACAAAATGCAATGCGTTGATCTAATCGCGGACGTTTGAGATCTGCTGCATGTGCCTTCAAGAATTCAGAGAGTTCGCTGTTATTCTCTTTCTCGCGCTTAAAGTCGCATTCCCACTTTTCAATCAAAATATACCCAAAAGACGAAACTCTCTCGGATATGTTATTCGTTCGGGAAAGCCGGTCATCCATCGTTTCATTGGAAGTAATAATCTCGTCTCTGTTGACTATATTGCACTTAGGGCATCCGTGCCAATAACAGCCGTGAAATTGAAAAACGTATTTTTCATTCGTTTCTGGATTTTCATAATATCCATCGACCACATACCCCTCTTTGATTCGATACTCTTTTGAATTTTCTGCCTGTATGATATCGATTCCCCTCGAATATTTTTCCCACAATAGCCATTCGATAGCGACGCGCGACTGATTGTTCGCTCTGCGGTAACCACCGGCAGGGATGATTCCGATTGTATCTTTCTCTAGAAAATTCAGACGAAAAACTTTCATACATGCACCGGCAATCGTGACGCTCTCAAATGGATTCACATTCCCCACCTCGACGAGCAACTTTCTGAATTCTAAACAAGATCTGCGAAGGATGTCAACATCTGTCCGACAATACTCTACTATTTCCTTTTGAAAATCATAAATGTACTCGCTCAGCACCGTATCTTCGTGCCATTTCAAAAACTCTTCACGATCAGTTTCAGACATGGTGTCGGGTGAATAGAATTCTACTCCGGGCATTGCTCCCCGATAATTCTGATTATCCTTCGTGTTAAATTTATGCGAGAAAATACCTTTGAATATATCCGAGAATCCGAAGGCTTTCGGTAGAGCTTTCAATGGCAACTGAAAAAAATTGATACTGTCTAGGAAAGTCGTAGATCCGACTTTCATTGACATTATCTGAGTGCCCTTCATGATCAGCTCCGGCTGATTGCCATTTTCAACCAGATAATTCAGCAAAAATTGTCCGTCATACCCTTTACTGAAATGTGCTAAGCAAATTATATTCTTGAAAGCTGTGGACTCTCGAATTACCAAATCGAGCAACTGTTTCACGGGATCAATTTTAAATGTATACTCATGCACACCACACGTATAGCATATCTTTTTTGGCTCCCATTTGTCCATACAATCTGTACACACTTGTTGGGCTATGCCCAGGACAGGCACATGTTTTTTCACGCTCTTATCACCCTCCATTTCCTCATCCTGTCTACACTCATAATCATAAAATACGTACATCGTTTTTTTACTCGACGGATTCGTTTGATCGTTATTACCTTTTAATTTTCAACGGTGACATGAAACATAAATGATTGAAAGGTCTCTTGCAATTACAAATTTTACAAAATGCATGACCGCATTCGTGTATCTTGTCTTTTGAGGTGAGTTTGACAATTTTTGAGCATTTATCACAAAAGTATACAACTTCGCAGATGCTTAGCTGCTTTTTATCAATAGTCATATAGGAACCAGCTCTCAAATGCCTATCAAAGCATTCTTGACCATAAAAATTTCTTCGGCATTTTTCGCATTTCACTACTACTGAATTGTCGCACTGTGGGGTTTCGAAACAAGAGGGGCATTTATTAGAACATCTGTGATCATGTTCATAGCGGTAGGATTTATTGCATGGAATACAAAAGCCTTGACTGCCAGAAGCTTGTAACATGTTCAAAATAGGCTTGTAATGCTTCATACGAGGCATATAAACTACTCTAATTGTGCGTGGAATGCATCCTTTCAAACCGACAACAATGTTGGAACCATCAAATATTGGTCTATCACCACGACCTAATCCTTTGAAATTATAAACGACGAGAGCAGTGCCGTCGTTTGCGAGTAAATTTTGAAATTGTCCAATCTGTTCTAAGCCACATCCTCTCCGTGGAATTCTGACGCCGGCATTTCTAATGAGTTTATCAGCCATTTTTGATTGATATTTACTTCTATAACGGCGAATCTTATTCCACTCGATGTGTAGGGTGTTGTTTTTTCCACGCTCTTTTCCTCGTCTGCTATGCACTAAGGCGACTACGATGGCTCTAGGTAGGCACTTATTGTCATCGTTCCTCATAGACATAGAAGTATAGACTGCTGGTCCCGTATACTTGCCGTTGTCATCGAAGCATAGACCTTTGCGTGAGAGTGAGTGAGACGGCATGCTCCAAGGCGCACGCTTTTAACACGCGATTCCTATGTTGCTTCTCTCTCACTCTCATTGGGGAGCCTCGATGTCAACGGCAAAGATATGGGACCGGCAGTCTATACTTCTATGTCTATGTCGTTCCTTACACGTAAGATAGACCTTTAAAAACGTTTTCGTGTGACAATCGAATTCGGCGTCCTCCTCGCGGTACTCTGACTATTGCTGTATGCAATGTGGTTGGCGTGTCTAGAGTCAACACGGTATTACTTTGAATGGCTCGATAAATTATTCCCCACAGATCGTCGAAATAAAAACCTCTAACTTCTCGAAAGGACATCCACAGACTACCACGAGACAGGACTCGTGCCAAAAAAGATATACCTATATAGTCATCTGCAAAGCACTCCAGAGTAATATAAGTGTGTATATTGCGAATTGCGCTTTCCAGCCATATCATGGCACTTACGCTAGAATTGTTCGGTCGCAGTAATTGGAGAGTCACTCGTCTCCCTCTCATTCGGAATCGCCTGTAGAATCTTGTCGTCTCGTCGACGACTGCGAAACGTTCTCCTGGAGGCAGGATCTCCAAGAAAGGCTCGTTGACGTTTGGCTCGGCATCTTCGCCTGCTAATAAATTGGCTCTTCCGGGACCAATTTGGAGAATCTCATTATCTGTCAAAAATGCGCCAATACTTTCAAAATCTAATATTTTACGAGTGATTTGGTGGAAATTTTATCTCTAACTCAGAATTTTAATGAAGTTCTTTACTTGTACTCTGGATCAATTGAAAACGTATAAATTTTGTAGAGAAACAATTTTTACAGAATGAAATATCTAAGAGTGAAATTCATTGAAACTACGATCCGCGTAATCATTGGAAGGGAAGCATGCAAATGATTGCAAAATTCAGATAAATATCAGACGTTTATTCGAGCGCTATGACACTAGCCTCAGAATTTTGTGAATTATCAATGTTTATGATCACTTCAGTTTCGTCATGACAAAATTGAGGGTCACAGTGATAAACCAACTCACTATTATTGGAAATCAATTTGCATCCGGGGCTCTCGCTGGGGCTGGAAATCAATACATCTGAGCTACACCCTGGAGCATCGCCATTATTTGGCGCCAATGCCGGAGGATTGGGATTGTGATGCTGAATTTGGCGATTCTCGGCATCTTCACAGCCTTGTTCAAGTTTTTTGAACTTAGTTACATCGATAGGTTGACTTAATTTCGCATCACTGATTATTTTTGGAGCTGGGCAGAACGCTCGTGATGGACCAGCTTGAGCAGCTTCCATTTCTGGATTTTCGAAAATATCGGGTTGCGAGTTGGGTATAATATCGTCTGATACGTCGCTATATGGCGACTCTGGAAAACGATATAACTACGTTAGATGAGCCATATCTAGGTCTCATAAATCATAACAAGATAAAATGCTTACCGGGGATTATGCGCTCGTATGATATTTCATCTCCGGATTGCTCGGTGTCGCTCTTTTTGACTCCTTCAGATTCGACTTCGACCAACAACTGAGAACCATTTGAAAATTCGAGAATCAATAGTAAATATCACTGTGTTCTCCCCGCGTGCGTGTGCGTGTATGCGTGTGCGTGTATGCTCACGTGAGCGCGCGTGAAAATGAATCGTGTGCATCGAAATAGCTAAATAATACACTCACCCATATCGTGTTCAGATATAGCACGCTCGGCAAGAAGGGTATCGGCACACGGTCCTTGTACCGCTGCAATAGTAGCCTCTGATTCAGCATGATCAAGACTGTCGTGAGCTTTACCTTGCTCGCAAGCTTCACCTTGTTCAGCTGTAGCAGCGCAAGCACACAGGCTATCGTCTTCTTTCATTTCTGGACACCCATAAAATCGCTCGTTAGATCAGGACTATTGATTCAAACCATGGGCCTATAAACATTGTACTTACGTTCAAGTGCTTTGGTTATCCGAGACGCTATTAGCGACCCTGCCATACCGCATGATATCACGACGTCTTGAACGACACATAAGCACTCACTATAGTCAAAAATCCCTTTTTTCAAGGCCTTGTCGAGTTCCCAGATGGGAAGATCTTCGATTAGATGTCTCAATTTACTGCGAAGCACGTGTTCAGGAAAAAGTTTTAGCTCGTTGCCATCACTCTGCGCTCTCCTTCTATACCGGATCATGCATCATTTTAAGATTTCTGTCACAAGCACGATACACTTGATCAGCTGGGCCTTCATTTTATTATTTAGCACGAGCGATGTATACTCTTTCGATCGGTAAGTCAAACTGCAGAAGCAATGAGACTCAAAGTGTGAATCGCACAGGATAGTTTCGGCTACTTAAATTTTGCGTCAAGCGGCCGGCTAGAATCAGCACTTTTGATGGCCTGACATTCGCTCCGCTATGCATGTATGCTTCCTTTTTATGTTAACGTCGAGCAAACACTAAACATCAGCATTTTTGACGCACCAAGTTTTGCGCAGGGATGCATCGTATGTTTCCAAAAACTTGGAATCCAGAGCGCATCAAATATTAGTGCTTCGCTACCATTTGCAGCTACTCGAACATAAAGGAGAGTCAGTCTCAAAGTTTCCGTGTGAAAATAAAATCATCTCGGAAATAATGAAGTCGGTACTCATACAGTGTATCTTGCGTCTTCACGCACTGTTACAAGGAACTGTGCTAAAGTATAGCAGCATCACATTACATGAATCACAGCTATCCAGTCTCGAAGTGATAACTCTGAGAAGAAAGCTGCGGAATTATATAACACACCTGCCAATGGATCAACTCTGCATATCAAATATGCGTAATATTTTCTGCAAGTTATATACCATGGAAATACTGGTGGATGTATTGTGTGAGTTTAGTTTGGATCGGAAGCCGATGTGTGCGGAGATTATGAGTGAATGGCGATGTAAGTATGGTGAAATTTGAGATCATTACCATTCCATCTATTAGTATGTTTAAAAATATATTATTCATCCTCAGCTATGGACAAAGCCAGAAAAGAAGAGCGAGAGCGAATTCGAATGGAAGATTCAATTACTCAGAGTTTGGCCCCAAGTTTAGATCTTGCAGGTATGGAGTTCAAATTAAAATTTATTTCATGGTTGGATCCAGCATGAGGCATTGAATAATCAAATATTATTTCCAGTGCTCAAGCGTCTGAGGAAAGGGTCGCATAGAAACCCGTGCAATGACCCTCAATGCCACGGCTATCCGTTGTATAAGCGGACACTAGCAGGGAGGGCTATGAATGAGCTACTTCGCCGACTATTATATGCCCAATTAGAAAACAGTCGTGACGAATACGCTAGATTCAGAGCGACCTTCGAAGTGCTACGGAAAAGGATGATCATACCCCTCGATGACCATCACGTGGTATTATTGCTTGTTCCTCAATATAAGGTATGTTTGAATTGTACTTATACGGAATCGCGACGTAATTTCGGGAAAAAATTCTTACCAACGGAGGTTCCATGTAGTGTTGATTGTCAAAACAGACAATTGGTAAAACTACCTTCTGATAGATTTGACGATTTACCAGATGTCTATCAGATCAAGGCTTCATTCACTGAATTAATAGACATTATAGAGATGAATAATGTTTTAAAATTACGACTTACAACTTTCCGTCCTAGTTTAAGGAGAGACCAATTTTATGAGAATGAAATTATATGCAACCATCAAAAATATAAAGACCAATGGGAATCATGGGTTGAATAATGTACAAATAATCATCTACCGAGGGAAAAATCTTAAGAGATAATGTGATAGGAAAATGAAAATGATCGTGCGATTGTAAAGGATGAATTTATATTTATCGATATATTTGATTGAGTCCTGTGTTGCACGAGAAAAATAAAATGCACACAGATGAATAAATTGGAGAAAATAAAACGATATTCTTCATTCAAACTGATCACCTTCATCCACCATATTCCAAGTTTTTCAACATCAAATATTCATCAAATGAGCAAAAACTATCATCTCAGAATTTAATTTGAATCGAAACATTTTAAAATTATTTTCAACGAATGGTCATCAGCATATTATTCATCGTTCCTCGAATACACAGTTAGATGCATATAAATTTCTAGTATAAAATGCTTACGCATCATTCAGATGCATTCGTGAATACCCGCTATAGAGCAAATGATAGCGCGAGTATTACGAGTAAAACATATGATAGTGTAATACTATGAGCGATTACGCGCACACACTCATATACGGATCACACATATAGCTATCCCCACCATATACGCGAGAGCCACCGAAATTCAAGCACCAGGCAGAGGCTATAGCGCAAGGTGACAAAAGAGTGGGGAAGAGTGGGGGTGGCTGTATGCCCATAGTGAGAGGTATCTACTGACGCGTTAGCGAGCTCGGTGACCGGTACGACGCTCGTAGTCGTTGGCGTTTCTGTCGACACGTTAACGGACACCTCGCTCAGTACTATTTCGGTCGTAGGCGTTTCTGTGGACGCGCCAGCGAACGCGGTGATCTGTACGCTCGTAGTCGTAGGCGTTTCTGTCGACACGTTAGCGAACGTCTCGCTCGGTACGATTTCAGTTGTAGAGATCTCGTCAGACCAGTTAGCGAACGCGGTGACCGGTACGCTCGTAGTCGTTGGCGTTTCTGTTGACACGTTAGCGGACGCCTCGCTCGTCGTCGTAGGCGTTCCTGTGGACGCGTTAGCGAACGCCTCGCTTGGTACGATTTCGATCGTAGGTGTTTCTGTCGTCGTCGTCATCGTCATGTTAGCGAACGTTGTGCTGGGTACAAGCTCGGTCGTGGTAGACGATGCTCCTGTTGAATAATCTTCAGTATTTTCGACCGCGCGCTCCGTCATCGACGATGTTTCGGTCGCGTTCGTCGAGTTTTCGGCGAATTGTGGACTCGGCGTTGTTTGCGTGTCTTTGACGCTCGTGTAGGAGTCTGAAAAAAAGATCATTGATATACGTGTATGTTTCTATCGTGTATTGTTACGAACTCGCGCGATCATCACTCACCTGTTACCGCACGCTCCTTCACGATCGTTACTCCCTGTAAATTACTCTGTGAGGATGTCTCGTTGTGAGTTTTCCGGGTCGTTTTTGTGTTTTGAGTTAGTTTTCCTTCTTGTGTGTAAGTTTGTGTGTGTGTGTTTTCTTTTCTAGCCGGATCAAGCAGTGCGAGTTGCCGTCGGGGCCGATCTGCCCGGGGGTTTGCCCGGCCGCCCACTACGCGCCTCCCATACCCTAGGATCGGCTGTGGGACCATCGGCGACCCTGTCCGGGTCGCCTATCATGATGACCGATCTTCCGATGGGATGGACGAGGAGGTCCCATGTCCCAGGTGTCACCAGGTTCGTATTTTCTTGTATTTTCATCTCTTCTTCATTTCTCTTTCTCTTCTCCATTTTTCTTTCTCTTATTTCTCCAGCCGAGCCGTATGATTGTGGTCTTGGTTGGCCGCGGTGTCGACCGCGTGCGGTCCCGTCGCAGTGACCCGCACTACCTGGATCTGGACCAGGGTTGTGACTCCTTCCCGTTGGAGTGTGCCCGTTGTGGCCCTGTAAGTGTTATTATATGGTCTATCTTGATTTTTTCACCTCGTGTGCTTCAACTCTTATTTCCGTTCTTTACCTAGGTTGGGTGGAGATACTATTTTGTTCTCCCCCTCTCGCGCCTCACGTATTGGCACGAGGCCGGGTTGGAGTTCCGCAACACCGAGTACGTTCCTCCTTAATTTCTCTTTCTTCTTTTGTAGTCTCTGGCTGTAAGTGAATATTCAATGAAGTTGTGTCCCGTTTCTACGTTTGTGTTGTGATCTGTTGTAGAGTTACCCTCCTTCGTGGAAAGCCATACATTTTCCAGTCATTGAAATTTTTTCTGCATCTTGTGTTGCTGTGAATGTTCAAATTTTTCATTAATTTTCGCCAAATTTCTTCGATCAAATTGAATTGTGTACATCTTTACTTTCTCTATTTATATACATATCTGCTTTTATATATACATATATATATTGGACTTCTACATTTTCGTTCCATATTTTGTGCCTTCCGCACTTGTACATTTCGCGTACTTCTTTCATATTTCCCGGTCATTCACATATTCCTCTCATATATATATTTATGACTATATATATTAGGGTGGGCCGAAAAACAACTTTTCTTCGATATCGATACGCTTGGGGTCGGAAAAGTTGGGTTTCAACTAGTACATGTGGAAATTTCTTCGCTGGGCGCTGGGAAACCACATCTTCAGTTGCAGCAAGAGCCGTGAAGGTTTTTTCCAAATCAACACAGGTTTAAATGGGAAAGTACCTTTTTTGCTCATTTTTTCTTCACTATTTAGCACGTATTTCTGACGCATCTTGACATTTTCCGACGTAACTTAGCTTATTTTGAAGCTTGTTCCAAAACCTACAAAATGAGCTGAAGTACGTCCAATTTCGACTAATCTAAGCCAATCTATCTCAACTTTCCCAAGGAGTAATCATTATTAAAAATCCCAAAAATAGGGCGATTCTCCCTTCAAACTTTGCTTGTATTTCTGGTGCATCTGAACATTTTTTAACGTACTTTAGCTCATTTTAAAGCTTGTTCCAAAACCTACGAAATGAGCTGAATTATGTCTGATTTCGACTAACCCGAGCCAATCTATCTCAAATTTTCCATTTCGAGTTTTGAAAGGAGTGAGGCGGGAAGGGGAAGTCGCTTATTTTCGGATTTTTCAAAACTAATCACTATATAGAGAAATTGAGATAGATTAGCTCGGGTTAGTCGAAATCGGACGTACCTTAGCTCATTTTGTAGGTTTCAGAACAAGCTTCAAAATGAGCTAAGGTACGTTCAAAAATGTTCAGATGCACCGGAAATACAAGCAAAGTTTGAAAGGAGAATCGCCCTATTTTTGGGATTTTTAATAATGATCACTTCTTGGGAAAGTTGAGATAGATTGGCTTGGATTAGTCGAAATTGGACGTACTCTAGCTCATTTTGTAGGTTTTGAAACAAGCTTCAAAATGAGCTAAGTTACGTCGGAAAATGTCAAGATGCGTCAGAAATACGTGCTAAATAGTAAAGAAAAAAATGAGCAAAAAAGGTACTTTCCCATTTGAACCTGTGTTAATTTGGAAAAAACCTTCACGGCTCTTGCTGCAACTGAAAATGTGGTTTCCCAGCGCCCAGCGAAGAAATTTCCTTATGTACTAGTTGAAACCCAACTTTTCCGACCCCAAGCGTATCGATATCGAAGAAAAGTTGTTTTTCGGCCCACCCTAATATATATATATATATATATATATATATATACACATACACTTGCACTTACCGAATTGCTGAAGTACGAGTTGGCCGCTGCAGATTTTCCTGTTCTGTGGCTGTTCCATGTAAGTATTATGTACTCCATGGGTGGTTGGGGGGTGGTTGATGGGGGAGTGGGGTGGTATGGGGTGTTTTGGGTTGTTTGGGATTTTGTTCCGTAAGAAATGGTATTATAGACTTTTTTTGATGATTTTTGGTGTGTATGGGCTTCGTTGGCGGATTTCTGGATTGGGGGGACTTGGGGGGGGGGGGGGGGGGGTTGGAGCACTTTTCTTCTTGACTACTGCTCATTGGAATCGTGTGACGGCAGGTTCGGGGATGTGTACTAAGTTGTCGGGGGTGGTTTTGGATGGGTGGGGGTGGTGGGGGGTTGGGGTAGCTTCGTGAATAATGACTTTTGAAAAATTCTTTTCCTGTTATATAGCTCTAACGTTCTCATGTTAGTATATAATTTTTCCGATTTTTCCGACCCATAGGGGGCCCAGGGGCGGGATGGAACTGGTATGTGGGGCAAGATGGAACGGTGGGTGGGGTAATATGGAACACTTTTGATACGTGAAAATCGTCTCTTCTTCCGTGTTTTGATCGTGTGAGCTGTAAATGAGCTCCCTTGTGCTAATTCGAATAATTTTCTGAGCTTTCATAATGATTACGTGGATCTAACGCTCTTTCTTGCTTCCATTTTTTTATGTGCTGTTGATTTTGCTCATATATATTGTTTGCCACTCGTACCTCGTAACGTCTATCGTAATTCACTATCTCGATGTAAAATTGGTCATCTGAAATTTTCGCGGCTCACGTGGTCTTTATATTTTGCAAAATTATTGGTCATCTGCAAATTTTCGCGATTCGCGTGTGAGGACCGGGAAAATTTTCACTCACTTTTCTCCTATAGGTATCGTTATTATTTTCGTAAAATTTTCCCGTGACTCACGTGTGAGGGCCGGGAAGATTTCATGACTTTTACTTCCTATGTTACCTCTAAATTTATGTTCTCTACCTGAATACTTAATTATTATTTTTATGCTATTTCTTACTTGCTAGTCTTCTATTTCTTGACAATCCCTTGCTCTTCCAACATCTTCAGCTCGATTTCCTGCTTGGCTCTTGTGACCTCGTTTGGTCTATGGCGTCTGGGGTTGGTTGTCGTTGCGTGTGATGCTGCCATTGCACCCAGCGCTTGCATTGCCTGTGTTGGTGTTATGTTTTCTTGTTTTCCTTCTGGATTCTCTTCGATTTGACTTGCGCATAGTATAAATAATATTATTCGATAAATTATTGGCATGATACTATTAGTCGAGAATAATTTCCATGTAATAAATGTTAGTCCTAATCCTCCTATTATTGCGGCTCCTGCTATGGGCAATTTGTTTTCAATTGTTTCAATTTTTCCTGCTATTGCTTTGTATTTTCCGATGTTTCTAGCTTTATCTATTATTTCTGTTAATTATTTCCGTTTGCTCGGTCTACACGATTCCGTTCGACTTTGTGTGTGTCTTTCTGGGGTCTGATCGCGTTCCGGGATAATGTTCCGTGGCGGTATGGGGCTATTTGCTCTGCTACCGTTTCGGAGTATTTGGAACATTCCATCTATCTGTGACTGGAGATTTTCATTGGTATCTCGAACGTATTGGAACATTGCTTTCAACGTATCACTAAAACTGTGTCCCGAATAATTTGACCGCGGACTTGCTTGTTCTTCCCTGGGTGTGTTAGTGTCGTGTGCTTGTTCGTGTGATAGTAATTCTTGTATCTCTGTATCGTCAAATTCTGTTCGAAGGTTTTCGGACTCTATGTCACTCAGTTCATTGTTCACAGGCAATAAGTCTTCGGGGTTCTCTTCCGTCCTCACGTCTCTCGTTGAATCTCTACTATTTCTTCTGCGTGAGTCCGTTGCAGATTTTGATTTAACGAATGCTTTTACTTTTCCAAACATTTTTCAAGAGACTTGGGGACTTGGAAGAGAGAAATTTGATAGTGAGACCTATTAGATTAGACTTACTGCGACGCAGCTCGGAGGGCGATGGTGATAGCGATGATCACTGCGTACATTCCCTCCTGGGATTTTCGTTCTGCGTAGATACTCGTTGGATGCTACGGTGCGTCGCCCTGATGCTGGCGGGTGGGATACGCTGCCTGGATGTTGTGCGGCTGCTAGTCTTCACCTGATGTTGATAGGTGGCTGGTTGGTCCATTCTTTACTTGTATCCCACGACGTCCGTAGCGATGTTGAATTGCAGCTCTTGCATCGCATAATTCACTCGCCCGAGTCTACTCACGGATGTTTTCGCGAGAAAAAAATTGTTTCTAAGTCGTACACACCTAGCACCACTGTTACGTGGGGTGTCGGCGACAAAGAAAGACTCAGATATATATGTATGTATATATAGATATATATATATATATATTGAAATGAGGTGAACTACAGATATGCTGTGTATTTGATGTAAACAGTGGATGAGCGGTCTGACGCGGTGCGCGCGAGTCGAGGATTATATATCCTCGGCTCGATGCGCGTCGTGTACAGACACAAAGTGCAAAGTTCGGCAAAACATGATCGCGCGATGTATTCCTTCAGGTGTGCATCGGCGATCGGTTTTGCAGAACCGACGACAGGGTGATTGCTTAATGAGAGCAATCACCTATGTCGTCACAGTTTCAAGGAAGTAACTTTTGATAATTTGATGGGACTTTGTGAATTGATAGACTCTAGGCTTGAAAAATTGGCTAAATTGGAGGAATATTTGGGCGAGTGTAGAAATATATTATCACATATTGTGAAAAATAATAATGTACCGAGGGAAAAATCGGATATGAGAGATAATGTAATAGAAGAAATGAAAAATGATCATGCGATTGTAATGAACGAATTTATATTTAACGATGTATTCGATGAATTATTCACCTTCATTGAATTCGATTGAGTCCTGTGTTGCATGAGAAAAAATGAAATGCACACAGATGAATAAATTAGAGGGAATAAAACGATATTTTTCATTCAAACTGATGACCCTTACCTACCAAAATTCCAAATTTTCACCACCAAATATTTATTAAATGAGCAAAAAGTATCATTTCAAAATTCAATTTCAATCAAAACATTTTAAAATTACTTTTTCAACGAATGGTCATCTGCATATTATTCATCGTTCTTCGAATATACAGTATACAGTAGATGTGTATAAATTTCAAGTATAAACTGCTTACGCATGGTTCAGATGCATTCGTGAATACGTGGTATAGAGCTCATGATAGCGCGAGTATGATGGATAAAACGTATGACAGTGTAGTACTATGCGCGTTTACGCGCACACTCATATGGAGAACACACATATAGTCATCCCCACCACCTGCGCGAGAGCCGCCCGAGCCGCCGAAATCCAAGCACCAGTTACCGGTACCGGCTATAGCGCAACAAAAGAGTGGGAAGGAGTGGGGGCGGCTGTCTGCCCATAGTGAGAGGTATCTACTTCGATCCACTGCAGCTCCAAGATGACGAACCTTGAACAGGTTCAACAAATCGTCCATGGGATAAAGCCCGTAATGAAGGACTATACCCGAATCATAAGGTGGGTCTGCTAGCTTATCCAATTGTGACCCTTGTAAGATTTTGTGTTTACACAACTTGTTCTCTTCCGCTTCGGTAGCTGCCAGCTACCTCGGACTGTGGCTGCGGCTGATCGTTGTGTGGGGCGATTCTTAACATCCCTTACTCCGGAGGTTTCGTGGGTTGGGCGAGACCGGGTACAATCCCTACCTCTGGATGTTCAAGCTTTGGATGACGATATATGTATGATTATTTGTACATACAAGTAGGCCGTGACCATGACGATTAGGGCAGGGATCTAGAGGCACTATTTTGGGCGTCGACGAGACCCAAACCGAGAACGTCGCTTGCGCTTCCGAATGTGTAGGGTACAATCAACCGCAAACTTGCCAGCGGGGCTAGGGTAGGTCTTTTATGTTCCTTCAAATGTAAATCCGTCAACAAAGCCTCTGGTGATCGACCGAGCATAACGCGACTTACCTACAGCGTGATGGCCACTAGGTCGTTCACGAGCCTTAGTGTCAAGGACGGGAATTGTGGCAGCACCACAGCGTTACTGCTCAGGGGAAAATGGCTTGTGTCGTCATTAGACCTGAGCACGGAGAGGAGGTTCATAACATTTTTCATGGACATCCTTTCTCTAGGTGATCCTGATCTGGTCAAAGAATGGAAAGTGGGATGTAATAAACCCCTCCATCACAGACCGATAGTTCTTTCTCCCGCACATCTACACGAGCTAGGAATTCCATTCCAACCCACCATCCTTTCACCTGGTGATCTGATCCGATTTGGGGCACGCTCTCTCTACATGTTATATCTCCTGGACTCCCTTATCTCGGTGTCTACTGATATAGGAGGGCACCCTGTGGGGCAGTCGCGGGTCCTATGCACATGAAGCCTGAGCGGCTGACCCTTTTGCGTCCTCGTGAGTTATTTAGTTCCACAACACTTTTCGCAGAAGCACCAGAGATCATGTTGCCCTCTGCAGATGCAGGGGCACTCACCATTCTTTCTTCCGATGTCGAGTCGATCCTCCCGACTGCCGTAGTCCCTCCACATCTAGTCCACAGGTTCTGCTGGGCCAATAGTGAAGAGAATAGAAGAGATTCACCTCAATTTGGGGCCGTTCCTCCGTACTTTCAGTCCACCACTTCTCGTTAATCGGCAAGATGCTACTTAAGTAATTCATTGTGCACAAGACGGAGTCAAGGTCTTCTGAATCCTCCGGTCACCGTAAGCTGAGTGAATACCTAAGCCGAGAGAATGGGTGGAATCGGATAACGTGGTCGAGGGTACTCCTCTCATATCTGAGGACTTCCTTATCGGACCTACCGGCCCTGTAGACACCTTCGCAGATCACGAGGTGAAATAGTTGTTCGATCGCGTCTGCTACCGTTGTCATGGCAATTGTAAACACCAGTAACGTTGTGGGAGTCCTCACACGTGCCCATATTGTCCATACTCAGATTCTGAGACCACGTCAGAGTATCAGCGACATTCGGAATCCGAAGTTTCAGAATCCGAAACACTTAGGCCCCTTGCCATCCAAGATTTACCCCAATCTCACGAATTCGTAGTCTCACCTCCGGATGAGTCCATCCCCATTTGGGAAAATGGAATTGATGTGTTGTGGCGTGAGCTTCATCATATAATGTATGACCATGGCATGGTTCCTGGTCCTGCACTGTGCTCGCCGAATACTGTTGTAATTGATGCTGAAAGTCATAGTTCAGACTCGCCTGAGTCAGCGACTGGGCGAAGTTCAGGCGCCCCGACGGACGCTCTCACGCCTTCGGTCCGTGTGATGATAATATATCTACGGCACTTTGATCGAGTACTCTGCCGGGTGGAACACGAGTCGCCGGCTGAGTGGTCTTCCGATCTGAAGTAGCACTAGCTTACGCTGATGTTAGGCCGAGGGCTCCACTCTGAAGGCTCAACCCTCTCAAGTTCTTCATACGCACTGAATACATGTCAAGACCGAAATTGCCGATCCCCTACGCATGCGAGAGCGCGTGAGCGCCACGATCGACCGCCTGTTCCCCCGATCGATAATTTTTAATCAGAAAGTTATACCGATGGGTGACCCGTATTTCTCTAGTATTAGCTTATCCAAAAGGTTCTCATCTATATTGTAAAAACCCAATTTCCTATTTCCATGACACGATGTTTCGATTATCCTCTCATACGGACACGTTCATGAAAGCATAATGCGTGTGACTATATTTTCAAAACAGGTTTCAGTTCGTGAGCACCTGAGGTGAGCATGAATTTTGGCATTTTGATGACTGCTATCGTTCTGTATCCGCTATTTTAATTATTACTCTTTCACGTGTACCTGTATTCCATGTTCGCTATATGCGTGTATGTATGCGCGTGAGAATCGTTCTATCTAGCTATCATCTCAATTATGAGTGTTTCTCCTTTGATCTGTCATGAACTGCTGTACCTATCGAATGTATCATGTGCCATTTGGTGACCTTGGCTAAGTTTCTTTTTTGTATATTAATGAAATAAATGATCCTATGAGATCTAATGTTATTATTATATCCCTGCTGTTTACTCTGATGCCTACTCTAGAGGCATTGAGAACTAGATCTTGATCCACGCCGTGGGTACTATTCAAGGATTAAATCTTAATTTCCACGTAACTCCGGAATCATCTCCTCTCTTGTCAAAAATCAACATACTTCTATGTGGGTAAAACTATGTTCGCATGAAATGTGTGACTTGCGCAAATTTCTACTCCAATAGATACCTTGTTCGACAATGCGCCAGATTGTTTCTTTTTTTTTCTAGCGAAATGTTGATATCACTGTGGAATACTTGCATAGAACGTCGTCTTTTCATCATAAATCCATATGAACTCCGAGGAAAATCGATTCACCTAAATAAAGTAATTGCCACAGAATCTAAAAACATAAGTAAAAGCAACACCATCCGTTCGCATACCATTACTTTAGAAACTAGGATTTCTGGAACGTAGGATGCTATGCGAGTAATAATAAAGGGGATTTTTCCATCCCTCATACTGCAAGAATATCACCTCCCTTGATCAGAAGCTTTGGCACTGATCCTTACAGACCAGCTGTGAGACCAACTAGTTCGATTGAAATTGGTCGAAGGGCATACATTATCTGAAAAAAGAGAGTTCTTAATACTGACTTCCCGCCCAAAACAAAACTGCCCGAGACAATTGACATTCGTGTTCCGTTTAAGAATCTATTCTGTATAAAATTTGGAATGTCAACTTTGTGACGACATAGGTGATTGCTCTCATTAAGCAATCACCCTGTCGTCGGTTCTGAAAAACCGATCGCCGATGCACACCTGAAGGAATGCATCGCGCGATCACGTTCTGCCGAACTTTGCACTTTGTGTCTGTACACGACGCGCATCGAGCCGCGTCAGACCGCTCATCCACTCTTTACATTAAGTACACAGCTATCTGTATTCATAGTTCACTTCATTTCAATATATATATCTATATATATATCTGAGTCTTTCTTTGTCGTCGACACCCCACGTAACAACTTATACAGCTATCACAAGAATTTGGATCGCCTATCTGCGGCATCAGATACTCCACAATTTTTTAACGTCTCTGGATAATTATGTCGAGCTATTAACTGGTAATGTCGTCCTAGCTGTCTACCGCATAAGAAAATAAGTAATGCATGAGGCTTGAGCTTCAGTGCACATTTGAAAGCTGAAGATAATTAAGCGCTAAATTGTCAGGGACATAACGGGAAATTATTTGCTGGGTGGACGAGTCTTTCTCCCTTGGTTGTGCATTTTTCATTATTCATGTAAAAAGCATGATCATTTCTCTCTTTCATTGACACTTTTTACTTTATAACTAGACTCATCATTCTTGCATATTCATTCTACTTTTATCGCATGCAAAAGTAGGTTCTGAAAACAATTCTTATAGTAATTCAAAAGACATTGAGATGCAAATCATGTAGGATATAATATGAGAGTTGAGGGGGATCAAGGTCCTTGTTTCTGAACGAAGGTAAGGCTAATTGATGAATTGTCTCACAGATTCCATTCATCCTTTGGATTCCTTCAACTGGAGAATGTATGGTCTCCAATAATTTTCTTGCAAACAAGAGTAGTTCAAATACTAAAGAATGATAATAGAATATTTCATCGTTAGGACTAGATCTCTCAGTTGATTTTAACTCAACAGAGTTGATTTTCGGGATCATTGTAAGTTTCACCAACTCTATCGTTCTTTGTCAGGTTGAAAACCCTAAAATGAGAAATGTCAGGTCCATTAGCTCATCTAGGAATACATAATGGTTTCGTACATCAACCTGTCAAGATTGTTATTCCAATAATATCATCCTGGGAAATCATTCATGGAATTTTACTAATGATTCCAAAATCCTTAGATTGTTGATCCCTCGAGGGGACTCATATTATTTATTCCACCATTTCAGATAACTGAAGTTTCATTTTATATCTTTGAACTCCTTTGTATCTTTTCTCGAGGATCAGTCAAATATGCTAATCGCACATGAGCTTTGGTTGTTACAGTTGAACTATCATCCATATGATTTAATCAAGAGCTATCGTTGACGGATCAAATTTAGCCTTTAATCATCTCCTTTTTTATGCTACCTTAGACCGATTGTGAGGTTTTGCAAGTTCAAGAAGTTAATGCAAACAAATCGACGAAAAATTGAGTCAGGAAAATTCATGAAAAAATCTCCAAAGTTGAGCTTGAACATTTAATTCTAGAAGTATAGCTGCCCGTTCACTACTTTCTTGTTGCGGTTGAGTAGTTTCCCCTGTGCTGTGCTCAATTTGGATCATTGTTTACAGGATCAGATTTAAAGAGATCATAATTATATTGAATGAAGGATCCAATTTCTCATTTGCAGGTCTTTTGAAACTACGTTTTCTATGTAGAAGATACGAATTTTATGGCGAATGACATGGCACGAACCGTAGCTTCGTATTCATTCAATGAAATCTCTTCAGGTTACATGAAGTATTGGAGAATAATTGCTACATTACCATTTGATGGACATTCTTTACATTTCATCAAGTCTCGTCTGCTTCGTATTGATTTTATGACGATGATTTTATTTTGGTTCACATCTTACATTGGGTATGGAATACGAATGCTAGTCAATCACAGATTTGAAAACGATTTTGTATGCGAATTGGCAACGGTAATGAGCGTTACAGGAAGATATTTCATGGCACTTATGAAACGTGGAAAATTAGTGGAGCTAGTGGACATGAGTGAACAACTATGGAACAATCTGAGAGAAGGAGAAAGCCAAGCCTTTTCAAGATTTGAGAGAAAAGTTCGTGTTTTCAGAGACTTCACTTTGTGGATTACTATGACCGTTTTAGCAGCGTTCATATTGACATCTCAATTCATCAGACTTCCACCTACCTCTGTCAATGGTACAGATCGAAGAATCCTACCGATAAGGTAATTCAAACTAGGCATACTTGTTAATATTATCTCATTTTGGGTATCGAAAGTTGTATCGAACATGGCTCTTTCTTTTGGAGAAATTTCATGGAAGTCCGCTATTCATAAACTTCATTCGAGCAAGTAATTTTCCCTTTAGCTATCGAGTTTGGTTGATTAAATCATCCTTACTCATAATTATCCCGCAAAGTACTTTTTACCCTCGCGTTCCAAAGAAGGTATACCCTTCATTTGTAACAAATTTAGACTTTTTCAGTGAGCACTAACAAGTCGTTTGACTATTTGCAAAATGCAGCTAAACCGCGACATCTAAAATGTGTAAAATTATGCTTCCCTACTCTCGATTTCATTTTTTCAGGTTTTACGTCGATGTTCAAAGAGAACCACAATTCACTCTAGTAAGAATAGCTCAAGGGATAATGGGAATCCATATCTCGCTGACATTAACTGGCATCGAAACTTATGGACCTTGGCTTATTATGATGGCATGTGGTTTCATGAAATCAGTGCAGAATCGATTTTTGCTCATGGCCAATTCAGAGCACGGTTTGGATATCATACAGAATTCAAGAATGTTGGAACTATCCGGAGAGAATGTGACCGACTGCATTAAATTTCATCAAAAAATATTAAAGTGAGAAAATTCCTTACCATTTTACGTAAACAAGTCTTCGTATTTGGAAGTATTTGAGAAATTCTATAATTATATGCAGATTCTGCAATATGATTGAAGATTTTACTCGCAGTTTTTTCATGGTCACAGTAATGTGTAGCCTTTATGCATTGTCGCTGATTGGAATACAGATCATAGCGGTAAGCCATCAAATCCTCACTCCTCCAAATTGCACTAAAATGCCCCCTCCTCCCCCTCCTATATAAAGTTCTATAAGGGACATTCAATCAAGCAAAATACGTTACCTTAAACGATGAGTGGAGTATTGTTACCATATACAGTAGAACCTGTCTAAGTTGGACAGTTTGGTTCCGAAGAAAAGTGTCCAATATAGCGAGGTGTCCAACATACATGGACATGCCTAAAAATGGACTTATCGTAACGTCAAGTCACTCAATGAATAAATCTAGAGATCCATAATATAAACACTCATTCACTGACAAATTGAAAGATGACTGATACTTGAGGGTTAAAGTTATATTCTTCGAATATCTGTATGAAAAAATTCAACAATGCAATTCCCAATCATGTCGTCAGTCAACCGTTCGTAATTTCAAATATTCAATAAATGAATCAGAATATCTGTAATATGTACACTAATCCATTGAGAAATCGATAGATAGCTGAGTCATACTTGGGAATTCTAGATATCATATCTGAACATCTGTAAAGAAAATTGAACATGTCGTTTTGTTTCACCATTCCCCTATAAAATCTCCTTAATAGATGTTATTTGAAAATTCTGGAAGCCTGCTTTCTTGAAACATTCCGAAATTGTCGTTTTAGAGACAGTCAACTACAAGCGTGGTTTTTCACGTTTTTCACACCATGTATGTGCGTACATCATATTATGAAATGGTCAGTAGGCAATACAGACTTATTCTGATAACGTGAGCTGGTGAACGTCCTAGTATGTGTCATATGATTTGAAGTGTCCAACTTTGAAGGTTTCCATACATTGAAATACTATTTCTGGATTCCTAGTGAGGGGTAAAACTTAGCGAGGTGTCCAACATATAGAGTGTCCAACATACAAAGACAAATTCTCATTTAAGCCAATGTAATTTTTTTCGGTTCCAATGAAAAGCGTACAACTTAATGAGGTGTCCAACATAGGGAGTGTCCAACTTTACAGGTTCTACTGTACTAAATATTTTTTCCAGAACAATGAATATCTCTATGGCCTCATGACCCTACTAATTTTGAACACATACCAGCTGTATATTTGTCAATGGGGAGCTCAGCAGCTCTTGAACGAGGTACAGGAGTAGTAATACGTTTACTTCAAGAATATTCGAGTGCGTTTTGTCATTTTTGAAAATCATTTCAGAGCGTGGCCGTTGGGCAAACAGCATACTTTGCAGCTTTGACCGGTTTTCATTTCGACAGAAGATGTAACAAAATGTTGATGGTGGTGTTGATGAGGTCTCAGAAACCTGTGCAACTAACTGCCGGAGGCTACTTCAAATTATCAATAGAAAGTTTTGGCCATGTGAGTTTGTTTGATTATTACAATATTATAACAACATCGATATATGAACCACTATCTCCTCCCAGAACATGGAATGTGACAGAGTACAATAATCTTTCTGCTGGTTATATTAAGGCCAGTCCGTAGTGCTTACACTTGCTCACTACTCCATAGATGGCGCCACGGTGATTTGCATAGCGTAATTCCAACAATATTTAGTTTTTAAATAGATGCAAACACTTTTCGGACCAATTCATTGAGTCAGCGCGCTTCCCAATGGAATTTTCAATCGTTTGAGCTTTGTTGCGTCTCAAAACTCGTGATATATTTTGCGAGATTTGGAAAATGGCAATCGTGCATGACAGCGTGGTTCCTACGACGAGGCAGCCCAGCTCAAGATTGCAGATTTCCAAATCCTGCAAAATATATCGCGAATTTTGAGACGCAACAAAACTCAAATGATTGGAAATTTCATGAGGAAGCGCGCTGACTCAATGATTTGATCCGAAAAGTGTTTGCAATTATTTAAAAATTAGATATTGTTTGAAAACCTGCATGTACTCCGGTGCGTGTCTGGTTGCGGTATTGCGGAGACTACGGACTGGCCTTAATCCTTTTGTACTGCCCATGGCGTCCTGAGCTTGAAAAGCTGTCACGCTGCGGACCCCGAAGTCATCGGAGTGCGTCCTGCTCTTGCGAGAAGTCAAGAGCGAGGTCATGAGCTTTTTCGAATATTACCCTCCTTCACTATCGCAGCGATCGGTATGCGATTGACGAATTAAATTAAGTCTCAATTCACAAGAGCGGCGTGTCAGAGAAATCGTATTCATCGAATATAATTCACATGTAGAAGTCAATACAGCTCGAGGTTATGCCTTGCCGTTTTCAGCGTTATGCGTTACGCGTATCGTTGAATACAAATCAAGCGAGGTCATCCAATATAAAATAGAGGTTCAAAAGGCAGTATATGTATCACTGCGAAATCTTCCGTCATCTTACGCCAACAGGAAATGGTGTGACGTGATGAGTCTCGAGCCTGCGGCTCGCGCCTCTCCATGCTACCTGACGATGCACCAGGGGCACCAGCAGCGTTTCTGCCGGAGCCTCGACCGTTTTCCCACTTGAAGCGCGAATTCGCGTCGTGGAACCATCGTCGCGGACGACGGGCCACGCCACGGCAGACCGCTCTGACCAACGATGAGAATCACACACTCTCTCTCACCTCATAATTATCTCTCACCCATTAAAAGTCACTCATCGATCTAATGCTCATGCTCTTTCTGGAAACTCTACCTTCCCACGTTCCATCCCCTTTTTGGTGCTAGATGTGAGGTACGGAGATACGTTTATCCAGGGCTTCACGGGTTGAATCCGAGTGTCATGACAAAGTACTGCCGTGTGGCGCACGAGTGTCAGCAACTCATTCATGGTGAAACCGTCTCTACTAGTTTTACGTGTCGTCGGTGTCGTGGAGTATGTAATTGATTGTAATTTGTCCTTAATTTTCCGCCTAGTTTCACGTCTGGCCGCTTCTCTCCCTTTTGTTTTAGGGAACTGTTGTGATGGTGTATCAGGGGATTATCTCCTCCGTTGCGATGGCGATGTTGCGGGAGTATTCCGATTTAGGGTATAGAGTTGTCGAAATGAAGCTTGAATATTGTGCCCCTACTCAAAGTATTTATTCTTCCGCACTACGGTGGTGTAATTGGATGGTTCGAGTCGTTCAGGTGGAGCTTCCTGCCATCATGTAATGTGTGTCACTTCTTTTTCTCTTATTGGATATAATACGATTGTGTTTCCATGCGTGTTTGTGTTTATTGTGTTCCCCACACAGTTTTTTCGAAAGATTTTAGGTATCCTGACTACATTTCCCTACTGAACTCGGCCTCTCTGGTGTTTTGTTTAGAATCTACTTCTTAGAATTTTGGATTATCTCACTAAACCTGGTAATCGCTGAATTTACGTAGACGATTTTCTCTTGAAGCTCTCCAGGTGAGCTGCTTGTTCTTCTTAGCTAACGATGACATGTGCTTGCTCGTCGTCCTTTACGATCCGACGGCGAGTGGTGTACTAGGGACTGGCGCATTTGTGCTGGCTTATTGCCATTGTGAACAGCGATCCCGTCGTCCGCTACAATGCGACGGCGGGCGTGGTGACAGGTGATGAGCGGGTGAAAGTTCACTCATCAACACTTGATAAATATCAAGTAGCGCAAGCTCGACCACCGCGTTAGAAGTCACCGTGGGCATTGGGTGACGACGAGCAAGCGCAACCACTGCAGAAAATTTTTGCAGTCGACGAGCACCCTTTCCGATACAGAGAGAACGTGACATTTTTCGCCCCATGCGATGGTCACACTGCAACAGTGACCATTGCATCTCTGATCGAGAGAGATTATATACATGGAAAAACCATGCAAGAAGGGAATTCCGAGGTTGGCGATGTACATGAATTCCAAGCATGGAATATAAGCACTTTTGTATTATTTGTTAAAAATTACATCGGTGAAAAGCCATTACAGAAAGACATAGAAATTGTCTTGAGAAATTTGAAAAACCTCACTCTCAAAAGAGGACTGAAAATTTTAGGCCTTGTTCAAGATAATCAAGTTTTTTCACCAACTATTTGGCTAAAAGTAACCGAAAAGGCTGAGCAGATTTTTAATGGCAAAACCATCAAGATTGTACTTTTCAAGCACAACCTCAAAGTACCCTCCGATAGTAATAGATGCTCATCACGGAATTCCACGCGTCGGCCAATGATGGACATCATGGCATTAACAAAACTTGGGAATTTTCCACGGCTGAGATAAACTTCTGATTCTGAGCTTCGCATAGGCTGAGTTGGAAAACTCTCGCGCACGACTCGCCGCGTCGACGACTATAGACGCGTGGCGGACTGGCCGCTATGGTCAACCTTCCGATTTACGTTCACACTTTTTCTTTCTCTCTATCCTCTTATGCTTCCTCCAATCCAAGAACTTTCTCACCGATTCGCTTGTGTTCCTTCCGGAATCTCCTGCCCACGTCACAGCCTGTAATCCCGTCAGCTGAGGCAAAATGTTGCTTATATAGCAAAATGTTATAAGAAGCGTCATGTGCATCACGGGTAACGCGCGGTTCTATTTGCATCGAGTCGAATTGGCACATTTCAATTGGACGTGATACGATGGGATCCGAGACATTTAAATCGGGACACGCACGAGTTAAGACAGATCACTCGATAACCTAATCACACGAAATTGATAACTCTTTTATGGCTCCCTACATCATCCGTCAGAAATATACATCGCTGAACTCAATCGAGGTTCTTGTGGTTTTCTTCTTAACCTTCACCCTTCCCTTCTAGAAACTATTACGTAACAAGAGTAACGCAGATCTTTCAATCAGAAATCTGCGCAATCGAATATCTTTCCATATCCGAATATCTAATATTTGCAAGAATTGACACCTTCACTGAGATGGACCTCACTAGACGGACCCACACGACCAAGTCTGTGTGCAGCGTTGATCAAAATTCCATTAAAGCCTCCCCTCCCCTCAGGAGTGGAGCTTAGCACACATAGAACTTGCAGACTACTTGCGCTGTCGCAGTGAGCATGTCTATATGTAAGACCTCGCTATCCCTGCTGATCACCAATCCTAGAATAAATGTTCAGTATAATACACGAGCTTTGCACATGTTCAACGCCCCCTCCTACCATAATCTAGCCATCCAAGTCTTTTTGATTACCATTCATCTACCAAACGCTGTTTTCAGTGTACCAGCCCCCTAATGATACCTATAGAATCCAATTCAATTCGATTTGCATCCGTCAAAACTTTTAGATCGACCTGAATTGAGCGCCACTGAAAAGTCCAGGGAAGTTCTCTCATACCAGGATTTTGGAAAGTATTTGGGTCAGGATCAAACTTTTAGTCCGAATGAACCATTATGATCATACATGATTGTCTATTAGAGGTACTCATAACCGTGCTTCTTTTTCATTCTAGATGATGCAGAACGCATATACTCTATTCACATTACTACGGAAATCTGATCCAGTTGAAATGTGATGGTGTACCGTTATAAGTTGATGGCCTTGATGAGAAAATATTATCGAATGTGAATCAAGTTGGAAGGAGTAGTAAGCAATGTAAGCAACTTTTCTTGATCATTGTAATGTGTGAACGAAAGATGTACCAGGAGTTGCGCATACTCAGCAATTTAATGACAAGTGATGACGAATGAGAGATTCAGCAACATTGTGAGGCTCGAGTAAGACAGTTGACGGTCATTCGATATATACCCTCGGGAACAAGGTGAACTGCAATGGGATGACGGCCAGCGGCCATTCGAGATCTCCCATCTCACTCGCACCTAATAGGTTATCCCATGAGTGCGAGGGAGATGACAGATCTCGAACGGTCACTGATCGTAATCCCATTGCAGTTCACCTTGTTCCCGAGTGTACATGTATGCTGTGTATGAGATCATATAAAGGTGTTGGTCAAAAGAGGATCAGACTTCTCATTTCATTGCAAAAGTGAGTTCCTATACCCTGTGTCCATAGCTATCATACTGTTATATTCATCCTGGTGCCACTAGGAGAGTATACACATACAACAAATGACTCGATATTTGCATTGTTTCAAGGAATATCTTATGATTTGATATACAGTAGAATCCGGTTATAACAAGTCCGGTTATAACGAGAACCCGGTTATAACGAGCAAGAATTCTGTCATAATTTGGTTTCGGCACCGGCTATACCGAGTAAATCGATTTGAACACCGAACGATTCTGAGTTCGGGTGCTTGAGACTCGAGGTAAACATGAGTATCAATGCGAATACTTACGCAGTACGATTCGAGTGAGCAAAATGGATAGATCGAATACAAGGAAAAGACAATTCACGACGAGTGCGACCTCGTTAACTCTGAAGCAACACTGAGATTTCTTAGTTACAATTTTTTATTCTCCGTCATATGTAATGTCTGAATTCATGACAAATACGAATTCCTAAATATTGTATGTCCGTACCATTGAGTGGAATAATGCACATCTACGTCATTGTCGCCCTGTGATTGTATTCTGAACGTTAATCATCATTAGTTATTTGAATTCTTGATAAAAGATACTTCACAAACTCAAGATTAGTTTTTTTTTCATTCGTCAGGGGTAGTGATAACGAAATCATGTGAATTTGGGCCAATAAAATGGAGTCCGGTCATAACGAGCATTTTCCTTCGGTCCCTTGGAGTTCGTTATAACCGGATTCTACTGTATTTTTCTTCGATTGTTCATGTTGATGGAGCATTTGGATAGTTATTTGGAATACCCTCAGACACTGGAAAAGTTTTTACAAACTAACCTGCATAGAACATCTGGAAGTCTGAGTGATAAAGAATGAATACTTTTCAAAAAGTTGTCTCGCGTCCTGATAATAATTGGTGATCTATGTCGGCAAGGATACTTATATGGAATTTGGGGAAGTTTGCATTCTTGGACCAACTTTTGTGCAATTTGAACATCTTTCATCGATTAGATGTCACCCTACATTGAAAAATGACTCATTCGGAAGGGCTTAGGGGTTTGAAAAACTATCCATGACTCATTTAATGTCTGATCCCATACAAATGAGTCCATTGTAAATATGTAGTTGATCGGAAGGCAATTTTACAACCATTTTTTGTGGACAAGTGTGTATATTTACTGGAAAAATCGATCAAACATGAGATTGCCCAGCGATATACTTGAACTTGACTATCGAACAAAGAATGTCAAATTCGTCAAAAAGGTGAGATGGAGAGTACATTTATCAAAACCCAAAGATGTACCGAGTTGGGAATTCAGGCAGCTAAGAACACCAAGATATTGACGTGTGACGTGGGAAGGCTCGGGTCTTTTGCCCCTCGCCTCCCCCCGTCCCATGACGACGCACCGTTGACGGATCCGCGAGCCGCGCAACGTTGCTGCGCTGCTCGTCGGCCGTCGCAGGTGCGTCGTCAGCGTTTTGACGGAGTTACGCGTACCTCCCCCGGGTACTACTTCAGGCCGACGGACTCATCGCCTTCGAGATGAGTCCCGTCGCGACCATTACCGCTCGATCAACCAACCTAGAAGCACACACTCTCTTTCTCCTCTATTTAGTCTCATTAAAGTCACTTTGTTCTGCAATAACTCGTGTTCCTTCCGGAAACTCCTGTCCCACATTACAGACGAAACCAATATATTCTCACTCGATGTATTGTTATGTGTCACTACGTAACTTTTGTTTGAATTCCAATAATAAGCAGGTCAAATTTCAGGATAAGTATATTTTGTGAGTCGGACAGCTCTTGAAGCTGTTATGTAAACTTTTGTTCATAATCGGAAAGTGCAACTTTTGGACTAAGCATATTTTGGAAGCACATTGAATCATCAAATGTACTTCGGATATACCCTGTGACTTCGAGCATGAGACTCTCACCCCCCCCCCCCCCCCCCCCCCGCGCCACGCCGACGATGCACCAGCCGTCGCAAGTGCATCGTCAGCTTTCCTGACGGAAACTCGCGCGATTCTTTCCAAAGCGCAAAGGCGCGTCGCGACCCATCGTCGTGGACGACGGGCCTCGCCGCGTCAGACCGCTCAGACCAATCTAACAATTCGGACACTCTCTCTCACTTCAATACTTTCATTAAAGTCACTATTCACTTGGTATAGCTCGTGTTCATTCTGAAAGCGCCTACCCACGTCACAACCCAAATCATGCGTATTGGAGGTTGTGGCACGGATCCCAAAATTCTGCATCGGCAGGAATGGTACATTTTGATACAAGGGTGTGAAACGTTTTATTCGCGTCCGAGTGATGGGATTCCGGCCCGAGCCTCCGGAATCATCACGAGTATGCGAATAACAGGTTTTACGCCCGTGTATCTAACTATATTTTTCGATCAACTGTGAATAAAAGTAAACAAATTGTGCGCAGAGTGCACTTTTACGCACAGTGTATTGAAAAATTTAATGAAAGTCCTGCGCTTGGACGTTGTAATCAGTTGATAGTTCGAACCAAGCATCGACGCGACTCCGCAATTTCGTGCTTTCGACAATTGCACGATTATATAAATTACTACGCGCGAACGCTCCGGTCCGGGTAATTTAATCTTTGTAATGACTGATTTACGAATTTTCTATTGTCCAGCTTAGTCTATTCACTGATTGAATACAATAGATTTTATATTGGAACGTTTCAATGAATACATCACTATCGAGTTCAAGTGTGCCAGTTCATCAGAGTTCCTGATGTGAGTACCCCATGGCACCTATCAAAATGATATTATCACACAATAATCAAGGATAGTTTCAACCTCAATCGAGACTAGATTTCATTGAGCCTACCACTAGGCACACATCCCGTCTAACGAAGTAACAGTATTCCCCAGAGGATGAAGGATCCAAAGCACTCGTCCTCGGCTGAAAATCCGAGCTCATGGACAAGGCACTAAAGTCATCGACAGCACGCACTGTATTCAATCAGAGTCGTCAGGCCTGCACATAACTGTGAATTAACAAAGCATCGGCGTTTCAGCGCGTTGACCCTCAGTTGAAAATCTCAGCTCACGGGCGAGATACTAAGAAATCCGAAATATTGAAAAAGAATCTAGAACCGACAGTAGTCTTGCATCAATGATGGAATCCGAGATCACAGACGGAACAACAACTTTCTCTACGCGTTACAATACTCTACAGTGCAAGCAACGATGGCCATAAGAACAGATTCATCACACCTATGAATCACACGCCAGCCATCATTGTGAGATGGATCAACCCCTACTTTCGACCATTAGCACTTCATGGAGGATAATAACCCATCCCATAGGACCATTCCAGTTCGAGATTGCGACAATTGATTTGTGCGAAGCCTAAACAATGCTCAGCGCCAAATGTACAGGGAGCGGCTTCAACCCACAGCTGACAATACTTCACCATCGGATCAAGAAGACCCGGCGACGGGAGGTTGAGCACACCATTGTTACGTATATCGGAGGTTCGAGACTTCGGGTGAGTGATCCTTGAGATCACGAACGAAAGAATGAAGCGAGAGTGGTGACAGCTCAAGCCGGGAAAGTTTCAACATGATGCAATCACCCCTCTGCCAATCCCATTGGCATGAGATCGGAGTCAATTCAGCGATATTCAGAGAGCACGTGAGGAACGTGCGCTCTTTTCTTACTGTCGTGAGTCTAATCGCGTGGACAGATATTTGCAGCCCCGAGAGTCTCTGTCCAAGTATAATATGGCGTTCCGCGTTCACGAGACGCCTCATTTCACTCAAATTTTATATAGATTGCAACCGTGAATATGCGATGGTTTACAAGGTCCTGTGAAAAGAGAGCGAAGCCGATTTTGTCGGTAGCGTGATTTATTTCACGCGTGACAATAAGTCCCCCATCTTCTGATCACGCGTGAGGATGAGTCACGCCATTCTTTAATTGCGCGTGACAATAAGCCACTCTATTATTCTATCGAGCGTGACAGTGAGTCACGCTTGACACATTTCCTGAATCATGATTTCAAAATTTGTGCGAGCTTGCCCAGGATAAATGTGGGTCTGAACGTTGGCTCGCCTATCATTCTCTAAAGTCGTTTCTCCGGAGCTTTTGAGACAACGCTATTGTCTCCGCCGAAACACCTTAGAAAAGTGTGACAAAGCGTCTGTTCAAGAAGCGGCGAGCCAGCGGTTGGATTTGATCCCGTACTTGGGAAGTGGTATTATCCACATACACAACTGCATTAGGGCCACGGTCTAATTCGTCCTCAAATTGAGGTGCAGAAGGGACAGCTCCTAATTCGTCCTCAAGGTCTCTTTGATACCACTTCAGCCTCGAGAAGTGTCCTTTTTTCTCCTCTCTGTCCCCGAAGACTCATGAGATTTGCCCCAAGGGTATCTGACCAGCCCCGCAAAAGGTCAACGGTAGCAGAGTCTGATCCAAAGAAGCCGCGTGGTTTTTCCGGGATGGTAGAATCTAGTCCAAATTTCGCCGTTCCCGACAGTGTACAACTTGGCTTCACCAAGTCATGATATGCATGCATGATGCAGGTCGAAAAGTAGTTTCCACCCCGGGGAAGCTACCTTGATTCACTCTATATTTAGGAAGAAAATTCCACGCCTCCTCAGATATTCAAGAAAACTGATCTGCTCATACAGTATTTCACGAGATTACACCATAGAGTACCGAACAAATAGAAAAATCGCTCCAAGTATATCCTGGTCCTTTCACGTGACATGCGGGAAATTCCAGAAAATTGTCGTTTAATCATGGGGTATGATTATAAACTCAGAATTTTCTCGGCCCTCACACGTAAGTTTCGCAAGAATTTGGAAATAGCCAGAGCTGTTCTACAGTGTTATCATTGAAGATAATGCACGCGAGTCTCGTTAAAATTTTCGAATGGCCATATTGATTCTGAACTATCAGCATTCAAAGAAATCATGTGAGAAACACAGAGTTTCAGATAGCAAAATTGATCAGAACCCCAGAACCATTACAGAAGTAGATGCACTCTGTCGTGAGTCCAGCGCGAGCGTCTTGTGCCCGACGAGTGGTCGATGTGCCCGATGCAGCCTCGTTGCGCCGAGAGCCGCTCACTTTTGGGACCCGGCACAGAGTTGCGGCGTCGGGTACCAAGTCGTCGCACCCGTCGCTGACTTTTTTGATCCGCACTCGACGAGGGGCTGCTATTCCAAGAGCGCGTTCACCTCGCAATTGGCGCATAGGGATGACAATCGGTACGGGAGCTGGTGAACTTTTTGGTGTCACATTTTCTAAAACCTAGAATAGTGTTTTAAAATATTGTCCTCTATCGAACGATGCCAAAACCCGCGTCAGACCGTCTAGTTTTGGGAGGATTTTTTATCGATTTCTAAAGTAACTATTTTGATAGGGTATTGTGTCATAATTTCTAATGGCTTAAACTTTCATGTTCGATAGTTCATGATCAGCAACGTCCAAAAATAACCGTCAGACCGCTCCGGAGTGGGGGGAGCTCAATTTTGAAAATCGATATACGACAAGGTCATGTGTCATATTTTTTAATACTTGGAAATTTGCTGCATGATAGATCTCGTGATTCTCAACATGAAATCAATCGTGAGACCACTCATCGATGGGGCATTTCCAAATCTGACGGTGTACAAAATGCCGGTCGCTTAGCCGCCCGGGGGTCTCGAGTTTCTATATGTTTTCTGGTCAAATGATCAGAAAGGTTGCGGTGGCCGAGTGGTCAGCGTGCTAGCCATCAAGCTGGTCCCCCAGGGTTCAATTCCCGGGGTGCGCTCTCAGATTGCGCTCAGGATATACAGTACCATGCAAAAAAAAAGGAACACGGATACCTTCACTAAAACAGCCATTACTCCGACGCGTTCTGGTCTACGCCAATTTTACAAGGAGCACTTGAAAGATGAGAAAAAAATCTATCAAATTATGTGTTTTTTTTGATCGAAATTTCATGCCTATAACTGACACTCAAAACTGAAAAAATTCTCATTTCAATCAATCATCGATTATTTAGCGGGAAATCACGATAGCGTAAAAATTCTTGCGGTATGTTGTAGCTCCTTTTAAGACCTGCAAAATCGTTTTCTATACATTACTCTACGATTTTTCACACCCGAGTTACGAGTGATCTCGTACAAAGAATTTCGTACGAGTTGAGGGTATCGAAAGTATGAAGACATGAATTTTTCTTAGTTGAGGTGGGCGGGAGTCCTTTCGACCAATTTTTGGAATGAGCCTGGCAATTATTTCATAGAATTCTGAAGATTTTACGTCAAAATCGTAGATCATGACCTTTTCCGTATTTTTGTTACACTCAACCCGTACAAAATTCTTTGTACGAGATCGCTCGTACCTCGGGTACAAAAAATCGTAGAGTAATGTATAAAAAAACAATTTCAAAGGCCTTGGAAAGAGCTACAACATCCCGCAAGAATTTTCACGCTATCGTAATTTCCCGATAAATGATCGATGATTGATTAAAATGAGAATTTTTCCAATTTTGAGTGTCAGTTAAAGGCATGGAATTTCGATCAAAAAAAATTTCAAAACACATAATTTGATAGATTTTTCTCTCATCTTTCAAGTGCTTTTTGGAAAATTGGCGTAAACCCAAACGCGTCGGAGTGATGGTTGTTATAGTGAAGATATCCGTGTTCCATTTTTTTTGCAGGGTACTGTATTTAAATCGCATTCAAACGGAAATGCCCCGATGAAATTCAAATTTTCTTCTTGGAAATCATTCAGCCTTCACTCAAGCATGATCTCGCCATCAGCTCATCAGGAATCGGTGGGAATTTTCTGGTGTTTTATTGCACCGTTTGAAGAATTATGCGAACATCAGAAAATTAAATAATTGAAAAATTTAGTTTTGTATCAATCCTTAGCATTAGAGGTCTGAAGGGAGAGCAGTCGTAAACGCTGGATTACCAGCAGAAATTTTTCCCAAAATTTTCATTCGCAAGCTGTAGAGCAGAAATTTTTGAAAATTTTCGAAGATTTCTGCACGTTATGTTTCGCACCGAGTTCGATCATGGAAACAATTTCCTCATTCTCAACGCATATATGAGCCACCTGAATTCTTCCAGACCTTCAACAACATCCACTGATACGAACTCGGGCATCAGTTTTATTTCGCCGTTCATTTGTTTTTATTGCACAATATTCAGTAGAAAAGTATACCAAAAATATCACTAGTAAAAAAAATGAATGAAAACACGCCCACCCCGGAATCGAACCCTGGGCGGCCAGCTTGAAGGCTAGCACGCTGACCACTCGGCCACCGCAACCTTTCTGATCATTTGACCAGAAGACATATAGAAACTCGAGACCCCCGGGCGGCTAAGCGACCGGCATTTTGTACACCGTCAGATTTGGAAATGCCCCATCGATGAGTGGTCTCACGATTGATTTCATGTTGAGAATCACGAGATCTATCATGCAGCAAATTTCCAAGTATTAAAGAATATGACACATGACCTTGTCGTATATCGATTTTCAAAATTGAGCTTCCCCCACTCCGGAGCGGTCTGACGGTTATTTTTGGACGTTGCTGATCATGAACTATCGTACATGGAAAATTAAGCCATTAGAAATTATGACACAATACCCTATCAAAATAGTTATTTTGGAAATCGATAAAAAATCCTCCCAAAACTAGGCCGTCTGACGCGGGTTTTGGCATCGTTAGATAAAGGACATAATTTTAAAACACTATTCTAGGTTTTAGAAAATGTGACACCAAAAAGTTCACCAGCTCCCGTACCGATTGTCATCTCTATGCGCCAATTGCGAGGTGAACGCGCTCTTGGAACAGCAGCCCCTCGTCGAGCGCGGATCAAAAAAGTCAGCGACGGGTGCGACGACTTGGTACCCGACGCCGCAACTCTGTGCCGGGTCCCAAAAGTTAGCGGCTCTCGGCGCAACGAGGCTGCATCGGGCACATCGACCACTCGTCGGGCACAAGACTGCACAAGACGCTCGCGCTGCATGGACGCACGACGGAGTGCATCTACTTCTCTCCGTGTAATTGTGAATCATATAACAAATCATCTGTGTATGAGCTATTAAATAATACTAATTTGATATGATATTGCATATGGTTAATAATGGAAAAATTGAGAAATATGATGTACCAATATGAAATCATGAGATATTTATGGATAACGTATTTCATAAACGATGGTAGTCTATACATAAATCCTATGTAAAACAGCAAACATCCTCACAACTCACGTGAGGCTGGGTTTGTCGAGAGCGACAAGATCCGTGTCTCACACGTGTCCCGGAGTATGATTGATCAAGAGGTCAATCATACCGCCATCGGCCCCCGAAACCGACCATCCAATCTATTCCAGAGAGTGTGCATTGAATAATCACGTTTTGCCAAACTCTGCACTCTCGAAGTGTACCACAAGAGGCTATTCGGGGGCCCTTCATTTGGGCAAAAGATGTGAGTATACTCACTTACATCCTCTGCCTGAAATACATTACTTTACTCTCAAACTCACATTAACTCAAAATTCAACTATGGGCGGATTATTCTGCCACCCCTCGTCTAGCTCCGATACCCCGCGTGAAACCGTCCGTAGCATTTCAAGAATCCACGTAATTAAATTGATTTTTTGCTTCACCCGGGCCCCTGTGATCCGATCTTCAGAAGATCGAGAGTATTCAGGAAAAGTTACCCGTGGCGTCCAAAACTCTCGGTATAAGCGATATGACGAATTGGAAAGAAGTAATGAAAATGGAACCAATTGTGCTAACGAAAATCTCGATGCACTCTGCTAACCTTAGCGTTGGTACATGTATTCGAGAAAGACTGGGATATTTGAGTGGATTCTGCGCCAATTCAAGTTATACAGTATGTTCAAAAAGTACCGGACCCCCCGTATTTCCCCAGGGTTACGCCGTGCGAAAAAATGTCGCATACAAAAGTTGTTGGATATTGGATGCAGGTTCAGATGAGCCCCCCCCCCCCAATTTGTCCCGTTGCGGCTAACTTTGACTTTTCAAATAGAAATCCCTATTTTTGCCCTCAGATTCTGAAAGAACGAAAAATTCTACGTTCAGGTAGGTCTTTATGACATTGCTCAAGGTGACCTCCAGTGGTGAACGGGGGTCATAATGACCTACGAACGGGACCCCCCCCCCCTATCTCCCCAGGGTTACGTCTAGCAAAACAATGTTGAATACAAAAGTTGTTGGATATCAAACAGTAGTTTAGATTTGCCCCCACTCCCCATTCGCCTCATTGAGGCTAACTTAGAATTTTTGAATGGAAACCCCCATTTTTCACCCTAGCTTCTGAAAGAACGGGGAATTTGACGTCCAAATAGGTCTTTATGGCATGGGTAAAGGGACCTCCAGGAGTAAATAGGGGTCGTAATAACCTACGAAGTACGGGATCCCCCTCCCGTATCTCCCCAGTGTTACGTCGTGCAAACAAATATTGAATGCCACAGTTGTTAAATATCGGGTTTAAGGTTCAGATGCCTCCCCCGAACCTCAGCCCCCTCCCCCCGTCCCATTGCACCTAACTTTGAATTTTCAAATGGAAACCCTCATCTTTGACCTCAGATCCTGGAAGAATGGAGAATTTCACGTCCAGGTAGGTTCTTATGTCATTGGTCTAGGTGACCTTCAGGGGTGAATGAGGGTCATAACAACCCTGGGGAGATACGGGGGAGTCTCGTACTTCGTAGGTTATGATGACCCCCATTCACCCTTGGAGGTCCCCTTGACCAATGTCATAAAGACCTATCTGGACGTAAAATTTTCCGTCCTTTCAGAATCTGAGGTCAAAATTGGGGATTTCCATTTGGAAATTCAGAGTTAGCCGCAACGGGGTAAATGTGGGGGAGGGGTCGGAGGAGTTTGGGGGTGCACATCTGAATCTTCATCCGATATCTAACAACATTTCTATTCAACATTTTCTTGCACGATGTAACCCTGGGAAGATACAGGGGTGTCCAGTACTTTTTAGACATACTGTATATGAGCCGAGATCAAATATTTTGAGAGCCATTCTCGGTAGACTTGATAACCGTGCAACAAGATCTCCTTTTAGCTGAATAAATCACTGCGAATCGGTCAAGATACTTTCAGATGAACCGAATGACCCATCTGAGCGACGGAAAGGCCATAAGTTAATCGGCCATGTTAGAATATCAGGATCTTGGAATCAGGCTAGGCGTGAAGTAGTTTGGCGGAGAGAAGCAGTCTGACAGCGCAAGGAGGTAGTATATACTGATCCCACTAGTAATCTACATGTCGATTGTTTCTCTATTGGAAGATACATACTGATTGGCGTAGATCTGCGAGCACTCTTTTGCTTTATCAAGAGGGTGGGTGATTATCGTTTAGGCCATATTTTGGAGGCTCTACATTGTTCTTCAGGAAATCAAAAACTGAATCAAGGGTGTCACTATCACACAAAAAAGATTAATCTGAAGAGAATATAGAGTACCCTTTCATTTGTGAGTGAATAAAAACTTTGACTATGAAAAGAAGCATTCTCGAAAAGTTTCTCGACGAAATTATCCTGAAGTATGTACCGAAGCGTACTATAATTGGATTCGTCAACATTGAAGCTTTCAACCGCGATGAATCTCTCGATAGCACTTTAAGTATTCACCCTGTCACCGGTTCAGCAAGACCGATCGCCGATGCAAGACTTGAGAAACGCATTGAGCTATCACGGTTTGCTGAACTTGGCACTTTGGCACTGTGCGACACGCGTCGAGTCGCGGGCATGTGGGCCACCGCTCGCGCGCGCCGCATCGGACCATTTGGGGGACTCCCAGTTAGGAAGTATCCATCATCACTCACTCTCAGAACACGCAGTTACTGTATCTGTCAATTCATTCAATTTGTGGCATCCTTCACTCCCGGGATGGCCCAGATTATCCAAAGCGAGTGAAAATTGCTTACATGCGATTGACAAATTACCTTTGAGCTACTTTCATTATCTAAGCAGTTTGGATCAGCATATTGTTGTCACCGTGCTTGTGACTCATGAATAACTCCGAGCTACGCGAACGACCAAAAGAAGGACTCATTTTGAAACCATTCTTGCGATTCCTGGAAGCTATAAATTCGAGAATCAGCACAAGCTGAGGACCAGTCTATCATAGAAACTCGGACGTCGGCGATACTGACTTTACCCAAGTGCGCCACGTACGACAAAGTGAAATTCATAAGCGGATTACGAAAGTCGACTGTATCCCGACGTCCAGATCTCCGGCGTCACCCCGAGAACAGTCAGAAAAATCATCAAGCCGACCAATCTGCTTACAAGCTTACAATTCAGCCTCGAGGGACGTGTCTACTTCTTGGAGTAGTCTTAAGTCTTCGTAGAATTGTAAGTCGAACCTTTGTCGTTTAGAAAAGATAAGAAACTCCGAAGCAATATTCAATATTTTGATGCCCAAATTCATGTGATCCGAAATTCAATACTTATTGTTCTCGAGAAGATGAACTATCAGTTAGTATCTTAAGATCCAAGTTAATTGGGTTCAATATCCAAAAAACTTTCAGTAAATGTATGAATATTTCATACCCTTTCAATAGAACGAATATTTTGAATATCAAACATTATAATATTGATATATATACAATATACCGAAATATGAAGAGGGGCAAAAAGGATTTAAGCTGCTTACATAGAATAGGTAAGTGCAACTGGTGAGTCCGCCCGTGAGGCTGTTTCCCGAACTCAAAAATATATCTGTTACCCCAAACCCTCAGCTCGGGTCATAACACCATCATAGGATTCGGCTGTGGGACAACAACTCCTAATATAACAACATTTTCATTACTGGGCTCTGGTGACTGCGGATTCCACTATATATCTGTCAACTCAACCAATGTCATGATAGAATTGATACAAACTTCTGAATCAAGTCCAGCAGAGTAATTCGATTTAAGATAGAGATTCAAAGGATAATCTACCACTGTGGAATTTTTGGTCACCTAATACCGACGGAGAATGGACACCAGGAATATTTATATGAAATAAGTCACGAAAGTTGCAGAGCTATACACGAGACCGGTTTATTCCACTATGACAATGGCCACACCATAGCGAATCTTAAGGTAAACTCGTCGTCAGCAACCGGGGTCGACTTTGCCGGAAGTGCGGCGGAAAAATCGTGCTCTGCAGCTTCATACTCAGATGGCTATGGCTCGTGTAACGGAATATTTGTCCAAGGAATGATTTATGTGTTACTTTGATGCAGTTCAATGCTCATATTAATTCGAATAATGTCATGCTTAGATTAGTTTCGGGTACAATTTGTTAATTTTCTCATGAGCATTGCATCGATTTGGAAGGAGGACACACTTTTTGGGATATGTTACCCAAACATGAATGTTCCGAATCTTCCTATGATATTTCCTACCGAGGTTCCGCTATGAAATTATTTAGTGATAAAAACCACGAAATTATTCATTCACTTAATTCGAGCGAAGTCACATTTGCACTGATAGCTAAGAACCATCTTGTTCAATGTAATCGAGAAATAATCAAAGCAGAACATCCAAAACTATCCAACTATGGACAGTGTAACGATAGTGCATATGTATGCGCATTTGCATCATCGTTCGTTCGGCTTCGCAACAGTGCGATGAACCTCGAAAGGCATCGCCCGAGTTGTAAGTTGCCGAACTTGCACATTTTGGTCAGTCACGACGCGGCGGACCGTGGGCATATAAGCCACCACCCGCTCGCGCCGCGCCAGACCGCTCAAAACTCCCAACACCACATTCTAACTACATACATACTTCCATAGAATACATGAGTATCAAGCCCACCTATTGACTCATTCTTTCCGCCCTTCCTTATCCATCCCACGTCACAGTGGAGACCGCTCAAAACTCCCAACATCACATTCTAACTACATACATACTTCCATAGAATACATGAGTATCAAGTCCACCTATTGACTCATTCTTTCCGCCCCTTCATTATCCATCCCACGTCACAACAGTCAATAGGTCAGAATGCTTACTATTTCAATGAAGATTACTTAGTTCTCAAGGAAATCAATAATTTAGATCTTTTTACTTATATAAATTCAAAACTCGTGTACGTGGAAAAACATTTCAGATCAGAGATTAGTGATTTATATCTAGATTTGATAACACAGGAGTGTTACGTAAAGATGAAGACAATCCAAAATTCCTTGTTCATAGCTATCCTATCCCCGGACGAGTTTGCCTTCAATGTCATGGGAAAACTAGGTTACATCGCAAAAGTTGCAGGAGACGTAGTTCATCTTCTACAATGCACGCCAAAAGATGTAAGGATCTCACATTCACATTCCTGCTTCAAACAACTTCGACTATCTTCAGGCAACAAAATGTGGTTTTGGACTCCAAAAACACACATTTTGGTGAAAGTGGGACACAAATGAATGGCAATAAGATTGGAAATGAATGGATCAAGTTCCTACCGATTGCGCGCAAAAAGCTAACTTCCCCGCACGGCTTGTGCTCTAATGTAATCATTTTCGCGCACAAAACTGTGCGCAAAAGTAACACTTCCGTAAACATTCACGCAAAGTATGAGCAACCGTTCCTTCGATTTTTTTATTAATAAACCCACCTCTCTCAAGTTGTAAGGAAAGTCGCAACAAAACAAGAAAAAAGCGGAATCTTATGATTTTTCCTAGTGCGATTCATGATGAATTATGGTAATTTGACAATAACCCAAAAAGAGGAGGCTGGTCAAATTCCGCTAGGTTTTCGTTCGAGTCATTTCGTAGTGAAACCATCACTCTACACACTCTACAGTCAATTTTATCATTTTTGTCAAACTCATCCCATCGAGAAGCGCACCGTGCGGGTGCAAGTGAACCCCGCCTATACTGTTTGTCTCTGGCTCAAATCAAAATCAAGAACCAATTCAAAAACTATATCAAATGTAGAAATATTGTAAGTCTGCCACTTGAATAATCCATACGTCGACTCCCGACGTAGCAGTTCATATCCTAATGAATCATGATTTGGGAATATTCAAGACTCGTCACTTTTTGTCAGAAAATGATGGGAAGAGTGAGAGAAGTATTTTTTTTCATGTCAGTGCTTAAGATTGTGGTCATGTAGTTGACTTATTTTAAGAATTCTAACACCTTCATAATATTCGTTCGGGGTGTGAGATTATCAGGACCACAAGAATATTCTACTCTCGATCTAGTTCATGTGGATTCATCCCAATAGAAATTACACCATCAACTTTTCGTGTTCTCCATGGTAGTAATCTCGTTCATTGTTACGATATTGACGATTCTCTACTTACTGCGAAAAATCTTTGCTATTTGTATATATACACAGATGTCATCCTTATCATATAAAAAGAAAGCTATTTACACTCATTACAGCTATAAAGATTCATGCAAAATACCATACATTTTTTCTTTGCAGTCGATGAATATCTGTATCTTCGGAACTATTCTGACTTCTCCCAGAGCTCGCGGAGCATCTCTGATCAAGAATTCTAATCAGCTTGAACTTCAATCAGGTTCGTTGACTTTTCGCATCCTCAGCAATACGTTGTAAGGCTTTGGTGATAAGGTCAAGCCCGGGTTGATTCGAAGACTGGGTGGGTCTTGATCGGGAACGGGAAGTATCTCGTACCGTTGCATGATCCCAGCAAACAATAAAAAGAGCGCCGTCTTGGCAAGTGCTACACCTGGACACTGCCTTTTTCCTGGAATCAAAATTGATCCAGATTGATGGCTGCTTATCATCATTTGTTCTATGTCACTTATGGGAAACAATTTTATGCATTTGTTGAATGAGCGCCCGATAAATTGATAGACGGATCATATACTGACGAGGGGAGCGACAACCTTGCGGGTCGTGGATCTTGACGAAACTTTGGGAATCTTCTTGTTTTGGTGAGAAATGAAGGTACCCAGAAGGGTTTCATCCAATGGGGCGCCTATCCTGAGATACAGTCATGGAGGCTAGCATTGCCAGTATATCTATATATGTGTCATTTTAACATGCGCCTATATAGACAGTGCTAATTTCTATAGCTGTATCTAGAGATAGGAGGCCCATTGGACAAAACCCTTCTGGGTACCTTCATTTCTCACCAAAACAAGAAGATTCCCAAAGTTTCGTCAAGATCCAGGACCCACAAGGTTGGTGTTCTCCTTGTGAGTGAAATCTCCTCATCACACACATGCATGGACTTACTCATAGTAAATGACCCCAAGTTCACAGTAAACTTTTCAAAATCAATGTCACTTCTCATAGCAGGTCACGATTTTATCGGAAAATCACTATCGGTTCCCAAATGCTCAGTTCAAGTGAGGACAATTCAAATTTTCGAATTGAATGAAATTGATGATTCAGTAATCTCTCGGCTTCATTCAACCATTTTACTTCTCTCTGCTCGTTGTCTAGTAAACCCAGGATGAATCTCTCTGGCTCTTCGAATAAATCAGTCAACGCAATCGAGTTGAAACTGATGAAAATTGATGGGAGTGAAACTAATCTCAGAATCAAGGCCTTTGATATGTTTGTCCCACTGAAAACTATCACAATTAAAGAAAACTGTGGGTCTCGGTTCCCATACTTGCTAAAGTGAAAGAGCGTGATCGGGCATATGCTAAAGCCGGTACATCAAATGATCCCTTGAAAGAACCCGTATAAGAAGCTGCTCTCTTCGGTGTGTAACTTTTTACATAGTCCAAGGATGCATTCTTCAAAGCATTCTTATCGGAGGTCAGATTTTTGGAGGCAAACTGGCAGGTCATACACAAATCGAGAGTGAATGAGTCGATTGCATCCTCTCCATCCAGTTTTCCTTACTCCCGATGATTTGAAACATTACTATATATACTTCATCATGCTTCTCTTCCGTTTTTATTTCAATCTTTTTTCTTCTCTTTTTCAATTTCAAAATCAACAAAACTGTTATTTCAACTTTGAAAAGTTACACTTGTAGAAGTCGATATGCCTACATCACACACACTTCAGAACTACTAGATTGAGAGAGTTGCTAAGTGAGTTCAAGCGCTACCGCGACGTATTCCGAGTATTTTCTACACTCTCTACGGGCCCATACTGACAGCCTTGATCAGACTCGACAAGTATCAGTGAATTCATCACTTCTATGCCAGCTATTCGGTCGCTCTGTTGATACTTGTTAGACCGTCAATGGCAGTCAAAGATAAGTTCAACACTCGACCCGAGCTGCGGGAGGGTAGCACCAACCCTTATCGAAGCCCGATCGTTCACTCGATTTTTTGGCCGAGCGTTCATCAGCACTCGAAGAATTTTACAATTTTCTTCATCAGAGCGCAAGGATCCGCGTTATCGGTTGAGTTACTCGAAGAAAATTCCTAAGTGATCGTATTTGGTACACAGTATATAAGTATCGAAAATACAAAAACGACCAGAGAGCGTCCATTGGCTCAGTCAGTAGAGGCCTTGTGCCTTGAGCGGGCTGAAACAATGCGCTCGAGGGGGCGTGGGTTCGAATCCCGGTCGGGTCACTTGGGATTTTTTTCCGAGTAACTCAATCGAGAACGCGAACCCTTGCGTTCCGACAAAAAAATTGATAAAATGCCTTGAGTGCTGAGCGCTCGGCCAGAAATTCGAAAGAACGATTGGGCTTCGATGAGGGTTGGCGGTATCCTCCAGCAGCCGTGTCGAGCGTTGAGCTTCGCTATGACTGTCATTGGCAGTCCAGAAGTATCAGCGGAGAGACCGAATGGCTGGCATAGAATTGATGGAACCACTGACACTTGTCGAGCCTGATTAAGGCGGTGAGTATGGGCCTGCATAAAATGCAGATCATACTCGAAAAACGCCGCGGTGGTGCTTGAATTCTCGTAGCAACTCTCTGGTAGAGCCCGCTCGAAAGTTCGCACTCACCTGATAGGAAACATTGGAAAAACGACTAAAAACTGGAAAAATAACTACAAACTGGAAACATGACAATGGCCTCCACGCCAAGGCGGTGGGGGTAACACGTAAAAGCTCGAAAGAGTATACGTTGGAAACAAAAATACAAATACAAATACAAAAACGACCATAACCCATAATTTTGACGTTTAACCTTCTGGATTTCATGAAAGTACACTCAGGCTTATCCTAAAGATAGCTTGGAAGGACTTTTGTCCGCTTCAACTCAGGAAAAACGCGTGACTCCATACTTTCAATACCGTCAACCCGTAAAAAATCTTTTTGCGCGATCGCTTGTTATACTCGGGCCTCAAAAATGGTAGAGCAGTGTGTATACACAAAGATTTTGAAGGTCTTGGAAAGAGCTACAATATCCCGTAAGAATTTTCACGCTAGCGTGATTTGCATAGAAATGAAGAATGATTGATTGAAATGGGAATGTTTAGAGTTTCAGGC
Organism: Eretmocerus hayati; assembly: GCA_029851415.1. Lineage (NCBI taxonomy): Eukaryota > Metazoa > Arthropoda > Insecta > Hymenoptera > Aphelinidae > Eretmocerus > Eretmocerus hayati. The sequence goes on from CM056744.1 coordinate 97,522,434, forward strand.
GTCGATTATAAACTAGAAATTTCAATCAAAATAATTTCCCAAATCCGTAATTTGATAAATTTTTTCCTCATCTTTTGAATGCTTCTCGAATTATTGCTGCAGACCCGAGGGCGTCGAAGTTACCGCTGTTTTCTATCAAAGTACAAAAGCTCAGATAAATTCCTTACCTTTTCCAAAAAAGAGCAGGTTGTCATCCCGAAACCGCGAAGAAGAGTGAGGTTCAACTAGGAATCTCTCAGGCTTGAAGAGTTTCGGCTCGGGATACAACTCCGAATCAGCATGGATTGAGTGCAGATTGATGATAACGAAGCTTTCTCGGGGTATGTGATATCCAAGAAGCTCGGTGTCACGCAAAACGCGTCGTGGGCCAATTACAGGTACGACAGGAGCCAATCTTTGGCTCTCCAATATCACAGCTTCTAGATAAGGCATACTAAAAGACGAAACAGATTTAAGAAAGGTCGACAAAGTGAAATTGTATAGAACACAGCTGGCAAGAAGGGCTCACAGTTTTCATTCTTGACACTTTTGTTTTGATTTGAGTGGCTACAAATAAAATCTCAGTGCATTGAACTGACACTGACAATAGGTCATTTTGATGAGTTTCAGAACCGCGCAGCCCATTGAGTGTGCAAGGGAGGCTATTTTTTATTCAAGACGAACTTTGGAAGTACTTTCGCAAAGTTCTGATGATTTTCTATTACCTACTCAAATGATAAATGACTCGAAAACCCCGATTAATCAAATTCAGAGCTCTTTGGAGGCTTCACGCAAAATTACTCTTTACATTTCTGGAATTTCCGACGAAAAAATATTCTAGGAGAACCATGACGCGAATGTAATGCTCGAAAACTATTTTACACGTAGATTACATCAATATCAACCGAAATGGATGAAGAAATCAATTTTGCTTGGAAATGTCAAAAAAAGAGTTATGGTCTACATCGTGGAGGTTATTTCAAGTCTGGAAGTAGTCAAAAAAATCGAGAAAGGTTTTGCAAGGAATGAATCAATAGGTCTTTGAACCTTCTTTCGATTGTCGTGAGCAGAATTGCGATTGATTAGAGCAGTCCAAAGGTATAGGGCAAATTGTCGCGGCAGTTTTTCAAATTTTTAATTGGTGTAAACATGGACAATACGAAAACATTTTTTGGGCCTAAAAATGGTTGAAACTATCTTTTTTCAAGACTCGGAAACGAAAAAAGACGTATGATTGGAAAAAGACAACGGTCGAGGAGAACTTTACAAATTCGACGTAGAATTCCTCATCTAATAGGAATCAGATCACATGAGCACTTACTTCGCTTTATCATTCATATTTGGCAACCGATCTTGACCAATGACACGGTCAATCTCATCATGAAGTAATCGCTGTGAGTCCTGATTGATGAGCATGGTCAAGAATAGAAAATCCAGAGTAGTCGCTGTGATGTTGAGTCCAGCCAGAAGAATATCGACCAATATCATCACCAACTGATCATCTGAAAAATACAAAACCCTTCTACAGAATATATTTTAAGTCATGATCTTGATTACTATGGTCTTCTATATTCAAATTAGAATATTTTGACAGGACTGGTGAACGTTCAATGTACCGTGGGGTATACAATGGGAGGCACGCCAAATCCCAGATGGTTACCCGTTTTTTCCCGATAAATTTTTTCGAAATTCCCCACTATTCCAATGCAAAGTCCTCAGAGGTAAAAGAATCAAAATATTCGATTAATAATAATTTCTCTATTCATAGATTTTATATATATACATACACACACACACACACACACACACACACCATAATATTGATTTAGCGATACACTAATAATCTCACAGTGCGCAACAGACATATCGCATTCAAAAAACTTAAAAAAGATATTTGAGTCTTTCTCTCTTTCTCTTTCAAGAGGTAGTTCCAGATAATTATGAATTTGAAGGCTACCTCTAAATCTCGCGTAACTGTTGATCATAACCGACTGCTTTGCTATCATATGAATATGAGTGAAAAGTCAGAGTTTCGCGCGAAACACACTTCCAAAAAGAGGCCATTTCTCAAATTTTCTTCTCAACGTTTTTATTATATTCTATAGCACAAAATATGAACTTTTTGCCACCAATGGGACCCCAAAGTGATGAATGGGACCCAAATTCATCACTTTATTCCTTTGAATTCTCTCCAACAAAAAAATTTGGGTATTTATTTCAATAAAAAGTGTATTTCCCGAATCCGATTAGAGCTACATAGAGATGCGGTTTGCGGCATTCAAAATGTCTTTAGAAAATCTCCCGAAACCGTTCTTGTAAAGTTGATTTCGAGATTATGGTCGGTTTTATCGGGCAAAAAAGTGAAAAATATAGAAAACTATTCAGAAACCCAGTTCTTTAAAACCTCAAAAATTTGATATTCAATGTAGAACTTTCTGTTCCTCTCCAAAAATGGTCCCGGAATCCTTTCTTGCTACCTACGGCCAATTTTTGCTATTTGTTACGAATCCATCTGTCAGGCTTTTGGAAATCATCTGTTTGATTGGGAATTTGAATTTCTGGAACTGTTTAATTAGAAAGTTATCAAAATTTCCTTCAAAATAACCACTCAATGAAATCAATTTCATGCGTTTGAGCCAGAATTGCAGCGTTCAGAGGACCACTGAATCTCGATAATTCCCAGAAAGTGGGTCGGAGGTACCGGAGTCAGTCGGAAAATCCGGGCCTGTCTCCGTCCGATGGAGTCCACCAAGTTGCCGCACTCGAGCTTAATTTTTATCTTTTATACAGTTAGATTTCAAAAGTTGTGGTTACGGTTTGAAGGCAAGGAATTGACTTCGCCAAGTGATTATTTTGAAGGAAGTTTTCTTGGCTACCCAATTAAATTAGTTTCGGAATAGATCCAAATTCCTACACTTGCGCAAGAAACAGGCGATTTCCAGAAGCTTGGGAAATAGATTCTCCTATAGATTTGTGAAAAGTAGCAAAAATTGGCCTTAGTAACCGAAGAAGGAATTTGTGACTATTTTTTTCTGAAAGAACGCAAAAATTTCCGCATGACGCATCCAATTTCCAAAGACCTAAATAATTGGATTTTTGAGAAATTGAATCTTCTATGTTCTCCACTCTTTTGCCCGATAAAACTGCCTATAACCTCATGATCAACTTTACAAGGCCGATTTCGATAGGTTTTTTCAAAACCTATCGAAAGCCGCGAATCGCATTTCTGTATCTCCAATCAGATTCGAGAAATATGCATTTTATTGGGAAAAATACCCAAACTTTTTTGATGGAGATAATTCAAAACGATGGAGTAATGAACGTTGGAGATACCTGGAAAATTTTTTGGAGTTCCTGAAGTGTTGGAAATTTCATATTTTGTGCCATAAAGTCGCATTAAAAAGTTCAGATAAAAATCTGATACATAATCCTTTTTCTTAGGTCTGTTTCGCGCGGAAGTACTCGATAAATGACAAAACTAGCGTTAAGTATCAGCGGCTAATTCATCTTACTACAGAGTATCGTTGAATAGTTCAAAAAAATTGAAATTAAACTTACCATCAAAAACGGTCTCTGGTCCTTTTCCCGAGTACATCTCGGTGAGAAACATGTCGATCACGTCACGCTCGGTACCCGCTATGAAATTCTTCTTATGCTCGTCGATTATTTCCTGAAAATCAATTGAATCTTTGAAAATCCCCGCACGAGACTGAAATCGTCATCTCAATTTCCGTGAATTTTCTATGGAGTACTCGATGATGATGTTTAGTTGGAACATTTCTCTAGCAACAAGTTGCAAAAGATGATTTTGTCATTTGGTAAACACAGAAATGTAGACTGATGCACATCTAGACCTTGGATTTTGAATGTCACGAAATTGGTTCCATTAGTCTTCTCATTTTAATAAATTATCACAAAATTCCATTGGAATCTTAATTTACTCACCGTTAATATACTTTTGAATTCGTTATTGAGAGTCACAAGGAGATTGTAACCGGAATAATTTGGTGCAATGTGACGAATCCAGGGAAATGCTGACAATATTCCACCTGTCATATCAAATGCTTGCGCTCGCCTCCCCATCAAATCGATAAAGTACTGCAACCTGGTTACATACAAAATTAAAAAATATTAAAATACTGTAAATATCGAAATCTACACATTTTTTCCATCATGCAAGAATTAATGAACTTTGGAACACCGAGGGAATTTTTTTGCAATTGAATAAATGATGTTTCATTTCGAATGAACAATCCACTTTCTCCATAAGGGATCATCCTCTCATATTATATTACTCACAAACCAATTAACTCTTAGATAATACTCGGAAATGTTGTAATTTTCAGACGAATCCATGTAAATGTTCAAAAACATTATTCGATTTCACACGAATTACACAGGCGCACGAAATAAAGAAAGTTTTTTGATCAGAACAGGTGGAAGCCAGTTACCCTTTTGTCGAACTGCTGAATACAAATATGAACTCCGAGCAACCCTTTCTCCTAAACCCTTAGACGTTTTCGAGTTACTTATGGCCATGTTCATGATGAGTCATGGAAATATCTAGGAGTGGTTTTTGCGTTTCAAGAGCACATAGAACTGAGAGCGGGATTGTTTTGACGATCAAATATTACGCCAAGTACGTATTTTCGATAAATTTTGGTATCTTCTACTAGAAAGTTAGAAAAAACCATAGACATGTTGAAATTCTCTAAGATACTTAGTTCAACAAATTTTTGTTACTGATTGAAAAAATAGGGGGCTGCGAATGGCATTCATTGACTCATGCTGAATTAAGAATAGCCAATATAAATGCAATGTACATCAGCCTACAGTAAGCATCTGAAAACATATGAAAAATCAATCTTACTTGTTCTGGTCAAATTTTTTGCCCGCCGCAAATATCCACAAAACATTAATGATGGCTGGGACGATGATTTGTTTCATTTGTCTTACTCCACCGTCTTGAATATTTTCCAGAATACACTCGAGCTCTTCTGTGATGTATTCGGACATTTCGCGACGAGCAAAACCCACCGATCTCATACTTCTCACAAACCAGCTTCTGATGCATCTCCATTCTGGCCCATCGTTCATCGTAATACCTATAAATTTATAAGTACCCATCATCAAAAACTGCGCAGATTGCCGAGAGTTATAGAATCCTTTTTCATAGTTCGTCAGCCACATGAATTAGAATCGTATTCGAAAAGAGCTGATTAGGCTCCAGCGAGTCAGACTCATACAGCATAAAAGAGAATACGTGACGAAGCTGAGACAGAGTTTCAGGTTTCGATTCTCAAAATATAATGCCATTCGTCAGCACAAAGAAAAGTTATCGCTTCTTTCAGTTCCTGTGAGACGGAGGAATGCATGGATGTAGCACCTTAATAAATTAAATTATTTGTATTTAAGAGCCTACGATCCAAGATCTCGAAATCGAAACTGAATTTTTCTCAGTATAAGAAGTAACAACAAGAAATCTTGCAATCGAAAATTGAAATGTGAAATAAAAATCAAGTAGTTTTACCTTTCTTCTTTCCCATATTGCGGAGACGTATAAAATAATTCCATGGCCTGCCCTCGTATTCTTCAGAATTTAGTACTGTATGGATACCTTGCTTGCCTGACACAACAAAAGTATCGTTACGACCGAGTCTCAGCTTGAATACCGGGCTTGCATATTGGCGCGACAACTCGAGCAGTGCCACGTGTTGTCCGCCTAGCTTCTGGCTCAACTTGCGAAGCTGTTTCACGTTGCCTACGAACGGCCATGGAAATGGTCCTGCAATGAAATATTCATTTTATTCACATAAAAGAATAAGCAAGAATGTTTTACTGTAATCATTGTCGTGATGAACATTCTCAAAAATTGTTTTTGAAACAGCTGGAAACATGTGTGCATCGAAGAACGTATCGTCGGCCCTTACAAATTTTCATACGAAAAATAGCACATCTCTCAGCACATGCTAGTTTTTGTGTGAAAAATCTTGTGCTAGTCTTCGTAAGGGTAGACGGTATGGAAACCCCGAAATTCTATGCCTCTAAGGGTGCTTTTCTTTGGTTATCGAAATTTTTAATAGAATTGTATAAACAGTAGGGTCCCATGTGAAAAACGAATGACTTGCCAATGACTTGCCAATGACTTGTGTATAGCTTGTGAATAGACAGAAATGGGCAGCGTTTGTCAAGCTATTCACAAGCTATTCACAAGTCATTGGCAAGTCATTGAATGTAGCCCTACGAAATTCATCAGCGATGATGCAGTTTATGACTGGGCCTTACTGGTGCAACTTCGGCACGGGTCCAGGTCGACCGTCAGCGCATCTACCCACGCTGAGCGGGGGTGAAAAAATGTCGTTGTCGACGCGGGGCCTCAGGTTGATTTCGGCACGTGTGCCCTCCCCCTACATTCTGCGAGGGTGGAAAGCATATGGTGTGTTCGCCCACACCTTGCGTAGGTGGATGAATTGCGGGGGCAGGCGAGGGAGGCAAAAATCGTGTAAAAATCGTGTAAAAGGCAAAAACTGCAAGGAATTTGCTGAGAAAGTACAGATATTGTGTGAAAATCAAGACGATTGTCATTATGATAACGTGGTGTTGTTAATGAATACCAGACTAGGGAACGTTTCGTTCTCAGTAACATATTTTCAACATGAAAATTGATTGTATTGGATTATTTTTATCATAATATAACCAATAAATCACAGATTTAATTCGTAGTGTCTCCTAGTATCCAGAATAAAATGGAAATAAACAACAAGCGAGAAGAGAGTGCGGCGGTGAGCTCACGATGAGTGAGACAGACAATTCGACTAGCAATTTGAGGTTATCGATGAATTTTGGTAATTGAATCGAATATGCATTGCTTGACTGAAATATTCATCCCGCGATCTCGAAGCACTCGTGTAGTTTTTTCCGGTAACCCCGATCATACGTGTATTGAATTACAGAGTGGACACGATCCAATTTTGAATACACCACAGAAAGAGATTTCTTTCTTTCTTGGATACTTCAGGTCTCGGCGGATGTCAATTCCTTGTTTATTATTTATCGGCATCTATGTTCAATCGATCTAGCCGTCGTAAGTAAACACGTCGACAACAAACAACTAAATTACCTCTAGAATTACCTTATTTTTTTGTGACCTCGTGAATTGTCTAGAACTAAGCACAACTATCCAATGCCATGGCCTAAACCAACACATCGACATCCTAGAAAAGCTTTACGAGTGCTTCGAGATCGCGGGAAGAATATTTCAGTCAAGCAATGCATATTCGATTCAATTACCAAAATTCATCGATAACCTCAAATTGCTAGTCAAATTGTCTGTCTCACTCATCGTGAGCTCACCGCCGCACTCTCTTCTCGCTTGTTGTTTATTTCCATTTTATTCTGGATACTAGGAGACACTACGAATTAAATCTGTGATTTATTGGTTATATTATGATAAAAATAATCCAATACAATCAATTTTCATGTTGAAAATATGTTACTGAGAACGAAACGTTCCCTAGTCTGGTATTCATTAACAACACCACGTTATCATAATGACAATCGTCTTGATTTTCACACAATATCTGTACTTTCTCAGCAAATTCCTTGCAGTTTTTGCCTTTTACACGATTTTTACACGATTTTTGCCTCCCTCGCCTGCCCCCGCAATTCATCCACCTACGCAAGGTGTGGGCGAACACACCATATGCTTTCCACCCTCGCAGAATGTAGGGGGAGGGCACACGTGCCGAAATCAACCTGAGGCCCCGCGTCGACAACGACATTTTTTCACCCCCGCTCAGCGTGGGTAGATGCGCTGACGGTCGACCTGGACCCGTGCCGAAGTTGCACCAGTAAGGCCCAGTCATAAACTGCATCATCGCTGATGAATTTCGTAGGGCTACATTCAATGACTTGCCAATGACTTGTGAATAGCTTGTGAATAGCTTGACAAACGCTGCCCATTTCTGTCTATTCACAAGCTATACACAAGTCATTGGCAAGTCATTGGCAAGTCATTCGTTTTGGTGGGCCGAAAAATGAAATTCTTCCCAAATCAAAACGCCTGGGCACTTAGTTTTCGGCATTTTGCACGTAGATAAAGGAAAAATTTTCCTGCGATTTTTAAAGTGAGAATCTCTGCTGAAGCAAGAGCCCTGACGATTTTTAAAAATGAAGGATTTTACTCGTTTTTTGCGTTATTTTTCAAACTGATCGAGTGAGGTGAAGAACTCACCCGGGATTAAAATCATCTTACAAACCATCATTTCTTATGTATTTTTGCACGTAGAAACCGAATTCGTGGTCCGCTTATTGAGCCTCAGAAGTGGAGGCTCTCTGTAGAATGCAAGACAACAACCGTAGCGAAAAAACGGTACTTTTCCGGAAAACAACCAATTACGTTAAAATCGGTATGTGTGAAAGAGCTCCCCATTTGTTGGTTCAATACAGCACCACACTACTTTTTCTTTTTTATTTTGACCTGCTGAAAACGATCCCGGTGGTTTTAGGGAGCTGTGATGCGTGAAATTCAAGTAAAGAGGAGCTGATGACCGATGTGTCGAAGCCCGTGTATAACGATATGCAGTCAATGCATGAAGCATAGGACGAAAATCGTTCGTCGTCATCTGCTCAATACCTGCATTTCACGTATATAAAACCACCGGGATCGTTTCCAACAGACCAAAATACGAAAGAAAAAATAGTGTGGTACTATTTTAGACCCACAAATAGGGAGCTCTCTCATACACCGATTTTAACGTAATTGGTTGTTTTCCGGGAAAGTGCCGTTTTTTCGCTATAATCGTTGTCTTGCATTCCACAGAGAGCCTCCACTTCTGACGCTCAAGCGGACCACAAATTCGGTTGCTACGTGCAAAAATACATGAGAAATGATGGTTTGTAAGATGATTTAGATCCCGGGTGTGTTCTCCGCCTCATTCACTCAGTTTGAAAAATAAGACAAAAAACGAGTGGAAATCCTTCATTTTTGAAAATCTTTGGGGCTCTTGCTCCAGCAGAAAACCTCATTTTAAAAATCGCAGGAAAATTCTTTCTTTATCTACGTGCAAAATGGCAAAAACTGGGACCCCATGGGTTTTGATTTGGGAAAAATTCGATTTTTCGGCCCACCCAAATAAACAGTCCAGAATTTTTCGGTTCATGTTAGAGAACTTAGGTGCTCAAAATCTTTCATCGGCAAGATTCTGAATGTCCATTTTTGAAGATTTTCTCTGGAATGAAGTTTTAAGAGCTAATTTAGTGAGTATTCTTCATATCAAAATCATTCTGAAAATGAATTTTCCAATTTTTTATATATGTATATATAATAAAGTTATTCGAAAAAATTGTAAAATAACTCATCAGTCTTGTGTCAAAAATGACTACTGAGAAAATTCGATGTCTTCCCGCCCATTAGATAGAGTGTATATTAAATCGAAGAAAAATACAAAAACATGTCATCCATCCCATAAGTTTTTGAAGTCCAAGATAATCTCAGCAGGATGTGCCAAGAATCTACTGCCTTATAATAAAATTTGATCTACCGTCAGAATAACTGAGATTTGAAGAGAGCAAGATCAGAGCTATTGATGAAGTCCGCCGTTAGCTGTAAGAGATTATGAGAATCTACTACTGTTAGGCCCACGGCGTGCCCCTGGCGAAAAAAAGTGGACCCCAAATGACGCTAAAATTCGGCAACGGCGATGTTTTCGTCATGCTTCAAAGTGATGAAATTTTGTTGGCTCAAAATCGGAACCGTTCCTATTTTCGAGTTTTATCAAGAATGAGTTTTAAGCTATCGAATGTCATCTCCTCGTCTTTTGGGGGGAACTCATTGGTCATGGTGTCGTGCCAGTACAATCCAAACTCGTTTGGTAACCAATTACTCAACAGAAAAGTACACTTTTGAATGGATATACAAGTAATGAATCGAAATAGAAATGAGAAACGCGAGTGGTATTAAAAGAAACGATTGAAATACAATCAGGAGTGAAATGGAATTCATCACCGAATTCATTGATGATTCAGACAAATTTCTAGTGATACAAAATTAATGAAGTAAGCACACTATTCCTGGTTCAATTACCTGTTCGAGATCTCACGATGAAGACAACACCGAAACAAAACTAAATATGGAGGGAGGAGAACTCCACAACTACATCTTGCAGTTTCTTTGGGTATGAGTCGTGGAGCGAGTTGACTTTCCTTCTTTCCGAGCTTCTTTCCCAAAACTTCAGAAACTCCCGATGGGCATATTTGCCTCTTGGCTTCCGAGTCAGACCATAGCCTCGAGCCATTACCTTCATCAAGTAGGTCAAGAGATTGTTTAAGGTGCCGAAAGAGTACATCGATTTCCAAAGTTTTTGATAATTTCTAGGAATTTTAATCTTCGTGTAGCTTGTCCAGTAATACATTCATTGACTCTGTTGGTACACGTTTTCTTAAGTGAGAATCACGGAATGAAAACGTCATCCATCGATCTGGATGCAGAAACATGTGATTTCATGGTGGACAGGCTAACATTCCCACGAACTCATCTATCGAGAAGTGGATGAGGTTGTCTCAGTCCGGCAATCATTTCATTCAAACACCTCCCCATGATAACTTTGAAAGATGGGGTTTAATATTTTAGGCCATAGAAAAGCTTGTTCAAGCCCAAGGATGATCACTAAACCATTTCAAAATAAATGGTTGACGAATCCCTGCGGCATTCACATTTGAAATTGAGGAATAATACATATTCGAGGACCAATGCCTCAACTTTCTCCTCAAAGAGAGGCCATAATTTTGCGAGCAATAAATGTACAATTACTAATGGGATCCAATCTCAATACGATGTTTCCTACTGATGACGTAGAATACCAATCTTGAGAACAATGCACTATCACAATCATACCAAAAAGATATGAAGAGCATGTTACATCTCTGATAAAACTTTTGCAAGTCTCCCCCGGAAGACGCCAAAAGAGCAAAGATGACATTCGAAAGCATAAAAATCATTCTTGATAGAACTCAAAAATAGGGACGGTTCCGATTTTCAGCCAATGAAATTTCATTACTTTTGAGCACGACGAAAACACCCTCGTTGCCAGATTTTAGCGTCATTTATTGGGGTCCACTTTTTTTGCCTGGGGCACGCCGTGAGCCGGAGCGCAACCTTCCCAAAGATGCTTCTGGTATTCGAGAAAGTGGCTAAACTTGATACAACAGCACGATTTTTCGCTCAAATGATAGGTGGCACATCCAATAATCAGTATTAATAAAATAAGTTATTGTTCAAATATTGGAGCGCGGCATAAAGAAATAATAAAAACATGCATTTTTCACGTTTTCTCGGGTTTTCTGTTATAAGTCCCTTGCTGAAAATGATTCCGTAGGACCCCATAGGATCCCATAGGACTCCGTAGCACCTAGCCCTGAGAAAATTTTTGATTGATATTCGCGGAATTTGGCACCCAAGACGCGCAGCAGACAAATTTCGACCCATTATTGTTCCGGTCCACGAGGCGGGTGGTGCATGGGATGGGAAGTGTAGAATGATCAAAATTTGTATGCTGCACGTCTTGAGTGCCAAATTCCGCGAATATCTAGATTAAAAATTCTCCCGGGGCCAGGATCCACGAAGTTTCATGGAATCCCATGGGGTCCCACGGAATTATTTTCAGCAGGGTCAGAGAATACCGATTTTCCGGGAAAATTTTTGGGAAGGTAATTTGTAGACCTTTAGAAGATCTACGAAAATAATGTTTACGCTCAATTCGACTCGCGAAATGCATCCCTTCAGAGTCATCCTTGATCAAAATTATAATCGACTTTGTTTGAATAAATTCGCTGAAAATGTAATAATGGGCTCAAGCTGAAAGGGTTCTTGGTATTATTCCTCACTTTGATCGTTTTCGAGCCATAATAACAGCAAATTTCGCTACTCCCCATTCCAAATGCAGTGCTTTCAGCTTTCATCATTACATTTGAGTTGGAAGCCGCGAAATTCGCTATTTTCACAACTTGAAAACGATTAAATTTAAGGAAAATACCCAGAGACCTTTTTTGTTCAAAATTGACTCAACCTTTTGAAAAAAGTAGTTCGAACCCATTATTAAAAATTTTAGATGATTTATTGAAATAATTCAATTGTAACTTTGGTCGAGAATATCTCCGAATGGTATTTGTAGATTTTTCAAAGATCTACTAATTAATTCTCCACAAAATATCTCGAAAAACTGATAAGATCTGACCTATAACAGATAGACTGAAGAATAGGCGAAAAAGGCACGTTTTTGTTGTAAACCCCTACCATGCCCCAATTTTGAAACAATGATTCTTATCAATATTCAATATTGAATGTGCCACCGATCATTTATGTCCAAAATTAGCTTACAGTACCGACTTTAGCCACTTACAATTAGTGATCGAATTTCGGGAGTTGCGCACCGGTCTATATGTATCACTTTTCTCAATTCTGCTTTACGTCCAATATTTGGATTAGTTCATCGAAAATACTGGTCAAGCAAAATGGAATAACTATAAATGCGTATTTCGGCCGTAAAATCGATTCTATGTAAAATATTCACAAGCAGTTGTTGGGAAGTTTTTCAACAGCCTGATCTATTAATCAAGCTGATCAAGGATAATTATACAATTAACGCACCCAGCTATCCATGCGCACTGCGAAGCAATTTATAACTAATGTTAATGAGTCTTGCAAAAAGAAAAAATTTTTGTTTCAACCTTCTACAACTTCGTTCTCTCATTTCACACGAAGCAAAAATATAGTTCAAATGTGACAAAGTAGGTTGATAAAGGAGTTTTAGTATGGTTTTTGTAGACACCAAGAATGAATTTTACAAATTCTGCCTCCAAAAATGAGGTAATGCATATTTTTGGTCTTCTCTTATCAACAGTTGAGATAGCGCACAAATGTTTACATAAGCCATGGTAAGAGGTATGACTCTTCCCATACTTAACTGGAAATCTAACATTCAAATCCGGCAGATGTCTATAGCCGGTAAGTGATTTTTGAGTATCTTCAGTGGTATGTGGAAGTTGCTGAAGATTTCAACATTTGTCGAAAGCTGTTGCACAACGATCTATCAGCAGTTCGCTCATCTATTTCACGCGGAAAAGAAAATTAGACTGCAAACCGGTATTACACTTCATTCATGACTTCACAATCAGATATTACCAGAATTTCGCCTTGTTTATTAGTGAATATCAAACAAATCTATGCATGATTCTTTGAAGAAACAATAAATTCAGACGAACGAGAAAATTTATAAAAATATTAAGAGACCAAGATAAATACAGAAAACAGGCGGTCAGAAGCGATCAATGATCCTTATATAGTTTCAATCTTACTTATCAGTCAAGCGATCATTAGATCAAACGAATAACAATTACTCCTCATCAAACACACTACAAAACTCAAAAATTATCACAAAAAAAACTCACCAGGCGGAAGTTTGCTGACAGAATCAGATTTACGCCCGACGGCGAGGAAAACGACCAAGAGTACAGCAACAACGGTAATCAATATCACAGTTTCCACGGCTATCATAGCTCGAGCTTCAGACGATATAATATAAATTTGGCTGTGTGTACTTGTCTTTGCAGTACGAGTATCAGGAGCGCATTGCCGATGATAAGAATAGCGGCCACTTCATTGCAGGAATGCACCCACGTGCTTCTGTACGATTGTAATGTATGGGGAATGTGAAAAGTAAGTATATCGATCCGAATAGTGTGTGTCGTTCTCGGTGACTCGTTCGAAAAAAAAAAATTAGAGGTGAAATAAGACCGAGGCGGCCGGTTGTCTAGTATGCACTGACCACACTTGATAATGTTGGAACCGCTTTAGTGATTGCGTAAAAATATCGAGTGGGCGATCGATCTGATGATCTAAGGCTATAAAGACGTGGCGCCACCGCGTTGTTACATGTCGAACTCTGGACCAGTTTAATTTATTGACGCTGCAGCAATGAGCAAGATGATCGAGATACTCTGGAGAGATTTATAAATTGATTGTTTGGGTGAGAATCGAGTGCAAATTGAGCGCAACCCTTATTGTATATGGATATGGTTCTTAATTTGATTTTTTACAATTCCGTAATTCGAAGGTCTCGTATTTTCAATTCAAGTATCCCAAATTTTACTTGGATTCCCATTGTTTCAAATTTTTCAATCAATACAAAAGTCCAGAAAAATGGGTGAATTCATTGACTAAGAATAAGTCATAATTGGATGTTACTTTTTGCTGCAAAAATAGTCATCTAGTGTGTTTACTGAGGAAGTTTCTTCTACCATTTTGATTTTTATATCTCAAAATCCCTTCAATGGAGCCCCAAACCTTCACGATATTTTGGCAGACTGATTGAAAAGTACATACGAAAATGTTTTCAATCGATTCATCGACTTATGTAAGACTGATTTTATTTCGTCGGATAGAAATACCGAATTTTCGCCTATAATAATCTCTTAACGCAAGAAAAATCGAGTTATTCGACAAAATTATAAAAATTCTTTTCTGTTTAGGCCAAAATCTACAACAAAACAGCCAAAAAAATTGCAGCAGTCAAGAAAGAAATCATTCTATCTTTGTGATATTTTTTTCTTGGCCAATATCTTCCTAGTATATTCGATGTATATTATTTTCGTTGAAAAATTTTAATCTGAGCAAAAGTTATTCTTGTGATTTTTCGAAAAAATCGGTATTGCTCAAATTTTGAGGCATTTTATTTTGGAACTTTTGAATTTTGATCCCAAAAAACGACCACGAGTCTACTTAGTCGTATAGATTGGTCTAAAAAAATTGTTTGTCAGTACCTTCCATGATTTTGAAGAAGATATCGAATAGAGAAGTTTTTTCCAAAAAATACTGATCAGATAACGGTTTTTGTGTCGACAAAATCCACGTGAATACAGTTTTTCACCTCCCACGGTTTTCCAAGCCAAACTTCAAAATTAAGGTTGTACCTCCCCCACCCGCTCCCCCTAAAAATAGAGTAATCATAAGGCAAATTTCATCTGATTAATTTAACAATGAGTTCACACAGGGTCTAAAGACGGTCGACTTATCGCGATTCTCCAGTTTGCCGGTCTCTATCTCTTCGTAATCACATTGGCCTATGGAGTGTCAAATTTATTGTAACGTCGAAGTGAATATTGATGAACGGTAGCCAGAATACATATAAAAATTCTTATCTGAGCCAAATTTTGATTCTGCAGATCTCGTGGATGAAAACTAAAAGACAGTCGAAGTTAAGGCATAGAGATATAGTTAAGGCCGATAGCCGCATATATACCTATCCGTTCTGAGTGATATGCGAGATTATCGAAAACGATAATGAAGCTCGTTGTGTCACATTGTTTGCGTTGATGGTCTAAATTGATTAAGGAAATCAGCAAAGAGCCGGACCAGAGTTTACAATATTTTTCTTTAAAATTTAGCCTTTCCGAAAAGGCTCTCGTGACATTCTGAATCGCTTACATTTACATCTCAAAGTTCTAGAGCAGCGAAGGCAGATTCAAGATTCGTCTGACCTATACCGCCATATATCTGTTCACTTGGTCAGTCGTAGTTATTTGTTTCAAGATTACCATAAAATAAATTTGAATCGATCAATCAAAATTTTGATCGATTTCATCAAGATTGAACGGGTAGGGCTCTCTATTGCTAAGAACTAATATTACAAAAATTCTTTTGTGATCCTGCATAATGCCGAAAATACTGTAATTCGATGACCTCCTATTTTCGCGATTCCTTTTTCTTCGACATCCTTCAATTTTACGTCTTCTCTGAATATCAATGACACTCACAACTGTGGTTTCAAAACAACTAATTCAAATGAATTTTGGGGTATAATGTCAATGATTCTCACCGGAACAATTTTGAATCCTGTTGCATCACGTCACTCAAGTCCGGTTCATCAACTACACCATAGTCTGGAACAGCCATTCTTGGGTAAAGGCTGAACTCAATAAAATCAAATCAAAGTATAAAAAACTGATATTAATGCATAGCTTTGACCTGATCGCAACGCGTGAACGAGTCAAACTGACGCTCAAGTTGTTGCTAAGAGGTTTGATTCTGGCTATACAAGCGCAGTTTGAGAATGCTGATTTAGCACTTGCTGTCGCCTCATCTCTCACATACTTGATCGCCGGTTCTCACTACTTGAATTTCGCCTCGAGGCACAAAGAAATATGTTGATAGTATATTACGTATCGAGTGCTGGATAACTTTTTTCTTCGTGGAAATCATGCTGGACATCGGCTTCGCCGACTTCTAGTATGGTTTTCACGAAGAAAAAAGTTTCCCACACGAGATACGTAATTAATGTGTTTCACATTATGCTAGTAGCGTAGCATAGAAACATTTGTTTCCATGAAATTCAGGCTTCCTTGCCGAGCAAGGACGCCTGGAAACACATAATGTTCCTACGCTACTCACATGTAAAATAACTATTCTGTGAAGTTTTTTTAACGCCTAGCTTTAGACGACTTTATTAAGCCGTGATAAAAATTATGTAGATCAATTTCTTTGAACCTCAAGGGACGTAAAAAATTTTCGCTAATCTATCAAGAGCCTTCCACCGAGCGTTCCATACTTGAAACACAGTACAATTTTTTAGGGTTTTCCCAAACGGAATCATGAGAACTTTGACGTTTCATCACTCAAACTCGCTCATGCGGACATAAAACAAGTTTCGATGAGGCGCAAATGATCGCAAGCAGAGCGTGCGTGAAAATGAGACTTTTGTAGAATAGTACATTTCGATACAAGGGTGGAACAACTTTTTTTCGCGTCGAGTGATGGGTTTCCGGCCTGAGCCGTAGGCGGTGCACGGTGAGTCATTCAGCCGAAAAAGGTCGAGTTGTGTGAACATGGGATTTTCCTCTGGGGTATGTTTCGGTTTCATTAGTAGATCATTTTCCAACTAGAATCAAAAAAATCGGTCGAGGGTTTTTCAAATAAAGTCGATTTTTCCATTTTTTTAGCCATTTTCCGAAAATAGTCTGTTCACTTCATCGCTCACTCTCGTTTCTTGCTTTGAAATCGACTATTCAAAATAACCAAAATATCTTTATTCGACGTAAAAAGACCCAATCTTTCGAAATCCGAGGTCTAAATTGATCCCAGATAAGATCCGAATCATTTGAAATGGTCTATAGTACAAACCCTCTTTTCACCGGTAAAATTTACGGGAAATCCAGATCGTCTTTTCCGCGCAGTATGCGAATTCAATGAATTCCATGTATGACTTATTTTTTCAACTATTCGTAGAAGGATATAAGATATCTTACCGTTCTGATGGCGATTAAACGGTAATTACAGAATATAAAATGCGAAAGTGTATCTCTTTAGTTAGTGCACCCTGTGATATTTGTTACACTGATAATCGAGCGAAACTTTTGTTTAAAAAAACTGATAATGTGAGATTGGTCTTTAATACACTACCGGTCAAAAGTCTGAGGACACTTGGGAATCAAACTGATGAATTTCAGAGTTGGATCTCAGAACCTATTGGTCGTGGAGAGCTCTGCGTGGTCGCATTTTGTAGCTCATATCAAGCACTTTCACATCTATTTTCTGTATTTCCCATCCCGCGTATTATACCAGAGACACACGAGTCAGAAAAATGAATTTTTTCGCAATTTTTCAGGCAAGGTACGAACGCCTGCCGATTCTGGAGAGATCATTGGATCGCTATGAGACCGATGACATCTTGAAGCCCATGAAAAAACTTTCAAAATCCGTTTATGAACGTCTCTCAAAGTGGTTCTGGTTTCGAGATCTAAGTGATTTAGTGAGGGAGTTTTCCTCTCAAAAAATCCCTTGATAATCCAAAAATGATGAGAAACAGCCCACTTTGGGGCAGGTGACCCTCATTTCTGCAAGAGTTCGACTAAACATCGAGATAGCCATCGAAAGTGAAGGCTACCGACCTTGGACTGGGCTGTTTCTCATCATTTTTGGATTAACAGTGTAATTTTTTGAGAGAAAAACACCCGCAGACAATCTGTCATATTTCAATGCCAGAACCACTTCGAGAGACGTTCAAAAA
Organism: Eretmocerus hayati; assembly: GCA_029851415.1. NCBI lineage: Eukaryota > Metazoa > Arthropoda > Insecta > Hymenoptera > Aphelinidae > Eretmocerus > Eretmocerus hayati. The sequence continues at coordinate 97,540,472 of CM056744.1, forward strand.
TGAATCTTGAAGGTCTTTTTATGGGCTTAAAGATGTCATTGGTCTCATAGTGATCCAACAATCTCTCCAAAATTCGCAGGCGTTCGTACCTTTGCTCGGAAATTGCGAAAAAATTCATTTTTCTGACTCGTATGTCTCTGGTATAACATGTGGGACGGAAAATACAGAAAATAGACTTGAAAGTGCTCGATATGAGCTACAAAATGCGACCACGCAGAGCTCTCTACGACCAATAGGTTCTGAGGTATCCAACTCTGAAAATCATCAATTTGATTCCCAGGTGTCCTCAGACTTTTGACCGGTAGTGTATGTTAACAAGATTGTACGCATTGAACAGTTCGAAAAAAATTCAACACTTTTTTGTTGAAAAGCTGTTCAGATATAGCTCCTTACTTACATTTAGAATTCCAATCGAATGATGAGAATAAGGTCTCGGGCTTACCAAATACTAGTGAAATACGTCACTATTGATATGTACACCCTTTCAGTATTCAAAAAGTCCATGTCCCCCGATGACAAAGGATATTCTTTGATTTTACGTAAATGTTTTCGGTAAAAAGAGGGTGCCCTGCTCTATAAACCATTCCGAATTATTCGGATCTTATCTGGGCTCGACTTGGACCTGGGATTTTGAAAGATTGGATCTTTTTACGTCGAATATAGATACTTTGGTTATTTTGAGTAGTCGATTTTAAAGCAAGAAACGAGAGTGAGTGATGAAGTGAATAGACTATTTTCGGAAAATAGCTTAAGAAAATGGAAAAATCGACTTTATTTTAAAAACCCTCGGCCGATTTTTTTTATTCTAGTTGGAAAATGATCTACTAATGAAACCGAAACATACCCCAGAGGGAAATCCCATGTTCACGCAACTCGACCTTTTTCGGCTGAATGACTCACCGTGGGTGATGCGAAAAATAAGTTTTACACACGTGTATCGAATACTATTTTTTGACAAACTGAGAGAAAGTGGAAAATCGGTGCTGAAAAGTTACTTTCTCGCACAGTGTGTCAAAATAATACATTTCGATACAAGGGTAGAAATAGTATATATTTCCGTACTGAGCGCGGTAGCCCATTTTGGGCACTAGGACAGTTTGTCTGTCGAGCGAAGCGAGTGTATGTGTGTGTGTGTATTATTGGCATCCCAGGTGGGGGCCTTGGGGACCCCCTTCTGTTACGGCCATCAACGGGCTTTTTTGCGCAATGCGCGAGTTATCGGAATTTTTTCTTAGCACTCAGGAATTATGAGTATTCAGAATTTTTGTGGTGCAGTTCATGTTGGTGTTGTTTGTCGTGTAACTCGCAACGCAGGATTCTTATAGCGCGAGTAAGGCAAAAAAAATTCCACGCCCGAGTATCGGAATACGTTTCGTAAACGAAAACTCCCGTGCGTAAAGCAGTGTTTTACGCACAGTTGATCGAAATACGTCTTTATGAATAAGGCCTTGACGTAAAACCTGCAGCAATAATCTCGATCCAAATACTTACCAATGACAGAGAGGACAAAAAGGATGGATCAGCTTCCTCGTCTCAGTTTCTTCATCTCTTATGCGTTCATCAGAGTTCAAAGATTCTCCACAGTGTAAAGTTCACGATCAATATCGTTCCTGCTATCGGCGATGGAAACTCTGCCACATTTGCACTGATACCGCCCCTGCTCTTGATAAACATGTTCAAGTTAGAGAAAATAGATTTGGAAAATTTTGCGAAATTGGACCATAAAATTGGCTTGTATACATACTACTGAGAATCTCGTGTAAATACACGGTTCCATTGGACTCTGATCAGCGGTGCGAATGACTTCACTACAGTTGCATGAGCATTATTATGCTCTAATAATTTCAAGTCCTTCAAAATCAAGACTGTGCCTGGGAAAGACATCTCGATGTATGTGTGCGGCATCGCTTCGCGCCGTTTTACACACTTTTCATCCTTCACACATACATATAGGTCCAAAAATGGCTAGGATTGGAGACTAAAGCTAGAGGTGCTAAGTTTTTCCATACATGTGATTTATTTCTCAATCTAGGAATATTTACAAAATTCAGTTTGATTCGTGTAATTACCTATCTACACTCTCGCGTTATGCAGTTAGAATATTTATATCACAAAAATATATGTATTTACATAAAAGAAAACAGAACTCAGTTACACTACTTCGAGATCAACTTCTTTTCTTGGTTTCTTTCTGACAACTTTCTTTCCTTTCATATTATCAATTTTCCTCTTTCTTGCGACTTTCTTCTTCTGCTGCTTGGCAATTTTTCGTTTCGCAGCAAGCTCGGGATCAGTGACAAACTGCAACATGGAATTGAGGAGGGATTTCATTAGGATTCACCCATTCATCAAAATGATAGGACGTACTTTCTAAAAGTGAGCTAGAATGCAGTGAGATTATTCATTCGATTTGATTTCCAGACTGATCATGAAATGGTCAAGACAAAGATGTTGCTTTGTCGATGTGAATAGTGAAATGATTCATTAGATAGTTATTCTTGTCCAAAATGGTCTATAGTAAGTTGTTGAGAATTTTGAGCGACGACGATGATAAACGATTGTAGAATACACATCTTTGATTTTAAAAGTTTCAGCACATGTATGGAACTATATCTCTCGTCTTTTTTATTTTGAGATGTGAATTATTCCTCGAATATGAGAAGCATGATGAACCTTATAGAAAGAAAATAATAAAATAAGTATGTCGGATTGATTTTCACCTGTTGAGAGCGAACTTGTTTCCTTTCTGCTCTTCTTGTGTCCAATCTTTGTTGAGCTTTGCTCAGCAGACGAGCGTAGTCTTCAACTCCGATTTTCTTTTTGATGGTGGTTGCAATTTCCTTCGCTTGTTGGCGAAGTGAAGCGTTGGATTCTTCGATACTAGCCATTTCTCGCGTTAGCGCGGACAAAAAGTAAAAAAGAATAGGTCGAAGTTTCTCGATATCGACAGATCTAATTACACCTTTCATCCATTCAAAAACTGACGCTCTCTGAAAAATTAATGATGAATATTGTTAGTTTCGACGTAAATTGAGCGAATGAAATATGTCATAACGCTGTGTTTTACGAATAATATCATGTGATTATGTATACTCACAACGATGGTAGATTTAGGTGCCGTAGATACTTCGAAATTAATGCACCGTCTCAATTTTTTCAACACCCATAACAGCGATAAATTACCCTTATCTGCTGATTCCTTCGATTCATTCTCTTGTTCAAACTGTGGCACTTTGAGAAGCCTCGCTATGATCACTAGGTTTTCTATTATTTGTTTATAAAGGTCTCCAAAGTCTGAATCAGGCTGTAACTGTGCCGTGGAATCAAGGATCAAACTCTTCAATTTGCCACTTGGGTCTGAATAAATAAAACCATCATTGAGATCACAATCTTCTGGATGATCTAACAAGTGTATGACTTTTTCAACATCAAGAGCCTCGAGTATTAAACCAAGGAGTTGAGCGGACGCCAATCGCACCCACAAATGAGGATGAGCCAACAACGACTGACTATGCTCTGTAAAAGATAAATTTGATAATAACCCACTGTCATGAGCATTATTTCCAAATTTGACAATTTCACATGGAAATACCAATCATACCTGCAAACGTATTGACATGGTCTTGATAGGTCTTATCTTTTAAGAATGCAGAACAATGTGTAGAAATTTTAACCAACAATTGTAGAACTTGGAAGAGATGATGATCGTTGAGTCTCTGTGGATCTTTGATATTTCCCTCACTCATTTCTAATGTATCTTCTTTTTGTACTTTAACAAACCGTCCCGGTTGTTCGCTACTGTCAAAACTATCAGTCGCATAAAACTGCTTTGTGAGCAGCGGCAGAACTTCCTCGAGCTTGGATCTGAATTTGTCCTCTTCAACTGCCACATAAATACCACACAACTGAACTGCTAACCTTCTGTGCACAAGCTACAAAACGAAAAATTGCTAGAGGTGAAAATCGAATGGCAAACTTCTGGCCTCAAGTCGAACGTGCTTACCTTCTTATCTTTCAACCAGACAGTGACTATTTCGAAGAGTTTGGTTCTATTATTATGCGGGCTTCGTTCTATAATTTCTTGAATGCACTTGGCACTGGCTTTTTTGCAAATAGGATCATCATCATTCACAAGCCTGGCGCCAATAGTCAAGAATAGAAGATCAGAGTAATTCAGGAACGCATCCTAAAAAATCAGATCAGTTGAGTTAAAAAAAAAAAGACAGTAAGAGTAATGGAGAAAAAAGAAAGTTTTCAACTCACAAGTGGGAATCCTGTTATTATAGCATACAACATCTCCAACACGCTGAGCCTTCCAGGCTGTAGCTCATAACTGAGTTGCGTAGTGTAAAACGAAATGTAGCTATCCAACTTTTTGCCAAGAGGGTAATCCATTAGATATGCATAAAATACAGTTCGAGCCTGCTTGCGTACATTATCAAGCTCTGAAAGGACACTGAGGGTTGCTACTTCCTGCATCACATCGTGCATTTCGGGGACTATAAGCTTGCGTTTAATTATGGCTTTTAGAAGACCAAACGCTGTAGCTTGTTTGTCACTGTCGTGAAGATCTTGCTCCGCGTATACCAGCAGTGCCTGAAATCCGAGTTCGAATACGTCTTTATCTACATTACAAGTTTCTTAAAGATTATATGGAAAGCAGAAATTCGTGACGATCATCTGTACCTTTAGCTGGTCATTCGATATGACGAAATGTTTGACATCTCGTACGAGAACAGACATAGCTTTGAAACCGGCCATAACCAGATCGTAATTGTCACCTTTGCTCAACCCAGCTACAGCATATTTGTGTAAAATATTGAAAATCGATGAGCAAATTTCCGATACCGACGATTGAACCGTTGGAAGATCTCTTTTTAAGATCCACGATAGACATTGCAAGGCTGACGTGCTCAACTGAAAACAATAGTATAACAGTTGTGAATAAAAAGTATCAAATACATTGTGGGGTAAAGTAAATCCAAATATATTACCTTGACATGTTGCGATTTCAAGCAGTCGCTCAAGGTGGGCACGAAAGGATCTAGTGTAGATTTTAACTCTACATCATTAACCTTATCTCTTTTTAAGAGTATGTGGAACAATCTCAAACTAAATTCAACCATAACGTAAGCATTAGTATCTTTGGACGTTTTGGCAAATGCCTTGATACCCATTTTGTTTTTTGGTGGTGGCATAATAATGAAACAGTCTGGTTTTTGACGCTGAGCTTCGATTTTCTTTTTTTCTTCCTCTTCTGCCTTCTTTTTCTTATTTTCTGGCATGAGCTGTGGAATACTTTCTGAAGAAACGCCATAGAGGAATGTCAACATCTCTTTGATTTGAATGAATGAGTTATCTGCTAAACCAAGTCCAAACTGCCTGAGAGATTCAGTAACTTTGCGCACTGTTTTGTGAGACCGTGTGCGGCTGAGAACATCCTTCAGAGGTATCACAACGTCGATGAGTAAACCTGAGAAGTTAAAGTACAACAGTTCGATGTACACAGCTAAAGAAGAAACAGACCATACAGTTAGTTACTATCTAAAATGAATCAAGCTACCTTCATCAATGGACTCTCCAAGTATGTGAAATACATCAAAGCTCTTGGTTGATTTAGCTTCAGATACTTTATTCACGATACCGGCAATTTCTTTTTCATCTGCCGAAGGTCCAAAGAGATCGATCTTACACATGCTCAGGATAGTCGATAGATTTTTACGCATATGTTCAGGCTTGAAATAAGGTTTGAGGGTGACGAGTACTGCGTGTAACGTAAAAACGAGCACGTGAACCTGGTAGCCACGAGTCAGAAGTGCATTCATTTCTTTCAGTAAATGATGCAAATAATCGGGACCCAGTGCAACCATAATCTTTTGAAGAATTTCTCGAGTTGTTCGTCGCACGGATTCGAGACGAGATTTCAAGAACGTGCATATTTTCATGAAGATGCTAGAAAAAGAAATCAAGCCATTCAAATAACAACTTTATAAATTCATTGCGACGAAAACGAATGAGACCTTAACGGAGTGTACATTTTTTTCAAAAAGTCTATTGAGTAAAACTGAAAACTGTACAACTCACCCTCGTAAATTTGAATCGAGCAAACCTTGCGGTAGCTTTTGAAGTAGTTTAACCATAGCCAAAGCGATGGGAACTCGCATAAGTTCTTCTTCCTCTTGATCACTTTTGATCATTTTCTTGTTAGCTTTGTGACTTCCCTCGTGTCGAGTCCTTACAGAAATTGAGTTGTGCAATTGCGGAAGCAGACCTTTCGAGATACTGAATACCAATCTTCTGGCCATGTATTGAGAGAGTACGGTGTGCTTTTCAAGAGCGGAAACACCCTTGTCAGTTTCTTCAACTTCTTCGGTAGCTGCTTCGGTTACGGCTTCGTCGTTGAGTGCTTCATCAAGAAGTTCTTCAGTGACTTCTACCGTTTCTTCAATCTGTTCTGTTTCGTCACTTGGCTTTGAAGCCTCGACATCTGCTGCCTCTTCTGTAGTAACTGCTGTTTCGGGTTGTACTATTAAAAAAGATTTTAAAAAATCAAAATCGTTTTCGTAAAAAATGTAACACGTGATAGAGAACAAACAAAAACAACTCACCATCTATGGCTTTGGAAGTCTTCTCTCCCGGTTTGGAAACTGCCTCAGTCTCAGGTTTGTATTTGGATAAATCGTAGTGGAAAGAATCCAGGATTGCAACAACAATCCTGATAACCTGTTTCTGAAACTCTACACATGATCTAAGCTTGTCCAAATAATGCCTTAGCACGATCTCATACTGGTTCCATGGAAGTAATCTACATACAACACCGACTGTCTCAATTGCCGCATCTACAATACTGTTTTTACCAGCGTACTTCTCGGTACACAAGTACGAAGATGCCAGAGGTAGTATGAATTGTGTAAGTGTACGCGGATTCGGTGCCTTAGTCAGTGTTTTCGCAACACTGCAGAATTTCAGCAAAGCTCGAGCTTTTCTATGCAATTGAAGATGTTGCATATTTTCGAAGAAATCCACCTCAGGATCTTGTTTGTTAGTCAACGCGTTTAGGTCTCGCAGAACAGGGTGCACTTCCGGGCACTCCATTGCCATGTGACCGAGGAAGGCTATCGACTGAAGATTCACATTTTCGTTCTTGTTTCTGATACCGTGTCGCACCATTGTGAGAATGGTTTCTTCGATCAAATACTTCCGATCGATCGATGAGTCCTTGAATTTTCTAGCCAAGTGTACACCCAATGATTTTAAACACTGTCCAGATCTATCTCTTAAGGCTAGATCGTTCTCGGTTTTCAGGAAGTAGAAACAGTTGAGAATGATTGCAACTCCGAATTCAAGCGTCACTTGGTCATCCTAAGAAGTTAAGCAAATTGTCAATTATGAGTTTGGATAAACGAAATGAAAATAAAATTTAGAGGTTTGTTGGGTTACCTTAACAAGTGCGTCGATTTTCCCGAAAGCGTCGAGCCTCCTTTGGAAGTCCGGTTGATCAATCCATCTTTGATCATACGCATTGAGCTCGGCTAGTACAACTTGATTTTTTTTCATACCCTCGTCGTGTTTAACAACACTGTCCAACAACTCCATGAGCATTCTCCTCGCTGGAGCAGCGCTAATTTGAGCGAGTAAATGCTGTATTGGTCGAAGATGTTTCTCAGGATGCTCAACATGTTTGATGAGATTCTGAACCGTAGTGAGCAACTGCATAACCATTTCTTCGGAACCATTCGATTTTCTTTGCAGTATCGGTAACACGAGGTGAAGCAAAGTGTCACAAGTTTTCGGATCGCTTACAAACTCAGAAACTCGTGATAAGATGACAAGTTCATTTCTAGTTGCACCACGTTTTGAATTCTTCAGACGTCTCTCAATGTAAACGAGGATGTTGGTGACATGGGGAAGTAATATAGAAGATCCGTAGTTTATCGAATCGCTGGTTACGAGTTCGAGTTTGTTGATTACGCTGGGTAAGAGCGACTTGGGTTTGTCTTCGTCGACGTCCATGCGCTCTGGATTGTCCTTTTCGAAATCTTGTAATGTCAACATCTTCTCGATCATCTCGAGGATCACCTGTTGCACTGATCTGTGCGTCTTTGAGCCCAGCAGCAGTTTTATCACGTAAGCTATTGATGTCTCTTGATTCTGTAAGTGCGAAGGATGTGATAAGGCACCGAAATATAACTTAAAAATTGACTTATGGATTTATGAGATAAAAAAAATAAAAACCACTTCGGAACTTGAGAAAATTTGGTGAGTGGCTACAAAATTTAATCTTTCATCCGCGAGAGATAAATAGAATAATATAGTTTTGAGAAAGGCAATACACCATTGAAGCAATGGAAAAAAATATTTTCTATGAAAACACGAATCACAACATGATCAAGTATGAGTCAATTATGGCAAACTAGGAAATGGGTTTTAGTACTGAAAACAGAAAAAAGTTTCAAGTTGAAGGAAAAATAACATAAAGACAAACCTTATCAAGCTTGACGAAGAACGGATAGTATCGTGGATTATGACTCCATGATGCAAGCATCTTGAGCAGAGGTGTCGGGCTGTGTATAGCCTCCGTTGGTAGCTTATTAATCCATGGAAACACGGCAACTTCAAATAGAGCATCAATTTCAGCTGGCGTCCAATCATAGTTTTCAAAGTGGCCAAAGAACCTCGCAAGAACGTTGAGACAACTGTTACGCACATTACGCAGTGAAGTAAGGAATCCTGTATGCACCTGGTCCGATCTCGCGAGAATACTGGCAACCTGAGCCAGGATACATGCGAGAATGGCAAATAAATGAGGTAAGAGTTTTTGAGTCATTTTTCCACCAAACTGCTCGATCATCACAGCAAGTAAGTTTACTGCGCTCTGAAGTCTTTTGGGTGGCACAACGCTCTCGAGATCGACACTTTGAAGGATATCGAGGACCATTTGGCGAAGGTCGACTTCATGATCAACGCCTTCTTCGACGGCAAGGATTGGTAGGTGGTTGCGGAAAGGCTTGAATGCCATCCGCACGAATAACATCATTTCATCCTCTGTTATGCCCGCCAAGAATCTGTAGGGGTCATTCAAATGTATTTAAAACTGTTAAGTTTATAGTTGATTGGGTTCAAACCAAAGCCTTGAGAGCCTTTGTACAGGTTCCCGAGTCCGACAAAGAAAACAAATTGTCTAGTCAAGATTCTTCATGAATGAGCCAATTCTGTAAACGTCATACTCAAACTGTTGATCAAAACACAAATAATATCATCCGAGTCCCATGTTGTGATCCAAAATTGAGAATTTTTTGATAGCTAGGCTTGCTTCTTCCAGTTCAAATGCGATAAAAATAAATTAGAAGAAAGAACTTTCAAGTCAACTTCTGGCAAGCGAAGGGAAGGTTTTGAATGCGATGAGATACTAAGGGTGTCAAAAAAATTTTCAAAAGAACCAACCTCAATATTGTTTTCCGTCTAACAAGCCCACCAGCTTTGCCACCAGTCCTCATTCCAACTCGCTGCGTCATTTTAGCATGAAGTATTCTCATAAGTACAGGCATAAGTCCAGAACGATGCTCATCACGCACAGTTGCTTCACCTCCATCACTTGCAGTGTTGACTTGGAAGCGCGCAAGCTCGTTCTTCAGATTCTTCTCATCGGTGATGTTATCGAGATGCTCGCGATATGGAAGGAGGTACTTGTGCTTATATGTGTAGAGACAGTTGAGCGCAGCTTTTTGAATTTCAGAATTTTTTGAAGACAAGAGATCGAGATAGATACGCAAAACTTCGGGTTCGCGAAACAGCGAACGAGTGTTGGTGAACTTGCCGAAGACTTGCAACATTGCCAAGAGTAATTTCACCCTTTGAGCTCTGCCCATTTGCTGTGGAGACGATTCTTCGTCCGGCGTTGGTACTTCCTCTTCATCCATTTTCTCTGTGGATTTTTCAATGGGTTTTTCAGATAGTTTTTCATCAACTTCCTCTTGGACCTCTTCTCTGGACTTGTCAAGCGCTTCAATGAGTGAGTTATCTGAAAATTGGTTGAGATTCTTTACTATTCCAAAAATTTTACTGATTTTAACGTTCTCTAATCCTTACAGTAGGAAGATTGTGTGAAGTACTCAAATATATTGATAGATAAATAGATGAGACAACGAAAATTGTTCATATAGTACGAACAGTAAACCTGAGATGACTAAGTAAATAAAATAAGCAGATGAAAATAAGAAGAGAAATTACTCTGAGGCTTTTGTTATCCAGTATATTACATATTATTCACATGACGATAATTAGATTCATAATCTTTGACAAAAAAAATTCGAAAGACGTTAACAGCATATCGTAAATGGGGGAGAATTTCCAATAAAACTCACCAGCAATACTCTCGTCTAGTTCAACGATACTTTCTGAAGGTAGCTCCCGCTTCTTGATGTTACAAGTCTTCGCATCCTCCGAGTTTGCCTTGAAGAAATTACTTTCAACAAAGTCAATAAATAGTCCCACGTAGTCTCTGTTTTTCACCTCGCAATAGTTGGTCATCATTCCCATACATTTCCACAGCAGCAGTCTATAGTTCTCCCTGTCTACTTTATCGCTCATCCCACAAACCCTCATAGCAATTTCTCTCAACACTTCACTACCAAAGTCTATCGACTTTCCAGCTTCAATCACAACTTCCTTCTCTTCTTTATCAAGTTTTGAAAGAAAGACGGGCCACAGAGTAGTACAATCGCGATTAGCATAGCCAGCTATGAGCTTGCAAACGTGTTCCCAGAGTAGCGAAAAATTAACGTAAAGCTGTCCAAGCAAATAGTGAAGAGGCAAATCGTGACAGTCGGGGTCGAGCTGAGATATACACGCACCTCGATAATCTAGAGCTTGCAGATGCTGAAGCCTATTGCGGTAGTTGTGAACCGTCACGGGTTCGATTTCTGCCAAATATGGAAGTTCTAAGGCATGATGACGAGGCTTTGGTTCCTTGGGATCGACGTGACAGCTTAGGAATGGAAGTTCACAGAAAAGGGAGATTAGATGCGATGACGAAAGGCGAATTTGAGCATTCGCAGAGCCTGTAAGAATAAAGAAATTTTAGACAGTGGTACGGTTACAGTTGTAGATTTCGACAGATAAATGAAGTAGTTACCCAGTTTCGGAGCGAGAACCTTGTGGAATTCGTCGAAAACAGTCTGGTTGATGTACTCGTCGACGTGGCTAGATTCTTTGGTGAAAGTGAAAATGAGATCCAAAGCGTTGAGAATCGAAGCGTCGTTATCTTCGGGACCAATTAGTGACAAGAGCTGCAAGACGAGATCTGGAAGTTCATTTACTGTGGCGTAAAATTCATCTGGACTAGTTGTGTGAGCAAAAGCTTCAACAGCCAGGAGAAATGCAAAATTCAAAATGTGCTGATGATCCTCTTGTGCCGACAAACGCTTGAATAATATTCCTAGAGTTTCTTTCATTTTGGGCCGAATCTGGGCTTGCAAGCTCGTCATGTGGGGGAAGATCAAGAGTACCTTCAAGGCGTTCTCCATTACGGGTCCATCTTTCAATGAATCCAGCATATCAGAGAGAATTTTGACGTTATCTTCACCGCGAACATTCAAACCATATTTGATCCACTTGTTGAGTGTTACTCCGCCTAGAGATGGAGGCGATTTTGACCCGACTATTTTCACAAGAAAGTCAAGCGAATTCTCATCCATGCTGATGAAAAAGCTCTTTTTAAGCAACTGTGGCAGTACTAATGTTTCAAATGATGAGTAAGGGATGAGCTTTTCTGTAACATTCAGAAGTAAATCCTGATTCTCTATTGACAATAGCTTTAGTACTAAAAAGCTCGATGTTTCTTGCAAGAGCTTGATATTTGAGGCTAGAAGGGTAGCAGCGCAAACATCAGCAGCCTCTTTCTGCAGCTGTTCGTGTTTCTGGTACTTGTCTATCAACTGTGTTAGCTTCTTTGCCCAAGAGACTGGATCTCTGACCATTTGACCATCTTTGTAACTTATTATAATTTGAATAAGTTGCATCAGTCTTACCAAACTATTTTCAGAAAATTTATCCATCACTTTGAGAACAACAGCCCACAGCGGACCACTTTTTTGTGGATGAATTTCTTTGGTAATGCATATGAACACATTTGATAAAACAGAGAACAAAAGCTGCTGGTCTATCAAGGGATCTTCCAAAGCTTCCAGGTAGAGAGTTAGCATTGAATCTGCACAAGAATGGAACTGACCAGATACACCAGCAAGTACATAAAAGAGTAGTTTGCCACATCCTACAACTCCATCTTGCTTCTCACTCAGTGCTCCGAGAACAGTTCTTAGAAAAGATTCCTTGTCTTTGACTTTTCTAACAACAAAGGCAAAGCTTTCAGCAGCAAAATTATTGATGTAATCTGGGCGAGTATCAGCTAGCAGAGGTACCAAGAGATGAAAGATCTTGTCCACATTCCTAATCAGAAATCTCCATTGGAATTTCATGAGATATGCCAGAGTTGTGAATGTATGTTCTAACTGTTCTGCATCCTTAGTTTGTAAAAGGTCGATAATGGCCTCCAGAAAGTCCGGAAAATATGGATAAAAGTCAATTTGCAAATCCTTTGCAACAGCTATGACCAAACTGTGAAAGAAGTTCATAGGATTGTCATGGATATATTGGTACAGATAATAGGGTGACAGCAGATTATGAAAATTGTAATTGAGTGTCCTACTAACTATTACACAATTATCAATTGAAAAAAATAGCTTGGCACTGGAAAAAATTCATCAAAAAATTTTCTTTTGATTCTAGCTGAGAGGCTGTATTTCAAATACTTACTCAAAAATTGTATGCAAGCACAAGGGATCCTTCAACTTCAGATACTTCAATAAAGTATCAATGACATGTTGTTTCTTGTGAAGAAGTTGAGGCAAGGTGATAATGCCTTTCACTTCCTTCCTGAACTGTGTATAGTTTTCTGATAGATTCATAAAATTCCATTTGTGAATACGTTGGTAGAAATATGATTCAATCGCTTCTGAATCCAACTCATTTCGATGGGCAACTTTGTGGAAGACATCAACATCGATCTCATTCACTCTTTCAGAGAAGGGCTTGAACTGAAATATAAATGGAGAAATTTATGAAATTAAATACTACGCACTGAAGTCCGTGAAAATGGGAATTCAAAGATGATGGTTCATTGGAGAACAAGAATGTAAATACAGGTGTTCATCAGAAAAACAAGCCGCATTACAGGATGATGAGTATTCAGGATTACTGTGGATATCAGACAAGAAAGAATCGAAGGATAAGGAATTTATTCAATTATTGAGAAAAAGCCGAATTTGACCACACAAATGTGTCAAGATATTCTTACCTTAAAAGTATTGGTATCTTTGTGTCTTGTCGGTTTAGTCTTCATCTTGGATTAATATACTGATGCGGGATCTTGAAAATTACTTATCACAAGAAAATTCTTTTTGAAACATTTGTTTTATTTTAATGATTCACATGAGAAATAACCTCCGGATTGTGTGCGGCAACAAAAACACGTGTTGAATGAAGTTTCTTCTGCTCGATTAGTGACCTGTCAATAAACACATCACATTCGGTAACAAATGATAGTGACAGTCACGTGACAATCATGAAGCAGTTTGTAATAGTGACCCTCTCACTAGTTTGTAACCGTCAAATCTTTATTCTCGTTGTTTTCGTTAAGCTCTTATGATCTAATTCGCTTTAATTACCCATCCACAAAGGTTATGACTGACTTCATTGAATTTATGATCGATTGGTTCAGCTGACTTCGAATCAAAGAGATCCACCATTCAAGTTTTCGAGTCATAAAATCTAAAGATCTTCAAATAAGAGTATCCAGCCATCAGGTCGCCATTAATGCATGATAGTGGGATCGGACTAAAAATGTTCTCGAGATCTCTGTGGGTAGGTACCCTTTGTATAACCGACTTCCCGCGTTGCATCTTTGCAACCGGCAACGCTTCATCAGTTTTTGCCGTTGCGTCTTGAATGCACGTTGCATTGTGATCTCAAGTTATTGAAAAACAAATTTTTGTACACATTTTCTCTCGTACAGAGCGTCATGTCCAGCTTCAACTTCAATGCAATTGGAGACTCTCTCAAAGAGGCCAGTCAAAAAACTGATGGAGTTGGTGTCTCTTTTGCTGGAAAAGCCCTCAAACTCAACACCGAAGAAGATGGTAAGAATTATGTTTTGTCAACAACCTCTAAGCAGTTGCTACTTAGTCTTATATACGAGCTTCTGCTCTATTTTAATTTACGAGTCCCCTTGAAGTCCATTTAGAATTCTATTCTATGTCATATTTGGCTTTCAAATCCTAAAAATCCTTTCATCATCGAGTCCAGTTTATAGAATATAAAGTTGTCCAGTATTACTGACAAATTGTTCTAAACAAGCATTACATCGATACCATCAATATTCAACCCAAAAACCATTTTCACTCTCATTTTTCTCTGCAAGACTTGTCAGTCAGTCATATATCTCATTGTCATAAAATTTGAATGCCTTCCTTTACAGCAAAAGAAGTCACAGAAGCTATTGAAAAATGCAAGGATATGGAATATTTGGACCTTGAAGGAAACACACTTGGCCCTGATGCGGCCAAAGCAGTTTCAGAAGCCATTGAAAAACATGGAGCTAAGCTGAAAAGAGCATTGTGGAAAGATATGTTCACTGGAAGAATGAAAGATGAGATTCCAGTAGCTCTAGAACATCTTGGCAGAGGATTATGTGCTGCTGGAACTCAGCTTGTAGAGCTTGATTTAAGTGACAATGCTTTTGGACCAATTGGAGTGAAAGGCTTGGCAGCTCTGTTGAGTTCTAGTGCATGTTATACTTTGCAAGAACTCAAATTGAACAACAATGGACTTGGTATAACTGGAGGAAAACTTCTCGCAAAAGCTTTGATGGATTGTCATTCAAATAGCTTAAGAGACACATCAAAACCATTTGCTCTCAAAGTTTTTATTGCGGGCAGGAACAGACTTGAGAATGATGGTGCCACAGCTCTAGCAGAGGTCTTCAAGAAGTTGACAACTCTTGAGGAAGTGGTAATGCCACAGAATGGTATATATCACCCTGGTATAACAGCTCTGGCAGATGGATTATCAACCAATCAAGGTTTAAGGATACTGAATCTAAATGATAACACTGTGGGACCAAAAGGAGCACAAGCTCTAGCTGATGTTCTTCATAACTTTTCTTGTCTTGAACGATTAAATTTGGGAGATTGTCTTCTAAAAACCCGAGGCGCTGTTCTTTTGGCTGGTGCACTAGGAATTCAAGGAAATCATCCTTCACTATCTGAGCTGAATTTGAGTTTCAATGAAATCAAAACCCATGGTGCAGGCTCAATTGCTGATGCCGTGGCAGACAAATCTCAGCTCACTTTCCTTGCTCTTGATGGCAATGCTTTTGGAGAAGAAGGAAGAGCAGTTCTTGTTGAATCATTAAAAAATTCTGATAAAATAGAATCCTTAGGGGCTATGGATGAAGATGATGATGATAATGATGAAAATAGTGAGGAAGGTGAAGATGATACAGAAACAGATGATACTAAGAGTGATGTGGAGGAAGATGAGAGTGATGTTAGTGCAGTAAAAGATGAACAGCCGACCAAGATTCTCACAGTACAAGAGTTCTTGAAGGCACCCACTGGAGACAATTTCCTGAAAATGCAAGGAGACAAATCGCAAGCTTTTGCTGAACACATTAGGGTGAGTCTCATTATGAGTTCAATGCTATAAGCACACGCTCTTGCTCATTTATGATATGATATCTGACATATCGACTATACTTTGTAAACCATGACTTTTGTTATTATGCAGAGTATTTTGAAAAGCTCAAATGAAGACAAGACCAATGATGTTATCAAAGTCATAATGAAGGTTTCTGCACTCTGTGCCAGTGGCTACATAGATGTCAGGGTTCCTGCTGAGCAAGTTACAGAGCGGTTGTATTCCGAATTATTTAAGACTGCTACCGAAAATAATAGAGTGCCGAGTTTAAATAACGCCCTCCTAGTTAATTTGGGACTTCTCAAAGTAAGTTTAATAATAATCTGATAAAAGGTTTCCATGCAACATTTGATTCAAAACTTTTCAAAATTAGGTCTGAAATTAACATTAGGTGATTTTATCCTTGTCTTACATCATTTATTTGCTTACAGAGTGAAGACAAAGCTGCCTCAAAGATTGATTGGAATTTGGAGGGTTGTTTTAAAGCTTTGGAGAAGGTATGCCAAAGAGATTATTTTCTTCCCCAGACAAGAGATACTTTGAAGGTGTTTATTGATAAGCCTATGAAGCAGACCAGAGTCAGAGTAGTTGATCCATTCCAAGCAGCTAAAGATTCTTTGAAAACCTCACTAGGCCCAATTCAAAGCACATAACAATCATGAATGACTTTATTGTACATTTTCTGAGATGAATTGATTTCATCAAAAAACCGAGTCAACTCTTGTTCCCGGACTAGGAGCTCTCAGATTTCTACGTAAAATCAAGATATACACGAGTTTTTTCTAGATAATTTATTTATTTTTTATTCAATTTCAAAATGGTACATATGCGTGGACAGCATATATGCTTTTTAGTAAGATATGTATAAACTTTGAAAAAAATCGTAGAATCGATTCCTTCATTGGTACAATAAAAAAAATAAATCTATCTAGTTTTGTATCATCTGTGCTTGTGTTCCACTTGATAGTATTGTCAATGTGTAATAAGCCTGGACTCAAACTTTTTATACATTTGGAAAAAAAAAGGAAATCAGATTCAAGATGACACACGTAATGTATAGCACTGACACTTTGTTTTCACAACACTAGCATGTGTTGCTAGAAGATTTGAGAAGAGTAGACATTCAGAATGACCATGATTTGTATAAAGACAGGTTAAATGCAAGAGGCTTAAGTTGTTCAAGTAAAAATTGAATTTCTCTCATCCATAAAATTTAACAACGTCGATTTACAAAGAAATGATAATGAGGCTCTATATCAAAGCATCACTGAACTGGAGATATTGATCCATTTTGGAAATAGCGACGTCATATTTTAGAGTTCTTACAATTAAGACTCACAGCCGCATTAAAGTTCTCAATAGATGTGTGCCACCTATTTCTCTTTAATTTTTATTGTAGACATAGGATCCCAACCAGAATGGAATAGCTCAGAAGTAAGTGGTGTACAATGAGTAGAGTTGTAATCCTCCATGTACAAAGTCGCCTAAAGTGTAAAATAGAATCATTCAATCATCAAAATTCATAGATGATTTGAGTTTGAACTATGCCACAGCTAGGAATAAATCATTTACCAAGTATAACACCAACTGTTGCTTTGTTTTTTCATCGAGATCTCTTCCTAAATTAGATGGATATTTCACAGTCCCATTATTATTTATGATGTCATCTGCTATCAAATCGACGCAATGACTTTGATCTACCTCAGCTTCATCCATTATTAGACCTATAACAGAAAGCAGCCTTGTACAGAATCGAAAGAAAAATCGACTGATGAAACTAATATTACTACCTCATCTAGTTGCTGACAGGCAATGTTAATAATTCAACTCGAATTATAAACATAATTAATATTTCACTCAATTCTATCGAGTGATAGAATCTGGTTTAGAATGAACGAAAATACTCACGTCTGGCCGATAAGGTTGGCGCTTCTAAAAGTTGTTCTAAAATCCAATGTGAATTTGGTGAATTGCTGAAGAGTTGGGGATACCTTCTAGCAAGTAACTTTTCTAGAAGATTGTTTCCTCGATTCCCACCCAAACTATTATCAGGTACACAAATCATTTCATCATCAGTCCGCCTCACAATCAGAACCCGTCCATCATACCTGCCATAAAGAGAATGTAGTCAGCTAGAGCATTGAGTAACCTCAAACAGGAGCAATGAATTTACCTGTTCAGCTGAGCTGACACATTGAGATTGAAATGATTTCTTATCACACTTCGTACCAGAGGTTCAATAGATGCAGGCATTCTGGCCAACGCTAATGGTAAGATGTCATCAAATGTTGCATCTAGGAGCTTGAATAAGAATTATAATTAAAATCATTCAGATGAATTTTTAAAAAATTTGATTGGTCAATTAACTACACAAGAGTAATGGAAATAACTCACAAGACTGTTGATTGCAGGGTAGTTCATAGCAGCCCAAGAAGCTGTATATCCTCCTATACTCCATCCATTCAAAATGATTTTGTTCTCAGCAAATCCCAATTGATGTATTGCAAATTTTACTACACAATCAATAGCATTCTCCTCTTGATCAGGGTATGGGTCACCCTAGGATATTTGCCATTCAGTAAGGAATCTTCAGTAAATATAAAAGAGTAGAAACTATCTACTCACAGTGCTACCTCCAAAACCTGGATGATTCCATCCTAACACTGAATAGCCCTTATTTAATGGTGTTGTGATGATTCCAACTTCATAAAATCCACAATTTCCCTCGCATGTGATAACAAGGATAGCCCCATTTGAAGTTCTGAAACATTCAAATCACATTTGAGGTAGCAGAATATGATTAAAGGATGAATCATCAAACTAAATCAGTCTTGGCATGATATGGATTTTTGAGGGAGAATTTTTAATGGTCAGTGTTGAGATTACTTGCAGTGGAGAGATTGGAAAAAATGATGGTAATAAACCCTACTAAGAAACAGCAGTGTGTGCCCAATAGAGCAGATATGAGTTCACTCAAAGATGATTCACGAGTGCCAGATTTTGATTACTCCAGATGAAGATGAAACATAGATATGATCGTGAATTTTACTTACTTTTGCCTTTTGTCCAAGAATATGGCATCAATTTCATTTTTATCAGAAGTGAAAAGTTTAAATCTTTCAGCTCCAATCTTGATTAAATCTACTCGACCTTTGATCAAGTTGTCACCTGAAAACCAAAGTAGCATCAGCAATCAGATGAATCTTCATACAGGAATGTTAGGATTTCCAACTCACGCATTGCCCAATTAAGTATTGACATGCTGCCAGGATAGATAAGCTTTACAGCCACTGAGTGGGCAATACTATATGACAGAATTTTGCAAGGTACAGCTAGTATTGAATCTTTTCTTCTGGTGGTTGATCTATTGCTCAGATCCAGACTTTGAAGAGTTAACTTTTCTTTGCTCCTGCAAGAAGAATAAAATTGGTCAATTTTGAGTTTCTCTTGGGTTCAAGAGGACTTTAAAGATACATACTTTTCGACTGAAGATACATAAAAATCAATAGGCCATGCCCAGAATTCAAATTCATATTTGCCAAGCTCCTGTTTAGTTTCTGAATTATAGTGAGCTTGAGCTTCATCCAAAACTTTGATAAATTTCATATATGCTGGATTGTTAGCTCTGGAATATCCTCTAGCCATCAGGGATGTGACTAAAATTATGCCAGCTCCAGTCACAAATTGTGATATTGTGTAAGCATCTCCCAAGGGTGAACCTCTTCTGTATAAGGCAATGAGGATCAATGGAATGGCATAAATAGTTAGTGACCAAGCTGTTACAAACTGAAAACAAGAGAAGAGATGAAACTTGTTGTCAATCACTAGAGAATCAAGAATATACAAGCAAAGCCAAATGTAGTTATCAAAAAGTTGATAGTATCTCCAAAAACTTATTAGGCTTCAGAACTCAGAAAGATTGTCATGGTGGTATGGTACAAAAAAAGTGCAGTCAGGGTACTGTTTTTGAATGGTTTGAGAAATGGCAAAGGACACAGTGTAGGATTCTTGGAGCTTACAGATATGACGACCTGGTCTCCCCATCGCTCCAGATTCTTAGCCTCATACGGTTTCTGCAAATGGTAAATAACATAGGTGCATCAATTACTAGTAGTTTAACCTCGAACGAGCCCCGGGTGCTTGAGCAACCTGGAGCTCAATATCAAGCTTTTATACCCACGTCGATGAGTCGCCCTACCCATGAAACTTCGTAGAATTTATAAAGTCGTGGACTGAAAGCACATTGCCACAAAGATCTTATAAGGGACATTGTACCGCTTCCCCGTGAACAACAAACTCGGTATCCTCCGAGTACCCCGACTAAATTTTTCGTTTTCGCATTGTCACGCATGCGTGTGTTTGTGTTTTCGACGCACACCGTGTGCACACGGCACACAGCAGAAAGAAAGATATTTGCTCCATTGCAGACAGCATCCAATGTGCAGCAGATTCAGTTGACAGAAAATGGATCCAAACGTACTTTAGAACAACTCTTATATACTCCTGGATTTCCTTCAATTTCTAGAAATTCGAGACACGAATGTTTTATAATGGAACCAAAAAAGAGAAGCCTTGTCAAGGTCAAAAAAAAAATGACGTGAGTTCAGGAGTCTCCTGTGTTAGGCTAAGTATAATCTCAATCATTGTTAACTCGCAGCAAGTATTTAAACTTGGAGAATCGTAGTCACTCAATTTGAGAAGCTATTTTCACAAGGTTTGCATCTTTTCTAGCTTCTCATACAATCACTGTGTCTCTATCTTTGATTCGATTAATACTGCACAGTGTCAAAAAATGCCTTATAAAGATAAGAGCTTGATTCAATTTATTCGTCATTGTATTATTGTTTGACTGATTTGTCTATAGGAGAGAGCAGATGCAAATGGCTATCATCAAGAAGAGGGAATGTGATGCTAAGGCCTTAGCAATTGTGGAACAACTATTAGAACCTCAAATTGACCCTGCTTGGCTCACTCAAAATGTTGGTTGACTCAAAAACATTACAATCCTTCTATGACACATCCACGTCCATAAGTGCTAATAAGACGTATCTATTTTTCAGTTGAAGAACATCAACAGGTGTCACATGGAAGATGTTATAGAAGAACGAGCCATCACCAAGTTATGTGGCTATGTGCTTTGTCAAAAACCTCTCACTATTGTCATCAATCAGCAATATCATATTTCTCTTAAGGATAAAAAAGTTTATGATGTCTCGAAAAGGAAAAACTTTTGTAGTTCAAGCTGTTTCGGAGCATCAAACTATTTACTCGAACAGATGCTAACTAGTCCTCTATGGTTGAGAGATAAGGAAGAAATTCCAGATTTTCAGATATTTTCTAAGGAAGTATTGAAATCAAATAAATCACACGGTGAAGAGGTTGATATTACTATTATGGAGCCATGTGTAAAGAATGAAGAATGCAAAAAACGAAAAACAGAAACTTCTGCTGAAAAACCTGTTGACAACAATAAAACTAAACATGAGAGAGAAGAAGACTTGACTGAAAATTCTAATAAAACTGGGGTCTCAGGCTGCGTAGAAAATTTTGTTTTCGAGACATTCAAGCATATCAACATCAACGATCACAATACTGAAGTGAATAATGATGAGAAAATCAACCCAGAAGAACACGATTGTGAACAATCTAACAAGAAATCCGGGTTTACAAGAAATAAAACCAATGATCAAAATGAATCTACTTTGAATCAATCAAGAGAATCTGCATCACAATTCGTTGTAAATGATTCGAAATCTAAAGAATCAGCTACTATCTCAAGCAGGTCTACAGCAGTTGAAGACAAGAGTGTTGCCATGAGTATTAAGCACTTAAGTGAAAGTTTTGCACAACAAGAACAATCAGAAAAGCTCTCATCTGGAGCTCATACATTGTCAAATGCGTTAGAACGGTCCGGAAAATTGGATGAGATTGTGAAGGAAAATTCCAACATCTGTAATCAAGAGGAAACTAGTTCATTTAGTCAGACAGTCATTGGAAAAGCAGATGACGAAAAAAGCAACATTATCAGCAGTCACGATTCTCAGACGAAGTTCGTGCACGAAAAACGATTGGATGAACGCTCATCTGAGAGTTTGTTGGAAACTTCCGAACAAAAATGTAATACAGAGACTCCTATCCCAATTTCCGCAAACACTAAAAGGAAACATTCAAAATCTCATCGCGAAACCCCATCTGTTTCAAAAAATTCAAGTTTCAACAAAAATTCGGACAACGTCGAAATCCAGGAAGATGAAAACAGTAAACATCAAGCGAAAACTCAAGCAAAGAAACTCAAGAGGACCAAAACTGAATGGAGAAAAAAGACATCTGAAGCATATAATGAAAACTTAGCTTTCAAAGTTGAGCAGAGTTTTCAAGAATGGGTAGGTGAAGAAACGATTCATTTCCTCTTCGGTGACGATACCGTCAAAAAGAAAGCTATTGAAAAGATCCAGCACCAAGACAGGTACTCAATTTTATGTGAAAAATTGAATAGATTACAATTTGAAGATGAACAAGATGACGCTCAAGTTCTTGAAAAACCATCTTTGAAGCCTGCGCCTCATTTTGAAGTATTAAAAGAAGAAGGTCAAAAACTCGATTTGAAGGTAAAAAATGGAAGAATTAATCATTTATGTGCGAAAAGATTCTCCTCACTCTTTTAGCATTGGATAATTTGCTTCTCAGGTTCGTGCGTTTTTCCAAGGGAAAACAACTTTTGAGCGTCCAGAAAATACCGTTAGTGAGCAAAATGATGCCGATGCAGATACATTTTTACCCCTAACAGATGTGCATGCTCCACAAACGTTACGCCGCAAAATTTTCTTGGATAGACTTGATCAAGTGTTCGTACCAAAATAATAATTCCACGATCCTTACATAGATCATAAAACCGGAAATTGATGATTCTAATAAATTCCAGATTACCGGATCTTTTGAGAACCTTAGCAGGGAACAATGAAGTATATGCCAGAGCCAGCTGTAATTACACAAGCGTGCGATGTACAGCAGTGAAAGCTCTTGTTCATACATTTTCTTTATCCGCCAAAAATATAATTTTCAAATCTGCTGAGTGGACTCTTGTCGGTCTCGTCATAATTAAGATGTAAGTACTAATGACGATTGATAATATAGTACCAGAATACCCGATCGAAAAAATAATAATTTTATCACACGTTTATTGGATTTGCAGGCTCAGTTTGTTGGATCCTTGGCTTGCAACGCTGTTAATGACAAAGCAAGCTAATATGTACACATCTATGATCTTGACATCATACAAATTGAATCCAGATTATCTTAGTCTTTTTGTAAGTTCATTCAATCCAGAAATGAATCCAAGATGAGAAGAAAAAGACAGTATACTAAGTGTAAAATAAATTTAATCATTCTTTTATGAAATACGTGTAGTTTTCTTACATCCCCCAAAATGTATACAACAGCATTTTATTACAATTTTCTCGCATTTTGAATCACATTTTCACATACATCATTATTCACTCTTGCTCAATAATAATTAGATTCAAAATTCCACGTAACACAAAGACAGCAACGGAATTTCAGGTTGAAGTCTGAGTAAATCACGTTTACATTGCTGCTCCCAGAATAGATGAATTAGGCATCGGAGATGCAGACCCATCCATCATAGAATCAACAGGTGCTGAATCGTCCATACTGCGATTACCTACCTTTTCTTTCAAAGCTTGATACAAATTGTGCACAGCTTCATTATGCTGAAAATCAGAATCAGTATCAAGTCTCAATTCGATTGAATAACGATCAAGCATTGAAAATTAGAGTAATATTTACCTGACTACTAGGCTCAAGAGATTTAACTAATGTATGAAGTCGAGCAATCGGTAATTTGGGATGAACCCACCAGAGCAACTTCAATAAGTGACGAGTTACGCTGTCTCTCCCCATTCCAGCCAAGAAGAATTCATCAAATATCACAGTACAAAAAGACTCATTCGTGAATTCGTCGGCCATGTTCACTAGTAACAATACCTGGAATTAAACAATTGAGAATGAGTTACAACTTGCGAGGTACCAGGAATTGATTAGAATTTTATTACATTAGGATCTCATAACAAATCATCAAGTAAGTGAGTACATAACAAGAAAGAACAGTTTCTGAAAAACATACCAATGTATGAAGGAAAGGATCTTCATAAGCACGTTGACCCTGACAATTAGGCAAGGTAGCTAGAACACGCATAAGTCCACGCGCGTCACCACGAGATTTTCCTTGTCCAAAAGCCATTGTGCCAGCCCCTATGCCACCAACATGCAAAGCGTAATACATTGCTAAGACTGCGGCAACCCCGGATAACTGTGCGTATGCTTGACAAGCATCGGGCGGTGGCCCCGAGTGTTCAATTATAGCTATTGCACTTTCACGCTCATCTGGTGGTAATCGTTGATTGAGTTGGCGAATTTGATCATCCACCTAAAAAGAAGGAACACATCTGAATGTTCAATTATTTCATCTTAGCGATAATTATTCATATCCTCAAAATGAGACTGTGGATTTGCAATACAGTAATGCGTGAATTTAAGATTGACTTGCGTGCAAAAACGGTATTTTGCTCAATTGACTCAGGTTTTGAAGCGAGAGAATTATGAAACAAGGGTAAGATTTGATTGCAATAAAAGTATCTTCTCTTACCATGAGCGACATAAGAGCTGGAAGAAATTTAGTTACAACTTGACTGTCAAGTTTGGGCTCCTTGAAGTCTTGAGTATCGATCATCTGCCAGGCTGACAAGCCTAATGCCAACATTCGTAGTAACAAAACTAGAACGGCATTATCACGAGGTAATGATTCTCCATTGATGAGGTGTAAGGCAATCTTCATGGCACTACTTGCCAAGAAGTTTACTGCATATGGATCACAAAGAGTCATACTCAAGTCACCCAAGACTTGTTCTTGTCCTCTCTATGATGAAAAATCATTCATCATTAATTCAACAAAAATTCGATATCATTCTCACTATGAGGGCTCATTTCCAATTACCTTGATACTGTCCAAGAAACCTTGGAGCTCCCGGGAACGTTTGATATCGACATTTTTTTCACGAATGCAAGCATCCAAACACCAAGTAAATTTATGACAAGGGTCAACTGAGATGATATCTTGAACCTAGACAAGAATGCATTGAGATTGAGAACAGCTAGATAATGAGTTTTGTAAAACATCACATGAATTAAAAATGTAATAAGTTTTATGTTCAGTTAATGGATAGGTTACAAATACGTTACCTCTAGATCATGAAGAGCCATTAAAAGCTCTGCCCTCAGGGTACAGTAATGAACATTCTTGGTACGCAAAAACAAAGTTCTAAGAAATTGTAGGACCATATCATACAACTTCACACTATGACCTATCATATGAGCTAGTTTTTGCACCACTTCTCCTTGTCGTCTCACCTAGAATAGGATGCATTGGATGATGTGGACAGTTACTTTAATGGAAGCTTCAAGAGAAAATGATGAAATTGCAAAACATCACTAACCTTTGGAGATGGCATGAAGAATGGGTTATTCAAATTTGTGTGATCAAATAAGACTTGCTCTTTTTCAATAATGTACCTACTGAACAATGGAGACACTTCATCTCCAAATAAACTCTGATTATCTTTCCATATTTGCCTTTTAACTTCAGTATCAGCATCATTATACAATTCTTTCTCTCTAACTAAAACTCTCAAACATTTGTCATCAATAACTGGTGTATTTCTCAAGATACACATGACAACTGGACGCAGAGCAGCAACTCTGACAGCTGGGAAGCTTTTTGATAATAAATCTTTTAGCCTACGATCTCTTGATGAGCCTCCTTTTTCATTTCTCTCTGTCCCAATATCATTTATACGTTTTATTAACTGTTCTCGCAGCTCTTCAAGAACCGATGCATGAAAGTCAAATCGTTGGACACCATGGAGATCCAATAGGGGCAACATGGGCCTAAGTGAGGGCAACAGAATTCCATTCTCTAACTAGAAAAAATCATAGGGGATTGACCATGATAGAAAATACAAAGAATCACTCATTGGACAGTCTCAAACACAAACCTGGAATTCTTCAATTGCTTTCAGGGGATCATTACAGCTGGTCAAAGCGTCACTGAGAAAAACTTGTCCAGGGATTCCCAAATCCTCCAGACTGTCTCCTGGAGCATAATTTTTAGAAGACGACATCTTGACGATTGAATTTGCGTCAAGTTTTCACTAGTTTTTAAGAGAAAAAAATGGTTGAGCATTCATCGTTAGGTTGTAAAATGGTTGTAAACAAAAGTGTAAACAACACTTTTTTGAGGTTATGTTATCATACTCTTAATTTTCCAGAGGGGAGTTCTCGTTATTTTTGGTATTTCTCAATTCTGAGATTACGAAACATAAATCATAAGGGAAAAGTATTATTATATTCAAGCCCGATATTTTCCAACACGGTTTTCTTTATCGCTTCCGTACTATCTCTACAGGCGTGTTGATGTTAGAGATGTCTTCTGCTCTTTTTACTGATGGGCCGGCCGGGGGCGGCGGAAAGGGAGGGGGGAGTTGTCAGAATCGTTTTCTCATTATAGCTCTCGGAAATCATCTTCATAAAAATAAAAATGATTACATTACTATTTTCGACAAGTCATGGGCATTAATTTTACAGTTTTTCAACTTTTAAGATTGGCTTATTGAACCAATTGTTATTGCTCCAGAGCCAAGATTTCCAGTATGATAAAATAATTAACTAGGTAATGATTGGTGAATTGGTGATTCTCGACTATTACAGCTCGAACATGTCATAATATTCATTTCCCAACAATTAATTTATTTGATATTTTCAAAATTGCGCTTGCCGGGCTAACAACGATTTTGATTGGTCCACACATACGCAACACTACAAAAGACTTTGAACTCACACAAATGGAGCGGGGATCGACGGCCGCTATCATCGGTGTGAGGTCAAAAACGTAGTGCACGCGGGATTGTAACGAAGTTTTTCCATCGTAATATGACCCGCGGATTAAAAAGTAACGAAAACTACTAAATTGTTATAGTGAGAGAGTGTCTATTATCGCATCAGGGTTATCACCTAATCGTTTTGTGAGTGTTTATTTATGTTCAAGACAACGGACGAATAGACGTCTGTTTTCGCGGGAAGTGCGATTCATAACCTCCAAGTAGTCGGTTGTTCTAAAAGTGGCTTAGAACATTAGAATTCCCGTCAATTATTTGTAAATTCTGATGTGTACGAATCCTCAAAACCCATGAATCTGGACAGCCACGGTGCTATTAAAATTTATACGTGACCATGAAAGAGTTACAAGAGACAAATTGCGAGGTAGATACTACCAGATTTTCTATTTTTAATTCATCTATAATGCCACTCAATTACCCCTGGTTTGTTGTCTTTTAGATCCGTAATATAGTAAATCTCAAGTTACCACAATGGATCATATCAGAAAATACCGATCAAGAAGAGCATGGGACTTCAGATGGATCGAAAGAATTAAACCCACTACAGAGATTTGGAGGGTTTTTGGATTGCAACTGTCAGTACGCATGGTTGACTCATGAAACGCGCCTAGTGGTGATAGAGTGTGCATCTGGCAAATACATCAGCAACTGGAACTTTTCAAGCAAAGTTACTTCTGTATCTCCGTTTCCTGTCAGAAGAGGAGTTGTGCCTCTAATTTTAGTAGGTCTGGACAACAATGCCATCAGGATAAAAGATTCAGTTGGCCACTTGTGTGTGTTCGATCCCTGCGCATCAATCATTCTGACAACCATTGAAGTGAGTTTATACCCCTTTCTTCTGAGTAAACAATTGTTACTGTCTTACTTTAAATCAAACTCATTTTTCAAACTCAATAATGGAATACATATTCATTTTCTTCATTTAATGCTTTTATTTTTAGGTACCCGCTGGTGTAGAAAAAGCGTGTGTCATTCATGGAGGTGAGGAGTGGGAAGAATATGAGGATCAGAGACCAGAAACAGTGTTGGAGGGCAATACTGGATTGATCTTTTGTGCCCTCCGTAATCTGCAACACATTATTATTGATTTGAACAAACCTTTGTGGGAAAACTTATATTTAGAAGGACAAACTATCACAGCTAGGTTAGATTTTGTAAATAGTACTCATGCCGTTGCCACACCGAGCAAAAGAAAGAAAGAGCCATTACATTTAGCTTATAACTTAATGGATTATGGTTAGTAAGATGTTCACCCTACTTGTTACAATTCATTCCTTCAGAAAAACCTCAAAGGGATCAATAATTTTTGCTTTCAGAAATCGAACAATACATAGGTTTTGACCGTCAAGAGTTTGAAGCTACACCATTGTACGATGAAAATCTTTGCTCTGTGCTTCTTAGCTCCACCAAGATTGGTTGTTTGATCACTGGTTGTCTAGGGAGAGTAATAATATGGCAGATGGATGGTTCTATTGGTTGGATAAGTCCTCTCTTTGATGAGAATGCTTATGTTACACATGTGGCTCTCATAGAGCCTTCAGACGATCCTCGGCCTTTCTATTACTTATGGATAGCTTGCCAGGTATTAGAAATCGATATTTTCTTTGCTACTTCCTTTTGTACTACCTGTTCTCAATAGTACTCTAATTTGACGGTACAATTGGTTGTCTTGTTTGAAACCTCAATTAAATCATTTATCTTTCTGTTTGCCAACAGAGCGACGCACCGGACTCCTCAGCAGTTCTTCGCATGTATGCTCTCTTTTTCAACAAAAAGTACTGTGATAGGTCAGGAGAGTCAAGTTTGTATTACAACTTGGAGTCTGAGCCAAGCCTGAAATTCGAATTAGAATTAGATCAAGGAGAAAGGGTTCACAGCTTGTTGGCTGTGGAGCGCGATTCATCTGACTGCAATTCTCGACATGGTGAAGATAGTTTACTGTTGATCGGTACAGACGAGCGATTACTTCTTTTCGACCTCAACCGTTGGTACAAAGAACAGATGCCCCGTACAATATCCGAGTGTCGAAACCCCAACAGTGTAATGGCTAGTTATCGAACGAGGCAAGAGGATGATTCACCAAGAAGTTCAGTTCTTGCTTGTGTATACAAGCCTCGCTCGCTAAAAGAGTTTCCTAATAAAAATCCTTCTTCACCTGAAGAGCTTTTTTATCCAAACTCGCTAAAACTTGAGTGGCTCGAAATGACTCACGATTGTCTCACCTCTTGGTTGGCCAGAGGTGTCCAGGCTGAACTCCTGCGAGAGATAACGATTGCTGGCCCGATCGTACTTATAAAGCCCACCGAAACCTACCGTAGATGCCTGTCTTCGGGTTTGGTGAGTATCTTCAGATTCTTCGTGTTCTTCGTAGAGAGTACTTTCCGGGGCGAAAATCCATTTTCGAAGTCTTTTTGATACTATTTTTTCTATAGTTGCGACTACGAAGAATAATTTCAAAAAATAGCTTGGAATTGTGTTCTGTGGGAAGAATTTGTGAGGTTGGCTTGAAATAAAAAATCGCGGAACTCTATTTAGTGTTTGCTTGGTTTGTTGAACTTATGTGAGAATTTTATGATCGTTACACGATTTATTGTGGGGCTAGGAATATCTGGATAACCGCCCAGATTGAAATGACTCGGATAGATCCAACTATCCGGATAATCCAGACTGGATCCAAATTTTCGAATAGCATCTGGGTTCTTGAATCTGTTTCATATTGAGGATCGATATATAACACAATTCGTCTTTAAAATACGGGTATCTGGATAGTTCAGATCTCTCGAAAATCCGAGCAAAAGTTCCAGCCCTAATACATTCAATTTCGTCAATAAATTGACCCGAAATTTAGCTGATAAAGAGCTTTGACGATTCGCATCTTCCCTAGACTTACATGAAATTATTTTTTGTCTTTCACTTTCTAGGTGCCATTCGATTCAGTACCGCAAGATTTCACATCAGAGTTGGAGCAATCGAAACAACGTGAAATGCTGCTATCACTATGTCTCGAGCAAGGCTGGTCGAGTTTCCTGAGTCGTTGCGCTCAAGAATGGTCTGACGGTAGTTTCGCTCTTTTGTATCCTGAATTTCTTCGCTGGGGTGTTGAACGAGCTTCTGAGATCAAGCTCATTGCTGACGAGCTTTGCGTGCCTCTGTTTGATCAATCGGGGACGAGCTTAGGTGAAACCGAATTAAGAACTCTCAGGTTCTGCACACAACAACTTGAGTGCCTCACGGCGGTTGTGTCGAAGCTGCCAAATCTTCAAGCAGATTTAGAAAGACAGAGGCGGGCTTTGAGAAGGATTTCCAACTACCTCCAGGTAACTGATCTGAATGTTGTACAATAATTTCGAATAGTATATTAGCAAATCATCTGATGTGTTATTTATTCTATTTTTTTAGGTATTGCTTTGGTTTTATGAAGTTGGGCTTCTACCAGAGTTGCACGATGTTGAGGAGCAGAACAGCGTGCCTCAGATAACTATGAGGATTCCGTATCCATTAGAGAAATTATTAAATGAGTATAAACTGAAGAGAGACCGAATAGATGACCCGCAGACTGATAGAGTTGATAGGTTTTTCATAGACTTTTTACTGGCATTAGAACTACAACCAGTGCAAATGCAGTGGAAGGACGAAGCAGGTAAGTTCAAACGTGAACGTGAACCTTGATACATTCAGTCTTTTACGCGAGTATACGATCGCTATGCAAAAAGTGCTCCATCTAAATAGAGTTCGTTTCCTAAGGTTGCTGCCCTTAGAGCAATTCATCTCGTCTCATTTATCAAGGCAATCATCGTTTTGGAAGGATTATACTTTTTACTGTTGTTTCACCATCATCTTTTGACGTGCCACCACGCATACATATCCAGATTTACTCTATCTGTGATTAATTATATATGATAATTATTACTTGATTTCAGGTTCTGAGATACCAAAACCAAGTGGTCACTATCCTCCCCCATCTCTGCAGTCTCTCCTTAGAATATTCCTATTGGACTGTTATCTTGAAGACAGAGACAATAGCGATGATGTTCGAGAACGAGGCCGGTCTGAAATTGATTTCAAACATTGCGTTATAATATACTTGTTTATGGATTTAGCCTGGTTGCTGCAGAATACGCATCCAAACATCGATCGCTTGATTCAATACCCTTCGGCTTTTAGCCTCAGCTCTAGCTTAATCAAATTAACTCAAGCATTTTGGTTCCTGGATCACGATGATTACGAAGAATTCTTCAATATCATCACGAGCGAACTCGTATGCAGTAATGATATCAAAAGCTGGCATCACAAACTTGCTATGAATACTTTGCTCAGAAACAACCAATACAAACTGGGTTAGTTTTTGATTCTTCAACTCTTCCATTGGAGAATTTTCCCGACGCTAATCATTGAACCCGTTGATAATGAATGTAATCACTCTTATATTTATAGCTTTGAAATATATGCGTATCATGAAACCGCCTCTTTCATCAATGGAGGATCAAGCAATCATGATTGACTTAACGGTCAAACAAGGCCTTGTTGAACACGCTTTCCAGATGAGGCCTCCTTCGCATTACTCCGAACTTCTCACAAAATTTTTCCTTGCCTGCAAAGAGAGTGGTAAATTGATGACTATCCTATCTCTTTCGCTTGATCACGAAGAAGAGGAAGCTTTCGTCAAATTCCTCAAAGAACAAGGCTGCGAAGATACGAGACTGCTGTACTATTTGCAAAGATCGAGGCATATTGAAGCTAATACTATTTTCAAAGATGAGAACGATATTCAGACGAATACACGTAAGTTACTCATCCAATCTCAAAGTGCCTTACTCCTGAATTAGATCTAGCACGTCAGAATTAATTTTTTTAGGTTACTCAAACGCTCCTAAATTGAACCCGAGGTCACTGAAAATTATGAATTTGTTCAATAAAACTCTGCCAGATGTAACAAAACGCTTCATCGCGATAAGCAATCAAAATCCACAACTGCCATCAAAATCTCAAGGATATGGTGAATCTCAAGGGTATCCGCGCCCTATGTCACAATGCCGCAGCGCTCCGAATGGCATTTACGAGTTATCCGTGGAAAAAGCTCGTGAAACATGTGTGAAAGTCGACCGAGCTCCCGGTGCTACGAATCACTTGCCTTTCATTGTTCCACCTTGCTCGACTATAGTTCATTGCACGAGGTTTGGAAACAACCACACAACAGAACACAGTGATGCGATTAATGTGACCTTCCCAAAAAGGAGTAATTTGAGAGGCAAAAGAACCCAATCTATGAGGAATGGCAGTGAAAACTGTGACGATGGCGAAGTTGAAAAGAAGAAGCGTAAACTTCTCGGCGAGCCTAGTGAGTATTTATTCAACTATTTTCAAGCTAAACTGTTTTCAAAGCTACAAGTTGATTTCTGCGCTGGAACAAATACTTGAGAATTGAACCTGACTTTTTTCTCCAATCTCCTTTTCAAAACGAATAGGCTCTGAACACTCGCCAGATGACGAAGACTTACAAAATTTCCGGAGACTGAGTATGAGCCAGGTATGTCTCACTCCGCTAATTCAGCGTAGAATCCCTTCAGATGATGCCGTTGCGACGCCTCAGTCAATCCTAAAAATTCGAGAAATGATTAAACGAAACTCAGGGTCTCCCGGTTACAATCTCAGCAGTGTGAGTGAAATTGATCTAGCTCAAAAGTGTTTTTGCAGTTTGAGTGCATAATGCGTCAATTCCATGCTTCTGTTTCAGAGCTTCTCGAACAATAAAGACACTCGTAAGAAGACGAAAGCCGCAGGTGATGGTAGAACTACGCGTCAAATTCGCTTCAGCATGGATAGGTTTAGTGGAAACGGAAGCTCAAATTGTTCCGGTGATGGATCGAATCACGATGGAGATGAGCAAGCGTGCAATGCTAGTGTCAGTAGTAAAAACACTGCTGAGGACTCAAAGTGAGTACAAGATACTGACTCTGGAACTTTGTTGAAATCTATCAAGCTTCCTTCGAATCAAGATGAGGAGAAATTTATATTACCAAATGATTTCAGTATTGATGAAGCCTACTACAGTCCAAATCTTAGCATCAGATCGATACGCGAAGATTCGATCTTGAGCGATAACAGTTTTACACAACTTGTGGGCAAACCTCGACCGAGGCCAGGTTTGCAAAGAAGCAGCATTTTTTCGCGCTCCTCTAGTGAATATTTGTCTCAAAGATCCGATTCATCCAATAATACGCTGGATACATCAACCCAAGTAAGTAATTTTACCTGGTAAAGCTTTGAGTTCTGTCATTGTCAACATAGCTCCCATCATTTTCCTCTTTTTATGCGCTAAAAGTGGTTGAACATTGACCGCATTATACTCAACAAAATTATTTATTTCATTAGGATGAATCGTTGAGTAGAAGAGCAAATGCTAGTTCTAGGAAATCCTTTCTATCAGGAACCATTTATTCTGCTTCAATTTTATCTCCCAACACAAGTGTTGAATGTACACCTTTAAAAAGATTTCTCACTGTAAATGCTGAAGTACACGAAGAAGTCGAAAATTCTGAGGATTCACAAGATTCAACAGAAATTCATGAAAAGACATACCAGCAATTTGAAAGGTCCCAATCGTCTGAGAATTTCGAAGATGAAAATGAAACGGTAAATTATCATGAAAAGACATACCAGCAATTTGAAAGGTCTCAGTCATCTGACGATGTTGAAGACGAGAAAGAAACGGCAAATAGTCACGAAGAGTGGCCGGAAGAACCAATGGAAGTAGATTTCGAAAATGAGGTATGATATCTTCTTAAGAAATTATGTTCAAACAATGAATGGCTGAATGTTTTGTAAATTCTAGCACTTCATGAATTTTTCTTGATATTGATTCATTGCTTAGGTTGACTACCTATTCCTCGTAAATGATTGACGATCGATATTCCAGTAACTATTCTAAAACATATTGATCCAATCCCTGATCACTATCGTCCAGGTGTTCCAGGACGAAATAGGAGAGAACCTTGAGACATCCGCCAAAAGTAAACATGATATTTCCCATGAGCATGAAATAAGTGAGGACGAAGAAGTGGAAACTGAAGCATTTGATGGAGCTAGGAAAATCCTCTCTCATGTATCAGCAGAAGAAGAAGAAGAAGATGACGAAGCGTCAGAAAAAAAGTTTGAGCGTGGCGACGACCCAATAGAAGAAGAAGATGACGTAGCGACAGAAAGGAAGTTTGAGCGTGGCGACGACCCAATAGAAGAAGAAGATGAGCAAGATGAAGCTTTCGAAAGTTTGAATAACTCCATCGAGGATGCATCAGAACAAACGGGAAATTGTTTACGTTTGCTAGAGAACTATGAGAATTCGAGGCCAAGCCACAGGTTAACGGCCGATCTTCAGTCCTCAATGCAAAAGGTAGACCACGACAATAGCATTTTAGATAATATCGAACAGTATGAGGATCAGCAGCGTAGTCTCACTCAGCCAATGTTTATCGACGCTCATGGTATTGTTAAATTTGGTGACCCAGCTGACATTACTGATGATGAGTCCCGAGACGGAGTCGAAAAGCCTGATCTCGAAACGGAAGAACCAGATGAAGAAGAAACTAATTTAACTCTGAATCTGTCAACTTCGGACGAAGATAAAGCAAAAGAAAGTAATTTGATGAAAATTAATGGTGCGAATGTCACGGAATCTCTTCTAGAAGAAGAGCAAAAGTTGGAAAGAGAAGCTACCTCTTTACTTTCGGACCCAGTGGAAGAGTCAAATTCAGATTTGGCGAACAAAAATCGGTTGTCTGACACACAAAAAGAATCTTCAATAGTGAGTTAATATTTTCCTTCCCTAATATTTTTATCAATACCCGCGAGGTACTGATTCAGAGGAATGGTCGATATTGCGTGACTAGATGAACTCATATTCGTCGTTTTCTTATCTTAGGAATCTAGATTATCATCTTTATCAAATAAAAATAGCAGCATTAGTTACCGAGATACCCCACAACGTAGCAGCGTGAGAAATAATTCATCCTCGATAATCAAGGGGCCAACCCCGAGGCGGCCAATTAAATCAATGTCGTCAAGTCCTAGAGATGAAACGTTAGTCAAGGGAGATTTATCCGATTTCAAAGGTTAGTATTTATTATATGTGCGTCTTTCCCCAATCATATTTGCCCAGCAAAATTTAATTCAAATGTTTGAGAAGGGCTTCGAAAAATTTTTTAAAATATCGACTCTCCACATTTTTTATTCACTTTTTCCAGACAAACGAAGTTTATTAGTCACAGAAGAAATGAAACGAGTATCGTCGCCAGTTGTGCTAGAGCCACTCATTTCAGACTTGGTTAGCTTGGATAAAAGTATACTTGTGCAAAACGAATCGCTCCTCGTGGAGGGAACAGAGAATAACTCAAAAATTCAGGGATATCTTCATACCTCTGTAAAGAGTATTTCGCATGACCATTCACTGGTTGCTGAAATGATCACAACAGAGCGCAAATCAATCGTTAGTGAATCAATTTTAGTCGATAAATGCGAAATAAGTGAGCTCCCTGGTGCAATTAGTTCTTGTCAAGATGGAAATATCGTCGAGGAATGTAATGTTAGAATTGAAAAGATATCTGACGATATAGTGCGCAAATCAGTGAGAACGAAAGCAGTAGATTTGGTGACACCAGTGGAAGATGCTTCAGTAAAGTCATCGTCCAATGAATCTTTGGTGAGTAATTTTCCTTGATTCGTACGTTTAACAATCTTAACTCCTTAACGCACATTGAGCCACGTTTGTGACATCTTCTTGGGGTTCGTTATTGAGTACGAGAAAGTCCACAATGAAAATTTCCAGTGCATGAAATCAGCGTGAAATTATCTGAACTTTCGAAATATGTGATGAAAAATTCCGTTTAAGGTGATCCTGAAGAGCCACATTCAATTTCTTTCTAAAAAGTACAAATTTTCATTTAAAATTATGTTTGAACGTCATTTTGGCCCCCAAAATCGACAACTATGCCTCCGAGAGGTTAAAAAAAACTGCCATTGGGTCTTGAACTACAAAATATATGGGTCAGGAAAATTTGAAAAGACTATCTGGGCCCCAGATATCGTCCGAAACATAAAAAGTTGTTGGAACGCCTTTTCATCGTCATGAAAATGTCAAATGGCATGATATGATATTGTAGCCCTGACCAGATATCTTTGAAGAACAATTCCCCTTTGGAAACTTGTCTTATGGTCATTTTTAAGATTTTTGATGGACATGGGGTCGGGAAGAACAAAGGTTTGATGACGAGTCTATAGTATTGCATATATATACTAGCGCGGTCGAGAACTTGATATTTTTGCAAAAAATTGAATGTAGCTCTTCAAGTTCGCCTCAAACGGAATTTTTCATCACATACAGTAAAACCTGTTTCTATGGGCACCTTTAAAATCCGGACACCCCCCGATTACGGGCGCTTGCCCGTGGAACCGAATTTCATTCCATAAGCTCATACGGTATTCTTTCTTCATAATTCGGGTACCTCCAAAATTTGGGCATCTGCCTAATATGGGCGGTTTCCGAAATCTCAAACATATGATGTCACATGTAAAGGGAACCTGTGAATTCAGGGCACCCACTCTAGTTATCAAAATGAGCCAGGTATGCATGTCGAAAACTTATGTCAAGCTCAGAACGAGCTTAAAAGAGACGTTTCCTTAGTAAGAAAAGCAAAAATCATTCATCTCCTGAGTTGTGCGTCAGTTTGACGAATTGGAAAGATTATTACTCAACTACATATTTAAATATTTAACGAAAAATTATAATGAGTCAATTGAAGGTGTAACTTCGACATCTGTGTTGTTTGATACTCTAAAATTCACAATAGTTAATTTTTAATCATTCTCAGCTATCAAGTCACTGACCTTGAATGCTAGAGTATTGGATGCTGACTTTGATGGAGGTATTTTTGAGCCTTTCCTTAAAGATCACTCAACCTTTGAGATTTCCAAGTTCAAAGTTCTGAGTTTGCAGACCCTCAATCTGAGTATGTTCCGAATCTAGAATTCCCGAATCACCATCGTACCGAATTTCGAAATCCCGAATTTGAATAACTATGAATCTTGACATTCCATATCTTGAGAGTTCCGAGTTCTCATCGATGTATTTCACTTATTCCGAGATTGTATGGTTTAAAAAAAGTTCTTTCAAAATTTTTACTTTCTATAATTTGACTCTATTCAGACTCTATGATCCGGGCACCTGTCTAGGTATTATGAGCGGGTCGAACCGGAACCGGAGGTGCCCGAATCAGACAGGTTCTACTGTAGTTCGAAAGTACAGCCAATTTTACGTTGATTACATGTACTGGGAATTTTAATTGAGGACTTTTTCGTACTTGATAAGTTAGTGGGTTTATTTAGAATTTCAAAAATTTCCAATCAATGACTCAAATTTAGGTCTCAAATGTATTTTCTTTGTCCAGAAAAATGCTAAGGATGACTCGAAAATCCCATCTGAATCAAGATCGACACGGGCCTCGTCACAAGCAAAAGAGACATCGGTTAATAATTCTGTCTCTACCAGAAAAACGAAAGCTGCTTCTGTAATCATCGAAGAACAACCCGCTGAAGATCAAGATCAAGCGAGGCCAGACGAATCGATTAAGTCTCGCTCTGCGCGTGCACCATCCTCGTCCAAAGATACTTCGAACGCAATCCCAAGCAAAGCCAAAAAGTCTCGAGCTAACTCTGTATCCAAGAGTGAAGATCTTTCAGATTCAGTAGTTCCAGTCAGGAGAACGAGGGCAGCTTCTGTAAGTCAAACGGAAACCTCGCAGCAAGAAGTACCAGTTGCTAGAAGAACTCGTGCCGGTTCTGTAAGCGTAGTGGAATCTTCGCGAAACGATGAATCGCTACCAGTTAGAAGAACAAGAGCCGGTTCTGTTGCAAGTGAAGTAGGTGTGTCGAGGAAAACTAGAGCTTCGTCTCAGGCTAAAGATTCTAGTATCATCGATAAAAGTACAAAGAGATCAACCAGAGCTTCTTCACAAGCAAAAGAGACGAGTTCGCTTGAGGAAAGTTCGACGAGGTCTACGAGAGCATCATCTCTGGCAAAGGAGACGAATACGGCAGAACTCGATGAGACGGCTGAGAAAAAATCTTCGAGAAAACGTGGCAACTCAATACCGAAGGAGATTGCTCCATTCGGTAAGCTTCAATTCTCTTATACACATCCCTATGTATCATGATTCGTAAAATTTTCTTCTTCGTCCCAGAGACATCATTTTGCAGAAATCAATTATAATCGACTAATATCTTTACAGAACCGCCAAAACTACAAACTCGTGGTCGTCGTTCGACAAGTCTGCTAAAAGAAGTCATCCCCGAGGAAACCTCATCGCAAATGGAATCAACGCCGGGACACTCTAGCACCAGACGCAGAAGTCTCTTGGCATCTGAATTGTCCGCAGTGGCAATGTCTAGCCCTGCAGCCAATACTCGTCTTCGTCGCTCTTCTATTCATTCAGTCCCGGAGGAACTCGAGCCAATTCTCAGCCCACCTAAGACAGTTAGCAAAAAGAAAGTTGAAGTGAAGGAAGAATCAAGACCGAGGCGAGCAGCAAGTGTAGATTCAAGCCTTCTAGCTGCAACGTTGGCATCGGGCAAGCGAATTACACGCAGCGTACTGGCTAAAACGAGTATCGTCGACGAAGTCATTCCTGAGGAGGCAACGCCTTTAAAAAGACCACCAGCTCGAAGAAAACATACTTCATCCGTAACAGAAAACAAAAAAGATGAGGATAAAAAACCGGCGTCAAAGGCAAAGAAAGGCAGGAAACAGAGCGAATCGAAAAGTGACGATATTGCGTCTGCTGAACCGGGGGAAGTCGATGGTCCAACTGAATCAACAGGTTAGTCGTCCTCAATAGTTGTTTCTTATTTCGCCGAAATTTAATCTTCACATCGCGTAATTGTCACCCAGTCTTAAATATTTTACTAAAACTTCCCCGTATCCAATCGTGGAATCTGCCCTTGACCTTTAAATGTATCAAATTGATGTGAGGAGGATGAAAGAGTGAGCACAGGGAGCCCAATGAGCTTTCAAATTCATTCAAGTTCTTGCGTCCTGTGACTGTATTTGCATACCTTGATGAGCGTCGCATTAAATGCGATGTAATAAAATGAAAGTTGACTTCGGCGTAGTCAAAACTGAAGTGAAGAGTCTCGTTTTGCTTCTAAACTCAATAAAATTTCTCGCCAGAAATACGTATGTGTTTGATCCGATTTTTGACCGTCGAAGTTAGGGAAAAAAGATCAAGTGATTTGACTGTTATAAGTCGTAGAAATTCCGGTTGTACCGATATTTGCCTCGAAGTTCCTGTGCTAATCAAACCCCGTAAACTTGAAAAAATACTCCACATCGATTTTACTTGTGAGTACCACGTGGGCGGATCTTATCCCTGTTCAAAATCGAATCAAATTGAGCAGTATATCACCAATATTCATCCCTTTAAACTGACGGAAGAATCTCTTTGCAGAGAAACGAACACCGACCAAACCCTCGAAATCAGCTGCTAGGAAGAAGTAAGTCGCTTTATGATTTATCTAAGAGGGCAGTCTCTTGAGACACGTAGAAACCTCGAAGATATGTAGAAATGTTATACTATAAACTAACTCTTGTTATGTGTACCAAATTGTGTGTGGATCGTTTTAGATGTATATCACCAATACCCTCCGACGATGAATCTTTAAATGGGAAGTCTTCAGACGACGAAACTACAGACATACTGAAACGCATCCAAAATAACAGTAAAAGAACTACTCTACGACGCCAACGCACCACTTTTGTACTGCCTAAAAGAAAAAACAAGGAAAAAATTCATAAATGAGTGTTGACGCCACGTACTATGAATGCTGTGAATTGATCATTGTTCTAATTTGACATTAGCGAAAATCAAACTGTCTTTTTTCAACTTTTTAAATAGGCACGCTTTGAAATGAAAAATTTGTATAATTGTTGTAAATAATTTATTAATACATCATGTGTTAGTTCAATAAACAAGGTATAGATCTAATCATTTGCACGATAAAAACTCCTGAATCCCATTCTGCGTATATTCGGTGGTATACAAGCAATATTTACTCAATTCAGGTTGTACATAATAATCAACCAGTAAACATACGAAGCTCTGAATGGAATGCTATATGTATTCACGCATATCCAATGATCAATCGCACACGTTTCCTCACTTAATGCTACGCTATGTAGTTGATTTTGTTTGAAATAATACTCGTCATTTTGGGCAACTCTGGGATAGAAAAACTTGATTCACGAGTTCCAACATTTACAGCCGCTGCCAGTTTTTCTCACGCCAAATCAGTATTGGAGAACCTTTGCGAGATTCTAGCCCTTTGGTAACAGTCTGCTTTTTCAAGTTCGCGAATCCAAAACAAGCGGCAATTTTTTTCACAGATAGCAAAAAGTACATTCAACAGGAATACCACTGTGATTTGAAATTATATACAAATTCTACTCCATTGTCTTACCAAAACTCTTGATAAAATAGGCGTTATTAATATTGAAAGGCAAGATTTTTGTAAATCTTACAGATAGGTGTCACTTTCTCTATGACTCTTGATTCACATGACACTTGAGGCACACAAGTGAAAATTGATATCCATGCATGAAGGCACAGCTAAGCTCATTGTGTCTATTCATTTCTCATCTTGAGCGAGGCCTTCACGAGATGATCCTACCGACAAAAGTAGTGGAGGATATGAATACATCTATTTCCAAGATAAGTAATGTCCTACCTACGATTGTACTCAGTATAAAAGTTCTAGGCAGTTACAGATTAAGCGCAAGAATATGTCATTTGAATGTTAGGGCCGCTTGGAATCTATACTGTTATAAAATTAATCGAAAATTCATGCGAACTCTCACGATCAATTTCACACTACTGCTCAAGTTGTGTATCAAGTATTGAATCCTTAAAAACTAGTGTACAATTCAATTTTCTCGCGTAGCTGATATTCCTTATTTTAGTTTCTCTTTCAGTCTTGGACTGATAAGTACCACAACACTGATTTACATCATTGCGAGGCAATGGAAGAAAAAAATGTTGGAAGAATAATAAAATTACAATACATTTGTAAAATCTACTCATTCCGAAAAAGTCAGTCGTATCAACAGGGTTACAGGAGCTTTGAATGTCATGAGTGTTTTTTTGATACAGGAAAACCTGTCACGAGAGATACGATTCACCGATCACATATAAAATATCAACAAACAATGATGATCGCTCTGATCTAAATAAATGCATTAGCCGAAATATTTTCTTCAACAAAAGCGAATATGATTTGTCGCCCCTACTGATTGTGAAAGGATAAACTTTCATCATTCTATATTCACTGCTGCCTGCAGCTATCTTTGACTCGCCGCTTGTGCTTCTCTTCTTGGTTTTGAGAAGGAGAAATTTGTCCTGAAATTGAGAATTAGCACATAAATTTCCGTTATTGTATGACAGTTTTTTCATTCATTCTAAGCATTGCACTGTGAACAGAATCGATAGATCTAGAACCCTCTTACCAATATTATACAGAAATTTGATGAGTTTTACAAAAATAACAAAAAAGAAATCTATCAAACTCTTGACATGCCACGAGCAAAAGATTAAGCTGATCACGATGCCACAGAAAAACAAGATTTATTGATTCGTCAAAATATTAGTATGATCTCTCGATTTCACATGGATAGAAAAATAAAATAATAGATTGTAGGTATAAATACCATGATGAGTGCGTCGCGTAGCTGGCACAGCCATATAGCAAGAGTCTTCAGTTATTATATCCGCAGGACTGATGGTATTGGAACCGCAGGTGGAAGGACTTGCGTAAGCACTACCATTGTACGTCGGATCAATCATCGCGGCGACGTTTCGAGTTGGAGGCTCTCGGGCTTCTTCTGCGACTTCTTCTGGATAGCTACGAATTTCTTCAGGATCTGAGGGCTGTCTTATATGCCTCGCAGGCCTTGTTTTAGCTGAAAGTTGAATGGCACTCATGAAGGTTTAACGCAATTAGAAAATTTCAGTTTGAGCTTAGCGATGATGTTTGAAATAACTTACGCAAACTCGGTTTGAGGTCCAGTTTATCTGGTCTTTGCGGTCTCTCAAGGCTACCACTCGTTGACAACTCTTCGTCCTCATCACCAAATTGTGGGCTTTGTTGTTGCTGTTGTTGTAACTGTTGTTGACGCTCTAATTTT
The DNA here is from genome assembly GCA_029851415.1 of Eretmocerus hayati. Taxonomy (NCBI): domain Eukaryota; kingdom Metazoa; phylum Arthropoda; class Insecta; order Hymenoptera; family Aphelinidae; genus Eretmocerus; species Eretmocerus hayati. Next base: position 97,582,418 of record CM056744.1, read on the forward strand.
TTTTGTCTGGCTCTTTCTCGCGCTCGCTTTGCCCTTGCTCTTTCCTTGTCCTGCAACATGCGTGCCAGCTCGGCATCTTGGGCTTCCATCGCGATCTTGTGGTCCAGCAACAGTTGATCATCCACGATGGGTCCATCAGGCGTATCTGCGCTAACTTCTTCCTCTTCTTCTTGCAACTTCCTTGCAAGTTCCTACAAAGAATGTACCCAAATCATCAATTATTTTTCTGGAGACGTAATCAAATTAATTCGGCTCAATTATTTGCGACTGGCATGAGAGAAGAAGGAAACTGCAAGAGTATTTTCTCGTCAAAGTCACGAGCATTCGTGAAAAGAAAGACGATTAGGATTTCTTGATCAATATAAACGATCAAAGATGACCCATCATACCTGGTCCTTTTCTTCTTGTATGCGCCTTTGAATTTCTTCTTCGGCTTCTAATCTAGCTGCCTCATCATCCAGTCGAAGTTGTAGTCTCATTTGCTCTCTAAGTTCTCTTTCTTTCATTCGCTCTTCACGCTCAAGTGAAAGTGCAATTTGTCTGGCTATTAAGGCATCTCTTTCCTCTCTGATAAATAGAAAAAAATGAGTAGTATTCACTTCCATACCCTTGTAATTTACAAGTATCATAAATGTTGAAGAAAAGCAAATGTCATATCTAATATCGCATCAGGATTACTTTCTCATATGTAACAGAGCACAGGAATATTCAAGTAATCGACAAATACTCACTGCTCTTGCATGGAAGACTGATATCTCAATTTCTCTATTTCCTGTTCTACTCTAGCTTTGGGTAGATCTTCCCTGACTTGAGCATTCCGCACTTTGTTGTGTGTGTAGTGCTCTCGTACTGAAATGTAATAGGGTTACAACAACATTAGATTGTTTCAAAAAAATTTTCATCAATTCATTGAGCAAATTTAACTTGACTACTATTCAAGTAGTTATGAAACACTACAAAATTACTCACTCTCTTCATCTTGAAGGCGATAGGCCAATGCTCCATCCTCGTGCACTAACCACTCCCTGCAGACTGTGTACACAAGAATGAATCATTACTTGAGGGCATTACTCTCATAATTAGCAGAAACTGCAGAATCTAACAAGGTAACAGGATGTAAGCTAAGAAAAGCAAAGAGAGGTACTGCTTGCTTCCAACGAAGATATGACAACAATCAGCTGATTTCTACACATTTAGGAATCCTACCAAACATGATGAAAAGGATGAGGAAGTTTCAGAATTATTACTATACCCTGATCAAATCGAGACTCTGATTTCATTATTCAATTACTATCTATTCTGCTCAGGCCTACAGAAAATGTCACTGATTTTAAACTCAAATGCAACTACTGATAGGTAAAACTCTAATCATAATAAAACACTGGACTCGACATATTAGTGCTCACTCCTGCTGACGATACGTTCATCGCGGAGCCTTTGAAACTCATTATGGTCCATGTGAAAACGTGAAAGCAAACAATATACCGGAACACCTGATGTACAGCTGCGAATATCAAGTTGACTGTACGAGAAAAAACACGCGTCCTTGAGATTCACAAAATACCTGTCAGAAACAATTACCTAGAAACTTATTACAATAGGGGAAGCCATCAAAGTGAAACTATAGTATAAAAAAAAGATACATAAATATAGTTGTGGTACATATATAAACTCACCCTCGTTAACTCGTCCAGCCTTGGGCATGGTATCTGATCCAAGAACAGATTTAGCCATTGTGTGTTTATATTATTGTTACTGGATATCACACCGTCCCTTTAAACTTTAAATATCACTTTAAATTCACACACTGACGCGGCTATCGAGAGCCGCCACCCCCGTGCCGGATCCAGCCCGTGTTATTACCTACTTATATTATGTCCCATCCACTATAATAATACAATGCAACTAAATGCACTGGCTCGCTATTGTTGTTCTCCGCGCGAAGCATTGGAATATACTGCTCTGCAGCTATATTGCTCCGATATAACCACCATCTTGAAATGCCAAAGTCGAGATTGTGTGAGTTTGTACAACGTGCGTGTGACACATGAATGGAAAAGTGAATGGGTGTTGATCAGCCGCGCGCCTATAAATTGCTTCCGCTGTGCGAATTTTATAATGCTGCTTGGACACCGATTAAAAAGTATACGAGTAAATCGGTACGATGTGATTGCAGATCGGATGTTATAGGTAAAGACAAAGACAATAGAATGTGATAGGTGACTCTCACCTGTTCGGATGCTTTGGACCGCTATGGGCAACCTTGAATGAGTGTAACGAGATGTGCGTAAAGATCATTTTTTCGGTGTGTAAGAAAAAACTTTACGCAAATTGAATTGCAAAATAGTATATTATTCACCGAGTTCATGAGGTTGTAAGCTCGCTTCTGAGCGATCGGTTTTCAGCCCGAGCCGGAGGCGAAGGTTGCAATGATCGTTCGGAAGCGGGGAACCTCATGTGCGAGGCGTGAAAGTTATTTTTCGCAATTTTGTAGGCACCCAAACATCGGAAAATTGCAAAAAAATATCGCATGAAAGGAATTTGATACTTTACGCACTCTTGAGATTCTCTATACGCACTCGCTTACTATGTTTTGTTTGGAAGCCTTTCGATTAATTCGAAAAGGATGGATTCTTAGTTTGCAACTCGATTTGCAAAGTTCACCATTATCTGATGAGTCACGAAATTTTGAATCAGGGTTTCCTTTGTAAATTGCAAAATGATCAGCAGGAGACCCGATCAGCATCCAAGTCCCCACGTGAAAAATTGTGATTTCATTCTATCTGAAATAAAATTTTAATCGATTGCAATCGCAGCGAACCTGTACGAAATAACTCGGTAAACTGCTTCGATCGTGATAAATCACAGCTGCTTGCGTCATTTGCAAAATATTGAACAACTAATCGTAATACATAATGTATTGTAAGCGAATTCTCCTCTCAATTTTGTCCTCACTAAAAAATTTGCCATCAACTCGTTCCGAGACTCGTTCACTGCAGATTCATTCGTGTCAGAAATAATATTCTTCTCATCAGAATATCTTTACGGGGTGGAAAAATGGTGATGAATGGTGAATAATTAGAATATTAAAAATTTTTTGCTTTATTTTATTTTTCCTGCTCTCATAATTCCATTTTGAGACCCCGTTGATATGTTCCTTATTGTCAGGCAAAAATCATCCAGAATTATTTCAGATTCATTCAAAAGCAATATAAGAAAGTCATCAAAAATTATAGATAATGTCCCCTGGGGGGAACAAAATCAATTTCAAACTTAATATCAAGCACAGTAAACATTTTTTTGAATGAGATCCTGACGCACAGTTTGATATCATTGTTGACCACACTCAAGATGAGCCGTTAGATTACTGCTTCTCTTAATGAGATAATGATGGCAGAAGCAGGAGCTAATGTCACTAATAAATTAATCCATCAACTGAGAGAGAGTAAATAAACAAGAGTCACCAACAAACCGTAAGGTATAAGATCGTTCACATTATCCATTAGAGTATTAAAGCTATTACTCAACGAAAGCATCAAGGGGATTTGATAGCTCATCAAAGTATTACACTGTGAGTAATTGGCCTCTCCCACCTTGTCCATCAATATGAATATCTCGAAATATTTCGCGAAAATAAATCTCCATGCATTAACCCATTAATTCCCAGGATGACACTTTCATGACATCTATTTGAGGCTCGTTATTCAGTACGAAGAAGCCTTCAAAAAAATTCCCAAGGCATGTATTCGACGTAAAATTGTCTGAACTTTCGAAATATGAGATGGGAATTTCCGTTTGAGGCGCTCCTAAAGAGCCACATTGAAGTTTTTGCCAAAAAATACGATTTTTTTCATTTCAAATCGCGTTTGAGCGGCATTTTGACCCCTAAAATCGCTAGATATGCCTCTGGAAGCTCAAAAACCGTGGAATTGGGTCCTGAATTACAAAATCTATGGGTCAGAAAAATTTTAAAAGGCCTATCTGGGCCCAAGATATCGACCGAAACGAAGAAACTATTTTGAACACCCTTCTCGTCGTCATTTAAACCTCTCAACCTTTACGATCCCAATTCTAAGCATCAAATAGCCTCTGAAAAAATATCATACGACATGTTTTCAGATTCCGTGATCAGAACTGGGATATAGGTTGAAGTTTGAAGCGAGAAAATGCGCATTTTTATCGAATTATACCCTTTATCAATGAAAACATCATCCCAAATCCAATTCTCAACGTGAAAATCGATATATTGTCATATATTCGAGACGTCGAATCATCGTGTCTGCATGATCTGAACCTCAGAATCATAGTATCAGAACGCAGCATGGACATTTGGAATAGCATCGAGCCGGAAATGTTCTCATCATTCCGAATAATTATTGCGAGCATAAAGGGTATATGTATATATAATCGTACCCAAGCTGCATGGTCTTATTCTGAGGTTCAGATCGGGCAGATACGATAATTTGACGTCTCGAATGACAATGTATCAATTTTCACGTTGAGAATTGAATTTTGGATGATGTTTTCATTGATAAAGGGTATAATTCGATAAAAATGCGCATTTTCTCGCTTTAAACTTCAACCTATATCCCAGTTCTGATCACGGAATCTGAAAACATGTCGTATGATATTTTTTCAGAGGCTATTTGATGCTTAGAATCGGGATCGTAAAGGTTGAGAGGTTTAAATGACGACGAGAAGGGTGTTCAAAATAGTTTCTTCGTTTCGGTCGATATCTTGGGCCCAGATAGGCCTTTTAAAATTTTTCTGACCCATAGATTTTGTAATTCAGGACCCAATTCCACGGTTTTTGAGCTTCCAGAGGCATATCTAGCGATTTTAGGGGTCAAAATGCCGCTCAAACACGATATGAAATGAAAAAATCGTATTTTTTGGCAAAAACTTCAATGTGGCTTTTCAGGAGCGCCTCAAACGGAAATCCCCATCACATATTTGGAAAGTTCAGACAATTTTACGTCGAATGCCCTGGGGATTTTTTTGAAGTCTTTTTCGTACTGAATAACGAGCCTCAAAAAGATGTCATGAAAGTGTCTTCCTGGGCCTTAATGGGTTAATATTGAATATCTCATCCATTGTGAAACTATTTGATGCATTGGAGCTCAATCTGAATCGATTAAAAATTTTTCGGAAGACAATTTTTTGTACCTATTCATATACATATATTTAGTGAGAAGATGCTTTTTTCATGCACACCGTGATATTTTCTGAAGCTACTGTAAGTAAGTGTAATTGTAAAGTAAAATGACGCGTTGCTTGTTATCAGAGATGTCGCATCTTACTCTCACGGGAAAATTCATGCCCTTCTGAAAATCCACTCACATACACTTATCACAGAATCTCAGCTCTCAGCTTTTGCATAAAATTTACGATAAGGTGGAGAGTCTATACCCTCGTCCATGTTGATGAGGTCGTCCAGAGGGTCGATGCCCTTCTTTCTTTTCTCAATTAACTCGCTTGAGTGCAAAACCTACTGACAAATCATATGTAGCCGATTTTTAAGATGAGGAATTTGAGGGTTAGTCTACACAGTTCATTTATTACATTTTGTTATTTTTTATTCAACGAATGATTTCGGTATAAGGTTTCGCACAAGAAATAGTGTGGATTCATTTGATTTTGAATATCGCTTCTTTCAAGAAAACTATACCGGTCGATGCGCTTTTTTCATTATTTCTGGAAAAGTGCATATGTCATGAAATGAACTTGATTTTTATACGCATTGGACCTTTCGAACTCTTCTCCTTCTACAGGATCAAAATATGACCTTCCTTTAATTTTCAATGACCATGACTTAGAACTACTTTAGTGGTAAATTGGCAGATTTCCTGAAGAATTGTCTAAAATGTTGATGTGATTAACTGATCAAAATATTGAATCGTTGAAAAGTCGATTGTGAATTATACAAAACCCCTAATATTTTTATTCATGTATTATTCATTATCTTATTTCCAGAGCTGAGGACAACGAAAATCTTCCGCCCTTTCATTTTGAATAGCTTTCTACCGACTCTTCTAATTGATAGAATGTTTAATTGATTTTAACAAAAAGTTTGGCTTTCAGACCACAGTATATAACAACCATGTTTTTCAAAAAGCGAAGATGGGCAAAAATGCATTCTGGTGAAGCAAATCAAGTTGCCTCACACAAAGCTCATGCATAAAGATATTTTGGTTTAAAAAAGTTCTCTCAAGTAACTCAAATGGAAAATCGTTCGTTGACGTCAGAAACATGAAAAATTTCCAAACAGCGATAAGTTATTGCTTCAAAATTTTAACGAAATTTGTCAGAAAGCAAAAATTTGAGTTGACCAAGATTGAAATTTTATTCTATAATATTATATAATACAAGCTTGCATTTAATTTCTTGAGGTAGATTTTTCGGCACAATTCTTTGCAAAATCATTTAGCCCGATAATTAACAAACGAGCAATCTTAATAAAAGAATGTATCATATTCACAAGCTTCAAATCGTTTATAATGTTACAAGCTTCTCAAACCGATTCCTCTACAATTATCTGTATTACTTCACAAAGTACAGTATGAGATTTACACAATAGCCGATTGAAAGAAACCAAAACGTTCAATTTGAAACCATTCAACGTCTACAAGTTTCTTTCACGGAAGAGACTACCGGTATATTAACACGACTGCCGCCGGAAATTTACGCGTCTATAATAATTAACCGGTAATTACGCGCACTTTCACACATAAAGAATCTAGACTTACGAGGATCGGTGTACACGCAGCTTTACTCATTTTACTCTCGCTTTTTCTTTCTACTACTACTTACTCTTCGTGTTTTACACACTCTGATACCTCAAAATAATCGATTCTCATCGCGTATACTTACTATTATGGTTGTTTCGTTGGACCGCTTGACAATTTTATACGGAGAATTTTAAAGTAGCTTCAAAGTCGTAAGGTGTATTAAATGTTCTATTTCCTGCATTACTAATCAGCCCTTCACTTTGTTATCTATTCTTCTTTAGAAATTGTATAGTCTCTGAGCAGTAAAGTTTTTAACTGTATGGGTACGAGAGCCGTGAACACTCAATTCCAAGCTTTAGAATTTTTTCTCACGTGTGCAAATGATTCATCGGATTGTAACGCTCCGAACGTTTTGCTTGTATTTTTAGAACGGCTATATTTCCCGTGTGACGAAGCCGAGATTAGTGATTCCCTAAGATTTTTCAACGGATTTTTATTTTCAGCAGATTTTTTAATCTAAATATGTACAAAGTTCACACGAGTGTATTCGTAACATTTTTAGAGAAATTTATATAATAATTAAGTTATAATTTTGCTATCACCGTTTGATTTTGAGTTTTTGAATTTGTTTGAAACGATTGAAGCATACGCGGTCGAATTTTCAATTTCAGTTTCTAATGAACAAAATTTGAATAAAGATACTTTTTTCGAAATTCAACCAAAATTTGTCATATGCATATGCAGATATGATCAACGCGTGAGCAGGAACAGTTGACCGCACAAAAAATTTGCTACCTAACGTTTTATCGAAGTCTGAGAAAAAAAATAGGTCATCTGGAAAGAAGATCGAGCAGCAGCTGACCGTATATTCACTCTCGAATTCATGCGTCATTATTATATATCTCGGTCCAAACGGCAATAATTCATCCATAAGAGCAACGAGAAAGCGAGTTTCCCTTTTCGCACTCGATTCACCATGCCTGAATTCACGACTCATTCTTTTCTCTCAAGACCAGAAGATGCAGCATTCGTTTTTTATGTGCTACTCTTTTCTGCTCAAACGAACGATTCATCCATCAACCGTGTACACTATATATCACGGATGAGTACTTTCGCGATCTTGCCACTTGTTCTATGGATCATTTGTAATACAATGCGCTCGAACACGGTTCGTTTGATATGGAATTTTTATTGGAAATTGCGAGCTAGTCTATCATTTGTTGTGTTTTGTGGTATTGTGTGCAATCGGATTTCATTGTATTTCCTGATTAACGGGTGTGATGAATTATGTATCTGATTGAAAATATTGGGTTGAACAATCGGAAATTGTTTGAAATGCGTTGTTATTATTGAGGATTTGAAATGGGGTTCAGTAAAATTTTTCAAATATTCCAATTTACTAATCAAAATAAACATTTATTGTCGTGTCAACAACTGGAAGGCTAATTTAAATTATTCAAAAAGTTGATTTAGTATTTTGGACAACAAAATTCGACATTCGATCAACTCAAACTAATGTGGTCTTCTGAGGAAACAATCTCCTATCATCTCTTACAAAGTTGATTTTTCAGAGATGACAAAATTCAATAAAATTCAACAAACCAACAAAACAAAATCATTTTGAATTACAATTTCATCACTATAATAAACAACTTAGTCCACCTACTTCTATATTTATATATATTTGATTCTTTAAAAAAAAAAAGAAAAAAAGGTGAACGAGGCTCATAATTGAGCTCTTGAACTTCTTTGAGATCATTTAACGAAGTGGGAACAACGTAATTTGTTTGTTTAACAAAAGATCGCATATCGATCAGCATTTTTCTGAACGGCCACACCAATTTGTTTTTGATGTCGTTGAATCAGCACATCTCGAGAGCTCACAGAGTGTGAAGCTTGGAGTATGAAACTTGCTGATATCATTTCCAAAATATAAGACCATCAAAAATGAAAAGTAGCCGCGAGTATGAAAATGTGTCCGCAACAAAAATTCTCCTATCATGGTCTTAGTCTTCACCTACTTTTCCTTTTAGCAATTATATACACCGATATACTCATTGAAATGATTAACAGTGATAGAAATTCAAATTTCTCCAACACTTACAGTTAGAACTATCTACCTAATTTTCAAAAAAGTTATTCAAATTCACTAGTGGTCAACAGTGAGAAAATTTTGAGTAAATTTTACTCAATTCTCAAAAAAGACCTATTCAGTATTCTTCACCGTACTTTGGGTCGAAAACAAAAGCTAATACTTACTCAAACAAATTAACAAAAAAGTGATGACTTTTCGAACATCTTTAACCAGCCCTACTCCTTTCTGAGCTACTAGCCGCAGTTCCTGCACCCGTTCCATGACCACCTCTAGAACCACCCCTAGAACCACTACTACTTCTAAGCGGTGGACATTCTTTTCTTAACTCTTCCATATCCTTCTCATCCATAACTCTTGTAAATATCAAGTTCGCCATAAAATGAAGATCGGCAGGATCACAATGGACAACTTTAACCAGCTGCTTTGCAAGTCCAGCGACAAGTTTACGTTCAAGATCAAGAAAAAAACTCGATGCCAAAACGCAACTTGCACCAATAAATACTGAACTAGCTTCAAGTACGGCTAAAAAGTCTCTACATTGTGGCCAAGATTTTTCATAAGCTTTTCCATGTCTGAGACTATGAAGATGTTCGAATAAAACGTCGTGTTCGAGGTAAGCTAGGTCCAGGAGTCGTAGACAAAGGTCACGAACATTTCTTTGGTGGTGAAGGTGAGTTTGTGGATGAGATTTTGATCTTGGAGTAGAATCAAGTTTTGTGTAGACAAGGAAGAGTTCGATTGCGTCGATGCCCAGGCAAGGAGGTATACGAAAGTCCAGGGTACGTAAAATACGTTTTTCTGATGAGAGGATTGTTGCGGAGTCGTATTCTTCGTCTGGTTCGATCGTCGACAGGAGGTCCTTTACCTGAAAGCAGATATGAATTTTGAGTTACTGCGTTGTGATCTGACATTAGAAAAATAATTCGTCGAAATTTGACCCAGAGGATCCGCAACTCATCAATATAATTTATTTCCAATTTTGAGACATTGCACATGTGGAGATATCATAGAAATCACTCATTGCTGTACAGTTTCTAGACGATTTAAAAAAAGACTCGATTGACCCGGACCTTACGGAAATTATTTTGAGAAAGGGATTTTCTAATCAAATTGGCAAAACCACAAATTTATCTTTCAAATGGATATAAATGATCAATACAGAAATCCATTCATGACCATGTGTCAATCAAATGAATTAAAATTGTGCATTTTGATTAGATCTAAGTGCAACTTTGCTCAATCAACACTGTCAAGATCAAATGCTATTATAGTGACGAATAACATCAAACTATAAGAATTATATGCATGGCCCTAGAACTTTTCAATAATGTAAAAGTGATTGAAAAATCTAGGCAATGAGTATTGATGTTTCGGCTTTTTTTTCATCAAAATGATAGAGTCTCAATTTTGAATCATGGAAAAATGAGTATACAGTGCTCTTGCTCTCTCATCTCTCCACCAAAATTCAAATTAACAATTTAATCAAATACTTTTCCCGTGTCACAACCATATCGCAAATCGCAAAGCACTCCTTTACAAATCAGCAAATTCTATCCAAAAAACTCAAATTATATAACCAAAATTATTATAAAATTGGACCGACCAGACCCGTTTGTTATCTAATAAATAATATTTCTTGATCTTTGAAAAAGCTCACCTGAGAAATACCAATGCCTGTTCTAAAAAGATCAACTTTGCTTGCAATCTGTAAACAACAAGCCAAATCGAGAACAAGCTGTTCGGCAAGGTTTTCTCTTAATCGAGTCATTTTTGATATGCAAGCTTCGATTGAATCTTCATTCTCCGGAGCATTGCGAATGATTTCCATGAATCGACGACCAGCATAACGATCGTATAAGTGTACAGCCAAATATTTTGCTTGAGCCTCCACATTTAATTGATCACTCATTATGAAAACTGCCCGAATCACTCCGGGCTGTGCTCCTGCAAGTTATGATTGAAATGATTGAAGAAACATTACTTTTACGCCTCATAATATATAATTTTTTTTTTAGAGAAATCGATTAGAAAAGTCATTTAAGCGTTTTGTGTGTGGTTAGATTTGTAGCAGGCAACGATCTGAGAATCGTGAAACTATTATCCTCATCCCTCTTTTGGTAGTTATTATTTCTCTAACACGGACCGTTCGAAATATTTTCCCGAGTACAGCTCTTTGTATACGCACTACCTAAATCTCTCGGGAAAATGCATCAACAAATACTGTCCCTGCACTGCATATTAATCCACGAAATTATGCAAGAACTTTTCTCAGAATCGTATTCTTATCAATTCTGAGATTAGGAGGCTATAAATATGAGTATCATCAAAGCAGGTCCTAGAGGAGCTACGACAAGTCGTTCACCCCGCACTCCGGCGAAATATTCGGATGTCTGGATTTCCGAGAAAAAATCTCAATTCGTAGATTTTGTTTATAGAGGATGATCTTTCTACAGGCGTTCCAACATCAGTATTTGGCCATAACAATTGCTTGCTATCCATCTTTCAAATTTGGTCATTCAGTCCAATCAAGAGTTGAGTAATTAATATTTCAGAAAATTTGACAAGTCAATATCCAATAAGTCCCTTGACAATAAGACAACAGATGGACACGTGTAAGTATCTCATTATAGTATGAGAAAATACTGAACCCGTAATATTATTGTGACAGAAACAAGAATTAATATAAATCTCAACTTTTTACCGACCTGCATAAGGCATGTAGAATTCATCATTTTCTAGAAGTTGACGCCTGTCAATCTCGTTACATCTAACCAAATAGTCCAGCCAATCTTTGAGATAGTGTTCTGCTCGGCAACGAGGAATTTTGTAAATATATTGAATATTTGCGAAGTTATAAAAGTAATAAATCACCCTAATTCTAGGATAAGATAATAACTCACCAATCGACGATTTATCCAAATTTTTTGTCATTCTTTCACACGATTGTGGCTATTAAAACGTACACATGTGTTAAGAGAAATTGACAAGCAACAACTGAGTTTACCAACAACCAGAGAATAAACAAACGAAAATCGAACACCTGTGTAAAAGGTTGAAATCTTGTCACTGAAATCTCGAATTCGCAAGTTGCGCAAGCGCACTGAAACGTTTCCTCGAAAAGCTCGTCTGCTTGCCGCTCAGTCAGCTCAAAGGTGAAGTTGCGTTACGCGGTGCAAGTTTTCCCATGTTATGCCGACTGAATCCCAATTTTACTGTAATCTTGGCATTTTGTGAGATGAATCATGTGCTGATCATTAGTCAAATAGGGCTCGCAATTAACTCTTGGTGAAGAATTGGACATCTTTTATCATCATGAAAGTAGTGTGACAACCAGCATGTGGATTAAGGTTAACCTCAAATAACAGAAGTGAAATTAAAGCAATGTCGTCAATAAATTCATTATTCCGCACGTTTATTCTTGTTCCTCGATGTACAAAATTTGTGCCTATCCAGGTAAATATAGCTTTCCTCATTCACTCTATTAGTGACTTTCTTTTACTCGGGAACACAGCTCTTTCTCACTTCAAAGATCATCCATCTTTTGATCTTCTATCTTCCAAATTTATTACTGATACGTACATTTTGCACTACCTAATCTAGAACCGCAGTATTACTACAAGTCTAAGACTGTGTGAGACACTCAGGAAACCACATGCTCCTCCACCGACTAGAAAGTTGTCTCCAATAACTTGGAAAACATTGGCAGTAAGTGCTGCGATAGGGGCTGGAGCTTTGGGAGTTGTATACTATCTGCAAGCAGAAAAAGATCTGAAAATCGCCAGAGAACGAAAACGAGCAGTTGGTAAAGCTGCTATTGGAGGAACTTTTGAATTGGTTGACCCAGATGGCAAAATTGTCAAGTCTCAGGATTTTCTTGGAAAATGGGTTATGATCTACTTTGGATTTACGCACTGTCCTGATGTGTGTCCAGACGAAATTGAAAAATTAGTCCATGTTGTGGACAAACTTGGTGAGCATTCACATTACTGATACCATGAACATTCAATCATGAAGTATGCTATCTGAGCGCTAAGCACTACTTAACTGTAAATATCTTTCACTTCACACTAAAATTCTTCAATTTTGAGTGCAATTATTCAATATTAATGGCTACATTAGCTAGGTTGATCTCAAACATCTATAAGATAAGATCAGTGCCTACCGCTCAGCTAACCATAACCATTTACAAGTCTTGAGCATGCATCAGATAATCGATGAAAGCAATTTTTTACAGAAAAAGAATCCAAACTCTTTGTCCAACCAATATTCATCAGTGTTGACCCTAAAAGGGATACCCCTCCTGTTGTGGGAAAGTACATCAAAGAATTTTCTGATAAAATTATCGGCCTGACAGGGTCTGTAGATCAAGTTGCCCAAGCCTGCAAATCTTACAGGGTGTATTTCAGTGCTGGACCACCCAACGATGAAGATGATTACATTGTAAGTTGATGCTACTAACATGCATGCCCATGTTTGGAAACTCATAATCATTTCATTGTTTTTAGGTTGATCACACAATCATAATTTATTTAGTTGGTCCCGATGGTGATTTTGTAGATTATTATGGTCAAACGCATGATGTAGACAAGATAGTTGGGAGTGTTTTACTTAACAAATTGAAGTATGATCAGATCAATCAAAAGCAGTCATGGATTCCATCAATTGATTTGAAGGGACTAACTCAAGCATCATAGTCTGTATCCTCTGTGAAATTGTATTTATGTAAGTAGCTTAGAATATTTCTTTTGAAATGAAACTTCTGTACATAAGAAAGTTTGTTACTTTGTAAGATGAGTGTTATTTTCTTCTACTTTATATAATATGGAATCCGTGGTATATTGACGATTCAATATAATCCCATCACTTGGTTCATTGATGATTCGTTTTATTCCAAGAACTACTGAAATCCACAGTGGACAGTTTGAATCTTGAGAACATACATTCCAGCACTGATAAATATTATGTATTGGTCTTACCTCTTTCTTTCACAAGTCTTGAAACCTCCTGCACTCAAACTTGACTTGAAATTTACTCCTAATAGTTTTTATTATTTCGTGATGGTTTTGACGATAATTTTTATTCTCCTTCGGATTTGGGATGCTGTGTTCTGAGTGGATGCATCATTCAAGAGCGATTTTATCCTATTCATCCTCTTCACTGTGTGAGCTTGAGATCCTTTAATTTGATATGCGATTCGATAAGTACTACGTTCCTGACGGAGAAAGATTATTATTTTCATATATATAGGTAGAGTTCTATTGCAGTAATAAATTCATCATTATTTATATTATTATTTTGAATTTACTCATTATTTTGAATGTCTTTTTGTTTGCTCGAATATATTGATCGTCTCCATCACGGGATTGTAACGTCCAATTTTATTAACCCATTTTCGCCTGAAATTACACTTTCATGGAATCATTTTGGGACTCGCATTTGAGTGCGAAATGGCCTTCAATAAAATTTGGAGTGCATGCATTGGACGTAAAATTGTCCGAACTTTCAAAATATAAGACAAAAATTCCGTTTGAGGTAAACCTGAGCAGCTACATTCAATTTTTTGCGAAAAAATACGATTTTTTCATTCAAAACCGCGTTTAGACATAATCGCGTTTAGATTGACCCACGAAATCGATAGCTATGGCTCTCGGAGATTAAAAGAAAAACGTGCCATTAGGTCTTAAACTACAAGATCCATGAGCCAGAGGAGTTTAAAATAACGTTTATAGCCGCTGCGGCTTTAATGTAGCACATTGCGGCCATCTACGCGACCTTGACGGCCGCGTAGATCGCCCGATGCGTATGCACTTCGTTGCGTAATCTATACTAATCTGGGCTCAAGATACCGAAACAAGGGGCGCCTTTTCGCCGTCATCAAAATCTGTCGGCCTTTTTAATCCCTATATGTTAGGCATCAAACAGCTTCTGAGACATTATCACACGTCATGTTTTTGACGTAGAATTGTTTGTTCTTCCAGATTCTGTGATCAGAAATAGGATAGGATAATGTTTGGATGCGAGAAAAGTCCGTATTTTCTTAAAAATCTGTCTTTTTCGAATAACATATTTCAAATCCATTGTCACCGTAAAAATCGATACAAAGTCACTTGAGACATAAAATATCAAGTCTGCAGACTCCTTAACCGGAGTATAATATTATTAGTATGTATTAGTGACATCTCATCAACCCGGATAAGCTTCCAATCGCGTAAGTATGCCCATAATAGACTCGCTTCTAATGTTATCCTGTCCTAATTCTGATCATAGACTCTTAAGAAACAGACAATCTTACTTCAAAATATATATATGGTATTCTTCCAGAAGCTAAGTATTTGATGCTCAGAATTGAGATCGAAAGAGATTTTAATCACGATCAAAAGGCGTTCCAAAACTTTTTTTTGTTTCGGTCGATATCTTGGGCCCGGATTCGTCTTTTAAAATTTTTCTGGCCCGGAGATTCTGTAGTTCAGAAACCGATGACTCGTTTTTCTGATCTCCCAGAGCCATAGCTCTCAATTTCGGGGGTCAAAATGCTGTCTAAACACGATTTTGAATGAAAAATTGTATTTTTTGAAAACAAATTGAAGTTAGCTCTTCAGGATCGCCTCAAACGGAATCTAAAATATCATATTTCGAAAGTTCGGACATTTTTACGTCGAATACAAGCACTCCGAATATTTTTTGAGGGTTATTTCACACTCGAAGGCGAGCCCCAAAATTATGCCATGAAAGTGTCTTTTCAGCTTGAATGGGTTAACAAACGCGATAGCTGAATTCATTGCTCTATGAGTCGGGCCGTAATGAATCCCTATCATAAGAAATTGAGAATCAAAGATCTTCGAATCCTATTTCGTCGTTATTCTTTATTCTGAAGCTGGGATTTTCTTCAATGCAATATCAGAGTTACGCGTGTGACAAAGAGTCCGAATTTTTAACTGGCTAAAAATGCCAATTCCTACGGATTCAATTGAAGGCAGTTCTTTTTAGGATTTTGTATCATGTCTTGTGTTGTATTGAAAGGGTACTTATATCTAAGAAGAAATCACCCTGAACAAACTATTTAAGGATGTATTCACAAAGAAAATTTATTTCCTAACCGTTTTACAGAATCATCACATAACAAACATCCACGCGCATGTTCAAAAATGGAGGAAGCCTTATGAATGTCTCGTATTAAAAAATATCAAAATTCTTATCTTGCTCATCAGATCGTATTTATTAAGCATTTGAAACTGGGAAAACTATCAGGAACTAACGCAGTTGAAGTAATTCCTAGATCGTTCAAGTTTCTCTGAAATCAGGTACATGAGCTTGTTCATTCTCTTTCTACTCCAACATACAAGCATAAGATATCGTATGTGCATATATTATATGTATATACATACTTCCGCCAACTTTGTAAAACTCCAATTATGATGAAACAACATCTATTTTCTTGGAATTTGATATGACAGTAATACACGAAATTTTAATTAAAACGATTAAACGTCAATTCACCACCCTCAATTTATCAAGAATGGATGTTTACAGAATTCGGGTTCATGAAAAATTTGGCGTCGGCAACACAGTTCATGAACGAGATGAATATCTGTGGGGAAGTAGAGAACTCGGTTTGAATCCCAAATTTGGGGTCAATGTCTCATGATTATGACTGAAATGAATTTTTGAAATGAGGTCACTGCAACAGCCTAGATCTTTGCTAATCTTTCAAGGACTATCAGATAATGAGACTCTGATTTAGGGAAGCTCTGTAGAAAAAAAAAATTCACATTAAATACCACGACTAAGTAATTATCGAGGTAATTATAGTCAACAGATAATTTTGTAAGTGAGCTCAAACTTTACGCAAACTTCAATCGAGTTGTCTGATCACTTCGTGATGAAAATGATGACAACTGCATCCCATTTATACTCAATTTAATCTCTTTAGGCGGATCGCCCATGCACATCATACGGTCATTCTGTTGAACTATCGATGAACAAAAACGTATTCTTTCATTTTTTTCCGACATTCTTGGCTATACAAACGATAAGAAAGTCTAGCGATACTATTATTTTTTGTAACACCTCCAACAATCTGTCATTCGAGTTCCTGAAAAGGCCATTAATCTTCTTCATATCTTACAAGCTACTTTGTACAATAATATACTACCATCAGGAATTTTTCCAACTCTTTAAAGACACGGGTTTTCATAAAAAGTCAGTATTCACGACCATATAGCACTTACAAAGACTTGAATAAGAATTACCTTACATACGACAACGACTAAAGCTTAAATTCGTAGCAAATTGTGAGATAAAAATTATTATATACAAAATGTATGTACATATCGAACCACTTTTCCTCTTCACTGTAATATGCACTTAGCGCTTGAAAAATTACTCATTCTTTCTTTCATCTTATTTCTTTTACATTCACATACTTCTAAGAAAATTTCACACAGACATATATAATATGTATAACCGTAGAAATGAGATTCAGTCTAGACGTTTTTCGTCGTCGTCATCATTTTTCTCGTCGTCAAGATGAAGCGCAGTTTTATCAAATGCTGAAGTGTCCATGATAGACGATGATCTATCACACTCATTTTGCTATGACGAATGATTTAGTGGATGGAAGTGGCTCAATTCGTACGATGATGCAGTTTCGTAACATTCAGGTTCACTCCAGTCGCTTTCGTGATGAAGCTCATCTTGATGTAAATCGCACTTGTCCATCATTGTCTCGGCCGTTGTTGAGATTACGTCAGTGTCCTGCGCCTATAACATGCGTGACGTGTAATTTAAATTTTCATAATTGAAGTGATGGATCTGTACATGAGGGGAGGATCGATAATTAATTGCCTGGTTGACATATTGTTTCTGCGTTGAATATGAGTGTCTATAGTAGATCATTTTTGGGTAGATTACTCAATTAAGACGTTCGCAGCGAAGCCAAAAATTGCAGTTTCATCCCTTTGTGCGTCGAGACTCACCGGTGGGTCCCGAAATAAAAAAATCTTGAACAGCCAAAATAGTGCGGAAAGGATCAAAACTAAAAATTTAACAGCATCCGAATTTGCGTGTGTATTTATATTTCGGAGGGGTAGAGCAAAATCTGATGCCGATCTGGTCGAATTGCAATATTAGGTCGGATGACAAATTGCCGAAATTTGGATTTTAGTTATTGTTTTTGTTGCATGATTTTTCGACTAAATCAAAGTGATTGGCACTGATGACTTCTATTCACATTACACAAGTTGAAATTACTGAATTCTTCATTGATCGCAATTTCTGAGCTCAACTCAACGAATATAGAATGAATTACGCACTTAGCACAGTGTATGGCTTTCAACTTTGATAAATTGTGTTTGCCTCTCTCTCTGAGAGGCTTTTGCGTGACAAAGACCGTACACATACTCAGTCCCTATATACACGTGACATGGATTTATGATATCCTCTCCCTTCTCAATCTCGTTGAGCTCGTCATTATGTACATCAAAATGTGTTCTCATCGGATTATGAGAAATCCTGCAAATCATTTTCATTGTGGGTCTATTAGATTTACGAGGGTGGAATCAAAATTAGACAGCTATATATGGACACACACACACACACACACACACACACACACATATATATAATTGAATCACAACGAAATGCAGCGTAGAAAATCTTATTTTTATTCTGACTCATCTCATTTTCTCGTTTTTTAAAAGAAATCACTCTCACGTTATTCAAGAAATTCAATTTTCTTTTACTGTATAATCGCAAAATTATCCTTCTCAAATTCTTACCAAGAATAGCATCCATTATATGAGTTGCATTAGAGGTAATTTATCCCATAAGTCTACAGATCAAATTCTGTTGAGTCTCCTGCTCTCAGTTTAAAACCATCGACTTGAAAATTATTTTAATAAATTTCTTTCTCCGACATTTTTATTCAGTCGATTAGTGGTGAAGAGGTGCTTGAGAAAAAAAAATGGTGAAGAAGTGGTAAAATTTTATTAGCCTTAAACTCATCCTTTTATGATAACCGTGCCTTTTTCATTACTACTTTCATGAGCCACACCTCAGCCACGTCAACTTTCAACAGGAGAAGAAAATCCGGAGGAGAGATTCAATAATGGAATAGATATATTCAATATTTTATATCACCAAGCGTGTAAAACGCGCCTTTATTGCAATAATTATGCGGGACCTTGCTCTTCGAAGAATACGTTACCGCATATTTGGTAACATAAACGTATCTGTACAACTTTTGAAAAATGCGTCATTTCACGAAACTGTGAAGAGAACACATTTACAGGGTTTGAGGGACAAACTTCAACCGCGAGTTGAAGTTTTTTTCCACACATTTTTTACAGTGGAGTTTTCTCATCGTTCCATACCCCTGAGCAAGAGTCCCCTTTATATGGATAGATATGTGAAATTCTTGATAGTTGACACGAAAATAGTGATAAATCGGCGATTTCCTACTTCATCTATTCGTGGCTTCATTATCTATTTTCTAACAAAAAAAAATTTTCGATTATTACGATATGTACGACTCGAGACAGATATCCATATCGATTTGATATCGAAATATCGGGAGAAAAATTGACACTAAAATCTCACATGAGATTGACGCAAAATGCATGAGAGATGCGAAATGAATAATTTCTCAGGATTGCACCAGCAACGATTTCGCGTATCGCAAAAAGTCAAACTTGACTCACATTCACAGCAAAATGGGGTTAGCAAGAAATGTAATGAGATCCGTGTTTGCTCACTAAAGTGCGTATATTTGAACAAAAAGTGGAGTACTCTAGCGTTTGCGAGATTCGGATCAAATATTCAGTCCCATCTTGGGCAAAACACCTATTCATTTTCAGACAAGTTCCACGAAATGGGAGTATTTTTCGCGCGAATGAAGTTGAATTATTTGTAGAATTGTATCCGACTATAACCGTTACAAAGTAAGAAACCTCTGATTCAGTTTTGTACGTACAACGGAAAATTCAGGAGATTCCCCACCAATATATAAGATTGGACTGTTCGATGAGTTTATCCTAATGTGACGTCGTTGCAAGTTTATTAAATTTTTATATGAGTAGTTCCGTGGAAACTTTGGAATAATTTGTGCCTGCTTGTACAAACCCTAAAAATGTTTGACAAAAAATCTGAAAGCTCATTTTTGGTGTATTTTCTAGTGCTCTTTTTGGCGCAATCGTTAGTTTTTCGATCCAGGGCTACCCAAAAAATTTATCATCATATAAAGGGTCAAAATGCCAGTTCCGTGTGGTTTTTCATTTTTTCGACCTTTGTGAGTGTGAAGCGTCGCGGGGGGAGGGGGGGGGGGGCTCGTTTGAAATTCTGGCCGGCCTCGGGACGGGCAGGTACTTTAAATATAATGCTATCAAGCACCAAATAGCACTGCTATAAGAGCCCAAAGACCACTTATCGTGTGCATGACAAGCAAGTACATTTTGTGGCGCAATTTTACTTAAAATTTTACTCCCTCAGTTTCCCTCGATAAAAGTGTATTTGTCTCATTCCAGGCCTTCCCGTACTAATTTATTCTTGAAGGAAATCGTTAGGCGCAACTTTTCTATGCCTCAGAATTTCGAAAAAAATTCATTTTCATACTTTGCGGAGCTCTTTCCGAGAAAATCTTGTTTTGCTACATTTTTTGGTCAGTTTCGTGTGGTACCAGTGCAACCCTTAAAATCGAGACTCCACAGGTCCTAGTCAATTTCTTTCAAAGTGTTTGATGGTCAAATCAAAAACCCGAAACCTCAGAGCTGTCGCTCGAACCGTTTGGTCGTGAGATCAATTTTAGTGACGAAATGTCAGGTTTCCGTGTGCAGCTCAAAATGTCAGGTTCCGTGTGACGCTACCGTAGGTCTATATCATTCTTGTCCGAGGTACCGTACCGGCTGCACCGTAGGTCTATGTCATCTGGTACCGAGGGATGAAAAAATTTTCGTTCGTGCGCGAGTTAATTCATACTTTGTATATTTGAAAAAGTCAAAAAATCCATCTTAGAACCCTTTGGGAGTGAGATTTGGGGCTAGCACATTTTTGACTTTCAAATATCGAAGTTTCCGCGGAACTACTCACATCATCATCGAACATAAAAATTTCAATAACATGTTTTGCTCGAGAATAACAACTATCTTTTCTAAGTTTGGAAATCTTGATTGGTTTAATTTATTCTTCGAGAAATACGTTCATCATCTATAGACGATGGTTTTGGTGCGATCGATGATGATAGACACAAAAATATTCATTTCTATTCCCCGAAGAAAAATTCTTCCACGCGCGATGTATACATTTTTTCATGATCCCAAAATAGTGCCTCTTGATAAAGAAGGGAAAACAATGCCAAAGCTGATAATTTTCCCATTCAACGAGACTGTTTGAGGTCTCTGAATTGAATACAAGAAAGTGTAGACTATCAAGAACGAGTGGAATCATTTCCGATCGTCGGATAGTATGCATGTATCTATTTTCAATGACGATTAAAAATTCAGGATTCATCCCGTCAATTTACCTAGAGGAAAAGTACTTCAAATGATACGAAAATAGTCCATCTAAATACGATAAAATGAAATAAAACAAAATCAAGTCTTCTGGAAACCCCGCATTCAATTCAATCTCAACAACTCCTAGTAACTATCGCATCTCGCTATATGCATTACAAATCATCTTATCTCTCTCAAAATTCAACAAACCTTTACGAAACACTTGTGTATTCTCCCTGAAGCACAAACTTCTCTATATACACACAAGTCACGCAGGGTAGCTCATCATTCCTGTTCCCCCAAATTGAAATTCAGCCTTTGCAATAGCGCCTAGTCATCATACTACCCCCCAACTCCCACCCTTTCTAACCCGTAGTTCACATTGTAATACAGATATACTCATGATATATACTCACATGAGGGCAGAAAGCTGAGCAACATCGGTCGACAGTGCCACAGTTCAAGTTTCTGATTATTCCATTTTCTTCATGAAGCATTTGCAAGCTTTCACTGTGATGTAGATGATGTTGTGATGGCAGCATAGGTTCATCAAGATTATTACCCGAGACTGAAACATCGATAGCTAGATTACCATGGCTACTGTCTAGACTGCCGCCACGAGTCCCGAACGCGATATCTGAAACATAATCGTGTATAATTATGATTAACTATATAATTACATCTGTAACGTGATGCTTGCAATTTTTTGAACATGCCCATTGTGTAGCCACTGTGTACGGGTTTGTATTTTGTTTATGTGACTTATGTAGAAACTCTCTTGGCTTGAAAGACGTCTTACCTTGAAATAATTGTTTCTGTACCTCAAAAATTTCTCCCTAATCTGAAGGCAAGTTTGAGTACAAAACCTCCTCAATTTAAAATTCACATCAATTCATGCCCCGAATTTGCAGTCACATGTTTTTCAGTGAAAGTTTTGGCATCTTCCAAATTTGATACTATAATTGTGCCAGCTGAGGGCTATACTAGTATTATGGCCCGTCGCCTACCGCGATTGCTCTATCGAAACATGAACTACGTGATCGAAAGAGTCGAATAATCGTCTTCTTTTACACTGCGAGATCAATATAATATATCAAAATCATGGCACAAAACGTGTCGGCTTAATAAACTCCCTCATTCAACTTTTCCATGGGGTATACGTTGAATTTTGTCTGAAAATTTTCTATTGTCGCCTATCTATACGGGTCGTTCAGTGCAAAAGGGGATATCATGCAATAGCCATTCGAGGGCTGTTGGAGTATAAAGTTGCCTTCTGCATCTCCACGCACCTATCATCATTAAGATCATACCGAAATATGATTTTCAGTACAGTTTTCATTCGGCCGTTGGAAAATATCCAAATCAGTTTCTTATCAACCTTTTTGACGTTGTTCCCATTTTTTCTAGAAAAAAATTCTTCAAGTCATCCCAAATGATTTTGGCTCGATCATTTTCAACTGAGATTTGCTCACTTCTTTTGCCGTTCATCTTGAACTTTATTTTTCTAGAATTGCAAGATTTTGGTTATGAATGAAAATAAGATCTAAATACTCCAATCAGTCGAATCACCGTCAACTGAGGTAACTTTGAAACAAAATTCGCATTCTTCTCCTCAAACTTCGTGTAATTCCTACGTCTCACATCAGGAAGCTTTATATCTGTGGTCAATCAAATTTTCACATTTTTAGCTTTTGGTTGCGGGGTTGATGAACATTTGGACATCTCATGTCGAAGCTATAAGCGCTTAAAATTGTGTTTTAAAGTTGAACAGGAATGAGATAAGTTTGAACAGTGAAAGTAGACTGTGAGGACCCTCGACTGAATTGTTATGCTGTTCTGCAAATCACGAGTCGTCGTGGCTCTCATAGGAAAGATTTTGAAACCGTGGTCTGTCCTTTTTGGAGTGTCTCTTATGTAACGCACGTGAGAACATGTCTTTCACGCGGGTTGTTCTAAAATTACACCACCTGTTCCAAAATTACCCCACTCCCTAAAGAAATCATGTATTTTAATATCTCAGTGTTTCAAAACTACCGCGGTTTTACCCAAACAAAAACATGGACATTGACAGTTTTTTCATTACAAAATTGAATCAGGGTGAAGATACATCAATATATCGATGGATTCGTCGAGGTATCTGTACGGAAAAGTGAAATTCATCTCAATTATCCTGGACTCATCCTAATACAAAGGTTGGAACCATACTAATTTTGCCGAGTGACTTGAACAAAAAAACACTTTAAAAAAATTCTGTTATTATTAACGAACTCACACCTGATGGAGACAATCTTGCTGTCGTAAAATAGGACGACCCTTAACTGCGCCCGGGTCAAATTTTACCTGGCCGATTTTGTTATGAGCTGCGCCCGGGTTAATCCTCGGTGGCGTTATGAACTGCGCTCATAGCTTCTTGGAAGGCTTAACCGCTAAGCTCCTGTGAGTAGTATACCTGACTCCCCCCTCTCTCTCTCTCATTCCGTGTGGTCGAGTACAAGTTCGATAATATGTCTGATGGACTCGCGCTCAATATTATCATCACCAGCCTATCGTTGTCTACAAAAACAATAATATTGCCGAAATTACCTTTACTCTGTCTCAATTTACTTTGATCAGATGATGAGCTTTCGATCGTTTCTCGAGGCTCAGTTCAACGTGAGTAACCGTCGCCAATCTGTCGCGAAAATGTATTCGATGATCGGGCAACGCGGCAGTGATTTGAAGGTACTCGATGGTTTTAAATTTCGGAAAGGCCGCCTCATACAAGCCGGGCAAAAATGGCGCTGCACCAAAAAAAATTGCCAGTTTACACTCTTGACAGACGCGATTGGCGAAACAATCCTCGGGCGCGAAGGTGAACATAATCACGAGCCAGATATGACATTGGCTCGTCAATTTGTTGCAAATAGTGTAAAGAGAAAAGCTTGTGACGATATCTCAATTGGTCCAGCTAAATTGGTGCGACGGGAAATTCAGGAAGTCCCAGCTCATATACGTCAGCAACTTGAGAAGAAAGATCTAGGCTTGATGCGACAGAGTGTATATGTACAACGACGAGGAATGTACCCTGCTCTGCCCACAAATTCTCAAGAGGTACATGATGCTGTTGGTGATATGGACATCAAGACTCCGGATGGTGAAGAGTTTCTAATGGTCAACGACAGAATAAATAATATCATTATCTGGGCTACAAAAGAAAGTCTAAGATATATCTGTTCGATAACAAAAATTCTGATGGATGGAACGTTCACATACTGCCTAAAGCATTTCTTACAACTGTTCACCATACACGGAGTAGAGAATGGGGAGTACATTCCTCTGATTTTTTGCGCTCTTCCTGATAAAAGAACAGTGACATATGAAACTGCATTTCAACATATCGTCCATGCATGCCACAGAATTGAACTGATTTTTTATCCTGTGAAAATCGTCGTTGATCTTGAGTCCGGCATACACAAAGCTATCAACATAGTATGGCCTCTCGTCGAAATTGTATGTTGTCGATTCCACCTCACCGACTCTTGGTTGAGGAAAATTCAAGAACTGGGTAAGTCAATTTTGATGTGCTACTCGATTGAATTTTGAGATTATTTCTCTTTGAAATCAAGGTTCGTGATTTGGTGAATTAAATGAGTATTATCATTGAAATGTTCCAGGCCTCATAAATATATACAGAGATCACGAATCGGAGAGCGGACAATGGTTGCGAAGGGCCATGAGGCTAACTTATTTTGAACCTGCGAGAGCACAGGATATTTTCATTGATGACCTTATGGCCAATGCAACTCCAGAGGTTTTGGAGTTTGCCGACTATATCGCTGACAATTATATCCAAAATGATTCGAGATTTCCTCCGCGGATGTGGGCGACGCAGTCAAGGTCATCGGATCAAACAACTAATGCATGCGAGTCATTTCATGGAAAACTCTCCAATGGCTTCCCCAAGAGCCACCCAAATATTTTCATATTCAATGATGTCCTGATTGGTCTACAAGTAGAGGTGACAATTAAAATCAGAAGTGCCCTCAAAGCTCGACGAGAAAGAGCAGAGGGTCAAGCTCTCGGGCAGATTCAATGATCTTTTACTAAGATATATTGTTATATTTTGCAGTCAGACAATGAATGTACTTTTTCTGGAATTTTTCGATTTTTGACAAATTTTTCTATGTGTATATATATGTATAAGGAAGTAACATTCAGTATCCATTAAAATCACAATCATGCCCAAAATGAGATGTTTTTTCATCATAACTGATAGATAATGGTATTCAGTCTTGCGAAAGCAACCTATACTATATTTTCGAATGTGTGAGAACGAGGGGTGGGGAGACACAATAGCAACCTTCCGAGAAGTGAGCGGGCGCAGCTCATAACGCCGCATAGGCTTATCCCGGGCGCAGCTCATAACGCGACATAGGATTAACCCGGGCGCAGATCATACATTTTTACTGACCGCGGGCGCAGTTAAGGATCGCCCGTAAAATATTGCCCATACATTCCCTAAGAAATATTAGTGCGATAGGTTCACCTGCCTGAAAGACCGCACGTGATAACGACTCTTTTATTGGTGGTTCCAAATTCATCCCTCTCCTCTCCTGTTTCAGAGTTGGACGGTATCGCTATTTTTCGTAAAATAGCAATAACTCCATCTCAGATTGTGATGTAAGATGTTTCACAGTTCATTTTGATAGATTTCTGACGAACGTTAAGATTTTGAATACACCCCAAGAGATTTAATGATGTATGTACAAAAGTTATAGAACCGAAACTTAGCGTCAATGTGGAAATGGGGCTCTTGATGAAATTTGCCACGTCTGAATCAGAACCGAGAGTCTGTCGGCACAAATTTTGGGCCATAAAGTGAGCTTCAAAGATATACAAACAAGAAAAAAAATATCGATGTTCAGGACAGACTTGGAGAGCTGCCACTAAACAGAACTAATCTATGGGAAAACAAATGTACTATATATTATATTTCATTTTCTACAATCATACAATGTTTTAGTATTACTTCAGGAACCGTTTTCTGAGCTATAAAGTGTCTGAAAATCATAGGAAAATAGTGTAATGGGGGTCTTTCTCTCTCTCTCTCTGACTAAACAACACAAGAAGTGTTTTATAAGTGATTTTTCCACTTTTCACGAATAAACTCGTGGATGGTCTGTTCACTTTTGCACTGAACGATATCGGGCATTACTCGTATGCCCGATATGTGGACTCGAAATTGCGTAAAACAAGAGAGCGTGTATTTCATGCGATATGCTTGATATATCATGCAGGCATTTTTTCTTTCTTTTTGCACAAAGCGATAGCGAAGCGAGCCTGGAATTGGAAAAGCAGGAAAAGCTGCAGGAGGTGAATTCGATTAGGAGGGTTGATATCCGATGCGTGAGCGAGACGGGTGGCATGGCGTTGGAGTGGAAATTGAACAAGGGATGCGAAGTTGAATAGGTACCGTTGGCTTGATGGTGTATACCTATAGTGATGGTAGAAATTTTTTATGGACACAGGAGTGAGATGTAATTGGTGATTTATTCTCTTGAATGTCTGGTTAATTTGTAAAAATTATTCGTCGCTCGGATTCTGCCCGAAATGTGGTGCTGGAATAGATATATAGATAGAATGTGGAACATCTCTTGCGTAGTGATGGCAGTGATGAATATTTGCTCAGAGGGATGATTAAATGTGGAACTGGGTGCAGCTAACGGATGCAATTATTCATGAAAAGGATTCTGTCGCAGCTATTAATTTCATCCGGTTTGCAAAAGAGGGGTGTACAATTCTCCATACGATTGTTTGGATAGTGTGAATTGTTACGTGGTGTATGAATAGTTTCATCGTTGACAATTCCCAATTTATTCCGGGTTTGCGGAAGTCAGAACTTGTATCAAAACATATTTTTGAAAATCTTCACCCAGCTGGTTTAAATTTTGATTGAAAATTCAACCAATTTTTCACAGTGTGTATCATGAGGGGTAACGTGATTTGATTTCGATATAAATATATCTATCAGACTTTGCAGAATGGGATTACCTCGAGAAGGGCTTGATAAGGATTTAGAAGATAGAAAAATTCATCATACGTTGGATCGACTGTCCCTTTGAACATTTCGGAACACTATTTAAAAAAAAGTCTTCTATGATGATTTTTTTTCCTTATAAATTCTCTTTGAAAGGTGACATTGACTTTCTAAAGATAATTTTAACCTCAGTGGGATAACATTCATTGGAATTTCGAAGTGTTCAATTTCATTTGGTGTCCTCTTTCTTTCGACCTCATTCGAATCACGCCGGAAGCCATAACTGCTTTCTCGACATCTTTTGTTAGAGTCTGGAAAATCAAGCAACTTTGACGTGATTTTTTCAATCAGATTCTCACTGTTGGAACGTTCATTTTGTCACTGTTGAAGAATTTCAGAAAAATTGCGGTATTAGAAGGCACCGCCAAGCTCACAAAATTCATTAAAAACGAGGGCTCTTGAAATCGGAGTGAAACTGAAGGGTACACGAAGTCCGAGCTGGAAGGATATCCGAGGGGGAAGACGTGAATTTCAAAAAAAAAAAAGGAATAATGTACTCCCTCATCACTTGAGACTTTTTTGCATCTAGTACAAATTAAATGCTGAGGTTAAGAGATGTCAATAACGATTGAAACATTGCTGTTGGAGAAGATGAAATTTTGTCGTTATTTACTTCATTCGTTGAGGGTTATTGAAAACCATTGTCATCTCAGAAAATTCAAAATCATTTTCACTTGCTCTTTCCTGTAAAGCTTCCATACCGTTCGAAAAACAGACCATTATCGTAAATTCTATGGCACAGAAGACACTTATACAGAAAAGTGGCTATAAGTTCCTCACGGTGATACTCAATTTTATTTTTCATAGATTTTCACAGAATTTCATTCAAGTAGAATTTTTTACAAAAAAGTTGAGAAATTTTGTGGTCCTAGTTGAGAATGAAATCAGGTTTCTACTATATCTTCCCAAAACTGCAATCTAGATTTTCATTTTTTGTGAAAGATATGTTCGTGCAAGTATATGGTTTTATGTGTCGAGTACCGCGTGCAAAAGTCGTTTTGCGCTACCACTAAATCTTTTTAACGTTGTCAGCGAGCCCATCGAAACTGTGCTTGCAAATTAAATCTCCATCAAAATTGATTCAGAGTCTAGCCCGGCCATTGAAGCTTAATTGGAATAGCCAACGACACCATAGCGATGGGACAGCTTTTTCTTTGTAAATAACAGCCGATGAGTGCCCGAATGATGTAAATTGAGTTGTGATCGATTCGCACCAAGGGATTATGAATTCAATTTCCAACACTCGAAACTAAATTCATTCGTGACATTGTTCTGGTTTGACATACCTCCTTAACGCCTGGATTGCGAAGAGGATATAAATGTTGAGAGAATTTTGCATTATTCCTTTCAATTATTACAAGTAGGGAAAAAGTTGTAGAAATTAATCTATGATAGAAATTGAGTTTGTGACGACAATTAAAAATCTTTGTTACACTGAGGCTAGAAGACTTTTTGGATTTTGAACGTTTTAAATCATTCTATGTAATGTGAAGACAAACGAAGTTATGACAAGATGAAGTTGTCTATCTTGTGATGTCCTAGAGGGCCATTCACAAACTACGCAGACAGCTAGAGGCGAGGGAGGGCGGTCTGAAATTATCGAGAAGAAAAAACCACGAAAAATTACGGAGGGGGAGGGGGAGGAGTCCACAGCCCCGACTACGTAGACTGATCTACACATAATTAAAATATTTTCATATTATATGTCCTTCTTACTACATTTTTTATTGCACTATCCTCCTTGAATGCAAGAACCACTTTATAATCAGACTTCTGACATAACATCTTACGATTCCAAAGATACACATTTTCAGGAAGGAGAGGCTTAATCTGCGATTTTTCCTGATTCATCATCCGACCATATGAATAGTCTGGTATTTAAAATCTTCTGCTGTATTGGACTCAACTATGACGATTCGATAGAGTGAACCCACCTATTTTGGTTCACGTGGTACTTTACCGGGTATGAAAAGATGATCAATATCACGCCTTGTTAGTATATGAAGGATTTGAATCTAAATCCGAGGCGAGATATGAGAGCATTTTCTGAAAAAACAGAGAACTTCACGTCGAAATCATGCAACTATATTTTATGAGATGGATTTCTGAGTTAGAACAAGGTCAATGAGGTGAGGTTAGTGCCAGATTTCTCGTCGCAGTACTTACTGATGACTTTCCCGTAAAATTACGCATTTTCCTGGGTCGGGGGGATCGATTTTGTAAAATGACTACGGTAAATTACAGGGAGAGGGGTAGAAGTCAAAAGTTTCCAAAATGTGTCTACGTTGTTTGTGGACGGTTCCTAGGGTTGAAACTGTAGAAAGTATATTCTTTGTTCCCTCACCACTTGATTAAGTAAATTTTGAACGAGATTGAGAGTAAAATATATCAAAACTTCACCAGGTTAAGAACGGGTATGGAGGAATCCGATCATTTTTCCTAATTGAGGCGAATGATATCCAGTTCTACAACAGACCTGATTTTTCGCAATCATTCATTTTCTCTTTGGATATTTTGAAAATGCTTTGATGAAACTTCTCATCCATCCTTATGAATAACTGAAATTAATACGACATTCGGCAATGAGACATCACAACATTGAATGGGTTGCGATGAACCTCTTCCAAACAGTCTTTACGCTGAAAAACTGAATATTTTGAAAAGAGATTGATTGCTACGCGCTTGTCCAGACATCCGTTTGAAACTCCTCTTTTCGATACCTTTTATCAAAATGACCTATATTCATAGGTGCTCTAGATTCGCCGAATCTCTATAATACACAACATTTTCAAAGAACTTCTCTCGATGGTGCTGCTGCAATCTCAATATCTCGAACCTATTCATATGCTGCTTGAAAAGGCAACGTATCCAATTTCAACAGCGACACAAAAGTATTGCAAATGATAAATCTTCACTACTACCATCACCACCATCACCAGTAACATTTAAACATCAAAAACGACATGAATAAGCATCTAAGAAGCTCGCATTAATATTATAAAAGTGTTTCGATTAATATCATGCATCAAAATTATTATCATCAGCTTCAGCAATTAAAGCTCACCATACGGCCGCGCAAAGCCTGGCCTGGATTATTTACTTTTTTTTTCTAATAGGAAAGGTGAAAGGGTAAAAAGACCTTGAGTACTCGCCATCGAGTGGCTGGATCTAGGTTTAAGCCAGCATCGACAGCAACAGCAACAACAGCAACAAATTGTATGTAAAGTATCGTTTGATCCATTCATTAGTTGTAGATGATGTTGTTGAGCTTCAGAATTTTCAGTTCTGGTCTGGTGCATTGCTATAACTCCTGGATGTGTTTGGTGAATTGAACCTCCGGTACCGTTACAGCTGAAACTTGATCTTGGCATTCGTGAACCAGATCTAGATAGGCTTGAGGCACGAAATAATCGGGTTATCTCTTCGCGTACCTCGCCCGTTAGGAAACAGTACAGCAGAGATACTACGAAGCCCTGAAATTTATATTCGTGTAAAAATGATGGTGGGAATTATTAATTGGCGTTATATTTGGAATTTATTTGTTCTGAGTGCAGGATTCTGAATTTTTGAATGATCACGATGATTGGAGGATCCTGTGGTAAAAGTTGGTCCGAGGACGGAATAACATATTTTTCGGCTCTTGAATTCTTAAACTCGAAGAAATGTGAGTTTTCCTATCATTTTGAAAGGTTTGTTCATCTTTTTAATATTCCAATAACAGAATGTTAAAAACTTTTCTAGTTGTTCTTACGTCACAGGCCTGGAATAGTCTTGTGAAAATACAAAAAATTATATTTCCGAAAACCAGATTCAAAATACTTGATCTTTTACGTAAAACTTCTCACAGTATATTGTGTGAATTTTTAGTTGACATTCTAAGAGAACATTAATATCGTTTTTTGGATAAGGCGATCACAGTGCCGGATACGAACAGAAAGTTGGTGTCTATTTACCCTAATGCTAAAAAATTAGTACCCGTTTCTTGATTGACAAGGGGAATATTTCCTTCTTATTACCCTCGGGAACAACTATCTCCATGCCGCAAAATAGCCAGACCTCGCATCGGAAGTAATATTTTCACCGAAATATCGCGTACATTCATGCACTTATTTTAGAACTTTAATTTAGACTTATATTACTACACAACATGAAAAATCAGCACGAGGGATCAGTGGACGCACCTATTATTTACCGGTAACAATCAATATTTCAAATTCCCTCACAAATAGAAGAAAAAGTCTCGACGTACACAAAGATTGCAATAATAAACTCGCGAAACCCCAAAAAAAAAATCATCAAAAGATGATGCAGCTGTAATTGTTCACTCGATAGAGTTAATGGATATTGAGTCATTCGATACATTTGATAGAAATTTTATGGAATAAGAACTTGAATAGCACTATTCCAAGAAAATCTAATAAGAAGCATTCGAAACCCGTTCCGCCCGGCTTGAAGGTGAACTTCGTTATGTGAGATCAGACGCAGAGATAACATCTAATTGGAATGTCTGATTGAGAAGCATGCTGTCTAGATTCCTCAGAGGACTAAATAGGTATCATAAGACGTATTGTACTAAGCAGATTCTCAGTAAATTCAGAGATGAGATGGATAGACTCTGACAGAGAAAATTGTCTCTCTCTCTATCTCTAACGCGCGCAAGTAGTAAAATCCGTGTTTGGTCAGACAATCGCGTTTAGTTGAAGATACTTATGACGGATCGTATAATTAATGTTCGCTACTATCATGCGAGATTATAATCATTATTTGAAATTGATTTACGTAGCATGAAATGAAATAAATTTTACCTGCAAAGATGCAAACAGTTGATCACAGAAGAGCCAGACTATCTCGATAGTTTCGTTGTATCGGATTATTACCGATATAACCAGCGAGAGGCAGTAGTGAACCCCGAATAGAGGCACGAGTATCAGAGTACTTCGAGCAAACTTTCTGCATTTAAGAAAAAAGTTTTTGATCAGTTCACCGCGTGCTACGATTCAGTTTGTATTGTTTGCAATGAAGATCCAGGATTAAGTTTTAAGTGTATTCTGAGACGGAGTTACAATCAGTTATACAGGAGATGAATTTTTTTTTCTCGATGGATTTTCATTAAGCGATGTACTACATTAATATTATGGTAATTTAAATTCATTACTTGTATCGGAAGCTCTCTTCTACTGGTGCTCTAAATTTTATGACGAGTATTTTCACCATGTTCACAAACAGGGCAGCATTTATCTGAAAAATAATGTTGTCCCAATTTTATATAGATTTATCAAGAATTTCAAGCAGTCAATCATTTTCAAAGACTTATCAAAGTTTTGATCGATATAGTAGGAATCGATAATATTTTCTAACAATATTTTCAAAGACTTTTGAATCGTGAGAAACAAATATTCATCAGGCTAGTTTTGTCAATAACTATTATTTGTTTCATATCGGTCTAATAAAATTCATTAATGAAATCTATGCACCTATAAACGAACATGATGATTTATAAAATTACTCACGAATACAGAGAGTGTGATTGGTCCTTGGATCATTGAATAAATGTAAATGTTATCGTGTATAGTCCAACAGAGAACGTCATTGTACATCACTCTGAGTATCGTCCAAATTGTAATGAAAATAGCCGGTAGACCTGCAATAACCAAACAGAAATTCTATATTCATGGCATGGGCATACCAGATACATGGTTTAATTATCATCCAATCATATTCCATATTGACAGGAGAGCGAGTAAATATTGAATAAAAAGAACTTTGGCGTGTAAAATATTCAGTCGATATTTGTACTCTGAAAACATCGATTGGATATTGAGAACAATATTTGTTGATTTTCCAAAAAAGTATGAAAGGATGGTGTTGTGAATATTTTTGTGAAATTTTTCGATTTTTGATTGAATTGAACGAAATGGTTTATGATT
Source organism: Eretmocerus hayati (assembly GCA_029851415.1). Classification (NCBI taxonomy): domain Eukaryota; kingdom Metazoa; phylum Arthropoda; class Insecta; order Hymenoptera; family Aphelinidae; genus Eretmocerus; species Eretmocerus hayati. Next base: position 97,615,729 of record CM056744.1, read on the forward strand.
TTGGATCAACTTCCATGAATTCATGATCAATGTCTTTGGATAACGTCTAATACCCTTCATTGAAGAATGAAATGAAATAACGGTCCCGGACGTGAATCCGGATTATCTATATTTTTGTTATCGAGCTCCTTATGACTATCATAATATGTCGTTCAATTTTGAGATGATCTATCATGAATCAATTGCGGAGGATCTAACGACGTGTTGTTTTTATCAAAAGGATATAATACAGTAGAATCTTCGAAGTAAAGTACCTGTTGGTTGGAAAGAATTTCTCCTATTTAGAAGGATTTTCCGTATAAGGAGGTTGAAGAATACTCGAAAAAACATGCAGGAAGGTCAAATTGTTTTTGGTTCTTGTTTCAGTTACAGAAGTAATTTAATATATAATGGACTTGATTCACTAGGGATTTTTTCGATTGGCTCGTTACACCGTAGAATCCTACAGTGTCTTGGGGAATTTTCAATATTCTCCAGCAGTATAAACTAGAGATTTATGGATGATTTCATGTTGAAGAGTCCTCAGAGAACGGAAAGTATCATCAACATCAAATTCTCTCATAAATAAAATTTGAAAAATCACGAAAGATACAATTCTCATTATGGGAAATTGTTGAAGTGGTAAATTTTTCGGTAGCTGAGGATACGTGTGGGATTCTTCAAATTTTGTAAAAATCGATGAGTTATGAAGGCAGTGCGCTTCCATATAGCTCTTAATATCCTGAATCTTATTTTCATCAATTTTGATGAGCAGTTTGCCCTTTAGAATGCCCTCTGATTTTCGAAATCTTGAGATTTATCATTGTGTATACAAGGTCGATTTTAATTTAAACGTGCCATTCTGATCGGAAATTAGATCACAAAACTCACGATAAATACACGGTAGAGAAGACACAAAATTTTTAAGAAATTTTTTCGCTCAATTATTTGAGTACAAAAATATATCTTATATTTGAACAGCGATAAAACTATTTTGACTCAATTTCTACGTTGATGAACGATTGGGCTACATGAATGATTGTATAAAATCCAATAAAAATACTTACCCCATCCAAAAAGCACGTATAACGGAGTACTCGAATCAGATTCCGCAAATAGAGTGTAAACGATGAGATTGTGTAAATAAATTCCCTCCATTAGTAGCCACGAATAATTTGCAAGTATACAATATTGCCACATTACTGTAAATGCCTTGCAATGCCAATTATTTTCAGCTCCTAACCAATAGCTTTCACCATCTTTAAAAACTACATTTTTTGCCAAGCCAACACCACCGACGAATAAGAGATCCTTTAAAAGATACATCACAGCTCGAGCGATAAATGACACAAATAGGTGCATGTGTAAAATGTTCTTCTGACTTCTCAGCCTCCTGAAATTAGATTGTGAAGAAAAAAAGAAGGTTAAATTCAATACTTAAGGTGGATGATTTCCGAGATTACTCGGTGTAATTTGAATCAAGAAATTGTGCACTTGGAAGTATTTTTTTTTTGTAGCTGTCATCTGCAGTGATTGAATTGTTCCGAGATTCTTCATGGATTGTTTGTGTTGAATGAGAGAATGTACAGAAGATAGTAATAGAACTACATGATATCTTTGTGTAACTGACGAGGCAAAAGTGTTTTTAGTATTGAGAGTGAAATCCCGGTGTAAAAAGATTTTGTTTTGAAAATAAATGAAAATTGAATTTTTGTATTGAGAATTGTGCGAACACTGAATTCTTCATCTTGGTACTAAGAATTGTTTTTCGAGAAATTGAAACTCTAATGACTGTGAATATACTTTTGTAATTTAGAAAACCTCATAATGAGATTGGTGCAAAAGTAGATCGAAGTTTTCATTTCCATTGTGGGTCTTCTTTGCTCAGAACGAAAATTAAACAATTTTCCAGGTAGCTAGGAGTAGTATATTTACTTTGAAGGAAAAATAAAAATCCATGAAAAGTTTCTTGCGCATCACAATTGAAAAGAGAAAGAACTCAGCTTACTCCTTGGCTTACTGTGAGTCAAGAGAAAAGAAAAACGGGCGTGCTTATTGAGTAATAGAATTTTTCAAACTAATTGATGAATTGCCTACAATGAAGCACGAGTGGGGTTGCATCACACTTCTCTGACACGTTTGAAAATTTTGTAAGTTCATAGTACCATGAATCATAGTTGTTGTTTATAGAATTTTGCGGTGGCAAAGTTGAATCTATGATATTCATATTTCATCAGCTTCCAAAACTTTGAGATCTCCCTGATGTATATAAGGGTAGCTCTTTTTCCTATGAGGCTTTTTCAATTCCATGATGATTCATATGAAATGATTACTATGTAACGATCATTGTGCTTGTTACGAGTACCCTACAGTACTTACCTAATGCTGGCAAAAATACAAAAGGCAACTCCGAGAGCAGAGAGAGATACAGTGTAGCCGACTTCGGACATTGTCTTCAATCTTGGCAAGTATCCCTGTAAAAAATGAAATATGGGGGTTCAAAAGTATTATGGGCTAAATATTAGATTTTTGTCGCCGTGATAAATTCATCCAAACGTTGTCAATTTATGATTACAATTGTGAAAGGTACAAGCGACATCATTCGTCACTCGTTGAGAATTCGAATTCTCGGATCTGCTCAAATGACAGTCGAATTGAACTTTCGCTCAGCTCTTTTTCCCGTATCGAATATTGTATGAGATTTTCAAAAGTCTGAGTGAAATTATTGATCCTCAAGTTTTCACTATTTCAAAATTTACGCTGAATTCGCTGGAAATGATCATCATGTTTTCTATAAATATAAATGCAGATAGAAAATTCATTTAATCCAAAATTATTATATTACTTTTAGCTATTCATAGAAATGTTTTCTTGGCGGAAGGTGATTACTGCCTCTGTTTGACTGGAATTCATCTAACATTACTTGAAAGTTTTAATGAATTTGCATATTCCTTTGAATGTCAAAGATTCAAAGATTGAGATCAGCCTCAAGCCAAATGTAAAAATGTGACACAATCTTTTTTATATTCAACACGTTCGCTGTGACGCCTACTCACTGATAATTCCCACTTGTCTTTCTCTGTGTGCTGGGAATTTTTGTCGTATGGAATCTAACATTGTGCGGGAACCACCGGTGAGTCTCATCGCCCACAAGAAAGAAACTGCAATTTTTGCCGTAGCAGCGTACGAATTAAAAAATAAATCCGAGGATCTCCCTTTCTTGCATCACAGAATTTCTGTACAGAGATATTACACAAATTTTAATCATTCAATTTTCACTATTATTCAGCCATATCTTCTGATACTCATAAAAAGTCGGTACTAAAAATGAAAGATTAACTTCAACAGATTCAACAGAGCTACTCAATCTATGGTATTATATTAGGACACTTGATAATCTATAGATTCTGAATTGAAGAGCTATGAATAGAGAGTAACTTGTCGAGTTCAACTGGCTTCGCAAACTCGCTTTTATAATTTCTCATCGTACACTCGCCAACAGCAGCGTGAATTTTGAATGAGAGGGGAAATTTTTCAGTTCGTCCAGGTGAAATTAGCCTCCGAGATCCGTTGTAATTATCGGATTTAAGTTTCGAGAAGTTGATGGTTGGCTTTAGATATATTTTAGTCAAACTTTCTCTTTCACATTCGAACTCTGAAAATATCCTCGACTTTGAATTTGAATGAATTTCGATGAATCATGTTCAGATCAACTTTATTTGTAGGCCTGTGTGATGCATCTCTTTGGCGTGCAAGTTGAATTTATAAATCTAAATTTTAGAAATGCTTATCTGAGTTACAATCCTCTTTCCTATAATCTTGCTCACTATAAAAAGCAGCTTTGTAGATACGATTTGATACTTTGTGGTCGGAATTCATCATGCTCAGTCCTCATTAAATTGAATAAGTTCTACGGATATGCTTGGGAAACGACCAAACTATATGCACAGTACTAGTTTTCGCTCTGAATCTTTCGACTTTTCAAACCAACTGGAATAACAAACACAAGCCCGGAAAGTTGATTTACCATAGGATTTAATTTCTGCATTTGAGATATTAAAGCCTCAGGTTCAGTCATTTGTAGAATTTAAACGAATCACATTACCACAAATTTTCATTTCTCGGGATTTAAAAATGCCTCGCCGGGTGGTTGATGGCTTAGGTAACATTAATCTCTCATGTACACTGTAAAAAATTTGTGGGAAAAACTCCAATCAACCACTGGTTTGGGCCAAAAATTAACCAGCTGGTCGATTTTTGGCGTCAATCACTGATTGACTACCAATCCAACCACCGGTTGACTTTTTTTCCACAACGAGTATATGAGCAAATCCACGAAACGCGGTAATTCGTGCGTTACGCCCTTTGTGCACCGATTTTTCGCACCAATGGCTATATATCAACTCCGCGACAAAGCAGACACCTTTTTTGAAATTCTACAACCAAGTTGTGATGAGCTCAACACTCAAAACTGAAATAGACCGGAATAGCGGGGCATCACATTTGAAAAATCATGAAATTTCGCGTGTGATATGGCTTTTTTCCCCTCATTGTCAGGGTCGGCATTTGGATGCAGTCTGGGATATCGGTATGATTCTCGCGAAAAAATGATCCCCTAATTTGAGGCTACAACCACCTTGAAGCCCAAAGATGTGCTTACAACAGGTGTGAAACTATCTCGCGTGACTACTTTTTCAAAAGAAAAAAAATCGACGATATTTCTCACTGTACGACGACGCAGTCTGACCAATCATATTTCTGCGAATGACATTTGATTCTTCATCGAAAAATAAAGAAACTTAGATGAGTCGGGTCCTTGTGCATCGAATTATGTTTGATTGGCAAGCCATATTACGCTTTCAGAAAAAAATGTGATCGCTTCACGAGATCATGTTTTTTGAGGCGCACACGAATGCTTGTGATCTCTCACGTCGATTGTTGATACCAAATACCAAGTAAGTGACTGCGTGATCCAATATTTCGTTGTTTAATCGTACGAGCTACTCTTCCCATTTTTCAAGGGGATTTCCGGGAATTACATTGCTGGAAAACTCTTGAGTAACTTGTACATTATAACTCCAATGATCTCCTCGAGTTTTCTGGTGATGAGTGCGATATTATACTTTCCATCCCCGTCAGCGGTCAATATTGAGTGATGATAGAGTGTATCTATGTGTGTGGCAATAGCATTGCTCTTATGGCCATTTCCGTGTTTCTCTGTCCCATCCCACGCCGTTTCGTGAAAATCGGTCACGCGAGTGGATTTGAGTAGTGCTACACTGTGAAAAATTGGTTGAATTTTCAACAAACATCTCAACCAGTTGGTTGAATATTTAACCACACTAGTTGAGTTTTCGACCATTTGGTTGAATTCTTTCAAACAAGTAATCGGAATCCGAGTCACCTCGATCAAAAATCCAGGTTAAACAACGTATTGACGGTGATCTGATCCGGATGGGTGATCACCTATCCAGATCTGCGACGTCTATGTCGCGTGAATAATCTTTACTATGAGTATATACACAGGAGCGATTAGATTGGTGAACGGTACGGACGACATTTTTAAGTCAGAAAAACAAATTTCTTTATATTTACTTATGAATAAATAGGAAAAAACAACAGCGGTGTCCGCGCGAGATTTTTCGGTTGGAATAAACATCAGCGCCGGCCGCCCGAGCATTTCCGGAAAAAATTCAGGTTAAGCATCGTTTTTGCGATTCATCATCCGGATTGGTGACCGCTGTGCTGGCGGTGCCACGCTTAGCTTGCGTAGAAAATTCGCCCATGCTACTAATTATGAATAATATACGAGACCCATTCAGTGGATTCCCAGAGACATTATTGGGTCAAAACAACGTTTCTCTATCTGCCAAGCTCTTGCATCTGTTTAAATGTAACTACCAGAGTATCGAAAATCTGTACGCTTTTACATTCCAAGGGCCGCCCTCGACTTCGCATTTGGCTCACAAGGAGAGGTCATGGTCTGTGGGTCGTGAATTCGGCTGAAACTCTGGGAATCGTCTCCTTTTTGCACCAAAAGATGATATCCAAAACCACTAACTTGAATGCTGAAACGTTTCAGAGCTATGGTCAATCACGTTAGCATTGTTAGTATACCTATATATATCAACTTTCAACATGGGCCTATATGGGCAACGCTAATGTCATGGGTTGTAGCTCCAAAACGCTTCAGCATTCAAGTAAGCGGTTTCGGATATCATCTTTTGGTGCCAAAATGAGACGATTCCCAGAGTTTCAACCGAATCCACGACCGACAGACCATGACCTCTCCTTGTCAGTACCCGGAGAATTAATCATTTGGCCTACGAAAACGGACACTCCCGCCCTCGTATACAAGTGTATGTACTATTATACTTTGTTCGCATGTAAACACCAAAAAAGAGTACTTGGAAAATTTTGCCCCCTAATTATAAGTTTTCATTCTCCTTTACTTTTATTTGTGGCTGTAAAACAATTTTCGCTCCTGGAGACCATCTTGCGCCGCGGCGCTGATGTTTATTTCTGTTTGCTGGTGAAACTTGTTTTTCCGACCCAAAAGTGTCACCCGGGAACCATCATGGTCCAATCTCATGGGCCCCGTATGATACTCATACTCGCTGTGGGAAAAAGCCAACCAGTTGTTGAATTCTCAACCACCTGGTTGATTTAGACAGCCAACCAGTGAATGAAAAGTCGACCAATTTTTTACAGTGTATGTTAGTTCCAAACTACAACTCAAATGTGTCATACTAGAGAACTGACGTGACCACAAAAACTATTCCAAAATGCTCATGTTATAAATGGAAGTTCACGTTGAGAGACACGACATATAAAATTTTTTAGAATTTTTTGTGGTAAAAATGATTTAAATTCGAGTCTGAAGTTTTTCAGGTTTCAAATTGGCGCTATTGAATATGGTGGCGACTGCACATGAGCTTGCACATGAGCCACGTGACTTCAGAGTGTTTTCCACGATAATTCTGAGGCAAACCTGCGTTTCTATTACCGCAAATTTCTATTATTTGAGTAAAATAAGCTCTCCATTGTGATTAAAAAGAGGATTTCCGATTAAAAATGGCATCACAACAGTTGGCAAATTTAGTGGGTGCCACTGCGGCTGTGCTGTATCTGCCCATATTGGATGGCGCCAATTCGAAATTTCAAAACTTCAATGATGATTTGAAAACCATAGAGGCATCATACATTTTTCAAACTTTCTTTTCTACATCTATTTTTCCGCGATCTTTCAAAATATAACATTTCCCGGAATGATTTCATTTCCCTATTATCGATGAAATATCATTGATAAAACTTTCACCATCGATTTCATCATGAGAATTTGAAGGTCAGTTTATTATACTCGATATGAATTTTGAAACTTTTAAATATTCAACAACAATATTAAAATACTTTTTAGGATATTACAAGCAAAATTAATTGAATCATGAGCTGAAATTTTGAAAGCAAGTATCAGTCTGCATCCTTGAGATAATGAATGCGGCTTTGTTAGAATATATGAGTAAGAAAAAGACGTGAAATTCTATCAAGGCGATCCTCGCACCCTCGCTTTTTCTCAACTCCTCCGCACTTTCATCGCCACACTTGTGTAAAGATTGATTGCCTTCAAGGTTTCCTAACGCATCTCTGATCGCTAATTAGCCTCGGGATTTTCCTCTATGTTGTATAAATATTGAATCGGCTGTTTGAAAATGAGAGAGTGAAAGGTGGCTCTTTCGGATGTACGTAAGTATACTTATATAGGGGATTTTCCCACCGTGCAGCTCTTTTCTCGCTTCGATAGACCTTTTCTTTGCGCTTGAGAGTCACCCTCCACCCCACCCCCTCGGAAAGTCTTGTGTCGTCAGGAGATCAAAAGGAGCAATGGGGGGGGGGTGGAGAAAACTATAATGCGATTCAATGATCCTGTCTGGTGTGATATTTATCTTGGGGGAGAAATTGATTCTTACGAAGGGGAATATTTCATCTCAATAAGTTTTCAATAGAGATTTTTCCATAACCATATCAATGCAAAAAAATACTTGAGCATTTTTCAAGAGAGGTCATTCCTTGGTATTTTGAAAAATAGTACACCTCAATATGAGGGCGGGTATGTTATGACTCCGAATTCTATCACTCTGAGTGATATTTTTCATCTTCAATTATAAGCCGAACGCAAGGATCAAGATTATTACAAGGATGCGAAAATTATCTCGCCCGGTGTCGATCGCTATTTTCTCGTCTTCTGAGCGGAAATGTGACTTTTCCATTCAGTTATCCAACTTACTTTACCATACAGCTTTAGGAGGATAGTACATTTCGCTACAACGATGAAGTAAAATAGTGTTCGACACCCGGGCGTAGTGGTATTCGCATCCTCGCGTGATGATTCTCAACCTCGTTTTCGGCTTGGCTTGGATCTTATCACCCAGTGTGCGAATACCAACATTCTCGCTCTCGTTTCGAAAGTGGAAAGAAAATTCAAATACTGTGAAATAGTATCATTTTTTCTCACAGAACATGGAAAAATTGGTTTCGCTGAAAAAATTCAGCATATTTCACAACTGAGTCAGGAATAAGACAAAAATTCGAGCTATGACGGCAAATACTTCCTGGACCACGAACCCAAGTAAGAAAACTTGCCCCGAGCTATTCTGGCTACCAATTCAACTGAATTTCATGGATTTCATTACGCTTGGAGTTATCATCAAAAGCTAACCCCTCTTTCCCTGCAGATCCCAAAATTCCAGCTGGATTTGAATAGGGATTCATTGTAAAATTTCCCTTTCTCTCAGTTACCGCTAATGATCCACAGAACGATGTAATCGTGTGCAATAATGTAACTACTTCACAGTTTACCAAGAAAGAATCTAGTATCACTACTGACAAACTCTCAAATTGGAGGAACTAGTTTTTTCCACCGTAGAGTTGAAACATGAATACATTAACATGTGAACGCGCATAACGCGTAAATAGAGACACCAGTCCGAAATTTGTCCGTTCGGATCGCGCATATCGGGTTGCCTACGTGAGAATAATAAAGTATAATGGGTAGCCGCATGAGTCATGGATGGATCGATGGGTGGATGGGTTGTTGAGTGGGTGGGTAGGTGGTCGAGTAGATGGATGATCTGGTCCGGTCTGGATTAGTCAGGAACGGTGTGGGACGTCTGGAACGCTCTGGTACATCGTGCCCCAGGTTTCATTTGTTAATTTTTAAATTCATCCCCTTTCCGCCTTCAAAGGACTGGTTCTCCGACTTAAGTATAAACGTATTTTTGCCAAGATATTATATTCATTGGACCTCAGGTCGCATCAAAAGAGAATACTTGACCAATTTGAAAATTCGAAGAGCTCGACTCAAATTACACTATCCTATGGAAAGAGCAATTGTTTTATAGAATTTTATGTATAATATAATGAAAAATGATTTTAAACTACTCAACGCTTATCTGAATTATCTCAGATGTCTAGAACAATTTTATCAGAGGCTGCGCTTCGAGCTGTGCTGGACAAATGAATCTAATCTCCTAAAATGAAATTCAACAAAATTCTCTCTCTCAGTAATTTAACTCCCAATAAAATCCTTCTAGAATAGAATCATAGTACCTCAGCAGAAACCCCGTATTTGCACTCGACTTGAATGTTGAGCGACACTTAATTTCCAGCTCTCAATTTACTACGCCTGAGTTAAACTTTCTCCATCTTCCTTTGTCTTCCTCACGCAATATATTCATCTCCCAAATACAGGCAGCAAATATCCGTTGCTCGAATTCTCTCGAGTGTCAGAATCGGAAATTCGAATATTCTATCCTGAGAAACAGCGGACTTTAATTGAATAAGAACGACGATGACGACGATATTCTGAGACTCGAATACATTTCAGAAACGTGCTTCGAGTGTATTTACCTAAGCTTAGAAGTATTTTACACCGACGACATGCAACCTTTACAGGTCAGTACATATGTACAATTCCGTCGAAAGAGTGAGAGGGGGAGAGAGAGAGTTGACAACTTGCAATATGTCCGCATATCTTCACGGGTACAAAGGGATGAAATCGTTCGATCTCCTGCATACTGATAATCAAAGTTTCGGTTTGCCCAGTTGGTGTGTACCTCGAAAAGTTCTAAACGTACCTCTTTGACTGGCGAATCTCTCATGCGCCCTTCATCTGCAATATTAAATACGGATTCTTGCTGTACATACATCGATGATGTTTCAATCAGTTGCGGGTAGGAACTTCTCAATGCGATGTTCCTATTATTGATCAAAGGCTAATTTGTGCTCATTTCAACAAGGATCGAATCGTAATGAAAAGTTTTGTTCCAATCATTTTTCAGCTCTCACATCGTACTTACTACGACTCTGAGTCAAATTAACTTTCTTCATTTACAGTCTCTGCCCCTTTTCTACTTAAACTTATGTAATTGCCTAAAATATTCTGCGTAAAATTAAGTATGTACCATGCTGGATTCGAATTTTAAAATTCAACTAACCAGCTTCTCATACATCCGGAACATTAAGTTATCATACAGGGGTGCAAAAATTAGATTTCGCATCTCGAGTGACTTATTTGGAACGGTTTATCAAGAGGTTGTGGAATTCAGAGTTTTGCAGAGAGGATACACATATGCAGCCCGTATAAAAAGTAGTATTCAATTAATATTCATTACCGGCACAGTTGGCGGGGTCGCTGAGATGTAAGCTCAGCCGATCACCGAAGTTAAGCATTGTCGGGCGCGGTTAGTACTTGGATGGGTGACCGCTCATCTCGGTCTGATCAACCTCGACTCGCTGACTTTTCTGGTGGATTAGTTGACAATTAGAGGAGAGTGGGTCAAAATTCGACGGATTTTGCAGTGGGGCTATCTGGCGATACTTGGGGCTAGGCGCGCTATGGGACTTTGAAGTTCAACTATTGAATAGATTGTAAAAAAATTTCAAGATCCCTAGGTCTCAGCGTTCATACTTTTTCTTGAAGTTGAAAAACAAAAATCTGTCCAAATTCGCCCCGAGCTTGGGGGCACTTTTGACAAGTTTTGGGGGCAAATTTGGACAGCCTTCCAAAATTGAAGTATACGGCATTATTCCTTACCTATTAGAGGCGCATTTGCTCATCAAAACACGGGGTAACAACCCACAACCAGAACCAAGAGGGAAACCCGCCAGAGACTTTTACATCCCCCCATAGCCCGAGCAAGTGAGCCATTTTTGTGTCATTTTGGAACATTATTGAAATAGGCTCTTCATTGATGCACTATCGTCTTCAGCAATCAGTAATCGACTCGTGGCTTCTAAGAGTCAAATTTCTTTCCTTTTTCTTCATATTGGAGGTACCCTTACTCGCCCTAAGTCAACCATCCAAATAATATCGGGCGAGAATCAACCCGATATCAGCGAATGCGAGAGTAAAAATGCGAAAAACGAGCACTATCTTGGAACACGTTGAAAGCGACGTCTGACCCCTAAACTGACTCCTGAGACGGCTATTGAAGATCGTAACTTCACTTTTTCACCCATTTTCAATCACCCAACTCACCCTCAACCAACCGCGCCTCGGAAGATTCGCATAGATGCATACGCGCCTCGATACGCACAATTATCCTCGGAAAACACGGACAGGCGATCGGTCGACCGGTTTTAGATGGGATTTAGCATTGTCCAATTTCGCCCTCACCAATTCGTTCAAAAATGCCCCCAGGCGTTTTCTTCGCAGAATTGCGATCATTTGGGCCCAAGTGAACCGATTTTGGCCCACGATGGCTCAAAATCTTCGTTTTGTAATGTAGTTTTTGACCCCCAAACGGCGAATAAGCTCGTCCACTTTTGCAGAAGTAGCTTGAATTTTTGCATTTGGAAAATAAACCGCATGAGGCCCTTGAAAAGCACCCCTGCGTCAGCGAGGACTCCCAGTATCGTTTCGGGAGGTCTAACCACCACGAAAACCATTGTCTGTGATGGTATTAAAAGAGAATTTACGCGGCAAAATCCTAGACTCGCCTCCGACCGAGCTATCTCACTTATCCAATTTTGCCCCCGTCCAATTTTCCCCCTCTCTCCCCTACATCTCAGCAACGTGAGCGGGAGGCACGAAATGTTCAAATTGCGATGTTCATGCTTATAAAAAGTGGCATAAGCACCGAAAGAGCAGCATGATAGATGTACCGAACTCTCCGGAGCAGGTTTTCTCTCTTCAGGAGTTCCCTCGCTCCACGGGCGTGATTCCCGGGCAAATGCGGAGAGAATTAGGTTTAGGGTAAGTGGCTGGATCTCAAACTCGCCACGATATAACACGAAATGTTAAAACCCACGGGATCAGCCCCGGTTGTGATAGTCCATTGGCTGAAGACGACCGTTAAACACACGAAAAAAATGGTAATAATAATAATAGTCATCGATTACTCTCCTTTTCCAAATTTATACGACGATATATTGCCTAATCCTTGACCGACGGTCTAAAATACGGATTATATGTTAGAGTCCTAAAGTATTTGAGTGGATTATCAAATTCATAATTAATGTTATTTTTCTTGGGTAGCCTCGACTTAGTTTTTGTTCTGATTCCATTGGATAAATTCTTACTAAGTTTGTACATGAGCGAAGTCTCAACTGTAGATTCTACCTAACGAGCTTTCCAACCGAAATTTGAAGTGAACACAGATTTTGAGTGACATACCTCAAAAGATGTATTGTTACGAGTCTTGAGATCTGGCAGGTCAACAAGGACGGTGACTAGTTGAGTTTGGAAGCATCGAGTGTAATTGGTCCACGTGCTATTCAACTCTGAGCTCCAGTACCATTGCCCTCCGCTCATGCATTGTTTCGTCGCGTTGCCCTGAAAGTGACAAATATTCCATTCGTAGATGTCATTAACATTAACATTGGTGGATTTTCTGGATCTACTCCAGTTAGAGACAGTAAGAGCGCAAGATAGTCATTGAAGTAAATATAATTGATTCATTGATTGATGTATTTTTATTTGCAGAGTTGCAAGAAAAAAGCTCACAGGTGTGAAATCAGGTACCTACAATTAATAGGATCATGTATCACAGCACAGGTTGCCGAAAGGGAAAAAGTAACCAATGAAAATGACAGCAAAAACTGTCAATGGGATCTTATTCTATGAGTTGAACAGATCAAAATCCCGTTTTCCCCGAAACTCTAGCTGCTCGTGTGTTCGATTGGCGTGATATTGAATATTTCAATGGGTAATCCTATGTATTTCACATATAAGTTATCTCACAATCAATGTTTCCCTCGATCAACATGCTGTATCGACCCACTCCAGTTTTTTTCAACTTGCCGTGCTCAAGAAGCAGAGATTTCATCCTTGCGAAGAGGCAGAATTCTTCTTCTCAAAAGATCGTAACTTCTCGAGCTTCGAACTCCGACAGATCTCAATATTTTTTGACGTACCTTGGCTCATTATCAAGTTCATTAAGAGAACCACGAAACAGGTCGAAGTGTGTTATATTTTCATGGATATGCTTTATTTACAAGGGAAAACTTTCTGTTTTTATAAGGTTCAAGTCTCATTTTTCGAGAACAAATCGAGGCTTCTCGAGCTTCTAGTTCAGATGCAACTTCATATTTCTCCACTCAGCTCAGCTTATTTTTGAAAGTATTCTGGCAATGAGCTTCAGAATAGGCTAGGTCGTACCATGAAATATGAAAGATACACCTGAACTAGAAGCTCGAGAAGCCTCGATTTGTTCTCGAAAAATGAGACTCGGCCCTTGTAGAAATAGAAAGTTTCCCCTTGTAAATAGAGCATATCCATGAAAATACAACACACTTCAACATGTTCCATAGTTCTCGTGATGAACAAGGTACGTCGAAAATTACTGGGATCTGTCGGAGTTAGAAGCTCGAGAAGTCACGATCTTTTGGGAGAAAGAATCCTGCGTTTTCGAAAGGATGAAATCTCTGCTTCTTGAGCACGGCAAATCTCAGCTCGCTTCGACTACAACTGAACATGATCTAGCTCATTTTAGAGCTCTTGTCAACATCTACAAAATAAGCCCAGATACGTTGAAAAAAACTGAGTGGGTCACACGGGATTTTGATCTGTTAATTCAAATCATAGAACAAGATCCCATTGACAGATTTTGGTATCATTTTCATTGGTTACCTACTTTCTCCCTTCCGGCAATCCATGACAGTGAGTTAGGGGAATTAGATCTAGGTACCGTCAACCGGGGTAACTTTGAAACAAAAATCGCGTTTTTTTTCTTCAACCTCGCGAAACTTGTACGTCTTACATCAGAAGTGCATTTATCTATGGTCAATCGAAAGCTTACAGTTTCAGCTTTCGATTGCGGGGCTTATAAGATCCATTTGGACATCTCTGGTTGGAGCTATGAGCGCTGAAAGTCGTGTTCCAAAGTTAGACACGGACTGGGGTAACTTTGGAACAGAAATTGTTATCATTATTTATTCGTCAATTAATTCATAAACTAGGTCAAGCAATCGATTTTCACTATCGGTAATCAAAAGCTGAGTGTCTTAGCTTTCCATTGACCTATTATAAAAGTTCATTTGGTTGAATTGAACTTCTATAATCGAGCATAGACGCCTTCAGCATACCTCACTGTCTGTACGACGGCTATAACTCTCGCGTAGGAAAATACCTTCACAGTCGATTTCTGACAAAAACTGCCATAATTCGGCTTCCGTGGGACGAAATGAGACGTTCTTCGGCTCATTTTGAAGCTCTCATCAACGGCTACTCAAGTATGTAGAATTCGAGGATGATATGAATCTCGGGAAATGATTGAGAGTACATGAACAAGTGTTCCAAAGTTACCCCGGTTTCTGAAGAAACATACATACTTGTCAGTTTTTACTCTACAGAACTGAAACTTCGTGAAAATAATCCAATGTAACACTAGATTCGTCGAGATATGAGTACAGACAAGTGAAATCTAGCTCAGCTACCTCGAATTCGACCTACTAAAGTCGGAACCACACCACTTTTTCCGAGAGACTGTTTGTTGGGTTGAAAACGCACTTCTGAAGAAGTCAGCTTATAAACGGATCAATACCTGACGAAGGCCCTCGCGCCAATGCACAACATTGGTTATGCTTGTTTCAAGTGGAGGAAACCGGTATAAGGGCCTCAGGATCATTTGCCTAGCCAACTGTGCGTGATAACCACTCTTTCATGGGTTGTTCCAAAGTTACCCCGGATGACGGTACTTAATGACTAAATCACAATATGGGTACAAGTCTGTTCTTGATCAGTTTGGTATTCATTTTAGCAAATATTTCTTGTGTGATTGGATGTCTATCTAGAAGAAATTCCCAGAGTTCAATTCATTATTCTAATAGTTGAAAGTACTGAAATAAAATATTTATGCTCTCAAAAGTTCAAATTTTAATCAAGTTATTAAGAATATGTAAAATGTACAGTAAGACCTCCATTTAACGGACACTCAATTTAGCGGACACCTCCACTTAGCGGACGATTTTAAAAGCACCGGTAGAAATACATTGCCTCTTACGGAGACAAACCCTTGATTTAGCGGACACTCGAAATAACGGACGCGGACAGTTGAAGCATTCAAAATTGAGGAATAGCGGACACTTCAACTGCCCGGGAACGTAAACAATCAAGCGTTTGTGTGATCAGATGTTCGATGCTTGCCTGCTAACTATGCCAGTATTAATCATCAGCTTGCGACAGAATGCAGTTCTATCGACATCCAAGATTTGGTTGACGTGAGGCATGAAAGCGCCCTCGAAGAAGTTGAAAATGACGACGAAACATATGTCCAAGAAGTCCCTATCACAACCGAAGACTTTGGAAAATATGCTTCTTGTGCAAAGGAATACTTGATGCAAAATGGTGATGCAGCAGGTTTAGCATTAGCATCTGATCTTGAAATGCGCGCACAGAACATTGTCGCGAGGAAACCAAAAAACAAACCTCAATCGTCAATTATTCTGAAAAACTTAATCGTCAATTATTTTGAAAGACTTGTATGGATTACTTTTATTGAGCGAATTTTAGAGTTGAGAAACAGATTGATCTTGTGATATGGGTTTTCTTTGTATTTTTAGTTCATCAATAAATGACTTCTGTATTTTCATGTTTCTCGTCACGGCTTAATGGGTTCATATAGCACTCACTTGATTTAGCGGACACCTCGATATAACGGACACTTTTGAGTGCACCGCGAATGTCCGGTAAATCGAGGTTTCACTGTATATACGTTTCTGGATATTCAAATTTTGTAATGAAAGTTATTCTATGAGATCTATGAAACTTATCAACAAATTATGTAAAATTAAAATTGTAGTGAAAGATCATGGGTTTGCTTCAAATCTCAAGAACTGGGAGATCTTGGATTTATTGCAATGATTTTTCCTTGAATTACTTTCGCTAGGACGTAAGGGACGTGGTCTCGGTGTCTCCGGCCGTAAGACGGGTTTTTTAATCTGTGGCTACCTTTCGCTTCTCGTGCATGAGAGGTTCTTGTCGGAAACAGTGTGTCAGTGGGCAATTGGCCACTAGTGAAAGTAATTCGAGTCGACCATAGAAGAATTTCCGTAGCATAACGCGTTGTCAACCAGATAAGAACAATGTAGATCGTTGGTTTGTCAGATTCGTTCAGGTTTTCGAAGCAAGCATATCAACAACTAACCCAATGAATTTTTCCTTTCATTCAGGTGAATTCAAGTTTTTTTTTCAAGTCAATGAAATTCAATCTCTTAATTTTGCTCAACTTATTTCATCTCTCTGCACAATACTCGTGATCGCGCGAGCTTCAAGTCTAAAAAACGACGGGTCGAAGTATGAAAATATATTCAAATAAGAATAGAATCTCGATTGTGAGTAGTTAGGAAGCCTCCTAACTACTCCAAATTTGTGTGAGATTTTTTGATAGTTTATGCCTATTATAGTATTTTCTGAGTGACAATTTTCTTCCAAAAGAAGAGCTAAAAGCATTCTAAGAGAGTAAGTATGTAAAACTAGGATTGATGAATTGACATCTAGAATTTCTCGTGATTTTTCAAAGAAAGCTAGTATTTGATATTCGCAGTCGACGGAATTGTTGGGATGGACAGAAAATGTTTGCCACGTGCGACGATAGAACGGGTCGTGTGGAAACTTTTATCACGTCCGCATTCGAATCAATATGCAAGAGTGGGCTTTTCGTGCCATTCAAAATTGATCTCTTCTTGTACAAGAACTTTGACATAGTGACAGAGAGGAAAAAAATTCCACAGAAATTCGATAGCAATGCAATTTTGAGGAATATTTTATTGTATAGGCGATAGCCAATCTGGAAGCAGAGTAGTCGATAAAAATTGACCGATATTCAATTCTTCTTCAAGAACAGATTGGTGAAAAATTTTGAAACTCTGGTTGCGATTTCATTACCACTGCATCTTATCAATATGCAATAGTAGCCTTTTCGTGCCATTCAAAATTGATTTGACATAGGGGAAGCGAGCGAGGGAAGAAATTCCACAGAAATTCAATAGAAATGCAATTTTGAGCAAAATTTTGTTTCGTAGGCAACAGCCAACGCGAGAGCAGCCTGGTCGATAAGTTGACCAATGTCCAATTCTTCTTCGAGTACAGATATAGGTGGAAAATGTTGAAATTCTGGGTGCGATTTCATTACATTTTTTTCTCGTAATTTTTCTTCCAAAATATTTTCTGTATTCATAAGAACGCATATGTATAGGAAACTTATCTTGTTCCAATGACAAGTCCCAAGAACGATTGAACTGGTCCTAGATTGATGGAACAAATAGCATCTCCTTTTGATGAAGAACCATCAAAGTTATGATTATCAAAAGTGGCAAGTGAATTCACAGCATTTGTATCACAAATGACCAGTAATGACCATCCAGCTGTGAATCAGTTTAATACTTGATGTGGATTTGGGGCGTTATAGCTTAGAGTCTACTGACTTGTGAGTAATTAAAATTTCTTCGATATCACACTCACAAGGAAATTTTGTATGCAAGATGCGTTCAAATATTGCAGTCGGAGTGTAGTCTCATCTATTGAGTAATTCGCCATGTAAAATTACTCAATAGATTTTGATCAATAGATTACGCGGACTTGTTCAAGCACCATCAAAAATGGCCATCTCAGTTCAACTTGTAAATTTTGTTTCATTAAAAGCTCACTTTTTGGACGCTCTCTTGCGCATTTCATGATAAAAAATTTTCAAAACATACCCATCGTAAACGAGATGCAAGATCTCAATGAATGTGTTGTCCTATAGTTTTACGAACTAGTGATAGTATTAGTCACTATTTTTGTTATCATAATAAATTCCAGCTTTAAATTTGATCGAGCTCACGCAATATCGATAAAACATTTCTCGACTTATCTCTGAAAACTCGACGAACTCGGTTTAGCTATATTTTCTCGTTATCAAAGAATCCAGCAAAATACGTGAGGATATTCTCTCGCTTTGCCATGGAATTCCATATTATAACATACTATAATAGCTGAGAACCTATACACGCAAGTGTCTATATATGGTTATATCCGTATAAAATTGAAAAGGCAAAAAATAGATTTATAAGCACGTGCTCAACGAACCTCAAAATCGAATCCAGCGATATAGCGAGGGCAACCTTGAACTGCTGTCATACCGGGTGCCGTTGACGACCAACACATAATTCCATCCCACGTTTCCGGGCACCAACCTGTTAACATACCAAATTTCACATAATATTATTACCTACGTATGTAACATCGTTATGTATTCTCATGTAACGTTTGCACAAACCGAAATCATGCGTCGTTAGGTCACTCATGTGAGCTAACATTTGATGTATGTTATGGACTTTCGGGTGTGAGGCTGTACTGTTTGACGTGATGCAGAAATTGTATAATATAATGGTACAAAGCGAGCTCAGGAATATCCTGATCATCGAAGTGGAAGGGTATTTTGCGCTAGTTATGCATTTATGCTGAATAATTTGGTCAGTTTGTCTTATAGAATTTGGGTACAGAATGTGAGCTTGCTGGTTAAAGCATACAGAATTGTTAGAAATTTGTCTTGTCCATGTGTGACTTTGTAGAAAAAGAGGTTTGGAAGAATTAAGTAGTACAAGACAGGCTTTGGTCAGACATGCCCGGCCAGCACGATTTTCGAAGCCAAAAGTAATTTCGAGTTTCTGAGAAATTTAATCTAGTCTTAGTTGTTGACTGAGGGAACTTTTACTATAACTTTAGACAAGCAGCTTTGTTTGATATAAAAGCAAAAGGCAGAATGATTTTTTGAAGGAAGTGGGTATCCGCAGTCGTCCGGTGTAAGCCCGTGCGCCTTATACACGGTACTCGTGAGTCCGGATTTCAATAATTCTCGCCATCGGGGCGTTCGAAGGATATTTTAGTGTTTTAATACATATCAAAATTTGCCACGCGAAATGTATCGAAATTCGGACCCGCGGGTACCACGTATAAGGCACACGGATTCTACACGGGACGACTGCGAATACCCACCGCCTAAAAACCTTTTTAAAAGGTTTTTAGTCACCACCCCAGAAATACTCTACTAGATATTTCCAATAGTAGGTCTCAGAACCAACGGAAAGAGATTGGTTTAATAATCGAAAATATTTTTGCATTCTGAATTAAGATTTTGAACTATGTATTTAGATGCGAAATATCGAATGGTTCCAGTCGAACAATCGGGTTGGAAGATTTGCTCATTTAATTATCTGTGCAAATACCTGTTGTACTGAAATTTTTATGACAAATGTATCTGGTGCACATTCTAAGCGAATTCCTTTGAAGAGTCATGATTCATTCTATTTTCAAAATACGCAAATTTGGAATATCCAATCTGACATAGACTTGAAATGCCACAAAATGATCTCAAATCTATATCTAAATATAAATTTTTGAGAAGAATCGATGTAGGTAATCGGTATCTACTGGTGCACAAAGTTTGTGGTACAAACCGATGATGTTTTGAGTGAACCCATATTGTTTCTATTTTGAATTAATAATCAAAATCTTCCATTGGATAAGTCACTAGTCACGAAAATCGAGACCAATCGATCCCCTAAAGTAAGCGCCGTCATCCGGGGTAACTTTGGAACACGGGGGTAACTTCGCAACAGAAAAATGTTTTGCACCGGCGTGAAGGCCTCCAACAGCTTTTACTCCGTTTATAAGCTGACTTCTCCAGAAGTATATTTTCGATCCAACAAACGGTCTCTCGGAAAAAGTGATGTGGTTCGGACTTTAGCAGGTCGAATCCAAGGTAGCTGAGCTAGATTTCACTTGTCTGTACAGATATTTGGATGAATCGGTCGTTACATTGGTGTATTTTTGTATTGGTGTATACCCAGTTTCAATTTTGTAGATTAAAAACTGACAAGTATGTACTTTTTTTCAGAAACCGGGGTAACTTTAGACCACTTCTCTATGTACTCTCGATTATCTCCCAATTTCTATACCATCGATAAATTCTAATCACTTAAGTAGTCGTTGACGAGAGCTTCAGAATGAGCCAAACAACGTCTCATTTCGTCCCATGGAAGCCGAATTATGGCAGTTTTTGTCAGAAACCGACTGTGAAGGTATTATCCTCCTCGAGAGTTAGCCGTGGTGCAGACAGTGAGGTATGCTGAAGGCGTCTATGCTCGATTGCAGAAGTTGAATCCAACCGAATAGACTTTTACAATAGGTCAATGGAAAGCTAAGACACGCAGCTTTTGATTACTGATGGCAAAATTCGATTGCGTGATCTAGTTTATGAATTAATTGACAAATAATGAATGGTAACAATTTCTGTTCCAAAGTTACCCCCAGTCTGTGTCTAACTTTGGAACACGACTTTCAGCGCTCGTTGCTTCAACCTGAGATATCCAAACAGACCTAACAAACACCGCAATCGAGAGCTGAAACTCTAAGCTTTCGATTGACTACAAATACAATGCTTTTCTGATGTAAGCCGTACAAGTTTCGCGAGGTTTAAGGAAAAAAATGTGATTTTTGTTACAAAGTTACCCCGGTTGACGGTATCATCTGATTCAGTGAAATCCGATAAAATTACAAATTTTAGAAAGCTCAAAAATTTATTTTTAATTCTTCACATCTTGCCAAAGTAACATGATTGGAGCTTTACAAATTATGCAATCTGCAATGACGCTCACGTGCAACAAATACGGATATCATAAGCGACCAGTAATTAGCGATGATCCGGTATTTGCTTTGTGACGGTTACGTCCTGATAATATCTCTATAGATGATACTTAACATCTTTTCATTTAAGAATTCCGGTGAGGTTATCAATACATATGCATATTGTATTTATTAAAAATGTTAATTCATGTCATAGTGGACTATTTCAGTTCCAACGCCTTCATGATTATCGATTATCGCATGTAAATTGACAATCACAAGGACAAGACTCAGTCTAAAATAAGATGATGATCAAATAAAGGATTCTGTAAATATCAAACTAGCAGCTGGGTGAGAGTATTTAAAAACGCGTAATCCAATTTCAGATTTCGAAAAAGTCGCAGAGGTATTTTGAGAATTGCTTCTATCGGAAATCAATTTTGAGATATTACTTTGACATATTCTATCAATTGTTATCTCTAACAAAGAAAAACTATCCATTACTCCTGCACTGCATTTTTGAAATAGAGATGTGTTTCCACTTCATTGAAAGCGACAAGAAAGATTTCCGTTCTAAATAAGAACGTAGCATTTTATTCGATCAGTGATCATCGATTAAAAGGCAGACCCTAAAATATCAAAGCGGTCTTTTGAGAATCTGGAATCAATTCATTTCGTTTTGGTACGAAACCGTCCTGATAAGGAACTGGATTTTAATCCAGATTCTTGTGAACCTGACGCTCGAACAGCTGCAGAAATCATGCACGTGCCAGACTACATAAAGAGTACCACATACCTGAGCTGATACTCGATTCATTCTTGCAATTTTGCGCTTCTAACTGGATAATTTTATCTTGCAGTATCGGATCAGGATAGTCGATGTCCTCCTGCAAATATTAAAAACTTAGTTCAATTTCTCGTTTCACAATACTGAATTCAATGTTTCGATGTCTCATTTCGATTTGGGGTGAAAATTGGATCATTTTTATTTCAATCTGTAGTTCCCCCCCCCCTCCCTCTTCATTGATGACCACATTCGTGAAATTTTCTTCCCAAATTGATCGTTGTACTGATGAATCTTGGTACACGACCAAAAATTGATATAAATGTCTTCTAATGCGAGAACAGAGAAAAACACGTCAGATAGGGTGGGAAATTAAAAGATTCCTTCCTTTCCCATCATTTCTGCAAAACAACTCAATATTCAGGATCATTACAATTTCCTCCTTTTCTTCAACAGAGCATATACTTTGCGTATCTTCAGCTTTTTTCCGACTCATTTTTGAGCTCGTTGAGAATCTGATCACAAAAGTAGGAAAATGCATCCCATATAAGAACATGCTGCAGGACAGAAAAAAACTGCACCACTTTCTATAAGATTCAATCTCATTTCCGAACGAGTATGACTTTGTACTGATGGCTTTATAACGTTGCCGAAAACTTGCAAATCTGCACAGCAGTCAAATATCTCAGAGAAATTTCTTCAAAAGTTTTATGGCCCAACGTGGTTCAGTTATTTCACCCTTTTGCGACTCAGCCCTGCAGATTTGATTTATTTTCACGATGACAGTGAGTATTTAACTCTCTTATAATGAAAATTGAGGGTATTTTAACTGAATCCTTGATGTTTCGTAGCTTTGGTCTTTTTTGAGCTTCCGAAGTGACAAGAACACTCGAACATTTCCTCGCGTTTTGAATAATTTATATCAATATCTTCCTTTGTTCATAAGTTTGATATCTTGATAGTATTCATGCATCGGCATGAACTCTAATGAAAAGTCTCATGGTCACATAAAATGCTGTGATTGGTGCTTATGTATTCCACATTTATCCGCAATTACAACCTAGATGATTCGAAAAGCTACTCGGGAATTTTTTATACTTCAAGACGAATCAATGTAAATCACTGCTATCCGATTATTAAGCTATATGTGAAAGCGTGAAGTTCTCGAGGCTCCTCAACTGTTTTCAGGCCAATCTTGCGGTGGAAAAGGCTTATCGAGCCAACTTTGAGTGGCCAGTGCGGAAACTGCCCCACGCGCGAAAAATTTTTCTGCAGAATTTTAAAAATGTTCCATTGGCACAACTAAGAGTTTTTGCCTCTTTCACTACTGCTCGTTCGGCTTGTGAATGCGCATGTTGAGTCAGAGGCACTTGGAATGCTTTTGTACCTCAAAAATGATATTTGTAAAATAATGGGTAATAATTAATTAATGAAGTTTGTAAGTATGACATTTTGTTGAAGTGATGCCCTTGATTAGCTGTAATCACTTACCAGTCCGTCTAGCCACTTACTCGTCAACTTGTCAACCCAACCTCCCGACCCTCAACCTACCCACTGCGCCCCCACCCATAACACACATGGGCACGTATTATATTTCAGTCAACCAGACCTGCCCAGCCTAAACCATACCGTCTTACACCACCCCGACCATTCCATACCGTACCAGACCGCACCAGAACGTCTCAGATCGTACCAGACTGGTCCAGACTATCCCAGACCATTCCAGACCGCACAAAAACGGCCTATTTCGTATCAGACTGAACTAGACAGTTCGAGACCGTCTCAGGACCATACCAGGATATTCTTTACCACTCCAAACCATTCTAGACCGTTCCAGACCGCACAAGACCATATAGGCACCCGATACGCGGGATCCGGACGAGCAAAATCTGGCTTAGCGTTCAACTACTATGAACTGGTACAGAATTGAACGAGTACATAGTCGCATCCGAAATCTTACATTTTTTTGGAAATCACCAGAAATTTTTGCTGCACTTATAGGTATATATACTCGCTCAATTTCGCACCAATATCAATGAAGCTTCTTTTCTAAACTTGCAGAAAAATTCCCCGCATGTGGGACATCATCGCTGTTTTCCGAGATTTCAACCCTGTTTGAACGCTGATAAGATCTTACAATAGTGCCTGATGAGGTCAACGGATCCAGTTGACGATACGTTGCAAATAGAAGAAATTGCCATATTACTCGTGCTATTATCGTGCTCGTAATATTTTTTGCACGAGATCCCTTGTCCTCCAAGATCGATTCAAGTTTTACCAACATTCATTCACTGACGGGGACTATTGAAGATTTTCTACAACATGGAAGTTCACGAAGCTAACCGAGCAGTAATTTGGAATTGAGGATGATACGTCGAGAATCTACTTTCTCAAAAATAATTTCGTGGAAGTCGGTAAAGTTTGACCACAGATGCTCTAGTGACCGACTCGAAATTTTTAATAATTTTCGGAAATGATGATAGGGATTGAAAGTAGATAATCAAATATACTTTATCGAAGACAATTTTTTACGTTATTTGCAATAAAAAAGATAGGGAAAATATACTCGTGAGAAGAGCTAGCATCAATGAAGACGAAGACGAGTGTGTAACCTTCGAATAATTCAAAATTTTCGGATAATTTACAAGTAGCCTTATAAAAAATTACCATTGCTATTTAAAATGCTCAAACGATGTTCATCGGTTATCGGGATTAAGTCCCACAATCTCACAAGAACCTTCGATTGAAGAAATGGCACACAGTAAATCAAATGAGTTTCATCCCTTTTATATTGCATTTGAAACTCCAAGATGTCACTGATTACATCGAAACCCTCAGAGAGTTAGAAATGATAAGTTCAGGATATAGCTTCCAACCTCAAAAGAACTCGTTGCTTCATCTAATTAAGTGGTTGCTCTTGAAACTAGAGTCACTTTATAATGATTCCGAGAATCATGAAAGCTACGAATATGAGCCAGTGCAAATACTTACAATGCTAAAAATAATACCTCTGCAATTTTTTGCGTGTTCCACAATTAATGAGCATTTTTTTCAAGTCCAAAGGATGGATTTGGAATGGAGTAAGATTAATTAAAAAATTCATGAACAAATTTCTGTCGAAAAAGTTTTAAGCTCTCCATTTTTGTATTTTTTGCAGCAGACTGTTCATGAAATAGAATTTTTAGGATATCAAAATCGATTGTGAGCTAGTCCCTTCAACTCATCAATCTCATTATAGAATTATCGATGAATTTTACTACTCGCTCAAAGGAGGGCCATTTGAATAACTTCTGAGTCGTCTTGAAACAAATCAGGACGAAAATCAATAGCTCAATAATTAGGATTCCTAACAAGATTCTGTTCAATCCAGTCCAACTTGTTCTAACTTTTACAAAGTTAAATTACGAAAGGCGCATCTTCTATGGATCCGTGTCTTCCTGCTCAGTTCTACTAATGAGAATGATCCGAGAACGTTTCATTTGCATATACCTTGGCTGACTTTGATGAGCTCAATAATAGGAAAGAGAGACCGTTGTTCCACTTTGCAGGATTTTATTCACGAACCAAGACGATTCTTGTCTAACACGAAGTAACATTACGTATCAGAATGCTGCGTGAGACTTGTGGATTGAATGTTCTCGTATCTCCCATCAGGATGTCAGATACCAACATTGTCAACTTCTGAAATATCTTCGTGAATTTTTGAAACACATGGTGACGATTCCAATTCACGCCTACATTCTCAAAGATTCAAAGAATCTCTGTTTCGGATTCACGATAAAATATAGAATTTCAACATACCCTCGAGAAAGATCAATATTCTCGAAGTCTAAAAGCAATTTTTCGATCGACTGTGCGTAAAGCACTGCTTTACGCACGGTAGTTTATGTTCACTTTACGCTCAGTCGATCGAAAAACGTATTTCGATACACTATGCGTAAAAGTGCACTTTGCGCACAGTTTGTCGACTTTTACTCACAGTTTATCGGAAGTATAGTTAGATACATGGGCGTAAAACCTATTTTTCGCACTCTCGTGATGATTCCGACCCTCGCTTGCGGCTCGGGTCGGAAATCCATCACTCAGACGCGAATAAAACGTTTTACACCCTTGTATCGAAATGTACTATTGCGGCAATTCACCTTTTTCTTCTAAGAAGCATGAAAACATTTTTGTAGAATATATTATCGAGAATCATGCAATGAATCTTTGCATTATAGTTACAGATCTTCTTAAATTTGGTGGTCAAAATAGCCCATTTCTATACAAGAGTAGGTTTTACTCGGTGTCTAGAACTATACTTTTTGATTAACTGCGAGTAAAAGTCGTCAAAGTGAGCGCAAAACACACTTTTACGCACAGTGTATCAATAACTTTCTTTTGCGAACAATTTTATGACAAAACCAGGCTAGGTTTCGGAAATTCGCTTGAATCCTGATAGCTGAGGACAGAACATTTTTCAATTACAAATATAATTCTACATCCGACTCTGGTATATACTTTCCAGAGTAATGATCTACAACCGTTTTTCACAAAATTGATCATTGAAAACAAAATGATCGACACTGTAAGATTCCAAAATTTGTTTGAAATTATATATAATAGAAAAAATCGATCTTCCAAGAATCTCTTCCAAGAAAAAATCGATCAGCTTTCTACAGCTACAGAAAAGACAAAAGAATATCCAATCTCAGTATAGTAGAACGGATTGTACAGATTTTCAGTGTCAATTCAAATGTCAAAAAAGAGCAAAGAGCAAATTGCAAAGTCAACTCCAAACGAGATATGATCTACGAACATCATGTCCTTTACTTTGGTCAAGTTCAAGCTCGAGAGATAGAAAGTTTTACGGGAGTTTGATCAGCACTTTCATAATCCCACGATAGCCACTCCGGAATTAAGCTTGTATTTGTGAGTTTATACATAACTACTCAACTTCAGTGCGCTCTTGAAAAGTTTGAGATAGAGTTTGTAGTCTGTAGAACATATTCCTGAGTGGACTGATGCCTTTTAGGAGTAATAATGGGTCAATAGAGTTGGTACACACTTCCAACTAATGTATACTCGTACGTCTTTGTTTATCGATCGTCGTGTACTATATGTATGTTTAGTAAGTCAAGATCACTTTGCCAAGTGCATCCTGAAGGAGATTGCTCATCTTGTATCCGATGCATTTTATTTTGGGTTTGGTTCTTACGTTTCGTATGCCTGTTCCGTGACTAAATATGTTTACATAAAAGTATATGATTTTGTTATAAAATTCGTTATATACGAGAATGCGACAAATTTTCAAAAAGAAAATCAGTTAGATTTGACATTTTTTTTTGCACCCTCGGACGTACATAACTTAATTTCATTCTGTAACATCACAGTGCGTTGAAAAATTATCCGATCATTAATCACTTCAAGTTCTAATCGTATGAATATATGCAACAAATTTTGAAATATGTTACTATCAACAGATCCAGCTCAAAAGTTAGTGAACGTCATTTCATTGATCGTGGCAGAAAGTAGACACATATCATGTATGGAGACTATACTGGTGAATTGACGTTTGTCACGCTGACTATACGGTTCGAATTAAGTATCTATGATGAGCTCACTACATGCTATTCAGACTTGACTCAACCACACGTGGCACGTCGATTCGCCTCTAGATGAAAAGAAGCTCAAAACACAGTCTTTCGACAAACCGAAGAATATTTTTCTTAATATTTGTACTGTTGAAAATTGAAAATCGTGCCAAAAATGATTGAAAAATAGGTATTTTTGCAACTCTCTGATACTCGAGTGCCCACAAAATTGCATAAGGAAATATTTGCAACTTATCAATGATGAAGTTCCTTGCTTATCCATGCAAATTGTGGCTCAGTCTGAAATACAATTGCTTTGAAGGGAGCAGAAACCTTGTAAAATCTGTATGCATACAAAAAGTACTATTTTCATGAGTGAGATTGAAACATTTTCGATTAAGATGAGGGGGATTTGGATTCTCGCCCACCTATTGATATTTTTCGTTAATAGCTAAATAAGGCGAGCGTCGGAATTATCATAATGATTCAAAATCCAGGTCCTGTGGCTGCCAATGGAATGCTATTTTTTCACGTAATCGGGACAAATGTGGAAAATCTGTGTAGAAAAGACACTTCAGTGTAGAGTCTATCAGAACATAGCATAAACCAGAATTTGATATTCCTGGAAAACCATAATTTGGATGCGCCCAAGACTACTATTCCCAGTTTTGATTTCAAAACTGTAATGATAATAAGTGACATGGTTGGGTCTGCCGCTCAATTCACTTCTGATCTATCCTCAAAGCAGTTAATTGTTTGTTGACTAAAAAGTAGATGATTGTATCGAGATAATTTTTTTAATAACCCATAACCATAATTTTAAAATCTTGCTTCAAAAATCATCCCCCGGGAGGGGGGGGGGGAGGAGTGAAAAAATATATGTGGAGGTATATTTTATCGAAATAAAGACGATAGCGTGATCACTTTTTTTTGAGAAAAGATTTTCTAATCATTTTTATTTTCTGGATCGCCCTTTTAAAGGATCACCAAACCGACTGCACGACATTCTGTTCAAAGTCATTGTTATTACCCCCAGAGAATATTTCAGCGTGATTTATCAAATTATGTAGGACAAGTTTCTTATATTGAATACAGAATTCTGAGTTTTCTCGTATAAATGCCTCAGAAATCGAAACATATCTATAGACTTTTTCGAAAAATGATCAGAATACTAAGAGAAGAAAAATTGCAGAAGCTGAAATGTTTTTCTAAAATGAGATCTCTACATACCTACTACATACTTACGAAATTTCTAGATGAGATTTTCTTCTGGATTTTTGCCATTTTTCCGTCACTGTTTTAATCAAACAGAAGGTTATTCTGAAGATTTTCAGAAATAGTAGATCAACCCGAAAAAATTCAACCAGTCCTAAGACATAACTTGACGAATCGGTCTAAAATTTTTTTTGGAGCAGTTTTTATGATTATTTTGAACAAAATTTCGTATGGTTTCAGCGATCAGTCTAAAGAGGCGTAATCCAGAAAATGGCAATGGTTAGACAATTTTTTTTTTTTTCAAATAACTGACTGCGCCACTGTTTTCATCTCGAAAAAATATTCTCAACCTTTAGAGGGCAAGGAATGGCTACTATGGCTCACCACGGCTCTGACCCGATAAAAAATTTCTTATACATTCATCATACACGAACATTCCCATGGAAATCGGAAGTCATTTTATGAAAAAAAAAAAAAATCCATGTTCTCTAAAAGATAATTACAGATCTCCAGCCCCCCATGATTTTCCAGACCAGACTCTATAATTAAGGTTGATTTTGAAATAAGTAGTGAATCTTCCCCATAGACGGTCAGACTCCAAAACCCGCGGTTCCAGACCTTGTCAATCTTTACGCCCCTAATCGAATACGAATACGCATCATCACGATGACTCTGTTCTATTCAAAGTCAGAAATTCCAAGGCCAGTTCACAATCACTACACAAGAAAAAACCCAGGTATCGATCGTCAATAAACATCAATTTTACTATCAAAGCTTTGCAAGCTCTTTTTTTCTCATACACGTACATACACACGCACGCACGCCCACGCACACTTGTAAATTGAAAAATATCCTACGCACTTTTGGATAATAGATTATCTATCTATCCTGGCGTGAGTGATGTATTATACCTCATTTATATTAATGTATTACGGGCACGATAGACTCCACTTATCGATTAAGAAATTTCGATTTACACAGATCAAACAATTAGCCAGAGAGCCCCAATTGCCTTTTTTTACTCATCACATATCGTCCAGAAAACCTTAATTATTAATCTACTAATACTGTCAATGTTACACATTACTCTTTCAAATTTGCTTCTAATAATACATGGGTATTCCCAAGGAGACAAGAAAAAATGAAAAACATTGTCTATATATTTGAGATCCATTGTGCGTGACAACTGGGCTCAGGAGAACGACAGGTTATTAGCCATTATTAACAATTGTATGAGGATGAGGGGTGAGAGCATCGACTGAGTTATCCTATGATTAGCTTTTTTGCTACGATCTCATGATATCGGATGTACAACCTTCATTTACAGCTGGTTTATATCATGCAATATACATTATAGGTATATGGCTCGTGTGGTTTTATCGAACCTATTGTGAGATTGGTGTGCTCATCTCTGCATTGGCTCATGGAACATTGCGTTCTGAGACTCTGACGTGGAAAGCTGTCGAATAAAAAATGTAAAGGGATGAAGGGATGGCTACCTAGATAGCTGAAAGTGTATTTGATGAACACTTTCTTTTTTTTAGTACTGTACCGATAATTGGAAAAATCATTTTCATCATAGCCGGATAGTTTTTATCTATTTAGTTTCATCTATTGAAGCGTGTATTGAAGATGTAGGCTCTTACCTTTTTGCATGAACTTTTAGCGATTTATCGAACATAAGAACTAGGAATAAATTTGTAATGAATCCTCCCTTAGATCTGAAAAATGTCTCGATTCTAACGTACAAATTTTTCAAATTCCGATCAATAATATTATCCATCATAGATTTTTTGTAAAAATCTTCAACTCGGATGTTATCAAAATGTAGTTGGTGTAGAATATAATGAGAGTAGAATATTTCAAATAATATGTCATATCTTACGAACGCTATGTAAGGTATGTGCACCTAACATACCTTTCTTGAGCTATTTTTCCAATAAGATTTGGCCCACTTTGAGTTTTTCAATGTACTTTGGCTCATTTCAAAGCTTGTTTCAAGACCTTCAAAATAACCCAAAGTAAGAACAATTTTGACTAACCAGAGCCGAGCTATCACAATTTTTCCAAAAAGTGATATTTTGCAAGTTCGCGAGAGGGTGTACTCAACATGCTCCCATGCAAATTACATTTGCAGCTTTTTCATCAGGACAAATCATTATTCCCGGCTCGATTTAATGTAATAAATACGTTCTAAGGAGTAAAAATATTCATACTGTGCGCTCTTTGAGGTAACCACACGGAGGGCATGCAATGTATGATGTATATACTCCTGTGTTGTCCTTCATTTACTCCAAATGATTTCCGTATTTGACTAATGAATCGTTCTGAATTCGACTTCTGCATCTAGGAAAAAGAAAAATTTGAAAATCTTGAGACAAGAAATTGAATGTAATAAAGTACAAAAAGATTGTTCGAACTGAAAAAAAATTAAGCACCGGTTTTATTTCTTAGCTGTTCAAACACGAAAATAAGGAAAATCATTTTAAATTTCCTGGAAGAAATAATTCAGGGTCGACCCAAACCGCTTATTTTCTCATGCTTCAACATAACATACGTAAAAGAAATTTGCGGAAAGTTTAACGAATTTCCATTCCCGGAATCGAATCAAGTAGAGGGGGTAAATTGGCTACGCTAACCGCAGTATTTCTGAGTTTAAAGTATGAATTCGGTAGTGAACCATTTCAATAGTGCGAAATTTCTGTTACAACCCATTTGAAAATATTTTGAATTCATTTTTGTTTTTTATACATTAATTATGCCTATCTAAATAGTATAAATAGAGAAATATATTCCGTCATTCACATTATCCCTCCAAAATCGACTGTTGTGAACTTGCAACATTTGACTTTCTCAATCAATTCGCAATTTTTCTAGCTCAACAGTAAAATAAAATCTGACTAGATTCTGAAAATTATCATTATCATCCGAAAATAAATTACCCGCACGAATCGATTCAAAATTCTTTTTGACGTTTTAGCTGGAGTTAAAAAGCTCGAAATTTTTTAAACCTCTGTATTTGATTAATTTTCAACTACTTTTCACCAAAACAAGACATTCTAAGGCAAAATTGAAAGAAATGTTACAATTATCCAAAAATTGAACATCAATGAAGTAAAGAATGAAGCAAATTCCAACGAATAATAAAAAAGTCAGAAAATGTCATCATATTAAAATCATAGAAATGTTCACAATGATAGTTGTAAATCCAAATCTACCATCTATAAAATGTTATAGAGTTTCTTCCAAGATCAAGAATCATAAAGATCGCAGCACGTGCGTATAAGAGTGGCTTAGAGGATGAAAAATATTGAAAGACTCTATGTTGGCAAGGACTGCTACGGGTTAGTTATATATATTATACCACAATCGGCTACTTTCATTGCGATAAAATCAATAAAAAGAAGTTTCAAAAGCTCGAGAATCTCAAATTCAAAATTTTGCAACAGTTATTATTATATACCTCCTATACAATGTAACATCCGCGTAGTCTTCATACGTCAGTCTCTATAATACCTACTTATCTCTCTTTTCATCCAAGATTACACGTGGACGTAATTTTACGAAAAACGTTTCAGAGGAAAATGTATACAGAGACGCAAAGAGTAGTACACGTGCACAACATGATTCTGATGCTCTATAATATCCTATCCTCGAGCGAAAAAGCGGTATTACATTCGTTCCATTTATACGTATAATTAAGAGAAGCATCTTTATGTCGTGGAGTAGAGAAACTTGGGTGGATTCCGTTACTGATGTATACTTTGGTTTCGACTGAGACTGAGATTCATCAGAGATAAGTTGAAAGTTCGAATGGGAGGAAACTGTGTCCGAGATGCGCAAGCTTGTGCTTTACGGAAAATGCGAGATTATATCGTTAATTAGAAACTGCGCTCATCATTGTTTCTATCGTTTTGAGCGACTCTAATTTTGATACTGCTGTTTCTGTCGGTCCAAAGTCGTTTGTTGTGATGATGCTGTTTCTAGAGATGGATTTTATGTCACTTTTTCATTTTTCTTCTCATTTTGAGAATATACGGTAACAGAGACCTCTTCATAAAATCACAATATTTGGTGGTTCATCAGCTAATCAAATTTATAGTAACAAATTCATAGTCCTTTAATTAAAAAAAAAAAAATAAAAAAAAAAAACATTAATTCAATATCATGATCAACAGAATGAATAATTTGAGCAAGCAATGAACAAGGTCAATTGGAGAAACCATTTCAACTGTTTCTGCTAAATTCACAACGATTGGATAAAAAACATGGTGCACACAATTATTCATATTGAAATAAGTTGCCTCTGTAGTCAATCTCACAAATCTGGAAATATATCGTAAACCGGGGTGAATGTGGCTACTTTTCCGGAAAGAGATTGTAATAGTCGGAACTGCGATGCTATACCACCTAGAAAGACGTGCAAGAGCGCATTTTGAAGCTTAGAATCTCTTTTTTTTTAGAATACTTCACCTAATTTGTGATGAGACAGGTTCCATTTACCTTTCTTTCCGTTGGAATGAAGTAGAAATTGTCAAGTAAAAATTTCATGTTGCGGAAATTTACCTGAACAACCCAGTAGATCTATTTCTATCTCTTTCCAATGATTTTCTCTTAGTAGCTAACGACGTCCTCTACATTTTGCGCTATCGCCGATTGAATTTTGATGCGACAGTTATTTAGAACGACCACTTGAACGAGAACTTGTGATTTCTCGGCTGCTCCGGGGTGAATGTGGCCACTTTGTTTCTTACAACTCTCGGAAAAGCAAATGAGTGGAGTAGAATTCCAAAAACAGCATTTTGGAGGTGACGTCAAGGCGCGTCGAATGAGTACAGATACATATAGGTTTGGTCGGAAAGCTGCAATGAAACTCAACTATATAGGGTTGGTCAAAGTGTCCAAAATCAACCCAGACGCCACTCGAGACACAACCGTGCTTGAGACGCCACTGTAGTTTATGAATTCCAAATTGTCCGCTTGACTCGGATTTTTTGAGCTATCGAGATGAATCCAACGGTATTCTCTTCGTTATTGGATTCGCTCAGACTATTATAATCGCGGTGCTCAACGACACCACACATGTGGCCGGATGCCGGGGTGAATGTGACCACCCTGTTTTTTACACTTTCCGAGAGAGCAAAGGGTCGAAATGGAATTCTAAAGTCAGCGTTTTGAAGAAGACGTCAAGACGCGTCGAATGACCTAAGATACATATAGGCTTGTTCGAAAAATCGCAACGAGAATTCAATCAGATGGTCTAAAGTGGCCACATTCGTCCCGGTTTACGGTATAATCCAAAACAATCAAACCATATTTATGAGATTATTATGAGAATATTCATGAGAAAAGAGATCTATTGGTATCCTTAGCGAAGTAAGACAATAAACCGAGATATTCATGTTGATTGGAACATGCAACTCTCTTATTTCGCCTTTGTCATGAGGTATCCAAACCTGTGAGGGTTTAGGTTAACTGGGACCTTGCCCAAAGCATTGTGTAAGATAAACACATATAGCTTCTTGAAGCCGCTAAAAATTTTTATGTCTGTTTTTTTATGAATTTTGGATGTGCTTTTAAAGTCAAATTCAACTCAAATGTGACACCAAGATCGCGCATATCAATGACTCTTTCTAATAAGAAATTATTCAGATGATAAATGTGATTTATTACAAAGTTCAAAAAGTAGTGTGAAGGATGAAACATAGAGCTAGAGTGAAAATTTTCCATTTTATCATTAAGATGTGCCGTGCTGGGATCTTTTTTTTTGGTATAAGCTACGTAACATGGTTTGCTAAGAAATTTGATCTGGGGAGACCGTTGATTTCTTCAGTTTTTTCTGTATTAAATAGAATTGAAGGAGCTGTACCACATATTTGCTCATTTTGAATATTATCGTCTGCCCGGTGCTCATTTTTTTCAACATCCCATGGATGCGCAAGCTCGTAAAACTTGTCGCGTCTTTTATAATATTTTTTTTCGTGCTTCCGAGATGAGAGTAAAAAGTTTTGGTCGATTTAAAATATCATCCAGCGTTTGTCAGTTCCAAAGTCAATTTTGTTGTGGAAGAAAGATGAAACTTTTCAAATCTGCAGTAACATGACTCCGTAAGTCTCAATTTAAAAGTACTTTGAATCATTTTCTTGATATTTGAAACGAGATTTAAAGTGAACCGAGACTCGGGAATTATGAGTGAGATAGAAGTGAGAACCACAAATAAGGAGGTACTTTGAATCGTTTGGATCGTTATGTTAGAAATTCTTTCCGGTGCAAACAAGACTGAATTTTCTTCAAGTTGTATGTAAGCTCATTTTTAAGATCTCTCATGTGGAAAATTCTAAAATAACTAGGGATCATATCAATATAGAAATGTATGAATTCTTTTCTATGAGTACGAGATATTTTGTGCCACTCTGGAATCATATTGAAGCAATGGCCAACGTTATTTCCTTTGGAAAAACTACTTGCTGAAGTCAATTTGATGCAGTAGAATTAGATAAGTGGGTTGAAGAAATTGTAGAGCTTCTCTTTCGGACTCGGGGACTTGCTGTCACTCGAATTCTTTCTCATTTCGAAACGGATATCTACAATTTTGATAAATCAAATGTAAGTGGCGAACGTTTTGATTCGAAAAAAATTATGTCTGCAGCACTAGGAATCCGTGCGTTCCCGAATAACGTTCCGAATAAAGGTACAAAATGAGTCAATGTAAGTTTAAAATCTTTGACTAAGCCAGAAGTTATAAATTAGAAGAAAGAAAAAGTGGAAAAATAGGGCCACATACCATTTATAATGGACGTGCCTCCTTAATTGCCAAGATAGATTGCTCAATAGGGAAACAAAAAAGTAAAGTAAGGGGGGCTAAGTTCACCATCACGATACAAAAAAATTTGCACAGGCTCGTTTCATATATAATGGGGAAACTTCTGAGTCCTCTGAAGTTCATCCTAAAGGAAAAACGGGAAAAAGTCGATGGATGCCCAATTGATAGCAGGTTTTGTATAGAAGAAACTCTCGCTCGAAGAGGAATACCCACATTAAAAGGAAATCTCACTTATAAGGCAACGAGCAATTTCTCCGTAACGCCAGCTCAACTGCCTATCGGTTGAAATAGGTGATGCTATGGAAAGATGATATGAGGTTTTTTTGTTTTTGTTTTTTTTTAAATGAAATCGCTACATTTCTGCATGATATACTATAAGGTAAGTGTACCCAACCTGCCTCGTATACCCATCATATGGCCACCATATACTGATCTCAGGAAAAGGCACTCTTTGACCTTCTCACAATTTTTTCACGTTTTTTACATCATAGTATAAGAAAATAAATTATTTGGACCGACCCCGGATGGTTTCTGCGTTTCCCACAAAATATAAATAAAGGTTTTTGCATTTCTCGTGTTTGCACAGCTAAAAAATCGCCGAGGGAACTGCGTCCAGCAAAAGCGGTGCCAAATTTTTTTACTTTCACCAATCACAACGTACTTGAGGTTATTCGATTCTTCGTCTCAAGCCCGGTAGAATACGTTCTTCAGAGTTTCAAACTTCGGATCTAGAGTTACTCAATGTGCAAAACGGAGATGATTTGTATAACATGAAGGCCAACATGTGAGTGAACCCAACATGAACCTCCATGAGATTGTCTCAAAAAGATTTAAAGTATGAATTTTCTTTTTACACTCAGAACGTGTTCATCAAGTCAAAATATCCCGTAAATAGTTATTTGGACCACCGAAAAAGCTAAAAATGTGGTTGCACGTCAATGAAATCGGTTTAATGCACTTTATTAGGATGAGGGCATGTTAGGTACACCCTTCCGCGAACTCTCGAGACATCACTCTTTGTGAAAATTGCGATAGCTCGACTCTGGTTGGTCAAAATTGAACTCACTTTAACTTATTTCGAAGATCTTAGACCAATTTTTAAAATGCGATAAAGTACGTTGAAAAATATTAAAGAGCGCCAAAACGGGAAAGCGTGGTGGATAAGACTTACTCTGACCATATTACAGGTTAAGTCTTTCTCGAAGTTGATATTTTTCCCTAAGTTTTCTTCATATTTGATTTGATAGACACACTTTACCTGAAAATCTACCGTTAAGTACCGTGCAAAAATTCCTGAACGGTGGTATGAAATCCTCTCTTGCGAAAACGTCGATTGCTCGAGCGCAGATTGATGTAGAGAAATTTTGAAAAAAGCATCTTAAAGATGGGAAAAAATGCTAACTTTTGGTTGGTTTTGATTTTTCTTTCAGCCCTTCTTGGTACCTCAGATAGCTGATGTAATTTAAAGGATTTCGAGGAAAAACCCGTTTTTACAATATGGGCTGTAATTTGGACGCGGATAAAGATAGAGCGAAAAAATGCCATTTACAATGATTTTTTGATTATATTTCACGTCATGCGAATAAGAGTGTGAGAGCTCTCAAACTAGCCAAAACCGTAGTTTTTTGCCATTTTCTGCTGTTTTCGCCCGTTTTTCAATGAAAATCCGAGAATCTGGCTACTTACAGGGCTCTCACACTCTTACTCGCACGACGTAAAAAATAATCAAAAAATCATTGTAAATGGCATTTTTTCCGTTCTTCAAGATGCTTTTTGCAAAATTGTTCTATCCTTATTCGCGTCCAAATTACAGCCCATATAGTAAAAACGGGTTTTTCCTCGAAATCCTTTAAATTACATCAGCTATCTGAGATACCAAGAAGGGCTGAAAGAAAAATCAAAAACCACAAAAAATTAGCAATTTTCTCATCTTTAAGATGCTCTTTTTCAAAATTCCTCTACATCAACCTGGGCTCGAGCAGTCGACGTTTTTGCAAGAGAGGATTTCATACCACCGTTCAGAAAATATTTCATGATACTGTATGTTGAATAAATTGTTGATCATATTTGTACGGTCGTAAGCATACAGTGAGTCTTTCATTTTGGCACTTTTTCAACGATTACTAAGTTTTGTTGGATAAATTGTCTGCATGAATCAAAGTTTCGGAGTTGAATTTAATTCAGAATCGCTCCCAGTTATTGAGTAGTGCAGTGAAAATGATCAAGTCATTTTTTACGCACGACAAATATTGAAAAATGTCAAATGGAGGAAAAGAAAGTATTTAGTTCCCATGGAAATCCTTTTATGAAATTGCACATCACGGCGAGCCTCGAGCACACTAACTTTCTCTCTCAAGAAAAATGCAAAAATGTCATTCGAGACGATTATCATCAAGGATTAGTCCTTGAATATCTCATTCACCTGCCTTCTCATTGTCAAATATATAAAAAAATATAATTTACTCCGACAAGAAGCTTCATCTCTCCAATGACTGGCAAGAATTAATGACCTAAATACCTACTTATTGATGAATAAATATATCGTCAACATATGCAGTACAGCAATGATAAGTCGTAATTTGTATATCAAGTAATAAATTTCATCAAACCAGGGAATAAAAATAAAAAAAGTTCATTACGTCCACCCGAGACTCTCTAGATACTTGTACAGTTTTTTTTCCTTTCTGGTACCCCCGATAAGAGAGAATAGAGATCAGAGCCAAGGTAAATACATCCGCGTTTCATCGAGTTTATAGATATAGGTGTTTACAATATATAGATGTAGTACATAGATATAGAATAGGTAGAGAAGAAAAAGTTAACAAAAACAGCCCCGTGGGTAAGCTCAAAGATGAGCTATCTAATAAAGCTCTTGGGGACGAAAAAGAGTCTTTGCTACCGGATAAGTATTAGTATGGCCATATTCCCCTTTTTCTTCACCGTCAACCGACGCTCGTTTACTTTGAGTATATGAACTATATTGTATCTACTTCTAAGTAAGCTCGTATCTATTTAAGCTTTTGAAAGCTTGAGATACTAATGAGTGATGTGGTTAGAGCTAATTGTATGATTAAATACGATTTATAGATTCATGGCCTTGAATTGTTCGTCTTGACATGGGTTTTCGTGGACATTCATAGTTTCCACGTGTTATAGTTCGTAGGTCCTATTTGAGGAGATTGATTATTCTCAAGTGGAATGAATTCTTACTTGACTTGCTCGTGGAAGAAAATATTTCAGGAAAATAATTTAGCACATTAATTCACTCAATGCAGAATATAATCAAGCATAGGATTAAAATTTTTTTATATAAAGTTAGTATATGACCGAATTTTTGACAATTTATAGATTATTTTTGATTTGATTCCTTTTCATCATTTTTCATTTGGTTATAAATATTTTTATAGATATTTGGATGGTCTTCTACAGAGACCCATGTGAAAATGGGAACCCTATGATCATATATGAACATGGGGTCCAAGGACCCTATGACTATATATTAACATATATGAAATGATTTTCAGAATTTTTTAAAATCCGAGGAATGGTTTCACTTTCAGGGGATATTACATCAAAAAGTCACGATGCTGTTACATAATCGAGAAAATCTCCAAGAATCATTATATATCTCAATAGAAAAAGATTTTAATTGCCAAGATTATAAACGTTCTGGCATATTCGTGACAAACCTGCTTAAATGTAGTATCTCTCAAAATGATGATCTCAAGATATAACAAATTGTGCAGATTGGCCACCGATTTGCCAAACGATTTAAATCTTGAAAATTAAATTTTTTTTCTAGCAGGAGAATGATATCACTTATAGGTCGTTTTGATTCGATTACTTAATGAACCCTTGGAGATTTTCTCGGTTATGCAAGATCAGCAGCGTGACTTTTTGATGTAATATTCTCTGGAAATTCAACCACACATAACAACTTCTCAGATTTTAAAAAATTTTGAAAATCGATTCATAGATGTTCATCTATGGTCATAAGTTTCTTGGACCCGGCCCATGTTCATATATGATCATAGGGTTCCCATTTTTACACGGGGACTAAGCTGGTTCAAAAATCGTTCAAAATGTATGAAGAAGTAGCGGAGTGGCCAGAATTTTCGAGATGGCTAAATCCACGCCTCGTTATTTTGTGGAATAATGACAAAAAATGACGAACTTGGTAGATTATGAAAAATACAAAAATATGAGCCTGTTACCATCAAAAATAATTGGACGGATGATTGAACGCTAGAACTTTTGCGTGGAATTATGAAAAATCAGATGTTTACTCTTTTTCGACCAAGAACGAGATTATGTGTGCTTTCGTGAGCAAAAATATAAAGTCCGATGGAAAATGGTAATTTTCCGCATTTTCCAGAGAAATAATTTTCCGAATAATCTGAATACCGTCGTGGATGAAATTATCTATGAGTGAGTCAATCCACTAATTTTGGATTTCACTTTCTAGTCTCGCAACCTCAGGGCCGAAAAAAACGAATTACTAATCACAAAATGTTCAAATTTTTATGTTTCCTTAAAACACAAATCCATACATACATGAGACATTTCAACCTTGTTGTCATCGTGTGCTCTGAAATAGCCAGAACACCATATAATTTCATACAGTTTTTCATCATGCCCCAATAGAAAGTTATTATAAATATTGGAAATCAGGCATGCCTACTATGGTGGACAATGTAAAGTGAGAAAGTGAAAGGGTTAACGAATCCAAGCCCGATTTTGTCCAAATTTTCTTGAATACTTTTTGAAATTGCATCCCAGGAGTCTTCCATAGATATTAGGTGGCTAGTACAAAAGTTTCAGCCGATGGTAGGAACATTTCCCCAAATCCGCCTAGAATATGACATCAAATAATTTTTACCAAGTTTTTTCAAATATATGACATCCAACACTATTCAATGTATTAAAGAAGTCAATGATCTCATAAAAGACCAGGACATAATTTTTTATAGCTTCAAAAGGGCCTTAAAAAGGGCTGTAATGTAAGACAGCCAAAATTTTCCGTGACTCCAGTGTTTCATCAAATTGGCAGGAAAACCCATTATTTAAAAAAATCTTGTACCGAGTGTAAGTGGATCTCAACTGATGATATTCATTGTAAATGTAATGGGAGTGCTGGGATCCGACGACGACCTTGGAAGAAAAGAAACTGCGGCAAAACTTTGAGAAATGCTGTCTGACACGCAAACGGTGTAATGCCGACTCGCAAACTCGCGTATCATCCAAAGTTTGACTGTGAAAGAGCAGTATAAACGATATAGCTATTCCGAGACATATCTCGTCGTACCTATAAGTCACTTTTTTTTCTTCCAACTTTTGAATGTGAAGCGAACACGATTCCAAACAATCTCAGAGATAACTTGATGTCCTTCAGAATTTCTAGGAGTCGATTCATGGAATGGCATGTACACGCGATTGCACGACAAATTTAATTGGATTTCATTTCCCACAGAGATATGAACTTTGTCATGAAAAAACTTACTTTCCAGATAATTGCATGTTTTCACGTGAGAACTTATATCCTGACTTAATCGGTCCATCCCCGCTAAATCATAACGAGAACTAGATTTCTTATAAGGGAATGTAAATACAACAAACATTTCTTCAGTAGAAAGTCGAAAGTTGTGAGAAAGATACAATCCAAATCGGATTATCTTACTCGTGTTTTTGACTCTTCACTTGACCAAATTGTGGCTGAGAAAGTGCAGAATAGAAACTACTCGAATCAAAAGCGCAGCAGTTTCTATAAGTGTTGGTAAACATTCTTTCCTGGTCGAGTTTCGAGTTCATGTATCTTATACTTTTGATGGTCTCAAGACGCAAGATGAAAGCATCGGCAGAAAAGTTTTTCTAGAGTCCAGCGTATAGATATCCGTTGGCAATCTCTCTGCAACTTTTCAAACTGAATCATTGAGGATTGCTGGTGATGAGTTTGAGATATGATTTATAGAATTCTATATAATTGAGTAACATACACTGTTCGAACGTTGGTGAAACTTTTTCAGTCGTACCTTACGATATTCATTAGAATTTAATGATAGTTACAGCTGTATGTAGCATCCGGTTCTATGTTTCAGAATTATCCACACAATTTGAATTTCGCGGGTTTTTTAAGTTACAAAATGATTGGTGTGATAAATCAACTTGTTAAACGCGCCGAAGACAACATAATCAAGAGTATTTCTTTTGACGCTTACTCCTCTATCTCATAGCTTTTAGTGAAATTTTGACAAATTTTAACCATTATTACCTAGCTGGTAGATATTTGGCAAACATGGGATTTCAATCACATCTCAAAGTCTGAACGCCTTCTTCGGGAATGTAGGGCCTCTGTACGTAATTTTGTATTTTGACATCATTTTTCAGTTGAGCCAGGTCTATAGATTGGGGAAGAAATTTTTTCTCAAATTATGGCCAAAAGTGATCACCGACAGAAGATAACATTTTCATTTTGGACAATATTCCTTCAAATCTTCTAATGCTAGGTCTGATTCCAATTAGCCTCGTTGAAGTCTATTTGTAATATAAATATGATTCTCATAGCGATTTTTTGAGGAGTTGAAATAATGTATGATATTTTCTGGAATTTTGTAAGATATTATGTGTACTCCACACTTCTGTAAGGAAATTCCAATTTTTTTCAAACGGTTGGAGTATGTGATGTTTATTTCAATTTCTGGTTTTCTACGGGGGAATTGTGAAAATAAGTCATTTCCCATGAGTGTGGCATTTGGCTACCACCTGGGTTGGAGTTCGGTCTACATTCGTTGGTTGGAGTGTAAGTAGATCACAAGCTGGTAGGGTTGATCTCATATTTTACTGCGATTTACTCGATCAAGTGGCAACGTAGCAACGAATACCCTTTTTGATCCTAGAATATCTTGACAATAGAATTTCCAACTTGCAACCCCATAAAAATAATTCAAAATTTTCAAAATCCAAAATGTCTACCAGGCTCTTTCCCATCACTGCCGAACCTCTTACAACTCAACAAAAGACAGTAAACTCTTAAAAACCATATGACTCAATATCTATCTCTATCCATTCATCTATCTGATCTCCTATCCTTCTATTCTTTGCTGACCCTATATACATTCGTTTCCTTTTCGTATAAGTCGCAAAGCTTTACTCGAGCTTTACGACGACGCCTATAAAGCTTGTGTTAGCTACCACACAGTACACACATATGTAGGAAAGTCTGCCCTCAAGCAAAGTGCGATAAGAGAGCAGCATGAGCGCAAGATTCAAGTGCCGTGTGATGGGTTTTTTTTTTCTTCTTCGTTGAGGTTCCAAGAGAGCTTCAGGGGTTTGGGTTGAGTGTAGCTGTTTCTGCTTTTGCTATATTTTTGCTGTGACATAGGGTCATTTTATTTTGGAAAAATGTTTTAAGGCCGTTGTGTATATACAGTCCACATCCTGAATTACTGAGATTTTGTGGTATGACGAGACTTGAGTCGTCTGGGTGACGATAGCGCAATTTAAATCAATTTAATTGGAAAATTGATAATTAAATTTAATTATCAATTTTATAATTAGATTAAAATCACTTTTTCTGGATATTTCTAATGAATCTAGAAATTTTAATTAACGTAAGATTCATATTTAATCTGCAGATGCAAGAGATTTGAGATGATTTGGGGTCATTCTTTAAATTGTTGAAAAGTCAGGTGTTATAAACGACTTGTTTCTTTCTTTTGCATCCACAATTCAGCTTCTTATTTGATCCATCATTCCGAAATTGTAATCAACATTTGGGAATGACAACATTTCATTTCGAAATAATCTCTCAAATGAATTTCAAGGCTAAGGAAGTAAAAGATAATTTATTTCTTGGCATTTTATGTGAACGTGGCCATCGAGATCAAAATTTGTTCGAAAAAAATTTTTCGATACACTGTGCGTAAAAGTGCACTTTGCGCACAGTTTGTCGACTTTTACTCACAGTTTATCGAAAAGTATAGTTAGATACACGGCCGTAAAACCTATTATTCGCATCCTCGTGATAATTCCGACCCTCGCCTGCGGCTCGGGTCGGAAACCCGTCACTCGGACGCGAATAAAACGTTTTACGCTATTGTATCGAAATGTACTATTAATATCACATTTGGTGATAAAACAATGATCGAAATTGAAGTAGAAGATGATAATGTTTCAATTTAATCCGATTGAAGATCCTTTAGGGATCAACTTTGATATGCTCAAGGAAAGTAAAATCACTTCTTTAAGAATCATGCAGGATTTTGTAAGTTCACGTCGATTTGGCTACTTGACATTGAAACGGAACAGCCCTAGTAAAATTAAGTGCCTCATGATCAGACATGACAATGTTCCCGACTAAACTGTGATCATACATGACCACCCATGATCATGAGGCCAAATGAG
Source organism: Eretmocerus hayati (assembly GCA_029851415.1). Classification (NCBI taxonomy): domain Eukaryota; kingdom Metazoa; phylum Arthropoda; class Insecta; order Hymenoptera; family Aphelinidae; genus Eretmocerus; species Eretmocerus hayati. Next base: position 97,659,606 of record CM056744.1, read on the forward strand.
TCATAGGTCGTCATTGGCCTCCATACTTGATCTTAGGAATTCATGTTGGAAATGAAGCACTTTATTGCCAACTCGAAATGTTTCTCATTCCGAAGCTTCGAAATAAGCGCGCTTGGGGCTCCAACTGCTGGGCCTCCATCCGATATTGAGAATGTCATGTACAACCACTTGATTACAATACCCTACGGCCATTTACGAGTTGGTTTTGTGTACCTATGACTAACCATGGAGACATAATATTTTCTGAGGTCATACATGACCACAGTTCGGCTGGGAACATGTTCATATATGATCACGAGGCACTTATTTTTACTAGGGAGTGTACACATAGGTGATTAATAATCTTAATTGTACTCAATTTATTACAGATAAGCCCAATTTGTTTGTAATTTTATTGATGGATTTGACCTTTATAGCCTCCCATAGTTTTATAGACTAGGCGAAATCACCGCCATCGCTGGAAAAATCCGTCTGATGGAATTTTTTTACGGGATCCCCTCCAGAAGACCCTTCTGAATCCGAAAATCTATGTTGCCAGACGAAATTCTGGTGCAAAATTGTTTAAACTGAAATTGTTTAAACAAATTAGCAATATCAACTTTTTTGGTCCCAAAGCAACTTGGTAAGGTTATTTGGTTCATTTTAAAAAGAAAATCTCTCTTGTCATTTTTCTCTAAAAGGCGTTGTTTTCGAGCTGTGAGCGTTTCAAAGTTGGAAAAACGCGAAAATCGCGGTTTTCAGCGACCGATTAGAGTACGAAAAACGTGAAAATCTCATGTTGCTAAAGCAAAAAAGTGTTAATTGGGATGTCCGTAACAATGTCCAATAGCATAAATTCATGTTTCCGAGCGATAACGCATTGTTTTTCCAATGTTAACAAAAGGTAGATTTGTGGGCTACAGCAACGGCGAGGAAGCAGACGACGCGACCGCCGCCACCGTTGAATCTCTATGGCTATACCGTGCGCAACTACCCATTGTTTACATTGAAAAAACAATGGGTTATCGCTCGGAAACATGAATTTTTGCTATTGGACATTGTTAAGGGCATCTCAATCAACATTCTTCCGCTTTGGCAACATGAGATTTTTACGTTTTTCTCACTCTAATCGATCGCTGAAAATCGCGATTTTCGCAATTTTTAACTTTGAAACGCTCACAGCTCGAAATCGATGACTTTTAGAGAAAAATGACAAGAGAGGTTTTCTTTTTAAAATGTATCAAATAACCTTACAAAGTAGCTTTAGGACCAAAAAAGTTGATATTGCTAATTTGTTTAAACAATTTCAGTTTAAACAATTTTGCACCAGAATTTCGTCTGGCAACATGGATTTTCGGATTCAGAAGGGTCTTCTGGAGGGGATCCCGTAAAAAAATTCCATCAGACGAATTTTTCCAGCGATGGCGGTGATTTCGCCTAGTCTATTATCAAAATGATGGTGAAGTTTGACACAATGCCCTAAATATGACGAATCACTTCTCTGACGACAGATATAGATAACCTGTAGAAATTTGGAGTATAGGGAACTGACATAATTCCGGGGAATGTTATATTTTGAGAGCTCGCGGCAAAATAGATATAGGAAAAGAAGTTGGAAATTTCTACGATTCCTCTATGGTTTTTAAATCATCATTGAAGTTTTCACAATTTGAATTGGCGCCATCCAATATGGCGGCGTCTACACATGTGCCGCTGAATTCCTCAACAGTTGTGATGTCATTTCTCATCAGAAATTCTTAACTGAATCATAATCGAGAGCTTATTTTACTCAAATAATAGAAGTTCGCGGCGAGGAAACGCAAGTTTGCCTCAGAATCATCGTGGAAAACACTCTGAAGTCACGTGACTCATGTGCAGTCGCCGCCATATTGAATGGCGCCAATTCAAAACCTGAAAAACTTCAGACTCAAATTTAAGTCACTTTGACAACAGGAAATTCCCGAATTTCCACATATAGTGTCTATTTTAACGTGAACTTACATAATATGAGCATTTTCGAATAATTTTTGTAGTCATGTCAGTTCTCTATTGATTTGGTTTATTCCATATATAATGCGGAATGAGCGCACACGAAAGGATATCAGAGCACGATAAAGTTATTCTATGTTGACAAGACTAGTGACGCGACGAGTTCAAACAAAATGTACCTTTCGTATCTTATACGTGATTCTGTAAGAAAAAAATTTTGGTAAAATTTGATAATCTTAGACTCACACGGTGGCCCTGAACTATCATTCAATTCGTCGAAAAATAACCATGAAAATTCTTGTGGGATATGATTCTAGAGTCCCTCAGGGTCACTCCCCAACTTTGAGTGAAATCGTAAACCTAGCCGTTTTTATGAATTTCCTTATTTTCCAAGCGATGGCAGTGCTCACTCACTCAGTGCTTCGACTGCAACTGAGTCAAATTATGCTTATTTTTATTTTTTCTTGTCATGAACTTTGAGTTCAAACATTCCTAGAGCCTATAAATCAAAGTACTTCGTTTTGATCTCCGAAAATGAACAACTCATGCTTCTCCGATCAGCTATCTTCTGATATCCTTGAAGATATCAATGATTCCAAGAGAAATTTCCTCGACCTAGGCGTACTCGTGACTCCGAAAATTCATGAAATTTTTTATCCTGTTGGTGAATTTTGCCGTGAGCATCAATGAGGGCTAGGATTTTATAGTGAGCAAGCCTCAGACTCCGGTCATCAGATTTCAAACAAACCTTGAGTAGATATGAAGTCCACGAGAAACATCCAAACTACGGTGAGAAGTTGTTGAGAGCCGTGATTGAATACAATAGCGAACATTTGTAAACAGGTGCAAATAATGGTCATTTGAATGGAATAGAGTTATGTGTATGTATGAGTCATATGAAATTTTTTTCCATGATTTGGCAATTTCAATGATATTATACCATTAAAGATGAAGACTATTTCATGATTCCATATTCTTCTTTGTTTCAGAGAATACCAATATAATTCGTATTAGATGAGTCTATCTATGAATCTACTCATATTCGTGAGGAACGATTGATACATTCCTCCCCCACAGATTGACATTCGATTTAACCATACCCGAATCTCGACTGAGTGACTCGAAACTTCTATCGAGTGCTTTCCAGTTGAGTGAGTGATCGAGTAGAATTCGAATGAGATTCCTTTCTTCATGAACAGTCCAATGAGACCGGTTGAAGTATGAGTTTTAGGAGCATGCTTGATGAGTGATTTATTGAAAACCGAGTAGCAGACTATGTAATATGTCGACCTCAACTGAAAGGAGCCGCGCAAAGAGGGCCGGATACTGTTTGAAAAATGGAAAAATTCATCCTTTCTCCGGTGAACACAAAAATAACGAAAATTAAAAAACGGCTAGGTTTACGATTTCACTCGAAGTTGGCAAGTGACCCCGAAAGACTCCAGAATCATGTCCCACAAGAATTTCCATGGTTATTTTTCGACAAATAAAATGATAGTTCAGGGCCACCGTGCTCAGAGATCAAAAACTTTCCACAAAAATTTGCTCTTTGTGTTCCTCATGAGAAAACTTCTTAAAATCCTTCTGCGCTTCGACAACTCGACTGAATTGTAGCTTTGAGGAAAAAATACGGAAATTTTATGAGGGGCAACAGTATCAAGTCGGGTAATTCGTTGAGCGTCCCTTTTATTGAAATGTCATAAATAAGGTAAATGTACCCAACATGCCCCTTCAATGTTTTTGAACGTGCTTTACCTCATTTCAGAGCTTATTCTAAGACCTTTCAGTTGAGCTGAAGTGAGCTCGAAATTGACCAACTGGAGCCAAGGTATCACAATATTTCCAAAAAGTATTTTTTTTGCACATCCGCAAAAGGGTGCACTTAACACATCCTCAACGGCTCTGGTCTACCTCGAACAAGACCTCCAAAATGAATTGAACCACGTCTTTTTTTTCGATGATTTAGAGCCGAACTGTCATAATTTTTCGCCCAAAAAACAATGTAATTCGGCGATTAAGCGCATGAATTCGTTGTCATCAGCGAATGCGCTAAAGCACGTTGAGATTGGTGGAACCAAAAATTTAGGCATCGGTTTTACTGAACGCAATTTCGTTGACAATTTTTAAGAGTGCAAACACGAAAAATGCAAAAACTTACTTCGTATTTTCTGCGAGACGCAGAAATCATCAAGAGTCGTTCCTAATAATCAATTTCCTCTTATTGTAACATAGAAAAAAAATTTCGCGAAGGTCCACGAGCGCCCATTGATGAGATTGGCATGTGCTTTCATTTTTTGTAGAATTGGAACTACCAGGTTGTACATACATGAATTCAGTGATCCTTTGAAATCCGATTACTATATGAGGTATAAGTGTAGTTGATCAATTTGATGTCTTCTCAGAATCAAGAAGGGTTGAAAAGTAATTATTACTATCATGCATAAGGGAGCTCGTATTCATTCTCGATTTATTCGTGCGATCGAAATTGGATATATGACGAAAGTCTGTGACAATACGATAATGAGATAACAAAATCATTGGAATTTGTTGTCTCATCGAATTATGACGAGGACATTGATTTTCACACCCGGAGTGAACCGAGAAAACAAAAGCCGACTTTACGACTCTGCTATAACGTGACCTTCTACCACCTTCTACAGAAATGCAACTCTGTTCTCGTATGCGATATGTTTTTGATGTTAATTTCAATGCACGTCACTGTCGCCTATGGTCATTTTATCAATACCAGTGCAGCTGATAGAATTTTGTGTAATAATTCCTCTCATGCGTTGATGGGGGTTTTTGTTCAATAGGAAATACGGTACTACCCATGAGAAATCAAATCGAGTGCGCATATATATTAGAGTTTTTTATCCCTCATCACACGTGGTACTGAAATTTGCAATCTTGAATACAACAAAAACCCTGATTATTCTTTGCTCAGCGAGGAATAATTCGATGGACCGTTGTTCTCGAAGAAAGTATAATTTTTGAAATTCGGATCATTGGGCTGATCCTGATTCGATTCAGAGGAATGGCTATGAAAATTCAAGAGGAAAAAATTTTTTTCCAAAAATCCTCTCAGCCAAATGATGGAGCTTTGAATGGTCTTATTCATACTTACAAGGGGAGTCCGGGGTCGAGTCCGGAGGGTCCGGGTCCTGAAATCCTACCAAACTTTTTTCACAGTCTGTTACCACCTAGAATACGAAGAATCCAGGGACAATCCGTCAAACGGTCCTCCCATTCAGAGCTACAGCCTATCATTGGATCGCTTCAGGGCTTCCACTTCTTCGCAAGCCTTCCTGCGTATCTTTCATTTTTTCTCTATACTCATTGCTCCTTTCTTCCGCCTTTTGGGACTATAACCTCCGGATTTGCGTGGCACCCTTCAGGAAGGGATTTTAGTCGATATGTGACCAAGTTTTCTCGGGTGAATCCAATACTATATTTACTTCATTGTGGGTGTCTATAAAGAGTTCTTCTTCCCAGCCTACCCTAATATACCCACCCTCATCTGCAAAATTTCTCTCGACTCGATACTGTCCTTACCTGCAATGGAGGTGAACCCGAATGAGGATAGTTTTTGTGCCGATTTGCAGTAGTTCAGGTCAGCATCCAGTCGAGAGATTTGTTGGAAGTGAGGATGGGCAGAATTCTTTTTTTTTTTCGGTAGGCCGAGGTGTATTAGCATTGTCCATATAGGATTATGTTAAAGAGCGACATTTATAGATGTACTAACAATGCTAATGTCATAGGCTGTAGCTTTGAATAGGAGGCCCATTTAAGGGAGTTACTTTGGATTCTTCATATTCTAGGTGGTACGAGACCGTAAAAAAAGTTTGGTGAGATTTGGTAACCCGGACTCCCGGACTCCTCTTGTAAGTTATCACCACACATCACCTTCCATTGTTAGTGGCACTATTGCAAATAAAACTAGAAGTACAGTGGTACATACAATTGGGTATAAGTGATAAGTTCATAAAAATACGTATGATAAAAATTGGTGAGGTCTAGACAAACTGTTGATTCATTTTTTTCTTTCAGAGTGCCCAAACCTATTTTTGATATCTAGAGTAAAGTAAAATAATGTACGTTACAAATGATGGACTTTTAAAATTACTTCTTGTTTTAAACCAAAAGCGGCGATAAACACAAATCTATCGAGTCTAGCTTCAGGTAAGATTAAGTTCTTACACCCAATGATAGAAATACGTTTAAATTTTTTGATACATATTCACGCAACTTAGATTAGATTATAATAATACCATGTGATTCGGGGCTATACCCGAACCGTAAATTTCTCAGTAAATAAATCTTAGATAATAATTGTTTCATTATAAGCTCATTGATCATCTCGTCAGAAAATCTGACTTGAGATGAACATGATTCTTTTGAAACTCAAAAATTCATATAAAGATATGATTTTTCGTTAGACTCTTGAAAAATAACGTGCCATATCTTAGGAACTAAATCTGTAGCAACTTTGGGCATGTGAATGAAAAACCACTAAACAGAGAAAACCACATTTTTGAAAGATTGTAGAGACAACTCCATCTCAAAAGATGTGTTGAGTTTAACCTCTAATTCGAAATACGACCCTTATTTTCCAATACTTCGAGAAAAGAAATTGACGCAGAGGCTGTGTTCAGTTTTCCGTTAGATGTGGCTCCATCTCTTTTTCAAACATTACTCATTGATAGATCTCACATGTTCCTGAAAAATTATACCTTCTGCATCTCATTCGACTACTTCGAAGTGAAACTTGAACTTGTAAGAAACTAGCGTCCTGAAAAAATATTACGAGTTCGTGCTAAATCGATCCCATTTTCGCCGGCTTTAAAAATAATGGATGCTCAACTTCCAACACTTCCGATAAGCGCACTTGGCGAAGTAAGATTAACGACGTTATTATAATGCGAAGACCAAACCCCTATGGTTCTTTCGAAAATATCGCGTCAGAATATGTCAAAACTACCTGATGGTTGGATCATGTCCCAAAATAAATTTCCAGGCGGTTTTTATACCAAATTTGCTGGACCAGGCGGTTTAGTATCATAAAAAAATCGTTGATCTTTTTTCTTAAAATTTGCATTCTATCTTTGGTTTTTTCCTAAACAAAAAAGAAAAAATTGCTCAAAGTAGTAGACTTGATAGAATGTAATTTAGAACGAAAGGAATCCGATACCTCTAATAGAATTTTCGAAAGGACTATTATAATACAACTTGAGAATCATCGCTAGTTTCACCTTTTGGTGATAAGATGGATTTGGTTCGGATACAACCAATCAATTCATATAAATAGTTCGATTTACAAAAAGATTCAACACTTGCATAAGACCTCAATAACGATATAACTCTGGTCAAATTTCAGTAAAGGATATCTAAGTCTATCGCATATCACAAATTGAGTTTGAAGCAGTGGAAACTCGAGTGGAAACTATCATGACAGCCACATAAGCAACTGATTCGGATATTGACCAAAGTACTTCATGAAATCACATTCGATTCGCCAATTCGTTCGAGATATATGTCTCAGTATCACACACCGAGTGGCCTGTAAATACTCATAATGTGCTTCAATCAAGACGCCTCTGTTATGGGTAGATTGAGATTCTAAGCTATAATGCAAGTACGGGAATTATATCGAATGCTTGTATTGATGTCGGTACTTTACATTGCTAAGATGCTTATAAATACACGTATGTATTGAGTTGGGCAACATTTGAATGGCTTCGTTTTGCTATTCATTGAAGATTAGGGTGCTGATTGGTGCCTTCATTGGTAGATGTATATTATAATCAGTAAGAGTTAAAAAGGATTTTTAAGATGTGATTTTATGAACTGCTTCAAGAAACACTGTAAAATTGGCATGTTGCACAGTAGACAAAAATTTGTACTGGGCAAATTGCCTAAAAAAATTGCTCACTACACAACGCAGGTCAAAGAATATGAATAGGGAAAATTGGGGCGAATTAGGACAAGCAAGATAGCTCGGTTGAGGGCGAGTCTAGGCTTCCGCCGCGTAAATTCTCTTTCAATACCATCACAGACAATGGTTTTTATCGCAGTTAGACCTGCCAAAACGATACTGGGAGTCCACGCTGACATAGGGGTGCTCTTCGAGGGCCTCACGTGGTTTATTTTCCCAATGCAAAAATTCACCCTACTTCTACAAAAGTGGACGAGCCTCATCGCCGTTTGGGGGTCAAAAACTGCATTACAAAACGAAGATTTTGAGCCGTCGTGGGTCAAAATCGGCTCACTTGGGCCCAAGTTATCGCAATTCTGCAAAAAAACGCCTGGGGGCATTTTTGGACGAATTGGTGGGGGCGAATTTGGACAATGCTAAATCCCATCTAAAATCGGTCGAACGGTCGCGAGTCCGTGTTTTTTGAGGATAATTGTGCGTATCAAGGCCCATATGCGTTTGGGCAAATTTTTCGAAGCGCGGGAAGTTGAGGGTGAGTTAGGTGATTGAAAATGGGTCAGAAAGTGAAGTTACGATGTCCAACGACCGTTTCAGGAGTCAGTTTAGAGGTCAGAAGTCGCTTTCAACGTGTTGAGAGTTAGTGCTCGTTTTTCGCATTTTTACTCTCGCATTCGCTGATATCGGGTTGATTGTCGCCCGATATTATTTGGATAGTTGACTTAGGGCCAGTGAGGGTACCTCCAATTTGAAGAAAAACTAATGAAAGTCGACTCTTAGGAGCCGCGAGTCGATTGCTGATTTGCTGAAGACGATAGTGCATCAATGAAGCGCCTATTTCAATAATGTTACGAAATGACATAAAAATGCCTCACTTGCTGAGGCTATGGGAGGATGTAAAATTCTCAGGCGGGTTTCCCTTTTGATTTTGGGTTATTACCACGTGTTTTGGTGGGTGTCTAATAGGTGAGGAATATTGCCGTATACCTCAATTTTGGAAGGCTGTCCAAATTTGCCCCCAAAACTTGTCAAAAGTGCCCCCAAGCTCGGGGCGAATTTGGACAGATTTTTGTTTTTCAACTTCAAAAAAAAGTATGAAAGACATGACCTTGGGCTCTGAAAAATTTTTTAAAATCTATTCAATTGTTGAACTTCAAAGTTCCACAGCGTGCGTAGCCCCAAGTGTCGCCAGATAGCCCCACTGCAAAACCTGTCCTAATTCGGCCCACTCTCCCCTACATGAATGTACCACAAACAACAGCGAGGAAAAGAATTTCAAAGTTTCGACTGCGGCATATCTCGCGCCATTATTATCCAAAAGACAAAAACGAATTCGAGATATATGCCGATTGTTTTTTCTAATTCCCCTTATTTGGGATCTCAGATACATCGTGCCCAATGACTATCAGATAGTATATCACTACCTCATCCTCGACAAATATGTCACGTATTTTTTTCAATTGAGTTGTAGGTAGTACGCGAGCGTTTGCGGGCTGCTTCCAAATACTAGGAAACAAAAATCATAGTGAATACGAGGTTGGAAGAAAAAAAACGGAGAGCCCAAAATCAATTATGTATTGATACTTTATCCCACGATCACATAAAATGAAAACTTAAATTTACATAACCATTTCCCACTGATTTGACTCCTGAATTTCCATATCTAGCTTTTACTTATCCGATTAGATGACGAAGTTTGATTGCATCTATTGTCTAGAAATTGAACAAGTTTCTACAATGCTATAATCATGCAGAATCGTGCTGAATTTAATTAACATCGTCGTAATGTAATTTACTTACAACGTCCCAAAATTAATTTACCCCATAACAATAATACAACGCATTAATAACAACGTAATTCGATAAATTCACGTGACATCAAACAACTAGGTATCCCATTTGTCCGCACCCTATACCGTTATCAAATCAAAATTTGATGCAATTTACAATAATTCTGCGCATAACCAATGCAGAGATTTGAGAATCTCATGAATTTTACTTCTACGCATCATTTCTCATTACATCACAGAATAATCGATTCTCCCAACCTACACTTCACTGTCATGGACATACAATTTAAATAATCCTTCAGCTTATAATAGATATTGAAGAATTTTATATGATATCCATAATGAATGGGTCGACGATCTAGTTATTCCCTTCAATACATTACAGTCGATGACGCTCATAAGCTTTTCACATTCAATTGAGAGTTAACGACCCGTGCAAACCTACTCGAGAAGAAAGACAGAGACAGAGGGTGGAAATGCTCAGCAATTAACGCCCTCCTCCATCAATTTTCACTCTATATACCCTTATTATACACTGTATAAGATCTAAAGTTCTCGTTTCTAACCCGAGAATATGCATATTCCACAAAAAAAATGAAAAAAATGGAAAAAAGGAAAAAAGAAAACAAGAAAACAAGAAGAATGAAGGAAAGAGTGAGTAGACACTATCAAGGGATTTTCATTTGATGTTGGTATAGAGTTGGAGCTTGACGTATATAATACTCATTCACACGCTTGCGTCATGAGCTTACGAGCTTATAAAGATATGTGTCTACGTTCGTAGGCGTGAATATAATTATAAACTATCAGAGTTTATTTTTTGTAACAGATGAAGAAGATGCTGATGCGATTTCTTTTTATAGCCTACAGAGGACGCTTTAGAAAACTTTACCCTCATGACAATGTGGCGCAGCGGAATGAAAATATCATTATTGAATGCGAATACGGGAGTTTCCTCTATGTTTTAAGGCTATTTTAGACTAATAAGGGAAGACTCAACAGATAGATCTCTACAGGATGACAACTAAATTTTGAATATCAAAGTGGAGATCATCATTACAATTGATCATAATTAGTTTTAATTGAAAAATTGATCATAGTGAGATGGGTGGGGGAGGGGGGGGGAAGAGGGGGGGTATCATCCAAATTTTTCCAAAATTGTCGCCCTGCTGAGCCAAATTTTCAAACATCGCGAGAATATATTTTGTGAAGATGCGTATTCACGGAGAATATGTAATTTCATAGTTCAAGAGCCTGAAAATTAATAAAAATTTTACCAGCGAGCTTGACATATAACATTTGAGGACTTGAAAAAATATGACATTTAGACAAAGTTCATTGACCACTGATGAAGCCACACTAAATCACAAATCCAATCAAAGTTTCCTCTTGAAAAATACATCAGTTACATGCAGAGGGTGAACTTGATGGTTAGATCAAAATGGGTAAATGAATAAAAAATAACGATATAATCGAATAGAATGTTCATTTTTCATCCCCACCATTTGTGCTTCAAATTCGAACTAAAAGCCGAAAGAGGCAAAAGATTGACACTCTGCCACTTTGAACCGCGAAATACCCGAAAAATTCAAATAGAAAGCATACTCTATGTGAGCATAGAAAGATATCTTATTTCCTGTACATTCGTATGAAAAGAAGAAACACCCGGTTCCATCGCTTCTACGCCGAGGAATATGCATTTTCATCTCTCAATAACTTTTTTTACCGTCTAAATCGAAAGGAACATTGAATCATCTAAATTCCTATATGTATAGGATATCCACTTTGATACCAAATCGTATTCATTTAATACACAATAATCTGGGCACACTCATGTCCCGAGTTCCAACATGGAATATATTAGGATAAACTAAAACACTGAATCATCATTTCGATAGCTCCCGACCTTGAGATTGTGGTAGTAACATCTAGTGGACTCTAGCGTGGAAGATTGTTCATCAAAGATATTCACAAGCTCGTACTTATTTAGACGGATCTAATCCACACAATGGACAATCATCGTCATATGTGCTTGAAGTGTTGGATTCGGTTACGCTCTGTAGATATTACTCTCATCAAATGGATAACATGGATAGATCCCAAATCAAACCTTTATACTCTCAAGAAAGTGACATTTAGATGGATTTTCGGCGGAGATTTAGTTTGTCGTGGAATTTTCGGAACAAAACCAGGAGATTATGGTATGATATGATATGATATGATATAAGTTTTATTGAGGCTATCGGGTAAAACCCTATGTAGCCCTGCAAAGTAAAATACAGTTTCAATCACAATTATCGATTAGTTCTTATGCTAGAGTGAGTATCATGGTATAATATTTCGAAAAGGAAATATAATGAGATTTCTGATTGATTTATGTACACGATGAGCAAGTACAACTAGTATTACTATCATAAGCAGCATAATTTTACATAGTACAGACGACTACCAATAATCAGCTCAAAATTCATCTGATTATGATCAAAATTTGCTAACTTCAATGACTGTAGAATATGCTCGGGTATATACAGATCGCGGCTCAATGCAAAATCATACAAATTAAACTAAACTAAACCGATCGTGAGGATTTTGACTCAGAATGAGACTATTTGCATGATGGAAGTCAAAGCTGTAGACATGTGTTGTAGTTCAGCCTTAAGCCCATATGGCGATGATTGTACTTTCTGTGGATTCGATCCGTATATGCCAGCTTGTGAATATCCTTTTGATGAATAATTCTCCCCGCATAAGTCGACTGGATTTTACTCCTACAATCACAAGCTCGTGAGCTATCGAAATGATGAATCAGTGTTTTGATTTACCCTATTCCATATTGGAACTCGGGGCATGAGTGTGCCTAGATTATTGTGCATTGAACGAATACGATTTGGTACCAAAGTGGATCCCATCGAACTGTTGGCAGCATTGTGTACATAGAAATTCAGATTACTCAATGTTCCTGTCAATTTGGACGGTAAAAAAACTGATATTGAGAGATAAAAATGCATATTCCTGGGCGTAGAAGCAATGGAATCGGGCGTTCTATTTTTTCATTTGAAAATACAAAAAAAATGCTACCTTTGAATTGTGAGATAAAGTATGCTTTGAGTTTGAACATTTCGAGTATTTTGCGGTTCAAAGTGTCAGTGGGTCAATTTCCCACCTTTATCGGCTTTTAGTTTGAATTTGAAGCATTTTGAAGCAAAAACAGTCGGGATGAAAAAGGTTTATTCTATTTGATTCTATCGTTATACTATTCATTCACTTCCCCATGGCAGGCTTGGGCAAGCCAGGAAATGTAAAAAAAAAACGTCATTTTCTGCTATTTTCGGAATTTTCTGAGCGATTTTGTGGATAAAATGCCAATGTAATTGACACCAAATGAAAGTATAGGAAAGAGGCAACATTTTTATTCCGTATCAATTTTCCGCCAAACCCCACTCCGTTTGATTAGTCACCCTTCGACGTACAAAATTCACACAAAACCGACAGAAAAAGCGATTTTTTGATACCTGGCCCTCATTTCCTATCAATCAAAACACCCATGAAAGTTGTATCTTCCGGCTATCCGAGAACACGATCCAACAAGATTCAGAGTGGTACATAATCGGGGTTCAGTGTAAAATGCAAGAAAGCACATTCTTCGTGTATTTCAAATGAGGCATTCTTCTGCCTAACCACTAGGAAACGGTCGAGTTTTCAGACACCCAAAACACGCATCTCAGTGCAACCTGGGACCCTGAACCTCTGGAGCAGATTTAGCCTCATTTGCAACAGGTCATTTTGAGGGAAGCAGAGATTTATAAAATACCGGGGACATTCGATAGAATCTGGAATATTGTCTAATAATTAGCGATAAACAACGATGAAAGTACCAATCATCTGAGATAGACACTCGGATAGACATCAGCGAAACTCACCAAGAAATCTTGAGATGTATCGAGTGATCTTTCTCTGTGAAAGTGTAGTTCCATAGAATTCATTAGATCTGTTTGGCTCGGATTCATAGTCGTTAATCCGAGATCAGGATCGGTGGATTAGGAGCGCTGCGATCGCTGTGCCCAAGTGTTAAAAACCTCGCCATAGCGATCGCAGCACCTTAAATCCGCTGACTCTAATATCGGATTAACGACTATGAATTCCAGCCTTGGTACTGTTCATAGTTTGATCTTCCAAAATCCTCGGTATTCCTGTTCGAAGTGGAAATACTACGTTTTAGTGTAGGCCCAGCTAGCCAAGTTTGCTTACACTTTTATAAACTTTTTATAAAAATTTCATGAGTTCACGAATTTCATTCTGCCACTTTGATATATTTAAAGAATGCAGTTTACGAAAAAACGCTGGGAGAAATTGTCAAAAGTTGGCTGAGATAATTCATTTATCAAGATTAGAATGTTTGTGCCATTTGAATTTTGCAAATTTGTTTTGGGCGGAGTCAGGAAGGTATACCGTGTATATTATATATACCTTTCTCTTACTATAATGCTAGTGTTATTGCCTCTCTTGCTACTGTTCATTCGGCTTGTGAATATTTTTGATAAGTCAGAGGCCCCTGAAACGCTTTTGTAGCTCAAAAATGATATTTGTAAAGTGATGGGTAGTGATCAATTGATGGTATTAAAAAGAGGTTTCTTATAAAGTTCAAGAGGATGACATTTTGTTGAACTAGTACCGCTGATAGTTATAACCACCCACCAGCCCCTCTAGCCACCCACTCATCAACCTGTCGGCCCTCAACCTATCCACCTACTGAATCTCCTGCGCCCTCATCCATAACCCACACGGCCACCTACTATATTTTAGTCATCCCAGCCCAGTCTATGAGCCAGATCACCCAGGACCATTTCAGAGCATTCTAGACCATGCCAAAACTTCCAGCTCATACCAGTTTGTTACATATCGTCCTAGACCATTCCAGACCATTCCAGATCGTTCCAGACCATCCCACACCGGACCAACTCGTCTTAGACCATTCAGTCCGTAACAGATCAAACTAGACTGTCGTAGACCATTCTAGACCATGTCAGGGCGTCCCGGGTTATTCAAGATTATTTCAGATTGTTTCAGACCATGCCAGAACTTCCAGATCGTCTCAGATCGTTCCAGACCACCCCAGTCAGTTCCAGATCGTCTTAGACCATTCTATACCGAACCAGACCATACCAGACCGTACCAGAACTACGGACTCTCTGTGATTTCTTCAAAATAGATAAAAAAATAAAATAGATTCTCGAAAAGAGAACAAACAACGAGTAAAGCCTCGTCACATTTCCAACGTGCCATTCACAAACTGAAGTCTCATACGATGATGAAAAATATTATTCATGAGCATTTTTCTCGCGATGACTTTTTCCATCGAATACTGAATGTAGAATTCTTTGTTTTTTTGGAAAATTCTGACATTTAGAGAACATTATTTGTAAACTTGAGACATAATTTGAGCCGATGAATCGGAAAAATAATTGGATAATCTTTCTACTCCTTTTCAAAAGTATCATAGTTTTTGATAAATACGAAAAAATTGGCATTGTAATTTGCGCGATTCTGTTCATAGCGATTTTTTAAACTCATTGTCAACTACAGTACAGTGACTACTACGCAAATAATCAATAATTCATGGATAACTAAGTTATGAAATATGTTTAAGGCGATGCGGTCACCGTGCACCGTGACCATGGGCCTTGAAAATACACCTTACATAAAAAGTTTGATGATTCAAAGTGTGAGACGAGTTGTCGGATACTTGTTTCTGTCCAGCTTGTATTCCTCAATCCGTCGCTTAGTCCAAATCACCAGAAAATCGGAGAAAAGTGGGAATAACTCGGCCGCGGGAACCTCCTAACCTATAATATACGCACATTTTCATTCCCAACTTTCTCCGATTCTATTGCAATTCGGGCTTAACGAAGAGCAGACAAATCTAAGTTAGATGATGACAAATATTTGTGCGCTCGTCGTTTAGCCCAAATTGCAACAGAATCGGAGGAAGTTGGGAATGATTTTCAGCCTGCGTGGTGACCGCATCGCCTTAAGGAGTTGACACAAAACAAAATTAGGAAATTCTTCTTGAACTATTCCCGCAGAAAAGACCTCTGATTTATCAACATCATATCATATTTGGATACTGCCTGAACCATTGAATAATTGCAACCAAGAGAATGTAAAATTAATAACGTGAAATACGGTTCAAAAAGCTATATACTCCGGGTCGATCGACAGCAGAACCTTTTCAAATTCCTCTCAATTTATCAAAAGCAATATGTCAAAGGGACGAAACACGACGCAAAAAATATCGGAATAACCAAGGGCCATTGAGTAAGGTTCAATTTCACCATCGAAGCAAAGTACCTACACACATCATACAAGACTCAAATGAAAACGCCCACGATGAGATGTCAACTTCATACATTGCATGGAAAACCCAGAGATGAAGTATTATGACACAATGTGTCGTTATACTATCGCTCTTTCACTAGAAAATTGTAGAGAGGGTTATTGGATCGATCGATCGGTCTCGGCGACTCTCACAAATTAATTCACGGAAATGAAACATGATACTACACATAGATGATCAAACTTCCCCCTGACGATTATTATACAATTGAGTACGATGATTTCTGAACGGAAGGCTCAAATCGATATGGGTATGGGTATATAAATGATCACGATGAAGTTACTTTAGCGTGAAAGCTTGATTCGGCGATGTTCATCATAATCAAATTCTCCCATCGTGCGTCAATTGACCGGCAATCTCATTATCTATCATGCTCAAATTCATCTATTAGAGGATAGGTGCTATGTTCATATGGCTTCCATTATGTTAATCTTTTGGTAGAATGGAGTGCAGGGTGGGTCCTGTGATGGCTCGATGATCGAATTATTAATCTTGACAGATTTTGTGGTAGATAGACATTTTCCATGGAAAGAGTCTGTCACTCTGTCATTCATTTACCATCTGGTGAATTCCGCGTGCGTGGAAATTTTATTGAATCTTTTGTTTTTTGGAGCCTCAGGAAGTGCAAATTGTTGCCAATTTTTCTCATTTTTTCAATTCTATTGAAACTTTATGAATGATACTTCAATCTTGCTGACATTTTCATTGTATGTATGTATCTTTTTCAGGTCTTTGAGGGATTTTAAACTTGGTTAGTATTTTCTCTGTCCACTTCTGAATGATTTATACATGTAGAGCTTTGTGAGTCGGATTCGAAGCTTGATGATCGTTTGAAAAATGAATTGGCTTCCGTGGACTAAACATCTTGAGAACAATATCTCACCTCATTCATATTTTTCTATGTCATTAATATTCTTTTTGAAAGATGTGGGGGATACTTCGCATGACGTCAGTAGAGGACCAAATGGATTTTCAAATGTCGGAAGAATGTTTATTCCTGGAGGTCATGATTATAATATATTTTATCGTATCTCTTCTATGTGACACGAACGTATTCCTGTCTGATATTAGGTTGGAGTAAATTGGAGTGCTCTAAGAAAAAATTGGGAGGAGGTGCATTGATACTATTTTTCTCGATCGAATTGGAATAGGCAAGGTGTGCCTAATTCGCCCCCACTCAAGATCTCAGAAGAGAAGTTACGTAGATCTTGCCGCTCATTTTTATCGTGTTTTTCTTGTTAGAATATGGTTGTAATGATTTAGAATGGCCATTGCGTTCCTCAAAACGAATATATCGTTTTAGCAACTTTCGACTTGTTTCTTCTCAGGTAAAAGGAATTACATGGAAGAAGTTTGGCTCAGCCAATTCCAATGTAATTCAGCTCATTCTTTTGTCATTGATTCAACTTTGAAATACTTTTTGCAGAATTGCAGAATCCAGTTTCTAACTGATTCACGAGCATATTACTGAATAGAGTGCGTTATGTCTAATTTGACCACATATCATTTTTCTGGATTTCTTCTTCGCCCCATGAAAATCCATCCATTCAACTCAGATATTACTCAGACAACGACACAATTCTGAAAGAGCATCGTCAGAGCCACTTTGGGCTTTCGAACAATGAAAACGGAGCTCTTTCGGAACCCTGTCGGAGTATCAAGATTTGACACCCATTGGCGACCTTTAACAACAATACTCCGGGGATTCTGGACGAGGACATTCCAACAATTCTAAAATTACTCTGAATGAGCTCTTAGTGAGTATCAACTTAATAGTTATTTCTGCATTCGTAAGAGTCTATAATAACTGTCACTCAATCGGTACTTTTAGAGCTCAGGGAGGATTCCGTTAATTTTTTTTGCACAAAAATGCCTACTCACCGAAATCTTCCGAACTTAATGAATATTTCCAACCCTGGTAGAAATGGTGAGCATTTTTTGGCCAATAACTGGCCAAATCGGATGGCCACTGGCCATAAATTGGCCAACTATGTAATACTTTTTTGGCCAGTTTTTGGCCAATGGGATTAAGCACGAATCTATTTCAGCGGCTCTTCGAATTGTTTCATAATGAATTTTGTCAATTGTATAAGCAATATCTATCTTTCCTGAAATTCTTAGCCGATGAGCACGTCAAGCTTCAATATATTATACAAATGAAATTGGAGATCTTGATAGATATTGTCTTTCGGAACTACCGGAATTACCAGGATTACAGCATGGTTTTATTATGAATATTTGCATGAAACTGTCAAGGACATCGATAAAATGAATGCGAGATGACGGTTCAAAAATTCTGGAAATGTTCATGAAGTAATCAGGAAATATGAGGATAGTATTCTAGGATATGGAATAGTGTTCACGAGAAAAAAATTTGACCAAAGAGTGTGATTAGCTCAGATACTCAAAATGTCAAACATAACCTCAACACCCGTAATGTTGGACAAGGTTGGCTCTTACCCTTTCGATGATCATATCTGGGCTTGGAGGGGTATTCGAAGACTCAAAAGGCAATTTTCTATATTGAGATAATGATGAAATCCATTAATCAAAAATCCTGAGGAGATGTTTATCAATGATTTCACGTTGATAATTCAATAATAATTACTGAAAATTATCAAACCAATCACCCTCAAAGATGAATTTTACCATTATCTCAACCCAAAAGTTGCCTTGGGACCCTACGAAAGCACAGATGTGTTCATCGATAGAGTAAGCGTCAACCTCAATTCTGGTATTTACGTGTATTCAGTGCTTTTTTGAGGTTATGTTTGACGATTTGAGTATATAAGCTATCAGAATGGCCAATTTACCACATAAATAAGATACATTTGTGGGTACTTTCATAAAATATGTAACTCCCCTGAAATATGTGACATGAGCTCTAAAATCACTAATTGGGGAATTCTCAAAAATTCATAAGCACATGTTAACCGTTCCCTTAAGAAACGAAATAGACGATTTATCTTTGAGTTATATATACCATTTTGAAACTTGATTGTCAATTCTTGAGGTTACGTTGGCAGAAATATGGCCAGAAATTGGCCATTTTTTGGCCATTTAAATCAGACCATTTTTAACCTCAGAAAACTGGCCAAGAATTGGCCATTTTTTGGCCATTTATATGAGACCATTTCTAACCTAAGAAAACTGGCCAAAAATTGGTCAGGTGGCCAAAAAAAATGCTCAGATTTCTACCAGGGCAAAGAGTACGAAGAATCCACAATACGTTTGGAGAAAAAAAATTATTCACCAGGGGGTTCCGACGATCCTTTATTGGACTCAGATCTTCACCACTCGGCTATTCTGATTCTTGTTGTTTGATAATGTTGAGAAATTGTATACAGGTTTTCGACACTCTATAAGTTATTATGCTGGAAAGGAATATACAAACCGAGTATCATCTTCTCAAATACTCGCGATACTATCCGATTACATCGAAATTTCTGGAATCAGGATGAAATATGTAAAATTTTACTAAAAATCATAACCTTAAATTTCATTGAGACAATCTTAAAATAGAATACAGATGTCCAGAGATAAATTGAGGAGCGGTGGATCTTCCCGGGTATAACTGAAAAGGGGAGTCCGGAGGGTCCGGGTCGCCAAATCTCACCCAACTTTTTTCACAGTCTTGTACCACCTGAAATATGAAGAATCCGGCGTAACTCCGCCATATAGACCTTCTGTTCAGAGTTACGGGAAAAAAACGTTAGCATTGCGAGTATATCCATACATATCACTTTTTAACATGGGCCAATATGAGCAATGCTAATGTTTTTGAATGTAGCTCTAAATAAGAAGACCATTTGACAGAGTTACTCTGGTTTCTTCATATTCTAGGTGGTGCAAGACTGTGAAAAAAGTCTGGTGAGCTTTGGTGACCCGCACTTCGTGGGTCCCCCTTGTGAGTTAGATTTAATTGGAACTGTTCTTCTTGATACTTGCTTCGGATTACATCACTTCATCAAAGTTTTTTTGATCCAATTTCACTGATAGAATCACCCGTAAAAAGAGAATTTTATTTCAAGAAAACCGACGGTGCTAAAAAAATTCACCGGTCTGTAGGGCTTCTAAGAAAGCTCCGAAAACATTCCTCTTTCAGTCCCGAATTACTCCCTAAGAAATTCTTCTATAACTCCCATAACCTTCTGCTGAGGTTCCTACCGATATAAAATTTCGCTACCTTAACGGAGCTCTTTCGGAGCTGGTCGGAACATGTAGTATATAGGACCTTTTCCAGAATCTTGTTGGATTCATTTTTGAATTGTGTCATTGTTTGGGTTATGAAAGGGTGTGAAAAACGCTGCAAAATTAACAAAGAAACGTCTCGGTTGAGCAGACGCATTTTATGGGGTCGATGGACATCACACATCAGCTCGGCTGATTATCGAAAACACTTGGATGGGTGGCCGCTCATCTAGGCCTAATAATCAACCCAGGCTCGCTGTCTCTTTCGATCGATTAGCTGACATTTACACCCCAACAATGTGAGTAGGAGGCACTATAGGATACAGTTCCTCGATGTTTATGTTTACGAAAAGTATACCAACACGAGTACGACAAAGGTATCAAACTCTACGGAACAGGTTTTTTTTCTTCCTTCAGCAGTTTATACCCTCGCTCCGTACGGACATGATTCCCGGACAAATGCGGAAAGAAATAGATTAGGATGAGGGGCTAGATCTCAAACATACCACTGTAGAAACACGAAACATTAAACCCACGAGATTCACCCCGGTTGATATGGTTGATTGGCCGAGAAGGGGGATTGTCGAACACACACAAACAAAAAACATTTCATTTGGACTCCGCGAGAAGCAGACCAGAGATATCCCGATCTCGCGAAAAATTCGTGCAATCTTATGAAAATAGGCTTTTTATACATGGGGATATCAACTCAAGGACACCATCTCGGAAATTTACAAAAAAATTGTCATTTACTCAAATTGAGACAGCTCAGTTCCGTCTCAGTGAAATCAGAAGTAATTCAGCTCATTTAGTTGGCCTTGGAGGAAATTCTTCAAACTACGCTGAGTTGCATTGAAAAAATTGAGATGGGCTACTGAAATAGCGAGAAAAAAAACAGTGGGGACAAATGAGATACACTCACCTTACTCAGTTTGATGTGATCATCCTCAGAAATGTAAAACAATACTGCGTTTTGAAAAGGCTACTTTGAATATTGGCCTTCGATGAGACGTTTTTTTTAAATACACATGAATTTTATGAATATTCATCTGAATCTATTTGTGCATTTATCCCAAGTTTTAGCCACTATGTGTGAAAAATGATTATCTTACAGGTTCATGAGGGAATGAATAAGGACTATTGTTATAGATTGAACGAATGATCGATCTCGAAAATCATCGCTATCAAAAAACTTCACTCAAATAAATCTGCATTGTTACCTTGCTCGGCTATCTCATTGGATTCGATTTATTACAGCATCGTTCATTTTTAGAAAATTTAGTTGTATGTCAATATTATAGTTTATGATCGAAACATTTTCTATAATACCATGACTCGTTTAATCATTTGAATCCTGATGTCAAAAAGTGTAAGATATAATAAATAAGTGAAATCCGACAAGCCCTTGGAGCCAATCATAATCTTAGTACTTTACAACAATAAACTTATTGCTTTATCGCTGCTTTAAAAAGTGTCCGTCTTATAGTTTGCACGAGTTAAATATTTCTCAGAGAATTTACAATTTTTTTGAGCACAAGAGTCCGATCATCAGTTGAGGATGAATTGGTGCCACATCAATTTTTCACAGTGTAATTTGGGGACAAAGCTTTTTTTATTCTGAACAAACTTAAACTCTTCTACAAGATTTTTTGTGATTCGTTATACAGAAAACAGACAAATCTCTTCTTTCCAGGATATTGTAACTTTTTGAAACTTTTTATTTGATTATGGATGATCAAAGCAAATACAGTAATGTGAGTTATATAAAACTGATTATAGTGAATTGTGTCTCTTAGTTTGGAAATTTGACGTAAGACTTGTTTGTTTTCCTCTATCAATACCGCAAAGCTATAAGGAGATGACACATGTCTTGCAGCACCAGCAACAAACTTTTCTGAGCACATTTTCCATGAATTTTTACCTAAAACTGCTTTCTCGTCGACTTCTATGACAGATTTCTTTATCAGTGTCGAATGATTGGTCACGTGAGTTCGAATTTACATACGAGTAGTTCCACGCGAAAGCGACCCACGAAAAAGGGTCATGTCTCAGATTCTTTTGATAACATTCTTATTCGATTCTATGGTACAAAATATGAACTAAAAACTACCTATGGGATCCCAAAAAAATTTTTTGGCCCCATGGCGAGAATTTTCGAAAATGAAGTAAAATACATTTTCTTAAAATTCTAGCAGCTTTTTTGCACTAAAATGCAAATAAGTCGAGTTTGCTCCCAGATAAAGATATGCGGTTTGCAGCATTCAAAAGGTCTTTTAAAAACCTATCGAAATCGCTATTGAAAAGTTGTTTTCGAGTTTATGGGCAGCCTGTACGAGCAAAAGTGTGAAAATCACTAAACAGTGAATTTCTCAGTTGCCTATTTTTTTTAATTTTTGAAAATCACATATTTGATGTAAAATTTTGTGTTCTTTCAGAAAAAAGTGGTCTCAATTTCCTTTTCCGACGTCTAAGGCCTGTTTCTTCAAATTTTCGCAAACCTATTTTTTAGGCAGTTTGGAATTGTCTGTTTACTGCGCATGCGCAGGAATTTGGACTGTTAGAACCAATCCCATTGGAAAGCCAAGAAAATTTCCTTCAAAATGATCACTTGACAAAGTCAATTTCATCAATTTGGCTCGGAGCTACAACGTTTGAAAGACCACCGAATCTCGATAACCAACAAGAGGTGGATCGGAGACACCGCGACAATAGTAGGAAAATCCGGGCACGATCTCTGGCCCGATGTATCGTTTGCCTATTGACACACTCGATCTGAAGCTTCATCTTTTGTAGGCTGTAACTCCGAGCCAAATTGATGAAATTGACTTTGCCAAGTGGTCATTTTGAAGGAAATTTTCTTGGCTTCCCAATAAAATTGGTTCTAACAGTCCAAATTTCTGCGCATGCGCAGTAAACTGACAATTCCAAACTGCCTAAAAAATAGGTTTGCGAAAATTTGAAGAAACAGGCCTTAGACGTCGGAAAAGGAAATTGGGACCACTTTTTTCTGAAAGAACACAAAATTTTACATCAAATATGTGGTTTTCAAGAATTAAAAAAAAATAGGCAACTGAGAAATTCACTGTTTAGTGATTTTCACACTTTTGCTTGTACAGGCTGCCCATAAACTCAAAAACAACTTTTCAATAGCGAATTTGATAGGTTTTTGAAAGACCTTTTGAATGCCGCAAACCGCATATCTTTATCTGGGAGCAAACTCGACTTATTCGCATTTTAGTGCAAAAAAGTTGCTAGAATTTTAAGAAAATGTATTTTACTTCATTTTCGAAAATTCTCGCCATGGGGCCAAAAAATTTTTTTAGGACCCCATAGGCAGTGAAAAGTTCATTTTTTGTACCATAGAATCGAATAAAAATGTTAACAAAAGGATCTGAGACATGACCCTTTTTCGTGGGTCGCTTTCGCGTGGAACTACTCATACACAGATACAGATAATTAGATTAATTGGCGTAGATGAGCAAAAGTCAATAAACACAAAATAGTGTAAACAATTTTGACCTTGTCATATCGATTCCGGAATTCTAATCTTTGATAAACGACATCTAATTATATCAATTTGTCTAAATTTTTTTTACCACCAATCTGGAAGAGTTAATCATATTTCAAAGCGCAAGCTCATCTATTTGAGAAGATATCTTTGGAAATACATCAGCTGACTCTTGAATGTGATTCAACATTATTTTCGCAAACACTTGCTGCAGTGATTTTTACGTCACTTGTTTTCGAGCTTATGAAATGAATTATAAGATACAAAGAAAATGGAAAAATGGGTTGGATCATGTTGGATATAAGGTCTGCAAGACCGTATTTTGGAATATCTGAATACTTTGACCATTAAGCATGAGTATTCAAACCTCTAGACGAAGTCATTAATTTGAATCGGCATCTGGATTTTTTAATTTTCTCGTGCATGATTCGCCTTTGTTGCAATTTAAAAACACCTCTATTCAGTTCAAAAATTCTTCGAAATAGCGTCTCATTTTTATAACTTGTGAGGGCAATTAACTATAAAAATCGATTGTAATACTTGAAAATCCCATCAAAATTCACGGTCCTTCCCATTATTGCGAGAGATATGTGCAATCCTTTGCGGAGCACACACCAATTGAGCAAAACTTGGCAAATGAGAGGTTCCTTTAGTTGGGAAATTGGAATGAGTTGATTTCATTCACAAAATCTACATATTCTTTCAACAGATTTCCTATTGTATGCTTGTTTTACAAAATGAATTTCTTTTAACTTTCTAGAGTTAAAATTTTTCTGAATCGTGGTGGTATCAGTAACGTATGACGCATTTGTTTTTACAGATAGTGCAATTTGAAAAGTTTTTTGATCGAGCTTTTTCGTGCGCGAATGAGAATTAAATTACTACACTACGATCTCCAAAACAATCGATAAAAAATAGACGAGTTACGGACGTAGAAGAGGAAAGTCAGAGAAGTATTTTCTATTTCTTTTTAGATAATCTATTCCCTCTAGAAAATAAAGGTAGAGATGCACAGTTAAAGAGATTAGGATTTGCAGCTATTTGATTAAAAGTAGTCTGTGAAAGTGAAGCACCTGTGGGCTTTGATTCTAGCCTTGACTCCAAGCTCTTTCATGCGCTTTCATCAGCTTTTTTCTTTGCCATTTCCGGTCGATGCTTGTCAACTCTACTCATCGTGAGTTTTGAGCTCGATGTTGTCTTACAGAAAATCTTTGGATAATCACACTTCACTCAAAATCATCAAGATCTTACGGAGATTTTGTAATTTATCTGAAAAATTTTGTGGTTCATTAGTGATAAAGTATATGGAAACTTTCGAGGAAAGAATATGGCAGTATTCTGAGTCGAAATCTCAAACAAAATATCGTCAAATTTTGAAAGTTCATATTGCAATAAAGTTTGCACAATGGAGTTGAACGTTGGTTCGTATTGTGGTGAACATTTTTGGATCCTGTTGTGAAAATCTCCCGATTTAATATTGCACAGCTGCTAAATCGATTGACTTAGCAGTTCACTTGAATTTGGCTAAAAACTCTGCCTATTATCGATTCTCTTTAGGAGAATTATCACAGCTCAGAAAAGACTCTGGTCAAGATATGTCTTGCATTTGGAAAGTGATGAGAGAGTCTATTTATTATGGTCCAAAGCATTCATTTTTGTGTTCAGGATTGTACGGGGAATCCTGTAAGAATCTCTGTTGAAATTTTACGTATTGGAGATCCAGTGGCCAAAGATATTATTTGCGCTGAAAGAAGGTGGGTTATAGATGATGACAAGGTACGATCTCGAGGTATGATATATGAGAAGAAAAATAGTCTTGAGAGATACGCACGTATGCTTTCGAGAACAAGGAGAAAACAGATAGAAAAATAAATAAAGCTAATAAAAAAAATAATTTTGCTTTCAAGGGAGATTTCAGAAACATTGCGTCATTTGATTGGACCTTCTGGGGATTGATTGTAATTCTTCAAATGCTTTCACAAAAATCTGAGTTGATAATCAATCTTTCCTTCAATCTTCCCAAACATGAATTCACATGCAGGTCCACACGCCAATCGAACAAGACCTACCGTCAACCCGGGTAACTTTGGAACAGACCATGAAAGAGTGGTTATCACGTACAGTTGGCTGGGCAGATGATCCTGAGGCATTAATATCGTTCTCCTCCATTTGGGACATGCATGAGCAATGTCTTGCATTGTCGCGAGGGTCTCCATCAGCCGTTTATAAGCTGACATTTTTAAAAGTACGTTTTCAATCCAACAAACTTTCTCTGGGAAAAAGTGGTATGATTCCGACTTTAGCAGGTCGAATCCAAGATAGCTGAGCTAGATTTTACTTGTCTGTACACATATCTGGATGAATCCATTGTTACATTGGAGTATTTCCACGAAGTTTCAATTTTGTAGAGTAAAAACTGACGAGTATGTATTTTTTTCAGAAACCGGGGTAACTTTGGAACACTTGTTCATGTACTCTCAATCATTTCCCAAGATTCATATCATCCTCGAATTCTACATACTTGAGTAGCCGTTGACGAGAGCTTCAAAATGAGCCAAACAACGTCTCATTTCGACCCATGGAAGCTGAGTTATGGCAGTTTTTGTCAGAAACCGACTGTGAAGGTATTTTCCTCCTCGAGAGGTAGCCTTGGCGAGGGCAGTGCGGTATGCTCAAGGTATCTATGCTCGATTATAGTAGTTAAATTCAACCAAATGGACTTTTATAATAGGTCAATGGAAAGCTAAGACACTCAGCTTTCGATTACTGATGGTGAAAATCGATCGCGTAACCTATAATCACAATCCCTGTTCCAAAGTTACCCGAGTCAGTGCCTAACTTTGGAACACGAATTTTGGCGCTCATTGCTCCAACCAGAGATTTCCAAATGGACCTTATAAGCCTTGCAATCGAAAGGTTTCACCTTTATAGTTTCACTATGATCTTTCGATTGACCACAGAAACAATGCAGTTCTGATGTAAGACGTACAAGTTTCGCGATTTTTGTTCCAAAGTTACCCCGCTTGACGGTAATAGGTTCCTCTTCATCTTCTGTCATTAGAGATCAATCAATAAATCAAACTACACCCCATTGCTCTGCGACGATATAGCAGATCTTTCAAGGTTAATCAATATACCGCTACACGAAGAGACTTTTCATCCCCAGATTATTCTTTCAATAATTATTGTCTTTGAACATGAGAGCGTGTCACGCATGAGAGGGAGAAAGGATCAACGACATTTCATTTAGCTTTATATACTGTCACGCACGCAGACTCCACATTTTACGATACGAGCTTGCCCCAGCCAGTTTTTTTCTCTCTTTTCATATATCCTCGATTGTCTCGTGAATATAATACATCCAAAGTGCGTCTACTCGTCCGAAACATGAGCTTTTGCGTGCGAACTCGAATAAAAGAGTATGTACATACACCTAAGGGTCATCACATTTTCTTTCTTTTCTTTCAGCTGAATGTCACTCTCATATTCATGGGCTATTTATTTGACTCTGTTAACGAGAATGTTTCGGAGAACTATGATGGTGATGACCCCTGAGTGAAAAATATCAATGTTTCCATCAAGTACAACCACCCCTAATATATTTGAGGATATATAAATATGCTTCTGAATAATTTATTGGAGGAAAGAGAGTGCTGAGTTGGATAAAATTGAGATATTTATAGGATATATTTGGTCAATTTCGAATGAGGATTGAGTTTCAACTGAAAATTGTAAAAAAGATAGCGAGCCCGTACTTATACTTATTTAATCCGTATGGTCGGCACATCAGCTCAAAATGACCCCAGACAACTTGCCAACATTACTATGTTAAAATCTCCAAAATTTGTCCGCCACGCGTAATCTACTTTTAGTTTTTAGACCCCAACTATTGGGTGGTGCAAGAGTGATAGCCACTGCACCGTTAAGTGAAGTTGCTGAGTAACAGTCACTCAAAATAGACAACATTTCGGCTAAGGTTATTTTGATGCAAAAATTGCTTATTCTGATCGAATATATCTACATCATGCACCGAGTTGCGGGAAACGCATTTTCTTCACGAAACGAGCACTGGACGTCGGCGAAGCTGACGGGTTTCCCGCACGAAGTACACAAGATATTTTATCGCCTGACCATACGGGAAACAGTGTTCATATCCGTCTGCGTCAACCGACGGAAACACGATGTTTTCGTGCGAAAGGCGATAAAAATGTTTTCACTGCGCGCTTTTTTGGGAATTTCTGGAGCGAAATTCTTCAGTAACTAGCACTTTTTATGAGTGCACATCAACTATAACTCAAGAAAATTTTCAAGACAAAATATTGCGTGAACTCCGAGAACTATCGAATTTTTTACTTGGGCCATTCTGACCCCGCAAGTTTGTCAAGTATAATCGGCTAGGGGTGTGCCAAGCCTCAAAAATGATTCGACAAGTTTTTAGTAGTAATCTATGGCACAGCACAAATATTATGAGTTTGTTGTAAAAATTACCAGTTTTTTTTTGTTATCTATTTCGTGCAGATCTATCCTGATGAAGTACATTCGAGACCATGTATCTCATCATATTCAACCCAGAATCAATAAAATACACCTGATGTATAGCGGTACAAATAATAATCCACATTTTACAGTCATTCGTGCATCATAGCCTGTCATTCCAACTTAAAGAAGAGTACTATTTTGTCCTACCAATACATTCTCAAATATCTCAATCTCTCGACAACAAGTTAACTTCGTAGAAAAATAAAGTAACCGAAAATCGAATTGGTGGCCAAGTCTTGGCAAACCACCCAGTAGTGATGTAAGATCAGCAAGAAATTGGACGATAAACAAGGCAAGGCAGGGTCAATAAAATCAGGCGTTACGAATTGCTCTCAACTTGGTCTATAAGCAATGGCACTAGTGCAGTTAGATTCAATTTTTTTCCTTTTCGGGGATTCCCACGGTGTGTCGAGGAGTTTTACAGTGAGTTTCGGTGCCAAGAAAAAGCCGCTCAGCATCCGAATACTCTTCTGGCATCGTAACGTTGCCATAGATTACGTCGACCGATTAAAAATCCACGGAGCAAGACAGCACCCTAATATATGAGTTTTTCACAAGCATACAACGGGATATCGTATTTTGTTCGCAACTTTTGGGGAGTACGTATATAAGGGACACGCTGAGTATTGAATTATTATATCCGAGTTCAGTTGCTGCTTGCACTATATATTATTGTCGAACTTTAAAAGTTTTGAGAGCTATGCCTGAGAATTTTTGCTTGTACTGTGAATGCTGAACTATTACTTTTTATTGATAGGCGTACTTCATATTTTGACATAAATCTATAAGGTGATACAAGATTTTCTGGGGAAGTAAGAATAAGTTGATGAATATTGTTGTTGTGCTGATAGATTTATGCAAGGAGTGCAAAATTTTGCAACTTAAGTTGACTATTCAACTTAATAAGTCAACTTAAGTTGACTACTATTCAGTTTTCCAAGTTCTTTTGTAAAGAAACTGAGCTTTGACAAGGAATTATTCTCGTAATGTATTAGAAAAAATATTTTTCTGCAAAAAAAAAGGATCGATACAGATAAATTCCGTTAACATACATTCGACTTTGACTGACCATTCATCATTCTATTGCAAATAATCAAAGTATGATAAGTTGAATCATTCATTCATCTCATCAGATAGATATGAAGAATACGCTATTTATTTGACATCTATATGTTGTTTTGCCATTTTTTGTGAGGATCTGAATTGTGAATCCTACGACAATAATGCTTTGAAAATCTGTTTACTGTGCAAAGTTATAGAATGCAAGTTGATGAAATTCGGCGCAAATGTCAAGAATAGGGAATCGGTTCTTCTTATCAAAGCAATACAATGAAAATCAATGCAGCGAAAGCTGAGCGAAGGAAAAAGAGTGCTCTGAAGATTTTATCAACGTACTTCGATAAATGGCACGCACATTCGAATTTGAAATATACATCCATGAGATATTAGGAATAGTGAATGAGATTCTCATAATACTGCGTAGATATTTCACTTGGAAAATATTTGTGTCAAGCAAATAAATCACAATCTCTTCTACTATCTATTTGAACTCATAACGTCCTTCTGTACATACCTATTGCTCAATGGGAAAATAACCAAAATATTTCATGAATTAAAATCACTACTACGCAATCTGAATTGTTTGAATGATAGTTGTCTGGGTCGTGTGATGTATTCCCCAGTGATGCGTTGGCTAATTTTAATTTTGTAAGTTCACATTTAAAGAAAAGGAACATGTCTTTGGAGTGGGATGTTGAATGACGATAAAAATAATTAATCGACTTTGGTTGATTCAGTGACTCTATAAATCATTCTCACATGGCTCTTTTCTAGACCAAATTTTTCACAGTATTCTACATATTAGGGTATCCGGTATTCCCCAATATTTTTTTATAGACTTCTTCACCCACTAGAGGGCCTCTCTATACCCAGAAATAAAATTAAAAACTTCGAGTAGAGGCAAACAAAATTCCAACCCTGAAGCCAAATTTTTCCCTCATTTATTGGCTTTTCCTGCGCATACTCGATGCTTCAATTGGCGTCCCAACAATTCCTCGAACGACCTTCAATGCTTCTGAAAATATTTTCAATCGATAGCTGACAAATTTTTCTTCCAGAAGACGACCCCCCCCCCCCCCGATCAAGTCGACTTGATGCACCCCAACCAGAGTCGTGGTTGGTTTCAAAAAATGAAAGAGCTCAAGGTATCAAATCTGTGTATCAAACATTGCTTGTCTACCATCTCCGAGCTCACGAATTTGAGTCCTTAGGCTCTTTCACTTCTGGAAACTAGTCACAGCTCTGCATCAAGTCGACTTCAACATGAGGTTATTTTGAAGGAAATTTTTTCATATCGATTAAAAATGCTATTAGAGGCGTTTAACCGTGCAAATGAACAGGAAAAGCTAATAACTGAAAGGGAAATTTTGCTTAGAAATCACTAACAATGGCTCTTAAAGCAGGGTTAGAAATTTTTTTGCCTTCTCACGAAGTATTTGCTATTTCTGGTCATAAAGAGGCCCTCAAGAGGGTGGAAAAGTCTGTAAAAAATTATTAGGGAATAACCGAGACCCTCGGATTATTTGTAATTTTTCGAGCAGAAGGAACTATTCGAATTGGGACTAAATTGAGTTATCATTAGAAATACAACCATGGATTTTTATCTGAGAAGACAGTGAGCAAGGAATTTCTGATCAATCCTCACATCGTTTTATAATTTGAAATTGAAATACCTCGACGTCAATTTTATTTGCTTTGCTTGATTTTTAGTGGATATTGCACATTTTTATTCTTTAGCCAGAATAAATTGTAAAATGAACAATGTTTGTCAAGACTGACGTAACAGCAACAAATTTAAGTGTTGTCATTAATAATAATTAGAAGCATAAGTGAGATGGAATTTTCATTCTGGTACTTCATAGAGCACGAATAAATTTCGATCATCTTTATCTGATTACCACAACATGATAAATAATAGTGCATGACTAGGCCGCACTAGGAGAAATCAAAGTGAATACTTGGAATTTACCAGCTATCTCACTGAATAAGTACCAAAAATTCACCTCGATTTCCGTCCGCTTGCCATGCGTACATGTCACCTATTCGGTGGGGTTGGACTCTGGAGCTAAGATATTGACAGGAAGAGTAAGCCAAATTAACGGTGGATATACTTTACTTTATTACAACTACATGCTGGCCGACAGAGCCTCCGGCCAGCTTGAGGTCACAACAGGCACTGAAATCATACGCCGCGTGGGGAAACGTGGCGTTCTCTCCAAAAAACCAGCTCACTTCATTTTCCATTCTACAGCGCCGATTATATTATCTATCAAGGTTTTTCTATGATAACGACACAGCGCTATGCTGTTCTATTCTCGACGTTCTATTGAAGCATATTGACGGCTGTCTTATATTCATTACGGAAAACTCTGAGCGCGCGGCTACGCGTACTGTACTCTTGCTATGCGCTATGTATATTCTACGTGAGGATATTATATGTAGGGAATAGTATGTATATGTATATAAGGTAGATTGGGTCTAGAGGACATACACGCTGCTAGGAATTGCCAAGAAAATTTTGACAACATCCGTGTAAATAGTACAAGGAAAGTTGTAAACTGGAATGGGGTTTACATATCTTGAGTATAAGTTACACTTTGGAAATAGTACTGTTAGAAGCTGTGTGGCTCAAAGAAGCGGTGATGCGGAAAATCATTTAGAATCAACTGATCAACAAAATTTGGAGGGAATTTCGAAGGTTGTCCACGATCAATGAAACAATTTTACAATGACGGGGCTCGGAATTCCGCTTGCGGGAAACCTCGTCAATGGGAATGAAAATAAATTCACTCCCGCGTCTCGCTGGGCGGAGACGAGATAGTTGAGGGTTGAGCAGTCTTGTTTTGTTGAGTGGAGGCCTCGGCTTTCAACGCTCCGAGCAGCGCCAAGCGTTTGGCCTGTTGAAGTCCGTAGAGGTCTCGTCGGTGCTCCTCTTCGGAGCGGGGTACGTAGGTTTTGGAACGTCTCTGTCGTTGACTGGGACGGTCCATCCGTCCGGTCAAGGTGCGTGGGCGTCCTCACGACGTCGTTGGATTAGGGACGGGGTTAGGCACTCGAATAATTCTCACAGTTTCAAGATACAATTGCGACTCGGTACTCGAGGTGCGAAACACAAACACTATGCACACTTGGTCACTCATGCCACCGGGGCAACTTGGTACGGTCGCGGCGGGGCACGTTGAGTCGGGTTCGTCGAGGCCACGGCTGGGCCGAGTGTCGTGGAGACAGCGTCGCGACGGCGAGCTGGAGAAGACTGATGATGATGATGTTCGGGAGCGTGGTCTTATATACCCGCGTTCTACCTATGTTCGTACGCTCGGGAAGCGTACGATCCTATGCCTCGTATACTACGTACGCTGCTGAAGCGTACGTTCGTATAGAGATTGATCATTCGTACGTCCCGGAGACGTACGAATTTCAATGATTCGAAAATCGTACGGTTGAAAGGCGTACGTATATTTGCATCTACCTGATTTATGAGTATCGTAGCGTACGCCTGAGAGGCGTACGAACTCTGATTGCCTGTTTGACTATACGGAACGTACGTTGGAGAAGCGTACGTATAGAATCTGGAAGTGATATTCATCGTACGCTCCAGAGGCGTACGGAATATCCTGAAAGATCTTATGATTATTGCTTTTTGCCGAACCGTACGCTTGAGAGGCGTACGAAAATGAGTTGATCTGATTTATGATTCGAAGGGTATCCGAACGTACGCCTAAGCGGCGTACGAAAATGAGCTGATTGATTTGTGGCTTAAAATGCGCTGAATCGTACGCTTGGATAACGTACGATTTGGGCGCGTCAATTGCGTATGCGAGTGATTCGCTGGCTCGTGTGCAAAAAATTACATATTCGCGGGGATACAGAATATTAATGCGGGAGTATGCTCGCGTCAACAATGTATATCCTCATCGATATAGAAGATTTCGCATGATCACATAAAAAATGATCCTCACCAAAGAAGCTCGAAAATCCTTGAGATATAATTGGTTGTTTGATGAGTTGATTTTGAAATATCTTGTGTCAAAACAGGTGGGTTTTAATCATCGGTTAATTTAAAAACCTTATCAGGGAGACGGTGATTTATGCAACAACTACTATCAATTAAGTAAAGTTTTGCAATTCATTTGGATAAACGAGACACACCTTTCGAGAGGTAGGGTATATAGTGCGGCTCAAATCCATGACAGAAAGATATCCGTTCATTTCATTGATGTCTCATATACGATAGGGATTCGAATTTAATCTTCTTTGAGAGTAATTAGGGCTAGAAATCGAAATTCACGATATCATGTTCGCGAAAACCGGAACACTTTTCTCTTAATCATTTCATGACTTACATGTCTGATGGCATGACTTTTAGTGTATGGTATCATCATTAATAAAGACTTTCACTCACATTTGTAGAATCTACCTCCGTGCCACGCTTTATTCATAATCATACGGATTCTATAGGTTACTAAGGTTAATTGGCCTCTTATCGTGTAGTAATTCATTCCCCGTTAAATGTTTTACAATATTGCTGGATTACATCACGTATAATGTTGTTATATCATGTGATATTCCGTAGCCTTCAAATTTGATGATTCAACCTCAGGGCATGTGTCTTTTCCTGGACTGTATATATATCTACTCTATCTTATGTCACGTACCTCGGTTCTTCTTTGATAGTATACCTAACTAGAACTCAACACGCGCGCAAGCGCGCTGATGGTTCAGAGTTGATGTGCGTTGAAAAGTGAAGTGAAGTTATCGAGAGAATATTAGTAGATTTTGTCGTCCTTGAGCTTTAATATGATGAAAAATCACGGAACATGATCTATAATAATAATGCACCTGATAGTTGCTTCATACACTATCACGTGCATTATTATTATAGATCATATATGTTCTGTAATTATCATAATCTTGACCTGCTAATCAAGTAGAAACTTACATCCAAAAGATGAGAAATCAAGTAATTTTCTTCAATAACTTATAACCGGAGGAATCGCTAGATGTTTTCTGTGGACTTGCTTTGTTTCTTTGGATTTGTTATACGATGTTTTCCCTCTCGAGTGAGCATTTTTTACTCGATTCATCTTTTTACCTGGAGAGGTCGTAGCAAATTAAGTGAAGTTCCAATAAGTAACCGTCGTCGTTGATTAATCTTTGAAGGCAGATATTGGACGCCCAGGAATAGATATTTAAGGAGCAGATCGATTACTCGATATCTAATTGGAAGATTATTCTCATCTCTCTTTCCATATTCGATCTTCTGCTCCAGTGCTATGTCAATTTTCATAGGCTCCTCCTATGACTGCAAGTGACGGCACCGGGAGCAAATTTGATCGGTCAAAGATCGTATCCTTGTTCAAATTAATTGAGGCTGGGAATTTTTTGCGTACAGTCGATTGCGTATACCTAGCAAAAGCGCTGTACACTTCGCATACTTAGGTGGAAACAGCCATAAGATTCCGCTCCCCATTTAATTTGAAATCAAGCAACTTTCCCCGAGGGCCACAATTACATTCTCCTTGAAAATGGAGTGCCTAAGGAATATATAACAGAGATCAATACTTATAAACATAGATGCCATGAAATTCGAAAAATCATCGAGCAAAAGATGAATTAAGGTAGCTTATTCGAGACTCAGTAATCAACTTTTGGATACGATGCCCCACGCCCTGTGTACTCTTGCATTCGGATCAAGAATGGATTCAGATCAAATCTCACCGGTTTCACCGTTCATTATGAAACATTCGCTTTATTATAACAATACAGTACTCCCGCGTTATTACGGACTCGGTTAATACGAATTTCTCGTTAATACGAAGCCATATCTCGGTTCCTCCAACGTTGAGTTCATGTATTTCTCTCGTTATTACGAAGTCCCTCGTTATAACGAACCAAAAACTTGGGCCCCCAACTCCGTAGTACTGTATCATATTAGGATGAGAAAGAATTTCAAACGCATATGTGTTGTCCTGAGCTCTCGATGTCTTCATCGACTTCGAGTTTGGTTATATTTACTCTCGCTCAAGCTCTGGTGGTTGTGACACTTTGATTCCAAATTTGAAGCGCGCATGCATATTCATCTTTGCGAGAGACGGCGTATTTTCAAAATCCGAAATGTAGCCAAATTGCGACACAGATCACTTTTATAAACTCCGGATATTGATGAGAGGAATCAGAACAGAAGTAAACCTGAACCTCAAATTCCTGTCTTCACACAACAAAAACATAAAAATCAAAACATATACCAAAAGATGAATTGACACACACATTCATTGGATGCTTATTTTCACACATTTTCACACAAAGATCAGATATCGAAAATTTCGAGATACGCCAACTTCTCGATTAGCCTGCGGATTAATAGGAGAGATGATTTTTTTAAACCTGTTTGGGTCGGACCTCCGTATAATAGCGTACAAGGCACATGCGTGGGGTCATTTAGACCCCACGCAGAAAATCATAATTTATTTTAATGCAAAAATCGATTCGAATTTCAAACGTATATATTGAAATCAGCATCTCACAAAATGTATCGAATAAATTTTGTTTCATTTTAGAAGGACCTTAAATTGGAAATTTTTTGACCCAATGTTAGTAAAATGCGCTTGTAATTTTACTTGTGAGACAACTCACTAGCAATTGTAGATATTTTTGATATCTATCAAATAAAGAAGAATCATCTATTTGCGAAGTTAAAGTGACCTTTTTTAAAATTTAATTAGTGCCATCATAAAGGTGATAGGTGTCACTATGTAGATACTTCATGCAAGATTATTTAGCAGCGAATTCGGATAAACCGGTCCACAAGTAGTTCAACT
The DNA here is from genome assembly GCA_029851415.1 of Eretmocerus hayati. Taxonomy (NCBI): domain Eukaryota; kingdom Metazoa; phylum Arthropoda; class Insecta; order Hymenoptera; family Aphelinidae; genus Eretmocerus; species Eretmocerus hayati. The sequence goes on from CM056744.1 coordinate 97,695,802, forward strand.
GTGATTTTGACCCGATCCACTGAGCCAGTATTGGCCAGCATTTCGTCAATTGATTGAAGTGCGGAGCAGAATAGGCGGGATTTGAAGAAGCCAGTGTTACCTTGGGTCACCTCTATGTCATTTTCTCTGACGCAAACAGGGTACAGGGACTAAAAAAAGGTAAGTCACGGATCTCATAGGGTCCGGATGACCCCAACTAATTTTTGCTCAGCAATGAAGCGTTTTCACTCGCTGACTCACACAATACGCTGGTGCAGGGTCTCGCAAACCAACTAAGGTCCCATAGAAAGCACTTTATTCGAACTCGGGGTCTTTTGGACCCTCACAAGGAGTCATATTCTCACCGAAACTTTGATAAAAATTAAATTGTCAATCTTCCTACATTTTTCTTGAATGAACACTGCGTCACAAAATGTTGAGGACTGTCTCGTGTGTTTTTTCAATATAATAATAGAATTTCCCGAAAAACTTTCCGAATGAGCCGTTTTATCCGCGAATACCGGAGTTTGCTTGTGTCATGATTCCTTGGCATTGCAAGGGTTCACACGTGTACTATTCCGACAATTTCCTTCGAAAGCATCGAATAATTGTCTCAGAACAGATTGAGATTCCTTGAGAGAGGCCTCGTGTGCAACCTACGCGCCTATCGGTCTTGACAACTATGTGAGCCCTGAATGCTCTGTATTGTGGAATGGATATGCTTGAGGCACGCTACAGCGAGTAAAGGGACAGCTCCAGATTCTGCGGGACATAGACATCATGCTCAAGATGCAGAAGGGCTAATTAAGGATGAGAGGTCGACATAGTGTATGCACAGTACAGTTGAATGAAGATGATCATTTTAGAGGACACTTGTGATTTTATTGTATCATTGATAACTGTATAACCTATCAAGTGATTCATTAGCCATTATGAATTCATCTTGCTGTTAAAAATATGAACGAGGATTACTGAGAAGCATTGCTTTTTTTCTGGCCAAAGGCTCACAATAAGATACTAAAATTTTCAATTCTGAAAGATAATGGAGAGAAATAAATGAATGATTAATGAGATGATCAAAATCTATCTCATTAATAAATGGACGATTTATCTCCTTCCGATTCCTTGTGGATTTTGGACTTCAATGCTTTTATGAATTTTTTTCATGCATCATTCGATTCCGAGGAAATTTCATATGTAGATCCGTTAAAAGTCAGACTTGGCTAGACCGTCACGTTTGTGTGACAAATTTTTTGTTTTTGCATTACCGGCTCGATTACCGGGTCGAAAATCACAAGTATTCGTCACTATTTCTTTTTTTTTGTGTAACGATAAGTACTTTCCATCAAACAAAATGAAATAAGTTTGCCATCTTTGTTAGAACTTTTCTTAAAAATTTGATAAAACATGCTTCTTTCATAATTTCCGACCAAATTACAAGAAATTTTATTGAGGGTTATTTTGTTGGACTTGGTTATCATCTTTTTGAATACAGTTTCTCTATGTGCGATGGAGCTCTATTCTTGATATCTGAAATTTGGATACAATCTTTCATAAAATCTTTGAAGTATTTCATTTCAGTGAATAACGGTCAAAATTTGACGTGAAAATTGAAATAAAATCCAGATCGAGCTTGCAGTACTAACAAAAATTTGAGAAACGTCTACAGATACATGTCAAGCACGAAGGCGTAACCATCGCCATTAGTATCACCAAATTGGGTGCTTTGACTTCTCTATATGCCATTTCAAGCCAGTGATCATAATTCGAGTACAGGCCAACGACGAGGCTGATGTTTCCGGTTCGTCACATGCTCGAACAAGCACTCAGCATCTTATCGTCACTATGCAAGCTTCTCGCCTCGGGAATTTGCTCATTCTCATCATGACCTTATTGTTATCAATGAATTGTCTAATGTGTTCCTATATAATCCTGCCCTTCAGAATATTCTCTCATAAATACACGATATAATACGCTCCAATTGTGTAACCGAATGCCTATATTAGTTCACATCACAATATATCAATCTATTATGTGCATTTTTTCCTTGCGGGAGTCAAACGCATGCCAGTTTCGATATCAAAAAGCTTATAACTCACATATAAATCAATCACTTTAGTATGAATCTGTAGCAAACTACAGAATTGTACGCTCTAGAATGCAAGTAATGAGTATGCTCAAAACATGATGGATCGCTTTTCTCGATATCGATGATTACACTATCGTCAAGTAAACTCAGAAAATTTGTAAATAAAATCTACGATTGATGCATAAAATAGACTAAGTAATGCATACGTAAGTAAACATGCACTTGATTGTACTAAGCTCATCATATTATAGCTCGATTCGATCTTGTTAAAGCTGCACTGTCACGCAATACATACTGATGCAAGTGCGCATCGGTCATCACACGCTACCCATTATACACTCTTCGACTTATAGCGGATATTTTCAGTGATGCGCAAGGGAGTGTCACGACGATGTTTCTAAAAGTTTGTTATTTTTTCAACGATAGATACAAATGACACGACTCGCTGAGCATGACTTTGACGAATGGGAGAATCTACACGCATGTATCGTTAGAAAACTCGACACTTTTACAAAAAATTCATCATTTTCTGGCTGAAAATGAAAATAAAAGTGGAAAATAAGAAATGAGGAAAAAGATTTAGAAAATTTAATGCTGACACCAATATGTCAATCATGTCATCGGAGTATAGAACGCACTCAACTGCGTGGATAGGTAATTATTTCTATTCGAAAACGTAAATAAGGTTAATGTTCCTAATTTGACCCCACGCTCAAGATCTTGGATATGTCCACCGGCAGAACTTTATACGCAATTTTTCAAAATATGTTAAGCAAGTATGAGAAAATAAGTGTTTTGGACTGAATAACAATGATCTCTGCATATTAGATTAGAGCAAATGAGATAAGAGTACTCAACAATCCCGATCTCGAGAATGATCACTCATTGACTTTCCCGCAAATTTTTTCTTTTGATGTGTCATAAAATTTAAGATTATGAGTGGTTTGGACTGATCCCTAATGATTTCTGCACCTTCCAGAAGATTTTAAAAGAGATTTGTATTTTTGACCGCTGCACATCAATAGCGAAGAAATCGCCAACCGATGCCAAAAATGTTTGATTCGATTAAATTAACGTATTCCAACGCATTTGATTCCTCGTCTCAAGAGACTTGAAGGCCATGTCGGATACCGTCCGGTAAAAGTCATCGCCGATTCCTTGTAACGTCTAGAATCGGCAATGACTTTGATACTTGTGATATCTCAAAACTTCATTGAAAATTTTCGAAATTCAACAACCGCGTCGGTAAGTATGCTATGAGGAATAGGGAGATCATTTGTCAACCGTGAAGGCCTAGTACACCGGAGTGTACGGTGTGCCCAACATGCCCCCATACAGTTATCTCGAAAATATGGTCAGTATGATTTTCTTACCACTCATCACGTGTTTATCGTGTCAGAATGAACCGGAAATAGTGATTTATACCGATGAAAATATTTTTAAATATGGTAGCACGTCGGTGAAAACGGTTTCATGCACTCCATCGCCGAATACACCCTCCCGCAAACTCGCAGAAAATAACTTTCTGGTCGACTTGAGATAATTCGATTCCGGTTGACCGAAATTGATTTTACATGAGCTTCAAAATAAGCCAAGGTACGTTGAAAAGTTTCAAAGTAGGCCAAAACTATTGGCAAAACACATCAAGGGGGGGGGGCTTACATTGATTCTCACTACTTCTGGCCTGTTTCAATACTGACTAACTGCGACACAAAACGAAATTGGTGTGACCGAACTCAATGTACACTCGCCGGACAAAATATCTGAACGAATCCAAAAAAGCTTCTTGTCCCTGAGCTGCTGTTCCAATTCAAATCAGACCGTTTGTGGTGTCTTGATGATCATAATTGAACCCTTAATCCATCAGAATTGAAAGCCAATCCCAAGATTCCAAAAAGCGGCTCAGGAATAGAAAAGCTTTTTTGGATTTGTTCAGATATTTTGTCCGGTGTGTGTACCTAAGCTCATTTTTTCCGCCTCCGTTCAACAATTTCTACGGAAATGCAAAATTCGAGCTCTAACAGATTATCACGAACTTATGGCCCAAAAGTGCAAAGCTTTTCCTAGATCTATTCTTCACTTCATGAACCAAATTTGTCCACTAAAGCTCAGAAAGTTTGGAAGGGTGTAGAAAAAGCAGCTGAACGAGATGAGAAACGTTACGGTTGGACGTCCGAGAGCTGAAATATCACGATTTTACGAATAATCCATGTTATCTCACGAAACCAGGCTCCAAATATCGGGGTTTTTTAACGGAATCCATTTTCAAGTCCGTTGAATTTCATTGAACTCTATTCATTGACCAATTTCATAACGAAATCCCACTCAAAAAATCATAATCGTCATGATGTGATGATTATGATGATTATGCTTTTTAGAGTGGGATTTGGTTATGAAATGGGTCATCAAATAGGACACAACGAAATTCAACAAAATTCAAAATAGATTTCGTTGAAAACCCTGCCAAATACACAAGGGCGTAAATTAGGTACATTATCGTTTCGACAACTCGGAAGAGAATCAATTTCTTCAAAAGTCTAGCATAAATAACCTGCAAGTAATGAGTTTGATCTTCGCCTTTATCTGGATCCGACGAATTGATAACGCGTCGTCGTAAGCTTTGGAAATTATGCCGAGGTACGCTTCAATTTCATTATATTTGGGGGAAGAGATCGATGATCGGGAAGCAAAATAGTACATTCGATACAAGGGTGGAAAAATAGGTTTTACATCCGCGTATCGAATTGTGTTTTTTGACAAACTGTGCGAGAAAGTGGGAAATCAGTGTAGAAATAGTAGATTTCGATACAAAGGCGGGGATGTTGGTTTCCGCGGCCCGAGAGATGTTATTCCGATCCGAGCCTTGGTGAGGGTTCAAAACTGGGGTACAAAAACGAATCACTCAGAAGCGAGCTACAAGCTCATAAACCCGGTTCAAAAGCTACTATTTTCATCTTCTGTGCGGGAATGTGACATATTTCTGCGCGGTTTTTCGATTTTCATCCCCATGAAACAAGAGTATCCGACGCTCGAAACAGAAGAGGTCCAAATGGTTCCAGGAGGAATATAATGGACTGAAGAGGGAGGGAAGAAGAAAGAAGAAAGAGAGGGGAAAAGGAAGAATGAAGATAGAAGATGCCGACAAGAGGCCGAAGAGAGAAGGAAAAGAAGAGGAACGCTCGCAATCGAGCGCGAGACATGCCGCTCATCCTGAAGTAATGTTGACGCGGTTCCGGGCTGAGATGGTAGATGCAGGTGGATCTCCTTCTTGATTGCCCGATGCCCTAAGTATCGGACATCAAGAGGAGAGGGATTTTACACGGCCGGGCCACCTCTTGGTGGGCCCCACCCAAACCCGTGTCCTGCCTGGTATGGCCTGCGTGGACTATGCGTAGTCCGCCTAAGCTGAACCAATCCGGTGTCTGGTGATAGATCTGAAGGATCTTGATGCAGATTTTGCCCTCTAACCACCTTAAAAAAAATGATAATAAAAAAAAAGTATCCGACGCTCGGACGAGGTAGTTTCAGCATTTTCGTGGTAATTTTGACCCTCGCCTCCGGTTCTGACCGGAAAATATCATTTGTTGTGTGGAAACCGACATTCCTGCCCTCATCCGAGTTACATATTATTTACTATCAAGGTAGGATTGGGGCACGCTTATAATTTCATTCGCATCTGAAGTAATCAAGTTTCCTGTCCATCGGCACAAGTAAAATGTCCATTTCTAGAAGTATACTCCGAACCTAAACTCGAGGTACCCACCACCTAGGTAGAATCCGTGTATTCAACTATGCGAGCAACTTCGAGGAAGAAATTTATTGGGTATAAATTACACAGGAATAAAGTGAGAGTGCCTAATATGCACTCACTGAAGTTCTCAAATATACAACCCCGCACACCTTGCCACGCATTTTCGTCATGTTTGTTACGTTAAAATATGAGAAAATCAACGGTTTGGACCGATCCCAAATGACCTGCGCTGTTCTTAGAACAGAAAAAGTGGTTTTCGATACGTTTGACTTCTTTTTTGTTAGTCACTGAAAGATATGCCGAACACAATTAACGTGACCGATTCCCACGTATTTCAAGTCATTTCCTTTGTCTTTGTCCTAACTTCGAAATGCTTTGGACAGAATTGCAAAATTCGATTCTGTGCTCTTAATACTGAAAAAGTGCAGTGTTCCTAATTCGCCCCACCCTTTTTTCCGCGTATAGAAGGCCTCGCACAATGTCGCGACCACTCTCATCTCTTGTCTAGATTACAGCAGCTTTAGGTTTATTTAGTTATATCCAGCAGCGTGGAGCCTTCAAAACGCACCAGATCTTACAATATATGCTAAAAATCGATTTTCACGTTAATTTTCAGCCTATGCTCACTCTAAATGATCAAGAAAACCTCAAAATATGACGATTTGACCATGATACATAACCGTCGTGCTCCATAACCGATATCGGCTTTCCAGAGCTTCAGAATCGCGAGATGACTATGGGGGCATATTAGAAACACATTGTCAAAAACTCGCAAAAAGTCTTTTTTTTTTGCAAAAATTGAGATAGCTCGACTTCAATTTATTGAAACCAAACGTACTTTAGCTCATTTTGAAGGTCTTGAAACAAACTTTAGAATGAGTCACAGTACGTTGGAAAATATTGGGATAGGCCAAAACTATCAGCAAAACAAAAGTAGTCAGGGCATATTAGGCACACGTACCTTAGTAGTTCACTATGGTCTTATGGGCGCAGAGGTTGGATTTCGCGCACCGAGTTACTTTTTTCAGACGAAGGTGGAGGGGAGGGGGGGGGGGGTCGGAATTGTCACGAAAATGCAAAATTCAGATTTTGCATCGGCTGCAAAACTTGAACTATCTTGGCCTATCGCGTATCCAATCCAGGGGTAGTAAGAAATCTGCGAAAGGCAGGTTACTTTCACGTACAGAGGGTCAAAAATATCACATATCTTCCACCCATATTTACCCTGATTCTCAAATTCCTGTACAAAATTTTGACAATTGGATCGATTCATCAGAATTTGTCAGAAGCCTATCACGGCAATTATTGTGGAAAATCTATTTTTTCAACCTCGCATGAGCTTGGTCCCTGTAAAATTTTCTCTCATTCTTTAATGTGTCTAACCATGATTCGAAGCTGTATCTATCTAGTTCGTATTCGTATCAAGGAGAGGAGTCTTGTTGATACTTTTGTAATATTTTTGATCACCAATTCGAAAGTCTGATACTTTGCAAAAGTAATCAAATTTGATCTCGTGCATCTCGAATGTTGGATGATAAATGAGATTAAACTTCAAAATGATCAAAATGTAATTATCTGTCAAATCCTGATTTTGAATCATGACGCGATAAAAATTAAACTCACCATTTCGAAGGACGACTGAATCGTAGTTTCCAGTCAGTATAAATTTTTCAAATATTTTGGTTTCCTCGGCCCAAGTAATATACAGCCTCTTCAAACTATCTTCATCAGATCATCTGCAGATCTAGCAGTGATGTGATATATTTTTTGGGCAGCCAGGACAATGAGCCAGAAAAAATTCATTTAATTTTCAACGATTAGACTCCTCGCTGGCTTGCATCCTCTTCTCAGTTTTGAAAAATATTATCAACAAGTATTTCCATTCTGCAGCCGACACATAGCGAATTGAGTTTGTTTTTCTACGTCCAATTTCACTCGGCAAACACTGCTTGTACACGAACCTCGTATTACTATGTAGTAAGGCCACTGCAACAACTTATATTTGCCAAAGCACTTTTCATTCAAATTCTTGTCACCATCTTCCAGAAGAAGTTACATATCTTGAAGATAAACTAGATTCATCCAGCTCAAGTTTTCCAATGAGACTCATTCAAGGTACAATTTTTGCCACTTGACTAATACAAAGATGTCATCGTCAACTTGATATAATAGCTTGTCCACAACGTCAAAAAAAACCTCGTCAACTTAATAGAGACACAATAATCACTATCCAAACAGAAGAGGCGGTACCGGTGGTCTACAATATGTATAAAACACACACGAACTGATTTTGCACCTGCGACAGTATCACTACAGTATATTATCGCTTTTGTTACACATTCACCCTTGACACACAGATAACACATGAAAAATCTACTGATTTCCTTGCAAAGTACATATCGCACAGGTAGTTTTTTTTTCGTATTCACTGAATCACTGCTCAAGTGAGTATGTATTATCTATAATTTGTTCATTCTGTTATTCAATGACACATTTGCGATGATAAATCTACGAAATTTTTAAGAATCATGAATAACGAGCACATGGATTGGCTTACTATTAGAAAAAAATTTGAAGTTGTCATTCTCGTTGGGTGGTTGAACTTTGTCAGATTTGTTGACGATATTAGTTTAGACGATTTTACTCGATGATAGAGCGATCAAATACTGAATGAAACATGTGCTCGTAGCGTTTGATTTTTATAGTATCCATGGCCCCTGATGGATATTATCAGATTGGATTACTATCAGCTTACGGGCGCGGAGTGTCATCCCATTTGATATAGTATCCCACATGGGCGGGACGATATTCATACAGAAAATAAATGTCAAGCCTTGCTCTTTTGTATTGAATTTTGCGTCCACCTTTGGGTGTACTTAAATACCAATTTTTGACAATCTCTTCTCCGATCTATCGCGTGTCACAAAATCTGCAAACACTTTCTACTACATCAGACGACATCACACAAAATTCAGCTTGTCCCAATGTAAACAAATCAATTGAGTTTTGATGCCGACAACTCCTCATTATCAAATCAACTCCATATCCTATATCCTCAAGAAAAAAAAAAAGACTAATTCAATGAAATCACACATGGACAGTAAGTACCACAACAGAGGCAAAAATAAACAACTAATTCAAAGCTTATCAGAGTAGTAGAAGCCCTTTCAATGAAAATAAAATCCAATCTTGGATTATGTTCACACACAAATGCACTATTCGATACGGAAATTGTATCACTGCTGATTGCAAATGTATCCGTATGCAAAATCAAATATTTGATCAGAGTGATATCGAATTTGTGATGCGAGTGTCGCGGAAGCTCGAGCGGTACTGAGCATCGCATCAGTCGAGATGCGAGACTAAAGTCTCAAAGTGAACTCTCGTTCCCGGCTTTTACCCCGCACTGATGGTTTAGCTATCCAGCGCAAGCTCTATAATACGCATGTGTCAGCTGATGTGATGCTTGCAGCTGCAAGCACAACCTGTTGCTTCCTTCGAGGATTCCAGGGATAAAAGCTTTGACTAATAATATTAGTGTAGCTTATATTGCGATGAAGAGCTTATAGAGTCGTAATTGAATTTTGGCAATATTTGAGAGTGAGGGGAGGAGGATTTTGGAGAGTATTGAGAAAGTTTGGTTCGAAAATTTACTGTGGAGCTTTTTGAGGGGGTAATGACACTTATTAGATCTGCCGTGGTATGGAAGAACCTATACGTGATTCCATTCGACGCGCAGAAAAAAACTGTATTTTATTATCAAAGCCACATTTGAAAAACTTAAAAATTATTCAAATAACGGCGTTTGAGAGTTCAAGAAAATCACATTTGGTCAAAATTTACGAAGTGCGGTGGAGATATGTGGGTCTTGCGTACCATTTTCGTCCGGCGGAGGGCCCAGACAGAGTGGCGCGGGAGATACGTGGATGATACGTAGGTTCTTCCGTATCACAATCGATGCCTCAAACATCATATCTCCAGTTTCGTGGGGAATTTGTTCATGAATTGGATATTTTATTTGAGAAATAGATTCAGGAGGTGAATAAAGTAAGGTTTGCGTTTTTACCCCATGAAAATATTCAAAATTGAGAAAGTTATAAGCAAAAATGTTTGAGGTTGATTTTCTCAAATCGGCCAAAATGGAGTTACGTAGGTTCTTCCGTGCCACGGCAGAGATATTTTTCCACGTTTTGTTTAATATTGTCGATTTCTAGATCGAGCTTTACGAGTTTTTTTTCCAGACTTTAGGATTGTGATCCATGGTCTGGCTCAACAGAATGTAAAAGTCATCCGAGCGGCTTTAGAGCGCTTTGTTGGTTTTTGAAAATTTGTAGAAAGTTGTTTGTTTGATTTTTTGAATGATCTGGCACTCGTGAAAAGGAATTATCATTTTTTTATACATTGCCCTTATTCTGAACCTGCATTGAGATTAGTAAGTAAAAAAATGAATATCATAAATACAAAATTTGAATACATTTTTAGACTGAAATATTTTCAAATTTGGATGATGAAAAATACATTTTCTCTAAAAAATAAACTATTTGGTCTTAGGCCCAATTTAATCTCAAATTCCACATTTTTATTGCGGGTGTATAGTCAACAACTTGGTGAGGAATCCGATAAAAATCACGAATTCAGAGATGGAGATAAAACTATGAATATTAGATATTTGATCATTGAATAAAACGGGTTCATAAAGTTGTATCAACATCTTTCGGACCTGAAAGTATTTTATCTCAAGGAACAAGCTCTTCTCACGTCAAAAGATTCCTAAAAAATGTTCTGTTTATCGGAACCCATACCAGTGGGAGATCTATCAAGAATGAAAAAAATAGTATATTACGAAACGACTTTGATTTCTTACACGCACTGCCGGAAATTTTTACACACAAATGTTACTCGAGTGTGTAAAGTTTCCGACAGTGCGTAAAGTATCGAAGCCGTTTCGTACGATATTTTTCGCAATTCGATGTGCGTAAAGTTTTTCCTTGCGCACCGAAAAAATGGTCTTTACGCACTAACTTTACGCACATGATTGCGAAAAACATTTTTTCGAAAACAAAAATAGCGCCCCAAATCCTGATGGACTAACAAAAGGGACCCGCACCCGCACGAAGTGCAAGACACCAAATCTCACCAAACTTTATTCACATGCTGCCTCGTATCACCTAGAATATGAAGAATCCAGAGTAACTCCGTCAAATGGGCCATTTGTACAGAGCTACAAGCAAAAACGTTAGCATTATATATATATATATATACACTTCTTTAACTAGAGATTCCGGGACGCGATGACGTCATTTCAGCGATATTTTGCCAAATTCCGGGACGCGTTCTAAATTCTAGGACGTCCCGGAAGGCCTCCTTCTAGATTCATATATTCTGGGACGCGGCGAATAATATATTTTGCTATTTTCTGGGACGCGTGAAAATTTCGTGATATTTTGAAAAAAACCACTTTCTAAGCAAAGTTCTGTTATCTCCTCGGCGGTTATCTCCCACGAGGGATGGTTAGTGTTTTGAACGCAAAACGAAGTCTAAGCACACGTCTGTTATCTCCTCGGCGGTTATCTCCCACGAGGGATGGTTAGTGTTTTGAACGCAAAACGAAGTCTAAGCACACGTCTGTTATCTCCTCGGCGGTTATCTCCCACGAGGGATGGTTTAGTGTTTGAATAAAAAAATACTTTCAACCCAAAATTTCCATTTTTACACGTTTTTGGAAAAATCCCAGTATTTGGGAAAATATACTCTTTTTCGTCCCAGATTTTATGAATCCATATCGGCGTCCCAGTATTTATAGCTATATATACATCCATATAGCTATAAATACTGGGACGCCGATATGGATTCATAAAATCTGGGACGAAAAAGAGTATATTTTCCCAAATACTGGGATTTTTCCAAAAACGTGTAAAAATGGAAATTTTGGGTTGAAAGTATTTTTTTATTCAAACACTAAACCATCCCTCGTGGGAGATAACCGCCGAGGAGATAACAGACGTGTGCTTAGACTTCGTTTTGCGTTCAAAACACTAACCATCCCTCGTGGGAGATAACCGCCGAGGAGATAACAGACGTGTGCTTAGACTTCGTTTTGCGTTCAAAACACTAACCATCCCTCGTGGGAGATAACCGCCGAGGAGATAACAGAACTTTGCTTAGAAAGTGGTTTTTTTCAAAATATCACGAAATTTTCACGCGTCCCAGAAAATAGCAAAATATATTATTCGCCGCGTCCCAGAATATATGAATCTAGAAGGAGGCCTTCCGGGACGTCCTAGAATTTAGAACGCGTCCCGGAATTTGGCAAAATATCGCTGAAATGACGTCATCGCGTCCCGGAATCTCTAGTTAAAGAAGTGTATATGTATATAAATATGAGTCATTCTGGAGCAAGCTGGACAAAACCGTCACCAGGGGGGTCTGGGAGAATTCCGCAAAAATTTTTTTCCATTAGTACTATGTTGAAATAGTACGAAAAAATTTTTTTCAGATTTTTTCGGCCTCCCCTGTGGGCCCCAGGGCCCATGAAAGGGCCATTTTAGGCCCTTTTTTAGCCTATCCTAGAAAAATCATAGTTCCAACGCAATTCAATATTTTTCAACGTACTTGGGCGCATTTTTTTCGTCAAGACTAGTACTTTTGAAAAAAAAAATTGTCCAAGGCCACTTAGTGAGCCTGACGACTTCTGCAAGCTAATTATTGAGAGCAAATGTTAGCGATTTTTGGGCCCGTTTCAAAGCGATCTAGCTCCTACTAGACATGTCATAATCGACTTCTGCAGGTGGTCATTTTAAAGGTCTTGAAAAAACCTACAATTTGGCCACCTGCAGAAGTCGATTATCGTACTTTTTATAGGAGCTATAGCCGATACAAGTTGAGCTATTTACGAAAAAGTCGAAAATTCAGGACTCGATTCCAAAAATATATCTTAATTTTTTTTCACGAAACTTGTGCGAAAATGTTCTTTGAGACATCTACTTTCAGTAAAAAAAATTTGGCGGAGGTTATTTTTTTTGATTTTTTTTGCCGAGCATTACAAAATGCCGCATTTCGTGGTTTCAGCAAAAACGGCATCATCGACCACGGTCACATATGCTCCCATCTGGACTGATGTGCACCAATCTGTGTGAAAGTACTCCCCAAAGTACCCCCAAGTACGTGTAAGAAGTTGCGGGGACGAGCCTCCAGCCAGGAGCGAGCTGTAGGTTCTATTTACCGTGTCAAAAATAGGCATTATTTTGGCTAACCGAGCGTAAGCGACCGAGAGTATGATTTTACTTGTTCTGACTTACAAATGGGATAATGGGCTAGAGTGAGGATCCAAACATACTTTTCCGACTCAAAATGACCATCTGAACACAATTCCGAGGTCAATTTTGCTCTAAATAGTCGTCCCTCTGCCCCTCAAGAACTTAGATTCTGTCGACGGGTTCTGACACCGTTGAGGCACTAGACGACATTCTAGAGCTAAACTGACCTCGGAATTGTGTTCAGATGGTCATTTTGAGTCGGAAAAGTATGTTTGGATCCTCATTCTAGCCCATTATCTCATTTGTAAGTCAGAACAAGTAAAATCATGCTCTCGGTCGCTTACGCTCGAATAGCCAAAATAATGCCTATTTTTGACACGGTAAATAGAACCTACAGCTCGCTCCTGGGTGGAGGCTCGTCCCCGCAACTTCTTACACGTACTTGGGGGTACTTTGGGGAGTACAAATACACAGATTGGTGCACATAGGTCCAGATGGGAGCATATGTGACCGTGGTCGATGATGCCGTTTTTGCTGAAACCACGAAATGCGGCATTTTGTAATGCTCGGCAAAAAAAATCAAAAAAAATAACCTCCGCCAAATTTTTTTTACTGAAAGTAGATGTCTGAAAAAACATTTTCGCACAAGTTTGGTGGAAAAAAATTAAGATATATTTTTGGAATCGAGTCCTGAATTTTCGACTTTTTCGTAAATAGCTCAACTTGTATCGGCTATAGCTCCTATAAAAAGTACGATAATCGACTTCTGCAGGTGGCCAAATTGTAGGTTTTTTCAAGACCTTTAAAATGACCACCTGCAGAAGTCGATTATGACATGTCTAGTAGGAGCTAGATCGCTTTGAAACGGGCCCAAAAATCGCTAGAATTTGCTCTCAATAATTAGCTCGCAGAAGTCGTCAGGCTCACTAAGTGGCCTTGGACAATTTTTTTTTTCAAAAGTACTAGTCTTGACGGAAAAAATGCGCCCAAGTACGTTGAAAAATATTGAATTGCGTTGGAACTATGATTTTTCTAGGATAGGCTAAAAAAGGGCCTAAAATGGCCCTTTCATGGGCCCTGGGGCCCACAGGGGAGGCCGAAAAAATCTGAAAAAAATTTTTTCGTACTATTTCAACATAGTACTAATGGAAAAAAATTTTTGCGGAATTCTCCCAGACCCCCCTGGTGACGGTTTTGTCCAGCTTGCTTCAGAATGACTCACATATAGCTTTTCAACATGGGCTTATACGGGCAATGCTAATGTCATAGGCTGTATAACTTTGGACAGAGGGACCATTTGACGGAGTTACTCTGGATTCATCGTATTCTAGGTGGTACAAAACTGTGAAAAAAGTCTGGTGAGCTTCGGTGACCCGCACTTCGTGGGTCCCCCTTGTAAGTATGTACTTTCAAGGCAATTTAGAATTTTTGCACTTGAGAATTATAGTTTTACAGGTTGAAAAAAAAACTCAAGTTGCAGAGCAATGAGATCGTCACGGATCATAACGCACATTATTATACAAATTCTTTCGTAGCCTTACCCTACTCGAAAAATAAATGAATAAAGTCTACTCATTCGGAACGGTAGCCTTGCTATTCCCGTTACAGACAATCAGTGATCCAAGCACGATTAGGTCAGACGAGCGATGGTGGAAAAAATGTAAGCGTAAGAAACGATAATATGGCCTCGAAATGTACATCATTCACTCTCATTCAGATATCAACGGTGAAAATTGGCTCGCGTACTTTCGTATTAAACAATCAGATTCAAGTCGTAATGGCTGGTTGAGGTTTATTCAACAATGACGTTGCATCATTATGATAAGTGGCTTGTGACGTCAAGAATTGATGAAAATCGATCAATCATTACGCGATGCACTGATTGATCCTGTTCAATTGAAAAAAGATGAATTGATGAGATAAACCTTTCGAAGCTCATGGTAGGATGTGCCCAATCTGATCGTTACACGTGCTATGATCTATGGCTTTTCTACGTAATTTTTCCATGAGTCAAACTTATTCTAAGTAATAATAGACTATAAAGTAGTTCTGGATTGGTGAACTAACTTTCGAACAAAAATGATTCACAACATTGCGGCTTGCTCACTGCTTAAAAAATCAATCATTTGTCGAAGCAAACTGTAAGAAAGCATATGGTTTGACCTTCAGCACACGGAAAACATGAATATATGGTACCGCATGCTAAACTAGTCTTTAACGATAGGTCGTTTCCGATACAACTCCATCACTTTGATAGTTGTAACGAGACTGCAATATCTAATATAGAAACGATAACTGTACTTCGGAAAGTTTGCCATCAATGTAATTTGGAAGAGAGAATTTGAGCTACGATACTATACCGTATAAAATTGAATTGATGTCGAGTAAAAGGAATTCTGATGAACCGTGAATAAAAGGTCTTGTAGTCGATATCAAATAATTTGATTAGCTGACATGCAATTAAGAAAGCTTATTTCCCTCCACAACTGCTTTCTAATTTTATGAACTTTTATGAGTAAAGTGGGCAGCACTGACCAGGAGAGTGTTTCAGATTCGGGTCACAAATTTGTCTGAAACTCTGGGAATAGTCTCCTTTCAGCACCAAAATAAAAATTGATATCCAGTATAATATTATAGATCCTAACGCTCAAGCGTTCCTGAGCTACAGCCAAGATCATTAGCACTGCAGGTATATCATCATCTACAATTTGTAACATTGTAACAACGGGGTCCTACCCCAAGGTGAAATAAAGATTAAACAAACAAACAAACAAACGAACATAGGCCCATATATATAGGGAATGCTAAAGTTTTTTGCTGCAGCACGGGATTGCTTGAGCGTCAGAATCTATAATTTTGGGTATCTCTTTTTAGTGATAAAAAAAGACTATTCTCGGAGTTTCGGACGAATCCGTGACGCGGATCTGAAAGACTCTCCTGATTGTGAGATCGGATCGATTCGTGAAATGACCAATGACGGTTTAAAATTATCATTTTTTCAGAGAAGCAAATAAATTTTTTCCTCCAATTGAGAGTTAAAAAACAATATCGAGCGAACCGAAGGCATTCAGCTCAAATATTTCTTTCAATCATTCTGAAACTTCTTCAATTGAGTGCATGTCGCTATGGACTTTCAAGGATTTTGAGCGAAAGGCCAAATAGTTTTTCATCATCCACAAAAATTTTTTTGGACGACATCTTGCCACATGATTTTTTTACTTGCTATTCTACAGTGGCTTCATTTGTGAGATTTTTGTTCCTAAGTGAACGGATTCATCCCAATGTTATAAAGACAACTCATCTGAGTTGCTCATTGGGTTTGTTGACATTTTCTCCTCTAGAAATTAATTTGAAACGCTTTCAACTCTTCCGGAAGAATTCTTCGTGATATATTTTTTCGTGACAATTATCTTTTTATTTTTCTCTGTATGTACTCGTACGCGTGGTTACAATCAATCAAGAGCATTCCGCAATGGATATCAATTCAAAATTTGTATCCCAGTTTTCGGCCCTGAAATTACACTTCTACTTAAATTGGAGAACCAGAAACTTTTGAGGGAATAGTTTGAGATAAGATGAATGAAATGCTTTTATTCATGAGGTATGCGTGCCAGTATGTGGCAAAACATCTTTTGCAATTATGCAACAAATTCATTTCAGAGTAATTGAAAATGATATTACGGACAATAACCATAGAGCAAAGTTTTGAAAGTACATTCTACAGCACTCTAGATACAACCGATATTTATCAAATAAGTGAGAAGATGAAAACAATTAGAAAAATTCAATTTTGGGTGAATTTCTTTGAATTCATCGTACTTCATATTTATTGAAAAAAAAAATCATTAAACGTAACATCAATTGATACAAATATTTACAAAAACTAGTTACAAAAATGAGCGACCAATGTAGAAGTTGTAACAATCACGTCACGTTAATCCTGTAGTGGCTCAGCTTCCTTTTTTCCGTGTGCTTTGGCGATATTCTCTTTCAGGGTTTTTCGTTCAGATTCTATTTCTAAATACATTTTGAAAGCTTGATCTAATTTCCGGTTCATCAATTTCTTACTATTTAAATAGTTCTGCATCGTTTCGATATCAGTCGTGCCCATTTTTACGCCATCAGATGGATTCAAGATACTGTACAGCTTTATTACTAAAGCAGCATCCTCAAGCCTTTCTGTAATTACATTTTCTAAGAGCAAATCATCAATATTCTTGTTCCAAGCCAAGTAGAAAACCAATGATCCATAGTGCCTAGTTGATCTGAGCTTATCAAACAGCATCTCGGCGTTCACTTTCTCATAAACTGCCCGACTTACTCTCTTGAAATCAGGACTATCTGGTTCAAATTGGATACAAGCTCTATCTAATACGAATTCGAAGTCTCCTCTATCCAGGATTGGCTGAAAAGTTGTAATAACTGGTCAGTTGATTCCACACTAGATCTTTCTACCATACTCATAATTTATATTAGTCAATGATATTCTTTTTAGCAAGACATAATACATAATCAATGTATTTTTCCGGATTCTATGCAATGAAATGATTTTCAGAAGTAGTTGCAGTTGAAGAGTATCATTTTTTGCATGACAACTGAAACAAGTGGAACAATCTGGACTAACCTGTAAATGCTCTTCTAGAAACATTTTTGGTGGATCAACTTCTCTGCCTTCTATGGGGAAATATATTTGGTTGACTCGATCTCTTTCTTCAAATGTTGCTGTACGTAGAGTGCCATCAGGCTCTCTCACTGCAACAATTCGGTCCTTATTCTTAATTCCAAAAGATATGTCTGTAAAGACATATTTGGCATCAGTGAATCCCTTATATGCTGGGTCATAGGAAAGGACTTTAACATCATCTCTTCTTGTTTTGACAAATGGAGGTATCTGTAGCAGCTTCCACATTTGAATCTCGGCTTTTTTCAAGGCTTTCTCTAATTGCTCATCGGTCATGAATTGGTACTCTGGATCTTGGAGTGGACGTCCATCTAAACGCCTTCGAAAGACCTTGTCAGGATCTGGACGAGTTACTGTTTTAAGGAGCTCTTGAACTTCACTTTTAAAAAAGTAAGGGGCAGGGTCCCTTTCATCTTCAGCATCTGAAATATCTAACACACGGAATACACACCAATTATTATGTTGTTAGACAGATCAAATAAGTCAATGCAAAAATTTATTTTATGGAATAAACAAGAACAAACCACCAATGGTACAGTGTTGAAAGACTGCTGATTCAAGTTCAGCATACACATTACTAATTCATAACATATCTCTAATATGAATGAGTTAATATAAAACCCAAAATATACTGTTTATTGCTGTGTAGTATAGGTATATACTCATATAAATATGAATCTAACATACTGAACATCATCCAGAGGATGTAGAACTTGAACTAACCTAAATATAAAAGTTCTATTTACCTGTTGCAGCAGCAGTTGAATTCTTGCGAGAAAGCTGTGTCACCAATCGGAGCGGTGAAAGCCGCAAAACAGCATTTAAATTTCGTGAAAGCATGACTTTTGTTATTTTAAATCAATAATCCATTTTCACTTTCGCAAATGCAATGAGGTGCCCAGAGCAGAAAGCATCTCACGTGCGGCAAACATCAAAACAAACGGCTAGTAATTAGCTAGTGGATTTTCTGGAGTCCCTAAAGATCCCTTCACACGGCACGGCACTGCGCTGACTGCGCGGCACAATGAGCAGCATCAGAACTGCACGTGTTCCAGAGTTGCAGTGGTTGCTCCAATTTTTAAATTTTCAAATTTTCCAAATGGAAATTGGGTGTGAAGTGAAATGTCTAGGACTGTGGGTTGATTGCTTGTGATAAAAAATTTCTGGACATATCTCTATCATCGTTATTCTTTGGGATTCTCGCGAGCTACGTGGTAAGAGTCCAGAAATTAGTATTTACATTCGAGCTACTTATAATACTTCACAGTGTTTACATCAGTATTTTCCTAAACAGTAACTAAAAACCTGCTCAAAATTTGAACAAAAAATTCTCATGAGGTATGAAAAGGCAGAATGATTTAGAAACATCAAGCTCTGAAGATGAAGCTTGTTTGGAAGCTCTCAGGGAAGCAGCTGATCACAACTTTCTGAAAAAGTCATTTTTCAGTAATGAAGAGAAGAAAATAGATATCAAATTTGTGCCTGGTGGGATTTTAAATCATGAAAATGAGCCAGTCTGTATGTAGCAACTCAAACTAAAACAATTTCATTCCAGCTATTGAAACACAAGCGATAATCAAACATGATGATGATGTAGAAGAAGACTACTCTCACCATGGACTAACACAAACTTGTAGAGATTTTATTGCAAGAAAATTGAATGAGAGATTAGAGAAGTAAATTATTCAAACTTGGAAACATTTTGAAGTGAATTTAGTCTCAATTGATCTTGTTCTTTGCAGAGACATTATTCTGAAGCATGATCCTGCATCAGAGTGTTTAAATAAGACTGACTCCAAGCACGAAACAGGAATAAAATTATTCACATCCTCAAAAGATATACTGACAGAATTTGAGATACCAACTGAACCACCATCAGTGAGAAAAAGACAGAGTCTTACAAGCTCTAGTTTTAATGAAAAGTCAAATCTGTTGAGGTGCCAGGAAGTTGCTATTGATCCAGATACTATTTTGTCACAGCATGAAGTCAAACATTGGACAATTAGAAAACCTGGAAAAATTTTCAAGTACAAGAAACTTAAAAACGGAAAATTATCGGAAGTACAATAGATTTAGGTAAAGCGTAGAGTATCTAGATGATTCAATAGTTTATTAGCTTTTTTCTCACATTTTTGAATAGACAATGTCTGGAAAAGATGATGATAGCTCATCAGGAGATAGTACGGACATCTACAGTGAAAAATTTGATCCACTCAAGGCACTTTATTCAGATCAAGTCTGTGTTCCAGTTCCTGATGCACCTGTGTTTGATAATCTCAGTAAATTTGAGTCAGTGGTACTCAAAGGAGTTGAAGTCAAACCAAGCACCGGGAAAAAATCACAAAAGAAAGAAGAAGGCTCGGGTAGAAAATTTTTGCCACATCAATTACCAGTAGCAGGTACTAGTAAGGGTAAAAGTAAGAATTCGCATAAAAATGTTTTGGTAAAAATGAGAAGAGCTCTAGGTCCTCTTGCAACTCTGTATCAATACATGGAAAATAGAATCAAAGTTAAAGTTTACACACGAAATGAGCATGGAATCAGAGGTCATGTGGAAGCTTATGTAGCCGCATTTGACAAACATTGGAATTTAGCTTTAGAAGATTGTCTTGAAATTTGGACAAGAAAAGTGAAAAGAAAAGTTCCTGCATTAGGGATCCCAATCAAGGATGAAGATCTTGAATTATATGCTGGGCCCAAGGTGGTTGTGAGAGAAAGGAAAGGAAAACATGAAACTGTTGAGAGATACGTTCCTCAGCTGTTGCTGAGAGGGGACCAAGTCGTTTTGGTAGCTAAACTTGATTGAGTTACTTGTAAATACTACCAATTTCTTGGTGCTGGCCTTGTTGAACATTTCTTTGATAACTGAAAAATATGTGATACATTGTTCTCAAATTGTAGATTTGCTGAGTTGAAAATGAAAGTTGTTATAATCATGTATGAAACACTACTCTGTATGTTTATTTGGTTACCCCTCCATAAAAATGATGATCATCAGTATCATCAACAGAGATTTTGATCAAAGATTTGCAGGAAGACATTTGAATAACTTTCAAACATTCTTTTTCACTAAGAAGAGTCAGAATACCCATAGCAGAGAAGTCTGATGAACAGTCTCGAATATCAATTTATTTTCATCCAATTCTAACCCTGATATTCATATATTTTGCTGGTATGGAATTTCAATTCAAGATCACGCAACTATGTAATATTCAGCTAAAAAGAGAGTAGAAGATAATGTAAAAATATTAATTCCCTATAAATAAAAGCAGTCTGAATACAACGAAATATTTCGAACAACAGTTCACTTCCGAATATATGTTTGCAATCAGTGGAGTTGAATCAAACAAAAATTGATGATAGCGCTCAAGAAAATGCATTGACTACTACTCTAGATAGGGTCACATTGTCGCAAGGGAGAGGTAACGATTTTTTAAAATATTTCTTTCGCCTTGGTCCCACCCGCTGCGAATCCGAACATCTTCACTAACAAATAATATATTCATTGATTTGCACTTTCAGCTCCTCATGGTAAAATAGTGGTTCTAGACATGTCGCTCACGTGGAACGTGCATTAAGCACGAGGGATTTGTGGCCCTTATTTCATCAGGAGTGACAAAATTTTGTACCATGACCACACATATGCACGTTGGGATGCGTAAGATGTTGTTGAGATTTACCACATGAAAAGAGCTCGCTCTCGTAATATTCTTACTCCTATTAGTTCCCATTCTTGGCGACTGATCCAAAGTTCGTGTGCTGATTCCAAACAACTGAGAATTGCTGCACCCTTCCATACCGTCACCCCTGGGTCGATATCTTTAGGCGATGTGATGACATCCATTTGCTCTGAAAACCAATTATTTTCAAATTATATGCTTCACTCAACCATGTAAAATTTTGCAAAAATATTCCGGAACAAAATTCTCACCAGTCCGAAACATGTACGGAATTTGTAACGATATTCTATTGTGCAACCACATCCCAATTCCTTGAAATTTCATTCCTGAACCAACAACTAAAATACAACTGTACATTTTTCTTTTCAAATCTTCAGTGGCTGAAATATTCAATTAGCAAGAGTTTTAAACGTGAAAAATTCATTCAAGCATACAAACTCGAAATTGTATCAGAAAGTGGAAAACTTACGACATCGATCAATGCTTTGCAAAATAGCTTGATCAAGTCCAAGGACTTGTTGAGGACCCACAACAAAATCTTTAGGAGCCTCAAGATCGCGACTGTTGAGAGCAATAGGAGCAGAGTCGACATTATCCACTACTACTTCCTCCTCACCTGCTGCAACTGGGATCGCGGATTCTTCTGGCATTTCTGAACTCTGCTCCAAATTTTCTTTCGTATATTTCCTCTAAAAGAAGGAGATAAATGTGATTATTGTAATGTAAAAATGGTGCCACATTGAACAATTGTCATGCCTCAAGCTTATACTAAAGTTTCATGTTTCGTAATGAATAGAAAATAGAAAGGTATGTGCTCACACTAGTTTCCCTCAGATAATTTTCATCGTGAGGATCTTCTGAATCTCCTGTGGATCGTTTCTGAATGTGGACAGAGTGAGCTCCGGTAATTTTGAGTAACTCTGGTTGAAAAAGACTCAACGGGGCAATGAGACACTCGTCTCCTACCTGCAACGATCACAGCACCATGCAAACCCAGTGGTTATTTCCATACAAACAAAAAATTCTTATTGTAGGTAACAGAATTGGTAATAGTATTAAGATTAGGCCCTAGACTGGGCATCGTCATAAGGCTGAAGCAACTTCTTAAAGACAAGCTCTAGTTCCAACAATAGTTATAATTATCAGTGTTCTATGCGATTGAGATGTTATTCAACTTACTTGCATGGTATATACTTCGATAGGTAACTGAGGTTTCTTGACCATGAAACTTTTCTCTTGAGCCCCACAAATATTCAGATCAACATGACAAAAGTCTCTTTTCAATTGATCCAGCAGTAGAGCATCTAACTGATTACTTGGATCACAAGTTTTGTAAGGAAAAGCAGACTTTTGAAGAAGCCATAAAAAACTCTGCGTAATATCCCCACCTCCATAGTCTATTCTAACTCTTGTATTTCTGTGAGACATGCCATCCTCAACACATGAAACAGAAGTCTTTTCTTCTCCCACATCCACTACACAAGCATATCCCAATCCTGCTCCAAATGTAGCTGCCACATGATCCTATTGAAACAAGCATTTTTTTGAGACTCTTCACCTCAACTATAACAGATCTTGCTTCTTTTTCTTCATGAATGCTTATAAGGAAAAGTCATGAGTACATGAAGAATACTAGGATACTAGATCAATTCAAGTGAGGATTTTCAAGTGCATGGAATAGAAAGTTAGTATGGTAGGATACAAACCTGTAACAAGAAGCATGCGCCAAATCCTATTTCACAAAGTATCAAAGACATCAATTCTCTCAGATACCATCTATTGTAAATGTCTGGAATGATTAAGACTGCTCGGTAGTGTTTTAAATCACGCAATGGTATGTTCATCTTCTCTATTAAGGCATACTCCCAAATGGTTTTCAAATCTGCAAGTACAGCTTTCAAACTACCACCAGGGCCAGAATGAAGATTCAGATCGCCTCTTTTATAAGGAAAATGTAAATTATAACCACTTTCAGGATCCAAAGTAAGAATATCATCTCCGATGACAACTTCTTGCTCTTTCTTGACCCAGCCACCTCCTGTGGTTGACTGTATTTCAGGGTTGGATCTACGATTGAATGCAGCAATTTGTTGAGGAGGGGTAGCGTACCTTCTTCTTCCATCTGATTGCAAACATGACTGCAGAGTATGAGAGACTTGGAGTCTTGATTCTTCCATAGTTTGAGTCAATTCTTTAGTGCGAGGTACTAAAGGGGGTAAGAAAGGGTCTCTATGAACCAAACCATTCTGGCGTCGTTTTCTTGCAACAGCATGTAAAATTGTAATAGGGTTGGCATCTGAAGCTCTACCCATTCGCAAATTCCTCGAACCAGGGTGAATTATCACAATTGCTTGAGTTTGCATTTGCATTTGCTGTAAGAAAAGAATTGAGGTTATCACATAATTAGGGATACTATCTCTTTGAAAATTGCTCAAAATCTTGATCCTCACTTCTGCACCAGAGTCTTGAAAGACAGGCATCTTTGGAGGTCATCTGCTCGAGAAAATCACAGATACCTTAGTTGATCACGATCACAATAAAAATCAGTGAAAACCCGACAAGAGATCGAGTTTTCTATTATAACTCTAGGACCTTTAATTCTTCACAGTTCTTTCGAGATCACATAAGCTCATCATTGTCAGCGCAGGAGCTCGTTGATTGGAATGGAAATTCAATTCGCTCAAATCATAGAAAAAAGCGATAAAAACTTGATGTTTATCTAGCAGTCGAAAAATAAATAAACCGGTATATTTTGATCTGAACCAAGCTACAATACATTCGATATCTCGAACCAGCTCTCGATATCTTACTTCGACAATGACGAGAAGTGAGTCTCGCATCGTGAACAGCTGGTGTTTTCACTTGTGTGGGTGAGCTTGATAAAAAAAAATACTTTTGGTTTTGGCATGTTTGTAAAGTGGGAGACACGAAACGGGGCGAGTGTAGTTACTCATCGGTAAAGTTCAAGCAAATAATAAAAGTGAAGCTGCAGTGGGGCTTGATCATCATCATCGTCTTCATGGTCGTCGTCGCTTTCGCCTTGTGTTTTTCCGTGAACGAATGATTCAGCCAGCTCTCGCGGTGGCCTCGCTCACAGATTCACGCGAGGAGACAACGAGCATCCAGAGCAGCTGCAATAAATCCGACGTCATTGGAATTGACGTGACGCCCTGGAACGATTGTTTGTCGTTTAAGAAAATCTCCCAAGATCAATTGGTCTTTGGCGAATGAGGTGCCCGAAGCTTCAGGCTTTTAAATGATATCGCGAATATTCCGCGGGGAGAATGAAAACGCCGCATCCAAGAGGAAACGACAGATCGATACGCTGAAAATTTTCAACGACAAGTGAGTTACGTCAAGATTATCAATTTCTCATTGATTCATGAGATCGTCTTTATGTTGATATTCATGGTTTCTCGAGTAAACATTGGTGATGAACTCAACCTATTGTTCAAGCAGATAAGAGCCTCCCTCATTCATTGTGTTGTAGAGCTTCTTGTGTGGAGCTCAAGCTTTTTCGCGTTCATTGACTCTGATTGAGA
Organism: Eretmocerus hayati; assembly: GCA_029851415.1. Lineage (NCBI taxonomy): Eukaryota > Metazoa > Arthropoda > Insecta > Hymenoptera > Aphelinidae > Eretmocerus > Eretmocerus hayati. The sequence continues at coordinate 97,720,780 of CM056744.1, forward strand.
AGAATCCAACAGATTAATTCTATGTTTCAATCATGTCCTTGTGTTACTTCATCAAACTAGAGTCGTTGATTTCTCTTTCGATGCAATGAGATTCTTAGTGAATTAGTTATCTACCGTTCTGATAGATGACACCTCTGAGTCAGAGGAAATTTTTAGTAATTTAGATATCAGCATTGATAGGGAACTCTTCAAGAATGAATGCATTCTCTGTGACATGAGTTGAATGATAATGACATCTATCTGTTCTGAATTGACGAATCTATAAAGCTATGGGTTTCTTTTCAGTGTATCAGAGTTGCAAGAAGATGTTGAATACAGAGTTGAATTCGATGCAGGAAATAAACGTATGGCTATTATGGTTTCACTATCTCCGGAGTTCCCATTGGAGAAACCAGTGCTCAGAGTTTCACCTCCTATAATACATAAATGGTGTAACGAACACAGTGAAATAGTTAATGCTCCAGGGTTATTGAATGTAATTATCATTTTGATTTTGTTGCATGATTCTAAATGTATTACAAAATGATTTATTCGTAGCTCTAGTCACACTACTTCTAATTCAATCTGAATGATTGATAAAACAAATACTGAGAAGGACTTTATTGTTCTGAGAATTTAGATATTGGTGTCACTGTTGCTTGATTATTTATTATATCAATAATAACAATAACATTCTCAGATATTTCATGTTTGTGTAGAGCCTAGGAATTTATGATATGCCTTGACACTAGATATTACTGATTGTTTTTTAGTATTGAATATATTTTTCGATATCTCAGTTCACAGTGCACAGCGACCTTGGACGGGTCGTACAAGCTATCATCAGAGAATTCAGTAAAAACCCACCTCAATTTGTGGGAGATAATTCCCCTGTGTCTAATATGCAGATCTGTGGTGAGTTCCTCAATACTACCATTATCATACCCAAACATGATTTTATTTTGTTAGAGTCTTCTAATTGTGTACATTGCTGAATTGCTCAGGAATGATATTTCTGGGGTTTGGATCAAGTAGAAACAGTTGGTGAAAATTTTTTCAAACTGTTGACAATAATTTTTTCCTCAACATAGATCTGGCTGGAAGAGCATCGCCATCGTATTCGTGGAAACCCCAAGAATATCCAGGATCCCCATATACATATTACAATCCCTCTTTTCAACAATATTCCTCAGCAAGTACCACATCGGGTGTCTACAACCATAATTACACAAATGCAAATAGCTTATACAGTATCAGTGACCATGGAGCAGGCAAACAGTATGCTCCTTCAGCATCATACGCAGGAAATTTAGTCAATTCTATCCCGTTTAGTTCAGCAAGTGCAGAACAACAATACACAGCAATTCCTAGTGCGAATGCTTACTTAAATTTACACTATGTTAACGCTAATGTGGGACCATCAACGCAAAACCCTGTGCAATACAAAAGTAGTGCTAATTTAAAGTGTCCAGATTTTCCTGAATTGGAAAACATGACCAACGATGAACTGAAAAAATTAGGTGAAGATGAAGATTTGATGGATGAGTTCTTGTTGAAACATACAAAATTAAGAGAAATGGATGCTGCGGTTGCAGAAGCTATTGATATCGCAGAAAAAACTGCAAGTGAGTTGATGAGCACTACTCGAAATACAATCCAAAATTACCCCAACGTATCAGAGGACTTTTTCTAAAAAAAAATGTGATAGCCCGATAAAAGTTTGTTTTTGTATATTTTGAATGATATTTTACGGATCGAGGTAATGGTGAAGTTGGAAAAAATGATTGAAATCAGAAAAGGAGTTCCAACGATCGTGCAAGCAAAAAATTTTCTTCGACAATCTGCTACTGACAGATAGAATCTTGCTTGTGAAAGTTACTCCAACGCACCGACACACATGATTCAATCGAGAACAATTATCCTTCGCATTTGTCCGGAAATTCAAATTTTCTTCCAAACATGCGTGTTCAGAAGCAATCTTTGGCTATTTTTTCCTATTTGAAAGACGATGTGAATTATTCCTGCTTGTGGACATGTCTAATTGATATTTTTTTCCTGTTTCAGCCACGAATATTGAAAAAGAGCAAGAGCTGCAGGAGTTGCGTGAAGAAGTAGCTGGTCAGGTTGAAACTATGAGCTCGCTCAAAACGCGCCTGGACTCTTTAATGGATGAGTACAATAAACTGTCGGAAGCATTTGCTCCCGACAATATAAGAAACTGCCTGGCCAAAGCGGCTGATGAAAGTCAAGAGCAGAGTGAAGTCATAGCTCAAGATTTTCTCAATCGCAAAATCGACGTCGAACGCTTTCTTAGTACGTACGTGGAGTGTAGAAAACTTGGGCAAGCTAGACGTACCAAGGAAGAGAAACTTGCTCATCAGTTAAACGAGCTTAAGAGAACACGATTTTAATTCTACTGTTCTTTTTGAGTCACTTTCAAAGTGAGCAATAAAAGGAAAGTAGGAAAGACAATGAAAATTTTTGTACACATGACTTGATTATTCCGATTTTCAAGTACTGATAAGACGTTGAGTGATTTTGTTGTGTTGTTTTTTCTCGTCTTGCATTGGGGTTTGAAGCAATACTTTCATAATATGCTCTTACAAATCTGGAACTATTTTCATGATGTAGTATAAAATTTAAGCTTCTATTTAATAACTTGTTTGAAGGAAAAAATTGAAGCTCCCAGTCTACATAGTTCGCAGACCACTCCTACATCATCAAAATAGATGAATGGCTATTTCCAATGATGGATTCAATTTTGTACTTTTTGATATGAATGCAGATAATGATTCTCAATGGCATGTGAGCCAACTATACCGTTTTCATCGTAATCTTTTGAATTTATTTTCGATCAGAGTGAAGTATGAAAAGCGCTATACCCCCATTCATACATTTTCTTACAATAACCAATGCAATGAACGGAAATGACGATATTGTTTTCTGCGTTTTATATTCACATATGATATAATTGTAACGTATGTATTATATTTATATTGATGATTTCAAAGAATGATTGCGCAACGCCAAGCATGGAAGAATGATCAATCTACTGAAAACAGTCATCACAGTCGTTAGAACAGCTTTATACTTCTTACCTATATTTGAAACTAGCGTGGTTTTCATCCGTGAGTTGATGATAATGGCGCTTTCCTGACTTGCAAGTTTGCACTCCCAGACATTCCAAATGAAAGGAGAGAGAATATTTTTTGTGAAAATGAAGTCTACAGAATTGAATATTAATTGTTTCAATAAATAGATGGATGGTACAACAACAAAGTTTCTCAGAGAATAATTGTAAAGAGATAGTTTGTGAGACAAATACCGTGGGAGCTCCTGCTAAATATTCACAATCCAAAATGCAGTGTTCGATCAATTTTACACTATTCAGGGAGGCATTTTTACAACATTGTATATAATCAAAAGGAAGCTGTATAGATATGTATGTATCATAATGAAAACTCGCAAATTTTATTTGCAGTTTATGTTTATAGTTGTAAACTTGAAGTGAGTGAGTATCTTCTTTATGGACGTTCCTAATTGTATACATTTTTGCGCTTATGAGATACATAAATAATGCGATGTGTGTATTCTAGGTCCTTGTTTTCTGAACACCAAGGAATTCAACTGGGGAAATTTTTATACAGAATTCCTTGCTGCTTGAGTATCAATTAGTAAGAAAACTGTAATTTTAAGAAATTTGCAAAGAATATGAGATGGAAATTCGTAACGATTAAACTGGTATTATATTCGTGATATCAAATTACTTTTATTAGTGAAATCTCTTATACACAGTATTTACAAATATCGACATTCATCATAGTATTTTATTCAACACTCATGTCATGTTTGATTTATAAAATTATGAAAGAAACTCAGAAAGATTCTAAACAATATATTGCTATCTTCAGCTCGCGAGTCGAAGAGTACTTCCGTCTTACGGTCAAGCTAGAAAAATTTTCAATTTTTCTTTCTCCATTCATACATTTAGAGAGCACCTATAACTTGCAAACGAAAACGTAAAGGCTGATACATTTATTCCAAAAATTTTCATCAATTTGTAAAGCATGTAAGGAGAGACATTGTGAACATATTCATATCTGTTTTGTATCCTTTCAATGAACAAGGACTCTAATTAATTCAAATCCACCAAACATCAACTCGATTAAAAACTCTCAGTGTATAAAACTTTTAGCTCGTCATGGGCAAGCAAGTACATCAATTATCATCCTTATTGGCAAGTGTGTTACTGGAATATTCCAAAATTTCAAAAAAATTGCTCCAAAATGCTGATAAAATAGTCAAAACGTAGATACTTAACTATACAGCGAAACATGATGTTACATTACACGATGCAATTGCTGTTCTACACATATCACATCGACGAGTAAAAAAATGAAGAAAGCCCTGAAAGTACAGGATCCGGAACAGTCTGAACCACTGGATCAAGAAAGTGTCATGGATGGCGCATAAAATCAGCGCGGCAGTATAAATTGTCAAGGCTAGATCCGTCGTTTTTACCACATCGGCTTTCAGTTTTAGTATGAGGTAAATCTGAGGGTCCTCTTGGCCAAACATAATTTTCGTGTGAGTCTCATGGATCGACGAATGAAATCATGATGTATCTCGTGCCTTTTGTAACGAGAAGTCCTTCGTGATAATGAGTCAGTCTTCCTGGATGCATAAGCATCCACCCGGGTTTCGTGTCTGTTACCGAGCAGTCGTATCGAATAAATCGGCAACCGCCACCTTCATAATCGACCCCGACCTCATTCAGGGCTATGTTGATCGTATATGTTGAGCTATCGTGATGTGGGCGTAGACTCGGCTGTTCGTCAGGCCTGTAGCGTACCACAAAGTTCATCAGTGAGCGGGGTGGCTGTGGAAAAAATTTTCAAATTTTAATTTGATTCTTTTCTGGACAATCGATATTTTTATTTTAAAGCGAAGATGATCGTTATATGCGTGGAAGCTTCTTCAACAACCATCTAATGTGCGGGGCGTCCGCCGATTCTGAAATTTACTTTTCTTAGAGTCTTGCGAAATTTCAATCTATGGTGGGAGGTTTTCCCCCAAAAATGTATTCAGAGTTCATGTTGCAAACTTAGTAGACTAAAATTGTTTCAGTTGATTAAATGAGAGTTTAACAGATGGATTCCAGATAGGGCAACGCTAAATTTATGAAAAAAAATTGAAATTTTCCCTCGAAAAGTCTACTGGGAATCCAGATGGAACCGATCAGGTTGCTCAAATTAAAACTACCCACTGGCGAATACTTGTTATTACGTGTTGGTGAGAGTGCAAACTGACTGCGTTGTGCCGTGCAAATAATTCTGATTTTTTTTGCAGTGTCGATATTCCACCGCTAAGCAGTGCAGTTTTCTTTAACTCAGATTTTTTATAACAAAAAACTCATCGGCTCATGGAGTTTACCCAGGAAAGTTCTATTCGTTTTTTATTCAGTAAACTTTGTGGTCTAAAAATGTTTTGGACTCATATATGATATGGCTGGTTAATTATGATTTTATCATCTTCAAACAAATTGAATCAGGCAAGCACTGGATTGATTCACTCATGATCAATTCAGAAATGTTTCATGAACAGAATCTTACAAGAAGATTCATATTTTCTCGTATCTTCTAGTAAAAGATACGGAAAAATATTGTAACGAGGTCCACGAATCAGTTTACTTGAATGAAATTGATTGTCGGTAAATGCATCGGATATTAAATCATCAAATGTATTGCATCAAATTATTCTCCATGCAGAAGTTGTGGTTCTGATTTTACATAATTTATTCATCTCTTCACGCGTAGAGACAAACTCAGGATATCAATTCAAACAAACTCTGGTTCCAAATAAGAAGAATCTAAGCAATGTCAAAAATACTTGAATGCACAAAAAATTGTCCTGTCCAGCAGTTTTTTAATGCGATTTTTAGAAGCATGATATATTAAGCAACCCTTTGCCCAGCATATGAAACGATCGATGAACGATCCTTACGTAGTCCTCGTATCCAGCAAATGCAATCTGCTGCAGCGGGCTAACATAGGCTCGGAGAAATTCAAGCCAGATTTCATCCAGGCCTACCTGAGTCATATGAATATCTCGCGTAGGCACGGCTTCGTAACCATTTTCAAGACGCGAATCCTGAAATTCATGCAAAAATAGGAAAGTTAGTAGGGTTTGAAAACAATCAGCTTACGTCGTGGAAGTATCCGGTGAAGACTGATTCCTGAATCGGCCTGACGTAGTCACGCAAAAATAGGAGCCATTGGGCCTCCAGGCCGACTTGGCTCATGTGGATGTCACGTGTGGGGACGTTTTCATAGCCGTCCGATAGTCTTGGATCCTGTTTTCGAACGGCAATGATTATTCGAAAAAAATAGTTCAAAGGTGTAGATTCTCGAATTTGACCTACTCATGTCAATTTTGTACATGCGTACGGTTTGCAGAGAGTGCTTTCGTTTATACTTATAGCACAAGCATTACTCGTCCAATCAAAAACTTACTGTACTCTGTGCATACTTTGTAAAAAGTTATTACAGATATTACTGAGAAAATCACATGGAATGTCGAAATTTGCTACTTCAAGGTGAATTTATTGGGCCTAAATGATTAATGATATCCCATTTCTATTCCACAGCATATAGATAGAAATGGGACAACATGTCTTATTTGGATTCAGTCGAGTCGTAAGAACTATTTGAGTACTGATCAGAAACTGACATTTTACGCTATAAGTCATTTGTTTTATCACGGTTTCTATCCTGCAATAGTGGTATTAATATCTATAGAAAATTTCAAAGGTACTGATTCAAACTGACGCCTTTCTCGATCGTTTTCTCATCGACAGACAACAGACCGAGCGACAGACAAAACACAGAAATTTAGGATAGCAGAACATCAGTTCAGGAACCAAATTGAGTTTAAACGTCGACGTAGGCATGTTGACGATCCAAGTCAATGCCAAGTCAGTATCGGATAAGCCATCAGATTGCGAATGAGCTAATTCTTAAGGAAAAAAATCAATGGAACTCACGATCACGAGCATGTGTGTTCACTTTCCATGCACGCGATTTAGATATTTCTTAAAATATTTGATAGATATAACTAACTCACGTAATTCGATCCATCAGACCATTTCCCATAGTTCTCCATAATTTCCACAAATTCTTTCGTGAATCTCCTGGAGACGATCGGGAACCAAAAAACATCTGGACAAGGCTATAAAAAACAATATAACCGACTATGTAGTGCACTCTCAATGAACCATGGATATTACTAGGTAACATGAATCTGTCTACCGTTCATTTGGGATATAAAAAACTACGAAAACGAAATTGTTCTGGCTAAAGCATACCTGAAGTGGTGTGTGATCAGTATCAAGGCTCTTATGATAATCAGGATGGAGATATCTCTTCTCCCAGTCGACTTTATTGTCAAACAGCTGGTATAGATCAGGATTCGTAAGCGATGAATTGTAATTGTCGGGATTGACTAGATGTCCAAAGTCTAATCGATTGCTAACGTGCATAAAAATGTCCCTGCGACGGTTTGCATGAGCAAACGCCATGTCGGGATCGAGATTCGCTTCCTCGTAAATCGGCCTTCGAGAATCATCACGCAAAAGGCTTGCGTTTACCAGGTAACAGCTGCCAACGAACGGAACATTCCACAAGCCTCTGAAAGCACAAATTGGACGAAATTTATTTTTTTGAGTTCTCGTGGGAATTTTGGAAATAGATTCTGTGATGGTAGTCATTATTAATGGTGGATGGTGGAGAATCGGGGAGGCGTAATGATATTATCAAAAGTTTCCAAAAGTTTGAGCTCGGTTTTTTGGTCTTTTTTTACTTGGTAGAATGTTCTAATATAAGTATCAATTTGGACTTGCTTTAATTTTTCATATCTGGTAGAAACGGTGAGCATTGTTTGACCAAAAATTGTCCAAGTCGCATTGCTACGCATTGCTACCAAAGCTATATATTGCATAGGTGGCCAGAAAATATGCTCATATTTCCACCAGGGTACTAGGAGGAAACTACAAAATGAGCTACATTCGGGTCGTTTTGGACCAAGGAGGCCGCAGGAATCAAATTTTCTAATTTCAACTCTTCATTCTTTGGTTATCCAAACTTTTGACTGGTGCTGTAAATTGAAACTCTTCGCTTGGAATTTTAGGTTTTACGACAAAATAGTAAAAAATTTCAGGTTTTTGGTCTCATAATGACAGTTTCCCAAGTTTTTCCACGTGCAAAAGTTTTTTCCAGGTTGTTTCCACGTTTTCAAGGTTTTTCAAATTTGCTAGACATCCTGTAATGGTACCCAGAGTTGATCGGTTTCGTCTGACCATACCCGACTTTTACTACTTGTCAATCTGCTTGACTGATCCTGATGAAGCATGTGTGAAATGTGACTCTGACTGAAACCAATTTTGGATCCAAACGGATTAAATACAGATGTAGAATTTGTTCATGAAATTTACTTAAGCAGCGCAATACTTTATTATGCAAACGAGAATTGGAAACTGCCAACTCTTGGCGTACTTATTGAACCTGGAATAATTCAAATTCTCATGCATTCGACCAACATCTTACTATGGTTATTTAAATAAAAATAGCATGACTCAATCCTACCGAGTCAAACATCTTGAATTTCGGTTCTAAATGATAAATTAGAATGTTTCATCGTCTTCAGCATGAGGAAATTATAGAAATCATGATTACCTTTATTCAAAACCTCAAACAATAAATATTTTAACACTGAATTGCGAAGAGAAAAATAGCATGGCATCTCCCTTTCAGTGTAATTGGAAAGTGGGAGCGTGGAGCTCTAATTTTTGAATAGCTGAGCGGGAATATTAAAGAAAATTCTGAAAATTATATGAGCATGTTCCCCAGAATTTATTCCTGATTTTGATTCATTTTATAGCACGGTGCTGATTAGGGAAAAAGAAGTGAGATAATCTTGAGTATCGCTAATTTGAGAGTTTTTCCTTAAATTTTTACTGAATAAAAATGGTTTAACTAATACCCCCAATAGGTATCAGAAGACTTTTTCTAACATGCAATTTTGGAGCACTGTGACAAATCTCACACACACATCCCGATACATATCCGTATGGAGCGTCAAAGTTAGCATGTCAACAGAATCCGCACTCTCACAACAGTATCATTCACAATCAAATAATTTCATGTTCACCCATACAAACCACATCAGACCAGAAACAATTCAAACCAAACTAAAATAACGGGATCTGTATATCTATACATATTGTATAAATCTCTAAAGTGTAATGTGGATTGTATATTATCGTCTATTGGCAAGATTTATAAATACATCATAATATGTGTGTGTAGGTAATGGTGGGGGTGACAATCACTCACTTCATAATTATCCAATTGAAATTCATAAGCTATTCGAGCGCGTAATATGGTCGCACTTTGCGCATGCATCAGGGCATATAGTCGACGCGCGTGCGACAAAAACCTTTGGGTCGCTTAATATCTGACGATCTCGCGATAATAATTTATACTTTGACGATGAGCGAGTCGTATGCTGATCGGAGCGCAAGTCTGCGGTCGTTTCAGTCAAATTTGCGCGACCAAAACTTTGGGGACTGCTGCCATTGTCTTGTGTGAGTATATTGTCATACAAAAGTGCATATTTATTACAATCTGAGCCATTGGAAAATAGTACCGTTTAATGAAAGGTAAAAATCATGATATTTCGGTATGCTCGGTACGCTTAGTTTACAGATTTTATTGCTTTATGCAGGAAGTGAAATTTTGAGAGAAATTTTCTTGAAAAATTAGCGAAGTGATTCATTGATTATTTTTTTAGAGCGTGTTTGTAAGGGTTGACAGGAATGTGACGGTGATCCTACTCTTTTGCCTTTTATCGGGGCTCAAAATTAATTATCGACTAATCGGGGTACGTAAAGCTATCTTGCAACGATCTTTAAAGATAATTATACTATGTGTATGTTAGTTTCAAAGTGATGAACCCACAACCCGAAAAGGATGAAAAATTTCTGCTGTGGATTGTGAATTATTTTGTTATATGTACAGTCGATATACTTTCAGACGTTTTCCTTTCGAACATGTTCGATGTACGACCGGTCCCACCAGTAGAACCCGATTGTTTTGTTTTATGTGCTGAAGATTTTTTTAATGTGAGGAATAACATTATATACGGGTCTCAAGAATGAAACATATCGCAAAGTTGGCCAAAATTCACATCTTTTTAGTCAAAATTTCGCTTCAGCTGAATTTTTGAGATATTGGGATGATTCGAACGGTGTTTTCTTCATTCTTCAACTATTAGCTTTCAAATTCACTAGCCTGACATTGAACTTGAATTTCCATCCGAGTGTACATGAAAAAAATTCATGCAACTCCTTGAAAATTCCTTCAAAAACACTTTCTTGAACATTCGGAATAATCTGTAGACCTGTAAAAACCTAATGAAATATCACGTCGGAGCGCAATGAGGAGTCCTTAGAAATTGATGCAGGAAAGGTTCTGCAATATTAAAAACAGCTCTTCATCAAAGATAACATTTGACCTGACCTCAGTTTTCTATGATGAGAAAAAGCCATGAAAATTACAAAACTATCTCGGCATCGATTTAGAATTACAGGACTCTTCCTTATTGCGGTCCGACATGAATTTTCATTTGGTGTTGTATAGATGAGGTGTACAGGTCATCTTCTAATGTTTGTAGGTGAAAACTAAGCCAGTACATTTAAATGTTGGTTGGGATTCGTATACAGGGAAGGAACTGCAAGTTTTACTGTCGCACTGAATGTATTAAAAAAATGTACACATAGAGTGGAAAATCTTAGACCAGATCTAGTTTGAGTTTTCTGACACTTGATCGGTGTGAAAGGCAGACTTTTTGTAACAGTTCCTGAATCATATTGATCAAATTCAGATTGGCTGTCGACGTAAATAATATACCCCATTCATTTTTTTCCCGATCGAAAAATTTTCTGATGACCGTTTGCATTGATGAAATAACCTTGAGGCTTAGGAGCCAGTGATACAACAGATGGAAAGTCGAGTTGTGATATGATAATCATTATCATTTTTTGATAGCACTTATTATTTTATTTACTCAGACTTAGCCAATTAGAATTGTCTAACTCTGAGAAAACAAACATGACTCACAAAATAGTCAGAATTGTAGAAATTGTTTCTCAGCGACTGAAACCACAAGAAAAAAATTGCGCATCAGAATCAGTTATCAATAAAAAAAAACCAAAAGAGACGGTTTGAATGGCAAAATTACTGACCCAAGTAAACTGTTGAGTCGTCCATTTCTCAAGATTTTCTATAAGAAGAATTAAAAAGTAAATTTCACGGAGCCACCCATATGTAAGCCTGGGAGCTAAGGCCAAGGCCCATCTCATACCTCTATTGGTAATAGCTCGTTAATTTATTATGTCTCTCAGCGAATTGAGAGTGAACTTCACTCTTATGAATGATTTTATTACATTATTTTCCCGTCCTTTGAATTGGTTTGACACCCAAGAGTGCCATGAAAGCAATTGCTATTTCGAACCAGGGGTATTCCCAGCGATCAAATTGATAATATACAAGCGCGCTATTGAAAATGCGTCGAACATGAATTCGGCTTACCGTCATTGGGAAATTACTAGAATCGAATATTTGAGAATTTTGTATCCAATGATAATTCTATGACTCTAATTATCAAGATAGTATAGCGTCACAATTGAGGAATAAAATCTCAAGACCGTTTTCGCAAAAGATGCGGAGTTCGTAGATGGTTTTTTTTGTGTAAATGCAGAATTTGTTACAGAAATTTCCGAAAAATTTCATGACAAAAGTAGTGTGAATCTTGTGAGCCATTAGCGAAACATGATGCCTCAACGGTAAAATTACAAGGCTTTCCTAAGTTATCCCAAATCCAATTAAGCATGACAAAGCTATCGAAACAACCAAAGAAAAATGAAAGAGTTCAGTGATTGGAGTACGATGTTTAGTAAGATGGTTAAACTCTTGGTATTGAAAAAGTTTAATTCGTCTTAGCATGAAATGAAGAAATCAACCGAAATCAAGCTTAGCTCAAATACTTTTCGTATTCATATCCTTCGGCTTCAAAGAAACCTCGCTTGATACGTGTCATTCATACAACCATGATGATCATTAACTTTTGTGAAAAATGGAGAAAGATATGGAAAATCGATCATCAAAACCGGTGTAAAAAATATACCATAAGACTACTCAATATTACTCCCTGGCCATATGGTTATCCTTAAAATAATTCAGCTCCTTGGAATCTTTATAAACATCATATTGAATGCAGAACATTTCTTCGAAATTCGTGTAAATCATCGATAAATTTGACTTTACAGGACAAGTAATAAATCTGCTCATGAAGGACGAAAATCAAAGCTAGCACAACTGGCATGATGCTGATGATATGTCGATAAAAAATTGAAAAAAGGCAAATGAGCTGGAAGAGGCCTTTGCCGTCGAAACTGACGCTCCTCCTGTTGCTGCTAATTCTGGCTATTCTTGTAACAGATGCGGCAAAGGGTGGCGGAAGGGGTCGCGGTAGAGGAGGCCGTGGCAGAATGTATGGTTCGCGAATGCCTATATTCATACCAAATCGTAATCCTGGTGCTGCAAATTACTATGAGAATAAAGATGTGAGTGAGAATCAACTTTTGGCTGATGCATCATTTTGAACTTGTAAAAGAATGTTTGGTACTTTGGTGTAAGGTCGAGTTTCTGAGATGTTTTGAAAATGCATTTATTTAAACATTTTTTTTTATCAATAAAACCAATGATGACTGCAGTTAGATCAAAGTGTCAAATTCAATGAAAAAAGTTACGTCGAGCTCTCGACTATTAAAAGTTGAAGGGAATTTTTGATAAAAAATGCACTAGTATTCGTTGACGGGCAATATTATGGGCTTCATATTAGCTCAAAGAATCGATTACAAACGTTTCAAACTACTCCTATGTGACTGAGCAGAATTTTTTCTCCCAAAATATTTTGAAAAAACTAAAAACAAGCTCAAAGCTGTTCGATTCATGAATGTACATGATATTTTTTGAAATTTTCCTGAGTTGACAACATTTAAGACAACTGGTTGATTTTCAGGGAGCGAAGATAGTCAAATCATCCCACTTTGAATTTGATTACATGCTAGGAAGGAAGATAACATTTTTCTGCATGGCCACAGGTCTTCCAAGACCTGAAATAACGTGGTTTAAAGATGGAATAGAATTGTATCAACACAAGTTTTTTCAGGTAAGATTACAAAACGAATCCATCATCGCACTATCAATGAAATAAGAAAAAATGAATACGAAGAATTTACAGTGTTTGTAATAGGATTGGGTGTCCCAAAATTTTTTATGGAGTTTGTTGTAGATTTGCCACATGATTAAATGAAACAGTATGAGTTGGATATAATAATTATATTGATTTTTGTGAATTAGGTCCATGAATGGCCGATAGGAAACGACACGATGAAATCAAAAATGGAGATAGATCCTGCTACTCAAAAAGATGCGGGATACTACGAGTGCCAGGCTGATAATCAGTATGCTGTGGATCGTCGAGGCTTCCGAACGGATTATGTCATGATATCTTACTAAACTTTGACATACAAGAAAAAAGGTGAAATGTTGCGAGGTATTTTGTTCAGGGGTCAAGATTGAGTGAGATGAATTCAGTTCTTTGAAAGCGAACATTTTAGTCATATGCCGATGAATAAGATTCCTGTGGACATATAATTAGAAGTGGAAAAAAACGAAAAGCTCAGAACGACTTTTGATGAGGAATCATTTGATATTCTTTTGTCTGGAAGAATGAATGGAATAAAATGGAATATAAAAAATTGATCTTTAGCATAAGAAAAATGTACGGTAAATTAGTATAGCAGAGATGCAAGAATCATTGACAAACAACGGAATATTTCAATGTTTATACAGAAAATTTTTGAAGCAAGTTAGACATTTGGAACGAAATGGAACCGTGGAAGTACAGTGTAATATTTCTATTTGTATTAGTGAAAGTCTCTTATCGAGTTACATTCGTTACTTCAAGGGACACTCTAAGCTATTGAGTAATATGCATCGTCACAATCATGAATGCCGCACAATAAAGATGGCTTTTTTCATTTTATTGACCACGTGAAAAATTTTGTCCACTATACGCCTTATTGAGAACAAAAGGTACCTAATTTTTTAACAAAAATGTTAGTACTTTTATCCTTACCGGAATATGAGTTCCACGTGTTTATCTTATTATCAGTAACCAACGAGAATTTTGTGAGTCCAACAATTCAAAAATTGACAATGACATGACTGATCACCATAAATAGAATGATTCACTTTATTGTGGCATCATATTATATGTATAAGCCCTCACTACCTGATGCTTGTAATGTCAAGCTTGTGTAATTATAATTATTAATGATCTTTGTTGAACCTCTTCCTGCTTTGAAGCTTCTGTTTACGGGAAGTAACATTGTTGACGACAACAAAAATGTCAAATCAATGCTGAGATATTTAATGCTGAGTATCATCGAAAAGATCGGATATTCTGCTGTTAACATAACTAAGGCGTTGATCAATGAAGTTTACCGAAATCATCGAGATTCTCGAGCGAGCCCAAAGTAATTTATAATAAGATGATCTATTGAAAAATGCCACTGACTATCATATATGAAGTATAAAAAATGATCCAAAAACAAAATCCTTCGATTACTTCTGCCAAAGTTGAAAGTAGCAAAACTCGAATTTGGGAAATGCGTAGCCCTAGTGTCAGCCAATGCTTCAACGATACTAAAATCTGTCACTGGAGTTTCTGTTCCTCTAGTGCAGAATGGCGATAATTCACAAGCAACCTGACCCAAAATAGTATATTTTGCACCAAGTTCATGAGGTTGTAGCTCGCTTTTGAGCGATTGGTTTTCGGCCCGAGCCGCAGGCAAGGGTCGAAATAATCACTCAGAAGCGAGGAACCTCAAGAACCAGGTGCAAATACTATTTTATGCAATTTTACGAGCACCCAAACATCGGAGAATTGCATAAATCACATTTAGATTATCATAGAATCTTAAGTCGAGATATCATATAGATGATTTACCTATAATTGAGCTGTTCCAGCAGCACATTCGTAAGCATAAACAAGTAAAATCATGCTCTTGTTTCATCTATCGCCTATAAGAAAGACAAGTTAACTTGTTGATAAATGATAAGGCCAATTCTCTACATGATTAGCCGGGTCATTTTTGAGGAATCGGTTGTAGACATTTCCAAATGCAGAACAGCCAACAAAAAATTTCGTGTTTGTAACACTCAACCATGGAATTTGTGCCTATTTCTGTTTTTGGGAATGGTAAGGTGGTTGTTTATTGTTTGACGCACAAGACACGATTATCAACAGAATCGATGATTTTGACAGAATTGATGTAGCCGGAAGAGTAAAGTTAAATCTTCTTGACTCGCGTAGTCGGTACACACAACTATCTAAATAAGAAGTCCCAGCTCGCTTGTAACTCGAGAACTGCTTTTGGAATGTTTCTCATACATATTTGGGCATAATTTGTGGATTTGGCGAGGTTTGGTACAGATAGAGGCGTGCGAGGAGGGCTCTTGGGGTCATTTTTTTAGTAATAAGTCAGAGAAGGGTATTTTCAAATGACTGAATACGACCAGAAAACGATTTTCCCACCGATGTTCACGTTGATTATGATAATTTCTGTTCCGGAAAACATATTTGCTCAGAGTTGGTCAGAATAGTAGGAAACGAGTTTTGTCAATTGAGCTCAAAGTTGAGCATTTTTGCAAGCTTCAATCGACTTTTTAGCTTACGGGACGGCTAAGATGATCGACTCTTGATAAACGAATTTCGGGTTTTTTCAAGACTCTTGAGATGATCACTGGTGGAAGTCGATCGTCACTTTTCTATTAGGAGTTAGACCACCTAGGAAGAGGCTCAAAAATTGCTTGAGTTTGCTCTCAGTAAACATCCTTTAGGGGTTGCTACGCTCAGTTACCGATTTTGGAATACTTTTTTGGAAGGAACTTACATTAAGGCGATGCGGTCACCGTGCAACCCGGAAATTATATCTTATTTGGATGTAAATCAAAAAATTTTCACGAAACGAAGTTGGAGACGATTTGTCCATTACGTATTATCATTTGAATTGTGATGGACAACTCATTATTTGTCACCAATCACAAGACTATCACTAATAAACGAGAATAACTTGCCCGCGGGTACTTTCTAACCTACAAATTGGCACATTTTCGTTCACAAAACTCTCAAAATCTAGTCCGATTTGGGCCAAACGAAGAGTTATCCAGGCCAAGTTAGATGATAATAAAGCCTGGATAACTCGTCGTTTAGCCCATAATGGAAAAGATTTTGAGAGTTCTGTGAACAAAGTTCAGCGTGCACGGTGACCGCATCGCCTTAACACGTTCGCTGCGGCGGCGAAAATCACAGTTCCTTCTTTGTGTGCGGTGGGTCCCGCGCAATGTTAAATCCCATAAGACGAAAATCTGCCGCACACAGATGAGGTACTCACGGGACCCACCGGTGGGTCCCGCCGCAGCGAACGTGTTAAGTAAAAAAGGTTGAGTCGGAGCTATGTTATTTTTTTAAATAGGCTAAAAGGTCGTCAGAATGAGCCTTTCGTAGACCCAAGACTCATGGGGAGCTTTCGGAGTGTCCAAAAACCGTTGTGATTCTTCCCGGACCTCTCTAGTGATGACTCTGGCCCAAAATGCTTCAAAATGACTTGGATTTACGTAAATGAGTTGAATAAATTGGACTCTATCAGAAATCTAAATACCACGCAAGAGATGTTTATTGGAAAATGAGTTTACCCAAAAAATGAGAAGATGGATTCGTGGATAATAAAAAGTAGATTTGTGCATCTGTCGAAATTGCCTCGATTAATGGAGGTCATATCCTACTCTTCAAGGATGGAAATTTCGTAAGTAAATGACCATTTTTTAGGGAACTTATAAGGGCCAATGATTGGGGTCATACCGATGGCAAATCTTGATGAAAAATTCAGGAATCGCAGAGAATTTCGAGTCAAAATTACGCGATTCCAAAGATTTTGAAATTTTTGGAAACTCTAAAAAAACAGCAAGAACCTCTCAAAGTGTCACTCCCCGAGGCTCCTATTCTTGCAAGTTTTCTTCTTGGGAGTAAGTGAGGAGAAAATTCTGTATGCTTTCCTGACTTTCAAAAATTGTCCAAAGAATATTCCGCAGCCCATAAGGATCTTGCACGTGATATTTTTGCCTGAAACTCGAAGGCTATGAAAAAAATTCCAGAGGGCGTTTTTGCGCCTGCCGAAAAATGCTAACGGGCTACGATGACATTTGTTAGAGCAGAATTTCAATCCAGAAAAATCTTGCTTGCCATATGCAGATGGATGCTAGACCGCGGTTCATAAAATTCGGATTTCATTTTAAATTCAGTGTATTTTATATATTCTGATCAGCTCAGTTGATGAATCTATTTTCCGCACGAACGTAGTCTATTAACTGCTCTTATGATTCCGTTGTATCAATAAAATAGACCTAATTGAGTTTCTTCCCAAAAATCATGGGGGAGCTGTCAAAATTGATGAAAGTAATACATCGATTGAGCATATCGAACTAATCATGATTTTAAAATAAACTTGATCGCGCGATTATTCGCGTAGTTATTCTTATCGAGTGATTGAAGTTTTATTGAAGCACTTTGGTATTTTTAGCTGACCATCAGGGTCCGTATTCGGACGTATGAAAAACGTCATCAGGATGATCAGGTACAATGATTGATGAGTATGACCATTTCTGCCGACTAAAGTCGAATGTGATGACTATTTTTGAAAATTCATTTTCTACAGTATAGGCACCGTTATTTTGTAAATCTAATCGGTGGCGTTACTAAAATAAACTCGCAGAACAGATTTTCTATCGGATTTGTTTTTTTTTTTTTTTTTTTTAATGAAAAACCAGAATGATAAAATTGGATTCAAATTCTGATAAATTTCTACTAAAGCAGATGCTCCGAGTAGATAAGGGAGAAAAAAAATCTCCGAGATAATCAGATATTTACTGCCCATCGATTTGATCGATTATGACTTGCGAGTCTGGATAGATTAAAAACGATTTCGGGATAAATTAAATATGAGACAGCGATTTTTGACAAAATAGCCATTTTCCATATACTCACAGGGTTTCATATACTTTTGTCTATAAAAGTCAACCACGATAAGACACGGGCTTATATTATTTAGGTACATTGTGTATTAGCTAAAACAAACCAGGGGCTAGGGTCACAATTGCGGATATGCGGAGTGCTTTTATACCACCGGGGATCTCGATCTCATCTACTTGCCGGTGTAATAGATATATAGGCTATATAGAGTTGAGTCTCATCTATGATAGTTCGAGGGACGAACGATAGACTCTGATAAATGCATCAGCTTTAGTATACCGACATCTAGTTCCGCGTTAAGTCCAAGCTGAGTTTAGAGTAAGGTGACCAAGCGATTTTATTTTTTTCAAGTATATATATATATATATATTAATAAGGTGTGTATTTTGATTTTTATGAGGGTTGGTAGTGTGTTCATCATTATAGATTATAGGATTGTGAGTGATAGGGGAGGCATCAGTTGACTGAATAAATTAGTGTTGGAGATGATCGAGAACGACGATGATCGAATATAAGCTTTTGCACTGCTGACCTACTGACGCTAGATCTGTAAAGATGAGATCGAACTGGAACGATTGATCTATTTTACCTTGAATTTTTTTTCAATTTTCAAGGTTACTGTGAATTGATGATTTTACGCTGGTACATTTAATCGATTTCGCTAAAGCGGGAGGTAAAGTGTAAGAATCGGGATATTATGAATTTTATTGAATCTCTCTAGTTACTTAATTTTTCAATCCTTACAGCACGATACAATTCTGATACTTCAAGTTCAACACGTTAGTATTTTAAATCTCTAAGAAATTTTTTTTGTGAATGGGATATGTTATTTCTATGAAGGGTGGACTATCAACGCTCGCGGGATAGCGATTTTCAGAATTTGAGTTTTGTTATCTTCAACGTGCGTGTTGGACTAGATTTTGGGACTAATTCTGCGTAAATTTGAGTCCCAAATACTCAAGTGATTTTCAAATTTTTTTTGGAACTTTCTGCTTGGCTAGAAAAAAAAATAAGATGAAATATCGCAGATTTCTCGTATATCTTCTCTTGGAGACAGCCATGCTTAAAAGATTAATTTCTAAAAATCCCGAAGGTGAGGTTTGACTGACGTAAATAAAGTAATTTCTACACACGTGACGAACTGAGGTGAAGAAACCAGAAAAACCCATCAAATCAAAATAATCACTTCTGTTCATGATCCTATTCATTGATTAAAAGGTATATAAATTTAGATACAATAACAGAGTGACGAATTCTATTCCATGATAGATGCTTGTAC
This sequence comes from Eretmocerus hayati, assembly GCA_029851415.1. Lineage (NCBI taxonomy): Eukaryota > Metazoa > Arthropoda > Insecta > Hymenoptera > Aphelinidae > Eretmocerus > Eretmocerus hayati. The sequence goes on from CM056744.1 coordinate 97,740,251, forward strand.
TGAATGGGGATTTCAATTAAAAAAGAAGGTTGAAATGTATCCATCCTAAAAAGCTTTTCATCATTATTATATTCATTTTAACCCAACAATATCTCATGCAAATGATGGACCAGCTTTTATGGGTCTATTCAAATTTCGAATACGGATCAGAATTCCATTACTCCACTTGAAATTTGTTCCACTATCTGTTGTAGATGTATGTGATATGTACGTTGGGTTGTAAGTATTTTAGAGACTTCGATATCACAGAAATTTAGCTCGTACGATATGGGCTACTTTGCTACAGTTTTCCATACATCTCTATTCCAAATAATATTTCCAGATATCAAGTTGAATCAGTTCATGTAATCGATCGATGTTGGATGGACAAATTGCCAATGAAAGAACGTGACCTTAAAAGAGACGGCACAATTTTTTAAAATAGCGTCGAATTTTGAAAAAAAAAAACGTTATTAATTTCAGAAATCAAAATGGCTCGAGGAAGGTTTACTCTTTACATACTCATGCTGGGACTGATAATGCTCGGTTGTCAAGAAGTATTAGCAAGAAGAGGAAGGTCCAGAAGTAGAAGCAAATCAAGAGTACAAATTGGTATGCCGATTACTGGAAAATATCGTGATCCCGAAAGTGATCAGTATTACAATCATCAAAACGTACGTAACTGTTGAGAGTAAATAACTTTTTCGAGGGTGGATTTGAGTATTAGAATCATACTCGTTGATTCAAACTTATGTGAATAAGATGTTTTTAACGTTTTGTACTCCAAAATCGCATTTTCGAAAAATTTCAAGTAAAACAGTGCTGGAGACTGTTGGAATATTCAAAAACTAAAAACCAATTTTTGCATTCTTATATCAAAAAATACTTCTCTCGCGCCAATCGGGCATATGATAAATGTATCATTCCTATAATTGACTCCTCCAATGTTATTTTTAGGGGGCAAAAATACTATTTGCATCACATTTTGATCTCGATTACGTTCTTGGACATAAAATAGCTTTTTTGTGTGTGGCTAGAGGAACCCCTAGGCCATACATCACATGGTACAAAGACGGAAGTGAGATTTTCATCCATGCTTATATGCACGTAAGTATATGAATTATAAAAGAAAAAATCATTCATCATAGTGAATATCAAGATGTCTAATTTTGTCAAATTTGTCGCGCTCAGTATGATTTGATTTGACAAGATCTGAGTGCTGAAAATAATATTTTCAGGTTCACGAGTGGCATATGGGACCAGATAAGATCAAATCTAAAATTGAAATTGATCCAGCTACACAAATGGACGCGGGAGTTTATGAATGTACAGCTGATAATATGTACAGCATTGATCGAAGATCATTCAAGACTGATTTCTCCATCGCTTTCGATTGAGCTGTTCTGCAAAACTTATGCGACGGGGAGACCTGGATTTGTAAAAATCTTGTGTATTTTACAAATACGAAAGCTCATGCAGTTATCGTAGAAAATGCATGCTGCGAGACAGCGGAATTGTGCCATGAAATATGCCCATCGAAGTCGGATATGATAAAAAAAATTGTCTTAACGAATTTATTAGGAATTTAAAAAATCCCACTTTTTCTGTTTTTTGACTCATGAATCGACTTGTAATAATTGTCACTGTCACGACCTGTGAAGTATTTTTTTCAAGTATATTGAGCTCTAATTTTTCCTTTATATTGTCATCTGGAGTATTAGATAGATCGAAAAAATTTTCCACCTAAATGTAATTTTCTTGAATTTTTTATAAGTTAAATATAGGAGGATTTGCATGATCTCGTGACAATTCACGACTAATCTTATCGATAGTATTTTAAATCAGAAGCTAATAAGTACAGATCTTGTGTGGTGAGAGATTTTTGGAATTTCTTCTCAAACTAAACTAGAGATTGATTTGTATCGTTAAAATATGTTCGTCAATCTCGTTCAAGTTCAGACTTCCTTGATTGAAATATTGTAATGATAGTGAGAATAGTTAGCGGAATTTTCTCTTTGTAAGAACTGCGAAGAAAAAAAGATGAATAAAACAAATGCTATAGCATATAGGCAAACTGACTCTAGCTCCTCAATTCGAATATCACAAATCTCCATTCCTCTGATTTGGTGTTTTGAATAGTCATTTGGATTGCAGAGTTCATTTCCGACATTTCTAATCTAAGATTCTTATTATTGATCTGTCACCGTGAAACTCGGAATCAATTTTGACGATCTGTAATATTTAATAAATGAACTTAACTCACCGGCGTTTGTTGTGAACGATATCCATGTAGTCAAAGCTTCGTGCGTAGAACCCATCGTCTGTGATCGCACCCCAAAAGTTACTCCAAGCTTTGAAAGGCCTAACGAGCAATGGAGCAACTATTTCGCGTTGTTGTTCCACCAGCAGCTTCAGAGTATTTTTATTTTCAAGGTGTGCTTCAGAGTCAATTGACAGGTATCCAGAACAACCCACGGAGAGGCAATAATCCCTAATAATGAAATTAGAAGATGTTATGAAATTAAATCATTGAAAGCAACCTTCGATTATATATATGTAGAAAACTCGGTCGGGTGTCCAACGCAATAGACAATCGTAAAAAATTCATCACACAATTTGAAAATAATTCCTGAGATAAGATGGAATCTGATTATATCAGAAGATATGTCTGATTCTAGGGTAAGTGTAAGAATTGTTTTCAAACCTTGTCGGAATGAGTGACGGAACTCGCGAGCCGGATGGGTTGTGGACATTTTTCTTGATAACTATACAAAATAAGAACCTCACAGAGATACCCAGTATCAAATAGTTTGAAAAAATGTAGAAGCGGGTGATTTAAGGAACATGTTTTGAAATAGTTGATCTACTTGATCGTGAATTAAGTCGAACCAAAACTCCACAAAATAAAGTTGTCACGAGCCCGTATAATTAGAACATCGACAAAATGCCCCAACTCACATGGCAAGTTTTCTCCCGTCAGCCTCTTCAATTTCATCGTCCGGCCTAATTTGTTTGACGCTTTTATATTCCTGGCCATGCTCTTCGACAAAAGCCTGAACAACCTCATCGTGATAAGCGACACGATTGTGCACGAATAGATGAAGCCTATTTTTTGGATAGAGTTGATCCACAAGTCTCTGGAAAAACTCTTCGAGAAATGGTGTAGGCTTTTCAACAAAGACTGCGAGTAATAATTTGGGGTAGGCTTCTATCGTAGCCGAGTCGAGATCCAAGGTGTCACGCCAACAGGAAGTACAACCTTCATCAGCGTTCCAAGCCCGTCCGACGTAATTTGCCAAGGAGTTAAGAACGAGTTTGCTGTGGCCGTTTCCGTGTAGAATCAGTGGTACCGTATTGTATTCAATGTTCTGAATGTATGCTTCGTTGCCCTTGAACCGCAGCTCTATGTCAGCTGGAAAATTTGTTTTTTTTTGTTTTCATTCATAAATTAGAGATTATCTTGATAGAAAGATTGTTTTTGAAGGGAAGTATGGGAAATATGTGTATTTTTCACTATCATGTTACGAATGCTCTTCATTTTTTGTATCATAGATTTCAAATTTTGATGATGGAACGAGGTTGTAAGTGGAAGATGACACTTGTTACAAACTCATATGTTGAATTTATGAGGAAAAACTGACTCAGCTTCCGAAAACAATCGAAAATTTTCCACTCGAGTGAACTATTACAAAGTAATGTATGGAATGTTTGCGAATACCACATTATTCTAACTCTTGAGCCCTCATTTCAATTGCATCGAAAAAATGGCCGTGAATACACTTTGTTCTCGACGAAATTGAGTCTATACAAATTTTTTGGATAATTGCTCCAGCGACTTGATGTGCAATTTTTGAAAAAAAAATCTATGAAGTAACTAGGAACGATACTTACAAAGAGCTCCATAAAGATTCTGGAATATCTCAGATTTGTGATCGAGCTTGATTTTGTGCTCGCGCCTCATATCGGAATCGAGATATGCCCTTGTATAAAACAGCTGGTCATCCTCGTTGTCTTCAATTTTAGCACTTTCAAGAATTGCGTAGAGGTCTTTGGCGTATCCGATGAAACCACCCGAGTTGAGGAAGCGCTTACCCCTTCCGGTAACTTTTGGATATTGTGATGCCAGCGAGGTATCCGGCCAGCACGAATCTTCGGCCGAAAATATTATTCTGGCATCGTCCCATTGTTCAAATTTTCGCACAATATCAGCAAGAGGTGCCATAAATACTACATCGTAGCTGAAATATAAATTTTTGGTATCAGTTTCGCCTGTATGTAGATGTTCTAGTTGGATTACTGGATAATTAAATAAAAATTTATATTTTGTGAATTTTTGGCCTAGTATTTGAGAATATTCGATAAAAAATCCTTTTCAATATTCACAAAACTGGCCCTATACTTGAGCATCCTAGATTTTCTCTTGAATTTTCGAGAGAAAAAATTCATGTTCTTGTTTGGCAAATCTGTTGAATTGTTCTAATACTAATGCCTTCACTCCAACATGCGTCATTTTCTATATGATAAATGCCTTTCATTGTCACTATATCTATATATTGCATGGGTTGACAAAAAAATTGGTCACATTTCTACCAGGTTTGACTCATTCTTATTGTCAGCTAGATTTCTAAACTCATAGACGAATACGTCTATCAAAATCTCAAAAGCGAGTATCAGTGACTACTTCAAGAACGGTAGATAGTCATCATGTGCAACTCAAAATTTGACAAAAATTTGGACAAGAGGATTTGCCATTCGTGAATAAGCCTCGGAATAAATTCTGGGGCTATTGGTAATACTAAATTTAGTTCAATAGGATGAAAAAAACGGCTGTTTAACGAGTCAGTTGAAGTGATAGAAGTGTCAGTTGAAGTGATAGAAGTGATAGAAGAACAAACGAGTGATAGAAGCAAAATAGATACTAAATTTAGTTTTTGAATTTTCCAAAGACTATCAACTCAGCTAGGACTGTTGCAGTCCGGAATTTAGTTTCCAGGAAACTCATAGCTCCTATGGACTGATCGACGTTCGAATACACGTCACCTAAGACATTAAAAGTAACTAACATGCGATGCCATTATTTACACACCTGTCAGTGAAAAGGATGATTTTGTCAGAATCATCCTTAAAAGGTTCCAAGGCTTTTTTCAGCAAATTAATCTTTTGGCCACCACCTGCATAACGTCGAATATCTCCACCGGTCCAGGCTTTTCCCATCCCCAGAACTTGCAGCTCATCTCCGAAACCGTATGACTCAGCCGAAAGCTTGTATCGTTTAAAGCCCTCAGTCTCGTTTGTTGCCACCGTGAAAACAAGAACATCTGTAAAAGACAAGAAATTTGAGAATTTTATATCGAGTTGCTATTATTAAGAATTTGAAGATTAATGCAAACCAAAGTCTGCAAGCTTGCAATGGAAATTTAATCATGGGGCCCAAAATCTTTCATTACTTGGATCTCGAGGAGAATTTGTAAAAGTTAGATATAATCATAAACTTCGTCTAGATATCTAAATTGTAACACTCTACTTGTAGATAATGTTTACCCGTTCGAAACGGTAAACAATATTAATTGACCGTTGCGAAGTTCAGTGGGCCTAATAACTCAATTTGAATGTTTGATATATGTGAAAAATTGATCGGTTTTTAAGGATATAGTAATTTTACATGGATGATAGTCATTTTCTTCTTAGATAGCTAAAAGAACATTAGAAGAATATGCCATCCAAAATTTTTGAAAAATCCTCGAGATTGTATTGGAGACTGGACAAAATTTTTCTTACCAGTCAAAGAATCGATCAATATTATTGGGAGTAGATAATTTTTGTCAACATTTTGAACAACGTTTGTTCGTTTGCACATCACTCCTTTACCATAGCTTGGGATTTCCAAATTTCGTTCAGAGTTCTTAATATCTGGTTACCATATGTGATGATTTACGTATAATTTTGATCGCAAAGCAATACATGCTCGAATGCATGGATGACAGATGCAATTCATGATACTCTGTACAATAATCATGATGCTAAAATTTTCATCAAATATTCTAAAATCACTCTTTCATTATTGTATCTGTGCGTAAAATTTTCATTCATAATCTATCTATATATAGAATTATTCTAGTCGCTCATTTTAATCATAAAATAATCTACTCATCATTTCAACAAACTGACACCATGACGTCGAAAAAAGAGGTTGTAAGACTCAATATTGGTGAATGCTCTCAAAAAGAAGATAATCAAAAGAGAAATACAATTGGTATAGTACTGAGAAGCGTCTTAGAGCGTGCGGAACTAAATTATACAGTAGAAAATGGCTTTCCTCGCTTCTGATATTCGGGGCGGAACAGACGGCGGTGTATGTCGTTTAAGGAAAGACGACGACGACGACGACGTATAATTGAGTAAAAGCGTTGTAATCAACGTCTGAAGAGAAGAGCGAAAATCTTGATGATATTGCTTGGCTGAGTATGCGCGGTTACATTCGAGTAATCGTGTTACATGTACTGTACCGCTTTATGATTTACTTCCGAACGCGAAACGGTAAATTATCTAATTACAAATATTTCAGACGTATATGATATTCACGCTTGCGTGCCCGCTTTATTAGATGGCGAGTAATTGTTGCGTAGAATTCTGATTACAAATTTCAATTGCAGTATGATTGCACAAGATCGAGTGAATCCAATAATACATTTTCAATCAATGGTGTTGAAGTTTGAAACGTTTTAATGCAACGATAAAATACCATTTCAGGAAAATGAAGAATTTTCAAGACTAATTGTAGGTTCACTAACCATTAGTAGTGTTTATCATACCCCTAGTATTGCTTGCTGTTGTTCAGAGCACAAAGACCTCAATTTATGATTTGCAAACTATCTGAGAGTACCAGGTAATCCATCTTATTGTATTATTAAAACATTTCAAACTTCAACACCATTTCCATCATCAAATCAGCCCCCCCCCCCCCAAAAAAAAATTTAGCTTTAAAACAGGAAAGATATTAGATATTGAGCAGCATGTTATAAAAGACACTTAGAGTCTTGGTCTATCGTTTTGAATGTGCCATTAAAGGGGAAGAAAAAAAAGTAGGGAATGAGTGCCTAATTTGACCCCACACTCTTGTTTAGCTCATAGTTTTGGATCATTACAATCTTATTCAAGGTGATGTTAACTCATTTCAAAGCTTGTTTCAAGACCTCTAAGATGAGCTAGAGTACATCTGATTTTAATCAACTTGAGTTCAGCAGTTTTAATTTTCGCAAAAAGAGATTTCTGCTTGCGATCAAAAGAGTGTGCACCTGATATGTTCCCACGTAGAAAAAAGGCCCAATAATTCCATGAGATTATACGGGGTTTTCGTTAAATCAGGATATTTCGGCGACCAGACCTCCAAATGAGAGTACTTTAGCTCATTTTGCAGCTTTATCACACCCCTCCAAATTTCCAGACTTTAATTGATGGATTTTGGTAGAGTGAAGAACGAGTTTGGTAAAAGATTCTGGGCCCGTATTCTAAATTATGCGGTAAAATTTTGCGGCAAATTTTACCGCAAAATTTGCCGGCAAACGTGGCGCTCAGTCGGTAACCTGTAACATTTGCCGCATTTGATGCAGTTTGTCGGCATAATTTGCCGTATTCGCGTTGCCGATAGCGTTTGCCGTGGAAAATACGGCAAAAACTGCGCGGGCAAACTGCAGCATTAGTGGAAAATTTTGCAGGTTACCAACAGAGCGCCAACGATGCCGGCAAATTTTGCGGTAAATTTTGCAAGTAAATTTTACCGCAAAATTTAGAATACGGGCCCTGGAGGCAACTTAGGCACACTGCACTTTTCTTGATAGTATGGGCGTTGAATCGGGCAGAATTCACATTTTGCAGCTCTACAAGAAAAATTTCCAAGTCAGGGCAAAGACAAAGGAAATTAGCTGAGACACGTTGGAATTGATCACATACATTTTGTTTGGCATAGCTTTTAGTGATCAACAAAAAAGTCAGAAGTACCGAAAACCACATTTTGTTTTGAAAAGTGCGTGGGTCGTTTATTAGGATCGGCCCAAAGTGTTTAGTTTCTTTGATTTTCTATCATAACTAACATGATAAAAATATGTGGCGGGGTCTGCGGTTGCATATCGGTAGTTCCGCGGGAACTTTGAAATAATGTGTTGTACCTGCTTGCACGAACCCTTAAAACGCTCGAGGAAAACATTTCAAACGTCATTTTCGATGTATTTTTTTATACTCTTTCTGGCGCAATTATTAGGTTTTCGATCCGGCGCTACCGAAAAACATTATCATCGGAAAAGGGGTCAAAATGTCAGGTCCGTGCGCTGTGGTTTTTCATCATTTCGACCTTTGTGAGTTTGAACCGTCGCGGTGGGGCTCATTTGAGATTCGGGCGGGCAGATACATCAAATATAATGCTATCAAGCACCAAATGCCACTGCTATAAGAGCCCCAAGACCAATTTTTGTGTGCGTGACGAGCGCGTACATTTTGTGGCGCAAATTTACTCAAAATTTTACTCCCTCAGTTTTCCTCGATAAAAGTGAATTTGCCTCTTAAAACGTGACGTTGACGATTGGAATGTCCGTGTTGTATGTGAAGGGCTGCCCTTTGAAGTAATCGACTCGAATCAATTCTTGATAGACTTATTTTCTTGATTATGAATTTTTCCATTCAATTGCTAAGTATTTTTTCTAGATATCCACGTAAATTGCGATAGTAATACTGAAATAATGATCAGTGTCATGTAAATAAGTCTTAGAATTTCTTTTGAATAAATGAAACTGCCATAGGATTGTGAAGTGAAATGTAATGTGAAACTGTATGAGAGAAACGAAATCTAGTACTCTGCCTATAGCATTGTATTATCTATTCAATGTACATAGTATTTCTCGATTGTTATTTTTCTTAGATTAAGTATAATTTGTATTTTTGTTGTTGTTTTCGATCACACCAGACGGGGTTCTACCCCAAGGTGTAATAAAGTCCAATCAATCAATCAATCAATCAATCATTCTATACTTTTCCGCACCAACTTATTCTCAAGTAAATTGTCAGGCGCAACTTTTCCATGCCTCAGAATTTCGAAAAAATGGATTTTTACACTTAGCGGAGTAGTTTTCGGCGAAAATCTAGTTTTGCTACTTTTATATGTCAGGTCCGTGTGGTGCTAGTGCGACCCTTAACGCGAGACTCCACAGGTCCTAGTCAATTTTTTTAAAAGTATTTGATGATCAAATCAGAATCCTGAAACCTCAGAGCTGTCGCTGGAACCGTTTGGTCGTGAGATTAATTTTAGTGGCGAAATGTCAGGTCCGCGTGTGTTGCCTTAAAATGTCAGGTCCGTGTGACGCTATACCGCGTTATCCGTGTTATCCTTATGGTACCGATACGTGAAAATATCAATATCCGTACGCAAGTTACCAAAAGTCGAAAAATATATCTTAGAACCTTCGGGAGTGAGATTTAGGGCTGGCACATTTTCGACCTCCAAATATCGAAGTTTCCGCGGAACTACCGATATACATCCGAGAACTTGAGTGAGAGCATATATTGCGAAATGTTTTTCATAACTTTTTCAAACTTTATTCGATATTGTGGATAGAAAACCTGGCCAAATCCTGAAAATTGTGCAATGGATAGGAATTTCACAATAGGTCACCAAAACTAGTCCACTTTTCAACGCCAAGTTTGATTTTTCATATTATTATAACTCATTTAGAATATTTTTAGCAGGAATGTCCATTTAAAAAAATTCTCTATCAGATTCTTATTGAAAATACACGAATAGTCAATAAAATTTCTGACAAAACACAAGACATCCAAAAAGTAATTCGCAATCCAAGAAAAATCTCAGTATCCACTGGAAAATGATTGACCTCTCAATCATACTACGTCTTTGAGTACATAACTCAACGACGACGGGTAATAGTTTGACCCAACTGTATAATCCTCTCTCTTCTTCAACGATCAACGCGAAAATTGAGACTTTCATATGAATGTGCCTACTAATACCCTAACCATAGACTCTAAGTAATTGACACAAGTAAAGACGATGGAAAGCCCGCAGCTATTGCTAAAATACAAATGTCGTTGATCCCATGCATAAAATACGAAAGTGTAAGAGAGTGTATAAGTTCAAATAATCAGGAAGACGAAGAAAGGCTATAAGCATGATGATCATATGAGCTTTGAGCAGGGAGGGAAAAGATTACGCGCTATGGCCACGTTGCTTCTACGAGCCGTTCGGCGGCCCGCAGCGATCTCGCATTCGGTCATTTGCTGCCGCGTAAGAATATGTAACAAGTAGACGTGGCTAAGTTTATCGAGAGCCATATTACATGTGTTTGCAAATCTAGTTTGGACACTATGTACTTTTTCGAACAGTCAGTTTTCATTTTGTGTTCTTATTTTTTCATGAATAAAATGAAAAAATTCATGGTATCGTTCGTCATTTAACAGCACAGTTTTTTTGCTGTAAACTTTTTTGTGACAGGTATTCAAGCTTGAACTTCGATGACAGGCCTGTTCGATGAAGTATTTTATCGCTTTCCGCACGGATATATCGTGTTTCCATCGGCTTAAGCAGATGGATAAACACTGTTTCCGTGGTCAGACGATAAAATGTCTCGTGTATCTCGTGCAAAAAGCTTGTTTCGTGAAAAAATGCGTTTTTAACAATTCGGTACATAATGCATATTCTCAACGCTGTAAATAACTCATTAGAATTATTTCAATGTTCTCAGAATGATTCGAGTGGATACTGCCATGTTCCAATGAAGGATAACGGTAAAATTCACAGGATTTTTTAGATTAATGGTACAGTTTCTACACAGAAAATTAAAAAAACGTCACGAATTCACGATTTTTTTGACATATGAAAATTCAATTTATATGATGATTAATTTAGTTTTCGACGACTTGTTATTCCAAAAGTCTCTTCTTCACTCAATATTTGATGAAATGATGAGAAAATAGAAGTGAAAAGATAGGTCACATGCTAGAGCTCAATTGTCAAAAAAATTTTACTTGCAAGTTTTACATGCAAAGCCATAATTATCCAAAATTGATATCGCACCAGCGAGGCTCTTTTTATTGGGATGCAGGGAGGACTGTGCTCGCGCGTGACAAAAAAAGTTGCAAAGGCGTAATTTTAGATGATTTGGTGTAGAACTCTTAGAATGGGGGGCCGGATCTATTTTCCCCACATGAATATTAGACGAATAAAACCGATCCCTCTACACTTTTTTTGCTGCACATTCCTCACATTTATCACGTTTCGCCGCCTGCCACAAAATATTTTTACTCAATAAGCATGCAAATCAAGTAGATTCTTCCTTTTCCAAACGCTCTGAAAACTCAAATTTCATACTTTCAAGGAAAATTTCAAGTTACGATTCGATTCTGAATTTCTTCCTCAATCCTCTTTCATCCGGCATTCATTGCACATATTTATTGGAGCATCCTGTATTTACAAGCAAACAAACAGTGGAGTCTCAATTCATCATGCATGTGAGCACTTTGAAGTATCTGAGCGGTGTATGTACATCAAAGATGATAATTTCACCGGTAAAAGTTATCTGAAAATACGACCTATCAAACGAAAAATCCCAAATGAAAACCTCATGTCTTAAGACGAATTTTTAAAATCTGCAAAAATGATTTTCCACCAAAAATGAAATTGTATACACAGTGAGTAATCATCCACGACACCCTCGTCTTGAACACAAGCACAGAATCACTACGATAACAGTACAAAGTACATCATGCAATCTTAGACTGCATACTTTTTTACAATTTGAAAAAAAACTAATTACCGTGAGCCTGGACACTCGAAACGAAGATAAAGCCCAATATTAGTAAGGGCAACATCTGCAATTTTGGTGGAGGCGAATACTTCATCTCCATGACGAGATTCACACTCCCGGAGGGGAGCACTCACGAGACTGATGAACTCGACTGCTCGAGAAAACACGAGGCCTCACACTATAATATGATGATGCAGCAGCTGATGTTAGAGCCGAGATGATGAGTTTGTGTGCCCACACCAATGCATCCAACTTATATATATATACTTATTCACGAAGCCATATGAGCGCCCACGCAAAAGCTGCGATTTTATGGGGCTCTGGTAGGCTTCTAATTATAAATTGTTGCCATAATTGTCACTCGTAGACGGATTCATTCACTTTCACAATGAGTCCTGGATCAATTATTATTTTTGTCAGGTGTTTACTTTGGACCAGAAGCTTATTTTACATATTTGGATCTTTTTACTTCAACTTCTGGTGTGCTCTGAAGTTCACATGCTCATGTAAAGTATAATTGCTAAATTAATGATGAATTTTGAGACGAAATTTTCCAAGAAAGAATGAAAGCTCATTCAAGCACTGCAAGTTCATTGGTAAGAAAATTATGGTGTTTTGATGCTGTGAGATTCACCAAACAATTTCAAGGGCTGTTGATTCTCCATTGAGTATAGCATAGAAGCTCTATAAATGACTATTACAAATTAATCTGACAAAAAAGCTCGGAGTAAAAGCTCTATGAGTGTTGACATTTACGGTTTTCAGCAGACGATATCAAGATGTAATAGTTTACGCACAACTTTGTCCTTGGACGAGATCACACAATAATGACTCTCATCCTAATCAATCGAATACTGTTCAATATATACGAACAATCATTCATAAAAAGCTCTATTGGACGAATTATTCACACTGATAACCATCAACACTGACACCTCATAATGAACAGAGGTTATGGCAAATATGTTTCTCCAACACCAATTTTGCCGGCAAACTAGGATAATAGAGCTTTAAAATCACATAAATTTTTAGCACTCTGCTCATTGAAAACTCGAAAAACAACAAATCTTGTAATCAAACATTTCTCAATCAACATCATACCCGTTCATTGATACTTGTGTCAATGAATTTCGGAGCACACAGAAACAAACAATGAACCATCCTCGCGAACTACACTCATAAGTATTACTTGCTATTTAATTTCGTCATGGTGTATGGATTTTCCCCGACCACAAGTAGCTCACATTCTGAACAATGCAAACACCTTGATAATTAAATTATAGTAATTCAGAACGATTCCGTAAACTCTTTTCAGGGCGAAAGTAAAGGGAACTGTCAGGAACTGTCAAGCGCCGCCTCTGCTCATTTCCCGATCGTTCTGCTCCGCGCACTCGCACGAATTGATGCAGCTAACATTACAATGACGAGATCGACGCGAACTTTTTCATAAATCCATCTGAGATTGCACGAACGATTTTCTAAATATTCGGGTCTTTGAAGATTTTTCGGGTGATTATCGTGGAATATTTATGATTTCTCAATCCTACGCTGATAAATTGCCAGAGAATATCTTCGACGCAAGCAAGTTGTTATTGTAGACGTGTCATGGACATTCTGCTAATATATCGGATCGGAGAGGTTCTTCTGCTCAATGATCACCTAGCCTTCTCTATGTAGTAAACAAACGTTATTTCGACGAAGATGTACAAGTGCACCAATGAATCTCGGAAGGACACGTCAGTCTGACAGTTTCCAACTGTGGAATCACTTCAATGACTTGCGAACCAGGTATCAAGGGCTCCACGAAATTTCAACATTCAACAAGGAAAAAATTGACTCGTTTCTTCACACATTCATCCTCTGGAGAAGACAGTAGTTGCATCATATCATCCAGTACAGTGCAGACAGTGAATTTGATTCATTTATGACAGAAAAAATTGAGACAGCGAGTTGACAGTATCTAGCGAGTAAAATTTTGCTTGATCAAAATGTCTAGACCAGTGCAAAGAAGACAACCAGGATTGCAGTATGGTCTAGTTCTCCTAGCGTCTCAAGTAATGAACTTTGGATATGATTCAATTCCACCAGCAACATTGGCTGCAATTGTGGCTCAAAGTGTTTTGTACATGGGTTTAATTAGAGTCCCATGGAATGCAGAAGATGTATGCATATCAGCTTCAAAAGTTTTCAAGCATAAGGATTGGCGTTCTTTCATTCTCTCAAATTTTGAACATGGCTCGGATATGCATCTGTACTATAATATGGTGTCGTTCTTACTTAAAGGAAGTTTTTTAGAAAATATGTATGGAACGACAAATTTTGCATTCCTTATTGGTGTTATATCAATGGGTTGTAGCGCAATGTATGTTACCATAGGATACATTTTGACTCAAATCACTGAAGATTACGCTTACTACACTTCCTGTGCAATAGGATTCTCTGCAGTTTTATTTGCATTGAAAGTGATTGTTGTTTCTGAAGAACAAGATAGACCCCATGACGTTGGAGGATTCAGAGTGCCAAGTAAATTTGCAGTATGGGCTGAATTATTCCTCATTCATCTTTTGGTACCAAATTCATCATTCATTGGACACCTTGGGGGTATTTTAGTTGGATGCTTGTATTGTTATACATTTGTAGGAGAAATTATTGATGGTAAGATATCAAAACTCACTGGACAACCCATTGTTCATGAAGAGATGTTTTATCGGAGACGAACATTCAGAATATTTTAATTGAAATTTGGGAGTAATTCAAGTGCGTCAAACTGAGTACCATTTCCTGTGTGACTTACAGAAAAATATAAGTGTAGTCAAGTTTCTTGTCACTACAATGTTGTTAAGATGTGTGATAACTGTGATACAAATATGATAAACATACTATGGGACAGTAAGGAATAGGATTGTGGCTCCGAGTACAAATGTGTAGAATGCACAAAGTCGAATATTTTTGTAAGCAATCTTCAATCGTGAATAAATTATATTATTCAGGTGATAAATCATGTCATTATTGGTATAATTTTTATCTCAAATGTGGATATAGTTTACTAACTAATTGAAGATATTCTATAATTTAAACTGCCATGAGAGAAGATGGTAATATTACTCACCTAAGGAAAAGTAAACTACAGTTTTTGTTGATCCTGGAAGCGGGCGCACAAACGTCTGTAGTACTCAAGTGAAAAATATCACGTACCTCAAGATGAAAATTACTTCATTTTTTACGAATGACGAAAATTGCTGATTGGAACACTGTTAGTGCTGGTAATATGTTCATCAAACGTGATAATCTTTCCGATAATGTCGAATTGTCTTTTTGAAGTACCGAACAGTTGAAGTGAAATTTTCATGAAGATGTATTTATAGTTTGAACGATTATTCAAACCGTATTTTGGAGGAGAGTTCACCGTTTGCATTTACAAAAACTTTTGGGTATATACGAGGTTCCGTATTTCATCATATAATTACTTTTCAATGAAAGGGGTAGTATTAAACCGAGCTTCTGAGGATCATTCACCTCTCGTACATACAGTAACCTGTAAAAAAAATGGAACACGGATACCTTCACTAAAACAGCCATTACTCCGACGCGTTTGGATCTACGCTAATTTTCCAAAAAGCACTTGATAGATGAGAAAAAAATCTATCAAATTATGTGTTTTAACATTTTTTTTTGATCGGAATGTCATGCCTTTAATTGACACTCAAAATTGGAAAAATTCTCATTTCAATCAATCATCGATCATTGATCGGGAAATTACGATAGCGTAAAAATTCTTGCAGGACGTTGTAGCTTTTTTCAAGACCTTCAAAATCGTTTTTTTATACATTACTCTACGGTTTTTTATACCCGAGTTACGAGCGATCTCGTAGAAAGAATTTTGTACGAGTTGAGTGTAACAAAAATACGGAAAAGGTCATAATCTACGATTTTGACGTAAAATCTTCAGAATTCTATGAACTAATGGCCAGGTTCATTCCAAAAATTGGTCGAAAAGACTTCCGCCCGCCTCAACTAAGAAAAACTCATGTCTGCATACTTTCGATACCCTCAACTCGTACGAAATTCTTTGTACGAGATGCTCGTAACTCGGGTGTGAAAAATCTTAGAGTAATGTTTAACAAAACGATTTTGAAGGTATTGAAAAGAGCTACAACATCCTGCAAGAATTTTTACGCTATCGTAATTTCCCGATCAATGATCGATGATTGATTGAAATGAGAATTTTTTCAATTTTGAGTGTCAATTAAAGGCATGAAATTTTGATCAAGAACATCTTTAGAACACATAATTTGATAGATTTTTTTCTCATCTATCAAGTGCTTTTTGGAAAATTGGCGTAGATCCAAACGCGTCGGAGTAATGGCTGTTTTAGTGAAGGTATCCGTGTTCCATTTTTTTGCAGGGTACTGTACTCAGATAAAAGTATGACTTTGGTTGCTTTGTTGAACAATTGTTTTTCACGAAATATTAGAACCATAATGGTGCATGGGTCGTGGACGCAACGACATCGCACGACATGGCTCGACACGTCTCGCGTATCATTCGTCGTGCCCAACCGTCGTCGGGGGATTTGATAGGACGATAGTCATGGGTTGTAGAAAATCAATCAAATCCAATGACGCTTGGGTTCTCCCGGATGAACCGCGAGTCGTGTTATGTCAGGCCATATGAGAATTGCATCGTAGCAGGGTGTCTGTTATCACCCATAGCTCACCCATAGGTGTTCAGAATACATTCGAACATGCAAGGGTCTATTCTTGAAAAAAAATATCATACTTCAGAAAAATCTGTTTCTATGAGCATCTTCATAATTTGGGTATTTCCCTGACTTGGACGCTTTTTCTTGGAACCAAATTTCATTATAATGACTCAAATGGTATTCTTACTCAACAATTCGTGAACGTGCCTACTATGGGCGGTTTTTGAAATCAAACATATGGGTCATTCTCCAGTATTACGTAGATTTTGTAAACTCCGCGCATCAAGTCTCGCTTATTGTGATTGATATCATATTTATGAGATACACACGGGTGGCCATTCGACTCAACTTTTTCGGTTGCATCACATGAAAGTCATGACTCATCCTCATTTCTTCTTGCGAATGAAAAATTTGAATGCTTGATCTGCATGGCACGAGGAAAGTGTCACAGCAAAAGTTCAATTTTACACAAAATTTCATATCCAACTTCTTGTATAGCACTTATTCACGCGTGTCATCAGAGGTATGACTCAGACAGTCACCCCTTTCTAATAGGGCTCCAACAGGATTCTGAATAGGGTCCTATACAAGAACAGCTCCAAACGAGTTTCGTTGGAGTGGCGAAATTTGACATCCGGTGGAACCCCAACAGAAGATATATAGTGGGAGTTGTGAGAGAGTTCATTAGGAAGTAATTCGGGACTAAAAAGGAGTGTTTTTGGAGTTGACTTGGAATCCCGTCAGATCAGTGAAATTTTTGAGTGCCGTCGATTTTCTTGAGATGAAATTTTCTTTTCGAGTTATTGTATTAGTGATATTGGGTCAAAAATCTTCGGTGAAGTGACGTAATTAATTGCAAGAATGACGAAAAACAGCTTTATGCAATTTTCCGATGTTTGGGTGCTTACAAAATTGCATAAAATAGCATTCGCGCCTCGATCATGAGGTTCCCCGCTTCCGAGCGATTATTTCGACCCTCGCCTGCGGCTCGGGCCGAAAACCAATCGCTCAGAAGCGAGCTACAACCTCATAATCTCGGTGCGAAATCTACTATTTCACTACTAGGGACTTGAAGACGCGTTTTACTTCCGCTTTGCGGAGCGTAAATGACGTGAGTTTTCGTTCTTTCGGAGTGAAAAGTAAAATACGCAACTCGGGAGTAAAGAGGACGGCCCACTCTCCGAGTTTTTGGCTAATATCCACCCGGGAGGGACTCGTCCTCTTTTACTCCCCTGTTGCGTAATGTACTATTTAATGAAATTCACCAACAGTTATAATTGGAAAGATTTGCCTCAACTATAGAAATCTATGATCTATTTTAAGTCTTATCTCGATTAAATTTCGTATGATATTTCGTAAAATTTTTCATTCTGATTCCGTAATTCTCGATGGAATCGGATAGCATCGCGAGTATTTGGGGCAATGATACTCAATTAGTATACATATTCCTCTCGAGGATGATGACTTTGAAAGTTGGTAACCTATGTACAATTTTTCAACAATCTCATGAAAGAACCAAAATAGCCGAGCGGAGTAAATACATACAAGAAATAATAATGATGGTACTGAGGGTCCTGGGTACGAGACCCACTTGTGTACAATGTACATTTTTTTTCTCCAGATGTTTCTTTAATATCCTTTGTACTCTTTGGAAATATTTACTCATTTTGGGAAATTTCTATGGTTAGGCATTCTTGTGGAAGAAAATTAACGGAATCCTCCCCGAGCTCTAGAAGTACCGATTGAGTGAAGCTCATGAGGCTCCTACGGTGGCAAAAATAACAGTCAGTTGACACTCATCAAGAACTCGGTGAGAGTGATTTTAGAATTGTTGGGAAGTCCTCGTCCAGAATTCCCAAAACATCGTTTTTGATTCAAAAATTTTGAGTCTTCAATGGATGTCAAAATTCGCTATTCCGACAGAGTTCAGAATGAGCTCCGTTCTCATCGTTCTGACGTCCAAAGGGACTCTATAGATTATAATGGGTCTGTTTCAGAATTATGTCATTGTCTGAGGACACAAAACGAGGATGTGATGGTTAAGATATTTCTGTGACCTATACACATTTTACACGTTTTTACGATCATGGGGATCTTCAGTTTCATTAACTATGAAATTTTTCGCCACTTACGGGATATAGACATCAATTAAACATTGTGTGGATTTTCTAACATGACGTCTTTGCTCTTCAGAAAAGTGACGAACCCTCGAGACGAATTGATTCCATACCACATTCAAAGTCAACATCACATCACGACAAATATTATTATAGTTTGAGATACAAGACTGACCTTGGTATGAGTTTACTAAGAAATAGAATACCAAATTTTGATAATAATTAACCATTGAGTGTACTCGAATAAAAAGGCTCGTTATCTTCCGATGACTTACAATTGGTGAACTTGCAGCCAAAGATGAAACTCTATCACGTAAACGTCTTGATAATTGTTGGCTATTTGGTAGTGATGGATTGCCAGATTTCTACATCTCAAGATCATGATAATTTGACAATTCAAGATTGCATTAAGGCTAAAAAAAGGAAGTCTAAGACTGCATCCTTGATCAACAACTTTTCAAGCACTGTAAGTCTTTTAAAACTTAAGTCCAGATAAATCAAATGTTACATTCTAAAATAGTATACTTTAATCCTCATAATTTGTCTACACATTCTTTTTGTTAAGCAAGAGATCATCAAATTGTTGTCAATTCTTCAGTGTCAATGAAAATCTTGAACCATCTACATAAAAAAAACTTTGATTTAATTTCAAAAACACTGTCCCCGTAATGAATAAGCTGGATACATATTGCAGATCCCACAATTTTAACTTTTTTACAGACAAAATTCATTCGAGCGATGGGTTATCCATCTGAAGAGCATACTGTACTGACAGAAGATGGCTACTGTTTGACTGTACATCGGATACCAGGAAAACCGGGATATCAACTCCGGTTTTACTGCAACATGGCATCTTATCAACTTCATTCGATTGGGTTGTTATGGGAAAGAAAAAAGCTTTGGGTAATGTATAAATTTACCTGATTTATGAAGAGATTCTTGGTCCCAAAAATAATTCCAAAAGGAATATGGAGAAAAATGGCCAGACTTTTAAAGGATTATTTTTAGACACATAAAATATTTTGGGTTGTAAAAGTAATCTCTGTAGAGATGTGTTTCCAAATCAATCCAAAATTCTTTACAAACAAAGAACGCTAAAAAATACTGTGTAAACAGCTTCAAGAAAACTATTTTCGGCGAGGGATCAAGAGTTATTATTACATTAGGAAAATTATTTATGATGGATCATTATCTCTTTCAAAAATTATATCACTATACTTCTTTATCTCAATTGTAGGATCTTATTAATAGATCGTTCACTATAATTCTTTGATCGAACAATATTGATCTTATCAAAAATCTTATGAACAAACTTAATGGCTCGTTTAGCTCTGTTGTTAGCTGATCAGGGGTATGACGTTTGGTTGGGAAATGCAAGAGGTAACACGTACTCTTCACACCATGTCAAATACAACCAGTCTGATTATGAATTTTGGAATTTTAGGTACGATTTATGGATGCTTCATTATTGATTTTTTCATAATCAAAATAATATTAAGGAAATATTAAAAATTTCAGTTGGCACGAGATGGGTGTTTATGACTTACCAGCAGTGATACCCTACGTGACACGGATAAATGGAAAAAAATTAATTTATATCGGTCACTCACTAGGCTCGACGATATTTTATGTTATGGCTATAGAAAGACCTGATATTGCTTCTCAAGTCAAAGCCATGTTTGCTTTAAATCCAGTCAGTTTCATATCCAATAATAGGATCCCAATAAGGTTCTTGGCTTCATTAACCGAACATATCCAGGTACCTCTAGTTTTGCTGGATCTACTTAGTTTTACCGTATCCAATTTTTCTCGTGATGTTAGGATCAAGGCCTTTCAATCTTGTCCCTGTTTGGGGCAATTCTCAAAACGGAAAGTGCAATATTTGTCCATTTTGAGATTGATCTTCTGAACTTGAGACGAATGATCAACAAATGGGTTTTTGAGATTTCTATTTATCAGTAATAATTTTGAATCTCAGACTTTGTCCCACCGAAAAAAATTGCTCGAGCTGCGGAAATGGATTTTTTTTTCTATCTTACCTCATATCGAGATTTAATACTAGTAAATACGTTCATTGCGGAGAGCCTACTGGCGGGTATCACGATCCTTCATTTTCCAATCTTTACCGATTATATGTATCAGATAAAAAAAATGCTCCCTATAACAATCTATATCACGTTGCCAAGAACATAGATAATTAGTCAAAGAATATTTCAGTCCCATTTTTTGATGTGTTTGCCGAAACAAGAGCGTCCAAATCATAGATTGTACCCAATTGAAACTATAAAAATGTAAGCTTCGCAGTGAAAGTGTTTGAGAATTCATGAAGTGCATGAGTCACCTACTTAGTGGAACGCTTTATAATGGAAAAATTGTACTCTGCGGTATGAGAAATTAGGCATAGATATAAAAATTGTTCAATCAACTCGAATTTTTCAGCGGCTTGCTAGCTCCTTACGAATTGGCAATCTTTTTGCACATACTCCTGCTTTAACATCTTATCTCCAAAAAATGTGCAATCCTAATTTGATTCGTCATAACGATTGTGTAGAATTTCTATTTCTTCTTGTTGGATCTAACCCCGAGCAATTTGATCACGTGAGTATGCATAAATATACACAATAGTACGTACTCAAATGAAAAATGACAATTTAGACGGTGTTTTCATAATTTCAGTCACTATTGCCACTCATCTTGACTCACTTTCCTGCTGGTGTGGCCATGAAAACTCTAGTTCATTATGCTCAATTGATAAATAGTAAAACATTTGCTCGCTACGATTACGGAAGAGATACGAATTTACGATTTTATGGAAGCGTAAAACCAACAAGTTATAATATATCTCAAATACGAATACCAATCGGAGTTTTTTGGTCGGAAAATGATTATGTATCTGATCAGAAGGTGAACTTTTTCATTGAATGAGCCAAAATTTAATTTTCGTTACTAATATTTGACAATATTTTTCAGGACGTGCAAAAATTTTATGATCAAGTTCCAGAAAAAATTTTGAATCACAAAATTCAAGATAGAAAATTCAATCACGTTGATACTGTGTGGGGAAAAGATGCAAATAAATACATCTATTCCATTCTAATGCTAGAAATGAAGAAGTTTCGCTAAGACATCTCAAAATTTATTGGACCAAAACCAATTATGACCATTGGATAGATCATTATGAGAAATTTACAAACAAGACCTTTGGCGAATAATAAAATATGAATAGTCATTCATTCGAGTTTAGCCTTTAGGATTTGAGATTCTATTGTCACCTGCATTTTTTTTTTGAATTTCCGTTTAATAATAAGCCTAGACTGACCATCATATTGAATGATTCCTTGTCGGAACTAATTTCATGCACTTAGAAATATTTACATAGAAAATTTGATTCACGCCGAGCATTGGCAAAAGATACGGAGGATCGGATAAAAACGTTCGTATTTAAATTTGAGGATTTTATGTAAGTCAAACAATTGACCCTGGTAAGAATAAACTCGAATTCCATCCAAAATTCCTCCTACACGTGCTGTCACAGCTATAAATCCAGACAGGGATCAAGATTACCGCAAGAATTTAGAGGGATAAGAAATTCGGCTGGCTTCTGTCAGCTTCAAAAGAGTCGATATTCCATGGGAAGTGAATTGATTATCTTAGACATCTGACAGATACTTTGTAAATTGTCTTATGAGTCGGGGCAACTAATATAATCATGGTTTTGGAGAAATGAAGGCAACTTTTAGATATGAGTCATTCTTTTTAATCGGGCACACTAAATGCCATCGGGTCACGAATTCTCCTGAAACTTTGAGGATATCTTTCATATGATGAATTGAGATGGGGGGCACAGTTTTTAGGCTCTCAGAGACCTCTGCGTGGTTGTAGTGAGCTATATTTGTTTTGAAAATTTCGAAAAAATCGCTTTTTGTTCTCTTTGATTGATTTGTAACGATAGTACTGGACTCCTTGAAGAAAAAATATTAAGATACATATTTCGACGTGAAATGAGCTGGGTTTCACGGAAAAAATACTTTTGAGTCCGCCAAAATTCAATATAACCTCAAATACGCTGCTAAAAGAGATTAGCAGAATGCTTTCTCTCAGCGCGAGCTTAGCGGAATAGTCTCAGAGGTTCAATCGGATTGATGAGAAATTTGGAGAACTGACCAAACTCCGAAATCATGATTGGAATTCCCAAAAAATAGTTTCATTTCCCCTGTGGTCCAATCCATTTCAGACGCAACTCATACTCAGAAATAGATATGAGAAAAAAATTAATTTTAGATAAAATTTTGATTGTATATCTTGATTTATTTTCTCGAGAAACACTTTTAGGGTGATTAAGATAATCTAGACTCTAGTTTTACAAGTGGAAACAATCGTTTGGTTAAGGCGGAGTTTTGATACAGTTGGTTTACAGATGATGAAAATGGAGTTCTTGGAGGAAATTTCGATTCTTGGAGTGAAAATTGGATTTGAATCAGACTTAAACGGAGTTGAATCAAATTTGGTTTCAACCAATTGATGTAGGATGCTGGAAAAGTATCTCTCTAGTTCATTAAAAGGTAAATAGATTAGTTGTAGAGGCAAAAAATGAATTTTGGATGAATTTTTTTTTCATATTTTGAGCTATTTTTACAAGATTCCCTTTTAGGGGAATTCAGATGACCTACACTTGTGTTTTCTGTGCAAGATATATCGTCTGGTTAAGACGAAATTTTGATATAGTTGGTGTAAAGATGATATAAATGGAGTATTTTCAAAAAATTTGGATTTTTCGAGAATAAATTTGATTTTGACTGTACTAAAACAAATTTTGAAAAAATTCGGTATCAACCAACCGATTTAGGATGACGAAAAAGTATCAGCTTAGTTTATTAAATTTTGAATTAGTATGTAGGATGATTGAAAATGATTCTCCAATTATATTTCCAATCAGTTGAATTGGAAAAATTCAATCAACTGCAGTTTGGGATTCTCAGATAAGTGTTCATTTGCGAGTCCTGGATGGGATTTTGCTTGTGATATCGTTATGAGCGTTGTCACAATGAGGTCAACTTTGAGTCAACAGAAATAGGTAAAATTAGTTCAGATTGAATTGATAAGATTGAACATCCGATTGAAAGGGACTTCCGTCCCTTTGCCTGTGTATGTATGTGTGTGTGTATGTCTGTTGTCTTTTTCGCACCACGCTTTCTCTTCTGCGATCCACTTTATTGATTTTTTCTTTTCTATGAGTTGTGTAGAATCACTCAAAGATGAGACCAGTGATTTGGTTGCTCTCCTCTCGCAATCGAAATTGATTTAGAGGTTTTTTAAGGTAAAATCGCTAAAATTGATTACTTTCATACTAAAATATCTTTTTCCAACTTGATCTTTCGACAATTTGGGGTACCTAGGCTATAGTTTTTTTGGCTTGATGTATTGATTGGTTAATACCGAAATTCCATTTAATCTTCATGAACCTCAATTTTTTCGAAAAAACGAAAATTTTCAACAAAAACTCCATTTTGACCATATCGAAACCAATTTTATCGAAATTCTCTTTCGACCAAGTCACAGGCTTTGCTAAAAAAACCCTCAGTTTAGATAGCCAAAATCTCCCTAACTAGCTTCCTCAAAAAAATAACTCGAAATATACAAAAAAATTTTTTCAATATTTATACTTTCCTCATATCTTCCCCGGAAATTAATCCATTCAAATTTTGACAAACTAAGTTGGTACTTTTTCGTCATCCTAAATTGATTGGTTCATACCGAATTCTCCCATAATCCGTTTTAATACAGTCAAAATTGGATTTATTTTCAAAAAATCCAAAAATTTTCAAAAGACTTCATTTTTATCAACTTTATACCAACTATATTGAAATTTCGCCTCAACCAGACGATATATCTTGCACAATAAACCCTAGTGTAGGTCATCTGAATTCCTCTAAAAGGGAATATCGTCAAAATAACTTTGAAGATAATGAAGAGGTTTCAACTGAAATTAATTTCCTCTTCATATCATTCTCTACAACTAATCTATACAACTTTTTATAAACTACAGAGATGATTTTCAAGCATTCTACATTAATTGGTTGAAACCGAATTTGATTCGACTACTTTTGAACACGGTCAAAATCTAATTTTCCTTTCAAAAATCAAAATTTCCTTGGATAACTCCTTTCTCATTATCTGGCGCTTTGATCTCATCATCTATAAACCAACAGTATCAAAACCCCACCTCAACCAAACGATTGTTCTTGTATGTTATATATGGGTATGATATGAGGTGAGAATGAAATGGATTGGACCACAGCGAAAATGAAACTATTTTGTGGGAATTCCAGTCATGATTCTGAAATTTGATCAGTTTTCCAAATTTATCATTAGTTTGAGTCATCATCTGAGACTATTTCGCTAAGAGAAAGCATTCTGCTAATCTCTTTTAGCAGCGTATTTTTCGAAAATTCCAAAACTAATATACTGAGGGCCTAAAAACTGTGCCCCCCCCCCCCTCATCTCAATTCATCATATGAAAGATATCCTCAAAGTTTCAGGAGAATCCGTGACCCGATGGCATTTAGTGTGCCCGATTGAAAAGAATGACTCATATGTTACTCCTATGTTGAAGATTACAGAAATCGTCATGGATATTTTTCAACAGACAGGATATCCTTTTTTTGATCCTCTATTTTTGTCTCCGGATATTCACGATAAAAAGATAACTTTTTAAGATATGCTGATGAGTTTGTAACTTGGGTGAGTAGAACGCAAGCTACTGTGTCACTTTACCATATCCTCTTGTATTTTCAACACAAAAGAAATAATTATAGAATGTTGATATAGATTGATAAGGGACTTACTTTTCGCGTCGATCGACCCTTGGCAAGAACAACTATTTCCGGTCCATCTGATGATTTTTTTGCTGCCATCCCCTCTCTTAACTTTATCACACTTTGAATCCCTCGCAACTTCAACGATGTACGAACTGAGGCCGTGATCTCGGATGCAACTATTCCCGGAGCCGCTGTCCCCAACGAGATCCTCTGCAGTCACACCAAAGATAGCAATTTCAACCAGGATGAGGCTCAAGAGCAACTTTGTCACGTCGATAACAGACATTTCGAACGATAATCTAGAGCGATCTGAGCCATCGCCACGCCTTGATCGGCTTCTTATTCTGGGGAAAGTGCTCTCCGCGATTACCCGTCGATTTTACTAAGTTTTAATGGAAAAGAAAAGTGATCCGCTTGATCGGCCATGAGATCGTGACGAATTTGTATCTTTTGGTCGATGATTTGCTGCGTGTATTTGCTACAATAGACCAATATCCGGGATCGAGGAATGGAATGAAAATTCATGTGCCCGTTGTTTGATTTCAACCATGACGTAGGTTCAGTTTCACACATCTATTTACCAGATTTGTTTTAGAATGAGATACACATGAGTAGCACACTTTAAATCTAATCTTAGATGGTAAGAGATATCTGATCTGAAAATTTAAAATGAAAATTTGAATGGAGATGAATCCCTTGGATGGATTTTTGAACAAGGTTCTATAGGTCTTGAGCAAAGGCCTCTAACAAACACTGTAAAAAATTTGTGGGAAAAACTGCAACCAGTGGTTGCAGTTTTTCCCTCAACCACTGGTTTATCCCAAAAATCAACCAGCTGGTTTATAATCAACCAGCTGGTTGATTTTTGGCACAAACCAGTGGTTGACTACCTATCCAACCACTGGTTGACTTTTTTCCCACAACGAATATATAAGGATGAATGCGGCACCCACGATATTGGTCGATGGTGGTCTCCGGTTGACACTTTTGATTCGGAAAAACAAGTTTCGTCATTTTTTTTCACAAACAAAGAGGGATAAACATTAGCCCCGGTCGCGTATGGACGACAAAGCGGGTTGCCTGTCCTGCAGGAGTCGAATACACGTCGTAAGACTGGAGGGATGGATAGATGGACGGATGGGGTGGGAGGGTAGATGGGATGGATGGATGGATGGAACGGAATAGAACGGACCGGAATGGGGCGAAATGGAACGAAATGAGGCGAAATGGAACGGAGTCTCATTGGATGGAGGGGAACGGAACTGGCCGGATGGGGCAAAATGGAACGGGTGGGGCAAAATGGAACGGACTCGAATTGGGTGGAGGGGAACGGAACTGGCCGGATGGGGCAAAATGGAACGGGTGGGGCAAAATGGAACGGAGTTGAATTGGGTGGAATCGACCGGAACGAAATGGATTCCATATCATTTCGTTCCATTCCGTTCAATTCCGTTCCATTCCGGTCCGGTCCGGTCCATTCCGTTCCATTCCGGTCCATTCTGTTCAATTCCACTCCGTTCCATTCCGGTCCGTTCCGTTCCATTGCGGTCCGGTCCATTCCGTTCCATTCCATCCATCGATCCATCCATCCCATCTACCCTCCCACCCCATCCGTCCATCTATCCATCCCTCCAGTCTTACGACGTGTATTCGACTCCTGCAGGACAGGCAACCCGCTTTGTCGTCCATACGCGACTGGGGCTAATGTTTATCCCTCTTTGTTTGTGAAAAAAAATGACGAAACTTGTTTTTCCGAATCAAAAGTGTCAACCGGAGACCACCATCGACCAATATCGTGGGCGCCGCATTCATCCTTATATATTCGCTGTGGGGACAAAGTCAACCAGTGGTTGAATTCCAACCAGTGGTTGAATTCCAACCAGCTGGTTGATTTTGACAGCAAACCACTGGTTGGCGATTTTGGTGGAAAGTCAACCAATTTTTTACAGTGAAGGATATCACTTTCGAGCTAAAATTTTATAGCAATATGATAGAACCGACTATATGTTAAAAATTTTACAGGAATGGACAAAGGTTGTGGGTTCGAGAACCATTCTTGACAGTTTTTCCACGTTTATTCGCTCTGAAAAAATAAAATCAACGTATATCCATGTATGCAGATTAGTATTTTCTATCATTGCGATGAATTGAAAAGAACAATACATCATAGCCTGGACCCACGGATAGTAAAGGATAATTAGATCCGTTTTGTTGTGAGCATATGGTCTTGAATTTTCGAAGATAATCCTGATTGTATTAAGAGTCATGAACTACATTATAATGTAGTTCATGACTCTTAATAATTATTCAAGTCTTTCAGGGAAACACGGGTTGCCGGAAGGGAGAAAGTAACCGATGAAAATGACACCAAGAACTGTCAATGGGATCTTGTTCTATAAGTTGAACAGATCAAAATCCCGTTTTCCCCGAGATCCTATCTGCTCGTGTGTTCAATTGGCATGATATTGAATATTTCAATGGGAAATCCTGTGTATTTCACATATATGAATGTATCGCACAATCAATTTTTCCCTCGACCAACATGCTGTATCGACCCACTCCAGTTTTTTTCAACGTATCTGGGCTCATTTTGTAGATGTTGACAAGAGCTCTAAAATGAGCTAGATCATCTTCAGTTGTAGTCGAAGTGAGCTGAGATTTGCCGTGCTCAAGAAGCAGAGATTTCATTCTTTCGAAAACGCAGGATTCTTCTTCTCAAAAGATCGTAACTTCTCGAGCTTCTCACTCCGACAGATCTCAATATTTTTCGACGTACCTTGACTCATTATCAAGTTGATCACAAGAACCATGGAACAGGTTGAAGCGTGTTGTATTTTCATGGATATGCTCTATTTACGAGGGAAAATTTTCTATTCTTACAAGGGCCGGATCTCATTTTTCGAGAACAAATCGATGTTTTTTGAGCTCCTAATTCAGGTGTATCTTTCATATTTCATGGTACGACCTAGCCTATTCTGAAGCTCATTGCCAGAATACTTTCAAAAATAAGCTGAGCTGAGTGGAGAAATATGAAGTTGCATCTGAACTAGAAGCTCGAGAAGCCCCTCGATTTGTTCTCGAAAAATGAGACTCGGCCCTTGTAAAAACAGAAAGTTTCCCCTTGTAAATAGAGCATATCCATGAAAATACAACACACTTCGACCTGTTTCATGGTTCTCGCGATGAACTTGATAATGAACAAGGTACGTCGAAAAATATTGAGATCTGACGGAGTTAGAAGCTCGAGAAGTCACGATCTTTTGAGAAGAAGAATGCTGCCTTTTCGCAAGGATGAAATCTCTGCTTCTTGAGCATGGCAAATCTCAGCTCACTTCGACTACAACTGAAGATGATCTAGCTCATTTTAGAGCTCTTGTCAACATCTACAAAATGAGCCCAGATACGTTGAAAAAAACTGGAGTGGGTTGATACAGCATGTTGATTGAGGGAAACATCGATTGTGAGATAATTCATATGTGAAATACACAGGATTTCTCATTGGAATATTCAATATCACGCCAATCGAACACACGAGCAGATAGGATTTGCTGCAACACGGGATTTTGATCTGTTCAACTCATAGAACAAGATCCTATTGACAGTTCTTGGTGTCATTTTCATCAGTTACTTCCTCCCTTCCGGCAACCCGTGGAAATTTATTTAATGAACCATGAACCGGAAACTATTCCTCACATCCGTAATATTGGATGTTAATTAATTTGCTGTATCAGCATAGCTTTATAAATATTTCAATTTTTCTCCGAGAAGAATAGGACGAAGTAAAAAGGACTGATGGAACGTTTATGGAATCGAATGAATGTCAAATTATTATTAGTCTTCTTATTCATGAGGGTCGATATGATGATAAGGTTCATTACTTGCAGTTATAGTATCAGATAAAATCGAAAAATTTATTTTATTCCAATATCCAGCAACTTCTGAATAAATTTATAGATCCAATTGTTTTTCAAGAGTCGCATTTGCTTCAAGAAAATATTTGTAAATTGGAATGAAGCATATGCAAATGATCGTTACACTTGAGTCAGACCTTATAAAGTGATACGTAGCTTTTTTGATGCTAAGAGATTAGCTCATTTTTTCATTGTCAACGGAACCGTGGAGGTAGTCTGTTACACGGTAATATACTAAAAAATAGGAATCTTACTTGAATTAATCCAAAGAATTGAAACTTATAGAGGAATCTGAGAATTTTGGTTCGAGAATTGAATCGGAAGTCTAAGATTCAATTTTCTTTCATGCCAAAAAGCAAAATCTCAAGCCGCAGTCTGTTATTTGAGCAATTAAGCATCATATTACTCTATCAAGTTGTGGCTCCGTAGAATGTTTGCATCAAAGTTTGCCTATTCAATTATCATTTTTTTGTTTCGGAACTTTTCCCTTCAACATTTTACGAATTTCTCATTTTCTACCCCCTAGTTTGAACCCTATCCCATGGAAAGTTGATCTATCTTATTCTGCTCACTAATGTGTCTCGAGAAGGTATCCCTACATATTCCACTTGCGATGTACATACAAGGCATTATGTAAATTTTTTGAATTGCACCTTGTGTATATGCCCGTGTGATAATGTGAGTCTGGATGTTGTCCTCTCATTGTCAGGCAATCACTCCTGAACCCTTGGATCGATCTCCACGAAACTTTGAGGGTTTGTTTGTAATTGATCAGTGCTGGGCTCTTTTTATTGTCAGCTCCATACTCTCAATACCTCCTCTTCCACGCCAAATTGATTACCTCAGATTCAATATCATTTTCACACCATGTTTTCTCAAACGCTTCAGCATCTAATATTCAATACATAAGAGTACCTAAATTGTTTCCGAATTTTCCGCTATGATTTTGGAGAGACTTGTTGATACGGAAAATTGATTGGGCTTTCCTTTAGTTGCAAACAGTTTTTTCTATCTTCCGCTCTATGTCACTCGAAAATCCGTACGCACTTCCATGGATCTCTTTGAGATTTTGAGGAGTTGTTCAACTTTCTCAAGCATTGGGCTCAGCCCTTCTTTTGATATTATCCATCGATTTCTTGTAACCCGAGAAGATTTTTTTCCTTGAATTTCATTTTTACTTCTCTTTCTCTCTGCAGATTTCGAGAATCTGTCGAATCACTCCTATTATTTTTTCGGATATTATTCCCGATTGGATAGCTGCGGCCTGATTCCACTTCCACCTCTCTATGAGGAGTGCTTTCTTTTAATTACTAAATTGAATATCAAAAGTTCAACGAATTTGAAAAATCATATTTATCTAAAACGTCCATCAACCTACACCAGCCAAATTTGAATTTACCATCATATAACCCAAATGTTCCTCTATTATTCTAAATATATGACACGGAATTGGGATTGAATTTCCACTTTCGGCTTCAAAAAGTCTTCATAACTCGATGTGTCATTGGAAAATTGGTGAACGCTCCCATGGATTTATTTGGAATTTCAACAAATGTTCCCATTCTTTTTTGCTCACTTTTGATCGAATTTCGTGATTTTGAATGTTATCAGTAGAACGCGAAAGAGCATTCTGCAAATGTCTTTTTGCAGCGTATTTTGGTTCTGAAAGGAGATGATTCCTGCAGTCTCGACCGATTCCGTTATTCAATTCTCTTAAACTTCCATCGATAGTATAGTTAATCGAGGTAGAAGAACGAAAAAAGTTGCAGGCATTCTTACGAAATGTGATTACTCAAAAGAAGTACTAATTCGAAATGTAGTGGTATCTCAGCTTCAGGAAAAATTGTTATTCTAGCATACATCTTGATATAATTAATTTGATGACAAAGGGTTATTTTCAGAGATCAGAGCGATCAAAACTAGTCAATAAGATCCTGACTGAAGAGAGCAGAAGCCGGAGGGAGGTATTGCAATGTTGAGGTATTTTATAATTCCACGTCAAATTTCCTTCCTTTAGTGCGTGGTCTTGAGTGCTTATGTCGATGGCCAAGATTGAAAGGGAATTATCCAAAAACGTAAGAGTTGGAGGGAATTATCTAAACATTTTTGGTTGAAACGAACAGTTCAGACATTTTCGGTTGAAATGAACTATTTGGAGAATTCTGGTGGAAAGGAAAACTACCTAGATAGTCAAAGAACCATCTTGGAATGTGGAAGGGTCTAGGCGGGTATAGCTAGTGAATTGGCTTTTGTCAGGTATCGCCTTCGTACCGATTTTTTTTTTCGTCTCTCACTCTAAACTACAAAGACCATGATAAATATGATTAGACCTAGACACTACTTCTTCGGTGTGAGTCCTCAAAAAGACGCTGATCGCTAATAAAAATCGACATTTTTCTAATTGCCTCGCTTTCTCACGTATTTTCGTAAATCTGTTACCGTGAAATCTTGAAATCCGTGATTGCTGGGCATTCACTGGTAAGTTCTAACCTGCGTGGGTAAAACTCCCTGGTAAAACCATGACAAAATCATGATCCCTGTCGGAGTCCCAAAATTTTCCGGTAGTCAGATAATCTTCGCAGTATTGGCAGAACCCTGGCAAGGTCCT
Source organism: Eretmocerus hayati (assembly GCA_029851415.1). Taxonomy (NCBI): domain Eukaryota; kingdom Metazoa; phylum Arthropoda; class Insecta; order Hymenoptera; family Aphelinidae; genus Eretmocerus; species Eretmocerus hayati. The sequence goes on from CM056744.1 coordinate 97,772,193, forward strand.
GGCAAAATTTTGGCAAAACCACGGGCTTTTGCTAGCAGAAATATTTGAATTAATTCATTCCATGGTTTTTTCAGGATTTTGCCAGGGTTTTGTCGGGGTTTTACCAGGATTATGTCAATTGAGGTTTTATCCCGTTCTTCCCATTATTGAGCTGGCAGCTTCAACGTGGAAGCAACCTAAAATTCTTCACAAAATTTCCGATCTTCCGATGATTCGTCTTCAGACTGTTGCGGCTTTTTACCTTGGCAAAATCCTGGAAAAATCCTGGGAAAACCATCGGGAGAGTCAATTGAAATTTTTCTGCTGTGGAAAATCCCGTGATCATGCCAGGATTTTGTGAAGATTCCGCCAGGATCTTGCCAGGATTTTGCCATGGCTACGAAGATGATCTGTCTATGAGACAATCCTGGGATTCAGACAGGAGCCATGATGTTGCCATGGTTTTCCTCGGGGTTCCACAGGGAATTCACCCAATAATTTTCTCAGGGATAATTTATTTCGCGGGAAGATTCGCTGGTCGAGATAAAGAAACACCGAAATTCGTACCTATAAGTCGTTGTTGAGGCCATCATTCGAGCTTTCATCATTGATTGTCAGAAATCACTGGGCATTAACGCTTTTACTGGCCCAGGTTGTGACTGTCGGAGATCGGTAGAGTTGGGGAATGAAAGTCAAGTAAATTGTCAGTCTTATTATATCAAATTTTTTTATCCAGGTGGGGATATGGAAAAATCGAAGTATGGTGTTCGATGTATGTCTTCTTTATTTATTATCCATCGAATGAGAAGTTGTCAGTAAAATGCCCTGTCAGATATTTGTCGATCTGCGAAATAGCCCATAAGAATAATCGTTGATAGTAAAAGTTGAATGTCATGAAAGATTGTCGCTGAAGCTACTCCAGAAACTACTTACAACAAAAGCTCATACTTTATGGCATTTTGAGGTACACAGTAATTTCTTAGCTTTGCAATGGCATCTATTTGTCGTACATTTAGTTTTACAATTGCACTTTGCAACTCCTTGCCTTCTTGTTAGTGAAATCTTCGAATTTTTGCCGATGCATGAACCTCGCCCATATCCAAAAATTTCTCGGCGCAAACTTCAAATTGGTTTCCTGTGAAAAGATTCTGCAGAGTGCTAACTTTTGTATCGATCTTGTAGAATTGATCACTTGAGACGTTCATGATGAATAAGTGTACTACAAATAAGTGTTATTGCGAAGCTAAGAAATTATAGTCTAATTCAAGATGCCATAGAAGCATGAGCTGTTATAATAAGTAGTTCCCGAAGTAGCTTCAGCAACAATCTCTTATGACATTCATTTTTGTTATTAAAAACTATTTTTATGCGATATTTCACAGATCGACAAATATTTGACAAGCTATTTTACTGACAACTTTCTATTTCATGGACAATAATGAATAAAAAGACCATCCATTGAACACTATACCTCAATTTTTCCTCACTCCCAGCTGACTAGAAAGTTCGTGATGATAAAACGCCTTGTCTGACATTTTATCCAACTTCCGTTCCCCAATACTTCCGATCTCCGACATTCACTGCGAGCATTTCAACTCTTACTTTACTTTTACCAAAATTTTCTAGATATTATCTTCCAATGCTTACGTTTTCAGATAGCTTGTTTTTACTCTGGGCTATTGATGTAATCTTCACAAAGCTGAAGTGAATCAAAGAAATAAAGGCCTTGATGATGATTCCTCCATATGGTCACGATAAACGCCACATTTGAAATTTAAAATATCTTTCAGCTTTGAGGTAATCTGTCGACAAGGAATAAGTTTCCTCATTTTTCTAGCGTTAGCCATCATATGTCAAGCGGAGTCTTCAAGGAATGTGACAGGTAGGGATTACTTCTTCCTTTAAATACTGTAATGGAGATAGTGGGACTGCATCACTAATTCTTACGATTCTTTATCCAGCAACAGATTCCACTGGAAGCTTTTCTTTGGAGACCTTGAAAAATTCATCGACCACATCGATTCCAACCATAAGAAGCGTTGAAACTTGCCAAGAAAAGCCATGTCAAGATGCAGGTATGATACGTTGTTAAAAGATATTAGCGAATTGCTTTTTCAGAGCGATATCCACAGGTTGCTATGAGGAAAGTCCCAACCATCCATACTTTGATGTAATCAATAGATGACAATATCCTTCCATACATTTTTTATATAATGTGTTTACAAGTGTACTTTGCGCACAGTTTGACGATTTTTACTCACAATTTATCGAAAAGCATAGTCCGATAATTACATCGGAGTAAAACCTACTTTTAGAATCGTCGTGATAACTCCGATCCTCACCTCTCCGGCTCGGGTCGGAATTCCATCACTCGGACGCGAAAAGTTTTTTTCACAGCCTTGTTTCGGAATGTACTATTTTAATTGGATTATTGTTAAAAAACGTGTGTGTGTGTGTGTGTGTGTGTGTGTGTGTGTGTGTGTGTGTGTGTGTGTGTGTGTGTGTGTGTGTGTGTGTGTGTGTGTGTGTGTGTGTGTGTGTGTGTGTGGTTCTTCGTCAGGGTTCTTTTATGGTCCACTTGATCAACTTGATAGTCGTTTTAGGACTTGTAGAGCACCATCCAAAGATGAGATCATCAGTGATGGACTTATCATCATAGAGATATTACTATTGCTTTATTCAACCTGAAATTTGAGGATAACATCAATGAGACTTTTCTGAACAACTTTCCCGCTTTGACTTTGAATATAATTGAAAACTGAAAATTTTCCTCGCATGTTGAAAACTATAGCCTGTCATTGAAGAATGCGTAAAAAAGTATCGATTTCCACGATTTTTCTTATTTTTCCAGTTCTTTTTCCCATCACAAACTCTTCACTGCATGGAGGCAGTGCTATTTAAGAATGAGTATAAAAATTTCCAGATCATTACATCCAGGCATTTAGTAGTGGCAGCGATTTACAAAAATTTTGTACCAGCCGCGCGCCGCCGCTTGTGTCGACGCGAAGATGCTTACCGCGCAACGTAGCGTATACCTATATTTTGAAAGGGCTCCGATCGACTGTCTCTCCCGCGCCACTTACGGGCAGGCCTATACCTTCGGTCCTCTATTCGTAATATCTCTATGCTTATCATAGCTGCTCATCCTCCTCAATTATATCTCATTTTTTCATCGCTTTTATTCTACTTCCACGTCTCCCCACTCGACGCTCGGACCACCCATTTTTCACCCTACTCCGCGATTTTCGGCGTTTTTCCTAGAAAAATCTTGTACGGTTGAATGTGTTGGTGACGAAACTTGTGTCCGTGTGAGCGATAAGGTAGGGTCTCTACCCTCTCTACGTTGAATCTGGGATGGATTGGCTGTACACCGCGATTCTTCGTGGTCGCCCCGCCCCCTGCCAAACTTGTCAAAACCTGATGCATCGTCGCAAGTAGTAAGAGGATACAAGGAATGCATGCACATATGATATCATATGCTTTCCTATGCGCGCTGGCATCAGAAATGTTTCAAATCGTTTCGATCGCGGGCAACGCGCCGAACTTTTTCGCGGCCGGTTGTCACAATGCGTAATACACAAATTCGCGAATGCCCCATGCAACACTCTACGTTTTTTTTTCTTGAACATTCCTAATACGTGCTGTATTAGAGAGACTATCTCGGAGACTAATTGTGTGGTTTCAGACATAATTAAATTGGAAGCGATTCAAATCGAAGATGAGATCGTATGCACAGAGTATTTTTGATCTATTGGTTTTTTAACTCAATAATTTCAAAATATCAGTCAAAGCGATGTCTAAAACTCGTTTTTACCAATTTATTAATTTCTGAATTAGTACAGCTGAAATCTCATCACTTCATTTTACAATATCTTCTTCCGCGAGGTCGTCACAAAATTTTCGGTATACTCTTATGGGTTGGTTGATACGGAATTCCCCTGAATGTTGAAAATTTGGAATTCTCAAACATCTCATTTTCATCATGTTGAAACGTACTCCAACGAGATACGGTATCAATCAATCGATTGATACATAGATAAAATGTCGTAAGAGTATCTCTGTTAGTCATTGGAAGTTGCACAAACGAGTGCACAAATCGACTGTAGAGAGAGATCTTTTATTGAGTTTCAGCTTCCACCAAACAGCGAAGACATATCTAATGGTTTATGTCATGGTAATTTCTCGTTGTTCGCACGATTTGCGCTTTTTATGTAATTATTCATTAATGAAGTGAGATCAATCGATAACTAGCAGATCACTCACTTTGAACTCGACCATTGTCAACGTATCTGAGCTCATTTCAAAGCTCATTTCAAGACCTACAAAATGAGTTAGGATACGTTGTCAGATATTGAATCTCTTCGGTATCACGCGAGGAAAAAAGCTGAAGTTAAATTGAAAAACGTGAGTTCTCTCAAGCACAGCCTTCGCTCCTCTGGACAACCATGCACTGTGAATCTCGGAACTCAAACTAGAGGAATGATTGTTCTATATGAGTATCTGCTTCCAAACGCCACAGACGTTTAAACTACATCAATGAACCGCAGCCTAAGTTGAGGCTCAACAATGCATGAAAGTTGCAAGCGTGGCAAAATCTGGTCACAATCATTGTATCCCTCGAGTAGATATCAAAACACAGGTCCTTCTTGAAGCTGCAAACATCGACTTTGACGATTTGGTTGATACTCCTTATCACCGTGATGAATATTCGTAGCGTTATGAAAAAATTGTTGTAAGGCCCACTAAAATTCATGTAAATACTGTAAATAGATGTCAAACTGATGATTTCCCAAAAGGTTTGGCTTCCGAAAGTGCTGAGCTGCACATTTGTACTCTCTCGCAATCTAGACCGGAATCGCGATTTCGCCTTCGCAGTGAACGTATTAAAATTGAAAAAAAAGACAGTATTTAGATACATTTCAAATTATTTTTGTGGGAGCTTTTCAGGAGGATCCGGTGCATCAAATCTCAAGATTTGTCAGTAACATCTAATCGTTTGATTCAGATGAAATTCTTGATAGGTCGATTTGAAAATGGGGCTTTTGGTGAAATTTTGATTTTTCGAAGGAAAACCTCAATAGGATCATGTTTTACGAATTTCAGTCGAATTTCGTATTAAGGCTAGTCCGGAGTCTCCACGGAACCGCAACCAGACACGCACCGGCTAGTCCGGGAGCTGGTGAACTTTTCTGTGTCACATTTAGTAAAATCTAGAATTATGTTTAAAACATTGTTCTCTGTCTCCCGATCCCAAAACTGGCGTCAGACGGCCTAGTTTTGGGGGGGTTATTTTTTTATTGATCTTCAAAATAATTATTTTGACAGATGTATGTGTCATAATCCGTAAAGGCTGAAACTTTCGAGGGTGGTGGTTTATGATAAAAAATGCCCAAAAATGGCCGGATGATTCTTGCCTGAAAGGAAACAGTTTATAACGTAAACGGTAGAAAAGAAAGCGTGGCGGGGGTGAAACAGCACCATAGAGATATGGGCCGTGCGCTGCGCTATTTGTACCATATCACGCACTTAGGGTGTGTCCACAAATGAAGCGCATGAGCCGTAAGCCGGCTCAAGCCGAGCATGCGCCGCTCACCAAATTTGAGCCGGCTTGAAAGTTAGGGAATACCCATTAATCATATAAGGGCTCGAAAGGGGGATGGATTGCTCAAATCCTTACGGTATCTTACGTGGGGGTAGGGGGGTGAATGAATTTGTTATGTAAGCATGCTGCACACTCATTCCACATCTCGGAGAACAGTGCCGCCTTGTTGAGAGCGGAACATTTAAATCACTCTTTTAAGAGCTCTGTTGAACCTTCGTGGAACCCGATAGCCTTGGTTCGAGTTTATGACTTTGTAGGCAGGGTACACCTCAGATATTTCGGCTGGCCAAAGCAGAGCATATGTGTTGGGGTACTTTATGCAGAGTAGTACATTTATTCCGATATTCTGGATCCCACATACGCCTTTATTGGTCACCTCTACATGCAAGATCCTTTTCCTCTTAGAAAATTTGGCTCTCACGGACTTGCGGCTGACTTGCTCAATGAATCAGTCGGATACTAGACACCGTGTTAAGCACTCCTCCTTTTGAAATAGAAAAGAAGCTGTAGAGAGTGAATTTCATATGTACGTCATACTGACTACAATGAGAACTTTCCAAATTTTGTGACATCACGCTCATTTTTTCGAATTTCCCCACTTTCGTTTTGAGCTTGAAGTAATCATGTGGCGGTCAGAGTTTCACGGTATTCCTTGCGGAAAAGTTTATTATGCCCATGAAATGCATATCCACAGGTTGATCAGGCTGAATAGAATGAACGTACTAATTGTCACGTGTTACGTACATTCTTCCAACTTTTCGAAAATACCTTATTATAATCTCCTCACAGCAATAATAATATTTCCGAAAAACATGAATTAATTGTGATTTTTGATCAATATTGCTTAATGGTCAAAGTTGAGTTTTAAGCCGTCTGGTTTTCGCTCCTTCTTGGATTGGATTCTTTACGTAAGATATGGCATAGGGGGGGGGGGGTTCTTGAACGATCTTACGTTTCCTTACCATGGGGAGGGAGGGGTCAAAAAATTGGGAAACCGTCCTTACGTAATTAATGGATATTCCCTATTATCACGTTACCAGCTAATCCAAAACAGAACTCGAGTTTAGCTATCAAAAACGACAGACGATCTCGTACGAGATCGTCTTCTCGTCGTTTAGTCCAAATCGCAAGAATGTCGAAGAAAAGTGGGAATAACTCTATAGCGCAGACACCTCCTAACCTATAATATACGCACATTATAATTCTCACTTTTATCCGATTCTTTTGAGATTTGAGCTAAACGACGAGAAGACGAACTCAAGTTAGATAATAATAAGCATTCGTCTTCTCGTCGTTTAGTGTAAATTGCAAGAACATCGGAGAAAAGTGGTAATAACTTTCAGCATGCACGGTGACCGCATCGCCTTAAAACTGAGTATGGATTTGCTATAGTCAAATCGTTCCTTACTATACCTACATCTAGGCAATAGCATATGCCACTTTATACGTCCATACGTAGAAACAGCGTGTTTCTAGGCCTCCTCGCTGCGCGAGGAGGCCTGGAAACAAGCTGTTTCTGCGTACAGACGTATAAAACTGCATACGCGTCTCGTGCGGAAACATTTTTCCTTCGGGAAAACCAAGCTGGACGGTGCCATCGCCCACGTCCAGCTTTTTTTCCCGAAGGAAAAAATGTTTCCAGCACTCGACGCGTAATGTACTATTCCAGCACTCGACGCGTAATGTACTATTTCGATACACAGTGCGTAAAAGTGCACTTTGCGCACAGTTTGGCGACTTTTACTCACAGTTTATCGAAAAGTATAGTTAGATACACCGGCGTAAAACCTATTATTCTCATCCTCGTGATGATTCCGAAACCCATCACTCGGACGCGAATAAAACGTTGTACGCCCTTGTACCGAAATGTACTATTACAAAGGGAGCTCCGCAAAAGGATTCGATTTTTGAAATCGATGGCGATAGACTTACGAATCTGAATCAACTTCACCATACTGTGATGAGATTTGCGAGTCTAAAAAGATAAAAAACATTCTTTTTCAGCAACCGCAATTCGTGAAAATATGGATGACAGGATTCAACCTTGCGATGATTTTTATCAATTTGCTTGTGGAAATTACAAAAAAAACGTTGAAGGCTCCAAAAATCCACCAGTCTCTTCTCTGATCTATGATTATTATGATAAAAATATTAACAGCCTGAAAACCAACTTGGAAGAATCAGTTACGAGCGATGATCCTGAAACTTTCAAGAAACTGCAAATGTTCTACAATGTTTGCATGAATGAAAGTAAGATGAAATACACTCACATTATACTAAGTTTCATTAATTCACTCTAATTGCAATATGATGACGCAAACAACCATGTGAATTCATTCGAACAATTGATACTAATAGAGTTATATAGTTTTGGAAGTAGACAAAATTACTCATGACGGGAAAAATACTTTTTCAATGTAAACAGTAATTACTACTTACTGCACAGTCTTCCAACGAGCAAGGAATGATTAATTCGGCATTGGAATTTCGATACATGTTTTGTAGTATTTCAAGCACTGTGAATTTTAAACGCTAACATCATGAATAATTACTCTTAAAGGTACAAGTAAGTATCCAGAATTTTTTAGCTCGTGAACGAAATTGAGGCATGGTCAATCATAATATCTAGTATGGTTTTGTAGGATAAGAACCAAAGGGATTATTGATAACTATCTCAACTGAAATAGATTATCTCATCTAGATTGTCAAGAGTAAGTTGACTTTGGAAAAGATAACTCATACTCAATGTGAGAAATTTGATAAGAAGAATAATCGACTGGTTGAGCTGATCCTGTTTTGGGTCCAGAAAGATTACCGTCAATTTGAGGAAAGATGAGAAATTAATTTCTGTGAATAGACAATGGAGTGGCAAAATTTTTTTGTCAGTTCCCTTTCCGTACAACTAGAAGTACAACAGAGGTTTTTGAACAAACCACCCTGAAGTAATGCTAACGCGGTTCCGGGGTGGGTTGGTTAGATAGTGGTTAGCTGCCCCCAGTTCTGCAGTGATGGCTTGCCAACACTGTGGGGTTGAGAGCAGAAGGTTTTAGCCCACAGGGCACACGGGCGCTGGATTCATGCTCATCCGGTTCACCGGGTGGGCAAAATGAAAGCGCTCATGGTCTGCCGGTGGGACATCCAATAGGGATGTCCTGTCATCAGATTTTTCCTTATATTCCACTTAAAAAAAAAAAAAAAAAAAAAAAAAAAAAGGTTTTTGAACAAAGAGACGAATTACTTGAAATGAGAATTTTTGCCTCAAAAATATTCAACAGAGACTGATGAGTTTCTACTAGACTTCTTTCTACCTCTATACGATTACCCTAACTGGAATTGAGGAAGGTGCTCAAAGAACTCGCCAGAACTCGCGCCAATCGTATTCCTCCTACTCACCTTCGTAAGACCCGCACCAATTACTTTCACGGATATATATTTCGAGCATGTATATGAGTTATTTTGGATCATTTCGGCCAGAGGCGTCACCAGGGGGGTCTGGGAAAAATCCCAAAAAACTTTTTTCCATTAATACTATGTTTAAAAAGTACAAATAGTATATTACGCAACAAGTGCGAGAAGGTCAATTTCCGCACAAGTTGCCAAACGAGTGCGAGAAGTTTCGAAGTGTGCGTGAATATTACTTCTCGCGCGAGTTGGCAACGTGTGCGGAAACTTCTCGCACGTGTTGCGTATACTATTTTTTGCAACTGTGCGCGAAGTTGTAATTAAATGCACCACTGTCCGAGCAAGATTATTTTGAAAACGAAGTTTTCAAGAAAGGCCAAATTCAGAGGGATGACGTGACATCATATTTTGGAACTGTGCGTGAATGAAAATGCATTAGAGCGAGAAGTTACATTTACGCACACTTTACCAGTGCGTAAATGTAAAACTGTGCGAGAAGTCATTCACGCATTACTTCTCGCACTGTAAATAATGAAGAGAAGTCTCATTTTTTTACAACTTCGCGCACACAATTGCAAAATAGTACATTTCGATACAAGGGCGTAAAACGTTTTATTCGCGTCCGAGTGATGGGTTTCCGGCCCGAGCCGCAGGCGAGGGTCGGAATCATGACGAGGATGCGAATAATAGGTTTTACGGCCGTGTATCTAACTATACTTTTCGATAAACTGTGAGTAAAAGTCGAGAAACTGTGCGCAAAGTGCACTTTTACGCACAGTGTATCGAAAAAAATTTTTTGGGATTGTTCCGAAGCCCTCCACGGGCCTTAGGGCCCACAGAAGGTCTATTTTAGGCCCTTTTTTGGCCTAGTTCTGGAAAACCATAGCTCCGACTAGACTCAATCTTTTTTTACGTACTTGGGCGCATTTTCTTTGTTAAAACTAGCACTTTTGAAAAAAAAAAAATAGTCCAGAATCAATCATGCAGCCTACTAACTTCTGGGAGCTATTTGCTGAGAGCAGATTTTAGCGATTTTTTGGGCCTGCTTCAATTGTGCGAATGTTTTTCGATACAAATACTATCAATTAGACCAATAATCTGGGTGGGCCATTCAGTTCTCGATTTTATTCAGCCAATTTAAACCACCCTTTTTTGATTTTTTGCTTAAAATGCCAATATAGGCATGGCTCACATTGGCTTCCATCTGAGGTGTTGTGCACCTATCTGGGTGGAATTTCTCCCCAAAGTACCCCCAAATATGTATAAGAACTTCCGGAGGCGAGCCTCAAGCCAGAAGCGAGCCAGAAGCTCAAACCATCAGGTTCGAGATGGGCATTATTTCGTCTAATTCGGGGCAGGCGAGCGAGGTCTCGATTCCTCGTGTTCTTGCCCACAAACGAGACGAGTGGCTAGAATAGGGATACAAACATGTTTTTTCGACTCCAAACGACCATCTAAACACGATCCCGGGGTCAATCCAGCCTTAAATCATCGTCATTTTGCAGTAGAGGCGCTAAACCTGTTATTACGGAGTTTAACGCCGTTTGAGGAATGGATGATATCCTAGGCCCAAATTGACCCCAGGATCGTGTTTATATGGTCGTTTGGAGTCGAAAAAACATGTTTGTATCCCTATTCTAGCCACTCGTCTCGTTTGTGGGCAAGAACACGAGGAATCGAGACCTCGCTCGCCTGCCCCGAATTAGAAGAAATAATGCCCATCTCGGACCTGATGGTTTGAGCTTCTGGCTCGCTTCTGGCTTGAGGCTCGCCTCCGGAAGTTCTTATACATATTTGGGGGTACTTTGGGGAGTAATTCCACCCGGATTGGTGCACAACAACTCAGATGGAAGCATATGCGAGCCATGCCTATGTTGGCATTTTAAGCAAAAAGTCAAATAAGGGTGTTCTAAATTGGTTGAATAAAATCGAGAATTGGCCCACCCAGATTATTGTTCTAATTGATGGTATTTGTATCGAAAACTATATATTCGCACAGATTTGGGGTCGAAAGAAAGAAAACGATTTTTTTAAATTGAGTTCAAAGTTTGGCATTTTTACAAAACTGCTCAACTTGTATCGGCTATTCCTATTGAAAGTACGATAATCGACTTCTACAGGTGGTCAAATTGTAGGTTTTTTCAAGACCTTCAGAATGACCACTTGCAGAAGTCGATTATCACATGTCTATTAGTAGGAGCTAGATCGCTTTGAAGCAGGCCCAAAAATCGCTAAAATCTGCTCTCAGCAAATAGCTCCCAGAAGTTAGTAGGCTGCATGATTGATTCTGGACTATTTTTTTTTTTTTTTCAAAAGTGCTAGTCTTAACAAAGAAAATGCGCCCAAGTGCGTAAAAAAGATTGAGTCTAGTCGGAGCTATGGTTTTCCAGAACTAGGCCAAAAAAGGGCCTAAAATAGACCTTCTGTGGGCCCTAGGGCCTGTGGAGGGCTTCGGAAAAATCCCCAAAAAATTTTTTTGTACTTTTTAACCATAGTATTAATGGAAAAAAATTTTTTGGGATTTTTCCCAGACCCCCCTGGGGACGCCTCTCGCCGAAATGCTCCGAAATGACTCATATATGTATTGGCTGCCGAAAGTAAGCGGCATGCTACGGAGCGGGTTATTCGAGCACCCTCTTCAATTGTTCTCGAAGGAAAAAAAATTGTTTTGTAGCGCAGGATTTTGGTTCTAAGGGCCCATTCGATTTTTATAGGTCACATCGATACTAACAGTGAATCTGAATTTCGGGCGATTTTGAGAGAGTTAGGCGACTGGCCGGTTCTCGCTGGTGAATCGTGGAACGAATCAAACTTCAATCTGATGGAAACCATGTTGAAAATTGACTCTTTGGGTTTCCGTCCCAATCAGCTGTTCTCTATTGAAGTGGATACGGATGCTAAGAATAGTACAGGATACATACTTCTAGTAAGAGATCATCATTATCTGTAGAGAACCACTTCTCTATCGATTCCTATCCCCTGATGAGTCCTTCCAATTCGCAGTATTACACAATAATTGAAAAGTATGGTATATTTCTTGCAGCTAACAAAACCATCCTTCGGCATTGATCAAGCATTTTTATCGAAATCTCCAAGTGTGAATAATACAAATAATCCAGTTGTGGATGCATATCTAAACTACATGGTGGATGTTGCTAAAATATTGAAATCCAATAGTTCGGATGTTGAAAAAGAGTTGAGGGAGTCTCTCGAATTTGAAAAAGGACTTGCAAGTGTGAGTATACTCCTACAATTGAATTGTTTTCTTATCCGCCGAGGAGTTTCTTCAAACAGTAAATATTCAATTCTGACGGGATCTAGAGACTGAAAGACTTGGCTCTTGTTAAATCCCATTGACTGCTGTTACTTTATGAGGTAACTCATCGAACCATGGAGAATTCTTGACATGTACATTCTTCACGGCTTGAATCAATTCTTTGACATAAAAGTACAATTGTCTTATGCTTTTTTCTTGCTTCCAACGGAGAAAACGCCATTTTCGAGCCGTCCTCGCTTCGCGAGAAACGGCTCGAAAAGGCATTTCCTCCGTTTCCGGCAAGAAAATACTGTATGCACCTCGTTCGGAAAAGCGTCTTTTCCGCAACTCGGTACATAATATACTATTTTTCTTTTCGGTCAAAATCTAGTTTCAGTTGTTGACCGACCGGATCCATTCAAACAATTTTCACGTGAGAGCACTACTCTGAATAGAAATCGAGTCTGCCTAACTTGACCACCTCATACCTACTTCTTTATCTATAACTTTTCAACGTTTTCACCCTCATACGAGCGGTTGGCTCTATCGCAGCGAACCTGTTGAACCGTCCAGCATAACGCCCAACATTTCTTCGGCCTCTACGAAGACTAGCACATTTCGACTTTCCCACGAAGAGTAGCACATCTCGCCAATGTTGAAGCATAGGAGGAATGTGTTAGTTTTCGTGGGAAAGTCGAAATATGCTAGTCTTCGTAGGGGCCGACGATATGGGACCATATCAATTTCTCATAATTTGTGACTATTTCCTACAAATAAAATACAAACATTTCTAAGATTCCGAACATTTCTGTCGGTACTGTAAGGGAAAAGAGAACGAAGAAAGAGGATCTATCAAGATCCCGATGATGCCATTTTTGTACTTTTCTTACACGAGAAACATATTTTAATAGAAAAATTGCATTTTATATGGGATTCTGACATCCTTGTCAGATTGCCTGCATATAGGCGTTTTGCTTTCTCTATAGAAAAAGGGTTGTTTCTGTCACAGACAATTTCTAACCAATTTTTGCATTTAATCTAATATTTGTTTCAACAAAGTTCCTCTCGTCTCAACAATACGTATGAGTGATCCTCTCCAGTATTACATGGTCGATGGTCAGGATTTTTTCTGGAACTTTAGTTATATGTTGTGTATGGTGACAGAAGATGGAAAGCCCAGTCTCGGTTCTTAGGCCCCGAAAGTCATCCTTGCTAGTTTAGCGAGCTATTTTCTATTTCAAAATTCGCAACATAATGCGTTTTTGATACTTCATTCGTATGCGACCATATGAAAAATATCTAACATATTTCGACGTAAAAAAATTGAATTTTCCGAAAATAGTACATTATGCACCGATGCAAGGTTAGGAAAAGATTTCCAGTGCCCCAAAACAGCACGACGAGCGAGGTGCATATACTATTTTTTGGTATCGCAGGGCGACTAAACGTTAATTTTCCGATTCGAGCTGGAAGGAAAAATGGTCGTTTAGTTGCACTATGCCGAAAAATCTTCTTGTGTCAATAAAAGGTCAACATAACCTCAAACGAGGCATTCTTTGCAAAAAAAACTGATTTTTCAGGTTATAAGGCAAACTTTGTCTCAATTTTGACATTTTTCTCGGATTCTTCGTCAAAGGACCCGCCATAAATGATAGGATCTTGGATTTTAGCGAATTTGATTGAATCGGCCTCAAAGCGCTGAACAAAAGTCTCTAGTACCTTCAAGCCCGAACAATTCTTGTTTTCGAGTGATTGGGTCGCAAAGTCGCCGATTCCACCGAGATGAAATAAGGTTATGGCATCAATCGAACAATAATATACGTTCCGATTCGATCCAAAAAGTCCCATTAACTGGGAATTTTTGATATAATTATTATAATCAAGATAGCCCGGGAAGAGGTGAGCCCACAATGCCAGGTTTTCCTGCTATAAGAGCTTCTTTATGCGTCTACGACGAAAACAGTGGAATACTGATGAAATATATTCGTTAATGCCCAGAATGACACTTTCATGACACATTTTTGAGGCTCGTTATTCAGTACGAAAAAGCCTTTTAAAAAATCCCCAGGGCATATAATCGACATAAAATTGTCTAAAATGTCCAATGTGATGGGGATTTCCGTTTGAGGCGCTCCTGAAGAGCTACATCGAAGTTTTTGCAAAAAACACGATTTTTCTCATTTCAAATCGTGTTTGAACGGCATTCAACCCCTAAAATCGATAGATATGGCTTTGGAAGCTCCAAAAACCGTGGCATTGGGTCCTGCACTACAACGACGAAATCTATGGGTCGGAAAAATTTTAAAAGACGATCTGGGCCCAAGATATCGACCGAAACGAAGAAAGTATTTCGTTCACCTTCTCGTCGTCATTCAAACCTCTCGAACTTTACGATCCCATTGTTTGAGCTTTCAGAGCCATATCTATCGGTTTTAAGAGTCAAAATGCCATTCAAACACGATTTGAAATGAAAAAATCGTATTTTTTTTGCAAAATTTCAAGGTAACTCTTTAGGAGCGCCTCGAATGGAAATCCCCATCACATATTTGGGAAGTTCAGACAATTTTGTGTCGAACATATGCCCTGGAGATTTTTTTGAAGGCTTTTTCGTACTGAATAACGAGCCTCAAAAATATGTCATCAAAGTGTCATCCTGGGCATTAATGGGTTAATAAATCACAGTTTTTTGGCGCGAGGAGGACATTACTGAACGAATACGATTTGCACGTCCCTGGTAGAAATTGTGAGCAGTTTTTGGCTAAAAACTGGCCAAGTGTAACCTAATTGCATTGTTACTATATCTATATATTGCAAGGGTGGCCAAAAAATTGGCCACATTTCTATCACGGGTATGGCCAGCCCAATTAATAATAAATTTCAACTGCATGATTCTGCGTGAACTGCATGATTCTCTCGAAAAACTTCCAAAATTTATTTCTGATATTCAAATTAGAGATAGGCCAGTCATAACATCTAAATCTTGATTCAGGGACGACTTTGATACATTTAGTTTTAAGGTGATTCACGTGTGTTTTGCGATGAATATGAAATGATAGATATTCGGTAATAAGAAATCGACGAGGGATGCTTTCAAGAATCTATTTAAGTCATTAAAAGTTTGGTTAATTAGTTGTAGAGGAAGGTATGGGAGGGAAATGAATATTCAAAATAAGTGTTTTGCTATATTTTGAGTTATTCTTTCAAGGAATCCTGTCAAAAGAATTTGGGTGACCTAAACTAGGCTTTTTTTAGACCAATATCTATGGTTTGATTGACCCAAAATTTCGATAAAATCAGTTTGAGAATGAGTAAGATGATAATTTTGGTAAAAATTTCATTTTTTGTGGGAAGAAACTTCATTTCAATCATGATTCACAAGTTCAAGTAAAATCCGGTATCAACCAATTCATGAATACTATTTGAAAAATATCCATTTAGGTGATTGAAAGTTTGGTGAATTACTTGTAGAGGAAGATACCGGAGAAAACTGAATATTCGAAGAAAATTATTATTATTTTTTGAGATATTTTTTCGAGAAAGCTTGATAGTGGAAATTGGGGGATCTGAACTATAATTTTCTTACCAATATCTATTGTTTAGATGAGACAGAATTTCGATAAAACTGGTTTGAGGATGATTAAACGGCGATTATTATTAAATGACGATTTTGGTAACAATTTTAGTCTTTGTGGAAAGAAACTCTATTTTATCATGATTCACTAGTTCAAATGAAATTTGGTATCAACCAATTCATGAATAATGTTTGAAAATATCCACTTAGGTCATTGAAAGTTTGGTTAATTACTTGTAGAGGAAGATACTAGAGAAAAGTGAATACCTATTCGAAAAAAATGTTTTCGCAACTGTGTGTCCGAGGTTGTAAAAAAATGAGACTTCTCTTCATTATTTACAGTGCGAGAAGTAATGCGTGAATGACTTCTCGCACAGTTTTTTACATTTACGCACTGGTGGAGTGTGCGTGAATGTAACTTCTCGCTCTAATGCATTTTCATTCACGCACAGTTCCAAAATATGGTGTCACGTCATCCCTCTGAATTTGGCCTTTCTTGCTCGGACAGTGGTGCATTTAATTACAACTTCGCGCACAGTTGCAAAAAATAGTATACGCAACACGTGCGAGAAGTTTCCGCACACGTTGCCAACTCGCGCGAGAAGTAACATTCACGCACACTTCGAAACTTCTGGCTGTGCGAGAAGTTCCAAAGTGCGCGTGAATATTAACTTCTCGCACTCGTTTGGCAACTTGTGCGGAAATTAACCTTCCCGCACTTGTTGCGTAATATACTATTTATTATTTTTTGAGATATTTGTTCGCGGAAGCTTGTTATTGGGAATTGGGGAATCTAAACCATAGTTTTTGTACCAATATCTATCGTTTGGTTCAGACAGAATCTCGATAAAATGGGTTTGGAGAGGATTACAATGACAATTTTAATAAAAATTTCAATTTTTTCAAAATATCGAGGTTTGCGGGGATTAAATGGAATTTCGGTATTAACCAATCGATACATTTTGTCGAAATAACCATAGTCTAGGTAACTAGAATCTCCATGAGATTCTGGTGGAGAAAGATATTTCAGTATTAAAACAGGAGATTTGAGCAATTTTTACTTAGAAAGCCTCTACACTGGATGGGACTGAGAGAAGAGCGATGCCGAATCACTGGCCTGATCTCTGAACCATTCTCTACTACTTGTAGAAAAGCGAAAGTTGATGTGTAGAAGCGGAAGCATGTCGGGAAAAAGCAACACACACACACACGGTCAAAGGGCCTGAAAGATGAGTCTGTGATAGGTTTGGAATGTTCCAGTGAGAAAAGGCGTGACCTACTATAGACAAATTTTGGCGAGAGGGACAAAATGGTCTAAGTATTTTTGAGATGGAAGGAATTATATTGAAGAAAATATGCGATTGAATGGAAGAATTGATCAAAAATTTGCTGTCACGAAAACAAACCTTCCTCCTTAGAGAAAGCAAAACCTCCTTCCCGGGCTGATTTTCTCCCGGGCCACGATCATAAACGATCCCGGGCTATCTTGATAGTAATCAAGTTCCAACATATAGGTGTTTTAAGTCAGAGTGGACAATGCTGTGAATAAAAATATATTTATTAGGCGAAAAAAGTCGAGAAAGCCCTAACCTACCAATGCTTACCAACCATGTTACATGTTACATCTGTCTGCAGGTGACCTGACATCGATGTCAGGTTCCATTCCTATACCATGGGCGGTTCTTTGGTGAAATGTCAATTAACTGTAAACGGTAATAGCCATGTTGGAGACCTATAAAGATGATTGGACGTTTATATAGCGCAGTCTATTGAAATTCAGGCTCACTTACGTTCTGGTTACATTCAGAATGCAATGCAATAACGTGTACAAAATATTGATGAGTAATATTTGTATGTAAACTCTCTTTGTGCAGATATCATTGCCAAGAAGATTGGAACGGAATGTAACTAAGTTATACAACCCTACAACTATTGCAGAGATGGAAGTCAAATATCCTTACATTCAGTGGTTTGATTTCTTCGATAGGCTCATTTCACCCACTGTTCAGTTATCACCCTCCAATAAGGTAGATCTTCATGATCTCAAGTACTTTGAAGGTTTTATGAATGTTTCATCTAGATATTCCAATCGAACGTTGGCTAACTATATTTTTTGGCACTTGGTCCGGAATTCTGTGCCATATTTGAGCAAACGTATTCGTGCTGCATCGGAGAAATTGAATCTAGAATTGTATGGGTCATTAGGAAAGATGAAGAGATGGAGACATTGCATCTCGATTATGAAAGAAGACTTTTCTATTGCTACGAGTGCCTTATACGTTAGACGAAACTCAAATGAAAATTCCAAGAAAAGTGTCATTGACTTATTTTACAAGGTGCAAAAATCATTCAATGAAACCCTAGAGGAGGTAAGATTACATTCACATATTCTACACGAGCTTACTTATTGGAATGAAAGAATTGAGCTCGAAGAAACTTTCCGATATGTAACATGATATTGAACTCAAACTAATTTTTGCAAAGATTGATTGGATGGACGACAAAACGCGAGCGGCTGCAATCGAGAAGTTAGAGAACATGCAACCCTTGATTGCGTTTCCGAGTGAATACTTTGATGATGGTATATTAGACACATACCACGAGACAATGGTCATCAATCCAGACAGTCTCTTGAGATCGTCGTTATCCTTGAGTTCTGCCACAAAGAGGAAAGTGTATAAGTATCTTGAGGAAAAAGTCAACAGGAGTGATTGGACAAATTATATAGGCGGTGCTGATGATGTGAATGCTTTCTACAACCCTAGATTGAATCTCGTGGGTAAGTTGTAAAGAAAGTTATCAATAATTTTGAGGGGTCAGAATGAAACTTGCGTAATCACAGAAAACCCGCTTGTATCGTGAAATTTGGCTACCTTAAGCATCTTCGAACCCCAAATATTTAGATTCACACTGCAAGGTGTTCTTTATCGGAGTCTACTTTTGATCGATACTTTGAATATTGAAAAATGTATATAAAAAGTACCTCAAAAACTTGGGACTCGAAAATTTTCCAACGTCTCATCTCAGTTATGAAGTTTCTAAAACGGATGTTCTTACTTTTCTGAACATACAACGAAATATACGCGAATTAATTCGCGCACCAATACATCTAGAACCATTCATTGACATCCATAAGTTCAACACGGTACTGTGACAAGAACTTGATATTTAGCATAAAAATCGATCGCACGGGAGAAAATTAAGATATTTCGCCCAATAGATGGCGCTTTGATCGGCCTAGGCATGCGATTTGATAACGCCAGTGATTGTTTTTGCTCACAGCATTTGACCCTCTTATTTTTGCCCCAAAATGAATAATTCAGGCAAGCATTATGAAATTTCGAATCGAATAAGTCAATTCACGTCGGAGCCTGTGCGTTCTTTCTCAAGAGGATCATAATTCTTTAGCTTGCTGAGCGAGGTGTCCTGCTCGATGCTCACACCTCTTCACGTTTTGTGCGAACTAGACTTCGAATTTTTGGACGTGGACGGACTCATTTGATTTGAAATGTTAATATACAGGCGGGATACTATCTGATTCCGTCTGGAAATGTTATGATGTTGAGTAATGAATACGGATAGGTGAGGCACCACCACGTTGGACCATGTTTTTTCTTCACGTTTTTTTTCTTCAACATTTTTACCGATGTCGAAATCATCGACATTAGACCGCCGCACCTCATGTCTGTGTCTCATGTCTCATGTCCGTGGAAAGTAATAATTACGGAATTATTTCGATCTCAGTATCTCATTTGTGCACCCAAGATCTGATTTAGAGGTTATTTTTCCCTATCCTAATTCGACAGCCGAGCACCATTTACCTTTAGTTTGAGCTTCCAACTATTAGTTAATGCAGCTGCGATATGGCTGCAATAGTTTGCCACGTTCCTAGTCTCGTGTCCGTTAGGTGTGATTCCGACCGAGGTCAGCGTGACCCATGCGTGACCCCAACGTGTCATTTATGCACAGTGAATCCTATCCGAAGTCGAATTTCCACTGTCTATGTTACATTCTGTTTCGAATACACTACTTATGTCGGGAGCTGTGTTTAGAATTGATTCCATTACTGTTCCACGAGTATGGTTGAAACATTTCCATTCTCTTCACCGTGATTTTTTGAAATCGATACCTTTTTTTTTATTTAGGCTATTGGTGTCGTATGCATCTTGAAGTATTGTATTAGATCAGAACGTCGGCCAAATTTTAGCCCTTCATGGGGAAAAAAGGAAAAAGGGGGAAGAGTTCTTCATTTTACAGTAAGACATCTAAGTTTTTCACATGCTTGCACTAGTTTTACAGTAAATTATTTTTCAGATCTTGGAGCCACAGTTTAGGCTCTGCCGATGTAGCGTACCTTATTTTGAAGAACCTTAACTAGTACCAAACATTTTCTCGCGTTACAGTCAATGCAATTCGAGAGTTATCCGATTTTCGACTTGGGATCAATTTGAGCCCAGTGTGTAATTTATGATCGGTTTCGGAAGTGTGCCATTCAAGGATCTGTTTCATGGTATTCTAATAACGAGATCATTCGGAGAGTAAGGATTTCTTTTCGCAGTGAACCCACGACACATATCTGAATTGTTGACAATCTTTTCGAAGATAATTTTTGAGGATAAATCTGGATCAAATACTTATGGTTTAGCCAGAGAAAACACGTAACATTACACCGATAACAGTTTGTGCAACTTAATCCCCCAATTGTATCAAAAGTTGAAACGTGATGGCACACAGTAATTCAAAGTTTCCACGAAACTACTCAAATGGGTTCTGCTTGTAATATTGAGAGACTATCAGTTGAATTCTGTGGATTTACTACAGAGAAAAATCACACGAATTCAAACACAATTCTAACTACAAATGAGATATTATAAGAAATTGCTCGAGTGACACAAATGCTTAGTATGCATGAGAAGCCTATAATAGACAAACTCTGCATGCCTATCTACAAGAAGAGACAATCAGATAACTTGAAAGATTCAAAATTGAATATTAACCTCTATTACAGACGTCAAAGCAGGGATTCTTCAAGGCTTTGTGTTTAATGAAGCGTATCCTAACTATATAAATTACGCTGGCATAGGCTTTATACTAAGCCATGAAATCACACATGGATTCGATGATAGAGGTAGAATGGGTGATAAAGATGGGAACACTAAAAATTGGTGGGACGTAGATACAGAGAAAAAGTATTTGAACAAAACCAGATGCGTGATGGACCAGTACAGAAATTATTCCTTCACAGTAAATGGGGAATCTCTTCAGGTATGTGATTTTTATTGATAGATTAGAATGAGGGTTGAGATTTTAAAGATGATCTGCCTGAGTGTGTTGGGGAGGAATGTAATTCAAATTGAAACATATTCTGTCATTGATATGATCAAACATGATATCGGATGATACATAAAATAAATCATCTTCGACAAAACTTGTATACCGTCAAATTGGGTAATTTTGGAATAGTGGGGTAACTTTGGTACACCCTCCAAAGGCTTGTCGTACGTTCCAGGAGCAATAAATAGGATTCCATAGTATTAGAATTGATAAAAGAATTTGATTGGAGTGCTGTGAAATTAACTGAGTTGCTCCTGAGCGTTGTACAAGACTTCTGAGAGTGTACCAAAGTTACCCCACGTGTACCAAAATTACCCAATTTGACGGTATCTTATAGAGATCGAGCGAATCATACGGCACTGTTTTAAAATTCTGGGGGTCGATATGCGCTTTTAGAATACCAAAGAGAAGAATTTTTGACAATCATAGTTACGATTACAATAAATTCGCTTCAATTAAATATACTGTCATTGAAAAAATGAATATACAAACCAGCTATTTTCGAGAATCATCTCGGTGAGTGGGAGAGTTTTGAAGTTTCTTTTGGTTAAAATACATCCGTTCACTCACGAAAGTCGAGTCTTGAATATATCATTTCATTTTTCCTACGATTAAGGCGAGGTGCAATGCTAATTTGGAAGTCCAGCCTAAAAAATCATCGTGGAGGGGGGCTGTAGATCTATATTCAAGGGTATTTTCTCGAGATACAAACGATGGGGCAGACAGTTTTCTGAAAAAATTGTTTTTGGCTATATCCATTTCCAGGCTTGTGCCCCCACCGACGAATCGCCTAACCCTTTACGATATTTTGTTCAAAATCATAAGAAGTGACCTTCAAAGAATTCGAGACCGATTCGTCAAGTTATGTGGGACCAGTTTCATTTTTTCAGGTCAAGATTCGGAGTTTTCTCGTCAAAATACGTCAGGACTCGTAAAATATCAACTTTTCCGAAAAATTACGAGAAAGCATTTTCGTGTGGATCAAAGAAACACATAGAAATGTCATTAAAAAGGCATCTAATCCTATGTATGGTCGTCCTAGAAGAAGAAAAACACCTCCTATTGTTCTCTCAATGCATTTCAAATGGAGACGTGTTTTTTTTCGTCGGGAGGCGACGATTTGTATATGTCAAATTTTTGATAAATAATAATTTTTGCTTTTGACTCTTGCGTTTTTTCATCTTTCTCCCGATTTGTCATTCATTTTGATCCAATCAAAGAAGTACACGTTGGAGGAGGGTGAACTGCATCACGGTGACGGTCAGTGTTGGTTCGAGATCTTTCGTATCCCTCACACTCAATGGGTTGTGGTACGAGTGCGAACGAGACGGAAGATCTCGAACCAACACTGACCGTCACAGCCACTGCAGTTTACGTTTTTCCCGAGTGTAACCCTGTGAGTTGTCCAAATATCGATATTTTTCGAGTTCCGAGTCATTCCGATAAGAAAATTGAGCAATTTGACCCGAAAAATGGACCGAGTCCTACATAACCTGACGGATCGTTCTGAAATTTTTTTAGGGCAAATTTTACGATTCTAAACAAAATGTGATATGGCCGTTGAAGAGGCGCGATCCAGGGCATAAGAGAGGGGAATAGATTTTTTTCTCTCAGACAACTGACTGCGCCATCATTTTTATCTCGCAAAAATAATTTCTAATATGAATCTTCAGCCCTCCATGATTTTATTCGGTCAACCTCCAAAATTAGGGTTGCACCTCTCCTCGACGCATCCTCAACCACATTTCACGTGAAACAGTTTTAAGGCGTGGTACGGACTATCTTAAGCTCTATTTCATTGGGTGGGATATGATATGTACACATCTCTTTACTTCAAACTACCTTATGTGGTATTTCAAATTTTCCAATTGAGACCGAATGTAATTTTATCATGGATCTTTATTCAAATACTTCACAGCAAAATCCTCAGCAAACCATTGGCGAAAACATAGCGGACATTGGAGGACTAAAAATCGCATACCTTGCGTACAAAGATTGGCAGAAAGAATCAGCAGACAGTCATCTGCTGCCTGGACTGGAACAGTTTACACCAAATCAACTGTTTTGGATATCTTACGCAAATTCTTTTTGTGCAAAGTACAAACCTAACTTCTTAAAAACTTCAATCGAAACTTACGTTCACTCTCTCGTCCCGCACCGAGTGAATGGCGCTGTATCGAATCGCCCTGAATTTTCATTTGATTTTAAATGTAGCGATCAATCCCCAATGAATCGGGCGAATAAGTGTAATGTCTGGTGAATATTTGATTGTACAACATGTAAATGATACATCTTTTGATATTCATAAAATATTCATGATTATTTAGAGTTCGACATCAAATGAGAATAAATATCTGTGGGTGCAACACACATTGCTTAAAATCCTTCAGAATACTCATCCTATAGATGAAGGTTAAATCTACTTTCTCCAGTGAAGAAGGTGGGCTTAGATGGCACTAATCACGCTATATGAATCCAAACGATATTCGACATACTTACTCCAACACACTGAGGTCTGGATATTTGAACCTTCTTATAATCCACAGTCAATTTATACTTCGAGTGAAGGACTACGATAACTGTACCATCGACACTCGAATGAGATTCTGATGTAGGTCACATAACAATAATTTCAAACAGTACATTTCGATACGAGGGTGTAAATTTTTTTTTGCTCCCATTTGGTGGGTTTCCGGCCCGAGACATGAGTCTGAAGTTGGCAGACAGATGGGGATACAATCAATCGGAATAAAAAACGGAGAATGTTGCCTCTACAAAATCTTGTAATGAAGGGGCAACATTGTTCAGAATTTCTATATATGGTGACTGGGACCATATAGGTGATCTATCTTGGTATTGAGCGACGCAATGAGGAACTGAGGAATGTTGCCTCTTCAGATTGTGCAAAATCAGGTAAAGATACCAGGAACATAGGTGTACCAAATGATATCCGCAGGCAAGATGGAAAATTTTATACTTTGGTGCAGAAACGACCGTAAGGGAACGAACTCTGCAATTTGGGACTCTTGAACGGCTCCAGGTATGGGATATATGATAAACGATGATTCCAGGGTCATGGATGTTGAATTTCAGAGGGGCAACATGCCTAGTTTCAGCCCACAACATTTTTTAGTCAAAGTTCCGAGTGTTTGCTGGCTTCTATCGGCTCAAAACTTGAATCTAAGGCATGTTGTTTCCGTAAAATTGGATTTCATGATAGATGTATTCGATTTCAAAGGGGAAACATGCCTAGTTTCAGCCCGAAACTTTTTCTTGTCAGAATCCGGTTATATGTCCATTGCCACTCACCGTCGCCTCTTGAGTCCCACATGGGTGAGAAAACATCACTGTACAGTGAAAACTCTATTATTTCCTTTGAAAATTTCTAATTTTTTGGGCCACACAACCGAAAAAAGTACCATATAGATCGTCTCAAGCGACGTATAATCATTGTACTGCTTCAGTCAGTTCCTTCATCCTAAAGCACACATGGGTCCTCCCGACCCCTCCAAATATTCGAGGCCTGCTTATAGCTAAATTCTAACTAAATCGTGCACTGTCTATAACCTGATCTCAGAATCGGCACGTTTCGCCAAGTTCAACTTGTTCCAGCCACGAACGAATTTTGAAGGTTAACGTACCGGTCGATTTCACTCAGCGAAGACTGACATCGAAAAATGATTGACAGCGTCAATCATCTTTCTGCTATCTGTCTGCCATCTGTTTGCTAACTTCAAACTTGACATGTGATTATGAAGTTGACAGACACATGGGTTGGAGTTACTCTGCATGTTCTAATGTGATATGAGGTCATGTTTGCAACGACTCAGATTTCATGGTTTCCTAGTTACAAGTTTGAAATTTTGTTTTAATTTAATTTTCAGTTTTATCGCGCCTCTAGGTGTGTGTGATAATTTACTTGTGAGTTTAAAATTTTAGTTTTCATATTAAAAATACGACGTTGCATATTGGCGCCCAACGTGGGGCTCTCACTGTGTTAGGTTTGGGTCTAAAATAATTTGAAGGCAACTAAAAAAAAAAAAAAAAAAAAAAATCATACAAGCTACTGCTTTGATTTTGTCCTTGGAATTGAACATCAGGACCTAGAACTTGAGGACTTACACGTAACAAAATGTCTGATTCTGGGAAATCTGACAATCAAAACGCGTTGAACGCGTCAGGGAATGGTGAAATGGTCGAAAGAAATGCGACAACAGCATCCGGAGCCGGCCGAGGTAGAGGCGGACGAGGTTGCGGCAGACCGAGGAAATTCACCATGCCTACGAATGATCGACGCGCGACGCGATCTTATCCGTCCCTGACAGATGAACCTGAGAATGATGGCCGAAATAATCCGGAGCGTTTGCCGTCGGGACCCGCAGATAATTCGGGTGGCTCGCGTCTCCGCATACAGGCCGAGGATGTTTTAGAGAATAGCACTCAGAGCTCGGGGGACTCTTCGAGTCTGAATCCGACAGATGGATCGCGTAGCGCACCTCCCGGTTTACAGATTAATCAACCTGCGCCACGGCCACAATTTCCGTTCCCAGCGTTCAACCAACATCTGGGAAATAATTTAGATAACGTGTCAGCTGGGGTCCAAACGGACACGTCGGGTATCCTGCTAGGCATGAAAAATCGCCAACAAGCTCTCCAGTCCAATTTAGATGCGCAAGCTTTCAGACTCTCGAACATCGAAAAGTTGAGCGTCAAATTAGATAGGGCGTGTAGAGAGATGACCGACGTATTGAAAAACCATTCAGAGAGATTCGAGGTCGCAGAGGGGGACATTAGATACGTTTCAGAGCTCGCAGCGACTGCGGAAAACCAAGCCGAAGAGCTGGACCAACGGGTAGTGCATAATTCCACTTGTATTGAAAATCTGACGGGCCTAGTAGATGGCTGTAGTACGTTTATCAATCAGTCCAACGAACGATAACGTAACCTCGAAAGCGACCTTGAAAAAGCAAAGAAGGAAATTAAGGAAGTCGCGCGGAAAGGAAACGGCGGAAATAGCAATAAACCTTCGATTTATCCGAAAGTCAAGCTAGACATACCTAAGTTCGGGGCGGAACCGTTTGAGAAACCAGCTCGTTTTATGGACGATATATGGACATACATGTCTGCGTTGAATGGTGACGAAGACACCATGAAGCTAGCAATCGGGCAAGCTCTTAAGGGCCCCGCGCGCGAATGGTGGTACTACGCGGAAAACGAGGTTTTCTCTATGAGTGATTTTAAAAGTAAATTCATGGCAAAGTATTGGAATCCTCGCGAGCAGGATAAGGTCCGTTGCGAACCTGAATTCGGAAGCTACGCGGCCGAGAAAAATCTGAGTCGCGCTGAGTATGCGACAAAATCGTACAATCAAGTAAATCAGCTACCCGACAACTATACACCGGAGCTGATTGTAGAAAAAATGTCGAGCCTTTTTGACGACACCGTGCAGCAAGCGGTGTTGATAAAAAATTGCGGTGATTTCGATACCTTCCTGAACCTCCTAGAGAAACTGGACTCCGCGAAGACGTTGAATTCATTGCAACCCGGTACAAAATACGTAGATTTCCGTGGTGATGGCCATTTCTCGCGCAACCAGATTCAACAGCGGTCAAACGAATCGAGATTTTCGCGCGGGGGACAGACGCAAAATCAACGACCAGTCACGGACCTCAGTCGACTGAATAGCTCGAACGATGCCACCAAAATCGCAAATCAGAGCCAGAGCTCCGATAGAGGACCGTACCGTTCCTCAACGCCTCACCCAGATGGGAATAAATCGGGCGGTAAAAATCAGTTCACTAGCGATCAAACACATCAAGTGTTATCTAGAGACCGCCCATATCAATCGCGTGATGCGAGTGCGTCGCGCAACTCCCCGTCCCGTGGCGATCAGCGCCGGTCGGTTAACGAAATTGAAATCGAAGAGAGCAATGATTCCGATGAAATAGAACAATCGGGAAACGACAAACCGTTGCATTGAAACACGCGGTAAGGACGTTTGAGATGGACATTGTTGAGGCGTCTCAAATAGGTCATGCAATGGATAAAGCAACGCTGGAAGGTCATTCAAGTACTGAGCATGAGCAAAATTTTGGTAAAATCACGTCAGACGTTGGTAACCATTACGAAGTCAATTCGGCTTTCACTCGGGATGAACTCCTTGACGAATCAAGCTTCGTTGATGAGAAGGTGGTTGAAGAGAAAGTTGACTGCCCGGAGATCGACTTAACAATCGAGGGCATCAAAATCAACGCGTTGATAGACACCGGTAGTAATCTCACCTGCATTGCGAGTGACGTGTACTCAAAATACCACGGCCTTTGGAAAATGTGCGCAACGCTCCCAATCACTGGCTTGCAAGCCTGCAGGTTCACGGGAGAAAAATCGGCGCGTATAAAATTACAATTTCGAGCTGACGTGAGTCTGGGGGACTCGAAAACCAAAATGGATATTCTGGTGGTTCCCAGATTGCTACAGGAATGCATCTCAGGAATAGACACTTTGAGAAGACTTCTGGCGAATATCGATGTAGGTAGAAGTATCGTTACTTTCCAAGTCAATTCAAAAAAATGCCATATTGATCACAGCAGTATTTCTGTAAAGATTAGCGACCTTCAAGAAATGCGTCAACTACCAGTCCAACAAATAGAAAGTAGAGTCGATGATCGAATTAGCCCCGCGACAAACGAGTTCAATAACGAGTCTAATGGACCAACGTGAGAAGAGGTACAAGCCAAGGTTAGGGCACTCGGATTGTTGTCTGCGGATCAGCAGAGTCGGCTCATTGACCTCGTCATGCGTTACGTTGTCATTTTCAGCGAAAAACCGGGGCGGTTTAGGAATTACGAGTACGTAGTCAAGGTAAAGGAGATTACACCTAGAAAACCAAAGCAATACCCCGTTCCAATGCGGTACTACGACAAGGTCGATGACGAGATTCAAAAAATGTTCGAGCTCGGTCTGATCGAGCGATCCACGAGTCAATACCTAAACCCACTCGTCGTGGTCATTAAACGAAACTGTCAAGTACGCTTATGCCTGGACGCTCGCGAAGTCAATCAGTGCATCGAAGACGACTACGAGGGGTCCAAGGAAATGGAGGAACTGATCCGTCGGTGTGCAAACATAGGCATTATGTCAAGTTTTGACTTAGAGGCTAGCTTCCATCAGGTAACCCTTGCAAAAGTGTCGCGTTACCTGACGAGCTTCGCCCATAGGGGAACAGTGTGGCAGCACACAGTTATACCATTCGGAATGAAAATTAGCGGGGCCGCGTTAAAAAGGGCAGCTTATAACATTCTGAGTAAATTACACGAATTCCTGAGAGACTTCGTAGACGATTGGCTAGTCATTTCACAAAACTTCGAGGAATATCTGTGCCACCTAGAAAGGTTTTTCCAAGCTGTTTTGGAGGGAGGTATAACGATCAATTTCAGAAAAGTCGAGTTTTGCCGTGAGATGATTAAATTCTTAGGACACATTCTAACGGTGGAGGGTATCATGCCTGACCCAGAAAAAATTAACTGCATAAAGGGTTTTCCCAGGCCAAAGAACACACGTCAATTGAAGGGGTTGTTAGGCCTGACCAATTTTTGTGCTGAGTTCACTGATAAACTCGCCGAAGAGTCCCCCCCCCCCCGCTTTTCGAACTGCTTAGAACAGGGGTAAAATGGAGATGGCGCGACGAGGAAGAAAGGGCTTTCCGAAGGGTCAAAGACCTTTTTTCTGAAGAATTATAGCACATCCAAAAAAAAGACCGCGGTTACATATTGTTCACAGATAGTATCGAACAGTCATTGGGGGCTATCCTTGCTCAAGAACATGAGGGTGAGATGAGAGTGGTTCCGATGGCTAGTCGATCTCTTAAGGGTTCCGAACGAGGGTACTTTACTACAGAGCTAGAACTTCTCGCGATTGTATGGGCGCTAGGCAAATTCCGTTCATATATGTACGGCGCTAAGGTGATGTGTGATCATCAAGCTCTGTCGTATCTCTCACATGCAAATTCCTCAATAGTAGATTGACAAGGTGGATGCTCGCGATACCGGATTACGATGTCCGAATCGAGTACAGCAGTCCCTCGTTATCCGCGGGGGTTTCGTTTGGAAGAAGTACCGCGTATAACAAAACCGCGGATAATAAGACCTTGGTCTTATGGGAAATAGGGGGTTACGTTCGACCATCTGTGCAAATCACGAGAAAAATTGCTATGCGTGCATGGTTTTCATTTATTCAACATTGTTGTCACAAAATGACGAGTAGAATAGTACATGAGGATGATATACAATGGATTAAAATGACGAAATTTCGTAAAATTCATACAAAAGTAAATATATTTCTCGAAAAAATCTGTCATCTTCGACTGCTTCGCTCGTCTCAAAATATCTCTGTGGAGTTGCCAGAGCATAATATATAGAATTACTGCAGAAATGATGGTGTAAACCTGCGCATAACCAATTTTGACGAATTCGACAGTCCTCTATACTTCAAAACTTCAACTGACTGAAGAATATGTGTTGCCAATCCATGTTTCAAGCCTTTTCAGGGAGGAACGTATCATCCAAACGTAACACACGAGGGGCGGATGGTATTCTGAAAGGTCGCGCCTCATTCGTCACGAGTGAAATTGCACAAAAATGGATTTATTCTATATCAATCACGGGCATGGGCCCGCGGATAACAAGACTCGACCCGCGGATAGCAAGGGATGGGCGCAAATCGGGTTACCGCGGATAACGAAATCCGCGGATAACGAGGGACTGCTGTATATCAAGGGCAAGGACAATGTGGCAGCTGACACATTAAGTCGTACTCCATATGGGGATGAGGCAAAAAAACCAAACGATATGCTCATAAGTATCATGGCGGCGCGAAAACCATCAGCCCATCTGCGTACTCGTTTCAAAAACTTTGCTGATGAACAAAGGAAAGATCTCAAGCTTCGTGTCATCCTGGAATCTTTGGAAAAGAGCGACGTAGTCCGCGACTTTTCAATACACGAGAATGTACTAGTAAAAGGAGAGGCGGGACTAGAGCGAATGTTATTACCAACGGAGATGTTACGTGAATTTGTGACCGAAATTCATGAGATGTGCGGACACATCGGTAGCTTGAAAGTGACACGAATGATCGAAGAATCTTTTTTTCATTCAAACATCAGAAAAAAAGTGGTGAACATCCTAAGATCATGCGACACCTGTCAGAGAAATAAGATTTTCACAAGAAAAATTCACGTTGAAACTAGGCCAATGGTACCGTCCGGACCGGGGGACCTTCTGTCCATTGATTTTTACGGGTGTTATGATTTTATTCTCCTTCAGGCACTGAATAAAAAGTGCGGCCGCCGG
The DNA here is from genome assembly GCA_029851415.1 of Eretmocerus hayati. Classification (NCBI taxonomy): domain Eukaryota; kingdom Metazoa; phylum Arthropoda; class Insecta; order Hymenoptera; family Aphelinidae; genus Eretmocerus; species Eretmocerus hayati. The sequence continues at coordinate 97,802,684 of CM056744.1, forward strand.
GAAACGATCCGGCGACCTCTTGATCAAGAGTCTGACACGCTGTTTACTGAGCTAGTCCGGCCGCACCAAGCGGCGGTCCTTATATGCGATACACTTGGAGTGCGGGCGCCTGTGTAGCTTGCGCCCGTAAAACACTCACTGGGCAGAGTCGACGATGTCCTCATCGTCTGAACTTAATGTCATTGTCTTCTAATTGTCGTCTATGTAGATCCCGAGTCCATCTTGTCGGTACAGCAGGTTTACGCGTGGGCAGCGCCACCTAATTATCATCGTTGTTTATCCTCCGAGTACGCAGTCCACTTGTGGGCGGGGTTCGTTCCGCTTTCTGACACCAGTTGTTATGATTTTATTCTCCTTCATGCACTGAATAAAAAGTGCGGCCGCCGGGAAGCGATCCGGCGACCTCTTGATCAAGAGTGTGACACGCTGTTGACTGAGCTAGTCCGGCCGCACCAAGCGGCGGTCCTTATATGCGATACACTTGAAGTTCTGGCGCCTGTGTAGCTTGCGCCCGTAACACGGGCTGTTGCCGACGTCTAGAGGGGGCGTGAAATACATTTTGGCAGCGATCGATGTATTTTCGAAGTTCGTAGCGTTGTACGCGATAAGAAACGCGACGAAAAATACCACAATAAACAAAATTTTCAATGATTACGTACTGAAGTACGGCAAACCCCGAAAAATCATTTGCTATCACGGCTCCCAATTTCAGTCCCCAAAATGGGTAAAGAAATTGGAAGAGGAAGGCATAATGGTAGTCATGTCCGTTATACAGCATCCGCAATCTAATTTAATTGAAAGGACGAACCGCGAGATTTCCCGGTTTTTCCGAGTATTAGCAGGCCATAAGCACAAGGCATGGGCAAACTGGGTAGTTGATTGTCTCAACGAGGTTTACCAAGAGACGATTGAGGCCACTCCTTTGGAGATTCATCTCAACAAGACACCCACACGGTTCTGGCAAAAATGGATAAATCCACCCATATGAGCAAAAATTGGTGTGGGTGCACGAGAGAATTACCAAGGAAGGGGATCAACGGGCGACCGCACTCAATGAGAGATACCCGATCACAGAGTTCCAGGAAGGGCAGGAAGTCCTCGTGCGCGCGTGTAACGTCTTATCAGCCGACAGAGGGATCTCATCCAAACTACTCGCGCTCTACGAAGGTCCTTACGTAATCCGAAAGATCATAAACAAGGCGACGTTTCGTTTGTTTGACCGAGTGGACAACGTGGACCGTGGCATGTTTCATGGTTCGAGCCTGCGACCGTATTTTCGATCAAGTGCGGAAAACGTAGATGCGACTTTGGCGAATCAATAACGAGACTCTTTGGTTCCAGAGAAATGCCGATGTCTGAGGCGAGGCGGTTAAAGAGAAAGGCGAGGAGAAACTTGCATCGAGCCAGGGTTAGGGCTAGGAAGCGTTTGGAGAATAGGAATCCCGACACTCGAGCACCAGTACCAGCTCATCCCGAGCCACCTGTTAGACATCATTGTGAGGTGAGCCAGGAGTCAGACGATGACTGCCTGGTCATTTCGAATGTGGAGTCATGGGCGGAGTTCGAGAAGCTTTACTGAGACCTTCGACGAAAAACTGTCGACGATAGGGTTGGAGAGTAACCAGAACATATAGCTTTTCTACTGATTGGCTATTCATTCTCCATGATTTTATTTTATCTAGATGTCTCCAGAAGCAGTGGGAGTTACCACCAAACATCACCGTCGACGAAAGAGCAAGAGCGCAAAAAAAGCGTCAAACAGCTCGAGACCGACACCAGGAGGTACCTGAAGGAAGTTTGGGGTATAATGCACCTCATCGAAGAGAAGCTCGATGTGTACGAGAGACTTCTCAAGCACCATCTTCAGAAACAAGAAGAGAAGGTCACCCGGAGGGAGCAGCGCTTGGCCAGGAAGCAACTGTACTTGCAAAACAAGTCAGCAGCAAGGGAGCGAGCCGCCTCCTAGGCTGCAATGGGCTACACAGTCAAAAAGAGAACGATCTAATCTTTCGTCGGCAAGAGAAGGTATGTAGGCAATACATGAAATTTTGGTTGCTGGTAAAAACAAAGAGAAGAGGACGGCAAAACTCACATGAGTAGTTTGCGAATTGTTCACTCAACAAAAGAAAAAAAGTCGTGGTAGGGGTACTTCGGAAGCCTCTCGCTCAAGTTCATTAACTAATTCATTTGATGTTCATCTTAAGACCGAGTTGACTGATGAGCAGACACGAGGACTGGAGGAGGAGGAAGCAACACCTAGCCAGTTTCCACCATCAACCCATCTTGACACTGGGAGCAGATTGATCAGCTCACCATGTGACCAGCTGTCCGACATCGATGCGGGAATTAAGCAGGCTGAGGACTTGGTGGATGAGGTGGTCAAGACGACCATAAACCACATTGACTCCCTCTTGCGAGCCCGTACAATTTTCCGTATCAAGAAGGAGATCATCTTGGCCATGAAAATGGACGTCGAGTTTTTTAAAGACGACGGGCCGCTACCCCCGGGGCCACTACGGCGAAAATACCGCGCAGGATCTGTGAGGCGATTCCTACGAAATCCCCCGCCTGAGGAAGAGTTGCTGAGCGATAAAACAGCCAGACAGTTGGCCAGCCTCCTGAATGGACAGTCTTTCGTCCAGTCCTCTTCGGACCGCGGTGTGGATCTATCGCCCCGTGTACATCCATTTGCGGCAGAAAGTATTTGAGTTGCTCACCAGACTTAATTGCAATCACCGCTATGGACTACTCGCCCACATCTAATTAAGCACATCTATGTATATATTTCAAGTTTGCTTTTGTAAATAGTTTATATCATACTCTCATTCTTTGAGATTTTTCTGAAATGTCGAAAAACTAGGTATTTTTATTTTATTTTTTTATTTTAAACAATATACGGGCTAGAAGCCCTTTACAAAGTTTCACTCATACAAATGTGAGAGGCGCTATCAGAATATGTATATAAATATAGAGTTAAATGTTGGCCATAAGCAAATTATGTATTGAGACACTACTAATAGTTAATAATAATTGCACAACTCATGCATTGCAGCGAGTTTGAAATGACTATATATATCGAGAGATCTAACATTAGATGGTAAAGTGTTCCATGTGCGTCTTAGTCTAGACGCCACTGAATTATAACCGAGGTTACCTCTAAAGTTGTCGACCAATAACGGTCTCGGGTCTCTGACTTCATATGGGTTATTTCTGACATGGAAAAGCGACGCAACGAAGGAACAATTTACTTTGCCATTTAAGGTATTCCAAACAAAGGCCGCATCCTTGAAATTATGCAGTGATTTGACAGTACTGAGGTGATATTTCATGGAGATTTCACTAAAGTCATGATCAAATCTGTGCATTGGGGATCCAGTTCTCCCAGCCAGGATTCTCAAAAATCTCCGTTGCACAGATTCTATTTCATGAATTTTGTATTCAATATGGGGAGTCCAAATGATAGATGCGTATGTTAAAGATGGCACTACCAAGCTTTTATAAAGATGAAGAAGAGATCTTGGGTTGCGGAAATCTCTCGTGTTGCGACTTATAAAACCTAGGTTTTTGAATGCTTTAGAGACAGCTTCATTGATATGCATACTGAAGTCGAGCTTGTGATCAAAGATTACTCCAAGATCGCTGAAATTCGTGACTTTTTCAATGGATTGAGTAGATATAGAATAATCAAAATGCGATGGGAAGAGATTACGGCTGATTGACATACATTTACACTTTTTCACATTCAGATCAAGACCATTAAGTTTAGCCCAGTTTACAATATTAGAGAGGTCATCCTGCAAGATATTACAATCTGCCAATGTACTGATTTTTCTGAAAAGTTTGATGTCATCAGCATACAGAAGACATTCAGAACTTGATACCACATGAGATATGTCATTGATGAAAATATTGAAAAGGAGTGGACCAAGGTGTGATCCTTGAGGGACGCCTGATGTCACTTTTATCGGGTCAGATAGATAGCCATTCATCCGCACAATCTGATACCTGTCAGCGAGAAATGATTTGATCCAATTGACCAATTTAGATGGAACACCGAAATTATGCAATTTACATAGCAAGAGCTGATGGTCAACACTATCAAAAGCTTTAGAGAAATCGAGGTACACTACGTCTGTCTGTAGGTGACAATCTAAATTATTCATGGCGAAATCATAAAAATTTAAAAGATTAGTTATCGTTGATCTACCTCGCATGAAACCGTGTTGATTTACTATCAAGCGGTCGAAAACAGCTGAGTACAACTTATCGGAGATGATTGAGTCGAAAATCTTAGCGATACTATCCGGAGTAGAAATAGGACGATAATTTGTTGCACTCGATTTCGTGCCATTTTTATGAATGGGAGTGACAAAGGATGTCTTCCATAAGGACGGGAACGTGTTCGTCTCAATAGATTTGTTAAAGAGATATACTAGAGGAGCTATCAAATTATCTGAACATTTCTTCAAAAAATGCAAAGGTAAGCCATCTGGGCCAGTTGAGTAAGTGTCCTTCATTCGCTTGATAGCGCTGTCGATATCCTTATCAGTTATACGTAAATCAATCTCAATATCATCACAATCGATAAGATCACAAGTCAAGTTAGATTTCTTGTAGACTGAGCCAAAGTATTCCGAAAAAATATTTACAATTTCCTTCCCAGATGTTCCAATTCTGTCATTCCAAGTAATATTATTAGGTGATTGATTCGACTTTTTCATTCTATTGATATACGACCAGAAAGATTTAGATCCATTATGTAAATTTCCCTCTACTCTATCAATGTAATCACGATAGCATATTCTAGATAATCTAATACTTTTGGCACGAAGACGCTTAAACTCTATGTAATCTTTATCGTCTCTATGACTTTTCCATTTTAAATGACAAATCTTTTTCTCAATGATTAATGAGATCAGCTCAGATGAGTACCACCGTGGATAGCTATCGTTTTTAGTAGAATGGAACTTTTTAAGAGGTGTAAACTCCGAGATAGGTATGCTGATTTTGTCGTAGAATTCACGTAAGTTTACATTGATATCATTATTATTTGAAAAAGTGGACTCCCAATCAATATCAGCAAGGTGCGTAGAAATTCCATCATAATTAGCATGGGCAAAGTCATACAATTTAGAGGGCCCGAAGGTACTTGTAGAAAATCTATTTAGATCAATTTCAAATTCAAAAATATAAGGAATATGATAATTATCAATCTGAACAAGGGTATCCGTAGCAGGGTAGGCTACTACATTATTCAAATTACTAAACAATAAGTCCAGCGTATAAGATTTGTTGACAGGAACTGGAAAACTTTGCTTCATGTCCATGAAAGAGTAACCATTTTTAATTACATCCGCACTTGCAGTAACTCTGCTCACTATGTTCTCACTGGTGTCATACTTCAAGATTGGAGAGTTGCGCCAATGCAGACCAGGCAAATTAAAGTCGCCAGCTACAATAAAGTCACTTCCACCATACATGTCGGCAAGTTGCTGCAGTGATTGAATGTGCTCCTTGTAAACTGCTACTGGTGATGCCGGGGGTATATAGGTGCATCCAATGATGAGTTTCTTCCCAGACTTGGTGTGAATAATAGCGTATACTTGTTCACATTCTTGAGAGATGAATTCACAGGAGCAAGATTCTAGAGACTTGTGGATAGCAATAAGAACTCCTCCTCCACCTGGTGCATTTAGCATTTCATTATGTCTATCATTCCTGAAGATCACATAGTTATCAAGACCTATTTCACTGTCTGAAATACCTCCATGTAGCCAGGTCTCAGTAAGAACTAAAATATGAGGAATGTGGGTGAATAGAGAGATATTGTTTCTCACCAGATCTAGCTTATTTCGGATGCTGCGCACATTTTGATAATACACACTTAAAGAAATTTTGCTGGGGCACTTGAATTCTGTTGGCCTTGTGAAGAGGTTCCAGTTGTGACAATGGTTGGAATACCTTTCAAATAACGTATGACCAGATCTTTTTCACCACTATCCAATCTATTTTTTAAGGCAGCTGCAACTTCTTTATATTTGGCCTGTTGGTTCTTCGTTTTATCAAATCCAATGGCAACTTTACCCGGGATCTTCTTTTTATTCCTCATGACTAAATGAGGATCTTGATTATTGGAAAAAGTAACAACAATAGGGCGCAGATGATCTCTTGATGGATTTCCAATTCTCATGACAGATAGGTATCTAGTGTCCACAGGGATATTTGTCAACATATCACAAACAATGCCAAGGTCAGTCGCTTGGTTGTTAGTTTCAGGCACATTAAAGAACAGCAGATTTTTAGACCTCATTATGCGCTCTTGGGCTTCATAAACTATGTCCTCCATATTTGAAGAATTCAGGTCAACGCAGGCTTGAGGCATGTTTGGCTTAGATAATTCAGCTTTAATGGCAGCTATTTCTTGTTCAATTTTAGGGATGCTATCAACTGACATTTTCAAATTCTGAATATCCTCCTGGGCAGTATCAATTTTCTCATTCAGGGTATCTAAATAAGCACAAGACTCTTTTATGTTCTTCAAGTCATTTTTTAGAACACTTATGTCCTTGGAAAAACTCTTATTCAGAGAATCCAGATTACTCTTCAAGGTATCAAACTGCTCCTCCAAACTGTCTTTAACACTATTTAGATGTTCACCAAAGGTTACTTTGCCTGAATTATCACAGTCTTCGCATTTAAACTGTAGCCTAGGCTTTTTCTTTAATTCAGCAACTTTCACTTCAGAGGCAGTAAGATCAGCACATTTTTGGTTTGCATGAAATAATTCATTACACACAATGCAGGAGATAATGACCTGCTTAGCTTCAAACATCTCTTTACAGGAGAAGCAAACCGACATGATGCAGCAGAATGTAGGCGCGTAGCCGCGTGGTGACAGGCCTTTTAGGTTAGCTTGACGAAGATCACTGAGGTGCCGTCTTACTAATTGACAGCCTCAATAACTTTTTTGCACAACTTGATGAGAAAAATTTGTAGTATAGGTGATCACTAAAAAAGATCGAATATTCTGACTATAAACGCATAAAATCAGCTGTGACGACGAGGGATAACGTTAAGCCGGTATTCGCAGCGAGAGCGCCCTCACGACAGGTATAATGTATAAATTCGTCAACAGTAAGACAAATGTTCCTATTCTAGAGGTAAATAGTTGTGAAAAGGAGAAGCGTTTTGAGATGTGAAATCAATTTGAATTTTGACTATTGCAAAATTGCAATTTAATTTCAGGTGGACATATGCAACGACTCAGATTTCATGGTTTCCTAGTTACAAGTTTAAAATTTTGTTTTAATTTAATTTCCAGTTTTATCGCGCCTCTAGGTGTAAGATAATTTACTTGTGAGTTTAAATTTTTAATTTTCATATTAAAAATACGACGTTGCATGATCAATTCGAAATTGTCGAGAAATCATGTATATTCAACCAACGGGGGTATCAATCTACATCACTGGGAAGTTCAGAAAGGGTGACTTCAACCTCATTACATTTTTTTGCATCGAGACGAGGATCATATCAAAATAAGGATACTTGATGACCTGCTCCAATGATCTGAATATCTTGTAGCAATATAAGACAAAATAATAGCTTGACTTGGAGACATGAATAGGTCTCGCCCATGCATGATCAATTGACTAATCTATGACGAGTCTGTTAGATGTATGGCCGGCTAGCGAAGTGGAGGGTCTTTTGACCATTTGGAAGAGGTAACATACTTTATTTTACAGATTTGACGCCTCAGCTATGTTTCAACCATCTGTCTGCTATCTGTCTGCTAATGTCAGACTCATGCCCAAGACACAGGTGAGGGTCGAAATCATCACGAGGATGCGGGAAATATTTCTTACTCCCGTGTATTGAACTCTGTATGAGTTAAACACATGCTCCCGTGTCACTTCACCATACTCACTTGCATTTTCAACACAAATGAAATAATTATAGAATGCTGATATAAATTGATAAGGGACTTACTTCTCGCGTCGATCGACTCCTGGCAGGAACAACTATTTCCGGTCCATCTGATGACTTTTTTGCTGGCATTCCCTCTCTTAACTTTATCACACGACGAATCCCTCGCAACTTCAACGATGTACGAACTGAGGCCGTGATCTCGGATGCAACTATTCCCGGATCCGCTGTCCCCAACGAGATCCTCTGCAGTCACACCAAAGATAGCAATATCAACCAGGATGAGGCTCAAGAGCAACTTTGTCACGTCGAGAATAGACATTTCGAACAATAGTCTAGAGCGATCTGAGCCATCGTCACGCCTTGATCGGCTTCTTATTCCGGGGAAAGTGCTCTCCGCGATTACTCGTCGATTTTACTAGGTTTTTTGTTATTCTGTGCGCAAAAATGGCCATTTAGACGCAAGTGTGCGTGTGCAAATAGGGAATTTGCACATTATTCCGACCCAACTGTGTGCAAATATTTTTTCACGCAGTGCGCAAATGAGGCATCAGTGCGCAAATACTCGTTTGCGCACTGCGTAAACGAAGAACAGTGTGCAAATGAGGCATTTGCGCACTGTGTAAATTTCGTTCGCGCACTGGACTTGAGTTGTTCTCTGATCACTCTATACCATCATCTATCTATATATCATCATCATACATAATTGTGAAGAATATCTAACTTCGATCTTTCGAGCACCAGCGAAAGTTTTGAGCAACGTGGTAACATACTATATGGGCGATAGAGTTTTTTCTGATACATTTCTCAGAATTTTTTTTCAGTCGGGGGGCTCCGCCCCCCGAACACCCCGGCGAGGGCTCCGCCCCCTGCACCCCCGCCGGCCCCCTCCTCCGCCCTCCTGTGACCCCGTCATGCCATGTTCCTCTGAATGCTTGAGATGCATTGATCATTCGTTGTAGGTGATGCTTCGGTCACTCCTCGCTACTGTCAAAATTTTTCAGAAAGTCGTCATGGATCCCAAGTAGTTCAAATGAAAATGATTCATAATTTGTTTGAGGAGGAGAAAGGACTCGGAAAGTTCGTACACACCAATGCGAAAAAGGAACAAAGTCCGTCAACTCTCGAGACGACGCCCAAGTCTCACAGCATCCCCTAATTTTTTGATGTGTTTTGGGAGGCGGGTTACATTTTTGCTCATAGAAATAACAAAAAATATCGTAAGCAACTCGGGCGCCGACATTTGCGCACTCGTCCCCGCAACTCGTGTGCAAACGTTCCATTTGCGCACAGTTTCGTCGTGCACGCAGTGCGCAAATGGCTGATTTGCGCACTGCGTGCGCAAACGAGCCATTTGCACACTGCGTGAACGATGAAACTGTGCGTAAATGAGGCGTTTGCACACTCGTTGCGGTGACTCGTGCGCAAATATCTGTTGGCGCCCTTGTTGCTTAATATACTATTAATGGAAAAGAAAAGTGATTCGCTTGATCGGCCACGAGATCGTGACGAATTTGCATCTTCTGGTCGATGATCCTTTGCTGCGTATATTTGCTACAAAAGACCAATATCCGGGATCTAGGAATCGCGTGAACATTCATGTGCACGTTTTTTGATTTCAATTGTGACGTGGATTGAGTTCCACACATTCATTCACAAGATTCAGTTTAGAATGGGAGAATGCGTATGAATTTCAAAGTTTAGGGACGTCGCTTCCCCAATTTCTGTGGCGCCCGCGCCGCTGTAAAGCCCTTTTTTTTTTTTTTTTTTTGTTTGACAGACCGGAGAGGGGAGATCTTCATAGACACCCACTAGAGCGTGGGTAGTGTCGGATTCACCTGAAGGGCGCCTACCGACTAAAACCCCTCTCCGTTGGACACCAACCAAACAAGTGGTTATAGTTCCGAAGAAGAAAGAAGGGAAGATGGGAGAAGAAAGATGAGAGAAGTAGAGAGAAAGAGAAGGAAGGATAGAGAGTAGGCAAAGAATAATAGGCTTGCGAAAAACGGAGGATCCTACCCAGCGTAGAGTCGCCGGGAGAATCACTTGCGCTAAGAGCGAGGCACGGAGGAGGAGCGCCTTCAGGCGTCCGGTGCGAGTAAGCAGCAGGGCCGCTTCACTCTGTCGAAGGATTTTGGGGCATAATTCGCGAGGGTGGAAATGGTGGGATTGGGGTGGGATAGGACGGAGGCTCGGAGATTCTTCGCGTGGGAAACAGCTGATTCGGCGAGAGTGAGGACTTTGGTCTCACGCCGGATCTGAGCATTTCTGACGTACCAGGGGTAGCCAGTGACTGAGCGCAGGATCTTGTTGAAAGCTCCCTGGAGAGGTTTCAGCCGAGCAGGGTCGACTGAGCCCCAGGTTGGTATGGCGTAGGTGCAGACACTTCGAATTATGGCGTTAAAAGTTCGAAGTTTGGTGCGGGGCGAGATTTTCCGGTTCGCGAAAAATGGTTTCAGGGCGATGAAAGCCCCGTAAGCTTTCGCGCGAGTGTGCTTGACATGGCGAGTCCATGAGAAGTTCTCGTCGAAAGTTACGCCTAGGTACTTGGCAGACTTACTCCAAGGAATTCTGTGTGAGTTGATGCAGAATCCTTTGGTGGGGTATCTTCCTCTTTGAGAGAAGAAGATCCCGATCGACTTCGTCTCATTTATAGTGAGACGCCAGGTGTTGTACCAGTCCATGAGAGAGGGGAGGAACCGGTTGATCTTCGAGGGGCTAAACTCGACTTGGGGAGTTGAGGAGATGAGGGCAACGTCATCGGCGTAGAGGGCCATCAGGATTTCTGGATTCTGAGGCATGTCGTGACCGAAGAGGTTGAAGATGGTAGGGGATAGTGGAGAACCTTGAGGGACTCCGGCTGTGGTTCGCCGAGGCGAGGAGAGTGCAGTCCCGACTTTTACTCGGAAAGTCCTATCAGAGAGGAAGGATCTGATGAGGCAAGTTAGATAGGGGGGGAAGTCGAGGTCGATCATCTTTTTGACCAACCCGTCCCGCCAAACTCTATCGAAGGCTTGTTGGGTATCGAGTAAGAGCATGGACGTATGCCACCGCTTGTTCATTTTCTCGGCTATGTACTCCGAGACTCTGAGCAATTGGTGGCCTGTGCCATGATTGCGCCGGAAACCGTGTTGAAAATCGGGTATGGCGTTTGATGACTCGAGGTGATCTTCGACTCGATCCAAAACAATTGTCTCAGTTAATTTGCTGAGAGCGCGTAGGAGGCTAACTGGCCGGTAGCTAGACGCCACGGAGAGAGGTTTCCCTGGCTTGGGCAGACATACCACCGTGGCTTCTTTCCAGGCGGGGGGGAAGTAGCTGAAACGCAAAATGGCGTTTACAATACTACAGATTGCTGCAATGTGTTTACGGGGGAGGATTTTTAGCACTCCGTTGCGGATCTGGTCACTGCCAGGTGCCTTCCGGTTCTTCAGGTTGCGGATGAGATATCGGATCTCTCCTGGGTCTGTGGGTCGGATGTCGGGGTTGATGGGGACAGGAAAATTCTGGACTTCTCGCGAGATGGCGTCGTGTAGGTCCGCCAGCTCTGGGAGGCTTGGGTTTGGGGAACACTGGGCTTCGATAGAGTCGGCAAAAATTTCAGCCTTCTCCTCGTCCAGTGAGAAAGATTGGTTGTCCTTCACTAAGGCTGGAAGGACCGGTTGCTTGTTGCGAAGGGACTTGACGACTTTCCAAGCCCGTTTGGGGTTGATCTCGGCTTCCTCGAGGTATTTTTCGAAGGAAGCACTCCGGATCTCGGCAAGGCGCGTCTTGATCTGTCGTTGGAGAGCGTTGACTCTTGTCTTGAAAGGACTGAATCTGCTCCTAGACCAAAGATTACGGTAATGGTTTTTCTCCTTGATGAGTTCTTCAACGTCATCCGGGAGTTTGAAGTTGCTCTTTCGAACCGGGCGAAAGGATGTCGCTTCTGCCGTGGCACGTGTGATGTCCGAGGTTAGCTCGTCGATCGCGGTGTCAATGTCTGCAGTGGAGCGGATGAGCCGACATTTTAGGGGAGTGGTCTCCAACAGGTATCGAAGGTGAAGCCAGTCGATGCTCTCGACTGTGTTCCCGTTTGCAAGGGTCGTCAGCGGGATCTTCAGCAGAACCGGGTTGTGGTCGGACGAGGTGTCAACCACAGTCCAGGGCTCAGTGGGAAGGTTGACATTTTTTGTGATGAAAATGTCGAGGATGTCGGGGTTGTGCCGCTCATTGTAGGGGATGTGAGTGGGCTCACGGGGGGCCTCTATGGTGAACAGATCCTTAAGAGAGCATTTGAGTAGCGAGATTCCTCTGGGGTTGTCATGAGCGCAGCCCCAAGCGGAATGTTTAGCATTCAGATCACCTGCGAGGATGGTCGGGGTGGAGGCATCGAACAGACGAGAGAGTTTGGAGAACTTCTCTGTGTCCTTCGGGGGTGAGTAGATCGCTACGATACGTAGAGGTTGACCGGTGGTGGAAATTTCGATGCCAACTGTTTCGAAAGAGTCGTCGGTACGGATCGCCCTATGGCGAATCGACGTTTGGATGACGATCGCCACTCCTCCTCCGCCCTTGCCATTTGGTCTGTCTTTTCTGTAGATCGCATAGCCTGGCAGGAAGGGTTTATCTTTGGGTTTCAGGTGTGTTTCCGAGATGCAGGCGATGCTGACATCGTGGTCACTGAGGAGTTTCCGGAGCTCGAGCTCTCTGCTCTTGACTCCGTGGGCGTTCCAGTTGAGGAGGGTTATTTCTTCAGGGGGTGTACGGGCCATGACTGAGTTGAGAGATGGCGGCAGTGAGGGATTGTGCGAATTGCTGCACTATGCAATTCAGCAGAGCTGGTGGGAGCACTGGGAGGGAAAGTGGGGGGGCGTGTGGGGGTGGAGGTTGGTTAGGGCTCCTGCTTGCTGCCCTTGCGTAAGAGGGGGCGTTGGCTGGCCGACTGGGTGGCGGAGGGGGAGGTCGAGACGCAACGGTTGCGGCAGGTTTGGGCTTCTGCTTAGGGGCGGAATCGGTCTTTTTGGGGGCTTTGGGGCATCCTCTATAGGTGGCTCTGTGTTCGCCCTTGCAGTTGCTGCATGTGGGCTTCTTCAGCTTGTCGTCTTTGGAGCGACAAGCTGGGGTGGCGTGGCCGCGACTGCAGAAAGCGCAGACCCATGCGGCATGACAGTAGTTGTGTGTATGGTTGAACTTCTGACAGCGGGAGCACTGTGGGACTTTGGATGACTTTCGTTTCGCCTCTACTTTGACACTGAGGCCACAGAGGGATTCGAGGTCGAAGATGGTCTTTGAGGATGGAGCGGATTTGTCGAGATGAACGGCGACAAGCGGCCAGATCTTCTCTCCGTTTTTCATCCGGTGAACTCGATTGATGGAAGGTATCTTCTTGGAGAGCTCTTCCTTGATCTGTTCTTCCGAGAGGCCTTGATTAACCCCGCGGATGACGACGACGAGCTCACGGTCTTCGTGGAGCTGGTGGGTAGTATATTCGAGTTGTTTCGACTCGAGGTACTGGGTGAGGGTCCGGAAGTCCTCAGTGGTGCGCGTGAAAACTCGCACACCATTCGAGGTGTTGAAAGCACGGCGGACGCCGATGTTGTTGGAGGCGATGGCCTGCTGTACTCTGGGCCATGAGAGGATGTCACATATGACGATAGGAGGGGGAGAGCGACCGGCAGTAGCGGACTCTTCGTCAGACGAGTCTGAGTCGGAGTCCTCAGCGCTACTGGAGTTCTGCTGGCGCCGGCGTTTCCGTGCTTTACGGGAGGTAACGGTCTCGAAGCCGTCTTCTTGGGTGTTGGTATCCATAGGGGAGTGGGATGGGGCGTTCTGCTCCGTGCCGGAGCTCGAGGTGGCAGAAGAAGAAGGTGGGGGTGGTAGAGCAGGGTTAAGAGCGGGAGGGGTTGGGGTCCCGCTGGGCGACTCGGCAGAAGCTCCAATCAGAGATTTGAGTGACATCACCTCGTCGAAGAGTCCGAGGATGATGGTTTGTAGCTGATCGGGCGAGCAGCCGGATATAGAGTTCGCGAAAGCTTCGCGGGAGGTAGCCATGTTGTGTTGCGTTAGCGTCTGAGATTGGGTGGGTGTCATGGTTGAAGAGGAGACATGTATATGTGGTATGTGTATGTGTGCGTGTTTTGTGTGTGTGAATGTGTGTGCGTGTGTGTGTGTGTGTGTGTGTGTGTGTGTGTGATTGAGAGACGGAGGGAGAGAGAGAGAGAGAGAGAGAGAGAGAGCGTGTCAGACAGGTGAAGATAGAAGTAAGTAGGCGAAAACAGCAAAGTAGTGATTAATTTCACTAAGTCTGAACAAAAAGAGCTCAGACTAGTGAGGTGAGAAAGATGCCCCGTAAAGGGGGGGCGAGTGGTCAGGCCGCGAGGCTCAGGTTAGCTCTGCGTTCAGGCGGACGCTCAGGTCACATCTGGTTGCTCGGCGAACCCGAGAGACCGGCCGGTGGTGGGGGTCGAACTCGGGAGTGAGAGGCAGCGAGAGGTCTGTCTTCGACAAGCGCCGACGGCAGACTGACTGATGGTGCTGTAAAGCCCTCCGCTAGGGTCCCTATAAACTATGGGTCTAGACAAAGGGGGAGGGGGGTAATTTTCCTGATTGGCTCCGCCATATTCAACGATCCCGTGCTTTTCAGATAGGGGAGCATCTGTGTGAGTGTGCTGTGCATACACAAGTGCGCCCGTGTACGTGTGTAGCTCGCTAAATATGGCGGCTGCCGTACCTTGTTTAGACCTGTTGATTATAGGGACCTTACTCTCTGCCTCTTTCTAGCACTGTATCTGTAAACGGATTAGAGCAATACGTATTTTATTTTAACACGTTCGCTGCGACGCGACGGTGTTTTTTCGTAATTTCATTCTGGCCATGAACTGAACCTCCGCATTTCGATAAAAACGTTCATATGGGTCTAGACTCTTTTTTATCTAATTGCTAACGTCCTTGGCAAAGTAAACCACCAAGATAGATTATTTTGGGAAAATTTTTCGAGCAAGTCTGAGTCGGCAAAGATTGAAAATTGAAAAATCCCGGGTCCCACCGGTAGGACCCGTCGCAGTGAACGTGTTAAAAAATACCCAAACTTTTTTGTCGGAGATAATTCCAAAGAACAAAGTAATGTACGTTGGAGATGCCTTGAAAATTTTTTCGGGGCACCATAGGTGGTGAAAAGTTCATATTTTGTACCATATAATCGATCGAATAAAAAAGTCAAGAAAAAATTTTAACACATGACCCTTTTTCGTAGGTCTGTTTCGCGCGGAGCTACTCAAATAGATCCAGATCACTCTCTATCTCCTTCGACGTCAATCCATCACTCACACAAAACAGCTGGTATCTGGATTTTCATATCGATGGTCAACAATTTTGAGTGTGGGGAAACTAATAGAAAGCACAAGATTGACGAGTAAACGGGTGTTTTCTGAGATCGAGATGAGTATTTTTATAATACGAACGTGTCGCCACGGTCAGTAGAAGAGGAACACTGAATGGCTCGTTTCTATATAGAACTGCTATAGCATATTTATCAATAATCTTGGAAAATTTGAGGGTTGAGGTGTTTTTTTCCGACATAGAGGTGTATCATGTATCGAGTTCTCGTTTTAAAATCCGTATAGCAGACGATCTCACGAGGGGAGTACCAACCTTGCGGGTCCTGGATCTTGAAAAAACTCTGGGAGTCTTCTTGTTTTGGTAAGAAATGAAGATACGCAGAAGGATTTCGCTCAATGGGCCTCCTATCCTGAGATACATCCATGGAGGTTAGCGTTGTCAGTATATACAGGGTGTCCCAAAAGTCAGTCCCCCCCCCCCCCTTAAAAACTCGAAATTGGCTCCGGGGATCGAAAAACCCCGAAACACGTGTCTCTTAAAATCGGGGGGGGGGGGGGCGGGGGAGGGGGAAAGCTCGAATATGGTCTCAGATTTGACCTTGAATGTGACATTGATGGTTTTTTGGAGGTTAGAAACGGTTTTTTCAAATGGGAACCCCTATTTTTTACTCCGGATTCTGAAAGAGCAAAAATTTTATGTCCAAATATGACTTTTTGCCGATGTTTCAGACCTTTAGGGGTCATTTTTTTAGGGTTCCCATTTGAAAAAACCGTTTCTAACCTCCAAAAAACCATCAAGGTCACATTCAAGGTCAAATCTGAGACCATATTCGAGCTTTCCCCTCGATTTTAGGAGACACATGCGGGAATTTTCGATTCCCGGAGCGAATTCCGAATTTTGTGGGCCAAGGTCATATTCAAGGTCACAGGTCAAGGGTCAGAATAAGGCTGAGGAACTTCTCTGAGAGGTACCTTGACAGGGCCGCGTCGGGGGTTCACGCCAGGTTGGTGTGACCCGCGAGACCGGCCGACGGTCTGTCACTCAAAGTTCAAGAGTCTTGGCTCGTCACGACACTATCACACCTTAGGTCGCGGCGAGAGGGCGAGAATCGAATGAAACATGTATATGCACATGAATGACTCTACACTTGATTCGGTTCGTTGTGAGATGGCACGACCGTGCGTTACACTGGACACTGACTCAGTTGCACTCCCGTGCGTGACACTCGCGTGTTGACTGGGGCACCGCGGGTGCTGAAGAGTTGAGTGATTCGTAGGATTAGGAGGGAAAGGGGTTGAATTAAATATATAGGGATTATACACACACTTGACGCGGTGGCCGACACTACAATCTAATTAACCAATACACACGTAAGTTACGCACAAATATAACACTATGTATAATGAATTATCGCGGCCCTCTACAAGACCGCGGCGTGACGTGAAGTGAATATAGCGTAGTGATGACGGGCAACGGCTGACGGGAGGCGTCCGCGTCCAAGCCGAGCGAAGGCGACCGATGCGCCTGATGATCGAAAGATGACTGATGATGATTGACTCTAGCGACCGGTCTTATATACTCGCGGTTTTCTCGGTAAGCCGGGAAAACAGCGGCTTTCGTGAATTTAGCATGTAAAAATTTTGTAAGCCGAGGAATAAGCGGCTTACGTTTTGTTTGACGTTAAGAAAACTTGTAAGCCGGTAAAACGCCGGCTTACGTGCATTTAACATGAGAAAATTTGGTAAGCCGGTAAAACACCGGCTTACGTGCATTTAACATGAGAAAATTTTGTAATCCGGTAAAAAGCCGGCTTACGCGCATTTTGCATGTAAAAATTTGGTAATCCGGGGAATAGACGGCTTACGGCTGATGACTCATACACACGTGATGGGTAGGAATGAAGGATGATGTAATGTATTAAAAAGGTGGGCTAATCATGCGATGAGATGCGCGCGTCAACCTCTCAAAACAAGACTATCGTACTAGGTGTGGTACGTTAATCCACCCTCCAGATACTTTTGACCCCAAAATGACCCCTAAAGGTCATCTGAAACATCGGCAAAAAATCACATTTGGACGTAAAATTTTGTGCCCTTTCAGAATCCCAAGTCAAAAATAGGGGTTCCCATTTAAAAAAAAAAAACCGTTCTAACCTCCAAAAAACCATCAAGGTCACATTCAAGGTCAAATCTAAGACCATATTCGAGCTTTTCCCTCAAGTTTACGAGACACTTGTTTCGGGGTTTTTCGATCCCCGGAGCCAATTTCGAGTTTTTAAGGGGGGGAACTGACTTTTGAGACAACCTGTATGTGTTATTTTAACATAGACCTATATGGACAATGCTAATTTCTATAGGTGTATCTCGGAATAGGAGACCCATTGGACAAAACCTTCGTGGGTACCTCCATTTCTCACTAAAGCAAGAAGATTCCCAGAGTTTGGTCAAGATCCAGGACCCAACAAGGTTGGTGTTCTCCTCGTCAGTGCCAAGATTTCCTAAGCCTATTCGAGGTGGGCTGCACCGCTCTGTCAGCGCCACAAACACACGAAGAAATGGATAAGGCGGCCGAAAATTGAACTGTCGCGAGGCCGTTTCCCATCTCAAATACATAGTTTGCGACGGGACAGTTGCCACCTCGAATATGATCTATCGTTCTTCTCTCAACTCTCCTTGACTGTTTCACACAGAGAAAATGGTTGAATCTATTTTGTCTTCTGATCGATAAAAATATAGAAATTCCAAGAGAAAAATGGTCCAGCAAGATTTTCTGAAGTTTATTTCAAAGGCTAGCCATTCCGAAGACGAAAAGATCAATCATTAATTCATCAGGAGGGTCTTTCAGAACGGCAGAAAGGTCTTTCCATCAGAATTGATCAGTCAAGATTCAACATCAAATTAACAGTATTTGAGGCTGAAAGAGGAACGATTAATTCAATGCTACTTAAATACAGGCTTTAGGACCAGTCCGTCACGAATGTAGAATTTGCACTAAATGAATACGGGAGATATGATCACAAGTTATCAGAATAAATAATGGAAAATAATTGCCACATTTAAGGATGTATTGATCGTCTGGAGTCTCCGATTTTACTCGTCACTGATCGACAAGAGCAAAAATCACAGCTGCGAGGACGGATTATCTTAGCAGACTCAATCAATTAAAGATTAGGAAATACTACGAGTAATTATTTGGAGATATGTCAACATACAGGCAAGCGAAGTTTGGTTGCACCGAATTCTTGACAAAGTATTCATCATTTCGCAATTTTTAAATCCAGATACATCCCAAATTTTAGATTTGCGGTTATACACATTTATGTGTTGGGGGAATCGAGATGAAGAATTCTATTCTTTATATTATTTTGTTCGCATCAGGCATTTCATTTTCTAGTTCTGCTGTTAAACGTGGTTACCCAATGTTTATCTCACTTTTCATTTTTTATCATACTGCAGTAGACTCTATTATAAATATAACAGGTATGATGAATTTGTTTGACCATTTTAAGCCACTAAAAATTGCATTTATCACTCATCCCAATCTTTTTCTCAACCCCATTTTTAATCTACTAATAGCGTAATCCTTGCGGAATACATGTGGTTGACCTTACCATCCTCATCCATGTTTCTATTTTTTGAAAACTGATGAAAAGTAACAACTTCTCTACGTCTACTACATCTTTATCTTTTGCAGTTCTTCCCTCTCTTTGAGCAACTTCTTCATCCACTTCACTCCATCTCCATCTCTGAGCATGATCGAATCACTTCTAGATTTGTTCTTGTAGAGCATTATTTTGTGATATGCTTCCAAGACTCTTCTTCCCAGTTCCATTCTCTGCATAGTTTACTTTCTTCTTCTTCCTAGGATCTTTGTCCTCTCCATTCATTGCAGCACCTGAATCTTGAAATCTTTCTAGGTATTTCGGCCTGTTTTCAATCATCCACCTCTCATATTTTCTCGCTGATTTTGAGTCCATGATTTTTTCCAGACTCTGTCTTTCTTTCGTTTCTTTTTCGTCATCCGCTGCTTCCATTTACCAGCTTTGCATTTTTCCTTCTTTAAGCAGATTCATCATTTCCTTTTCCCATCTTGTCTCTTCCCATTCTTGTTTTCCCATCTCTCCCTTGCATCCTCTCAGAAGTTCATTTTCTGTGCTTTTCTTCATCTGATCTTGGCATTGAATTTGTCTGACTTGATCTTGATTCATTATTCAGAAGAAAAATCTCTGGTCAGCATTTTTCATTGGAAGAATACGAGCATCACAGTGGAATTATTAATTTTAGGAACTAAGAATGAGGTCGAGACTTGTGCAACACAGCCATGCCAGGATGCAGGTGAGAGATTGATCTTTTTATTCATCCTGAAACACGAGTCAAGTCTTTGAGGATTGAAAAAAGCTCGTAGTCAATAAGAGGCGTTGAAGTTTTCCGGTCCTAAGTATAATTGATGATCAGAGGAAGTCAATGGATATTCTAATATTAGTTAAGGAGATGAACTGCAGAATTCGAATCATGGTGTAGTATTATTTAATAAGCTCTTTCCAGATTGCTCATCCATACATAGATCAACTGCAGGAACACATCCAAAATGTCTCGCTTCTGATCGACTTCGTGATCAGACTCGACTTGTCGAAATTTTGATCATTTACCAAGTTCAAGTGACTCAATTGAATTCCATGGATAGTTTAGGGATTGGTCAATCAATCTACGTATCTAAATTTTCGTAGTTTTTGTTTTTTTAACGATGACCACTTTGCAACCTCGACACTACTTCCAAACCCATTTTTATCAAACTTTGAAACAAAAGCCAGAGATAAGCTTGCACGGTTTAGTACGTGCATCAAAAGCAAAAGGGAAAACCATGAGTATTTGATAAGCAAATGTCTGTAATTTTATGCTCACCGAATCCTGGATACATCATCAGGCACTCCACCTCTGTACAAAGAAAAAAAAATATGAAACGATCCTCTAAAGCATCCTCGTTTCAGCAACTATACTACGAGGGAACATGAACCGTGACGTCCAACCTTGTGACGATTTCTACCAATTTGCTTGTGGTAACTACGCGAATAAGTTGAGCCAGACCAATGATTCAGCATCGGCTTCTTCATTGTTATCGGATCATACTATAATAGCTTTGGGCAGACTGAAGAGAGCTTTGAAGAGACGAACTGCAAATGAGGAGCCTAAGACTTTCAAAAAGTTGCGAGGATTTTACAACGTGTGCATGAATGAAAGTAAGATGAATTCATTTCCCTTTCCAGAACCCACAGGTTTTAACAGAATATGATCCTCGCAACGGATGTTTGGATATAAGGTCAGAGGAATTGGTGATTGTATCAGATTTGTTGATCTGCAGAGATGAGATGTATTAGGATCAAAAATACATTTTTATCAGC
The DNA here is from genome assembly GCA_029851415.1 of Eretmocerus hayati. Lineage (NCBI taxonomy): Eukaryota > Metazoa > Arthropoda > Insecta > Hymenoptera > Aphelinidae > Eretmocerus > Eretmocerus hayati. The sequence continues at coordinate 97,823,325 of CM056744.1, forward strand.
TTGCTCTCTTTGGACCCTGATTAACAGCTTTGAAAAAACTTTTATGATGCGAAATAAGCCAATAATTCGTATCAAATCGGGAATATATGGCAAAGCTACAAATTGAAATTTCTTGTTTTTTTCATTTTGTATAGAGTAATTCCACGTCAATTCAGCAAGGTTCTTACCGACCATTTTTTATCCTTTCATAAGTTTTTTCCCGTTTCAGAGGGTTGATAAAGATAGTTTCAACAGTTTATAGGGCCAAAAGAGTAAGTCGTTGTGCCATAAATTTAAGATTTGAAACATTGCCTCGGCAATTTGCACATAGCTTTTGACCATTCTCACCAGTCGCAAATCGGCTTACGGCATTCGAAAGAAGGGTCAAAAACCTATCGATTGACTTCCTGCAAAGCCTTCTAAAACCCGTTCTGGTTTTTGCCAGACTCAAAATAACCTTGATTCACGGTTTAGTCCATATCTTCTTTGACCCGTCGAAAAAAATGAAAAAATTTCTTTTTCCTATTGGTATTGTTCTAACCTACACGTAAAAGAAATTTGGAGTATTTATTCTGAGATATGGCCATAGACATAGGAAGGCATAGAATGCGAGTCGCGGGTTATTGCCGTGGGACTTTGTGCGAGTGAGACGGATGCGCAAGAGGCAATGCTTTCTTGGAGCGGCGTGACTGTTACGTCATGCTCTCTCACTCGCACTCATGCAATCTCGACGTCCCACTCTCCCAATCCTGACCCGCAGTCTATATCCTTCTATGTCTATGGATATGGCTTTTCTGGAATTTTTTTGGGTTAGAATGTAAGAAAAAGGAGAAACTAACTTTTTATGAAGCCGGAACTCCTTGTAGAGCTCTGAATCTATCTTCATCGTCTCTGCCGACTCATTTGACATCGGGTTTGTATTCTCTACGAATCATATGAATGATTGGAAGTCATCGAAATCTTGAAAAAGTATTTCCGAATCACTATTTTGAGAAGCTTTCGTAGGGCTTACAAGTTTGATTCTCGACATTTTTGTTTTGATTCGAGTGGCTACAAATCCGCCCCTAGAGCCTCAAATAGACTCTTACAAAAGATCGTTTTGAAGGAAATTTCAAGGGTTATCGTTTCAGAATGGTTTCAAGTCATCAAAATATAGGGTGTGCTGAGGAGGCTATTTTCTGTTTGAAAAATTGATTTGGAAATACTTTTTCAAGGTTTTGATGACTCTTAATGACTCAGATGATTCTTAGAAAATACATCCCTGATGTCAAATGACTCAACAAATATGATGAAGAAGAATTCGGAGCTCTAAAAGGAGTTTCGGCTTCATGAAGGATCATTCTCCACTTGTTGACATTTTAACGTACAAAAAAAATGCAGAAGAGCCATATCTCAGAATAAATACTCCAAATTTTTTTTACGTGTAGGTCAAAACAATTTCATCGAAGAGAAAATAAAAAAAAATTTCTCTTGAGTCAAAAAAGATATGGACCAAACTGTGAATAAAGGTCATTTTGAGTCTCGCAAGGACCAGAACGGCTTTTAGAAGGGATTGCAGGTGGTAAATCGATAGGTGTTCCACCCCTCTATTAAATGCCGTCAGCCGAATCACGATTGATAACGATGGTCAAAAGCTATAAGCAAATTACCGAGGCAATGTTTGAATCTTGAATTTACGGCACAACCACATATACACAGTCTCCATATCCTCTATTTTTTTTAAAATAAGGGAAAAGGGGAAAGTCAGCCGAGAAAATAGGGGAAAATAAGAAGAATCTACAAAATGTCATGACATAGTGAATCGAAATTTTAATCGCACATTCGTATGTACAGTACATAGAATGGAATTGGTATTATCACCAAAAGTCGCATTGAATCATACTCCTGTAATTAATAATGGACAAAAATATTCATAACTCCTTACTATGAATTACAAGTATTGTTTTTGATAAGATAATCAAGCAGTACGAGATTTGAGAATCCACGAAATTTTACAGTGCTTTTTTAAAATAAGATTCAATATCATGACATTTTCTTATTGATCATATAGGTCTACACTACCGGTCAAAAGAGTGTGTACCCCTATAAAAAAAAAAAAAAAAAAAAAAAATCGCTTCTGATCACTCCACTGCTCGGATCTTCTAGGTCCAAAATGACTCTACAAGGGTTCATTTGTAGCTCCTCCCAAGCACTCTAAGGGACCGTTTGGTTTTTTTCCCTCCGGCTCTACAGTATTTCAATGGGTCAAGTCAAGTCCTGGGGAAAATTCATGAAAATCGGGTCAACATTCAAACTTCTCCAAGTCAGACATGAGTTGATGGATCAGGGTGATTCGAAAAACATTCGAAAGTGAAAGTTGAGAGCTCTAAAGTGTATTGTTGAAGATTATCCTAGTTTGTTTCTGATCTGAGCTGTGACTGTAAAGGGAGATTTTTCTCGGAGAAGATTCCCAAAAACCACGAAAAAGTGGAGAAATCGGTCTCACGGTGGTTATTATCCGATTTCTCTCAAGTTTTTTTCGTGTTGTTGATGAAAGGAACCAGGATCAGTGCTTAGACCAGTGGAAAAATGAGCCCATTCTCTATAAAAAGAGTCACAGCTCGCACCAGGAATAATCTAGAATAATTTGCAAAAACGAATTTTGAAGCTCCTGAATTCTACTTTGAGATGCTTCTTTGAATCATTTGGATCCATCAATTTCTAAAGAATTGCGAAGGTTGGCGTAATGACCTGATTTTCATAGAATTCTACAGAGCTCCTGATTGATTTTGCAAGAATCTATTGAGCTGCGTGGAAAAAAAATACTAAATGACTTTGAAAGTGCTTGAGAGAAGCTACAAAATGAGCCCAAGTAGAGTCATTTTGGACCAAGGAGAGTTGAGCAGTCAAGTGAGCGAAATCGAGCTTTTTTGGTGTACACAAAATTTTGACTGGTACTGTACATATTCAAGGCCTACGCTTTTCTAACTCTCGAGTGAGCTGATCCAGTTCTTTTTCGCAGCGCCTTCTCTGTATCTCTGAAATTTTCTAGATTTTTGGTTCCCTCTATAATTACGTTATTACCCATGATGTTTTTTGTAGCATAGAAGAGCATTTTTTGGATCTTAATTACATCTTCAACGGATCCATCATACTTTTTCTGAGCAGTACATTGTCGGCAAAATAAATCAATAAACTATTGCTTGAATCGACCCAAAATATGAGGTCATAATATGAATATTTGCTCCTTAGCGAATTCCGATAGAACAAGTCTTTTGTGTGACAGGAGGAATAAAGAGTCGTGTATCACAGATGAAGTTTGTGAAACTCGATTCAATTATGGAGATCTTACGACTCAAGTTTGGCCAATTTCATTGTTCTTCATTTACACGGAAAATGAAATTAACCCGAGACAATTGAGACGCTTGCGTGAAAAAGATGCGATGCTTTATGTCAAAGAACTAGTCCAAAATGGAATAATTACGATCTTCCCACATCAGATGGAGTATCAATTCAGATTAGGATATGAAAATTCACGTACCTGATTCAGATCCAAGTCTTCACAGGTAAACAAACTCAGTTTTCACGCTCAGAGACACTTGATAGATGAGACAGTCATGAGCGTTCCTGCGGTATAAGATAATAAGAGCCGTCGGTCTGACAGTCTTAGCTCGAATTCGCAGAAATTATTATCGGACAGATAGAAATAAGGGAAATAAGGGAAATAAGGGAAAAAACCTGATTTTATGGACAAAAAAGAGGAAACTGGAATTATAGGGGGAAAAAGGAGAATAGGAAATTGTTATGAAGACAGACATATACATATAAAATTTACAATTTTTTTGTTACCCCCCGGTTACAGTATGTACACACCTTGTGGAACAGATTGTATACAATTTTTTTGTTACCCCCCGGTTACAGTATGTACACACCTTGTGGAACAGATTGTATAGACCTGGGTCATGCAAAAATTTTTTTTGTAATTCTCCGATGTTTGCATGCTAATAAAATTGCCGGAAATGGTATCCGCGCCTCGTTCACGAGGTACCCCGCTTCCGAGCGATTATTTCGACCCTCGTCTGCGGCTCAGGGCGAAAACCAATCGCTTAAAAGCGAGCTACAACCTCACGAACTCGGTGCGAAATCTACTATTTTAGGCCTATAAACTGTTGGGACCATCTTTTTCCAACACTATGATTTTTTGTTTATTCAAAGCATTGTAGCCTAGACAGGCTTATACAGCTTTACATACAAAAACTTGAGTAGCTATATGAGCAGGGGAATACATGAAAGTGGATAATCCGGAGAAGGAATACATGGTTCCAACACTATGAAACGGGGAAAAAAACCTGTGAATGGATATAAAATAGTCGGAAAAAACTTTGCTGAATTGACGTGAAATTACTCTATAGACTCTACTGCTGTAGCAATATGCTCTTGGGGCCACTAAGTACTTTCCACGCGCATAGAATTTTTCGATAAAAATTACGAGACTGGTACAGGAAAAATTACCCTACATGCCCGCAATCGTGGAACGCGCCACCTAGGAGCGCCAATTTTTACGGGCATGAAGGGTAATTTTTCCCTGTACCAAGAAGACGCTTTCTCCCATGCCACTTACAGTGATGTTGCTCTGATCAATATTAATATCACCAAAAGTGAGAATGAAGATGATTCAGCAAGTTTCAAATGGGTTTATCAGTTTGTATGCTTCGACCTCGGATCAAAATCCAGGCATCTTCATCAGAACGAGTCAAATAATGTACTTCTATACCGAATATTTTGTGAGGTTAGATGAGACCATTGAGACGCCGAGCTAGCGAGCTCGGGGCGCGCGCAGGCGCCCCCAACTCTTCTCTATATTGGTACGGTAAGAATTACCCTACAAGTGCCCGCAAAATTTACCCAAATTCACCGCACTTGCCCGGTCAAAATCATACCCGTGGAGCAAGGGAAAACTCGTGATGGGAGAAAACCTGCTCCGGAGAGTTCGGCACATTTATCATGCTACCCTTACGGTGCTCGTACCACATTTCGTGAGCATGAACACCGCAAGTGTAACATTTCGTGCCTCCCGCTCACGTTGCTGAGGTGTAAGTGTCATCTAATCGATCAGAAAAGCCAGCAAGTCGAGGTTGGTTAGACCGAGATGGGCGGTCACCCATCCAAGTACTAACCGCGCCTAATTATGCTTAACTTCGATGATCGACTGAGCTGACACTCAGCGACCCCACCAACTGTGTCGGTAAATTCACCGCACTTTTTCACCAAATTCGATACAATTTTTGACATGAAATAAAATTTACCAGACAGTATGGGTCATTTCTCTCGACACTCATCCGCAATAAGTAGGCTGAAATGTCGGACGTCCCACGATTACCCTAACTGTGCCCGTATTTTTTATCAAAAAATTCTGTGCGTGCAGACTTCATTTTTTATTTTTACGATGTACTCAACTAGAGTTATCACAAAGATCGGTTTTCGGGCTTGTCCACATACGTGGACGTTTCAAGTCAAATGGCTAAAGGATCTGACTCAACATATTTCATCAGTCCAGAGATTCGTGAAACGAATAGCACATTACGGTGTCCTAAAAGCCAGCACCCTCTGGCTGCATTTTCACGCTAGCGATTTTTCGCCGCGGCGAGCGATCTTCGTCATCGGTATGAGAGAGAAAGTTGTATCAGTCGTTCTCTCTCACACCAATGGTGAAGATCGCTCGCCGCGGCGAAAAATCGCTACCGTGGAAATGCAGCCTCTCTCGTTTTTTCAAGAATGGTTAAGAAGCCCGAGATAGGCTGGAACATAAGTCCCCTTGTTTGGAGGAGGGGGAGGGGATACAACGGTAACCTTCGTTTCCATCGCCATAGTTTCCAAAGCAACCGTCACGAACACGATTATTACGAGTTTCAGATCGCACTCTCTGTTAAAACTTAAAGTGAGATGTATAACGATTCTTTTTGAAAAATACAGGGTTTCCGAGAAGTGAATACCCTCCCTAATTATTTCGAAAAGCATTAGGGATCGCGGGACACTCCGGTACACGTGTCCACAAACTTTGAAGGGGACATCCGATGGTGACCTTGGTCTTGACCTTGGATGTCGATTTCAAAGTTATTTTAAGGTGAACTCGATTTTTTGGAATATAAATACCTCCTTTTGACTTCGGATTCTGAGAGAGCGAGGAAAATTGTGGAATTTTTATTTGGAAGTTATTTCGATCTGACTTGACCTTGGTGAGGTAAATGAAGATCAATACGATTGGACGGTAACTGCCGTAATTCCAAGAGTAAACGTTTCATCAAAAAATGTTTGGGATAGAAGTTGTTCATGATCACAGAGAGAACAAGCTAGCGACCTTAGTCTTGACCTTGGAAGTCATCTTCAAGGTCATCTGAAGGTCAGCTCAATGTTTCAAATAAAAACAGCTACTTTCGACCTCGGATTCTGAAAGAGCGTGGATATTTATGGAAATCGTGTCCGAAACGATCTTACTTGATCTTGGCAAGGTGAATGGAAGTCACTCGGACCTCGCCTAAAGATCTAATGGTCAAGACTAAAGTCATACGCTTATTCTTGCTGTGATCATGAACAACTTGTATCCCAAATATTTTCCGATGAAATAGTTACTCTCCGAGCTGCGGTGGTTACATTCCACCCGTACTGACCTCCATTCACCTCGCCAAGGTCAAGTTGGATCAAAAGATGTTTTCGACTAAAGTTTCATAATGTTTCACACTCTTTCAGAATCCGAGATCAAAAATAGGTGTTTCTATTAAAAAAAAATCAAGTTAACCTCCAGATGACCTTGAAATTGACCTGCAAGGTCAGAACCAAGGTCACCATCGGATGTCCTCCAAGTAAGTGGACACGTGTACCGGGATTTTCACGATTCCCAATGCTTCTCGAAAAAAACAAGGAGGCTCGAGTGATTTTCTGGAATTTTCTCATTTATCCTTTGGTTCATAGCAAAGTTATCACTACAATCTTTAATCCATTGTTACCCTATATGTACATACCTTGTATTATGGACACCCGTGCTGGAAGGGTTGAATTTACAAACTTCTCATCTTGTTGGGTCGAGTATCTACCCAAAAAAAATTTGCGCAGAGTGTCAAAACTTCTAATATGAATTATAGTGCGACATGTACAGAGAAGATTTTTACAAACTGTTTCATTGAAAGGTTCCATCGATGCAACCAGCGAGGCCGGATTACAAAAAATTATGGAAGACCTCGGGGGCTGGCCTATTCTTGTTGGCAAATCATGGAACGAATCTAATTTTGACTGGATAGAAATTATGTTGAAGATTGATTCGTTGGGCTTTGCAATGGATCAATTTTTCTCCGTTGCCGTATCTGTGGACTCCAAGAACAACAGTCAATTCATACTTCAAGTAAGGGACCGCAATAACTATATTATCGACACTCGGATGAGATTTTGCACCAACTACAATTTTTTGAATAGTACATTCCAATTCGAGGATGTAAAGTCTTATCTGCTTTTAAATGATGGATTTTCGGACCAAGCCACAGGCGAGGGGCAGTATCATCGCGAGGACTTGAAGGAAAATAGGTTATACATTCGACGAATTGTACATTGCACAATTTGCCTATGTTTGGGTGCCTACAAAACTACAAAAATACCTTTCACGCCTAGTTCACGAGGTTTCCCGACCGACTATTTCGACCCTTATCTGCGGCCCGGATCGGCAAACCATCATTCAGACGCGAAAAATAGTTTCTACGCCTATGAATTAAAATGTACTAGTTGGGTTTTACAGCTCTATTAAATCCTGTTCCAATGAAATCCGAATCAGAAGAAGCTGAACCGATTCTCTTAGATTAGCGAAACCAAGAACTCACAATCTTTGAACTATAATCTTTCAGCTGAAAGGGCCATCATTTGGGATTGATCGAGAGTATCTGCTCAGGACTTCAACTCCTAACCAAACTGATAGAATTATTGACGCATATTTCAATTATATGGTGAAAGTTGCCAAGATATTGAATCCGAATGGAACAGACATCAAAGAACAAATGGAAGGAGTTCTTGAATTTGAAAGAAGTCTTGCAAATGTGAGTACATCATCTTCAGATTTCTAATCTCTTTGGTTGCATTATACCATTTTTATAATAGCACAATGTGCAAGGATTGATGACAATGAAATTCATCTGATATAGATCACATCTTCAGAAAGGCTACAGCGTGATATGACTCAAACTCATAATATCCTGAGCCTTGCAGAAATGCAAATCAAATATCCATATGTTGAATGGTCCAAATTTCTTGAAAAACTGGTCCCATCGACTATCCACTTGTCACCCTCGTACAAAATAAATCTCGCTGATCGTGATTATTTCGAAAAGTTTCCAAACATCTTGGCAAAGACTTCCAATCGGACATTAGCCAACTATGCTTTATGGAATTTGGTTCGGAATGCAGTCCCATATCTTAGCAAACGCATTCGCGATTCGTCAAAAGAATTGGAAGCAGAATTTTATGGAACTGCAGGGTTAACTCCACGTTGGATAGAGTGTATTTTGGCTATGAAAGATGAGCTGCCTGTTGCTACTGGTGCATTATATGTTAGAAGATATTTAGATAAGGATTCCAAGCAAAATGTTACGGATTTATTCTACAGACTTCGAAGAGCATTCAATGAGACTCTTAAAGCGGTAAGTTTGGATGAATAATGTAAGATACCTTAAGATGTTTGTCCTGTAAAATTGAAGATCACAAAACTCCTCGAAACTCGAAGAAAGTTTAACTAAAGCATCTGTGAGTGAGTGTGCAGATTGACCGTCTAGATTTTTTTTTTAATGATTATATATAGAAGAATTGGAGTTGTCAAAGGGCCTCTACAAAAGTTTGATGGTTCTTACGCAAATTATTATCTAAATTGAGCGCATTTTACTTGCCCAAGTATATTGACTCATTCAAATATATTCTTTGTTAGGCGTGAACGAGGTGTTAGGCATGCCGAAGTTACAGTTTTGACGTGATAGATCTGAACAAAAAAAAAGGTTGAATAACCTTGACCTACGTAGTTGTCGGAAAACTACATGGATCACCACCTTCCGATATTTTTCTTGAATTTGGCCTAAAAATGCGTCCAACGTGCTATGTTGTATAAGATAAGGCGTACCCTAGGTGAAAGTATCCAGAACATGCCCGATTCCGTCAAGCCGTTTTGCCAATAGTTGCGGTCTACTTGAATATTTTCGGAAGTACTTCAGCCCATTTTAGAGCTTGTTTTAAGACCTTTAAAATCATCTAGAGTGAGTTTGATTTTGATCAATCAGGTCCAAGCTATGAAAATTTCCCCAGAAATGTATCTTGGCAGGTTTGCGGAAGGGTAAACCCAACTTGCTCCAGTCCTTCATTAAAATAATGCAAATTGTCGATGAAGTGCATGAAATCGTTTTTATCCATAGCCGTGCGACTACTCGAGGGAATTTTTGTCGGTCCAAATTACTATGCCCGGCTCATTTTGACGTGATAAACACGGTCTGAATGGTAAAAAAAGCCGTACTGCACGCCCTTTTGAGATGAACGATTGGGTACATGTTGGGTACACACTGATGATGGCCTTCACATTTTACAAATGATATCTATATTTCGTACATGGAATGTAGACCCAGATCAGGGTTTTGCAATTTCACGGAAAAATTTTTGAAAGTCTTGAGATGAAGAATCGGTTTCGGTGAGGTGTATTTCAAATATGTCGACTCGAAAATTTCTGGTGCCGGTTTTACTACACGTGATTTCCTCGGCGATTTCTTAGCTGTGCAAACGCGAGAATCGCGACTTTCTTTGAATTTCATTGGTCGTATAGACATCATTTCGGGTCAATTTAAACCACTAATATTCTCGTATTTAGACATAACGAGTGTGAAAAAATATATGGGTAGGTCAACAAGTGCCCTTTCTTAAGATCAACATATGGAGGCATGTTGAGTACAGAGGGCAGTGTGTACACTTACCTTATTTCATGAAAAGTTCAAACTTTTAATAGTATTCATAATTTTTATCACTGGCAAAAGGCTGAGTGGATGGACAACAAAACACGAGTGGCTGCAATGGAGAAACTGAAACATATGGAGCCATTGGTCGCATATCCAGATGAATATTTGGATGACAAAATATTAGATACGTACCATGAGAAAGTAAAGATAAGCTCCAATAGCTATTTAAAATCATCGCTTTCGTTGAGTTACGACCAAAAGAAGAGATCGTACGAGTATTTGGGGAAAAAAGTTGATAGAAAAGATTGGGTTTGGTATCAAGGCGCTACTACCGATGTCAACGCCTACTACAATTTTGATCTAAATCTCGTGGGTCTGTTGAAAATTATTAATATTTCAATGAACTTCATTTTGAATCTGATTACCAAGCAGAGCAATGAGCCTGTGGGGAACGGGTCTTGATAAAACTCGGGGGTATCATCTCGTTTTGGAGAGAAATGAAGTTATCATCTGGGGTTTAATCCAATGGGCCTACGCATCGTATACGGAGTTACAGTTACACAGTTAGTTTTGCTAGCATATCTGAAATACAATGTCAACATAGGCCTTTTTATGCTAATCTCAGTGGCTGTATCTCACGATAAGAGGTTCATTGGATTAAACTCTTGGAAATACCTTGATTCCTCACCGAGACAAAACGATTCTCAGAGTTTTGCAAAGATCCGTTTTCCGCATACCCGTTGTTCTACTACTTGTACGTCAAAAACTTGAGTATATTTATGTACAGAGGCAGAGTTTTTTCTGAATTTTACTCGGTATTTTGATTGGTTACAGATGTCAAAGCAGGAATGTTACAGGGTATCATATACAATAGAGAACTACCACAATACATGAACTACGCCAGCACAGGATTTATTCTGGGCCATGAAATTTCTCACGGATTTGATGACCAAGGTAGAACGAGAGATAAAGATGGTAATTTGAGGGATTGGTGGGATTTGCAGACGAGAGACAAATTTTTGAACAAAACAAAATGTGTGATTGATCAGTTCAGCAACTACTCATTCAAAGTAGATGGAGAATCTTTGCACGTAAGTTACTGCATGTATGTACCTCATGGAAAACAATAATGTGTGAGTCAATAAAAGAATCTATTCGTTGTGTTGACAAAATGAGTATTTTGTCTCAAGAATGACACACATTCAAATTTTACCGTGTAGAATCAGGAGATTTTAGAAACTTTCATCGTGTATCAACGTATCCACTTTCAATTCCAACAAAAATTGTCATCGTTCTGGCTCTGGGACAGATTCTTGAAAATCTGGCTGTTGGTATTGCCTGTTGCTAACAAATCCGCAAGGATACTTCAATTCATAAGCACTCGTGAATGAAATTGACTGCATTCATTCATTGCTTTCACCTTTGTCAACACTCTACAACATTTTGAATCCGTTCATTTTTTGTTCAGTTTCACTATTACTATTATTATTATTATTACTACCGTGTGAACCCGGGCAATTCGAACCGGGTGGGTAATTTTGTCTTTGCGATAACTTTGGACTCAGGAATCACACAGTATGCTGCAAATGCTCATTTTGTAGATGAGACTCAGGGCTTTAGAATAAACACTCGCAGCATACTGTGTGATTTCTGAGCCCAAAGTATTCGCAAAGACGAAAAGTGGCCTGAATTGCCCACGGGGCTCCGATTACCCGGCTTTGCGGTATCATTTTTCTCTTCCAATTCAAGGTAGATAGTACAATTCTGAATAGCGTTGAATTATACTGATTTCTTGAGTCGCTACAGAAGAAAAAAAATCAAATTTCAAGATGTGAATGAGTTATGTGTCGCACAAATACGAAACTACGTCAGAAAATAGGAATCAAAAAATTATTTTCATCATATTCCACAGCAAAACCCTCAGCAGGCCATTGGTGAGAATATAGCAGACTTGGGTGGACTGAAGATTTCATACGATGCTTATAAAAATTGGCAAAGGGAATTCGGCGACGAGCCTCGATTACCTGGACTGGAAATGTTCACACCGGAGCAGATGTTTTGGATATCATTCGCAAACTCTTGGTGTGCAAAGTACAAGACAACATATTTGAGAGATCTTATCGAAACGGAAACACATGCCATCGTTCCTTATCGGATTAATGGACCTATATCAAATCGCCCAGAATTTTCACGCGATTTCAAATGTTCAGATAGATCCCCTATGAATCGAATCAATAAATGTAATGTGTGGTGAAATGATTCATTATCTAACGTTAAACTGCGTACTTCTGTGATAAATCACAAAAATTAGAATGTGCCATCAATATCTTCTCACTTATGCCTGTTGCATCTAACGTGTACTTTTATGTGATTTTGCGAGATGAACTCTAATAAAGATCACAACTTGAAATTCATACCTTTGGTTCTGATCACAGAAAGTATATAGAAACCCAAGAGAGTGAAGAAAATTGATAGAGTAATCAGTCCGGGGACATCTTGTCCCTGTTGTTAATCATACAGACCATATTTATATATTGACCAATAAAGAACCACGACTCAAAAGTTTGGGCAAAAATTTACGGAGCAATGATGAAAATTAGATTTGATTTTTTGTCAAAAGATTGTATGAGAAATTTTTGTGACCTCTTTCTGCATTTCATATAAGTAAGAGTCATTCCAGAGCGTTTCAGATAGAGTCTCCCAAAAGAATCCCTGCGTTTAAGAATTTTCGTTCAATTTTTTAAAGACTGCCTAAGGCTTAGAGCTAAATTTTGCAAGATCTTATTTTACACTATCATAATAATTCAACGGTCAGCTAAAATTTGTCCGTCCGGATACCGTGTATCGCGTTGCCTACGTGAAAGGGCGAAGTATAGCGGGTGGCTATATGAATCATGGATGGGTTGATGGGTGGACGGGTGGGTGAGTGGGTGAGTTCATGATTGAGTAAACGGATGGTCTGGTTTGGTCCTATCTAGTACGGTCCTATGAGGAAGTACTAGAAACATACTAAAAACCGTACCAGTACCATTCTAGAAGCATCCTTAGGGCCAAACTTCAATCGACATACTAATACCGCACTAGAATCGTCGTACTAGTACCGTACAAGAATCATCGTACTAGTATCGCTCTGGCATCATCGTACCTACTTCGGTCGAGCTCGCTCGGGTTCGGTGTAGTTATGTCTCATGGTGAGAATCATGGTCCCAGTGCCGTGCGAGAACCATCGTACTAGCACCGTACGAGAATCATCGTACTTACTTCGGTCTAGCTCGCTCTGGTTCGGTGTAGTTATGTCTCATGATGAGAATCATGGTTCCAGTGCCATGCGAGTACCATCGTACTAGCACCGTACGAGAATCATCGTACTTACTTCGGTCTAGCTCGCTCTGGTTCGGTGTAGTTATGTCTCATGGTGAGAATCATGGTTCCAGTGCCATGCGAGAACCATCGTACTAGCACCGTACGAGAATTTACTTCGGTCTAGATAGCTCTGGTCCGGTGTAGTTATGTCTCATGGTGAGAATCATGGTTCCAGTGCCATGCGAGAACCATCGTACTAGCACCGTACAAGAATTTACTTCGGTCTAGATAGCTCTGGTCCGGTGTAGTTATGTCTCATGGTGAGAATCATGGTTCCAGTGCCATGCAAGAACCATCGTAGTAAAACCGTACGAGAATTTACTTCAGTCTAGCTCGCTCTGGTTCGGTGTAGTTATGTCTCACGGTGAGAATCATGGTTACAGTGCCACGCGAGAACCATCGTACTAGAACCGTACGAGAATTTACTTCGATCTAGCTCGCTCTGGTTCGGTGTAGTTATGTCTCATGGTGAGAATCATGGTTCCAGTGCCATGCGAGAACCATCGTACTAGAACCGTACGAGAATTCACTTCGATCTAGCTCGCTCTGGTTCGGTGTAGTTATGGCTCATGATGAGAATTATGGTTCCAGTGCCATGCGAGAACCATCGTAGTAGAACCGTACGAGAATTTACTTCAGTCTAGCTCGCTCTGGTTCGGTGTAGTTATGTCTCATGGTGAGAATCATGGTTCTAGTACTTTACAAGAATCATCGTGCTAGCACCGTACGAGAAACATCGTACCTGCTTCGGTCTAGCACGGTCTGTTTCGATTTACTCAGGTTTCATTCGGTCTCGTTCGGTTTTGTTCGGTCTAGTCCGGTCTAATTAGATCTCATTCGGCCTAGTTCGGTCTAACTCGGTAATGTTAAGATATAGTAAGGTCTATAACGGTCTGGTTCGATGTAGTTTGGTCTAGTTTGATGTGGTTCAGTCTGTTCCAGCTTAATTTTGTCTCGTTCGGTAAAGTGCGATCGAATCCGGTCTGGTACGATCTAATTGAACCAAGGTAGGTCTCACACGCTTTAGCTCTAACCTGGATACCTAGCTCTAACTAGTTTGGTCTGGTTAAGTTTGGTTCAAGTTCAGTCCGGTCTCTACCAGTCTATTTCGGTCTAGTTCAGTCAGGTCCGGTCTGGTCTGGCGGAAATATCACACGGACGTATGGGATATGGGTGGGATAACCGATTGATTGACTGATCAAGTAACTGATTGCTCAACACACCGATGGGTCGTAAGTCATGCGGTGTGCGTTGTGCATCGTGCATAATGTACCGTGTGTGGTTTTGAATGCGCCGTGATGTATCTTAATCTCGTTGTATCAGTGAACATTTTTTCTTCCAACATATTGACTATGAATCAAAAGAATCTTTCTGAGTAGCTCGGGACTTTGATACAATCCACTGAGGAGATTTAAGACAATTTATTCAAATTTTGTTGAATAATACAGCGATTAGCTGGTATAATTTAACACATAATTATATCATCTTTGCGAAGTTCATAAGAGACTTTTTTTGATACCTTGAATTGATGATAAGACATTGATGCACCACTATCCTTATTGTAGTACAAAAGTATTTCAGGGGCCTTTGATTCAACTAGATTCTTTACAAGCCTATTTATCGTTGGCAAGTAAGGCACTAACGTTGGTTTCAACAAACTACAGTAGAACCTTAATAGCGGACACTTGCAATAGCGGACGATTTTTGCTGACAAAATGTTCCAATCCTGTGTAATTTTACCTCGCAATAGCGGACACCCAAGTTTTCCGTCCAAAATTCGAGTCATTCTCAAACATCGAGATTATTAGGATTTCCTCTTCAAACATCCAATGATTCAAATGCATTCGACAATGTATAACGAAGCAAATTCATAATTATATGAGCGAGTTAATGAGCTATTGACTTGATTCCGATGTCCAGCTGACCGGTATGTGAATATTGACAATGCTTCGCCAATTGGAAGTAAGGTAAGTGTACCCAACTTGCCCCCATTAAGGCATTTTCTTAATAACTTTGACCCATCTCCATATTTTCCAACGTACCTTAGCTCGTTTTAAAGCTTGTCTCAGGACCTTTAAAATGAGCTGAAATACGTCCAATTTGGATGTAGTGGAGCCGAGCTATTTGAATTCTCCCAAAAGGTGATTTTTGAGAGTTTACAAAAGTGTGTACCCAACTTGCCCCCATCATTTAAAACAATGTAAATCGGCGATGAAATACGAAAAATGGCTTTGATCCGTTTTGATCACCGCGCAGCGGCATTTGTAGCCTTTAGTTGGCCCAAAACACTGTTTCCGACCTAGTTTGACGTGATAAACACTGTTCCGCGCGTGAGTGAGCATCCTTACAGTGTGACGTAAAATCGGCGAGGTACGGTAATGTGCGGGTAAGAGAAAGATATCGGGTTGGCTGTGAATGAAAGTGAGATGCGGCGATGGTGTGCTCGTGGACCGCATGGCTATAGAGAGCCAGCAGTGGAGGGGCCGCGCAAGGCTTAATTTAGAGCATGGGAGAGTGTGCCTCAAAAACTGATGCGATGTATGTAAAGTCTCCGTGGTCTAGTGGATTGCATACTGGCATTGTAATCTCGTGGCCCGAGTTCAATCCTCGAGCAATTCGGCTTATCCATACCGAGATTTTTAATGTTTGAAAGTTGCCGTATTTCCGTGGAACATGGTGTGAGGATGGATATTTGCGACACGTGCGCCTTGCAATTTGAAACCATCTAAATAAAAAAGCGACGTCCAAATGGTGAGATAGACTTCAAGCCGGCCCAGCAACAGCTCGGCAGAAACTGCGATAATGTAATGTAATAATGATACGCCAACTTTGATTGTACGAAAATGTGTGTGTATGAGGTGTAAGGAGAGAAATTCTCCGAGTATAAGACAGGCAAAAATGAGTAAGCCTAAATGTCTTTGCAGGTCATGACCTGAAATGTGAAATAGCGGCGAAGTAAAAATTGAATTCATCAGCGATAAAGATTATGTAAAGAACTCAGCGCAAGAATTCACCAGTCAAACCTGGAAATTCGGCAATCTTGGAAATAATGGCAAAAGTCATACAACCGCTACTTGAAAAATGGTTTGTGATAGCTCGTATCTTGAACCATGAAAGTTTCACAATTGCAACAAACGCAGTGCCATGATCACCCGTTTGAGTGGTAAAAATTGACAGCTTTAATCTACGCGTGAAATGACAACCAACACGATTACGCAGCTCCGATTAATGTATCAAAACAGCGAATAGCCCAGCCTCGCGGTGCACGCCCAGCCTCAGCCTCAGCCCGTACTTATTAGCTAAGTACGTCAGCAATCCGCGAAACTATGCGCAACGGAAAATTGTGGGAACCTCGAAGAAAACCACCTTTTTCTTGAGCATTAGTCGCAGGTTCCAAGTTTTGACTTTTCTGCGAAGCGATGGGTTGCGCATCTCACTGCAGCGTGCTTGCGCGACTTTTCTCAGCGGAAAAACCATCAATTGGTTGGAATGTTATAGTTATAGGCACTCGCGGGGCACGGCTCTACAGTTTTGAATTGTCATCTCAATTGGAGCCACATTATACCAGAGTGGCGCCACGTACTGGTCAAGTCTTGCTTTGAGTTCTGCTGATCCTGCTCGATGACAAAGAGGGGACCTCCTTATCGCTAAGTTATAAAAAGGCCGGCCCTCATAAGCGCGGGATTATTCACGCTCATCGGCTTGTGCAAAGCACATCTAAATGTAAGCATTATTCTTTGGTAACTCCAATCTTTGCGTATTCTTATATATCTTCCATTTTGTGACATCAATTTGTAATTATTAGAATTTATTCCATCAAAAGTGTAATTATATTGTCATGAGGTTTTTTGGCCGAGCCATCCGCTCGGTCTTTTTTGCCTCGGGTTTTCACCCAAAATACTTGACTTTTTATTTGAGAACTCTCTTTCACCAGTCTGAAAATAATCCCAACATCCCACTCCAAAACCCAGCCTAAAATGTTGATATTTTTGTTGCGAGTCCGTAACAAACACGTTCTGAGTGGTAAAAAAAGTCATACTGCACGCCTTTCTGAGATAACCATATGGGGGCATGTTGGGTACACTCCGATGTCGGCCTTCTTGATTCTCAAATCATCTCCGTGTTTTGTACATAAAATCGCTCCAAATCATAGTTTCGCATTTCTAAAGAGCGGATTTTAAAGGTCTTGAGACAAGGAATCGAATGCGCTAAGGTACGTCAAGATTGGTCGAATAAAAATAAATTGGCACCGATTTTAGTGAACGCGATTTCCTCGGTGATTCCTTAGCCGTGCAAACACGAAAAATGGAAAACTCACTTTATATTTTCTGGAGAACGCAGAAATGATCCGGGGTCCATGAAAACTACGTATTTTCTCATATTTTAACATAACAAACGTAAAAAAAAATTGCGGGAAGGTCAACGAGCGTCCATTCCTGAGATCGGCATATGGGGGCAAGTTGGGTACACTTACCTTACATCAATAAGTATAGAAGAGATAATTGAAGAGGAGCTGTCGCGAGAGAACGACAATGGGTCAAAGGATGAAAAAGGCAAGAAATTTATGATGATGTCCCTATTTCCCATGCTGATGTACAAAAATGCTTATCTACTTTGGAAACTTTTTTTGCCAAGAACGATTCATTGTCTTGTTTGTCGAAAATGTCAGAAATTGAAATGTAGTATGAAAATGACATAATATGTAAACGAACGGAGCAAGGATCTATATCTGAGTACTCATCTGAAGAATAATCATAAGTGTGTCTATGGTTACATTTTTTTGATTCGTATGCTTCTATGTTGACTGACTCCAGATGACTCTGTTGAGAATGAAACACGTTCGCGAGGGTTTTATGAATTTTACTTAAATAAGTATATGACAATTGAGGGGGTGGGTGAAGAAAGGGCGTAACCGCCATTATGCCCTTTTTCCGGACATCGCTTTTTTTGAGCCCCTATACCAAGGTCTACCATCCCCCGAAATCCGTTTTTCGTAAGACCCCGACAACCGTCTGGCAGATAAAAGGGCGTAACCGCCATTACGCCCTTCGATCTGCACGATAAAAAGTGCTATGATAGAATGTTGAAAGGGCGGACTGCTATGCTAAGATGTATTAAAAGGGCGTAACTGCTGTGATAACATTTCGAAAGCAGGGCTTAATTTTTTGCTCAGCCCAACAGGATTTGGAAAAAGGGCTTAAGTACCTGACTGAAAAGATTTAAAAGGGCGTAATTACTCTGTAACGGGGCGTAAGTGAGGGCGGATCTGGAAAAAGGGCCTAATTACCGAGGAAAAATTCTATAAAAATTCTTCAGAGCCTGGAAACGCTTTTCCACCTATTATAACGATGAAAACATGTTGTTTCACCTTCAAATTGAGTGTTT
Organism: Eretmocerus hayati; assembly: GCA_029851415.1. Taxonomy (NCBI): domain Eukaryota; kingdom Metazoa; phylum Arthropoda; class Insecta; order Hymenoptera; family Aphelinidae; genus Eretmocerus; species Eretmocerus hayati. The sequence continues at coordinate 97,841,999 of CM056744.1, forward strand.
TTACCCTTCCCTAGTGGAAAAATTTTCTCGTCATTTTCACACGACTGATGAAAGCTTTTCGTGTCCATAGGACCGTGGAGCATGAATCGAACCACCCCCTAGCAATCAGATATATTTCAGAACATGCCCAGGAACACTCTTAAAAATTTTGGAGACAATTGGACTTGATCGCGAGATTTAATTCCAATTTTTGTGAGGAAGAAAGGCCAAAATTTGACCCTGTATTCGGAAAAAGGGCGTAATTACATTTTTTGAAATTGCTGAAAAGAGCTCAATATCAAATTTCATCTCCCGGCTCGGGTCGGGCTATTTCGAGAATGTTATTCTCTCCGAAATAAGTCAGGTCAACTCGTCCAATTATGTCTGTAGCGGTCTCTATTAAGTTTTTATTGATTTTCTCAAATGACCGTTTTGCAATTACGCCCTTTTTCCACCCACCCCCTCAATTGACATGATGGACTCAAAATTACCAAGACCCTTGGAATAGCGGACACCTGGCAATAGCGGACACTTTACGAGGCACATACGGTGTCCTCTATTGCGAGGTTCTACTGTATAGCCCTGACTCAACTCAACCTTTTCTGACACAGTTGAGCTTACTTTTCGCGCCGGTGCAAAAAATGAAGTACTTTTTCACCAATCTTAGTCCAAATTCAATAGTTGAGCCTACCGACTTCGAGGAAGTACTATTTAATGAGAGTGAAATTTAGGGATTTTTGACTTTCATTCGAGGTGATATATCCTGAAAGTGAAAGCTGCCATTACGCCTCAAAATGATCCATCCATCTAAAAAAAAAATCCCAAGACACCATCTCTAAAGTACAAAAGAGTGACAACAATAGAGAACACGCAAGAAAAACAGAGGTGCGATTCACTGTGTCACTCATATATACGGTATGTACTTCAAACTAATTGACTTATACGCAAGCATACGTATGATAGTAAATAGGATTGCGCAGAATAGCGGAGGTAATGTCATTACTAGGTCAGTGGTGGAGTGCGGAGAGACGCGCAGAGGCTTCACAGATATTCGATCGACAGGCCAGTGTATCTTCTAGGAAAGTTTGAAACACAGCGCCACAGTTTGTGGCAAAGAAATATTTCATCATGGGCAAGGACGATGCGGAAACTACTCAACTCAAACAAGAGCTTGATGAGCTCATCAATAAGTGCAAGGCGAGTGATTTATTGAAAAAAACCAATGGTGTTCTTGTGTTTTTGTGAATATTGCAGTGGAATTTTGGATAGATTGAACGTGTATGAAAATTTTTCACGGGAGTGGGTATTTCATGAAATTTTTCACTGCATACTTGACTATTGCACAAAGTAAACAATTTTACATTCAATTGAAGTTTATCTCGAAGAAGCGCGGTAGAGAATCAAACATGAATTTTGTAGCTTAAACACTGGTCTGATTGTGAACTATTAATTTCGTCATGCACAGGGTATCACATCAGGTATTTTGTGATTTATTCTTCCATTTTCTGTGCGAGGATGTGACTTTTACAAGACGTTTTCCAGTTTTCTTCCCCACTCAGATGTAAAAATATAGCTTTCGACACTCAGCCAAGGTGGCTTTTCCATCCTCGTGATATGATCCCGACCCTCAACTTCGGTTTTGTCCGGAAAATATTGCTAAGTGTGGGGAGCCAACAATCCTACCCTCGTATCGAACTTTGCTAATTTTAGCCGATAGTTAGAAACCACATCTCTCTATTCAATGAGGTCAAAGTAATGAAAATTCGCAAAATATGAGTGCTCGAAAAATCCTCCACGACAATTTTATTTTGTGAAGAAGACATAGTGCACCACAAGTACTGCAGCAGTAGTAGAAGTACGGATTGCGTCAGACTAGATTTAAAAAAAAACACACAGCTGTTACACAACACGGAAATTCGCTTCGACGAATTTCTAATCTCTGCATACTAGTTCATATGGGAGTGAACATATTTTTGACGGAGTTTATCTGTCTAGTTCGTCTGATTCGGTTTGTGGAAAAGTACTGCAGACTCTCAAGCTCTAGAAACCTTTCAAATCTTAATCACATTAATACGGAATAAGTATTGGCTATAAAAGCTTGAAATACTAAGCCAGTAATCATACCTTAGAAGTTCATGAATTTGAATTGTCATTTGTCGGGATTAATAGTTCGCTCAAAGCGCTTCATACTAAATTTGCTGGAATTTCGTCATTCATTTTTTCAAACGCCCTCTACAAATTTGAAGAATACATTGTACAGAGTTTCTGGATGAATGAGATGCTTATCTATTTTAGGAGCTCCAAAAGGCTGCAGCGGATACTACAATTCAAGATGCGTGTGGATCTGTTGCTGATGCTCCAAAGATCAAATTGGTCACAAAGAAAATGCTCAAGGGTCACATCAATAAAGTGAATTCGGTACACTTCAGCGGTGACAGCAGGTTTGTTTTAATACAAAAATATTTTTTTTGGAGAAATGTGTGAGATAACCAGCATTATTTTTTGGAATTGGTTTCTCAAATTTTCTTATGGTCCATTTGCTTAATACATTTTCTTTTGGGTAAGTAAACATCCGCAGACTACGTAGACACATTTTAGCCATTTTTCATCTCTAACGCCCCCCCCCCCGTAATTCACCGTAATTTTTTTGATCAAATTGACCCCCCCCCCACTTCCCCCACAAACGACGTATTTTTTTGGGAAGATGATAAAAAAGGTTTATGACAGAAAGTACTGTGACAGGAAATCAGCTCTAACCTCACCTCGTTCAGCTTATTCTAACTCAGAAATCAGGGTTTGACACAAAATTGATTTTGAATTTTGGTTCATTTCGAATCGGGGAGTCACACTTCTGTGATAATTTTGGAGATGTAGCCGGTAATTTGTTACTGTGCATTCAATGTGAATGGAGATCAATTTCAAAATTATCACAGAAGTTTGACCCCCCAATCCGAAATGAACCGGAATTCAAAATTAGTTTCGTGTCAAACCCTGTTATAAATTAATCTCATGAAAGATTGAGCTGCGTGATTCCGACATGAAATTCTCTATTTTCCGAGAAAATTCTCTCAGATCTCGTATCGAATTCTAATGTGAATCCTACATCCACTGACTAAGCATGATGTGGATCATCTTTTTACACCGAGTAGGGTTCCACACGAGACAGAGAAGCTAGGCTAACTCTAATCATGTATGATATTCGAGTCCAATACAGCAAAAGAAGATTTTAAATGACGGATTATTCATGTGGTCGGATATAGTGAATTAGATAATATCGCACTTCAAGCCTTTTCTTTCTGAAAATGTGTACATTCTTTAGAATCGTGAGAAGATATATGTCAGAGGTCTGATTGTAAAGTAGTTTTTGCATGCAAGGAGGATAGTACAATAGAAATTGCAATATAAAGGATATGTAAGGATAAATCCTTTACCAGTCTAGGTAGTTGGGGCTATGGACTCCTCCCTCTTTTCCGTAATTTTTCGTGGTTTTTTAAAATATATTTTCAGACCCCCTTCCCTTCTAGCTGTCTACGTAGCTTGTGGAAGGCCCCTTTATAACACGCAGATTTCAAAGCATCTCGAATTACTTTTGTTTGATACATTTATAGGGATACAGTGAATTGATTACATCCCATGGAACAGATTTCTATCAACTTATCGGAATAGTGAAATCAAATTTCATCAACTTATGCTGAGGATATCATACACGAATTGGTCGGAGATTTAAAAAGTTTGTGATTTCACGAGAACGCGCCTAAAGGTTGAGATTGAAGTCTCTGTGTCTTCTGATCAATCAACATTTTCAAGATCCCCCAGTTTTGTGCGTCAAATTTATGAAAGTTACCCCCTACCCTCGCGCACACTTTGTTTTTCATTTCGAAGTAGGCTATGAGAAGTTATTTGAATTTTGCAAATGATTGCAATTGAATTATGAAATGTAAATTCACAGAGAATACAGGCTTGTGCAGTTGTACACACAGATAAAATAGAGTCATCGCTGATGAAAGACCATGAATTATTGTAATTCTCCAAAACTCTACTAAAGCAGCATATTTTCACATGATTTTGACAGGCATTGCGTGACCGGCTCTCTAGATGGCAAACTAATAATATGGGACACGTGGACAGGCAACAAAGTTCAGGTAATACCTTTGCGCTCAGCCTGGGTCATGTCGGTAGCATTTGCTCCTTCGGGAAATTTTGTAGCATGTGGAGGAATGGACAACCAATGCACCGTATACGACGTCAACAATCGAGATGCTTCGGGTGTTGCAAAAATGACCCGTGAATTACTTGGATATGAGGGTTTCCTATCTTCTTGCCGATTTCTCGACGACAATCGTATCATCACTGGCTCAGGTGACATGAAAATGTAAGTCTTTGCGAATAATAACATCATATCTTCACTTTAAAAAATTTTGAAGAATGTATTATAGGACAGGAATTTTGAAAGAAATTTCGTTAATTTATTGCATGACGGAACAGTTGTATTTGGGATCTGGAAACTCATAAGAAGACAACAGACTTTGCAGCTCATGCAGGTGACGTCGTCAGTATAAGCTTGAGCCCTGATGGAAATACTTACATCACTGGCTCGGTTGATCGTACTTGCAAACTGTGGGATTTCAGATCTGAGACTGCTCAGCAAACATTTTTTGGTCATGAGTTTGATGTCAATTCTGTTTGCGTGAGTATATGTTTTTTAATATTTTGCCTAATTGGTCATTTGATAATTTTTTTTCTACCGATATTATATACGTTGCGTTTGAAGAGCCTCAACTGAGTGGTTTTGTGATACGTTTTTTGAGACACGATATTACTATTCAGATTATCGCAAAAATTCTAAGCGCTATAAAGGTGTATTCACATTCAAGGAACAGGCAATTTTCAATATCATGAGTTCTTAATGTGCAAACAGGTTATCTGAGCTTACTTTTGAAAAATTTGTAGACTTACGAAACCGAAACGCGAGGCCATAACTGTACAGTCCAGAAAATTTCCGTCATTGTTCCAAAAATGTACATACTTTAGTGATCTTAGATACTGAGGTTCCTTACAATATAATAAAAAATAAAAATAAAAAATAAAAAATGAGGGACCGTACCGAGTTACTATGGAAGGTGTATTCTTCATTATTATTTTCCGATCAAAGATATCACTGTGAAATCTAATGTCATTTGAAACTTTTCTCGTCTTCATCAGTACCATCCCTCGGGTAATGCGTTTGTCACGGCTTCGGAGGATAAAACAGCTCGTTTGTGGGATTTGCGATCAGATCAACAGATTGCATCGTTCAAACCACCAAACTCAAATCCTGGTTTCACTTCATCTGGACTTTCATTGAGTGGCAGATTCATATTTTGTGGTACGGACGACAATATGATCCATGTATGGGATACTCTCAAGATTCAACATAATGGTGAGTTCAAATTTTTTTCTATCTTGTCTCCTATGAAAATTCTCAAATCATTGCTTAATAAGGCCACTTTGTGCGAGTAAAACTATTATTCTGTGGATTTTCTGACGTTGAGAGGAATGAATCACAAGGATTCTCTAAATGCCGCACTTTTTGTAATAGTTTCCACATACTTTTCTATCACTGGGTCAATTATGGTATGTTTTCATATTCACTAAAATTGATAATTTGTCTATTTATTTACCTCAGTAAATCTTTTTCACATGATTTCCAAATGGAAATTCAATAAATTGATGAATATCTCATTTTGTACGGCCCGAATGGGGTTACTCACAGAATATTTATTGGGACTCCAGTGTACAAGACGTGAGATAGAAACAAGATTTTTCAAGAACAGGAATGATAATATCTTTTTCAAGGACCTTTTTCAATATTCTCGGTTCAAACGTTTTACCATCATTTCTTTTTGCCTATAAAAAGTACATCTTGTATGTATCTTATGTATATTTCATTATTACTTGAACATATTTTTCTCGTTCTATCCCGTATCTTTCGTATAAGAAAGAATCAATATTCCGTAATAGGGATGCCACAGATATCAAGTGTCTGAGTTTGATCGGGATTCGATTGACCACGAATCCGTTTTCATTACTGAGATTACAAAAAAAGGGTTTAGCTTTGTTTCTACTCCTCTCCACAAACGAGTAGTGGTAAAATGCAAGCCAATCAACACAAATCTTATTCCATGTTCCACCTTGAGTTTTTTCTAATTTTGTTTCCAGAAAAACTGAAATAGAATTTTTTTTTTCAAGCATAATTTTGGGTGAAATTGATGCTCTTTCAAATTTCGCGAGATATCCATGATCCCTCTGAAAAATTATCTCTAATCAGTGATCTTTCAAACATAAAATTTTCTCACAGGTGTGCTTCAGGGACATGAAAATCGGGTAACATCATTGAGTGTATCCGGTAATGGTATGGCTGTTGTGAGCTGCTCCTGGGATCAGAATGTTCGAGTTTGGGTGTAGTAAATTTCTTTAGATGACAATTTTTAAGATGGAATATATCGTAGGAAGCAACTATTTCGTTCCAAATACATCGTCGTGAAATTTATGAGATTTGAGAATCTACAAATAATTTGCGGAGAGCAAACTCTGACAATGTTTCAAGATTGTCATGTTTATACATTTAAGTGGATGGGAATTATTGCCTCCTTTCAGAAAGATTATATTTTTCTTTTACTAGTAATTCGAGGCAAAATTTGCTGTTCCAAGTATTGTCCAGATTGCTCCAGTATCCATGGATGTTCTTGATGAATGATAGAAATCGTTGTTAAAAACTAATAAGATTCTAGATTCTTCAAGATTGAGAATGACTGTCAAATGATGAGTATAATTTAATTTATCTCTCCCTCTGACACATCACACGGCTGCATATGTCTCATCTACCAATCTAAGAATAAAGAAAAAAAGAAACACGGATGCTAATGCAACAAGCACAAACCTAACCAATCCCCATCAAATAACTGGACCCATGTCGAATCGGCTCAAGTTTTGGGCGCTTCGAATGTATGGTCCGAGGTATGGTCGGTTCTTTGATGAAAACGATTACAGAACGTAATATTCAATGAAGTCATTTGGGGAATGAGATAATTGGGGATTATGAGCGACTAATAATTACCTACAGTAGAACTCGGTCATAACGAGCTCCAAGGGACCAGCAGAATTTTCTCGTTATAACTGATTCTCGTCAAAAAATCAGGTTAAGCAACGTTTTCCCCATTCAGTATCCGCATCGGTGACCACTCATCCCGCGTTTACCAAGTTCCTGATCCCAATCATGATAAGTTTCGCAAACTAAGACGAGTGGTGACCCATCCGGATACGATGGTTGAAAATTCAACAAATTTCTTACAGTGCAGATGCTGTCGAATTATCCTGATCCATTAACCTATGTCTGACTTACAAAACTCAGAGTTTTCAACCGATTTTTATCAGCCGTCACAAGGAACCGACTTGACCCACCGAGAATCTGTTGTGTCGCACGGAAAAAACTACGAAAAGTTCTTGAATCCCGTATTGAATTACTTGGGAATGGCCAAAAAATGTGCTATTTTGAGGTCAATTTGAACCAACAAAACCCCAAAAATCAAATTTTCTCAACTAGACTTTTCATTTCAAGGTGTGCACAAACTTTTGACCAGTAGTGTAGTTTATTTCGCACCAAGTTTATGAGGTTATAGTTCGCCTGTGAGCGATCGGTTTCCGACCCGAGCCGCAGGCGAGGGTTGGAGTATAGTTGCTCGGTAGGGGGCAACTTCGTGAGCAAGGCTCGGAAGATATTTCATGCAGTTATACGCACCGAAAAAATGGATAATTTGCAAAAATTGCATTGAAAAATTTTTACGGACCGAACAATGTTCTCTACATATAAGGTAAGTGTACCCAACTTGCCCCCATTAAGCCATTTTCTCAATAATTCTGGCTAATTTCAATATTTTCCAACGTACTTCAGTTCATTTTGAAGCTTGTCTCAAGACCTTTTAAACGAGCTAAGATACGTCTAATTTGGATGAAGTGGAGCCGAGCTGTTTGAATTCTCCCAAAAGATGATTTTTGAGAGTTTACAAAAGTGTGTACCCAACTTGCCCCCATCATTTAAGACAATGTAAATCGTCGATGAAGTGAATAGAATCGCTTTGATCCGTTTTGATCACCGTGCAGCGACATTTATAGCTTTTAGCTGGCCCAAGACATCGTTTCCGACCTATTTTGACGTGATAAACACGTTCTGAGTGGTAAAAAAAAGCATACTGCACGCCTTTCCGAGATAACCATATGGGGGCATGTTGGGTACACTCCGATGTCGGTCTTTATGATTCTCAAACCATCTTCGTGTTTTGTACATAAAATCGCTCCAAATCAGAGTTCTGCAACCCTGAAGAGCGGATTTTGAAGGTCTTGAGACAAGGAATCGAATGCGCTAAGATACGTTAAGATTGGTCGAATGAAAATAAATTGGCACCGGTTTTAGTGAACGCGATTTCCTCGGTGATTTCTTAGCCGCGCAAACACGAAAAATGGAAAACTCTTTTTATATTCTCTGGAGAACGCAGAAATGATCCGGAGTCGATGAAAACTACGTATTTCCTCATATTTCAACATAACAAACGTAAAAAAAAATTGCGGGAAGGTCAACGAGCGCCCATTCCTGAGATCGACATATGGGGGCAAGTTGGGTACAGAGGCAAGTTGGGTACACTTACCTTATATTATATATCCACGTACATGATTGCGAGATAGTGAGTTTTGATACAAGGATGTGGAAATCTCTTGTCGCACCCGAGTGATGGATTACGGGAATCATGACGAGGATGCAGAAACAGGTCTTACTCCCGTGTATTGAACTGCAGTGTAAAAAATTTGTGGGAAAAACTTCAACCAGTGGTTGAAGTTGGTTGAAGTTTTTCCCTCAACCACTGATTTGGGCCAAAAATCAACCATTTCTCCCACAACGAGTACAAGGATGAGAACGGAGCCCATGAGATGAGTCAATGACGGTCCCCGGCTGATACTTTTGGGTCGAAAAAACAAGTTTCATCATGTTTTTTCCCAAACAAACGGGAATAAACATCAGCGCCGGCCGTGCGAGCAATTTCGGAATAAAATCAGGTTAAGCATTGTTCTCGCGATTTATTATCCGGATTGGTGATCGCTCGGGTGAGACTGGTCAGATAGGTATGGGTTATGGGCTTGCTTGATGGGTAAGCCAGCAGCCTCAACTGAGCGATCACCAATCCGGATAATGAATCGCGAAAACGATGCTCAACCTGATTTTTTTCCGAAAATGCTCGCGCGGCCGTCGCTGATATTTATCTCTGTTTGTTGGTGAGAAAAAAACACGATGAAACTTGTTTTTCCGACCCAAAAGTGTTACCCGGGGACCATCATTGACCAATCTCATGGGCCCCGGATAGTACCCATGTTCGCTGTGGCGAAAAAGTCAACCGGTGGTTGAATGTTCAACCACCTGGTGGAATTAGACAGCCAACCAGGTGGTTGCCGATTTGGTGAAAAGTCAACCAACTTTCTAAAGTGTACACTTTTTGAAAAAATGTTGGTAAAAGTCGATAAACCGTGCAGAAAGTACGCTTTCACATTTTTTTTCTTCCAATTCAGGAACCAAAGATTCCTGTTCATAAGGCTAATGAGTAGCAGTAACTTGTGGTCGTCATCAACGCTAAATATACGCAGTTATCAGGATAGTTGTCAAGCTGAGTCAACGTCTGATTTATTGACTCACGTGTTATGCATAACTATTGAAAGAACAAATTTACCCATGCAAACCGAGATTTGATCTTGATGGTTGTAATGGATGAAACTTTGCAGACCAAACAAGAGTATTTAAGAATAATTCAAATGTCAAAAAGTAAGAAATTATATGAGTAGATGATAACGGCATGAAGTATCATGGAAATATTATTCGCATAACTGCCTTATTTTTGTCAGTGAACTGTTGTGAAGAGGATTGTGATATTCCACTGGGAATTATCTAAGGGTAAAAAATACAATTATAAGTGAGTATACTTGGGATAATATCTACAGCGAATATGAGTAGTTAGTATACCGGACACCCGCCCGCTGATTCCATCCTGGTTATTCCGAGGGTTACTTCCATGGGCGCGGGGTTGGGGTACGCCTTGACAGCACGTCGCATAGTGGGACAGGCGAAATTTTTTAGCTCAAAAGTATCACGCTAACCCATTCGACTTTTGGACTAAAAAATTTTGATCTTTCCTACAGTGCGTCGCTTTTGAAGTCAGCCATCGTCGAGTCATGTGTGACCCTGGAATGGCTCGCACCTCACCACCGACTGTCAAATTTTGGGGTGGCCGCCAGCACCCGGACGGTCACAATCGAGGTCACAATTCTCGCACAGTGGGGCTTGAAATCGATTTCCGAAACTTTCGGGACAAGATTGAGCCCCACGCGGATCCTCAACTAATCGAAATGATTCAAGCGGGATTTTTTCCATTTTTTTTCCACTCTACAAGATACCTGACCGAAGAATTTGATTTGGGAAGCTGTGGAGTCTCAGAATCGTGTTGATCGATCAACCAAGAATCGTCGAAAATCGAGTCTTCTCGATCCTGGCAGCAATGTACGATTTCCTGGATGAACACAAAAAATGTGTTCGTGGTCCCGCTTGATGAGAGAATTACTCTCATCATTGCAGAACTCCGGTAACCTAGCTTTCAATCAGGATTTCAGGCTCAACTACCTTGGTGATCAATCCCAATCACCAAAAATCAACTTTCTCCGATCCTGGCGGCAATGTACGGGTTTCCAGGTGGGCTCAAATGATGAGTTAGAGATACGCAATCGTATGTTTATCACTCCCTATGTCACAGAAATGCGTGAGCTTGACCCGAGGGCTTCAAAACTCTGCAATATATCTCTCCCACTCACCTAGTACTTGAATATCCTCGATATCGACGACCTCTTGAAGTACACGTCAATGTAGCTTCACAAAATGTTTCTCCAGGTTGTCAACTTCCACCTCAAATGCTCTTTGAACACTCTCACCTGGATTTGGGAACGATTGCAGCAAGGAGCAATTATCGATCACTCGTCAGTACAAGCTGATATTTTGTGCTTTTCGTTTTGATCGCCCTCCAACACGATCCTGGGACTCCAGAGCTTCCCGAATCAAATTCTCCGGTAACATATTGTGCAGAGTGGGAAGAAACGAAGAGAAGCCCGTTTGAATTGTTTCGATCGGTTGAGAATTCGCGTGACACTGAATCCTGTCTCGAAATCGGTTTTTAGCCTCACCGAGGCTTCGGTGGGGAGCCGGGGGCTCTGATGGTTTAATATGTAAGAATCAACCCAAAATCAACCCTTATTCGATTAAATACTTTATCCCAGGCAACGGCGTCAGTCTGATTCACTCGCTAAGATACCATTACCTTCAATTTATGCGTAAATAAGTACCATCATATTGGGTAACTTTCGTACAGTGGGTGCAACTTTGGTACACCCCTGAAAAACGACTTTCAGATCTGCGTTCGGCAAGGTAAATAGTTCTATCGCTCTGAAACCTATTCTTCCCTCTTGACACACGCATAAACAATGTGTTGAGAATATATTCACAGCATTTGGAATTTTAACGAATGGAAAATCGGGAAAAAAAACCATGAAAAAGTGAACCAAAGTTACCCTACTCTATGTAAGAAGCATTACGGCAGGGCAATTTTGGTTCAATTCTATATGACAGATTCTTTTCATCTCACCTTGAGTCGATTGATGGTCTATGAGGTACTAGAATGCTTCAAGCAGCTTAGAACAATACTTTTGGGCGATTAAAATAAATTCACTCGCATGGTGGTGGGTATAATTGAAATATTTTGTAAGTGTACCAAAGTTGCCCTGTCGGGGTTTAACTTTGGTATACTTACAAAACCGCTAATAGCTCCAGCTTAGACACATCAAATTCAACTTTGTAGCCCATCAATCGAAAGCTGAGACTGTAAGCTTTCGATTGACTACTGATTCATGTGGGTTTTTTCAATGTAAGTTGAAATGTGGAGCCAAACAAAATAAAAAGTGCCCAAATCGTACTCAAATTACCCAATTTGACGGTACACATTAATTGTCTTGTACTGCGCGTCAAACAAGCGATTTGGCCGATTAATTTGTAAATCTATAAGAAAACCGATCAAATGAATGCTTCATCCATATATTGCTTGGTTGGTGTGCATTCCTGGGTTGCTTACAAATTTTCTTAATAGTTTCCGAGACAGATGTTAATATTGTTGAAAGTCTTGCAGAAATCTTGTAATATGAGCAATTTCACGCGAAATAGACCTACGAAAAGTGATCATGTCTCAGATTATTTTCTTGGCTTTTCCATTCGATTTTATGGTGTAATATATGAACTTTTCCCCATTCATTAGGCCCCACAGAAATTTTCCAGATATCTGGGACACATTTTAGTTTAACCTTTTAAATTATCACCAACAACAAAATTTGGGTCTTTGTCCAAAAAAATCCATGTCTCTCGAATCACTTTACATAGATACGGGGATGCGGTTTGTATCATCCGAAATGTCTTGAAAAGACCTACCGAAATAGGTCTTGTAGAATTGAATTTGAGACTATGGGCGATCTTAGCGGATAGAAGAATGAGAAATACAAATATTCATTCCTCAAGAAGCCATTTCATTTATTCCTTGGAATTTGAAATTGTTTGGTGTAAAATGAGTTTTTTTCAGAAAAAATTGTCCCCAACATTTTTTTGCGTTCTATAGCTTATTCTTGCTATTTTTCACAATTCTATTTTTCAGGCGACTGGAAATTGGGCTCCTGAAACCAATTCAGTTGGAAAGCCAAGAAAATTTTTTAAAATGACCACTTGGCGAAGTCAATTCCATCGATGTAGGCGTACGCCATCCTGCGCGGATTTTCTCTATCACTCCCTTCGGTACCTTTGCCTCACCTATTGAGATTCAGTGGTCTTCTGAAAGTTGTATCACTGGTTGCCAAGTCGTCAGCTTGACATTTTCCTTAGCTTTCTAATAAAACTGATTTCAGAATTCGAATTTGAATCCCTGCGCATGCGCAGAAAACAGTTTGCAGAAAATGGCGAAAACAGGCCTCAGGACACAAAAAATTAATCGGGACATTTTTCACATCAAAAATAGTACATTACGCGACAAGGGCCGAAAGTGACCCATCGCGGGCCGGGTAGGTTGCCGCACGAGCCGGCAGGCGAGGGCGGCATACCCGCGGCCGCGATGGGTTATTTTTGGCCCGAGGTGCGTACACTATTTTTCGGTGACACTTGTATCGAAATTCTATGCTTTCCGACGCGATGTCGGGGCAAAATGCCGCTCCGCCGTACAGGTTAGAAAACGTCGGAGCATGCAATGTAGTGGCCCGAGGGCGCAGCCCGAGGGCTACTGCGCATGCTCACTCGTTTTCTAGCCTGGGCGGCATTGCGGCATTTTCTGCCCCGGGATCGGGGCGGAAACCATAGGCTTTCGATGCCAGTGTGCCGAAAAGAGTTTTTCAAGTAATAAGAAGAATGGAAATTAATATTCTTGTATTTTTGATTCATTTGCCCGCTAAAATTGCCCATAAACTCAAAATCGATTTTACAAGACCGGTTTTGATAGGTTTTTAAGACCTTTCGGATCCCCGTAACTCTATAATGCGATTCGAGAAATATGAATTTTAGTGAAAGAGATCCAAATTATGCTGTTGGGAATAATTCAAAAGGATCAATAAAATTTTTCTCAGATACCTAGAAAATGTTTATGGGTTTCCATATAGGTGGTGAGAAGTTCATATATTGAACCTTAGAATCGAATAATGAAGCTAAAAAAACATCTGTGAGATGACTCTTTTTCGTTGGTCCGTTTCGCGTGAAATTATACTCATATATGGGTATTATCAGGACTCTCCCGAGACTTCAGAGTCTTGGAGGAAGTCTTGCAGTAAGTCTTGGAAAGGGTATATTGGCGGATGCCAGAAGAATTTCGAAGCAAACTGTGGACGAGAGACGTGAAACGATGTTCAATCCACGGTCATATATTACGACCGTGGTTCAATTCCACGTACATGAGAAAATCTAACTCACGAGGAACACCCAGAGGTTGTGAAACACGGACTTTGCTGGAACTCTGGGGATAGTCTCCTTTTACCGCGAAAAGATGAAACCCAGAACCGCACTTGCAAATGCCCAACTATTTTCGAGCTGCAGCCTATAACATTAGCATTACGAGTATGTCTATATATACACGGAAAAAAAAGATTGGTTACATCAATCATCGACTTGGTTACGATCGAAAAAAAAAAAAGTTGGTTGGGATGCATGTTTAACGCCTATCCCGTTGGGTAGATCATTCTATATATTTTGGTTGGATATGTTGTTATTTGTATAACCTTCTTAAGGCCAGGAAAATCTCGAGGAAAATACTTGTGATCACGTACCTCTGGTGTATGTATTCGCGATGTCAAGGCTTTAAAAATTGCGAGGCAGGTCCTCTCTACCGGTCGGCCGCCGAGATTTTCCCAATGCATCACTAAATTTTAGTATCTTTCTCGCCCTCTCGGAGAAGGTTATGAAAATAACAACAGATCCAAACAAAAGCAATTGAATGATCTAACCAATTCGAAATGCGTTAAATATCCCAACCAATTTCGATTGATTATGACAACTAATCTTTTTTTTCCAGACATCTTTTTTGAAAATGGGCGTATATGGGCAATACTAATGTCGTAGGCTGTAACTTATAGAAACGGTATTTGCAACTGCGGCTCTGGGATTCACTTTTTGGTGGTAAAAGGAGACCATTCCCAGAGTTTCAGTCAAATCTGTGCCCCACAAGCCCTACGTCCTCCTTCTCAGTATATCATGACACCCGGCTCTTCACCTCCCGTAATCACTCTTTGGAAAGAACTCACGCCTTGGCATCAGTCACTGGCGAGTGAATGCAAATATTCACTAGCTGATCCAGCAATTCAAGGTATTGACTTGTCTCAATTGAACGTGTACTGCGTCTGAACGCGCTCGGGGAAAACTCGAACCTGTGTATCGTAATCGTAACAGACATGATTGGGAGTGCGAAATAGTATATTATGTGACGAGTCGCAAACGACATTTTCTAGCTGTGCTACGTCGAAAATCGCGCTTCCGACGTAGACAGCTAGAAAAATAGTGACATATCTTTGTAAATTTTTCTGAGCGGAAACTGGTGGATTACAACAGTGAGGGTCAGTGCCACTGAGAAAAATCTATTTGAGCGCCACGTAGAAGCAGAAAATGAGCTTTCTGAAAGATTTCGTCAACCAGAGCCTTATCGCAGAGATGCCAATCAATTTGGTAATCAAACTCAATCGGGTTTTTTTGAGAGTAGTGTTATTTTCCAGGGCAATCAGATCACTCACCAGTGCCTGATGCCGAGGCGTGAGTTCTTCCCGAAAAATGATGCAGATAGTCGAGCAGATGGTAAAGAGCCCGCTGTGGTGATCACGCTGAGTTAGAATTTATCATGTACATAGGTTTAATCTCATAACATTTCACGTCTCTCGTCCACAATTTGCTCGAAAATTCTCCAGATTCACACCAATATACCCCTTCCGAGATTTTCTGCAAGACTTTTTTCAAGACCTCAAAGTCTTGACGAGTTCCCAAGACTTCTGCAAGACTTTTAATAAGACTTACTTCATTTTTCGGGTAGCATGAGACCGTAGTATGGTCTTTTGGCATTTTGAAGTAGAGGGCGCTATCTCCGAAAACGGAATCTCCTATCGATCGATTAAGAGTACGAGGATTTCAATCGACCTGAGCTACGAAAACGTAAATCCTTGTTACAGAATAGGAAGCAGCATATATATCTTTAACTCGTTTGCTCGAATGAAATTAAATATATTTATATTTTCAAAGCTTGCAATACTTATTTGAAAATACTCAGTCTAGGATCTCGAGTTGATTCAGTAAGATGAAGGATGGTTTTCAAGGATTCCCAACGGTTGAGGAGAAACTGGAAACAGGATTCAAGATCCAAGCATGGGGAAACACTAGAACGTCCAGGTATAGATCTTGACTAATTTGGAATTAGAATATAAATTTAGCCAATGTGTAATTTTACGAATAACAATATTCAATGCTAAATTTTAAATCATCTGAGATCATTTTCCAGTTCTCAATACACCTGTTGCAAAGTTATGTACATGGCACTTGCACTTCTCAGTGTGATTCTCAGCACCGTGGCTTTGCCCACGGAAGAAACAGGTGATCATTGATTTGAATAGCTTGAAACATGGAAAATTTATGACTCATTCAACATTTTTAAATTTGAATTATAGAGGAAACCAACTTGATTTGTGAAACTCCGCAATGTCAAAGTGCAGGTACTTATGATATCATTTATCCTAATTGATTTGAAAAGTGGGGACTACTATAATGTATAAAAATGTAATATTCGAGATAGGATGGAGACCGAACATCGCCCTTTCAGCACGGGTCCTGTTATAGCACATGGGAGAATTTTTCTCTTATTAAGGCAATACGGTCACCGTCCACGCTGAAAGTTATTCGCACTTTTGTCCGGTACACTTGTGATTTGGGTGAAACGACGAGAAGACCCGCGTTTATTATCATCTAACTCGAGTTCGTCTTCTCTTCGTTTGGCTAAAATTGCAAGAGAACTGGAGAAAAGTGGGAATAACTTGAGCGCAGGCACCTCTGAACCTATAATATAGGCACTTTGTAATTCGCACTTTTATCCGATTCTCTTGCAATTTGGGCGAAACAACGAGAAGACGAACTCAAATTATATGATAATAAACACTCGTTTCCTTGTCGTTTCGCCCAAATCGCAAGAGAATTGGATAAAAGTGAGAATAACTTTCAGCGTGCACGGTGACCGCATCGCCTTAAGCGCGCAAAAGTAGATGTCGGAATAGTTCTTGTAGGATTCGAATCTTCAAGGGTTCAAGTATTATTCTGAATTTCCTCAGTTTCTTCCTCCAATAGACATAATATCTATCGCCGATTTATTATTATATTTTGTGTCCATAATTATGGACATCCCTGGTTAAAATGCTATCATCATTGCCTTTTATGAGCTAAGTTCAATTCGGGGTGTCAGGCCTGACTTTGGCGCCACCATCAGGTATTTTGCGAACTGTCCGAATGCCAACATCTGATGTTCAAATTCCGGCGCTTTACTGAAATTGTATGAGCAAAGTCGGCAGAATGTATTGTTTCAAGTACCCGGTAACAGAAATGATCAGCAAAAGTTATTTCTATTGTCAGATACTTGAAATAAGACACTTTGCCGACTTTGTTTACATATACTTCCATTAGCGCGCCGAAGTCTGAGTGAACGTCAAATGTTGGCAGTCGGACAGTTCGTGAAATACCCGGTGGTGGCGCCAAAGTCAGGGCTGACATATATAGGGTCCCTAGAAGGGAGTCGAGACGACGCGGTGTTTTCAGTCCGCCGTGTTTTGCCCAGATCCCGTGTTATTTACTATACCTATATCGACGGAGTCAAAATATAGGTATAATAAACAACACGGGCTGGGCAAAGTATGACGGACCATTTGTCTCGACCCCCTTCTAGAGACCCTAGGCTGACACCTCGAATAAAACAGTCTTGCCGCTGATAATAGTCACAGTAAGTATATAAGAATGACAAGCCTCTAACATGATCGCACCCGATTTTTGAGGACTGATTTCCTGTTTCGATGCATAAAATTTTCAGTAGACTATACCCATATTCTTCGAGTTATTTGATTCCTCGATGGTTGATTCGTCACGATGGATTCCTTCAAAAGAAGAGAAAATGAAGCAGTGATTTGAGAAATTTTGGTCCAACTAGAATATTTGTAAGTTCCTCCATGTGGACGAGTACTCGATTTTATGATCCGATTCTAGAACCCCGATTTATTGGATTAGTTTTCGTTGACTTCTTCACATAATTGTGAGAATGATTTGAAATTTCTTGGATATTTAACACGTTCGCTGCAACGGGTCCCAAGGGTGGGACCCGTTTTTGTTCGGGCTCTAGTGTGCACCAAACACCGTAGAAACATCCAATGGCTTCTATAGCGGTTCTTACTCACAATATACGATACCAAGAACATGCGTACGGGCCAGTTTAGGGACCGGACTTGATTGGTTCGTGCTACGCCATAAAAACTGAATTACCCGAATGGTACCGGGAAATCAACAAATGCTACCGAAATCCTGAAACTTTACATCTTAGGATCACTAATTTTGTTAGTTCGATCATTCACTTCATCCCCCATTGCACGATAGAAATTTTTGCGGGTCCCACCGGTGGGACCCGCGAAAGTTCTTAGATTTCTTGTACATATATACTAAACTGATCACAAATCAAAAGGTTTGACTATTATAGGTGCAAAATCACGCGTTTGTACTCTCTTGCACTCTGGGACGGAATGGCGGGTTTCACCGTCGCAGCGAACGTGTTAAGAGGATACCGGATACCGACATTGTCGAGTTTTCGGATTTCCCGATGAATTTTCGAGATGTCGGGATTCTACTATAAGTAACGCCGATTCTGTATGGCTCATAGAATCGGCGTTACTTGTTAGATTTTTGATATCTCAAAAATTCATCGAGAAATCCGACAACTCGACCATGTCGGTAACTGTACAATATTGATAGGACTCCGACATCCCCTTAAATCCATTTGATTATTATCATCATCATTATTGAGCTTAAATGACCCCGTGGAAACTGGGGGAAGAAAAGTCCGAGGAAAAATCTGAAAAAATTCGTCCTAAGTAAATCGCATTTTGTTAACCTAATGCCGTTGTTAAAAATGTTTGCTCATCCTCCAATTCTTTATAAATAAACATTCGAGTTATACCACCTAGTATTGCCCATTTCGCCGCATAGAAAGCCGATACGAGGACAAAAACATTTGCTCATCGTTGCTTTTACCTCACTTGCATTTGCTCAGCCCTCAGAATTGGATGAATCATCATCAATTTTTAATAAACAATCAAAAACACTTTTTCCAACTCCAAGTATTGTACAATGCGCAGTGTGCATATGTCGAACGGCGCGCATGCGCACTGCGCATTGTACAATACTTGAAGTTGGAAAAAGTGTTTTTGATTGTTCATTAAAAATTGATGATGATTTATCCAATTCTGAGGGCTGAGAAAATACAAGTGAGGTAAAAGCAACGACAAGCAAATGTTTTTGTCCTCGTATCGGCTTTCTATGCGGAGTAATGGGCAATGCTAGGTGGTATAACTCGAATGTTTATTTATAAAAAATTAGAGGGTGAGCAAACATTTTTGACAACGGCATTAGGTTGACAAAATGCGATTTACTGAGGACGAATTTTTTCAGAATTTTCCTCGGACTTTTTTTCCCCCAGTTTCCACGGGGTCCTTAAATGCTCAGATTCAAAATATCTCTATATATACTCAAAAGTCTACTGCCGTGGTTACCACCGCGGATTCTTGTGATGTTCGGGTAAGGCATAGAAATGGCCGCCAGGAAGGTCACAGAGTACTTGCTATTTGGATGGATGCCACTGAGATGGCTTTAGCGGATAGGTTTGAGCCTCTGTGCTTGAAGAGATCGAGAGGGATCGAACCACTGGTGCAGTGTTGTTCTTGAAATCGTAGATTGGTTTTTCGACTTCCTGTAGTGTAGGCGCAGGGTGTGCTGAGGTCGGTTCTGATGCATCGGTATGCCCAAGTAAAGAAGATTTATAAGGACGTTATAAACTCATTATAAAGTGACTTTATAGAGAGTTTATAATTCGTGAACTTATAAAAATTTTATAAAAAATCGTATAAGGTCGTATCAAGTCTCACTCACTTGAATAGCCGCAACAGGACCCCAGAGCGCACCCGGCATATTTATCGCGACGCCCGATGACCTGGGGCTGAGAAATTCGCAACGACGGCCGTTATGACTCGTCGATTCGCTGCGACCAACGATGACGATGATGATATCACGAGCACTCTTGTGTGCTTGTGATTCCAATCAGCACAGAATTTCAGAACTATGCTCACTAACCTGGAAAAGAAAATGAGAAAAACCACAAAGTATACTCATGTTTTCTTCACCCGTAGCGAATTCTTTCAGCGGTCATAAGCAAATCATGAGATTTGCGAGGAGCACAAAATTTGTGAATGAAAAAACAACAGTATCTTTAAGGTTATCTACATTGAAGTCGGCGAGCCATCAATGGAACAATCATTATAGCTACGAGAAACTACGGTACTTATCTGAATTTTTTCAAGCTACTTCTCTTGGAATTGTTGCGCCGGCTTCCATCTCATCTTTTCCAAGATTTTGTGCGAAAGAAAGACTGCAAAGGGAGGCTCTAGTGTTGTGATGCAAATTTTTGACAAAGTTCAACTGACTGAAACTATCACTCGTCTGCACTTCTGCATATGCCTCATTAAACGCGTGCCAAGTTCAGTCAGTTGAACTTTGTCAAAAATTTGCATCACAACACTAGAGCCTCCCTTTGCAGTCTTTCTTTCGCACAAAATCTTGGAAAAGATGAGATGGAAGCCGGCGCAACAATTCCAAGAGAAGTAGCTTGAAAAAATTCAGATAAGTACCGTAGTTTCTCGTAGCTATAATGATTGTTCCATTGATGGCTCGCCGACTTCAATGTAGATAACCTTAAAGATACTGTTGTTTTTTCATTAACAAATCTTGTGCTCCTCGCAAATCTCATGATTTGCTTATGACCGCTGAAAGAATTCGCTACGGGTGAAGAAAACATGAGTACTTTGTGGTTTTTCTCATTTTCTTTTCCAGGTTAGTGAGCATAGTTCTGAAATTCTGTGCTGATTGGAATCACGATCACACGCAAGAGTGCTCGTGATATCGTCATCGTCATCGTTGGTCGCAGCGAATCGACGAGTCATAACGGCCGTCGTTGCGAATTTCTCAGTCCCAGGTCATCGGGCGTCGCGATAAATATGCCGGGTGCGCTCTGGGGTCCTGTTGCGGCTATTCAAGTGAGTGAGACTTGATACGACCTTATACGATTTTTTATAAAATTTTTATAAGTTCACGAATTATAAACTCTTTATAAAGTCACTTTATAATGAGTTTAGAACGTCCTTATAAATCTTTTTCACTTGGGTGTCTGTTTCACTCGTTCCATTGTAAAGTAGCGTGTCGAAACTCTTTTACCAGTGGTATAGTACGTCTTTATGGTTCGTCAGAGTGTTGACTTATAGTTATTCTTGAAAATGTATATGTTAGTATGTTAAGGATTCATTATTGACTTCAGTTCCTCTTACGCCTTTCTAGTATAATTCTGTTTGAAGTCCCTCTCGATATTCACTAATTTTGCGACTTGGTGTTCTTTTTTTTCGACCTGACAAGTCAAATTATTCTTTCCGAATTTGTTTTGTAGGTGTCGCAATTCTAAGCTCTCTGGTGACAAGCAAGCATGTCTTTGCAAGCCCTGTTGAAATCCAGTTTGTCTTTCAATAACCTGCCCTCAGGGCCTAAAGCTGGAGTCAACAATTTCGATGATTGCTGATTTGAGAAGCGATCATTATCTCATAATCTCGTTGGCTTGCTGCGGCGGAGGGGGAGAGGGGAGGGATTCGTTACGTCACTCAGGTGGGTAAGGAAGGTCATTGTTGTATGCCCTGCTTCAGGTTTGTCTCTGTGGGGTTGAGGATTGTTCCTTTGAGTCAGATGTTATGTCTGTACAAGGAAAAAAACCAAAGTCACGATCGGATGTTCTTCTTAAGATAGGGAAACACGTGTTCTGGGGTATTTACGATGCCCAACCGTTTCTGAAATAAAAGGAGGGGGGGCTTACTTTTCGGACACTGTATATATTTAGTCCGCAAATTGCATTAGATTCAAACAGAGACTTCAATCTTGGGTTTGCGGTTACAAGGTGGTGGTTTGAGTAACAGTCTGCGATTTTAAATGCTGCTTTAGAACACTTTGTGCTCAAAACCGCGTCTACCAAGATAGCAGATAACAAGTGGTGCGTGTGCTTCCAGTGAATGGGTGAAAATGGAGTTGGTTAACATATTTGAAATTAATTTTGTTCTTCAAATTCGTCATCATTTCTTTCTGGAGATCTTCTTTCGGGATAATACAAAATAGCATTGTATAATTTGAATGATTATTTATTTGTGTTGAATTGAAATAATTAAAAGTCCAGCAAAAATTTGTCCGTCAGCATCTCGCGTCTCGGGGTGCCTACCGGGAGGGGGTGAAGGGTGATGAGTGGCCGTATGGGCCATGGTTGGGTCATGGGTGGGTTGGCGATTGAGTGGGGGTTAGTGGTCAGGTGGGTGGGTTGGTAGATGGATGGATGTACTTGAACTTTAATGATTTCAGTGGAAATCAACAAAGTTCAAGTGACACGTTAATTGTAATTTCAGTGAAAATCACTCAAGTTTCAGTGAAACTTTCACTGAAATCTCAGTGAAAATTACTAAAGTTTCAGTGAAACTTACACTGAAATTTCAATGAAAATCACTACATTTTTAGTGAAATTTCCACTGAAATTTCAGTGAAAATCACTACATTTTTAGTGAAACTTCCTCTGAAATCTCAGTGAAAATGGCTAGAATTCCAGTGAAACTTTCACTGAGATTTCGGTGGGAATTGCTAGAGTTTCAGTGAAGCTTACACTGAAATTTCAATGGAAATCGCTAAAGTTTTAGTGAAAATTACTCAAGTTGCCGTCATCTATTAGATTCTAATAGTTGTCCATTTCAGTATAATTGCATCACTGGATGTGAATAACTACTTCGAAATTAGTGTATTGACTGAGTCAAACGAGATGGGTAATAAGGGTATACATGTGTTATTTATTAGTGAAGAGAGAAATATCCTTAGTGATTATTTTTGTATCCAGATACAGATCATAAGTGGGGCAGGATTCATAAGTCAAATAATCGTAGATTTCGCAATATCCTTCCAACAAATTGAATTAATTAAGCGCCTGTCCAATTTTATCCGTCCGGATGCCTCGTATCGTGGTGGCGCCGGAGGTGGGTCGGTGGGTTAGTGGGTGGGCGGATCGGTGGGTCGGCATGTCCGGTGAATTGGTGGGTCCAGAGGGTCCGTGTTGGTGTTGCTGGTGATGGCTTTTGACTTTCCCGTAAGCATTTGGCTACTTAGTTGATTAAATGGTCCGATCAGTTGTTCTAAGATCCAATCAGTCAAAACTTTCTTTTGGATGGATGGGCTGTGGCTGGGTCTGTGGCTGAGCTGATGCTGGGACTAAGGCTAGAGCTGAGGCTGAAGCTGGGGCTGGGGCTGACGCTGGGCTGGGGTCGAGGCTGGGTCTGGGGCTACGGGTGGGGCTGAGGCTGGGTTTGTGGCTGAGCTGATGCTGTGGCTAAGTCTGAGGCTGGGGCTGGGATTGGGGCTGGGGCCGTGGATGGGGCGTGGCTGAGGCAAGGGCTGGGATAGGGTCTGAGGCCGTCGCTGGGACTGACTAACTGGGCGAAATTTACAGATACTTACTGGAGATTCAGGAACCTCACCATGCGCAACATTACACCAACTCAATAGTTCTCAATCACAGTTACTAGGTTGCATCAAGGAAGTTGTTTTCTTCCGAATTCACTGTATTACGAAATCTTCATGTTACATTGTTGAGCTACAGAAGCATTTCAGGGGCTCATACCATATCAGAAACACTTCCAAGCCGGACAAGCGTTCGCGAGGTAGGCAATAACGCTAGTATCTATTAAAGTGAGATATAATCATTTATTTCAGCAACAACGATTCTGGGAAATTTGGATCTCACCGTTCAGCCTTGCGATGATTTCTACCAATTTGCCTGTGGAAACTACAAAAAAGGCTTGGAATTGCCCGGAGATTCGCCATATTACACACCGATTTACAATTATTCGAATGAAGCACGGAGGAAGTTACGCATTGGAGTAGAAGAACCAATTACAGAAGAAGATCCCGAGGCGTTTGAGAAACTGCAAAAGTTTTACAATGTTTGCATGAATGAAAGTAAGAAGTACTTTTTTTTAATACACTTATTAAATTTTTGAAATTCTCAAAGATCAACGAAACATATTGATTTGTTCGAAAATTCTGAACCACACAGGGTGATGATTCCAAATTTGAATGAACACAAGGGTTGTCAACCTTCACAATTTGTTGAAAGGCGCTGATGGAAACAGTTTTAAAGTTTCGAATCCACAAGTATAGATGGATGAGAGTTCAAATGGAGGGTAAATTTCTATCACCTTCGCCTTCAATTTTGGGAACGCAAAATTCAAAATCATCAATATTGAGAATAAAATCACCCGTGTAATGAATAGTCTTAACTGCTACAATTAAGAAGGGGGAAAATGAATAAAGTAGGTCTGAGTGAATTTTTTAAGATTGTATACTATATGGAACACACAATCTCGAGACATCCTAACAACCACCCGATATTTCCATTAGCGTGAACTATCAAAAAGTTCATTATTTGTGGAAAACGTAGGTTTTTATAATTATCGCAAACTTTGAGGAAGAGGTTCAGCCAGGGTCAACGATGGATTTTAGTTATTTCGATTTTGCAAGCTGAAAATTGATTTTCTAACAAAATTTCAATTCAATAACGCAAAACTTGTCTTAGAATAACGGTAATTTCAATTCATGATTAAGCCTTATCGAGCAAAATTGCAACAAGTAATGCACGCGTAGTGAATAGCAAATTCCAATTATGGTGAGATTCATGGTTTTGATGGGCTAAACTTTTTTATATAACCCTAGAACTCCGGCAAAGGTTGTGGTTATTGCTTGGGAACAGAATCCAGTCGTTCAGGGAGAATACAAGGATGTAAAAATAGGTTTTACTCCCGTGTGTCAAACTATACTCTGCAATAAACTTGGTAAAATTCGACAAACTATGCGCAAAGTACACTTTTGTATCGAAAATATATTTATTTAGTTCCTTGTGAACTAGCTAGGATACGAAAGTCTAGGAATTGAGTAGAATGGAACTTTCTGCAGTGATAGGAATGGAAGCTTCATTTTCTGTTCAATCGAGTGTAAGAAGGAAAATTTTAACATTTGATTAATATGTACTTTCTTTAAATGATAGGTCACATAAATGAGAACAGTGAAAATGAGTTCTTACAAATTTTGTATGATCTTGGTGGTTGGCCTGTCCTTGTTGGAGAATCGTGGGATGGCTCTAATTTCGATTGGAAGAGATTCATTTTGGAGATCGATTCGATGGGTTTCAAAATTAATCAGTTTCTCTCTATGTACGTCAACATTGATGCTAAGAATACCAGCGGCACATTGATCGAGGTAAGCTTATACGTATAGCATTTTGTGAAGTAACACGGTGATAAGATATTCTTCCTCAGTGACACAGATTCTTCGATCTATCTTAACGATACGATCAATATTTCTCATATTTACAGATGAGTGCTCCGAGTTTCGGAATCGATCAAGGGTACTTATTAAAATCTCCATCTGGAAACACAAGCAACAAGATTGAGAATGCATACTTCAAGTATATGGTAGGCGTAGCCAAATTATTGGGAGCCAATAGTCCAGACATCGAGGGAGAGTTGAAAGATTCTCTTGAATTTGAGAAAAATTTAGCTAACGTGAGTCAAATATTGTGCACATTTTCAAGGCTGATATACTTTAATAGTATGTTTTGCACTAAGTTCATGAGGTTGTAGCTCGCTTCTGAGCGATTGGTTTTCGGCCCGAGCCGCAGGCGAGGGTCGAAATAATCGCTCGGAAGCGGGGAACCTCAAGAAAGAGGTGCAAATACTATTTTATGCAATTTTACGAGCACCCAAACATCGGAGAATTGCATAAAAGAATTTTCGATACACTGTGCGTAAAAGTGCACTTTGCGCACAGTTTGTCGACTTTTACTCACAGTTCATCGAAAAGTACAGTTAGATACACGGGCGTCAGATTCGTGATGATTCCGACCCTCGCCTACGTCTCGGGACGGAAACTCATCACTCGGACGCGAATAAAACGTTTTACGGCCTTGTATCGAAATGTACTATTATTTATTCAAAATAAATAATATGAAAAATATTTTCAAAACAGATTTCATTGCTGATGAGGGTAGAACGTGATCTGTACAAAAGATACAATCCTACAACTGTTGCGGAGATGGATGAAAAACATTCATATGTTCAGTGGTCTGAATTTCTTCAAAGACTGATGTCACCAACAGTTCAGTTGTCACCTTCTAACAAAATTAATCTCCATGATGAGAATTACTTTACAAAATTTCCTGAAGTATTGGCGAAATTTTCAAAACGGACAATAGCTAATTACGCGTTTTGGCGTTTGGTACAAGATTCTGTTCCGTATCTCAGTACACGTCTGAATTATTTGGCCACAAAACTGACTTCAGAGCTGTACGGGATCTCAACAATTTCTTCAAGATGGAAAACGTGTATTTCCGCCATGAAAAGAGGTTTACCCATTGCTTCGGGCGCATTATATGTTAGACGGAATTTTGATCCACGTAGCAAAAATGACGCTAAAGACTTATTTCACAGAGTAAAAGAAGCATTTAAGGAGTCTCTGGAACAAGTAAGTTATTTAAAATGTAACTTTCGTATTTAGATCTAGCAATTAGTGAATGTAAAATATTGCTCAGTTTCAAAGGTTCAACAGACACTATGGGAAATGAAAATCTTAATAAAATCCCGTGAAAAAATGGTTGGTGCATGATAATGCATGAACCGCGTACAGTTAATGGTGGTATGTAGTCATGCACGATCATGCACCATATAATGTTGCAAATTATACTTGGGATTATTAGGTGCGATTTTCAGTGTATAGAGAAAGCTCTTAAATTGGAAATTGTGAACACGTGAGAGGGGAAAATCGACCATCTTTCACTTTCTTCGCTATTCGGTTCCAATATTTTATGAGTCAATCAAAAACTGCGATGATAAAAAAGGCTCGGCCATTTGAGGGCTCAAATTATGTCGAAGAATTGAGCGGTATTTTAGAGAACCCAAAATTATTGTGCGATGCGTTTCTGTGCACTTCCTGAAGAACCGATTCCTGACAAGAATTAAAATCGCAGTTTGGGCCGTTTTTGGAAATAGTGAAAAAGGGTAGTTTATCCGTCGTAATTCCTCTGTAACTCGAAAGGAACACATTTTATCGAAAAATGGAGTAACTTCTTGTAGATTTTTGAGAAATCTACGGTGGAAATTTCAAAAATTCCAAAAATTGAACAAAAAAGGTTCGGTGATTTTTTCTTGTAAAACGCAGCCCGTTTGCATTATTTGAGGATGCATTTTACGAGAAAAGTTTTCGATGAATCTTTTTTGTTTGTTTTTTTGGAGGCCCACAAAAAAAACTCTGTAAACATTTTTCGGAAATATTTGACACAATTCCAACGTAGTGCAGAAAGGAAAAAGATATCAGATTTTTTCCCAACTTTTCTGGTGATGGTTTTGTTCAGCTTGCTCCATATATGATATTATATATATATATATATGATATTATAATTCCCGATGAGTGTTTTACTCATTGTACTCAAGAGTTCTATGATCATGGCCGCAGTAATATTGAACAGTTTGAAGCTCTGATTTGATATTTTAAACCCTACAGTAGAATTTAGAGTAGCAAATATTGTTTCAAATTTCCCGCGAGCGTACAATTACTTTCAAAAAAGACGGAAAAATCTTGCACATTACCTATCTGAAATTTTCACGTAACAAATGAAAGACGATGATGCTCAAAGAGAGATCACTTGTGTTCTTTAATGACAGAAGATATCGTGGATTCCTCAGTTGAATTTTAAATAATTTCGACTTTTGGTCGTGGAAATCATCCTTCACGGAAAAAATTGAGGCCAAAGCTTGCCTGCATGAAAATAAGATTACTTCGTTCATCTTATTCTTGAAATGATAGAAAACCAGCACTCAAGTACTGGCTTGTTATATCTCGACGAATATTCATTTAACTCTGAACTTCCCATGAAGGCTGATTGGATGGATAGTGAAACGAGGATGGCTGCAATGACGAAGCTTGATAATATGACGTCTGTGATTGCGTATCCTGATGAATATCTCGATGATGGAAAATTGGATGCATTCTATGGAAAAATAAGAATAGATCCCAGTAGTTACCTGAGAACATCGCTATCACTCAACTTTGCTGAAAGGAGAAGATGGTACGAATACCTGACAAAAGAGGTCGATAATACTGATTGGACTAAATTATATGACACTGCTGCGGATATTAATGGCTACATGGATTTGAATGGCAACGCCATAGGTATCTTCCGTTTGTAATTCAGAACTCCATGTTGAACAAAGAAATTGAATAAGTCAATAAAAATCCTTATTGCAAATTCAGATATCAAGGCAGGAATTTTACAAGGCATGATGTTCAACACTGAATATCCAAAGTACATAAATTACGGTGGCATAGGTGTAATTATGGGTCATGAAATTTCACATGGATTTGACGATCAAGGAAAGATGAAGGATGAACATGGAAATTTAAGAAATTGGTGGAAAACAGATACGGAAGAAAAATTTCAGGATAAGGCTCACTGTGTAATTGATCAGTACAGTAATTACTCGGTAACGATCGACGGCACCTTGATACACGTAAGAAATTTTACATTCTGGTATAAGTAGATGTAGATTTTTGATTCTTATCCTAATCACATAAAAATGTGAGAACTTGAGAATCCTTTACGCTAAAGTTGTGGCAAAAGTCACATTTATGAGAAAATAGCCATACGCTACGACATTACAAAAAAGTTGGCATTCCTATTATACTTAGAAAATCACTAGCTTTGATGCCGGTTTGACAATTCCTTTATGCTTTCCTTGGCGAGAGGGTCTGATCGATTTGTGAGTATTTCCGGGAAAACCAAGGCGAAAACTTTGAAATAATGTGTGCCACCTTGTACGAACCCTTTGAACGCGGGGGGGGGGGGGGGGGTGGAGTTGTCGTACACGTTATTATCGATGTATTCTGTGATGTTCTTCTAAGCACAATTGTTAGTTTTCAATCTGGGTCATTGTGAAAAATCATCAAGGGTCCAAATTCCACGCAGGGCCGGGCTCTGTGGTTTTTTCTTATTTCAGCTTTTATGTGAAGTTTTGCGTGAGATTTGTTCAGGATTCGGGTGGGAAAATACATCAAATTCAATAGTATTGAGCATGAAATTTCACAGCTGCAAGGATCAAAAGACCACTCATTATGTGTACGTTGAGCAATTACATTTTGTGGCGTAACTCTGACTGAAATTTTACTTGCTACGTTTTTTTCGATAAAAGTAAATGTGCGTCATTTCAGGCCTTTCGGCGCTAATTTATCTCCAAGTTCATCGCCAAGCAAAAATTTTCCACGAACCACAGTATCAAAAACAAATTGATTTACACTTCGGGGAGTACTTTCGTGCAAAAATCTATAGTTTTGTTCAATTTTTTGGTCAGGTCCGTGTGATACCGATACGACTTTGAAGTATCGCAAGACTACAGACGCTTTAGTCCGCTTTTCTCAAAGTATTTGGTGTCCAAATCGAGACCCCTAAAACCGTAAGACTGTAGCACCAACCGTTTGGCCGTGAGATCAATTTCAGTGGCAAAATGTTCACGGTTCCGTGTCATGCTACCGCGTAATCCGTGTTATTCTCAAGGTATCAATGGCTGTTGATTTTTATGTTCATGAGTCAATTAATTGACACTCTGTGTATTTTAAACAGTTGAAAAGAAATTTGGAATCGTCGGCGGTAAGATCTATAGGTTTTGCACATTTACGATCCACAAATTTCAAAAATTCCGCTCAACTACTCATGTATGTAAGCAAGTTGTAGTTCAAGTTTAACTATATATATGTGACTTCTATTTTGCTACTTGTACTAGGAAAGAGTTGAAAAAATTTCAAATTTTGGTAGTATCTCGCACCGCATCGTGATCGCACAGGCTTTCAAATTTGAAAGTAGAACCAAAAAGTTGGTCTCTGGAACATTTAAACAATTGGTTTTATTTCCATCTTATTGCTAGGAAACAGTGCTAAACTTGAGATTTATTTGAGAAACTGACTCTTCACAAATCGAATGACTAAGTACTTACTATCTTTACAAGTATTATCCTATTTATTTGATCGCAAAAAGATCATGAACACGCGCACAAGTTCGAATCCATGAGATGCACCTATAAAATGAAAGCACCCAGTAAATGTATACCAAAAATTTCAGTTGAATGGTCAGCAGACGTTAGGTGAAAATATAGCAGATATTGGTGGAGTGAAAAGTGCATACCTCGCTTATAAAAATTGGCAACGTGAATTCGGCGATGAACCTCGATTACCCGGACTCGACAATTTTACATCAGAGCAGATGTTTTGGATATCATTTGCAAACACTTGGTGTGTTAAGTATAGACCAGAATATTTGAAGGATACCATCGAAACAGATCCGCACACTTATGAACCCTATAGAGTCATTGGTGTTGCGTCGAACAGGCCTGAGTTTTCAAGAGATTTCAATTGTCCAGATCATTCTCCAATGAATCCGGATAAGAAATGTAATGTTTGGTAAGATATAGTGTGTATGGATATGAACTATTAATGAACAAAATGGTCTTCAAAATTTAATCACAATAATCAGTTGTGGTTTCAAGATCATGTTCCAGTTCTGAATGCTCACCAAGTGAACCAAATAAAAAATATAATTTATTAAAATGACATAAGGATTTGTTGATTACTATGAAACCTTTATTGATACAAGAATTTATAAAACAATCGTAGCACCCAATACACATATGCTCGTAAATATTTGTAGCAAAAGAAAATATTTTAAAATACTCGATTCAGTATACAGCTGGGCTGATTTTACAACATTCAAGAGCTGGTCATATTTGCAGAGGCACATTTATACACTTTCGCAATTTTTTTTTTTTTTTAACGAAATTGCGATGTGAACATTTTTTTCAAATGTTAGTAGTTTGCTGAAAATACTTTTAATAATTGTCCAAAAAATTTAATTGCAAAATTAGGTGGCAGTTATTAGCTCAATTTATTTTGATTATTCGCATTCATTATTCTTTTCCTTTCCGGGAATCGATGAATCTTTTAGTTTGTAATACACTACGACTTTGTAATACACTACGATAGAATGTGTTGTTGAATTGTCTATGATTGAATACTGGGATTTTAGGATACAAATCTATCATGTCGTCAGTTCATGAGAATATTCTAAGCTATCTGTCGACCGAATAGATCGGAATGAGTAATGAAACAACATTTATTAGAATTCCACTAGTATTGAATAATTCTTTTTTAAAGAATCATATTCAAGAGAATTACTTGTTGAATCACGTGAAACATCTGCATCAGACGATGATGGATGCAATATCTTTTTTGGAAATGAGTGAATGTCAGCATCTTCTATTTGTTTCACACGTGTTCATATTGTATATTTAAATGAGGTCTATTCAAGAAATACAAATCTAAACTCTGGATTTTCCACCATTACTGCTTAGTATTCATTAATTTAATTCTTGCAAGGATGTTCTAATTGTGGTTAGGTATTTCCGACTACGTCAATCTTGATAGCTGCATTTAACGTAAAAGTCTCCAGATTTGAGTGTGAAGTTTGTCAGAAATTGTTGTGAATTAAATTTGATCATTGAATAAAAAAATGCAGTACTTTATATTATGCTGTTTCTTATCAAACATACGCAAACCACACG
The DNA here is from genome assembly GCA_029851415.1 of Eretmocerus hayati. Taxonomy (NCBI): domain Eukaryota; kingdom Metazoa; phylum Arthropoda; class Insecta; order Hymenoptera; family Aphelinidae; genus Eretmocerus; species Eretmocerus hayati. Next base: position 97,873,619 of record CM056744.1, read on the forward strand.
TTAATTCGTCGATTTTTTTCCTGATCACAATTGACGACATGAAAAAATGATTCAATTAATAGTGACTAGAAATAGTACAACAAGGAAGTATACAACTCAAAGGTATTACTTCCGAGTAATTTTCTACAATTTTCAACATAAAATCTAGCAATATTATAGGTAGTAACGACTGAAAACTATCAATCCAGTAATATAAATACAAAACATTCATATAACATTGAAGCCTTAAATGGCAATATGCGTATTCACTTCAACTTCTACCTTCAGTTGTATTTATACAAATTATGCGCTTTACCATAACGGTGAATGATAAAATTTGAGATCGAGATGTCCAGCTTGCTGATTGCCGGAATCAACTTCTTCAGAGCAAACTGACAAATTAACATTTTGAGGTGAAATATTTTCTCCGACGTGATCCCCATTTGCTCGAATTTTTTCCATTTCAGCCAGCTCATTTTCGTACGATGATTGAAATTCTTGTGTTTCACAAACGTCAGAGACTTCTTCTGTCTGCTCATTCTCAAAAGAAAGATTTTCAACCTTTGGTTCGTCATCAAGACTAGCTTTTTCCATGCTGCTCAATATATCTTCGCTACTTCGTTGTTTCTTCTCATCTAATACGAAGATGTTTAGACTAGGTTGACGATCTTTCGACCTCATGCGAGCCGAGAGACTCCTTGATCTGTGAAATTGGTAAAAAAATATAATCCGTTTACACCCTTATCATAATTATCTTCTTTATTCGAAGTAAATGTACAGATTCTTTTCTCACGACTGTTTCGTCCGTTTTGTGAAAGATTAAAGGTTGTCTTGGATGATTCGTGATTCTGTGTTTCACGTTCTTTGATAGTGACGTTGAGATGAATATAACTCCATAAACAGAAAATTTACATGGATATCTAGAAGAATTTTGTGAAGAAAAAAGTTGTAAAGAGTAATGGAGTAGATTCCATCCTTATTGACGAGCCCGTGTCTCTTCTGACAAATGAATAAAACCAAGGATGATTTTCCTAGGACACCATCACAATCATGCAGACATATAGCGTATAATTCAATATGGAAAAGGATAAACGTCGTTTTAGGATAGGAGTAACAGGTAAAATAAATGATAAAAAGTCAAATAAAATTATTCAACATGATATTTTAATGAATAAAATCATCTTTCTTCCATATACAACATGAAAATATATGAATCTAAATGAATAAATTAGCAAATGAATGACTTGTTTGATACTTAAATTACAAGGATAAACATCCCCTTGAGAATACTGATGATAGTAGACAAAATGAAGCGTGCAGTATACATACATGCCAATGTGGGATGGTTTATTGTCATGATCGATTTTCTAGTCAATCTAGATCAGCTCTTTGAAGATGGTAAGTGCGTGATATAATGCTTGGTTTGAGATTCAATTTGATTTGCTATTGAATTCTCATACTACATTCAAGAATTTTTCATAAATCAAGCACCATATTGAGATCCATTCTGAACACTGAGTACGTAATACTAATCAACTACACAAGTGACTTTTTTTCGTAGTGCGGACAATAGACAAGATCCTATCAAAATCGAATTCTGAGAAATTCTTTTCTGAGAATAGCACACAAATAAGACAGTCATGGATATTTCACGTTTTTGTCTGTATAATGATATCCCAGGTTTGGTCACTTTGATAATCGCATTGATTGATAACTAGTATGATCATAATTTATGCTACAGGATCATTATTCAGTTATCAATCAACTAATTAATGAATGGATCAAATAATAACGATTCATCATATCCTACATCATGATTGTTTTTTTTTCTTTTCCATGTCATTCCATATGTTTGTTAGAAGTATGAAGTGGCTGTCCATGATCACATAATACACATGAGCTAATTGAATTGAAAATAAACACCAACAAATTGCGTCAAGTGTTTCGATTCACTATTCAGATACTGTTCAAAAGCTTTTTCAGTAAACTACAAAATTTGATTTTCTCCGTTAATCTCAATTATGATAAAAAGATATCTCAAATACTTCATTTTAAGTTGATATCACATAATATTCACTGGGAAATCAGTTTATTTGAAGAAAACCAAAGCACAATGTAAAAATTGAATTGTTCATCAACCAAATGGAAATGAAGAAAAATCTTGTCAAGCACAGTGTGAAAATGTTATAAAAGATTCTCTTTGTTGATTTGCTAGCAATCTAAAAACGAGAGCATGCAGAATACTTCTTCGACTCCACATGAGTATTTGATTTCTTATTATTGACTTTGAATCAGTAAACAGTCTTTTCATCAAGCGGAAGGACATTGCGCATGAATTATGTTTAGAGTAAGGTGATGTCCAATTCATGATACACCATTAGCTGATATTTCGAGGACCTATACATCAATACCATATCCTCCTAACAGCATATAAATGACTCATAATGGAATAATAATTTACACATGAATTAAAAACAGAATCAGTCATGAGTCTGAGTCAATCGGTGGTTTAAAATTTTTGGACTCCTCAGCTCTTTCAAATCTTGAAAAAAAAATTGCAAATTCTTCTTATATCCCCAAAGAGGAGGAAATTAAAAAATGTTCAGGTCTACACCAGAAATATGGAGAAGCAGAAAACTTCATGACAAAAATTGATGTGACTGTGCAGAAGTTTGATTTCAGATAATGAAAGGCTGACATTTTCTGCTATCTTGAGAAGTTTCAATTCAATCCTAGAGTGTTTGCCAAGTAAAATCTTCATTGCAACTGGTAAAATGCATAGTTACTTATTATCTCGACATCGCGCAATTATGAAAATGATATCGATTTGTATTTTATCGGAAATCCATCACCAAGTACAGATGTACTCATTGAATTGTGCGGGAGGAGCTGTTTCACAGTAAATGTCATCCTGATAGATAAAGATGTGCAGGATATGATGACGAAAATGGGCTGCTGCCGTGGAATAAATTGAAAAAATTCTATCGCTAAGTAACAGGATCACATTCGATCACACCTACAAAAGTAATAATGATAGTACAGTGTGGTAATTGAATAGAATATAATGAAAACGTGTGTTGAAATAAAATTTTTTTGAAACTATGCAGAAATTGCGAGTAGACATGCTGGTCCCGAAAAGTTTTAATGGAAATATTTCGCATTCAACAACTTCAACATTTTTTCGTTACCTAAAGTTCAAGTAATTTTGATGAAGAGAAAGATTTGTTGAAGGGAGTTCAGTTATAAAATTTCACTATTGCTAAGATGGAATTCATCGATTTCAAAAACAATTTTGGAATATTTAAAGGAGCAAAAAATCCATGAAGAGTGCGATTGATAATTAATGGATGAGAATGGAATTGTATCGCCGAATATCTAATTCAAATTCATTTCATTTTGTCTTTAAATCACTTGAGGTTTAAAAAGTTGAGAACGCTCCAAATAAGAACCGCAATCACGTGTGATACGTAGATTCGTACAATATTCATATATGATCGCAAAAGGGCTACAAACACAGAGAAATTAAAAATGGTCGAATTCTTTTGAGTGACGAGCGTTCAGAAAAGAAGAAAAAATGACGATAAAAAGTAGAGCAAGTGTTTGTGCACAGTGAGTGTATGGTCAAATTTTACGAGGACGGGCAGTATTCAATCAATGACAGATTCACGAATAGAATATTTTAAGAAAATACGTACCTTATGTGTTCCGTCGGCTGCTCAACTCCTGAGTGTATTATCTAGAACAAATGTGACATGGGTTCCTTCAATTTGTAAATCGATTGAACACACAAACGATTTTATGCCAGGGCAATTGAATTAGAAACCAGATATTGATGTGCAAAGGATAAACTGTTCATCATCACTCAAAGTTCGGATTCGCACGGATAAGTTATTGACCAGGATCGCAACACGTGGATTAAACCATCAATACGGAGGCTCGAGAGTGAAAAATATCACTCGACAATTCCCTAATCTAGCCAAAATTGAAGGAGCGTTGGAACAGCTATCATCGATTCCCGGAATACCTTTTAGAGGAATGAATAACATTTGGGAACGAAAATGTCACGATGTATTACATTTTTATAGCTACACAATATATTACTCTGGAAAAATCTTACTAAAGAAGAAAGAAAGAAAAATCACAATACAAATATAAGAATGCCTCAAGAATTTGGTTGACCGTCCTTGAAAAGATTTTGGGATTGGGGCCATCAAGCACGATTATTCGGCCGTTCAGCGGTCGAAATTGAGATGCCAAACAGCGAGTGTCAATAAGTATATTTGAGTATTTGTTCTCAACTTCATCATTGGAATCCAAACTCCATACAAAATCAGACACCGACCTGGCCAGGGACGGAATCTCTCGCAGATTTTTTCACGCCGGTTTCGGGAATCCTTCTTCTCACAGACACAACCTGGTTAAATGCGGAAAAAATGGTTTGGGATGGATACAGAGTCAGGTCAGGAATGCAATATGTGGATTGGAAATTAGTAAAGCACTAATGGAATGTGAAAAATCAACTCATTCTCATCAAGACTTTCAAATTCATAAAAGTGCTGGTACTTGGGTGTGAAATCAAATGAATCAGATTAATCCATTCTCTCTGTTCACAACGCCGACAACTGTATGTGGGTATGGAATGGAATTAATTTCATGCTTTTGGTTACTCACGGTGGCCATTGAGCATGGTGGACGTGACGCGGCATATCTTCCGTAAGCGCTCCTTGTTACTGATACTCCGTTAGTGCTAATTTGAGTTAGCCATAGCAACAATGAAGAGGTAATTTGAATTACTCAATGTGATTGGGATTATTGTGATGAATTACAAATGAAATAACTACTACATAAGAATTAATGATGACTGATGAATAAAAAGGTGAAACCATCAAAATAAGATTAAAAAATAAAGGAAAGAGTCTCGATCACTTCTCATAGAGACTATTAAATCAAGTTGATTAATTGAAAATTTAGGTAATAAGTAGCAATACGCCTCTCCAAAAACAATTTTAGGTTTCAATAAAGAGCATACATCTAAAGACAATTTGTGATGAAACGTTATAAATAATGAACGAGATCTTACTTGTTTCCCCTGACGTTATGACCTTCAACATTGTTATTGGAATGGATTTTGTATTCACTAGTCAGTCTGCTTGGAGGCCTGCTCGGCGATAATGAACCGGGAGTCTTGTATGGGTCATCATCTGGAGTTTCTGAAGGAGATGATAGAGTCATATTCAGTAGGATCGTGTAATTTGCCTCAAACATGAACAAGTTAATCGATTTGGACCCACTTACCATCATCAAAGAAGCCCTTGAAAACTACGAATTTATTATTCTGAGGTACTACTGAAGTCAGCTTATAATGCTTCATTAAAAAGGCTAAGAATTTATCTGATGGCCTATCAATTGCTAGCTTGATCGGTTTCAAGTTTTCTTCCTGTAAGAAAATAATATTATGCATAGACTGACGATGAAAGAACTGATAAAGCTTCGTGTGTGTTTTTTAAATGCCCTGAACACATTCATGTGAGTTCAATACTATTTCCATAGTGAGTATAGTGAAAATCTCAGTTTTTCTTCTGAATTCATTCTCATAGAAGTGAAATGGTTAGAGGTAAATGTATTCAAAACAAGTAGAGCTGAAAGGGGGTATGACGTTCCATCAATTGCTTTTCATGGTGCCATAACTATTTTCCATAAAAAGATACTCACAGTAAGCATATGTTGATAGAGTTCATTTCCGAGGCCCATGCGTTGCCGTGATTCGTGAATGTAGAAGTCCAAAATACAACGAGGTTTCAACTTATAGTGAATACCATTTTCATCAAACATGAACAGTGACTTTGATCCAGTTTTGAGGAGGCCCACCACACTACCCAAGCCACTAAAAATGACAATACATGGATATCAAATCATTGATGATGTATAACATATTAAAGTATGTAAGTTTCATATTTACTTGTTGCCTTCACTGTCGACCATTAGGTAGAGAATGTGATCTGTGTCACGGATTTTCAAAGCACTTGTGATGGTCCTGTTAAGACCTTGCGCTTTGGCAGAGGCTTCACCCATTTCATCCAATATTCTGGTAAGCATTCTCTGGCAGTCACTGGCAGTACAAGAAGATAGATCATTATGCAATCTAATTTCAAGCTTGAATTTTGACTTGGGTTTAAGGCTACACAAATTACTCTACTGAATATTAAGAGAATAATTTATTGTGATATAAAATAAAGCTCTTTGATCAGAATGTACTCAGGTAAGACGTCTACCAATTCTGAGACAAGAGTGACAGAAAACTATCTACAAAGATATCTGAAGATACACAGCGAGATTAAAACAATACTTACTTGAATTCGCGACGGTCTCCTCTGAAACCTTCAGGGATGAGAGTGTGAGTAATTTTGTTGATTCTTTTTGGCAGAAGCTTATTAACGCTGAATCGAAAATCCATTTTGAGCGGTTTTATAGAAGAAATTGACAATAATTTTTGGCAACTGGTCCTCCAATTAGTTTATTGCACTGAAAGGAAATAGCAAACAATGAATACGATGAACAAATGGAATAACAATCAATAAATCTCCTCTCAGAATCTGATTATCAACCAAGGAGTACTATCAATTCTCATACAAAGAGGCAGTACGCTGAATAAACAAAGACTGTTCGACTTCAATTTACCACAAATCTATGGAAGCTCATCACGGTCTGTAAGATAATGACAGTACAGTTAAAATATCTTTACGTTCACGGTACAAAGTATACACTCGTAACGAGGGCACGCGAGAGTGCCCAGAGTTTGAAAGCGTCAAAATGCATCTATAACCTCAAAACTTGAAAAAAAAAGTAAAAGAGGACTATTATTGTTATATATACCGTGAACTACATTTTCCCTTGTCGGCTAGCTTTCGATCGCGCGCACAACGCGCTATCGTGCATATTGCTGGTGCAAGTTGTCTACTTGAGAGATTTATAATATCTTTTTATTCGCCGCATTCTTCTATAATGTAAACGCGACTCTCGTTATCATACGATTTTCACGCACGCGTACCTCAACTGTCAAATATCGAATTGTTTATAAAATTTGCAGGTAAAAGATATATCAAAACACATCATCAATCGTGAACATCGTACCATCACTTCTTTACATCACAACAAAAAATTACTGAACAAAATGATGTTATTACTGTTGTCCAAATTCTTCTAAAGTACGACGACGTTAAATAGACCGTGTAAAAAATCAGTGACCGGTGATTATGGTTACGGAGAACACGAATAATACAGAAAGAGGAGAAAGAGATATATAAAGAGCAGGAGAAGACTTGGCTTTTACGGGAAATTGGAGCGTTAGAATAGTACTACTTATCTCCGAACAATGGAGTAAAATAATAAGTGTAAGAAGGCGAGCACCGCAACGGCATATTACGACGACGCTATCTTCTAAATAAGGCGTGTATGACAACTCACCATTCGTTGAAGCCTTGATACAGATTGAATCAATCTTTGAACCAAAATTGGATTGCACATCGACACATCATCTGCTATTCAGTCATCAAACGCCAAACCCAAACGTGTATTTGACAGTAGCTCGAACCGCGAGCTTATACACTTCGCTTATTAGGGTCCGTTGTGGGGCACACGATGAGCCTAACTGTTCACTGCACTTTTATTGTAAGTTATAATACTCATACGTTAGATGTTATATTCGCGTATAACTTTACGTACACTACGAATAAGTAGAGAGTAATGTTATTCCATATTATCCCAATGATAATATGGGTGTGCCACTATTTCAAAAGTAAACCAAAACTATAAATGATACCATGGGATATATAGATATCTACAGTCGTCGGCTGCTACTTATCACTGAGGCAATCACTATACATTCACTAAAATGCGAGATTTCTAATACGTCGAGGATGCATACTTGGAGATGCACTTGCCGCTCGAACGGATGCAATGGGCGGCCCGCAGCGGTTTCACTGCGGAAAGGTAAAAAGCGACGTTGCCATGTTTCGGAGCAAAAAGGAGTGGATATTTGCGATGTTGCTGTTGGCGCGCGGGCAAGCTTGAATGAATCGAGCGCGTTCGATAAAATTGCCTCAAAGGGGACGAGACGTTGCCTATATATGCGACACGCGTTTACTTCTTTTATTGTGCGCAACTCCTTTTTGTACATATCCTGATGTTTAGTGAATGTGTGTAAGATAATACTTTTTTGCTGGGAATAAGTTGGACAAGGAAAGAATTAATTATGCATTGCAAAAAGTATGGGAAAGGAACCCTCTGCGCAGCAATCGCTAAAAGGTTTCCCGATTGTTTTTGTAGAATGATCTGAATGAAAATTCGTATACTGAGATGGACAAGATATTGATATGATGGATATTAGTTTGAGTCGATGCGGTCGCCGTGAAGCCCGAACTTTGTTCACAAAAATCTCAAAACTTTTTCCAATTTGGGCTAAACGACGAGATATCCAGGCTTTTTAATTATCTAACTTGGCCTGGATAACTCGTCGTTTAGCCAAAATTGGAAAAAGTTCTGAGATTTTTGTGAACAAAGTTCGGGCTTCACGGCGACCGCATCGCCTCAAACTAATATCCATCATATCAATATCTTGTCCATCTCAGTCTACGAATTTTCATTCAGATCATTCTACAAAAACAATCGGGAAACTTTTTAGCGATTTCTGCGCAGAGGGTTCCTTTCCCATACTTTTTGCAATGCATAATTAATTCTTTCCTTGTCCAACTTAAGATAGATAGAAAAGATTTTGAGATTTTTGTGAACAAAAATGTGCCTCTTTGTAGGTTAGAAAGTACCCGCGGGCAAGTTATTCTCGTTCATTACCGATAGTCTTGGGATTAGTGAAAAATGGCGAGTTATCCACCACAATTCAGATAATCATAAATGGTGAAGAGCTCGTATCAAATTCCGTATTGTCAAAATGTTGAGTTACATGTAAGTGAAGAGTAATTCCCAGGTTGCACGGCGACCGCACCGTCTTATTCCTGTATCGCTAATTTTTTTACCTTTATAGGCATAGCTTGATGATGAATTGTAAGGATCTACTATATGGCATGGACGCATGAAACCTCGCATGAAACTCAACCATGATTGTTTACTGATTCTTCGTGAAAAATTTGAAATTACTGATGAGAAGTATTGCAATTCGAAAAAACATGGTTGATGCTTGGTTCCCAGGCGATAAGGTTTTGGAACACACTGAACTTGATTGCAAGCTCTAAGCTATAGGAAATACTTGACCACTTCAAGATTTTACTCACTTTTTCAGAATTCTTATGAATGACAATACAGCTGATTCTGAGGTTTGTGTCAATACGATATTAGCGGAGTTACCACTTACTTGCAAACAATAGCGAACGCGAAAAAAGAGTAAATAATCCGTACTCTCATCATCCGTGGCCTATAATTTGCGGTCACTAGAAAATTTACCAAATCAGATGTGGTGGTTTCCCTCCCATTAAATACATTGCTCACAGTCGCAATACAGGAGGAATAACTAGTTCTCTCTCAACCCAGAAACCATAGCAATTGAATCCGCGTGCTGTTGCTTGTACATATGACTTCGCCATCAAACTATTAGAGTCTCGCGATTCCAAGTTTTTCCTGCCAAGAGCTGTAAACATTATATCGAGTAATAAATGGGTAGAATATACAATGCAGGCCAATGTAGAATACTAGAGAAGGAACCATAATGATATGATAATACTACGGAGGTGGAGTTCGTTAAGGGCCTAGACAGAGGAGAAACGATAGGTCATTGATACGTTTGTACAAATTGTGATGGCCCTGAAAAGGGCCGGTTGTGATTTTTTTGTTCTACGACTTGAAGTTGAAGTGAGGAAGAACTTAAGCTTTCTTCTCGGTCTTCTTGGGCAGAAGGACGGCCTGGATGTTGGGCAGGACACCTCCTTGAGCGATGGTAACTCCGGAGAGCAATTTGTTCAGCTCCTCGTCGTTGCGGATGGCCAACTGCAAGTGACGGGGGATGATTCTGGTCTTCTTGTTGTCGCGGGCGGCGTTTCCTGCCAACTCGAGGACCTCAGCGGCCAAGTACTCCATCACGGCGGCCAGGTAGACCGGGGCACCGGCACCAACTCGCTCGGCGTAGTTGCCCTTCCTCAGCAGACGGTGGATACGTCCGACGGGGAACTGAAGTCCGGCCCTGGTCGAGCGAGTCTTTGACTTTCCCTTGACTTTGCCGCCTCCCTTGCCGCGTCCAGACATGATGAGATCGAGAGTTTGGATACAATAGTGCCACGAGCGAAATTTGCCGTGAACTGATGCTCGGCCTAGGAAACGTGGCTTTTATATGCCGCCCAGCTCTGTTTCTCCGCGCCAATCCTCTCCCACAGCGGAGCATCTGTCGCCAGTTTAGTGGGGGGGTCTCTTTTTCGTGCTCGCTTCCCCCGGCCGACCGACTACAGCTCCGCGCTCGGTGGGGCGGCCAAACCGTCGCCCCGCGCTTATAAGAGGGACACCAACTGTGGCTCCGGCATCAGTCGAATGGGCACTTTGCTCACACAAATGCCAAACCACCAGACTACTCTGCACAAGCAGGTTTCCAACACCCAAGCTTAACACAACATATCCCTGCTGCTCCAACATATAATTCATCAACATCAAGACCGCACGGAGCCCCTGCAACACCGACAAAACGCTCAAGGAATAACAAAATTCACACCGATAGTAATAGTATACCTCTGACGAATAGATTTTCATCACTCAGCAACGATGACGCAAGTTCTGGGGACGAAGAAGACGAATCAAATCAGATGAGTAAGAAACGGAAAACAACCGACGCTAAAACGAAAGTTCCTCCAATTGTAGTCACTCTGGAGCTAGCCCAACAAGATACTGGCCCATTCATTCAGCGAATCAGATCCATTGCCCAAGACAAGGATTGCAAAATAAGATACTTCAACAACACTTACAAGATCTTCTGCAGTAATTTGAACAGCTATCGCACTCTCAAAGAAGGTGTAGTACAGATTCAACAAGAGTGCGCCAAGAAAGGAAAAACCCTCGGATTTTATACGCATCAACTACCTCAAGAGAAACTCAAACATATCGTCGCCAAGGGACTGCCAGTACTGGATACCGAAGAGATAAAGAAAGAACTGAATGATATGGGGCTGAAATGTGTTCGGTGCTCTATCATGAAAACTAAGAATCAAGTCTCAAGCAGGCCACTCTACTTAATCACTTTTGACAGTACAGTCGATATGAAGGAGGTATGGAGAATCAAACATCTATATTATATCAACGTATTCTGGGATCGATACAAGAATCCAAGAAAAATTACGCAATGTCACAAATGCCAAAAATTTGGACATGGCAGTAGTAACTGCTATAACGAAGCGCGTTGTCTCCATTGCGCTGAGAAACATTTGACAAACACTTGTTCCACCAAGGATGCTACACCGAAATGCACAAATTGCTCAAAGGACCACCGAGCAAATTCATATGAGTGCGAAGAATATATCAAGAGGCTCAATGCTGTAGCTGCCAACAAACATCAGCAAAGTATGCATGTAAACAGAGCACAAGCACGCCAACCTGTACCACTGCCACATGAGTTCCCGCAACCACCGTGGGGTCAACGACCTGAAACGTCAACAGCAGAGACAACTGCTTGGAACAGAACGCCGGCAAGCAGAGAACCATCAGCTGCGCGGAGGATGACAACGAGCAACGGCAACGTCGGCGCCGAGCGAACTTGGCAGACAATTCATCAATTTAACGAAATTGGCAAGGTAGTCGATAGAATACATCAACTTTGTGACGTAGGTAAAATTTTCCGAAAACTCCAATTCCTGGCATCAAGATTAGAGCATTGCACTAGTGAAAAAGATCAAATCGTAGCTTTTCTAGAATGCATGAACCATGAGCCATAATTCCGCGTCGAATTCTACATTCAAAATTAGCCATTGGAATGCCAATGGGTTAGGAGCAGAATCAAAAACCGAAGAGTTGGAAAATTTTATCTTAGACCATAAAGTTGATGTTATGCTCATCAACGAGACAAAATTCAACGTCAATGATAAATTCCATGTGTCGGGTTACAAATGTTTTAGACGCGATAGACCGAGTAGCCACCGTGGGGGTGGAGTCCTTATCCTAGTCAAAAACGAGATACAATGCGTCCAGTCAAATTTTATTACAAATAACTTAGAGTCTATAGGTGTGCGGCTATCCGACGGCCTAGTAGTAGCATCGTGTTATCTCCCACCACATGGAGTTTTAGACGAATCTGAATTATCCACAATTTTTGATTCAAGCAATAAGGTGATAGTCATGGGCGATTTCAATTCCAAACACCAGGATTGGAATTGCCCTAGAGGAAATAAGAATGGCACTATCCTGCAGAGTTATATTAACAAAAGTCCCATTACAATGATAGTACCTGATAAGCCAACACATTATCCGTTTGCTCTAGGTGCACCTAACATTCTCGACTTGACACTGGTTAAAAATATAGTAAATTACAGCTCTCTTGATACATTAAATGAATTAGACTCGGATCACCTTCCTATAATTCTTGAATTGAACAATTCTACTCATGGCCTGAACACACAGGATAAAAATTTCTGGAAATATGATCAAGCTGACTGGAAGAAATTCAGATCAATAGTCGATTCAGAACTCACTGTACAAAGCTCATTCCCTTCTCAAGATAATATTGACAAAAGCATAACAAACCTTACTGATATCATTAACTCTGCAATGGAGAAAGCCATTCCTAAATACTCATCACAAGTGAAGCCAAAGGCTCTCGACGTAGAAATTAAGACATTGATTAAACATAGAAATACTATGCGTAGAATTTATGATCGTACTGGTGATAAAAATGTCAAATCATACAAAAATAGATTAAGAAAAATGATTCATAATCGGATCAAGCTTAAGAAAAATGAGCAATGGGAACAAAAATTATCGAAATTGAATCCTCAAGATAACTCAATTTGGAAAGTCACAAAGTCCCTCGCGAAAGGCCAAGATCGCGAAATTCCAACTCTACACGGGCCACAAGGCCTAGTATTCTCAGACGAAGATAAAGCGGAGGTTCTGGCGAAAAATTTCGAGAAAGTACATCATTTGACCGAAAACATGAGTGACGCGAAGACTGAGAAAGAAGTGAGACAAGTGTACAAGAATTTGTCGCGTTCTAAAGTAAATGTAGACGAAATCAAATTTACAACACCCCGCGAGGTCAAGAAAGCTATCAAACAGACCAAGTCCAAAAAAGCACCGGGCTTTGATGGAATACAGAACATTGTTTTGAAAAATTTGCCGAGGAAAGCGATCGTTCAACTCACCAATATCTTCAATGCGTGTATGAGACTTTCATATTTCCCTGAGAGTTGGAAATTAGCTAATGTCTTGGCCTTCCGCAAGCCAGGTACGGATAAACTTTACCCGCAAAATTATAGACCTATAAGCCTCCTTTCTACCTTGAGCAAGATTCTCGAGAAAATACTTCTGAATCGCATTTTAGAACATGAAAAGACGAATAAACTCATTATACCAGAGCAATTTGGTTTTCGTCGACACAGAAGTACTGTGCAACAATTAGCTCGATTAACTACTTTCATTACCAATAATTATAATACCAACAAATCTACAGCCATGTTATTACTTGACATTGAAAAAGCTTTTGATACCGTCTGGCACGAGGGCCTTGTCTACAAATTACATCAGAGTAAGCTGCCAAATTATTTGATAAAAATTATCATTTCTTATCTCAAAAACAGAAAATTCAAAACTAGTGTGAATAACAGTGAATCAAGTGAACAAGACGTAGTAGCCGGTGTTCCACAGGGCTCGATCCTTGGACCCGTTTTATTCTTATTTTATATCAACGACATTCCTCGAAACCCGTGCACAAATATCGCTTTGTTTGCTGATGACACGGCAATTTATGCTGCGTCCTGGAAGAAATGCAAGGCTGTGGAATACATTCAAAGGCACTCCAGTGAGCTAGAGATATATTATTATAAGTGGAAAATTAAAATTAATGCTAAGAAAACCGAGCTGGTAATCTATTCTAAGAAAAATGTCAAGGAAAAAATCGATGGTTTAGAAATAATGATTGGTGATACAAAAATAAAACCGAGTACACAAGCGAAATATCTAGGGGTGATATTAGATTACAAACTGCTGTTCTCTAATCACATCGAGCACATTGTAAAGAAGTGTAACATAGCAATATCATTGTTGTATAGTCTCATGAATAGAAAGAGTATAATGAGTAGGAAGAATAAAATTTTATTGTATAAGTCACTCATAAGACCAATTATGTTATACGCTGCACCCATATGGGGCAATACTTGTCAAACTAATATTAAAAAATTAGAGACGGTACAGAATAAAATTTTGCGCATGATAATCAATGCTGCGCTTGGTACATCGTCGCGCTCAATTCGAGAAGAGTTGGACATTGAAACCGTCAGTTCTGCTATATACACATGTACGAAGTCGTTTTACGAAGAACAAGTAAGAGACATCAATATTTTGAGTGACGTAGGTACCCTCACCCATGACTCAGCGCCTTTTACGGTCAAGCACAAGTTGCCACATCACCTACTCATGTGAAAGTGATACAAAATCAGAAATGTAAACAGAATCCTTGTATAATAATGTAAATAAAAATGTCGAGAAATATTTTTTGATGTGTGAGTGTGAATCGAGTGGACGGATGTAATGTACGTAGTGAGTTTCTAGTCAACCCAAGAATTGATATGGATTTTTTCAATTTTACCATGAATGACACTATGAGTCTAACGACAAGCTAATGTACGAAACGCGAAAGCATGATTGAAGTAATGCAAAATACTGATACGGCCCCTCAAGGGCTTGGTGCGGTGTATATGTAGAATATGGCAGATAAGGACACGATATGTATTTGAAATGTATCACCTTGAAAGATTTTAAGAATAAAGAGAAGTTTTCAAAGTCAAAGTGGCTCCGGCATCAGTCGAATTTGACCGGTACACTCAGCTACTACCATGGCACCCAAAACCAGCGGAAAGGCAGTGAAGAAGGCCGGAAAGGCCGTCAAGAACATCGCGAAAGGAGACAAAAAGAAGAAGCACAAGAAGAGGCGCGAGTCGTACGCCATCTACATCTACAAGGTGTTGAAGCAGGTGCACCCCGACACCGGTGTCTCCAGCAAGGCCATGTCCATCATGAACAGCTTCGTCAACGACATCTTCGAGCGCATCGCCGCCGAGGCTTCCCGTCTGGCCCACTACAACAAGAGGTCGACCATCACCTCCCGGGAAATCCAGACTGCCGTGCGTCTCCTTCTGCCCGGTGAACTGGCCAAACACGCCGTTTCCGAGGGAACCAAGGCCGTCACCAAGTACACCAGCTCCAAGTAAATTGACTGCCCAGGACTCATCAAAATGAAATTAAAAAATCATAAATGACAAAAAACCAAACGGCCCTTTTCAGGGCCACCAGATATTTCAAACGCAAGAACTTTGATATCGTCTCCGTGCATATTTTGACCATTGCCTGGACATGCAATTGCAATTTCTTTTTTTCAATTACCCTTATGTCACTTACACTGTCAGTGGCAAAGTTTTGTACAATCAAGTAATTGCATCTCTGAAAGTGCAACACGAGAAAATATGGGAACATGTGAAGGTTCTCACGTGCATTGACTTGATGGGTTATATAGATAATGTATGGTTACATACGCATTTGTTCTGTTTAGATCATGATGCTGGGTGAGACAGGGTCTCAAATGTCATACATTTGACGATAATTAGCGAATACCGGTAAGAAATCCCTCAGATCTATTCCGGTGGGATTGTTAGACACATCCTTTATCCTCAGACATAGTAATATGTATTTGTTGCATTAATGATGACGTTGAGCTCTATGAACGATCGCTGTCAGCTATAGCGCTCACTATTTAGTGAGGAACCAAACTTCTGCGTTAGTAACTGATCATAAATAGTAATTTGTGGGCAAATTGCAGGGAGGCCACGTCTATATACCAGAGTTTTAATGAATTAGGCCACCGTCAAATTGGGTAATTTTGGTACGATTTCGGTACTTTTTATTTTGTTTGGATCGGCATTTCAACATACATTGACAAAACGCACATTAATCAGTAGTCAGTCGAAAACTTACAGCCTCAGCTTTCGATTGATGGGCTACAAAGTTCAATTTGATGTGCCTGAGCTAGAGCTATTAGCAGTTGGAGAAGTGTACCAAAGTTAGACCCCGATGGGTCAACTTTGGTACACTTACAAAATATTTCAATTCCACCCACCACCATGCGAGTGAATCAATTTTAATCGTTCAGAAGTCTTGTTATAAGCTGTTTGAAAGATCTTTAAACCTTATAGACCACCACCTGACTCAAGATGAGTTGAAAATAAGCTGTCATACAAATGAGGTGTACTGAAGTCGCCCCATCGTGTAACTTTGGTCCGATTTTCTACGGGTTTCTCCCGGTTTTTCATTCGTTAAAATTTCAAATGCTGTAAATACCCCAATGTACCGATGGTTTCTTCAATATGGTGATATATGTGATTGAAATGTAGCGTTATTCACTCGTAAGGTAAAGTCGCCAGTAGTGGAACAAAAAATGATCGCTGATCAGCAATTTACATATTTTGAATCATATTCGAATTTCTCGCGAACGGGAAGTAACGAATCTTATAGATAAACTCTTTCTGCATATTTTGAAAAAAAGTTACAAGTTGATTACTTGTATACAATAAGAGTAATTGGATGTTCACGAAAGGATCCGTTGTCTCCTATAGTGGAACAACCAATCCTGAGCTCGGTGCCTTCATTGGAACACGAAAAGTCTCCTATAGTGGAACAGCGCTTTGGAGTCATTCTGAAAATATTTGGTAGATAATTAATGGTTTGTTTGTGCTCATCTGCATAGAATAAATGACGTGCGACCAGAAAAAATCGATTCCCGGATGGTTTTTCAATACAGTGAAAATATAAAACCTGTTCCAGTTGAGAGCACACTCTTGTTCCACTATAGGCTCCTTTTTTGAAGAAGGCTCCTACAGCGGAACAGCCTCTAAAGGGTGGTTATGAGCTTATACTTTTCATGATTTTTTTCATTTGATTTATGAATCTTTTACGGGTATTGCAGGACATCGATTTGAAATATATAATATCAAAGAGCACTGTGTAATTTTTACTCAAATGATGAATCGACTTTTCGCGGTTAAAATTCCATGTGAATTGGGTGTTCCACTATAGGCGCCCAACTAGCCGTGTTCCGCTACTGGCGCCTTTACCTTAGTTCGTTTCGGAACAGTTCTTTCCAGTTACACTGACTGGACCACTCGCGTATCGCTGCTAAATCAGCCATTTCGGAATAAGCTTCAATAAACGAGGACAATCATTCACGCGGTATTCACGCTGTCCCAACACGTCATTTATGTGTTTATGAAGGGGGAGAATAGGTTTCAGAGTGATAGAATCATTTACCTTGACGCACGCATAGCTTTGAAATTCATGAGTAATTTTGTAGATTTTTCGTCTTTGATGTTTAATATATGAGTTGATTATTTGGTCTCATCGGTCTTGAAGGACGGATCCGTCAATATAGCTTTGAAGTCCTTCAATATAGCTTTGAAAGTCATTTTTCAAAGGTGTACCAAAGTTGCACCCACTGTACCAAAGTTACCTAATTTGACGGAACTTACGTTGTATCTGACTCAATCCTGTGCTTGTAGATGGAAAAATGAGATACCATTCTCAGCCGTCACTGAATATCAGTACATTATGTCGGTTTTGTTCAGACAACTGAGATCCATCACAGTCTGGGATTCACAGACCAGAGCTTGATGATGGGAGAATATCGTTATTATTAACTATAGCTTTGTTTATAGTACTATGTACGTATCGAATATCAACGGATAAGATCTGATTTCCTCAAACAAAACCCTCGCCAAAACCACTCTGTCGATCACACTCAAGTCGATGCTTGTAGCCTCGAATCGTTGTGATTTTGTGGCTTATTTCTAGGAACAAGTAGATTCATCCAACGTATGCATTATTGGTGGCCCTGAAAAGGGCCGATTCTTTTTTTTTCGTAATTTTTTCTTTTTCATCGGTGGTGTCGTGCGATTGGAGAACTTAACCTCCGAATCCGTAGAGGGTACGTCCCTGGCGTTTCAAGGCGTAGACGACGTCCATGGCGGTGACCGTCTTCCTCTTGGCGTGCTCGGTGTAGGTCACGGCGTCACGGATGACGTTCTCGAGGAACACCTTCAGCACACCTCGGGTCTCCTCGTAGATCAATCCGGAGATACGCTTGACTCCGCCACGACGGGCCAGACGACGAATCGCGCGTCACCATCATGCCAAAGGACATCCAGTTGGCCCGCCGTATCCGTGGAGAACGTGCTTAAATCATCACTTGAAAATCGAAAAAAAAAGCAATCGGCCCTTTTCAGGGCCAATAATCTAATCCAAACGTACATGCAAGCTGCTTTCCACTGAATATGTCCCATTTTTCTAAATGGGATTTTCCCAATTCTATGTCAGATTGCGTTCCAATCTCTCCTCGCTACTCCTGGCGTCGAGAGAGATCGCTATACACATTGATCCATTCCAAACTCCTCCGACTTTTTCTCATTTGAAAAGGATTCGTACCTAGAAAACTGACTTTGAACTAGGCCTACTTTGAACGTGTCTTGGCACAGGCGAGTGCTCCAGTGATTTCCTATTGAGAACAAAGCAGTAAGTTTGACTCATCAGTTCAATTTGGGAGATCGTTGTTAGGAAAATTAGGGTAATGATACTATTCAAAATAATTTCCTAAGCCTCGTAACACCGAAATTTTCCTGCTTTGACTCCGTTTTTAATAGCATAAAAGATGATGCCTATAGTCTAGAATTATGTTGGAAATTTCGCTAGAGGATTGAAGGAGTGTTCTTTTTGACATTCACTTGAGAGGTTGATTGCGAATGATTTTTGAATTTGAAACTTTTTTTTTTGAATTCTCGGAATCTTGTTGTACACTGGAAGGCCAAAAATACACTGGTGATCATCCGCGAGATCCATATTGCACTCTACCAGAAAATGTATCCAACCCAAATAGTCAACTAGGCCATTGGAGGCATAGAAAATATTGATGTATAAAAAATATTCAGCAGTCTTGTGATTTTCCTAACACAACTGGGTTGGTTCCCACGTCTAGAACTCTTTGGACTGTATAGATGATGGCAGAATCGACAAAAATGAGGACACAATAAGAATGGTACCAGATATATATCATACTTAGATGGATGACAATTTAGAATATGAATAAAAAAATACATCGAAAATGACGTTTGTGATTATTTCTTCAAGCGTTTTAAGGGTTCTTACAAGCAGGCACACGTTATTTTAAAGTTTCCGCGGAACTACTCGTATATGCCTACGACCCTGCTAACACCAAACACAAACGAACAAATAACTTCCCGAATTTCATGTTCATCATCACCAGATTCCTATATAATAGCTTTGCTCAAATGGATAATTTCAAATCAACTAGCTGTGGACTGCCCTCGACTAGAGCCTCTGGAACTAACCCGAACTCATCAGAATCAAGCGCAGGTCTTGATTTACCCATATCCTCATCGTGCACCAATTGAAGGTCCACGCTCTGTCTGGCAATCTTCGCTTGATGAAACGTCTATGTTATGTAGAAACTAATCCACCGTGCTTCATTCCAACAGGATTATCCCGAGGGATAGAAGCACACGTATTTCCTAAATCACCGCGTATATTGCCAATTTGATAATTCGAGAATCCGAAATGGAATATTCTTCGATAACAGAAGTAGGTTCCGAGTAGTTCTGATTATTATTTATGCAACGCTGTGCGTAAAACTGTGTAAAAAGTTAACTTTCTATGCAAGGTACCCGTGCCGAAAGAAATGCGGAAAGTCATTATCGCACGGCTAAGTGTGCGAGAAAGTAACTCTCTCACTATGTTTGACAAAACGTAGTGAGAAAGTAAAATCTGTTCAAAAATGAATCCATCGAAATTCTCATAGGAAATTGCAAACTTAGAAAAAAAATTCAATGAGTCAACCTCGGAGTCAACCGTATTTGTCAAAGTGTTTTTAGGATGCGAATCCAAACCCTTCGATTACTCATCGTTTTATATGAATTATATTTCCATCTTTACTTCAAAAATACTTTTGGTGGATAAAGATATCCATAAATTCCAAAACCATCTTTTGATATGTATTTTGATGATTGATCACCATTACACATAGTTGGATGAATTGCCAGAATTGAATTTGTTGAAATTTGGCGATACTCTTGAGCAACGACGTAGTACGCGATATGAACAAGAGATTTTTTTTTATACATCTTTTAGAACTTTATTTCAGTCGGGGGGATCGCCCCCTGCACCCCCACCAGGGGCTGCCGCCCGTGGACCCCGCTCCGCCCCCCGGGCGATCGTCCCGTACCGCCGACTTCCGCGAAGAGTTTGTCAATCGAGCGGCTGTGACGCATGGTTTTACACTCAGAGTCAAAAGTTTGACTACAACATCGTCTGTAGCGAATGGACTAGGACTATGACACACAGGGAACATGAATGGAAACAGAATCCTTTTCTTGCAAACTCGTGTATAAATTTATTGGACCCGCTCATCGCCTCGTATATACGACTATTTCATTCAAGTCCTGACCGTCAACGTTTTTAAAGATCGTGGAGGCACAGTTTTCTGCACAGGTTACATAAAATAGTATAAGCAACGCGGGCGAAAAGTTCCTGCACTCGTGTCCGGAACCACGCGAGAAAGTAACTTTCTCGCACTCTTTCCGGACACTCGTGCGGGAATCTCCCTTTTCGCCCATGTTGCTTAATGTACTATTCTCTCAAAGTGGTACCTGAAGATGGGAATCTATGGATGATGTTTTTGTAGCTTTTCACCGTGGATCATGTTTCTGAGAAGGAATCATTGCTTGTACGTAAGAAGCATTTGGTGGCCCTGAAAAGGGCCGATTTTGAGGGGGACCGGGAAGGAATGCAACTAAGAGCGGATTTACTTCTTTGCTGGCTTGGGCTTGGCGGCCTTGGGTGCTGCGGCCTTCTTGGGTTTGGGTGCCTTGGGCTTGGCGGGTGCCTTTGCCTTCTTCTCCTTCTTGGGCGACTTGGGCTTGGCCACCTTGGGTTTGACCGCCTTGGGCTTCTTGGGCGAGGCCGCCTTCTTGGCCGCGGATGGTTTTTTGGCGGCCTTGGGCTTCTTGGCTGCCGCTGGTTTCTTGGCTCCGGCTGCCTTCTTGGCTGCGGGCTTCTTGGCGACCTTCTTCACGCCCTCGGCCTTGGGGGCCAACTTGAACGAACCCGCGGCCCCACTGCCCTTGGTCTGGGTGATGGTCTTCTTGGCGACGGCGGACTTCAGGAACTTCCTGATGAAGATGGACTGCTTCTCAACGTCGCACTTGTAGTGGGCCGCGATGTACTTCTTGATGGCCTGGAGGGACGATCCCTTCTTGTCGGCGAGTCCCTTGATGGCGGCCAAAACCATGTCACCCGCTGGAGGATGTGCGCGGGGCTTGGCGGGCTTTTTCGCTCCTGCGGCCTTTTTCGCGGCTTTTTTGGGCGAGGCTGCCGCTGGGGCCGCTGCTGGGGCTGGCGCTGCTGCTGTGTCAGTCATCGTGGCGATTGGATTTCTGTAGGACTAGTGGTCTGGAGAATGTTCCCGACGCACACGGAGGGCGTTTCTTTGTAGCGCAGCGCGGACGTCGGAGAAAGGCCCGCTTTCTGCAAGAGTTCTCTGCCGACTGTGACCCTGTGATATCGCGTCTCTTTTTTATTTTCCCCGTTGATTTGTGATGCCTTTTTCATGCCAAATATAGAACCTGAGACTCAGAATTTTCTCTCGGAAGTTCGTAGCACAAATAAAGTTACAGGTTTAAGGAGATAATACAGAACCGACTGCATAGTTAGCTCGTAATTAGGAGAGTACTCACGCCAACTAAAAGCATTTTTTGCTATGAATTAGTAAAAATGATTATTTATCTCAACGCGAACTAATTAATGTCCAATGCCATAGTTCTAGAGATGTTGAAGTATCATGGTGACACATTTTTTTGTGCAATGTATGCTGTGGATATTCATAAACTGTTTGAAAATGACGGGTCGTCGTGAACAGATTTTGCATAGAGCCTCACTTAGACACGAATTTCTGGTTCATGGTTTCACGCGAATCGGAAAAATATGATATGTCGAATGAGTCATGACGAGTTTTTAAAGTTTATTCAGAAATTCCCCGATGGAGGTGTAAAAATCGCGCGACGAGTCATAACTAGTGACGATCCCATTTTCAACAGTGCTTATTTGGAGTCTATGCAGTACCAGATAGTCACTTTGAGTTATAGATTGGAAATCATATAACTTTTACATTGCATGAATTCGTATGCATGAAGATCTCAAAATTGCCAGGGGCAGTCTCAACGACTTAACATCCATTCTTCCCACCTTACATGAAGATGTCCAAAAGATCTATCGGGATTCAGCTATGTATGAGTGGGTGAAAAAAACCACAATTGACTGTATTGATGCCCAATGTGAGATAATTTACCGATTATTGGTTGCCAAATGCTCATAGATAGATAGTTCATTTCCAACGACAGATATTCATAATACTTAATTTAACATATCCCCCTTATCTACGGCCCATTTCTATGTAAGTTTAACCTCATCCCTGCAGACATTCGATGGCTTTCATCTACTTCTTTCGAATGCTTGGGCATACAATATAATAAAACAAAAGTTATTTTGCTATTCATCGGTTAGTTCTTGCCCAAATACTCGTATTTTGTGTCATTTGTGTTAGTAAGAGTAACTTGAAAAATTTGTCTGCGTTAGAAAATGCCAGTTCAAATATCTATGAAGTGTGCCTATCTTCTACGAGGTACTATATTCAATCCAAATCCTTCATGAAGCTTGCACTTGGGAATTCCTTCTCTTCAATAACGTTTTCGGAAGTTCTATGATTTCGGATATTTTTCTTCCTACTGGATATTGGTTCTTCGGTTTTTCCTACTATTTTGTTGCTCGAGATTCTTAACCCTGCA
Source organism: Eretmocerus hayati (assembly GCA_029851415.1). Taxonomy (NCBI): domain Eukaryota; kingdom Metazoa; phylum Arthropoda; class Insecta; order Hymenoptera; family Aphelinidae; genus Eretmocerus; species Eretmocerus hayati. The sequence continues at coordinate 97,896,688 of CM056744.1, forward strand.
ATTATTGATCATTTTTATTATTAGAAATTTCCTAAATTCTGCTTCTGATTTAAATTCATCTCGAGACAGTACTATAACGTCATTGCCATTCCAACACCGAACTTCGCTGGGCATCTCTCCTTCTTCATCCATCTCAGTTTTTCTGCAAAATAAGCTCGACAGAATTAAATGCTCGAGTAGCTTTTAGGAGTTCATGTGAATATTGAATTCTTTGAATACATCCCAAGTTTTCAGTTCGATCCGCTTATTGACTTTTACAGTTTCAAAGTTATGATCGGCGCCAGAACGCATTTTCCTTGGAGGCGATTCTCTTTCATCCTCCTTGATCTCCCCGTAAGAAGCGGATTGTTCAAATTTTAATCATGGCAGAAATCAAGTGGTATTCCTCAAGGGGATGACTACCTTTTCAAATGCCCCGACTCATATACCTTTGTGGTGTCCTTGTGTTTATTTGCTGTAACTTCTCTTGACTTTGGTTCATCAGTGTCATAATCATTTGGGTCATCTTCTGAAGAAGATTCAGATGCTGATGAACTATGTAGGCTTAGTGACACTTATTCGAACCTTTTTTTTCCGTTCTTCCAATCGAAGTCAAATCTGGTACTGAGAGAACAACAGACGACAATTTCGTGGGTATTCTAAGATTTATTACGGAACTGGTCGAATTTTGCTGATAGCAACTCACAAAACCAGTTCACCATCCGTTTCGAATACATCCTAGCTCCATGGAACTACCGCCATCGTGTTCAGTAGATTAACGATTGGGTGAAAATTGAGAGCGTGAGTTGAAATCTACGAAAAAGTTGGGACCCTAGCAGAAGTCTTCGGGTCGATCTCCGACATCCTCTTAAACTACGTGAACAATCATAGTTCTGATACGCATTCGGCTCAAAACAAGGATGTGTTGACGAAGCTATCGACTTACATATTTAGCAAAAACGTTAAAACCACAATTAGGAAATCAGTAATTTGCAATTTAAAGAGTAATTCTGCCGCATCGGGACAAATCTGGCCAAGGGTTTGAGTTCTACGTCGTAGAGTCCATGAAAGGATCATGTTATCCCAATGGGTTATTCTGGAATCAAACTTTTGTTCTTCAGTGCTATGTAAGGTATCCTCCGAGTTTTCGAAGAATTTGCGTGTCGAATTTGCGGTGAGCCACTTTTATCTAGTCCATTCATCTGAAAAAATGATGGGGAGCAAAAATGTGTGTTGTGATGAGATCCATGAGATGTAATACTTTGTTGGCCCATTCTCTTCCCGAGATCGTCAAGAAATCCAATAAACGTGTTCTTTACACGAGTTTTGGGCGATTTTAGTGATTTCTAATAACTAAATGCACAAAAGAACCAGGCCAATTAAAAACAGGGGGAGAAAATCTACAACTTCGGTCCTTTGCAGCTTCCCGACCAGGCCAACTTCGTTCGCAGAATTCGCGGTTCCAGTGTGAGAAATCCGCATTTTTCATATTCTAAGTGGTTTTTTTGGTACCAACCCATCATTTTCCGGACATAAGAAAAACCATAGATTTGTATTTTCTGTCCAAGAACAAATCCCTGTTAGAGCCGTAATGGTTCATTGAGCCAATTTTGGGAAGGAATCAAAGTATGGTCCACGTACATATTATAGACGGAACACTCTTTGCCCACAACGAGGAAATGCTTCGATTCCACGCGGAACAGATTTACATGCATAACTAGACACTCGAAACACCCATCTCAGTGTAACATGGGCTCCCAAACCTCTGGAGCAGATTCGGCCTCATTTGCAAGAGTTCCTTTTTTCGTAATGCAATTGAAAATTGGTAGAGGAGTTGAAATCCATCTATTCAAGGGGCAAAAAAATTTTTGGGGATCGCAGCCTTGCAGAAGATATCAATATTTTCATGTAAATCGTCACCCAAATCATATTGTGTGGAAAATGAATGCAATTCCTCAGCGGTACATTTTACGGTAAAAATACCACACAATCATTTTGGGGTATGCTCTTGGAAATTGATTTGACTTTTTTTTTTATTATGAAATTGATTTGACTCAATTCGTAACATTGTGAATACAGCACTATGTATTGGATCTCAAAAAGGATTACAATCAGTACATACTTATACACCAGATAACGCCCTTTCTTGGTAATTCTTCTAGATACTCGTGATTGAGCAGGGACTTTCGATGTGAAGATGGTTGCACTGAAAAGCTTGGCAGAGGATAAAATACCAATGTAAATATTCAAATGACTGTCATTTGTCGAAGTGAAGAATGAATACTGTTTTATCGGAGGTGATTGGGATTCGAGCGTGAGTAACTAACCAATTTCTTGAGGAACTATTTCGGAAGAGTATGAGATCCTCGGTGAGATCACACCGGTGTTCATGATCAGGCTGATATGTATTTAGCTATACCCAAAGTTTCCGTTTGTATGGTAAAGATACTACACGATAAATTTCTTACTCACAATAATTCAAATTCTATCGAGTTTTTGAGACATAGTAGGTCTGCGTTGAGAACGTGTGGTGGCCCTGGAAAGGACCGTTTGGTTTTTTGTCATTTATGATTTTTTAATTTCGTTTTGATGAGTCCTGGGCGGTCACTTTACTTGGAGCTGGTGTACTTGGTCACGGCCTTGGTTCCCTCGGAAACGGCGTGTTTGGCCAGTTCACCGGGCAGAAGGAAACGGACGGCAGTCTGGATTTCCCGGGAGGCGATGGTCGACCTCTTGTTGTAGTGGGCCATCCCGAGTAGAAAAAGTATTCGGCTAGCCAGCAAACTTTGTACGGGCCGTATGCCGGCAAACGTTCGGCTACCGAATCGGCATCCGTTCTGCTCTCTAACGCTCCGCCGCATACGGGCCACGCGCGGCAAATGTTCGGCAAGCATCTGCCGAATATTTGCCGCCTCAATGCCGAAGACTCCAAAAAGTCTTCTGGACTGCCGCATGCTTGCCGCATATGTAATCGCACAATGATTTCATCAAACGCTTTCAAGTGCGTATGAATCAATGTTTCATTCTCACTCAATCTGCAGTGAACGTAATCTTTCTTCTTCTCAATAGAGGCAAAGTCCGCGAAAATATTAACTTTATTTAGATGGTCTTGAATTTAGTTTTCATGATTGTTGTTGAAAAAATGGTGCCAAAATCGTTTTTTTGGTCATAACTCGAAACTCATAGCCGTTACAACAAAACTTTTCCTACAAAAGTTGTTCTAGTCAATATCATCCATAGCTTGATGCAGTGGCTCACCCCGATACTATGATTGTTTATGTGGAAATGATATTTGTTTATAACAAACTCGTACCACTGCTGCAAAAATGCTAAATTGGGCAAACTTGACATCGGTAACCCACGTAAAAAAGATTTCAAAGAGAAAAGTATTCCTGTCATTTTTCGATAATAGCATTACTTTTCGAGTTGCATTCGCGGAAAAAAGCCACACGCTATACTTCCCACTCTGCGCCCGTCACGTATGTTTCATGCGGCATACTAATCCGCCTGTAACTCGAAAACTAATGTGAATATCGAAAAATGACAAGAATAATTTTATCTTAAAAATCACTCTTTACGTGGATGTCAGTGTCAAGTTTGCCCAATTTTGCATTTTTGCATCAGTGATACGAATTTGTTATAAACAAATTCCATTTCCGCATAAACAATCATGGTAATGGGGTTAATAGTTGCATCAAGCTATAGACGATATTGATTTGTTCAACTTTCGTAGGAAAAAGTTTGTTGTAAGTGCGATCAGTTTCGAGTTGCGGGCAAAAAATGGCGATTTTTGCATTATTATGTTGATGACAAAGAATGGTATAGTTATTTTGAAACTCAAAATTATGTTTTAATAATCGTTGAAGATTATGGAATCGAGAGCAAGAATAATTTTCCGTTCCGTCACCGTAGATTTTGCTGCAGACTGCATGGCTATCTGATGGGAGTATTAAATTTGCCAGCCCATTTTAAAAGCATAGCCGCACAGATGCCGAACACTTGCCGCGTGAATGCCGTATACGGCAAGTGTGCGGCGGAGCGTTAGAATGCCGGCAACCGGGCCGAATGCGGGATTCGGCAATCCGCATTCGGCCCGTACGCTAGCCGAAAACTTTTTTCTACTCGGGCAGACGGGAAGCTTCGGCGGCGATGCGCTCGAAGATGTCGTTGACGAAGCTGTTCATGGTGGACATGGCCTTGCTGGAGACACCGGTGTCGGGGTGCACCTGCTTCAACGACTTGTAGATGTAGATGGCGTACGACTCGCGCCTCTTCTTGTCGCCCTTGGCGATGTTCTTCACGGCTTTTCCGGCCTTCTTCACTGCCTTTCCGCTAGCTTTGGATGCCATGGTAGTATCTGAGTGTACCGGTCAAATTCGACTGATGTTGGAGCCCTTACTTGACTTTGAAAATTCTCTTTATTCTCGATTTTTCAAGGTGATACATACAAATTACATATCGTTCCTATTAGTAGCGTCAACTTTTGCACACACTGCGCCCAGCCCTCGTAGGGCCATATCAGTATTCCACACTATTTTGCATGCTTTCGCTAATCATTCATAAAAGATAATGTAAATGCACTCTTTATGTATTATGGTAAAAGTTTGAAAAATCCATGTCAGCTCTCAAGTGACTAGAAACACACAATTCTTCGTACACACATCCATCCATCCTCAATCACACTACAGTATATTTCAGGTGATATTTGTATTTATGTACAGTCATGTATATATATGTAGAATGTTTACATTTGTCATGTATATAGATCATGTGCAGTTACAGTAGCACCTGATGAGGAAGTTTGTGCTTTATTTTGAATGGGGCCGTTTGGCGTGCGAGGCTCCCAACGTCACTTAGGATATCAATACCAAGTATCTGTTCTCTATAGAAAATTTTTGTTGCCTCATATGTAGCATCGCTAATAGTATTATGATGTTGGAGCCCGTGGCATTTGGCATTTGAAAATTCATTTATTCATCTTTAGTTCTTGGATACATCAAGTGATACATCGAGAGTTCATTCATTGATCTATATATCATTGTGCCTAACCCGCTTGGGATCGTACCAATACAAATAAAATATATTGTCTTGAATTTATAGCTTTCGCAAGTCATTTGAAAAATGTGTGACTTCGTCTAGTCTTGATTGTAATGCTATGGCAAAAATGTGGAAAAATCCATATAATAAAAATAGTTTGAGCGAGGGACCTTTTAAAGTCGCTCTGTTTACACACACACATACACTCTCTCATTCATTCACCGCTTATTACAGACAAAGTATTTACATGATGCGCCTTCTGCGCTGTCAGTGCTGCTTCTCTCTTTATTTACATCATCTATATACATGGAGTATACGTCATAATATCACAGTAGAAGGAGGTGGTGGGGGAGTTTGTACTTTATTTTGAACGGAGCGTTCGCGTTCGTATACAAGGCAACTTCATTCAATATATCTATATCTTTGATCTGCTCTTCATAAAAATTCTTTGAATAAGTCAAGATTTCATCTTCGATGCTACACATTTCAGATGCTTTTCTAATTGATTCAGATGACATACCCAATTCTGAATTCATCACCATGCGAAGAACTTATTTTGTACTCTCTCTAATAGCATCACATTCGATTTGCACGTATTTCCCCATATTGGGGCACCATATAATATGACAGGTTTTATCAGGGTCTTATAGATAAGTAGCTTATTCTTGCGACTCAATTTACTGAATCTATTGAGCAGATTGTATAACATTGATATACGCGTGTTACATTTCTTTCGCGTGCTTTCGATTTGGCTAGAGAATAGTAGTCTATGATCTAAAATAATTCCAAGATATCGAGCTTCGGATTTAGGTTCGATCTTGAATCCCCGTAGCGTGATGTACGCGGGTTCTTCGAATTTTCTCTTTCTCGAAGAAATAACAAGTTCTGTTTTCGCGACATTGATCTTAATTTTCCATTTGTCATAATAATTTTCAAGTTTTCCGGTGTAATTTTCAATGTATTTGGCTGCTTGAGATTTTTTCCAAGAGGATGCAAAGATGGCTGTATCATCAGCGAAAAAGGCAATCTTAGTATCGGGATCTCTGGGCATATTATTTATATAGAACAGAAATAAGACGGGACCCAAGATCGAACCTTGTGGTACTCCGGCTGTGACATTCTGTTCTTGTGAATGTTCATTGTTTCAAGTAATATATCATAATTTTTACAATATAGTGCGGAACATTACATTTGTATAGCTTATGAATGAGACCTTCGTGCCACACTGTATCGAAAGTTTTTCGATGTCCAGCAATAACATCGCGGTAGATTTGTTTTCGTTGATCTTGTTACTAATATGGTTCGTAAGGCGAGCAAGTTGTTGAATTGTACTTCTATTCTTGCGGAAACCAAATTGTTCCGGTACAAGTATTTTATTGGCGTCCTCGTGTTTCAATATTCTATAGAGAATAATTTTTTCAAAAATTTTGCTGAGCGTTGGAAGTAGACTGATAGGCCGATAATTCTGTGGGTAAAGTTTTGTCTTTCCCTGGTTTTTAAATGCAAGAACGTTAGCCATTTTCCACTGTTTGGGAAAAAATGACTGCCTAAAGCATGCATTGAACAAGTTCGTGAGTTGCACTATTGCTTTGCGCGGTAGGTTCTTCAAAAGAATATTTTGGATGCCATCTAAGCCCGGGGCTTTTTTCGATTTCAGCTGTTTGATGCACTTTTTGATCTCACGCGGTGACACGTACTCTATTTCGTCCGGATTCACGCTCGTGGACTTGACATTATTGTAAGTTTCGCGGACTTCTCTCTCAGTTTGATCGTCGGTGAGATCCTCCGTAAGGTGATGTACTTTTTCGAAGTTTTCGGCAAGCACGTTTACCTTATCTTCGTCAGAAAAAATGAAACTGTTAGGACCGTGAAGGGTGGAAACGCCGTGATCCTTGCCCTTCGTGAGGAATTTCGTGAGCTTTCATAAAGAATTGTCACGAGACGTAAGCTTCGAGAGACGTTTCTCCCATTTCGCGTCTTTATCATTCCTCTTTCTCTTCCTAATCTCATTTCGAAGTTTGTTTATCTTTCGTTTGAGACTCGGTTCTCCTGAGCTTTGATGTAATCTTCGAGCTTCATTTCGAGCGGTTATAAGATTGCGAACTTCGGTTGACAGAGGCTCACGAGACTTGTGCAATGCATGCTTAGGAATAGAAATATTGGCCGCGGCATTGATAATGTCAGTAATGTGTTTGACATTGCGATCAATAGTTTCTGGGTTCGGAAATTTACTCTCTACTTTCAAATTTTGATCTATATGTTCTCGAAAAAGTTTCCAATTTGCTTCAGCGTAATTGAAAAATTGCTTTTCAGCTTTTTGATTAGTACTCTGAAAATGGCCTATTTCTAGGATAAGTGGATAATGGTCGGAATCCAATTCACTGACTGCTTCTAGAGAATTGCAGTTGTGCACATTTTTCAAAAGAGCGATATCTATAGTACTGGGTCTATTCATGCTATACGGAAAGTGCGTGTGGCCATCAGGCACAAGCATTACAACCGGTTGTCGATTTACGAAATCGTGCAATATTTTGCCGTTCTTATTGTTGTTGTAACAGTTCCAGTCTTTGTGTTTCGCGTTCAAATCTCCAATGATGACTACTTTGCTATTCGAATTTAAGATTGATAGAAATTCATGCGAGATTAGATCTCTCTTAGGTGCAAGATAAGCACTTACTATTGATGTTGGAGCCCCAGTTGGTGTCTCTATTATAAGCACGGTGCGGCGGTTTGTCCGCCCCACCGAGCGCGGAGCTGTAGTCGGTCGCCCGGGGGAAGCGAGAACGAAAAAGAGGGCCCCCCACTAGATCGGTGACAGGTGCTCCGCTGTTGAGGCTGGTTGGCGCGCAGGAACAGAGCTGGAAAGCATATAATAGCCACGTTTCCCAGGCCGAGCACCAACCAACACCGGCTTGACCGGTAAAACTTTGGATTGAACAGATCCGGAGGGAAGATTAGATCACGGTCATCGCTGGCACGCCGGGTGACCGCCCGATCCTTATTGGAAAGTGCACGAATCGGTATCAATCGCTGGCACGCCGGGTTGATACTCGATGGGAAAGCCTGTAGTCATCGCTGGCATGCCGGGTGACTGCAAGGCCTCCCCCGCACAGAGCCCTATACACACCCACATCGTAGCCGTGGCGCGACATGGCCGCCCCCTCTTCAAACCACCTGACGGATCGAATACACCGACTGCAACTGCTGGAACCTTTCAACAACAAGTACCTCTCACCCCAAAAAGGAAGAGGTTTTCAAATGTGACGACCGGGATGGACATCCACCTACAAAACAGGTTTAACGCACTCTCTGGAGAGGAAGACCACGTAGAAAATGGAGACGCTGTGACATCGCAGAAACGACAAAAAGTGACTCGCCCGAAAGAACGAATTCCACCGATCATCATTACAACAAAGCTAAAGGACAAAGAGAACAGACTGCTCATCCAGAGAATGAAAGCTATTGCACAAGATAAGAAATGCCAAATTACATACACCTCACGTGGATTCAAAGTGGTCTGCAGTAAGAAGAGTAGTTTCCACACCCTAGTTCAAGGACTCATTCAAATTCAAGAAGAGAGAAAATCGAAGGGAGAAATGTTCAATCTTCACACGCACGAGCTCTCGAGTGAGAAGCAGAAGTACCTCGTGGCAAAAGGATTGCCCCTCCTTGAAACCGACGAAATCAAGAAAGAGCTTGAAGAAAGAGGATTCAAATGCCTCAAATGCAACTTGATGAAAACAAAGATCGACAGCAATGACAGCCCCATGTATATTATAACTTTCGACAGCTTAGTCAATATCAGAGAGGTACGACAAATCAGATTCATATACAACATCTCAGTCAAGTGGGACAGGTATCGCAACCCAAGGAAAGTCACACAGTGCCACAAATGTCAACAGTATGGCCATGGCAGCCGGAATTGGTATCGAGAACCTCGATGCCTCTACTGCGCTGGAAAACACATCACAAATGAATGCATGGCAGACGAAGAAACGAAGAAATCAAAACCTTCCTGTGCAAACTGCGGGAAGGACCATCCTGCAAACTCTAGAGAGTGCGTGGTCTATACGGACAGACTCTCATTAATTCAAAAGTCCAAGGAGCGAAATGCAGCCAAGCAGCATCTCGAGCATGCCGTGCAACGCAGACTCACAGCTGAGGATTTCCCGAGGCCACGATGGGGTCTAGAACACCTACCGAACGAGAGGTCTACGTGGGTTCCGAGGTCTACTACCAACAGCAACAACGTCGGCAGCTGCAGCAGATCAACGTTGGACGACGCGAACGAGTTTGCGGAGATGGCGCAAGTTATCAAGAGAATACATGAATTGTGTAACGTCAGCAAAATGTTGAGTATGATGAAGAATCTAGCTATAAGATTAGAGCAATGCCAAAACATACAAGAGCAGCTCACTGCTTTTTTAGAATACTTCAATTATGAACCGTAGAGTCACAAATTCGAATCAACTCAAAATCGCGCATTGGAATGCAAATGGTCTTATCGATGGTAAAATAGAAGAACTGAAAGATTTTATTTTAGAATATGATATCGATATTTTTCTAGTCAACGAAACCAAGTTCGATAATTCATGTCCTGAATGCGAAGTTGAGGGCTATCAGTGCTTCAGAAAAGACAGATCCGCAACATCGCGAGGCGGTGGTGTCCTGATTTTTGCCAAAAATAGTATTAAATGCACGTATGTGGAAACCACCATGCAAATTTTAGAGTCAGTTGCTATTAGATTGGATAATAACTTGACAATCATTTCGACATACTTGCCACCCCAAAAGCCATTACTAGTTGACGAATTGTCGTCTCTTTTTGATTTGAGCAACAAAGTAATAATTCTTGGCGATCTCAACTGTAAACATACGAATTGGAATTGCTCAAGAAGTAATAAGAATGGACGCATTCTGCAAAGTTTTGTCAACGACCATACAATAATTTTCCTGGCGCCTGATAGCCCTACGCATTACCCATATAATACAGGCATTCCTAACATTATATTTCGTTCGTTGTTCGAAGATATAATTTGTAGTACCGCAACTTGTTGCCGGTGACGCCAAGTTTTTAGAGCTACTCTTGGGAAATGAAAGTTAAGAGCGAAGCGATGCCTAGATAGTTTGAAACTTCGCGCGGTATCCGTCCCCGAGGTCCCCCATCTTCTCTCGTCACGTTAGGTTAGGCTCTGCCCGTCTACTGCTCTACAGTTCCCCAGCCTGTCTTCATAACGTTTCTTGGCGCCGGTGACAACACGTCGCACAAGATGTCCAAGTCAAAAAGAAAAGAGCGCCTTCAAAAAGAGCAAGAAATGGCTGAACTCGAAGATGCCATGAGCAGATGCCGGAAGGAATTATCCAACTTGGAGAGCGATTCGGACTACACGAATTCTTCAGACGAAGGTAAGAATTCGCTTCGAAAATATCGCATTTTATCTGTTACAGGTTCCCCCATCGATCAGAGTTGCAAAAACTCAAAATACCTCTCGAATCATCGGAACAAATAGAGAGACGAGACCACGGTACCCTGGGAGCCGTTGTGCAGGGGTAATCGATGGCTTTGGATTTCCTGGGAGCCTTCGGGCAGGGAATATCCACGAGGAGACCCTTCGGGAGCACGTTGTGCAGAAGGGCTCTGCATTACCGACAACGCACACACAGCCGGCGAAAGCATCCCTAACCCCGAACCCATGTTGTCTTGTTCTAGAGCATCGACGACGACATCGTCGGGACCGTTCGAGGTCATCAGGCCGCTCATATCGAGCGCACAGATCGAGTAGAAGCAGAGACCGTTCCCAACGGCGCCATCGAAGTAGATCCCGCTGTTCTCGTCGCCGTCGCCGACATAGGAGCACGAGTTGCTCGTCTCATCGCCGTTACAGAAGCAGGAGTCAGACACCTCGTCACCACCGTAGGAGCACTCGTCTACACCTCGTCATTATCGGAGTAAGAGCCGTTCAATAGATTCCAGAGATCATCCGTTGGAAACCACGAGAGGGTCTACCGAACGCTCAAAATCCGAGCAGGGTTCGAGTCCACCAGAAGTGCCTGACGAAACTCCCAAACCGACTCGCCATCAATCTGCCAATGAGCACGACGAGCCACAGGAAAGCGAGCAAGTGCGTAAATTTAACCTCATTATCGGCGAGGAGCTAGATCAGTTTCTTGCAGACCCTAACCACCAGCCAACGACGCTCCTTACACTCAGACAGGATGTGGCTGAGAGGGTGAAACTAATACTTGACGCAGGTTTACTTCAGAAGAATGACAGGGATAAGTTACTCAAGGAGATCCCGAGAGATAGAGATCTCCAATTGGAAGCACCGGTTCTTAACCAAGAAATAGGTCTGAATTTGCACAAAGATGAGGCTACAAGGGACAACTTCTTTCGACAGTACCAGAAAATTATTGGTGCTACAATTTCGGAGGCCGCCTCACTGCTGAATTTCTTCACCGAAATTGCACCTTGATTGGGATTGGACAAAGAAGAAAGTGCAGAAGATAGGCAGGGCATATTGCAACCGCTTGGAAACATCATCAAGTTGTCCTCCGATCTGCGACACATGATTACTACGGCTAGGAAGGATTTTATATCAGAAGGACATGAACCTAGAATGCAGAAGATTTTAAAATCAGTCAAAACGACCCAATTTTTGTTTGGAGATGACATTAAGTCGGTGATGGACGGAGTCAAAGCAGTAGAAAAAACTGCTAAAGAAATAAGGCCCAAGAGTACACACTCCAATCAAAAAGGAAAGAAGCCTCTAAACCACCAGCGCTCCAACTCTTGGCGAGGGAGGAATGGGAGCTCCAGACACCAGAACCCTCAACGCTCCAGGTATCAACCTCAGAGTCAGAACAAGAATCAGCAATACGGGAAGAAGAGCTATGTGCAATCTCAACCTCACCGTGGCAGCAGAGACAATCGGAGAGACAGGAGCAGGAGTCGTCGCTAAAGAAAGCTGGCACACAGGTAGCTGGAAGACTGTTCTACTTCATAAACGAATGGAAAACCATCACTGGTGATGGGTTTATCCTTGACATTTTAAGAGGCTACAAGATAGACCTCATCGTTACTCCATTCCAATCAAATATTCCAACTCTTCACACTGATGCAAGCAATCAGGCAATTTTACGAGATGAAATTAACACTCTATTGTGTAAGAAAGTGATCAGCCTTTGTAGATCTGAACGGGGTCAATTTGTTTCATCCATCTTTACAGTTCCAAAACCAGATGGATCTTACCGCTTTATTCTGAATTTAAAGAATTTCATCGACTTTGTAAAAGTGGAACATTTCAAACTAGAAGATCTGAGATTGGCTCTAAACTTCATTGAAGAGGGCAATTACATGTGCAAGATTGATTTGAAAGATGCCTACCATCTCATCCCTATTCATAGAGAATACAAAAAATTTCTAAGGTTCAGCTTTGCAGAAGAGCTTTATGAGTTCAATGTGTTACCATTTGGCTTAGCACCAGCACCTTTCATTTTCACAAAAATAATGAAACCAGTCCTTGATCTACTCAGGCGCATGGGTGTTAAGCTCATCGCATATTTAGATGATTTCTTTATCTTCGCTAAGAGCAAAAAGCAATGCCGACACTGTGTCAAGATAGTTATAGATCTGCTAGAATTTTTAGGATTCATAATTAATTGGGATAAGAGTGACATTGAGCCAAAGACAGTCTGCACCTTTTTGGGTATGACTATAAATTCTGAGAACATGACCTTACAATTACCAGCAAACAAGAAACTCAAAATAGCTGACTTGATGAACAAAATCTTAGGCAGCAGCCGCATCACCATCAGACTTTTAGAAAAATGCATAAGTAACCTAGTAGCAGCATGCCCAGCAGTGTCGTATGGCTGGCTATATTACAAAAAACTAGAATTTTTAAAGACCAATGCTCTGACCATGTACAATAATAACAGAGACAAAAAGATTAAGCTACACTCTGCAGCTATTGAGGATCTCCAATGGTGGAAAACCCATATTGCTTACAGCAAAAATGAGATAAGATCCTTCGACTTTCATCTAGAAATTTTCTCAGATGCTTCTACAACAGGTTGGGGAGCTATGTGGCTCAGAGAAAGCCCATGGTCTATGGAATGCATCAGAAAGACAGCATCACATCAACTATTTAGAGATAAAAGCTGCATTTATTGCCTTAAGATGCTTCGCATCAGATGTTTATAATAGACAGATCTTACTCAGGATTGACAATATTATTGCCATAGCCTACATAAATAAGATGGGAGGCACTAAATCAGAGAGCCTCCACTACCTTGCCAAAGATCTTTGGGAATGGTGCATCAGACGAAAGATATGGGTTTTTGCTGAGTACGTAGCATCCAAAGAGAATGTAGCTGACGAAGGCTCTAGGATAACAAATTTAGACACAGAATGGGAACTAGCCAACTATGCCTTTCTCCGAATCTGCAAACAGTTTGGCAAACCATCAATGGATCTTTTTGCTACTAGAGTAAATAATAAATGCAAAGATTACTGCTCGTGGGAAAGAGACCCAGATGCATATGCAATGAATGCTTTTCGATTAGCTGGGACAAAGATTTTTGGTACGCGTTCCCACCTTTTGCCCTTATTCCAAAAATCCTGAGGAAAGTAAGAAAAGAAAGGTCTAGAGGCATTCTAGTTTTTCCAATGTGGACTGGGCAACCTTGGTTTCCAATTCTGAAAGACCTACAAGACTCCTCCATGATTATTTTTACACTATCATCTAAACTTCTGGTCTCACCTTGCAGGGAGAAAATTCACCCACTTGCCTCGGATCTTACCCTGGCTGCAACAATTGTATCAGGCTGAAATATAGAAGGAGGGATATAGATGAAGACTCAATTGAGATCCTAGCAGCATCAATCACCAATAGTACAAAGAAGCAGTATGACTCTGCCTTAAAGTATTGGTGGAACTTTTGTACACGAGCCAAACTTGACCCTTTCGTAGCTTCAGACAAGGTTGTACTTAGATGCTTAACCTAAAGATATAATGAGAAAGCCAGCTATGGCACACTAAATACTTTAAGATCAGCAATTTCTCTGATAAATGAGACTGATAATTCCAAAAGTGCTCTTCTACAAAGGTTCTTTCAAGGTGTGTTTAAAAATAGACCACTACTCCCCAGATATAATTCTACGTGGGATGTGAACAAAGTTTTAGAAATGTTTGTCTCGTGGGGACCCACAGCTTCACTATCACTGGCGCACCTTTCTTTAAAACTGGTGGTGCTTCTTGCATTAGGATCTGCATTTTGTCTACAAACTATCAGTCTCATTGAGCTACAAAGCATAGTTCAAACCCAGAAAGGGGTAGAAATTTTCATCACCGACCTGGTCAAGAATTCAAAGCCTAATGTTAATCAACCGTATGCATTCTTCCCTTTTTCCTCCAAGAAACCTAAGCTATGTATAGCTAAAACAATTCAGTGGTACTTACACAATACTCAAGACTTGCCTTCAGGACAGAGTAATCTCCTGATTTCATATAGAAAACCACACAAAATAGTGTGTACACAGACTTTGAGTAAATGGATTGAAAGAGTATTAAAGGAAGCTGGAGTAGAGTCTCAATTCACAGCTTATAGTGTAAAACATGCAGCAACATCCACAGCTGCTAAGAATGGTTTAGATTTAAAATCTATCAAAGACGCAGCAGGCTGGTCTAAAGATTCTTCAGTTTTTGCAAAATTCTATAACAGACCTGTTAAGATAGCAGACCAAAGTTTTGCCAAAGCAGTTTGCTTAGGAAAATAAGGACTAATCTTTACTTACCTTGAAGAAAAAAGCCATTAAACAGACAGACATAATTGTAGAATTTTATTTAAGGTATGTAAGTTGAGAAATCTGCCTCATGTATGTTCGCTGAGCCATTCACCAAAATAATTACTGTTGTCAAATAGTGTGTAGCTATTGGTGCCAATACGTATATTGCATTAAGAGATGTGATGCATGTACTAAACTATGAATCAAAAGTGAGAACGAAAACCATTTCAGTACATCCTCCTTCGTTATGACACTGTAATAGAATACGTATAAGAACCAGTCTTGTGTTTATTATTGTTCACACATGTTGAAACCTTGATAGCTTGGATAAAGTTGTTCAACATAATCCAAGCGTGCAATTCATATTTCATGAAAAGGAATGATGTGGGTTGAGAAGCCCTTTGGAAGCAGGGGCTCTGAACATCTACAAATTATATCTTCGAACAACGAACGAAATATAATTGCAGATTAAACGAACTTACCTGTAAGTGAAGTTCAATCTAAATTATATGAGGAGTTGTTCGAAGATATAATGAATAAAATCCCACCCGCTCCAAACCCGTGATATCACTCTGGAGAAATGAAAACAGGCTGGGGAACTGTCGAGCAGTAGACGGGCAGAGCCTAACCTAACGTGACGAGAGAAGATGGGGGACCTCGGGGACGGATACCGCGCGAAGTTTCAAACTATCTAGGCATCGCTTCGCTCTTAACTTTCATTTCCCAAGAGTAGCTCTAAAAACTTGGCGTCACCGGCAACAAGTTACGGTACTACAAATTATATCTTCGAACAACTCCTCATATGATTTAGATTGAACTTCACTTACAGGTAAGTTCGTTTAATCTGCAATTATAGATATTTCTCTTTTGAAGAACATTGGAAATTGCATTTCTTTAGAAACCGTGAACGATCTCGATTCGGATTACTTACCAATCGTATTAGAACTAGGAAATCATGCAACTAATGATGGTGAAGGGAAGTCTTTCTTCAACTATGAGCAGGCCAACTGGAAACTCTTTCGTGATGAAATAGATAAAAGTTTGAAAATTTATAGTAAGATCAATAGTATTGAGAGCATCGAACAGAATGTCGAAAGTATTACTGATGTGATTAGTGCCGCCGCGAATATTGCAATGCCCAAGCATGCATTGAATAATGAGCCCAAGCCTCTAAGTGAAGAAGTCCGTGGTCTGATCAAAGTGAGAAATAGCATCCGAAAATTACACCAACAGTCAGGCGATCCAAGCCTTGAAAAACTCAAAAATAAAGTTAGAAACGCTATCAGTAAGAAAATTCGAAATGACAAAAACGCAAATTGGGAGAATCGCCTCTCCAAGATAACACCTCGAGATAACTCGCTGTGGAGAGTGACAAAATTTCTTACGAAAGGTCGTGATCAGGGAGTTTCTACTCTCCATGGCCCTAATGGTCTTGTTTATTCGAATGAAGAAAAGGCTGAGGTATTAGCCGAAAATTTTGAGAAGGTTTATCATCTGACATTACGAAATAGAGTATGTTTCGCCCCGCGAGGTGAAGAAAGCGATTAAGCGGACTAAATCTAAGAAAGCCCCAGGCCTCGATGGCTTACAAAATACAGTTCTCAAAAATTTACCGAGAAAAGCAATAGTTCAAATTACTAACATATTCAATGCTTGCTTGAGGCTGTCTCACTTTCCAAATGAATGGAAAATTGCAAACATCTTGGCGTTTCGAAAACCCGGCAAAGATAAGCTATATCCGCAAAATTACCGACCGATTAGTCTCCTTCCCACTCTAAGCAAGATTTTTGAAATTATCATTTCGAATAGAATTCTAAGACATGAGTATACTCAAAATCTACTCATACCGGAACAATTTGGCTTTCGGTGAGGCCGAAGCACTGTCCACCAACTCGCGCGGCTGACGAATCACATCAGTAATAATTACAACATGAATAAATGCACAGTAATGTTAGATATAGAGAAAGCATTCGATACAGTTTGCCACGAAGGCCTTATATACAAATTAAATAAGTGTAAAATTCCCACATATATTGTGAAATTATTGATCTCTTATGTACGAAATCGAAAATTTAAAACCACTGTCAAAGACGCAAATTCAAGTGAGCAAAAGGTCGCAGCAGGGGTCCCACAGGGCTCGATCCTTGGACCGGTCCTGTTTCTCTTCTACGTCAATGATATTCTGCGAAATTCACAAACGAACTTAGCTATTTTAGCTGATGACACCGCGGTTTTTGCCTCCTCATGGAGAAAAAACCAAGCTGGAAAGTACACTGTAAAAAATATTAATGTAAATTTACAATACAGGTCGGTAAATATCCAACTCTGATAGTTGTAAATTTCAGCTAATTTTTGTGATTTTACAAGCGCTCGTGAATTTACCACTCTCAGAGGGGGTAATTCTTGGATACCACTCTCAGAGTGGTAAATTTCATCCCACAGAAGTATGCACTGCGCGTGCGTGATGCGAGTAAGCTGGGTTAGACTCGCGAGCAGAAGACTCAATCTGTAAACATCTAAACTGCCCTCGCCTCTCTTCGGCATCGCGAGGTTGCCGCTGCAGAAGGAGTCTGTGACTCCGACGACATCCCCGAGCACTCCAGGGCAATCCGGTCTGCTCTGATTATTTCAAAAGGCCTTGAAGTAAAGTCTCGTGACTTTATTGTGTGCGGTCGTTCCGTCCGGAGTAGGATTTGGTTTTGAGGTTATCTTTTACAAAACTGTGTTCCTCTCAAACTATTCTAAAATAAATTTATATCATGCGTGTCATCAAATAATCTAATAAATTCGATATACTTGTACACAATATTCACATTACTCTCTCATCCGAGCTTCTATATATCTACTCTGTTGTGCTCAATGAGAAAAAAAAATAAAATCAGCAGACAGAAATTTACAACCGCGACGGTAAATTTCAGCTGACGAAGCGGTGGCGCTGCTGTATGAAATTTACCGTCGGACGGTAAAATAATTTACAATCCGCTTGTAAAATCACAACTCCCAGAGTGGGATCCAAGAATTACCCCCTCTGAGAGTGGTAAATTTACATAAATTTTTTTTACAGTGTATATTCAGAGCCATTCGGATGAATTAGTACTATATTTCAAAAAATGGAAAATTAAAATCAACGTCGGCAAGACTGAGCTAGTAATTTTTTCAAAAAAGACTAGAGCCGAAGAACAACCTTCTGTTGCTCTGGATGGCAAAAAAATTGAGCCAAAATTAAAAGCCAGATACCTCGGTATTGTATTAGATTATAGACTCTCATTCACGAGTCAAATCGAGAGCACGCGACAAAAATGCGATCTTCGCATATCCTTGTTGTATAATCTTCTGAACAGGCGCAGCAAACTTAGCCGCAAAAATAAAATGTTGATCTTCAAAACTTTGATTAGACCCATCATATTGTATGGTGCCCCCATCTGGAGCAGCACTTGCAAATCAAATATAAACAAATTAGAAAGATGTCAAAATAAAGTACTTCGAATGATCACAAACTCTAAATTAGGTGCCTCAAATGAATCTATCAGAAAAGAGGCTGGAATATCTAGTATAAAATGTGCAATAAAGACAATGACCGAATGCTTTTACAATGAGCAGATCAATGACATCGATATCCTCAAGGATATCGGAATATATACAATTGATACAGCTCCTTTTAGAATAAGGTATAAGCTTCCCCACCACATACTGCTATGAATTCAAAAGTTCAACGCCCCTCCGTGGGCAGCAGACTGTTTGTAAATAAAGAGAGAGAGAGAGAGACGGTAGAGCTGTTTGTAAATAAAGAGAGATAGTAGAACTATTTGTAAATAGAGAGAAAGAGAGAGAGAGAGAGAGAGAGAGAGAGAGAGAGAGAGAGAGAGAGAGAGAGAGAACCCGTAGGGGGCTTTGGGTGTGACCTTAGGGTTGCACTTGGAGCTTGAGGGAGCGACGCCCCTCCGGACCCGAGTCCTACACTTACACCAACACACACACTACACCATACATGCACCATACTCACGCCTGCCCAAGCACTACACAAACATACCAACATCATACAGGACATGCATGACACAGGACACCACACCCGTGCTGGTCTGGTCCGGGGTCGGCCAGCATGCGATTCCAGGCCCTGGAAGAAGAAAGAAGATGATGTCCAGCATTGACGGCAAGAATTCCCCAAGTAAAGCGGGGCCCCATTCGGATCTTGGAAGGGCCCCCCAACGATGCAAAACGCGCCACCAGTGGCACACTTGGCTGGTGGAATAACGCGTACAGCTACAAGCGATGGAAATACGCTGCAGGTGGAGGGTGCGGGAGAAAAAAACCTACGCCATGGAGAAGCTGAGCTCACCCCTAGCAGGAAGAGAAAGGGCCCGAGTGACGGAGCAGAGAAGCGAGTGCTCAAACAATCAAAGCTCACATTTCCGAGCCAACGAGGGATGAACGCGAAAGTTGCAGCAGAAGCACGAGAGGCGGCAGAGAAGCTGCTGAAGATCAACCCCGCTATCAGGATCCAGATCACGCAACCCAGCAACGAGGTTGATGACGCCGTCAACTTGAGCTCAGACTCGAGCGAGTCTGACTCCACTATAGGGTCCCAGGGGAACGGAACAATCCTGACTCCTGAAAACGGTTTGCTCGAGAGGGGAGTGCACGATGAGGTGCCTGATAGGGTGGAGATTGACCACATCCCCTCAACCAGAGATGCGGCACGACAGAGGAGTGGAAACGAGGCAGGCGATCTCATGGGGAAATGGGAAGACCTGAAAACGTGCCGGGAAGAGACGGAGGAGAAGACATATCTCCTCCTCGAGCACTTCAACTTGGTTATAGGAATAGCCGAGTCTGTTTCCAGCAATCCAGAAGGGACCAAGGGTGACATCGAAGAGCTCAAGAAGATAGGCCACGCGCTCGAAGGCCTACTCGCGACAGACAAGGCGAAGCGGGCTGCTTTCGAGACAACGCTCCTCGAAACGGAAAAGACCCTGAAAGCGAGGGGGAATATGCAGCTACCGGTCACAAGAAAACCGGCCGCGTCGGGTAGTGGCTTCCAGGGGAGGGGGGCAGGGGAACCGGAATCGCGACCGGGAAAACAACGCGGTTCGAAGGCGACGCGATACGGTCCTCCACCGGGAGGTCTCGGAACACTGCGCTCGACATCAACGCCCAATCGGCCCGAGCAGAATGGGCCTTGGAAGGAAGTGGTGTCAAAGAAACAAGCGAGAAGGGCAAAGAAGAGCGGTAGATCGGACGATGCCGCCGGGAAGAAAGCGAAAATGAAGCCGAGAAGGGTGAAGCCCGAAGCCGTCCTCGTTACGGCCAAACAAGGTGGGCTAACCTACGCAGACATGCTGCGCAGGATAAAAACGGATGACCTCGATGAAGAAGTGGGCTCCAAGGTCACGGGCATCCGCAAGACCCAAGAAGGCCAAGTCCTTCTTGAACTCAAGAAGGGCACCGATGTCGCCGCCGTCAAGGCAGCCTTGGCACCAGTCGTCGGGCAAGAAGGAGCTGTCCACTGTCTAGCAAACAGCACGACCCTCGAGGTTCTCGGAGTCGACTACGATGTCGACATAATCAAGGTGCGGGATGACCTCGCGAAGGCCCTACCAGAAAACGAGAAGGGTGCCGTTGTAGTCAAGTCCATCCGGAGTGGCTACCGCGGCACCCAAACCGCTGTTGTCTCGATCGCAACGAGACTGGCCCACCATCTCCTCGACTGGAAGGAGCCAAAGGTTGGATGGGGCAGAGTCAGGATCCGCGAGAAGGGTGGCATCCCACGGTGCTATAACTGCTTAGAGTACGGGCACAAGGCCTCGGGGTGCAAAAAAGAGAAGGCAGAGGAACGGAAACCAAAACTCTGCTTCCAATGCGGCGAACCAGGGCACCTTGCTGCGATTTGCAAGGAAAAACCAAAATGCCTAAGCTGTGCGGCGATCGGGTCCAAATCTGACCACAGATCTGGGGCCAGCAACTGCACTGCGTACCAGCGGGCAAGAACCACATATAGACGCAGGAAGGGAAGAAATGGCTAGCTTCATCCAAGCCAACCTCAGGAAGAGCGGGGACGCAGACGATCTCCTACACGCTGTAGCCAAAGAAGGAGGGATCGATGTTCTGATTATCTCCGAACCGCCTCGGAAGCGCGAATTTTCTCGATCCACATTCGATCACTGGAGGACAGCCGTAATCCAGATCATGAATCCTGCGATCCGTGAGACTGGACCAGCTGTTAGTGGCCGCGGTTTTGCTCGGAAGACCATAGAGGGCACAGCAGTCTACAGCTGCTACTATTCGCCGTCGCTCAAGATACACGAATTCGAAGACGAGCTCCATGACCTAGAAGAGGATGTGAGGCAATGGGGGGGCCCAGTTATAATCGCGGGGATTTCAACTCCAAGGAACCGACTTGGAGCGGGGGGCCGCGTGATAGACGGGGGGTAATACTCGCTGATGCCATGGAGGCATTGGGATTAGTGCTCGCGAACGAGACGGGGGTTATCACCTACTACCGACACGACACTCGGTCCAGGGAGGGAGGTTCGTCTTCGGTCCTCGACCTGACGTTCATGAGCCCGTCGCTCATGGGACGTATGACATCGTGGGAGGTTCTGGACACGGAAACATTGAGTGACCATCGACATATTCGGTTTCGGCTTAGGACTGACAGACAGAGACAGACGACACACAGACCGCGACCGACGGGGTGGCAGGTACGCAAGCTGGATGAGGGGAAATTCCGGGAATCGATAGGAACAGCCGAAGATCTCCCGATGAACATCACCGCGGACGAGGCTGTGGATATGGTGACGACCACCATCACAAGAGCTTGTGACGCATCGATGCCTCGCAAGACAACATCATGCTTTTGGAGGAAACCAGAGTACTGGATCACCGACGAGATAAAAGCCCTACGAAGAACGAGCAATAAGAAGAGGAGAACCGCGTGGCGATCAAGGAAACTAAAACGACCATCACTGGGGGAAGATGATAGGGCGTACAGAGAAGCAAAGAAGGCTCTCGTTCTAGCCATCCGGAGAAGCAAAGAGAAGTGCTGGGGTGAATTGTGCGACATGGTTAATGGAGACCCGTGGGGTACGCCATACCGCGTGGTCATGTCCAAGGTCCGACCCCGGAGGGGCAACCCAGCACCGACTGATGCAGCTACCTTGCGCAGCATCGTGGAAGACCTCTTTCCAGCAGGAGAACCCAGAGTGACATTCCCTCCCGAGAGCGAAGATCCCATCCCGCTCTTTACTATGCAAGAGCTACTCATAGCGGCGAAGAGGCTGCCAAACGACAAGGCCCCTGGCCTGGACGGCATTCCAAACGAGGCTCTGAAACTGGTCTTCAAATACAACCCACATTTACTCCTCGACCTCTTCAACATCTGTCTGAGCGCGGGAAATTTCCCGGATAAGTGGAAACGCCAGAAGCTGGTCCTGATACCTAAAAGTCAAGGAGGTCAACGCCCTCTCAGCATGCTCGACAATATCGGGAAAATGTACGAGAGGATGGTGCTCAACAGGGTGGAAAAAGCCTACGAAGAGAGCGGCGGGCTATCACCAATGCAGTTTGGGTTCCGGAAGGGACGAAGCACTGTGCACGCGATCGAGGAGGTCCAAGAGCGGGTTCAAGCGTCGGTAGGGAACCCATACCAAGGAAGAGGAGGATTCTGTGCCATTATTGCGTTGGACATAAAGAACGCGTTCAACTGCGCGAGCTGGGAGCGAGTCTATCAATCCCAAGCAGGTAAAGTGCCGCCCTATCTACTAGCCATCACGAGTGACTATCTGCGGAACAGGACACTCGTGTACGACACCGACGAGGGACAAGAGATCCGGGAACTGTCCGCCGGAATTGGACAGGGATCGGTTTCCGGGCCGTTCAACTGGAACACCCAGTACGACAGTTTACTGTCTATTGAACTGCCCGAAGGAGTCATAATAGTGGCTTTCGCGGACGACGCGGGGCTCATAGTCTGGTCCGACAACGAGGAACTCTTGGGTAGACGCGCAAACGAGGCGCTGGCCCGAGTCTACGAGTGGATGATCAGCAGGCTCCTAGAGCTTGCTGTCAAGAAGTGCGAAGCAATCGTGGTCACAAGACGCAGGAAGTTTGACTTGCCCCACTTTTACATCAACGGGCAAGAGATCCCACGCAAGACAGAGCTGAAATACCTCGGCGTATGGCTTGACGACAAGTGGTCGTTCAAGAAGCACATCCAGGAGGCCGCTCAAAAAGCGAGCAGGGTTGGTGCGGCGCTTCAACGGCTGATGCCGAATATCGGAGGACCCAAGGAAAAGAGGCGCGCACTTCTCAACACCGTCAGCACCTCTATCATGCTCTACGGTGCACCCGTGTGGGGAAAGAGAGTAGAGAAGACCATCATCGAGAAGAAGATGGGGCCTGTCCACCGGAGAGCGGCCCTGAGAAGTATCCGTGCCTACCGCACCGTATCAGGAGATGCGGCTTACGTATTGGCGAGTACACCGCCCATCCACTTGCTCGTCGCGGAGCGAGTGAGGATCTGGGACCGCCAGAAAGTGATCGGAGCCGAACGAGTACTCACCCCGACGATGAAGGAGATTATCCGCGACAACGAGAAGGAAACCACCCTTGAGCATTGGCAAACTGAGTGGGATTCGCCATTTGCGAACGGCAGATGGACGCACCGGCTGATCCGTGACGTAGCCAAGTGGGCGGAACGCACCCACGGAGAGATGGACTACTGGACGACGCAGGCACTGAGCGATCATGGTTGCTTCGGTTCCTATCTAACCAGGTTCAAGAAGAGGACGACCCCAGCATGTCAGTCATGCGGGGATGAATGGGATGACGCCGAACATGCCCTGTTCAAGTGCAGCGACACCCGGAGAGAGCGCGCCGAGCTGGATGAATGGCTGGGTGCTCAACTAACACCCGAGAATCTCGTCCCGTACTTGCTCCGCAACCAGGAGACATGGGATAGACTCACCGGATACATCAAGATGGTGATGACCCGCAAAGAAGAGAAAGAGAGGGAAGTAAGGCGCCTCGAAGTAGGCGAATCACAGTGACTCTGCCGATTGAAACAGAAGAGGCCCAAATGATTCCAGGAGGAATCTGATGCACTGAAGAGGGAAGAAAGAAGAAAGAAGAGAGAAGAAAGAAGAAAGAGAGGGAACAATGGAGAATGAAGACAGAAGATGCCGACAAGTGGCCGAAGAGAGAAGATGGAGAAGAGGAACGCTCGCAATCGAGCGCGAGACATGCCGCTCATCCTGAAGTAATGCTCACGCGGTTCCGGGATGAGATGGTAGGTGCAGGTGGATCTCCTTCTTGATTGCCCGATGCCCTAGGTATCGGACATCGAGGGGAGAGGGATATTACACGGCCGGGCCCACCTCTCGGTGGGCCCCACCCAAACCCGTGTCCCGCCTGGTATGGCCTGCGTGGGCTATGCGTAGTCCGCGTAAGCTGAACCAGTCCGGTGTCTGGGGACGGATCCGAGGGATCCTGAGGCAGATTTTGCCCTCTAACCACCTTAAAAAAAAAAAAAAAAAAAAAAAAAAGAGAGAGAGAGAGAGAGAGAGAGAAATGAATGAATGTGTAAACCCTGCGTATCCTCGTAGACTAAGAGAAATAACCAAAAACTATTATGTGGATTTTTCAAAATTTTTTGCCATGTCAATAAAATGAATAGACTGAGTCACGTACTATAGCGAAAATGTGAAATCAAAATTATTTGATACTGATAAGATCCATTAGGATCGGGCGCAGTGAATTACCATATTTCAAAATTCGATGTATCTTTACGATGTATTGACGAAAGACAATGAATAAACGAGATCTCAAAAGTCAAGTCAAAGGCCGAGCACCAGATCACGGCAAATTTCGCTCGTGGCATTACAGTATCTCTACTCTCAATCTTATCATGCCTGGACGTGGCAAGGGAGGCGGCAAAGTCAAGGGAAAGTCAAAGACCCGCTCCACCCGGGCCGGACTTCAGTTCCCCGTCGGACGTATCCACCGTCTGCTGAGGAAGGCCAACTACGCCGAACGAGTTGGTGCCGGTGCCCCGGTCTACCTGGCCGCCGTCATGGAGTACTTGGCCGCTGAGGTTCTCGAGTTGGCAGGAAACGCCGCCCGTGACAACAAGAAGACCAGGATCATCCCCCGTCACCTCCAATTGGCCATCCGCAACGACGAGGAGCTGAACAAATTGCTCTCCGGAGTGACAATCGCCCAAGGAGGTGTCCTGCCCAACATCCAAGCCGTCCTTCTGCCCAAGAAGACCGAGAAGAAGGCTTAAATCTTTCCTCCATCCAACTCGCCCAAGAAACAAACAGAAGAAAAAACAATCGGCCCTTTTCAGGGCCCCCAAAATTTCTACAAACGTATCAGCAGCTATATCACATCCGTTAATGTACGATGCTCCCCCATCCGCCCCAGTCACCAACCGATGCAGCCATTACCGAATCATGGTCTCGACTGTTCTCGGATAGAAGTGGTCTCTAGCTACACATACTACTTCCTGTTGTATTTATACATATATTGGGGGATGGCCATAGTGAATGCTGTCATGAGTTTAGTCTAGGGATGCCCGATACGCTCAAAAATATCGATACGTTCGCATCGGACCGCCCGATACGATACGACTAATATATCGGGACAAAAATATCGATACGCCAAGTCTCGATACGATTTTTGTGTTCCCCAGAATCTTTCCAGCACTGTAGTTATTACATATCCGCGTTACTTATTTGACCATGAATCATGCCATTTAATAACAAAAAGTCCACTATAAAAATTCACCAACTAACAAATTTATATGACGGATTCGTAATTGGGAAATATCAAAATCATACTACATACATTTTTGACGCATTTGATTGTCGTAAAAATTATATACCAGATGGATCTTTCATCTTTGAACCAACAATGAATCTGCCCTGTTTGTGTACAGTAGATTGTACTCATGAAATACAAATGCCCTGTAATAGCTTAAATAGTCAGGCAGTCATCAACAACCTTAAATTCCACGAATCATGACTGCGTGCAGGGCAGGTACTGGTGAGGGTATCATATAATCTGACTGAGGTTTGCCTCTAGGGCACTCTAAATAACTTCAAATAATGGAAATTCTCGGGAAATTTTGAATAAAGATATCGATACTATATTGCGTAATATAATGCTGCGACGAGGCGCCTAAGACCGAATCCAAGGATACATAAAGACCGACATGATAATCCCAGAAAGTCCCGTCGCCAGCATTGCAGCCGTATCGATTTTCTGAGAAAGATCACAACAGAGTAATTGCACCAATTCAGTGTGCAGTCTTTTGTCGTCGGGACTTTTGGGGATTACCGCGTCGATCGCCGAAGGTTCTATATAGCTCTATGACATTTATCTAAAAATAATAGAATATTGACAATATATGCAAATATCATAGTTTCACATCTCAACCTACCAATCATAATCCCGACGCTCTGAATGTATCACATAATGCAGAAAGACAAGAAAGACGGAAAATGGGCGGGACTGCTTGGGGGAACTGTCGGCGACAGAGAGTCGATGCAAAAATCTTCAAACCATATAACTTAAGTCTGTCTCGTCGACGGAGAGATTTATGCCTCGCTCAGTTGCCTTACCGATTAATGTTTGCTCAAATCTGCTGGCACCGAGAAAAACCGTATTCGTCACTGGCGCGTATCGAAAACCGATACACAGAGCTAAACTTTAGTCATGTCATGGATTTTGTCATGTTCACGAATGCATAATATATCCAATCATCAGAATGAAAATCCCGGGAAGCATATCGATGAAAGAGAGTCTTTCTGGCTTTCAGAGACTACTGAAACAGGAACAAGGTGGGCAGGAAGAGATGGAAATTTGATAAAAGACGCCATACAAAACCGTGCACGTGGTCTATTCGGTCTCGGTACCCAAATCATGAATCTCTTTCGAGCAAAATCGTAGTTGATCTTATGTTGAAATGCAAGTAAGAAATGTGAGAACCCATTACTTTACGCGTATTTTGTAAGCACTGATAGTCACCTGACGGGCGAAATTAGCACAGTGGCGGATTCAACGTCCACGGGCGGCGGATTAGACTGGAGGAAACATGCATGTCTGTAAGAAAATTTCTATAGAATCTCCCGATCGAACCCATATTTTGATACCTAGCATGATTTTTGAAGTGCCGACGGAATAGTGCAAAAACTGCCAGCAGACCCCTATCGGGCAAAATTGTGCTGGGCTAATAGTCTGATCTAACAACTATAAAATCCGTTTCGAACATAATCGACTGGTTTTCATTTGGATTGCGAAAAACATTAGTGATTTTTTAGGTATCACTAAACTTTAGAAAACAAAAATCCAAATAATAGGTTTCAGGTTCGTTCCTGGTGAGTTCTGTTATGGTTCCGATACCGTCTGTATCTAATTCAACAGACTAGAAGACATTGAGCGAGTAGTTCGTGGAGGGACCTTATCTGATCGTAAGAAGACAGCCCTTGATGGATTGATTTGGAAACTTCGGAAAGTATCGAGTAATAGTGGCTTCTGGGATATCATGGGATCTTTCTGCGATTTAATTAGAAAACTGACGAGTATGGTTGAGATGGATCTCATGTCTGGAATCTACAGGTGACAGCACCTCGATAAATGAATCGGTCACTGTTCTGAAATCCGTACCCTGATGTCCAATGCAACTATTAGCCCAGCACAATTCTGCCCGATAGGGGTCTGCTGGCGGTTTTTGCACTATTCCGTCCGTACTTCAAAAACCACGCTACATATCAAAATATGGATTCGACCAGGAGATTCTATGGGAAATTTCCTACAGACATGCATATTTCCTCCACTCTAACCCTGGCGAGACGTTGAATCAGCCACTGTGCTAATCTCGCCCGTCGGGTGACTATCAGTGCTTAGAAAATTCACGTAATCAAATGAGATTTATATATTACTCATTCGCAATTCAATATAGGATAATCGACAATTTCACTCAAAGAAGATTCATGATCTGGGTACCAAGACGAAAAAGGTCACGAATACAGTTTTGTACCACATTTTTTACCAACCTTCTGTCTCTTCCTGCCCACCGTGGATATTCTATGAGAAGATACTGTTTGTTATGGGGGACACTCGTACAAATATACTTGTAGCTATAGCTATAACGAATTCCCTCGATCCTTTGGATCCACGATTCTGCAGTGAATGGAAATCAGTCTCAAACCCGAAGGAACATCATCCCTGTCGAATCTTTCCAGATGCAACATCCAGCTTAATCAATTATGAAAGCATGAAGCAACTGTCAAAACAGTCTCGAAGACTAATGCATGTATGTGTGTTGAGAATTACAGAAAGGATAGTGGTATTTGAGTACAATACAGTCTACTTTTTTCAAGAATGGTCCCATTCCGTAGAACTCCCCGTTCTATCCACCTCATTAATCTCCAACTAAGGATGTTTGGTTCGGATTCTAAGATAGGATGACTCTCCTTAGAAAGAGGACGATTATGTTAGAGTCATAATGATGAAAAATGTTTTTATGGGGATTATACAGAAAAGTTCGATTGGAATGGAAAATCACTTCTTAGTTTCCTGGGAGGATAATGTCTTCGATTGTTGAAAGAATAATGATTAGAATCAGATCCGTTTAAATAGGGATCAGGGACTCTGAGGAAAGTGTCAATCCAATAATCGACTCTCAATCACGATTATAACAGGAATATCAAAAAAGTATTGGATAGTATGATGTGTGCATGACTTGCTTATGTAGGATTGTATCTATCGCATTGTTCTTAATAACGACTTTCATGCAGTCGGATACGGTTCTCACAGATAATTGCGCCATTTCGGGATATGGGAAAAACAGGTGAGATGATTAGGGCATTCTATAATTAACGAATGCACCATCTATTCAACGAGACACGCACATGGCCATGAGAGTGAGTGATACCTCTAGAGATTGCCACCTACACAGATCGGTGTGGTGCATATGAGTACAAAAGACTGCGAAAAACCTGGTGATTCTGGGTGAAGTCTACCATCATTTTTTCCGGCTTCTCTCATTCCGTCAAGAACCAGACTCCCTAATGACAAAATAGTTGGCAAATACGTTCTTAACAGATTCGTGGCCCTGAAAAGGGCCGATTGCTTTTCTTTCGATTTTCAAGTGATGATTTAAGCACGTTCTCCACGGATACGGCGGGCCAACTGGATGTCCTTTGGCATGATGGTGACGCGCTTGGCGTGGATGGCGCACAAGTTGGTGTCCTCGAAAAGACCGACGAGGTAAGCCTCACTGGCCTCCTGCAGAGCCATGACGGCCGAGCTCTGGAAACGGAGGTCGGTCTTGAAGTCCTGGGCGATCTCACGCACCAGACGCTGGAAGGGCAGCTTGCGGATGAGGAGCTCAGTGGACTTTTGGTATCTCCTGATCTCACGGAGGGCCACGGTTCCGGGCCTGTACCTGTGGGGCTTCTTCACTCCACCGGTGGCCGGGGCACTTTTACGGGCGGCCTTGGTCGCGAGCTGTTTGCGCGGGGCCTTGCCTCCGGTCGACTTCCTGGCGGTCTGCTTGGTACGGGCCATCGTGAATACTTGCTGTGCTGAGAGCTACTACAACAGAGCGAATGTCTCCGACGCGGAAAGTGGCCCGTTTTATTGCCGGCGCGCGCCAAGTCGATCGAGCGGCAGATGTCGGGGCGCTCGTTTTCTGATTGGTTGGTTCTTCCCGCCTCATTCAATCCCACTTAGGGAAGAGGGGGACCATTTTATGGCCGGCTATAAAACGGGCCATTCGTGCCGTCGTCGGGATCAGTCGCTACTGTGACACTGTCTTGTCAATCCCCGACGAACTAAACCAACTGCAAGATGACCGGCCGTGGCAAGGGAGGAAAGGGACTGGGAAAAGGAGGAGCCAAGCGACACAGGAAGGTGTTGCGTGACAACATCCAGGGCATCACCAAGCCCGCGATTCGTCGTCTGGCCCGTCGTGGCGGAGTCAAGCGTATCTCCGGATTGATCTACGAGGAGACCCGAGGTGTGCTGAAGGTGTTCCTCGAGAACGTCATCCGTGACGCCGTGACCTACACCGAGCACGCCAAGAGGAAGACGGTCACCGCCATGGACGTCGTCTACGCCTTGAAACGCCAGGGACGTACCCTCTACGGATTCGGAGGTTAAGTTCTCCAATCGCACGACACCACCGATGAAAAAGAAAAAGTTACGAAAAAAAAAATAATCGGCCCTTTTCAGGGCCACCAATATACATCATGAACGTTGGATGTCTCAATTTGTTTCTGATCTCTAATTAGAATTCGTCGCCGAGACCTTATTCCCCTATTTTAACCCCTTTCTGGACTTCCCTCCCCCTTTTCTTCCCCTATAATTGCTCATGTAGAACATAAGATTCCACGAACATATATGATCATGGAATCCGTGGATTCCATGGTCATGTATGATCATAAATAAAATCGGTTTGAAAATTTGTCATTGTCATTCCGGAAAGGTTTGATATACTAATTTACAACATCAATACTTCACGGTGATGATCGAATATTACTCAGAAAATTTTTCCCGAAGTCATTTTCAGGTTTTGAACATTTGAAGAACCGAAGAGGAAAAGTCCACATTAAATATCATTTTTTGTTGGAAAGGTCAGTTTTTGGGAACTTGAGACCGACTCCTGGAAAGATTTTTTTTCAGTTGTATATGTTCAGCTAGAGGATCGCTAATGTTCAGTATTGTGACGTATTGATGTTAGAATAGCTTCGAATCAATATATCACAACTTTCTGGAATAAAAATAAAATGTTTGAAGCGGGTTTACTTATGATCATATATGTTCATGGAATCGTATGTTTTACATGGGTGGCCCAAAGGGTCCTAAGAGTGCCCTGAGATGCGGTTTCGACGATTATTCCTTGCTAAAAATTTTCTCGCTCAGTTTTTCTTGATGAAAGTGAATATACCTCGTCCCAATCATTCCCGCATCAATTCTTTCTCTGATTTTATCGTCCAGGTGTAAGTTTTCTCTGCCCCAAAGTATATACAGTATAAATAGTTATACAAAGTATATAAAGTATAAATAGTTGATCTTCGCATTTTGGGGAGTAGTTTTTCGGGAAAATCTCCTTTTGCTAGATTCTTTCACCGCAAGGCCTGTGCTCTACTGGATGTCGGCTTCTTTCAAAATAACTGACCAGGAGGGTGTTTCAGATCTGGATCACGGATTTGACTGAAACCTTGGAAATTTATCATTTGAACACCAAAAGATGAAATCCGAAATTGTAGACCCTAACGCTCAAGCGTTTCCGAGCTACAGCCAAGGACATTAGCATTGCAGGTATACCTGTACGTATGATTTTTAAAGTGGTCCTGTATGAACATAGACAATGCCAATGTCCCTGGCTGTAACTCGGAGACGCTTGAGCGGTAAGGTATATAATTCTGGATACCGTTTTCTTGTGTTGAAAGGAGACTATTTCTACTGTAGTTTTATTTTCAGAAAAATGAAACGACAGTAAGAGATCCCGTGCATATCCTAAGAATCCAGATGGAATGTACATAGTAATTCCTGAAATATTTTAGAAGTTTTGACAGAAATCTTTCATGAAAGATTCCAGAAATATTTCATGGAAGATTCCAGAAGTATTTTCAACCGCAGACATAATATTCCGGAATATAAAGATAGTAAAGATTCCGGAAAGATTCCTGGTAATTAGTTTAGAAACATAGAGTCCATAAATAGCATTGGATTCAAATAGAAAAAATTCCTGGCAATGTTACAGCAACGTTCCAGTGAAATATTTCAATGTAATATTTCTGGAAGATTCCTGCAAGATTCCCTGGAATCTTCCCATGAAAGCTTCCAGAAAGATTCCCAGCCACGGGTATAACTATATTTCAGGAGTAATCCAGAGTAATATTTTTGCAATATTCCAATCTTTCAATGTGATATTTCTGGAATATTCCTGAAAGATTCCCATGCTGTGTGGAAAAAAATGAATCTCATTAACCCCCATCTTCCCTTAGAATGTCATCAAGATAACAGATACGGCTGGTGACATTTCGATATTCAGTGTATGAAAGTATAGATGTCGTCAAATAGTAAGGTAAAAATGTTATACTTGGCACCACTCGAGATCTTGGATATACGTGCTTGTAGAACTTGCTAAATAGTTTTCCAAGGTTTATGATAGAGCAATTGTGAAGTGCATATCCCTGGTGGAAAAAAGAGCGTATTACGGCCGTAGTACGACCGTACGCTACTGTCTTAACATCGTAATACGGTCGTAGAGGTACGGCGTAATACGATCGTATCACTACGTCGTAATACGATCGTAGCACTACTACCGTAATACTGAGTGTACTACGGTCGTAATACGCCCTTCATGAACAATAAGATTGAGTCTCGAAGCTTTGGTAGATGGACTCGAATTCCTTTCTACGAATACGAGTGGATCATGCTCTTCGAATTAAAATCTCATATATGATCATGCGAACGATGAGAAATGCTTGATCTATTTCATGCAAGTAATTTTTATATGCGTTTATTAAAGTCGGGCGACTCGGGCGCCGTGGCCGGACGAAATTGTCACCGAATTATTATGTCTTCGTGTGAGCGTGTCAATGATTTCTTTTTTTTGCATGCATGCATTTGTGCGCAGATCGGGAGGAGGCTGGCGGATCAAACTCTGACCTCTCTCGTCTCGACTCCTAATAAGCTCATTGCTCATTGCCTAATTCTGCTCTCTCTCTTTAATTTTCGCGTGTCCGCTGGTGTCCGCGCGCGTCGATGAGCAAGCAAGCCAAAATACAGATGCATAACCAAGCATAACACAGCAGAAAAATTAGAGCAGTCGACACAACCCGTCGGATGACCGTTCAGTATAGTTAGTTCAGTTTTTTTCTCACAGTTTTGGTTATCACCACTTATACTTAGCGTTCACCAATGGAGCACATTTTTCTAAGGACTTTTCAGATTATCTTATTATCCCATCAGATGTATTGTGTATTGTGTCTATATACAAGTACGCATCGGCTAACCTAACCTTATACATAAATATACAGGCAACTCTCTCTCTCTATCGAAAGCGGCTGATCGGCTGATGGCATCAGCTGTGCGCTCTTTCATCACATCATGACCTGCACGGCTGCAGCCCCATGCATGTCGTGTGTGTCTTATTGATTTTAGTGCGAAAACCGAGGATCCACACAATGAATAATCATAAGTAATTAATGTGAGCGTGTAAATTCGTTCGAGTTGTTGTGGATGCTAAGTTTCATACATTTTAAGATTACCTAACCTAGTCATCAACGACAACTTTTATGGAAGGTTTACAAAAGAGTTTGACTTAATTCGAGTTTTCGGACGCTCAAAAATCGTTAGTGATTTCAAAATGGTTGAATTTGTTGTCGTGCATGTTGTAGTATTCCGATTCCCTGTGAATAAAAATTATCCGGGATGAGATTCGAACCCTTATTCTCCTGCATCTCGGGCTGGAAGCTTACCACTACGCCACGAGATATTTCCCTTTTAGAAGCTATAAAACCGCAGGAGTTCATCGGCCTCCCAAAGGGACCTTCACGATTTCCAACAAAATTTGCCGTATCGTTCATGAACCCCTAAATCAATCTACACAAAAATTGTTTGGCTAGAGAGTCAGCATGGATTTCACTTACAATCTCATGTACACCAAAATTTAACATGTGAGTCTCGTGACAAAGCATTATTTCCATGATAATTTAGTAATAACAAGTCTCTCTAAAATTTTCTGTGAAGAAAAAGTATCACTATAGGTTATTATCACTTACACACCAGATAGTAACTGAGAGGGAGTAGTACGACAGTAATACGGCCAGTATTACGACCGTAGTGCTACGATCGTATTACGGCCGTACCTCTACGACCGTAATACGGACTTGCTCAGTACTGCTACGCTCTTTTTTTCACCAGGGATAGAAGAAGCTACAAAATGAGCCAATTGAGATTTGATTTAAATGTCCGAGAGCTGACGTCTGAATTCTTTGAAAAACCCATATAATCTTAGGGAAATAAGCCTTTCATATACATGAAAGCAAGTCAGTGAGGTCAGTCGCATCCACCCGCAAGATCGTTAAAAGTGCCTAATTGTTAAACTTGCGATTGCTATACTCTGGTTAGTCAGACTCAGTTGTACATAAACTGATATTTAGGTCTTGTGATAAGCTTGACTCTGTATACAATTCTGTGCACTGAAGTACTTCTTTCCCTTCGTATTGTAGGTGATAGAAACTCAGTGAGGGCAAACCAATTGGATCTCACAAATTTCCATTGAAGGGTCATCTTCTGATTAAGTACGCACGAGGAACAGCCAGGGGTTGTGGAACACGGATTTGACTGAAAGTCTGGGGATAGTATCCTTGTACCCAGGTACCGACAAAATATGAAACCCGCAGCCGCACTTGCAAACGGCCAACCATTTTCCAGCTGCACTTCATAACATTAGCATTACGAGTATATCTATTAGGGTGTCCGTTATTTGCCAAGTTTCTCCGATCCTCCGTGCCACCCACCACAACCTGATCATTTGTTGAGATATTGCGATAAAAAAATTTTCGTGGACCTAGGTGATGTTTAAGTGCTGTCCCACCTGAAGCGTTTTTGTCTGATTTAAAGTCTCAAAACAAATTTTGATTCAGTATTCAGCATATCTTGGGCATGGACGTGCTTCTTTGTCTTTGATCACATTTTCAATCGATAGCCAGTACGATTTCCTTTAAAATGACCACTTGCTGAAGTCAATTTGATGGAGAAGAACTAGAGTTATAGATGTTTTTGGAACGTAGAAAATTCAACGTACCAAATCTGTGAAACAGGGTTTTCCTCAAAGAATCCAAAAAATGCGAATTTTGAGTTGGTTTATTTTGAATTATGTGTTTTGAGTCGGTCTATTTTGGAGATGTGAATGTGTTTTTGATGTATTTTTGAACGCACAAACAGAATCCGTGCTCAGTTTTACCTCTAATCGTCAGGATTTGTTACTAGACTCAAAAAACCGACAAAACAAAAAACGGTCGTTTTCAGTCACTTTTATGTTCTTCAGGTAGATGATATGCGAATGAGTGGGCTATCTCCGGTTCTACTGTATCAAATTGAATGTTTCAGGTACTCATTTCGAAGAAAATTGCACCCGCTATCGATTGAAAACACTATTGAGGACGTAGGAAGGTATGCATGCGCGGTACATGCGAATCATTGACTCAAATTTTTATTTAGAAGGGTACATTTCAAATAAGAACCGCTCTAGGTGGGGCAGCACTCAAACTTCACCTAGGTCCCTGAAAATTTTTTTCTGGCAATATCTCACCAAAAGATTAGGTTGTGGGGGGTGTCATGGGTGATCGGAGGAACTTGGGAAATAACGGACACCCTAATACCTATATCCTGTCTAAATTGGGCAGCCCAACATGTAAAGGGTACTCTCTTGGTCCCACATTGGAGTGCCCAATTTAGACAGGTGCCCAATTAACCATGCCCGATACGTAGCCACGCGTATCGGTACGCGCCAGTACGGCTACTTTTTAGAACCGGGACAACTATGGAAGACTGCTTGATTTATTATATATCATTATTACTTGTAAACCGACGCGGCGACAGAATGAAGCATAAATATCTTTATCGACGACACAGAGCTACAGCAATTAGCATAAGTATATGGCTCAAAATATCTCCGTCTGCAGAAAACCGACGGAGAAATTTTCGAACCATATATCCATTCTATTGTAACACTGTCTCATCCAGGACAGATTTTATGCCTGAGTCTGTCGCTGCGCCGTTTTCCCAGACGGTTCCTGGTATGATCTATTGTAACATTGTCTTATCGAAGACGAAAAGTCCGGGGGAAACGACTTAGCGACAAACATAAACCCCCGTCGCTGCGTCGTTCCCCAGACTTTTCTTGGTATGATGCTATTGAAGCTGAATCAGATGATGATGTACTTTTGTAATATACTGGCCGCAACTATCCGGAGGTTGAAGAAACGATACGATAATCCGCGGAGAGTCTGGACCTGGACGAAGGACAGATTATCGTGTCGTCCTCCGCTCTACCGCGAATTTTGTCATTCGACCAAAGCGCGCAATGAGTCGCACATATACAAGTATATGTATGTCTTACCTGCCGATTTGATGCACTGCACATAGTCGAGTTGAAACTTAGGCGTGAGCTTTCGTAGATAATTGATCAAAACAACTCACCGACCATCTGCGATGGAGCTTGATTTGAATATAGAGTATAAATTGCTGATTTTTGAATTAGATAACGAACTTCCTGAGAGAAAGTTTCTTCGCAAGTTTTTGATATTCATGATCGTTCTGTCTAGTCTCACAATTGATATTTTCAGGGGACATTGTCTTTCCATTCAGCTAATCTATCCAACTATATCATCCTTGACAACTATTAACAATCCACAAAATCTTGATGACAAAAGATAATGAAAATTTGAACTTGTCAGTAATATTTAAACTTTAATTTTGAATCAACTCATCACACTGCCCGTGATCGCTAAGAGAGCGCGAATGATGGAAAACAGTCGTGGTATACGTTC
The DNA here is from genome assembly GCA_029851415.1 of Eretmocerus hayati. NCBI lineage: Eukaryota > Metazoa > Arthropoda > Insecta > Hymenoptera > Aphelinidae > Eretmocerus > Eretmocerus hayati. The sequence goes on from CM056744.1 coordinate 97,933,059, forward strand.
GCCCGGCTTACAAGCAAATATGAAAAATTGTATCGATATTTTCGCCCCGATACATCGGTCAATCCGATATGTATCGATGCGGGCGTATCGATATTTTCCAGCGTATCGGGCATGGCTATGCTCAATGTATAGAGCGCTCAATTTAACAGATTTCACTGTATATGGGTGGTTCTGAGATAAGTTATGTATTTGATGTCCTGACCTCTCATTCATATTAAATGACCAAATATGATAAGTCTAACGATGGTTTCTAGTGTATTCTATTGAAATATAGATGTCCCAATAGTTCCGGGAGCGAATATAAGTTTAATGTGAACTTGAGCTTACCAAAAGTGGTCAAAACGTCCTTACCGTGGCATGTCCAAAACTGGAGTTGCACATTTCAATCGTGTAGTTTACCGAGATATTCATTCAATCTCGGTTCCATACCACTCAAACATCAAAGTTGGGTTATGAAAAGGTGATATCATGTACAAATTGAGTATCAAGTCTCACTTCAAAATAGTCGAAACACAGCCGACATTCTGTCCTGGAATTTTGCAAATTTTTCGAATCGACTAATGTTCATGTCGGTCTTGGAATTGTTTTTGGATGTCAGATTGATTGGAATAATCATACCTATGAGCAGTCAAACTGCAACTACATATATCTCAAACACTCAAGGTTTGGGCCAAATCCCAACTCCCGCCGTTTTTGCCCTCGAAATACCCAAGTTATCTCATAATCACCCATATATCATTCTTGAACATGAGCCTGTATGGGAATCAAAATTATTTGATACTGATTAGATCCATTAGGATCGGGCGCAGTGAATTCTCATATTTCAAAATGCGATGTATCTTTACGATGTATTGACGAAAGACAATGAATAAACGAGATCTCAAGTCAAAAAAAGTCCTGTATGGGAAATGCTAATGTCATAGTGGGCTGTAACTTGAAACCGGATGGGTGTTTATGCAAGTGCAGCTTATCTAGGTTTCACCTTTTACTGCGGTAAAAGGAGACCATTCCCACTGTTTCAGCTAAATACATGATGGCCCGCAACACCTCGGTGCACCTGTGTCAGCGAAAGATCATATTCAACTTTGAAAATGTTTCAAGACTTCTAGTGGTTCATGCGTTAGATATATATGGTGGCCCTGAAAAGGGCCGGTTGTATTTTTTTTTCTTTTGAGCCGGAAAATAGATTAGAGGAATGATTTAAGCCTTCTTCTCGGTTTTTTTGGGCAGAAGGACGGCCTGGATATTGGGCAGGACACCTCCTTGGGCGATGGTCACTCCGGAGAGCAATTTGTTTAACTCCTCGTCGTTGCGGATGGCCAATTGCAGGTGACGGGGGATGATTCTGGTCTTCTTGTTGTCGCGGGCGGCGTTTCCTGCCAACTCGAGAACCTCAGCGGCCAAGTACTCCATGACGGCGGCGAGGTAGACCGGGGCACCGGCACCAACTCGCTCGGCGTAGTTGCCCTTCCTCAGCAGACGGTGGATACGTCCGACGGGGAACTGAAGTCCGGCCCTGGTCGAGCGGGTCTTTGACTTTCCCTTGACTTTGCCGCCTCCCTTGCCACGTCCAGACATGATGAGATCGAGAGTTAGGTTACAGTAGTGCCACGAGCAATATTCTGCCGTGAACTGATGCTCGGCCTGGAAAAGGTGGCTATCATATGCTGCCCAGCTCTGTTTCTCCGCGCCAATCTGCCCCCACAGCGGAGCATCTGTCGCCAGTTTAGTGGGGGGGCCTCTTTTTCGTGCTCGCTTCCCCCGGGCGACCGACTACAGCTCCGCGCTCGGTGGGGCGGCCAAACCATCGCCCCGCGCTTATAATAGGGACACCAACTGAGGCTCCGGCATCAGTCTCATTTGACCGGTACACCTAACTACTACCATGGCACCCAAAACCAGCGGAAAGGCAGTGAAGAAGGCCGGAAAGGCCGTCAAGAACATCGCCAAGGGCGACAAGAAGAAGAAGCACAAGAAAAGGCGCGAGTCGTACGCCATCTACATCTACAAGGTGTTGAAGCAGGTGCACCCCGACACCGGTGTCTCCAGCAAGGCCATGTCCATCATGAACAGCTTCGTCAACGACATCTTCGAGCGCATCGCCGCCGAGGCTTCCCGTCTGGCCCACTACAACAAGAGGTCGACCATCACCTCCCGGGAAATCCAGACTGCCGTGCGTCTCCTTCTGCCCGGTGAGCTGGCTAAACACGCTGTTTCCGAGGGAACCAAGGCCGTCACCAAGTACACCAGCTCCAAATAAACTGAGCCCCAGGATTTCAAACGAAATGAAAAAAAGGAAAATTAACAATAAAACTAATCGGCCCTTCTCAGGGCCACCATATCTCTCAAACGCAAGAACTGCTATTTTCTGGAATCCCATCGCTTCGCTGATGGTCCGCGATGTTCCCGAACTAGATAGTCCGAGAATTGAAATACGTCACGATCACGAAAGTTCCCCATATAAAAACCACTTTTGAGCGATTGCTGTGATGGAAAACTCTTGTCACATTGTTCAATCCCCATGGTGATGCTCGTTTGGCGATAATTACGACTCAAATTGAATCATTTCAAATCATTCAGCAAATAAATCAAAATATCTGTAATACGTACAATAATACATTGACTAATTGATAAATGATTGACAAAGAGACATGTTTAAAAATTCAAGATATCGTATATTTGAATATATATGAATGTATGTTAAAATGTATGAAAAAAATCAATCCATTCGATTGATCCTTTCAACAAAATTTCGTCAACTCTTGACTGACTTGGCAAAGCAATTTCCTTGCCGGAGATTCTGTCCTCGACCGTGGTCTCATCATCATCATGGGCAGATGCATATGTTCCAGCATACGCCATATACAGTAGAATCTGTAAAGTTGGACACTCCCTATGTTGGGCACCTCATGAAGTTGTACGCCTTTCATCGGAACCGAAAAAAATTACATTGGCCGAGTCTACATATAGACGCGCTCACCCCGGGCGCGCGCGCTCTCTCCGCTCGCACTCTCCATCTAAACACATGAGTAGGTACCAAAAATGGGATTTGAAAATCTTTTGACGAGCGTTTCCTCTCAATCGGAGTATCAGCACGAGTTTGTGAGATGAGAAACGGCCAATTCATCGCGCAAATCGCCAAAAAAATTGATTTGCATCTAACAGAGATCGAAAAGTGAGAGACTTGGATGTCGGCCGATGTGCCTAAAAATCACCACCTCTAACTTCTCAGGTTCCTCATACTCGTGGCTTATTCAACAATATTCAATATTATTTTAGTATTGTATTGAGACTTTCTCCAGAGACTGTGAAATAAGCAAAGGTGTGCGGAATTCTGGTTGAGAAGAATCGAGCTGTTCCATGTACCCCAAAGATCAAATTTGTGTTACAAGAGTCACTCCTCCGTAAACTTGGGACATCTCGGGTGTTCTTAATCAGGATTTCATACACTTGAGCTCATCATTCAGCTTCTGGAATGAGTTCCAATGTATAACCAAGATGATGCTGAATATTGCTGGTTGGCTTGCAAGTTGGAGACCTGATAAAAAGTTGGGGGATGTTTAAATGAGATACAACCACGTCTCTCATTTTTCAATATCTATCTGATGCAAATCAATTTTTTGGTCGATTCACGCAATAGACTGGCCGTTTTTCATCTCACAAACTCGCCCTGATACTCAAGTTGAGAGGGAACACTTGTCAAAAGATTTCCAAATCCCATCTTCGGTACCTACCATCTGCTCCGGTGTTTGGGTATAGAGCGGAGAGAGCGCGCGCACCCATGGTGAGCGCGTCTATGTAGACTCGGACATTGGCTTAAATGGTAATATTTCTCTGTATGTTAGACACTCTATATGTTGAACACCTCGCTAAGTTTCACCCCTCACTAGGAATCCAGAAATAGCATTTTTCAATACACTTTCACTCACACTTCTGCGCCCTCGGTCTGCTACAATTGTGCATGCTCCGCTCCGACGTTTTCTAACCTGTGCGGCGGTGCGGGATTTTGCCCCGAAATCGTGTCGGAAACAAACCATAGAATTTCGATGAAAGTGTACTGAAAAGAACTATACGCACCTCGGGACGAAAGCAACCCATTGCGGCCACGGGTATGCTGCACTCGCTTGGCGGCTCGTGCGGCAACTCACCCGGGTCGCAATGTGTCACTTTCGGCCCCTCGCGGACGCAGGTGCGTAATATTCTATCGATGTAGGAAAACCTTCAAAGTTGGACACTTCAAATTATATGACACAAACTAGCGGACGTTCACCAGCTCACGTTATCAGAATAAGTCTGTATTGCCTACTGATCGTCTCATAATATGATGTACGCACATACATGGTGTAAAAAATGTGAAAACCGACGGTGGTAGTTAACTGTCTCTAAAACGACAATTTCGAAATGCTTCAAGGAAGTAGGCTTCCAGAATTTTCAAATAACATCTATCAAGAAGATTCTATAGGGGAATGGTGAAACAAAACACGTTCAATTCTCTTTACAGATGTTCGAATATGATTTCTAGAATTCTCAAGTATGGCTCAGCTATCTATCGATTTCTCAATGAATTAGTCTACATATTACGGATATCTTAATTCATTTATTGAATGATTGAAATTACGAACAGGTACGACATGATTGGGAATTGCATTGTTCAATTGTTTCTTACAGATATTCGAAGAATATAACTTTGATCCTCAAGTATGAGCCATCCAGTAATTTGTCAGTAAATGAGTGATTATATTATGGATGTTTAGATTTATTCATAGAGTGACTCGACGTTGCGATGAGTCGATTTTTTGGCATGTCCGTGTATGTTGGACATCTCGCTATATTGGACACTTTTCTTCGGAACCAAACTGTCCAACTTAGACAGGTTCTACTGTAGTTTGAAATGTCCATCTTTGAAGGTCTTTATATATTGAAACACTATTGCTGGGTCCCCAGTGAGAGGTACAACTTAGCGAGGTGTCTAACATATTAAGTGTCCAACATACAAAGAAAATTTCCCATTTGAACCATTGTAGTTTTTTCGGTTCTGATGGAAAGGGTAAAACTTAAGGGGGTGTCCAACATAGAAGTGCCCAATTTTACAGGTCCTGTTATACTTTCAGATGGTGAAATCAACGTGAACCTCAAAGTTTCATATATATCTAACTAGAATGACGACTATATCAGTTCGACGAAAAAGAAATTTTGGATCTCCCAGTAGCGTAACAGACTTGTTTCGTCTCCCTTTTTTCATTCAGTGACTGAATTCGACATCCAGCAGAGAAGTGTATCACTGGACTCGTTTGGTAAGGGATCATACTCGAGACAACCATGGTCGTCCAATCTTGAATGTTTTCACTGTGTTAAACAATTGGGGGATTCATGGAATTGGGATTTGTTGGACAAATCGGATTCAATCATGAGTCTGTATAAAAATGATCGCGTCGAATCCATGTTAGTTCATATGAATCTAACCGATGCCAAGGAAGTACTAGTTTCTTCGAGAATTCTCTAAAATAATGCATAAAAAATGCTCATGAGATCATAAGCAATGCAAGTCAAAAAAGATAATAAGAAATATTAAGTATGGCATTACGAAAAAGAGGGTTGGGGACATTTCTGACCTCAGTTAGTATGACGACTACATTCCTCTGTGATTAAACTACGAAGTGATGGGAACCAGACTCACGAGGGCTCTAAGGCCCAGAATTTTCTTCTATATCTTCCACATTTCTTTACCAATGAAGTTTGGGAATGCACGATACCAACTCACCTCAATATCTCACCAAATAACACGAGTGCAATGGAGATACTGTTCATTCGGAGACATTATATCGTCACCCTTAAAGGAGGAAAAAAACACTTCTCGTTGCTATCCCAATGTGTTCTTCTCATTGTGGGTGCGGTTCACTCCATTGGGGTCGATGATCTTAAATCTGAAATTAGCAAAAGATGTCGAGATATTTCGACAAACTATCGTGAATCAGCATCATCTACTCATTCGTTGAGTATCAGTGAATAATATCTGGATTGTTCTCACAACTCTACTGGTTAATTCAGAACTCGAGAACAAAATAAATCCCCTAGGATAGTTAATTCAACGTAAGAAATGTCTGGTGGCCCTGAAAAGGGCCGATTGCTTTTTAATTTATGATGATGATGATGACTGGAGCTTAACCTCCGAATCCGTAGAGGGTACGTCCCTGGCGTTTCAAGGCGTAGACGACGTCCATGGCGGTGACCGTCTTCCTCTTGGCATGCTCGGTGTAGGTCACGGCGTCACGGATGACGTTCTCGAGGAACACCTTCAGCACACCTCGGGTCTCCTCGTAGATCAATCCGGAGATACGCTTGACTCCGCCACGACGGGCCAGACGACGAATCGCGGGCTTGGTGATGCCCTGGATGTTGTCACGCAACACCTTCCTGTGCCGCTTGGCGCCTCCTTTTCCCAGTCCCTTTCCTCCCTTGCCTCGGCCTGTCATCTTGAAATCTGAGCTGTTCGGTTCTAGTACAGACTGCAAACAGCGACTGATGCTAGTACATGCAGGAGTGGCCCGTTTTATGGCCGGCCATAAAATTGTCCCCCTCTTTCCAAAGTGGGTTTGAATGAGGCGGGAAGAACCAACCAATCAGAAAACGAGCGCCCCGACATCTGCCGCCCGATCGACTTGGCGCGCGCCGGTTATAAAACGGGCCACTCTGGCTCGCGACAAACATTCGCTCTGTTGCAGTAGCTCTCAGCACAGCAAGTAAACACGATGGCCCGTACCAAGCAGACCGCCAGGAAGTCGACCGGAGGCAAGGCCCCGCGCAAACAGCTCGCGACCAAGGCCGCGAGGAAAAGTGCCCCGGCCACCGGTGGAGTGAAGAAGCCCCACAGGTACAGGCCCGGAACCGTGGCTCTCCGTGAGATCAGGCGATACCAAAAGTCCACCGAGCTGCTCATCCGCAAGCTGCCCTTCCAGCGTCTGGTGCGTGAGATCGCTCAGGACTTCAAGACCGACCTCCGTTTCCAGAGCTCAGCCGTCATGGCTCTGCAGGAGGCCAGTGAGGCTTACTTGGTCGGTCTTTTCGAGGACACCAACTTGTGCGCCATCCACGCCAAGCGCGTCACCATCATGCCAAAGGACATCCAGTTGGCCCGTCGTATCCGTGGAGAGCGTGCTTAAGTCATTATCTTGACAAAAAATCAATCGGCCCTTTTCAGGGCCACCAAAAAATTTGCGAACGTATTGAAACCTCATTCGTTGCTGATGCACTGTCAGTTTCATTTGATGTTTTGAATGGTGTTTGTTTCTGTTGGCTATGATATCCAAGAATAGTTTAATAGGACTTCACAACTGCCTTCACAACCTGTGTGCGCTGCATCCTGCATTCACAGTAGGCAAGTCGTAGTACACACGAATTTTGCTCATGGAGATGCAAGAGAAGTGATTCTCTCGGGATTCTTAAGATCCATCCCCTTGGTCCCTGCACAACAGCCGAAAAAAAAAGATTGTATGATGCGCTCAATTCCCGAGGTTTCGGGTTGGGGCCATTCTCCCATCTATAGCGCAGGTTCACTACAGCCATTACAACATGGCGTTTCGTAGGCGGGGTCTTCTGCAATGTAATGAGGGTCCGATATAGGCGAAGAATTATGGAAGTGCATTTCCATTATTATTCAGCTGTAACGTATCTGTTAAAGAACGTCGAATGAATACTACATCCGTAGGTGGTTGAAAGCTGTAGTTTGTCAATTCGACGAATAAGAGTATCTCAGAAAATCTTCAATCACAGTAACGTGCTGTTGGCCTATATGTTGCTCAACCTCGCTACATATCTCTACCACAATATTCTGAATAATACTCTCTTTGAAATCTAAAACTATGCCGGGAAAAGGTAGAGGGAATGTTCCAGTTGAATCCTCACCTCTTAACTTTCAGTCATGGTAGTTGCAAAGGAATGTTGAATATGTCCACTGCGAGGCCAGCCTTTCGAAATTGCATGACGGTCAAACAACTGGATTCCCCGCACTTCACCATTATGTATGAATATGGGTATATTCTCTCTTGGCTCATTTTCATGCCTTTAACGAAATTCATACGAAATTTATTGTCAACATAGACTGCCATTGGGATTATTCTTCAAGCAAATATGAGGCGGTGGACGTAGAAAGATGAAAAGTTATGAGACCTGTGTAATGGGACTCTTTGCAGGGAGCCTGTAGATTAGTAGACAATCTTATCCAGGGAACGGGCCAAAGGTATCTCAAGCTACCGCTAGCTTTGTGACTAACAAGGGGAGGACCTGACCTTTGGATCACCAATCCTTTCCAAAATTTTTTTACAGTCTTGTGTCACCTAGAATATGAAGAATCCAGAGCAACTTCGTCAAATGGGCCTTCTGCTCAGAGCTACAAGCAGAAGCGTGTATTCCTGATTCTCATAGTCTGCCACCACAAAAAGACGAATGGTAATCTGTACGTAAGAATTGTTTGGTGGCCCTGAAAAGGGCCGATTTTGAGTGGAATAGGGAGGGAATGCAAGCAGGTGACGGATTTACTTCTTTGCCGGTTTAGGCTTGGCGGCCTTGGGTGCTGCGGTCTTCTTGGGTTTGGGTGCCTTGGGCTTGGCGGGTGCCTTTGCCTTCTTCTCCTTCTTGGGCGACTTGGGCTTGGCCACCTTGGGTTTGACCGCCTTGGGCTTCTTGGGCGAGGCCGCCTTCTTGGCCGCGGATGGTTTTTTGGCGGCCTTGGGCTTCTTGGCTGCCGCTGGTTTCTTGGCTCCGGCGGCCTTCTTGGCTGCGGGCTTCTTGGCGACCTTCTTCACACCCTCGGCCTTGGGGGCCAACTTGAACGAACCCGCGGCTCCGCTACCCTTGGTCTGGGTGATGGTCTTCTTGGCGACGGCGGACTTCAGGAACTTCCTGATGAAGATGGACTGCTTCTCGACGTCGCACTTGTAGTGGGCCGCGATGTACTTCTTGATGGCCTGGAGGGACGATCCCTTCTTGTCGGCGAGTCCCTTGATGGCGGCCAAAACCATGTCACCCGCTGGAGGATGTGCGCGGGGCTTGGCGGGCTTTTTCGCTCCTGCGGCCTTTTTCGCGGCTTTTTTGGGCGAGGCTGCCGCTGGGGCCGCTGCTGGCGCTGGCGCTGCTGCTGTGTCAGTCATCGTGGCGATCGGATTTCTCTGGGACTAGCGTTCTAGAGAATGTTCCTATCGCACACGGAGGGCGCTTCTTACTAGCGCAGCGCGGACGTCGGAGAGAGACCCAGTTCCACTCATCGCATTCTGCGTTCGGCGATTACTTGGAATCGCGTCCGATTCTTCCTTTTATGACCAATTCTGAACAATATACTTAATCGGAAGGATTTTAGACATCATCATTCCATATTCCCCACAATCTTAGATCTCATTTGTCAGAACAGTATTTCAAGTATTTGAGTTACCTCTTGCTTAGTTGAATCATAAAGGTGCCAAGGGCACTCTCAGACACACATATTTTATACGAAAATTATAAATTTCGCACTCCTACTATCTTACAGACAATCGAATTTGGGAAATCCGAGTTCCTTAAGATATTGTTCTATAGAAATCACCGGAGCTACTCCGAAATTTGATTCCCCGAGGCTAAAACTCTTTCCTAAATGTATGGACTCCACGCAAATCCGTTGCACAGGGTTACACTTGGTTACACTTCACAGAAGATCCTTCATGCTATGATCATTCCTAGGTTCAGATGGACAATGGAAAATTATTGTCCTGGGTCTAGTGTTTTTAGCTGCTCATGATCTCATGAAATCTCCCCATTCGATACCACAATTTCAATCTCACAGTCGCACTCACGAATTTTCCCTATTGATCCACTTCAGTACAAGATTAGAGGCTATTTCGGATGTCATTATACAATCTTCTCGGTTATAATTGACATATTTCAACAAAATTGTTTTATTCTTCAAACTATGTAGCGGGCCTGGTTAAAATTTTGGTAGTTTCTATGCATGTACTTATCCAACACAGTCGGTCCATTCACCCGTATTCCTGTGCATAGGGACACCCTGTGTGAAGATTGAAACTCGAATCGTGAATTTGTTACCTTTTTGTGCTATGAGTGAAACAAATAATCAAGAGTCTTCGCATAGACAGTCAATCTTGATCAATTTTTAATGATGACTGCCTGACTGAGCTATTACAGGGCATTTGTTTTGAGTACAATCTAAGGGGGCTTATCTATTAGGGGGCTGTAATCTACACAAACGGGGCAGGTTTATGCTTGGTTCAAAGATAGAAAATCCTTCTGGTATATATTTTTCTTGACAATCGAAATCGTCAAAAATCTATGCAGTATGATTTCGATATTTTACAACTTCGAACCTGTTATATAAACTTATTAGTTGGTGAATTTTTATAAAAATGGACCTTTTCGTTATTAAATGGCATAATTTGTTGTCAAGTAATGCGGATATGCAATATCTAAGAAAATGTTTGGAAAATTCTGGGGAAAACAGAAAATCGTATCGATATTTTTGTCCAGATATATTAGTCGTATCGTATCGGGCAGTCCGATGCGTATCGATGCGAAAGTATCGGGAGGGCTATTCACCACATTTTACGCTTCCCACCTACGTAAGAACGTACGTTACCTACGTAGAAAAAATAATAATAAACAAATCTAACACCAGAATTCGTCTGCTCGAAACGAGTTAAAACATTCACGGACAGCTTTTGCTAAATTATTTGATCGAATTGAGTGGAAGAAGTCATACTTGTGGTGTTCACATAGATTATGAAAATGTGCATGTGAGAAAAAATGAGCTTGCGTTACTCCTCAATACGACGAATACGGTCTAAGAAGGATAAATGGAATTTGACTTGTAACTTCATTGTTACGAAGTTACATCGCACGAACCCGAGATGAGACCAAATTACTGTCACTAAAGCATTTTTTGTGGCCATTTATGTGTTTCAGGATATGCTACAGCTATTGTATTTCTCTCATTAATATCAGAGACGAGATACTTTTAACAGCCGTATGCGTAGATGACGAGCTCTATGATATTCTATTTCCCTCTCAATGTTTCTATTCGAGTTCAAAATTAAATGCAGTTTCTTTTAGTTTCATTCACTTGTTGAGAAAATGGTGTACAGGAATCTTTAATCAGTCATTTCGGTATGTTTTACATAATCTTGAGTATCAAGGGAAATGACCCTCATGTAATGGTGATCTTCATCTCTCCACAGGTGAGCTAAATCAGAGATTGAAGATTTTCGTGCCCTACATTCTTAACAAAAGAATGGAACTGAAAGGAACAGCATTCAATTTCCAACTTGAATACAAACATTGGAGGGGAAATAGACTATCGTAGAGCTCATCATCCACACATACGGCTGTCAAATTATCTCATCTCCGATATGAGCCAGAGAAATACACACTAGCTGCAGCGTCCTGAAACGCATAAATGACCACAAAAAATGCTGCAGTGACAGTACTTTGGTCTCATCTTGGATTCGTGCGATGTAACCTCGTAACAATGAAGTTATATGTCAAATTCCATTTATCCTTCTTAGAACGTATCGAGGAGTAACGCAAGCTCATTTTTTGTCACATGCACATTCTCAGAATCTACGTGAATACCACAAATATTACTTTTTCCACTCAATTCGATCAAATAATTGAGCAAAAGCTGTCCGGGGAATGCTTTAACCCGTTCAAAGCAGACGAATTCTAGGGTTAGGCTTGTTTATTATTATTTTTTCTGCGTAGGTAAAGTTGGGAACGTACGTACGTGGGAAGCGTAAGATGTGGTGAACAGCCCTCCGGGCACATAGAGGTAATACATTCTGTGATAATACATTCTGGATTACCTCTATGATCGGGCATCCCTATACCCGAGTAGGAATCCAAAATTGGCGCAGACTTGGGCCGAACTCGGCGCGCCGTTTTTCAGCGTCTGGGCCAAACTTGGCTGTGTAATGCTTTTTGGCGCTTGGGCCGAACACGGCGCTCGTATGGCGGCGGGATGATACTAACACCATCATGCGCTGTCGTTCATCGGTGTGCTTCGGCATGGCTCGCCGACTCAGCGCCGTTCGTGCGCCAAGAGGCGAAATGAAAGTTGCGCTTGGGGATGTTTTTCACATCATTCTTGAGAATCTTTGATCATTATGGATGGAATGTGAAATGTGTATGATAATTACAGTCTAATTTGCATTCGGCGACTCTTTAACTGACTGATATAATGAGTTTATTCGAGGAAATCGGGAGTGGTTGATGAGAACTGATCCTATTTCTCGATCAATTTTCTGGGCTGCTCTATTTCAGCCTAATAAAAAAAATCCTTGCTCGCGAGTTAGACACGAAGAATCATTTGCCCCTTTCCACTGCTTAAATGGGATAATCATGACAATTCTTTCGATTTTTCGTGATGAAGTAACAACATGTGATATTATATTATGCTGCATGGGAGGCTGATGTTACGGAAACTCTGAAAAGACAAAATTTAATGCAATTCAAGCGCCTTAGTTCGAGAACCAATGAGTTGTTTCGCATGGAAGGAACGCGTGAGATTATTTTAAAAATCTTTTATGAATAGAAAATATATTCTTCGAAATTCGTATGACGTTACAATTACCAAAGAAAGCATCGTTTGATCCATATTATATAGTTGGCAAGCGGAATCACGTTTGTCAGAATTATGCATCAGGGTCATAGAAGAATTATTCTCTAGCTTCAAGGTTTACATTAACTGGAGGAAGTAAATTTTAAAAAGTGCATGAGCGTTTTCAGATCAGTCCACCTTCCTCACATAATTTAGCAGCCGTCATGAAGAGTTGTCGAATTCAATTATATTAGCAATTAATTGAAAAAAAAAACGATGACTCAATGATTCATCTTCCAACCAAAACTGTCGAGATTTTCAAGAATAACGTGATAAACATTCCCTGTTTGCAACTTTCATTTTGCCTCTTGGCGCACGAACGGCGCTGAGTCGGCGAGCCATGCCGAAGCACACCGATGAACGACAGCGCATGATGGTGTTAGTATCATACCGCCGCCATACGAGCGCCGTGTTCGGCCCAATAAGCGCCAAAAAGCATTACACAACCGTACGAGTGCCGATCCGGCGGCCATGCGCTTGCCAGTGTTTGGCCCAGACGTGCACGTACGGCGCGCCATATCTGATTCCTGCTCGGGTACATTGGCTGCACAATCCTTCAATTATGCTAGATTCCACAGAGGAATTGAGTGATAGTGCAGAGTGGCCATGACCCATACGGAATGTTTAAAATTGAAAGTATTTATAGGTCTCTGACTTTTCTTTCTGTGACCTAGCTTCAGATCGAAAATATTGCCGCTAAGCGTGGATACGTTATCTATTGATTTAGATTGTATATTCTATCACAGTACAAAGATCTATTCCCACGTTTGAGAGTTCTGGTGGCCCTGAAAAGGGCCGGTTGGTTTTTTTTTGTTCTTTTTACTTCACAGTCCCAAGTTAATTTATTTGGAGCTGGTGTATTTGGTGACGGCCTTGGTTCCCTCAGAAACGGCGTGTTTGGCCAGTTCACCGGGCAGAAGGAGACGGACGGCAGTCTGGATTTCCCGGGAGGTGATGGTCGACCTCTTGTTGTAGTGGGCCAGACGGGAAGCCTCGGCGGCGATGCGCTCGAAGATGTCGTTGACGAAGCTGTTCATGATGGACATGGCCTTGCTGGAGACACCGGTGTCGGGGTGCACCTGCTTCAACACCTTGTAGATGTAGATGGCGTACGACTCGCGCCTTTTCTTGTGCTTCTTCTTCTTGTCGCCCTTGGCGATGTTCTTGACGGCCTTTCCGGCCTTCTTCACTGCCTTTCCGCTAGTTTTGGGTGCCATTGTAGTAGCCGAGTGTACCGGTCAAATTCGACTGATGCCGGAGCCACAGTCGGTGTCCCTCTTATAAGCGCGGGGCGACGGTTTGGCCGCCCCACCGAGCGCGGAGCTGTAGTCGGTCGCCCGGGGGAAGCGAGCACGAAAAAGAGGCCCCCCACTAAACTGGCGACAGATGCTCCGCTGTGGGGGCAGATTGGCGCGGAGAAACAGAGCTGGGCGGCCTATAAAAGCCACGTTTCCCAGGCCGAGCACCAGTTCACGGCATAATATTGCTCGTGGCACTATTGTAATCTAATTCTCGACCTCATCATGTCTGGACGCGGCAAGGGAGGCGGCAAAGTCAAGGGAAAGTCAAAGACCCGCTCGACCAGGGCCGGACTTCAGTTCCCCGTCGGACGTATCCACCGTCTGCTGAGGAAGGGCAACTACGCCGAGCGAGTTGGTGCCGGTGCCCCGGTCTACCTGGCCGCCGTCATGGAGTACTTGGCCGCTGAGGTTCTCGAGTTGGCAGGAAACGCCGCCCGTGACAACAAGAAGACCAGGATCATCCCCCGTCACCTGCAGTTGGCCATCCGCAACGACGAGGAGTTGAACAAATTGCTCTCCGGAGTTACCATCGCTCAAGGAGGTGTCCTGCCCAACATCCAGGCCGTCCTTCTGCCCAAGAAGACCGAGAAGAAGGCTTAAATTCTCCTGCCATCCGACGTCTTCGACCCAAAAACCAAAACAACGAAAAAATAATCGGCCCTTTTAAGGGCCACCAGTTTTCATCACACGTAGAAATAATATCGCCCTGCAAGTCTTGACTCATTAATAGGAAGTAGCGACAATCATGTCTCATTTCCCGGATCAAATCGCAATTTGAAAGTGATATGGTTTGCGGTTGATTGTATTACTACGCCGCTGTCTCCTACAACAATCAAGTAAATTCCAGTCCCAATTCTCCGGTCCACCTCTGGAGTTATGGAAGACGGTCGGATACAGACTAGAAATTAACGTTACCCCATCGCACTTGGAACCGATGGCCGTGAATTGAATTTTCAGTCACTGTGAATGAGTCCATCTATGCCATCATAACTAGCTTCTCCATTGATACCTTCAATGAATCCTATCCTCCGTTTATAGATTCCAAACCAAGCTTTTACATATTCTCTATATGATAAGGTAGGATAGGATAAGCTTCATTTGCTTGATAGCACAACGTGACAAAACATACAACATAGATTCACTTTTGTGGATCACCTTCACCCTTCACATGTAAAATGATCATCTCGAGCTCAGATCAGGAATATACACCCATTTATACGTTTTTGACCCAATCGGTCGGTCTCGATCACAGGTATCGTATCAACTTGTTGAAACTAAACGTGAGATGGTGATGAAGATAATAGTTCAAAGGAAGAATCAAGATCACAAACTGAGACTCACTTGCTGGGGACTATCAGGATAATTTGGCTTGGATGGCAGAGAGATCTTTGAAGTGAAGCTGAAGTATTTGAGATTTTTGTGCAATCTCAAACAATGACAACGAATGTAGGTTGCATGAGCAAAGCGGGAGAGAGTCCCATAACCCTGCGCGTCGAAGTTGAAATCTCTCCATCTGTTACAATAGTCAAAAATTCAGAGGAATGAATGACACTCAAACAAATCCTTCTACATGATTCAGTCCACTTCTATTCGGTTGTTACGGCTACATTTATGGACGAAATTATGTTCCTAACTCTTGATCGACATTGGAAACTGTTAACTTAATCTTAGATAACACAGCAGGATGCCAAAAAACGGAAGTGGGTATCCGCAGGCGTCCCATGTATGCCCGTGTGCCTTTTACACGGTACCCGCGGGTCCGGAGTTGGATGATTTTTGCGATCCGGGCACTCGAAGGATAGTATAGTGTTTTATCGCATATTAAAATTTGCCACGCAATAAATACCGAAATTCGGACCAACGGGTAACATGTATAAGGAACACGGATTCCACACGGGATGACTGCGGATACCCACTGCCCAAAAAAGACTTTGACAAGACCAGAGGATTGTGCCAGATCAGTATTGATTCTCTTATGAAGTTTTTGGGGACAAATGTCGAATCTTCACAAATAAGCATATTTCAAAAATGATCTATAATCCTGACTCTAGCTTCAAAAAAAAATTAAAGACTCGGCTTTTGATGTCCCCTGAAACGCTGACTCGAATGGTTGATAAGAGATTCGGTAAAAATGCAATCATTAGTCTTTTAGAGAGGAACGTAAAGAGAGATACAGGAAAGTTAGAATAAACGTGGGACTCAATCAAAATTCCTCATTCACCAATCGGTTCAGCACCTCGAAAAACGTCGGACTCGTATACGTTGCATATTGTAGGAGGCGGACGGGAGAAACACAAGGGGATGTCAAGTTATGAAGAAATTACCTACTTTTAGTGAAAAATTTATATGTTGGAGAACACCCATCGAGGGGCTCAAAAATTGTAACGTTCTCGTCTGGTGATGCCACCGAACATGCACTTAAAATTTCAGGGAGATCCATAGAACTACCAAAGAGTTTTGCTGAGCCATAAGAAATATCGCACAGAAATATACACACGCACGGCAAGGGGGGCCGAGTGATGGGGTTGTACACTTACAAGGGGAACACCAACCTTGTGGGTCCTGGATCTTGACGAAACTCTGAGAATCATCTTGCTTTGGTGAGGAATGAAAGTACCCATGCAAAAGGGTTTCGTCCAATGGGGCTCCTATCCTGAGATACAGCCATAGAGATTAGCATTGCCCATATAGGCCCATATTAAAATGACACATATATAGATATACTGACAATGCTAACCTCCATGGCTGTATCTCAGGATAGGAGGCCCATTGGACGAAATCCTTTTGGGTACCCTCATGTCTCACCAAAACAAGAACATTCCCAAAGTTTCGTCAAGATCCACGACCCGCAAGGTTGGTGCTCCCCTCGTTAGTAATTTTTCGGAAGGACATCAATGGAAATTGTAACTGACAGACATATCAGAGAAACGAAGGGGACTAAACAAATTCTACATATGCAAGACCTTAGCTGCAGGGAAACGAATGAGAAAATGAATAAATCCTGGAAATAGTCCATTACCAGTGGATGAAAGCTTGCTCTTCTGAGGGTGAAGAATAGCTCACACTCACGATTCGATCCATGATTAGAATGAAATTACGAAAAACTGCGCTCGCAGTGAACGTGTTCAAATGCGGCAAAACGTGAGCGAATAAGCCCCATCAGGTGTAGAATCATGATAATGATATATATGTTGGAGCCGTTGACTATCTGAACGACTAAACGGTGAATACTGAACGGTGGGATACCATATCCGACTACTAATAGTTTGGAACAGTAGATGTCACGCGTGCCTGACTCGGAAGCATACCAGGTGAATGAAGCTTAATTCATACGCTTGAATGAAATTGGTGGCCCTGAAAAGGGCCGATTGTGAATTTTTTTTCGAGATTTTGTTGATGATTTAAGCTCGCTCTCCACGGATGCGACGAGCCAACTGGATGTCCTTTGGCATGATGGTGACGCGCTTGGCGTGGATTGCGCACAAGTTGGTGTCCTCGAAAAGACCGACGAGGTAAGCCTCACTGGCCTCCTGCAGAGCCATGACGGCCGAGCTCTGGAAACGGAGGTCGGTCTTGAAGTCCTGGGCGATCTCACGCACCAGACGCTGGAAGGGCAGCTTGCGGATGAGCAGCTCGGTGGATTTTTGGTATCTCCTGATCTCACGGAGGGCCACGGTTCCGGGCCTGTACCTGTGGGGCTTCTTCACTCCACCGGTGGCCGGGGCACTTTTCCTTGCGGCCTTGGTCGCGAGCTGTTTGCGCGGGGCCTTGCCTCCGGTCGACTTCCTGGCGGTCTGCTTGGTACGGGCCATCGTGTTTACTTGCTGCGCTGAGAGCTACTGTAACAGAGCGAATGTTTGCGGCGAGCCAGAGTGGCCCGTTTTATTGCCGGCGCGCGCCAAGTCGATCGAGCGGCAGATGTCGGGGCGCTCGATTTCTGATTGGTTGGCTCTTCCCGCCTCATTCAATCCCACTTTGGAAAGAGGGGGACCATTTTATGGCCGGCCATAAAACGGGCCACTCGTGTCGTTCAAACATCAGTCGCTGTTTGCAGTCTGTACCAGGATAAACCAGACAAGAGTTCAAGATGACCGGCCGAGGCAAGGGAGGAAAGGGATTGGGAAAAGGAGGCGCCAAGCGGCACAGGAAGGTGTTGCGTGACAACATCCAAGGCATCACCAAGCCCGCCATTCGCCGTCTGGCCCGTCGTGGCGGAGTCAAGCGTATCTCCGGTTTGATCTACGAGGAGACCCGAGGCGTGCTGAAGGTGTTCCTTGAGAACGTCATCCGTGACGCCGTGACCTACACCGAGCACGCCAAGAGGAAGACCGTCACCGCCATGGACGTCGTCTACGCCCTGAAACGCCAGGGACGTACCCTCTACGGATTCGGAGGTTAAGCTCCAGTCATCACCATCATCATCAACTATAAGACAATCGGCCCTTTTCAGGGCCACCAATGATCTCGTACGTTGAACAAATCATTTGCTCACATCGGCTGTGTCGCTTCTACCTTGTCCTTGCCCAACGTTCATATCATCAAAAAATAATAGCAGAAATAATCTTACAATCTTACAGTCATTGTTGGGTAAAATTTGGCTGTGGATATTAAGGTGAGTTAGATATATTGAAAATCAAAACAAGAACGCTTCCACGACATAGACTCATTAAATGGACATAAAAATAAATTCTGAAGCGTTCCTGGCATATGTTCGGAAGATCCAGAATGCCTCGACTCTGAGATTCCTCACATTTTATGTTAGTTGCTGGTTGACAGATAAAATATGAGTAACCGCGTAGTAATTTGATAAATTCGAAGGACCTTAACGATTCCCATTTTTGGTAGCTCTGAGTATTGTCTCAATGCCAGATCGCATGTTCAGATTCTCTGATAATTATCAAGTTGGGAAATCAAGTCATGCGCAGCTATTGCCAGATGTGAGAGAGCATGTTGTTTATTTGATTCAAGTACAAGATGAGTGCGCACTGTTCATGTTGAGAAAGTAGTGAAGAACCAGTTTCTTCTACGATTCATCCATATTATTCTCATGGTGCTTCGTTGTGAGCAAGTTATAGAGGAAAATGTAGTTGATAATCTTTTTTGTGTGTTTGGGGTTGTATTATTCAGGGGCTTCGAAAGTGTCGTCACCTAGAGCATGATCTGCGAGTAAATCATCTAATCCGACCATTCCGACCCAGCAGGTTAGTAGTCGGTAATGTTGGTTCCTGCAAGTATCGATTGAGGTTCGCTGAAGTTACTTCACTGCGAAAGCTCACCGCGCGGGACAACTAACAATTTCAAGTTTTGACGGGGCATTTTCTAAATGAATTCGAGTGAAAATCCACTCAATTTTATTCGAGTAAAAATTTCATTTCGCTGAGAAAAATGATCTGCAGTCATTGAGCTTCATCCTTCAGTAGTTTCTGCCAAAGTTGTTGAGTCGGACGCACGGCCGGTACAAACAATGATATTCAACGTGCGAGGAAGTTCATCATTTTCCATGTCCAGCAGAAATCAACGCGAGAATCTTGTTCGAGGAGATCTAAATTATGTCAATCTTCAAGGTTCAGATCGAATGATACAATGAGAAAAAAGTTCCAAGAATTTTATTGAAATTAGTGTTTGTCGAAGCGTCGTGAACTCACGAAGATATTCGTCAGCCGCTGGTAGATTTATACAACAGGTACCCCAACTTTCTTGCTTTGACTTTTGTTACGGTTGAAACCCGATGATTTTTGACATGCGAGAAATAATTTCTCGCATGTCGAAGATCATGCTCGCAGTGGTCATCTTGGCATTGAAACCCAAGGAAATGAAGAAAAATAGTATAATTTTTAATATTTCTTCGGCAACGAGTGTCGTCGCAAATCGTTCTATATACATGGAAGCAGTTTTCTTCAAATATGTTTATAAAAAATTTAGATCATTCCATCGAAGCATTTCACACTAGCGATATTGTTTGTACCGGCCGGGCGTCCGACTCAACAATTTCGGTACAGCGTGTTTTTTTCAGACTCAAGATCATACATTTGAGAACCTGTATCTAGTATATACTATACTGTATAGAATAATCGTCTGAGTGAGAAGGAGGTTTTGCAATATTCATTAGCGGGCTACTACGCAAAAAGAGCAGACCGAAAAGTGTCGCGGCAAGCCGGTGGCGTCTTCATCGTTAGAACCGTACTATCTTCCCCATCACCATCCGCCCGCGTAATTAGAGACAACCACGCTGCGCTTCTCTGGGTGTAATCAGCGCCTCGTGAAATAGCCACGCTTCCCCCTTCCATCATCCCTTTCGCTGTGTAGGATACTTGTGGGGTAATGTACGAGGAACTCCCAGAAACCGTTGACTTTTGGACCTTGAAAATGAAAATACTGAAAAACGCTGTGCACATCTCTGATATTTTTTATACTACTTCTTTGAGGGCTCATAATCTTCCATGTGGGTTATCTGAAAAAAATCGCTAAGTGATTCACAGAACAAAGTCTTGCGCCACATTTTGGGAATTTTTTGAAAATTCGGTCCGAAATCGTCATTGATTGGTCGAGTGTCGGGTGTTGCTCGGCTGGGGATCTCTTATAGAATACTTGAATGGATGTCACAGATTCTCAACTATTAGAGTTCATGATTAGGATCGCTCAATGGTAATGATGGAGGCTTGTGGTTCATCGAAAATTGGCAAAAACACACCAAATATTAAAGAGTCTCGGTCCTACCAGATCCTATGATCCACTGGCATACAAGATGCGGATATTGAATACGATTCTGGTCATTCTTATACAAATCCGGAGTGTCTTTGAACTTTTTGAAAGATTTTATGGAACGTTTCATGACGACTTCGTCCATTTAAAATTTTCAACTGTCCCCATTCAAACAGATGGGACCCTCAAACGCGCTAGAGTCTGAGCATAGCGAAGTGGGTATGATTTTCTGGTACTATCATCTACCATTTCTCGGTATTTTGGAGTGCATCCGATGGTTATAGCAAATGTACACCGCCGAGAACGACGTGAATATACCATGAGTAACACTAATTTCATTCCGGTTAAAAGCAATTCCTTGATTTCCCCGTTGATGTACATGTACCTGCAATAGGTTAATTTCTTCGTTTTTGCGCGAGTAACCCAATGAGTTAATCGGGGTGTCCTTCTAAAATACGCTGAAAGTGGATGAGTTTAAGAACAGGAGTAATGATTTTTCATCGACATGGAGTGACAGACCGTCCAATGCGGGTCACAGCTGAGTACATCGATGTACATCTTCCTGGAAGAAAAAAATTATAACTTTGGATCATGAGAAACATGCCTACAAAGTTACAGAACTTGGTGTGGTACGCTAAAACCATGAGAGCTTAACGAATTTTGAGAGTTAGTCCGAGTGACACGTCATTTTGTCGGTTTTCGGGTATTTTCTCGCACTTGAGCGGCTCTAGTATCTATCCACATCCACCAATCCACTTCAAATTTGGAGCCCATTTTCAGGACATCCAAACAAAGAGAATTTGACTGATTAGGCCTCATTACACGTAACACAGCCGAAATGATGGTGGAGTGACAGCAAAACTCAAAAGTTCCTGGGATTTCCTCATATATGAGTTATTTCGGACCATTTTGGGTGAAGCTGTCACTAGGAGGATCTGGTAAAAATCCCAAAAATTCCTACCTAGGATAAGTATGTTTCAAGAGAACAAAAAAAATCTTTGTGGATATTTTCAAAAACCTCGATGGATCCTAGGGCCCACCTCGGGGCCCACGAAAGGCCTCGCGAAAGGCCCATTCTACCCTCTTTCTTAGCTGAGATTTTTGTTGAGGTTCCCAGTAATTGTGTCAAAAAACACATTCGTCTAGTTTTGGGGTCGAAAATAGAAGAACGATTTAAGTTAATTGAACGTAATGTTTGGTATGTTTACAAGACTGCTCAACTCCAATCGGTTGCAACTCCTATAAAGAGTAGCATGAGCTGCCATCTCCCATCAGCAGTCAAATCGTAGGTCTTCTCAAGACCTTTTCAATAACCACGGATCAAAGTCGGTTATCATTTTTTGGGACGCAAAAGTCGCTAAAATCTGCTCTCGGAAAATATCACCTATAGAGGATGCTAAGCTCAACTACTGATTTTGGAAAATAACTTTTTTGATAGTACTAGTCTTGCCAAAGAAAGTGCATTCTCTACAGGTATACTTGCTGCACTTACTATTTTTCCCAGAACTTTAAACCATTTGAGAGTTATTTTAAATTCTTCCTACTCTGGGCAAATGGCTACAAAGCTGTGAAAAAATTTGGTCCAAATTGGCGACCTAGACTTCGTGGTCACCTCTTTTGAGTCATTTGTCTCAAAACAAGGATTAAGTGCAGTTAGTTCGACGTGAAGATAATTAAGATAACTTCGTGAGTACCCCGATTCCTTGACGTTAGAATGACGCCTATTCTCGAGGTACTACGGTTGTTCTACTGAACCCATATTTCGTCCACCTAGATACAAGCGTCTCCAGATAGATGGAGCCTCAGTGACACAAAGAGTGATGTTTGGAGGCAAATATGTATCAAATTTCACGAGATGGATAAATAATTCACAAAGATATGTTCGTGACATGATTGCATAATCAAGAGGTAGGATGGATCGGTCGATCCAAAACAGGGAAGCGGAAGCTTGATCCAGATGAAAGTGCAGTAGGTATTTTCTGTAACTAAATGAAAACGATTCAATCACAAACTTGAGAGATAATAAATTTCGAAAGATAAAAGACGCTGAGAGAGGTAAGGGATGGATTATTAGTGGCAGGGAAAATCAAATTATGTGATAGAAATTACGCGGGAGCTCGCGCAGCGAATCGACGTCGCGAAAGTTGGGGAACTACAGCCGTCTCGGTAATCCATGGTCTACTTTTGAACATCTATCTGCCCGAGAGTGATTGACAAGGGCAAGCAGCTGCACGTAGAGATGCGACGTTGTTCAATTTCATATTTAAATGCGCTAATGGTGAAAGCAGGTCAAGCAAACGATCCAAAGTGTGCACAGATGTGCCATCGCTCTCGCTCACCGCTGCCTACGGTCTCGATCATTAGAGAGTTTAGAAATATTTTAGCATTTCCGTATAATCATAATTCAGTGGGTACTTTTGGTAAGGCCAATTGACCGATAGTTGTCTGCATTTTGTCATCTTGATGAATTTCAACTATAAAATAAGCCACCAAGAAGATAGGACAAAATTCAGAGCTTTTTTGAGTCTTTGGAACCCAAATGGTTTTGCTCAGCTATCAAAATTGGAAAACAAGGGATCGAGACCCAATGAGCAACGATTGAGGTGAGCGTACTCAACATGTCCACCTTAAATTTTCCTGGCAGCAAGTTCGGCCTAGTTCAATAGTGCAACGTGTCTTGGCTCATTCAGAAGTCCAATTTACATTATCCAAAACCGAGTTATCTCAATTTTCCCAAGAAGACCTTTTTTGCGAATCAACGAGGCCTCAACGGGCAACTCCTATGTATACTTGTCATCTCAAAAAAAATCTTCTCTCCGCTCCTAGATATTATTCTTTGAATACCCAGGAGATGAACCATGAGAATTTCCAGAGCTTGCAAGCTCCGTGATCTTCCGCACAAGCATCTTTTGCCTCTTGAATATCGCACACTTTTCCCATAAGCATTCCCACAAATCTACAATTAAACATCCACGCCCACGACCACACCCATACCCACACCCATATCCACATTCACGCTCGCACCTACTCCGAAACTCGCTCCAACACTCACACTCATACCCACACACTCACTTCCACACCCACACTCATACCAACATCCACACCGTCTCGAACACCCACACCCATACCCACACCCACACCCATATTCACACTCGCACCCACTCCCACACTCATACCCACAGCCACTCTGAAACTCACTTGAATACTCACCCTCATACCCACACACTCAGTCCCATGCCTACTCTAACACCCACACTCATACTCACACCCACACCGTCTCCAATATCCACACTCATATCCACATACCCACCCATACCCACACCCATATCCACATCCACGCTCGCACCTACTCCGAAACTCACTCCAACACTCACACTCATACCCACACACTCACTCCTATGACCACTCCAACGCCCACACTCATACCAACACCCACACCCATATTCACACTCGCACCTACTCCCACACTCATACCCACAGCCACTCTGAAACTCACTTGAACACTCACACTCACTCCCATGCCTACTCCAATACCCACACCGTCTCCAATACCCACACTCATATCCACGTCGTCTCAAACACCCACACTCATATTCACACCCACACCATCTCCAATATCCACACTCATATCCACATACCCACCCATACCCACACCCATATTCACATCCACGCTCGCACCTACTCCGAAACTCACTCCAATACTCACACTCATACCCACACACTCACTCCTATGACCACTCGAACGCCCACACTCACACCAACACCCACACCCATATTCACACTCGCACCCACTCCCACACTCATACCCACAGCCACTCTGAAACTCACTTGAACACTCACACTCATACTTACACACTCACTCCCATGCCTACTCCAACACCCACACCGTCTCCAATACCCACACTCATACCCACATCGTCTCAAACACCCACACTCATACCCACACCCACTCGGAATTTCACTCGAACACTCACATTCATACGCACACACTCACTCCCACGCCCACTCTAACACCCAACTCATACCCGCAACCACACCGTCTCCAACACCCACACCCACACCCACCCACACCCATACACACATACACACACCCACACGGCAAAATTTACCAGCTATGTGGTTTTTCATCGTCATTCTACATTCACACATACACCATCAACATGAGCCTATCGCAGCAGAAGCAGCAGAGGCCATCGCATGAAATTAAGTCGTTTCGCTTACTGCACTGCAGCCTGTCTCTCTCTCTCTATCTCTCTCTCTAGCAATACCTCTTGCACGCAGAAGCTTTCTCTCGGCGCGCGTGCCCGCGTTCCGCATTCAAATGAGCCCGTTTCCGCGCGCTTCGAAGCTTTTGCTTCGCTTCGCACATTTCTTCCACACAGCTTTCCGTTTCTATACTCCCGCACGTTACCGTGTATATAGGAAAAAAAGATGACGGGAAACTGTCGAGCAAGCGCAGGTGTGCGAGAGCGATCGGAGCTTGCGGAGTGAACGATCGTTTTTTTTGATATCGGGAGAGGGTGGAGAAGAAGCTTGTGGGTTTAAAAGAGGAAAAAGCCGGTGTTGGTTCGATACTGGTGTGAAGGTGGTCGTATTTTCGTGAATATTCTGGAGCATGATACAGATAGCTTCATTTTAAATTCCCGAATGACGCTGTTTTTTCCTGTATCGGAAGAATGTTTTTGTTAAAATAGAAGAAGGGGGTCCAAAAACGAGGAAGAACTAGACACATGAAGAGGTTGGAAAATTGTATGATTTCAAATTAATCGAGTAGCAGTTTCTAGTGATTTGAACAAATCTTGCGGGGTTCCTCATTAGCCGACTTAATTGTAAAGATTAGGAACTTTTGTCTTTGTAAAATCGTCAAGTTTGGAGTTTTGATGTAGTATTTGGAGTCTTCTTGAATCATTATGACATCAATGTTGACACGATGAAATTGAGATATTTCTTGGACGCGTGACACGACCCGTTGAACTGAAAATCGGTTTGCATAATCGTATCTTAAAAGCTTTTAATAATCGACTTCTCCAACAAGTTAGCTGCGACTCAATTTGTAAAAGTGAGTTGAGCGTTCTAGGCCATACTTGAGATTATGTTTCTTGTGAATTGCAAATATTATTCAGAGGTATGATAAACATTCAGAAGAGTTTTCTCCATAGTTGGTTAGTTACTTGATGCTCAAAGATGAAATGCGACTACATGCATACGAATGACATGAGTGGATTGTCACGTTAAGATAAACTGATGAATTTTAAAATCCGAAAACTCAGAAGAAAGCCCAATAATCTCTGCCAGCATGAATAAATTACTACAACTGAATGGAGTCGGGCAATACGGAGTGGCATGCTTTCCCAGCAGGATTTGTTTCGTGACAATTTTTTGGGGCACACGGAAGTCCACTAGGTTAGCATCGCTTTTCGGAAGGCTTTCAAAAAAATAGTAAATTATGTATCATCGAAAAGAGTTCGACAGTGATTTTTGGTCGAAAGTAAAATTCCAGATATCTCGCGAACGTTGCAGCGCATCATTACAAAATTATACACTAGGTCTGAAAGCTTGGATCGGTACTTCAATAATTTCCGATCTTCTTCGTCTCACATCCATGTGGGGCTCTGAAAATGGCAGTCTGCACATTCATCACACATGAATTATCATTTGAGTAGCAGGGGATACGATTCTGATCCTCTTATGTGATTCCGCACCATATTTTATTCAGACAATGTGGAGAGTAGGGTGTGAATACTGATTTTCCTCTTCTGGCTGATTGCAGGGTGATTAATTCTTGCATCAAAATGCGATTTTTCATTATAAAATTATGAACCTCAGATGTAAGGTTGTCAACAATAATGTAAACTGCGTAAAGCTTGCGAGCATCAACATTTTGAATTGATGCTTTTCAGTATTTTTTCTGCATGTTCTGGACTCAGAATCTATTTTGGGGAATCTCATTATCTTAAAATATTTTCTTCAGTTTATACTGATTTAGAGAGGTGTATAATTCTCTCATTTCGCAATTCAGAACAAGAAATTCCACGTCAAAAACTCATGATATTGAAAGCGTTATGAGCACTAAATAAATCAAAGCATCGTGTGTCATATGGTCCAACTGAAGCTTTTACTTTTTTTGGGTGGTTGTATACGGATAATCTGCTCTGATTCGCATGGAGCATGGCACTGACCCCCAATATAGCACCGCTATATTGGGGGTTCCACCATGTACAAACCGTTTCAATTTGGTACCACTTGAGCTTTACTTCAAGCTGGCTGGCAAGTCCCGTGCTTTTCTCCTCTCTAGGCTCTTCTCGTAGATGATTTTGCTCTCGTCATCTTCTTCCTGGACATCTTCTCTCATTACTCTTCTATTCCTTGAGGCCCTACTCCACTCATTTTAGAATATATTTTGAGGTTTTATGACGATGTTTTGATGAAACCTTCAAGTATAAAACGCCAATTGACAGAGAGCGCTGACAAAATTTTCGGTTCGTAAAAAGAAAATTCATTTATCAGTCACAAGTACTCGAACGTTATCCTTGAATGAGCCAAGAAATCACCTAAATTCTAAATATTTTTATGCCCATTCTATTGAGAAGATATCGCAAAACATCGAAAATGAAGTTTGTCTAGTTTTGTAAGACAAAAATTTTTGAATTGAGCAGCAAACATGAATTTGTTGCTCTTGCGTCAAGAAAATGAGCAACCAGCTTTTATCTGCCATACTCATACAATACTCACGCCTTTTTGCTCGGACGTGTCGCACGCAGCGTGGCTCAATTAATCATTACCCGGAAACGAATCGAGACACGTGCCACATCCCACGCATCCACGCACGTGGCAGTGGCTCGTGCTAACGCTGCAGTTGTTCACTCCCCAGTTTTCCTGTACTTTTCGCATTGGTTACCATATTTCATGTCAACTGTATTATAAACCCAAAAATTGAGATGTTCATCATTTCTGAAATCGGTTAAATAACTTGAACGTTAAGGCGAATAAAGGTTTACCGTGTAATTATATACGGAGATTTCGTATTGTGGCATGTAAATTTCTCGCTGATTCGGCAAGTTAATAATGAATTAACTTATGTCATTTCTAGCTTTTTGTAGAAATGTGCACGTTCGAAGCACAAAAGCGTCATCTAATGATTCAGAATTTTGGCATTTTAAAATTAAAGAAATTTAGTTGGTAGGTAGTAAAGAAACTGTGTAGCCTGCATCTCGGAAAGGTTTTTCAATTTTGGATTCATCACTCCCTCACCTCTTCGACAAATGGTCAACTAATGGTAGATTCGCGATGATGCCTCAGAGTGAAAGTTCGCCATAAGAGAGAGACAAGTAGGCCTCGTTTGAAATTAGATTGAAATTTTTGGAAAAAAACTACACTCCCATGGAAATTCCATTCTCAAAAAACAATGTCCACCCCGCCGTATGTTAACGTAATGGGATGCACTACTACAATTAGTAAGTATAGGATGCTAAATAGGCTGTCAAAATTTCAACAGCAGCCGTGCAAATTCTATCAAAATACAAGCCAGACGTTTCTAATCGAGCCAAAAATATCCAGTCCCAACTTGCAGCTACTGAAATAGCAAAGATCCAGTGTTGACCCTTCACACTACCATCGCCCCTATCTCACCCATCGCATGTTCGACCAATTGCCTAGCCTCAGCCACACATTTCTAACCCTCACAAATATGTCAAGTTCCAACCCTCCACGCATATCTCATTATCAACTTCGATCGTGTCCAGTCCAACAGCTCTCGCTACGACTACCCGTTCATCTAAGAGCTTAGGAAGCGCTCAAAGCGTTTCAGACCACGACGACAACGACAACCACATCACTCACACATGCCTATGTTCTACATATATTCTGAATCCCTTGTTCTACAATTCATAGAATACAGTCCGTCTTTTTACGGGTGAAAACATGTTTGCCTATATATTGTAAAATACAAGATTACAAGTGCCAAGAGGTCCCTTTGTAATATGCCGCTTCAGTATAGCCAACACATTAGGTTCTCTTCGACACACATACACTTTAGAGCTCAAGGGGTCGAGGGTGAAATTTTTACCGCTTGTATCGTACCGCGCTCGGCGTCACAATGAGTGCGAAGTGTGTTGGGTGCCAAAGGAGAGGACTCGAGTGTGCTTCAAAGCTTACCAGTGAGATCGTGTGTTATTTCGTGAAAGGGTGGGTTGATGGTTGTGGTTGAGCTTTTTCCAAACTTGCGAGCTACATGCTATATTTGAGTTACGCTCATAGGTGAGTGTACCCAACATGTCCCCCAACTTTTTTTTGCAATATTTTTTGCCCATTATTTTGGCTCACTTCAATACTACTACGGTACTAGTATGGTGATTCTATTATCTGCTACCGCTCGTTCGGCTTGTAGATGTCCGTGGTAAGTCAGAAGCCCCTGGATTGCTTCTGCGGTTCAACAATGATCGTTGTCAAATGATGACTAAGGACCAATTCAAGGAAGAAGCTTTGAAAGTTTGCAAAGATGATATGATGTCCCATTATGCCTGCTATTAGATATAATATCCTAGAAAAGTTCCATTGACTATTCTAAATTATTGAAACAGCTAGCTTAGTTGTATATATCAAAGTCCTGGTCTAATAATGTACTTGTTCATGAATAGTCAACTTGTTGATAAAATGTTCAATATTGCAACAAATTTGAGATACATCACAGTGCACTCGAAACTACTGACGAGAAACGATGCATAATGCACGACGCATGACGCATGATCACCGAATTGTTCAATAAGTCAATCCTACTGATAGCCCACACGGTCACGTGATATATCTGAAACATATTAGACCAAACTAGACCATACCAGACCGAACTAGCCAGAACCAGACAGAATTAGATCGAACTTGACCAGACGAGGCCGGGACTAGACCAAACTAGACCGAAATAGATCGTACCAAAACGTAATAGACCGTATTAGACCGCACTTAACCGAAAGAGAGTGTACTAGACCGGAACAGATCGAACGAGGCCAATCTAGACCAAACTAGATCGAACCAGACCGCAATAGCCCACACTAGATCGTACTGGTAACGAACTAGACCAAACGTAACCGAATTAGGCAGAATCCAACCTGATCAGACTGACAAGGAGAGGTCCAACCTTGCGGAACACGGATCTTTATGAAACTCTGGGAATTATCTTGTTTTGTTGAAAAATGGAGGCATCTCTAAGGGTTTAATCCCATGGGCCTTCTACCTTGAAATACAGCTATGGAGCTCAGCATTGTGAGCATATCTATATATGTACCTTTTTAACATGGGCCTACATGAACAATGTTAATCTTCATAGCTGTATCTCAGAGTAGAAGGCCCATGGGATCAAATCCTCGGAGATACCTACATTTTGCACCAAAACAAGATGATCACCAGAGTTTCATAAGGATCCGTGTTCCGCAAGGTTGGACCTCCCCTTGAGAGCTAGGCCGATCCAATTAGACCAAAGTAGTCCGAATAAGACCGACCTGGACCTAACTACACCGAACTTGACCGAATTCGACCGAGTGAGGCAGAACTAGACCTAATTGGACTTAATAAGACCGAATTGAACCGGACTGGACCGAACTAGACCGAGGTAGGCTGGGTTGTACTAAATCAGATCAAACCAGGCCTGATTAGACCGTACTAGACCGCATTAGTGTAGTTTGCGGTTTTCTTGGAGTTTTCCCAGTTACTCTTCCAGGCGGCATCTCACCATGAGGTTAAGCCGGTGCGGCATGCACCACGCTGACTTAACCTCACTTATATTCTTTTCCATAAACTCGCCCCAGCTCACGGTTCTCACGGTCTTTCCCCGGCCAGATAACGATGGGACATCCTTCTACGCCTTTTCTCATGTTTTCTAAGCAGGAACTATGTTTATTACGTCCATGCTCCACTACTCTTAAGATGCGATAAACGTACCGCGTGTTGCCTGCTCAGCGCCATTTGTCCGAGTCTGGACCATACTAGTGACAAACTAGACCAAACTCAATCTAATTATCCCAGACTAGACCGAATATGATCGAGTTTGACCAGAGTTGACCGAACTAGACCAGTAAGAGGAACGATCACTATCGTATAGCATTATTACGGTTACTCTCGCACGGTACTAGTGCAATGCGGTTTCCATAGGATACTAGTACGGTGATTCTAGTACGGTACTAGTATGGTGATTCTATTAGTACGGTACTAGAACGAGGACTCTCGTACGGTACTACTATGATGATTCGTGCGGCACTTATGCTGTGGTATCCGCGATGATTCTTGCACGGTAATAGTACGATAATTCTAGTGCGCTACTAGTATGAAGAATCGAGTGCGGTACTAGAACAATGATTCTCGTACATTATTAGTACGGTGTTTCTGGTATGGGCCTACTACGGTGATTCTAGTACGGTACTAGAACGATGATTCTCGTACAGTCCTATCAATAATTCGTACGGGTTTTGTAAGATGGTTCCCGCGATGATTTTTGCAGGATACTACATAGTACGATGATTTTTGTATTATACAACTACGGTGATTCTAGTGCGGTACTAGTATGGTGACTCCAATTTGGCACTAGAACGATGATTCTCGTACAATACTAGCACGATGAAATTCCGTACAATACTTGTACTATGATTCTCCAATGATACTAGTACGGTGATTCTCCGAAACCACTAGTGGAGTGATGATTTTAGTTCGGTTCTCGTACGGTAATCGTAGTACGTCACTAGGATGTACCAGAATCGTATGTGACCGAATGAGACCGTATCAAATGAGAATAGATCAGACCAGAACAGACCACCCGTTTATACACCCATCCCCCTTCCACCTACTCATTATACCATTGATCCACCCATGACCCATACGACCGGCCATTACGTGGGATCTGGACAGAAAAAAAATTGTGCCGACGTTTAATTATTATAAATCAGGGTGGCACCCCGTTGTGACCTTTGTACGTCTGACTTTGTGAAGGTGGATTCAAGTTAAGTGTACCCAAATTGCATTTTTTCAAAAACGTTGGCCCAATTCAAAATGTTTCAACATAACTTACAAAGGGCACGTCCAACCTTGCATGTCCTGGATCCGTCCCAAACTCTGTGAATCATCTTATTTTGGTGAAAAATGGAGGTATCTCAAAAAATTCAACCCCATGGGCCCCCTATGCTGAGATACAGCTGTGGAGCTATGTTGAAGAGTCGTACATCTAGATATGCTACCAATGATAATCTCCACAGCTGTATCTCAGGATCGGAAGCTCATGAAAAATCCTTTGAGATACCTTCCTTTCTCACCAGAATGAGATGATTTTCACAGTTTGGGGTGAATCCAGGACCTGCAAGGTTGGACCTCTCTTTGTTAGCTCAATTTGATGCTCGTCTGGGAATCTTTGGAATGAACCTTGATGAATTTAGTTATAACCCTCTGCAGCCAAGCTACTTTACTTTTGCCGAAAAGTGGTCTTTCGTGAATTTGCGAGAAAAGTGTGCTCATTATGCTTTCATCTTGTATAAAAGGCCCGCAACCCAAAGCAAAAAAATCCATGACAAATTTCATAAGTGTTTTTTTGAAATCACGATGTCTCTGCGTCTAGATATTCAAACAAGTCACTACTTAGATCATTCTACAGATTTTTCACAAACTTTGAGAAAATGTTGCAAATATTGCATGAAGACTTGATGATGTAAGATGAAAGTCAGGGATAATGCACAGGGGCGGGTTGAGTGCACCCGCTAAGTTTCACGACTGATTTGAGTATTTTGCTCATAAAATCACTCCAGATTAAACTTTTGCAAATATGATGATAAAACGAATCCTTGAGGGCTTGATACAAAAAAATTTCGGCAACGATTTCACTGAAGACGATTCTTCAAGTGTCTAAACACGACAAATGCAAAAACTCACTCTAGATATTTCTGGAACGCATGAATCACTCGGACTCGATCCAAATAACTAAATTATTTATGATTTAATCTAAAAAAAAAAAAAAAAAAAAAAAAAAAAAAAAACCTCGTGGCAAAGTCAGCGAGACCCCTCAGATATTTATGTGGAAATAATTTGGATATACTCACCTTGAGTTATCCATAAGTCACTATCGTACTCTCTAGAAAAGAAATTCGACAATGCTCAGAGCCTGTCAGATCTAATTCCAGCAAGAGCAAGTCGCGTCAACGCAGAACTTAGACGAAAATAAGATATGTAGTCTGGTTGAAGGAAAATCTTGATACAGTTGGTGAGAAGATCATAAAAATGGAGTTTTTAAAAAAAAATTTGGATTTTTCGGGAATAAATTGGATTTTGAATGTATTTAAATGGATTTTGAAAAATTCGGTATCAACTAATTGATTTAGAACGATGAAAAAGTATAAACTTAGTTGAGTAAAATTTGTATATATTAGTTTAGGGGGTGGGTAATAGCGGAAAATGAATTTTAGATGCGATTTCCTTCTAATATTTTGAGTTATTATAAGGAGATTGCCGTTTAGGGGAATTCAGATGACCTAAACTAGGGTTTTCCATGGAATATATGTAGTATGGTTGAGGGCAAATTTTAATATAGTTGGTGTAAGGATTATAAAAATGGAGTATTTTGAAAAAATTTGGATTTTTCGGGAATAAATCGGATTTTGAATGTATTAAAACGGATTTTGAGAAAATTCGGTATCAACCAATCGATTTAGAACGATGAAAAAGTATCAACTTAGTTGAGTAAAATTTGAATAAAGTAATTTAGAGGAGAGATATGAGGAAAGTATGAATATTGAAAAAAATATTTTTGTATATTTTGAGTTATTTTTTTGAGGAAAATAGTTATCGGGATTTGGGCTACCTAAAGTGAGGTTTTTTTAAGCAAAACGTGTAATTTGGTTGAAACAGAATTTCGATAGAATAGGTCTAAACATGCTCAAGTTGCTGTTTTTGTTGGAAATTTTGGTTTTTTTATAAAAATTTACGTTGATGGAGTTTGAATGGAATTTCGGTATTAACCAAAAGATAGATTGAGCCAAAAAACCATAGCCTAGGTAATCAAAATTGGGGTAAGGTGAAGTTAGAAAGAGATATTTTAGTATGAAAGTCCACAATTTCAGCGATTTTACCTCAAAAAACGTTTAAATCAGATTCGATTTGGAGAGGAGACCAGACAAATCACTGGTCTCATCTCTGAGTGATTTCCTACAACTTGTAGAAAAGCAAAAATCGATAAAGTGGAGTGTAGAAGAGAAAGCGTGTCGCAAAAAAACAACACACATACACACACACAGACACAGACAAAGGGCCGGAGAGATGAGTCACTGGAGGGTTTTTGAGGATTCTAAGGGGAAAAGTGTTACTTACAATCGTTAGATTTTGGCGAGAGGAATAAGATGGTTAAAGCACTTTTTTGATAAGATGAATTATGTTGAAGAAAATATTGAGTTGGATGGAAAAATTGATCAAAAATTTGCTGTGTCGAAAACAAAGCTTTCTCTTTAGAGAAAGCAAAAGCACAGGGCACTCGATCCACGCGTCCCGACTCGGGTTGCTCTATACCGTCGAGTAAAATGCAGAGTAAGTAGATGCTTCTGGCTTGGTATATGTTGAAGACTTGACCCGAGCATTGCATTCCAGCACGGTATCTATATTAGTGCCTGCATACCTGAATTTGGGATGTGTGCCGTACTGGAATTAAGGGGTTATAGAGTAGCTCTCACTGCAATGGAGCTACCTCAATTTGGAGGTGGTGTTCTACAGATACTCCGTTGTGCATACTGTATTACGGATAGGTTATGTGAGAGTAGAGTGCTTGAAGAGGTTGCATGTACTCGAGGTATGATGCTACATGAGCTCTGCGCCTATTTGCTAACCTGATACTTTCGAGCATACTTGGAAGCGCTAAAGTGAGGTGAGCAGTCGAAAATCGATGGTATACCTACTCAGCTAGGGATAGAATGTAGAAGAATAATAGGCCGCTGTCAAGTTATTCTCGATTTAACCTATCCCTGATGAATTTCGGAAAAGCTGTTTCCATGTTAAAATAATCTCGTGAGAGCAGTGCGAGATGAAATGAAATGAGAAAATTTAGACTCAGTCCTTTCGTTAACACGTTCTTTTACATGTTCTATTCTTTTGTGCTTTATTTCATAACCTTGCATGACATCTAGGCAAACGATTTGATTGACTCGTGAAGAGCGAAGAATGGTACATCCCTTTTCAAAAAATTTACCCACGTAAGATCTGTGACCGCTCATATTTTCGGTAGGATAAAATAAACTTGAGATGTCAGAAGAGTGATACAAAAATTTGACACTTCTTTCTCATAGACAAGACACAATATCATTCCACCCCATTAGCTACAAATTTCAGCTTCATTTGATACCAAAGTCGAAGAAACTCAATAAAAACTACACAGTTGTAAGAATTTCTCCACAAGGTTTTCAAGGTATCACGTCTGATGCCACACAAGAATCCACAGCCACTTCAATGATTTGAAAAATTTCCGAATGATTTGCGATCAGCGAGAAACGCTTTGGATACAGACGCTAAGTTGATCACAGTGAATACACTATGAAAAAATATTTGCATCTTATATGCACGTCAGCAAAAAGTCAAGTAAAGATTTGAAACAATAAAATTCTGACCAATCTAGCTCCATGTACGAAAAATTTATGCTAAACTGTGTCATGTAAAAGATCATACAATTACCAATCGTTTGATACATGAACATTGAAGAAACACAATTTTGTTTGTATTCGAAAATGTCGTAAAAATTTCTTGATGACCAAACCGAATTTCGTATAATTCTATCAAAACTTTTCCATAACTCATATATCTATTTCATCAAATGTATCATGAAACAAAATTACATCATCACCCGAATCTCACATGATGAAATCTTCCTGCATCCTAGATAATTCAACATGAAATATCCCAATTACTGCAACTTCATTTGAAGTACGTAAAAAAGTATACCGTCAAATTTGGTAATTTTGGTACGATTTCGGTATTTTTTATTCTGTTTGGCTCGGCATTTCAACATACATCGATAAAACCCACCTGAATCAGTGTTTAATCCAAAGCTTACAGTCCCAGCTTTCGATTGACGGTCTACAAAGTTCAATTTGATATGTCTAAGCAAGAGCTGCTAGCAGTTTTGTATAAGTGTAACAAAGTTAGACCCCAACCGAGTAACTTTGGTACACTTTTCAACCGTTCAGAAAACTTGCTCTGAGTTGTTTGAAAATTTTAAAACCTCATATACCAACACTCGACTCAAGAGTCAAGATAAGATGAAAAGAAGCTGTCATAGGAAGGTGTTCTGAAGTTATCCTATCCTCATGCTTCTTACCTAGAGAGGGTTAACTTTGGTACGATTTTTCATGGATTTTTCTCCGGTTTTTCATTCGTTAAAATTCCAAATGCTGTAAACACGCCGATGTGACGTTGGTTTCTTCAATATGGTGATATATGTGATGGAATTATAGCATTATTCATCCGTAGATCGTTTCGGAACAGTTCTTGCCAGGTACACTAACTTGACCACTCGCGCGTATCGCTGCTAAATCAGCCTTTTCGGAAAAAGCTTAAGGTTAGTCCGGAGTCCCCGCAAAACCGCAACCAGACACGCACCGTCGTACTTTCAGGTTGCAGCTGCATCCAATGATTCTGCAAGCGGTATTATAGTTTATACGCTTCTATTGGTACTAAATGTGTTACTCAGATACTAGGCCTCCTGTAAAATCATATAACACGATACCATGCAAAGTTTCATGGCATTTCGTTTATTAGGAATCGATAAAAGCTTGAGGGCAATTTTTTGGTGGGACAGAGCGCGTCCGCGACTATTCTGATCTATTCCTCAATAACAAAACAGTTTTAGCCAATATCAGATACTAGCCCACCTGTGGATTGGAATTTCCTGTCGAATGAGCCCTCTCACGCCCGAAAATTCTGAATCTAGCTTGCAAAAAACTTGAACTAGTGTGAGCATCACGCAGTATAACTTGCTCAGCGAGCCAAAGAATTACGATTTTCTGGAGGTATAGAATGAATCCCCGGGTGTGGAACAACTCATTCGATGGGAAATATCATGGTGTTTCAGTTGCCATATCTCGTTTGGGTGGGAAATGTGAGGTTGAAATACTATGAGGCAAAAAAGTGGTTCATAATCTCCCATCGCACATGTAGTACGATCAAAGCGCCATCTATCAGGCAAAATATTCGGATTCACTACGGACTAGCCTTAAATGAACGACTACAATCATCCACGCGGGATCTACGGTGGCTCAACACATTGTTTATGTGTGTGCCAAGAAGGGAGGATAGGTTTCAGAGCGATAGAATTATTTACCTTGCCAAACGCAGATCTGAAAGTCAATTTTCAGGGTTGTACCAAAATTTCACCCACTGTACCAAAGATACCCAATTTCACAGTAGATAAAAATATGACTGAACACCTTATACACAGATTCCCTTCATTGATACCTTGTGCCATATAATTATCAGTCCATATTATATATTTTAAAAATTTTCATGTGATGTATCCAAGCACCAAGTTTTCCCCCACAATATCTCATGTACGAAGTCCAGACGCCAGACGGTAGACCTACAACAAAGCATCATCGCGCAAGTTCAATCAAGCGATAAAAGGCCTCGATGAGAGCCATCTGAATAATGGTCATACGGCTCACCAGACACACTATCCAGTGAAGTACTCTAAGCCCTAAAATCTGATATGTACCTACAAGCCAGTGCCAGCACTAGATTAGGGGTATTAAGACGCTCAGCCTATCTTAGCCCCTTCCTTTACCCACATCTACACACAATCCAACAGAATCTTCACAGCTCACAGTGTATTATTACAGTATCTTCTAAACATGTGTGGGTGGATATATTAGACAAGAGAACCGTTGAAGAATTATATCACTGTAAAAAAAGGCTCAACGATTGTACATCCTTCACACGTCTTTCGGTATCAAGAGGCGCGTCGTTCGACTTATAGAACGGCCATATGGGCATCAATGCATACACGCGACCAGAGCTGATTATTGAGTTGCAGTATTAATACTGGATGAGTTTTGGGGTTATGGGTAATGGTAGTACATACATAGGGTGAATAGGGTAGCCACGTGGCGCAATAAGTTGCTCTCGAGGGTGGTAAAGATGAGTGTCTCTGGGGAGCCAGCGTCGCCTATACGGCCTCGACGGAAGAGCGTCATCTTGATCCAATGAAGAGCGGACAAGCGTGAAAAGTCAGAGCCCCTCCTACTTTCAGAAGCAGAATATACCAAGTTGAGGTTATTGATGCGAACTAGAAGATATGAGCGGTTGTTGATTCCAGGGATTGATTTTGGTTGAGGCGTGGTGGTACTCTATGATTTTTTGTGGTTGTTACCGTGTTTACAGTTGGCTGACCTGATCAAGTTAAATTTGCTGTCAGTTGTGAAGGGGAGAGTGGATATGGCTCTGGAATTTGATTGTAGGAGTTGACGTGTGAATCTGAATGTAATCGTTGCAGAAAATGTCGGAACTTCTTGAAAGTTTTGAAATAATAAGGTGCTTATGATAAAACCCAATGAAAAAAATGTTCAGTCAGGCTAGTTACACGATGAAAAATTGTCGAGTTCGATCATAGAATCTCTCGAGTATTCTAAAAATTACAAATCCAATTATTAGAATTTCTCAGTAGAATTTTGGGAATCCTCGCGAGAACTTGTGTTTTCAATATGGGGCTGTGATAAACCTCGTAGCATGATTTCCGGATATTTTTTATCATCCTCCCTCGGATATAAAGTTACTAGTGAAGATTTCATGGTACGATCTGGTACTCTATGGAGTTATATCAAAAGTCTTAAAAATATCGTGAAATTCACTGAACTGTTGGGCTTATACCATCTTCATACTCTTCAAAACAAAGAAACATTGTTATATGAAAATGTAAAATAAATCATCAGAAATCTTTTCTAGGTATTATATGTGACAGTTAACCACTGAAACAAGTCAGTTAAAAAATTTATATGATGTGACGAGTAACCCCTTCAACCTCGCAACTGATTGGGCTTCAACGCGCTCGCACAGATCTGTGCGGGTCAAAAGGTTTAGTCAAACTTCGTCAGAGAGCTAAAACCCGAACTGCCGCACCGCAGATCCAAGCCAACCTTAATGAGTCGTGGATCATGACGATGTTATCAGTCCGCCTTGCAAACCGGACTCATTCGTTCCTCCGAGGGACGAATAAGTTCAGTTCCAGATCTGGAGATGATTCACAGCTCCACCAGCAGGCATATCTTTTTCATCCTTAGGAGCTTTTGGAATGGTGAGTATGTAGTATTCTTACGCCATGAGTAGTTTGATGGCTGATGACTGCTGAAATACAGTAGCCGGTCAAAAAATGTCCGTTCGCGTCATGTTGTCGTCCGGAATCGGATACTTTGGAGCGGCAGAATTCGTCATGGTTTCTGAATACCGAATTGTTCTACACTTATAGGAGCAATAGAGGCGAGAATACGGGTCTCGTTCATCCCGAGCATCGGCTAGTTCTGCGTTTTTAACCACCCGGGAAGAGAACTCTCGTGAGTATAGAATCGCCGTTATATATTTCTGTTCTAACTTCTAACACTTGCCTGTATCCCCGTACCTATGGCTAGACCACACTTTGTACACGCATACTCACACAAAAATCACAAATTCATCAATTCCATTCGTGTACACATCTGTTCTCTTTATTTTACAGATTCTACTTCTGCACAAGATGCAAATGAACGGTGACGTTATATTTTGAAGATAAATTCGGCATTTTCGATCATTCAAGGACTTGAATTTCACCTTTTGCTCACTCCTAGAAATCCTTCGGTCACATGGAGAACTTCAAATTATCCGAGGGTAGGACAAAAGTTTCCAGCGTTAATTATCAACTGAACTTTCTTACTCGTATCGTTCAAGATGCGATTGATAATTTCTGATTCACAAACAAGTAGACCCAAATTCGTTCAGTAAACACTCTTTACAACAATCACTCAACTAGTTAAAATCTGAAACATCTTCAAAATCATATCGTCACAGCCTTGTCACACATTAGCTCAGAAGTTGACCAAATCACCACAAATTCACATCTCATTTTCTCAAATCCACGAGCTTTCAAAGCTCCTCATTACAGACAAATACATTAAATAGGACTCTTTTACCTACTCAAATTCAACTCATTCTTCAAGATCATGATCATCATCTTTGCAATACCGGCAACACTAGTTCCATCAATTTCCTATCTCGGAGAACAATTTTCCACAATCAATGATAAAATTTCACCATACCACCTCCTCCCATTACCCACTAACACAATCCAAATAGCCTCAAAAATTCTACCCCCTCCTCTCCCTCTCGACAATTCTAAAATCATCACCAAGCATATTTGAACAATATGTTCAACGAAGCATATGCGTCAGAGCGCGGGAAATTTCAAATTGAAAGCTCGAGGAGAAGCATCTGTGGATGGATTGTACATTACATATGCGGAGAACGGCTTTTGTTGGGAAGCAAGCTTCCACCAAGCGAGGTCGCGTGCAGCTTTACTATATTTTGAGTAGAGAAAATGCATACGGAGGGAGGATTATACGGGAGAGCGAGTACTTTGGTGCGGCTCGACCCACATACTGACTCGCTTCTCTCTCCGCGCTAATCGCCACGCAAGTGGGACTGTGTATAACTATAGAAGGGTAGAGGAAACGCGGAGAACTTGCGGTGGTGCCCCTTGTGACTTTCTCTTACCTCTGGGGCCATGAAGGTGAATATACATGATGGAGAGAGCAAGAGAGAGAAAAATGTAGAATTTTGTGAGCCAAGTGTGGCAGAAATTTGTATATAGAGATGCATCATGCGACACACTTGACTTTTTTTGGAAAACTCATTAGAATTGGGAGCTGTGGACGTGTATAGGAAAGTTGGCTTAAAATCCATGCTCGGTTCCAGATTCATTATTAATAAAAATTTCAGATGGGTTTGACTGATTTTTTTATACATTATATTATTCATAGGTTAAACTTGCAGCATATTTGATAAGCGTTGATCACTCAGGCCAACGAAAAAGTACCCTTTCTCAGACCGGACATATTGTACCTTCATAGAATCATGCGCTGAATCGGATAGTATATCATTAACCTATGCAATAGCATAGGGAGTTTTCTCAGATAACATGGAAATTGTTATCCGAGACGGAGCCGAGGGTAAAAACCAGATGATTTGAGGAGTTTCCATGCTACTACCATGGTCTGTATACTATTTTTCCGTGCAACGACGGAACCTCCAGCAACAATTTTTTCATACCGGCAGCGGAAGTCCGCTCCCGGTGTAGGATCACGGAAGAAATGGAGTCAATTTTCTCCGCACGGACCCCAACTTTCGAGAATTTTGAAGATATTAGATATCCTCTTTTCGACTTCAAATTTATTGAGGAGAGGTAATTTACGTACGAGTTAAAACTTATCAGAATCTTTAAGCAGGATGGTGATCTTAACCCAGTACTCATGACGACACTCGTGATTGAGAGCTCCAGATGGTACACCTGATCGAGAACTCAAAGTGGCACTCGTAGTTAAGAACTTTGAATAGAATAAGTAATCGGAAACTCAGTGTGACATTTGTAATTGAGAGCTCAGGGAAATGATCCTGATCCAGTGTTTAACGCGATCACGTGGCCCTAGAGTTTTTCGGACATGAGTGCCACTTTAAGTTATCGATCGTGAGGACCGCTGAGTTCTCGATCACGAATACTACATTGAGCCCTGGATCGCGAGTGTCACAATGAGTTCTCGACCGCGAGTGCCACTTTGAGCTCTCCATCAAAAGTGCCACGTTGAGTTCTCGATCACGTATCCAACTGAGATCTCGATCACGAGTGCCACCAAGTTCTCAATCTCAAGTGCCAATTCGATGACTCCATCACGAGTGCCACTCCGAGTTATTGATCTAGAGTGCCACATTGATTTCTCGATCACGAGTGCCACATTGAGTTCTCGATCCCAAGTGCCAATCCGACTACTCAATCACAAGTGCTTCTCTAAGTTATCGATCACGAGTGCTACTTCAAGCTCTACATCAAGAGTGCTTTATTGGGTTCTTGGTCACGAGTCCACCTGAGTACTCGATGACTAGTGCCACTGAGTTCTCAATTTCAAGTGCCAATTCGATGACTCGATCACGAGTGCCACAGTGATTTCTCGACCACGAGTGCCACATTCTCGACCACTATTGCCACTTTGAGCTTTCGATCACGAGTGCTACTCTGCGTTTTCGATCACGAGTGCGACTCGGTTCTTGATCTTGATTGCCACTTTGAGTTCTCGATCACGAATACCACATTGAGTTCTCGACTGATAGCGCCTTCTTAACTTTTCTTTCAGGAGTGGTACATTCAGTTCTCAATCACGAGTGCCAATTCGACTGCTCAATCACGTGTGCTTCTCTGAGTTATCGATCACGAGTGTTACTTAGAGTTCTTGATCACGAGTGCCACTTCAAGCTCTACATCAAGAGGTACATCAAGAGCTCTACATCAAAAGGTGTGCTTCATTGGGTTCTTGGTTGCGAGTCCAACTGAGTACTCGATGACTAGTGCCACTGAGTTCTCAATCTCAAGTGCCAATTCGATGACTCGATCACGAGTGCTACTCTGAGTTTTCGACCATGAGTGCCACTTTGAGCTTTCGATCACGAGTGCTACTCGGTTCTCGATTTTGATTGCCTTTTTTGAGTTCTCGATCACGAATCCCACATTGAGTTCTCGACTGATAGCCGCCTTTTCAACTTCTCTATCAGGAGTGCTACATTCAGTTCTCAATTACGAGTGCCAATTCGACCACTCAATCACGTGTGCTTCTCTGAGTTATCGATCACGAGTACCATATTGAGTTCTTGATCACGGGTACC
Source organism: Eretmocerus hayati (assembly GCA_029851415.1). Taxonomy (NCBI): domain Eukaryota; kingdom Metazoa; phylum Arthropoda; class Insecta; order Hymenoptera; family Aphelinidae; genus Eretmocerus; species Eretmocerus hayati. Next base: position 97,975,590 of record CM056744.1, read on the forward strand.
ACATTGAGTTCTCGATCACGAGTACCTCATTGAGTTCTCGATCACGAGTGCTACGGAGTTCCTATCACGAGTGCCACATTGAGTTCTCGACCACTATTGCCATTTTGAGCTTTCGATCACGAGTGCTACTCGGTTCGCTAAAATTCATTCCTTTCCCTCAATGTTCTCTCATGATATTCACTCAACCATTGTCAAAAGACCGCTAAATCGAGATCTACAAGGTATTGACAGACACTCACTCTCTTCTCACAACAAGATTGAGGAACGACTGCTCTCAAATATTGCTTCATCCACGTCATTTGACAGAATTGCTTTTACACTAGAATGGTCCAGCTTATTCTATCAATAAGACTCAATCGTGGACTTATTATTTTTTCTGTATGATTGGTACATTTGGAGCCTTCCTCTCCTCTCTATCCAATTAGTGTGCTTATTTCATCCTAAACTCATCACACGAGGTGACCCACCGGATCCGGTCACGTTCATGGAAAATCTACTGCGAATATGTGATTCCACGAGTACCGAAGCATTTTTCTTATGGGAATATTCAGATATGAGATCATTTTTTTCAGATAAGTGAAACCCGCAAATACGGCGTCCGCGAACACGAAGGGTCACATGTGGATGAATTGGAAATGAGTGCAACTACTCAATATTTTCTAACAATAGAAGTATTCTAGTATTCTTCTCGAAGGGTATCTTCCACATGGTATTGCATGGGATAGGTAATCCATATATCAATGAAGATCACTAAATGAGTATTACCACGATATTGGAAAGAGGCAACCCTCGAGTCTCGCTCGATAAGGAAGCGAGACGATAACGAAACTATAGTCAAATTCTGAAATTTCTTCGAGGCCGAGATCAATTTCTTGCCTCATCTCACTTTGTGGCATCCCTATGAATACCACGTGAATAAGCAACCCAGCGTGGTTTCTTTCCTACGTGTGGCATTTACGGTCTCTCTTCGTGGATTTTTGAGGAGGTGAATTCACGGGAACACTCGCCGGATATAAGTTCTGAACGAATCTGGAAGAATTCCTCGTCCGTGGAATGCTCTACATAACCAAACCAGACAATTTGTGTCCGGTTTGACTTTGAAGAACATCTCTCAATAATTGTAACCTCATCCTCATCTCTTCAGAATTAAAACCCACTCTCAAGATTTTGAGTTGCAGCTAAAAGTTGAAGAGGATTCCCCATATTTGTTCAAAATTCATGACCGGTGAGTGTTCATCTCTTTGATGAAACTTTAGATTGATAATCCTTTAAAAAAGAGTGGTTTCATGAACATTTCGAACAGGTGCCCATCGAAAGATTTTAAGGCCTGCGATGCGTCAGCCGGACAATTCCCATGAAATTTTCAGAACCACCTGATGGTTACCAGTATAATTGGGTTTGCTGGTAACCGTTAGGAGACTCGACATGGATATAATGATTCATGGACAGAGTGTGAAAGATCCAGAAGAACCGAATCAGCGTGATGTTTCCGAACCTTTTCTTAGCAATTTCTTGCGGTAACTCTCTAATTGTTTCAGTCAACCTCAACTAGTCGGAATCTTCTCCAAAAAAAAACAATCATTGTCAATTTTAACAACCACATATCTAATCTGGGACATTTGTTAGACCTAAGCTGTTTTGGAATCTAGAAATGAAGAATTTTTGCACATTGACAAAGAGAATAAACGTTGTTAAATGTCAGTACATGATGAGTTTGAGGAGTAACCATTTAAATGATCTCCATTCTTCATCGTTCTAACTTTCAAAGAGTAATGGAAACAAATCGCTCGAAAAACTGCTCAGTGAGGTCAACGCTACCTCTCCACTCAAAATAACTAATTCTAACCTCACCACCTCACTCACTATGATCCGAATCGTCCTTGGTACTCGCATTGATATTCTACATCAGCACGATCGAGTCTCTACCACGTCGATAAATCAAGCTCTCTTCGCTCCACGCTACTTTTTCCTTTCTATCCTCTATACCTCCCACAATTTCAACCCACACCATTGAGCCTCATCGCTCAACGCCACCGCACGTATCCGTCTGATCGAACACACTCATCGCTATACATAGTAAGTGAGTGTAAGTGAGACTCTAAAAACGTTCGGTCTTGGTACATGATGTCTCTTCGCTGTGTCTTTCAGCCAATGTTGCAGTCTGCACCACCACCACCATCAGACCAAAAAGAAAAGAGTTGGACGAGCTAAAGCCTCCGGGGAACCACAAGCGTATATAACGACCAGTAGAAATATGTAGTAGTAGTAAGAGAGGGTGTGCAGGCAGGCAGGCAGGCAGGCGTCAGAGAAAATCCCTCGGGGGCATGGAATTGGCGCGAGCGAGCGCTGGGTGCGAGATACGCGCGCTTAGACTTTCAAATGCTGGACTTTGCGCGCTCTCTCATGCATGCCGCCGTCACCACCCTCTCCTCACCACCCACACACATACACACACACATAGCTAACGTGGTCACATCAGCCTTCGCACGCGTTTGGTGCCCCCCCCCCCCACCTCCCTGGCTCATTTGCATTTTACTCTCGACGCGTCCTGCCCGAGATGTGTCCATATATGGGTATTATCGCGATAACTTACCCGTAACGTGTTATGACCTTTCATTTCGACAAGCAAGCTCCGAATCACTCCGTTCAAATTTTCCTATACGTATTTATATTGAATTGCACTTGGATTAAATTTCCAGATCAATCCGTTCACTCCTCTTTTTTATTTTTAAAGATTAAGGGTCGAAATGTCAGTTTCGTGCATTGTTACATTTGGAGATCGACGTATACCTCCAGCGCCAGCGTCGGAGTAAGAATCGCTAAGACTATGCTCAAATTTTTTCCTCAAAGTTGAATTTTAAACCAACCATTTTTCATGGGTTTTATGTCCAGAATTTGTTGTTTAATCCCCAAGCCATGTTTCTCAATCTTGTTATGGGATTTTCACTAAAAATGAGAAATTTTTTTAGAGTGCTCACAGCGTATGCTAAATTCACTCTGTATCACTTTGTAGTGTACAACATTTCAAGGAAAGATGTCAAATAATCAAATCCCAGCACGAGAAAAGGCCCTCTTTCAAAGATTCGTAGCCAAAAATTGACCATGTAAATAACTTTATCAGTTCCGTGCATATCATGTTACCCCACTAAAAGTCAATTTATCTGTGCGCAAAGATTTTTTTCGATTAGTGCATGGTGGGTATGAGTGAAATCTGCAAGGAAAAGTTTCTACGTCGGACCTATGATTTTTGCAAGCGATTTTAAGGCAAAACGTCAGTTCCGTGCACTACTTTTCCTATGCCTTATACATGTGAAAATCACATCGATACCGTTCTAAAACGCTCCAAAAACTTTCTGCATACGATTTATAACATATTATTGCTCAATATGTGAAAAGGAATGAAAAAAAGTCGACTCAGACACGCGCAGACTCAATATTCGAGTTCTGAATTTTTGAACACGAAATATGTAAGTTATCGCGATAACACCCATATAAATGTGTGTGTGAACTGTGGTGGATAGACTTCACGCTTGGAGGGCCTTTTTTATTTTACGCTTCAGAATACTGGAGCTCGAGGGTATGTTATATGTGGGGGTTGGTGGTGGCGATGGGGCGAGCCAAAATCGAATGACCCGCAAGCGATAACCGCGCTCGAGCGAAACGCGTTGGGATCTCTCGTCGCCACACGCCGCATTGGCGCGTTTTACTCGCTTTATCGTATCGGATGGTATAGGTCGTTTTATCATTGATGCACTGGCTGCATTTTCGATATATGTGTGTGTGTGTGTGTGTGTGTGCGCGCGCGCGTGTGCGCATGCAGGTGACGTAATGGGGCGAACGGAGGTTCTTTTGTGAGAGCATGATGATTTGGGCGTATTTGTAATTTATGGCGCGCTGATTATTGATGCGCGGAATAATAGGAGTCATCGATTTTCTATGCCGATGAAGGATATTCTGATTAGATTTCTTCTTTCTCATTTAAATTTGCGAAGGATAATCAAAAAGATCATTCACCAGCACTCTGCTCAAACCTTTTTGAATGTGTTGAGATTTGCATGATCATCGAGAGTGAGCTACATAAAATGAAAAAAATTGCAACGGTGGAAAATATTTCTGTCTGTGCCAAACGGTGTGATTTAGTGAGGATGAATGACTTTTTTGACTGATAGAACTGCCTCAATTTTACTGTGAGTGATTGCTATTTTATCGGTGATGAGATAACATTGTCGAATCAGTGGACTATCGAATTCAATTATCAAGAGATTTTTGGGTTAAACTATATTTGCGAAGATAATTTTACGGATCGCGTAAAGTGATTAATAGGCGGTGGTGATACCGTAGACATGAGGTCAATTTGAAACCTGGCAACGAAAAAAAACACATCATGGAATAACAATCGATAATAATGCTGGCTATTTTCCCATTTTGTCCTAAAAAATTTGGCTTCATGATTTCAGTACTTGAGAACAAAGTTGGAAAAAACTGATAGCCTTCATATTTATGTTTATTGCTCGGAGTAACCAAAGTAATTACGATCGAGGAAGTACACGTATCCAAGAGGAAATTTTCCTAAAAATCTGCTGTATACTTATGCCACTGATTTGCATTCCACCGCGCGTTACTGCCCAATAGTAGCCAGAAACAAATTCATCTTCTGAAGTGACAGCAAGAATCATTCGACGTCACTATAGGACGAGCTTCTATTCTTATGCTTTGCACCAATCCAAACTCAGAGGAGCGTCTTACTGGCCGTTTTGAGTTATGTCCATATTTGTGGGTAACAAAAATACCTGGGTATGAGCTTTTGAATTTTAGAGCGGAAAAAGACCTTTCGTATCAGAACTGAGGGCAGGATCATTTTTCTCATCGAATTTCACGTTAAGGCGATGCGGTTATCGTGCACCGTGCACACTAAAAGTTATTCGCACTTCTCTTCGATATTCTTGCGATTTGGACCAAACGATGAGAAGACAAATACTTGTTATCATCTAACTTGATTTCGTCTTTTCGTCATTTAGCTCAAACCGCAAGAGAATCGGATAAGAGTGGGAATAACAGTGCAGGCACTTCCTAACCTACAATATAGGTACACTCGGGAGGAAGGTGAACTGCATCACGGTGACGGTCAGTGTTGGTTCGAGATCTTTCGTCTCACTCGCACTCAATGGGTTATGGCATGAGTGCGAACGAGACGGAAGATCTCGATCGGTCACTGACCGTCACAGCCACTGCAGTTCACCTTCCTCCCGAGTGTACACTGGAATTCTCACTTTTATCCGAATCTTTTGAGATTTGAGCTAAACTACGATGAGACGAACTCAAGTTAGATGCTAACAAATATTTGTCTCCTCCCCATCAAGCCTAAATCGCAAGAGTATCGGACAATAGTGCGAATAACTTTCAGCGTGCACGGTGACCGTATCGCCTTAAAAACGTAATTTTTGAAAATTTTTGAACCCTCTAGGAATCTAAAAAAAAACCCTAGATGTGCTAAAATCCCTTAAGAGGGGTATTTTTGTGCTAGACCAAAATGATGACTGGATAGGTCAGAACTAAGGACCGGATCAAATTCTACGCTCAATTTGACTCAGATATGGTATTTGTGGGATCTTTCAGCGATGCTGCGAAACTGGAAGGCTTGCTGGAAGGTAACTTGAGCAAAAAATCACTCATATCGGGTTCTGTATCAGCATACTGACACCTTCACTGCGATTGGCACTACCTGTGGGGCCCGCGGGTCCATCTCTGTGTGCGACGGTGATAAAAATACGTGGGGTCTGTCGCACATGAGACCCGAACGCTATTTTTGCCGTCATTTCAGTGTAATTTTAGGAAGTGTTTTATTGGAATCCGCTCCTCTTCTTATCTCTGGTTCCTAGAATTTATGGCGATTCTCAAAGAATTCGTTTCCGTAGTAAAATTTGTCGTAGAATTTGATCCCATCAGGCCATGATCCCATGGTTAGTCTTAACCTATCGTATCTACTCATCATTTTGGTTCAGGATCAAAATACCTTGGTTAGGGAATCTTAGCACACATAAGATTCTCCCTAACTTTTCAGAGTTTACTCAGATTCACAAAAAATACATTTTCGACGTCAAATTCAATGGGAAAAATGATCCCCCTTCATTTATCTGTGGGAGGTCTCAATTCGCTCCTAAAACGTATGATTAAATCTTACCCAGGTATTTTTTGAAACCATGAATATGGCTGCGACTCAAAAATGGCCTGGGAAAAATACGTTTCTGACTTCGGGTTCGTGTTTAATAGCTCGAATTACCTCATAAATGTCGTCCATCTTCTCTGATCAACAGGCCTGCTGATCAAAGAACTTATCCTCCTGTGGATTTGTGTAATCATCGGTTGAATTACATCAAGCTGCAATCATGAGTATTAAAGTTTACAGCACTTCAGCTGGACTGTTGTGCGCGTTGCAGTAAAGTTCCACGTTGTAAGTCGTCATGATTAGCAGTGAGATGAATAACTTGCAGGGTGATGTACAATTAGATGCAGTTGAATCTTTAGGAGATGAATCACAATGCAGATACACAAATCACAAACTTGTAATTGCCTGAAGATTGAATTAACATACCAAATCATCAAAATAAAGTGTTTTTTTTTCTTTATTTATTTAAAGACGCTTTTCAGCACACGTCAAAAGGAAGAAACAAAAAAAATAGAGTGTTTGAGCTCAATAAATAAACTTTCCAAATTGATAATCATATCTATTTTGGATAAATTATTTTATAATAGACTTCTGTGTGATCTATGCTCGTAGTATAATATGGTAGATAATTTTGAGTCCAGAATATTCGGCGTTTTGCCAATAATTACAAACTATAAGTCAAGCGTTCAGACTAGAGTAAGCTCTTCAACAAAAAATGTAAAGCCGGTATTTATCACAGATTCACTCTGAAAAAAAACACCATTGTAAATCAGCATCTCTATCAACGAGTAGTTCATCAGAGAACTCTGTATTTTTCTTGAGAGATTGGAAAATATTCACATTACAGACAAAATTTTCTTAAAAATAAAGCGCCGCAAATCTTGCGAGGACTCAAAGATCTCTTGAAACCTTTATTGCGTATTTTTATTGAATTATATAGAACAAATAAAAGCGTTCAAAACAAAATTGAAGCTCTCGTGCAGAACTAACTCATACATCGATTTTAATCAAACTCTCATCATCACTCTTTGTATGTCATGAAGACAATACATAATCAATGCAAGCCTTCGCCTCAGAGGAATAATCCTCATTGTCAAAAATTAAAACACTCAAATAGATGTTCCAAAGTCTGCTACTTTCACCTGTGATCATAATTCATATCAATCAATCAAATTACCGAAGAAAACTTATTCAGCTGAATCTAATCGCATAAACAAACATCGGCTGCATGGACCTCGTCTGATACCCTTCACAGCATCAAAAATCATCGAAAACATTATCGGAAAGAAATCAAAATAACTCTGTCTTGTAGTTACCAATGATGACGCAATTCATATCGAAGAAACATAAAAAAGTATAACGAGATATGTCACACACCTTACACAGTCGCACAGAACAAGAGGAGTACCATCAATAATTATCTATGCACGAGGTGGATTGCGTCGAGGTTCGTAACGAGCGCGCGTACACCCCGGCAATTAGCGTGCTCGTACCAAGACCACCTGACCAACATCTACCAAACGCTTTTTTCCACAAACAGATGGAAAATATACCTCCCTCGCTTCATTCCTCGCCCCTGTCCGCCAAGTGCGATTTTCAATTGTGCCAAGGAACAACTGAACTCAACTTCCCCATCCCGGCCACTAAACACAGTAGAGGTAAAAGTACGCTTGGTTTTGGTGGAAGAAGAAAAAAAGGAGGGGGAGGAGGGGGGATTGAAATGACGGATGCTGCAAGCATTTTTACGCTCGGCCCAGCCGCAGAGCCATCCGGCTTCCTCTTTCTCTTTTCCTCTGTGCGTGGTGCTTTTATCCGATAGCAGGCGAGCGAGTGGCGTAATAGCCACGTTCCCGGCTTGGCGCGCGCACTACTACAGCTTACTAAAGCCTATGCTACATATGGCTATTTTCGCGAAAACTCAAACGAAACGTGTTATGATCGTCCATTTCCACTAGTGAGCTTCGAATCATTCTATTTGAATTTTCCTACACGCATTCTATTAAAATACATTTGGTACTGGAGTTTAAGGTCCATCCGATAAGTCATCATTTTCATTTTCAAAGATTGAGGCTAGCAATGTCAGTACCATATACTGTTATATCCGTAGTTATACGTGTGTTCTTAGTTCTAGCGTCGAAGTAATCATTGCAAAGAATATTCTCGAATTTTTACCTCAAAATACAAATTTGAGCCAACTTATTCTCATAGATTTTATGGACAGAATGCTCACTTGAGTCCCCGAGCCATGTGTCTCATTCTTGTCATGGGGTTTTCACTGAAATTCATGGAAATTCATAAAACTTACCACAGCTCATCCCAAATCCACTGTAGGTCACTTTCTCCTCGATGGAATTTTGAGGAGCTATGCCAAACAATTAGATGCCAGCGCGAGAAATGGCCCGGATTCGGGATTCCGAGTCCTGCATGTTAATTCATAGCCAAAAATTAGCCGCGTAATGAACTTGTACCAGTTCCATATATGTATACCTCACTGAAAATCAATTTATCAAGGCGCGAACAGTTGTTCCCATTGGTGTATTATGGGAATAGATGAAATCCACGCGAAAAAGTTTCCACGTCAATTCAATTGTTTCTGAGATCAATATTGGGGTGAGATATCATTTCCATATAATACTCAGAAACGTTTATTCCGATTTTAATTGGAGTAAGGGACGACCTCAAGGAATGAAATGATCTGCTCGATAGCCCAAAATATATATTTTCGATTCAAAATGAGCATCTGAATACGAATTCCACATTCGCCTGGCCACGCGAAAACAAAATTATTGCGAGATGCTTTTGCAAGAAAATATCCGAAGATAGGTTTTCTCAATGGTTTTTGTGTCTGAATGAGAGTACAGACGTGTGAGCTCAAAACAGACTACGGAATGGTGTTGAGACGGTATTCTTGAGTTGGGTGACCACATAAGGTCCACCATGTAAATACAGATATAGTCTTTTGTATTCTCGTGTGATCAAATTGATCATTCACTGTAAAAAAGAAATCCTCAAAATCAGAACGCGAGCACTCTGAATTTCGAAAACACCGAAGTTCAGCAACCAGCCGGGTGAAAGTCAGTAAGCTCCCTTCTGACCGAATTTTAGACTGAAATTGAGTAGAAATCGCAAATGATCTTCAGGTCTAGAGACCATATCGATGATAAAAAGTTGGCCTGAGTTTATACGAAAGTCAGAAAGATATTTATCGTTTGTCCATCGAAATATACGCGATTATGAATTGAAATCAACGCTAACACACTGCGAATATGTGCAAGGCGTTCTCCCAATCGCATCTTGTGCTTTCTTGAAAATAATGTACATCCAGACCCCGTTCTGCGCGCATCCATTAATTGATTTCATCAACGTCCAAAGAATTTCATACGATTCCGTTCAATTGAAGTTAGAGGCGCAGTTTGACCCGCGCGAGTGCGTCGCACCAGCTTTAGGATTGCCGGGCTGTTGTCGGCGGCAGAACCTCAAATAATGTGATTTTTTGGTGCTGAGAGTCAGGTATTAGCGGATTGAATGATAGTGTTCAGCACTGCATCAAGCCACGAGTATTTAAATTGTCATCCAGAGACCCCCGCGAGTCATTTTCTGAGATAAGGAAATTGGTACTAGTGCTACTCCAAATTTTCATCGCCGATACTTTTATACATTTTTCCATTTCATATGTTCCACAAGAATCGGTAACTCACGAACTCTCCGAGCTTGTTGTCAACAAAGTTTGGATACAATTTCCAAGCATGTCAATTATGCCACTGCATGACAGCTCATCGTTTTTAAGCTGATTGCATGTCTTGGTGAAGCCACCATGTATTATTATGAACAAAATTACATCACGAAGATTCCTCCATATTCCCAAAACTGTGCCCAAACTTTGATACAAACGACGGAGGATTTGTATGTTACTATTTGTCGTAGATCAAACAGACTGAGGGGATCATAAAATTGGCTGAAATGAACATTGAGAGAAGCAATGGCACCTATAATTCCTCACCTCAGTATTTAGTTGACTCGTTGCGGCTCTTAGGAAGACAATTCGAACTTGCGAGAAGACCTTTCTCCGCCTCGATATTCTGAGGCCTTTCTTCTTGCGGTGCTCCAGATGTCGATACACTTCCTATGCTCTTTGATAAATCTGTTGATCCTGTTTTGAATTTCTCTCCTCGTTGAGCGTTACGAATTTACCGTAAAACTGTTCGTGAAGCATCAAGATGTATCAATTGGTTGATAACTTGAGCTTCGTAATTTAACAAGAGTCAAATTAGTTCACTCTTCGATAATTTTTCGACCTTCACTTCTGGAACTTCCGGGAGATTTCGAAAAAAGCGAATAAAAAACACTGCCTCCATGCGAAAATTGGAACTTGATCAGACTATGTCATAAATACGTTGTTCAGGTGGAACTTGATCGGCATGTAAGTGATCATATGCCTCGGATTCTTTATCGCTCGTCGCAAGACGTATGCGAATTCGATCCGTGTGATCTCGTTTTCCGCTTTTTTGCTCACCTTTCTAAGTAAGCGCAGCACTAAACTCACATCATTTTAGCTTCAATCTTCGTCCGATGTACTTTCTTTTATCCTCGTCGGATATATCTTGTTCTATCCTCGTCACCAATGTAATGTTGTTGGAGATTATTGTGATCTTTTTGGTTGATATTCCTTTATTCATATAATATATAACAATCAACGCGGAGCTAGTGTCAGTTCGACGGCTGTACAAAGACTGAATATAACACCTGAGTGCAACGATGAGTCGCTCTTGTTGTGACGTGCTTGCGCTTCAGATTAATTGCTGATAATGCATTCTTATACTATTTCATGCATACACTACAGAATCCATGCCCTATTGACGCAGTGCTGAACATATTTCCATCCAATTTTCTGTTTCTAATTCATTACAGCACCACATGAATCACATATTTGAGGTCGATAATCCACTGTTCAAGGTTATGCGATCAACAACGCGATAATTTTCAGGCGGACGTGTTGCGCTTGAGCGCTTCAAACTGCACGCATTCGCTTAGATCGCACCCCTTTGAGGAAATTCTCGAGAAAATTATATAATCCTCAGATAATGAAGAGCATATTGGAATGAGTTTCAAGAATATCAAATAATTGATACCGAGAAAATTCGAACCAACGATCAACTCAAACATTTATTGCCGAGGAGCAAAATACATCTATCGATATAACCGAGTTTACGTTCATGCGAGCATTAAATGATAATCAGAACCTTTGTCTGAAATCAAAATTTCGAGGGCTTTTGAGACATGAATTTCAGTATTCATAGAATTTAAGTGAAAAAAATTCGGGAACCTATCTGACCTCATTTTAAGGATCTCTTTTTACAGTGTTACATTCACATGGTGTCATTCCCGTGTACTGCATGAATCACATGATTCTTCTAACAGAATTTCTCCATGAATTGTACCAGACATTTTCATCATATTTAACCACGAATGCATGAAGGAAGTCGTCACATGCATGTCTGCCATCAATATTCAACTGTAGAGTTTTGGGATTAAAAATGTGTAAAGGGACTAGGCGGTTAAGCATGGTGAAGTGGACCTTGTCAGATATGGCCCCGAAAATATTTTTCCCCACTTTCTAACACCAAATGATGGGGGAAGCAAAGGTTTGTAGGTCCCAAAATCGCCCCTGTTTTTTACGGCACCCCAGAAACCCTCTAAAAAACGCTAAAAATCGATGTTCCTTCTATCAAATCGCATTCTGACGCATTTCAACGAATCGATCTGGAAATTTTTTGACATACTCTTGAAATGTGGCCGATGAAGAAAAAAATATTTTCATTCCAACAACTCTCGATTGAGGCCCTAAAGAAAATTCTTCAAAACTTCAAAGTCAATTTTCTCATGTAAATTGGAAAGAACTATGTTAGAAAACCATTGCATCGTGTTTATCGGGTTATTTTGCATCAAAATCAGGTATTTTTGGGATTTTTTAGGTGGTGGAACATGGTCAAAAATCTAAAAAACCATTTTCAAAGCAAATTTTGATTCAGTAATTTGCAACTTCTGCGCATGCGCGTCCTCCTACATCTCTGAAAGTATTCTTAATCGATAGCTGATGCAATTTCCTTCAAAATGACCCCTTGAGAAAGTCAATTTGATGCAGTAAAACCTGAGATCTAGCTAGTTTAAGAAATGGAAAAATCCAAGGTATCAAATCCGTGAAGCCGTGGCTCCTTCAATGGGCCCGAAAAGTGCGAATTTGGAGTCGGACTGTTTCAAAGATGTGAACATGTGTTTTCGATGTAATTTCTGACGTAGAAACCGAATCCGTGGTCAGTTTTGTTCCGAACCTTCAAGATTTTTGATGACACTCAAAAAACCGACTAGAGGGTGTATGGCCATTTCCAGCCTTTTTCTACATATTTGAGATGTATGATGAGTATCGGCAAAGGTTTGAACTTGTCGCATAGAGGATGCAAGTATATTTTCCTTCGTATTTTGACCAGCTGAAGACAATAGCGATGGTTTTGAGGCACAGAAATAACTCGAGAGAGAGATATAAGGTGCATGATGCAGTTCTCTCTGATAAGAGCATGTAACAAAATATTGTCTCCATCAGCCCAAATCTCATTCCCAAGTCATCCCCAAGCCTCGAAATCATCGGCATCGTCTTCAGCTGGTTTAAATACAAAGGAAAACATACTTGCATCCTCTACGCGACTAGTTCAAACCTTTGCCTATATTCAACACGCATCTCAAATGTGTGGAAAAAGGATGTAAATGGCCGTACACCCTCCGGTCGGGTTTTTGAGTATAATGAAAAATCTCGAGGGTTTGGAATGAAACTGACCACGGATTCGGTTTCTACGTCAATAATTACATCGAAAACACATGTTCACATCTTTGAAACAGTCCGACTCCAAATTCGCACTTTTCGGGCCCATTGAAGGAGCCACGGCTTCACGGATTTGGTACCTTGAATTTTTCCATTTCTTAAACTAGCTAGATCTCAGGTTTTACTGCATCAAATTGACTTTCTCAAGGGGTCATTTTGAAGGAAATTGCATCAGCTATCGATTAAGAATACTTTCAGAGACGTAGGAGGACGCGCATGCGCAGAAGTTGCAAATTACTGAATCAAAATTTGCTTTGTAAATGGTTTTTTAGATTTTTGACCATGTTCCACCACCTAAAAAATCCCAAAAATACCTGATTTTGATGCAAAATAACCCGATAAACACGATGCAATGGTTTTCTAACATAGTTCTTTCCAATTTACATGAGAAAATTGACTTTGAAGTTTTGAAGAATTTTTTTAGGGCCTCAATCGAGAGTTGTCGGAATGAAAATATTTTTTTCTTCATCGGCCACATTTCAAGAGTATGTCAAAAAATTTTCAGATCGATTCGTTGAAATGCGTCAGAATGCGATTTGATAGAAGGAACATCGATTTTTAGCGTTTTTTAGAGGGTTTCTGGGGTGCCGTAAAAAACAGGGGCGATTTTGGGACCTACAAACCTTTGCTTTCCCCATCATTTGGTGTTAGAAAGTGGGGAAAAATATTTTCGGGGCCATATCTGACAAGGTCCACTTCACCATGCTTAACCGCCTAGTCCCTTTTCGTGATAATACCCATATATTGGCACTACCCGCAGCGCTTGCTATTTCAGCGTCTGTCTACAGAAACCAAGCGTTGGGAGTATGGTATGAGAGTAGTAGTCATTGTAGAGTATGTCTGTATATATGCGGTGAAGCGATAGCGAGCGAGCGAGACCGTAAACGTGCCACGCGGGTTATATAGGTTGAGAGCGATAAACGCGGATGCAACGTGGAGAGAGAGCAGAGCTGCAGAGAGACGAGTATAGACGGAAAAGCAAGGCTTTGGGATTTATCCCTCTCACCAATGGGGGTGGTGAGAGAGATAGTGAGAGATTTGCCAATCCGGCAGCGTGCACGATCGTATAACATAGTGGCAGTTTTCGGTGATGCTGGACGTTGTGAATCCTGGCTACCGAAACTGATATTTTTTTTAGAGAGGCTTAGATTTTTTAAGGTGTTTTTTTTTTTTAGGCAAAATACATAATTTATTTACAGTAAAAGTTAAGATGATTCTGTACGCGTTGTGCGAATTATTCTTATGAAATACGCCACAGGTTTTAGCGTATGAAATGAAGACATTCAACTGGGTCTACCAAATTTGGCTCTGAGTTCAAAGCCTCGCTAACTTGAAAATTTTTATTTCCGGAAACCCATCACTCGGCCAAGAAAAAAAGTTTTTCCACCCTTGAGTAGGATTGCTCTATTCTGATACGATTGTCGAAGAAAAATGCTACTCTGACGTACAGGTTATGAAAAAATGGAGCATGCAATGTAGTGGCCTGAGAGCTACTGCGCCGTTTCCTGGACTCTGGCCTGGGTGGCATTGCGTAATTATTTGCCCCAGGATCGGGGCGGAAAACTTTCAATGTCAGTGTGGTGAAAACATGGTTCATAACCTATCAAAGGTAAACTTTTATTCGAAGCATATTATTCGAGGTCAAAATATGTTGTACAAGAATTTTTGTAGACCTTTGATGAATGATCTTGGTTGAGTAATAACATAACACGAATGAAACAAGATAAAATAATAATATATACAGAAGAAAAACTCAGAATTTTAAGAGTCTGCAACAGTAAGCATTGGACAGAATCCGGCTCGCAATCCCCCGCGCTTAATACTGCAAGTTCTTCATTTTAATCGTGATTATAACCAACCGGTCGTCACTGATTATTATTGTAGTGGACAAAGGAAACCCTCTTGTATCGTTTCAACAATAACTTCACAATACACCATTTTTTATAACGGGTCTGTCCAATTTTACGACCACTACTATTACGCACTCAAAATAAACAATTTATAATTCAACCTCAAAGAATTCAACAAGCATTCAGCACTTGTATCTCCTGTAAGCAGTATCAATAACACTTTCCTTGCCAACATCGAAAAGAAATTTTTCCATGGCCTGCATTTTTGAGTGCGTGCAGCGTGTGTGTGTGTGGGGGGGGGGGGGGGGGCGAGAGAGGAAAAGACGTGGCGTTATGAGATTTCGCTGTGTCTCAGAAGTGAATAATGATAACGGTGAGACTCAGCGTGGCGAAACTCAACACGTAGTCAATTTCAGTAGTTACAGTCAGGCTTTGGTCAGACATGAGAAGTACCCCTCTCAAAACGATTGTATGTATCAATAATGTTATCCATGGTTAGACACTTCAGAGTTTGATAAAATAAAAAAACAAAAGGAGGTTGCCATTAAATCATAGTTGTCGAGTTGAATATTATAGAATGTTCAAAAGTTTCTTAAGTATGTCATAGACGCACAGAGGATGCATAACTACTCAAGTAGAAAGATACATGTTTAGTCAGACGGACTTGTTCCAACGTCAGATTCCGATAAATTTTCTGATACAGGTCACCCACTAAACATGAAATAGTTACAATAATTTTGCTTGCGGTCGTAAACCACATCTATGCCGAAGCGGATAGTTCCATGAACTCCAATCAATTCATACTGTTATCATTAATTGCAGAATAGAAATCCAGAGACCGCTTTCGAATATTATTTGGCCCAATATTCCCTCCTTTACCAGATATGTCAAGAATTAATAGAATGTTATGAGGGTTTGAAAATTTGCACGAATCGAATCATAAATCCATCAAAATTCAGAAACAACGATGAAATTGAGTTCCATTGGCCTAAATTTCCTATAATTTAGAATTCTAAAATGACTTATCAGCGTCATCGTAGACGATACAGCTTATCCAAGTTATGAAAGACAAAGATAGCGAATTTCTTGAGCTTCCGCTGTCGTCATTCGAAGAACATCTCTGAATTTTGTACATCAGCGACTACTATAGATCATGTATGTATTATACCTTCATTGCAGGCGTGCGCAAAATAAGAGGAAACTCAACTGTAGTATAGGTTGGAAGTTGGGCAGACGACGCAAAGCCGTGGTGCTGGCTCGCTCGCTCGCTCGTTCGCTCTTGGTTATTTATCACGCTGGCTTTTCCCACTCTCTCTTTCTCTATCCTACTTTTCCACATGAATATATCTATACCTTATCTACTTCACACAGAGAGTACGCAAGCTGAGCACAGTCAGTTTCCGTCGTCGCGTCTGTATATACCCTCAACCTTACTCGCTCGCTATCCTCGCTTTTAACTCTCACACAGTGCACTCGGCACTCTCTACCTACCTACCCACCGCCTACTTTACCACCAACTCTGGGATATTCTTGATATAACTCCCCAAGGGGAAAGATGCGAGAGAAGAGAGAAAGAGAGAGAGAGAGAGGTCAGAGAGTCGAGCATCGGTAGCAGTATAACGGATAGGATAGAGCGTTGGTAGCTGGCTCGGTTCACTTTTTACGCCATGCCACCCGGTGGACGCGTGCTGATGCTGCTGCACGTTTTTGTTGTCTTTTTTTCCATTTCTGTCTTTCTCGACGCCCGCTTTTATTCCGCTCCACTACCCTCTGCGTCCGCTGACTTTTTTTACCATCTTCGTAGTGGTACACTGTAGATGTATGAGGTTTTGCTTGATATTTCTTCTGCCCTCATTGTCATTATCGTTGTGTGGATTTGACTCATACTTTTTTGTGTTATCCATGAAAGGTTGCTTTCTGATCTGAGAATTTGAGATTTTTGTAAATATGAGTGAGCTGATGAAGGTGAAGAGCTGTAGGACAGATAGGATTTCTGCAGCCTTCTGAATATTCTAAACGTGTGTGAAGCTTTTGTCAATCCATTAACGTCATATTTTTGACGAATAACGCACAGATTACACACTAGAAATTCCCCGAAGAATTCCCAGAAGTTTTTTGAAAATTTTTGGAAAAATTTTTACCGAAAGTTCGTGAAGTACTAGAGTTATTGCCTCTCTCGCTATCCTTCATCTGGTTTGTGGATATTCTCGATGAGTCTAATGTCCTTTGAATGGTTTTGCAGCTAAAAAGTAATATTTGTGAAATGATGATTGATGATCAATTGATGGTATCAAAAAGAGTCTTCCCATGGAGGTCATGAGAATGAAATTTTGTTGAGCTACTGTCGTTGATGGGATAATCACCCACCAGCTCGCCTAGCCACCCACTCATTCACCTGTCCACCGACCACTAACCTACCAACCTACCGAATCTCCCACGACTCCACCTATGCACCACACGACCACGTATTATGATTTTAGCTCACCCATCCCAGCTTAGCCTACTCCAGACCGTCCCAGACCATCCTAACTTATCCCAAACCATTCCAAGCCGTGCGAGGCCGCTCAAATCAGTTTGAGACCGTATCAGAGAGCCTATGATCGTACTCAACCATCCCAGACTATTTCAGGACATTCCAGACCGTACTAAATAGTCCCAGGCCGGGCTAAACCATCCAAAATCGTCCTAGACCATTCCAGACCATTTCAGGCCGTATTAAATTGTCCCAGAATGTACTAGACCATCCTCGACTATTGCAGACCGAAAAAAACCGTTCCAAGATGTACCCAACCGCCCCAGACCTCCCCAAATCACACCAAACCATTTCAGACCGTACCCGACAGTACCAGAACGTCCTAGATCGAACTAGACCGTCTCAGACCGTTCCAGATCATCCATCCACCCAACTACTTACTCAACCACTCTCCAATCCATCTACCCATAGACCCATTTATGACCCATACAGCCACCCATCATACCCTCTTCCACACAGGCAACCCGATACGCGAGATACGGGGGGACGAGTGTAGTTTCAGTTTATAGATATTCCACTAAATACTCAATTTGAGACGAAAAGGCTTGCTTCTAGCATCTAAAATGACGTAAAAAAACGATTTACTGCACGCAAATGTGATAGAGTGAAATAGTTGTCTAGAAGTTATTTTAGTTGAGGTACTGAATGTCGTAGTTTAGAATCCACAAGTCACATCAACCTCGAACTTTGTCTCTGACTTTCCTATTGGTCTCTTGATATCTGATGATCATCTGTGAGCCACTTAAAACTATTTGGAACTTCATTTTTCATTCTCACAATTCCCTTAATAGAGATATATCTGCATATGCATGATGAGTCTGCACTTATGGCGAGGAACCTTGGAGTGAGACTTTTGATTGTGAGCATCAATCTCTGAAGCTCTCAGAAATGAGTCGAAGTATCATTAGTATCAGAATGATATTATGACCAGAAAAATATTCGTGAATGCAATCCTATAATCCAACAGTTGCAGCGACACGTACTACATTCTTCTAAAATACCATAACTCAATTAAAGATATGTCAACTCAATTTCCCAGATTTTTGACGACTCAAGACTGTACTTCGTTTTAATTCCAAAGTCTTGAACCAGGCAAGATTGATGAGGACTAAGAAGTCCTAGTCCTCATTGATCAACCTAAAACCATATCAAGTGTGACAATTCAAGTTCATGAAGAGAACCAAACTTTGGGCTGGCATTGGATTATTATCCTGCTGTTTTTATTTTGCTCAACATTTTGGCCAATCTCAATATTCTTCGGTGCAGTAATCGCATTTCTAAACTTGTTTTAAGACCTACAAAACGAACAACGGCGCGCCTAATTTCAACCAACCGCAGTTAAACTTTCTCAATTTTTGCCACAAAATTTATTTTTGCAATTTTCCGATGTTTGAATGCTTACAAAATTGGAAATACGCTGCTAAATGGTATTAGCAGACTGCTTTCTCACGTCGAAATGTGCTTAGCTTTTTAGACCAAAAAATTATAATTCCGAAATTACTCATCAAAATCACCAATCGTTTCCACAGATTTTATACATACCTTTTACATTTCCAATACCAATCTAAATCTTCTTATCAATACTCCAATCAATTCAATTCTTTTACCGCATCATTTCCAATTTTTCATTCGTAACTTATTCATATTCCACAATCATTACTCACATATCTATCATATTAATTTTCATCGCAATAATACTCTATTTCAAAAAAATAATATGTATTCCCATTCATCTTTGTTTTACAAACGTAAAAAATAATTAATCACAATTATCATCAACGTATTCCTTTATTTCCGTTCTAATTTCTTCCATCACATTTCGTCAAAAATTACAAATTCTCTCATCTTACTTTCATAATCGATCAATCATAGTACTTATACACAAACTCTTACTCTTCATGGATATTCTTCTATTATACCATTTTTTATCATCTTCCATAAATGATTTCTCATCAATTCAGGATTCCTATTGTACCTAGCACATCCTGGATCTTTTTTCAAACACAAAATTATAGCATTTGCAGTCTATTAAACAGTTCTCGATTAATGAGTATCCGAAAATAAAAATGTCAAAATTTTCCAAAAATCGATTATTTTATATTCATATATCTTTTCTCAAAATCAACAAATCAAATTTTTGGTCACTTAAACAACCATTTTTTCATCATTTTCCGTCAATTGGTTAATGTGGAATTTTCATTCATATCTATCTCTACCAATTAAATCATGAATCTTCTATCAATGAAAAAGAAATCATGTACGTTTCTTTTCCCATACAGTTTAACGTAATTCCGTATCAACCAATCGATCAAGGATGGCCAGATTAACATTTTATTAGGTCACCTCAACTTCCCTTATAAAGTTCTTCTAGACATAAATTCTAAAAACTCGTAATAATTTCTTGAAAATTTTAACATTTTTATTTTCCGATATTCATTAATCGAGAACTGTTCAATAGATTGGGCTATAACTCCTTTCAGCACATCTTTACATGGTGCTCTACCACTCACATAAATTTGGGGAAGATCGGTCGAAAGGCTGAGGAGAATCCGGGGACGAAAAATAATAGAATTTATTCCATGACAACAGATTTCGAACATATTTTACAATTGAGATGATTTGTTTATTCTAAAAATCTTGAAGGATAGAGAATCGGCTTCGTACATTTTGTTCCTCTCGCCGATATCTATCTATTGTAAGTCACGGTTTTTCCTCCAGTCTTATCCCTGGTCCTCCACGAATTTAACTTTCTCTGTCGTTGTCTGTGTCCGTATGTGTGTGTGTCTGTGCAACTTCATTTTTCGTCAACGGTTTCTCCTCAGCGTTTCGACCGATCTTTCTCAAATTTATGTGAGTGGTGGAGCACCATGTGAAGATGTGCTGAAAGGATTTATAGCCCAATCTATTAAACAGTTCTCGATTAATGAGTATCGGAAAATAAAAATGTTAAAATTTTCAAGAAATTATTACGAGTTTTTAGAATTTATGTCTAGAAGAACTTTATAAGGGAAGTTGAGGTGACCTAATAAAATGTTAATCTGGCCATCCTTGATCGATTGGTTAATACGGAATTACGTTAAACTGTATGGGAAAAGAAATGTACATGATTTCTATTTCATTGATAGAAGATTCATGATTTAATTGGTAGAGATAGATATGAATGAAAATTCCACATCAACCAATTGACGGAAAATGATGAAAGAATGGTTGTTTAAGTGACCCAAAATTTGATTTGTTGATTTTGAGAAAAGATATTTGAATATAAAATAATCGATTTTTGGAAAATCTTGACATTTTTATTTTCGGATACTCATTAATCGAGAACTGTTTAATAGATTGGGCTATAAATCCTTTCAGCACATCTTCACATGGTGCTCTACCACTCACATAAATTTGAGAAAGATCGGTCGAAACGCTGAGGAGAATTCGTTGACGAAAAATGAAGTTGCACAGACACACACACGGACGGACACAGACAACGACAGAGGAAGTTAAATTCGTGGAGGACCAGGGAGAAGCCTGGAGGAAAAACCGTGACTTACAATAGATAGATATTGGCGAGAGGAACAAAATGTACGAAGCCGATTCGCTATGAGTGAAGATTTTTAGAATGAAAAATTAATTTGAGTGAAAAAATTGAGCAAAAATGTCTTGTCACGAATACAACCCTTTCTCTTTGAGAAAGCGAAACAGTACTCGCAACTCGCTCACAGGTGTCCGCTTCCGGGCGATAATTTTGACCTTTGCCTGCAGCTCAGGCCGGAAACCAACCGCTCAGAAGCGAGCTACAACCTCATAAACTCGGTGCGAAATCTACTATTGTGAGTTTCCGAGAGGGTGTTCCTATTTTGGACACCAGATCTCCAGATCAGTCGTACATTGGTTCATTTCGCAACTTCATAACACACTTCGTAATTTTTTTAATTGAGTGGGTGTTTTCCATGAGGTAAACAACAATTCTAGCTAAAGTTCATGCAGACGAAATAGGCACGCGACACTTTTTTGTAAAATGCTCGTAAATTCAGTCAAATAGAATTTTGCAATTATGCAAGGAATATTTTGAAGTTGAAACAAAGACATAGAAAACGGACTGAAATAGATTGAAGTTCGTTGAGACAATTTTTTTCGATGTCATGCCAATCGTCCGAGAAGGAAACAGAGAAAGGTTTCGAGAACAATATTTCCGTTTTGACAAGCGCAGAGGTCATTCAGGATTACTCCAAAGTCTTTACCTTTTCTTATTCCAACACAACAAATCTGATGAAAATATGCAGCAAGATCTACGGCTGCTCTCTTCACACATCTTGAGTGGGTGCAAATTAGACACACGTCCGATACATACAGTATTCATGGAGAATAATGAAAGCACATACCCGCAGTGAATGAGAAAAAATTTCGATGTGCTTCGTCGCACGGGAATTCCGAAAAAAGGATCTTTGATATCACAAAAAAAAATCCATCGAATTGTGTGCACGTAACATTTTCACGAGCTAGTGTTCGAAATGAACGTTGGAAATATAAAAGACATCGTCTTCGATAATCACCTTCATCTTCGACGGAAGTGATCCGATCATAAAAATTCTCACGGGATGTTGTTGATAATTTCTAAACCTAACAATTTCCTTCTCTTGAAGTTTCTTGTACGATCTATTATGTCTGAGTGATGAGCTTGGAAAGGAAACATTTCATTACATAGGATGCTTATGAAGATACCGAGGCATGCAATAGTTCCATTTTCATTTGCCTCATTCATGCATAGAAAAAAATATCACGCTAAATTATTTGAGCGTAAAATGATCTCATATTTCAGGAAAAGCTATCAGATTTCGACTTGAACGTGACCTGTAGAGGCTATGGAAAGCCACTTGATGATTTTAAAAATGTATCAAGCCGAGTATTTTGACTATACATAACATATATATTCGTGAGCTATAGTTACATCACCGCAGCATTCCACTCACAGTGCATACCCAAAGTTGAAAGGCAAAGTATAGATATATACATATAGAAATAGGAGGGCGGGATGATGCTCGTTGAACAGCGTCGTGCTACGGCACGCTTGCTTGCGTATAACTTGTTGAATGGAGGGTAGCCAACGTTACTACCCGTTTATACCACCAACAGTTCGGCCTCCCTCTTTGCACACCCTATACTTACACAGTGTACCACCTTGCTTCGCGATGTACTTATACACTTCTCTCGTTCCCTTTTGGCCATTCATGAATGGTAAGGTACTGGAAGCTCACCGAGCGACAATGACGGCTAAATTATGACTTTTGAGAGTGTTGAACTCACGATTTTCTGAGCTCTGATACATTTACGTAGAGCTACCTATTTGAAGAGACCAGAGATATGTCCTCTTGGTGAGTGAATACATGAAAATTGCGACGAGAAATGCTCAATTTTGTGTTTTTGAAAGTAAGGTTTGGAAAAGAAAAGGGTTTCACTCATTGGTCATGGGTTGTGAACGACTTATCCATTGTTGAGACTGTATGTTGAATTTGAGAGAGGATTTGATGGTAGGACAGAGCAAAAGGAATCCAAGCGAGGGTCAATCGCATAAAAATGATGAATAAAGTACATTTGAAACTTTTTCGAGGATACATACGACCTACAGACGCCATTGAATGGAAATCTGTAGTGGGATTCTTAAGAAGAGTCGGCAAGACAGATAATTTGAGCTAATTTTTGATTTGACATAGGAAACAACCTGATCGTGAAACGAAGTGAGATATAGGATTTTCAGTAGTACGAGTCAACGTAGGTGCAGACATTCTGTAATTTGTGCCATCTCACTGGGCTCAATCTAATCCAGTAGAACAACAGTTTTCCATCCGTGGTTTACAGAATCTGGAATCCCCAAGCGTTTTTTGAGGTTATGGCAGTCCCCTTGGAGCAAAAAAAGTAAAAAATAGAGAAAATTCAAGTAGACAAAAACGCATTTTCCGAAACTCCTCAAAAGTCGATACTTCGATGTAAAATCTTGTGTTCAAAAAAATAGTCCTCAACTTCTTTTTTGGGCCCTACAACGTTCTTTCACATTTTTTTGACGTTCTCAGTCTTTTGGGTTGAAAAATGAGTTTTTCTGCGCATGCGTGGGACTTCAGGTGTTACGTGAATTCGTTTATGTTTTTTGGTATTCTAACTCCGAAAAAAGAGACTTGATAGAATTATACAGTGCAACGACGGAAGCTCAAGCTAACGCTTCTTCAGATCTATACAAGTCGAACGCCTTGGACCGCAAGGCTAAATCCCGCTGGTGGACTGGTGCATCAACTGGACTCATAAACAGATTGAATTGAACTCGCCCGCGCTCGCGTTGTTTTGATAGCCAATTGACACGGATCAAGTCGAGACATCGCTGCAACGATTCGATTTATGACTCGTTACATAGGCTGCTGAATCCAATTTCATTGGAAAGTCAAGAAAATTTCCTTCAAAATGATTACTTGACAAAGATGGTTTGGTGCACTTGGGTCGAACTTACAAGGTTCAAATAGTGATGACTCCTCCACTTGAGTTGTAACGTTAAATAGGAAATCTGTACAAGTTTCGTATATGCCTTCGTGGCACATGCTGCATCATTTGTGCGTAGTAGCTTTGACCCCAGAGCACCAAATTGATTTACTACCTAGTCATTTTGAGGGGAATTCTCTTGGTTTTTCAACGAAATTAGTTTCAGCAGAAATTCCTGCGCATGCGCAGGAAAACTCCTTCTTTATTTCACGTCGAAATTTGGACTTTTGAGATTTGCGTTCTCGCGAAATCAAAGTCCTCTGATTTTCACTGTTTTGCTTCTAGGGGACGTCCATAATCTCAAAAATATTTGTCAAGGCATAATTCCATAGATTTTTCCGAGACCTTTGAAATACCGTGAGCTGCGTAGTCGTACCTTGCGTCAAACCGGCACCGAACCCATTTCACTGGAAAAATGATATTTTCTCATAAATGTCTTTCAAAAATATAATCTACACGGGTACAAAGAATTTTTCTCGACTTCATAAGGTTTGAAAAATTTATTTTTCCGGACCATGGGATCAAATGAAAATGGTAAAAAAACAATCTGAGAGATGTCTGCAATTCTTGGTGCGCTTTTTTGTGGTATTACTCATTCGTTATTAGAGAAGAAGAGTTATCAGAAAGACTAACTTCAGAAATGGCATCTCACTAGAAAAACAGGATAAGATTACCCGGATGAGAAAGAACGTACCCCCCAACCTCCTCTAGTCAACACCAACCCAATGCTTATATGTTTTATTCAAGCTGGAGAGCATCTGATGTTGAATTCCTCCCCCCCCCTCTCTCTCCACAAGAATAACTTTCATTCGGATCGTTGAGATCGTGTAGAATGAGACCTCCTGGAATGTCAGCACACACGTTGACTCATACTACTGAAAATTCCTTTTTTTTCTGGACCGTCTGTCGTTATTTTTTCGTGTGTAATACTGTAAAATTGATCACTTTATTACAAATTCTACGGCATAGCTGTCTGCATTCAGAATTTGAGACAGATTTTCTAATCATCAGACGAGTTATTCGAGGGGGGAATCATAACGTATCTTTCGCGATGACAAGCGCAAAGCCATCCTCGAGAGGATCGGTGTCTGATACCGTTCTCGTACTCTTGCGCGCGAATGTTGGTCCCAAGAGGAGTCTCCGTTGCAAAGTTGGATTCGCGTTGGCCTTGGATGGTAACGAGACTATAGAATTCGAAATCGACATTCGAAGTGAGCCATATGTGTGTATATATATAGTCAGATCTCGATGCAGTGATTCTCTAGAGACGATCGGCGTGTCTCGGATAGTTATGCAACTTGCGTGCTCCCGCAAGTTCAAAACAAGATTTTGTGCTTACTTTTCTCCACTGTAAAATGGTACCATCGAGGTTATTCTGTATCTTAATCCTGGTTGCAATAACTGCGTCTAAGAAAGAAAAATTTGATATCTTCGATTATGGGAAATGGAAGAGTTAGTTGAGTGCTATTTTTGCCTGAGGTAAAATTCCAAAAGTGATGCTTGATTTGAAGGAATTTGATTGCCTGTCGATAAACGAAATCACATTGAAATTAGGCATGATACTCTTTATTCATATTCTAACGTATTCGATAGTTTGGAATTACGCAACGGTCAGAATGATTAGATGGTAATACCTTGGCATGAGAAGAATTGATAAAAAATATCATGTATGACTAATGCCTTCATATCATACTTGAAAGTAAATTTGTTAATTTGTGTACACATATGCAGAACGGAGATTCACCTACGCTAGTGTGAATGGCTCAATCGTTCCAATTTGTCTTTTCAGAATGTCGATCGTCGTCAACGATGGCCATCTCTATCTTGACGAGCTACATTGTATAATCACATGAGATATTGCAGAATGATGTATGAGTATCGTTAGTGCATCTGCAATAGCCACAGAGCAGCGTGGATTCATTGCGTGATTCACAGAGCCATTTAATCCGATCCACACGATCCGAAATATAATCGATGAAAAATTACCCTCCCTAACAATTTGAATACGATGAGAATGTCAATGTGAATGGATTACACGATCATGCATCATTGTAGGGATATGGGCAATTATCACGACTTTCGCGAGACTCATTTGTCGCATATTGAGAGTTACTCAAAAGACCCAATCGATCGATTTTGATATAAGCTATACCGGAACAAAGTTTGAAGCCTAACCAACAGAATTCTACAAGTCGCACGAGCGTACTCATCGTGGTAAAGATTTTATCGATCTCCAAATATGAACATGAAACGTGGCAAGAATTCGTGAGAATTAGCCATGTACTCATATCACATTCCGATGTAATAATTTAATGACTCACGTATGGAACGATGCTGTACATGTTCCGTTCGAGCTCTTAATTTTGGTCCGCGCCACAAGACCAAAATCCATTCTAGGATGTCATCACAAAAGGCACACGATGCTCACACATGAGACTCAAAAAAATATACCCTCATGATTCCCATTTGAAACATTTCTAAATGTGTCACTGGCTCTTAAGGCCATGCCAAAGTCGCGTTGCGAAAACGCCGTTCTACTATACGCAATGATTTTTTTTTATCAATTGAGGAGGGGGTGGTCGCAAATGTCTCGGAATCGTTTCAGAAATTTGCCTCTGATCCAATCTGTGAGGATAATTATCTCTCACGAGTCTCTCTTGAGAAAGAATCGAAATATAGCAAGATATCCCGATTCTGATTCTGACTCTCAAGAACACGACCTCGCATGTTAGATCGGATCTTGTGGATGATAGAAACGATCGTTCTCATTGATCATACCAGAAACACATTCCTGGAAAAATTCCAAGTCATTTGCGACCACCCTCGTCTCAATTAATAAAAACCCCATTGCGTAAAGTTGAACCGCGTTTTGCGCGAAACTCCGACATAGCCTTGAGCAGAAGGTGAAATCTGTGAAAAATATTCGGCAGTAGACAACAACTAAAATTTGCGTTCAAGAAGACACCATCATCACTCACATTCTGAGATTGGGCGGGGGGGGGGGGGGTGTTGTCGCAACAAATTTAGTTTCTACACGTGAAAGACTGTGTTAAGATGACTCAACATATCCCGATATCTTTATAATTTCTAAGTACAGCAAAATTGCGTACCATTCTTCAAAACATTTTTCCCACCATGCGACGCACACACATAACCTCCTCTTTCCGCAAGCATGAACCATCTATACCTATCATACACCAAGCTCGGTCAGACTACAAATTTCAAATATTCGCTTCGCAGTGTGCACTAGATATATATAGGTAGATTTTCCACTGTTGGAATATTAAACGCTTCGGGGCTGATGGCTCTGCGCCAGTTCTGCGCACCAATATACATTTCCTCACTCACACACCCACACCCACACACACCCACACACACACACACACCCACACCCACACCCACACACACTCACCCACACACACACTCACATAAAGATCAACCGCACATACCAATCCTGATGTCTAGCTATATTGGTGTTGGTGGTGGTGTGCAAAAGCCAGTGGATGCGGCGGAAGGCCAATTAATACGAGAGCAGCAAGCGAGCTTCAGAGTTGGGGTGCTTGACAGTACGCAGAGGGGTTAGAACGGCTCGGTGGTGGCGCGCGGCGGCACGGCCCTTCCGCTCCATTAAGCGGATCCTATATAGCAAAGCTTGGCTGGCTATTCTCGTTCTCTCTTTCTCTTGGTTTGCAGACTGGGATGCTGTTCTCATGCAGCATCAGAATCGCCTCGTGCGACGGCTGGATTAAAGTGGGCTGCTCTATACTGGAACTTGCTATTTCATCTTGTATGCGAAGCTGAATCGTGATCTGCAACCGGGTTCTGTCCTGCCAAGCAATCTGTCGCACCTGAGATGAGTGTAAATAGGTACATAGGTATAATAGTCGACCTAAATAAGTTTTCCGATATGGGAATGATGATACATCACGAGTTTCAGTATAAGAAAGTCAGGATATTTTTAAAATAATAGAACTGGAATTCTGGAAATATGTGAATCGAAAATTTTGCTCTTCATTCAAACGTTTATGAACATTTAAAATAAAATGTGCCACCCTGTACAAACCCTCAAAACGCTTAAAGAAGAAAACCTTGAGGATCATTATCGATTTATTATCTTCGTGATCTTTTTGGCGCAATCGTTAGTCTTTCAATCCAGGGCTACCCGGAAATATTATCATCAAAAAAGGGATCAAAATGTCAGGACGTAGGATGTGGATTTTCCTTTCTACGGCTTTTGTGAGTATACAGCGTTGCCGAGAGGCTTATTCGAGATCCAGACAGGGAAATTTCATCAAATATAATCGCATTGAGCATCAAATTTCACAGCCATAAGAATCCGAAGGTTACTTTTTGTGTGCACGTTGAGCACGGACACTTGTGATGCAATTTCTCCTAAAATCTTACTCACTCTGTTTCCCTGGATAGAAGTGAATTTACCTCGTTCCAGACCTTCCCGCACCAGTTTTTGTGATACTTCATCGTCACACGCTGTCTTTCCATACCCGGGTGTATTAAAAAAAAATGATCCTTACACTTTAGAGAGAATTTTTCGTGAAAATCTAGTTTTGTGAAAATTTCTGTGCCAGATCCGTAAAATACTAATACGACCTTTCAATGCGAGACTACAGGAATCTTATTAGATTTTCCTCTTTAAATATCTGATGGTCAAATTATAATTCTAAGCCTCTAAAAATGTAGCTCAAACCTTTTTGGCTGTCGTATCAATATGAAGCCCGTGTGATGCTTCGAAATGTCAGGTCCATGCGATGCTTCGGTGTTAGGTATCAATGTTATCCTCATGTTATCGATGAGCGAAAATATCTGTATTCGTGCGTGGGATAATCAGTGCTGCATTTGTTTTGGAAAGTTGAAGAGTTTTTCAAAATGATACTTAACCCTGGCACATTATCGACCCCACAATATCGTCGTTTTTGCGGAAGTATTAGTATGTTATCCAAGTGCCATTATCGATTTTCTGATTGATATTATTTTTACTTTGAAATCCGGGTTGTCATTCAATTTCCATAAATATTGTGATGATACTTCTCAATGTTTTCGATCAGGTTGAAGTGAATAGAAGGGGATCACCGAGCATGCAATGAACTAATTTGTCAATATTTCTGATAATTTTGTTGCAATTCTCAGCCTTGTGATCAATTAATGACATCTTTACTTAACGGAAGCTACTATAAACATTAATAATATTGCCCTCCGCAGAACATACCACGGCTCGATTATATATATAAGGCTGAATCTTGTCCAAAAACAGCTGGTCCCTCTGGAATTCATTCTTTTATGTGCAATTTGCTGTCTCCTCGACAATAAATTGTCTATGAAATATTGTTTTGCTTAAATTTTATAATAATTGTATATGGATGAAAACAATGATGGTCTGAACAGAATGGAACGCCATCATCTTTTGATAAATGTGCAGCTCAAAGTCGTTATACAAACTTGGTTCTCATACTCAATTAACAGAAACTCCTTGAAATCCCATTACCTCGCCCCACAACCACAAAACGACCACACACCATCTTTCCTTTTGTCTTTGAAACAAAAAATCAATACCAATATTGGGAAATTGCTGACGGAAAAGCGCTGAGTCAGATGTAATCAATGATCCGTAACTATTGGGCTGAGTTTTGTACGATATATAGATCGGCTACAAACGAGGGTAGCCTGAAAAATCCATCAGCAACAGTGAGGCGGACGTGCACGGATCTGGCTTATCTCGTTAGCGCGTCAAAGTGGTATAGGCGAGTAAGCAGGCAGGCGAACGGGAGCTCTAATTCGCGAAAATTGGGCCATTAGCACGAGCGCGCGCGTGCTCTATGCTCGAGGCTATCACGTATATGACTAGCTCCCTGGAAACTTCGAAATAACGCGTATCACCTCGTACGGACCCTTAGAACGCTTAAGAGAATAATTACACAAGTCTCTCTTATAGGATGATTTTTTCGTGCTTTTTTGGCGTAAGCCTTAATTTCTCAATTCAGGGTCAACCAAAAGAATTATCTTCGAAAAAAGGGTTAAAATGTCAGGTTCGTACCCTGTAATTTTTCCTATTTTCGGCAAGTCCGGAATTCTGGCGGATGAAGTCATGAAATATCATGGTACTAACCAGGAGAGGCCATCGCACCCGGATCACGGATTTGGTTGGAAGTCTGGGAATAGTCTTCTTTCAGCACAAAAAGACGATATCCAAAATTATGGACCCTAATGCTCAAGCGTTTTCGAGCTACATTCTCAGGCAATAGTATTGTTCATATAGACCCATATTCAAAATCACACATGTAGGTATACCTGCAATGCTAGAGTCCATGGCTGTAGCTCAGAAACGCTTGAGCGTTAGGGTCCAAAATTTTGGGTTTCATTGTTTGGCACTGAAAGAAGACTATCTCCAAAGTTTCAGCCAAATCCGTGATCCGGGTGTGATGACCTCTCCTGGTAAGCATCAAATCTTACAGAGTCCGGAAGACCACTTCTTGTGAGCACGCTAAGCACAGATATTTTGTGGCACAATTCTGCCTAAAATTCGAGTCACTTCCTTTCCCTCAATAAAAGTAAACTTGCCCGATTTTGCATCTTTTCGTATAAATTTTTCTTTCAAATTTATCGTAAGATGCAACTATTTCACGAATCAAATTATCAAAAAAAATGTGTACTTTAGAGAGTTTTTTGTGAAAATCTATTTTTGCTGAGCTTTTTGGTCAGTTCTGTGCCCCACCGGCGCAACTGTTTAACGCAGTG
This sequence comes from Eretmocerus hayati, assembly GCA_029851415.1. NCBI lineage: Eukaryota > Metazoa > Arthropoda > Insecta > Hymenoptera > Aphelinidae > Eretmocerus > Eretmocerus hayati. Next base: position 98,006,279 of record CM056744.1, read on the forward strand.
ATACAGTGGTCCTGGATGGCTATTTCAAAGTATTCGATGGCCAAACCGAAATTCCGGAATCCTAATGCTGCAGCTCAGAACATTTGGTTATAAGATCTCATCCCTACTGTCGTGGGAGTGAAATAATTTAGAACAAATATTGGCCCATTCGTCAGAGATGTCTAACACGACAACAATGTGGATCTCAATTTAATTTACACTCCCCAAGACGTAATATCTACTTAACGAGTACGAATCAAAATACACTCCAAGCAATTCATGCTTAAGATTCTAGAATGATGGAAAATCATCTTCGAGTTTCGATTGAAACCTTTCAACACTGAAAGTTCAACAACTTCAAAATCCACCATCCGTTATATCCAATCCACCACATCACCAGCACCTCAAAACTCTCTGACTCTCTACAAAACCCACGATGTTGAAAGCGTTCCTCATTAGAGTGCAATTCAGTGACGAACCAATAACAACCAAGCATTCGCTACATCAGTAATCCAAACTCCTCTCACCCCACGCCATTGTTTTTCCACATCCCGAATGTCCCATGGGATTACCACTCATCTCATATCCAAATTCGCATGCCGCATGCAGAAAGACTCGCTTGATCGATGATGGAAACGACCAAATTCGACATTTCCATACATATGTACATACATACATATATCGCTAGCCGCTCAGAGAATTAGCCTATAGCCAACCGGATGGTCAAGCAGAAGCAGAAAAGAGCAAACACGGCTGTGGTACGCAATTATTTACGGCTCTGAAGCGCGTGATGTGCCCAGGCCATCGCACCGCGCCAGAGCGACGGATATTTCGAAACCACGCACAGATGCGAATCTGCGAGCGTCGCGTTTGCATAAATGCATGCATGCCCGTACGGCCTCGACTACTGGGGTTTTAGTCAATGGAGTACATGTATATATCCGTACGTGTGTGTGTGTGGGTGTGTGTGGGTGTACGTGAAGTATGATGGGAGTGGTGGGTCCAAAAATTGCGTAATCCAGCGTGTGAGCAATGCGGACTACGCTGGACGGATCGTAAACTTGCGCTCCGTCACGTGTATATTTCGGGGCACGCTCTCGAGTATACGAGTCCCGCATCCGATGCACGCGCTGATCGTATATAACGCTTGTGAGCCTCGTTTGATCCCGGCATGCATGCGTTGCTGAAATTTCAAGCGAAGCTGGATGGCTTGATGATGCGGAGCTTACTGTGGTGTTGAAACTATTTTATAGGGGTTGTGTGTCGTATAGGGGCGGGAGCATGTTAGAGCGATTTGTCGTGTACGAGGGTGGGCTTACGTACAACTAGAATGGAAAACACTTATCTGGAGGGAAAAAAATTATTGAGAAGTTGCGGGTGAGGTTTTTTTGTTGTGTTTGATTTTGTTCACGATCTGTATTACACAATCAGAGTTTCTATTCTTAAAAATTCCCATCACACCTTGTCGTTGGGTGTGAGGGATTCGATGATAAGTTCTAAAAAAAATTTTGAATAACTATTTCAGAGTCACTTGAATCTTGTCCGTTCAGTCCGCCATTCTTCTTTAGACCGAAGTATTTGATGATTTTCCAGCAGACAGGGATAATGCAATAATGGGTCTGGTTCATGGCGCACAGTGGGCAAGAATGGAAATTTCTTATCTTAAAAGTAGCACGCTGGAGTCAACTGAGTTTTAAGCTGAGGGGATTATTGTTTTTCTCACCGTGGGGCGCGGGCTGTCAGCATATTCAACTTTTTCCATCTTAGGATCGGCACAAGAAACGTGAGAGGTAATAGAATGATGATACTATAATTTTGGCCCAATACGTTAGTCGTACGCTACCAATTTGAGATTTTTATGGCAAAAATGAGCTATCAACTACATTTTTATTCTTCCAATAGAATACATTTTCTATCTCAACGAAGCAGCAAAAAAATAATAAAAAATTGGAGCGTAGATAGGAAAAAAAACAGGTGTCAGTATTTTGACCATAGCTACAAATGCGACTGAGGCCAATCGTCTTCACCCTACAATGAAAAAACCTCCTATCTTTCATATCAAAAGGCATCGAATCGATAGCGAGATAAAGCACTCTGAAAATCGAGACGTGGCTTTAAGTATAACTCATACAACGAGTCGAAACAGCCAACAATAATCTACGGAATACTACGGCGTTACGTTCCGTAGAAACAGCAGCAATAGCAGCAGCAGCAGCAGCAGCCGTTGGTCATATAAAGCTAGCCTGTGACGGCATCAGTATCGCAGTATCAAATATATATACCTGTATATAGTTGAGCGCGCCTGCGTTTAAGAGGCAGTGTGGCTTCGACGGACAGGGTCATTCCGAAAAGGCTGGGGCAAACGAGCGAGCCAGCGAGCGAGCGAGTGGCGTTCGGAGGAGGTAATCGCCCCAACAGAGCAGGCCATCAGCGTGGCCCGGCCGTTATGGCAGCTCGTTATATCCTCTTGCGCCAAAGCCTTGCCGTTCGCTCTCTGAACAGACTTTATACATATATATTGCTATGCTCACACGCCCTCTAAGCCGTTATCGCTAGAAACGACTTTAAACCCTCGCGCGCTAGTTTTCTCACGAGTTTTTGCGAGCTTTTGCGATAGCTTGGAAAACCTTGCTATATAAGCTTTTTACAATCGTATGGATTTTTTGAAACGTGCAAGATTTACAGAAAGCTTGGAATTATGCTTTGCTGCGAATTGGGGTGTGGATTCGAATAAGAATCGGAGGGGGTGATAAAAAAGGGTCTGGGTTGAAGGAGTGTAGAAGAACTGTTTCTAGATCTTTTTAGGGTGTGAATTTTTCGTTGGTGTGTGTTTTGAGTATTAAATGTCGAGAAACAGATGTTGCTACCGAGTTAGATTGGTGCTTGACTTGATAACATTTCTATCGATAGTTGATCTAGCGCGATTGCATGGATTATGTCTTAGAATTTTGTTTTGGGGACAATCATGAGTCTTGATTCAACGTCCGCAATTCAGGATAGAATTTTTCCAAAACACGGTCCTTGCTATGGTTTTCCTGAATCCCGCTCATTTCTTCGAAAATCTTGGCGCACAGAAGAAATTTTTTGTTTTGGTAGATTTATTCATAGTGGTGTGGATCTTCGAGACGTTTTGCTCAACTTCACGAAGCATTTCTGGTAAAACACATAATCTACACACCTTTTCCATATGATGACATGGATTCAAATATTCTCCAAGACTTTTTTTACACCGAAATCCAGATCCAAAGAATTTTCACTTCAAGCTGGTTTGAACCATTAAGTTACATATAATGCCCATCATTGCGGCAAAAGTTCTGAGACATATTATCAAACATTTCATCTTCCATCTGCTATCGGGTATATGATGAGTTAGCGAGACCATCGGAAGTTAATGACCATGGAAAATTTTCGTTTCCAGTATTTAAATCTGGATTTCATGCGCCTTCAGTACTGCAATACTTGTGTTAGAATTCCAGATGACTAACGCAAATCCGATCTTTACAGCATCGAATGTCTTTGCAGAATTAGTGACTCGGACACTACTCTTTGTCAAAAAATCCTGGAAGAATCAGTCAGCTTATTGACTAATACCACTTTGCACACTCAAAATTTCAGAAATGCATCGACTAAACTTCCTGATCGACACCAATATTCGGTATCCATCGCTCAATTCGAAATACTGGTCAGTATGCACGTTTCTTTTGGAAATAATTAGCTCACTTTGGAAATTCTGGATCAACGGTCTATCCCAGCTCACTCTTCCAACAAATTCATCATTTCTTGTAGAACTGACATTTCATATCCAGCAGTGGTTTGCAATAAATGATATTCCACTACAGTACACTTATGGCACACAGGTGAAAACCACCAGCGGAAGCAAGAAAGAAAGAGACTGATGAAAAAATCGAGCGGTAATATCCTGTAGCGCCTGCCGGTTATAATATCCAGAAGAGTCTGCCACAGCTTGGATTGATGAACGTACAGGTCACCGGTCTGCCCGCCCTCTCATAACTTCATATCGCCGCCTTCATACTCGTTGCGATATTACGCTGCTCCCATCACATTTCTTTCCATATCTTTCATCAGCCTATATACCAACTCTGGGAGTCATTTCAGAAATTTGAAGATTTCCATCTTCGCCATGGTATCACAGGATATCGCGAGATACCACGAATGTGCTACTGCTTGAGAAGTAACACAGAGGCTGAGAAATCCAAGATCCCCATGATGAACGTAAATAATTTCTCAATGTTTTCATGATATTGATGAGGTAAGGGCCTGTTTATGGGAGACCAAGATGCAGGTTGTGACATTTGATCGTAGGGCTTGTTTAAGGTGTTTTTTTTTTTTTTTTTTTTTTTTTATTGAATAGGGAACTTAGTTTTTAAGAAACTGACCGGACAACTCATCACGACTTTGATTGCAACAATACTTTTTGTAAAAACTTGGATTTGTCACATGTTGCATCTCTTGATTGGTGACCTTCCATCACAAGATAATAATAGTTCTTGGGACAAATGTCTGACTAATACTCATGTTCATTTTCGAATTTTTTTCAGCTAAAACCTCAAAATTGGGAACAAATCATGGTCATCGGTGAAAATGGCTAACTTTACAACAATTACAGGTACTGTTTTATACTTACGTGCGAATCTGAAGATGATCCACTCGATGTTGCTCAGGAAAAAGCAGATTGTTGCTGAAGTACTTCGAAAATACCGCTGAAATACTGATGAAGAACTACGTCGAGGGAGCACTGCAAAGTACCGGGAAATGCTGTTGACATATTGCTAGAGCACTGGTGATTCGCCAAAGATACGAGTTCAAGTACGGTAGAGCATTTGTACAAGCCTTTGGATACTCATGAACCATGGGTTAGTGATACGAATACCCATCGAAAACATTTGAATACTGGTTATAGGAACAGATGATTCAAGGTACTGCGGAAATATCGGTCTGCGGAAATACCGGTCAAGTACTCATGAAGTGCCCCACCAGAGGAATTACAGACAATTACAAGACTTGTTGAAATTCTAACGTCACATTCAGATATCATCGAATACTATTTTCATGATGCTAAAGTAGGCGATAAGGAAGCAGCTCACAAATCAAGTACCGCAAAAGTCCTGCACAAATCCCGCGATGATGCCGATTAAGTACGGGACAAGTACCGCTGGTATACCGCCAAGATACTTCATTACCACTGGTCAAAGAAAAAATGATTCAGAATACTGCGAAAACATCGATCAAGTACTAAGTAGCCCCACCAGAGAAACCACATCAAATAACGAAAGACTTGTAGAAATCTAACGACAAATTCAGATACAATTGAATGCTTTCCTCATGATGCTAGAGTGAAGTGATAAGGAAGCAGCTCACGAATCAAGCGCCACAAAAGTCCCAGAAGTCCCGCGCAAATCCGGAAAATGTACCGATGAAGTACGAGACAAGTACCGCTGATATGCCGCCAAGATACACGTACCGCAGAAGTACCGTTCGAGTACTAACAAGGTATTGCCACAGAGACTAGACTGCCACGACGCTTGCAGGCCAGTTGCAGCACCTCGGTGCAGCCGGTTCATGGAGAAATCGCGGGGACTCGTCCGATTGCTTTAGCACACGGCAGTGTGTGAATGCTCATAATATTGTCATGCTTGATCGATTGTGCCATCAAAACTTGTGCAAATCGGAACTAGAAGTGAAATGATATTATACTCGTAAATCGGCATTGGAGGACTAATTTTATTTCTCTATCGATCTCGAGTTTGAGATCGATTAATAGAAAAATTAAAGATCGAGTTTGATCGTGGAGGTGTTAATTAATGAAAAAATTGCATATGACAGACATCGAGAGAAAAAAGTCGCCTGGACCCAGATTTGAACTGGGGGCTTTCTTCACACCGGGAAAGACACTCTACCAGCTGAGTTATCCAGGGAACAGGGAACCCTTGTCTTAGAGAAATAAAATTAGTCCTCCAATGACGATTTACGAATATAATATCATTTGAAAGATAAGAGGACGAGTCAAGTTCGAAAAGTGTAACCTGATTTCAGGCGCCTTCGGCAAAGAAAAGGCGTGCATATGCATGACATCGAGACAAGTGTTCCCTGAGCCCTGGATATCTCAGCTGGTAGAGTGTCTTTCCCGGTGTGAAGAAGGCCCCCAGTTCGAATCTGGGTCCAGGCGACTTTTTTCTCTCGATGTCTGTCATATGCAATTTTTTCATTAATTAACACCTCCACGATCAAACCCGATCGTTAATATCTCAATTAATCGATCTCAAACTCGAGATTGATAGAGAAATGAAATTAGTCCTCCAATGCCGATTTACGAATATAATATCATTTGAAACTTAAGAGGACGAGTCAAGTTCGAAAAGTGTAACCGGAACTAGAAATGGTCCTGCATGCATTGTATAGGCCGTTGCTTGTCGCCGGCAGAGTGATTATGTGTTTCAATGATAAATGTTGTGACATTCGGCGGTTTCGCACAGATTAGCAGAAGACGCAAGCAGCGACCAAACAGCCAGTGGCGAGCGCGTTTTTGTGTATTGAAAACCTCATTGTATCTCAACTCCTAATCCTCAGATCGACTTCATGATTGAGATGGTCATTGTCGAGTCGATGCTCTTGGAGATGCATCTTGCACAAACTCTCGGCCTCGCTTCGATAAAATCAGAAGAATTGTTGAAAAATACGTGTTTAAGCTCTCGCGCCCCGTGACTTTCTATCGGAAAAAGTAAGCGACAAAGTGTCAAGGAAAGATTTTCTCTGCACATGACAAGGTTCAGGAATGTGTGAGCTTCCACCACCTCGAATTTGAAAGCTTTTTGACAATCAAAGAGAGACCGAGAGGAACATTTCTCGATCTTCTCATGTTAGCTTATATATTATACAAGAGAGTCCGCGTGATTTTGCGCAGGTAGTGCGCGCGGCGCTCACCATGCGAGCGTTGGTAGAGTTGGATATCCCCTTCAACTCAAGTTTCGGTGGCAATACCATCAGAAAATCACAATGCAATGGTGATAATCCTGATGTCGAGTCAAAATACCATCAATACTCCTTGCATACTGCTGGAGTACTGGCAAGGTATATGGAGTATGGGATGAGTACCGCAGATATACCGTCGAGATACTCTATCACTATCAGTAAAAGAAACAGACATAATCAAAGATAAGAGGTAAGCCAAATTATTGCAGAAGTACCGACCAAGTACTAATGAGGTATACGAAGGGGAAAATACTACGGGAAAATCACAGTGGCCTTGCCATTTGATTATTACATCCCTGATACCAAGTCTGAATGGATTAGATGCTTCCAGTTGTAACAATCATACCCAAACCTCTCAAGGCTGACTTAGGTTTAGCATGCTTGTACAGAGCCAAAGTGCTTACCACTACGGTACCAGTTAGCAAACAAATCACAAGCAATGTAACACTCTATATTATACAGTAGAGCTATAAAAGCACATTACGGTGAGTTAACCGCAAGCAGTCGACTCGTACCTTTCTCGTCTCAGGGCGCACCCAGAGCCAAACAAGTTAGTGATAAAGCTGCCGGTACTCCTCTCCCTCTTTGGGTTCACCCGAAGAGGGCGAGAAGTCAGACGGCCAGTCGCCGGTACTCCCAGTGGTTAGCATGAAGACACCGTTGATCGTGTCTATCGCCCGGGTACACCCGGGTCACCGATCACCCTCCGAATACCAAATCCTACCACTCCATGGGTACACCCGTGGCGAAGAGGAAAGGCCCGCAAGTACACTCCGGCTACCGGTAGAGTCAGTCATACACATGTAATTTATATTTGAGGTAGACCGATTGGTGGAATGTAGACTTCTTTTTTGTGGATCGGTCAAGCATTTGATTTATTTTCATTATTGACTACGTTCCACCCATCAAATTTACATGAGCCTCATCAGGGCTGAAAATATTCAAAACATTCATCAATATGTCGTTAGATTGAAAGATAGTTCAACAACTATAATCTCGATAATTACCTCGTATGAAATGATCAAATTCCAATCATCGCAGATGGAAAAATTACAACATTTCCGTTTCATATCATTAGATACATGTCCGCAATTGTACTTTTCAACCATAGTTTCGAAGTGTTATCGAAAATTGAAATAGACCGAATCATGTAATACACGTACACGTGAATTGAGAACGTCAAGGGCTTATACTCAAAAGTTCTCTTTTGTATGTTTTAGATCAACTCCAATGTAAATATGTAAATCTCTTCCATTTTTATTACAATATGTTGAATTTTCTGACAACTGATTTGAGTCTTTTCAAAACCTAAACCCTGATCCTTGCAACCCCAGAATATCCCTCAATTACGAAGTTTACAACCCCAATTCTTTTTATCGATTCCATCCCGAATATTCTTCGACTAGTTATATCCCCCCAAAAAATAACCAATCTGTCACAACCCAAAAAATCGAAGGATCACACACTCTCAAGATACAATTTCACTCATGTCAGAAATTTACAATTCACCACACGACCTTCTCGAGCAACAAAAAATCTCCTCACAACCTAAACACACATGCACACACACACTCATCAGCAAAACCTCTCACATCCCGCATATTCACCAACATACACGCCCAACTCACTCAGATAGCATAGTAAAAGTCCTCTTTCAGCTCTACGGACACCTCTATATCTTTATACATATCTATATATTTATCGCTCTTGGGAGAGGGTGGTAGTAGTATAACGGTGTGGTCGTTGCATGCAGGGGTGGCAAAAAGCTCGCTCGGCTCACCAGCAGCATCGCCTCTCGACTCGCTCGCTTCATACCTCTCACCCTCCAAAGCGAACGAGGCGAGGCGAGCAGCGCTCGTTTGCAGAAAATCGTCGGTGAGAGGGTAGGTCGACGTGGGAAGGGTGAGGGGGGGGGGGAGTGGTGGAAGGGTATGAGAACGCGCGTGTGCGGCCGGCGTGGAAAGCCCTCTTTCGCAGCTGGAGAGATAGCCTCGCTCGCTTTTCTACCATCTCTCTCTCTCTCTCTAGCATCGCGCATCGCATCGCTCGTTGCCGCCCTCTGCGTGTTTCCGCGTTTGCCCACAGGGCATGTCCCTGCCTGCCTGGCTTCTCTCGCTTGCTTCATCCCGCAGCTCTCTCGCCTTGCAGCTTTTGCCTCTCTAACCGAACAACTATTGACCGTCTACCTTCGAATCTACTAATCTGTAAAACCTAACCTCTAAATTAAAAAAAATTTCATCTCTCCAGTTAGATTCAGAATATTTAGATCTTCCATGTGTTACTATCGTAAGCGATGTGATTTAAAGAATAGATTTTAGCGGGAATTTTGAATTTTCAAAAGCATGACAAGAGTTTCTCAGCTATATATACGCGAAGCAAGCCGGTGCGCTCTCATCCCCTTTGGTGGCACGCTCGGTGGCGTTGGCAGCAGCAGCAGCAGCAGCAGCAGCAGCAGTGGTGGCGGCACGCCCGCTCACTCACTCACTCTCTCTCTCTCTCTCTCTCTCTCTCTCTCTCTTTCATCCTAGTGGAATCGAGCAACGCGCAGCACGCCATCCTATATCCTATACCTACCCAACCCCCTTGTTCTATATAGCTTGACTCGACTCTCGCCTTGCTCGCTTGCTCGCTCGCTCGCTCGCTCTCTGCGGCTGATGCAGAACCCGGCGCTCGTTAACCTACCCTCCCTCCCTCCTCCCCCCATCCTCCTTCTCTGCACTATACTACTGCGCCTCGAGCTTTAACTTTTGACGGATCGGCGAGCTCGAGCGTGCGAGACTACCTCTCTCACTCTCTCAGGATAGGATGAGGGGGTGGAATAGATAGGGGGATGAGAAGGTTCTTTTTTTTTGCAGCGATGGGCCACGCGGGAGTGGTGCGCGCGCGAGCGATTGACGCTATATATTGCTGGCTGACTGACGAAGAGTAGCAGAGGAGAGAGAGAAAGAGAGTGAGCTTAATTGCTCGGGCAGGCTATTCAAGCTGATGAGATCGAGCTTAACTTGGTAATATCGCACTTTAAAGTAGTACTGTTGTAAACTCACTTTTCAAACACCGATTCAGCCTAAATTCCGTCAGAAGCTTTGTATTGGCCTGGTCATACTTTAATCAAGATTTCAGAAGCCTATGCTTTGTAAAACCCCAAAAAACAATACACAGACGTAGGCATTTTTATCTTATTAGTGACATATTTGTGAATTTACGATGAATAGGGACTTGACATAATTCCGGGAAATGTTGTATTTTGAGTGTTCACGGCGAAATAGGTATAGGAAAAAAAGTTTGAAAATTTTATGACGCCTCTATGGTTTTTAAATCATCATTCAAATTTTGACCATTTGAATTGGCGCCATCCTATATGGCGGCGGCTGCACATGTGCCACTAAATTCCCCAACTGTTGTGATGACATTTCTCATCGGAAATTCTCATCGGTATCACAATCGAGAGCTTATTTTACTCAGATAACAGAAGTTCGCGGTGAAAAAAAGCAGGTTTGTCTCAGAATCAATAGGTTTATTCGATTACGGCGGCCACGCCGGCATGGCCGGCGTAATCGAATAAACCTATCGTGGAAAACACTCTGAAGTCACGTGACTCATGTCCAGTTGCCGCCATATTGAATGGCGCCAACTCAAAAACTGAAAAACTTCAGACTCAAATTTAAGTCACTTTGACAACAGAAAATTCCCGAATTTCCACATATCGCGTTTATTTCAACGTAAACTTCCATAATATGATCATTTCCAAATAATTTTTGTAGTCATGTCAGTTTTCTACACGGCTAAGCCCCCAAGCTAACCAGGCTCTGTAAAAGAATTTTCAAATGTGTTTTCTGACATTACAAATCGCAATATGGGAGCTTATTCAAATCCAACAGGTGAAACATGATCGAAATTATTTTCCCATAAGATCACATGTTAAAATCATGAAAACTTGAAAGCTAACAAGTCCTTCCATAGGCTACCTACGCCTCGGGAACTTCATTTGAGTAAACTGTGAGCCAAATACTAGCTATGTTTATGATCTGATCAAAATCCATCAGGTCAATCGATTCACGACAGTACTATCCTTATGTAGTCATGGAATTCGGGTGTTTCATTGTGAGTGAGCTTTTGAGTAGGCTAGCTGGGATCGGAGATCCGTATTTTGATGGACTCAAACTCGATTTTTAGAAAAAAGTTGAGATGACTGAGGCTGCAAAATTCGTTAAACTCATCGGTGGATGACGCTTATCTCGATTCCTTGGCGTTCTGATCATCTCGGATTAAGACGATGGCCAATACCGGCCTAAAGAAGTCTGCTAGATTTCATTAAAAACGTAGTTCCGGAAGTACGTACTCAAAATTCATCCAATCAACTCCACAATCTTGACACACACGGTAGAAAGTCGTAGAATTGTGGGAAAGTCAGTGACTTGCTTGACAACAATCTCAGAATCTTAAAAACTATCTCGGGAGTAGAAAGCCTTTGAGGTTAAGCCACAGTCATACTCTTGATGTCCCGGATAGAAAATCCGATCCGGCGTCCGGACCCAAAGATCCGAGACGGAGCCGGCTGCACTCCGGCCGCCTGAATTTCAAGCTCAGTTTAGCATCCGGCCAACCGACCCGGATTTGATCCGTCTCGGATTGGGCTGCGATACGGATAGTTCGCCGGACTGGAGCCGGTGCATAACTTGATCAGTGCCTGTGAGCTGACGAGCTCAGAATCATGCCGTCTGCATGAGGGGTAATTCACTTCGGGAAATGTCATCATTCTGATTTTAGTCATTCCTAATCTATTTGATAAACTCCGTGACTCTTGAATATAAAATTTGGCGTATGCAAGAGAGCCAATAACAGCTAGGCGATGGTTTTCTGGAAACAATTCACCTTTGTTCAAGTACTTTTTGGCTCCATCAAAACCTCGTATCTCGGTTTAGTAGATGACCCGTTCCGTTTCCACCAATTTTTTGAGATTACCAAATGCTGACTCTCGAACCTGTGGCTAAGCGAGGACATTAGATGCATATTACATCAAATATTAATATTTTTACGGTGTATAAGCTGGGGATATTATTCGTGACGGTATAGGCTTTTTTGAGTTTTTTGGCTATCAAATGCTCCAAGATCCTCATGATGAATGTTTAACGAAAATTGAAATTTCGACGTTGAAAACGCTCTGCGATTTTCTATGTATTCTTGATGGATTTAAGATGCATCAAGGATGGTCCAATTTAATTCGTTAAAATGAATTGAATGTTCGATTAAGAAAAATGACGTCTATGATTCTAAACGCGTTTTATCCATATTATGAAAAAGGAAAGAAGAGAGAAGTATCTCGTTTACACTTCAGAAAATTTAACTATTACACTTTTGGGATGGTGAGCTAAGCATTGACCTACTTGTGTGGCAAGAAATGGTGTATCTGATATCGAGGTTCGATTTTGACAGGCGGTTCTCGAGCAGCTTATAGAATACACATAATGCCTCGAGCCAAAACATAACCTCAAATGTTACCAACACCTGGATCATACATGGACAAGTTTTTCTCTACACAGCTCAGATGCATTGACATACCACTACTTGTAGAGAAAATCTCTTTTGTCATCTCAAAGGGAGTGAATCAAGTCGAAATCAACAACCCACAAAATCCTGATCGACTCGACTTCTGCCCGCGCATGCCCTACGGCCTGACCGAGGCCGGTGTGGTTCCCATCCGTTTCCTGAAGCCGGGTGGCAGCCGGCCCCGTCACGGATCCAGAACGGTGTGGTCAGCCGGGCCGTAGCCGCCTCAGGACAGTGGCCGGCGATCAGGCGGACGGATCCGTCACGGATCTTTTTCCAACACGATTTTCTACCCGGGGTGAGCATTCTGAATGCTAGATCACCTCGAGAAGTACTTTTCCACAATCCTACAGGTTTAATTCATCTCTGGCCAACATCTCGAATCGATCCGATAAATTTTGGAGGCGTAGTTCTGGGACTACGGTTTTGGTAGTACGAACGCAAGTATTTTGTCCAAAGTTAAGAATTGTATTCCATCGGTTGGCAATATTGTGGTGGACTCTGCATCGCGTCGGCTGCTAGCTCACAGCGAGACCATTTTTCTTGCGTGCTTGTCCGCATGCCGTGGCCTCGTAGCCAGCGTGGCGTAATACAGTTATAAGAATACGATGGATATTTAAATCATTCCAATCCTTCATACTCTATTTTTGGATTGAAGTAGGAATTGATTTTGCTCAGCTTTAAAGGCATTTATGTATTTCAAAAATGTCATGTGACTCACTCATCCGTACTATCATACTACTGCACCGGCCGTAAGAAGGCAGAAAGTCGGTAACTACCAGAACAAACTTCCTTCAGAAATTTGATCAGATTTTCGTTTAAGAGGACCAACGATCTACGACCAGGGTACTCATGAGGAAATGTTTCACGATCAGTTTGATACTAAAAAATTATAGATTTTATTCATAAACTTGAGGAGGTTAGCAATTTAAAAGCAAATCTTTCAAAATTTTGAGGTTGCAGTGACCGACCTTCTTCCTTACGCCGGCAGTATAAACCTGTTTCATTTATCGAACATAGTCATTTTATACAGTCATATATGAAGCGCAGTCCTCAATGAAATATTTTGTGTGAGTAATTCAAAAGTTGATTGATCCTTATCAGATTTCAGATGTATGAAGCGCTAAGATTGAAACTCTCTCACTCTGAAAACTGATCATTGCTCGTTTTTTCATGTTGCCAAGTTCGGGATTGATATTCAGAGGCTTCCATCTCTTCTTTTATGCGATCCAATTCGTCTTTGATTTCTATTTCCAAAATACAATGATTCACCCTTCTGGATTCTAATATTGCTCTCAATATCGGATAATCAGATTCAATACGAGGTGGTTCTGGAAGTAAAATGAAAAAGAAAACCGCAATGAAAGCATGATTTTTTCTGTCATTCTTCGTGAACTGTTCAAAAAATTGAAGTAAGATTGAAATAAACCGACTCATACGATTTGCCTGACGCATCAAAACTTTTGCGACTCCTTACCAATCTGTGTTCTTGAGTTACAAGGTGGCATCCCCAGTGCATCAAGGGATTCTTCATTTTGAAAGATTGAGTAACATTTTTGGTCCTCCCCTTTTGGTTCAATACCAACTAAATTTTCGACCACGACTTCATGTTTAGGGCTTATAGGTTCTTTCTTGAGGCGCTCCACTCCTTCAAGTTTAACCAGGTTGTCAGTTACATCTGTACTGGGAATTTCTGATACACCTGCAACATTAATTGACATCTTATCCTGATATTAGCCTGATACTTCAAGTCTAGTCGAAATACAGATGAAATAGCATAACTCTATGATATGCTCAGAGTATGTGTGCTCTAGATAAATTTAAAAAACTCAATTATCCATGATTTGACAGTGGTTAAAAATTTTACTCACTCTATATTTTGAGTGGCGGTTACGGTTCGTGTCATGACTTATTTGAGAATAAATTGCCCAATCAAACATGTCCATATTATAGATATGCCAAAAATTTTCATCCACATTTTTTAAAAATACATCCCAGAAAGGAGTCAAAATGATTTTGTGACATAAAAAGTATGACTAAGATGCAAATTTTTTCGTTAGGAAACCTTGTACCTTGTTAAAAGGTAGAGGTCAGATTCCAAACCTAGAAATGATCAATCATGAGAGTGGACTCATTGTCAGTCCTCTGCAGGACTGAGCAACTCAAACATAGTCCTTACTTCTTTATTTCTGTATTATATTCACAGTTGGATTGAACAAAAATGAATGGTAAGAGAAGTCAGATCACGCACACACTTTGAGACGCGTTTTATTCCGAAAAGAATTCCTCTTTAACTAGAAGAGAATCAACACCAAAACCAAATGCAGTTTCGATTGATTTTTTGAACTGAATCATACCTGCTGCTATGGATGCTGTTCCACTAGTAGTAACATCAATCTGACCATGTCTAACTTCACGATGGTCGACCAGATCAGTTTCTGAGCAAAAACGATCAGAACACAGTGAGCAAGGAAAATCCGAATTTTTGCATTCCACTCTCTTGTGTAGAACCAATGCAGCTCTCCCGGTCAATTTTTTATTGCAGACCCTACATGTATAGCTTGTTCCTTCCACATGAGCCTTTACATGTGTATCCAATATAAATTTCGTACTTAAACACTTGTGGCAGTGTGGACATTCGAACATTTTTTCACCCGTATGTGTCCTTATGTGTACTTTCAAAGAAGTCTTTGTAATAAAACTTTTTTGACAGATTGGGCACGCGTGATTTTTTTCACCTGCATGAACCTTGAGATGCCTTTGTAAACAAGATTTTCTTTTGAATTTCTTGTCACACTGTGTGCATGGAAAGGCTTCTTCACAGGAATGAGTCAACATATGCATTTTCAACACAAACCTGTGCTTGAATGACTTTGAACAAATTTTGCAAGAGAAAGGCCTTTCATCTGAATGACTTTTAATGTGGTCCGCCAAAATGATTTTGAGTCTAAAGCTTTTTCCGCAAATCTCACACAAAAATGGCCTATTCTCCATGTGACTAGTCATATGACTGGCAAGATGTCTTTTATATTGGATTCTAGCCCCACAGAGTTCACATGAATACATTTTGTGGTTCGTTACATCTATTTCGTGGTTATCTGAGCTGATTTTTTGATCCAAGGCAGGATCACGAGGCTCACAACGAATATCCTCAGATGACGTACGTTTATTGCATTGTTCCTCGGGTTGTTGGTGGTTTTGTAGCTCAGGGGCGACTGTAATGTCGAGTGTGATAGAAGAAATTTAGATTATTATGTGACCATTTATAAAAATTGAAATATCAACTTATCTTACATCGATTGTCTTGTATCGGTCTTACATCGATTTCTCAAAATATTTTGAACAGATCACCGTGAATATATACGTAGTGTGATAGACTCTGATAAACATAATCTGTACCTATCACTACTGATCATAAAAACAAGAATAATATCTGGGGGAAGACATGATCCGTGAGCAGTTATACAAGTTTTAAACCAGTTAAAAATCAAAACGGCTTTTTTGCGATTTTCCGATGTCTGGGTGCCTACAACATTCCAGAAAAAGATTACCTTTTTCATCTTCCACGGTGCAAGACATGTCTGAAGATTGCTCGCAATCAAGGTAGAAGTAGTTCTCTGGCTTTTCTTCTTTTGGTTGATCACTGACCAACTCGAATATCACAAAATCATTTCCAATATTTGATGGCTCTTGTTTAAATTGTTCTATTGACTCAGCAGTTCCTGTAATAATCATTACCACTCATCATCGAGAGTTGACGTTCTCAAGTTCAACAGTCTATCCGAGTACTACGAGTTAGCGTTCTAGCAGTAACAACATCACTTCTTAAGATGATCAATTTCATTTTCAAAAACGATACAATATTTCCTGATAGAATTATCGTGATCCATGAGAACTTCTTGATGGAAGTTTTTGTATGGCAATCATTTTTTAATTTTGTCTGACCCAAACTAGACCGATTTTCCTGTATTGTGCTATTTTGCAGATTTGAAAATTTTCAAAATTATATTCAACTGTTTTGAGAGAACATAAATTATGCAACTCTTAAATCATATTAGAATAGGACTAAATACCATAATGATAATTTTTTCGATAATAAAGCTGCTCCTCAGCTAAATTCACTAGCTGTGAATAAAAACTATGAGTGACATTAAATATATCCGTACTATCAGGTTGGAGCGTTGTTGGATACTTGGAATGTTATCATCTCAACATTTGGAATAATCGTTTTAGAATCATATGATTGACTAATCAATCAGTATATGGCAACAGTCATACACTTTTTTTACAATTCCTAGCAACTTCGAAAGTACATCCGCCTCAGCTTTTTGAGAATTTGAACTTGGTTCACTACTGATCAGACCTGAGTAATTATACTTTGATTTCAATTATTGGATTTCCAATTTTTTGTGAAAAAAATTGCATGTACTCACCTTCTAGAGTAGCTTTCGTTGTCTCTTGGAAGGTATCATAGAATAACAAAGCCCAAATCATTGTACGAATTATTAGTCGCATTCTCAGAACACGGTGAGATTCACCTAAATACCTAAATGTGACCTACGTGCAGGATGATGAAGCATATGAGGCTCGTGGAAGTGGTTTTAAGACTTGATTGAAGTCTCACTACACTGGTAACGGACTAAATCCGGGATAGTCATCAGTTTTGGACCCCAGATTAATGTTTGATAAGATTTCTGCCTCGTTATCTTTATTGGCATTAATAGTTTGCACGATCAAATTTCGATCATAATCTATTGAATTAATAATTTCGACGATTCGATCAGGATTTTAACTGTTTGTGTGAGGTTTACATCATACAATGAGAGAATGTAGAATTTTACATATTTGCCGATTCTCCGTATCAAATTCAAGTGTTCAAACCAATCGCACATTGAAAGTATACATAGCGACTTTTTGCGTAGTCCAGTAATAGTTGATTTTTACTGTAATATGGCACTGCAAAACGTAAAATTCCACGAAATAACGCAGGATAGGGGATTCTACCTTGACTATACAAAACTTGAAAATTCTTATATGTATGCGTGAACACTCTCAAGATCCAGGTCTTTCATATCCCTAATTAGGTCCCTGAATTGGATAAGCTCAATATTCAGATTCTCCATCCCGAATTTTATGAGCATACAGTTCAAAGATTGATGCAGGAATCATTTCAATATGGAATTGGATCATTTTTTGTTTACAATCAAAGAAATAGGAAACGAAAAATCTATCAAATTACTTATGAAATAGGTTTCTGTCCGAAAATGGTGATTATTAATATTTTCTTCTCGCACCTTAGCAAGGAAAAATGACCAACAGTTGCCAATCTCGCTTATGATCATGAAAAGTGTGAGACGAATACGCTATGATGTACAGACAAATTAACTTTACGTGGTAATGGAATTAATAAGCTAGTTTGTTCACTAGACGTGAGCTAAATGGAGATGGGGATCACTGGGTTTTCTTCTATCCCATTCCGAGACAAGGATGATAGAGCCTCTGGCATTTCAAGTTCTCACTGAAGTATGTCCGTGATTTTATGGATTGACTAGGGGATGTATGCACCGTCAACTTGGGTAACTTTGAACAGCAGGGGTAATTTTGGGACACGATATATCTCCGCTACCTGAAAATCTGGCTCCTCTCCAGTTTTAGTTCTAGGACTACTTTTGTTCATTACAGTATGTGTGAGGAATCATTTGCACTAGTGTGGAAGCACTGATCAGCTGTATATTTATTTATGATGAATTTTTTCGAAGATATGATGTTGGGTCGAGAAAAAGTTGTTCCAAACAATCAGTATCATTCGAGAACTTCTAGGCCAAATCCAAGATAATAGAGCTAGATTTTCCCAAACCATATTTCCAATACCTTGACGATTTCATCGTTACATTAGTGTATTTTTACCCTGACTCAATTTTGTAGTGCGTGAAAACTGATGAGTTCGTATTTTTCTTGCAAAGTGGGGTAACTTTGGAACACTTGGATGGGCTACTGCTTATCCAAGATTTTTCGAGGTATGGGGTAACTGTGGAACACCTTGAAAGACCAGAGGGAATCGAGATTTTTCGTATACCGGTAGGGGTAACTTTGGAACACTTGATGATTGAGTTTCAAGAAGCGCACAATAAGGTTCAAAGGTCTTTTCCACGAGATCTATCATGACACATGGGAGCCTCAATGACACTGGAGGCGTAGTAAATCGGATTTTCGGTCTTTAGGAATCAATATAGAACCGTACAGCAAAACAGTGTTAAATAATCTCGCATTTTACTTTTACCGTTCCAAAGTTACCCCAATGAGAGTCTAACTTTGGAACACTACTTTGAGCATTCAAACCTCCGACCAGGAACGTCCAAATAGACTTTGACATCGCTTAATCGAGAGCTGGGACTGTAAACTTTCGATTGACCATAGATACATAAGTGATTTTGGTAGATTTTTTCGTCCTTGATGGTTAATATACAAGTTGACCATAGATACATTGCTTTTTCACTGTAAGACTTAGGAATTTCAATAAAAATGATCAAAAGTGTTCCAAAGTCAACCCGTTTGACGGTATACATTTTAGAATCGTACCACACCGTGACTGAGCGCATTCGAGATTTCAAGAAATAGTTAATCCAGAACCTTGACAGTAAGACACACGCTATAGGTAGTGAAAAAGTTTCAATGTGCTCATAGAACTGTTACATCTGAATACAGGTCCACCCGTGTACGAACTCCAATTGAAAAAAAAATCCATTATATTTGCTGAATCTTGATATCTTTGTCACACTGCATCGAAAATTCTAACCCTTTGTCATTGGTCCCGCCATCAGAATACTTTATACGCACGCTTACAATTTATATGTTTGTCAATATCAGTCGGATGACAACGTATCGCGTTAGGCATTCCAGTTATATGCGTAGCCAGTAGATGTCAACTAGTTACATATCTTCAATGACAAAGACGGGACAAGTCTACTGAGTGATAGTATGAGATTAAGAAGCCTAAAAGCATTCATTGCGCACTAAAGGGTGAGCCTAGCTCATTGGTCTAGAACGCGGGAAGATGAAAAACATCCAAAATCACGGATACTTGTCACACATCTTTGCGCCCATTCCTCAAAAACAACTGACGCGCCTATCTGTATATTTATGAATATATATATATATATATTGGCATATAAAGTTCCTTGGAGGGTGATATGTAGAGTCCGTGTCACCACCTCGTGCAAATTAGCCATTGTGTGTTATACTCTCAAAGTGAAAGCTCTTTCATATCTTGCACCCTTATTTTCATGGATATAGGGGTCCATGAGCAGCACCTGCAACAATCGTATCCAGAGAAACAAAAAGTGCGGAACGAGGGTACAGATGAATAGCAGAGGGGGGAAAGCATATCTGATGGATGGACGTGGAAGCTCTAAGTGATGGGGTGAAAAAACAATTTAGTATTATATAGGGTCATGTAGCGCAGCCGGTGCGTGCATGAAAGTGCAGGGGCGTCAAAAGGTGTATGAAGTGTATTGTAGTCCTATACATAGGCTTTAGGAGTGAACGAAATTAGATACATAGAGATGGACTTGCGTATCATTTTGTGTTACCGATACTCTTTCCACTTTTTTTATCCTCTTCGAGACTCAGTTTTTGAAAAAAAAAAGGGAAAAAAGGAGAATGGTCTGAGATCAACTTTTAGAAATTATTCGACGGGTGAAAAAAAGTATCGTAGAGTTAACAAAATCAATAGAATCAGCGATCATATTGAGCATGATGAATTGCCATCCGAAGATGTCGTCTCATGCTGAGACTTCTTTTCAAATGCCTTCACCGTAGTTTCTGTGGTTCAGAATCCAACTTAAGGTGAGGTCGTAGCCCGCTAAATAGACGTAAATCCGTTCGGAGGATAAGTCAATTTTGACTCTATCAAATGACCTGGGATTTTACATACATCTATAGAATGCATGTGTCAATGGCGCTACGAAGCCAAATATTTCAATTTCACTGAAAGAAAGTGTCCAGATGAGGTTTACTCGAGACGTTGTAGGTTGTCGCTCTCTAGCAGACGACGTTTGTGTACATCTCGTTTGGATACTTTTTTCTAGTGGAATTGACATATTTGGCTTCCTAACACCCTCTAGACATGCATTCTGTAGATGCACATAAAATCCCAAGTCATTTGGTTGAGTAAAAATCGACTTATCCTCCGAACGGATTCAGGGCTACATTCAATATGGCGGCGGACTCCGGCCTGGCCTTAAATTGTGGGCCCAGTGGGGATGTAAGATTCACTCTCCGAACACTTCGTTCCGATAAATAAGAAGCAGTGTCAGAGATGGATTTTCCATGTACTCGTGATTTGAATTTGACCTGGTCTCAAGAAATGAAAAGAAAAAAGAAAAAAGAGAAGACGTAACTGAGAAAGTGTTGAGTTGGCGTGTATCACAAACTACGCAAAAAATCGCATCACAGGAGCATACATATCTATTGGCAGTCAAATCGACACATCGCTCATCCATTTCCTCATTCGTGTGAACCTTGCCATCGACTCCTATCCAAATCACAATACATCCCATACAGTATATCAACCTTGCTAGCTACCTTTACGAGCACTCACCGGCACATTTATTCGATGTCACGCCACGTTGATCGACTCTCTCACACAATTGTACCTGCACCGTCGAGACGATCAGACCATGCGTCTACTCCAGAAAAAAGCAGTATAAGAATAGAAAGGAGATGAATCGAGGATGAGAGTGAGGCCAGAAGGAAGAAAAATGGAGAGCAGATATATATATATATATATATATACTTGGAACTGCAATTTTGTTAATGGCGGTGGGAGCGATCTGCTTCAGCAAGAATATTTCCCTCATACATTTGTACACCAGCAGAGCCTCCGCTCGTGATTCCTTATGCTGCCATGTTGCACCGGACGCCGACGAAGAGACGGATGGGATGGATCGAGTAGATGCGCGGCTCTCTCCAAGAGCTTCCGCGTGATTGATGAGCCGACCTGGCGATATTGTGGCTCGCTTGCTATGTATACCGGGCTTTTCGATGAGCGAGCTTGTCATTCGGTTCGCTGAAATAGTGTGGAGGTTGGTAGATATATGTGTGAAAGTGTAGTTGCACGTTGCCCGGAGATGGCGACCATGGAGTGTTTCAGAGGTGGTAGTGAGCTGACAGCTAGGTTAATGTACGTTAATCTTGAAGATGTGGGTGACGAAAATTCAACACCTACATGTTGCTGAAGTCTTGATCGATTATGAATCGAATGATTTTTTTCTATCAGAAATTTTTTCAGGAACTCGATGGAATGCTCAGAAATCAGTCTGGGGTTGACTTCATGCCTGGACATTTGGGTCACTTCACCAAAATATACCCAAGGATGCATATTTCGAACTCCGTAGAGATTGGTGTACTTAGAGCTGAGATTTCGTTGATATCTCAAATAGACCGTACCGACATACATCTATGTTCTTATCGGGGTCTCTTTCTACTCATTCTCGCCACGCAACATCGCGATCCCGAACGTCATTTCGAGTTCGCACCACGAGATGGCGACGAGTTTTGCTCTCTATCAAAGTGTTGAACTGGATAAACGAAACTGGGCTGATTACTCGGTTGAGATACGCCCGCAAGGGAGATCTTCGGATCTTGGGAGAGTAACGACTCCCCGGCCTCAGTTAACCGCAAGAGGATCCTTAGTTGATCCTGGGAGACAGATGCACTCCCGGCTTCAGTCCTCCAGCAAGGGAGATCTCAGCATCTCAAGAGCACACGACAACTCCCCCGCCCCCAGTTCCCAGCCCCCGCACCCATGTGTGTGCTTTCACCGCCTCGTCCGCCTCAGTGCGTATGAGCCCTGAGTGGCATCTTGGACCACTTTAGGGCTCCCGCTTCTTCGCAAGCTCTTCTGTATCTTTAACTTCCTTTTTCTGGGACTATAACCTCCGGGTTGGTGCCCTCCGGGGAGTGGCTTTAGTCGGTAGATGCCCGAGTTTTCTCGGGTGAATCCGACACTACCCACACGCTTGTGTCCTACTAAAAGAAAAAAAGAAAAAAAACGGTTGAGATGATGTACCAGTACCCCGCAAGAGAGGTCTTCGGATCTTGGGAGGAAGTTGACAACTCGGCCCCAGTAAACCGCAAGACAGATCCTTCGCTGACCCTGGAAGACAGATTCACTCCCCGCCCCAGCACTGGCAATGTGTGCTTTTCAGCATCCTGTTCACCTCTGTGCGTTATGAGTCCTGGGTGGGATTCAGATCGCTTTAGGACTCTCGCTACTCTGGAACCCCTCTTTCATTCCCCATATTTATTTTACATCTAGTTATCCCTTCCTTCATCTGGGGCTATAAACTTCGGGGCCGGTGCCCTCCGGAGAGAGATTTCAGTCGGTAGGTGCTAGAGTTTTCGAAGGTAAGATTCGACGCTGTCCATTCCCTTGTAAGAGTCTATGAAGATTCCTCTTTCCCAGTGACCTGCTCCAAGAATGGAGTGGAAAAGGTTTGTTATGA
This sequence comes from Eretmocerus hayati, assembly GCA_029851415.1. Taxonomy (NCBI): domain Eukaryota; kingdom Metazoa; phylum Arthropoda; class Insecta; order Hymenoptera; family Aphelinidae; genus Eretmocerus; species Eretmocerus hayati. The sequence continues at coordinate 98,029,300 of CM056744.1, forward strand.
TTCCTTCGGATGAACCCGATTACCCCAATAAAATTATGCACATTCGAAGCAGACTTTCAAAAAGAGCGCAGGCGATGAGGAATACTGTTGAAGTTTCCGTCAATGTCTCAGTGGAATGAAACGATGCACGGAAACCGCGAGTATGCTCTTGCCAGTGTTTGTAATCGCTTGCAGAAAGATGCAAAATTGCGACCTCCAGTGATTGATTCAGGTGTTATGGTGTCGTACATATGGCTGTACTTGAGCATTTCCGCAAATGTACCGTCGCCCTCATCCAATTCCAATATTGATCCGGAAGTCCCAATGGATACCTCCACCTTCAGTTTGTCGTGGTTGTCTGATTTGAATATCTCTGAATATGAGTAATATTCTTGGCCCGGGAAGACTTGAACATACATCAACTCATTCTGCTGGGACTCTTCCTTCCTTATGAAAGTGGTCAGAACTGAGAAGGAAGCAATGGCAAGGATCGATCGAGAAAATTGATACATGCTCAAATGGCAGAGATCGTTTGAGAAAATTGACGCATGCTTAAAACCCATTTTGGAAGTCAAGTTTGACTCTATTGGAGGAATTTTCTACAACAGGCAGGTGGAGAGAACAGTAAGATAATGTCTTGGAAAGCTTTAGGTTGCGAGGGGCCCCTTCGCTATGATACCAGTATAGCTTCGGTACCCGCGCAATAGGCATCTTGCATTATTTTGACCCTGCAAGAAAAAGGTTTGGCAAATTCGAGCAAATCAAGATGAGTAAGGTGCCATTGGAAAGAAATTCCGAAAAATTGTCACCATCTTGCGCAAATTGTTTGAAAGTCAGACGGTTGTGTCCCTATGGCGTCACACGGTGCAAGTCATCTTACTGTCAAACATTTTGCGCAAGATAGAGAAAATGTTTGGGATTTTCCTTTAATTGCACAATACTTGTCTCGATTTGCTCGAATTTGCCGAACCTTTTTTGAGGGATTGAAGAAATTGCAAGACACCATGCAACAGCGGCAGTCGACGACTTTGTCGGAGTGACGTCACACAGCGCAAGTCATCAGACTTTCATACAATTTGCGCGAGCTGAAAACAATTTTTGGGGTTTTTTTTCCAATTGCACCTTACCTATCTCGATTTGCTCAAATTTGCCGAACCTTTTCTCAAAAAAAAATGCAAAATGCCTATTCATCGAGCAGCCAGCGTAATTCGACCTTTTGCCACTTAAATACACCATTCGCAAGCGAAACACCTGCCAGCATTGATATCCACCCGACAAGCGCTTCGAACGAATCAGTCTGTACCGAGCAGCGGATTCGCGCGCATCTCTTGGCACCAGGACCCCTGGTCCAAGAGATGACTCTAGTCTAGCAGCTGGCAACTCCTCTCTGTCTTAGGAGCTCTAAGACAGATGAGACCATCTAGTAGACGACTCTTCAGGAGCGCTGAGAGTCGTAGTTGACCGCGACACCGTCACACCCACTTGTGGCCCGGAGGGAGCTTCTCCGTGGCAGTAGAATCAGACATCGGCGGCTTCCTGGTAGCTCCAGGAGTCGAACCCGACACACCGGTCAAACCCCGCGTTTGGCCCGGAGGGCACTCCTCCGCGGCACCAGATTAATGCATAGTAGTATTGTAACCAGTATCAACCGTTCATTGGGCTAGACCGCATTTGTAATACACACGTCAGTAATGAATATCACATTCCTTAGGTATATCTAAATCTTTCATGACCATTTGTATATAATATTTTATCTTCAATATATATTTTTATTAATGCAACGCTGTCTTTGAAGTCTTAAACCGGACCCAAACCCTAACTTTCCTGATCCTAGTAAATTTCTCAGTTACATGGCGCCCAGACAGTGACTTAGACAGCTCACTTTTCTCCTAGTAACATAGGAGTTACATGGTGCCCGAGCAGTCCAAAATTTTTTTAAGACATTTCGAAATATGCATCTAGAGTTCATGAGTCAAGTGCAGGTTTTTCATCATATACGAGCTTAATAAATAGGGCTTGACAAGTAAAATACATTGTAACGATACACGGTTCCAGTAATACGATTATGAGGAATATACCGATGTGAGAATTACTCAGACGTGAAGAGGAATATAATCAACATGATAGCTATCGGAGGAAAATCGTTATACGTATCTTTATCAATATTTTTTATTTTCTCCTTTTTAAGTGTAATATAAGGGAGAATCTGATGACAGACTATCCCTAATGGATCTCCCACCGGCAGACCATGAGCCCTTCCATTTTGCTTACCCGGTAAACCGGATGAGCATGAATCCAACGCCCGTGTGCCCTGGGGGCTAAAACCTTCTGCTCTCAGCCCTACGATGTTGGCAAGCCATCATTGCAGAACTGGGGGCAGCTACTCACCATATTTATCAATATTTAATCATATATGTATATATATGTATATAATATTCATAAATTTTACTAGCTGTGTACATCTCGCAGGTATTTATAGGTCACCACATCCGTGGATAGCTATTGGATTCCAAATCTGCTTTTGATCGTATGGAAGACATTCAATGACCATTCGCATTGTTCTTCCGAACTTGCAAGTGACTATTTGGGAAAGCGTCCAGTCCATGTCATTCGGGAGTTGGTAAAGTAGCATGGGACAACGGCCCTAATTTTGAGGTAATATTACCCTGATTGGAAATGGCACTCGCACCCAATGTCTCATTTGTGTGATGAGCACCGTCAGTAGAAGTAACACAGTTCCAAAACATTTTGAATCAGCTGAAAACCAAGAACAATTGAAGAGAATTTAACGAGTGCAGATCAATCGAAAGAAACGATTATCCGGATGATTTATTGGCCTCGTAAGAGCAGGTCAGAGTAGATGGCACTTCCTCATGGAGAAAACGAGGCTAATCCCAATAAGAACTCTCACATCGCACACAGTCTTATAAAACACGAATTTCTCCACAATTATTATTACCCTGAGAACGAGCGATATCGGGATCTTTCAGGGGAGAAAATTGTAGCTTTTGACACGTAGATATTGAATTCGTTTCTCACTAAGGGCCTCCTACACTCATACGTCGATGGCGAGCAAAACAGCGGAATAATCGCCAAGAAACGCAGTATTAGCGGTTTAACTCGAATAGAAAGCAATTTACGCGGATTTTTTTGAGGAACAAAAGTGCATTTTTCAAAACATTCGAAAGTGTAGCCAGTTTTTCCGAAAACGCGAATTTTTGGGGTTATTTGCTATTTCGGGGGCTTTTTAGCAAACTTCTGGAATTTTGACCGCGGCAATCGTAAGAGCGGGAGATTTTACGTAGGAATATGTATTAATAGAATTTTTCTAAAGTTCACTCTGAGATCTGTACCGCAGCCAGATGTAGCGAAAACCAGAAAAACGCATGGGAGCCCTCAAAAACCACCTGTACGTCGGATAGGAAGCCATTTATGCGAATTTTTTGACAGAGAAAAAGTCTACATTCGAATATGTATCGTAATAAATTCTTTCAAAATCCACTCTAAGGTCTGTACAGCCAGATATAGCGAAAACCAGAGAAACGCATAGGAGTGCTCAGAAAAACCCTTGTAGATCAGATAGGAAGCCATCTATACAAATTTTGATAAGAGAAGAAGTTGTTGCATTCTCTCATACAAAGTTGATGGTTTGGCCGTTTTCCCTGAAAGAGCTATTTTTCAGGGTTTCTGTCCGGTTCGAGGCATTATCTGGAAATATTCCGAATTTTCAACTGGGGCAATCGAGAGAGCAAAAAATTTTAGATCGAAATACGTATTTTCAAATAAATACTCATTTCGAGGGTTATGCAGAGGTGGATTTCCGCGGGATACTCGTACACAGACACAGAATTATTTGATATAAATCACGGATACGACCAGGGTAATTGTGGGACTTCCAACATGTCAGCCAACTTGTTGCGAAGGAATATGGAGGAAAATCATTCCTACAGTCTGATAAGTTTCATCATAGGTCAAAAATTGTATTGAATTTGGTGGAATAGTGCGGATCTTTCGGGTAAATTTTGCGGACAATTATAGGGTGATTTTCCTTGTACCAGTTTCGTAATGTTTATCGAAAAATCTTGTGCATGAACCAGGGTGGAAATTTCTCTCACTATACAATGAACTTGTATCCGGATGATCAGTGAATCATCGGATAGTGCAGTTTTGTTAGTGGTTATATCTAAGGTAAGTGTACCCAACATGCCCGCATGTGTGGATCTCAGAAATGGGCACTCGCTTACCTCCCGCGAATTTGTTTCACGTTTTTCACTCTAGTATATAAGAAATGAGTAATCTGAACCGACCACGGATGATTTCTGCGCGTACCCTAGTAAATATTCACTCCAGTGTAACATATGAATGGTCATAAAATGGCTGATTCGTAGCCAGTTGGTCAAGAATCGGCCATTTTATAGCTATAAATGTGTTACATTGAAATGGATTCTTACCAGGGTACCAGAAGATTTCAAGTACGATTTCAATTTCTCGGCCTTGCATACTTTAGAAATTACCGAGGAAATCCCGTTCAGTCGAACTCATGACAAATGTTTGGTTTAATAATTGTAACGTACAGGAACGAATACGATTTTTATCTTCAAGATCTTTAGAATCCGCTTCTTGAAGTTGCTAAAACCACATTTCAAGTAATTCTATGGAATTCCTAATTCCACGAGCAAAAGACATAATCGACACGTATAAAAAAGAGCTAACATCAGAGAGTACACAACATGCCCTCATACGGTTATTTCAAAAGGGTGAGCAGTATGTTTTTCTTACCATTTAGAATGTGTTCATCCGCGTTGAAATAGGTCAAAAATATTGTTTCGGGCAGATATAAGGTTGTACATGTGGTTGCACAGTGATGAGAACAAATTCATGCACTTATCGAACTATTGCTGATTGACCCTATTCTGAAGGATGAAGGCATGTTGGATACACCACACTGCGTACTTGCAACGAATTACCCTTTGCGAGAACTAAAATTGTTGATATTATGACAATGAATAATAGAGTTTAATAATTACTGAACCATTTATTAGTTTCCGACAAATTATCGTCTGGGATGAGGACTTTTTGGATACCATCCCAGATACTATGACGACACTTTCCTCCCATCCAGAACTGCAAAATAGTTATTTACGATACAAGGGACCTAAGAGCCTTATTATAATAACACGGCGTGAAGTTGGCGCCCGAGCGCTTGCGCGAGGGTGCCAAACACGCCGTGTAATAACCAAGGCTCTTGGGTCCCGTGTATCGTACACTATTTTATAGCATCGAGTGACATAAACCCGCCCTTTCTGTGGGTTATAACACACCCGAGCGCTTGCGCGAGGGTGGAGGTGGGTGGTCAGGGCGGGGTAAGCGGGGGGGTTCGGGGGGGCGGCAGCCCCCCCGACTGAAAAAAGTTAAGAATCTGGTCCTTTAGAATAGATATCACAAACCCGCGAGTAAACCCGTCGAGTGATGATAAAGACGTTGCTCGTATGGATAACACAACCCCTCATACACTAATAATAAGTCATAATGAGCATCATCGTTAATCACCATAATCATACAATGAGTGTGCAACTCTAATCTCGGTTGGAATTTTCTCTTACAGACTTAATTCGAAAAGCAATTTTCAAATTTACACTTGTAACTCATAGGCTCTTGAAAAATTAGCATCTTGTCATTTGAACTGTTCATAACGGTTGTCTTGGAATTGATAACTGTGTAGTAACATCTTTACCGCAAAGATGATAAATCCGCATCTAATCTATTCAAATAATAATCAGACGTTGATCATTAAAAATAATCAAATACAACCTCCCATCATACTGTAAGTCTCTAATCTTGTTATCCATTGTCATTTCTTTACGAGGACGTATCGAATCGAAATAACGATGAAGCATGGCCAAAGATTTTGTTGCGCGAGTCAATTTGAGAATGGCATGAACAGCAAGGTTAGCACGTACACATGTGCAAAGCTCAACCACGTGTTGATGTTCATGTTTATGTTGCTGATGATCTATAACCATGAAAAATAGTGTGTAAAATCTCAACTAATTTTCTTGCTTTCTGGAGTTATTGATGTGGGTGCACTGCTTCAGACACGGTCAATCAGAGGTATTTAATAATTTTTCTCACAATTTCGATGACTGCATACGAAATTCACGAAAAATTTACCAAAGATACCCTCATTATCTCGTAGTGAAATAAACCGATTTGTTATGTTTCGCACCCGCGTGAAGTGAGCGAACGCGTTATTTCACAGTTGAATAATAGGCCAGTTAAGTCCCGCAAATGCGTTTAATAAACGCGGGTTTAGGTCACGCAGTGCTATAAATGTCTTCTACACTTTCACAGACTCTCTTGATCCGGCATCCACTCGATTTTAGTACACTCCGCAGTGCGGATTTTTGAAAAATATTGAAATTACATGTTTTGACGTAAATTTTTCCGCTCTTTCAATTGCCGCAGTCAGAATTCCAGAATTTTGCCACAATGGCTCTCCCAAATAGCAAAAAACCAAAGAAATTCGCGTTTCTGGAAAACTGGCGAAAAACAACAACTTTGGTCCAGTAAAAAATTTGCGTAAATTACAAATTATGAAGATATAATTTTTTCGGTCTTTGTGAGTGAAAGTCAGCAGATATTGATGACGTTTTTGGCATCAATCGAGAATGGATTTTACTCCACTCTCGATCAATGCACCTTTAGAGCCTCGTATGGTTCCGAGGATGCATCTAAAGGATTTTGATGGAAAGGAATGAAAAGTAAAGATGAGAAATGAGAAACTTTATGAAAAAATTTGGATTCTACGCTGATGTTATGCGTGTTTCGCCCTTCTCTCATTGCTCGGGCTTTTCAAAGTGGTGGAAGAGCAATGAAAGTTTACCACTGACACGCGGCTCAAGTGGCCGAATGTTCGATGGTTTGAACGCCCTTATATACGAAAGTTCATCTTCGTTAAGCGCTCGCGAGAAAGGTCATTCTAACCCGCTATTTCCATTTGATTTCTCAACATTTTTACTTTGGCAGCTCTTCGGCCTTCTGCCGGAGATATATCTAATTAATTTTGACACTCGATCGATATGATCGGATATCGTATTTATCACTCGCGGGAATTTCAAATTATGAAGATATAATTTTTTCGATCTTGGCGAGTTAATGTCAGCAGATATTGCTGACGTTTTTGGCACCAATATATAAGGGCGTTCAAACCATCGAACATTCGGCCACTTGAGCCGCGTGTCAGTGGTAAACTTTCATTGCTCTTCCACCACTTTGAAAAGCCCGAGCAATGAGAGAAGGGCGAAACACGCATAACATCAGCGTAGAATCCAAATTTTTTCATAAAGTTTCTCATTTCTCATCTTTACTTTTCATTCCTTTCCATCAAAATCCTTTAGATGCATCCTCGGAACCATACGAGGCTCTAAAGGTGCATTGATCGAGAGTGGAGTAAAATCCATTCTCGATTGATGCCAAAAACGTCAGCAATATCTGCTGACTGTAACTCACAAAGACCGAAAAAATTATATCTTCATAATTTGAAATTCCCGCGAGTGATAAATACGATATTCGATCATATCGATCGAGTGTCAAAATTAATTAGATATTGCGTAAATTACTTTCCTTTCGAGTCAAGCGGCTAATACTGCATTTTTGGCAATTTTTTCGTTGATTCGCTCGCCATCGAAGTATGAGTGTATAGGAGTCCCTTAGTGAGAAACGGATTCGAATTTTACGTGTCAAAAGCTACAATTTTCATTCCTGAAACATTTCGATATCGCTCGTTTTTAGGGTAAAAATAATTGTCGAGGAATTCGTGTTTTATGAGACTGTGTGCGTCGAGAGTATCGGCCCTAAAACGCTAGAGTGTAATCCCCGAAAGCCGAATGTATTGATTGTGAAGGATCAGACTCTCTGTTAACAGCGCCTGAAACATTATCATTTTATTGAAATACACGGCTACCTTCGCGAGGAATATTTACACTCATTTGCCTGATAGATGATTCCGAATTATTGTCTCGCCTACAAATGACCGAGTCTAGACAGTCATTTGGTTGCAGGAGGTTGAATCGACGTAATAGGTGTTTGCTAAACTGCGCAGGTACCAGTGCTGGACTGAATGCTACCGCGAAGGCTTCCATCACCATGTTCTCGTAGAATTCCTATCCAGAGCAAGGAAATTTTTCGAAATGTCTCTGAAAAACTCGTTAGTGACTCCGGTGAAACTTTTGATGACCTCTCTTACCATTTCCAATGAAAAGTTATACAATTTGTAAACCTTCTACCGACCCGTTTGTAGATTACATTTATTCATTTTTCGCTAGTTCTTTCTTGAACCTTCAGAAAAAAAATATACAGGGACATTACCGTCCAAAGATCGATACCTCGTACACGTTATCCAAACATGAACATCAAGGTGCAATCGACAAGCGTGAGATGTTGAACGCTCGACGATGACAATCAACGTTCGCGTGAGACGGGCTCGTTTCTCACACCCTCGTATATACCATAGCTTGGATGTATATAGTCTCTGATGCTCCCCGCGATTACTCGTGCCTCCACGTGCATAAGACTTGAGCATACGGTTCGCTAGCTCTCGATCATTATCCGAACTACCTCCGTGCAGGTTATTTGTCATCCGCCAAGTCACGACATTTATCGGTCTGTATAATATTACCAGAGCTCGTTTACTTTGAGCACGGGGTAAGCTCAACATTATAATGATGTCTGAGCTGTTATGTCTGGGTGAGCGTTGAAAAATTTGAAGTGAGTTGAAGGATTTTTTTGAAGTGATTCAATGTTCTTGCGTCTCTTCTCGATATGTTTGATGTTGACAAACAGGGGCACGTAAGTAGTTACCCGTCGAATTTGCGAAGAACAATGTCTACTTTACATGTTATTCTGACCTGAGAATAAAATTCTACGGAAACGTACGATTCTTGCAGGGATCGAAGAAGCAAATCCTCTCGATCAATTTTGGAAGGTCATAAAATCTTCAAATAAAATTCTGCAAATATTGAGTTGTTATTTCGGCATATCTACGTTTCGAAATTGAACTCGGGAGCCTCCAACATGTTTTTTTTTCAGGACGAGCTTGCAGTTGCGAGCAGGTTTTTGATTTTCTCAAACTACTCTAACTTCTTTTGAGCCAGTTTCATCCGGTTTATTTCATTTTTTCTGTCATAAAGTTCTTATTAACCTCAAAATTGACTCTAGGATCCTCTATCTCATTCATGAATCTTAGCATGATTGTTGATGCACAACTATTGGCTTTACTTGAGCCTCCCAGATAGAGCAATCAAGTTATCCTCGAATTATTGTGGTGACTACAATATTTTCCGAGATATAAACCAAAATGTGAACACAAAAACGTACTCGTCCGTATCAATTGCTCTGCTAATTGCAACCGCATAGTTTACCACGGATAATTGTTTGCGATTCAGATTCCTCGTGAGTTGAAGAAACGAATCGATGTTGAATTTTTGCGGTGCTTTCTACTGTCAACGAAAAATACACGAAAAAATGACTCAAATTGTGCATGCACGATTTTTCCAGGAGAATTTTTAGCTTCCTGGGCATTCTTATAATCCAAGAATTGATACTTCACTATATGATGACCCCATTAGTACAGTACTATAGGTACCGTACTAATAAGGTCTAGTGCATTTTAATATGGTTTATAATTGGTCTACTTCAGTCTAGTCCGATCAAATTCGATCTAGTTTAATCTAGTTCAGTTTAATACAGTCTAGCTTAATTCTACGTGGTTTGGGCCGGTTACAATATATCATGTAGTCACGTGGGTTACGGGTGAGATCGACTGATTAATTCACTGAATGCCAATGTACCATCTTCCCGAACTTGATATAAAAATTTCTTTCAGATATCATTTTTTAGCTGAGAAAGCATTTGAGGGGCCTGTGGCTTATCGAGGACATTCAGAAGCCAAACGAGTGGTAGCAAGGAAGGCAACAACGCTAGCGAATAGCCATCAGAACATCTAAAAACATCCTCGTATTATTGGCCGATTGCGGTAATTTACTGATGCTACTCTTCTCACTGGGTTAATGTTTGGCTCATTTAAATACCTTCAGAGTAGCAAAATTTTTGTCTCAGTCCTAGGAAATATCACATAACATAGACACATGATATCCTAGCTCATACACGTAAGGTTTATTCGTTTATGTAGTTCGGAGCGTTCGGAGCGCTCCGAGCGATCCCAACCGAACGCATATTCGGCAATAGCTTGTTCCGAGCGCTCCGAACGCTCCGTCCAAGAATTGTGGCCTCGGAGAGGGGAGGCAGTCTGTTTCCAATGCTGTAGACTAGGGAGGGTAGCTGTAGACGATTTCTCCCCTCTCCGAGACTACAAATCTTGGGCGGAGCGTTCGGAGCGCTCGGAGCGAAATATTGTCCGAATGTCCGTTCGGTTCGGAGCGCTCCGAACGCTCCGAGCGCTCCGAACTACATAATCGAATAAACCTGTATAAATAATACGAATATTTTTCTCATCACCCTTCAATTCAATTGTCACATCAACTAGCCCAGTCCTAGAAGATCCAACCCAAGAAAAATCCCATTTTTTGCAACAAAATCCAGCCCAATACAAACTTCTTACATCATCTTCGCACAAGACTACCAACTCCACGCAATTACACTTGGCGTTCTAGCTGCACCTGCTCATCTTCCACCCCAAACTCTGGAACGTTCATCACAACCAACACCACCACTACCAGCCCCACTCATCAAATCGCAACATGTATATATATACCTAACCGCGCTATCTCTGAAACAGTTTCAGAGCACGCGTCTGCCTAATCCACCTTGTCGTTTCACATATACCTACACATACTTACTCACATATACATCAAGAACTGCACAAATATATACAGACAAAATAGGGTATATATATATATATATATAGTCGTGCAGCTAGCGTAGAGCTGCGACAAGCCAAAGCGAGCAACAGTTAGCAAAGGGTGGGTGTGATGGGTGCAGTGTGCGGAGAGAGCAGAGCATGTGTATATAGCACATAATACTCGCGGGGGTCTCGTTATCCGACTGAGGGAGCACGCGAGCGTACGTGACGACGCATAAATCGGCCACTCTGCAGACTCGTGAGAAGGAGGGGGAGAGGGGGGGAGAAAGCGCCAGGCGCCATACCAATCCCTATATATGCTACCATCCCGGCCTGACCCAGCTCTTATATACATATATATAGGTAAGCAAGGGGAGTCTGCATCACGGTTAGAGCTATATATTGATCTCCCCCTTCGAGTTGGCTATAACTGACATGCTGCTGCTGCTGCTGTTCACTGATCCTCATTTGAATTTTGCTCGCAACGGCGGCACAGGAGATTTTGAGCATGTCCGGGTGATATTGAGGATAGGAGAAGGGTGTCGCGGTCGTTTTCCAAGTCCGAGCTTATTTGAGAGACGGAAGGTTTTGTGCGTTGACATTGATGGGGGTTGAGTATAGGGATAGGTCGTGGATATTTTAAAATTGATCATATGTTTGGAGGAAAGTGGCAAAGAAATATTTCAGGGACGTGAGTTTTTTTTTTAATGAATATTGCTCTTTGGAAGACATTCATTCTTGCGTTTCTATAGATTTTTCTTTTTATCTTAGATCGTGAGTTCACAAATCCTCATTGGCGCAAATCGGGTTCTATCGTTTGACTATTTTAGAAGTGGTCTGAATTTTCAATTTAATTTTTGATGGGCAATAATAGAACTATGCCTAATTTTTACCTTAATACTAAAATACATTTGCTATCTTACAAGAATTATCCGAAAATTTTTGGATGGGCATCGAACCATATTCCACTCGGATTCCCTCTCAATGTGTGGGAAAAATTCTCATCCCGCAGTTGAGAATACCAGAGAATATATCGAGGAATATATAGTTTACTATTAGCATCTTTGAGGCATATGCCCATTCTGTCTGCTAGAATAGTTCATTTCTGATTGCAATGAGCTAATATGAGCGTTCGTAATGACCGCACAAACACACTTCAATAACGATATTTATTCTGAAAAGTCTAAGCCCGCGTCAAGGCTAGTTTATAAACGCATTCCATGTAATCACTAGTTTTTGTGCTGCTTTTCATTTACACATACTGAATACAATAAGATATTCGAGTGTCAGGGGTTCAGATGATTAAAATCTTAAGATTACGTCTCAAAATTAGCCAAACTATCCAAAGACTACGCGATATTACACTTAAACCTCGTAGCGGTCGACTAGTTTTTTGTCTTAGATTATCCGGAAACGTCCAAGGGGTGTATCGTTGCCCACAATATCTTGAGTTCTGGCTTTCCTTCCGCTTTTTAAGACCCAAGCTAATTAGACTTTTTTGCAATTTCGTGTTCAAAGTTGTGCGTAAATCCAACTTCTCTTCATTGTCAGCAGTGCGTGAAATAATGCGGAAAAGACTTCTCGCACAGTTTCACATTTACGCACCGATGAACTGTGCGTGAAATTCATTTCTCACACAGATTGCAATGCGTAAATGTAAATTCTCGCACAAATCACTTGGCATATCTGTGAGATGTTTGACGATCTCGAGAGTCTTTTCCGATCCATGAAACTGAACGATCCAAAACGTTCCAAGTTAGTTAGTCCAAGTTTTAATCAGTTCTCGCCACCATCTAATCACATTCTTTTGATAAGAATGTCCGTGATAGAGATGACTGATGAGTTTATATTCCATTCTGATGTTCGAAGAGATGTTCAGTTTTGATCAACTTAGAGAAAACTCTGAATGTATGCTCTAATGATGGTGTATATTCAACCAACGAAAACAGATATTTAGTTTAATGCTCAGAACTCTAATCTTGTCTTCAGTTATTTGAATTTTGTAGGTAGGTCATTGAAATCATAAAAATTCTGACTAATCTAATTCAAAGACTTGTCATTTAATAACTCACCAAAGAATATCAATTATTGTGAATGATTCTTTTGGAAGGATCCAATTATTCATCTGTACACCCTTCAATTTTTGATTATTCAAAAATCAACTATGGTTGGAATTGTGCAGTGTCTACGGAATACTTATGAAAGGAAGACTTTTTTAGACCATTTTCAGAATTTTTTTTTCAGTCGGGGGCTCCGCCCCGGACCCCGTCCCCCTTGCCCCGATCACAGCTTTCGTAGACGCAGTGATACAACTTTGCGCACTAATTGCAAAAAATAATATACGCAACACGTGCGAGAAGTTTCCGCACTCGTTGCCGACTCGTGCGAGAAGTAAAATTCACGCACAGTTTTGAACTTCACGCACACCCAGAATTACACATTCACGCACGCTCGCGAAGCGTAAATGTGCTCTTCTGGGTGTGCGTAAAATTAAAAAACTGTGCGTGAATTTTACTTCTCACACTCGATCGGCAACTTGTGCGGAAATCGCCCTTCTCGCACTTGTTGCGTAATGTATTATAATATTCTACTACAAGGCTCTCTTGCTACCGATCTTTTGGCTCATTAATATTTTTGATAAGTCAGAGGCTCCTGAAATTTTTCTGCAGCTCAAAAATGATAATTGTGGAATGATGGATGATGATCGATTGATGATATGGAAAGAGGCTTTTTATGAAGTTGGGGTGACGGTATATTATCAATCAAGTGAATCGATCAGTCAGTACCACTTATAAGCCACATGGACACGTAATATAATTCAGTCAGACCAGACCAAACTAGACCGCACTTAACCTAACTAGACCGAACTAGACCAAATTAAACAAATCTAGGCTTAATTAGGCCGAACAAGACCAAATTAGACCAAACTAGACCAAGCTAGGCCGGACTACTTAGACAGAATCAGACCAAGTTTTCGGGCCGAACAAGACCGAACTAGACCTAGCTAGAACTAATTACACCGAACTAGACTGAGTTAGGCCAAACAAGACCGAATTAGACCGAATTAGATCAAACTAAAACATACTTGTACAGTACTATGTAGTACGGCACTAGTGCGGTCCTATAGCGGTACTAGTGTGGTCTTAGCAACTATAGGGACCGCAGTCCTCGGACCATACTAGTGCCGAACTAGACCGTAGCAGACCGCACTTGAACCATACTGTCACGGCAATTCGAATACGGCATCAGTGCGGTTTCTGGTATGGTTTCTCGAATGATACTCGTACGTTGATCTTGATACGGTATTACTGTGGTGCTACTACAGTACTAGTGTGGTATTATATCTCTATGAGTGTGGTCCGGTATCGATGTTAGTGTGGTCCTAGCGGTTTTACCAGGAGAGGTCATCACATCCGGATCACGGATTTGGATGAAACTTTGGGAACTGTCATCTTTTAGTGTCGAAAGATGAAACCCAAAATTATAGACCCTAACGCCCAAACGTTTCCGAGGTACAGTCAAGGACCTTAGCATTATAGTATATCTATATATATCATTCATTTAACATGGGCCTATATAGGTAATGCTAATGTTCTTGGCTGTAGCTCGGAAACGCTTGAGCGTTAGGGTCTATAATTTTGCGTTTCATCTTTTGACACTAAAAGATGACTGTTCCCAAAGTTTCAGCCAAATCCGTGATCCGGTAGGTTATGGCCTGTCCTGGTTAGTGCGGTCCTAAGAGGTCCCAATGTGGTCCTAGTGGTACTAGTGTAGTTCTAGAACCGTACTTGTACCAAACTATACTGTATCTGACCTCACCAAATCAAACTAGACCGTATTTAACCGAACTGGACCAAACCAGATCAGATCCCTCATCTATCCATGTACCACCCTACCAACTATCTCACCAACCCATTCACTTATGCATGACCCATACGGACGCCTATTATACTTCGACCGTCCTCCGTGGGTAACCCAATACGCGGGATTCGGACGGACAAATTTTGGCCGGGCGTTTGATTATTATTAATATTGTGAGAAGAGTAACCTTGATTCAGACCGAATACTCTCTTTCGATAACTTATTCTGAATCGATTGAAACTGAAATCATTAAAACCTCTTCTGTTATATTTTTTGAAAAAAAAAAGTGTTAATCAGATCACCAATCTCTAGCTGACCTGTGAATCCAAGAGAACTGTAAGAAAACTTCCTCTACAGAGGAGCTCAGTCAAACAATTGTTATGTAAAGAAGGATAAAGCTACATAAATAGCTTAGCATTAGCCGATATCCATAACTAATGAACAAAATAGATAGAGCAAGTATATAAGTATCACGAGCAACTGACGAATAGAACAGTGTGCCAACTTGACCATAAGCTACAAGATAATACAACAAAAGTCCGTCGCTGAATAATTCAAATACAAAACTCGCAACACACACCATTCATCCCTATATTTCTGCACTCTCTACGCATCGCCGCCGCAGATAAAAAAAAAAAGAATCGAGTGTGCTACTCTACACGCGTACATCGTAACGAGAATCCATATAGGTATGTACTTTACAACCTTACACCTCTCACACTTATAAAACGAATGAAAACTTTATACCTGCAGACGGCAATCGATACCCCGCCCTCAGTAAAGAAAAAACCTCTCGCAGCACGAATATCCCCTCTTCTCGCTTTAGCCAATTCTTCAACGCTCGCTACATATATCCCCTCTTCTCGCTTTAGCCAATTCTTCAACGCTCGCTACATAAACACAACACACACCAATATTGTTGGCAATCAGTCAGCCTATATACACACCTATACTAATAAACTTAACCCATACAATCATGATAAAATTATATTCACATATCCCTCGTTTTCTAGAGGTTGAGAGGTTAGGTACACCGGATGAAAATATATAGAAAAATGGAACGACAACGACGACGACGCCAACGACGACTTCGGCCGGAGCAAATTAGCGCGCGGTGTGCGATCAATTAACACCGAGCGACCAGCCGACACAGACTGAAGAGAGACAGAGATAGAGAGAAAGCTTTGATGCCAAGCGAAAAGCTCTACCAGAGGAATATATATATATATATAGGTTGGTGAGAATGGTGAATGCGGCAGTGCGGCGTTAATTAACGCGGGAGCTTGCGGGACGAATGAACGAGCTAGCGAGCGAACGAACGAACGAACGCGCGAGCTTAATCTGCCGAGCGTGCGACGCGCGAGTTTCGTGCTATATGCCCCAGAGCTTATCTATACGCTAGTACGGTGGCAGGTTTTGTGGGCGCTATATGTGTATACAATGCATGATGCATGTGATGCGTGCGATATAATGTTATAGTAGATAAATAGATTACAGTGTATGCGAGAGAAAGTTTATCATGAACGCTAGGAATGAACGCATTTTTAGTAGAAAAATTTGAGATTTCCATATGAATTCGTCGCTATGATAGTTAGCTTCATACCGATATCTTTTTGTAATGTGGATGTTGTAGATGTTCGGTGGTTAGGTTATATGGAAATTAATGGCGAGATAATGCATTATGATTTTGGAATGTATTGTGATATTGAAAAAATTTGGAAGTAAAGATTTCAACGCGCAATGCGTGAGCTCGATTGTGTATTTTCCTGATTGTACTGCCACTGGTTTCCGCGCGCGGATCGGATATTCACGTATTTTTACGCATTATATGAGTTGTTCAGAGTCATAGTGGACTAACAAGGGGGACCCACGAAGTGCGGGTCGCCAAAGCTCACCAGACTTTTTTCACAGTCTCGTACCACCCAAAACATGAAGAATCCAGAGTAACTCCGTCAAATGGGCCTTCTGTCCAGAGCTACAAGCAAAAATGTTAGCGTTGCCAGTATATCTATATACATCACTTTTTAACATGAGCCCATATGGGCAATGATAATGTCATAGGCTGTAACTTCGGACAGAGAGCTCATTTGACGGAAGTACTCTGGATTCTTCATATTCTAGGTAATACAAAACAGTAAAAAAATTTTGGGGAAGATTTGATGACCCGGACCTTTTGGAATCTATGTTAGTCTAGTTTTGAATCGTGCGAAAAATCCGCTTGAAAATTTCCCGCATCCTGATGGACTTGAATTTATCCTTTGCAGATAATCTTTCTCATGTATTCTATCACATTCGTCGACTTGTAGAATGATTCCCGAATGGCTTATATTCATGTTTAAATTGTGGGAGACTACAGAATAAATGAGTGTGAAAAGTGAACTTACAAGGAGAGCATCAGATCTGCGGAACACGGATCTCGATGAAACTCTGGGGATCATCTTGTTTTGGTAAAAAATGAAGGTATCTTCAAGGGTTTGATCCCATGGGCCTCCTATCTCGAGATACAGCTATGGAGCTTAGCATTGTTAGTATATCTATATGAACAACTCTTCAACATGAGCCTTTATTGGCAATGCTAATCTCCATAGCTGTATCTCGGGATAGGAGGCCCATTGGACTTAACCCTTGGAGATACCTTCATTTTTCATCAAAACAAGATGATTCCTAGAGTTTCATGAGGATCCATGTTCCGCAGACCTGATGTTCTCCTTGTTAGCCTACTATGACTCCGAACAATTCATATCATGATTCCATGATCCGGGGCCGAGGCGCTAAGAATCGCGGAATCGTGAATCAACGCGTGAACTCGCGGAAAATTTTAGTCGCCAAACGCCTGACCCTGTAGTCTAGACCAAACTTTTAAAATTGACTCGCTGGGTGGGTCTTTTCTATCACGTTGATAGTGTGCCCACCGGGATGGAATGAACTTTGAATTAATCAACAATTTTTACTATTCACAGCTTTTTAATCGATTATCATGGTAACCTCATCCGATAATTGCGATGCAGATTCATCGATCGCAGCATCTGTGCGTTTTAGCAACTCTTCAACTATTTCTGCGCGTAATGTAAGATATCAGTGTCTATAGAAGTTTCCAACACTCGCAGAAATTTCTTACCTTGAAAAAAATCGTCTAACTTTAATTAGGACCCCTCCGTACTTCAAAGTGTTAAGATTCTAAATCGAACTTCAGATTTTCAAACTGTGAGTAGAAGAAACACTTTTCTGAAATCTGTTTAATATTATAATTTCAACACGAAATAAACGTGATATATGCAATTCCAATCTGCACAGCTGTCCAAGTTTTAATGAAAAAAAAAATCAAGCATAGTTGTCGAAAGTCATACCCAACTCGCTAACGATTATCTATCAAGCTCGTCTCTCACACACACATACACACATATATCTATTTGTGCAGTCCACATCAACGTGATCCCACATGAACGAGTTGAGTGCCACCGTTCGAATGCCAATATTCGCAAACGCGAAACTGGGGACAAAAAAAAAAAGGTCGAACGTATATACGTGCAATGCACGTTTGAGAGCAGAACCAGAGCCCCAATCGAGCAGCGCACATTTTTGTGCAGGCACGCCACGCTCGTTGAAGCTTCGCTGCTCGACTCGATATCGCAGACACGCTCTGGTGTACACCCGCGCGCGCGCTCAGTCGTCGCTTGAGAGCATGTCTATTGCACGGATGTATCGTGCGACAAGTACAATCGGTGCCAAGATTATTTTTTTCGATACATTTCTACACTAGCCATGAAAATATTTTACTCATATGCAATGATTACTCGGTTAATATTTTTTCGATACATTGAAACTCTGGCAGTTATTAATTTTTGAAAAATTTTCTCAATGCACTATAACACTAATCCTACGAGCACTCTTTTTCGAAGTGACCCAACGCTCATCAGAACTTTTTACCCTCTTACTTTTGATTTAAAAAATTCCTGTCATTTTGATTCTTAAACGGGTAATTTCCGATAAATTTCTCATAAATTACGAATGTTCTGTAAGCACATCGTATGGATATCACAATTATAAAAAAATCTCTCATATCCTTAGCCCATATATCAAGAAATATTAGAAAAAAAATATATTCCACCCACCCGATAGGAAAAATTTTTGTTCTGACTGTACGATGTCGATTCGACGAGCGAGCTCGTTTTATACACGCGAGAAATGCGCTGCAGATACAGCACAAGTATAGCAGGCGGTCGGCGGTCAGTTGGGGGCCTCGCCTCGCACGCGCGCGTGCAAGCATTATATATCCGCGGGGGGGCGTTTTGCGATGCTCGTGTCGTTGCACACCCACGCTGTGCTGCGCATATACGTATATATTGGAGCAAAGCAAGAGAGCCGTATGCGAGGAATACTGCGATGATTAATGTGCGCGGGATCTCTCAAGAGAGAGAGAGAGAGAGAGAGAGAGAGAGAGAGAGAGAGAACACCCAAAGTGAGCGCGCCGAGTTGGATGGATGGCTGGGTGCTCAACTAACACCCGAGAACCTCGTCCCGTACTTACTTCGCAACCAGGAGACATGGGATAGAGTCACCGGATACATCAAGCTGGTGATGACCCGTAAGGAGGAGAAAGAGAGGGAAGTGAGGCGCCTCGAAGCAGGCGAATCACAGTGAGTCTGCCGACTCAATCAGAAGAGGTCCAAATTATTCCAGGAGGAATATGATGAACTGAAGAGGGAAGAAAGAAGAAAGAAGAGAGAAGGAAGAAGAGAGAAGATCGAAGAAAGAAGAGTAGGAAAAGATCGAAGAAGGAGCAACAACACCTGCAAGTCGTGAGAGAAGAGAGTCGCTTGATCCCGAGCGCGATACGCCTCCCACCCTGAAGTAATGCTAACGCGGTTCCGGGGTGGGTTGGTTAGATAGTGGTTAGCTGCCCCCAGTTCTGCAGTGATGGCTTGCCAACACTGTGGGGTTGAGAGCAGAAGGTTTTAGCCCACAGGGCACACGGGCGCTGGATTCATGCTCATCCGGTTCACCGGGTGGGCAAAATGAAAGCGCTCATGGTCTGCCGGTGGGACATCCAATAGGGATGTCCTGTCATCAGATTTTTCCTTATATTCCACTTAAAAAAAAAAAAAAAAAAAAAAGAGAGAGAGAGAGAGAGAGAGAGAGAGAGAGAGAGAGAGAGAGAGAGAGAGAGAGAGAGAGAGAGAGAGAGAGAGAGAGAGAGAGAGAGAGAGAGAGAGAGAGAGAGACTAAGCGAGGGAGGCCGAAACGTAAATAGCGTGCACGCTTGCAGGTGCGCTGTTAGGCTTACCCTCTTATTGCAGTTTAGACTTTGGAAACAGGAGGCTGGGGCAAAATCAAACTAGTTTTTGCTGGAGTTTTTGAATGTAGTTGGGCCTAGATATGCTACGAGATCATCAAGTACAGATGGAGAATTATGAATGAAAAAATTTGAGACCGTTAGGCCTTAGCTTGATAGTTAGGATCACATTTGATCAGATTAAAGTACCTAAACAAGATTACAGATTATCATTCAGATTGGCTGGATCAAATTTTGACTCAGAACTACTCTGCCGCGCTGCGTGACATTTTCTCGCAACGTGAAATGCGAGCGTAAACGATAGTATCAATTTGAATACATTCTCTTGTCAGCTAATGAGTGGGAATAGTGTCTTTGTGACGCGACAACATTGGTATACCAAGAAGTCTCATAGTCTAGTGGTACTAGAGCTAGTGATCGTGGCTGAGTACTCGATCGAAGACTTGTACCTAGGACAATATATCAAGACTTGGGATTGAGTAATCCAATTCGAGGTCTTAATGCGTTCATGTACTCGAGAGATACTGCTATAACGATATACATATATCGTACGATACTGCCAGTGCTAATAATTGATCACGAGTCTTGGTTGAACTAACCAACAGGGACTACCAGCTCGAATTCTCGATTACAAGTCTTGGCTCAAGTACTCGATCACGAACCAGACCAGGAGTGTTCGATCACGAGTCTTGATTTGAGTACTCAATCACCAGTCTTGGTTCGAGTCATCAATTACGGATCATGATTTGAGAACTCAGCAGTGACCATCGACTTGAATCCTCGATTCTAACAACCTCATCAGTAGAAGAATTATATTGTTTTAACGAGTGATAAAAATGTATCCGAACGACAAAAAGTGAGTCTCACTTGCAGTAAAGATATAGATTCACTGTGTACATCTCTCTGATCATAAGGACTTCGCACCATGAAACTTGACTTTCACCTATACCTACGAGTGATGTATTATTGAGTGATCTCCGAGAGTTTAGTATGAGGCCCCAAATGAGCAAAAATTTTACCGTGTTCAGAAAAATACCGAAGGATAGCAGCAGTATAGAATCATACGATAGTTGATGCTGCTTGCGATACCGTCGGTGTTATATAAGTTAGATATCTAGAGTGTGAAGTTTTGCTACGCTTTTAGAAACTCGTGCAAGCTCACGGAGCAAAGAGCGTCATCTTTATCCGTCATTGGGACTTTGAGTGCACGCCAATACAGTCAGACTTTCCACATCGTTCGCAGGGCTCTCGAACATCGCATTTGTGATTCTTTTGCGGAATTGATGTTATTATTTCAGTATGATCTCGCGGAATTGTTTCTGTACTGGGTTAAGCAAGATACGTAAATTCAGAGAATTTAGACTCCGGAAAGAGGTCTAAAATTTTTTCAACAGCTAGAGCCATTCCACAAAACAATCTTACCACTTACAGGCAGATTCATAACTACCACATATTGTACGTGCTTTTGATAATATGCCGCAAACGGTGAGGCGGGAGAGTTTGAGTAAAACTAGACACCCCGCAAAGCTTCTGATGCGTTACTCAATCAAGAATATTGAGACTCAGACCTCTTCTACTGATTCTGATTTTGCTACTACTAACTATTCCCCTAATCGAGCACGTAAGCAACATGTCACATGACAATAGCCTTGCCCTCGTGCAAATTACGAATTCTTCGTGAAACGTACAAGTGCGTGATGTAGATGATGGAAAAGGGCACGATTCGACCCTAGGTTTTTGATGAGGGGAATAGTTTAGTCCCCCTTTAGCGATTCGCACCCTTCGATGTCATCACCACTGCTGCTGCTGATGTAATATTGTTGCTTTGAGATGACCGGGTGCTGTTTTGAAGCAATTGTGTTTTTGATGCGGGGGAAACGTTGTGTAGGTTGGGAGGTATGCATTGCTTGTGGTTGGATTTGTGCTTGGTATGTACAAGCGTCGTACTCGGGAACGGCTGATTGATTCTATGCGAGATTGGCTTGTGGAAAAATAGGGGACTTAGGATGCTTCCACTAAGGAACACAGTTTATATTTTTCTTCACAAATTAACGTCATTTAGAAAAAATGATCACTCCCTATACATCATAATCGAGAATACAGAATTTCTGGAAGAATTGAAAAGTTCTAAGGTAGATCTGTATACAGATCTACTCTAGAGCTCTTCAATTTTGTCGTCGATAATAATCATCAAAATTGTCCATGGTGTGAAGAGATTTTAAATCAACCATTTTATCGAAAAAATCACTTAGAAACTCTTTTTAGGGTTCTCAAATCTTGCGAAATCTCGCATTCTTCACAAATGAAATGAGATTCAGTCTCAAAAAAGGGTCTCATCCCGTACCTTATCACTGTTGACTTGCCAATATAAGATCCGAAGAAAATGAATAATATCGATCCTCGATTGGCCAACTGTATTATTTTTGGAGAGGTGAAAAACCATAATTTTTCTTATAAAATTTCAGGCATTCAAATCCCAACAATAACTCAGGAATGTCCAAGGAGCTGCTTGTATGAGATTTCAAACAACTGTGGCATCTCTAATTTGCCATTTATTCATTTCCTCATAGATCTAACACGATTTGGTCTCTTAGCTTGTAAAAGTTATACAGTACCCACCAAAATGAATGGAACACGGATACCCTCACTAAATAAGCAATTACTCTGACGCTTTTGGATCTGCGGCGATTTTCAAAAAAAAAACATTCAAAAAATGAAACTGAAGCTATTTATTCATGTCTTCCAAAAATTTTTTCAACCCAAAACTCATGGTCTCGATTGGCTTCGAAGAGGGAAAAAATTTCCATTCCAACCAATCATCGATCATTTGTCAGGAAATTACGATAGTGCAAAAATTCCCTTAAAATCTTGTAGCTACTTTCAAGACCTTCAAATTCGCTTGTTTATACACTGCTTTACGGGTTTTCAAACCAGAGTTACGAACGATCAGGTGAGAGCAAATTTGTACGTGTTGAGGGTAGCGGAAATATGAAAAAGTGCGTAATCTACGATTTTTGACGTGAAAACTTCTAAATTCCAGAAAATCCAAGTGAGTTTTGTTATGGAATACGCTCGAAAGGTCCACGAACAGCTCAAAGAAGAAAAACCTGACACTCTCATACCACGAGTACCCTCCACCCGCACCAATTTCTATTTACCTGATCGCTCGTAATTCAAAGGTAAAAAACCGTAAAATAATGTATAAAAGAACGAATTTGAAGTCCTTGAAAAAAACTACAAGATCCTGTGGAAAATTTTTGCTCTATCGTGATTTCCCGATAAATGAACGGTGATTAATTGTAATGTAAAATTTTTTCACTTATCGGAGCCAATCAAAACCATGAGTTTTGGGTTAAAAGAATTTTTGGAAGACGTTAATTGATAGCTTTCATTCTCATCTTTCAAATGCTTTTTGAAAAATACGCTGTAGACCCAAGGGCATTGAAGTCATTGCTGTTTCTTCGAGTACCGTATGTATTTTAGCATTCTAGTATATTTTCTGGACGAACGTCAAAATTGATTTAAGTACATGTACATACCACTGTGCGACATATTAAAATATTTAAAAATTAAACACTAAAAATCCCAAATTGGTAAAACCAGATATACTAAATTTAAATCTAAGGTATAGAATAGCGATCTGTACTCACTACACCTATAGATCAGCTGCCAATGCCAAACAGTAGCGTGACAATATATAGTATAAGGATGCAGTGCAAGTGGGATACGGGTTAGGTATACGAGAAATCTCGCACGCGCGTGGGTGGCGGTAACGCGATAAACGGATTAGCACGGTGTGCACCAAAAGCGATCCAACATTCAACCCAGCACAGACCGTGAGAGTGAGATAGATAGACAAAGTGGAAGCCCAAACTCAGGTCAGAAGATAAAGTGAGAGGTCCGAACGATGTCACACGCGCTCGCTCATTCCATGACGATAGTAAGCGAGGCCCCAGGCTGCCGCTGCTGCTGCTGCGCATAGCCTGCTGTTTCTACTGAAGCTTTAAAGCTCACTCCCTCTGTCACCGATGGCCTGATGGTTCACTATGCATTACAGTTGATTCGACGGATATATAGGTATAGTTTCATATAAATACATATAGCTACGGATAGAGGAGCTTGAGCTTTTGTGCGATATTATTCTTAGGTAGTGGGTTTGCTGATGGGAATATTACGATACGAGATTCGGTCCAGCTTCTGAAATTTGCGAATCTTATAAAAAAATGATCCATCAGTCTTCGAACTTACGCCGTGCGTTGGGGCTAGGTCCATGGATTTAGTGTGTATGTGAGCAAATATATTATTGATATTTGTCTAACTGCTTGCTCGATTGGTGAGAATATTGATTGATTTATTCATTCTTACCTTATTTGCGCATTCGCAGAAACCTAAAGTTGGCAGAGGTAATAAGATCATGTATTCCAATAAATTTAAGAAATCTGGTCAATTTACTTCCATAACAATTATGATGTATTAGTAACAATATATAGTTATCTTAGTTTTTTTGTCAGTTTAAGAGACGACACATTATAATCCATAACCTCAAAATATTTTACCAGAATTCAATAAATGTTGGTTATGGTAACCACCTATTGATTTTCGAGAAAAAAATTTGATTTTAATCCTACAGTGTGACGGGTCAAAGCGTGGAAATATATTCAAATCAAAAGAGAATCTTATGAAATCTAGAACAGAAATAAAAACATATTGGTTTCCAAACATCGAGCCTCGAGCCAATCGTGCGCCAATTCTGAATTCAAACAGCCCCATCTAATAATTTGCTATTAAATATATTTTTTGGGCACCAATAAAAGCCAAGTTCGTACCTATCAGCTTCAACTCGTCAAACTTAAGCTGAAACACGATCTCTTCGTCTCTTGAGTATGCCGTTCATACCAAAAAATACTACATACACTCAGTACACGGGGTGCAAAAAATAAATCTCCAGAGGCAATATGAAAATGTTGATATTCTCACATGTTGTTTCGCACACTACAGTTCACCACGCAATATGACATCAAATCTTCAACATTTTATCGTGTCAGCTTCATCTTTATTTATCGCACCGAGAGGCAAGACATGTGTTCATTATACATCAGTTACGTCGTACTGCAACTCGATTTTAATGCATTCATATGTGCGTATAAAAGTTAATATGCAATGTATTTGCATCGACCTGTGCACATAACGCATCAGGATTCTGTCGATCGACAGATAATGCACCGCTTCATTTTTTTTCCTGAACATTTATAGTAATAAATGAAATTTTGGATGAATAATCGAGTTCAATTGAAAGGGTAGAATACAATTCTAGTCGAAGTTGAACAATTTTGATCAAATCTGCAAATTATATTCTTATATTGATATTCTGAGATGGATGTTGAGTTTATTTGAACAACAATGATTCATAAGATAATGCGGTCGAACAATCGCAGAGATCAGCTGAGCATTCAATCTCCTCAGCAAGAGATTCTGGAATCTTATCCCCAAGGTTACACCAGTATTTGCATAAGTCAGGTCCACAAGAATCAACTGTAAAGATTAGAAGAATCGCGAATTAGTAATTGATCTTGTGAAAAAATCAGCCTTTTTATCACAAGTAAGATTAGATTTTCCATGATGGAACCAAGAATTAAATATCAATTGAAGATCAAGATAATGATCAGAGCAAAAACATGAATCAGCCGTGCATTACTGAATGTTCTAAATAATATTGATACTGCAAGTCTGGATACAAAAAAGTATAGTAGTGTGTAAGAATTTTTTTCATCTTTCTTTGGCAAAGTTTCAAACTTACATATTTCCGCACAGTGTATGCCACCGCAAAGTGCCAAAATAAGACACAAAGTGAGAAATATTTGTTTCATTTTTTTTCAGGTACGTAGCTTGTCTCTCGTCTGAACCTGAGATTTGACTGTTAGCACTCACGATAAGTGTACCTTCGTTTGCAAGTAATAATTTTTCAAGATAGGTATTCAAAAATGTGGACACAAGTGTCAGCACAGATGATGTCGGACTTATTCAAAAGCGACGCCACACTTGTAATAATTTCTCAACAATGTAACGATTTGTTAATAAGACAGGCGTATGGCATTTACCGCAATACAATAGATTTTAGATCTCCGAAAAATAATTGAGTCAAATGGCGTGGAGTCAAAAATACGCTGATACCTCAGGAACAAAGACGAGAAATATTCCTAAAGAATGAATGTATGGTATTATCCTGAAGACCAATCATTCCCATCTCAATATTTCAAAATATATCAACATGCTAGGCAGAAACTATGTATAAAAATGATACTGACTCGCGACAAAAGCTGAATTTTGAAGCTGGTCTGGATAATTTTCCTCAAATTTTTGAGCAGAAACAATCATGATCAATTCGAAATGAAAACAATTGCATAGGGCACAGACAAAATTGACATTCGAAAACTTGTACACCTCATAACCATTGTATTGAAGAAAACTGCTTCAGTGCTTTGTCGCAATTTATTCAATTAAAAGCGATATTGATGCTAAGACTTGAGTGATTATGAATAATAAATTGCATTCATATGAGAGCGTACTGATGTGTCTCAATGAGCACGGAAGTTATGTTAAAAAATCTCTAAAATCTTAAACATTTAGTACAAGTTGTTGATTTTGCGGGGATTTTTATGAATGCTGAAAGAATGGTTGAAAAGAATGGTTGAAAAAATAGTTGTGAATCGGTGCCGCATTATCTCCAGTGAATTGGCATGGAAAAATAATAGATCCTTTGATATTTGGTTTTATTTTCGAAGTTATAAACAAGATGTAATCTGAATGTAAAAGATTTTCATGGGAATCATTTGATATGGTTCCTCTTGACGATGCATTTTACCATTCTTCCTCAGCGTCTGAACCTGGTGACTTCTAGTTCCATGATTCAAAAGTTTTAACGTCGCATTCACAGGGCTTGCCTAAACATTTTGTGGTATCGACTGCTACCCACTTTTCTTCGTCGGTGAAAGAGCACTTGTATTTACACAGTTCTTCCATACAGTAAAGGACTATGAAAATCAAGGGAAAAATCTATAAGTACACTCATTTTCATTCGATTCAGTGACTTTTAAAATTCTACACATGAATTCAAATTTTGTCTTCAATCTCAAAACTGTTCCCTTTCCTTATTCCACTATTCAACAATTCAACCCTGAATCACATTTCCCTCAGAGTCTTTCAGAACGTTAAGACTATTTTTCATCAAGAAAAGCTGCTCCAGCCTGAATTTTCATTCAACAATAGATGAAAAGCTCTGGATCAAAGCTTATAAGAAATGGATCTTAACTACTCGTGAGTTGATAAATCATACGTGGAATTCAACATGATATTCAGTCTCTATTTCTCATTTTGATAGATCGTACACCACTACATCAAATCAGGTGATAGTTGATGAACGCTATTGACAAAATTAAATCAGGGACTGTCATATAGATAATGATCTTGTTTTTCCAAAGGTCAGAATGGGCCCCTACAGCTCTCGTCAGAAACTGTCGAATTGACTTCAGATAAATTCCTCATTTGAAAAATGGAGATGAAAATTCCGAAATGTATGGTAGCCTGGCCATTTCCAGAATCCAAAATTCATTGAATAGTGAGGATTCATTCAATACCAGTCAATGAAACCTTTACGTTCAGATGAAGCAACTCAACCTCTCAATCAAAATCGTTTACCCCAAACTATGATAGATAGATCAATTATTTTACGAAAGCACCAAGCCATCGTGAATATAATTTTAATTCTCTTTCAGACATAAAATAACGAAGTCTAGAAAAAAAAACTCACCTTCTTTGGAATAAGCTACGCAAAAGAGCGCCAAAGCAAAAGATAATATGATAGGTAGTTGTTTCATCTTTCCAGAACCGTAGTTGGATTACCAATGGACTCACGAGATGTCTCAGTTCTAATAAATACAGTGTTTTCAAAGGAGTTTATGTTGTTCTCTCGTTCCACAAGCGTATGAGAGTGGGGATGCAATTGGTTTCATTGTGTTTTCGATTGACTTATAGTCCGGGGTCTAGGTAGGCTCCCGTATGCACTTTGACGTGCGACCATAAAACAAACGTATTTTAACGTATTTTTTGCGTAGAATCCGAATCCGTCATTATTTTTCACATAAGTGGTGCAGAAGACCTCCAAAAATGCATTTTTCTAACCTAAAACCCGGTGTTCTCGTGTGCTTGTTAATAGCAATCGTGTTTCATGTTTTAAAACCTCTGCATGAGTTGAGATATGTCGTGTGAGGTATCCGAGCATCAATTTTGAGTCCCTGAGAAGGAATATACAGGGTGCTTTCCGCTGTAACCAGCGCTGAGTATATAACAAGGGGCCTGCTGCGCGAGACTCCTCGTCTCAAGCGAGGTCAAAATGTCTCTCTCACATCGACATCCTAGTGCCACAATAACATCAGCTCTGACTCCCCCTTACCCCCCCCCCCCCAAGCAATATGCAGGGTGCATTTCCGAAAAATGCAGCCAACGTGGATGGAATTGATTTGAAATGATCCTAGATTTATCGATATTTATGTTTGTCAGCTCTGAACCGAATGATTGGCAATTATCAGAGCAGTTATTGGTAAATGAATCATGTGCATGTACACGTATACCTGATATACATGTAAGTAAATTTACTTTTTGTATAGAGGAACTCCGCATATCACTATCCTAACGTTGCTATGGTTACGGCAAACAACAATCAAACGAGTTTTGACACGAAGATCATTGAGAAGGAACGACTTCAAGTTTTTACCATTGGAAATTAATAATCGATAAGAATCGTATTACGTTGGAAGAGATGTCTCCAAGATTTGCTAGTACCGGAAATCCGCTCAACGGTGCCTCGCATCGGGATAATCGTGTAGATGGAAATAATTTTGGTAACAATGAAGTACACATGGTAGCAGGACCTGCAGCTACTGCCTTAATGTCATCATTCGATGAAAGAGTTCAAAATGATCATTGACTAGTTGAGGATGATCGATCTATATCTTTCGATGGAATCATCATGTGGAAAAGACTACCTTCTTCGAAACCTTCCTACGTCAAATGGATCATTTCAAATCAATTCCATCCACGTTGGCTGCATTTTTTGGAAATGCACCCTGTATATTGCTTGGGGGGGGGGGGGGGTAAGGGGGAGTCAGAGCTGATGTTATTGTGGCACTAGGATGTCGATGTGAGAGAGACATTTTGACCTCGCTTGAGACGAGGAGTCTCGCGCAGCAGGCCCCTTGTTATATACTCAGCGCTGGTTACAGCGGAAAGCACCCTGTATATTCCTTTTCAGGGACTCAAAATTGATGCTCGGATACCTCACACGACATATCTCAACTCATGCAGAGGTTTTAAAACATGAAACACGATTGCTATTAACAAGCTCACGAGAACACCGGGTTTTAGGTTAGAAAAATGCATTTTTGAAGGTCTTCTGCACCACTTATGTGAAAAATAATGACGGATTCGGATTCTACGCAAAAAATACGTTAAAATACGTTTGTTTCATGGTCGCACGTCAAAGTGCATACGGGAGCCTACCTAGACCCCGGACTATTATTTTCATTTTGAAAGTGAAGATATAACTGAGTAAACAATGGGATAAAAAGTATTTAATGTAGTGTTAGTTATGTGAACCTACTTTGAATATTTTTAGTGTAAGTGAGTACACACATTAAAGAGAACAAATTTGTTCTTCGAGGCAAAATGAACGATATGAACTCATTTTTTGATCTTTGAGAGGTTTATTGCACGAAGTCGAATGCGGATCTTTCATACAAACAGATACAACCAATTTTTTGGTTAATCTTCTGTGAATGAAGTATCAAGGTTTCTTAAGATATCGTGAGACTTCAACGCACTAACAACGAGAGTATATCATCGCAATAGAGAATGTGAACAAGTATACCGTTTCACCAAAATTTGATTGTGGCTTTAAAATGGATATCATAAATTCAAAAGATTACAACTGCCAGGATAGTAAAATGAATGCAAAAAACAACGGGAAAACCCTGACACAACGATCGAATGATCATGAGAAGCGATTAATTCATTCGACTAGCATTAACCCTTACTCGCTACAACTTTTTTGGCTTGTAAATATTCTTGATTAGTTACAGGCTCCAGAAATGTTTCTGCACTTCATTAATGATGGTTGTAAGGCGGTGATCTATTATCAGTTCAAGGTGTCGAAAAGAAGTTTCTAATGAAGTTCACGAAGATGAGATTATGTTGAATTATACCTCCTGATAGATACATCATTTTTAGAAAATTTAAGTTAATTGTTCTAAATTTTTTAGACAGTTCAGTTGAATATATGAAAGTCCTAGACTATTCAGAATTTTTTTATGAATGGTCAATGTACTGAAAAATGTTGTATAATGTAACGACCTTAAGATACATCACGGCGTATTTAAAACCACAAGACACTAAATATATCGTTTTGTCGTGCATGAAATGAACGAGAATCTTGCTATAAGACGTTCATCACTCAATCAAGATTCAACTTCTTCTTACAGACATAGTCACTCCGTGACCAAGACACCTTTTGGATCGACGCGGGTATCAACTTTGTTTTATCAAACCGCTAATGACTGAATCTCAAGTATTAAGAAAATCAATTACAATTTTCCGTCACTGTTCGTCAATGACAAATTGATAACACGGTTGTGAGATAGTCCTGGCGAGCTGTATGGTAGGTACTACTCAGCGAATCGATTTTGTAACAAAGTAAAATTATACGCAAAGCCCAGTTTCGAAAATTCAGTTCGTTATCCTGATACAGAGAAAAACTCGACGCCACCTGGTCAAGATAGCTCTAAACAATGTGTATGAGTGATTCCGCTGAAAGTGGGATTTTTTGTGGCCAAAATCGTCCCCGAGCGTGATTCGGGTCAAAAAATTATTTCAGCCCCAGACGAGTTTTAGTGGGTCGTTGCAGTTGGTTTCCACTTGTTTTGGCACAAAAAGGAAGTACCTAGAGCTGCGTAGCTCAAAATTGAAGCCGGACAAAGATATGTCGAGTTTAAGGGGTCGTAAAGGGAACGGAATTGACGGGGACGGAATTGACATTTCGCCTTAATTATATTCCTACGGCTCGGCAACCAATCGTAGACTCTTTTCCGCATAGATTTGATCCAATGCAACCAAATACTTGAAGAAAATGTATTCCACAAAACCATATAGCGCCGGCGTTGGGGAGGAGCACAACATGGGGACGGAGTTGACAGAAAATTTGGTACGCCATTCTGAAAACACGTTTATATGGTGCACTCGGCCGCGGATTCGAGTTTTCGGTTCATGTCGCGCAAGAATTAGGTGTATTTGGGTATCTGGAAACCAACTTCGTTGGTTAGAAAGGCTCAATAAACGATCGGGGACTTTGCCGACCTAATCAGTGCTGTGCGAGCAGTTTTGGTGCAAATCCGTCTTCAAAATGTCGGATGGCCGTGCTCCAGCTGAGGGCTCAATTTGGATTCGCAAAGTGGTGGAATATGTTGTTCGAAGAATCACAAATTGAAGTCCATAGCTGAATATAGGGATTCTTGACTCCGCATATGCGTCGTGATGAATTCAAAAGTCGAAGTCCGGTTTTCTACAGGGGACGGAAATGTACATTTCGACCCTTTATCAGGCACTACAAATTACGGGGACGTCAGGATCGACTCAAAAACTATTGACATAGTTGCGCACCAATAGAATACACCCCAGAAAATTGCTACAATACACATTCCAACCCTCACAAACTTGGGGGAACTTGGAACACGGAAAATCACACTTCCAACGGAATCACTGACATAGAGTAGTGAATCGCAAGGTGAAGATGAGGATGAAGAGGTGCCTATAACAGCTTCAACGTATGTGAGCCAAAGTCACTCAGAATACGAGTCTGCCTGAAAGAGATGCACGGATCAGAAGAAGGTATAGCCAGGTATAGCGTGATGCTATCCACCGGAAGAATAAGAAAAAAGGATATAAATGTGTGAATAGCAGACAGATTCGGAACTCGACTGTCGCGTCGTCAGTCAGGGTCTATAGTAGTCATTATGAACGCGCGCCGCAAGAGTCTAAGCGTCCGCATGCGACGAGCCATGCATCATTAATGCCCAGTTGCCATCCGTCTAGCTATCTTTTCGACTGAACTTAGGTCGACTAGACTGTCTATACGATCTTTAGCTAATGTCTGATCTGATGGGTTGACTGTCTGGTCTGGCTCTTACGATGCTCTCAAGAATCGAATGAGTTATACATGTGACATATGAATATCGGTAGAATGATTCGGGTTTGACACATTTCTACAAGAGAACTTTTGTTAACAATAGAAGTAATATCTAACTGAAAATAATCTCATAATCTATCCTAGGAATAAACTTATTGTTGGTCATTATTGAGAGCTTAACATTATCATAATCCATCATCACCAGCATAAATTTTAATTTGCAGAATCCAAAATCCAATGTCGTTTAAATACTTTATAATCGTTCTGTCAGAACTGAGCCCTATTTAAGGTTTGGATTTTTAATGGAAACACTTATATCAGCAGTCATCTAAACAGGCTTCTTCTATCGGAATAGGCAAATTATCTGAATAATTCGATTCATTATTGAGTGCAAACTCTTCCCTTTTTAAAACAGGATTCAAATTCCTTCATTCAAACGAGAGTTTCTTCAATATGTAGCACACAGCAGATACAGAATTATTGTATCCCAACATCCACTTTTTGATTTCATCAGTTAATCCAAATCGCTCGACAACAAATACTTCACTCGTCCTACACTTTCTGAAAACATTGTATTCCTGTTCGAGCTCATCGTCATCATCATCATCTCGTCTTCGAATTTGATTTCAAAAATTGAATTTCTGTTTAGAAAATTGAGAATGACGTCCAAGTACGAAATATCTAAGTCCATTCTGAAGCTACCTCCGTTAATATAAGGTAACTCTTGTACCAAGATTTTTCAATACCCGAAACGACTTCCGATCCTATGCGAAAGAAGGGATAGGGAGTGTGCTAAAACCACGATGCACACCCCTATAGCTGATTTCTGATACATAGATATCGTCCTGTCACTTCCACCACAGCTCAGAAGAAAATCATCTGAGGAGTGGGCAATTTCACTACACATTTGCATGTTCAAGGGCAACATGTAACTTCGATGCTCATCACAGCTCGAGCGTTATATTGTACCTGTGAACCCAACTTGTTCCCATATACCCATCTCACAAATTGTCAATCGCTAACCTTCCTGCAAATTTCCTTTACAGTTGTTCATGTTATGATAAGAGGTAATAAGTGGTTTGGACTGACCTCGAATGCAATCTCTGTTCCCAGAAAATTGTAAGTGATTCTTCCATAGTATCTTATTTGCACAGGAATTGCCGAGGAAATGTCACTTAGCAGAACCGGTGCCGAACATTTTTGGTTCGACCAGTCTGAACGTACTTGAACGCATTCGATTTCTTGTGTCATGACCTTCAAAATCCGTTTTTAGGAAATGCAAAACTTGGATCTAGAGCTATTTCATGTGCAAGATACGGAGATCATTTGACAAATACTGAGGTCTACTTTGGGGTGTACTCAACTTACTCTATGTGGATATTTCAGAATGGTGTGTATAGTATGAATTTTTCACCACTCAGAACGAGTTCATAACGCCAAAATAGACCCAAAATAGTGTTGTGGATCAGCGAAAAGCTCTAAAAGTAGTTGCTCGACGATAAAATTGGATTAACACGATTTGATGCACTCTATCGCCGATTTGCATCATTTTAAATGATAGGGCCAAGTTGGGTAGGTGCACCCTTTGGCGAACTCTCAAAAATTACTTCTATGCGATATTAATACAGTTGGGCTACAGTTGGTCGGAATTGGATCAAACTTAACTTATTTTTAGGGCTTAGAGCAAGCTTCGAAATGAACTAAGGTACGTAGGAAAGTATCAAGGTGGTCCACAATTGTTGAGAAGATAGCCTAATGGGTGCAAGTTGGGTACACTTACCTTAGTTTTATAGCAAGATATCGTCACCAAAACACAGACGAGCGATTTTGGTGACTCGAATTCCAAGGAAAGAAAAAGAAAGAAGAGGTAAGAAGAAAATTGCTGTCCGCCGATTCTGGTCTCATTCAATACTCATTGGCGATCATTCGAATGCACAAGACGTGTCGGTCGCAGCAATACCTGTACCTGAGCAGAAATGTTCGATTCGCGCGATGTGCCATTTGCGACCGAGTCGCTCGTTCGCTGGGACAACAACCGACTTGGATTGTTCACGTTCACGAGTATACTGGACATTGCACAGCTACATCCATTAACGATTGGATATTCTGGTGAGAGCTGCTGGTGCATGTGTCTGTAGATATCTTGTATAAAAACTGGAGAAAAGAGAGCGAGGCGCCATAAAAAGTTTATGTGCGCGACAACGCATGTAAATCAAAAATCACATGTTTGTTTTTACAAAATTTGAGTGGAAAGATTGTGTTGGAGAAACTCATTAATATGTAAAATTCAATCAAATGAATGAGTCTTGCAGCTATGCACACAAATATAATGAAAAGATTATGGTTTTCACGCCAACCAGAGTAATTGGAGTTCAAAAAACAGCCTGTCCAAAAATTTTCTCCAAAAATTCACCAAATTGACCAGGAACATCGTAGCAGAGTATCCGGGATTATATTTCCTTCATTTTGACGTCTCTCTTCTGGGGAAAACTTTACAAAGTTCTCAAAACTGAATGCGTTCCCAGAGATCTCTCTACAATTTTCCTAGTCAATTTGGCGATATCATGAAAAAATTCTGTAAAGGTTGTTTTTATACTTCAAAAAATTCTAGCGGGCGCTGAAAATTTTTTTGTAGGCTGAGACTTATGAAAAGAACTCTTGGTACCTCCTTTCGTATGGAAAGTTTGCAAAAAAGTTCGAGAAAAAATCGGTGGGTCCGTACGCTCGAATTCGCCAAAGTATAATACTGATCTGACTCGTGTTCATGTTCGATTCCTAATGGGGTTCCGTCGCTTCCTCAAACAAGCTTTTTTTATCCATAGTTAGTTAGATCCACCTCAACATTCTACATCGTCCATCCAAGAAAAACTAATGTACGGGTTAACCTGTGACCACTCTTGTACTACTTTTAGCCATCTCTGAGCTTAACTAACATAACTTCTGTCTGCACCATCTGCACGCCGGGAAATCGAGATAATCGGACTTGGAAAGCGAGCAGCACCAGGCGTCTGTTTGAGTCTGGTCTGATAAAAAGGAGCTGCGAAAGTAGAGGAATGGAAGGACCGCTGTGCGCACCAAGAGAGTAGGAAAAAAAGTCAAGTATAATGGCTCCCACTGCAGAAGCTCACCCAGCAGGAACCTTATACCTCTCTTCTCGCTCGCGTAATGCACCTCACGGCTGATGCTGCTGCTGCTGCTGCGCCGCCACCGGTGCTACATCAGGCTCTCCGCTTTTTTTCTTTTTCACCCACAGCGTTCGGATCTTTGGCCTTTTGTTTCCACGCTTGGATCGTGCTCCTACATATACAGATATAGGTTTCATAAAAATGGGTATGTGCATCGCTCGTTGCATCCGTATACTCGAGTTCTTGTGAGTAATCGAAACGAGATTTGAGCTGCACAGACAATGGATAATATATGATACCCAGTATGAAATTCAAAAAATTGAAATATTAATAATTGTGGTATCACTCAGATAACGACACAGTTCTGAAAGAGCTCCATTGGAGCCCTTTTGGGCTCCAGAACGGAGAGAACGGAGCTCGTTCTGAGCCCTGTGGAAATAGCGAAAATTGATATCCATTAGAGACTCAAAATTTTTTAATCAAAAACGATATTTTGGGAATCGTGGGAGAAAACTTAGGAACAGCTTTGAAAAGACTCTGAATGAGCTCTTTGTGAGTCTCAAATGAGTGTTATTCATTGTCGTGTGCGCAATTGCATCACTCGCCTCGTAAGTTGGGATGGCTGAGGGCCGAGAGAGAAGAAAAAAAGCGAGGCAGAAATAATCACTCGCGATATCACCTTAAATTAACTGATCGCGTTTATAAGAAATGCCTACACTAAATCTAACTAAATACACGCGAAAGAACTAGAGAGTTGAACTATTCTTCAACTTGAACTACAGAAATATAACTTTGGCGAATTAAAGATAGGAAAAAAGCTGGCGAGGGCGGGAAAAGCTCGTGAGCTGCGCTTACGCCAAGTGATGCTCACGAGCGGGCCGTCGGATCGCAACTACTCCAAATTGGCGGAAAAGGGCTAAAAGTGCGGCTCGCGAGCCGTGTGCAAATCACGTGAGGTGAGTGCAATGGCACGAGCGTTGAGAAATTTAGAGTTTTCTTGAAGTATTCAAATTCAAATTCAAATAGACGTGAACGGCTCAAACAGTAGTAGCCTCATGAGCTTCATTCAATCGCTACTCTTAGAGCTCGGGGAGGATTCCGTTAATTTCTTCCACAAGAATTCCTACCCACAGAGATTTTTCAAAATGAGTTAATATTTCCGAAGAGTACGATGAATCAGCGAAAAATTTGTAGAAAAAAGGTGCACATACACCAGTGGGTCTCGAACCCAGGACCCTCAGTACCATCACTATTCTTGATGTATTTACTTTGCTCGGCTATTTTGGGGGTTTCATGAGATTGTTGAAAAATTGTACATAAGTTACCAACACTCGAAGTCATCGTCCTCGAAAAAAATATACTAACCAGGTATTATTGCCTCGAACTCCAACGATATTTTTGATTGCATCAAAATTTCTGGAATCCGGATGGGATTTACCAAATTTTACAAAAATCCGCTGCTAAAAGTAATTAGCAGAATGCTTTCTCACGACGTAATATGACAATACCATAATCATAACGAATAAGAAAGTACCGTCAAATTGGGCAGCTTCGGTACATGTGGAGTAACTTTGGTACACCCTCAAAACGCTCGTCCTGCATTCCAGAAGCAACAAATAGGATTCCATAGTATCGGAATTGATAACAGAATTTGATTGGAGTGCTGTAGAATTAATACACTTATTAACAACTAGACAACTGAATTAACAACTGCTCCCGGAGCATTGTACAAGACTTTTGAAGGTTTACCAAAGTTACTCGATTTGATGGTATCCGATATGTTGAGTTATTCTTCTGAGGAAGATTTCAGAGAGATTTAGGTCATCTGAGAGCATGTTTTTCCAACAATATCTATCGTTTTGTTGAGAGAGAATTTCGATACTGTTGGTTTAAAGATGATCAAACTGGATTCCTCGGTGAAAATTTCCTTTTCCCGAAGAAAAAACTTCATTTGGATAATGTTCTACGGATTCCAAGGGAATTTCGTACGAACCAATCGATTTAGAATAGCGCATAAGTGAGTCTTAAGGTTATGAAAATTGAGATAAATGAGTCGTAAACGATGATACGAGGAAAAAATGAATATTAATAAAAATGTTTTACTACTTTTTGAGTATTCGTTTGAGGAAGCTTTTTAGAGAGATTCGGACCATCTAGCCTGGGGTTTTTTTTTTTAACAATATCTATCGTTTGTTGAAACGGAATTTTGATGCAGTGGGTTTGAAAATGATGTTTCGGTACATGGACTTTTCGGTGGAAATTTTGATTTTTTTGGAAGTTTGAGGTCCATGGAGATTGAAAGAAATTTCGGTGTCAACAAATTGATAGATACAGCCGAAAAAGCGTAGTTCAGGTGATTTAATTTCCGGTGAGACTGTATTCAAATAGTACATTTCGAAAGAAGGGTGTAAAACGTTTTATTCGCGTCCGATCGATGGGTTTCCGGCCCGAGCCGCAGGCGAGCGTCGGAATCATCACGAGGATGCGAATAATAGGTTTTACGCCCATGTGATAATGATATTATATTCGTAAATCGGCATTGGAGGACTAATTTTATCTCTATCGATCTCGAGTTTAAGATCGATTAATTGAGAAATTAACGATCGGGTTTGATCGTGGAGGTGTTAATTAATGAAAAAATTGCATATGACAGACATCGAGAGAAAAAAATCGCCTGGACCCAGATTTGAACTGGGGGCCTTCTTCACACCGGGAAAGACACTGTACCAGCTGAGCTATCCAGGGCTCAGGGAACTCTTGTCTCGATGTCAAACCCGATCGTTAATTTCTCAATTAATCGATCTCAAACTCTAGATCGATAGAGAAATGAAATTAGTCCTCCAATGCCGATTTACGAATATAATATCATTTGAAACATAAGAGGACGAGTCAAGTTCGAAAAGTGTAACCTGATTTACGCCCATGTATTTAACTATACTTTTCGATAAACCGTGAGTAGAAGGTGACCACCTGTGCGCAAAGTGCTCTTTTACTCACAGTGTATCGAAAAAAGATATTTGTGTATCAAGAGACGAAATTTCATCAAATTTTCTCTGAAAAGCCCATGAATCAAATTTGACTGGGGTTTAAAAATTGCTAATTCACTACTCTCCCAGAAATTTAATTCTCTACAATTCGCAGAAACCCAGAAATTGATCAGAAAGGGGCGCAAAGATGAGTCTTTAACAGATTTAAAAGACTACGAGGAGAGAAGTGTTACCCACAATCGATAGATTCCGGCGAGAAGAAGAGAATGGTATCGGATTTAGTGAAAAATTCGATCAAATTTTTGTTGAGGTGGAAACAAAACTTCCTCTTTAGAGAAAGCAAAATCATAATACGAAATTCTTCTGAGATAATCTTTAAAATAGATAAATAGATAGATAGATAGACATATCACTCTGACATGTGGCATATCACTCTGTGATAAAAACAAGACTGTGAATAGCACTGACCGAATATCAATGCTTGATTTTCTGTACTCTTTTAATGATAAGTATCAGGTAATCGGTCTTTCTCCATTTTATACTTGGGAATCGTTTTCACAAGTTACATGTAATGATTGTATTCATATTGTTTTTGCCTGTAGGCAGAATAAAGCGTTCATCTATCTATCTATCTTTTTTTTTTTTTTTTCAAGTGGAATATAAGGAAAAATCTGATGACAGGCTATCCCTAATGGATCTCCCACCGGCAGACCATAAGCGCTTTCATTTTGCTCACCCGGTGAACCGGATGAGCATGAATCCAACGCCCGTGTGCCCTGGGGGCTAAAACCTTCTGCTCTCAGCCCTACGATGTTGGCAAGCCATCATTGCAGAACTGGGGGCAGCTAACCACTATCTAACCAACCCACCCCGGAACCGCGTTAGCATTACTTCAGGGTGGGAGGCGTATCGCGCGCCATGAGGCGTCCCTCTTCGGTGTGTCCGCTCTTCTGTCTTCTCTCTTCGTCGTCGATGATCACTCTTCAAGTCGTCGTTGTTCGCTATGCAGCGCCCCTTGCTTGACGCTGCAATGCCCGTTCTCGCTCTTCTTTTCGGGTGATCGCCGTCTTGATATAGGCGGCAATCTTATCCCATGTCTCTTTGTTACGGAGCATGAACGGCAATAGATTCTCAGGGGTGATCTGATTTCCAAGCCAGTTCACGAGCTCCGCTCTCTCCGTGGCTGTGTTCATGCAATGGAAGAGTGCATGCTCCGCATCGTCCCAGTCTGCCGCACACATCTGACAGATCGGGGTCTCCCTCTTCTGGAACCGCTCCAGGTACTCTCCGAAGCAGCCATACCCACTGAACGCTTGCGTCAGCCAGTAATCCAGCTCTCCGTGAGCTCGATCGATCCACCTGGCTATGTTGGGGATCAGCCTTCGCGTCCACTTCCCTTTCGTTGAGCTCTCCCACTCTTTTTGCCACTCTTCAACGGTCTCCCCCCTCTCGACGTCTCGTATGAGGGCCTTGCGAGTGGGGTTGAGCACGACTCCATCGCTCTTGAGGGTTTCTTGGCGTTTCCATACCCGCACTCTCTCGGCTACAAGCAGTCGAATGGGTGGTGTACCCGCAAGCACACAGGCTGCATGGTCAGACACCGTGCAATAAGCACTGATCGTCCACGCCACGATACTGGATGGAGCATTCAGTAGTTTTGAGCCTAACTCTAGGGATGTAGAGGTCTCTCTCATCACTGCGACTGGTAGGTCTGTGCTGGTACTTGTTGAACATTGCTGCCAGGTATCCGGGCTCTTCTATTCTAATGGCTTTGTACATAAGAATGGCTTCAAAGTATAGTCTACGAGAGTCCGAGCGTAGCCAGCACAGACGCTCCCTGTACGAGGTAATACGTTCGTCCCTCCTGATGCCAAATATGTATCTCACACATGAGTAATTCAACCGTTGCAGTCGTGATCGTTGTGTTTCACTAGCGTCGAGGTATACTACCGC
Source organism: Eretmocerus hayati (assembly GCA_029851415.1). Lineage (NCBI taxonomy): Eukaryota > Metazoa > Arthropoda > Insecta > Hymenoptera > Aphelinidae > Eretmocerus > Eretmocerus hayati. Next base: position 98,069,588 of record CM056744.1, read on the forward strand.
GCAGTAGTCGAAGTAAGGTTGTACCTAAGTTTCACTAACCTTCAGCGGATAGTCTCGTGGTACAAGCCCTAATGAAACGCAGACCATACAGGGCTCTATTGACTTTCTTCACCACTTGATCGATCTGCAGTTCCCACTCAAATTTACTGTCAAGTGTGAGACCGAGACTCACGACGGTGTTACTGAAGGGGATCCTTACCGCCCGGCATTCCCCCGCCAACCAGACCCATCTCCCTTAACTCATTGACATTGCATGCCGAGCCGAAAAAAATAGACTCGGTCTTGCCAATGTTAAGACGCAGGCCGGAAGACTCAGCCTAATCAGCAACCAATCGCGCTGCCTCCTCTAGTCGAACAATGCCCTCCAGTATTTTATCCTTCTCAATATGAAGATAAATCTGGAGGTCATCCGCATGAAAAAGTTGTTTGACGTGCTTTCCGCGGAGTATGTCAGGCAAGCCTTCAACGTATAGGCTGAACAATAGAGGTCCGAGGACGGAACCTTGTGGAACTCCCAGGTTGGTTGTGAGCCAATCGGAATCACCATCATTTTTTGATGTCACCATTTGTGAGCGCCCTTCAAGATATGTTTTTATCCACATAAGTGCCGTCCTCAAAAACCCCAGCTGACGAAGTTTCTGTGACAGTTTGGATGGTGAAATGGTATCAAATGCCTTGCTGAAGTCGAATAGTAACGTTAACATCATCATTTTCCTGTCTTTGGAGATCCGGATGTCGTCGGTCAATTTTAGCAAGCCTGCCTGAGTACTGCTATGTTGCCAAAAACGGGCCTGGAGGGAATCAAGCAGACTTTCCCTTTTGAGAAACTCTATGAGTTGGTCGTGAGCTATCTTTTCCAGAACCTTGGACAAGAAGCAAAGCAAAGCTATTGGACGGAAGTCCGAAAGAGCAGAGGGTGCTGTTTCTAATTTCAATGCAATGAGCTGCGCCTTCCTCCAAGCCTCCGGAAAAATACCTTGTGCAAAGGAGGAGTTGAACTCTTTGACAATAATATCGCTTATGGCCGGTAGAGATTTCGCGATCACAGCCTGGGGAATCCCACCCACCCCACAAGCTTGTGGTGCGAAGTGTTTTACAACTTAGATGACATCAACCTGATTACTGGGCTTAAATTTGAAGCCTATGTCATCAGCTGAGGAGACAATTCTCTCCGCCTCTTCAGTAGTCAGGTGAAATGGAAATCGCCGCAAAATGAGCGTTCAGCTCGTCTGGTGCGAAACCGTGTAATTCTTCTCCCTTGCTCCTAGGTAAGAGAACGAGATTGTGCATTCCCTTCCAAATATTCTTATGCGTGTCAAGAGCGTCCGCGAGATGATTACGAAGGAAAGTATCCCGCTCTTGATCTGAGCGCACCTCGATCTCTTTGCTTAGTCGAAGGAACTCATTGAGAGAAACAGGGCGACCAGTGCGCCAATAACGCCTTTTTGCCGTACGGCATCTCGCAATAAGTAGCTTCAGCTCAGGACCTATCCATGGAGCACTATTGTCTTTGGGTTGTACAGTTTTTAATGGAGCTAGTAAGTGCGTAGCTACCCGAAGGTTCTCATTTAAACATTTCACTGCTCCCTCCAGGTCGGTGTTGGCACTGTCTATGGGTGTCCATTCCATCTATTGTAGCACGACATTCAAGTGTCCAGGATCGATGTCTTTATATTTCCGAAACGAGAAAGGTTTCTTCACCGGTTTAGGGACGAAGATGTTGATCGTTACTTCAATAAGTGCATGACCGCCAAAACACGGAAGATGGATGTTCTGTGCATCAGTGACAGTATCGTTGTCGGCGACTAGTATGATGTCAATCCATATGTGAGAGGTGTGAGTATGGTATGTAGATCGTAGGTTTCTCAAGACTGATTGAAGAGTAGCGATTCAGTTCGATTTTAACTGAGTCATTTGGGAGCTGTTTCTCTTCATCTAGACAATGGATTACATCACTCCATCGAAATTTCTTGATCCAATATCACTAGTACAATCACCTACGAAATGAAAATTTCATCTTAAGAGAACCGACGGTGCTCAAAATCTGCACTTATCTGTCGGGTTCCCAAAATAGCTCCGATAACACTTCTCTAGTCCTGAATTACTTCCAAATGAGTCCTTCCATAACTACATCAATCATTTGTTGGGGTTTCAACGGATGTCAAATTCTGCTACCCCAGAAGAACTTTCTCGTAGGTGTTCTCGGAACGTGTATAAGACCCTATCCAGAATCCCGTTGGAGTCTTTTCGTATCATTATCTGGGTCACCCTGACCGTGATAATAATAATAAGTCGAAGTATCGTTTAGTCAGGTTGAAGTGGGTTGAGGATATCACCGAAAGAGATTATCCCAGTTTTTATGAAATAGTGAGCAACGCAGTCAATGCAATAATAAAACGTAGCGTAATAAAAATAGAGCGTCCATTGGCTCACTCGGTAGAGGCCTTGTGCCTTGAGCGGGCTGAAATAATGCGTTCGAAAGGGCGTGGGTTTGAATCCCGTTCGCGGGTCACTCAGGATTTTCTTCCGAGTTACTCAACCGAGAACGCGAATCCTTGCGCTCCGACAGAAAATAATCAAATGCCTTGAGAAATGAGCGCTCGGCCAAAAATTCGAAAGAACGATTGGTCTTCGATAAGGGTTGGTGATATTTTGCTACAACCATATCGAGCGTTGAAGTCTGCTATGACATTGGGAGTCGAGAAGTGTCAACAGAGGGACCCAATGGCTGCCATAGAATTGAATGGAACAAGTGATATTTGTCGAGTTCGATCAACGCGGTGAGTATGGGCTTGCTGGAAATGCAGATCATACTCAAAAAACGCCACGATGGTGCTTGAATTTCCGTAGCTACCCTCTGATAGAGTCCACTCAAAAGTTCTCTCTCACTTGATAGGAAAAATCGGAAAATGATTAAAACTGAAAAAATAATAATAGCCTCCACGCCAAGGTGGTAGTGGCAAAACGTGAAAACTCGAAAGAGTGCAGGTTGGAAACGAAATACAATACAAGACAATCCATAGCGTAATGTTTGATTTGTGACTACTGTAGCTCGGCTGCATAATTGTACTCCGACGAGCTGAAGAAATTTTTTATCAGCTCGCGGCTCTCTATCTATAAAAAAGAACGAAGTAGTTCGTTCTTAGATTACTGGAACATTTCTGTTTGTTTTTTGTACATCCAGTCATTATATATAACTTTTACAGTTGACGAGGGTGACCCTATAACATTACGAGATAAGTCATTACAGAAACTAGATGTAATATTAATCTCCTGTTCCAGTTGCATATCAGATGGATGTAACGGCAAAACAATGCAATTGGATATTGATGTAGAGATTATATGAACGTATCCAATTATAGCGTTCTGTTACACTATTTCAAGTGTTGTCTGACCCATCGATTTGGACTTGATGAAAATAGCTACCAGACGTCTAGGCTCTTCAGTTAGTCTGTAAAAATGAGCGATCTTTTATGGAGAGCTGTCTGAAAAGCACGCCCAGGCTTTTACGAAACACGAGAAGAAGAATTGAAAAAACGCATTTAATATAGTATGACCGTCAGGGATAATTCAGTCTTACACTAATTAAGCCTGCTATTATAGTTTGCTTCTAACGGTATTATTGATGGAGAAGGGGTAGTTTGCCTCTAGGTGATGTAGTCGCCAAATATAAATCGTTCAAAGCATCAGAATAGACATGAAATACCTACCTCGTCATCCTGTTTAAGTATGTATGTCCAACGGATGCACCTATTTAAATAGGTTAATGAGAGAAAAAAATACTCTAAAAATTTCCACAACATCAATAAATTGCCTATGAAAAATTGAATAAGATTAATTGTCAGTTTGTGATTCATGTGAAGCAGGAAAAGATCTTTATAATTTTCAAGACTCGCGAATGAGAAAGAATTTACTGATACTCATATTCGTTTACGTAGCATACGTAGCATTCTTGACTCATACGTCACCATACGTATGAGTCAAGAATCGATACAGTTTACATACAGTAAACGTGACAGTTTGATCTGGCACGTGGTGACAACGCATCGCGAGACCATAGAATTGCAAAGCTGTTCGGTCTGCAGCAAGCATCGAAGATCGAAACATGCAACGAAAATCGATGGGTGCGAGCATGTCACTGATGTGACCAATATCCATGCATTTGAATATTTCAAACACGTTTTCAAAACCGCAAGCAAGATTTCTCAATTTGAGGTCCCGTTGTCACGATTTGCATGAGGTATCTCGTTACTTGATTTAAAAAATTTTTGCTTGCAAGTTGAAAGCTCTCATTCAGGGAAATATTTATATGGAATTCGTGAAGGTTTAGTTATAACGGAAGATGATAGATTTGTCATTGAAATGAGAATTCATTCTCTGGAGAAGTATCTAAGGGTGCGTCTACAAATGTGCATATGCAGTGTACCCTGCGCATATGCACTGCACACGTGCAGCTCATTAAATTTCAGCCAATAAGACGGGATTCGGCGAGTTCTGTTTTGGATCAGCTGGCAACGAAGGAAACAAACAAACCGACCCAAATCAGAGATTTTCTGATTGAAGCCCCTCAATCTTTGCTCGATTTGGATGATCTGTACATATCCATATTCACGTGTGCAGTGCATATGTGCAGTGTGCACTACATACCAATGCATATGCACCATTTGTGGATACACCCTAATCCTCAAATTGATCGTGCCGTTACAAATAATCTATATTATGCCTCAAAAGTCTGAAAACTTGAGACACCCGAGGGCGTCTATCGATTAGAAGAATTATCATTACTAATTCCCGAGATCTTTATTTTTCTTCTACACTGGCAAGGCAATGAGTAAAAACTGCTATGACTGTAGTCGAGAAGCTCCGAGATTCCAAATAAGTAACGTAGAGTATCTTCGATAAGATTTTAAAGCGAAATTGATTGATTTGGTCCACGTGGGTTATGTAGGCTACTTTTTTATTATCACATTAACTTTCAATTGAACCATCGCACAGTGTACTATACTGGAGTTTTTCTTGTAAAATTCTGCACCGACTCGCGTCTGAGAAGTCATCGTGACCATGTGAGTAAGATCCGTACCTTCACGCAGAAAACCTAAGTTCAAGTCTCGGTTTGTACTAACTGTGAATTATTCCAAGTGCCTTCCGGTAGTTACAGTGGTTTGAAATCTACCTAAATCTGTGGTTCCAGCAGAATAACCTCTCAAAGAGGCTAGTAATGCGTGAAAATGAAAATAAAAAACAAAAAAAGACCCGCACATTACCCGCGTGGCCTAAAATTACACGGTTTTACAATATGAATTTTTTCTACATTTTACCAATCAGTAAATTTATAGCACGACATATCTCTCCCACCCTGTCTTCTTACCCTCGCTACTCAACAAAGCTCGCACCTGATGCACAAGACAAAAGCTCGCATCTGCTATATATATATATATATGCATATATTCGCCAACAGCCAAGCCAAGCTTGGCGAAAGCATTGGTGACAAGCTTCGCATTTCCAACACCGCTATCTACCACACAACTCTCTCGTTGTAAATGTGCACACACACACACACACACACGCACACACACACATGCATACAATGCTATCAGCCCAGCTAACAGCAGTTAACTTGAAGAAATCCTGCATTTCATCTTTATGAAGTTAACTTGAAGGAACTCTGGAAGGAATCTTGAAGGCAACATTGAATTTCTTCCGTTCGAGACGATTTACCTAAATTTACCTTCGTGAAGATATAGTGAAGAAATTCTACAAGATATCTATACGGTAACGCATAGGAAATTGTTGAAGGGACGCCTGAAAATCGGGCGCGCAAACTGTCAGTTCAACGACGAAGGGCCCCCGAGCCTCATCGTGAGATCGCAGTGCGAGTTAAAGATTTTGAAAATAATCAGAGAAATTCAGTCTTCTGCGAGATTGTGTCGAGTGAAGTTCAGTTTTTGTGAGTTTATGTTGCTTGATTGACTGATCCTGTGTTCGATGGTAATTTCAACTGAAATGTGCCTTGGTTGCAGATCTGCGAATTCAGTTGACAGACGCAAGTAAATTCATGCAGTGTTTCATAGACTGATTTAAGTAGTGCAATCAATTCCTGGGGAGCAGTTTTTTATTCTTACTCGATCATCGCAACCGATTTCTAAGTCACGGACAAAAGTGCAAGTCTTTCATAATCTATCCAAGCGAATCTACTTTTGTTAAATATAATAGCGGAGAGTGATGACGAATAAATATATAAGTTCTCTCAAAACTCACTCGTCGTTTAGTAAATCACGCCAATGTCAAGACTTATTTCATTCATATATCGACGGCTTTCAGCGAGAGGATAATTTTTCTCTTAACTTAAATCCCGGAAGATGATATATCTCATGTTGATGATATGAGAACGAACTTGTTCCGGGATTATTTCAAAAAAGATATTCTCCTTCCGTTAACGAGCCATCGATATATAGGTGTATACACATATATACTGTGAATACTGCAAGAAATTCCTTCAAGATTTCTTCACGTTTTCCTTTACTCTCCCTTGGAAGTCTACTTTACGGGAGCTTGAAGGAAACTTGATGGGAGGCTGCAGGGGAAATTAGAAGACTTCAAGTTGCCTTTAACTGTACGTTACAGATTACGCCGAAGTTAACTTTTCACTTCATGAAGATGACTTGAGGGACACTTGGAGTAGCCTTCATGTTAGCTGGGAGGAAAGCCATGCTCCAGATCGCTCGTGTGTTGCACGACTCGATCCACCTGACACACACAAATAGACACACACACAGACACACAATCACAGAACAACCCATACATACACACATTCATGCAAGGTATATATTTCATTGTACAGGCTGCGGTGTTGAGCGAGGGATCTCTCTGGAGCTGTCGGTGTCGGTATATACGAGAAGGCCAGGCTTTGCTCGAAGCTTTAGTGGCAGCGACGGAAACGCGAAGCGAAGCCCGTAGAATGGATGGCTCTTGCAGCTTTGAGGAAGTGAGAGTGAGAGAGAGAGAGAGAGGTTTGGACTCTGGAACTACACGCGACAGCTTGTTTGCACGCGATGGCTGCAAGCTCGAGACTATAAGCTTCGCCTCCAGTGATAGATCCATGTTTAGAGAGAGGGACTGTTAGTGTAAGTGTACGAGTTAGTTTGGTGACAGCCTTGTGGTGTGATACTAAAGATTGATCTCGCCTAGAGTCGTTATCTCCAAAGAAGAATTATATACGTGCAAGTGGAGGAATGGGTAACCAACAGTCCATGGTCTTTCAGCTAAGGCATGAACCGCGAGTCCGCGACTCTTCAATTGATTCTTTCCTATAATTAAATTATTGTTCACTTGGTTAGTCATAAATCGGACGAAGAAAGTGACCTTGACTTCCAATGTATGGGTAGTAGACCAACATACACCAGTTGTTATGCTTTTCAACTGTATAAATGTAAGGTCCATTTGCCGAAGTGACAAAGTCGCGTCCTGACGATTTCCAAAAATGCTTGTTCGTTTCTCCATTTAGTATAAAGGACTTTTTCGTGGAATCTCGTCTCTAATCAACGTTATGTTGGTACAATTGTATGCGTAGCGGACCGTGACATTGTTGACCAGGTCGAAAAAACACACTTCCTCAGTTTTTCCATAGTTTCACTATTTTTCAATCACCATACCTGACCCTGCGCATGAGATGTTCAAGACTAGGTTGCGTACACTTAGTACCCTAGTGAGTGGCCTTCGTTGAATGACGGCCCAACGTGAAGGCACAGAACCAATTGACTGACAATGGGAGGACCAGGTGCCCGGATCACTTATCTTGTCCAAAATTTTTTTACAGTTTTGTATTACCTAGAATATGAAGAATCCAGATTAACTCCGTCGAATGGGTCTCATGTTCGAAGATACAGGCGCTGAGATTATCATTTCTCATATAGGCCCATAGTAAAAAGTTGTATATTAATATATAGATATACTAGCAATGCTAATGTTTTTGGATGTAGCTCCGAATAAGAAGACTATTTGACAGAGTTACTCACTCTGGTTTCTTCATATTCTAGGTGGTACAAGATTGTGAAAAAATTTTGGTGAGATTTGGTGATCCGGGCACCTGGTCCTGCCCTTGTGAGACAAATCTCATAGCAGTACTTCTAGAAAAGCTAAAAAATTTTGGCTACACCCATTTCCATCACCACCAAAACAATCGTCGTGTAAGATGTCCATCCCTGTCCAATTCTTGGATCCGCCAGCTCAGCGTGACATGTTCCTGGGATACGGGCTTTCAACGGATTCTAAAACTGCCGTCAACGGGCTTTGTCAAGGTCACCGTCCGTCACGCTGCCGCACGTGCGATCGTCAATGAGGCCATGCGGGTCATTCCGACGATCAACCCCATCTTTAATGATGAGACTGTCTTTCCGACCAATCAACGTCATCACGGTCGGAATGCACGATGTTTTTCGTGCCACATCGGGCACGCATTGCACTATACGGATGCCTTTGAGTGCATAGTACTTCGCCAATCTACTCTAGGTGCCGGCTCTGCAAAGGGCACCATCGCCGGATCGACAGCTCTTACTGATTGGGCAATCGCAAGCGTCATTGCAACCGCACAACGCACAACGAACCAGAGTGACCAAGGTATGCGCAGCCACTCTACTAAGAAGGACACGACGGACTGTTGTCATCCCGGCTTGTCCCCCATCCAAGTTTTTTTTTTTTTTTTATTATTGGCCGAGTTTTTGACGGTGTACGGGTCCAGGTGCATTAGCAGGGTCAATCCACGCCCAGAATAAAATTCGCAACCCCATAATGGCAGTGACCTGATATGCGATCCATATGATCCTGCGACGTTAAGCATCCCGCGACGCCCGGGGTGAAGACCACTAGGTCGTTTAGTGCTCGGTGTGGACCAGAGCTCCACCAGGATTGCGTGATATCAAAGTGTGTGAGGGTTTTGGGAAAAGAACAGTAGACTATTAACCTTGAGCCAAGAGACCTTGAAGAACACGTTAGCCACAGACAATTAGTGACGCTTCCATTAGAGTTCCAAGCGCTTGATCATCGCCAACGCATCGTATAAGTAATAGCGACCGAGGAAGTAATCAAAATTGAAATGCGATTGATGTTGTTCCATGCATTGCGTGCCAAATTAATTTCAATCTAACATGAAGGAATTGATGAAGTGCAAGTAGTTCGGAAAGTTTTTGGAAGCAATATCAGGTCACTCGCGAAAACAATGATTATCAAAACATTCTGAACATGTGTGAACGATCAATTCAGAAGTTGCACGTGCCATCGTCCAGGCATTTCCAGTAAGTAATCATAATTTTAAGTGGCATGGTGTGATGGAAAATTGATTTTGGGCTATCTTTGGACGGAATACCAAGATAGAACGGTCTGTTTGTCATCGTGACAGAAGGGACGCCACCAGAGAAGATGCAGGAACATAACGAGCGCACCCATGACAATCACAAAAGCGCGCATTCCAAGTCAAGCGCCCTGCTCGGGTCTCAATCTACGACAGCAAATATCAACGCCTAGACTGAGCTGGCTCCATTGACTCGCACGTCAATCGCAGTGACTTTTGAGATGCAAGCTACCTCGCCTCCAATTCGTACCTCGATCGATGCACTCGAACTCAAGCCTTTTAACGCTGTCTCAGCAATTTGCGCGTCTAATAATATGTCAATCGCTCCAATGTCCACCACACTGCCGGCATCAAAAACCGCATCTCAAACCGAGCGTACAGCGCCAAATCTCGTCAATCCCATTATAATCACTGTGCAAGCCAATGCCCCCCCCCCCCTCGCACAACTTTTTACGGAGATCAGAATTACCATCACCATCGAATAACACAAAGAGCGTCGTCAACAAGGTCCTCGAGTGGTTTGTCGATCATCTTCCGTCGAATGATAGCCCTTGCATCGACATCCAATGCCTGATGTACAACGCCACGTAAAATCAATCTAGCTGATCAGCATATGGGCATCGAATCTGACGAGTTGATCGGTTGGACTAACCATATTTCCAACGAGTGATTGTGTTTCGTGCTCACGAAAAAGTCGAAGCGTTGGATAAATGAATGAGTTCACGCAAGAAAGGAACTAAGAGACATTTTGCTCCAATTTGAGACGGGATCATATTACTTTTCAAAAAATGATGTTATATCGTATACATATATGAAGAAAATGTTCTGCGGTCTAAATCCGCGACTCGATTCATGCAAAAAGGGACCCAAGTATTAGATGTAGGCTAGGGCCTACTATACTGGGGCCTTTTTTGCATGAATTTGTATGTATATTCCCAGAAAAACGACCCATGAGCTACGTGGTCACCCACCTGAGCACCCCTGCTACAATTCTTGAGATTATTAGTAGTATCTGAGAGGCGATTGTTGACTTCCGTGGCGAGTCCAACATGTATATCTAGGTGAGTACTCAGTATTCGTATATCGAGTACGCAGTGTCCGTATAACAAGTTTGACGGTGTTTAAGTATAGTTGCGCTGTTTCTAAGTATTTTTATTGCTCGGATATCGGTCGAAAATCACCCGTTCATCAAGTGTATCATCTTGAACACCTCTTGTCATGGGTTCTGATGATGAAATTGCGGTAGGAAATTTCAAAATCCCAATATTACGTGTAGAATGGCTGGGTAGATGATCTCAGAGGTTTCGGGGTTTTTTGTCGGAATAGGACATATTCTGAATTACCATAAATTTTCACTCAGAATCGTGCAGAACGATCTCCAAATCCAATGAGATAATCTCCAAAACGACCAAGAGAATTGTCATAAGTCATTAACTTGTGACGGCGATTCTTGCCTTCTCCTGTCGATTGGCTACCACAAATACGTAAGCGCGCGCGGGTTCCCATTCAAACCTGTAAGTGAGGACTAATTAGTGCTTTTTCGGGCGAATGCAGAAGTACTCACAACATTTTCATATAGTTTGCATGGGTAATCTCTACGAATGTTGGAATCTCTACATTCGTTCGGAAAGTATTCATTGACTCCAAGTATCCGAGAACCGATTTTCGTGATAACTATTATTTGGTGCGCGATGAAAATAAGTTCTAAAAATTCTGTGGCAACCCCAGGACCACATTCCTTGGAAAAAAAGTCTCTAGATGCTTCTCTTTTGGAAATAAATGGAAAAACAAACAACTTTCAATTCTATAAACATGACGTTTCTTGTAATTTTCAATTAGATACAGGAATTCCTGTTTTTACGCGATTAATACGATCCACAAAAGAGCCACGTATAAAAAATCCGCGTCAAAAAGCATTGTCCTTATGGGAAATAGGGGGTTCCGTTCCAGCTCGATGATTTCCGTCCTAGTCTCAAAAAATTCACATCTCAAAACGATTAAATCCTCATTTTGAAATATATTCAATAAAATTTGATACGGACAACCAACAAAGGATATGTCTCAAAATCGTCCTATAAAACGATATCAAACAATTTTCATAGCCCAGGCTTAAAAAACGCGGTCAGCCGAGTCTGCTTCTTCCGTCCCATAAGAACTCCCTGCAGCTCTTCATAAGCACTGGTTACCACTTCACAGCCATATCTAAATTCCATGCTCCTAGTCATTAAGGGATCAATCTCTTGAACTTCTTCGATCAGGTCCTTCAACTTGTTGATGATTCTTGTGACATTTGCATAGCTCAGGGTTCGTTGCTCTTCAGCAGGTTCTTCAGCAATATCTTTAGCTTTCTTTAAGAATTGCTACGATAGTTTCGATCGAAAGTTTCTCAATCTCATTCAAGAACTCAGCAACGTGAGAGCCATTCATGTCTTCGAACCCTTCTCCACCAATTTGTTGCGCAGCCTTTGTACAATCTCGGATGAAAATGGAACTTTCGTTCGACGTTTGCCCTTGAACAATCTCTAGCCAAATTTTCTTCCAACTTGGATTGATGGTAGAGGCTTTGACTTCCGACTAGGATTCATTCACATGTTGTATGGACTTGGCAATATCGAACTTCTTCCAAAATGATCGAACAGCATCTAACGAGGTATTTGAAAATTTTCTGTTTCATTTTCTGTTGGATGCCGATCAGCAGCTTCCAACATCTCTCTCAGGCCACGTCAGATAGAGTAACTTTTGAAATTCGATATCACTGTTCGTTCCATTGGTTGGATCAGAGAGGTTGTGTTGGGTGATAGAAAGAGAATCTCGACGTATGGATGAGAAATTGTCAGAGGACTTTAAAGACAAGAATTCTTCCTTGTACGAACTCCCTAACCTCAGGGATAAATGACTCGTAGAACCATCCCTCAAATATTCTTCTCGTAACCCAAGATTTCTTATTAGAGCGCCATCATACGGGCACTTGATCTTTCCTCGCACCTTTGAGAGCACGAGGAGTTTCTGACTTATACACAAGCATCGGCTTACATTTAAATGTGCCCTCAGCATTTGCGAATAACAATAAAATGTATCTGTTCTTTGCTATCTTGAATCCTGGTGCAGATTCTTGCTCTTCCATCAAAAAAGTACGGCCAGGCATTTTTAAACGCTTTCATTCAACTTCACATCGGCCATAGTTCTTTTCCCTCATTTCTGGGACAATAACTCTGGGTTCCGGTCACATGCTTGTAACACGTGCTCGGGTAGTCGTGAGTGAGTCGCCTTGAAATGATTCAGAGTGCAGAACCGTAAATATAAAATCTCATTCGTAGAATATCAGCACGAGTAGGTTATGATATTTGAGAAATTTAGAGTCAGAGTACACCAAGTCCACCTGCCTTTAGAACTTATCGAACATCGTGTTGAAAGGTGGATTTCTCTCCGCGTGGTACCAGTTCAATGTACTGAAATATTTAAGATTTCCTTCGGACCATTTTGGCTCCAGTAATGCGGATGAATGGGATCCTGTGTCTTCTACCAAGCAAGTTTCTGAGGTGCAAAATGTACGAGGTCAACGACGAAAATATTGTCAGTTACTTATAGTCACATTTTGGAGGGCTGAGGATTGGTGACAATTCGTGTCTTGTTTAATTATGGGTTTCATGAACTTGGAAAATTGCTCGAAACTTTTGATTCAGAATGAAAGGAAGAAATAGTAAATGTTCTGCCCAGTCTTTCCTCTGGGCTAATCAGTTAACGGAGGAAAAACTTGTTTCAGACAGAGTCTATGGTGGGAAATGATTCGTTGAATGGATGAGGGTGACATCGGCCTTATATCAGAATTCAATATCGAAACAGTAAAGATCCATACCACGTATAATTGAATCTACGCGTGGTTGAGAATGCAAATGACACACAATCTGGATTTTTCGGAACGATTCTGAGCTTATGTGTATTTCCATAACCCTGACTTGGGAAAATTCTCAGTACATGTTCTATCATCACACAGTTCTCTTTATCAAACAATAATCTAAGTGCTCACATTCAAACAACATTCTCACTTACACAACTCAAAATGCAATAATCAAGATAGATCATTACTCAAAAATCAATAATTCATTCATAATCTCTACCGATTCCAATCATCATGGCTCGATGTCGATAAGCTGTAAAAATCCCCACTCAGACTTGACTGTTTCTTCCTCCTACTTTTCGCGCACAAATACCAAGGGGCCGAACGTTGTAGGAATAAATTCGCTCAACGAGCCGGAATAATCGCAGCTCAGCAGCAGCCACGACCGTCAGTAGGGACTTGGCAGAAGCGCTTATCCCTCCGAAAAAGGGTCTTCGCGCTGCTGCTGCTGTTGCTGCCATCACCGACGGCAAAAAGGTCGCTCGGGTCCATGCTCCCTCCTCTTTATCCTTGGCAGCGCTTTAAGCGCTATAATCCAACGCCCCCGCATCCCATTCCGAGCGAGTGCTTTGAAACGCTTCGGTGGCACGTGTTACCCGAGCTTGCCATATTCTGTATAGATAGGCATTGGGTGTGGATTATATAGCTTGGCATCGTGACGTGTATCTCGATTGTGGCGATTTGGTCGTGTGTATGAACGATCGTCTGGACTTTTTCACAGCAATGATCTTTGCGCTGGAGGGATGGTTGAATTAACCAGGAACTAGATATTTGGTATTGTGACGAAGGATGTAAAGTACATTTTGAGTAAGGGAATTTTTGATAATTCATCATCAGATAATGTAGAGTAAAATTTCAATTATTCGCGGAATTTTGTACACAGTTTATAACTTCTTAATTACAAAGGAATGAGTTCGATCGTATCTAGTTCCATTGTGAATCCAAGATACTGAACCTGAGTCAAAAAACTTGGTCTACTGGTCCATCTGTATTCACACAATATGTAAATGGTTTTCTGAAGCAAAATGTGTTATTGAACATCAAAAGTCCGCGCATCGGAATCATACTACTTACACTCGAGGCGGAAATCATTAAATTTTTGATTCTCATTCACGAAACGATCAGATTTTTAATCTTGCCTTCATTCCACTGACAGATTCTTCCAAAAACTTTAAAAATTAAACGAAGACTAGTTTAGTACTTCACCCATTTCATATGATTCTTTGTAAAATTAATACACCACTGACTAATTCCAAGAGGGATCAATCGCAGATGCTAAGGAAATGACACAGGTTGGTTTTCATCTCAGGCCAACATTTTTTCACAATAGCGCAAAGAAGCATTCGAATGACCAAGTAAAATCATATGGCTTCTCAACGGAGATTTGCCTTTCAACAGCCTGCATATCTCATTCTGAACTTTGAAAATTGTTCACTCTTTCAGAGTACGACACGAACCAGTGTGAGCTTATGTGTTTGCAGGGGATGAGGTGAAGGAAATCACATGGATTAAAGCTCGCGTTCAATGGTCTGATACAAATGTGATCCTATCTTTCATTTCAAATCATTACTTACGAACTTTCCTCCTCGTTGTGTTACATAAAATGTCTGATTAGTGAATATTGATGATGAGCCATGGAATAAAAATCAGTAAGAGTATTTTCTGATCATAAGATGGATTCCATTTGAAAACGACACATGAAAAATAGTGATGTCTCGGATCGGTTTTTCGTGGTTTTGATTCGATTCTGCAGTGCAAGTTTCCACCCACTGGGAGGTCCCAGAAAAATTTCGGAGTCACCTGCGGAGCTATTTCTGTTTCGCTTTTCGATTCCACTAGAGCATCAAAATCATGATCTTTTTTTACTAAATTGAATATATTTTGAGTTTGGCTCAAGATAATGTAACGCGACTTGCACCATTCAAAAGATCTTGAAAAAACCTATGAAAAGTAACCTTGAAAATTTTTGTTCAGCCTTTTCAGGCCCTGATCAGGCAAAATTCGAAGAAGTCAGGCTAACCTGATTATCTCGAAAAGCAATTTTTTTAATTTTTCTAAAATATGATTTCTCATGCGAAATTGCACGATCTTTGCGATGGAACTAGTCCGAAGTTGTTTTTTTACGGTTTAATGCGTTTTTGGGTCAATTTTCCAATTTTTCATTCTCCGACTAATCAGAAAACAGAGATTTCTGCGCATGCGCGTGGTTTATCGTATTTCAAAGTAGTTCCAATCGAAAGGTGAGGAAATTTCCTTCAAAATGACCTGTTGTAAAACTCCATTCGATCGACTGGAACTGAAGCTACACGATTCTTTAGACATCAAGATTATTAACTCCACTGACAGCATGGATGCAAGAGAAGGTCTCAAGTCTCAAGGCTCTGGTTCACAATAGATAAGGTCATCTCGCTCTGGTCAACCTTCTTTTCCAATGAAGGTGCCGTAGATACTGACTGGGGACATGTAATTGACTTTTGCAAGGGGTTATTTTGAAGGAAATTTCCGCAGCTTTCGATTGAAACTACTTTGGAATTCGGCCAACCACGCGCATGCACAGAAATCTCTGTTTTCTGATTGGTCGGAGGATGAAAAATCGGAAAATTGACCAGAAAACGCATGAAATCGTAAAAAAACAAATACGGACTAATTCCATCGCAAAGATCGTGCAATTTTGCATAGGAAATCATATTTTTGAAAAATTAAAAAAAATTGCTTTTTGAGATAATCAGGTTAGTCTGATTTTTCCGGATTTTGCCTGATCAGGGCCAGAAAAGGCTGAACAAAAATTTTCCAGGTCATTTTTGACAGGTTTTTTCAAGATTTTTCGAATGGCGCAAACCGCGTTGCATTATCTTGAGCCAAACTCGAGATATATTCAATTTTGTAAAAAAAGATCATGATTTTGATGCTTTAGTACAACCGAAAAGCGAAACAGAAATAGCTCCGCACGCGACTCCGAAATTTCTTTGGGACCTCCCAGTGGGTGGAAACTTCATATTTTAGACTACAGAATCGAATCAAAACTACGAGAAACCGATCCGAGACATCACTATTTTTCATGTGTCGTTTTTAAATGGTATCCATCATAAGTAAGCATACATAGTTATCAATGAATCCATTCGTGCTTTTTCATTCATTTTTTATTTCGAATTCTAACAGTTCCATACCGTGGATTACATATTCTATCACAAGTTTTCCTGAAGTGATGCATTATGTTCTAAAACAAGATCCTTCATTGTTCTGCAAGTTCTTCAAAAGTATAAAATCTCGCAGACACACAGAGTAACTCCCACTTTTGATGTCAACAATACGCATCCACACATCTACATATCGTCGTAAAAGCTTCCAAGTCCATCGAAGGGATAAATAGCATTGGCACGAGAGAGGTCAGTCCGGATCCGTCTGCAAGCTCGATACGGCCAAGCCACGCCACGTCATGCCATGTCATGGACCTGTCGCGTATTTGCTTGTTCGAGTGCGAAGCACAGCTCGCGCTCGCCAACTTTTCGATCGTAAATCAGAGCGCCAGAGTGGTACATACATAGGTATACCTATCCGATAATACCAACACCACCACTTCACGAGCTGCAAGTTCTAGCCAATTTTCGTCCCTCTCTGCTATGAGATTTTCTATGCACTACTGCCATTCCCACATAGACATAAGTGTCTGTCTGGTTGTGTGTGTTTGTCCCACAGCCGCCCCCCGCGTAAAGGAACCTCTACCTCGAGGGATCCCTGTGGGCTAATTCCGAGTTGCGAGCTCTCGTGTATATTTACGCGGTACGGCAGCGTGCGGGGCTTTGCGGCTGTTTCATCGTGGCATCTCGTCTTTACAGCCGAGCTCGGAATTCCGACACGCGCAAAGAGCCTTCTCACTCGCTCTTTCTCTTACTCTGGTTGTCCTTTACTTTGTATGTTATTCAGCTCCAGTCACTGCGGCGCGGCGGCGGCACTGCACTTGGAACCCGTCTCGCCGGCTGCACCAACGTACTGATACTTCTTTCTCTGGCTTTTCATGCTTGCGTGAACTCTCGAATTTTTTCTTTTGGTTTTGGCTGATGTTTGTCACCGGCTCTACTTTTCGTGTTTGTTCAAACTTTGGTGTGATGCTTGAATCTTGATTGTAACCGCTTGCAGACTTGAGCTGAGAGAAAGGAAGTAAATTTTTTGCAGCGTAGTGAGAGGAAATTTTGTCACCGAGGACGTGCAAAGCACTAAATTGAGTCCGAGCGCTGATCACCAAATTTGCTCTTTAATGCTCTGGGATGGAAAAATAGTATTCGCAATCAGCTTGTGTGTATATTCGAAGATCAGATTATTGGATGAATCATGGCCATTTGGAAATATTTTTATGATTCGAGAAGTACAGGAGAATAGTTTGCTTGCGTTTATAATGAGCGTAATTTATCGAAGAATCAACATGAATTATTCACGCAGTTTTCGTCGATAAGAGGTGAGGACCATGATCGTCGCATGTCTAATTCACTCTCAGAGGGTCGGGTGGGCCCTGAGCTCGGTCTTTGACTAATTATACTGATGAAAAAGTCGCTTGAGCTGATTATCTAGGAAGGCAAATTTTTTTTAGCGTTATTCTCTGGCAACCTTTCGTTCGGCTTGTAAATGTTCTTGATAAGTCAAAGGCTCTTGAGATGCTTTTGCAGCTCACAAATGGTATCTGTGAGATGATGGGCAATGGTCGATTGCTGGTACTAGAACGCGATTTCTCATGAAATCTGAGAAGATGGCAAATTGTCAATCATTGAATTGACCAGCTAATCCTACCCATAACCCACATGCTCAGGTAATATAATTTACCCAGACCACACCGGATCAGACCGAACTCAACCGAACTAGACTAAATTAGGCCAAACCAGATCGAACTACACCGGATGAGAAAAATAATATACCTAATAAGGGTGAACTTGAACGAGTTAGAGCGTAGTAGACCGAGCTAGATCGAATTGGATCGGAGTAGACCGCACTTAGGCCATACTAGTAAGGCGACTCTAATACGGTACTTGTACGGTCATTCTAGTGCGGTGCGTGTACGTTACTAATTCGGTACTAGCGGTACTAGTGCGATACTAGTACGGTTCTACAGACAGTAGTGGAATTTTGGAGGTACCCCGGGGGGTACTAGTGTAGTCCTAGCGGTCCTAGCGGTACCGGCACCGTACCAGACCGTGCAAGACCGAACTAGACCGAATTAGGTAAACTAGACCTCATGGAGCTGAAGTAGATTGGAGTTCACCAAATTAAACAAAACCAAGCCGCACTTAGACCATACTAGTACGGTACTAGTGCGGTACTGGATCTGCAGTAATAGACCTAACTAGACCTTACCAGAACGAACTATACCTCATCAAGCAAACCAGACCTAATCAGGCTGAACTAAAACAAGTTAGACCGAATCAGACCGAATGAGCCTAGAGTGGACCGCTCTGAGAGTATACTAGTGAGGCGATTCTAGTACGGTGGTTGTGCGATACTAGTGCAGTCCCAGAGGAACTACTGCGGTTCTAGGGGTACCTCGAGAGTCACTAGTGTGGTCCTAACGGTTCTAGTGCCCTTCTTGAGATACTAGCGTAGTTTTAGCGGCCCTAGCGGTCGTAATGGTACTGGTATCGTACTAGAACGTCCAAGACCGAACTAAACCTGATTAGGAAAACGAGACCTAATGGACCTCAAGTGGGCTATAAGAGACCAAAATAAACCGCACATAGACCATACTAGTACGATACTAGTGCAGGCCTAGCAGTACTAGAAGTTTCTAATGGTCCTAGTGCGGTTCGACCATTACTATTGCGTCCCTAGCGGTACTGGTACCGTATTAGTACACCGAGAAAAACCGAACTAGACCGAACTTGACCTAATGAAGCAAACAAGACCTAAATGAGCTGAATTAAACCAAATTAGACCAGATCTTGCCAGGTAGACAAACTGGACCTGGCTAATCAGATTCCATGGGAAAAGCTTCAATGAATAGGCAAAATCAATGATTATTATTAATCATTCACGCGAAATCGCCGGTGGCCCAGGACATTGTTTAAGTATGTGTCAAGTGAGAGGTACAGGTTCGAGAGCGATAGGACCATCCGCCATACGAAACGCAGATTTGACAATCATATCATAAGGGTGTGCCAGAGTTGCATCCACTAGATCAAAATTACCCAATTTGACGTTACCACTATCCAAAACATGACGAATGTCATCAAATAGCCTACAAATAAAATCCGCGTTACCACTCTATAAAAACAATGTTCGATCAAAACTCAAATCATCCAGTCAATTAGCTAGTCCACTTCCCAAAATTGCAATTCCAATGACAATATCATTAGATATGACTTGAATCATATACAACGTTATACTTAATATTCTGAATTCACATCGCTGCGAGACCTGCCACTAAATGACGTGACAGCAAAATCGTTCAGGCCTAGAAGCTATGAGTTGTGCATACAATTCGCCGACAATGAGCTCACTGCATCATACACATCTATCTTTCGGACGAAAGAGCCTCAGCGACTTTCGATGCATTACTCGTGTCTACTCTCATGATTCCATCATTCATTCTTGGTAATATATATATAGATAGCATATATCCAACCATACGCTTTCGCTATATTCAGCAATGCGTCTGAAACAGCTCTAGGATGATACACATACACAGCGACTAAAAAGCCATCACTCGTCGCTTGCGGTGCGCAACACTCGACTATCCCCTAACATATAGGGTGTACTCAAAAAACCGGGAGCTTCTGTGATGATGGCAGAGTGCCCAGCTTAAAAGCGTGCCAAAACAAGCGCCAGACTCGGAAACCATCATCTTCTACATACATATAAAACCCGACTCCCATCTACTATATGGCACTGGTACACCACCAACCTAAACATACATACATGAAGACTTTGCATATGCATGCGATATACTGATGAGTGTGCGTGTGTGGATATAGAGAATGCAGGCGGAACGCGAGAGGATGCAAACGAGCCACGGCGTGGTGGTAGCGCGGGCGGGTGGTTCAAGCATTTCACAAGAGCGCGTTCATGAGATATATGCAAGCAGAAGCGTGTGGTGCACGCTATGTGGTCATGCATATGTATATAGCTAGCTATGTGCACCGATATTGAAGCGATGCGGGTCGTCTGGATCGAGTGCGGGAGCTGCTTCTAATATATTGTAAGAAATGAGCGACATTTTGCACTCGTCCCACGTATACGTATGTATGAGGTCTTCGAGTTTGAATGTGAGTCCAGGACAAGATTTGAGCGCGTTGAAGATCGAGCTTTACGCTGACGAAGCTGAGATTTGATCCATGATCTATCCCTAAAATGACAATGGGATGAATCGAATATAGTTTTCTAGAATTGCCTTCTTGAGAAATCAGTTTATTCCTATACAAAAAAAAATTTTCAAAGCATCGAATATGCCTATATCTGTCTCGGTCTCCTAGATTTCATCTCCATCCCATTCGTTCCCTAGAGTGAACGGAAAAATAATGAATACAAATTCGAGAAAAAGAAGGAAAGCAGAATGAATATTCGAAAGAGTACTCCTCGCTCGCTCCCTAACTAAGCCCTGATCTAAATGAAAATCTCATAAGAATATTGGAGTCTTCTCTCTTCTCTCTCCAATCTTGGAGCTCCTGATTGGGATTGCCGCCCGCCATGAAGACTCTCGCCTGGTCGAGATGGTCATTAATCCTATCGACCACGGGCAGCAAAATCAGTTTGTTGACAGAGCAACTCAGACTTAGCCGTCCGCAGAAGAGCTTTACGTACTGACTCATCTTTGCCAGGGAACAGCTTTGTGATCCAGGCAAGTAGCCATTTGCTGGTTGGTACTAGATTATCCTTAAAGAGTACCACATCACCTTCAGCCTGCTTGTAAACTGGGTTGAGCCAATCAGACTGTTCTTGAACTTGAGAAAGGACTCTTTCATACATCTGCTCGAAAATTGGTTTCTCGGTTCCATCTAAAACAAACCGATCGATCGTCGTTAATTTCTGTAAAGGAAGAAGGATGACTCACAAGAGGATCACCAATCAAGAAGTGTCCAGGAGTCAACACAGATTCATCAGAAGGATCTGAAATTATTGCACTCAGAGGACGAGAATTGATGCAAGTTTCGATTCGACATAACTGTTACGGGCGCGAGGTACACAAGCGCCCGCACTTCAAGTGTATCACATGTAAGGACAGCGGCTTGGTGCGTCCGGACCAGCTCAGTCAACAGCGTGTCAGACTCTTGATCAAGAGGTCGCCGGTTCGTTTCCCGGCGGTGGTACTTTTTATTCAGAGCATGAAGGAGAATAAAATCATAACGATAACACAATGTCAAACTCCTCTCTAGTGAGATTCTAATGCCTCGAAAGCTAGGAGCGCAAGGAGAAATGTAGTTCCACTGGACTCCATCGCGTGAGATTGACTCAGGGATGCCCTGGACCAAGAATGATGTTTCGTCGAACAGGCGTTGAAGCACCGCCTCTCTGCTTTCGAACGTCGTGCTGTTGTCGCTCCACATGACCTTGCACAGTCCTCGCTGAGCAGTGAAGCAATGGAACGCAGTCATAAATACTTGTACAGTGAGATTGGAGATCAATTCCAAATGTATTGCCTTGGTGACCAGGCGGGTGAAAAGGGGAACGTATGTTCCGGTCGTTTTGACACCATGATCACCTGATAATCTGGTGAGGAATGGCCAAGCATAGTCAACGCCGTTGTAAAAGAACGGCCGTGCAGGTATAGCTCTCACTGCAGGTAGGGGCACCATCTGCTGCTTCAAGGTATTGGCTTCAAAATGGGCACACTTCGTGCACTGGCGAATGATGGAGCGAATGACATTGCGTCCCTGTAATATCTACAATGTTTGGAACGAATAATTTTGCACAGATCTATGTCGACTATGCAAA
Source organism: Eretmocerus hayati (assembly GCA_029851415.1). Classification (NCBI taxonomy): domain Eukaryota; kingdom Metazoa; phylum Arthropoda; class Insecta; order Hymenoptera; family Aphelinidae; genus Eretmocerus; species Eretmocerus hayati. Next base: position 98,091,745 of record CM056744.1, read on the forward strand.
GTAACAGTGGATGCATCCCGAATCAATGGTTTTGTGACATGATGAGATTTAGGCAATATAATCAGATGCTTTCCACAATCAGAAAAGAATGAGCTCTGATGTCTGCCTCCTACTCGCAAAAGGCCATCCGTACCAATGATTGGCCGAATTTTGCGGAGAGCGCTACCATTCGAATCAGACTCCCCAGTCAAAATGTCGAGAATTTCTTATTCAAATGCCTCTCTCTGTACCATCTGAAATAGTAAATTCTGCTCAGCCTGTAGTTCACTAGCAGGGAGACGAGATTTTCTCTTATCAGGATCGTGTAAGGTTATGACGAAAACTAAGTGTCCATGTTAAGATGGCGGACATCTTTCAACAACATCATCACAATGCGTCTTTAGTGACTGACCATCGAGGAAAACATTCCAGGGTAATACACTCTTGTCCTGATGAAACTGACCAAGAAAACACCACGCTCGTGAGAAAAATTATATGCGTGCAAGGCTCTAAAAGTGACGGAACGAGAAGCTATACGTATATAACAACTCTTGTCCGGGCAAAAGCGCATAGCAAAAGGCCAAAGCACGTATCTTCGTCAACAGCAGTGGTGATGCGGCAGCAAGAGGCACGTCCGCGCATAACCGGCTCAGTGCACGCGCGCTCACACAGACAAACTCATACTCTTCAATGTAAGAGTCGTCGAGGCGAGGAAACGGAGCGCGGCGCCGACTGTGCAGATATATAGTAAACATATATATTAGGGTGGGCCGAAAATGAATTTTTTTTTAGATCGATACGCTTGGGGTCAGAAAAGTTAGGTTTCGACTAGTAGATGTGAAAATTTTTTCGCTGGAAGCTGGGAAATGAGATCTTCCGTCCGAGCAAGAGCTGTGAAGGTTTTTTTTAAATAACATGCGTTTAAATGGGAAACTTCATAATTTGTACATTTTTCTTCCTTGTTTAGCAGATAACTCTGACGCATTTCAACCTTTTCAGACGTACTTTAGCTCATTTTGAAGCTCTTTTCAAGACCTTCAAAATGAGCTAAGGTAAGTTTGATTTCGACTAACTGGAGGCGAGTTATCTTGATTTTTCCCTAGAGAAATTTTTATCGAAAATAACGAAAAAAAATTGCATTCTTGGCCTCATAAGGCTAACTGAGGGCGTGAAGCTTCACAAAAACGAAAGGGCAGCATAGCACGTACATTATAATATTTGGATGTTTTCTTTGCATTTACACTCAGACACGCCATTGGATAGCACAGGCACAAGAACTTCCACTAATATCACAAAAGGACGAAAATCGGAGAGCGTTATTCACCGCGGTAGATGATGTATATTATTCATCGAATGTAAGTATCATCAACTCTCTGAGAGGCGAAAACGTAACGGCCTATCATCGAAGTTGAGCATCGTTGGGCGCGGTTAGTGCTTGGATGGGTGACCGCCCATCTCGGTCTAATCAACCTGCACGAGCTGACTTTTCTGATGGATTAGTTGACACTTACACTTCAGCAACGTGAGCGGAAGTCACGAAATGTTACAATTATACAATTGCGGTGTTCGTGCTCACGAAATGTGGCATGAGCACCGTAAAGGTAGCATGATACATGTGCCGAACTCTCCGGAGCAAGTTTTCTCCCCTCAGGAGTTTTCCCTCGCTCCACGGGCATGATTCCCGGGCAAATGCGGAGAGAATTAGGATAGGGTGAGTGGTCGGATCTCAAACATGCCACGATGAAATACGAAATGTGAAACCCATGAGATCCGCCCCGGTTGTAATAGTGCATTGGCTGAAGGCGACCGCTGAACACATGGAAAAATAAAACTACGTGCTCATTCATCTATATTAAGCTCCGATGCTATCAAATCGAGGAGGAAGTATTGAGACCAATTTTCAAACACGACAAAAGTCTATATAAACGATGGACAATGGCTTCCCATTATTGCGCCACTTTATCCGTACGAACTCGCTTGTCTCAACTTCTGTACTGAAAATGAGAAAAATGAAGAAAATGTTACAAAAAACTGAAAGAATACAAAGAAAAGTAACTCTGCCATTGACGGTCCCAAGCCCGTATAAGAATGGAGGAGGGCCGGATATGATGAAAGATTTTCGACAATTTCGGGATTATTGCTGGATTTTCTGCGCGGGCTTAGTGAATGGGCTTTGAAATGGCGTTCGTGAGTGTAAATACAGAGAAAACATCCAAATATCATAGTGTAAGTGCTGCCCCTTCGTTTTTGTGGAGTTTCACGCTCTCAGTTAGCCTTATGAGGCCAAGAATGCAATTTTTTCTGTTATTTTCAATAAAAATCTCTCTAGGGAAAAATCAAGATAACTCGCCTCCAGTTGGTCAAAATCAAACTTACCTTAGCTCATTTTGAAGGTCTTGAAGAGAGCTTCAAAATGAGCTAAAGTACGTCTGAAAAGGTTGAAATGCGTCAGAGTTATCTGCTAAACAAGGAAGAAAAATGTACAAATTATGCGGTTTCCCATTTAAACACATGTTATTTAAAAAAAACCTTCACGGCTCTTGCTCGGACGGAAGATCTCATTTCCCAGCGTCCAGCGAAAAAATTTTCACATCTACTAGTCGAAACCTAACTTTTCCGACCCCAAGCGTATCGATCTAAAAAAAAAATTCATTTTCGACCCACCCTAATATATATATATATTCGCTCAGTCCGTGCCGTGTCGGATGGATCGAGGGGGGTGGCGGTCGGCGCAAAGAAAGAGAGTGTGAGGTGAGCAGCAAGAGAGAGAGAGAGAGCACTTGGCTCGAGGCGCGCCGCGCGTGCCAACGAGAGAACGTGCTGCCGTCAGACAGCCAACGAAGGCGCTCAACCACCCGCGGCGTACTCTACTACCTTACAATATATATAGTTATATATAAAAGTAGATACTATACTATATCTATATATATATAGTGAACGGTGTGGCAAGGCGGCTTCTCTCTATAACGCCCGAACGGCTTCGGCCTTCCGCGCTATATAACCATCACCGCTTGCGCCTCGAGAGTCTCGAGTTTCTCTATCTCTCTCTCTCTCTCTTTCTCTTGGCTTGACTGCTCCCCTGCCGCCCGCCGCCGCGCGCCGGTCTCACTACTTACCACCCACACGAGTCGAGTGCACGGCTCATCGCTGCGCTGTACCGCCTGCTGGGATCGGAAGAGTGAGAGAGCACGTTGTAGAATATATATGTGTGGAAGTGCGATAGGTAGCATGAACTGCGGAGATACGAGGTGATCCGACGGGTTCTGGTATATACACAGTGAGCTTGCGGTTCTGCTTCGCATGCGGCGTTTAATCTCGACCCAACATATTTTTGCTCGCAGCGGGCATTCTCTCAGCTTTTCCGTCAGCTTTAATACGTATATATATATATATATGTGCAGACGACTCTTGGGTATATGGACTTCATTCGTTGCGATATGTATATGTTTGAGACTCAATGACCTGCGATCCAGACCTTATTTATTATTAGAAGTTTGGAACAACCACGTCTCATGCAAAAAGAGTAGGCTGTTCATGTTTGATCCTGGAATTGCAGAATATTTATTGTTTCAAGTTTTATATGAAGATTCGTCGAAGGAGAAGGACTTGAGTTTTTACTGACTCGCTCATGAAGTGTCTCATATTGAAGTAGTTGGAGGAACAGTCAAGGGAAAGGCGGGATGCAAGTTCAAAGTTTCTCGATGGGCCACTCAGAATTGGGAGTTGAGGTGGGAAGGGGGCCGGGGTTGGACTGTCAAGGGAAAATCTCTTTACTTTTTTGAAATAGAATTCTATATGATAATTAGAACACAGAACACTTCACGACCACCAGAACTCCAACAAACTCATTTTTCGAACGTGATTTGCGAACAAGATCCGACTCACTCGGTCCAGATTTAACCAGTGAATTGGAGGAATGTTAATTTGACCAGAAACAGTGTAGAACAAGCAACAGAAGAATGAATTTTGTCAAAAATGGGATACCTTATACTAATTACCGCAGAGTAGTTTCTGAAAATGAGAGCAAAGCAATGATAGTGAAGAAACTATCTCCAACGATGTTTGAAGTGGAATTCAATAATGGTTTCGTAACATAGTGGGACGTTGATCAGATTGTCAAAACTTGTATAAATTCAAAATCAAGAGGAGCGGAGTTGCCTCACACAACTGAGGGGAGTGATGAATAAACAAGTGGCGAGAAATAAGTTGAGGATAAGAGTAGTACAGAAAAAGGTGTGAAACGTTCGAATCGAGATAACGATAAGAGCTAATCGAGATGTTCAGCTGGGATAGTAAAGAAAATAGCAACTCAATCTCCACATCAAAAGAAGGGATATTGTAGCGTATTTATGAAATAGTATAAGAATGAATTCCCAGTAATTAATGTAAAGTGCAGCCACGTCACAGCACAAGTGACTCATCGTTGCGTTCAGATGTTATTCAGTCTTTGTACAGCGGGAGGAATGACACTAGCCCCATGCTTGTTATCACACATTATGAATATTGAGTAAATCTTTGCTCAAACCTTGTAAGACTAAGCGAGAAAGTTGTTAGAGTTTCAGTTGCGAACATTTTGAGATACATATCAATCAGAGCATTATTGAAGGATTCACAGAGCCCGAAGCGAGAGAAATATTGGAGCGAGTCAAGGTAAAAACGGCGGCTTGAGTGGTGGTCGCAACGCCCATGCAAGAAACATAGGCATAAGCAACTTGCTCTAATTTGCTCAATTTTGCTCGGATTCATACTCACAAGGGCTCAATATCTTCGTTTTCAAAAACCCTACAATCGCTTCTCGTACTGTTGCCACATCCAAGCTATGGTTTTTGAGCTAAATGCATAATAAGAAGACCGAAGCTCGCATTGAACACGTTCGACTGCTATCTCCTGCGAGCCACGACAGTCATCGTTGCGCGTCGGCACTCTTCACTGCCGAGCTGCAGTATACATAATACTTGTGGTCCATAACTAGTTGATTATAAATAGTTAATAAATAGTGTAATTGTTAGTGTACACGCATGCCACTTTCCATTGCTCGGAGGCGCTGTAACTCACATGTCCCATAAACCAATAGCATCCCTGATGTGTGGCATGCGAGTATTTGCAATGCTCCCGATTGTACACCACCGTACACTCAACACATCACAAATCACACATAACTAGCACACTTTCACGCGACCCGGAAACTCTTTTCCACCGGGAAGCTACAATTCTCTCGCAAAACGCCGGTCACGAGGATTTGTGTGTAGTATATCGACAAGCAAGCACGCGTGATGTGAGCACGTACTCGCGATGTCTAGCAGCCGATATCAGCCAAACACAATTCATGGCAATGCTACCACCTTAACAAATGCAATTGTTGGCTTTGCAATAAGAAATACTGACCTTGTTCTAACTCCGAAAGCGCATATTCCATCTCAAGCCCCCAGAACCGATTCAATCGATTCGAAATTTCGGCCAGAGATTCGAGCTGTCAACCCTGACTACATCGCCACAATACCACGAGAGAACGCGTAAGGTGGGCAAATTTTGAACTATCGCAATGCCTATTCCTATCTCTAATACATTGTTTGCTACGGCACGCTTGCCACCTCGAATAGAGTACTTATAGCCTTAGAATTGGCGGGAAGCCCTTTTCGAGGTGTCTCAGCTGTAAAAAAGCCTTCAATAATTTCGTAAAGGCAATATTAAACTTGTCTCTGCCCAGCTCCTTGTGCTTTGGGCTGCTCATGCCTTTAGCTGATCGTACATTTCTCCAAGGCTGCGCTACCGCATTTGTGGCATGGATGCATCGCAAACGGCGAGCCCCTTCAGTTTTCACAGTTTGCTATAGGCGCACCAGAAGCTCCCGGTGTTTCCACATTCTGCTTAGAGGCGCCTGATTATCCTTTGCATAAAACACCTTTGGTTTGCTTGTAGGCCTGATGCCGGGCTATGTAAACGATGCCACCGGCTGACAGCCTCTCTAGATCTCACGTAGTTTTCTCCCCATAAAGATGTACTCTCGTGTGCTCTTTAATAAAGAGCAAAAAATATTTTAATCCCAGAACTTTTCATTGATCCCGGTCCTCACCTAACGATATCAGCATCCACAATTCCCATATTGCGAGTATGATCATAGCCTAACCTCAAAGCTTTTCCACTTTTAAGAGAGTTCTTGACTCCCTCAGATTCTTGTCGAGCAAATCACTGACTTCTCCTCCATTCTACGAGGTTTATCTACATCCGTATGAAATTTGAAGTCAATTGGATGAGTTTTGGTGAAGAGGGATGGAATATCCGAGTCTGGGGTAATTCAGAAGACGTCTTCCTGGCTGGAATACGCCATCCTTTCCATGGTCTTAAGGGCATGTCTAATTAAACTCTCGATGGCACTCCAAATCGCTATTTTTTTAAATTCTTCTCACAAAATCTACGAGACATACGACAAAGTGCTCTCAACTTAAGGTAGTTGTACACTAAAATGCAAAATATACCCGAATTTCACCAAAGTTGGGGATAATTTAGTTCAAGTGTTAATGAACACCTGTGCAAAATTTCAAAATGATTGACCATTTTGTTTCAGAGTGGTAGCCATCAAAATTCGTCACTTTTAGCATGGCGCTCATGCGGGATCGTCGACTCCCATATGAACGCAATGTTAAATGTGGCGGGTTTTTGATGGCTACTACTCCGAAACAGAACGGTCAATCATTCTGAAATTTTGCACAGGTGTTCATTAACACTTGAACTAAATCCTCCCCAACTTTGGTGTTTTTCTGGTATTTAGTGGAATCGCCCTTAACGAATACCTCCTATTAGCGGACACCTTTCAATAACGGACAATTTTTTGCGACCAGCAGAAGTATAATCACAGAAATGAACCTCTGATTAGCGAACACCTCAGGATAGCGGACAGTTTTGATGCGACCAGAGGTGTCCGTGCAACCGGAGATTTCACTGTATTTTCAGCTTTAGTGTACAACTACCTTAACAAGAGAGTAAAGCTCAAAAACGCTTGAGTGTGAAACTTGCTCTAATAGCGTTTTCGAGCAGCTTAGATACCATCTTTTGACACTATAAGAAGACTATTCCCAGAGTTTCAGCCAAATCCTGAATCGGCACTCCATGGACCCTTCTTATCAGACAAATATCGAAGCCACTGGCTTAAAACCAAACTCATCCAGTAATATTCTTTCGATGTCATTTCCAACACATCAACATCATCATCACGCCAGTAGGTCTTACCATACTCGTCTGTTACTACTGAAAAATCTCCAAAGCCCTCTAACTCATCTATACACACGCACATAAAACCAACCCATCCACACATTTACACACACTTACACACACACACTTTGGCACTGAGTTTTTTGCAGGTGGGAAGCTCAGTGGTATAATCGCGCTATAGATATATGTAAGTAGCGTGTCATACGGCTATAGTGCCGTCGCGCCGCTGGCGTTGACAGGGCACAGAGAGAAAGACGGCCACATGCGGCTATCCAGAGACACCGACCGCACTACATATATATATATATAAGTATACAGTGCCCATATCTCACAGCCACCCTACCAACCGCCCACCAAGTGCTGCACGTCTCTAGTTTGGCTCACCGCCCGAATCGGCGCGTGCCTGGTACGCTTATATATATATCCGCCCAAGCCTACACCCTTAGGTATTTTATATATATATATATATATATATATATATGAAGGGGCGGTGGTGGCGGCATGCCACGCTTTGGCGTGAAACTTGCCACCGGGCTATACACCAGAGCTGAGAGCGAGCGATCGAGTGAGTGGTATATAGCGTGGTGCGCAGTGTCTGTGCATGTGGGTAGGGGCCGCATGCAATATACAGTCATACTACTGACGTCCATGTGCCGCGACGTCGTCGTAGTCTCGCTCTCATACCAAGCTCTCAGCCTCCGTTTGGATTTTGCTGTATATACTATACGCTGCTTTTGCGCGCCACAGTCAGTATTTTGCCGACGCTCAAAGCGTTCACTACTCTGTAGAACCCTCAACCGATTAACAACTGTTCACTTTCGATCTTTTCGCGTGTGCAAATTTATTAATCTGGTATCAAATCATACCTTACTATTAAAACGAAAAAAAAAAAAGGAGTTCGAGGTGTATGAACGTGACTGGTGAATACTTGAAAGTGTAATAATTGTGTAAAGACAAAATATTTTTTTCGATAAAAATAAATAAATATTTGAATGCCTGGCGAAATGCCGCTGGGCCCAAATTTTACCGGCCGACTCAGTTCGTGCATTGTAAATAGCTTGCACCTTATTGGTGCGAGCTGTAACAGGTTTTAATAAAAATGACAGCTCGTCAACAACATCATCATCAACAACAACAACAACAACAGTCTTCATCATCATCATCTTCAGCATCTGATACTCATTCAGATTCTAGTGTTACAAATAATAATAATAATAATAATAATAAACAATCTATTGCTAATAGATTGAGAAGACAACAATCGGCAATTGCTTTTGCCGGTGACGAATCGAGTGATCAGAGTCCAAATCCAAGCCCTTGTACTACACCAAGCCCGGGTCCTAGATTATCTTCGAATTTTAATAACTCGTCAGCTGACGGACGTAGAGTGAGTAATTTTATCTTAATTTTTGAATAGTACATTTTTATTTTTAGCGTGTTTTAGCCTGTTTTGAGCGGTAGGATAGTTTGTTTGTCTAGTGCTCGAAATGGGCTTGCAAGCACAGTGTGAATGTTTTTTTTTGACACTACGAGAATCCTGAAACCGCTCTTAGATGGGAAATTTTTAGGTTAGAGTGATGAATAAAAAAATTATGAACATTTAGTTTGAGAATATTTGAGAGTTTAGACGGAGAAATTTGGAATGAGAATGAAACTGGGTATTGCGAGCGCGAGCACGTGGTTTTGTAGCGATTTGTAAACTGAAACTTTCCCGCCGAATGTCTAGTTGGTTGAGCTTGCGAGCGGGTAGAAAAAGAATTCATGGATTATGAAGTTTGTGCATTTTTTATAAAATACGTCATGAAATTGAGATTTGACTATTCATAAGTGTTTTGAAAGCTCGTGAATCAAGGACAGTAACCAGAACAAAATTCAAATATTGGTACCCCACTCTTTACTAATTACACGATAGCCTTTTGATAGTTATACGACTATCTTATAGACATAGTAGTAAGTGACATTGGCATACAATTCAAAGATACATCAACAAATTCGAAGGAAAGTATGATACTAGGATCTAACTTGCTGAAATTTTTTCCTCGTACAGTCGAAAAGAATCACTCAATCAATTTGATTTAGAGGAAATTAGTTACGCCAATCAAAATTTCGAATGATGGCGGAGTTAGTTCAGACGTTTGATAATGAGCAAAACAATTTTTGAATTGATAGAGTCTTCCGGGACAAATGATCCTGAATAAACTCTACGCTTCCAGTCAATGACTCCAGAGAAATCCTTATCTGACCTTCTGAACGTGAATTTATTAAATCGATCTCATATTCTCAAAAATTCTTACTTGAATTTCCAAAATCGTACATCCACCTTACCATTGAAACGCAAATTATCTAAAACCAATTATTCTCACATATCGCTCAGACATAAGTGACACCGGGGCAAAATTGGACAGCTCTTTTGCTATTTTTCAATTCAAAACTAAACTTGAAAATCGAATCATGCATGTCTTCCAAATCCATTCTTCTGTCATTTCTACCACCAAGTCATCCAAAAAAGAAAATCTTTGCCGTCCTGGGTCTTGATTTTCCAACGAGTTGTCAATTTTTTAAAATAGAAAAGTATTCCAGATTCACCCTGGTCTATCCGATTTCCTTAAATCAATATCATTATGAACTGTATCAGTGTAATCTATTGAACAACAGATTTTGACGCATCGAACTCTTACTTTTCTATGGGAAATTCATCATTCCCTTTTTTTCATATGAAAAGTACATAATTTCAAAATCCAAGTCTGAAGAGTGTATTTAAAAAATCCCCAATCATTAAAAAGTCCTACACGCTGCGGAGGCTGAAATCGGTGATCCTTCCTCAAGTGCGGCGGGACCCACCGGCGGGACCCGCGATTTTTCATCTTTCAATCTTTGCCGACTAAGAAAGGGAACACCAACCTTACAGGTCCTAAATCTTGACAAGATTTTGGGAATCATCTTGTTTTGGTGAGAAATTGATGTACTCAAAAGGGTTTTGTCCAATGTGCCTCCGATCCCCAGATTCAGCGATTGCAATTACCATTGCCTATATGACACCGTGTTAAAAAGTCGTACCGTAAACCGGGGTGAATGTGTCCGCTTCCGCCAAAAAGATTGTCAGCATCATATCTTCGCTTCTAAAGCACCTATACAGAAACCTGCCGGGGGTCATTTTGAAGCTTGAAATCTCTACTTTCCGAATGAATAACCTCAGTTCCATGGAAATGGACTCTAAAGTACTTTCTTTGCTGTTTAATAAAGTTTGAAAATTAATGTCCCCAAAAAACAGGTTTTTTATGGCTAGCAGAGAATTTTGACGCGTTAGCTCGAAATAAACCACGTGATCGTGTTTAGACGATAATTTTGCGTTGGGAACTCATGGCGAGGTACCCCGCGCAAGGGAAAATTTTTTTTCCTCATGATCTCAACACAGCGAGTATTATTGCAAAAACAAGTTTTTATGAAGAAACAGTTCTGAAATCAATCCAGTGCCTCAACGGCTAACGGACAATTTTTTCTGAAAAGTATGTGATAGAAAGAAAAAAATGCGACCTTGAACGTTCAAATTGATCTATTCTAGCCCGTATTGTGATTTTTTGAAGATTTATTGAAAATCTTGATTTTTTTCCAAATACCAGGTGAATTAATTAGCTCATATGACCACAAGGTTGCCTTGTATCGTTTTAAAACCACTGGGATCATGTGGAGCGAGTTAAAATACGTGGGATAACGTATATTGATATGCATTCAAAATCTTGAATTCACGAGCTGTGCGCTTCAGACGCAGGCGAGGCATGGTCGGACACATTCACCCTTGTCGACGGGGTGAACGTGTCACCCTGTTTTTTGCAGTTTTTGAAAAACCGTTGGGTCAAAATCAAAATCTGACAACGGGATCTTAAGAAGTAGTTTGTAGCTGAGCTCAAGACTCAAATTTTTACTACCCATACATTATCTTTTGGCAGAATAAGACCAAGAAAATCACAATGGAAGGTCAAAAGTGTACCACATTCACCCCGGTTTACGGTACATAGAGATATACTAACAATGCTAAACTTCATTGCTAAATATGAGGATGAAAGGCCCATGAGGCTAAGCCCTCGGATATACCTTCATTTATCACCAAAACAAGATGATTCCCATAGTTTCGTGAAGATCCAGGGTCCGCAAGATTGGTGCTGTCCTTGTAAGACTTACTCATATAATTATCCCAAAAAGATCTATAATGGTGGTTTACTATGCCAAAAACGTAGAAAATGAGATAAAAAAAAATCTAGTGGCATATGAGCGTTTTTATCGAAATGGGGGAGTCCAGTTCACGACCAAAATAAATTTACGAAAAAAAGCGTCGTCGTAGTGAACGTTCAAAATCTACAAACAAACATTCATATTTGGGATTAATTTACAGCTCAAGATGCAATAACATCCAAAGAGCAAATATTACATGCAATGTCCGTAAAAAAATATATATAGAGACACACGAATCCACCAATAAACTATTACTTAAGAATCCGCACCTGTGATCACTGCATCAGATCAATCGTTCAACCTCTGTCTAATCTCACATAGAAACTCACCCCCCCCCCCCCGCAATTGCAAAGTTCAATGATAATACATACATTTCAACACATAGGGTATATATCGTAATAGTTACATATAAAACAGGGATAGAGAGTAAGAGAACGAGAGAGAGAGTATGAGTCGTTCGGTCAAGCGTTAAATCGGATCGCACAACGCGCCCACATTACCCCCCGTAATAGTATATATAGTAACATAGTGGTAAAGAGACTCTTGTGCATGATGGGGAGACCAAGCACCCCTCTATATAGGGTATATAGATACAGAATGGTTGAGCGAGGGGTAGTATAAAGCTAATGCGAGCAACGCGTGGCACGTGCGCCTATAGTCAACCCCGCGCCTTATACGACTCGTACCGCACTTGCTCTAATAATACTGTGCTATATAGTAGACTAGCTGCTCCTGATGTAATATGTACGACATGCCACGATATTGCACTTTTTTTTTCAAATCTGTGTTAAATATAAACGTGCACTCGCAATAGTACATTGGACTTTACTTCCATTAGTGTACCGTCATCTCTTGCAAATTTCAATTTTTATCAGGAAATTATTGTAGTATAAGAAAATTATGTCGATTCGTGCTGATTTTTTTTTTTTTTGATTTTATGATCAAATTGACTCATTTTTACGAGTTTTCAGAATTTGTATTAGAGTTGAATGTGTGTGTGTGTGTGTGTTTGTTTGTTCCAGAGGGGCACCTGGGGGACCTCTTCTGATACAGCCATCAACGGACTTTTTTGCGCAATGCGAGAGTATTCAGGATTTTCTTAGTACTCAAACGTATCTTGAGTTTTTTTTTCAGAATTTCATGGTGTACTCATATATATGGGTGTTGTTTGTTGTGTAAGTCGCAATGCAGGATTCTTATTTCGATCAGGAAGATTGCCATAAAATTGCCCCCCCCCCCCCTCTTCAAAGGAAAATTCCGAGCTGACCGACTGCTTCGAGCGCACCCAAATCGACTGAGCAACGAAATGCTCAGTGAAATTCGAATCATGCTCTATTTTAATGACTTCTTTTTCTCACCAATCGGTATGAAAATTTATGATCACTGACTCGTTATTTGAATCCAAGATTCAATAATATCACTCGCGTACATCGTCACAAAGATAAGTTTATCAAAAAAAAAAAAATCACTCTCTAACTCTTCAAAAACTGTATGATACATCATTGCAAACACTTTTTCCCCAATCAATGATCCCTGTCTTTTATTTGATCAAGTTTGAGTCCCCATCAAGCTTTAGTACATTACGCGTCGAGTGCTGGAAACATTTTTTCCTTCGGGAAACCGGGCTGGACGTGGGCGATGGCACCGTCTAGCTTGGTTTCCCCGAAGAAAAAATGTTTCCGCACGAGACGCGTATGCAGTTTTATACGTCTGTACGCAGAAACAGCTAGTTTCCAGGTCTCCTCGCGAAGCGAGGAGGCCTATAGAAACACGCTGTTTCTACGTATGGACGTATAAATTAAAATTTTCAAGTTCGGTAAAATGTATGTTTGTTCCATTTGCTATAGCGCTCGGTATTTTGTAACTGTGAAAACTCATGGAAAGTGTCATCTTAATTAGAACACGATTAAATACTCGTGAAAATTTTTTCTCACGTTCGAGTGATGGGTTTCCGGCCCGAACCGAAGACGAGGGTCGTAATCATCACGAGGATGCAAAATCAGGTTTCACTCTCTTATATCGAACTATATTCTTTTATGGATTGTAAGTTAAATGCGACAAACTGTGCGCAAAAGATACTTCTCAATCATTCTAACCTAAAAATGCCCCTATCAAACGCGGTTTTAGGGGTTTTCATGATAAAATAGTACAATCCCAGCACTCCAACTGAGCTCATTCACTCAAGGCAATAATGTACTATTACGCACAGTTTATATAAAAGATTATAAAATACTTTGAAATCAAGATACTGTGGTATTACATTCAATGCACAATCATTACAATACAATGCTTTTTTTGATACACTGTTCGTAAAAGAGTAGTCATCTGCGCACAGTTTGCCGGCTTTTACTCACAATTCATCAAATAATAGAGTTCGATACACAGGAGTAAAACCTACTTTTGAAATCGTCGTGATGACTCTGAACCCTCACCTGCGGCTCGGGCCGAAAACCCATTACTTGCGAACGTGGTTCGAAGTTTGTACACCCTTGTTTTATCGAAATTTACCAATTTTATATATTTTATAACAATCAACATAAATTGAATGAAAAGAGAATCGAAAAATCGTTCAAACATCACAGGTTCCGTATCATAATCCACCAACAACAAAATCGCCACAAAGCTCGTCAATCACCTATAACACGTCGAATATACAAAAAAAGCTAACGTACATATATACTTTTGCTGCATTTTCCACGGTATAGAATCGGTCAGGCGCCCCGCTTGCCGCCACCACCGCCAGTACCATCAACACGCTTGCAATTTGGCGTAATTGGACTATTTAGCGCGGGACGCTCACTCGCTCTATGGCAAGTTATCGCATCATTAGAGATATCCTATATGGAGGAGGCGCGCGTTGCCGCCGGAATTAGATACAACGCTCGCGTTTATTCCAGCCTCTTAACAGTCGTCATCTCTAGATGTAAGATTGCCTTTTCTAGCCAATATATATATATATATATGTGTGTGTGTGTGTGTGTGTATACTCCGAGATATGCTGCTCTTTCGTGATCCTGTTGATATTCATCTTCGTACTCATCAATGATACTACTATAGCTTAACAATTCTGCTGTGAGATTTTACAATAAGTGCGTGCATGTTTTAGATGAGATATGAGCAGTTCTGCGTAAACTTGCCCGAAACAGACTCAAAAATGGACGAAAGGCAAAAGTGATTTCCTAGGCCCACAGGGGAGGTTTTTTCACTGCTAGTCTCATCTTGATGAAGGATCAAAAGTCAAAAATATAGAAAGTCGGAAAAAATTTTTACTTGCTAAATCTCATAAGAGCTCAGCTCGATATCGTTATTTCGCTACGGAAATGACAGGTACGGAAATGACATTTCGTGTTTGATCAGTGAATATGGATCGGGGAGTCAACGAATCGCTCATTCCGCTTAGCATGGTCTTTTGCACACCAAATACTTGGAGAAAGTCGGACGAGAATGCAGATTATCGATATTTGAACCTTGTTGCGAGATGCGTACGGAAATGACACTCTTATTTACCACGGCATTTTTTCGGAGAAGAGCACGCCGCCACTTTTCGGAAGTGAAGTTATGGATGTTTATACCTCAGCTGTTTGATAGTTTGAAGCAAGAGGATCAAAATGTGCTGATGAGCGAGTGCTTACAAGTTGATAGACGCTCTCACGCACCACATATTGTCGAAACCGTAATTTTGGCGCGAATTCGGAGACATAATGTACCCACAGCGTTGAGCGGATACACGATCTAGTCGCGACTTCTAAACTATGAGAACATGTTCAAAATATACCCAAACTTGATGTCTTTTTGTGGAGGAATCGTTTAGAAGTCGTATGTCTTCATAGCGTGACCTTGAACGCCGAATTTTGGGGTGCGGACATGGTACGGAAATGACATTTTGACCCCTAATTCGCAATTTTCGACCCTTAAATCTCATGACAGGTCTAATATGACTTTTGGCTAAGAAAGAGCACAAAAAAGTTCACAAGAAACGTGTTTTGCACAATCGATTGAGAACGCGTAGACGCCGCAATGGGAGCAAGTTTCCACGGAACTGCTCATATACTGTGCGTATTATGCCAGTTGGTTGAATATTGAACTAAAATTTTTCGAAAATAATTTCTACAGTGTAGGCAGAGGAAAATTTCATGATATTAAACTCTCTTTTACATTGAAAAATTCTGAATTGAATTGATTCGCACGGGCAGTTCGATAAATTAAAGAACCCTCTCCTCATTCATTCCTAAAATCTTAACGTAATTGATAGATAAACCTCCTCAACGATTCTTAATAAACATCTAATGTATTAGAATCGATCATGAACCCATTTTGATTCATAAAATGTCATCATCTAAGCAGAATGATATTAAAAAAATGAAAAAATAATTTAGCATCCAAAACCTTCAAATTACAGCAACAAACAACATTCGAATTTCAAGTCTGGAAAAAATCATTTCTATATGGAATACCAAAGTATTTCAATACCTCATCAAAAAAAATTGTTGCTAGAGAAAAACTCACCAGCAACATTATTAGGTTCAGTCGTATATCGCGAAACTTCATCACCGTGTTGTTTGTGGCGAAAATTCAATACGGTCAGCCAGTCACATAATGTCCGAATGTTTAAAAAATAATAAGTAGACCTAAAGTGAAGACGCTACGAATTAAGAAATAGGTATAGATCAAGTATTGCTATTACCTCTTTTCAGTTGCATATTTACGAGCCTATATATATACACTGCACAGAGAGGGTGCGACGTGCGATAAGGCCGTTGGAGGCGCGAGCGTATTACTTATACAGTGGCAATTTTAACGAGCTTGCACGCGCATAGCCACTAACGCCGTTCTTACATAGATACAACCACCAGAGCCTCTATATGTTTCATGTATACATTTATATACTCCGGAGAAAAACGCGTGGGTGTCGCATAGGAGCTAACCTATAATAAATATTAAAAAAATAAAGAGGGTTGAATAGTACTACTAACTGCACGCGCGCACCGATCCACAGCCGCAAAACACAATGCGGAGAGCGTCGATCGTGTAGTCCTCGCATCGCAGTCCATGCAATCTATATATACCTTTATTGTTCTTGTTGTTCTTGACTTTTGCAGCTTGGTTTACTTGGGTGTGTGGCTTTTCTTTTCAAATCGGCCTTGTCTGTGTAAAATGGTGAGGTATATAATTGTATATGGAAGAATATAGGCGCCACTTTCATCGTTGTTCAAGTACACGGTACACGCCCTGCTGACCCTTTATATATAGGGGAGAGTGGGGCAAAATTGGATAAGTGAGATAACTCGGTCGGAGGCGAGTCTAGGCTTTTGCCGCATGAAAACATTTTCAATGCCATCACAGACAATGGTTTTTATCGCGGTTAGACCTCCCGAAACGATACTGGGAGTCTACACTAACATAGGGGTGCTTTTCGAGGGCCTCACGCGGTTTATTTTCCAAATGCAGAAATTCACGCTACTTCTGCAGAAGTGGACGAGCTCAATCGCCGTTTGGGGGTCAAAAACTACGTCACTAAACGAAAATTTTGAGCCGTCGTGGGTCGAAATCGACCCAGTTGAACCCAAGTAATTGCAATTCTGCGAAAAAAACGCCTGGGGGCATTTTTGGACGAATTGGTGGGGGCGAAATTGGACAATGCTAAATCCCATCTAAAATCGGTCGACCGATCGCGTACCCGTGTTTTTCGAGGATAATTGTGCATATCGAGGAGCGTATGCGTTTGGGCAAATTTTCCGAAGCGCGGCTGGTTGAGGGTGAGTTAGGTGATTGAAAATGGGTGAGAAAATGAAGTTACGATGTCCAATGGCCGTCTTAGGAGTCAGTTTAGAGGTCAGAAGTCGCTTTCAACGTGTTCCAAGATGGTCCTCGATTTAAGCATTTTCACTCTCGCATTCGCTGATTACTGGGTTGATTGTCGCACTCCACTATTTGGATCGTTGACTTAGGGCAAGTATGAATACCTCCAATGTGAAGGAAAACGAAGAACAGTCGAATCTTTTAAGCCGCGAAACGATTGTTGATTGTTGAATAAGGTAGTGCACCAATGAAGCGCCTATTCCAATAATGTTGAAAAACGATATAAAAATGGCTCGCTTGCTCGGGCTATGAGAGGATGTAAAAGTCTCAGGCGGGTTTCCCTGTTGGTTCTGGGTTATAACCACGTGTTTTGATGAGTGAATTCGACTACAATAGGTAGGGAATAATGCCGTATACCTCAATTTTGCAAGGCTGTCCAAATTTGCCCCCAAAACTTGTCAAAAGTGCCCCCAAGCTCGGGGTGAATTTGGACAGATTTTTTTTTCAACTTCAAGGAAAAGTATGAACGCTTAGACCTAGGGGTCTGAAAATTTTTTTACAATCTATTCAATAGTTGAACTTCAAAGTCCCATAGCACGCCTAGCCCCAAGTATCGTCAGATAGCGCCACTGCAAAATCCGTCTAATTTTGCCCCACTCTCCCCTAGAGTGCACCCAAGTGCAAAGAATTGAGAAGGAGTTTTTTTTGGGAGGATTTTTTCCCGAGCGTGCTTGCGCGACACGTGTTTATGCATATCGTGAGTATTTTGAGTGGCAGTTTTGCTTTCTCTAAAGAGAAAGCTTTGTTTTCATACCAGCAAAATTTTGATCAAATTTTCTACTAAATCCAATATTAAGTTGAACAAAATTCCGTTTATCTAAAAAAGGCTTAGACCATTCTCTTCCTCTCGTCAAAATCGATCAATTGTAGGTAACACTTTTCCTCCTAATGGTCTTCCACATCAGCTAGAAACCCATCTTTGCACCCCTTTGTCCGTGTTCGTGTGTGTGTGTGTGTGTTTCTTGTTTTATACCGGACACGCTTTCCCTTTTACTGGTCACCTTATCAACTTTTGGCTTTCTACAAGTTATCCAGAATACAATTTCTGAGAGCCCAGTGATTTGGCAGCTTTCGGCTCCCAGTCAAATTTGATCCATGGGCTTTTTCAAGCATAAGTGCTCGAATTTCGACTTTTAATACATGAATATCTTTTTCTCACACACTCTCACAACAAATTGAGTCACCTAAACTACGATTTTTTCTGCGAGATCTATCGATTGGTTAATACCAAAATTCCATTTAATCTCTATGTACCTCAAATTCCCTAAAAAATCAAAATTTTCACCAAAAAATCGATTTTGATCATCTTTAAAAGCTCTCCATCGAGATTCTGTCTCAACCAAACGATAGAAATCATCGAAAAAACCTCAGTCTAGATGGCCCAAATCTCGTTTAAAAGCTTTCCCCAAACACTAACGCAAAAAATAGCGAAACATTTTTATGGATAAACAAAAACTCGATTTTGATCATCTTTAAACTCACTCCATCGAAATTCTGTCTCAACCAAACGATAGAAATCATCGAAAAAACCTCAGTCTAGATGGCCCAAATCTCTCTCAAAAGCTTTCCCCAAACACTAACACAGAAAATAGCAAAACATTCTTATGGATATTCATTTTCCTCTCTTAGCTTACTCTGCGACATATTTATCTCAATTTGAGTGACCTACAGACATATTTTCCCTTGATTTTTAAGCTTTTGGTTGATACCAAATTTTTCGAAAATTCTCGAAAAATTATTCGAATCGCAGATCTCGCCAAGAGAAAGCTTTCTGCTAATCTCTTTTAGCAGCGTATTTTAAAGTAAAAGCGTTGGCAGAACGTGACGTGATCAGATTTTTTTGTCTTTTTTAATAGTTTGGTTGAGTTTGGAATCGTGATTTGACAATTTAATGATTCCAAAATCTTTGATGATCGCTTGAATTTGTAGTAATAGAAATTGAAAAAGAGATGGCAAAAATTCAACATTCTGTAGGTAGATAACTGTGGCATCATCCAAGTTCTTCACATGCAATTTGTCCTGCAAGAGTTACACAAACCTTCAACTGAACGTGCTCGTTACAGAACTAAAATAGTATATTATGACACTGCACGTAGATGGGTAGTTTTGCTCGAAGGACTGTTTATTTTCTATCAACTGTGGGTCAACTTTCACGTACTTTCATACATTTATTATAATATAATAAAAGTGGATAATTCCTACATGATTTGATACATCATCACGAAATTGTATCGCGCTGATGATAGACTCACCATTCCCGCATAATACTCATACAGCATATACCACGGAATCCGGGGTCTTGCACTCTGGCCGACATATCCCTGGGATAGCACACACGTGCCTTGATATCCAGGGTTTGGTCCGGTCGGCACCTCGGCGACGATCTCTGCTGGAGTTATCTGCACATCACTCTCGCGTGTCCGATGACCGGAGTCTGGATCGGCACACATACACACTCATACACACACATTGCACGACGCGCGGGCGTTACTCGATTCGTGATGATGTAAAATGCATCACATTCTTAAACGTCTCTATCACACTTTCGACTGACCCGCTTATCGAATCATGAAATTTTGCAGCCTCTTTCGGAAAATCGCATATCGTATTCCTCAAACAGGTACAAATTCCAAATTCCACACTGCATGTAAACCCAAGATATACACACACACAAACACACAGAAAATCAAGCATCACTTCCGCCCCTTCACGAATCATTACCAACATCGGAAGAGTGTACTCAGTTATCAGCCCCGAGCAATCGCATCTCACGCGGTCCCAAATCGTAATATCTTACCGGTTTCTCACCCCAGCGTCGGCGATGCGGCGACACAACGCGCCAGAAGCACGTGCGGCACGCTCGTTACACCCTCGCTACATACTGTACCACCCTTAACACCAAGCTCTTGACATTTTGACAACATTCATATATATATACCCTAATATCTATGGCGCTGCGCCTACTTATCAGTATATACCATGTACATGAGTTGTTCCGTGGAAATTTTGGAATGAAATGTGCTACTCTACATGGAAACATTTTAGAAAAATCAATACGAGTCGTATGCTGAGTATTTTTTTGGTGCTCTTTTTCGCTCATTCATTAATTTTTCGAAAAAAAAAATTTTCATCGAAAAAGGGGTCAAAATGTCAGGTCCGTTCCCCTGTGGTTTTTCTCTCTTTCGGAATTTGAGAGTATGAAACGCCACTGAGAGCCTCATTAAGGATTCGGGCAAGTGAATTTATCAAATATAATGGTATTGAGCATCAAATTCTACAGTTATGATAACCGAAAGACCATTTTTGGGGCGCAGCGTGAGCAAATACATTTTTTAATGCAATTTTGCTTAAAATTTTACTCGCCAAATCTCCCTCCATGAAAGCTAATTCGTCTCATTCCGGCTTTTCCGGACCAACTTATTCTTAAAGTTAATCGTTGTACTCAAGTTTCTCATGCCTCAGAGTATGTCCAAGAAAATTGATTCTCATACTTCGTGGAGTAATCTCTCTTGAAATGCTGCTCTTGCTAAACTTTTCAAGCAGTTTCGTGTCATTCTAGTAGGGTCCCTAAACGTAAGGCTACAGAGGTCCTAGTCGGCTATGGTATCTGATGGCCACATCAAAGTCCCAAAACCTTAGAATTGTATGTATAGCTCGTACCATTTGTTCATCAGATCAATTTTAATAGCTAAATGTCAGATCTGTATGATGCGACGGTGTTATCCGTGTAATCCTTATGCCAACGATGAGTGAAAATGTTAATATTCGTGCACAAGGCAATGTGAGCTCTACATTCTTTTAAAAGTCAAAAAAAAAATATTAGAACCTCCAGAATTGAAATTTGACGTCGGCCCATTTTCAACTCCCAAATTTCCGCGGAACTACACGAAATGTGGTGATTTGGGAGGAAAAAAATTTTGAAAATTTTTTTCATCGCACATTACTCGGGTTTTACATACTCTCAGTTATCAGCATCTAGAACTCAAATCCACTCGCGTGATTGATTTTTACGAGACGGCGTGGAGTGGGACAGAGAAATCCAGAAAGGGCCATAAGAGTAATGCTATTGCCACACACATAGATACACTCTATCATCACCCAATTGACCTCTGACGGGGATGGGAAGGATCGCGCTCATCACCAGAAAACTCGAGGAGATTATTGGAGTTATAATGTACACGTTATTCAAGAGTTTTCCAACAATGTAATTCCCGGAAATCCCCTTGAAAAATGGAAATAGTAGCTCGTACGATTAAACAAAGAAATAGTGGATCACGCAGTCATTTACTTGGTATCAAATACGATAAAAGCAAGAGATCACACGCAACAAAACCGGATCGGTTTGACCCGTCTTGTTCGTGTGCGCCTCAAAAAACATGATCTCGTGAAGCAATCACATTTTCTTCTGAAAGCGTAATATGGCTTGCCAATCAAACATAATTCGATGCACAAGGACCCGACCCATCTAAGTTTCTTTATTTTTTGATGAAGAATCAAATGTCATTCGCAGAAATATGATTGGTCAGACTGCGTCGTCGTACAGTGAGAAATATCGTCAATTTTCTCTCTTTTCAAAAAGTAGTCACGCGTCATCAACAGGAGATAGTTTCACACCTGTTGTAAGCACATTTTTGGGCTTCAAGGTGGTTGTAGTCTCAAATTAGGGGGTCATTTTTTCGCGAGAATCATGCCGATATCCCAGACTGCATCCAAATGCCGACCCTGACAATGAGGGGAAAAAAGCCATATCACACGCGAAATTTCATGATTTTTCAAATTTGATGGCCCGCCATTCCGGTCTATTTCAGTTTTGAGTCTTGAGCTCATCACAACTTGGTTGTAGAATTTCAAAAAAGGTGTCTGTTTTGTCGCCGAGTTGATATATAGCCATTTGTGCGAAAAATCGGTGCACAAAAGGCGTAACGCACGAATTACCGCGTTTCGTGGATTTGCTCATATATCATACCCTAGGCATCAAATCGGCATACGGATTGCGAATCGCTTTGCTAGGCCCAAGAGACAGTCAGTCAGTAAGAGACGCTCTGCTTGCACTAAAGTATGTATATAGGTATATATCTGTGTTACATAGACTATACAGGGTGAAATAAAGGGGTTCAGTAGAATCAGCCCCCTCGTGACTTGGTGTAGCGCACAGCTTTGGCGCGCGCCAGCCAATAATTAATTTAAGAGACGCCCGCGTTTAAGCTTAGCAAGAGATGCTCGCCAAAGCTCTGAACATGTATAGATATTCAAGTGTTATATAGAGTAAGCATGAGTCGGTGAAATTTGTATAGGTATTCACAGTGCATGGGTAAGAAGGTGGTGGACGCGTGTCTTACTACAACTCAGTCAGTCTCTACAGTCAAGTGTAATTGCGCAAAAAACTTGAGATTTCAAGAAGCTATGAGCCTGATTTTATACAAGGGTGATGATTTCGCGCCCCTGCATCTTATAATTACGAATTTTAGAGAATTGATCCCTCTTTTTTCGTAGACGTTGTTTTAGCAAGTTTTTTTAAATAGAAGTTGCTTAGTATGTGTGCAATTCGACGTCAAAGGAATGGTTGAGAAAATCTTAGAAATATTCGAATGGGGTTGATTAGTGCCTTATAAGCCGATCGATTTATCATTCACAGGAAAAGCCACAATAAAAATTCAATTTTTGATGATAACGAAATACTTTTCTAATGGGATGCAATATAATTTATTGGATATTTTATTTCTCGTTGCAGGCAAACAAACCACTAATGGAGAAGCGACGTCGAGCCCGAATAAATCAGTCACTAGCGGCGTTAAAAGCACTAATTTTGGACAGTGCTCGCCTAGAAAATACAAAACACAGCAAGCTTGAAAAAGCAGATATACTAGAGTTGACGGTACGACATCTACAGAGGCAGCGATCTTTAGCACAACCTGGACTCTCGAGGTATAAGGCTGGATATCAAGACTGCTCTAGAGAAGTGAGTATCATAATCTGTACACACGATTCCTTGAAAAAAAAAGAGACCCATACGACATCATCTCCTGATGCATTCGTGTCAACTATTACAACACGATCAGCATTATTGCTTTAATCGCTACCTTTCGTTTGTCTTGAAAATGTTATTCTTGATGAGTCATAGGCCCCTGAAATGCTTTTGCAGCTCATGAATGATATCTGTCAAATGACAGGTAATGATCGATTGATGATATTGAAAAAAGGTTTCTTATGAATTTCGGAAGATAGTTACATTGTCAATCAGTGAATTGATCAGTCAGTCTCATCCATAACCCATACGATCACGTCATATATTTTAACCAGACCAGATTAAACCAGACCGAACCAGACCGACTTAAAATTAACTAGACGAAATTAATCAACCGAACTAGGCCCAACTAGACATTATTAGGCAATCGAGACGTAATTAAGCTAATTCGGACCGAATTAGACTGAATTATTCGATAAAGTAGACTGAACCCAAAATGACATGAAACTAGTACGACAATTCTAGTACGGTACTTTTACGGTACAATTATGGTACTAACACGGTACAATTACAGTAGTAGTGGAATTTTGGCGGTACCATTGCGGTATCTGTGGTCTTGGTGGTACCGGCATGGCCCCAGTGGTCCTCACGGCATTATTAGTTAGTTCTAGTACAGTCTTAGTGTAACTATAGTGCAGTTCTAGTGGTTCTAAAATAGTACTGATATCGAACCAGCGAGTACAAGACCGAAGTAGACTGGACCAGATAAGACAATCAACACAGCCACCCAACCACCCAATAATCGATCCATTATCGACCCCCTCCTCTCCCCCCCCCTCCATGGCCCGTATGGCCAACCACTGTACTTTACATCTCCTATGAAGGCGAAGCGATGCGCCAAATGCGCCCGGAAAAATTTTGTTTGGGCGTCTAGTTATGGTAACTACTCAAACTGACAACTAATATCTGTATAGGGTTTTATGAGGGACTCGGAAGGTGATAGTCGAAGGACTTGTAACATGACCATCGATGAATGCAATCTATGAGTTCACCATTGGGAAACTCATTTGTTGTTCAGGTACTTCAAACTTGCAAATACTTTTCTAATTATTATTACCATTGTCATATCTGACAATTCGTTTGTGCACAGTTTTCTATTCCTTTTATATTTCGGTAGCAATTTTCTCTCAGAATGATCTAATCAGAAAAAATTTGAATCTGCAATGCCAACCGATTAAGTTAGTCAAAAATGTCCATTATTAAATTCAAAGTGTCAAAATAATCATCATCTCGCCTATTTTATTATTCTAAGTTCACAAAATTCCAGTCATTTCCTCGAGACGCTTCAGGACTTAAGATGCCCAATTCTTATACTCCTCGTTCCTGGAGATTTAATACACAAAATCTAATGCACAGAGATGAACTTTTTTTTTACAACAAACTCGTCCTAATACCTCTCAACTCCTCTATTCCCGCACAATCAATCATAAAAAAAAAACTTTAGTCACGCGCGCATGAATTATGTCAACGCGCTCCGAATCCAATACTTACACATCGCTCGATATGTGCAACAAACATTATAGCAGCGCTTAGCATCGCTCCAGACGCTCGATAAGAGAAAAGTCGCGACATGCAGAACTTTTATCATCTCTAACAGTCCAACCTCGTTATTGAAGTTGCACATCCCACATCAAGCCTTATAATACTCATTTTGCGTATAAAAAAAAACATCGCGTCTCGACATCACATCCTCATCTCTCGCTTCTACATCGCGTAGCTGCAATGCATGCGGCTAATCCGACGCGAGTGATATACACTTATTATCTATTTCGTCGATGAAGAAGAAATCACGTGTTTTAAACGCTTTCTATACACGCACATGATCAAAAATTGTGCACGTCGGTAGATGTGCTTGAAAGTATGGCGAAGCCTTTCAAGCACACCTAACTAACATATACGCCAAAATCGGAGATTCCAACCTCCTCTTTTTTTCCGATCATACTTTTCGTCATATATTCGGCTTCGTTGCTATGCACTTCCCGCATCAAAATTGTGGAGATTTCTAGTATCTCTCATTTGCACCTTGAATTTCTTAAATCAGTCGCACTTTCACCTCAATATCCGATTCCCAAAATTTTTCACCTCGTCGTCACTTTCGGTAATCTAGCGGAAGTTTTGGTCTTACGGAAATCGCCACCAGGCGCGGGTGTTTTTTTAATGTTCTTTGGAAGGTAACATTGACCAAGTGTAGTGTTAACATAAGTATCTGAAGCCAAAATCATGAACTCGAATGAGTGTTCTGATTACTTCAATATTTCTACAATAACAAACAAAGTTAAATTATTGAGCTGATTCTGCTTTACAAATTATTATGCACCGCGCCGCTGTCCTTCGATGAGCATGATCCAATGTTGCGCAATCGCTAATCGCCCCTATTTCGCCGCCCGCAGGCCCCGCGATCATGCGCACACACCCTAAGTATCCCTTCTCCAACGGAGAGACATGCATCGGCGGGAAACTCTCGCGATTTCAAATGCTTACAAATATTGCAAAGCTTTTTTGTACGTCTTATAAGAAAAAAAAATCAGATATGATTAAATTGAAATGAAATTGAACGAATTCTTTTTGAGTTTAGATACACGTAAATGAATATTTTCTATTTCTTCACACTCAATTTTCAAATTCATCAGGATTTTCTATTATCTGCCTAACTGGAGTTAGCAGCTAGTTAGTAGGTGAAAATAGTCATGCAGATATGCACCCCTTAGTCTTGTGAACTCGGATTGATAGCTCACAGAACGACGATCGAATAATGAACACGAGAAAAATTTCATTATTGCGATCGAGTTTTGTCCGAAGTTCATAAACTTTTGTATCTACATGACAGTATGACCTCCAATGTGGGGGTATGATTTAACAAAATTCTAACACATATTTCTCCAACGCACTGAGTGTATTCGTGGCTCTGAAAACAATTACGGTTTCCTATTGGATTAGAGAAACAATACAAAATACCGCTACCCAGCCATTGGTAGAAATATGCTGGAGGAAGGAATTAGCAGGATGCTTTCCTAAAATTTTTGGTCAAAAGGACATATCGATCATTGTCAGAATTTATGAGATTTATTAATTATTTCTTCTAAGGGAAATCCTCGGATGATCCCCGGGACCTTATTCTAATATACTTTTCCCGCGGCGGGTTGGGAGAGAATCCCGCAATATCCAATTTTTCCTACTTCACATTTAGTAAACAAGCTACCTAGTATTTAACGTTCATTGCTACCAAAACATCATCCGATTATACTTTATGGCGTATCCTTCCGAACCCCCAAACATTTTTTAACATCGCGCAATTCTAAAACTGGTCCTCAAGTCATCTCAACAAGAAATTGGATCATTTTTCGATCACAATCAAAGTGACAGGTTAGTAAGCGGAAATGTTGAGGTCTAAAAGTGATTTAGTTTCATGTTAAGATGACTTTTGGGCCAATCTTAGAATTATGTGGTGCTAGAAATTTTTTGAGGGTTCAGGAGGATACGTCTTTAAGTATATTCCGGTGATATTTTCATAGCAATCAATGTTGCAAACTAGTTTGTTTACTAAATGTAAACTGGGTGGAAATTGGGAATGCTGGGTTTTCTTTCACCCCGTTGCGGGAAAAATGTATTAGAATAAGGCCCCCGAGGACCCCCATAACATGCGGAATTTCTTCGGATAAGTTCTCCTAGCCAACAGGGGCGTCAAAACCTCTCCTCGCAGCGTCTTGTCAGGAGTTCAGGACGCGGACCTTATAAAAAAAAAAGGTCTTCAACAATTTCGAAAAGTTTTTTGGAGGGGCAGGTATTATCAACTGAACGAGAATAAAGAGTAGGAGTGATCTTATCTGTAG
This sequence comes from Eretmocerus hayati, assembly GCA_029851415.1. NCBI lineage: Eukaryota > Metazoa > Arthropoda > Insecta > Hymenoptera > Aphelinidae > Eretmocerus > Eretmocerus hayati. Next base: position 98,118,877 of record CM056744.1, read on the forward strand.
TGTGTTTTGGGACAATGGACAATATATGACAAGTATATTGTGCATTTTTGGATATTTCCCAGTGCCTTTATGATCGTTTTTTCCAACTTTTAAACCATCGGAAATTAATAAGATAGGAGATGACAACACGACTCACTTTTAGTAAAAATCATCATTTCTTGCAATTTTCCGATGTTTGGATGCTTACAAGGTTGCAAAAAATGGTATTCCCACCTCGTTCATGAGCTTCCCAATTTCGAGCTACAACATCATAAACGCGGTGCAAAATGTACGAAGGTTAGTGTAACCAACTTGCCTCCATTAGCAATTGTCTCGAAATCTTCAGTCTACCTCATCATTTTTTTCACCTTAGATCATTTTGGAGCTTGTTTAGAAACGTTGAAGATAAGCTAAAATGAATCTAATTTTGATCATTTGGAGCTAAGCATCTTGATCTTCCCAAAAATACGATGTAAACTGCCGATAAATCGGTTTTATTCGCTTATATCGCCGTGCATTCACTCTTGAAGCTTTTCGCCGGGCCGAAACGCCATTTCCGACCTCTTTTCACGCGATGAACATAATTTGAGAGGAAAAAAAGCCATGAGTACTGCACGGCCCTTCGGGATAAACACACGGGCACATTCTGAGTATGCTCCGATGTTGGCCTTCTTGTTTTACAAATCATCTCCGTATTTTGCATATAAATTAGCATTTAGCTACGGGTCAAAATTTTGCAACTCTGGAAAACGCAATTTTAAGGTCTTGAAACAAGGAATCGAATGCGCTAAGGTACGTTGGGATTGGTCAAACTCAAAAATTTTGACGTCGGTTTTACTGAATGCAATTTCAGCGGTGATTTCTTAGCTGTGCAAACACGATAAATTAAAAAATCACTTGAAATTTTCTGGGGAACGCAGAAATGATTCAGAGTCGACCTAAACCACTCATTTTCTCATACTTTAATATAACAAACGTGTAAAAAAAATTGCGGGAAGGTCAACGAGAGCCCATTCCTGGGATCGGCATAATAGGGGTGAGTTGAGTTACCTTATTTCTACACCATTATTTTTTCTTGAAACATAGAAAGGCGTATACCCATTGTTCGAAGTACTGGGGAACTGACCAAAAAGACACATTTGTAGAAGAAACTATCCGAAAATTTTTGGCCCCGGAAGAACCGTCCTTAAGTTTTCGGCTGAAGGAAATTGTTTGAGATTTCTGGTGTAAAGACACTATCCAGATTATCTTGGCTTGATGAGAAACGTTCAAAATTATTTTGCGTGGAAAAAATGTCCAAAAGTGTTTGGTCATAGATAAATTGTTGATATTTGTTCGATTATGAGAATTCTTGTATCGTCCCATTTACCGAGAATCTTTGGGAAATTCTTCCATGCTAGAGGTTTATGGGAACTTGATTTCAAGCTAAAACTGAGATTTTCTTGCCAGTCTTACGTTTTGAAGAATTCACTCTTTATTCAGAGCCAACGAATATTGATGAATATGTTCTCACCAGAAAATCTCTGGAAAAGAAGATATCATCATCTTGCTGATTTTGAATAAATTCACTCAGTAGTCCTTCTCTCTAAGTGGTAAATTCAGAAAATGGAACAATACACATTTTGAGTGTTTTCTTTCATTTAGCCTCGGTCAAATCTCATACCTTAGAAATACACCTCAAAAAGGTAAAGCTTTTGAAAGTATGATGAGACCCTCTCACAAACTTCAATTAGTGTTGTGTATCTCAGATATGGTGAAAATGGTGTGCATACTGTAGCGAATTAACGGCAAAGAAAGAATTGATATCCAAAAAAGTTTTCAAGCATGGAATGGACCCATATGGTCGCTCATGGTGATTTGATGCAATCGAAATTGTCAAACTCCGAGCAACGAACGCGGTGAAATCCAAGATGGGTCTCAAGTATGTGATTGGACCTGTCCGAAATTTTCTCGCTATGTACTACTGCAAGTGATCGAAATTTATTCGTCAAGAAAAATGGATCCCATCTTCCACGATATTATTCTATGTTGTAAGTTGTAGGCAAAGTGGTCGAGGTAACCATTTTTCTTGACGAAATTATTTTCGATGATTATTTCTCCGTTAGCGGCCCGTCACGATAAGGCCACCTTCCTTCCCAACAGTCCCAATTTCTCCCTTGAGACGGATAAATTTCGATCACTTGCAGTAGTACATAGCGAGAAAATTTCGGACAGGTCCAATCACATACTTGAGACCCATCTTGGATTTCACCGCGTTCGTTGCTCGGAGTTTGACAATTTCGATTGCATCAAATCACCATGAGCGACCATATGGGTCCATTCCATGCTTGAAAACTTTTTTGGATATCAATTCTTTCTTTGCCGTTAATTCGCTACAGTATGCACACCATTTTCACCATATCTGAGATACACAACACTAATTGAAGTTTGTGAGAGGGTCTCATCATACTTTCAAAAGCTTTACCTTTTTGAGGTGTATTTCTAAGGTATGAGATTTGACCGAGGCTAAATGAAAGAAAACACTCAAAATGTGTATTGTTCCATTTTCTGAATTTACCACTTAGAGAGAAGGACTACTGAGTGAATTTATTCAAAATCAGCAAGATGATGATATCTTCTTTTCCAGAGATTTTCTGGTGAGAACATATTCATCAATATTCGTTGGCTCTGAATAAAGAGTGAATTCTTCAAAACGTAAGACTGGCAAGAAAATCTCAGTTTTAGCTTGAAATCAAGTTCCCATAAACCTCTAGCATGGAAGAATTTCCCAAAGATTCTCGGTAAATGGGACGATACAAGAATTCTCATAATCGAACAAATATCAACAATTTATCTATGACCAAACACTTTTGGACATTTTTTCTCATCTATACACCTCCCACACACTTTCACGCAGCAATAAGTCGCACAGCAGACTTCGACTCTAAGCTCCTCAGTGAAGAAGTCAAGAAAAAAAAAAAAGAAGTAAGATCTCTCGCAAAGCGCGCTCGCGAGTAAAAAAAAAGATCTCCTCGCGCATCATCATGCCGGGTCGAAGCCAAGAGCGCCGTCTGTGCAAAAAGACAAGCTGATGCGGGTGCAAAAAGAAATTGGCAAACGAGCAGAGAGGATGCTAGAAGAGCTATATATCTATACAGTGTCGGCTACCGTAAACGAGCAGAGCGCGCAGAGAGCGAGATAAAGGCCTCGAGCGAAGCGCGCCGCGGTCCTCGCCACCAGTATACACACCACCACACTGACACACAGGGCGCCGCCACCGCCGTCGCTGCCGCCAATCCAACCCACTCCATCATCCCACCCTCTACAGTAGACTATATAGCGTCGCGGCACCGGCATATCACACAGAAAAGCTATATATCGTACACTCACCGCCCGCGAGCGGATCGCGCATTTATCGCTCTCTCTCGGCTCTTTCACACGATATAGCTCCCGCCACGCCGCCGTGTGCCGTAGACCGTCCGCATTCATTTATATTACTATATATATATTGCCTGATCGTATCGGACCCCGCGACGCGTCGCTCGATTTAATGCCTCCGTTCACACATACATACACATATAGATAGATAGATACACTGTGTGGGTGTACGAATGCGGTTTTGCGAAGAGCGATCGGTTTTGGTGACGACGAGTATCAGAAACGAGCTTTCATGATGTAGGTAATGGTGTGTAGGAGAGATGTTTTTTTTTTTTGAGATGCGAGCTCGCGCGCGAGATATCTTTGAATTTCGCGCCCTGTGCATTGCGGCAGCTTATTGCTCGCTCTATTCTCGCGGAAGCTCTATCTAAATTGAACTTGTGGCTTTTGATGTTTGAAGATGAGTGGTTGAGAAGAGGGGGAAGGGGTGGTTAATTGGTGGGAAGGGGATTGTGGTGTATGGAGAATTGTTACTTTTTAAGATGGTGGCAAATTTTTTTCAAAGAATTGTTCTCGTGATTTTCTACGAGTACGGTCATATTGCGAGTAGAATGGTGTAATTGGAATGAGTACCGTCAACTGGGGTAACTTTGAGACAAAAATCGCATTGTTCTCCTTAAAACTCTTGTTGTAGAAAAGCCTTGAATAATTTCGTAAAGGCAATATCAAACTTGTCTCTGCTCAGCACCTCGTGCGTTGGGCTGCTCGTACATTTCCTCAAAGCTGCGCTACCGCATTTGTGGCATGGATGCATCGCATACGGCGAGCCCCTTCAGTTTTCACAGTTTGCTATAGGCGCACCCGAAGCTCCCGGTGTTTCCACATCCTGCTTGGGACCGCCTGATTTTTTTTTGCATTAAACACCTTTGGTTTGCTTGTAGGCCTGATGCCGGGCTATGTAAACGATGCCACCGGCTGACAGCCTCTCTAGATCTCACGTAGTTTTCTCCCCATAAAGATGTACTCTCGTGTGCTCTTTAATAAAGAGCAAAAAATATTTTAATCACAGAATTTTTCATCGATCCCGGTCCTCACCTTACAATAGGTTATGGGCCCAGATCCTCTTATGTGAATCTGGTTGAAAGTAAAATTTCCTAAGTGTGATCATGGAGAATTCAAAAATAAAAAAGAACATTAAACAGTTCGATGGTGAGCGGTACAGTATCTGGAAGACACGCGTACGTGCGCTACTCACGTCGAAGGATTTGATCAAGATTATCGACGAGCCGGTCTCGGAAAGGCTCACGGCTTCTTGGACAAAGAGTGACAGTGCAGTAACAAATCTGCTCGTTGATTAACTTGGTTTGCCTTGCACATACACTTCGCGCAGGAAGGATTAACTGCTAAGCAAATTTTTGAAAAATTAGATGCGATATACGAGCGTAAAAGTGTTTGTACTCGTATGGCCCTACGTAAAAGGTTGCTGCTACTCAAGATGAAAAACAATGGTATTCTGACTAAACATTTCCCTATTTTTGATGATATCCTCACGGAACTTCAAGCGGCTGGAGCGAAAATGGACGATGGAGACAAAGTTGAACATGTATTATTGATACTCCCTTCTCATTATGACGGAGTCATAATTCTACCTGAAGATAATTTGACATTATCATTCGTCAAAACTCGATCAACCGATCACGAACAGAAGCTCGGCATGAAGGAAGACACCAGCCTAAAAGTATTGCAAATTGGCCCCAATCATGGAGAACAGGAAAAGAATCATATCAACAGCAACGGTAATAACGGCAATAACAACAACAAATTTCGTCACTCGAAGCAGAAGAAGAAAAATTTCTTCAACAAAAATAAAAGAGAAAATTAGTACAACAGGAGTAACCAGGACATTAAGTGTCATCATTGTGGAAGAAAAGGGCATAAAATCAACGATTGCTATTATGCAAAAAGAATGGAAAACGCTGCCAATTTGAAAGGTTATTGGAATATTCTCAGTGTCCAATATTGTGAGAGGAAATTCTTGGATTTAGACTAATTGTCTGAGATTTAAAATTACAACGTTTCAGGTGTTTGTTGTGGTTCAGTACAATATGTTTCTGACTTTGAGAATTCCTTTAATCAGTCAAGAGGCGAATTAAAAGTGGTTCAAGTATTATCAGGATAAAATCCAATCGCTGTTTCAAACGGTTCAAAGAAGAAGAAAACAAATTAAAGTCAATTTCAACACATTTTCAATCGTATCAAATCACTCAACGCTTTATTCATCAAATAACAAATCTTATTCCAAACTTATTAGAACGAACTCAGAATCATCTCATTCAACAAGTATCTCCTCGTGAAAATAATCAAACGCTCAATCTTGTACAACTGTATAGAATATATTCCATATTCCTCACCATTATACACCACTACAGAAAAAAGCATCTCGGAACAGCAGCAGCAGCAGCAACCGACCAGCATCAACTATAACGAGCGTTAAGAAAAAAAAAGTCGGTTTACGGCGCGCGGTGTGACAGGCACTGCGTACGAGTCATAATCGCTATATACATATATATATATAATAATATCTGCGAACGAGCATTCATGCACCGAAGCATCAGCATCAGCAGCAGCACGTGGGCGTCATTTGGCTCGTGTACATGATACTATATATATACTCTACATTCTATACACGCGAGTTGCTCTGCTCTACCTTACCCATCCTTTTAATACCATCTATCTATATAGAACTATATATCTGTATTATTATATCTGTAGGCACGCGCGTGCTGCACGACGACGCTCAGAGGGAATTCGCGCGTTCTCGGCCATGAGCTTCTGCCCGCGGCGGCGGCGGTGCTCGGTAATGTTGTAAATCGAAAAAGGGAATAAAAGTCAACCAACGTGGTTCTCAGCTCTCCATAGACTGCATGCTGAATGCATTTGGTAATATAAAGAGAGAGAAAGGAAGCGTTCGCTTCTAGCGTATTTATATTACGCACCATGCGCACCTAGCTCATGGGACTATCTCAACCTACTAATATATATTTTCTTCTGCTTTGATGATGATGATGATGATGATGATGATGATGATGATGATGATGATGATGATGCTGAGGCCTCGCTTTGCGTTTTGTAATATGAACTCTAATGCAGCCACTTCCGTAGTTTCGTTTCAGCTTCCATTTGATTCTATAACTCAAATACTGAAGTAAATGATCCCCAAAAGCACATTTTCCATCAGCCAGCTTCTTCGTCATCTTGACACCAAAGCCGTTCACTTCTGGACCCACTGGAATATTTCATGTATGTGTGTATGTGGGTGATTCTGAGATAACTTATGTATTTGATGTCCTGACCTCGCATTCACATTAAATGACCAAATATGATGAGTCTAACGATGATATCTAATGTATTCTATTGAAATATAGATGTCCCAATAGTTCCGGGAACGAATATAAGTTTAATGTGGACCTGAGATTACCAAAAGTGGTCAAAATGTCCTTACCGTGGCATGTCCTAAACCAGAGTTGCACATTTCAATAGTGTAGTTTACCTAGATATTCATTCAATATCGGTTCCGTACCATTCAAACATCAAAGTTGGGTTATGAAAAGGTGATATCATGTACAAATTGAGTATCAAGTCTCACTTCAAAATAGTCAAAACACAGCCGATATTCTGTCCTGGAATTTTGCAAATTTCTCGAATGCTCCTCGGTAATTCGACTCCGCGTCAGCGAATCGCTTCGAACGGCTCTATAACGGCGGTAATTGATTCCCAATACAGCAAAAAACAAAATACTACCACCAGCGGAATGATGAATTACGTGAACAGCTTCCCACGCGATGATTTATGGACAATTTTTCCCGTGCAAAATAAGAATTATCCTTACAGTGGTCATTATATTCACCCACGAATGTATAGGGAAAAGGAAGACGAGATACCGTGTCGTCGTTCCGTCGACATAGCGAATGAATATTCTGAACAGCCAAAGAGATGAGAAAAGCTTTGATGCTGCTGCTGACGCACAACTCGAGTTCAGCACTCGATCGAGATAGAGAGTTTGATGGCTTCGCCACCGGTTGACCGAGCGTACATATTATATTGTGCTCTTTTGAGGTATTTTTGATGTTTCATTTTGAATTGTATCTATGATTTTTGGGGTACAAACTCTTCGGGATGCTTTGGTTATTCAAAATTGTATTCATTATAATAATTCTGGTGAGTCAAGCGGTGTCATAGAGGAAAAAAACACGATTCCGTGGGTGGACGCACTACGTCTGACCTATTTCGTCTGTTACTACTTGGAGATTCTCTCGTATTGCCGTAAATAGGTGATGAGATGCATCGTGACAATATTCTTTCTCGCGAGTTCAGTTTCAGCAATGAATTTATCGGTAGTGAAAGTATAGTTTTGGTGGACTGATAATATAATAATTAATATGTTATAGTGGTTCAAGAATTAAATTTGAATTTATATGTAGATCATCATTTCCCATTTATTTCACTTCACTGGCCTGATTGACCTATACCGAAGAGGGGTTTAACGTAAAATCTTGCGCGAGGCTTCCATTTTTATTTGAAGGCAATTGTTGTATCGATTCAGTTATTTTTTTTTTATTCACGCATTTTCAAACTCTTTTCAAGGTTATTCTGCGGAACCTACAGTTTAAGGTGGGTTCCGAACCACCGAAACCACCGAAAAACACTTATGAAAATTCACATTGGTGCCGGCCGGGATTCGAACCCCAGCCTTCTGCGTTGAAGTACCTTATCTACGAGGCCGCGGTGGCTTCCATCGATTCAGTTTATTTGATTTCGGAGAAATTGTCGATTTTATCGGATGTTTTCACGATAGGGACGTCATGAGAACTATAATTCCATTGACATGAGATGCCATCCGGAGCACTCGTCGATCCTAAATATGCTATAGGAACGATATTAGTACTGAAAATATCAATTTCGATTGTAAATGTCAAAAGCGAGGTGTCATTTACTACAATTTTCATCCCTCAAAACTCGCAGTACAGCAATAAAGTATACGGACACTCAATCTGATATCTTAGTTTTCCAACACAAACGTTTTTGAGGTTTCAACCAAACGGAAGATTTTGACAGTCAATTCACCATTAGCGTATTATAACAAAGAATTCAAAATATTATTTCGTGCTCAACATTTGATTCAGAGAGCTCATTAACCTCCATCGATTTCCATTCTAGTAGCTAGAAGCTGTGAAAAAAGCCAACAAGAGTCGAGAAACTCATGTCTGACCATGTTCGTCTGTTACTACTTGGACTGGAATATCTGTGCCCCTAGTAATAACGCGATTTGCATCTCGCCCAAATTGAAACTTCGATATTGAAAAGTTGAAATCCAGCTTATTTGACAACCTATTAAATACATTTCAGGATCCTCGGGTACTTTGAAAATCGTGAATTTCGTAAGTGAATATAATACTGAATTTAAGAAATATCTCTGCGTATCGAATTTTTCTAAAAACAAAGTAATGGATGAGTTACACGTTCAAGTGCTCTGCAAAATTCAATAGAATTTTGAATAGATTTTGGTGAAGGATATTGTCATAACCTCCTAGAGAATCTTCATGACGTGAATTCACTTTAAAAAATTCACGAATCATTAATCGATCTTTGATAATATCAGTCACAATCAAACGACTATGAAGCCACGAACGAATTCGACTTCTCGAAAAACTCCTCTCACGCAACCAAAAAAAAGAAAAAAAGTTGTATCCACTCACGCCAAAACCAGTCTCGAACAATTAAAATCCATGTGATTCTCTCGCACGCGTCGATATACACCATCTATAAAAAGTTGTCTCGGTAAAATCCAAGGCACAAAAAAAATCAGCCACATCATTTCTCTCATCTAAAAATTCAACATCCACGCATAGGTACCATTAAGAAAGCATCATCAACTAACAAAATTCAAATATTCATCTACGTATTCCCAAATCCAAGTCATTCCTTCGCAGATGCTATATGTATTATACGAGCCTAACGATGCAAAGCGTGCTAAAAACTCGCCAAGCACGCTCTATTATACAAAGTGTATATATATACGGACTCTCGAAGCGATCGAACAGCTTATAAGCATCAGTTGCCATCGGCGAATTTAATCGTGATGTGCGCATGTTATATATATATATATAACATGCGCATAATCAAGCGACGTATACCGCCGCAGCCGCCACATGCGGCCACTTGGGACATCGCTATCGCACAGTCTGGACGTCACGCCAAGCGAATTATATATACAGAGCGTGCCGCGCACCGTGCCGCAATTTTATATACGAGCGTGTGTCACATGCGCGGCTTTCGTGATGGCCGCCTCTACTCGTTTTCTCACGCCCGCTACATATATATAATATATATATATACACACTCACCATCACTCTATACCATCATCTCAAATATTTGTGCGTGTGTGTGTAGGATGGGGAGGGAGGGAGGGGGGGGGGGGGGGGGAAACGTCGGCTTGAGGCTATATAGCATTTGAAATGAGGCTGACGCACCTCTGATAGACTGAAAACATAGATGCGTGAGGATTTTTTGCTCAGTCATTTCAATACTTCGGGAGCGATTTTTGTCGACGAATTGCAGATCAGATGTACGAGATGATATCATAACCATTGGTTTATAGGGATTCATCAGTAATTTTATAAAATGACTGAAGAACATTTTTGTATATGTAAAGTGAAAGTATAAGGAGCCCTCATATCAGGCTTAGCAATGCGATCAGTAGTAACAGACGTCTGACCGTACTGACATCATGTGAGATTGTAACAGTCTGAGTGAGCCATTCTTAGTACCTATAAGGGTCATATGCTCCGAAAATTATTACTGCGTTTGATATTGCAAAAACATGATTTGGAGGAGAGGGGCATATGGCTAAGTTGTCTCTCATTTCTGTCTAATGCAAGACATTCAAATTTTAGCTGTTTTATAATGAAAATTCAGCTTTCCAGATGAAGTTGTCAATATGAAACTCGAAACGAAAAGCAAGAAAGTTCTGAATATTGAATTCTGTGATTCTATCGAAGGATGCAGTGTTCAGAAACCGATTTTTGTAACGATTCTGAACCAAATATTTTTTCTGAAGCCTTACTTATCACCAACTAAACAGATTGATTTCACGATATAAGTCAATAAATCAGTTTTAATAATCTCAACACGGTACCGGCATCGCGTCATCCATATCCTGATGATGAAAATTGCGGTCATTGCTCTACAAGAATCATAATTCTAATCTTGCGTTTATCTCAATATCTCAAAAGAACGAGTTATCTTTATCAATCACATACGAAGAAAGTTCTGACTTATATCAATATATGTAGTTGCACCGTTGAAGTCAAAGTGTTCGAATGGAACTTCAGAGTTATGAAAAATGAAGCTGAATAGAAATTTTTTTTATTCGACAGGATGCAAGGGTGTAGAATGAGAAAACACTGTCTCTATACAAAATGAAATGTACACTAGTATTCGCATTTTTTTATTCTTACTCGTGGTGATAGGAATCATAGGCTCAAATGCGGCGCAGAAAAAAAAAGATACGTAGTAACAATACTCGAGTCGCAAGCATGCGAGACACCAGCACACAGTGCTTCAAAAGAAATTATATTGGGCATAATTCATATTCGCTAAAATTTTTGACCAATTCGCATAGTTCGAGGGGAGGTCTCTTCATTTTCTATCCTTTACTAAACGGCAATGACGACTTCTCGAAACAGAACAATTCCAACGCTCGAAAAACAACGAATATGATCTCTTTCAAACCATTGTGCAGCGTGATGCTAATATTTGAACTTGTGCAACTTGCATGCGCGTGGGAACAAGCATACGCAATTATTTGCGGAAACCATAGATCACTTATATTTCGTACTATGCGAGAGATACTCTTTGGACGAAGCAGAATTTTCGAATTTAAAAAACAGTCCATTTACTGAGCCAGCTATAATGGTTCTACAGTTTATATACCTTCAAACAAGAAAAATCTCAACGTTAACTCGCGAAATCGCGTTTTCTGCAAAACTCGAACAAATGCAAATCTCGTCTCACCCTAAAGTCGCCCAACTAAAATTCTAAAAAATCAACGAACATGTTATAATTTCTCACAAGCAACCTGAAAAAATTGCATCTTCACAACTTCTCAATTCCTTCTATGCTACATTTTCGTATATACATATATATCTCGATCTATACTCTGAAAGTAAGAAAAAGAACTCGAAGTCATCTCGATCAGAGCAAGAGACCATCGTCGTCGTTGTCATCGTATCCGCCGTCACGGCCTCGAGAAATCCGATAATCCCTCGGGAGCGTGCAAGTGATGCGACAACGCTCAAGAGAGCTTGCATCGGAGTGGCAGCAGTTTCAAAAGGGTCCGCACCACGCCGTTCGCACGCCGACTCTGTTTTTCTCACCCAACATTCACACTTACACACCCATCTATATATATATATATATATATATATATATAGCATGCCGTCATGAGCAGTCTGCGGCGGCGGCGGCGTCGGTGCGCACTTGGCTCAACCAGATATCGTATATAGCTCTCCTCACCCCCTGAGGCGATATTATATATACATATATACAAGCGTGCCATGCAAGGCAAGTCGGTTATACATATCGAGCGCACGCTCTTTGCAAGCCGTCCGCGTGCCGCCAAGCCCGACACGTTATACATATATATATATATATATACATGTATGGTTTATGAGGAGGAGGAGGAGGAGAAGGAAGAGGAGTGAGTGAGTGAGCGGTGGCGGCGACGGGAATCGAGACGACCGAGTTCGCGCTCGCGCCGCGCCACACCACTTTCCTCCTCTTCATCCCGCGCAACAGCGATTCCAGATACCGAAACGACACGACACGACCGCTCACCACACCGCCGCACTATACGGTTCGTGACGCAGTGATATAAAGGTATATCTATATATCTGTATATCCCAGAAAGTGGCAGTGGCGCTTTTTGCAACGTCGACGAGCGTGAGCCGAGAGCGCGCGTAATGGCCAGAGGACGTTTTTTTTTTCTTTTTTTACTCTTTCGTTTTCGCGCTCGCTCTCTGCCGCGCGTCTCGTTTGTTCGCTCGTGCTCCGTCGTCGCTATTATATATGAGTGGGATATGGTATAGAGGCAGCGGCTATCACGTCAGACCGTAGATATATATATATATATATATATAGTTATATAGTAGTATACAGGAAAGTTGAGTTGCGTGGTCGTCTGTGCTTTTTGCGCACGAATGCTTTATTGGGACGACGCCGCCGCCGGCCGCCACCCGCCGCCAACGCTCAGCGTTTTCGAGCTCGAGTGCGCTTTTCGCTTGAGATGTGCGCTCTGCTCTGCACTTGCTCGTAATGCTTTTTCCCATCGCTACAAACGCTGACTCTGATGCATCATACTTCATAGGTATATATATATATAGTTAGGAATGATGGTGGTTTCACGCGCTCGTGTCCGGTAAACGAGCAGCGAGCGAGATGACTGGATAGCCGCAAATTGCTGCTGCTGCGATGCTAAGGACAGATATAGTTATTTTACATTTTCACGTCAATGAGCTTATTTTTCATGGTTTCTTTTTCTTGAATGTAAAAAAATGACTGATATCGAGATTCAAAATAGTAAGAGGGAGGTAAGAAGGAGAGCAAATTTTGGTGCAGCGGACGTTTTTGAGATGACAAAGTTCGTTTAGAAAATGTGGATCGTGATGCAAAGTGCATTTAAGGTAGTAGGTTCTTAGCATTGTCGGCGATGTTTAGCTTGATTCAACTGTGTTTCTATTTATTCGCAAAAACTCTAAAGTTTAATGGGCTATTTCAGCCAATTTTATTAATAATTCTGGAATCCACGTGCACCATTCATATTTTTAAATTCCTGAGAGAATGATGCGTATTATCTCAACCGTCTGACATCATACTAGCAATTGAATCTAAGCCCGATCACGAATCGTCGTCCATTTGAAACAGCGATAGCTGAAGTATAACTTGTATTCCATGTAATATCACAAATTTTGGAGGAGGAACAAGAAAGAATTTTGGAGCGAGATATCGAATTTTGGAGGTCGGATCCAGCAAGAGGAAGGAATTTTGCGTCTATGTATGAATTTTTCAGAGTTTAATCCAGGTAGCACTCGTGATCGAGAACACAAAGTAGTAATCCTCAAGGAGAGCTCAAGTTGGCACACGTGATCCAGAATTCAATATGGCACTCGTGATCTGGAACTCAAACAACACACATGATCAAGAACTCAAAGTGGCACAAGTGATCGAGAACTCAATGTGGTACTCGTAAACGAGAACTCAAATGGAACACATGATCGGGAACTCATAGTGGCACACGAGCCCGGATACTCAAAAAGATACTCATTTTCGAGAACTCCAATGACACACGTGATCGGGGACTCGAAATGACCGTGAGCTCGCAGTGGCACACATGATCGAGACCTAAAAGTGACACTGTGATCGAGAACTCAATTTGGCACTCGTGATTGGGGACCCGATGTTGCACTCGTGATCGAGAGCTCACAGTGGCACACGTGATCAAGACCTAAAAGTGACACTTATGATAGAGAACACAAAGTAGTAGTCCCCAAGAAGAACTGAATGTGGCACTCGTGATCGAGAATCCAATACGGCTTTCCGGGAACTCAAACAACACACATGATCAGAAACTCAAAGTGGCACAAGTGATCGAGAACTCAATGTGGTACTCGTGATCGACAACTGAAATGAAACACATGATCGGGAACTCAAAGTGGCACACGTGATCGAGAACTCAAAAAGGTACTCGTGGTCGGGAACTCCAATGACATACATGATCGGAGAATCGAAATGACCGTGAGCTCACAGTGGCACACGTGATCGAGACCTAAAAGTGACACTTGTGATCGAGAACACAAAGTAATAATCCCCAAGGAGAACTGAATGTGGCACACGTGATGGAGAACTGGATGTGGCACTCGTGATCGAGAATCCAATACGGTACTCGTGATCGGGAACTCAAACAACACACATGATCAGGAACTCAAAGTGGCACAAGTGATCGAGAACTCAAATGAAACACATGATCGGGAACTCAAAGTAGCACACTCGATTGGGAACTCAAAAAGCTACTCGTGGTCGGGAACTCCAATGACATACATGATCGGAGAATCGAAATGACCGTGAGCTCACAGTGGCACACGTGATCGAGACCTAAAAGTGACACTTGTGATCGAGAACACAAAGTAATAATCCCCAAGGAGAACTGAATGTGGCACACGTGATGGAGAACTGGATGTGGCACTCGTGATCGAGAATCCAATACGGTACTCGTGATCGGGAACTCAAACAACACACATGATCAGGAACTCAAAGTGGCACAAGTGATCGAGAACTCAAATGAAACACATGATCGGGAACTCAAAGTAGCACACTCGATTGGGAACTCAAAAAGCTACTCGTGGTCGGGAACTCCAATGACATACATGATAGTAAACTCGGTGTGGCACTAATAATTGAAAACTCAATGTGGCACTCAAGATCGGGAACCTAATGTAGCACTCGTGATCGTGAACTCTAAGTGAAACACATGATTGAGACCTCACAGTGGCACTCGTGATGGAAAACTGAAAGTAGCAATCTCAACCGAGAACTCAGTGTGGCTTTTGTAAAGTTCTTCGATCACGAGTGCCACATTGAGTTCCCGAGCACGTGTGCTACTTTGAGTTCTCGATCACGGTCTCCACTTCGAGTCCTCGATCATGAGTGCCACTTTGGGCTCTCGATTACGATTGTCCCCCTGAGTACAAGACCAGGATGACCACCCCTAATGAAAATTCTGATATTCAGACGTGAAATTTCGAATCCCTCAACCCGAGGTCGAAAATTCGATCTGTGGTTTGGAAAAAAATGTTTCCTCGATTCATACTGATATTTGGGCGTTCCCAGGGATAACTGACGTAATTTCCGGATTCAGTGACCGATTCCACCTAGAGATATATTGATCCGTTCTCTGGAACAGGGTGCTGCTTTTTTCGTGTTGGCTCGATCAAACGCGCAGTCACCATCTGCCCGTTCAGATCCCGCACATCAGGTTGCCAACAAAAAGTGGTGAAATATAACGCGGGTTCGTATAAATTATAAATGGGTAGGTAAGTGGGTAGGTTCGCGCGTAAGTTGATAGATGAGTAGGTTGATAATTCGATGGGCTCACAAGTGGAAGTAGGTGGTTGGATAGGTAGTGAGTGGCTTGATAGGTGGGAAGAATAGGCAAATAGGTAGAGGGTGGACGGGTCAGTGACGATTGTAAAGGTGGGTTGGTGCGCGGATTGATTTTCTCAATTGATCAGTACACAATATGCCACATATGTCTTCACTGTGAGAATTTTTCGATATACTTCAAACTGTAGTGGTACAAAATATCAAACTGGCTGGTTGTGTTTTCAACCACGGGTTGGATAATCTAGTTGGAAATTCAACCAATTTGCACTGGGATCTTTAACTGTTACAGGGGCCTATGACTCATTGGATTTACAAGCCAAACGAGTAGTAGTGAGAGTAGCAACTATTGTCAGTCATAATCAATTTACAAACAAACAATTGCTATTGGTTGAATGGATTGCGATTTTTGGTGTATATTCGAGAAAAATAATGGGGAACAGTTGCATCGTCTACGCAGAGATGTGCAGGTGGCTAACTTATGAAAAATTTTTCCCTATTCTCTGTTAGTTCAGTTTCCTCCTCTCAGAATCATATTTGACCTCCCAAGTTCAGGAACTCCAAAGATCGACTCTGTACTCAAGTAATGAGAATGTTTGAATGAGCCTCAACGCGTAAAGATATCCAAATAGTTGGCACATCAACGGTTCCAAGTTACCTATCAAACTCTCAACCGCTAGTACTCGGTGATGACCCATCAGGAATGAATTGATTAGAAAAAGCTACATGTGAATCAATCATTCTCAACACCAGGCAGTCTCATACATTGATCTTCCCAAACGCATCAACTCAACCATAAGCCCTTATAACCCAAATGCTCAATCGTAAAATTTTTATTTCCAGGTGAGCCGCTACCTCGACGCACCAGATATAATTACAGGAAATACTCAACCCTTAGACCCAGCCTTCAAGCAACGGCTATTACGCCATCTAGACAGCTGCGTATCAGAACTAGACTTAGACTTAGGTTCTCGACCAGATTCAGGTTTAGGCTCTAGTCCAGGTAGCGTAACCGAAGGCCAACAACGAAATGTTCTTGGAGGACCCAATAGTCCTGGACCCTTGGATCCACATTCGGCAGCTCATCATGTAGCTGCAGCGGCTGTAGCTCATTGTAGTGCTGCTGCGGCAGCAATGGGTGTCGTACCTGGACTCATTAAACAAGAATTACCTGAACTCGATCCTGCTAGTGCTGCAGTGGCAGCGGCAGCGGCAGCAGCTGGGATGGGCCCAGGAGTGGCTGGTGTGGGTGTGCCTGGAGATGAGAATAACAATAGCAGTAGGCCTACTTCGGCTTTTGCACAGATGCATCCTGGTGGTATGAGTGGACTTGAGCAATCGCTCGCGCCTGGTCAGCTTAATCCCAATGGCATGTCAGTTGTTCAGGTAAGATTTTTAGTGTATTTTTTGAATAATCAATTCGTTTTTTCAAAACAATTTCCTATTCCACAACAAAATTTCCAAATATTTAACTTTGCGTGTTCTCGATTTGTAGTCAGTCATTTTTGTGATTTTTATTCATGCTACAGGACTTTTTCTTAGTTTCGTGTACTCTACCAAAAGAACCAAATAACCTTTCGTCGATTTTAGCAAACATGTTTTCATTGTTGTAAAAAAATTGAGTAGATGATATCGTCGATCCCTACAAAGACAAGCACATCTCGCCAATTTCAAAGCATCAGAGAAATGTACTAGTTTTCGCGTAAAAAATTAGAAGTGTTGGTCTCCGTAGGAGCTAACGATATCAAATTTTTCACAATTTTACAAAATGTTTCAAAGACATCTGCAATAATGAAAATCGCTTACTGAATTCTGCATAAGTAGTCATTTTCCATGCAATTTCAGTCCTCTCCATCAAATTTGAGTACTGATCACTAGTTGCAGCTGTTTCCTCCCAAAAGCGACCTAGTAGACATATTTTCTCGGATACGGATTATGCCTCATTTGAAATAACACCCTATTCCAATCATTCTAATCAGGCAATAAGATCCTCTATAGCCCAAAACCTCTCAAAGATCTTAATCTAACTGATTCACATTTCACATTCCAGGTCATACCATCTCGTCTACCAGACGGCCAGGTTGTCTTCCTCCTGCCAAGCCACTACGTTCAACTGGCCGCAGCAGCAGCAGCCAATGGAATAAGCATCGGTCCCAATCCACCTCAAGCTATCTGGGCAGCTACGAACATGTCACTTTTAAAACAGACGGATAAACTCCTTAAAAGGCCCTTATGTGGGCCGGATGAGGCGTCACTTGAATGGGCAACTATGGACGCAGCTCTTCAAGTAAAATGCGGTAAAAGTCCAAGATTGGACTCCGGTCAACTCGTAGCCGGTATACCACCATCAGCAGGGGTACCAACTACTCCTGAACAACCACTAGACTTTACAACGAGCAGTGCGAAAAAATTAAAAGCTGCAGCTGCAAGATATTTGGCTGCTCAACAGATGGATACTTATTCCAATGGTCAGGCGCCACCTACAAGTAGTGCTACAACAACGACCAGTTCTGCTGGTAGCACTGTATCTGGAGCGAGTAAAGAGTCTATTAATTTGGGAAATTGTGATGATAGAAAAGACGAAGTATTGAAGGATAAGAGGCCGGAAGCAGCAATAACGACGACGATGACGACAACAACGACGATGAGACAGTCTCCTGGGTTAATGCAGCAGGATGTCAAAGATGAGGAGGGCATGTGGAGGCCCTGGTGAATTAAGAATAATTCGTTGTCTAAGACTCGTAACTTGTACAGTCCATCAACTCATATTAATAATTGGAAGCAAACTGAACGCATGCAATTTTTTCTGTATATTCTCCCTAAAAGTATTGTAGAGGCAATACGCAAAGCGATATATATTATTGTGCCCGGTGCTAATAGACATCTTTGGTGCAAAAGCGTAAAATTCCATCTTGTGTATTGAAAGATTGTTTCTTCTTAAATTATTTCTTGAGCTCCTCGTAGTGATTGGAAGTCTATGTGTAGAATATCCATTTGCCGCACAGACGATTAAAAATCTTAATATTTTGCTGCAAAAATCAAAGCCACTCATAAAGATCCTGTATTGTAGTAATATATGACTCAAGTTCAAAAATCACTGCATACATTTTTCGAAGTTTCAATTTACTTCATTAGACATGTAAGCCATCATCTTGTACATATAATTTTTGCATTTAAAACGAATCTAAACGTTGTATTGTAAATTCATAAGTGATGAGATTTTTATGCGTAAGTTTCTCATATTGTGAGGATGTTAGCCTGGTATAAGAAATCGAGGTTCCGTATTTGTCCTTAAAAATTGTACCAGACCGAAATTACGAGTAAATGGAGGGAATTACTTGGCAGACAGATACGTGGAAAGGATTGATCAGAAGACCAATATTACGAGCGCTCAAAGAACGAAATATCATGACCTTTTGATGGCAAAATAGCTGTAACCAAGCTCGGTCGATTCAAAATGAATCACGTCAATTTTGCACCATTTTATTCTGTCGCGTGAATCCATGACGTATGATATGAATCGATCAGATCGGTAGATCAACATTTTCACTTGAAAAAAGAAATTATAACTGGTAATGCCATTATCGAGAGTCGTTAACTTTGAGGCCCCAAAAGAATGAAAGAAACACGTAGGAATGTAACAATACAATTTCAAAATAGTAGTCATACTAGAATGGCCATATTAGTGCATTGAAAAAATGTAAAATAAACGATAAGCGAGAGATGTCAGGAACTCAATTTAATGTGATTTTGTCTAATTTTCTGTTTCATACATGTGCGAATATATAACTGTTTTTATACGTCTGTAAATAGTAATTTCAAGTGGTGGAAAAAATGCTTGAAATATATTGTAGAGTATGAAGTCGATAGATTTATTCGAATGTTATCTAGATGCATATGGTGAAAATGGAATGCAATTGTTGTGAGTCGAATGAATAATCGAGTGTATGATGAGTGATACAGATACAAAACTATGTAATGTCTGTGTTTAAAAAATAAATTTAGATAGGAAAATATGTGATTCCATACATTTTAAATGTGTCTGTATAACTTGTGCTAGAAAATATATCGCGACCTGATATCATAGCTCAGTGAATATGTACTTATTATGATGGATAGTGTGTAGATCAATAAATACAAAAATTGAAATTAAAATGGTAGATTATTTCGTAGCTGATTTGAATCCAGATTCTCCCAAAGATGCGTTTCCATCCAACTGAAAATTATGAAGCAGAGACTAAATTTGCACTATCATCAGATGGTTGCATGCTAAAGTAAACTTGCTAAAAGATGGTTGATGAAAATTTTTCACTTTGGAAATTTCCTATTTTCAATTCTTAAAGAATTTTCCTAAGTTTTGCACAAGTAGTAATCTTAAGAGAAGGCCCTCACTTTTTATTCAATTTTCCAAAATATAATCTCTCGACATATCAACAAAATCCAACAAGTCTTAGAGACAATTTTTCAATGAATTATACAAGCCTCACGATGCACCAATTCTCATTGATTGCAAAGAAACTGGTGAATCCATCTATGCAATGACTCGCATCAATGCTCTAAAAGTAAGTACAGGCAGCCCTCTGTATTTCCGGTTAATGCGTACATCGAAGATGCCACGAATATCGAAACCGCGATTACGGGGACCTTGGGCTTATGGGATTTGGGGGTTAGGTAGATCAGTGCATCAAAAGGTGCCCAAAACCAAAAGAAACCTTGAAGAAAATAATCAATTTATTAAAAGATTCTTGTACGTAGGGCTGATTCTGCAAAAAAATTCAAGATAGTATGAAATGTGATTCAAAATTCCTTCCAAGTACTAGTAAAATTGAGTTATAAGATCAATTTCGAGTTTAGCCAAAATATTCTGTGACTTTTGCCTTGCGAGCTCGACGAGGGTAATCTCTGGCTGGTTCTTCACAAGAGGTCATGAATACTTCATCTTTGTGTTGGAAAATGATTGAGTCTCTTTCCAAGAACTCATCAATGATATTTTACATTCCACTCAGAAGTCTGGAATGAGATTAGTTGTCCTGTCAAACTAGATTCCCGAACTTCACCAGGATCAGGCTCTTCCTTTTGAGGGAGGAGTTATGACTTTGATATCAAATAGAGTTTTAACTTCATCACTAGCAAACCGATTATCAAAAACGATAATATATGATCACGGTTTGAACATACGCTCAATTCAATGCTTAAAGTTGTTCATAGGAACACCTCATTCGTATGGCGATACCATCGGGAAATTTTATTTCAAGGTCTGAGTTATTTCGAAAAACCTGAATCAAACCGCAAATACAGAGAAAGGCCGTATTTGAGGGAACCGCGGATACCGAATTCCGCTAATACGGGAACCGCGAATACGGAGAGCTGCCTGTATGAAACAATACAGCCCCAGAAGCAGAAAAACAAAATCAGCATTGAAATTACGTTGATCAAGTGTGGCGAATACACCAGACTCAACTCGTTCTCTTCTACTCCTTGAAAACGTGCACGCGAATCGATCTCCTAATTGTTAGCCCAATCCAGAACCAGAGCGTGTCGTCATCTTTAAAGTCTTCCGATGCCAAAAAATTCTACCCGAAGTAAACCACATTAGCTTGCATAAGTAACGAGACCTGAAAGGCACGCGAGTCGGGATGTTTCACAAAATTATAGGGCAGCGCAAATTGCCTCGGGTAGCAGACTTATTTCAAGCATTTTTTTTTTGACTGGGCCTCATACTATATATAGATATCTTAAAAATGAGAGAAGGGCTTAAAGTATTATTACTCACACGAGTAATTCAGCCCCTCAAGCAATTGGGCCTGTTATAGCAGCCTTCTGGTTTTTTGATACGCTCGACTTCTTGATCAGTGTGAGTTGTTCCCACGTCTCTCGTACAAGTTTGTGAAACAAAAAGTGCGTAAAAGATATTCCCAATTTCACTTGTGTACGTACATGAAATGTTAAGGTGATGGCTTGATGGAGAGGCGGATGGTAATGAGGTGCGAGAAGATTCAGCGTATATCTTTTGATGTTTTTGCCGTAGGCTGGAAGTATCATCCAGGTGCTCAACTGTCTCATTTGTCGCCAGGAAATAGTAATTTTGTACGCAATAACAACTCGGAGGTTCAATCATAAAATGACTTGTCAAAATTTTGATCTCAGTAATTACATATCTTGTCATGGAACAGGAATAATTGTGAGTCAGAGGGAAGTTTTTGAATTTTTAATGAATCAGGAGAAGCCCTAGTATGATCAAGTATCAGATGGGTCAAATCAAAACATCTGACGTGAATAGGCGAAGTGATCTGTAGGCTGCGCTACAATTTCGTCACGCTGTAGATTACGTTCTAAATTCTTTGGAATGAATTTTCTCGTCAAAGCAGCTACTGAGATTCTCGTTCGAGCCGTTTTGGAGTAGATTTCTAGCCCAAGATAGTGAAATCTCAGCCCAAGCGTTGTACTAGAGATGTTTCTCAGTCCAAGCTGGGGTGAACGAGGATGTTGTCATTAGCCTCGTTAACTAACCTCTTACATAATCGAAGGTCCAATTAACTAATTTCAACTCTAATTCCCTACACATTTGTGATCGCAACAAGTACGGATATCTCCAATGGAAGTATGTAACTTCGACCAAAGTTCGTGTGATTTAAATTTCATTTTTAGGAATTTTCTGCAGTATAGTTCAAAATCACGTGGACATTAGATATCTTGCAAATTTCATCTTCCAAAACTTGGAGAGCTCAAATTTTTCGGCAAAAATTCGAAAGCATCATTGAATAGGTACAACAAGAAGTTTCATAAATCACGTGTCATTTCTTTCAAAATTCACGCCAAACTGTCGTTACATTGTTGAGAAATGTTTCACTCCTATTTGGGTAGAAATTTTCAGTCAAACTTGATGGGCAATATTTCACGCACTCTCGGGGTGGAAATGTATCCCAAGGAATTTAGAGTGTATATTGAAGGTATACTTAGATGCACCCTTGGCGCAAAGTGAGCGTGAAGAGGTACTATTAACTCAAATTTCTGGTTTTAGCTCCTTGTTAAGAACAAAACAATACCAAAGTTATGCACGGACACAAAAGCAAATTTTTCTTTGCTCAAAATAGTCTTGACTTTTGTCCTCGACTCAGAAGTTTAGAGCGTCAGCTTATCATGGGTGCAAAATGACTCTTCACATTTTTTTGCAAAGTCCCCTAAAATCTCAACAAATTTTTTGTGTGAATCTCATCCAATCAACTCAAATAATGTTTTCCTTCATCACTAATATGGCGTTAGAAAAGTTCACACCCTCTTTCTCATTTTCATCGTAATGACAATTTTCAAATTCGGTGTTGTGTGACAAGTACATACATCCCAAAAAGTATTCAGAGATAAAAAATCGTTTGTATAGCACTCTATTTATTCAACTTTTATATCATGATCTGTCAATCGAGACCATATTATGTGTTCAAATGGATTGAGGACAAGAATAAATAAAATTAAAAGTTATCAATCCAAGTAAAATTGTGAAATCAGTATCAAATACTACATTCATCCATTAAGAACAAGATCAATCAACTACAAAGGAATAATCCTAGATCGCAAACAACCAGGAAATCTCAATGATGATAATTTGGGTAATACTTGGGTGGTATCGTAATAAATTACTCACTTCTGGACCCCATGGCTAAGGTTGCTAACCGGTAATAAGGCTTCTGGACGGCTCTGCTGATTGATGGATACCTGAACTAGAGTCTTCGGAGTTTTGAGCTTATTGGAACTCTCTACATCCCACGATGTCTTCTAAACTGCACGAATCACGGCTCTACGCAAGATGCCAATCCCTTTCGGACTTTTGGGCTTCCTGGCCGTAGATGCTGACCGGTAATGAATCTTCTAGGCATCTTTGATGGTCGAGAAATATCTGAACTGGGATCTCAGGAAATCCTGAGCCCATTGAAATTTTCTACAGCTGTGGGGAATTACTACAGGTTCACTCGATTCAAACGGACTTTATTGCCAAAATTGTGTCACATTCTCCAATGAAATTTTGACGTTTCCGGTGTGTGTATTACATCTCTCATCAGGGAAATCTGAGCAACGACAAAAATTATTTTTAGAGGCTATGCACATATTGTTTCGATCATCATAGAGTTTCACAATTAGTTGAAATAGGGCAACACTGTTTTCATGACAAAATGAATCAACATAGACTTACCAAGGACGATTCAACAGCTATGTTCAGTTTTGTTTGTTTATAAAAACAATAACCGTCTATCTATCTACAGCTCTCGGAGCCATCTACACTGCATGAATCACGATTCCATGCCAGATTTTACTCATTTCTGAGCCACATGGCCGAGAG
This sequence comes from Eretmocerus hayati, assembly GCA_029851415.1. Lineage (NCBI taxonomy): Eukaryota > Metazoa > Arthropoda > Insecta > Hymenoptera > Aphelinidae > Eretmocerus > Eretmocerus hayati. Next base: position 98,142,758 of record CM056744.1, read on the forward strand.
CGTTGACTGATAATGACATTTGTGAACATCTCCAATAGTTGATGGGGACCTAGACTAAAATTTTGTAGACTTCTCAGCCCATTGGATTTCTCTGCAGCCCCACGGTGTCATCTAAACTGCGCGAATCACGACTTCATGCAAGAATTCACTCATTTTTGGGCCCCATGATCATGGATGCTGATTGGTAATAAACTCATTTAGCATCTCTGGTAATCCATGAGTATACAGACTATAGTTCCACAGACTTTTGGGTGCAATGAAACCCTATACATTGCTCGACATTGCATAGTTAACCTCTTTCTTTCCAAAATTCCCCTAGTCTGGCCCGTACGCAACCTCTGGCCCAAATATCCATTCACTTTGGGTTTTCGGATTATCTTGACTACCTCATCGATAATGAGAAAGTAATCGAATCCTGTGCACTTCATGGTTCGTGTGAGCTTTGATCATTAATGGTGTTCGCTAGCGTAAGTTTACGCTAGCAGAACCTATCGTATCTCGGCTATACTATAGCCCACGAGAATTTCGAGGGTATGTTTTTTAGTAATAAAAAAGTAATGAATAATGAGCTAGTGGACATATCCGTGCGATTCATTCGAGAACTTGTGTTCGCTAACGTAAGCTTTCGCGAGCGATCTTTGGTAATGAATTTGTAATAAAAAAAAATGAGAAGAGGAATACGTTTGGAACGGATTCGTGAGTTAGTGTTGGCTAGCTTTAGGTACCCATCAAATTATGGCTCATTGCCGATCCAACTCAATAAAATTTCATAATCACCAGTCGAGATTCGAATTAATCTCACGCGAAACTCATGAACAGTGCGGTATATTTCAGCATCAACACATAATTTTTCGAGTGCACAGAGAATCCTTTCGTGGGAGCAAATTTCTGGTAGAGATACAAGCCAAAGACAGGTAATTGTATTGTGATGGGCCCAGGAAGGGATCCCGTGTGCGGCTTGGTAAGTACCTATTGATGCTAAGTGTGCATTCCAATGAATCAAATACTCACTCATTTTTGGACAAATTGCAAGAAAATTTTAACGAACAAGACTCGCAGGCAATACAAAGAGAACCTTGCTAGTAGAAACGCTGTACAATTGGTCAGACATGACATGGATCAATTTGAACAAGACCGTGTGACATCGAAGCACACCACTATCGATTCTAACTAATAATTGTGAAATCTGCCATCATATTTCCTTGCAAAATTTTGACAACAAGACTAGGAATTACATACACAACATTCCTACACCATCAATTGCCTTAATTCCAAAACCATCTCTCACCACCACTCCCATCCATCTAGTCCGATCTCCGGTGGACCTTTTGTTTGTCCGTAGGGCTCCAGCGAGGTGACTACGCCAATGTGTAGAGGGCATTTTCCTAAAAATTTTCCACCCTAGGTGGGCATTGTGCGTTTGTTCAAACTGAAGCTATGAATTTTTTAAATAATTAATTTTGAGGTCGTATATGTCCGTCGTGTTCCAGTGCCCAACATATGTTTATTTGGAAGCTTCTTCAGCATAGATTGAAAAAACGTTGAGGTGGGCATTCTAGGTCAGTTCAAAATTGTATTTGGGGGGTGAAAGGTCGATTTTTGTTGAAAAAGCGGTAAAATGATGATTTTTCGCCAAAAACTCAAAAACAATGTGCTTAATCGAAATTTTACAGGAATACTTTTCTGTTTATCTTCCTGAGATCTTTCAATTTGTATTCCTGTATTTTTTCTCAGAAATGCGTCATTTCTGAGATACTGGCCCTGCAAGATGTGGAAACGGTAGTTTTGAACCTATCTTGGCGTGTAACTCGAGAATGACGCGCTCAATCGAAATTTTACAAGAATACATCTTTGTTCATCTTTCTAAAATCTTTCAATTTGTATTCTTGTATTCTTTCACAGAAATGACGCATTTCTGAGAAAAAACACAGGAATACAAATTGAAAGATCTCAGGAAGATAAACAGAAAAGTATTCTTGTAAAATTTCGATTAAGCACATTGTTTTTGAGTTTTTGGCGAAAAATCATCATTTTACCGCTTTTTCAACAAAAATCGACCTTTCACCCCCCAAATTTTACAATTTTGAACAGACCTAGAATGCCCACCTCAACGTTTTTTCAATCTACGCTGAAGAAGCTTCCAAATAAACATATGGTGGGCACTGGAGCACGACGGACATATACGACCTCAAAATTAATTATCTAAAAAATTCATAGCTCCAGTTTGAACAAACGCACAATGCCCACCTAGAGTGGAAAAATTTTAGGAAAATGCCCTCTATACATTGGTGTAGTCACCTCGCTGGAGCCCTACGGACCAACAAAAGGTCCACCACTCCCGTCCATCTGAAACTGCGATTGCACACGCAACCTCGCCCCGAAAAACTATCACAACTCCTCAACATTTACAACTTCAATTTGACCACCTACACCAGAGTACAGACATGGGAAGTATATATATATATATCCACGATGGACAAACTGTGCAAGCGTCGACGGCGACTGCCATAATTCGATTAGCCGTTAGTCTAGTCGCGGTCTGTATACCACTACGAGACAGAATCAGTAAGCTCAAGCCTGTATAAGGACAACCGCTCTGGTACTCATCTCTTTTTAATGAAATTTGGCACGGACTCGCGCTCCCGATCGTAAGTGCCACGGCAAATTCAATTGCCCTTCGCGCGCCCCGAGAGCCGAGCTGACGCGCCAACCCGACTGTATGTAACTTTCTATCCCGCTGTGATGTTGTGTATGTATGACTTTGAAACAGGGGAGGGCTTAAATTGAGGCTGTTTAGGCTGTCTACTTCAACGTAGCTTTGGCTGGTGAAGTCATCCGAGAAAGAGTCGAATCAAAATCGAGGGGGACTGTTCTGAGTTGAAATAACCGCATTGATTCTTCATATAGAATCTAACGCCATCAACTGAGTTTATGGACATAAATACAGTACCCGCCAAAATGAATGGAACACGGATTCCTTCACTAAAACAGCGATTACTCGAACATCCTTGGGTCTACGGCAATTTTGAAAAAAAAGCATTCGAAAGATGAGAAAAAAATCTATCAATTCGTGTCCTTTGAAATATTTTTTGCCGCAAAATTCATGGTTTCAATCGACTTCGCAAAGTGAAACTTTTTTCATTGCAATCAATCATCGTTCATTTATTGGAAAATTATGATGGAGCAAAAATTTTTGTGGGATCTTGTAGCTCTTTCCAAGACCTTTGAAATCGTTTTTTTATACATTACTCCACGGGTTTTTTTCACCCGAGTTACGAGTGATCTGGCAAAGAGAAGTTGGTGCGCGTCGAGGGTACTGGTAATCTAGAGGTATGAGATTTTTCTTCTTTTAGCTGTCTGAGATCGTTTCGAGTGCGTTTTAAAACATAACCGATTCATATTTTATGATTATTAGAAGATTTTACATCGAAATCGTGGATTACGCATTTTTTTGTATCTCCACTACCCTCAACGCGTGTGAATTTGCTCTCACTTAATCGCTCGTAACTCGGGTGCGAAAAACTGTAGAGTAATGTATAAAAAAACGATTTTGAAGGTCTTGGAAAGAGCTACAAGATCCCGCAACGATTTTAATGCTATCGTAATTTCCCGATAAATGATCGATGATTGATTGAAATGAAGAATTTTTCACTTTTCGGAGCCAATCAAGAACATGAGTTTTGGGTTGAAAACATTTTTGGAAGACATGTATTGATAGCTTTTGTTCTCATCTTTCAGATGCTTTTTGTAAAATTGCCGTAGACCCAAAGACGTCCGAGCAATCGCTGTTTCAGTGAAGTAACCCGTGTTCCATTCATTTTGGCGGGTACTGTACAATGATTTGTAAAGTACAAATATTAAGTTCATTGGAGTTGACGAAATTTCACAGATTTGAGATAGGATTTTCAGGATGGAATTTTATCCTGTTACGTCGACGGATGGGTCCCTTAGAAAGTGTGTTAATTTGAAGATCTCATAATCAGTTGGAAGAAGCCAGCATGCTTTGAGATATGTTGACCTCAACGCTGTACAAAATATGACCTAGTTTGCAATAGCAAAGTTACTAGTTAGCCTCACTCGTCCCCCCTTTTATGCGAGAGATTTTTGTCTTATGAGAAATTACTTTTGTGGAATCCACCACTGGATTCCGCCTCAGCAGAGGAAAATTGACCAACAAACGGATGAACTTCCAAAAATTGATCGAAATCTGAGGTTAATCTAGTTGAGTTGGTCAATATTTCTGAAAAAATCAAGAACAACTCGAAATTCTTGTTATAAATCGTAATAAAAGAACCATGAAATCGGTCGTAAGCAAAACGTTCTCAAAATTTCTTAAAAACTCCCTGCATTTATGTGGGTACAATCGCGATAACTTACACATTTTGTGCCGAAAAATTCAGAAACTGAATATTGAGTCTGCGCCTGTCTGAGTCGACTTTTTTCATTTCTTCTTGCATATTGAGCGATAATATAAGATAAAACTTATACAGAAAGTTTTTTGGAACGAGTTAGAACGGTATATGTGATATTCACATGTATAAGGCATAGGGAAAGTGGTGCACGGAACTGACATTTGCGGTTTTTGAAGTTTTATTGTCTAGCGAAGAATCCTGGCACGATGGGATCACATAACCTCGGAATTCGTGTTTAGATGGTTGATTTGAGTCGGAAATACTTGCCCCGGAGCAGAGAACTCGATTCCTCCGTCTTTTTCGTGCCATTGAGTTTTGCAAGGAACAGCTTTTGAATGCATGGAAGTGACATGCACGGAACTGAAATTTCGCCTTAAAATGGCTCGCAAAAATAACAGAGTCGACATAGAAACTTCTCTTCGTAGATTTCATCTAATCCCATCATAGACCGGGAGCTAGCTGACATTTTTTGGTAGTTATTCCTACCAGGACAGGTCATTAACTAATAAGTCATTTGTGGTGCGGAGAGGACGACTATGCAGTGACAGACGGGTGAGCCGTTCCGTTTTTGTGCAATTAATAAACAAACACGTTGGGTAATCGGATGTTTCAGAACTATTTTCTACACTAAAATCGAACAATATTCCATCGATTCAGTTGAAAAAAAGTCATCGCTGATCAGTTGGCATACTAATTAGACGATTCCTAGTGCCTACCATACTCGATCAAAAATGTCAAATTTTTCAAATATTTAGAAATATTTTCTACAGTATGGCACTTCGATATTCGGATAGATTGCATGGGAATAATCCATCGGGGAAGCATCGCCATACTAATAGGGTGATTCTGAATCAATCAAAACCGCGATCAAAGTTCCGTGAAATGGATCAAATTCAACTGCTCCGCTACGCCATCTCTCGAGGAACGATTGAGTCTCTCGGCCACGTGGAATTCCATGCATTTTACGCAACTTTGATCGCGATTTTGATTGATTCAGAATCGCTCTATCAGTATGGCGATGCTTTTTCGATGGATTTTTTTCCGATAATCTATCCGAATATCAAAGTGCCATACTGTAGAAATAGATTCTAAATATTTGAAAATTTTGACATTTTCGATCGAGTATGGCAGGCACTAGGAATCGTCTAATGAGTATGCCAACTAGTCAGCGATGACTTTTTTTCAACGGAATCGACGGAATATTGTTCGGTTTTTGTGTAGAGAATAGTTCTGAAACATCGAATTACCCAGCATGTTTGTTTATTAATTGCACAAAAACGGAACGGCTCACCCGTCTGTCAGTGCATAGTCGTCCTCTCCGCACCACAAATGACTTATTAGTTAATGACCTGTCCTGGTAGGAATAACTACCAAAAAATGTCAGCTAGCTCCCGGTCTATCATATTTTAGTGGAAAAGATTGTTCCCGCCCAGATAAATTGACTTCTAGTGGGGTAACATGGTATGCACGGAACTAACAAAGTTAATTACTAGGCCAATTTTCGGCCATCAATGTTAATGCAGTGCTCGGGATTTTGATTCTGGGCCTTTACCCACGTTGAGATTTGATTATTTGAACCATTCCCTTGAAATTCCGTCCACTACAAAGTGATTTAGACTCAATTTAGCATATGCTGTGAGCATTTGAAAAAAATGTCCCATTGCCAGTGAAAATCCCATAACAAGATTGAGGCACATAGCTTGGGGATTAAACAACGAGTTCTGGACATGAAACCCATGGAAGATGGATGGTTTAACATTTTACTTCGAAGAAAAAATGTGAGCATACTCTTAGTGACTCCTACTCCGACGTTAGTGCTGGAGGTACACATCGATCTCCAAATATAACAATGCACGGAACTGACATTTCGACCCTCAATCTTTACAAATAAAAAAGAGGAATGAACGGATTGATATGGAAATTCATTCCCAAATGTATTTCAATAGAATACATGTAAGAAAATTGGAATGGAGAGATTTGGAGCTTGTTCGTCGAAATGAAAGGTCATAATCTGTTCCGGGTAAGTTATCGCTATGATACTCATATACATTTATTCCTCCAACGAACACCATATAAACGTGTTTAAACGCCCAAGGGTCAAATTCCAATCCCAGAGCTCTAACCACGCTGAAAAAATAATTGGTACCGTATAAAAAAAAATCCGCCAAGCCAAATTTCCACACACTCTAGCGCATCTATCCCTCATCAAACGTGGACATCAAAAAATGCCAATCTTCCCCACAAACTTTCTCTTAAAACCCTCCAAAAAGCAAATACCTCACCTGCAACTCCGCGCACAAAATTGAACATCACATACAGTAAAGTGGTCGCAATTAAAAAAACATCCCACGAAAAAATTCATCGCAAGCTCTCTACATAACACCAATATACCCATATAGCTACAAGCTCTGCAAGCTCTGCATAACCTCCAACAAACATATAGTATTGCCATGCAGGAAAGGGGGCGTTCAAGCGCAAGCTCTCTCTCTCTCTCTCCTCTCGCCTCGTTATTTAATCAATCCGTTCCAACGCAGCTTGAGAGACACAGAGCTTTGGCGTTGGTAAAATTTCAAGCGCCGCCACGCGCCACGAGGGAATAAACGTGCAACTGCACGAGTTTTAGAGCTCTATATATATAGCTTGAGAAGAGCTTGCATCAACCACCTCATACCCCGATTGCTCCGGCAATTAAGTTTGGCTCTCGCTCGCGTGAGCTGAGTATAGCTGGGTAATATACATATATAGTGTAGACTTGCTCGTTAATTACGCCACGGAAATGAAAATTTCGCACGCCCGGTGGCAACGAGATATTATAAGTGCCTCGGGGACGAATACCTATAAGCGTAACCTCGCAAAATTACGTTAGCCAAAGGTTATATTCTTGGTTATAGGTGCAGTCCAAGAATTTTTTGTAAGCTTGCTATACTGTGCAGTCGAGGTACTCTGCAAGATGCTCTCCATTTTTGAAGAATTTTATAGATCCAGAAGTTTTTTTAGAAATTTTAAACATTTTACACGGAAAATTTTAGAGCGGTCGATTTGAGATTCGCTCGTACAGTAGAACATGAAATTCGATATTATTTTGGTCACTCTGATTGTCTTGGAACAAGAATTCTTCAAAAACTACAGAGTATGTCGTAGAGAATTAGAAAACCATGTATAATGTCATGAGATTATCACAAGTAGGGAGCTGCCAATGATTTTCGTAACATCTAATTATTTCTCATTTACTAGATGGCTGTCACTCTTGGCGAATCCTCTGGAGAAGAATTTGCAATCCATAACCTTAATATTTAGTCTTTCCAGTTATATAATTAATGACATATTCCTCCAAATCAACCCCAGTATCTATGACAGGACTCTCTTCCTCTTATCGACGAGCCCATAAAGAGAGAGAGAGAGAGACTGGGATGAAACACATGCCATATCCCCCATACAATAATAATTCAAGTTTCATTATTGTTCGAGTGATGGGGTAGGGCTGAAATTGTGAAAAATCCATGAGATTAGACATGGTTCTCCAATTCTTTTCGCCATTCTCTGTGATTTTCGAGGATTTCTCATTCCAAGACGAACAGAGTGACAAGAGTTATGTCAAAGTCCACATTCAAATGTATAAGTGAGTCTCAAATCGCCCTCTCTAAAATATTCTATGTGAATCCTTCGAGTACTGTTTCAATATGGTTGAACATTCTGTAACATTTGACTTCATTTTCGCCCATCTCTTTGAACGCGAATGCATCAATTACAACTTCACATAAGATGAAGATGAAACATCTATTTCGAACGGATCAGAAATAATTGTTCCGAGAAGAACGTTGAAGTAGGTCTAGTTTCTTACTATACATGTATTCAAAAAGGAACTAAGGTGGGAGTAAAACCAGGTGTGGAAAAAGGTAAACACTACTGAGGCTGTTACAAAGAAGGATTTTCCGATGCCTTGGAATGCCACTCTACATATCCTAATGAGAATCGAAGTATGAAGGTTAACTTTTCCGTTTAAGACGGAAGTCGTGGCATCTAATTGAACTTTCAACGTCGAAAATCGATATATCGTGATGATCAAGTTAACCGATTTCAGAAATAAAAAATCCGTACAGAAATGCCAAGGAATTTTTAGTGAGCACGCTCTCATCCTCTTATTTATTATTGGAATTCTATTGGAGTATTAGGAATTTCGTTGAATATGTACTCGTCGAAACCAATATAACGGAAAAACTCTGATACCCGAATACGTTCTTTCTATCAATACGAACTAAAATTCAATACTTTTTTCACAACGTATATGGGGGAGGGGGGGGGGGGAAGCTGTGTCATCACATACCATTTGTGATCCAAAACTGTCACGGATATCTCCTCGAGCAGTGGATCACAATTGCCCTCACGAGTATTTATCAGCAGTATCATTTCAAGTACTGGGTCATGAGAATCACATCGAGTACTGGATCACGAATTTTATCTCGAGCACCAGAGTACAGATGTCACTATGATTACTGGATAGTGAATGTCCTTCACGAGTTGATCAATAGTATCACTCGAGGACTGGATCAGGAGTATCATCTCGAGACTCACATCGCTAGAGTATCATACCGAGTACTGGGTACCTATTGAAGTAAAAATTTCGCAATTCGCACGGCGCAGCCCGCGCGCGAAATTTTTTCTCGCGGGTGTAAAATGATTATTGATTTTATGTAGCGACCACGGAAATCGTCTGCTGAGCATTGTTTTGATCCAGCTGCATAATCCCCCGCCGCGAGCTCTTCTGCTTATTACTAGATATGTTTTCGTGATCACCAGCCTAGTGATAATGATCCACAAAATCCGTAGACGTACCTTCAATAGCTTCTGTAAAGTCATGCTGGTCCCCAAGTCTTGAAATTAAAAATTAATGTTTCCTTAAAACGGCTCTTAGATGTGGTGCATGTGATTTCGTTGAGTTGCAGATTGATGAGTTGATACGCAATACGCATGGATCAATCAGCTTTTGTGCAATATGACTTTACTAATAGGTAGAACCAAAATATGATTCTACTAAAGTATTTTAATCACTCTCAACATCAATTCTCCCTTCCTCAAAATTGGCGTGAATCAAGAGATTGAACTACACATTAGGCAACTAATATTTCATGTCTGATTCTCACACTAATCTTAGGTAGATCTAAAATTTTCCTCCCGAAGCTGCTTGAATCCCTGGAGATATCTGCTGACTCTCTGAATTGATAATCCATCTAAAATTAGTTTAATTGGCTGATATGTAGCTTAATACCCAATCATCATAGTTTGAACTTGAGCAAATTCTGAGGGAAGACGGCATGATTTCAGAAGTTTCTAAGATACCCTAATAAAATCATATTTGGGTTTCACCTAGTAGATCTAGAATCATATTGCACAAAGGGTGATTGTGACATGCATACTTGCGTATCGCCGCGTCAATCTGCACCTCAACAAAATTACATGATACCCAAGAGCCGTTTCAGAGAAACATTGAGTTTTGATTTCAAGACTTGGGGACCAGCATGACTCTACAGAAACTATTGAAGCTATTTACGTCTACGGATTTTTGTGGATCATTATCACCAGGCTGGTAAACGAAAAACATATCTAGCATAATGGGCAGAACACGCGGTGGGGGGTTATGCAACTTAATCAAAACAATGCTGCAATCAACACAGCAGACAATTTTCGTGGTCGCCATATAAAATCGATAATCATTTTACACCCGCGAGAAAAAATTTCGCGCGCGCGTTGCGACTTGCGAATTGTGAAATTTTTACTTCAATAGGTACCCTGGAACACAAATGTAACCTCGCACACTGGATCACGAATATTCCCACGAGTATTGATCGAAAGTACCACCCTAGTAATTAATGGAGACTATCAGCTGAAGTAATGCATCACGCATATTATCTTAAGCTGTACATCATGAGAGAACACATCGAGTACTGAATCACAGATGTCACCTCGCGCAGTGGATCACGAATATCACCTCGAGCAGTGGGTCGCAAACGTCCTCACGGGTATTGACCGGCAGTATCACCCAAGTACTGGATGAAGAGTATCAACTGAAGGAATGGATCACGCGTATTATCTCGTGCTTCACATCATCGAAGACTGGATCACAGATGTCACTTCGAACCCTCGATCACGAGTATCACCTTGAGCAGTGGGTCACGATCGTCCTCACGGGTATTGACCGGGAGTATCACCCAAGTACTGGATGAAGAGTATCAACTGAAGGACTGGATCACGCGTATTATCTCGTGCTTCACATCATCGAAGACTGGATCACAGATGTCACTTCGAACCCTGGATCACGAGTATCACCTTGAGCAGTGAGTCACGAAGGTCCTCACGGGTATTGACCGGGAGTATCACCCAAGTACTGAATGGAGAGTATCAACTGAAGGACTGGATCACGCGTATTATCTCGCGCTTCACATCACATCGAGGACTGGATCACAGATGTCACTTCGAACCCTGGATCACGAATATCACCTCGAGCAGTGGGTCGCGAACGTTCCCACGAGAATTGACCAGCAAGAGTATCAACTAAAGTAGTGGATAACGCGTATTATCTCGAGCTTCAAATCACAAGATTATCACATCGAGTACGGGATTACAGATCTCACCTCGCACACTGGATCACGAGTATCACCTCGAGCAGTGGGTCACGAACGTCCTCACGGGTATTGACCAGGAGTATCACCCAAGCACTGGATGAAGAGTATCAACTGAAGGACTGGATCACGCGTATTATCTCGTGCTTCACATCATCGAAGACTGGATCACAGATGTCACTTCGAGCCCTGGATCACGAGTATCACCTCGAGCAGTGAGTCACGAACGTCCTCACGGGTATTGACCAGCAAGAGTATCAACTAAAGTAGTGGATAACGCGTATTATCTCGAGCTTCAAATCACAAGATTATCACATCGAGTACGGGATTACAGATCTCACCTCGCACACTGGATCACGAGTATCACCTCGAGCAGTGGGTCACGAACGTCCTCACGGGTATTGACCAGGAGTATCACCCAAGCACTGGATGAAGAGTATCAACTGAAGGACTGGATCACGCGTATTATCTCGTGCTTCACATCATCGAAGACTGGATCACAGATGTCACTTCGAGCCCTGGATCACGAGTATCACCTCGAGCAGTGAGTCACGAACGTCCTCACGGGTATTGACCGGGAGTATAACCCAAGTACTGGATGAAGAGTATCAACTGAAGGACTGGATCACGCGTATTATCTCGTGCTTTACATCACATCGAGGACTGGATCACAGATGTCACTTGGAGCCCTGGATCACGAGTATCACCTTGAGCAGTGGGTCACGATCGTCCTCACGGGTATTGACCGGGAGTATCACCCAAGTACTGGATGAAGAGTATCAACTGAAGGACTGGATCACGCGTATTATCTCGTGCTTCACATCATCGAAGACTGGATCACAGATGTCACTTCGAGCCCTGGATCACGAGTATCACCTCGAGCAGTGAGTCACGATCGTCCTCACGGGTATTGACCGGGAGTATAACCCAAGTACTGGATGAAGAGTATCAACTGAAGGACTGGATCACGCGTATTATCTCGTGCTTCACATCATCGAAGACTGGATCACAGATGTCACTTCGAACCCTGGATCACGAGTATCACCTCGAGCAGTGAGTCACGAACGTCCTCACGGGTATTGACCGGGAGTATCACCCAAGTACTGAATGGAGAGTATCAACTGAAGGACTGGATCACGCGTATTATCTCGTGCTTCACATCATCGAAGACTGGATCACAGATGTCACTTCAAGCCCTGGATCACGAGTATCACCTCGAGCAGTGAGTCACGATCGTCCTCACGGGTATTGACCGGGAGTATAACCCAAGTACTGGATGAAGAGTATCAACTGAAGGACTGGATCACGCGTATTATCTCGTGCTTTACATCACATCGAGGACTGGATCACAGATGTCACTTGGAGCCCTGGATCACGAATATCACCTCGAGCAGTGGGTCGCGAACGTTCCCACGAGAATTGACCAGCAAGAGTATCAACTAAAGTAGTGGATAACGCGTATTATCTCGAGCTTCAAATCACAAGATTATCACATCGAGTACGGGATTACAGATCTCACCTCGCACACTGGATCACGAGTATCACCTCGAGCAGTGGGTCACGAACGTCCTCACGGGTATTGACCAGGAGTATCACCCAAGCACTGGATGAAGAGTATCAACTGAAGGACTGGATCACGCGTATTATCTCGTGCTTCACATCATCGAAGACTGGATCACAGATGTCACTTCGAACCCTGGATCACGAGTATCACCTTGAGCAGTGGGTCACGATCGTCCTCACGGGTATTGACCGGGAGTATCACCCAAGTACTGGATGAAGAGTATCAACTGAAGGACTGGATCACGCGTATTATCTCGTGCTTCACATCATCGTAGACTGGATCACAGATGTCACTTCGAGCCCTGGATCACGAGTATCACCTCGAGCAGTGAGTCACGAACGTCCTCACGGGTATTGACCGGGAGTATAACCCAAGTACTGGATGAAGAGTATCAACTGAAGAACTGGATCACGCGTATTATCTCGTGCTTCACATCATCGAAGACTGGATCACAGATGTCACTTCGAACCCTGGATCACGAGTATCGACTTGAGCAGTGGGTCACGATCGTCCTCACGGGTATTGACCGGGAGTATCACCCAAGTACTGGATGAAGAGTATCAACTGAAGGACTGGATCACGCGTATTATCTCGTGCTTCACATCATCGAAGACTGGATCACAGATGTCACTTCGAGCCCTGGAATTCGAGTATCACCTCGAGCAGTGAGTCACGAAGGTCCTCACGGGTATTGACCGGGAGTATCACCCAAGTACTGAATGGAGAGTATCAACTGAAGGACTGGATCACGCGTATTATCTCGCGCTTCACATCACATCGAGGACTGGATCACAGATGTCACTTCGAACCCTGGATCACGAATATCACCTCGAGCAGTGGGTCGCGAACGTTCCCACGAGAATTGACCAGCAAGAGTATCAACTAAAGTAGTGGATAACGCGTATTATCTCGAGCTTCAAATCACAAGATTATCACATCGAGTACGGGATTACAGATCTCACCTCGCACACTGGATCACGAGTATCACCTCGAGCAGTGGGTCACGAACGTCCTCACGGGTATTGACCGGGAGTATAACCCAAGTACTGGATGAAGAGTATCAACTGAAGGACTGGATCACTCGTATTATCTCGTGCTTTACATCACATCGAGGACTGGATCACAGATGTCACTTGGAGCCCTGGATCACGAGTATCACCTCGAGCAGTGGGTCACGAACGTCCTCACGGGTATTGATCGGGAGTATCACTTAAGTACTGAATGAAGAGTATCAACTGAAGGACTGGATCACGTATATTATCTCGTGTTTCACATCATCGAAGACTGGATCACAGATGTCACTTCGAGCCCTGGATCACGAGTATCACCTCGAGCAGTGAGTCACGGAGGTCCTCACGGGTATTGACCGGGAGTATAACCCAAGTACTGGATGAAGAGTATCAACTGAAGGACTGGATCACGCGTATTATCTCATGCTTCATATCACATCGTGTACTGGATCACAGATGTCACTTCGAGCCCGGGATCACGAATATCACCTTGAGCAGTGGTTCGCGAATGTCCTCACGAGTATCAATCAGGAGTATCACTTTAATACTGGATCAAAAGTATCAACTGGAGCACTGCATCACGCGTTCCATCTCGAGCTCTACATCACAAGAGTACCACATTGAGTACTAGATCACAGATGTCACTTCTAGCACTGGAACACGAATATCACCTCGTTCAGTGAGTCACGAGAGTCTCCACGAGAATTGGTCAGAAAATTCACGTGAGAACTAGATCATGAGTATCAAATGAAATCACGAGTATAACACCGAATTCTGAATAGAAATATCATCCAAAGTACGGGATCGCGAAGGTCACCTTGAGGACCGGGTCACGGTAATCATCATGGAGTAGTTCCGCGCGAAACAGACCTACGAAAAAGGGTCATGTCTTAAATTTTTTCTCTTGACTTCTTCATTCTATTTTATGGTACAAAATATCAACTTTCCACTACCTATGGGGCCCCAAAAAATTTTCACAGGTACCTACAACGTACATGACTTTGTTCTTTTGAGTTATTCTCAACAAAAAAGTTAGGGTATTTTTTTTTTAATAAAATGAATCTTTCTCGAATTCGTTCAAAGATACAGAGATGCGGTTCGCGGCATTCGAAAGGTCTTCAAAAAACCTATCAAAAATCGGTCTTGTGAAGTTGATTTTTATGTCTTGGGTGATTTTATCGGGCAAAAGAGTGAAAAACATAGAAGATTAAATTTCTCGAGAACCCAATTTTTGAAAATTCTGAAAATTTGATATTCCATGTAAAATTTTGTGTTCTTTCAGAAAAAGAATAGTCCCGAATTCCTTTTTTGCGACCTATTTCTGCCAATGATCACAAATCCATTCCCCAGGCTTTTGGAAATGGTCTGTTTTGTGCGCATGCGCAGAAATATGGATCCTTGAAACTAATTCCATTGGAAAGCCAAGGAAATTTCCTTCAAAATGACTACCTGCCGAAGTCAATAGAGAACACGCATGCAATGAAATTACTTTGTTGAAATAAAGTTGATGACGTCAGAAACAAAGTTACAATACAGTTTTTCATTTGGTGAACGATAAGTATTTTTAAAGAAATATGGATCCTTGAAACTAATTCCATTGGAAAGCCAAGAAAATTTCCTTCGAAATAACCACCTGCCGAAGTCAATTCCATGCATTTGAGCCAGAGTTGCAGCGTTCAAAAGACCCCTGAATCTTGATAGTTCCTCAGAGTTGGGTCGGAGGTACTGGAGACAGCAGTAAGGAAAATCCACGCCTGCCCCCGTTCAATGGAGTCCATCGACGTGTCGCACTCGAGCTGGAGGTTCATCTTTCGTACGTTGTAGATACGGCTCAAATGCATGGAATAGGGAACACGCATGTGTCAGATTAAAATGTTCTAGCTTATGCAGTCGATAGTCGATATAAAAAGAATAACTTCTGTGAAAACAGAATATTTTTAAACGCTATGAATTTTTTTTTGAGAGTCGATTGAAATTGGGAATGATTCGGACGCCCGTTCAAATCGATGTCACGTGATTGCTGTCTGCCGCCGAGCCGACTGTCAGCAATCCAGACGGGTTCGTTCGTCATCTAGTTAGGGTCGCTAGACAGTTTAGTACTATATATAGCGACTGTAAGTCTGCAGTGTTGTGTCCGTGTGCCGTTCAAAACTCAAAACTCCACAATATGTCGCAAATAAAATGAAATTATGAGAAAATATGAGGCTCGAACACTTCCCCGGGATAGGTAGTTGCTAGACCGATAACCAAAGGCAACACCGAGTTCTCCATATGTTTTTCCTTCCATCAGATGAGTATTTACCAAGTTCAAATAAGGATGATCTAAATGAAATGAAAGAACCCTGTTCTTGGTGAAGAGATCCCACTTCATTTTCAGGTTTCTGGTATATGAGAATACAGTGGATATGATGAAGTCGTACAGGGCTTGATACCACTGACCTTCATCAATACTCAAAAACATGTAATTGGCAGACCATAATATGATGTTGTCACCACCTCATGTGGTGCTTCATGTGCATATGTTTCCATTCAGTCCCAAAACCCAGTGAAGCATTCGAATCCCCAAGTACAGCAAGGAGGAACGGTGCAAGTTCATGTGGACGAATTGGATATACTCAGACAGGTATTTTTCACTTCATTGTCCTCTGTGTTCCAACATCATGGTGCATATTTCACACATGTCACTGTAAAATGTTCAATTAAGGAAAAATCCTTATCTACTTCTATGAGATTATCTTACGTTGGCACAAGATGAAACATTCTTCATAAAGTCAACCATAAAATTTCAGGAATTTCAGGTGTAGTCAGATTCATGACTGGAATAAAAAGATTCTATATATTTTGTCACTACACCAATCTGTGCTGACTTTGCGAATTGGTGTAAGTCGCTTGGTACGGTTGTTGTCATTCGCTTTTTGTACATTGTGTCCAACACTATTAATCAACCAATCTGAAGCTTAGCAGAAGAATGAATTGTTTGGGTACACTGACGACTGGTGAATAACATGAAGGATGAAATGAGACATGTTCTTGTTGCAGATTGTACCAGCACAGAAAAATCTTCTCTCGATAGAGATGACTCTTTATTCCTTATACAGATCGTAAGAAGTAATGGTTCTCTAAAAATACACAATGGTATTATATCTCAGTATAGATCACACCAATCTTGTGACAGAATAAACCAAGTCCACTCCGATATCACTGATACTGTCACTGACTCCAATACTGCAGATGGTAAAATATGACCAAAGAGTTTGCATATCATTCAATAGGAAGAGAAGTGTTCATTTAACTCAATCCATTACTCAAAGGCTTGCTCAGTGCTGATGTAATCTGCAATAAAAAAAAATGTTCCTCTCAATTATTTATGTTCCTTTGCAGTCTCTACTCACTCTTGAGTCTCCCAAAACAACCATATTCCTCTGCTATGCTTCAGATTGTTTGGTCTGTGATGATGAACACTGTTTACAAAGTGATAATGGCAACAAACGTGCCAAGGGATCGACACCAATATCCAAAGTCAGTACAGACTAGTGTAGTGGCAAAATTTATAGAATGTTTATATTCCAGTTATGAATCTGACTACAGCTGGAATACCTGAAACTTTACGGTTGAGTTTATAAAGAACGTTCCATCTTGAGTCAACATAAGATAATCTCATAGAAGCGGATAAGGATTTCTTCTCAACTAAACAAGTTATAATTTTTGTACAACATGTACCATGACGTTGAAATATTGAAGACTATGAAATGAGAAGTACGTATCTAAATATCCAATTTGTCCACATAAAATCCTCATTCACCTTTGCTGTACTTGGGGATTCGAATGATTCACTGGGTTTTGGGACTGAATGGAAAGATTGGATATTGAGTGGTGAAATCATCCAACTATAGTCTGCCAGTTACATGTTTTTCAGTATCGATTAAGGTCAGTGGTATCAAGACCTCTATGGCTTCATCATTTCCATTGTATTACCATGCACCAGAAACCTGAAAATGAAGTGGAATCTCTTCACCAAGAACAGAGTTCTTCTATTTCATTCAGATCATCCTTATTTGAACTTGGTAAATACTCATCTGATGAAAGGAAAAACACATGGAGAAGTCGGTGTTGCCTTTGGGTATCGGTCTAGCAACTGAGGGACGTGTCTGAGACTCACTTTCACAATTCTCATAAATTGTTATGATTTCATTTGTGCCACATGTTGTTATTAAGTATCAGATAACATAAGGGTACACAACAACACCGCAGCCGACTGACTACTAGTCTAGTGCATGGCTGTGCACAGCCGTGCACGCTCGCATGGGAATAAAGTTTAGTGATCCTGCGGCACCGAATTTGTCAGCTGCGGAAATTCCAATATGAGAAATCGTTAAAAAACAATGTTATGCAGATGCAGCTCATATGGCCATGGGCATACTTGTGGGCACTCACGGGAGTAGGTAATAATGCGGTCAATCCCAATCTACGACGTCAACTTTACCACGCCGAACAAACCCGGCTGATTGCGGACAGTCAGGTTGGCGGGAGACAGCGATCACGTGACATCGATTTGAACGGGCTTCCAACTTTCAATGATTATTTAAAAATACTTATCGTTCACCAAATGAAAAACTGTATTGTAACTTTGTTTCTCATGTCATCAACTTTATTTCAACAAAGTAATTTCATTGCATGCGTGTTCTCTATTGACTTCGGCAGGTAGTCATTTTGAAGGAAATTTCCTTGGCTTTCCAATGGAATTAGTTTCAAGGATCCAAATTTCTGCGCATGCGCACAAAACAGACCATTTCCAAAAGCCTGGGGAATGGGTTTGTGATCATTGGCAGAAATAGGTGTTAAAACGCAAAAAAGGAATTCGGGACTATTTTTTTTCTGAAAGAACACAAAATTTTACATGAAATATCAAATTTTCAGAATTTCCAAAAATTGGGTTTTCGAGAAATTAATCTTCTATGTTTTTCACTCTTTTGCCCGATAAAATCACCCAAGACATCAAAATCAACTTCACAAGATCGATTTCGATAGGTTTTTTAAAAACCTTTCGAATGCCGCAAATCACCTCTCTATATCTCTGAACGAACTCGAGAAAAATTCTTTTTATTAAAAAAAATACCCTAACTTTTTTGTTGAAAATAACTCAAAAGAACAGAGTCATGTACGTTGAAGGTACCGGGAACATTTTTTTGGGGCCCCATAGGTCGTGAAAAGTTCATATTTTGTACCACAGAATCGAATAAAAAAGTCAAGAAAAAAATTCAAGATATGAGCCTTTTCCGTAGGTCTGTTTCGCGCGGAACTACTCCATGAGTTCTGAATCTAAACAGTTTGTCACGATCACTCATGTTACGATGATAGCTGAATAAGTCTAGTGTATCCTCAAGAGCAGCCTGGGCTATTCAAACCATGACAGCCACAAGACGGTCCGAGATCTTCAGCCTCACTCGCACTTTCAGATTAGGGTGTAGAGGTGCTTGTGAAATAGACATTCACCAATTGTTTCATGACTGCCATGGCTTGGGCTGTACTGGTTGCATTAGCATATGCCTCGCGTGGGTCTAAGAGTCAAATTCTTCGAAACGCGTATGTGAAATCAAGAAGTCAAATCATCAGATTTTTTATGTGATATGTCTTTTCAAGTTCTATGGTCACGGTGCATGTTGACCGTATTGCCTCAAAGATTTCAATTTGGTTTTCATTGTGGTTATCCTTACCGATGTCATTTGCACATGAGTTATCCCATCATTGTGGAAATTTCTGTCGTGACTCAAAATTAAAGGGTAAAAATTTATATTTATTGATAAAAAATGCGTCGATGCTGATAGGTTACGGACATACTAAAATTCTTATATCCTGAGCCAACTTGGTCGAAACTGAATTCTGCTTTCCTGCTCCACACGACTATTCGTAAAATCCATGTAAAATCACACTTGGCCATGGTCCACCTTGAAGCCAGCGGTTAGTCTTTGCGTACAAGCAAAGAAGTAGAATCCCTAACGAGAATCTCCTTAGAGGGATTGACGGGTGGGCAAAAAGGCGTGCCGCCACTTCAAGAACGAAACGAGCGAAAAAACAAGTGAAGAAAACAAAGTAGGAGGAGTCGCAAGGAAAGAACTACAGACGAGCTATAGGAAGGAAAAAGGACAACAAAGTGAAACGTATGACGAAGGACGGAGTCATATTGTACACTATAGAAATATGTACGTATGCTGCACGTTAGGTAATTGGTGCGCGAGGTGCATTGATTAACGTGCACGAGATCACAGGGCGCACATTTTGATATCGCGTGGCGCGCTTATTTTTATTTTTTCTCTCTTTTGGATCGTAATTACGACCAAATTTTGAGGCACCATTACATCGTAACTACCCTGTGCTGTGACGGGCAATGATAATTACACGTCTCTTTTCTAAAAATATGTTGGAGATTTGTCAAGCTTGTTGTTCATTTTTCGCTTCTCTATTCAATTTTCTTCCTTGGCAAACATGATTTCGTGAAATTTTTCAATAGGCATCGATGTTTATAGTTCTGTATTGTTTATGAAGGGTTTTGATAAGTGAAATTTTTATTTCTTAGAAAAATTTGATGTACAATGATTCATTTGACCGTATGATTTTGAATTATGTTAATTAGAAACGTCAAATCGTTGTATCAGTTTTGAAATAATGTCGGTTTAAATTTACATCTCAATTTTCTTGTGGATACATTATTATTTAATCGCCGATTGCAAATGTCGTGTGTCTTCTAACTCACTCCAAAACCTCGCTTGCTCATTTTACTGTGCATCTTATTCTTATAATTCTCATGCCTAAATTAAAATTTTTGATTTATGTTACCCGTGTTCAAACAAATTTCCAACAACGTTGTGAACGCGATTGCTACTCCATGTTAGATTGTCGCTCGATAAATGAAGTAAAATTCATTTGATCTAATTCTACGAATATATAGATAACCTATAAGATCTAACCTATTCATTGAACATAACAAACATGCATCGGTGAGACTAAGCATTCTAAAGTTCAACCACAAATAAATGCTTCCTGTAAAATCAAGTCCTACTTCAGATGCAGCGCTTGCTCATTTTGGAGATTTTTCATCTTAAATTCGCACGCAAACAATCTGAGACTAAAGATTTCTTTTTGATAAGTCCGATGAATTACAGATATATATCAGGTAGTCTATTTTGCCAACCCTGTGATTGATTGACGATATTCAGCAGTCATGGTAGCGAGTGATAAGAGTTTATGAGTGCATCAAAGATGAGAGGAAAAAAGGAACCAGTATGTAGAGAGGCCAGTATCATTAAGCTCGATTACCCATTCATTTTCTGGGTAATCGTGGTGATGAGATAAGACACGTGGCCGCAGACTCTCTGCCAAGTGACAGGGAGTAATTTTCAGAAGCTCTCACCCTAATCCAATCTCTCCTTCTTCCAACTTCCTCATCTTCAATCATTCATTTATGTAAATTTGAGGCACTCACTTCATGAGCATCTGATGCAACTCCGCACTTTTTTCCACTCAAACGAGTCTCATCGGTGTCTCATCAAATTTTTGAACCTCAACAAACAGCGCCGGGAAGTAATTAGATCATATCTATGGTAGATAATTCTTTATATGTTAGCCAATTTAAGACAATGACTCGGATAGTGCAAGGGCGTTGCGTCAGAATTCATGCTGACTCGGAGATCGGGATACAGGTCTTACACGTGTAAAATTTCTTCAGAAAAGTGAGGTAAATCAACATTCACAACGAAATAAAACTAGAAATGTCCATTTTCAGCATCATATTACCAGATGGACACAATCACAACCTCATGATCATGTTCCATTCTTAATTAACAAATTTGATGCGTTCAGAATCAAGCTTGAATTTGAATCAAAATGAGACTGCTTCGATCCCTCGCGACTCGATAAAGTGCAAAAATTAAAAAAATTAGAGTATTGAAAAAAATTTCTTCCAGCAGGTTGATTCAGTATCGGCAACTATTATCAATTTGAAAAATGCTGAGTCAAATATCATGAAATTATCACTCGAGTGCTTGAAAAATATTAGAACCTTGGAAAAGTATTTTCAAATCACTCTTTCAACAGAAAATAGCCTCCCCAGCATACCTAACAGGTTGAAAATCGTACGGTCTCGGGTGAACCTTTTGTTAGTTCGTTGGGCTCAAGCGAGGGATCATTTTCCTAATATTGCGTTTCTTCAAACCAGAGCGATGCTTTATTATTTAAATAACCCACTTTGAGGTCGTATACGTTCATCGTGCTCCAGTGTCCACTATATGGTAATTTGAAAACTTTTTCAGTGTATATTGGAATAACATTGAGATGGACATTCAAGATCTGTTCAAAATTGGCGAATTTGGGGTCGAAAGGTCGATTATTGTTGAAAGAAGAACAAAATGACGATTTCTTGCTACAAACTCGACCACGGTGTGCTTCAGGAGAAAGTTGGATTGCTTTACATAGAAGTTTCTCAGTGAGTGTTCAAATTTCAATTATCACTCCCAAAGGTCCAACTTATTAGATGAGGAATCTGGATACAGACAATACAAGCCTTGAAAAGATTTCTCTCCTTATCGAATTATTTTTCAGTTCGGGAACAGTTACCATTTTTTCATTTTTTTCATAAAAAAAATCTGAGTACCAATAGTTGGCGCAAGGTCGGATTTGATTCACAAAAGAAAACATAAATTATTACGATTGGTCACGTATTTATGGTCAATACCGGGAAACCCCAGTAAAAATGTCATTCCTTGCCGTCATCGAAAATATTTCCCTCGAATTAAGAATAAGCTACCGCCCTCTCGAGACCATTCTGTAGTTTTTACATGGGAAAATTTGATCAAATCTTCATTGATCAAGTAATTGTGCCTGATTTTTCCCTAGCAAGTATTCGTCTGAAAATATAGAAATAGAGACTCTCTGGCATAGATGACTCGGAGCGAAAAAGTTTGAAGGACCACAGCAGAGGTGATTTGAAACCAAAATCTCTTTTAAACAAACAAATTGCACAAATAAGCTTAAAAGGGGTATCGCTATGGGATTGAATTCTTCTCTACACTTCTTGAAGTGGAGTTTGACTTTTTAGCAAGCGCTACATTAATGAAGTTGACACCACCAATTTCGGGATTTTACTATAGATTATTATAGATTTCAAAAAAACAATTGCAGCACATCGATTCCATTGTGCTCAAAAACTCTATTGATGCGCAACAAGTTGAATATAATAAAGTGGGCACAGAACACTCGTTAAGGACGTTGACACAAAGTGTCACCACATGGTCTGCCGGTAAGAGTATCCCACAAAGTCAGAGAATGCAGAGCGCAATTATTTTCTTCCAGGCCATCACCTTGCGAGAAGATCGTCGCTTTGTCTGCAAGCTTTTTCTGTGAATCATTTGGCGACAGTTGAGCAGATCTTATTTCTTTCAAACTTATATCCTAAGTATCTCCATATCACTGATCGTCTCTGAACGATCATTAATGATGAGAGTAACAATTTCTTGCAGAATCGATCTTTCAATGGATAATAATCGAGCGTACTAAAATAATCTTCTTGGGATGGGACCATTTCATTGAAGTAGAATTTTTTCTCGAATTCAGTATGGACCTGAAACGGAAAATTATGTTCCCTGACGTGATTACAAATTCCGTCTCTCATGATCATAGGTTCTTGATAATATTTATCTTTATATAATTGGATTCAAATTTATATTGATGAGAAAACATGAACGGTTGATAGTATGGGTATCAATTAAAGAATACTTGATTACATACCAAATCATTATTTGTGATGAAAAATACAAAATTTTTCAGGTAATTCTAATGGAAAATCATTCCTGGTCGAGAGGTTCCAAGAGAATACGCCCACATTTATTGCGTCCACAACTTGTGGAAGTCACGTGAAAATCCTTTGAAACCGATTCGATCGATCTATCATATGGCGTACGCAAAGTGAAGGATGCTAGTTCACAATTTCAGTGAAAAATTCCAGAAATTTTCGCACGTATCTAAGATCGTTTTCCCCTTAAGCTGGTGGATATGAAAAAGTTTCGACACCCAGGCAATGTATTCGTAGGAGAACCCGTCATTGATGCAGATGCTCATGGTGGCTTAATTCAGAGACAATCACCTGATCCGATGCAGAAACAACTTCACCGCTTCATAGTGTTGAAAAATCATAATCTAACAGACGCAAATAATGGGAAGTAATCCTATGCCCCAAAATCCACACATCGATCTATTCATCATAACGAGATACTTTAGGCCAATATTAAATGTCATCAAGATAATTTTTTCAACATAAAAAGAAATGCTCATATCCTGCGGAGGATAGAATAAAAATAGGAAGATGAAGTTACTCCGAGATACTGAAGAAAATTATTCGTACGAATCTGATTCTGCTTTGGCCTTTAGCAGCCTTTATGGTTTGATTAATAGATATTCGAGCCATTACATCAAGATGAAGATGAAATCATGGTTTTTACTTTCCTGCGGATGTGAGATACATTGACTAATTTGTGAGCATCCGATCCTACTGAGGGCCCCTGTGTCAATCGAAGCACTACTCGCAGTCCGTAGCGCGAGTCTAAATATTCGAAACATCGAAACGATTCCGAAACTGCAATCGATTAGGTTAATGTCAGACTATTATTACTGTTCAAATTGTTGCTTACCTGTTTGCAAATTTTATCAGTTTCATGATATTCCTCGTGACAGAAAATTGGCAAAATCACGCCATGATTTTTGAATACACAATGTCATTTCCTCAATCCAAAATGGATTTTCACTATTGTATTTCAGAAGTATCCAATGGAACAGAATTTGTATGCGTGTCTCTTCTCCTTCATACTATAAACTTGAATTTGGGTGGGATGAGCCCAAGATATTATATGAGTGTTGACTGTTTGTTCACTATTCAGCAATCGCTCGATCCCGACTTAGGAAATTCGAAATTAGACAAGTGATTTTGTACGAATGCATGAGCTCAGCATTAGTGAGAGAGAGAGAGAGAGAGCGAGATATTGGGGTGGGGGAGTGCGAACCACGGACATGGAACATTGATCGACTGTCAGAGTAGATCGTGAGTACGTTTGTAAAGGAATAGTGGCCCTGAAAAGGGCCGATTGTTTCTTTTCCTTTTTTTTTGGTTCCCAGATGATGATTTAAGCTCGCTCTCCTCGGATACGTCGGGCCAACTGGATGTCCTTTGGCATGATGGTGACGCGCTTGGCGTGGATTGCGCACAAGTTGGTGTCCTCGAAAAGACCAACCAAGTAAGCCTCACTGGCCTCCTGCAGAGCCATGACGGCCGAGCTCTGGAAACGGAGGTCGGTTTTGAAGTCCTGGGCGATCTCACGCACCAGACGCTGGAAGGGCAGCTTGCGGATGAGCAGCTCGGTGGACTTTTGGTATCTCCTGATCTCACGGAGGGCCACGGTTCCGGGCCTGTACCTGTGGGGCTTCTTCACTCCACCGGTGGCCGGGGCACTTTTACGGGCGGCCTTGGTCGCAAGCTGTTTGCGCGGGGCCTTGCCTCCGGTCGACTTCCTGGCGGTCTGCTTGGTACGGGCCATCTTGAGGTGCTGTGTTGTGAGCGGAGCTATACAACAGAACGAATGGTTCTGACGCGGAAAGTGGCCCGTTTTATAGCCTGCTCGCGCTGAGTTGATCGAGCGGCAGATGTCGGAGAACTCGGCCTGCGATTGGTGGAATTGTCGGAATCGTCCCGCGTTGAGCCACGCGCGGTGGGAACAGCGCCACCCCAGGTTCCGAGAAGAGGGGGACAATTTTATGGTCGGCTATAAAACGGGCCACTTCGTCTACATTAGCATCAGTCGCTGTTTGCTGTCTGTACTTTGACTAGCCAAGCCAGATTTCAAGATGACCGGCCGAGGCAAGGGAGGAAAGGGACTGGGAAAAGGAGGCGCCAAGCGGCACAGGAAGGTGTTGCGTGACAACATCCAGGGCATCACCAAGCCCGCGATTCGTCGTCTGGCCCGTCGTGGGGGAGTCAAGCGTATCTCCGGATTAATCTACGAGGAGACCCGAGGCGTGCTGAAGGTGTTCCTCGAGAACGTCATCCGTGACGCCGTGACCTACACCGAGCACGCCAAGAGGAAGACCGTCACCGCCATGGACGTCGTCTACGCCCTGAAACGCCAGGGGCGTACCCTCTACGGATTTGGAGGTTAAGCTCCCAGCCATCATCATCATCACCACCTAACAGAGAATCAATCGGCCCTTTTCAGGGCCACCAATAAATTCTAACGTAGAATGACTGAGCTGGTTCTTGATATCAAATTCCCTAAGCGTTTCAACGATCAACTCACTCTCTCTTCATTGGCGTGGCGCGTTGCATAATCTCTATAATCTGTGTATCATCCATAGATATAATCATCAAGTGAGTGATACGGACAATCGACGGTCTTATGTTCGTGTGTGATCCCTCCATCATATTAGAAACCTCGGCCGAACAATTAACGAGTCATTACCCACTGGTTCTAAGTAGATAAAGGTGTGGGACTGGTCAGACAAGTGATATGAAAGATATTTCACTTGTTCTGGGCAATTGCCTCGTGGTGTTGATGTCTTACCTTGTCAACAAGATCCCGCTCGCCTTCGTGCGATGTGACGTTTGTCTCTCGTGACTGATGGAATTAACGTTGAGTGAGAATCGAGGAAGAGCAAGCAAATCGATTGTCGATTACCGTGGGAGTAATTCGTGAATTTCTCCCGGCGGAATCTTTCATAATTTCCACCAAGAAGATCCTTGACTGCATTCGACCAGCCAATCAGACATAAGATATATTCATATAGGATCTCATAGAATTGACTCTACATAGGATCATAATGTGGATGATTCTTACACAATACCGCTTGGAACTACTTGTCAATTACTACTTAAAACTTTTGGTATCATCAGTAATTGGGTGTACTACGGAATTTCCAAACATGCTAATACAAATTCCATCTACACATACTCGAGAGATTTCTTCCAACAAAAAGGTTATGGCTATAAGAAGAATGATATTATTATATTCAGTTGATATTTGATAAGGGTGCGGCTGTGGTCAGACCACAATTTATTTCATAATGACGTGCATCTAAAACAGGAGTAACAAGTTGTTCTACACTGGTTGAATCGAAGATAATGAGAGCATCGGTTGATGTTCATTTCAATAACACATATTACTTAATTCTCAGCTCTTGCTACTAAATTCGTATTTATCGAACATTCACGGGTACTATAGAACGATGGGACGTGAATGTTGAGAAGCTAGAGGAGCAATTTTATTGTTTCATCTGTAGCTGGTAGAAAGGGCGTTCAATTCCCCCGAAATTTGGCTATCAACTATCCTGTATTCAGATTGTGTCAAAGAACATTGTTTTTTTGGGAATTGTTTGGGCAGATGAAACGTCATTCCTGCCAGGGTTGATCCAACTCAGAAATTGATAGATTGGGAGCTATTTCATTCGGCGCTCAGAAGTGAGAAATAACCCCAAAAGTCTAATCGAATTCAGTATAAGGGATTCATTTCGAGCTCCAATATTGGAAACGAAAAGGGTCGTGGGGAGAAAATGGAATGTATTGCCGTCGAATTGGGCCGTTATTTGCAAAGAAAATCCTTGTTCCATTGTAGGTGCCAAATTTCAGTATAAAATACGGTGTTCTATTATTGGTGCTCTTACCTCAGTACTCTGCATGGTGTTGATGTAAAATACTCTGATCTCCACAATATGCTAAGAGATTTCCTCTGAGACATGACCTATCATCCTTTTGAACTTTTTCCTTGGTAGTAGGGCTAAATGAGAAATCGACGCCCCAGGTCACATCAAAGACAAAATCTGATAGCATATTCTGAAAGACCAGAGAATTTCACATCGAATCATGCAGCATAATGATTTCTGCAATGTATTTAGGATCGGGAATAGAGGCTGAAGAAATAACAGTGGTGCATGCCTCAGTATCTTCATGAGAATTCATGTAATGATGACTTTCTTTTCAGATTTCGTGGCTCCGATGGAAAGGTTCGCTCGAAAATTTTACAAGAGGCCAAACTTTTACATTTTCGGACGATCTGTAACACCCTTTTCGAGATTTTACGATCGAATAACAACTCTCACAGTTACAAGTGATTGATAATGGGTATTCTTTTGCATTTTCGATGTCCATTTGAATGAGCTGAAGAAGAGTAAAAAATTTTTGAAGCACATGAAACGATCGATTTTTACGTGATCTTAAAGATTCTTTGTGCAAAATTGCCGTATGACGGACTGGATCGGAGAATCTGTTGATTTTCTGAGACTATGCATTATCCATTCATTTTGCACGGTACTGTATATCATAACCAAATTGAAGAAAACATTGCTACACTGGGGTATTTAGATTATGAAGGATTTGAATGACTGCAAAACCGAGAAAGAACCCTCAAAAAAGAGTACCAACGTTACCCCTTCTAGGTAAAGCATTATGCTGGGGTAACTTTGGTTCAATTCGGTATGACAGCTCTGTTTTGACTAATCTTGGATCTGGTAGTGGTCCATGAGGTCATAGATTGTTTGAGAGAGATGAGTATAAGAACCCTGAATGACTATAATAATCGATTCACTCGCAAGAAGTTGTGTGAAATTGAAATATTTTTAAAGTGTATTCAAGTTAAGCCCCCCAATCGGAAGCTGAGACTGTAAGTTTTTGGCTGATTACTGGTTGAGGTAGGTTTTCTCAAGGTACGTTGAAATGCCAAGCCAAACAAAATAAAGAGTACCGATATCGTACCAAAATATTCGAACATAGTCGAAGTACAATGAAAATTGGAAGGTGTATAGTCATCCAAACGTCAAAAACATATGATGGCCCTGAAAAGGGCCGATTGTATTGTTTTGTTTTGTTCGGTTAAGGAAGCCAGATGAAGTAATAATTTAGGCCTTCTTTTCGGTCTTTTTGGGCAGAAGAACGGCTTGGATGTTGGGCAGGACACCTCCTTGAGCGATGGTCACTCCGGAGAGTAACTTGTTCAACTCCTCGTCGTTGCGGATGGCCAACTGCAGGTGACGGGGGATGATCCTGGTCTTTTTGTTGTCACGGGCGGCGTTTCCTGCCAACTCGAGAACCTCAGCGGCCAAGTACTCCATGACAGCGGCGAGGTAGACCGGGGCACCGGCACCAACTCGCTCGGCGTAGTTGCCCTTCCTCAGCAGACGGTGGATACGTCCGACGGGGAACTGCAGACCGGCCCTGGTCGAGCGGGTCTTTGACTTTCCCTTGACTTTGCCGCCTCCCTTGCCGCGTCCAGACATGATGAGATTGAGGTTTGTAGTAGACTGGTGTCACGAAGAAATTCAGTCGTAGACTGGGTGCTCGGTGATGCGAAAGTGGTCCTTTATATGCGCTTGAGCCAGCCGATTCCGAGCAAATGGTAAAAAATTGGTCGGGTATTCGGTGGGGGACACTCCCATCAAAGCAACAGCTGCGCGCTCACCGACAGGGGGACGACTGTGGCTCCACATTCACCGGTTCGGAGAAGCGGAGCCTCAGTTCCCATAAAGGGGCCGCAACTCCGGCTCCGACATCAGTCGTTTCTCTGACAACCGACCGGTACTACCATGGCACCCAAAACCAGCGGAAAGGCAGTGAAGAAGGCCGGAAAGGCCGTCAAGAACATCGCCAAGGGCGACAAGAAGAAGAAGCACAAGAAAAGGCGCGAGTCGTACGCCATCTACATCTACAAGGTGTTGAAGCAGGTGCACCCCGACACCGGTGTCTCCAGCAAGGCCATGTCCATCATGAACAGCTTCGTCAACGACATCTTCGAGCGCATCGCCGCCGAGGCTTCCCGTCTGGCCCACTACAACAAGAGGTCGACCATCACCTCCCGGGAAATCCAGACTGCCGTGCGTCTCCTTCTGCCCGGTGAACTGGCCAAACACGCCGTTTCCGAGGGAACCAAGGCCGTCACCAAGTACACCAGCTCCAAATAAACCGAGCCCCCAGGATTTCAAACGAAATAGAAAAAAACATAATTGACAAAAAAACCAATCGGCCCTTTTCAGGGCCACTACATTTTCCGACGCAAGAGCTGCTATGTTTTCCGCAGTAAAATTCAATGGACTAAAGATGATTAGGGCTCATGCATGATATAATAGAAAGATTTGAAAGCCACTGCGGCCTTGTGCATAAGGTCCTCCAACGCACAAGGCTGCGATTCAAATCGCGGCCGGCACCAATGTCAATTTTCATAAGTGTCTCCCGGTGGCTCCGGTGGTTTGGAACCCACCTCAAACTGTAGGTCCCGCAGAATAACCTCGAAAAGAGGTTGAAAATGCGCTAATAAAAAATAATAACAGTAGACATTGAAAATCCGTTACAATACGGTTTCACGTGATTTTCAGTTCCACGATAATCACGATCGCCTTCGTGTTGCCTCGTGAACCTTAGAATCTGTGAGCACAAATTGATCTGGTTTCTACATGGCTGAGGTAAATCCGCACAGCCTTCTTAAGCAACAGAGGCTCACTATATATCGCGTGAATTTCTCGATCCCATACGATGGGAAGATCCATTATCCTTCATCGAAAAATACCTGTCACAAAGAATTTTCTCCACTGACTCGTAGACAGCTGAAACAATTGTTTCAGCCGTCAAAAGTCCTATATGCAAGTGATTCACTGAGTTTTGCGTATTTTCTAGGTTTCACCAGTTTTGGACGTACTAAAATTGAGAACAAAAGAGCTGGTCCTTCCCTGAAAACCCGTGCTCAAAACTATATGGCTTGAAGGGGAATAAGAAAGTTTAAGTCAAATGCAGATCTCATGCCGAGTAACTGCAAATATCTCGGGACTTAGCCGTTGATTGCCCGTACTTATGTATCTCGACCAACTCAATACATGCTTAGTGTCTTAGAGGTTCAATCACCTTGGTTATCTCGTCGGACACACATAACTTGAACATTCTTCCTGAAAAGAAGGGTCGACGAACTTCATGGTTTTCTCACTGGACATTGATTTTTCTTTCTGACTGCAAGGAGTTGATACGATTTCTAAAAATATCGCAGTAAAGTGTCAAATTGGTCTCTAATTCTAGGAATGTACTTTTGCTCTAATACTGACGGATTTCCTGAAGAGTTACGAGACAAAATCATAAGTGCGACTTTGGATATATTTGATGGTGCACTTTCATTCACTCGGGGGGAAAAGGGCAAATTTTCATATTTCCGCAAGTAAGACTGTGTAATCGTACCTATTATGTTTCCACAATATATTTCAAGCATTCCACAACGGTAATCGATGCCCATATACTTGTGAATACTTCGTGAGCACGCACTCATGCAGTTCAAATATGGTCGAGGCAGTCTGTCAACGGCTGATTAAATGTTGATTATTCGGGTTCCAGTAGTTACAGACGGGCAAAGTCAGCCGACCATTATCTGATTTTTTTTTTTTTTTTTTTAACAATGATTAGATAGACGTTGTGATAGCCAAGCTCAGAAAGGCTAATCATTTGGTATCGAGTTTTGATGGATATCTTGGTATATGAATTTAGATACTCGAATTCAGATGTTGGTTCGACGCCATCTCTGAGCCGTGGAAAAAAGTCTCAAGAACGCAATGTTTGATTCAAAATCCATGCTCGTAAGTTATGTTGAGGCAATGAAATTGATTAAGAATAAAATCACGAATATGCACTTTCAACTCACAGTGATATAACTACTAAAAATGCTAAGTTTTACAAGTTATCCAACTAAATTCTTCCGTGAAAATGCTCTATTGCGTGTTCTGAGGAAAAATTTTGAGTCTGATTGATGAAAACGTTGTGGATATTGATAACTTTGACGTGATGAGACGGGAATCATCTCGGTCGTGTGAGAAAATGGATCGAGTGTGGGAAAAGAAATATATACTCTTCTATATCTGAGCCATACCATAGGAACCGATGATAAGGATCGTGACATGTCCATCCGAATCGCTTTGGCTCTCATCCCGAGATATTACATTAAGATCTTTTATAGAACTCATTCTATCGTATCCAAGTTCAACGACATCGTACTCAGTTTTGAAGAAGGGCAATACGAATCTCACATCAAACACCCGAAATTCCCTTCCTCGGATCTTCAACTTTTTACACCCCACTTCAAGATAAAGTGATATTCTTCAGACGTGTTGGACAATGATGTTCGCCATCATAGCTTTGTCTTTTGCTCGACAGAGTGAGTATATTCTCAGCCCATTAGGATGAAATGATATTCGAAGTCTGGGCTTTAAGGGGATGTCGGAGTCTCACGGCATTAACGAAAAAACACTTTACGCAATGGTTTCTACATCAATTAAGACGAGGGTGGTCGCAAATGATTCGGAATTTCTTCAAGAATCGGCCTCTGGTACAACCTATGGAAATAAAAGTCTCCCTCGCTCTTGGAGTGAACCAGGAAACGCGCGATATTGCGAGTATGATTCTCAGAGATCGCGACTTTGCACCTTAGATCGATTCTTATGACAGATGGAGACGATCGTTCTCATCATTCGCACCAGAGACCGATTTCTGAAGTAATTCCGAATCTTTTGCGACCACCCTCATCTCAATCGGTGTAAAAATGATTGCATAAAGTGTTTTCTCGTTCCGCGCGAGACTCCGACATCCCCTTAAGAATGAGCGGGCATTCATCTCGGTTCTTGATTCAATAATTCGTCTAATGAATATCAGTAATTGAGACTTGTGGCTTGGCTTGGTCGGACATTCCCATTAGTGAGATAGCTTCAGAAATACTGAATCTTTCGAATGATTTGTTTGTCTTTATTCATATCTATCATTTCAATTCTCTACTACAGCACGCTTGGGACTAGTCACTCATGGACAATACAGAGCTCGTCAAAAAAACGAAGGAAATTAATGGTTTGTATGATTCCCTAATTATAGGGAAAATGCATAGAGATGGAAAATGACAACTAAAGAGGAAAATGTCGGATAGGATAGTGGAGATCTTGAGGCGGAGAATATTTATCCAACGTGTCAAAGGTTTGGTGGCCCTGAAAAGGGCCGATTGGTTCTCCGTTAGTAGGATGGTGATGATGATGATGATGATGATGATGGCTGGGAGCTTAACCTCCAAATCCGTAGAGAGTACGTCCCTGGCGTTTCAGGGCGTAGACGACGTCCATGGCAGTGACGGTCTTCCTCTTGGCGTGCTCAGTGTAGGTCACGGCGTCACGGATGACGTTCTCGAGGAACACCTTCAGTACACCTCGAGTCTCCTCGTAGATCAATCCGGAGATACGCTTGACTCCGCCTCGACGGGCCAGACGACGAATCGCGGGCTTGGTGATGCCCTGGATGTTGTCACGCAACACCTTCCTGTGCCGCTTGGCGCCTCCTTTTCCCAGTCCCTTTCCTCCCTTGCCTCGGCCGGTCATCTTGCAGTTGGTTTAGTTTGTCGGAGATCGACAAGACTACAGTGTCACGGTAGCGACTGATGCCGACGACGGCACGAATGGCCCGTTTTATAGCCAGGCGCAAAAAAGTCCCCCTCTTCTCGGAACTTGGAGGGCGCTGTTCCCACCGTGCGTGGCTTTGCGCGGGACAATTCCACCAATTGGATACCGAGTTCCCCGACATCTGCCGTTCGATCTACTCAGCGAACGCAGGCTATAAAACGGGCCATTTCTGCCCGCCTCGAACATTCGCTCTGTTGTAGTTGCCCTTCAGCTTAGCAAGTTTCCCAAGATGGCCCGTACCAAGCAAACCGCCAGGAAGTCGACCGGAGGCAAGGCCCCGCGCAAACAGCTCGCGACCAAGGCCGCAAGGAAAAGTGCCCCGGCCACCGGTGGAGTGAAGAAGCCCCACAGGTACAGGCCCGGAACCGTGGCCCTCCGTGAGATCAGGAGATACCAAAAGTCCACCGAGCTGCTCATCCGCAAGCTGCCCTTCCAGCGTCTGGTGCGTGAGATCGCCCAGGACTTCAAGACCGACCTCCGTTTCCAGAGCTCTGCCGTCATGGCTCTGCAGGAGGCCAGTGAGGCTTACCTCGTCGGCCTTTTTGAGGACACCAACTTGTGCGCAATCCACGCCAAGCGCGTCACCATCATGCCAAAGGACATCCAGTTGGCGCGTCGTATCCGTGGCGAGCGTGCTTAAATCATCAACAAAATCTCGAAAAAAAATTCACAATCGGCCCTTTTCAGGGCCACTACTTGCATCCCAACGTAGCAACATTCCGTCTATCCCTCCACTATTTGAGATTCTCCTTCATAATAAGAGGGAGGTTGAGTTATGTGACCATATCTCACATATGCCAGCCGGGACTTGCTCGCAAACACTGCATTCAACTCTGGTAGATTCCGGTCCACATTCAAGAAAATCAAGGTACCGCTAGTACTCCCGTCAAGACATTGAGGCAAAACCACTATTGCCTAATTATCGATTCCCGGGTGTTTTCGACTACATTGATTGCCCTTTCATTGTGAAAATTCTATTCCCAGACAATTTGCTTATCACATCAAATGAGTATCTGTTAACTTGGTATCTCAAACTTCTATCATGCAACACTCTGTTCAAAGCGTTGATGCTGTGTAAGAAATCGTCTCAGGATTTCATTATTCATCGCCAGAAAATTGTCCGGTGTCTATGAATGGTCAAGTTCACGCCAACTACGGAGCAATGGCGGATTAGCAACTTGAAACTGTTCAAGTTCTATCCAAGCCGAATGACGACAATTCACCCTAACATTTGTGGACTGTAGGCATTTGAATAGTTCGCAATATGCTGCACGGAGTACGATATCTAGTTCTGAAACGAGACCAGAAGTACAGAGACAAAGATAAGATCGAGGAGAACTTTCCAGTAAATGTATTTGACAGTCTGTTGTTTCTGTCACACTTGACATTACCCACTGAAAAATTTTTCCATGCTTCAAAGAAATTTTGGCTTACGATGAATAGATGGGAGTTACCAAAATAGAGACTAATCAAATGGGTGAGGTGAAGTGGCTCTCAGCAGATACAATTCCCGAAAGAATTTTGTATTTTTGTTACCTAAGTGTACGAAATGATTGGCGATTGTGAAGACTCAATATAATTGAACCATCCTGGCTCAGAGAGGTATTCCAGATTTCTCTTGAAAGATTCTGATGGTCGATATATGTATCCTAGCAAGTCTCAATGAATCGCTCTGAAATTTTTTCAATAACTCCTGTAATGCTTATAGATTTGATAAATTATATATTCCACGGTCGATAGACTCAAAAAAATTCTCTCCTCAAATAAATTCTGAAAAGACGCACATTCGTTTGAAGCCTGAGTGGAAAATTTGCTACTGGGGAATAATTTTTTTAGGCACACCACACTTGAAGGATATAATAAGGAAAACTTAGAGCTATTGATATATCTCTCAAATTCGGGAAGGACCAAATCAATGAAAGAAGTATCGAGTTTCAGCATGTATCAGAAAATTTCTAAGGTGAGACGGGCTTACGGCATCATATTATATAGGAACGAATTTTCTTCTACTTCGAAGCTCGCTTCTAATTAGATTACTTCAAGAGTTTCACGGACAAAAATACATTTGCCTCTTCCCCTTCTCCCCCCTACCGCCAAAATCTTTTGCATTCTATACTCATAGCCAGCTATGTGAGCTGTGTCGAGATGTAATTGGAAATATGCGCCATCGTCTCCATAAGTCATCTCGTGGTCATCTCCCACGAAAATCGTTCGATGTACGCAACGCATGGTGTCGGATTGGTAATGCACATAAATTTACACCCCCCCGTACTCTCATTTTGCATCGTGATAGTCCATCGATCATACAGGAATGAATAGTCATTCATACGTGAGAATATTTTGGTGGCCCTGAAAAGGGCCGATTTTTAGGGAGACGGGGATGGAGTTTCCAGTCACAACGGGTTTATTTCTTTGCTGGCTTGGGCTTGGCGGTCTTGGGTGCTGCAGCCTTCTTGGGTTTGGGTGCCTTGGGCTTGGCGGGTGCCTTTGCCTTCTTCTCCTTCTTGGGCGACTTGGGCTTGGCCACCTTGGGTTTGACCGCCTTGGGCTTCTTGGGCGAGGCCGCCTTCTTGGCCGCGGATGGTTTTTTGGCGGCCTTGGGCTTCTTGGCTGCCGCTGGTTTCTTGGCTCCGGCTGCCTTCTTGGCTGCGGGCTTCTTGGTAACCTTCTTCACGCCCTCGGCCTTGGGGGCCAACTTGAAAGAACCTGCGGCCCCACTGCCCTTGGTCTGGGTGATGGTCTTCTTGGCGACGGCGGACTTCAGGAACTTCCTGATGAAGATGGACTGCTTCTCGACGTCGCACTTGTAGTGGGCCGCGATGTACTTCTTGATGGCCTGGAGGGACGATCCCTTCTTGTCGGCGAGTCCCTTGATGGCGGCCAAAACCATGTCACCCGCTGGAGGATGTGCGCGGGGCTTGGCGGGCTTTTTCGCTCCTGCGGCCTTTTTCGCGGCTTTTTTGGGCGAGGCTGCCGCTGGGGCCGCTGCTGGCGCTGGCGCTGCTGCTGTGTCGGTCATCGTGGGGTTTGGATTTCTCTGGGACTAGCGTTCTGGAGAATGTACCAAGTTCTTATGGAGGGCGCTACTTCATGGCGGAGCGCGGACGTCAGAGAGAAGCCGACTTCCACTGAGTCCATTCTGCGAACAACGGTTACGTAGGAGCGCGTCCAATTTTCTCCTAAAAAATTCAATTTCCACAGTATCACATCCCAAACCCCATTGATCTGACACTGTTTCGTTCCCAGACCATTTGACGGTTCGAATCAGCTAAGTATAATACAACCGAAGTCGCTCTCCCCTTGTGTAATCGATTCTCAATTGAAGCCGTAAATTGAGTGTCATACACATTTTGGAATAAAACAATGAATTGTTGTTTTTCAGAGTGTAAACAGATCGACAGAACTGATATAGTTAGTTTCTCCAGATCTTAGTTCGACGCAGAGATTTCTCATAACATCAAAATGTAGCTCCTAGAGCTATGAAAATTCTCTTGAACCTATGGACTCCACGCGAGTCCATGCTAGTGAATTTTACACAGCGAGTTTGGATGTTCTTCATTATGAGATATAGCTAGATGTTAAATTATCGTTGCATTCAGTATGGTACCCTTCGTACCTCCAAATTTTATCCCATGTTTGCTAACTGACAGTTTCAATATGCAATTTCTGTCATTAGTCTGTTCTGATACCAGTATAATACTTTGTTCACTCAATTCATTCAGGTATGAGGGTATTGCAATTTTCTACATGATCAATCGTGGAATCGGTATCTCCTAGATCGATCCGAAGGTTTTTACACTCGATCATTCAAATCGTGAACAAAGAAATCGAGTGGAGATGACTTATCTGAATTTTGTCGAAGAAAATGTCAAATCGATTTCAAGCGATGGAGTAAGAGAGGAGATAGAATCGGATCCGAATTTGAGTCGAGTGACTAATTCTTTGTTGAATGGCTGGCCAAAAGGAATTTCAGAAGAACTCAAGTCCTACAAATTGCGAGAGCACGAGCTAACACTTGAACAAGGTTGTAAATTATGGCAATACAAAGTGGTGATTCCCAATAGTATACGATCTGAGTGACCAAAAGGACTTCATGCGATCCATGTGGGTGTAGTGAGGATGAAAGCGACCGCTAAACTATATATCTGGTGGCCAAAAATAGAAAGTGACATTGAAAATATAACCAAAGAATGTGAAATATGTTTGAAAAGAGCAGGTTACCCGCCTCGAGCAGAGTTGCATGTGTGGGAATGGCCGGCAGAACTTAATCACAGATTGCACGCCGAACATTTATTTGTGAAAGGAAAACCCTTTTCAATCATAATGGATGCTTACTCTTAGTAAGTGAATGTGAAAAGAGTGAAAGATTTGTCTGCGGCAACAACAATAGACACCTTCAAAGAATATTTTTCAACAGCGGACCTTCCATTTAAGTTAGGAACTGATAACGGACTATGTTCAAAGCTCAAAAACTTGAAGATTCCTCGAATAAAAATAGCATAAGACACGTTTCTGGCGCACCGTACCACCCTCCCTCTAACGAAGTGGCCAAAAATTCAGTAAAAACCTTCAAAAACAAATTACAAGAATTACTAGAAGCAAAAAATGATTCAATCGATGCCCTGAATAGATATCTATTCTATTATAGAGCAACAAAACACTGTACCACTGATTGTACCACAGTGACTGCAAATTGGCAGGAAAGTCAGAAGTAGATGGATATGATTCGACCAAGAATCCAGGGTAGTGTAGAGGAGAGTAAAAAAAGACAAAAATCAAACTTCAATGGGAGAAGTCGAGTCAATTTCGAGTTGGGAGAAACTGTCATGGCCAAAGATTTTAGTGATTACTTATGGAAAAAGGGTAGAGTCGTAGAGATTTTGAGCGCTGTTATGTGCGTTATTGAACTGTTAGATCGAAGAAAACTCAAAAAGTACGTAGACCAGTCAAGATCGTACTCACGGAAATTGAATTTGGAAAATGGCAATGGTAACTTGCCTAAAGAAAAAGGCCAAAACAACGGAGATCATTAGAATTGAGCCAGGAGAAAATTTCGTGGGAACGCCAAGTGTCAGAGAGGAGGGAATAGGAGAGAGTGAGGAAAAAAAGAATGTAAGAGCTGAAACAGAGTTTGTGAACTTGAATGAGTCTGGAACAAATACTGTTACGTTCGAAAAAAAAATTAGATG
Source organism: Eretmocerus hayati (assembly GCA_029851415.1). Lineage (NCBI taxonomy): Eukaryota > Metazoa > Arthropoda > Insecta > Hymenoptera > Aphelinidae > Eretmocerus > Eretmocerus hayati. The sequence goes on from CM056744.1 coordinate 98,181,041, forward strand.
AGTACAACTTCGGACAAAGCAAATTCATCCTTGGAAAACGTGGAACCACATGTGAGGCGCCCGGAAAGAATTAGAAAACCCGTTATTCGATTAAATCTCTAAAACATGTGAAGTAGCATCAGGGTGAAGAGATGTGACATATGGGGCGATTCACGTCAACTCTCCAAGCGTGCTTTTTGAGCGTCGAAAAAGCTCTTTTCTAACGTTCTGTCTCGGACTCAAAATCATACCAAAAAATATCAAAGACATCATTTCCGATGTATTTTTTCCTCGACTTTCCAATGACGTGGTCTGTTTTACAAAATAAGGTCAACATAATCTCAAAATCTGTCTTTGAAAGATAAAAAGCTTTATAACTCAGAATTCCCCTTTTTCTCTTTTTTTTTGATATTTTTAATGGAAAGATCAGACAATTTTACGTCGATATAGCTTGAGAAAAGATAGACGTATTTTTGATCCTAACGAGATAGGAAGCAAGACAAAAGTAGCACTACAACAACCGTGCGCGCGCCATGTACCCGCGAGCTCCCTTGTCTGTGACGTTACGCATATGATGAAAGTACGGAATACATAATGATGAGTGATGATTTCGATGAAATAATTTAACGTTTAACCTTCGACTTCTTCCCTACTTTTTTGATTGGAAGACGTTTCACTGGTTTTTGTTTTATCTGAGGACGTTTCGCTGTTTTTGGTTTTGTCTGAGAGTTTTTCTTTGCCGGGGCCTTTCTTCTCTTGGTGATTTGACTCGCTTCTTTCGGTGCCCTCTTTTCTTTTGGGGAAGATGTTGCATTCAGAGGCCAAAGAGTACTTTTTGAACATCAACAAACCATCAGAGGTAGGGATGAAAGCATGGGACTGCAGAGTTCCAGGGATTGGATCAGTATTCATGTCGAATCTCGTTTTTAACTCATCTTTCACCTGCTCATAAACCTCCTTTCCACTAAAAAATACCTCGGTCTCCTTACATTACTTTTTCGCCCACTCAAACAGAGATTGTGGTGTGAGCATATAGTGTTGAGAAGAGCACTGTAAGCTGGCTTGCTTAGCGCCTATCTTCAAATTTGCACCAATCCCATCGCAGGCGCCCTTTCCGTGAGCAGTTGCATGGAAGTGCCATTCTGCTACGACCCCAAAATCTTTCTCATGTGCAACGAGATTAGCAAAATTACTCTTATTTTTGAAATGTTGGCTAGCTCCGCCAGTGACATAAAAAATCTTCGTAACTACTTCAAAATTTTTTTTCCAGTATTCAATTATAATCTTCTGGTATTGGTAAACAGAATACGTGTCATGAGCTAAGTTGTCGGAAATGATAGCCAGGCTTCTATGTTTCAATTCGCCATTCTCTACGTAGTAGATCACAACTGTGAATATTGTGGCTAGATTATTGTTCCAGTGGAACGATTGAGCTGAGTTCTGGACCACAAAGGCGTCGTTTTCTGCAAAATCAAAACAAATAATGAACTGCCCAAGTTGTAGATAAATTTTCAGTTCTTTCACGGAAGCCGATTGTTGTCTAGCAATGAAATCGTGCGTTTTCAATTTCATGAGCCTTTCGCATAACAAAGACATAAAGATTGAGAGGTTAAGGTGAGCCGCCGATTGCGCTACGAGTATGGTAGTGCTACCTCTTGCTGGCTCTCTAGCTCGACAGGATCAAAAATACGTCTATTTTTTCTCAAGCTATATCGACGTAAAATTGTCTGATCTTTTCATTAAAAATATCAAAAAAAAAAAAAAAAAAAGGGGGTAATTTTGAGTTATAAAGCTTTTTATTTTTCAAAGACAGATTTTGAGGTTATGTTGACCTTGTTTTGCAAAACAGACCACGCCATTGAAAAGCTGAGGAAAAAATACATCGGGTAAGATGTCTTTGATATTTTTTTGGTATGAATTTGAGTCCGAGACAGAACGTTAGGAAAGAGCTTTTTTGACGCTCAAAAAGCACGCTTGGAGAGTTCACGTAAATCGCCCCATATGTGGCTTGCAGCATGCAGGTATGCGTGCGAGTGTGGGAATTTCCCGGGAAAAGACTCCCGGAGAGTCAAGGTTCGTGTCCATGTGACTGAGAAGCACAAGTTACTGTGAACTATAGAATAATTCATTAACTCAAAATATATACATTGTTTTACAAGTGTTGTTACTCGCTCGACTGCCAATGCGAGACTAACTAAGTAACTGAGGATGCGGCCACATGAAGGCGGAAGCGCCATCTTGGACCTATACCAGCTGTGAGTGCGACAAGGATGCAACACTTCGCGCCACTCTAACCTCCTTGTCGCACTCATGGCTTATCGCGCTTTCGCGCCAAATGTTTTGCTGCATGTGGCCGCTGCCTGACTGCTGTAGAGCTTATGCCGCGCACGCAATTCATATATCGCCCGTTGCTTATCCCCGCTCTGCGCTCTCTGAGGTAAAGACACGAACGCGCTTGCATGTATGTGTGTGTGCCGATGCCTACACGCGTGCGTAGGTTAGGTTAGTAGGATGGCGCGGAAGCGAGCGGAGAGAGCCAGCGTATGCTATGCGACGGCAAGAGCAGTTCATAAGATCATGGCTGTAATGTGAATTGAAGTAATAAAGTACGCCCCATAATGAAAGACGGTATTGTTTATTACAAAGATGCATTACTATACTTAACAAATATCATTTGAAAATCAGTTCTCTATACGTTCATTGTCCTCCACTTCTGGACCCTATTGATCTAATTTAGTCTCGAGTTTAGTCTTGTGGTGGTATTTCGACGTTTCGCGCATGTGAAAGCTGCACGAGTTCTAGGGTTATTTCCTACCGAAAGAGTGTTTCATAATATCCGATGAGGAATGATGTGAAATGGGAGAGATTCCATGTAATATCGAGGAATGAACCCAACATTGATCGTTGAATTATAATATGGATTAGATTGCGGGCTACTCTGACACAATGTCTCGACTCTGGTAGGAATGGTAATGAATTTTTGGACAAAAACGGGCCACCGGCCAAGTCGCATTGCTATTATAGCTATATATTGCATAGGTGGTCAGAAGAAGAACTCACAGTTCTATCAGGAAATGAATTCGAGCAGGGAACACAAACAATAAGATGAAACTAAATTCTAAAATCAATTTCGTGGACTTCATTTATAGTTCAACGAAATCAAATTATTATCGTTATGCTTACAAAATGCAGATGAGAGCACCACAATTTTTCCCTCCCAGTAGACATTCTCAATTTTTCTGAGCAGCTGTCCCGAAGAAGAAATAAAGATATTAGAACTACCAACTAATGATTCCTACAGGAACTAACGAAGGGAGGTCCACTTGCGGAATATCGATCTTGATGGAATTCTGGGAATTATCTTGTTTTGGTTAAAAGTGATGATATCTCCAAGGGTTTAATTCCATGGGCCTCCTATCATGAGATACAGCTATAGAGATTAGCATCGTTACTAAATCTATATGCACGACTTATCGGCATGAGCCCATATTGACAATGCTAATCTCTTAAGCTGTATTTTGAAAGAGGAGGCCCATGGAATGTCATCCATGGAGATACCTCCATTCCTCACCAAAACGAGATGGTCCCTCGAATTTCATCAGGATCCGTGTTCTGCAAGGTTGGACCTCTCACCGCGAGACAGTAATTTAATCGTGCTTTGGCAAAATTACGATTACATGGCAAAGGTTAATCATGATCAAAATCCTGTTCCATTCCTCAACTCATTACCTATACACTAAAGTAGGGTGTGGCACCAAACTAATTCAATATTTCTGATTCCGCAGAAAATTGATCTGGTAATCTCAAGGATATGTGAGGTGGCTATTGTCACATTCGGTAACATTTTTTACACTACTCAGAGGAATTGACTAGATCACAAGATCATTGATCAAAAAGTATCGTGGCGCACATCGGCTGTTGCTGGAATTTAATATCAAGATACTGTACTTAGAGTTGAGCATAGTTTTTTTTCTCTTTCTCAATAGATTTCACGACGAGGAACATGAAGTCTGGGGATCAGATTTTGCTGGGAATCATTCCGTAGACCTCTCGTGAGAAAACAAAAGGATAAGATACTTGAGCTTTTTCCGTCTGATGAATTCTTTTGATCTCGTGAATAATAATATGGAAATTGTTGGGAGTGAATAGATTAATAGCTAATTTTGTCATGTGGCCTTCATGTCTTGGGTTCTTGCCTTTTGCTCAACGAATGATAAGCCTATTCGGTTGTGTAATGACCGATTCAGTGAGTTACTACGATGTTGAAGCTGCTACAACCCCTCCCCGCGGTTTTTAATTTCTCAATGTTGACCAACCCGTGATGACTCGAAATATGTCCCTAATGAGAATCTTTCTACGTGATTTACTTCACCTAAGGCGTAAACAATATGGCCAAGAAAGAATTCGCTCCCATGCAGACATATTTGCCGGAATACCGGAGTCCTGCTCATGACTGGAATAAAATTATGAAAACTTGGTTTCGCAGCAAACGTGTTTCAAACATGAACACATAATATTCGGTCATGGGGAATATTCGCGGCCTAGAGGGATCTCGGATTGAAGTCTGTATGCTTGCCTTTTTGTTTCTCGAAGGACTTGAACGAATTTTACTCACCATTCATCAAAAGATCTGAGAAACAAGATATAATGATCTTAAGCAGTCGACTGCCATTCACCCAGTTCGACTGAATTGGAAAAAAATTACACGCTGGAGTATTTTTGAGAGTTTGGAATTCTTCTCTAAAATCGTTATTGGTTATTATCTTCCGAAACGAAATAATGAATCGAGCAGTGATGCATGACAATTGTTTTACTCGTGACAAGAGGGGAATGGCCATTCCATGACGTTATACCAAAGTAGTGAATTTCGATTCGGGTGTAAATAGTATATTATTGCCCTGGGCGCGTACGCGCAGTTCGGGCGCTAGGACAGTTTATTTACAGACAGATAAATAAGTCCTCCGCGCCTGAAATGGGCCTGCGAGCATAGAGCAATAATGATTTTTCATCATGAGAACCCTAAAACCGCATTTGAATGCGGCCTTTTTAGGTTAGAATGATGAAAAAAAAACTTTCTTTCGCGTCCGAATGATGGGTTTCGGCCTGAGGTGCACACGAGGATCGGAATGATCACAGGGATGCCAAAGACAGGTTTTCCTCCCGTGTAACGGGTAGTCATTCCAATCATTCAAGGGTGGTACATTATCAGTCATGCATTATGCAAGAGTAATTGTGACCACTGCGATTAAGGGGTGTACGGACAGCTATGGTCAAGCTCGAAAGGGTTAATGCTTATTATGTAACTCTGGATGATTTTTTTAGTATTCTGAAAGTATCAGCTATGAAGATTCTTACAAGCCACTTCTGCCGAGGAACATGAAGTTGTTTCTACGTGTAAATTTTTTGGTGGCCCTGAAAAGGGCCGATCGGTTTTTTGCGATTTTTAAGACTTTTTCTCCGTTCATTTCGAAGTCCTGTGCAGCCAATTTACTTGGAGCTAGTGTACTTGGTAACGGCCTTGGTTCCCTCGGAAACGGCGTGTTTGGCCAGCTCACCGGGCAGAAGGAGACGCACGGCAGTCTGGATTTCCCGGGAGGTGATGGTCGACCTCTTGTTGTAGTGGGCCAGACGGGAAGCCTCGGCGGCGATGCGCTCGAAGATGTCGTTGACGAAGCTGTTCATGATGGACATGGCCTTGCTGGAGACACCGGTGTCGGGGTGCACCTGCTTCAACACCTTGTAGATGTAGATGGCGTACGACTCGCGCCTCTTCTTGTGCTTCTTCTTCTTGTCGCCCTTGGCGATGTTCTTGACGGCCTTTCCGGCCTTCTTCACTGCCTTTCCGCTGGTTTTGGGTGCCATGGTTGTAGCTGAGTGTACCGGTCAAATTCGACTGATGTCGGAGCGGGAATCGTGGCCCCCTTATAAGAACTGAGGCTCCGCTTCTCCGAACCGGTGAATGTGGAGCCACCGTCGTCCCCCTCTCGCTGAGCGCGCGGCTGTTGCTTCGATGGGAGTGTCCCCCACCGAATACCCGACCAATTTTTTACCATTTGCTCGGAAGCGGCTGGCTCAAGCGCATATAAGGGGCCACTCCCCTACCACTAAGCATCCAGTCTACGACTGAATTTCTTCGTGACACCAGTCTACTCCAAACCTCAATCTCATCATGTCTGGACGTGGCAAGGGAGGCGGCAAAGTCAAGGGAAAGTCGAAGACCCGGTCAACCAGGGCTGGACTTCAGTTCCCCGTCGGACGTATCCACCGTCTGCTGAGGAAGGGCAACTACGCCGAGCGAGTTGGTGCCGGTGCCCCGGTCTACCTCGCCGCTGTCATGGAGTACTTGGCCGCTGAGGTTCTCGAGTTGGCAGGAAACGCCGCCCGTGACAACAAAAAGACCAGGATCATCCCCCGTCACCTGCAGTTGGCCATCCGCAACGACGAGGAGTTGAACAAGTTACTCTCCGGAGTGACCATCGCCCAAGGAGGTGTCCTGCCCAACATCCAGGCCGTCCTCCTGCCCAAGAAGACCGAAAAGAAGGCTTAAATCCCATTTGACCTCAACCCAGACCAAGAAAAAAATCGGCCCTTTTCAGGGCCACCAAGTTATTCCTCACGTACGTGCAAAGAATTTGTTCCACAAGATCGCTAAAAATTGGTAGAGGCACTAAAACGTCACCTTGGCCTTCTGCATTCGAATCTCGAAACAGTTGTGTCAGTACCAAGGCGCTGCATAAGGCTAAGATGCGATCTTAACGATTGTACGATTTATTCACATTTGAGGCGGATCATCCCAAAGAAATTTCGTATCTCCCCAATCCACCAGCCCCTCGATTTTACAAGTAACCAGTCAGTCGGTCTCATCCAGTGATATGACTATGACTGTGAATAATTCCAAGTATCATATTTTCAACATGGGCCCTGGCTTCGAAACATGTCTTTCTTACACTTATGAATGTTATATGGGTCGATGTTAGCCGCAGTCAGCTTGGAAAAACTGTGAGTAGAGATCTCAAAGATTGTTATATCCCACCTTACGCGAGCGCGTGCGGAACAATTGATAAGAAATTTGTGATCTTTGAAAACTCGAGTACTTTTTTGGATCTTCTCATGAGAATCCTCCAACCCGACATCAACATTTCGATTATTAGAAACATTCGATTCCTACACTGTAGCTCGCTGTATACTCCTAATCATGGACATCTGAGCTGGAAAGATTGAGACAATAGCTTTAGCTTATCGTTGTCGATAATTCTCTGATCAATCCGGGGTTTGATATGTGCAGAAGGTTGTGAAGATCAGTGGAGAATAATTACTGTGAAAGCAGTTTTTTGTCATTTTTCATTGATCGTAATCCCGATTAACATCATCCGATTGATGCGACTGTGTGTTGATGAAGTTTTTCCTGTCTCGTCATTTATAGCCTTCGCAAAGAGCACCGGTAACAAAAAGTGCCATAAATCAGGCTGAAAATATAGTGGTCATTCTCTTAAAACATCAAAAAGTGATATTCATGGACTATACTGCTCAAGGTATTTTGAAGCCATGATATACTAGCAGTACACCTCATATTTTCAACATGAGCCTGTATGAGCAATGCTGACGTCCTTGAACGTCACTTGAAGACGTTTGAGCGTTAGTGACTATGAATTTGGTTTCATTGTGCACCGAGACAGGAATTATTCGACAAGTTTTAGCAAATTCTGTGGCCCGAATCTGACACACTCTTCTGGTCAATAATGAATCAACGCTATAAACTATTTTTGGATAAGCTTCAGCCCCGGATTAGCTTTCAGTTCATATCAAATGATTCAGACGGATCTCTGCTCATGGGTTAAAGAGAAGGAATAGTTTGCGAATACGTTTTGAGAATTATAGTGGCCCTGAAAAGGGCCGATTGAATTTTTTGTCAAGATAATCACTTAGGCACGTTCTCCACGGATACGACGGGCCAATTGGATGTCCTTTGGCATGATGGTGACGCGCTTGGCGTGGATTGCGCACAAGTTGGTGTCCTCGAAAAGACCGACCAAGTAAGCCTCACTGGCCTCCTGCAGAGCCATGACGGCTGAGCTCTGGAAACGGAGGTCAGTCTTGAAGTCCTGGGCGATCTCACGCACCAGACGCTGGAAGGGCAGCTTGCGGATGAGGAGCTCAGTGGACTTTTGGTATCTCCTGATCTCACGGAGGGCCACGGTTCCGGGCCTGTACCTGTGGGGCTTCTTCACTCCACCGGTGGCCGGGGCACTTTTACGGGCGGCCTTGGTCGCAAGCTGTTTGCGCGGGGCCTTGCCTCCGGTCGACTTCCTGGCGGTCTGCTTGGTACGGGCCATCTTGAGGTGCTGTGTTGTGAGCTAGGGCTATACAACAGAACGAATGGTTCCGACTTTTTTGACTTTGAAAATTCTCTTTATTCTCGATTTTTCAAGGTGATACATACAATTACATATCGTTCCTATTAGTAGCGTCAACTTTTGTACACACTGCGCCTAGCCCTCGTAGGGCCATATCAGTATTCCACACTATTTCACATGCTTTCGCTAATCATTCATAAAAGATAATGTAAATGCACTTTTTATGTATTATGGTAAAAGTTTGAAAAACCCATGTCAGCTCTCAAATGACTAGAAACACACACAATTCTTCGCGCACACATCCATCCGTCCTCAGTCACACTACAGTATATTTCAGGTGATATTTGTATTTATGTACAGTCATGTATATATATATGTAGAATGTTTACATTTGTCATGTATATAGATCATGTGCAGTTACAGTAGCAGCTGATGAGGAAGTTTGTGCTTTATTTTGAATGGGGCCGTTTCGTGCGTGAGGCTCCCAACGTCACTTAGAATATCAATACCAAGTACCTGTTCTCTATAGAAAATTTTTGTTGCTTCATATATAGCATCGCTAATAGTATTCATTTTCAATTCGTCACGAATTGCGCGAGCTGAGGTGCCTGGTGGCGCTCCAACTACCATGCGCAAAATTTTATTTTGGATGATCTCTAGTTTATTTACATTCGTTTTACAAGTATTGCCCCATACGGGCGCAGCATATAACATAATAGGCCTTATCAAAGATTTATACAACAGTAGCTTATTTTTGCTACTCATTACACTTTTCCTGTTCAGAAGTTTATATAACATAGATATTGCAACATTACTTTTCTTAATAATATGTCCAATGTGTGTAGAATATAGAAGCCTGTAATCAAGTAGAACTCCAAGATATTTTGCATGGGAACTAGGATTTATATCCGTGTTTCCGATACAAATCTTTAGTCCATCATTTTTCTCTTTGACATTTTTCTTTGAATAAATAACTAATTCAGTCTTTTTGGCATTGATTTTGATCTTCCACTTGTAATAATATAATTCAAGCTCATTCAAGTGTCTCTGAATATACTCTACTGCTTTATACTTTTTCCAAGATGAGGCATAAATTCCTGTATCGTCGGCAAAAAGTGCGATTTTGGTGCATGGATTCTGGGGAATATCATTGATATAGAAAAGGAATAGCACAGGGCCAAGAATTGAACCCTGCGGAACGCCTGCGACTACATCCTGTTCACTAGATTTTTCATTATTGACACATGTTCTGAATTTTCTACCTTTCAGGTACGAAATCATGATTTTAACTATGTAATTCGGTAACTTGCTTTGATGTAACTTGTAGATGAGGCCTTCATGCCACACCGTGTCAAACGCTTTCTCAATATCAAGCAGTAACATCGCTGTCGATTTATTTACATTATAATTATTAGATATGGAATTTGTGAGCCGTGCTAATTGCTGTATAGTGCTTCTATGACGTCGAAAACCAAACTGCTCTGGGATAATAAGTTTATTCGTTTTCTCATGCTCTAGGATTCGATTAAGTAGAATTTTTTCCAAAATTTTGCTCATGGTTGTTAGGAGGCTGATCGGTCGATAATTTTGAGGAAATAATTTGTCTGCACCTGGTTTACGAAAGGCTAAGACATGAGCAATCTTCCAATCTTCCGGAAAGTAAGAAAGTCTCATACAAGCATTGAAGATGTTTGTTAACTGAACAATTGCCTTTCTCGGGAGATTTTTCAAGACAATGTTTTGGATTCCGTCATGACCAGGAGCTTTTCTAGACTTAGTTTGTTTGATGGCTTTTTTTACTTCCCGAGGAGTAGTGAATTTGATCTCATCAATATTTACATCGGTGCGTAACAGTTTGCTGTATGTTTGATTGACTTCTTTTTCAGTTCCCGCGTCGCTCATGTTCTCGGTCAGATGATGCACTTTTTCAAAATTCTCGGCTAGGACTTCAGCCTTATCCTCATCTGTAAAAACTAGCCCTCGAGGGCCATGAAGAGTTGGAATTTCATGGTCGCGAGCTTTAGAAAGAGATTTTGCTACTTTCCATATAGAATTATCCTTAGGATTCAAATTCGATAACTTTTTATCCCATTGAGCATTCTTTCTCTGCTTGACTCGACTGTGAATAATTTTTCTGAGTCTATTTTTCAATGATTTGATATTCTTATCGCCCGTGCGATTATAGAGCTTACGCATATTATTTCTATGACGGATAAATGTTTTCGTTTCGTCGTCTAGACTTTGAGGTTTTGCTTCATACGAAAATTTAGGTATGGCTACCTCCATTGCCGAATTGATTAATTCTGTGAAATTGACTATACTCTGATCAATAGCTTCTCTAGAGGGAAAGGAACTTTGCACTGTCAACTTTTCTTGGATTCTCGACCTGAATTTCTTCCAGTCGGCTTGGTCATATTTCCAGTGAGATTTTGTTTCAATATTCTTGTCGGCAGTGAAATTATTCAACCGAAAAATGAGTGGAAGATGATCTGAATCTAACTCGTTCAAAGTCTCTAGAGGAGTGTAGTTGGCGATATTCTTAATGAGAGTTAAATCAATTGTGTTTGGAGTGCCTAGTGCATATGGATAGTGTGTTGGCTGATCCGGTACAATCATTGCAATGGAGGTTTTGTTGATGTAATTTTGAAGAACATTACCATTTCTGTTACTTCGAGGGCAATTCCAATCGTTATGCTTAGCATTCAAGTCACCCATGACGATAACTCGATTACTCGCATTAAAAATCTTGGAAAGTTCTGATTCGTCTAAAACGCTTTGCGGTGGAAGATAGCAAGATACCACAACAAGTCCGTCGGACAACTGAATACCTATCGATTCAATGTTATTTGTGACAAAATTTGACTGCGTGCACTGAACATCATTTTTGACTAGGATGAGGACTCCGCCTCCTCTACAATTATTTGGTCTATCGCGCCTAAAACATTTATAGCCCGGAATAGAGAGACGATCTTTGTCAACGAATTTGGTTTCATTGATAAGCATAATATCAATTTCATGTTCGGAGATAAAATCTTCCAACTCTTCGATTTTAGAAGAACCAAGTCCATTGGCATTCCAGTGACTGATTTTGATTGAAGATTTGACTTTAGGATCACGGTTCATTATTGACACATTCGAGGAAGGCTGTTAATTGATCGCTTTCATTTGCACAGTGCTCTAACTTTGATAGCAAAAACTGGAGTTTGCGGAAGATTTTACCTACATCACAAATTTGATGGATTCTTTCGACTACCTTAAATATTTCTGCAAATTCGTTGACCGCATGCCACGTTCGTTCGATGCCGACGACGTTCTCGTTCCTCGTGGTAGATGACATCCCTCGCCACGCTGTCTGCTCGCCAGTTGTTGACGTCGTTCTCGAAGCAGCTGATGTCTCTGTTGACATCTCCTTCGCAGCCCATGGTGGCAGCGGAAACTCATAAAGTGCTGGTACTGCTTGATGTGTATGTGCGCTGCCTGGTGTTGCCAACGTCGGGCGTGCTTTTCGTTGTTGTTTACTGGCGACTAATGCATGGAGCCGCTTGGTGTACTCGTAGCATTCGAGAGAATTTGCTCGGTGCTCTTTCCCGCAATTTGTGCACTTTGGCGTAGCACCCTTGGTTGTGCAAGTTTTTGTCTCGTGCTTGGCTGCACAGTGTAGGCAGCGTGCTTCATTGTAACAATTACTGCTACCATGCCCAAACTGCTGGCAGTTGTGGCATTGTGTAATCTTTCTTGGGTTCTTGTATCTATCCCAAAATACCCTCAAACTGTACACATGCTTAATCTTCCACACTTCCTTCATATCGACGTCGCTGTCAAAAGTCATCAGATATAGTGGCCTATGGGCGACGTAGTTTTTGGTCTTCATGATGGAGCATCGCACACACTTCAGCCCTTTCTCAAGCAGCTCGTTCTTTATCTCTTCAGGATCGATGTTTGGCAGCCCTTTGGCGACGATGTGTTTCAGCTTTTGGTCGGGAAGCTGGTGTGTGTGGAATCCGAGTACTTTCCCTTTTTTTGCGTATTCTTCTTGGATTTGTTTCACTCCTTGTTTGAGGATGTTATAGATTTCGACATCATTGCAGAAAATTTTGTAGACGTTATTCGAGTAGGCCATCCTGTACTCCTTGCCTTGGGTTATGAATTTTATGCGTTGGATGAATTCCACCGTCTCTTTCTCCGTGAACTCAGCCGTTACGACGATTGGTGGGACCCTTGTTTTTGGTGTTGTGGCTGTCATTTTGCGCTTCTTGTTAGCCGTGGATTCGGTTTCGTCGTCTTCTTCTCCACTGTCATCACTGAGAACAGAAAATCTGTTCTTCAAGGGAATATTCTCCTTCTCCGGCGGAATTCGTTCATGCCGCGGACGTTTTGGTGTTGCTGGTCGTCTTTGCAGACTTGCGTCGTGGTTCGGAGCAGTAGAACCTGCTTGTGTCATGTTCGCTTGCGCATAGTACCCAAGGGTCAGGCGAGGGTCTGCCGTCGTGAAGAAATGTTGTTGCTGCTGTTGTTGGATCGTTCGATTGTCATCGTCCGACATTAGAGGTACGAGAAGTCACCCGGCGTGCCAGCGATGACCTCGTTACCTCTGGTCAGCGATCGACCCGGCGTGCCAGCGATCGATCGCTGATCGTGTTGGGCTGTGATGTTCACACGACGGCTGCTCAGGAGCTGAGTCTGATGGGAATCTTGATCTTGGGTCTGTTTCTGATCGCGTCGGTTCCGACGCGGAAAGTGGCCCGTTTTATAGCCTGCGCGCGCTGAGTGGATCGAGCGCCAGATGTCGGGGAACTTGGTATCCAATTGGTGGAATTGTCCCGCGCAAAGCCACGCACGGTGGGAACAGCGCCACCCCAGGTTCCGAGAAGAGGGGGACTGTTTTATGGTCGACTATAAAACGGGCCACTTGTGCCTTCATCGGCATCAGTCGCTGTTTTCAGTCTGTAGCAAGACTAACCAGCCAAGATTTCAAGATGACCGGCCGAGGCAAGGGAGGAAAGGGACTGGGGAAAGGAGGCGCCAAGCGGCACAGGAAGGTGTTGCGTGACAACATCCAGGGCATCACCAAGCCCGCGATTCGTCGTCTGGCCCGTCGTGGGGGAGTCAAGCGTATCTCCGGATTAATCTACGAGGAGACCCGAGGTGTGCTGAAGGTGTTCCTCGAGAACGTCATCCGTGACGCCGTGACCTACACCGAGCACGCCAAGAGGAAGACCGTCACCGCCATGGACGTCGTCTACGCCCTGAAACGCCAGGGACGTACCCTCTACGGATTCGGAGGTTAAGCTCCAGTCTCCATCATCATCGTCATCATTAACTAAAAAAAAAGAACAATCGGCCCTTTTCAGGGCCACCAATAATTTCATACGTCGAATATACTAGCTGCGCTCTGGTTTATTTAGAATGAACATTTTGCATTGATCTCGATGAATTGTTATCATGAAAGAGTTGTGGTTGTTCCGCGATGTGTGCTTCCATGCTCGCAAGTAATAACCTTTACTATATTTCGTTCGTCGTTCGAAGATATTATTTGTGTACCGCAACTTGCGGCGGTGACGCCGGCATGATGTTTGACATGCAAGAATCCCAATCAAGCATTGTCCGATGCGGTTCTTTTGAGTCTGCGGAAACTTTTTTGAGCAGGCTCTAAGTTGAGTAGTTCATTGATTCTTATCCAATTGTTTGACTAGGAGATCATTTCTCAATAAAAATTCTTGTAATGAAGCTTTTATACTGTTATTTTACGAATTGTTATGAATGTACGGAGATCACAATTTGTTGATTCCAAATGCTAGTCGAACCAGGAACCAAGATATTTCACTCATTATTGGTGCTCAAGATAGCCACAACTTGCGGAACATCTTAAACATTCTTACTGTTTTATTCTTTTCGAGGTCCATAATAAGTTTAATACTCGATGAGATTTTCCACAATGTCTGAGGGATCCAGAAGTTGTTTTGTACTCAATGACTTTTTCTACTGAACGCCTAAGAAAATTGCATTGCGTCATAATACCTTAGTCGGCAATTTCCACTTATTCCCAGATTCTGAGATAGTCCAAAGTGACCGAACCCTCATGAACGCCCATAGTCTAATTGCTAGATAGGTACGACTATATTGATTGTCGACATGATTTTTCAGAATCTCTGAAGAATCAAATAGTTGTCTGACCATTGCTGACTATTTCTACTGAAGATCTGAGAAAATCAAATATTTTCTGATCTCAGTCGGCAATTTCTACTTTTTTTAGTATCCGAGATAACCAGAAGGGAGTGAACTTTCATAAACTTCCATGATTCACGTTTGAGATAGCCTAGAATATTTCAATTGACAACATGATTTTTCAAAATGTCTGAGGGATCAAACACTTGTCTGACCACTGCTAACTTTTTCTACTGGATGTCTGAGGAAATCGAGTCCCCGATTACGGTTGGTAGTCATTTCTACTTGTTTTTCGTGTCTGAGATAACCATAAGTGAGTGAACTCTCATAACCTTCCACGATTCACGTTCGAGATAGCCTAGAATATTCTAATTGTGCACATGTCTGAGGGATCAAATACTTGTCTTACCACAGCTGACTTTTTCTACTGAAGATCTGAGAAAATCGAATGTTGCCCGACCTCAGTCGGCAAGTTCTACTTTTTCTAGTGGGTGAAATAACCAGAAGTGAGTGAACTCTCAGAATCTCCCATGATTCGCCTTCGCGATAGCTTAGAATATTTCAACATGATTTTTCGAAATATCTGAGGGATTGACAACTCGTCTTAACCGTTAACGACTTTTTCTACTGAATGCCTGGGAAAATCGAGTGTGGTCTAACCACAGTCGACAGTTTCTACTTACTTTCAGTATTTGAGATAACCAAGAGTCATTAATAGTTATGAACTTTCTTAATTTGTGTTCCAGATCGCCAATAATTCTTTGGTGCTCGACAAAATCTTTCGAATTGACCGTGGGATCAACGAGTGGTTTGATTTTCTAATGAATTTTCCTACGCATCCTCTGAAAAACTCGAAATTTGTATTACTATGGACAACATCATCTGGGTACTCATCCTTCATTCCCGGGACAACCAAAATCGCTTGGATCATGATAAATTTTCGTAACCAACTTTTTAGATAGCCAAGAGTAGTTAGTTTCTCATGAGCAACAGGCCTTTTTAAATTGCCTCAGGTATCAACAAGTCATCTGAGCATCTACGACTTGTTTACCGAGCGTCTGAGAAACTTTAGATTATCTGATCATAAACTACATAATCTACCGACAAAGTTGGTGAGGTCGCTGGGTGTCAGCTCGGCCGATCATCGAAGTTAAGCATCGTTGGGCGGGGCTAGTACTTGGATGGGCGACCGCTCATATCGGTCTAATCAACCTCGACTTGCTGACTTTTCTGATAGATGAGTTGACACTCACAACTCAGCAACGTGAGCGGGAGGCACAAAATGCTACAATTGCGGTGTTCATGCTCACGAAATGTGGCATGAGCACCGTAAGGGTAGCATGATAAATGTGCCGAACTTTCCGCAGCAGGTTTTCTCCCCTCAGGAGTTTTCCCTCGCTCCACGAGCATGATTCCCGGGCAAATGCAGAGAGGATTAGGTTAGGGCAAGTGGCTGGATCTCAAACTCGCTACGATAAAACACGAAATGTTGAACCCACGAGATCCGCCCCGGTTGTAATAGTCCATTGACTGAAGACGACCGTTGAACAAATGAAAAAAAAAACACTACATTATCTACCTATTGTTTGAGATAGCTGTGGGCTTGGAAGATTTAAAAGTAGTGTGGTAGAACGGGATTTTTTTACAATGCGTGGGGAGAGGAAATGGTTGGCAATTTCCTCACCAACGAGGAAGACCCAGGAATTGCGGAACACGGATTTGGCTAAAACTCTGGGGATAGTCTCCTTCTACCACCAAAAGATGGAACTCAGAGCCGCACTTGCGAAAATCTAACCGTTTTCGAGATGCAGGTCATAATATTAACATTGCGAGTATATATATATATATCTTCTAAACACGGGCTCATATGGGCAATGCTAATGTCATGGGCTATAACTTGAATATGGTTGGGCATTTGCAACTGCGGCTCTGGGTTTCGGCTTTTGGTGCATGGTAAAAGGAGACTATTCCTAGAGTTTCAGCCAAATCCGTCGCTCACAACACCTGGGGTGCTCCTTGCGAGTCACGAAGAGTGATGGAGCTATGAAGGAGGCCATACATTCGGAGAATAAAGAAGAAACGAGATAATTTACAAAATTTTCCAACTCGGATCAGTCAAAAATCACTACCATCAACACTTTGTGCCGCAGGATCAAGTTTACTCCGCGTACACGAGTCTGAAACGGAAATTTTCAGTGTACCTCGCTCAAGAATGGATATCTTCGACACACATAGAAGAACAAAATTCACAAAGACAGCAACCATTATGAGGGTACGAATGTATTTTAGCGCATCATAAATCATTACGACCCAAGGGAAACTCTCACAATTTTCACTGGTGCATCAGACGTACTAACTGATTGTGAGTTGCAAATGAATTCGACCGAAAAATTTCTCTTCATATCAAAATATATACGCGCTGGCTGGTTTCCTACATGAGCCCCTGAAAACCGATTTCCCCCTGCATGTTAATGAAATTTGATTGCGCTCGCAATTTGCAGAAGATATTAAGTGAATGTAACATTGTACGCATTCCGCATCGCATCAATTAATAGTGACAACTGTAACTTGGTCGGAGGAATACAGGTAATGTCAAAAACATTGATGTCGATTTTTGTCGCCACCATCAGACTCGCCGGATGAATGCAAAAAAAACCATAGAGTCACTCCGGCACACTGATCTTTTTTCATGAATTCAAACATTCCCATCTACCACGGAACCTATTTTATGTTGACTCGCAAACATTCGAATTTCTAATGATTCGACATCGACTAACTCGGAGTAACTCTTATGACCATACAACCACTGACATTCCTCGAGCAACCTTACTGCACCGAGGTATGTGAGCCTTCTCGCCAGCGTGTATCTAGTTTGAACGAGTTCCCTGCATACGAGTTCCTTCGACTCGACGGGACAAGATAAAAACAAAGAAAAGCGAACGAGTTGTTTTGTCGATACGTTCGTGATATGAATGGTGGCCCTGAAAAGGGCCGATTGTTTTTTTGTGGCTGGTCAATCAATTGAAGAGTGAGCTTAAGCCTTCTTCTCGGTCTTCTTGGGCAGAAGAACGGCCTGGATGTTGGGCAGGACACCTCCTTGGGCGATGGTCACTCCGGAGAGCAATTTGTTCAACTCCTCGTCGTTGCGGATGGCCAACTGCAGGTGACGGGGGATGATCCTGGTCTTCTTGTTGTCACGGGCGGCGTTGCCTGCCAACTCGAGAACCTCAGCGGCCAAGTACTCCATGACAGCGGCGAGGTAGACCGGGGCACCGGCACCAACTCGCTCGGCGTAGTTGCCCTTCCTCAGCAGACGGTGGATACGTCC
Source organism: Eretmocerus hayati (assembly GCA_029851415.1). Taxonomy (NCBI): domain Eukaryota; kingdom Metazoa; phylum Arthropoda; class Insecta; order Hymenoptera; family Aphelinidae; genus Eretmocerus; species Eretmocerus hayati. The sequence continues at coordinate 98,198,867 of CM056744.1, forward strand.
GACGGGGAACTGCAGACCGGCCCTGGTCGAGCGGGTCTTTGACTTTCCCTTGACTTTGCCGCCTCCCTTGCCACGTCCAGACATGATGAGATTGAGGTTTGGGGTAGACTGGTGTCACGAAGAAATTCAGTCGTAGACTGGGTGCTCCGTGGTGGGAAAGTAGCCATTTATATCTCCTCGAGCTAGCCGGTTCCGAGCAAATGGTAAAAAACTGGTCGGGTATTCGGTGGGGGACACTCCCATCGAAGCGACAACTGCGCGCTCACCGAGAGGGGGACGATGGTGGCTCCACACACGTTGGTTCGGAGAAGCGGAGCGGCAATTCTTATAAAGGGGCCACGATTCCCGATCCGGCATCAGTCGTTTCTCTGACAACCGACCGGTAATAATAATGGCACCCAAAACCAGCGGAAAGGCAGTGAAGAAGGCCGGAAAGGCCGTCAAGAACATCGCCAAGGGCGACAAGAAGAAGAAGCACAAGAAGAGGCGCGAGTCGTACGCCATCTACATCTACAAGGTGTTGAAGCAGGTGCACCCCGACACCGGTGTCTCCAGCAAGGCCATGTCCATCATGAACAGCTTCGTCAACGACATCTTCGAGCGCATCGCCGCCGAGGCTTCCCGTCTGGCCCACTACAACAAGAGGTCGACCATCACCTCCCGGGAAATCCAGACTGCCGTGCGTCTCCTTCTGCCCGGTGAGCTGGCCAAACACGCCGTTTCCGAGGGAACCAAGGCCGTCACCAAGTACACCAGCTCCAAATAAGCTGAGCCCCCAGGGTATCAAACGAAAGGAAAGAAGAAAAATTGACAAAAAAACTAATCGGCCCTTTTCAGGGCCACCAAAAAATTCAAACGTATAAACTTCTATGAGTGCTTGTAACGATATTCAAGGCTATGCGGTCACCAATCGTGTACGCTGTAAGCTTTCTGCATTTTTCTCCGATAATCTCATGACTTGGGATGAACTACGAGGAGACGAGTGCAAGTTAGATGATACATCTTTTCGTCATCTAGTCCAAATCGTATGAATTCCGGACAAAAGTGCGAATAACTCTGAACGTGCAAGGCGACCGCATCGCCATAAGGACGGATAATATTTACTCTTCGGAGGTGACGATGTATTTCTGTACACTGTTAGAGGTGATCATGGAAATTGATATAGACCAATTGATTTGTAAAGGATGCAATCAGAGATTTCAGGGTTCATTGGATGTTTTGGGTGAATCAATAAAAATACATAATATATAGTGTCAAGGCAATATTTGAAAAGAGTAAAATGTCATTTAGCAGAGGCGGGAGTTTCGGATTACAGCCATCCCTCGTAACACGCGGTAGTTCCGTTCTAATTATGAAATCATTGACCATCTCCAGGATGAACTCGCGATTAATGCAGCTGAAAATTGGAAAATTATTCTTGATGCTATGGTTTTTTCTAGAGAATTGGTGAATTCGAGATTGCTTTGCTCGCCTTACAATGTCTCCAAACAACTCCTCGTACTCCTTGAAAGCGCTTTTCCCTTCCTAATTGCGAACAATAGCCCGATAGTGAACGGAATAAGATGTGCACATAGGGACGATCAATATCAAATGTTTGCATCTTATAGAAGATAGATCTTCAACATTCTTTAATAGTAAAATGGTCAAGCATTCATTCACCAAACCACGTATACGACGTCCTCAGAACCGCGTAAAACGAGAGCTGTCGCCGTTGACGACCCGTGTATACGTTAAATCGCGTAAAAGAAAACCACGTATGACGAGGGATGACTGTACTCCAAGTGTGGCACGGTGGCATCCTTTACTTAATTCAGTTGGAGAAAAAACGATAAAAGGTCATTATCCGGGCGTCCACGGAATAAGGTGATATCTCTACTAGTACATAGTAGTGGAGGTGAATGATAGGAGCGATGGGTGATTTGTGCTTTCCCGGTGACACTTATTCTCACCTTTTCGATTTTCGTATGGGCTCACGCGGAAATCTTCCTGATTTTGTGAGTTTGTGATGGAGGAACTCATCCAGAAAAATTCTGCGATGCCCCAATAATTCCATGCGATCTCAACTTTTCACATTAGAAACTTCATCTGAGAAATTCGCTGACCCAACTCACCATGTGTCATGGTCGCTTTGACTTTTTATGGCGCCCATATAGCATAAGGAATATCTATATAAACCGTTTCAACGTTATCAATTCAGCGGAACACAATTAGAGCTATAAACCGCTAGCGCGGAAGCTTTGAATGGAAGTACCATAGAGAACCGATTTCTTCCTGTCAAAAATTTTCGAGGCACGAAGCACCGCGAGTTTCTTGCCACACTCGGGCCATCTCTGTCGGTTAGTAGGAAAAACTTAACCAGTGTACTCCAGCGAGTAGGCAGTTTCGTTTACAGCACGATTAATCTATCCAACGTATAGATTAGTTGGTGTCCATGGAAAGGGCCAATTGTTATTCCGTTGATGATGATGATGATGACTACTACAGGCTAGAATCCTGACCACGGAGTAAGGTAGACGAATACCAGAACGCAAAGTATTATTTGCAGCTATCATTCACGACTTCAGTCGAGGATCAGATTTTGACCACTAGGGTATCGAGACGTGATAATCTATCGAACGTATGAAATGATTGGTGGCCCTGAAAAGGGCCGATTGTTTTTTAGTCGATGATGATATTGATGACTGGAGCTTAACCTCCAAATCCGTAGAGTGTACGCCCCTGACGTTTCAGGGCGTAGACGACGTCCATGGCGGTGACGGTCTTCCTCTTGGCGTGCTCGGTGTAGGTCACGGCGTCACGGATGACGTTCTCGAGGAACACCTTCAGCACGCCTCGGGTCTCCTCGTAGATCAATCCGGAGATACGCTTGACTCCGCCTCGACGGGCCAGACGACGAATCGCGGGCTTGGTGATGCCCTGGATGTTGTCACGCAACACCTTCCTGTGCCGCTTGGCGCCTCCTTTTCCCAACCCCTTTCCTCCCTTGCCTCGGCCGGTCATCTTGAAATCTTGTTTGGCTAGTCAAAGTACAGACAGCAAACAGCGACTGATGCCGATAACGGTACAAGTGGCCCGTTTTATAGCCGACCATAAAATAGTCCCCCTCTTCTCAGAACCTGGGGTGGCGCTGTTCCCACCGTGCGTGGCTCAACGCGGGACGATTCCGACAATTCCACCAATCGCAGGCCGAGTTCCGCGACATCTGCCGCTCGATCCACTGGGCGCGCGCAGGCTATAAAACGGGCCACTTTCCCCGACGAGACTATTGTTTTGTTGAATAGCTCCGCTCACAACACAGCACCTCAAGATGGCCCGTACCAAGCAGACCGCCAGGAAGTCGACCGGAGGCAAGGCCCCGCGCAAACAGCTCGCGACCAAGGCCGCAAGGAAAAGTGCCCCGGCCACCGGTGGAGTGAAGAAACCCCACAGGTACAGGCCCGGAACCGTGGCCCTCCGTGAGATCAGGAGATACCAAAAGTCCACCGAGCTGCTCATCCGCAAGCTGCCCTTCCAGCGTCTGGTGCGTGAGATCGCCCAGGACTTCAAGACCGACCTCCGTTTCCAGAGCTCGGCCGTCATGGCTCTGCAGGAGGCCAGTGAGGCTTACTTGGTTGGTCTTTTCGAGGACACCAACTTGTGCGCAATCCACGCCAAGCGCGTCACCATCATGCCAAAGGACATCCAGTTGGCCCGACGTATCCGAGGAGAGCGTGCTTAAGCCATCATCTTGACATTCTTAGAAAACAATCGGCCCTTTTCAGGGCCACTAACTGTATCCAAGCGTACGAGTGAATTGTACTTCCTGTGAAGTTTTCCGAGTCGGGCTCGTGTCATATTCACCGTTCCAAATTATTGATATTCGGATGGAATATTGCATCTTCCGAGTCGATCAAATGAACAATGACTCTTACATGTTTCAATATCATTCTTCCATAGTCGTGGTTCTTTGCAACACGTTTATGACTGATTCCACGTAAGATCATGCAATGGATTAGACTTCATATCTTGAATCACTTTGGCGATGGGATATATGATTCCATGGATAAAATGAAGAGACACGTCTTTTTTTGTTCTGCCCAGTTTGACTTTGTTTCAAAAATTCTGAAATCTTCCGAGTGGGCCCGAAACATGTCCTTTTTCAAAAAGTCGCGCATTTTCATCGAAGAATCGTGATATTTCGAGCCCAATTACCGGACCGAACGAATTCAAGGAGATACGAATATGTGTCTTTGAGTAATTGCGTTTTTCCTTGCTTCATCGAATTGTCACTTTTTGGGATTCCATGCGAAATTTTGAGCACCACAGGATTATTTTCTGACAGAAGACGTTGTGGTCGATACTACCCATCAAGATTCATCTCGAAAGACCCATTGAAAGCAAAGCTGTGGAGCTTTTAAGGATTTCAGAAAGCCATTTCGTTTCCCGGTTCCAGGCTGTGAATTCGCATAGCTCCAATGCAAAGTCGATCTGGGCTGAACAAAAAAACACGTACCACCTTATTTCAGCTCTAGAATCATATACTCCATCGCTGAGAGAATCTAATATCTTGATCTTACTTCCTTGGACGGTCTTAACTGGAATGGTCCTTCAACGGGTGGAAATACATGAGAAAACCATCAAGAATTTCTCTGGGAATCCATATCCATACGGGAGAATAGGTGGGCGCCCTGAATAAATATCTTCCCTCCTGTATATGAGCCATGGAACGTCTCATTTTGCCAACCAGAGCCGAGTTATTGCGATTTTTTCAAAAGGCAACTTGCTGCTACCATGCAGGAAAGCGTGCAAAATTTTCCATTTAGAGGCCCATTCCCATGAGATTATCCGATGTTTTCGTGATATCCAGTTTCGCGTGTTTCAGCGCCTTGACATCTAAATGAGACATTCCTCGCTTTATTTCGGAACGTTCCTCACGGGCTTTGCAGTTCTTTCAACAGAATAATTTTCGAAAAGCTGCGTGGCGAATGCTGCGAGGGCGTTTATCCAAGATTTTGAGTGGGGGAAAATGAAACACACTTGCTTTACTGTTTGACCACATCTGTACCTTTATCCTTAAAATGTCAAAATATCACTAGCCATATCCGTTGTCGTGATGATATTATATGGGAAGATGGAGGTCAACACGATCTATTTTCTGAGTCTATTCATCTACTGGACATCAGTAGATGATGCCTTGTTTGGTCAGACGATACATGTCATTGTTAAACATTGTCAAAATCTATTGTCTGACTATAGCCAACCCTTTATCTACTAAACATTTGGAAGTCACTTCAAATGAGTAATAATACCCTGCCTCCGATGTAATGATGGTGTTCTGGGTCTTCAGTATGAAGTACGTGAATTATCAATCCAGTCCAAGATCTGAGCTATCTTATTTCAGAATATCAGTAGGTAAAGTCATGTCTGTTCAGACAACTAGCATTATTTGCAATTGAAGAAAGGATAAATGTCCGTTCATCAAAGACGATCACAATCACATCATTGTTCACTGCAGTATTGAATGTTTCTCCTGTTTCTGACTTAATCATGTTTTCATGGATCGAAAACTTGGTACAGCTCAAATGTCAACACTGGAAGTATCTCATCTGCTTAACATAAGTAGATCGTGCCGTGTTTATTCAGACAATGTTATTACTATATCGAACCCCGGGAAATGTGCATGGATAGTTAATTCAACCAACTCCGGTGAGTGATCAATGATTTCGAAATGGTCCTGACAATGAAGAGCCGCGCTTGTGGTGAATTCCAAAGATAGATTCTCTGGGTTGATCTATTGGGTGCAAGTCGAAATTGACGTGAGGCTAAAGCTGGAATTAATGTGCCCAGGTTACAATGAGCAAGTCGCACAGTGAGACGTGCAATATTTTGTGGCAGCACGCTCGCTATCAACTATTCCAATCTCCAAAATTCTCTGAAAACGGGATCTCTCTATTAAATCAGATGGGGAAGTCGTTTTTGTTTCAATCAAATTTGGGAAAATCTGGTTAGTGACAAGTGCGCTTCCATGTGAATCCTCATTTCGCGTAGACATCATTCAATAGGTTTCGATTGGCTCAGGAGAATCCGACGACTGGATATCGGAAGTCTGACGCAGAGAGCTGATACGAGATATGATTCTACCAATATTGATTAGGAACTACTTCTGATCTGAATTCAGAAACGAGTAGTTATCCGACGTTTGTGATTGAATATTGGTGGCCCTGAAAAGGGCCGATTTTTTTTGTATTTTTTTCTTTAGGTATCGGTGGTGCTGATGAGGCTGAAGAGTTTAACCTCCGAATCCGTAGAGGGTACGTCCCTGGCGTTTCAGGGCGTAGACGACGTCCATCGCGGTGACGGTCTTCCTCTTGGCGTGCTCGGTGTAGGTCACGGCGTCACGGATGACGTTCTCGAGGAACACCTTCAGCACGCCTCGGGTCTCCTCGTAGATCAATCCGGAGATACGCTTGACTCCGCCACGACGGGCCAGACGACGAATCGCGGGCTTGGTGATGCCCTGGATGTTGTCACGCAACACCTTCCTGTGTCGCTTGGCGCCTCCTTTTCCCAGTCCCTTTCCTCCCTTGCCTCGGCCGGTCATCTTGCAGTTGGTTTAATTCGTCGGAGATTGACAAGACAGTGTCACAGTAGCGACTGATGCCGACGACGGCACGAATGGCCCGTTTTATAGCCAGGCGCAAAAAAGTCCCCCTCTTCTTGGAACCTGGGAGGATCTTTTTCCACTATTCGAGGCTTAGCGAGGGAGGATTCTACCAATCGCAGGCCGAGTTCCCCGACAACTGGCGCTCGATCAACGTAGCGCGCAGGCTATATAACGGGCCACTTCTGCCCCGCTTCGAACATTCGCTCTGTTGTAGTTGCCCTTCAGCTCAGCTAGTTTTCGAGATGGCCCGTACCAAGCAGACCGCCAGGAAGTCGACCGGAGGCAAGGCCCCGCGCAAACAGCTTGCGACCAAGGCCGCCCGTAAAAGTGCCCCGGCCACCGGTGGAGTGAAGAAGCCCCACAGGTACAGGCCCGGAACCGTGGCCCTCCGTGAGATCAGGAGATACCAAAAGTCCACCGAGCTGCTCATCCGCAAGCTGCCCTTCCAGCGTCTGGTGCGTGAGATCGCCCAGGACTTCAAGACCGACCTCCGTTTCCAGAGCTCGGCCGTCATGGCTCTGCAGGAGGCCAGTGAGGCTTACCTCGTCGGTCTTTTCGAGGACACCAACTTGTGCGCCATCCACGCCAAGCGCGTCACCATCATGCCAAAGGACATCCAGTTGGCCCGTCGTATCCGTGGAGAAAGAGCTTAAGTCATCATCTTGACAAAAAAATTAATCGGCCCTTTTCAGGGCCACTATAATTCTCAAAACGTATTCGCAAACTGTTTCCAACCTTTGATCTAAAAACAGAGCTCTGTGTGAATCATTCGTATATGGACTGAAATCCAGTCCGGGGCTGAAGCTGTTTCCCTTCAAAATGATCGATACCGTTGATTCATTACTGCTAGAAGAGTTCTGCTCTTCCAGAACTGGATGATGCAGGCTGATGTTGAAAAGATGAGGTAGACTACTAATATATCATAATATGTAGTCCAAGAAATCTTGAACGTTTTAGTCTATATTCGTGGATAGAAATTTTTGATGATGAAACGGGATCACTTCTAGATCTTCAACTGCATCTAAAACACTTTCCCACGAAATAAAGTAAGGTACGCCCGTTCCAACGAATATGTGCTCGCGCGCACTACTACATCAGCGTAATCATGCGGTAAACTTATTTAGAACAATCATTCTAAATAAACTTACCGCGATCCACCTCGCCAATGAGATCCATTATTATTCAAGATCGTAATGTTTAGCTGGTCATAGATATTCTTAATGGCAGTTCTTGTTATCGGTTTTTATTCTGCCAAAGTTATGGATGATAAGACAGAAAAGATTTCACCCCCATACAATGCCATCAGTCGGAGAGTGTTGATCGAGATCACGATCAACCAAAATTACAAGACTCAGCTTTCGCAGTGAGCTTGCTCCATTTCCATCAATTTCTTTGCCAAACTCCTGCACACATCAAATCTCCGGATCAGTAAGAGAATGATTGACAACAGAAAGCTAGTATCAGTGCCTTAACCCTTTCCAACCGGATGTCCGTGCCTGTAAATGGTCAGGCGAGAGTATAATGTAGTGATGGAGTGTTGATTACGACCAGAACTCTTATATGGAATGACAGGAAATTCCATAATACCACTCCAGTTTTCAGAGACGAGAATTTCACTCGGGCTATTTTGCACACACTCGTGAAAGGTGAGAACCACAATCTTTCAACTTGCGAATTTCAACTTTTTTCAACCTCACCTCGACCCAGAAAACTTTTATTGGTGTCAAAAACATAACTATGTGTTCTGGAATAGGGCTCGTGCTCAAGGAGATGATGGGTGTAATCATTTACAGTAATAGCTACTCGTACAATTGCAAGCAACTCCGTGAGAACAGGTGAGACCCTGGTTTTTTCGTAAAATTGAACAGGATCTGGTGGATTCGAGGAGTATACAAATATTGTTGAGATGACCCACTTCAGATGTGAATGCTCAGGATACTGCACAGTCGTTGAGGGTTTGTTGCTGTCTAATCTCGTCTTATCCAGTTTCTTGGTCCTGATACGGCAATTTCAGGTATCGGATTCGGAAGTCTATTCTGAGGAGAATCTCTGATACTACTGTTATTTTGAATGCGATCTTGAAGGACAAATTAGTTTAACGTACGCTGTGAATGACTTGGTGGCCCTGAAAAGGGCCGATTGTTTTTCTTGTCTGGTCAATTTATTGAAGAGTAAGCTTAAGCCTTCTTCTCAGTCTTCTTGGGCAGGAGGACGGCCTGGATGTTGGGCAGGACACCTCCTTGAGCGATGGTCACTCCAGAGAGCAATTTGTTCAACTCCTCGTCGTTGCGGATGGCCAACTGCAGGTGACGGGGGATGATTCTGGTCTTCTTGTTGTCACGGGCGGCGTTTCCTGCCAACTCGAGAACCTCAGCGGCCAAATACTCCATGACGGCGGCGAGGTAGACCGGGGCACCGGCACCAACTCGCTCGGCGTAGTTGCCCTTCCTCAGCAGACGGTGGATACGTCCGACGGGGAACTGAAGTCCGGCCCTGGTTGAGCGGGTCTTTGACTTTCCCTTGACTTTGCCGCCTCCCTTGCCGCGTCCAGACATGATGAGATTGAGAATTAGGTTACAGTAGTGCCACGAGCAATATTCTGCCGTGAACTGATGCCCGGTGGTGGGAAAGTAGCCATTTATATCTTCTCGAGCTAGCCGGTTCCGAGCAAATGGTAAAAAACTGGTCGGGTATCCGGTGGGGGACACTCCCATCGAAGCGACAACTGCGCGCTCACCGAGAGGGGGACGATGGTGGCTCCACACACGTTGGTTCGGAGAAGCGGAGCGGCAATTCTTATAAAGGGGCCACGATTCCCGCTCCGACATCAGTCGAATTTGACCGGTACACTCAGCTACAACCATGGCACCCAAAACCAGCGGAAAGGCAGTGAAGAAGGCCGGAAAGGCCGTCAAGAACATCGCCAAGGGCGACAAGAAGAAGAAGCACAAGAAGAGGCGCGAGTCGTACGCCATCTACATCTACAAGGTGTTGAAGCAGGTGCACCCCGACACCGGTGTCTCCAGCAAGGCCATGTCCATCATGAACAGCTTCGTCAACGACATCTTCGAGCGCATCGCCGCCGAGGCTTCCCGTCTGGCCCACTACAACAAGAGGTCGACCATCACCTCCCGGGAAATCCAGACTGCCGTGCGTCTCCTTCTGCCCGGTGAGCTGGCCAAACACGCCGTTTCCGAGGGAACCAAGGCTGTCACCAAGTACACCAGCTCCAAGTAAATTAGGTGCTCAGGACTCCGAATAAATGAAGAGAAAGTCAAATGACTGACAAAAAACCAACCGGCCCTTTTCAGGGCCACCAAAAGATTCACACGTAGAGACAGCTCCATGTTCCTTGGGATCAGTTGCTCCTAACAATATCTCAAGCTTGTTCTGGTAGAATCATAGTAAATTATTCAAAATCCAATAACAAAAGTACACTCATGGATCCGACTGTCCGTATCCTGCTGAATAGCGATACTAGTGATTCCTCTTGCTAGATACACGACTCAAGGTAGACAATTCATGAATCCGCGGAAAAGCTACTATTATCTTCGTAGTTTGGAACACGATTATTTTTTTGTCATAGTGTGACTAAATAACTGCCCTTTTCTCGGAAACTGGCATAGTACTGTTACATTCGAGGGAAATTTATTCCCGTACCTCGAAGCAGCAAGACCATACAGCAGCGCTTGATGTATTGATTTGATATGGAGACTAATAAACAATGACGATCTCGGAGGAAAATTCCTAAATATCGAAAAATAATTCGGTTCGTCATTCTTTGAATCAATAGCAATGTACTTTGTCACGGACATCATCATTTCTTGTTCCTGAAATCTCTTGATGAATCGTGTGCGAGGTTGTAAATATGTGAATATATCTATATCTATCCGAGCAATTGAGTGTCGTAAAATATTATTCGGCACTGGATCTCAGCTTGGCTGCTTCTTCTCGAACATCCAAATATACTCACGTTTTTACTGCTTAGATCGATCGAAATCCTCGTACTTTCAATCGATCAATCTGGGACTGGATTTTTGGGAATACTGCACTCTAGCTGTTGAATGCTGAAAGAGCATACTACGGCCACAAGTTACTTATATTAAAGACTATAAGCAACTAAAAATGCACATAGATTGAATTATCTACGAATAAAGCTATATTTTGGTTACTTTGCTGAATCCAACGATTCAATCGGTCAGATCGCTTGTTCTGAGGTTTGGTACGTGATAATTACACGTACCTTGGCTTAAGATATAGGTAATTGAGTCTATTGCTCGATTTAATCGTGAAACAGAATAACGCCGTCGTCTGAGACAAGTATTTGATCGATTGAAGGTCGATTTTTATGAAATCGACAGCTAAAATCTATCATGCATGTTTTTACTGTAGCTAGTGCAATAAACTTTATTCTAATGCGGAAACTACTTAGAATGGTGCATATTATACGTATATAAGTGGCTCTATGTGTAAAAACTCGATTGCCAAAGGAGGGCCTGAAAATATTGAATAATATATTCTGGGAATTAACGTATTGGGTATTTTCTCATGAAAAGAGTTTTGGTTCGTTTGACCATGATTTTATTTTTATAACTTATATAATTATTTGATTATTACTTTGAAATTCGATTCTAAACAATTCAAAACCACGATCTCGATCGTGTACATAGAATTGTAAATTAATCGTGCTTATTTTGCCTATGGCCGACGATGTGACTCTTGTCCTCAGTTTGACTTATTCGGAATGGATAAATAATACGTCTATCTGTAACATTTTTGAATCAGTACGCATTAGTATGCATGTAAAATGAATATTGAACCCTATTCGCGTGTGTCTTGTATTTTTAAGACACAAAAGATTTTAATATCGCGCATATTTATTGTGGGCCGAACGAACAGATTTTATTTGTTCGATTGTTGGATTTCGACGCGTATACCGGGTGATTTTACTCTAATACCGAACCGGCATCAGACCACTGCGTAATGTCGGCTTCTCGTGAGTCTGAACCCCATCCTGGGTACAGAGACGATCGGTCCGGCTTGCCCAATTGGGTCTGATGCATCAAATTTTGCCCACGTTCACGTAGAAAAAATATTAATTTCTGTCCCGCCTTGGATCATAAATAGTCGCCAGGTTGACTATTTATCCCGATCCAAAGAGGGTCGCGATATTCTAATCCGCGCGCTCGCCGAAGCGGACCACTTGGATATTCTATGTGTTGAACTTACATTGGTCTTGGGGAGACCTGGTGATGCTCTCGATACAGGCGTATATAGTATTAGGTTGAGAGTTTGCTGTAGTTCCAGCGCAAGTCCGCGCACTCGTCCGTCGGCTAACTATATGCCTGAGCTCGCCAGATCCCCACTTCAAGACCAATTTCGGCGGCTCGACTGGACGATTTCATAGACACGCGTATTCATGCATACTAATAGAAATTTCACCGCAAATTTGAATTGATTGGTCAGCTATTAGTATTGATATATCGGTGATCGTTCATCGTGGAAAGGGTGTGAAATGTAGCTGACCACACATATATCTATTTCGTATCCCACAATCGTCGCGTAAAAATGGCTTCTAGTATTAGTGCCTTGATTAATTCACAATGATCAAATATGCAGTTGTTAGTATTAGTATTTACCACACCATACATGCCTGATTCTATTTACACGACTGGTCTGATGGTCATCTGCTCAAACGGCTGACTGAAAATTCTTACTTTTAAAACTTTAAATTTATCTGAAAATTGCAGACGTTGCACGTGAGTCAAATTCGATGAAGTACACGCATTGAGCGGTGTGAAGGCGAGTATGCAGACTTTAATCCGAGAGCCGTCCAGGTTGCAATTGTGATGTCCCGAGTCCGGATAGAGCTCTTACATCATCGACTCCGGTTACATTCTCAGAACGAGAAAGGTCTGACCGCGGAGGTGTGACGTCCCACTGCTGCGAGGTGACACGAATATCCTTCAATATTCTTCTATCGAGGCTGTGAATATGAGTCTGAACGTTGACTCGCCGATCATTCTGTTTTCTTCCCGGAGCTTATGAATCCGCGCTATTGCCTCCGACCTTCACCCTAGAGAAGTGTGACAAAGCGTCTGTTCAAGAAGTGGCGAGCCAACGGTTGGAATCGATCCTGCACTTGGGAAGTGGCGATACCCACATACATAGCCGCGGTAAGGCGAGCGCGCTACTAATTCGGCCTCAAGTTGAGCTGCAGTAGGCCAGCTTCTAATTCGTCCTCAAGTTGAGCTTTAGCAGGGCCGGCTACTAACACCCTCCTTTCGGGTCTCAACGCAATTGTTTCCTCCACTGGATATTATTTGTTGCTATCCAAAGTGGCTGCAACTTTTGTAGTATATCAATCAATCAGCCATTTCACAACAATGCAGGCTTATCATTCGTGGAAGAGAGCTCAAGAACCAAAGAATCCATCCACTCAAACCTTCACCATATTCTGAAACTGGAGATATTTCCGATCGTCCTCTCATTGATACATGATATTGTATAAGATCCCTTCAATCAACCCTAGAGGACTGTGATTTGGTAGATGGAAAAATCGCGTAGTTTGCAAATTTCTTCATATATTTGCGACATTTCGTGCAGTGGAATTCACTGACCTCTTTGGGCTGAGAATATAATCAACATATTTCACAATCATTATTACAGGTTGTTTGTAGAGTCATTTTTTGGAAGACGCTAAAATACATACCATCAATGCCAATTTTCGAGAATTCGTTACCTAATGAATAGTCGATCGGTAGTACAAAATAGTATATTATGATACAAGGGCGCAAACGATGGTTTTCGCACTTCGAGTGACTTTTTTAGGCCCGAACTGCAGGCGAGGGTCTAAATAGTCACGAGAAAGCGAAAACCGTTGCGCCCAAGTATCATAATATGTTTTTTGATCTTCTTTGGGCAAATAAAAAGCGACAAACAGTGTGCAAATGACTCATTTGCATACAGACGATCAAAAATATTCTTCGTTCACGTCAGGTGTGTGACGAGTAAGTGAAACAATGCGATGGATCAGTGCCCGGACTATTATGAGACTATATCTACGTCACAAGTAGTGGGAGTATGATTGATTGATTAATTGATTGATGAATTTATTGAGGGCAGAGGGTAGACCCAATTGGCCTAATTTGAGGTACACATGAGAAACATTATATGACAATACTTGAATAATTAACTGGGTAGGTTGCTAGAGTACTGCTTGATATATACCGAAGAGATGCAAGAAATGAAGTACAGTGATATTTGAATGTGGAAATATCTTATAAACGTCAGCGACTGAATTAAAATTATAACAACCAAAGAGAATCGACTCTTTTATACGTGTCCAGGTAAATCGAGTTTTCCTGTTGACGTGTATGACTAGAGAGAGACAGCAAGACCAAGAAAGGAAATTTGGTCGGGCCCTGACAAGTAAATTTTAATACACTTATTTTAGACTAGAATTGAACAATCTGTCGAGATTTCTAGTATCCATTTTGAGATTGATATTATTATCGTCCGAGTTGATGAAAATCATCTCACTAAGTAATCTCTTATGGAAATGAGGTCCACGATCTAGCACTTGAACACGCGGCCAGTCATATTCATGTCCAAGTTCTTTCATGTGAAGTGAAACTACTGTGTTGGGATTTTTCATTTTCATATGCTCATCGAGTCTAGTCGATAAGGATCTTTTAATTTCACCCACAGATGAAGCTGGACAGTTTTTACATGGAAACTTGTAGACTACTTCTGTTGCTCTATATACCATATTATAATATCATATTTCGAAACGAATTATGAAATGCCAAAACCTCGAAGATTTCATCCTTGGGTTTTCTCACTAGAAGTCGACTGAACAATCCCTAGCAGAGTCTAATCCCCAACCTCATTGTCTTCCTTCATAAATTCTACCCAAAAAAGCCAGTGTAACCCTGGGCCAAGAATCTTGATATTAATTTCCAGCAACAGCTAATGTGCGATGAAACACTTATTCAGTACAACTCATTGATCAAGTTCAATACCCTGGATGATGTAAAGAATATCTTCAAATGTGACAAATACCTTACACATTCTTGAAAATACCCGATCATTTGCCATACCCAACGTCGGTGTACATAAGTAATGGGTTGAGAAATGGAACATGACTTTTACCACGACATGATGAATTCTTGTCCTGTTATCGTAAATCGTCAAAAATACGATCAAGTTCACGTCTTATTCCTTGTAGGATTTATTAATTGTTAGTTCTAACATATTTGTTCCCGTTTTGGGACAGCCGAAAACTTGAAAACGTCTACTCCGAGAGTAGAATTATGGTGCTCTTGTCTACGTTTTGTAAGCACAACAGTACGTAACAACTTTGATTTCGTTGAACTATCCATGGTGTCCCCGAAATTACTTTATGAATTCGGTTTCATCATATGATTTGTGGTGACCGCTTGATTTTATCCAAGAATTGAATAAAAAACTTCCTTCACTGATCCAAATATGAGTACTGTAATAATCTAGAGTGGAAAATCTGTATCATTCATGGCTCAATCTATGAAGAATAAAATGAAACAGAATCCAAGGATCAATTTCGGATTCTTCTCTGGACATTATGTATAAGGAAAGTCTTCCATGGAGCATCATTCCCCATGAGGAATTATACAATACTCCCTGGAGAGGAAATCACTTCAGCATTCGTGCAGCTTTCACGGGTGCTATATTTCGAAAAATCACATTAAACATGCTGAATTAAATAAATAGGGTTCAGAGGTAGAAACCGGTGGTGTACGTATTGCGTCAACTGACTATTACATGATATCGAGTATTTCATATTTTTGTGCCGCGACTGCTCCAATATTTCCTTTAACCCTTAGGTACCCGAGTGGGAATTAATTACACTCCAACCCACGTGGTAGCCAAATCGAGAGCCAAACGACACATCTCACGAAAGTAACCTTATTATCTCAAGTTAAATGCGACAAATAGCATCTAAAAATCAATATCATATAATCTAATCATTTGAAAGTCATTATGGACTTTTCCCTGTAAATTCAGGGCACATCCATCTTCTCACAAATCTCCAGAAGATGTCATCTCTTGGTTATCCTCTCAGGTCAGGTTACCCATGTAAAAATGAGAACCCTATGACCATATATGAACATCTATGAAACGATTTTCAAAATTTTTTAGAATCCGAAAAGTTGTTATGGTTGCATTTTTAGGGAATATTACATCAAAAAGTCACGATGCTGATCTTCATAACCGAGAAAATCTCCAAGAGTTCATTGAGTAATTGAATCAAAACGATCTGTAAGTGATATCATTCTCCCACTAGAAAAAAAAAATTTTGATTTTCAAGATCAAAAACGTTTGGCGAATTGGTGACCAATCAGCACAATTTGTTATATCTTGAGATCATCATTTTCAGAAATATTACATTTATGCAGGTTCGTCACTAATTTGCCAAACGTTTTTGATCTTGGAAATCAAAATTTTTTTCTATTAAGATATATATAATGATATCACTCACAGATCGTTTTAATTCAATCACCTAATGAACTCTTGGAGATTTTCTCGGTTATGCAAGATCAGCATCGTGACTTTTTGATGTAATATTCCCAGAAAATGCAACCATTCCATAGATGTTCATATATGGTCATAGGGTCCTTGGACCCCCTGTTCATATATGATCATAGGGTTCTCATTTTTACATGGGTAACGAACAATTTTACAAATCTTGAAACTATACCAGTGCCTGTTGAGATTACTCTGAAAACTATATATTCCTTTGTTTCAAATAGACTTTAAATAAGCTGTAGACATCCGAACTGGGATAATACAGTTGAGACTGAGCGTTTTGACTTTTGTCGGTGATGCATTTTCAGTACAATATTTGTTGATACTTCGGAGAACAACATTTTTTGCAATGCTGGTTTCAATTCATTCGATGATAGTACCAAGATATGAAATTACATTGACGTTCCAGACCTTGATACGGTCGCATTAAGTTTTGAGATGTGATTGAAATTCCATGTGTACCAAATGTCTACCAAGTGGGTAAATGAGAAAAAATTAACCAAAATTCAAGTTTGATCCGCCCTCAATACTGATGGCTGATAAACGGGTGAAGAATTCTCGAACTTTAAATTTGATTGTAATTATTATACTCTGCACTGATCGCAAAAGTGACCACTTTTTCAAAATGACTGTGATATGTAGCCCAAAAAACACTTGAAAATCCCCCACGTGAATGTTGAGAATATGAATTGCCAACACGCTAATGAACTTCTAATTTATGATCATGCTCACGATTTGAATAATCGAGATTAAAAATGTTCTAATCAACCTAGAAGTCGCAGATTTCAATATTCATCATGTAGAAATTTGCAATCTCATCATACTTGACTCAATTGAGTGAAGAATCCACTGATACTAGGTTTCAGAATGTACAGGTATTCAAACAGACTGATGATGGGAATTGTAGGATAAAACTACCAGTGAGGAATGACGGCATAAAACTTGCAGGTACGACGTAATCATAAACTCATTAAGGTACCATACTCAATGCAACAATAATTTGACATTTGGCTCGATCTGATTTAACATTTAGCTACATTTAATGGTCTTCGCCATGTAAAATTCACTTTCATAGATTCGCGTGGAGGACATAGATTGAGGAGAGTTTTTACAGCTCGTGGCGGTATCTTTTGATGTAATAAGAAATCTCTGGGTGAGATTGATACCCGGAAAGAACTAATTATGTCTATTTAGACCATTTTTACAATCTAAATAATAATAACTAATTTTTCTATTCTAAAATATGCATTATACCCAATCCACAGCCTCAATTCAGAGCTGATTACAAAGGGGTGAAGCGATTTCGGTCGTATATTGCTCTGCCAAATCGAACCACCGAGTGTTCTGGAAACGCAATAGTGTGATATAGATCAGTCTTGGGAAGCGATGTTGTGGAAATTGTATTCATAAAAAGAAAATTGGACGCGATTCCAAGTGATCGCTGTACAAAGAATGCAATAAGTGGAAGTGGCTCTCTCTCCGACGTCCGCGCTACATTACTAAGAAGCGCCCTCCGTGTACGCTATGAATATTCTCCAGAACGCTAGTCCCAGAGAAATCCAATCGCCACGATGACTGACACAGCAGCAGCGCCAGCCCCAGCAGCGGCCCCAGCGGCAGCCTCGCCCAAAAAAGCCGCGAAAAAGGCCGCAGGAGCGAAAAAGCCCGCCAAGCCCCGCGCACATCCTCCAGCGGGTGACATGGTTTTGGCCGCCATCAAGGGACTCGCCGACAAGAAGGGATCGTCCCTCCAGGCCATCAAGAAGTACATCGCGGCTCACTACAAGTGCGACGTTGAGAAGCAGTCCATCTTCATCAGGAAGTTCCTGAAGTCCGCCGTCGCCAAGAAGACCATCACCCAGACCAAGGGCAGCGGAGCCGCAGGTTCGTTCAAGTTGGCTCCCAAGGCCGAGGGCGTGAAGAAGGTCGCCAAGAAGCCCGCAGCCAAGAAGGCAGCCGGAGCCAAGAAACCAGCGGCAGCCAAGAAGCCCAAGGCCGCCAAAAAACCATCCGCGGCCAAGAAGGCGGCCTCGCCCAAGAAGCCCAAGGCGGTCAAACCCAAGGTGGCCAAGCCCAAGTCGCCCAAGAAGGAGAAGAAGGCAAAGGCACCCGCCAAACCCAAGGCACCCAAACCCAAGAAGGCCGCAGCACCCAAGGCCGCCAAGCCCAAGCCAGCAAAGAAATAAACCCGTTCTGACTGGAAACTCCATCCCCGTCTCCCTAAAAATCGGCCCTTTTCAGGGCCACCAAAATATTCTCACGTATGAATGACTATTCATTCCTGTGTGATCGCCAGACAAAGGATGAAATTCATATCTATTACCAATCCCTTGCCATGGGTTGCGTACATTGAACGGTTTTCGTTGTGGGACTACTTGTCGAGACGATATGGTGCTTAATTTCAATCGCAGCTAATAACTGTGACAAGTTAAAGTAGGAACCAGAAGATTTAGAGGGCTTTTGGAATTATCTAATGTGCATACTTTTTCGTATAACTCTTGAAGCAACCTATTTAGACGCGAGATTTGATGTAGAACAAAAATCATTACTCTAAGCCCACAACATCCCAGGCCCGTCGCAAAATCCACTGTGGAAATTATCTCAAGAGTGCTAAAATTCCATACTTCTCTCATTGGCTCGGTCCTCCTCCATTCCAAGCTAGCAACAAGTTTATAGCTCTAAGCTTATCTTATGATATCCTTCAAGAGCAATAATGTATTGAATAAAATATCCCCAGCTGCAAAATTCCACTCAGGCTTCAAACGAATGCGATACTTTTGAGAGATTTTTTGAAAAGTGAATGATTTTCAGGTTCATAGACAGTGGAATACCCAATTCATGGAATCAATAAACACTGTCGGGGAACATTGGGAAATTCTGGAGCTCATTGGGGTTTGCTAAAGTGTGCGAAATATTGGCTTCCTCAATCTTTCAAGAGAAATCTGGAATCCGTTTCTGGGCCAGAACGGTATAAATATATTGAGTCTTTACAATTGCCAACTCTTTCATACACTTAGGTATGAAAAAAAAAAAAAAAAAAATACAAAATTCTTCCGAAAATCGTACTTGCCAAAGACGGACTCAACCCTCTAATTTGATTAGTCTATTAGTGACATTCATTTATAGTTGGTCGATCTTTTTTATAGCCTCGAAGAAGCGTGATAAAATATTTCTGCAGGTAAAGGCAGATCTAACTGAAATGACGGGCTGAAAAATAAATTAACTGGAAATTTCATGTGTCTCTCTACTTCAAGTCTCGTTCTGAAACTAAATGTGGTACTATCGCACCTAATAGTGGATTATTCATAGTGTGTCTATGGTCGACGAACGTGTGGGTGAGTTGTCGTTGCTCAGCTCAAACATAACTTGAATAATTATTGAAAGTCGCTAATTTCCCGTTAGCCCTTTATCGGCATGTACCTGACCATCAAGACAACCAAATAGCAAATCTACTGAAAATAAAATTGTCGAGATGTGGGAAAGAGATCAATATAGTCGAAAATATCGGGGAATTGATAGATGGTCTTCTGGAGTTAACGTCCTTCGGAACGTCTCGACAATCAAACTAGTGATACCTTGCCTTCAAGATATTTCGGTCGGAATTAACCAAAGACGAACAGGGACAGTGTTCGTGACAGTGTCCCACCCAGAACATGTGAGGCGTCGTCCACATAAATTTAATCCCACCTCATTATGAAGAAAAATCTCAAATAGTGGGTGAAGAGGAGTAACAAGGACTATATGTTGTTACGTTGGAAGGAAAATAGTGGCCCTAAAAAGGGCCGATTGATTTTTTCGAATATAAGATGATGATTTAGGCTCGCTCTCCACGGATACGGCGGGCCAACTGGATGTCCTTGGGCATGATGGTGACGCGCTTGGCGTGGATTGCGCACAAGTTGGTGTCCTCGAAAAGACCAACCAAGTAAGCCTCACTGGCCTCCTGCAGAGCCATGACGGCCGAGCTCTGGAAACGGAGGTCGGTCTTGAAGTCCTGGGCGATCTCACGCACCAGACGCTGGAAGGGCAGCTTGCGGATGAGCAGCTCGGTGGACTTTTGGTATCTCCTGATCTCACGGAGGGCCACGGTTCCGGGCCTGTACCTGTGGGGCTTCTTCACTCCACCGGTGGCCGGGGCACTTTTACGGGCGGCCTTGGTCGCGAGCTGTTTGCGCGGGGCCTTGCCTCCGGTCGACTTCCTGGCGGTTTGCTTGGTACGGGCCATCTTAAGAACTTGCTGTGCTGATTGCTACTACAACAAAGCGAATGTACGAAGCGGGCAGAAGTGGCCCGTTTTATAGCCTGTGCGCTACGTTGATCGAACGCCAATTGTCAGGGAATTCGGCCTTCGATTGGTGGAATCGCCTCGCGCTAAGCCTCGCGTAGTGGAAACAGCGCCACCCCGGGTTCCGAGAAGAGGGGGACTGTTTTACGGTCGGCTATAAAACGGGCCACTCGTGCTGCACTCGGCATCAGTCGCTGTTTGCAGTCTGTATTAGAACCGAACAGCTCAGATTCCAAGATGACAGGCCGAGGCAAGGGAGGTAAGGGACTGGGAAAAGGAGGCGCCAAGCGGCACAGGAAGGTGTTGCGTGACAACATCCAGGGCATCACCAAGCCCGCGATTCGTCGTCTGGCCCGTCGAGGCGGAGTCAAGCGTATCTCCGGATTGATCTACGAAGAGACCCGAGGTGTGCTGAAGGTGTTCCTCGAGAACGTCATCCGTGACGCCGTGACCTACACCGAGCACGCCAAGAGGAAGACCGTCACCGCCATGGACGTCGTATACGCCCTGAAACGCCAGGGACGTACCCTCTACGGATTTGGAGGTTAAGCTTCCAGTCGTCATCATCATCATCAACTAACAAAATACCAATCGGCCCTTTTCAGGGCCACCATTATGTACATACGTTGGATAGCACTATTCGTTTATGAAATGAACATGTTACTAAACAATTACCCTGTTTTCTGTATGATTGGAATGTGAATCGGCTAATCTCACGGAAGGTTTCAGAAAGACGTGTCGCACCATTAGATTATGCCTATGTGACTTGACATTGAACTTGATGCTTGACCTCCAAGAATTTACGTTTATTTTCACACTGGTCTATGGTATATGCCATGACAATACATTTTGGTCACGTCAGGGTGGAAGAACAGATGACACGATGTTGTTCAGTAGATAAAGACGTCACTGGTCAGACAACGGATAGTGAACCTTTTCTATAATCAATCAATCGGTTACCATAGCACTTCATTTGGAGATACACAACCTCGTCTGCTGATATTGTTAAACAAGTCCACTCTATTCATGATACCATTTTCAAATCGAACCACCACAATAATATATTATCACATCAGATGCGAGGTATTACTTCATCGGACTAATTTCCAAATATTCAGTACATGAAGGGTGTCTGTGGTCAGACAATATGGTCTGAGCCATCTGAGGGATTGTCTGCTGAGGTTTAGAAATTCTACTTATATAAAGAGCATTGTCGAGCAAAATGAGGCGCAATATAATAGATACAAGGGCGTGTATGATCTCATCAGACAGTCAACTAACAATAAGTATGAGTAAAGGTCCGATCGTCCCTTATGATAACGACGGTTTGGTACCTGAGAAGACGAAGTTAATCAAACTTCAGCAAATCATACTGATTCCCAGTGAATGGAGGACCGAATCTAGTCAGACAAGATACTTGCTCATAAGCTTCATGATAGAAGATATTGTTGGAACGAGTAATAGGATATTACATCCTGATTGAAAGACAAAGACATTGGTCAGGCAAATTCGGGTGGTTGGCATATGAACTGTGATTCTTATTCCCAATAAGTGCGACGAAAACATTTGTATATAAGAAGCGACTTGGTATTCGCAAGAATATTTTGCCATTGGCTAATGCTCTTTTGTGTCCGTATCAATTCCATCAAACTGCGAGATATAGCGTGAACGAGAACTACTGCTGGTTATCTTTTGGCTCTTACTTCAAATTTTTCGTACTGTTAGAGAGTAAATTTTCACCCGTTTTTGATTTTATACCTTGAATTTCCCCATTCATTCCTTAACCGTTTTGTTTGAAATTTTCGTCGACTTCCATCAGGGTTGCCTTGAAACAAAAATACATTTTGAAAGACCTCATATGTATGCAACATTTGCATTTCGTAGTGGACCAACTTTCTTGATAATGTCGCTCTCCTTTGTACTTAGAAATCTATGTTGGATAGAGCATTCTTCATAGGAGTGTTGGAGTGAAGCATCATGCATGTATATTATCACCTCGTGATGGTTATTGATGATGTGCTATCATAAGATGTAGATAAGATGCTGAGTTCAAACCTCACTGAGAACTGCATGATGAATTTTAGATAATTTCATTTGACTTGCATCAAGTTGTGGTCGGTGTTGTGCAAAATTCCATTTGATGCTTATGCAAACGTATGGAATTTCGACCCTATATTTAGTTAGGACTACAAATCAGTTTTGAAGGTAATAATTTTATCTTGAGACGTATGTATGGGTTATGTGATCGGCCCTTGCAAGGGTACCAGTTTACTCCCAACACTCAGCAAAGTCTTGTATGCTGGGACCATTTTCTGTCCCAACAAAAGCCTTGTAGTTCATTGAATAATACCTACTCCTGACGTGAGAATACCCGTTCTGAGAGATCGAACAGGGACAAGGGTGGTGATTGAGAAGTCGGTATTACTCCTGTCACTCATCGGAGTTCGTTCGAAATAACTTTCTGTTCCCTATAAAAGCAAAAGGCTTGATGAGTTCGAACTCACCGTGAGAGACTTACTTGCCGTGTTCCTATTATGCTCAACCAAGAGGTATTCCCAAACTTCTTGACAATGCATATTTGAACAAGTTGAAATGAGAAAAATTTATTGAGGCCTATAGTCATTCATCCGTTGGATACATTTGGTGGCCCTGAAAAGGGCCGATTGGTTTTTGTGGCTGGTCAATTTATTGGAGAGTAAGCTTAAGCCTTCTTCTCGGTCTTCTTGGGCAGAAGGACGGCCTGGATGTTTGGCAACACTCCTCCTTGAGCGATGGTAACTCCGGAGAGCAATTTGTTCAGCTCCTCGTCGTTGCGGATGGCCAACTGCAGGTGACGGGGGATGATCCTGGTCTTCTTGTTGTCACGGGCGGCGTTTCCTGCCAACTCGAGAACCTCAGCGGCCAAGTACTCCATGACGGCGGCCAGGTAGACCGGGGCACCGGCACCAACTCGCTCGGCGTAGTTGCCCTTCCTCAGCAGACGGTGGATACGTCCGACGGGGAACTGAAGTCCGGCCCTGGTTGAGCGGGTCTTTGACTTTCCCTTGACTTTGCCACCTCCCTTGCCACGTCCAGACATGATGAGATTGAGGTTTGGGGTAGACTGGTGTCACGAAGAAATTCAGTCGTAGACTGGGTGCTCCGTGGTGGGAAAGTAGCCATTTATATCTCCTCGAGCTAGCCGGTTCCGAGCAAATGGTAAAAAACTATACGGGAACTTGGTAGGGGACACTCGCATCGAGGCGACAGCTGCGCGCTCACCGAGAGGGGAACGATGGTGGCTCCACACACGTTGGTTCGGAGAAGCGGAGCGCCAATTCTCATAAGAGGCTCACGATCCCCGCTCAGGCATCAGTCGTTTCTCTGACAACCGACCGGTAATACCATGGCACCCAAAACCAGCGGAAAGGCAGTGAAGAAGGCCGGAAAGGCCGTCAAGAACATCGCCAAGGGCGACAAGAAGAAGAAGCACAAGAAGAGGCGCGAGTCGTACGCCATCTACATCTACAAGGTGTTGAAGCAGGTGCACCCCGACACCGGTGTCTCCAGCAAGGCCATGTCCATCATGAACAGCTTTGTCAATGACATCTTTGAGCGCATCGCTGCTGAGGCCTCCCGTCTGGCCCACTACAACAAGAGGTCGACCATCACCTCCCGGGAAATCCAGACTGCCGTGCGTCTTCTTCTGCCCGGTGAACTGGCCAAACACGCCGTTTCCGAAGGAACCAAGGCCGTCACCAAGTACACCAGCTCCAAATAAATCAACTCAGGACTGTGAAAAAGAGAGAAAAAACAATCGGCCCTTTTCAGGGCCAACATCAAATTCTAACGCAGGAACTACGTGTCTTACATTCAACCCTCATAAACGCCATCCCATCCCAATAATGTAAATCTAATAGTGGAGAAATTCGGTTCCGCGGAGTATTCCGGGTAGATGGGATTCAGATGCATGTATGCAGGGCCGATATTGATATTCCGAAATGGTGATCAGTTCAGCAAAAGGTTCAGTCGAAAGATAGATCCCAATCAAGTTCTAATACACAAGGTAAGATACGAGTCTACTCATAGAACAACTAATCCGAAAATTTCCAGCACATCAATTGAAACTGAGGTTTCCCTCAAGGCGTTGATACGGTTAGAGCATGAACATCTAATAGAGTGAATTAATCCTACGATCTGTTAAGAGATATTGAGGGCACATTCGCACGGACACCCTCGTGAAATTTATATTAGTTGAGCAGAGCGACACGATAGACTGTTTAGAGGAGGTATATGTATATCCCAGGAAAACTGGGATATACATTGTACTTCTGCCCGTTTCTTTTACTTATCACCAGACCTCTGCAAGAAGGAGAATCCCATTCGCTCTGAAACAGCATGTTAGTTCCACGAGGAGATTCAAGAACCAGCACAATTTTCCGAATGATTCTCAAACACTTGAATACAGGCGTCCCTCGTTCAACGCGGGGGTTACGTTCCGGTAAACAACCGCGATGAAGAGAACCGCGTTGAGCAAAGCATTGCTGTTATAGGTAAGTAGGGGTTGCGTACCAAGGCTGTTGACCCAACCACCAAGACCGAACTTTTTTGTTAATTCAGTATTCAATAGGAGTCTTTTTAATCACGAAATCATCGTCGATTTGCAGAAAAACGTTGTAGATGGATGCAGAGCGAGGGGGATATGATACCCGTTTCGCACATCAAGTTCAATGAAAAAGGACATGGATATAATGAAATTTTGAGCTCAGCAGATTGAAGTGATTCAATGACCTGCAACACAAGTTTCAGTTTTCAAATCTCCAATCGCTGAAATTGCAAGATAGATCGTACGCGCACAAACTGACATTTTTTGCTCGTATTTTACAAATTTATCAGATCGAAACCATAAATATAGAACTCTACGTCGAGTCTGTAATATCTCGTACGGGTGTGAGCAAGTTCGACTAGTTCTACAACCTGAGTTTTCACATTTATTCCCCAAGAATCAAATTTGAAGCCGTCGGAGAACAGTTCACGTTTTCGCGGACTTGTCCTAATGCGGAATGTTCGTCATATTTGCGAGGTATTACGCGTCTTTTTTGTGAAGTCGTGCTAAGTTTTCTCCCAAAATTCCACAATGTATACCGCGTTGAACAAGTCCCATTCCGCGTTGAACAAAATTTAGGTGGTGTTTTAAAAACCGCGTGTAACCAAAACCGCGTTAAGCAAAACAGCGTTGAACGAGGGAAGCCTGTATAGAGGCCATTCAGTCAGCCCCCGTCATTCGCCGTCCCAGTTTTCGGCCCAGGGCTCCGTATATGCGGTTTTGCTTCAGATTTCTACTTTGTACAGTATGGTGGACCATGCAACATGAATTTGCAGTGCAATTTCAATTTGAATTAGTCATTTCAGAGCAACTTCAAGATCTTCGAGCGCCATATTCGGGCTGATATACTCGCTGCTCATGATATTATTGCTCATTTCTAATTTTACTCAATTTGCAATCCTATCGAAATTTAACAGACATTTGACATTATGGTTGCATCTGAAAAAGATATTCTGTCTCCTTGAGAAACAAGAGAGATAATCCCAACATTCCCACCTGGGATGAATAAGAATGAAGAATACTGTTGAGAAGTTCTTAGAAAGTGATCCAATTATCGATCAAACTTTCAATTCCAAGCATTTGTTTGAAAATTACAAGATAAACACATACCAAGATTTTCACAGAGACAACAAGCGTGTAAATAGTGCGTCGGGTAGAGTCCCGATATTCTCCGGTCAAACTCGATTCCCATTTTTGTCCCCCAAACTTGCAGTGAATTCACATGGGTGTTGAGATTTTTCCCATACAATGCCCAGCTCTTCTGTCGCGAATAAACTTTACGGGACTCTTCACATAAATAATATGTTCGCCAAAAAATGTTCCTAGTTTTTGTCTTTTATCCGATCTTCGATGGCACGTAACCCTCTCATTTTCACGAGGACGAGATCCCGCTATTCGCAGTTTCGGTATTCGCGGAACCTTGGATGTACGCATTGATCTTAACCCTCGGTTGGCACACCTGGGTCTATTCGACCCAAGGCTTTTTTTATGAGATTACCACGCTCGTAATTCGAAGTTTCCCGGGCTCAGGGTGACATTCGTTGGTAGTCAAGATGTGCCACCTACCGACCGTGCATGTAGCAACAGGTCTCGCGCCCGCATCTCCGCATCACAGCTAAGCGAAATTGCCGCTGGGTCTCAAGTACCCAGGTGTGCCAGGTATGCGCGCTATTTTAGATTGCATTTTATTAATACGATAATGAATCATTAGAAAAAATTGCAAAAAAAGACCTTTCCACTGAAAATATCCTAGAGGGCACAATTTTCAGTGGAATGAGCTGAAAATTTGACTGAGTTATCTCAAAATTAAGTAGATATGAGAAAAGAATAGTCTAGTAGTCGATCTTCCAATGGAGGTCTTCATTCCGGCATATTGGGTGAGAATAAAAATTCTCAATTCATCGGTCGAAATATGTCAGAATAAATACCTCTTTTCCAAGATCCACTCTTGTGCTATTTTTTCCTTGAATTGACCTCATCTCAAGATGACTCAGTTAAATTTTCAGCTCATTTGGATGAAAATTGTACCGTCTAAAATTTTTTAGCGAAAAAGGTGATTTTTTGCATTTTTCTGGACATTTGTATTTTTTGGAATTTTTTATTTGACCTTGGAGGATATCTCGATACATTGGCCGATTAAAAACATATCAAAGGAGCTACAAAAAAATTTTCAAGTCAAATGATTCAATATAATAGCTACAGCATCAATTCTTCGGCGTGGGTCGAATTGACCCAGGTTGAATTAAAAAAAGAATTGAAATTCGACCCAGGGTCGGCCAGCTATGTTATTTGGCGGAGGTGTGCCAGCTAAGGGTTAAGTACCGGGGGCTGCCTGCATTCATGATTGTGATGCCATCATAATGGCAGGTTTCTTGGCGTCATCGGCAACAAGTCGGGTACTACAAATTATGTCTTCAAACAACGTACGAAATATAATAGCATTCATCGCTCCATTATTAAGAACGATGAATAGATACCACGGAATGTTGTACACTCCCCAGGAAGGTGAACTGTATAGCCATTTCGAGATCTTCTATCTCGCTCGCACTTGTTGGTTATAATACGAGTGCGAGTGAGACGAGAGATCTCGAACGGTAACTGACCGTCATAACTGTGCAGTTCACCTTCCTGGGGAGTGTACATTTTACCGTGAATGTCCAGTACTAACAGATGGAATTAGTGACTGTCCGTTTGAAAATCATACTTTGGGTTTTCACTGTTGATTCTCGAGATTCACTGGGATGCATCGGTGAATGTCCGATTTTTCCTTCTTCACATGACTCATGGAATATAGAATTGAACTTTGATCATCAATCGAACTTCCGCTCACAAATTTTTCTCTGTGAGTCAAGCCTGACACTCCCATTATCTACTGATGGACACCAAGCCAGATTACGCACCCACACAAATACAAGTAATGGTGATAGTGGAGACGTTTCTGAAACGAATATCAACCTGCGTGACGCGATGAAAATCAGGCCACGTCAATATCATCTCAAACAAGCGAACAAAGAATAAAAAATTGCAACTTCAAATCCAAATGCCGGACAATAGTATATCATGCGACGATCCGAGGTTATAGGATGTTTCGGGTCTCGGGAATACACTTTTCCCAAGTGCAATGAGGGAATAATATTCCCCGTACCTCAAAGTGGACATATCGGCAAAGTACTTGTACTATCTTTTAGTATCAGGGGTATTGAATGCAAATTTTTCTATTCGAGTCTGGAGGATGAATGTTCGTTCAAGCGCATTATGCCAAAAATAAATATTCTCATGAAGTGGAAAATCTACTACGTCACCGTATATATCATTCTAGTCTGGCTTTTTGTCACAAATAAGAAGGAAATTTCATATTTACATGTTCGGTTGATGCTGTGAGCTGTACAGACACGTAGGATGGCGAACCTATTTTTCGTTCCGATCTGTATGACCAAACGTTACTTTCAAACATGACTTGTGACGATTTAATGAGATCAGGATACTAGAACAAACAGTCCAAGTTTTCATAATCGTGAAATCAATCTCGACTATGATGGTAGTATCCGATCTGTATTCTCTTTGAAACCGTAGAAATGATGATTATGTTCGAAAAATGATAGTGCCCCTGACTCGATTCTGACATTTACCCATACAGACCAGTAAGTCTTAAGGATCACTACGGGGAATGTCCTAAGTCAGGTGCATATGACAAACATTCACTGGCTCTCTTAAATTCTCTAGTGAATGTCGGGCGTTCACCGACAGCTAAGTAAATCTCCTGAATCACTAGGGAATCTTAGGATTCACGGTCTTGGAACATTCGCGGTAAACATACATTGTGCAGATATGATGTCTCGTTTCCTTTCCAATGTACCGAAAACAGGGGTGAATGTCACCACCGGGCTGAATGTGTTCACTTTTCCCGAAAAAGGTTGTCAGCGTCACACTTTGACTTCTATAGCATCTACAGAAACCTGCCGTGGGTCGTTTTGAAACCTACAATCTCTACTTCTCAATGAATTCGTTTCATTCCATGATAGTCTATAGTCTCTTTTTTGCTGTTGAATGGAGTTGAAAAATAAGAACAAAAATTGCACCGCTCAAATTTTTATTTGAACTTTCGGTATGAATGTGAGATGTTTGGCTGTACAGAGCGATGCCTTTATCATACCAGTTTATGTACTGGTTTTCACACATACTCAATCAAATGTATTATATTTTTGAGCATGTGTACCTTCGAGCTTCGTTTGAATACGAAGTTGCATCGGAGGATTTTGATGGAAAGATTTGAGATGGTGGAGTAACAAAGATGGAGAATCATTTAAAATCATCGCATTTAAAATCATTTTTTCAAACTTTGCCAAATGTCCATCTTTGTTACTCCACCATCTCAAATCTTTCCATCAAAATCCTCCGATGCAACTTCGTATTCAAACGAAGCTCGAAGGTACACATGCTCAAAAATATAATACATTTAATTGAGTATGTGTGAAAACCAGTACATAAACTGGTATGTTAAAGGCATCGCTCTGTACAGCCAAACATCTTACATTCATATCGACATTTGAATCTGCCGCCAGAGCACATATACATATATATCAAATTTAGTTTCATCTGAACTACTAACTTAGAGTCATGCTAAGTTTTCTGGCTCTTTCCTGGCAGTCGGTGATGATGTCCTCGACATGAAAAACGTTACCGACCGGGCGTGAGTGTGATGGTTATTTTGGAACGACCGATTTGAAGAGGCATTGTCAATGTCCGTGTGGACCGTGGCGAATGTGTCCACTTGTTGCAGGTCGATTAATTTTGGTCCATCCAGTAACTCTGGTGACTTCTGTCGACCGGGCTTAAGTGTGAGGGTGCCTTTTCACGAAAATTATTTTGTTGTGATGAGGATGATGATCTTGCTTGAATTTCATTACAAATATAACTTCAGGAAATTCAAAGAAGTCAAGGACTGAATCATATTTAGAAAGCATTGTTACAGCTCTGGCAACTCCACCTTTTTTACGACTTCCCAGCATCACGTTTGCTCCTCCACCATCACCACCACCGCCACCACCACCTCCTCAGATACCACCTGCACCCAGTGCAATCAGTATGGATGATACTCAAGCTTTCGTCAGGTTTGCACACATAAGCTGATGGGATAGGGTGTTCCAATGGAACCCTGGAGCCCTGCATGTGGATCACTTGTGCTGGATATATAAAGGACGTGGAAGCGTGGTGAGGTTTCACTGAATGATCACTCACTGATTTTATGCTGATAAAATAAATTGAGAATATATTCTCTTTTAAAGTGTGCTTACATTACTGTGGAAAAGATTAAGGCGCGAAAGTGGGCGCGGCGCGGGAAATTAAGGAACCGGGAAGACGCAGTCGCGAGGATGGCACCGGCGCGGTGAATATTTAATTGTATGCAAGGAGCACAGCTGATGTTTGCTGCTTGCCAGACTATGGCTAACTGCCGAATTTCGAGCTGCGAGAGAGACTCGCAGAGAAGGGCAGGGCGGATGACAAAATCATCAGTTGCCAATTCGGCCAATGAGATTCAAATGATTTCACTCGCGTGACATCGAGGGGAAATCGCGGGTCATCGCACCGTGCTCCAACTGCTGAATTTCCCTCGAATATTCGCAGGCTCAAGATACTTCAACATAAGCTAAGATCTATTTTAAATGAAAGTTCAGCACAGCTCATGTTCAAAATGCATGAGCTACTTTTGTCTACTAATTAGCTGGTCCATTGACTCATCACAATGATATGAAAAATGTGAAGTTCTTTAATGGCGAGGATCAGCGTAAACTTTTTTTATTCTGTATCGTTGCAAGTGATACCTGGATGAAGAGGGAGGAGAGAAGCTCTTCATACTGCACTCCAGACCTAGCACGAATCATTTCTAGATATCAGGATAGGAATTGTAATTCCTTGGTTCAATCCCACGACAACTTGCTTTGTGCTTTCTTTCTTAATTGTGTTGGATACAAAAACTTGGTTCCACAAAGGTTCGATAACTTTCTCTTGGGTTTTAAGCTCATTTCATGTTGTCTTGAATATCAACCTCTTGGTAGTTCAGTCAAATCTATGACTCGTCGAGCCATCCATCCAGAAACTGGATATAATCACTCAGTAGGAAGGAAATTCAGTATTTCATTTTTCTGTAAGCACTAAGTGTATCATTTGGTTGATTAGGCTCATCTGTGTACTTCTTCACTCAAGAACGTGGGAACTTACTTAGAATGTAATGCTCAAAGTCTGTGATGAGTCACACAGAATGAGAGCGATTAAATATGATGCAACATTATACACTCAACGCAAATGAGACATTTATGTTATAATGAAAATGAGTTCTCGGCAAACTAGCCCAAGGTGACACGTATCAGAAATGGCTGTTTCCCTCATCCTATGACAAATTGCGATTGTGCGATTGATCGATTGATTTCTCGAAAGCATCGAATTCGGAGTGCAGCTACGTTCACATCGGTGAGATCTAATGTCCGTTTCTTTAGGGTCGAGAGCTATCAACCACTACCAAAAAATTTCGACAACATATTCGTCTATCTTGGATTGCTTCGTATGTGTGTCGACGCCCCCTAAACACGTGTTACCGACTCGCAGCCATCTGTCGTACGAGTATGTTGGGTTGCCTGTTTCCAGGATCACCAAATTATGGTCCGATCCTTTCGATTGTGAGCCGCCTCCCATCATTTGTGAGAGTAAGATGCATACCTTGAATCAGCCCGTTCGGTAAAATAATCGACGTGTCTGCATTCGTTCGTGTCTTGCTGAGTAAATATGAAGGCAGTGAAGATAAGTCTAATAAGAAATTATGTGTATGTTGTAGACCTTTACAACAGATTCGTGAATCTGAGGAGTTCTCAATCCTATGAAATTCTCATAGCTTCCAGTGTTCATCGTATTGAAAGAGTGAGGAATATTGAGAACACTTAGTTGAGAATCGGTCATAATTGTGGTTCAGATTTACTTCGACTTCATCAAATGTCATGTTGTTATCTGAGAGTCATGAGACCATTTTGTCATGGTAATAACAATTACAAACCATTTGGCATGGATTTGAGATGCAAGTTGTTCCGCCAAAATCAATGTTATATGAGTGAATTCAGGAACGAAGGATTGACAGTTTGTTTTATGGAGGGACTGTAAATCGGTACATAGCTCCAGTGATGAACTGTCAATTGTATCTGCGATGCATGTTTTTAGAACCTCAAAATGCTCTTGCATTCAAAAAATTACTGATTGGAACGAATAAGATCCGCGCGCTTGCGCGCGGTGAATACCTAGTCATTTTCATAATGAGAATTGTCTTCCCCTTTGGAGGGGTTCTGGATTCCTTTAGTTTATGTTTCCCATGACTAGTGCTCATGCACATACTGATTAAGATGGATATCTTATGCTTTGCTAGACAGAGCACTTCTCGTGTCTGACATTTTTTGTGCATGTTGTAGCTGTGAACATTGAGTGACAATGATATTCTAGATGAATTTCTAATTAAGTAGAGAAAGTAATGTAAAGCTGGTGAGTTGACTTAGTGTATGAGTAATATATTGTTTTACTTCAGTATGATTCATGAATAATCATTTGTGAATAACCAAAGTTTTATGGTTTCGGATACTGTTACCAGGTATTTAGTGGCACATGTATCTATATTAAGATGAATTTAAGTATCATGCAGTGATGGAGTTTCACCTCAATGGCCAGCTCCATGGGGAACTCGTTGAAAGTCTAACCAAAAGATACCTCAGAAATGTATCCGCTTGCCAAAAGACTTGAGATTCAAGAACCTACATTAAGAGTTAATATTGAACTGTTGATTGAATTATTATTATTCCAGATGATTCATTGACTATGTTGAGCAACTATAGTAGCACACAAAGCTCATGATAAGTGAATACAATATGCCTATTTCTGTTCAGTCTGACTCAAACTTTGGCAACTGTTTATAAATACCAGCAACTCATCCATGCTTCAGGCCAAAGTACTTTCATGTTGACAGTGTATAGAATAGTGATCTAAGCTCTTAGCAGTTTGGGGCACTTCATTGTCATATTGTCCAAGTAATCAATGTCTCACAGTAGCACCAATGTATAAGGGAACGCCCATGAATCAAGTCAGGTGCTTTATAGAGATTCTTAACTGCCCTCTTTCCTCAGTATAAATTCTCCAGCAATGAAATGTCTCACAAAATACTTGATTACTGAAATAGTGGATCGTTCGAATACTGTCGTACGAGTTCTTTGTTACACACCTGAAGTAATTCATGGACACCCTCATTGGTGAATAGGCACCTCCATATCTTGCTGCATGTATAATTTCAAGAAACTGTTCTCATGACCAGATTGTAAATGAAATTCTTCTGTTTCTGAATCAAATATCAACAAGCATCATTTATTTGTAGAGTTTTTACAATGATGGATTAAAATTATCTCATGACTTTGAATGAAAGAGAAATTTTTCTTTTTTGTTCATTCTTGTATAAAAATAGTGACTAATGAAATGCATGCATGTGAAGACATGTCAAATTAATATTATTGTCCCTTAGTCAAGTAATTATCTTCATTCGTCTCACAGAGACTTCAAACATGTCTGTATTGCCCTGGTATAGCATACTGTTGGACTTTAGCTCCAGGTGTAGGTTTGTGAAAGCACAAGACTAAAGTTTTCGGTGAAGTACAACTCTAAGTTTATTAGGCTAAGGCGCCAACTCTGTTCTCTAATATAGCGTGGCAGCTCGACTGACTCGACGTCGTCGTGCGCAGCGCGACGACGTGAGAGACAAGCATGGAGAGGGGAGAAAGATATAGGCGCAGTGAAGAGTAGGCAATGTACATCTCACACATACAATGTGCTGAAAAGATTGCAGAACCTCTGTCGGATGTCAAAAACCTGAATCCCAAATAATCGAGTGGAGTAGGGGTGCAAATGCTGTGTCATTTCGACATTCTTCTCTCCACCTACCAGGAATTATTTGACCATCTTGGTTTTGTCTGTCTGCAAGTCCATCAGGAATGTAATCCTGATCAGGCATCCTCAATCAATTATGCAAACAAACTGCTACGTTCACCAGATCTATCAGATAGATGGGCTGCATCAGGATTGGTTTGCGAAATATTCGCCATCTACTTGCTAGGATGCCAAAAGTATCTTCAATAAATCGTCTAGGCTGGCCCATTCGATAGCTGAAAAGTCTTTGCTTCAGGAAGCAACATCCTTTCCCAGGAAATGGGCATAAGAGCCATGGTTGTAGGGGGAAGGCTTCATCGCCAAAAAACAGTAGTGCAAAGGGGCTCGCCTTCGACTACTATTTCTGGTGGAGGAATGTCCATCAACCCATCAAGCAACTTTTCTGCCAGCGAGCTTTCAGCATAGATCTTCCCGTCGCTTCTTCTGCCGTATGAGCACACATCATAATAGGTGAAGTTGTACTCAGAGTCACACGCAGCAAGTAATACAATGCTGTGACTTCACTTATGATTATGATAGCCTCATCCTGTATCTAAAGGGCACTGAAAAAAAACAAACTTTATGAGAATTGGTTTACTTTGAGTTGAGAAACAGAAAGTAGAAACTCACTTGAATCACCACATGTTCTCGCCATCGATGGCACCCAGACAGTGAGGGCAATGAGTTTTTTGCTCAAACCCTGTAGCTATTCTTCTCCAATCATTTCTAGTCTGTCGTCTAAATACAATGGGATTCAAATTCCTCTATAGAGCTTCAGTCGTTTCATGAGTGATATTGTAAAAAGTACAGTCACTAATGAGGAAATGATTTGCCAATGAAGCCATTGAGTCACCTGAAGCCATGTACCTGCAAATATAATATGCGAAGGATGGCAAACTGTTTGAAGTTTATTTGATGGGAGGTGATAGAGAGAGTCTAATTCGGAGATCAATGATCACCTTGATGTGACAACCAAACGTTCTCTGACAGGGATTGCTTTTCTCAGGAATGATGCTTTGTAAATATCTGCTCCAACCATTTGAACCAGATTCTCCAACTGAGTGGGTGACATCCTGCAATAATTTCTGAATCTCAAATCGCCTAAATGAAGAATTGAGAATCCTGTTCTGTAGTATCCAATGGTGGATCTATACTCAAGAGCTGGTGACACCCAACACTTTTCCTTGCAAAGCTATTTGGCAAAAAAAGTCCCAATACGCAAGCTCCTAAGAGTTTCCTTTTTCATGATTCTAGTAGCTGGTGACCACATACTAAAATTAATGTTCCAAAGCCCATTCCATGTAATGTTTACACCAAACATTGATGTACTACTCATGGTAGTCTGAATTTTTAGGCTCGACACTGGCCACAAAACTGCAAGAAGCAAGTAGCACTAACAGCACTGACAAGTTCATCTTCTCAACCTTTTTTTTAATCTGATCCTTCCAAGCAGCAACAATATCAAAACTATCTTGATCCAAATATTGACACCTTCATCCTCTCATCCTTATTTTATGAATGATTTTTCATTTTCAAAAAGTCTCATCAGGGTCAACTTGATCCAGATATTTACACCTCCATACTTTCATCCTTATTTTAAACCTGACTTTTAATTCCTCAAAACAGCATTAACATCAGAAGTATGTCATTGATTAGATAGATCTGATCTAACCTATACACCAATCCGTAACCAAACACAAACTATTCAAGTAAGTTTATCAGGAAAGATGAGACAATTTTCAAGGATCTGGAGCAGTAGGCTGTCAATCACCTGATTTGCAAGAAACTGGAAAGAAAATCAAACGCACAGATCTTGCGAATCTTCAACTCCAGCGCAAAACCCTGTTTGTTGAGCTTTCGGGGCTCCTGCAACTACTAGTGACTCTAGAGAAAACCAAAATCACTAAAATCTCTCAGTCGTGAAAAGGCACCCTGACGGTTGTTTGGAACGACCATTGGAAGAGACACTAGCAACTTCCGACTGGACCGGGGTGAATACGCCTCTCAACTGCAATTTGGCTAGATTCGGCCTATCCAGTGATTCTATCAAGTTCGATTCTCAAAATACTTTCGAATTTATTCACGCAATACTGGATCAATATCAACAGACAGATCTCTCAGACATTGGTTGGAGATGCATTCGCGAGGCATTCCTATGTACTGTATGAAAGTCACTGACGACCCTGTCTAAAATGAGTTACTCATCAGAAATGACTCAGGAATTCGAGACACTAAAAATAACTGATTAGAGAAATGATCCATTTGAATTGATTCACTTGAAGTAACTCATCCAAAATGAGTTATCTGAAGAATTTGGTAAAAATTAATGACCTGCGTCTCAGAATATGGAAAAGGAATCTGCACGATACGTGGGTTGTCAGAAAGGTTCTCATGTTTTCCTATTGAGTGAATTTTAGTAAGTCAATTGAATTGGGTCATTTCGCGTAACGTCCATACCCGCAAATCATTTCTAACAAGTCATGCATTTTAATTAGGGGATAATACGGGAATGCATGTGACCCATTCTCCCGACTCGTTAAAATTCAGGTTCCCTGGCCTTCAGCGCGTTCCTAGAAGCGATAGGGCAACAAATAAATTTCCAGACATAGTTTCTAATGAGTGTATTCGCCAGACTAATCTTGTTGCAATCGGAAAAATCGTGACACAGATTTGAAAAAGGAACTAGAAAGCCTTATTCAATCAAAAATTGATCAAACCAAATAAAAATCAGATTTCAAATTGAAACGATTAGACACGTCTAGTGCGGAAGTGAATTAAATCGTAAGTGAGACGATCCTCAGATTTTGCAAAGAAGAATGGACAACGAATTGGGTGGCATGACAACCAAGGTTACGATGATAGTTGAATGGTCATGTGTAGCCATGCGCCCATAGTCTGCCTCCACGCATTCCATGAGGCAATTTCCACTATTACCGATCGAAATCGGTGAGGAGCGCGATGCGGCCCCTCGATTACAAAGACTGCATGCACGCGGCTGTAAAAGGCGCACCCTCGAGTTGAACCTTTTTTTGAGAATTCAACTTGAAACATGGTGCTCGAATTGCACACAAAATAGAGTTATACCTACATTTTGATGATTTCGAAAATGAGTTATAATAAGTGTCCAAACTTTCCAACAATAGACCATAAATCATGAGTCCATCAGATTCCATCGACAATTCGATCAAAGATAGTAAAAATTTACAATGAGCTTCATAATATTCCCATAAATTTCATCAAACTCATCACGTTTCCAGAATAATGAATTGACGGGGTGGGGGAAAAAGGGCGTAATCACCGTTCCGCCCTTTTTCCTGCCACCACCTTTTTGAGCCTCTGTACCAAGATCTACCACCCCCCGAAATCAGTTTTTCGTAAGACCCCGAAAACCAACTTCACAGCAAAAACAACATAACCGCCATCACGCTCTCTTATCTGCTCGATAAAAGGGCGTAATGGCGCTTAAGCCTTCTTATCGTTAGAATGAAGCCACTTACTCTCTTTTTCCAATATTACGGTAGTTAAGCCCTTTTATCGGCAAAATGATTGCACTTACGCCCCTCTCTCCGAATCGCTCCATGGCACGTGAAAATCACAGACGCGATACCCGTGCATGTTCGACGCCCACTACTATGGGATGTACAGTTCGGCCTCGATGGATAGAATTTGTGCCAATTTAAGGGCTCAGGGATCAGCGAGTGTAAATTTGAATGCGATGAGTAACTTTTGATTCAGTTTCGGTTAATCAACAATTTTTCTTTAATTTTGGAAAATTTCATTAATATCACCCTGTAGCAGATTAGAATATTTGGAATATTACAGACGAGCGGAACAATAGCCAGAAATCTAAGAATCAGTATGAATATTTGCCAATGCGGAATATGGTCTTGGATTTCTGGGAAGTAAAGTTCTGAAGTAAAGTTAGTTATGGAGGTCAGGCTGATGACTACTTTTTTCGATTTCATTTGTAAAATTCAATTTCGAAATGGTTTGGTCAAAAAATGGACCTCGAATGATCTTTCTGGGCTCGATTTGAGTGGATATTTAAAAAACAATTCCTTAGTTCTGTGCTGGATTTTGAGCACTTGGGGTTATCCTACGAAAAGACTTCATTATCTTATGTCTTCTATGTCGATTCCCCGAATGGCAACGTCGGTTGCCATTCGGGGAAGAGTATGTGTACATCACAACTTTGAGTGTCTTTTATGACTAATTTATAAAGGGCTCAGCTGACACCATTGATAGCAGAAAAGGCCTAACTGCGAACAAAATTCATCAAAAGGGCGTAACTGCTATGACGGAATTTTGAGAGGGTGAAATTGCTATGATTGAATTTCAAAAGGGCGTAAGTGGTACGATAGAATTCTAAAAGGGCGTAACTGCTATGGTTGAATTCAAGAGGGCTTGCCTGCTATAAAATTCTTTTTGAAAATTCTCCTGAGCCTGGAAACGCTATTCCACAAAATGTAACGATGAAAAAAGTTATTCTAGTTTGAATTGAGTGTATTCGCCCTTCTCCAGTGGAAATGAGTTCTCGCCATTTCACATGACTGATGGGAGTTTCTCGTGCCTATCGAACTGTTGAGCATGAATCAAGCCACCTCATAGCAATCAGATATCTTACAAAAAATGCTTAGGGACACTCTCGTAAAATTTGGGGAAAATTGGGCTTGATCTCGAAATTTTTTTACACTTTTTGTGAGAAAGGTTGCCCGAAATTGGGCCTTGTATTCAGAAAAAGGGAGTAACCGCATTTTTTGAAATTGCTGGAGAAAGCTAAGGTTCAAATTTCATCTTGCGGCTCGGGTTGGGCTATTTCGAGCATGCCATATTCTTCGAAAATAGTCAGGTCAACCCGTCCAAATACGCCTCTGTCGGATTTATCAAGTTTTGATGGATTGTCTCGAAATGACCGTTTTGCAGTTATGCCCTTTTTCCATTCACACCCTCAATTACTCTCTAAAATCAATCGGGAACATTCTTCCCCTGAATAGGGTTTACGCATTTTGAACACTTACGAAACGAATCAATTTTCAACTAGGTCTCATCAAGATACCATTAGCAGTTTCAACTCTACTCTTCGTACCTATGCACCAGAACCAGGAAATATACGTGAATTTCGACCTTTTCTTCTCATTATGTGGTAATTGATCATCACATACTAGAACAAACTCGTTAACTCTGAATCGGCCATCTAAATTGAACCTTTATTACAAGGCACAAGATGGGTAGATATCCTTTGAGCTATCTTTGCCAAGATAGATCTGTATCATGTTGGGCTAAATGCCATTGTTTTCTCGAACATACGGTATTCTTATCATATTCTATTAAAGGTAATATGCCTGATGATCCTCCCATCGAAAAGTGATCCGGTGTTAAAGCTTCTTCGTCTTGACGATCAAGGGAGACGTGAGTGAGAGGTCTAGAATTCGAAGTGTGTTCAATTTCTACTAAAATAGTTAGGAGCATGCCTTTCAACATTGATCAACCTTTGGAAACGGCACGCCGAGATTCTTTTACTGATTGAATGAATCTCTTCCACGCGCCATCCATATGGGAGACGGTAGGATGGTTGGATTTCCATTCGAATAACATTTTTTGTGGAAACCCCTCTCAGTCGCGTACCTCCGGATAGCCATGATAGCTGAGTCGGTTGATAAGCAGTGTACTAGTTCTATGTGAAGTGCTCTGGTTGTGAGGCGAGTGAATAAAGCACCCCGCCGGTTTTCTAGACGGCGACCTGGATTGAACCCGGGAAGAAGTCGACGCAGCCTTTCACGCGTAGTATTCCGTCTTCGTCAAGAATCGGATTCAAAGATATGATGCAGCTAGTTTTTGGTAGTTCTCTAGTCATTTGTAGAAGGCGGATCTCTTTTTGAAAGTATGAACACTGAATTTCCTAGAGCCACAGTGATTCTGCTTTCATATGTAATCGATTTTCACGGATCATATCGTCGTATAACCATTTTTCAGCGGCTTTTGGAACAAAGTAAGCGCTTTCAATAAAAGGACTAGGCGGGTAAGCATGGTAAATCGGCCCTTGTCAGGTATGGCCCCGGAAGCAATTCCCCCCAAATTCTAACCCCAAACTATAAGGAAAGCAATAGTTTTCAGGTCTCGGAGTCGCCCCTGTGTTTTGGGGCAGCCTGGAAACCCTCTAAAAAACGCTAAAAATCGATGTTCCTTGTATTGAATCGCATTCTGACGCATCTCAATGAATCGTTCTGAAATTTTTTTGACATGTCTTTGAAACGTTGACAAACAGAGAAAAGATACTTGCATACTGATAACTTTGGATTTAAGCCCCGAAAAAAATTGTTGAAAAATGAGAATCAATTTTTAACCCTGTTATCTGTAATTAAGACGTAAGTGAACCATCTCATCGTATTTGATGGCTTATTTCACTCGGAAACCACTTTGGAATATATCATTCTTGGTGGCGGAAAGTAGTTAAAAACGTCAAAAATTCTATTCGAAGCAAATTTTTTTTCATAAACTTGCCTCTCCTGCGCATGCAAGTTGATATACGCTCCTGAAAGTATCTTTAATCGATAGCTGATGTGATTTCCTTCAAAATGACCCCTTGCAAAAGTCAATTTGATGCAATTACAGCTGAGATATGGGCGTTTCTCTGGAACTTTCACACCTGCTGGAATAGATAGATAGATAGATAACCTTTATTCGCCCGAGAGCAAAATTAGAAAATACAGTGGCATATGTCACATATGTTACACCTACATAATAAATATATGAAAAGTATAAATAATTGTCTTTTTGGTCAAGGAATATTAGGATTATCACAGAAAGTGACTAGTCATTTTAAGGCATCGAGAGATGCATAAAAGTCAGGAAGAGAATGATAAAATACATTTCCATATATATATATCAGTGTTCACAAGAACGATCGAGGAGAGAGGACATTCTCATGTAGAAAGGCATATAAAGGCTTGGGCCAGCAGAAATATCACAGGAATTACAATTCAGTGGCGAAGT
This sequence comes from Eretmocerus hayati, assembly GCA_029851415.1. Taxonomy (NCBI): domain Eukaryota; kingdom Metazoa; phylum Arthropoda; class Insecta; order Hymenoptera; family Aphelinidae; genus Eretmocerus; species Eretmocerus hayati. The sequence continues at coordinate 98,239,886 of CM056744.1, forward strand.
AGCCACGTATAACTCTTTTAAAAAAGGAAACGCCGGTTGAAAAGAGCCCAAACCTATCACAGTTTAGAGATTAAAATAATGCCTCCTCTCCACATCAATCCTCTGAGAAGACTGAGTCAGGAGGAAATCTTTTAAGGCCTCTTTGAATACTGATATTTTCCTCAGCTGCCGAAAGCCCGGAGGGAGAAAGTTCCACAGATGAGCACATTGAGCCTGGAATGATCTTCTTCCGTACTCAAGTCTCATATTGGGAACCTTGAGTACCCGCTCTTCTGCATCACCACGTGCGGGGCGTTCAGATTGGTACCTGGTAAACATCGCAGCTAGGTAGCCAGGTTCTCCAAGATGCATGATCTTATGCATTAAAAGTGCTGCGAAGTACATTCTCCGCGAATCAGTACGTAACCAACCCAAACGCTCCCTAAACGGGGTGATGTGCTCGTCTCCCCTAAGATCAAAAATGTACCTCACACATGAATTGCTCAGTCGCTGTATCCGTTGCCGCTGTTCGTCCGTGGCGTCGAGGTACACGACTGTGCAATAATCTAAATGCGGTTGAACTAATGACTCGACTAGGCGAATTCGGAGAGGTCTGGTGATACATGCCCTAAAAAACCGCAATCCGTATAGGGCTCTATTCACTTTCTTAGTTACTTGGTCGATGTGCGTTTTCCACGTCAGTTCACTATCAAGTGTAACACCAAGACTCACGACCGTGTCGCTGAACGGAATGAACTTTCCTTCCTGTATCTCAACTCCTGGCAAGTCCATTCTCTTCAGGTCTTTGATATTCCTCTCAGAGCTGAAGAAGATTGCCTTGGTCTTGCCAGCGTTGAGACGCAGGCCGGAACTTCTGGCCCATTCAGCAATTAGTCATCCTACTTCCCACAGCCGAGTGATGCCTTCCTTGATCTTAGTTTTTTCGACTTGGAGATAAATTTGAAGATCATCCGCATAGAATAGATGATATACCGACTTTCCATCTAGCAAACCAGGTAAGTCATTAACATATAAGCTGAAGAGTAAAGGCCCGAGAACGGATCCCTGTGGAACACCCAGATTGGTTTCGAGCCAATCAGAACTACCGGATTTTGGAGTGACTATTTGGGTGCGGCTTTGTAAGTATGATTTTATCCACAGGAGTGCCGATCTTGAGAATCCAAGGTTTCGGAGCTTCCTCAACAGCTTTGACGGTGTTATTGTGTCGAAGGCTTTGCTAAAGTCGAATAGTAGGAGTAAGGTGATCTTCTTCCTATCAATGCCTACTCTGATGTCATCCGTCAACTTTAGCAAAGCTGTCTGGGTGCTGTGGTGTTGCCTAAAACCAGTCTGGAAGCGATCAAGAAGTTTCTCTACTTTCAAATACTCCGTGATTTGGTCATGTGCAATTTTTTCCAGAACATTGGAAAGGAAGCACAGCAGCGCTATGGGACGGAAGTCCGAGACCGTTGATGGAGCTACAGTCTTTTTCAATGCAATCAGCTACGCTTGCTTCCAAGCCTCACGAAAAACGCTATGAGCGAAAGAGGAATTGAAAATATGTACAATAAGATCACCAATTGCCGGAAGAGCCTTCGCGATCACGCTCTGGGGGATCCCATCCACCCCACGGGCCTGCGAGGAGAAATGTTTAATAGCAAGGACTACATTGTTGAAATTTGTGGGCTTAAATTCAAACCCCTCCTCCGGTGCAGAGTTAATATCGTCCATTGCTTCATTGATATTTTCGTGAGGCGAAACGGAAACCCCCGCAAAGTGAGCTTTCAGCTCATCCGGTGTGAAACCGTGGAGTTCCTCCTCTTTGCTCTTGGGCAAGAGGCCGAGATTGCGCATCTCCTTCCAGATGTTCTTGTTCTGATCAAGAGCGTCTCAAAGATGGTTTTGAAGGAAGGAATTACGCTCTTGCTCAATGCGCAGATCGACCTCTTCGCTAAGCCGAAAGTACTCATTTTGAAGCTCAGGACACTTGCGCTGGTTGCGTTGCATGCGCTCCCAGCGCCTGCGCGTCACGTTTCGCTTATTCATGAGTACCCTCAACTCAGGACCAATCCAAGGAGCATCATTTTTACGCGGGTTTATAGTTTTTTCCGGTGCTAGTTCATCTAAAACAATTTTTAAATTTTCATTCAAGCAGTGAATTGCGTCTTCCAAACTGGTTTCGGCATTTTCAAGAGCTGTCCAGTCACAGCGAAGCAGACGGTCATTCAATATCTCCGGGGTGATGTTACGAAAATCCCTATACTTGAAGGAATTTTTTGGCGGAGTAGGGGTGAAGACGTTGATGGTGACGTCAATGACCGACTGCCCCCCGAAACTGGGCAGGTGTCTATTCTGGAAGTCAGTTATGGTGTCGTTGTCATCTACATAAATGTGATCAATCCATGTATGAGATACATTGGGGTTGTGCTGATGAGTCGGGCCATGCTGCACTATCAGCAAGGCGAGTTCTTCTGTCAGTGCAGTCAGTGTCTTGGTGTCGGGATGAGCAGTATCCAACAAGTCAGCGTTCAGATCACCCATAATGATTTTGAGACTGTAATCTCCACACAGCCGGCGTAACGAGCCAAACAGCCCATCATCCTTCTGCATGGCGATTTTTGGGGGTCTATAGATTACCGCGACTAGTATTGGGGGTGAGCCGCCTTGTTGTACGCTACAGAAAAGAAATTCAGGCACGCCAGGTTTCCCCGGCCCAAAAGTATTTGACGAAACTAACTTCTCAATTTTGAAGTCATTGCGCACATACAAGGCAACTCCTCCACCCTCTCTGTTGCGATCTTGTCGCAACAACGAAAAACCTGGAATCTGAACGAGACTGTCATCCACATACTCATCTAGCTTCGACTCGGCCACCCCAAATAGATGATAGGAGGGATCGTTAGCAACGAGCAAGCGTAGATGCTCAATCTTATCTGTCAGGGAGTTAAGGTTGATAAATCCCGCTTTTAAGAAACCTCCACCCCCTCGTCGCTCCTCAGCAGCCGTATTTAGTCAAGGAGCCTCCGCTGATTCTGCTGCCGAAACTCGGCTCTGCTCCGGAACGGCTGTGCAGCTCTGGGTGTTGTTAGAGGACGCACAAGCACGTTTTGGAACACTTCGACAGGCCGTTTGAATGACCTGCAGATCGGCGAGGGATTCGAACGTATGTGCTCGCTCACCATTTTTCCGCCTGACCCAGAAACGTTCACCGCTGTGCCAGACGTATCTTAGACCCAAACCGCGTGCAACCGATCTCAAACGTGTGTATTCCTTGTACTTCTCACGGGGGAGCATTTCATTTAGAAAGATTTTACGGTTTGGCACATGAGCTTTCGCATCTGAGTCAAGTAGATCAGGCTGGATGTTACTAGCCGTGAAATAATTATTGGCGATTGAACGCTTAGCCCGAATCACTTTCCCGACTAAATGGCTACTGGAGAATTGGACTACGCATGATGGTAGAGTGCGTGAGACGGCAGCTGAGGCTCGTGAAGATGGATCCGAATCACGATTATTTGCTGGAGGCCTCTCCTCAGACGCATGCCTTGGATGCAGGACATGAACATCGACAATGTCTGCTCTCTCCAACGAGGGAAGAATGGACTTGAGCACTGCGTAGGAAATGCCAGATATTTGTGCCGGTGAGGCCACAGAATTTTCGTTCAAAACACCATTAATAATCAATTTACTGCGCTCAAGCACATCATTGCCATGTCCCCGTCCTTGCTTCCCATCATGTGAATGGGAGGACTCATTCATCCTAGGTGGATTAATTAAAATACAGCTATGGATAATGATATAAGGTAACAATCAAATCTATCGGTCCCGATCGAAGTGAAAATATCATTATCCGAGTCTCAAAATGAGATATCTTCGGCCTCTGTATGATCAGAAGAAGTTGATTCATTCTGGCTCATTCAAAGAGAGAAAATGTGGGGAAGATCCTGTGGAAATACTTGGTACTCTCGGGCAGTCTTACGGATATTCTGGTGATGCCGCGCAACTTTTCGGGTTGATTCAAGCTGTATTTGGTGGGTAATATATTGAAGAAAAATGGTCCAAAAGCGCGATGGTGTGCTACCAATTCAGTCAAAACTGTATGACTTTGAAAATTGGGAATAAGAAATCAATCATGTCTCTTCAACTCAAAGATGATTACGCCGAGCTGCTGCCGTGACTCTGCACGCAATTTTTGGAATGCATATCTAAAGTAGATGCAATTGCGGAGATTTTGCGACAAGTCTAGTGTTGTAGCGATATTTCTGTCTAGAATACGGCCATTCTGAAGTGAAATAGAAAAAACGTGACTCATGAAAAAAATTCAGTTCTTCTCATCCCACATTGGCGGATCAAGCTCTATGTTGATAAAACCAATTGTGACCGGATACCCTGACCTTACGAAGCTGCAAAAAGCCCAAGGCGTTCGTTGAAATTGTCAATCTTGCCAAATGATTGCTTAGGAAATTCTGGAAAATCAGCGAAAAACAACTCTAAGTTCGCCTTATTAACGTGATTTTGGCGATGCCACTTACTCTATATCAGTTCCAATAGTGAATTTGTAACTCTCAATACTACACAAATATGTGAGCAAAAGGTCCCAGGTGTGCGTTGAGCGGTTTTCATTTTTCATTTTTCATCGATTTTCAGCAAAGTGCAAAAGTTCCAGAGAAACGCTCATATGACTGGAGCAGAAAATGGAAATACCCAAGGTATCAAATCCGTGAATCCGTGCTTGCTTCAATGGCCTTGAAAAATGCGAATTCTGGAATGGGCCCTTTCTAACATGCGAACATGTGTTTTTGATGTATTTTTTGACGTAGAAACCGAATACGTGGTCAGTTCTGTTCTAAACCTACAGGATTTCTCGCCAGACTCATAAAACCGACTCGATAATGGATGCTCATCTTCAGCCTTTTTACACTTATTTGAGATGAATTGTCGGTATATGGAGAGATTTGAGTGGATTGTGTACTAGATACAACTATGTCCCTCAATGTATTCTGACTAGCCGAAGACGATCCCGATGGTTTTGAGGCTCGAAGAAGCGGTGGGAGTGAGATTTCTGTTGTTACAGCTGGATTTTGTGTTTAATTTCATATGAGGAAACTATATCGACCAGCTTATATGAGGAGAGCAGCGCTTCCTCGAGATTCGAAACCATCACCATTGTTATCAGCTGATCAGAATACATTAGAGAGCATAGTTGTATCTGGTACTCAATCCACCCAAACCTCCCCATAAACCGACAATTCATCTAAAATAAGTGTAAAAAGGCTGAAGATGAGCATCGATTATCGAGTCGGTTTTATGAGTCTGATGAGGAATCCTGAAGGTTTGGAACAAAACTCACCACGTATTCGGTTTCTACTTCAAAAAATACATCAAAAAGACATGTTCGCATGTTAAAAAGGACCGAATTCAAAATTCGCATTTTTCAAGACCATTGAAGGAAGCACGGATTCACGGATTTGGTACCTTGGGTTTTTCCATTTTTTGCACCAGTCATATCTCAGCTGTAATTGCATCAAATCGACTTTTGCAAAGGGGCATTTTGAAGGAAATCACGCCAGCTATCGATTAAGCGTAGATCAACTTGCGTGCGCAGGAGAGGCTAGTTTATGAATAAAAATTTGCTTTGAAATTGATTTTTGACGTTTTTGACTACTTTCCACCACCAAAAATGATATATTTCAAAGTGGTTTCCGACGTAAGATAAGCCGTCAAATACGATGAGATGGTTCACTAACGTCTTAATTACAGATAACAGGGTTAAAAATTGATTCTCATTTTTCAACAATTTTTTCGGGGCTTAAATCCAAAGTTGTCAGTATGCGAATATCTTTTCTCTGTTTGTCAAAGTTTCAAAAACATGTCAAAAAAATTTCAGAACAATTCATTGGGATGCGTCAGAATGCGATTCAATACAAGGAACATCGATTTTTAGCGTTTTTTAGAGGGTTTCCAGGCTGCCCCAAAACATGGGGGCGACTTCGGGACCTAAAAACTATTGCTCTCCTCATAGTTTGGGGTTCGAAACTGGGGGGAATTGCTTCCGGGGCCATACCTGACAAGGGCCGCTTTACCATGCTTACCCGCCTAGTCCCTTTGTCCCCTGATGGAAATCTTTAGAAATCTGGTAAATCAGGTGACTACTGAGGGACATGGAGCATTGCACGAGTAAGGCGTTTTTCTATATCACTCCCAACTGTTTCTGAAAATTTCGTCTGGTTTATCGTCCAGTTGGGCTCATTTTCGTCTAGGAACGGAGGACCTCTTCACCATCTCCTGTCTTTGTCTGAAGAGTCGGGCAACTACTGCGTGGAATCATCATTAGAGTTTCGTTTGGGAGGAGTATACTTCCATCCGGAATTTTTCGTGTGCTCACTCATTTCACCGAGACGATCCATTACAGAGGGTTTGTGAGAACTAGTCTGACTCCATCCAACTTGAAACTGTCTGAGATTCTGACCAGGAAACGCGTTCATTGATTTGGAAACCGTGTTCTTTCTCGATCACTTGAACTAGTCGAACTCCCAATAATACAGCTTGCAATTCTAATCGACGGATTATGGGGAGCTTTGAGCGGAACAACTCTACTTTGGCCATAATGTAAGTGACATTGATCTTTCCACTCTTGAAGGTTAACCTCCAATAATTGACTGAGATGTATGCTTCGTTGCTAGACTCACTAAATGCTTGTAAATCTGCAGTTTCGAATGTTTCCTCCAAAATTTGATAGCAATGAGGGATTTGACATTCAGAAGGATTCTTTTTGCTTTCTCTAAAGAGAAAGCTTTGTTTTCGACACAGCAAACTTTTGATCACTTTTTCCATTCAACTCAATATTTTTTTCAACATAATTCATCTTATCACAAAAATGCTTTAACCATCTTATTCCTCTCGTCAAAATCTAACGATTGTAAGTAACACTTTTCTCCTTATAATCCTCAAAAACCCCCCAGTGACTCATCTCTACGGCCCTTTGTCTGTGTCTGTGTGTATGTGGTTTGTTTTTTTTTTTTTTTTTTTTTTGCGCCACGCTTTCTCTTCCACACTCCACTTTATCGATTTTTGCTTTTCTACAAGTTGTATAGAATCACTCAGAGATGAGACCAGTGATTTGCCTGGTCTCCTCTCCAAATCGAATTTAATTTAGACGTTTTTTGAGGTAAAATCTCTCAAATTGTGTACTTTCATACTAAAATATCTCTTTCCAACTTAACCTTACCCCAATTTTGATTACCTAGGCTATGGTTTTTTTTGGCTCAATCTATCTTTTGGTTAATACCAAAGTTCCATTCAAACTCCATCAACGTAAATTTTTATGAAAAAACCAAAATTTCCAACAAAAACAGCAATTTGAGCATGTTTAGACCTATTCTATCGAAATTCTGTTTTAACCAAATTACACGTTCTGCTAAGAAAACCTCACTTTAGGTAGCCCAAATCCCGATAACTATTTTCCTTAAAAAAATAACTCAAAATATACAAAAATATTTTTTTCAATATTCATACTTTCCTCATATCTCTCCTCTAAACTACTTCATTCAAATTTTACTCAACTAAGTTGATACTTTTTCATCGCTCTAAATCGATTGGTTGATACCGAATTTTCTCAAAATCCGTTTTAATACATTCAAAATCCGATTTATTCCCGAAAAATCCAATTTTTTTCTAAATACTCCATTTTTAGAATCCTTACACCAACTAAGGTAAGTGTACCCAACTTGCCTCTGTACCCAACTTGACCCCATATGCTGATCTCAGAGATGGGCACTCATGGGCCTTCCCGCATATTTTTTTACGTTTGTTATGTTGAAATATGAAAAAGTACGTAGTATCCATTGACCCCGGATCATTTCTGCGTTCTCCAGAAAATATAAAGTGAGTTTTCCATTTTTCGTATTTGCACGGCTAAGAAATCACCGAGGAAATCGCCTTCAGTAAAATCGGTGCCAAATTCTTTGAGTTCAACCAATCTTAACGTACCTTAGCGCATTCAATTCCTTGTTTCAAGACCTTCAAAATCCATTTTTTAAAATTGCAAAATTTGAATATGGAGCTGTTTTATGTGCAAAACACGGAGATGATTCGAGATTCAAGAAGGCCGACATCGGAGTGTACCCAACATGCCCCCATATGGTTATCTCGGAAAGGCGTGCAGTATGGCTTTTTTACCACTCAGAATGTGTTTATCACGTCAAAATAGGTCGGAAACGATGTCTTGAGCCAGCTAAAAGCTACAAATGTCGCTGCACGGTGATCAAAGCGGATCAAAGCGATTCTATTCACTTCATCGCCGATTTACATTGTTTTAAATGATGGGGGCAAGTTGGGTACACACTTTTGTAAACTCTCAAATATCACCTTTTGGGAGAATTCAAACAGCTCGGCTCCATTTCATCCAAATTGGACGTATCTTAGCTCATTGAAAAGGTCTTGAGACAAGCTTCAAAATGAGTTGAAGTGCGTTGGAAAATATTGAGATTAGCCAAAATTATTAAGAAAATGGCTTAATGGGGGCAAGTTGGGTACACTGACCTTATATTATAATTTGTCCTCAACCATACTACATATATTCCATGGAAAACATTAGTTTAGGTCATCTGAATTCCTCTAAAAGGCAATCTCCTTATAATAACTCAAAATATTAGAAGGAAATCGCATCTAAAATTCATTTTCCGCTATTGCCCACCCCCTAAACTAATATATACAAATTTTACTCAACTAAGTTTATACTTTTTCATCGTTCTAAATCGATTAGTTCATACTGAGTTTTTCAAAATCCTTTTAAATACATTCAAAATCCAATTCATTCCCGAAAAATCCAAATTTTTTTCAAAAAACTCCATTTTTATGATCTTTTCACCAACTATATCAAAATCTTCCCCCAACCAGACTACATATCTTCCATGAAAAACCCCAATTTAGGTCATCTTAATTCCCCTAAAAGTGAATCTCGTAATAATACCCCAAAATATTAGAAGAAAATTGCAGCTAAAATTCATTTTAATTGTGAGTGTGATATGAAACGCAATTAAATAAGATTAAAAAATAAAACTATTCTGTAGGAATCCCAATCATCATTTTGGAATTTGATCAGTTTTGCAGATTCCTCATTAGTTTCAGTGAACCTCTTAAACTATTTCGCTAAGAGAAAGCATTCTGCTAATCTCATTGAGCAGCGTATTTACTCGAAATCTTAGACCCCTCGAGTAACTCCGAAGCTAGTTTATTCCAAAATTTGAAATCCAAAACGTCTATATCTGGAGACCAGTTCAAACCCAAAACACGTATTCCGTTATCCTTACTCTTAGGAAAATTCAAAGACAAATTCGGATTTTCAACGGGAGCTTTCAAAACGCTTGGCAAGTTACTTGCCTAACCACGCATGATCCAATCAGATTTTTCATTCGGTTTATTCGATTATGTCACTCACAGCGCCCACAGTGCTGAGAGCTTTCTCAACGCTTTCTAATCGAATACTCGTTTGGGCTGGGAGCATTCTCATTGCACAGAACAAATCTGGCCCCTATCTTATTCCTCCATCGTCGGCGGGAATTTCAATCTTGGAAGTATCTGCTGGCAAACGTCTCAGAAAAGCTTCATCGAGCGTTCAGATCATTGTGAGGAGAGGATTAAAAACTCATAGTGTGAACGCGAGGGGTTAGAATCGTGGAGGTGCCGATGTAAACATGTTGCCAACGAGTGCCGACTTTGATGGGTCTTTGTCAGATTCATCATCGTATTCTTCATGTCCTTCTTCGTCATCACCCGACTGCAAATTCAATCCACACCCATCACCTAGCTTTTCCGAGTCATCTGGATCTTCTGCCCCTCCGTCAGATTTTCTTGATGATTCATCTGATGGAAATTGTAGCCCAAAGAGGAGAAAAAGAGTGTGTATATGTTACAGTCAATGCCCGAAATCCGTCAATCCTAGGATTGACTAGTTAATCCTAGGATTGACTGGGCCCACCAGCCAATGTCGGACATTAACTAGTCAATGTCAGCATTGACTGAAAAAGGCAGTCAATGTTGCACAATAAAGGTAGAATTCGGACATTGACTAGCTGATCTCAGGATTGACTGACACGCAGCAGTCAATGTCCGAAGTTGATTTATGATAAATAATGAGGGGTCTTTTCTACTAAAATTCTCAAAATTTGTTGTCAAAACGTGTTTTAATCCATCAGAATACAAGGACTCTTCCATCATACGAACAATTATGTTACAAATATATCACATACAGAACTGATAACGTCATCGTTATACAATATATCTCATATAAGCGCGAAATATTCCACGCTTTCATCGTCAAGAAAATGATTGAAAAATATAAAATCATGAAGATTGAGGGATGAATTGAACAAGTTTATGTATACAGGATTATTTGTTACAACAACTTTGACTTTTATGACATCTCGAATTGCAAAGTACTTTTTTTACCTTACAAGAGCATCTACTAGTCGAATATTTCGTCTTGCAATTGCATTTCGTCATTCCTTGACCACTTGTGATTGATAGTTTCGATGACGCTTCTCGTACACTAACATTTTTTGATTGATCAATCTCACTGAGATTGATGAATTTTTCTTTGCAGACCTCAAACTGGCTTCTCGTGAAAAGATGTTTAATAATGCCAGCCTTCGTACCAATTTTGTAAAACTCTTGATCGACAAAATCTACAACGAGTCCAATGAGATTTCTAGAATCGACTCGACCTCTGTCTACGTCTGGGATTGGGATCAATACCGAATCGCCGATGAACGCAGGTTCAAACTTCTTATTAGATGTGTTGATCATTCTCTTCGCAAATTATCAATAGTTCCAGCATCAACGCTGCGAGGACTAGAATGCAAATTTTTTTCGTCTAACAATACAGGCGTAACCCGTTATCTGCGGCTTCCGCATCTGCGGATTCGCTGAGTGCGGATTTTTTCGATGAGACCACTTCCCGCTATGTGCGGTATAAAATTCCGTAAATGCGGATGGTTTTCGATTTTGAAAATTTCCCTGGCGAACAACGGAATGTCAACAACTTCAGTTTGTTGACATTTTGGCTGGCTGAATTTCAAGTTCAAAATTGAGTGTAAATATTTCTACATTTCTCTTAAAATGGCCCCCTCAAAGAAAGATACAACGGCAAAGAAACAAAATCGGAAAGTGCTAAATCTGGCTCAAAAGTTAGAAATTTTGGATAGCTTGAAGAAAGGAGAGAAAATTGCCCATGTCGCAAGAAAATTTGAGGTTGGAGAATCGAATTTCGAAGTATACGTGATAATGAAGCCAAAATCCGAAATAGCGCGCAGATTCTTGGCACGCATGCTCAAGTAAGCAAGATCAGCCGTAGTCCAGGTCAAGAGCGGATGGAGCAAATGCTTTATGTGTGGATCCAAGGAATGGTGAGACAAAACGTGCCTCTATCAACATTGTTGATTCGGGAGCAAGCATTGATCTTCCACAAGTACGTCACCGAGACATACGAGGCCTGTGCTGGAGAAAAGTTTGGAGCTAGTCCAGGCTGGTTCACTCGTTTTAAAACAAGATTTTCACTGCACAATGTCAGCTTCACCGGCGAAAAAGCATCAGCAGATGAGAAAGGTGCTCGTGAATTTTGTTCTTCTCTTGCACAATTCATTGCTGAAAAAGGGTACTCACTCTCTCAAATCTTTAATGGTGACGAGTTGGGACTCTATTGGAAGAAAATGCCAAAGCGTACATATCTAACTGAGGAAGAGAAGGTGGCGTCTGGGTTCAAAGCTGCAAAAGACAGGTGAATTTCTGACGTTCTTAATAAATTACGACTCTGACTCGTGAAATCATCAACGGCTCTTGTTTGGTGTTTCAGATATACATTGCTTTTGTGCGCAAATGCTTCGGGAACAATTAAGTGCAAACCAATGCTCATTTACCGATCAGAAACGCCAGTCGCATTGAGGAACAAAAACAAGGCTCTACTGCCAGTTTTTTGGAAATCTAATAAAAGCGCTTGGGCAACGCAAAAGAATGTCACGGAGTGGTTTCAAAATTCATTCATCCCAGAAGTAAGAGAGAAACTAATGAAGGAAAATCTTGCTTCCAAAATTCTACTGCTACTGGACAATGCAGGTAGCCACCCAAAAACTTTGCAATCGTTGCACCCAGATGTTGAAGTCATGTTTTTACCACCGAACACGACTTCCCTCATTCAGCCAATGGATCAAACCGTCATTGCAACCTTCAAAGCCTACTATCTCAGGCGTGTGATGAGGAGGATGTTGAACGTTGTCAGTCAATCAGAGGTAAGCACTGATGACCCGAAAACTGCAGTAAAGAAATTTTGGAGGCAGTTCAACATCTTTCATTCTATTGGATACGTCAAAGAATCATGGGATGAAATTAACTCGTCAACCTTGATTGGGTGCTGGAAAAAATTACTGCCAGGTCTTGTGGATGGTCAGCTTTCTCAAGTTGAGCCTGTACGTGATGTTGTGCACGAAATTATTGGTCTTGCTGGACATGTTGGTGGCGAGGGTTTCTCAAATGTTGAGGAAAATGAGATCTTAGAATTGGTGGAACCCATAGTTGAGCCTCTGTCAATCGATGAAATTGAAATCATCCTCAACGAGCCCGACGAAGCATCCAAGGATGAAACTCAAGAATCACAGCCTCCCGTATTCCAAGCCAAATCGATAGCAAAAATCATCAAGATGATCGAAGATGCTATGGATGAAGCTATGGACAGTGACCCAGTGATGGTTCGAAGTCTTCAGTTCAAGCACCATTGTGAAATCGCTTTAAAGGGGTACCGCGAGCTGTATGCGGACACTATCAGACGAGCAAAACAAACCCAAATGACCGATTTTTTCTCAAAAAGTTGATCAGTTATCAATTTTGTAATAGAGATCGTTATTTATATCACTTTATTTCGTTTATAAACACTATTATTTTTACACTAAAATTTTTTCGAACGAACTTTCTTCCAATCACAGTCTGTATCCCCCCTTCTCCCATAAGAACAATGCTTCCGTATCTGCGGATTCGGTATCTGCGGCACCTTTCCGATCTGTATCATCCGCAGATAACGGGTTACGCCTGTACACCTCGATATTGTTGAGACCTTGATTTCGGACATTTACGGAGGCGGGTCAGTCAATCCTGGGATTAACTAGTCAATGTCCGAATTACCTTCATCTATTCAACATTGACTGGATGAAGTAGTCAATGTCGGACATTGACTAGTTAATCCCAGGATCGACTAGGCTCACCAGTCAATCCTAGGATTGACTAGTCAATGTCCGACATTGACGGATTTCGGACATTGACTGTAACATATACACAACTATTGTGATGAAACTGTGCAGGCATACAGTGATAAGAAATTTATCAGGACTTTTCGACTTCCTAGAGAAGTAGTCAACACGTTGATTGAGAAATTTGCAGAAACCGAATACTTCGAAGGAATGGTAATGCAATCAATTTTGAATCGTTAAATTTTCATTCTTTCTTGAATCAGTTTCTTTGAAAATTGCTTGCTTTGACCGTTCACTTACTAAGAATCTGTTATCCCTCAGACAGAGAGGAACCAGAAATACCTCCCCATAAGCAAATCTACTGCTTTTTGAGGTTTGTTGGACATCAAGTAGCCACATACGAGGAATAAACTTGACCTAGCACCAGATACAGCGTACAATATCATTACTAGGGTTGCTGAGTTCCTCATAAGTTCCACTCTTGAATATGTGAAATGGCCCACTGCGGCTGAATTTAATGTCACCAAGGCTACTATGAGCGAAAATCTAGCTTGAAAGCAGTGGAAGGTTCCATCGATGGAACACAAATTCATATAAACAAACCTCAAGACAATCCAGGATGCTATCTAAACAGAAAAGGATATTACTCTATCCAAGTTCAAATAGTATGTAATAATCTGCATAGAATCAACAGTTTTTTGGCTGGATATCCTGGTTCAGTACATGATGCTAGAGTCAACAGGATATCTGGTGTCTTTCGAAAATTGGCTGAGATGGACAATGGTGAGTGAGAATGAGACTTACATTTCTATGTTATCACAGCTAGAAAGTCAATCTATCTTTCAATCTCAGTTTTGTTGAGATCTTGAACTCCTGTTTGTCTTCTTGTTCTAATAAGATACCTTTATGATGTTGCTCATGTGGTGATCGTCAAAAATTTTGTTCCAAAGATGGTTGGTTACTGGGAGATCCTGCTTATCCATGTTCAAAGTACCTTGTCACACCTTTCAAGGATAATAGACACTTGCTCTCATATCAGAAGGAATTCAATAAAGCTTTGTCGCAATGCAGAGTTGATTCAAAGCCCCCAATGGGATCTTGAAACAGAGGTGATTATTCATTAATCCATGAAGAAGTTTGATATATCTGTGGATATGTTGATATATTTGAACTCTAACAGATCTAGGATACTGTACCACTGGAGAATGCAGCCTGCCATGAGGATACTCAAAGTGATAAGAGCTTGTATAACTCTGCATAACATGGCTCTCATGCAGGGTGTAGAGTACTGGGAACCATCCCCTGAGATATGTGGCTGTAAGGATTGGTACGGCCATCCTGATCAGTTTGTGGGCTCAGATGACGACTCCGATAGCTATGATGAAGTGGATGACAGAGATGGAGTTCACTTCAGAAATACTCTAGCGATGAGCTTTATGATGTAGATATTGTTTGATTGCAACTCATCTTGAATCACTTTAGTCATTACAATGAAGGCTGTAATGAGATGAATGAGAAATGTGGCATACAAAATTGAAAAATTTTATTGAAAGTACCTTGCTACAAATGTTGACATTTTCAGCTTTGTTTCTACATTCTTAATCAACCGATAGCAAAAACTTAGGATCATATCAGTATATCTCATTTTTCCACAAAATGAGACATCATTATGAATAAGTCAACTGACTACAATCCTTTCCCATAAATCTCGGTGAATACAAACCAGCAGTATTCAAGATATCAGGTAACTCATCCTTAAACTGCACGATACACATGCAATCAACCCTTACGCGTGTATTATTTGTCTATTCAATTTCCTTTGCGTACAAATACAAATACTCCAGATAAAATGCTGTATGACCTGTCTGATTCTCATCGTTCATCTACAATAGCATCATATCACAGATTGAATGGGCTTAAAAGAATAATATTACTTCACCAAGTCATGGAAGGGCTAACACAATGGTCGAATCTTGTGAAAAGCAATCGGACTACCATGATACAGCATCCTTTGTCAAATAACAAAATCTATGAATTCACACTCTAAGTGAACTGCTAAGAATGATGAAGGTAAAATGTAGCATTGGAAATCTCCAAGTATTCAGTACGTACACCGTCTTTCATAGTGTCCTAAAATTTCCAGGGTTATCAAAACGAGACAAGTATGTCTAACTGCTTACAACAGTTGAATCTTATTTCAAACCCCTACGAGGTTGGTGACGTAACTGTAGATTACCCCTAGCTTGTGTGCAGGCTACAGAGATAAAATCTAAATTTGGTTCTTCTTTAATTCCTAGCGGAACAACTCAATTACATAGTAAAGTTTTATCGCTCGTATTCTGTGTTGTTGGGATCAGATCAGATGATTTCGACCGATTAAGTCGTCAGATGAAGTCGTCTAATACACGCGCATCAATGTGCTGATTCGCACCATAACATCTAGATGGAGTCCAGACTATCCGGACTCCAAGTGTATTATCCATCCTCCCCTTTCATATAGGGGCAATATCCACACTATTCAAAATCAGTTCCCTTCAAATTTTCATATTCATCATACAGTGTCAACAACAGATTCCTCCGTCGTTGTTCTGACGAGGCCAACGGAGGAATCGGGCCGAAACACACATTTACAATAGTATCAATATTCGAGACATCCATAGTTCAATAGTAGATTTAGATCTGCGAAATGTATTTCTAGTCCCATGAGGAGTGATAGAGGCACGAATTGTGTCAGCTCTTCATGCGAGACTAAGAGAAATCAAATCAAAGATTTGAGTCTCTTCTTGCTCGTCAAAATCGGTCGAAATCATCTGATCTGATCCCAACAACTCAATTACATTATCACTCGGTAGTCCAACTAATGAATTAATGTTACTTTATACTCCTGAATGAAATACCTCACAGATAGAGAATAAATACTAGAATTGGTCATAGCTCCACTAAATATCATAGAATCAGATTTGAATGAAAATTCGAAATTTTGAGTACGATTAGTTATTTGGTGGCAACTACCAAAATCTCTGTCAGTATTTCTATAACCTATACACAAGAGACTGGTTGTAAATATTACCAAAAAATACTGCTTAAACTGCGAATAGTTACCATGCATAAAGCCAAAGTAATGAGATTTTTCAGACGAACTATAAAATAAGTGAATAAACGAGTCAATGACAATTTTTCAGAATCGGACAGACGGGAGTTGACATTATTCCTCGCCATCATTCTGGAAGATAATTTGGGAGATTAATAGAGGTATCTGGAAACTTTGCCTTCACCTTCTGAGCTTTCAAAGCTAATCCAAATTTCATGAGCTGGTAGATCTCATTCTGACTATTCTCTCTCATAGCTAGCTCTTTCTTCTTATTCTCTTCCTTCATAGCTAGTTTTTTCTCTTCAATTCAATCAGAGTATCTTTCTTCTCCAAATTTTCTTTGTAATCCTTCTCACGAACTCAATCACCAGACTGGGTCATGTTCAGATTATATTTCCTCTTTTTGAGACACGGCTCAGAAGATTTCCTAGAAGAATGAAGGAAAGTCATTGAGAAATGTGTACATATGAGCACCTAATGTACAAATTCATGTATATATCTGGAGACAGATGTGTCAGCTTCAGATAGTTATCAAGCTATCATTCACTTCTCGATATCTGCAACATCAAGGCTAGAAATTTTGTTTGGATCTTTATCTATCATTTCTAAAGAATGCCTTTCTATATTTCCAATTACTTTCGATTAAACATTGAAAATGGAAGCATGCTTCTTTCCGAAAGCTTCAATCAATTCACTGCGAATAAGAAATGTTGAGTCACAAACTTTTCACGTGTGAAATCCATTAATTTTACTCACTTTTCATGAGCAATATTGATTCTTGCAGCACCACTTTGGCGAGGCCCTTGATTGTCTACTTTAGTTTAATGATTCTCTTCAAGGAGAAAAAGCTTGGATTGAATTTGCGATGGTTCTAAGATGTAACCAAGCACTTTCATATCCTCAGCTATTTTCGAGAGAAACATCGTCTTGGTTGAAAACCGTCCACTTTCCCATCTGGTTTTGTGTTCCTTGTATATAACAGGTAATAGTTTGATCATAGCTTCAGACCACTTTAGACTCGTAGGACTAGTTTTTGGACATCCTTGGTCATCAAGTATTGAGCTTGAATCTGAACTCTGATTTTGATTTTCCAAAGCTGATTGAAATGGGATTCCACCATTCATCCGGTCATGGTTGAGCTCCCCTGATTCAGTGGCTATTGGTGCTTTCACAATATTGTAGCTACTGTTGTTATTCATGATATTCTGTAGATTCTTGGAATTGACCGGGAGGCTTTAATGAAGACAAAAATGTAACTCTTTAAGAGCCTTGAATGCTACGAGTTCCGCCTTTTACCATAACAGGGAGCTCGTTTGATGAGGCCATGTGTTGCTAGGGGGCGGCTCACTAGGGAGTAGCCGTGGACAATGCCGGCTAATACGGCTAGTTTTGCGACAAATGCGCACTACTGCGAGAGACCCACCACAGGTGCAAGTAGACTGAAGTGCCAAGAATGGCCTCGCTGAGATTTGAAAGAGTAGCATTTGTGGGGCCATGTTCTACTCCAAACTACTTTACCGCCGCTGGCAACTATTTCTGGCTACTGTAGAGCTTGCGTTGCGGACCCAACAAGCGACCAACAGTAGTCAAATAGTAGCTCAAGTAGCCATGAGTGGTCCGTATAGGGCGAGGGAGTACCGCTGTCCTGCACTGGGTTCCAATGCCAGCTAATATTGACTACTTCCAACTACTCTTCCCTGTACGGAACACTCGTGGCTACTTCGAGCTACTATTTAACCACTGTTGGTCGCTTGTTGGGTCCGCAACACAAGCTCTCCAAGAGCCAAATGTAGTTTGGAGTAGAACATGGTTCCAAAAATGCTACTCTTTCAAATCTCAGCGAGGCCATTCTTGGCTTCGTCTGTCTACTTGCGCCTGTGGTGGGTGTCTCGCAGTAGTGCGCATTTGCCGCAAAACTAGCCGTATTAGCCGGCATTTGCCACGGATACTCCCAAGTAAGCCGCCCCCTGTTTGTTGCCCATGCACAACATTTGGTTCGATGGTGACGAGTAAACCAGCTTCCAAGTTGTTGTTGTTCACGACACCTTGGGATCCATTGAGGTTATATGGATTCATAAGAGACGTTGGCTGGTTGAATAAAATTAATTTCTCATATAGCCAAAATACAGCAGAAATTCAATCAACTCAGATTGACGTAAGGGGATGTTGAATGGTAAAGTACCATTTGTGGCTGCATAGATAAGATTTCCAACAAGTTTGAGAACGCCATCCTTGAAACACGTATGATTTCTCGATGTCGAACCACACAAGATATGCCCATTGTTATTGACCACTTCAGTGCCACAAGAGGCACAAAATTTTTGTGGCTAATTACAAAACGGTCATTTCGAGAAAAACGATGAAAACTAACTATATCATGCCCGTGGCATGATTCGATGCGCATACCTGGCTTATTTCAAAGGTTTTGACATCCCCAAAACAACCGCACAGGAATTGGAAGGTAGCTGTCGATTTTGAGAGGTATACAGCCATTCAAAAAAATGTAATTAGGCCCTTTCTCCCAATACTGGGTCAATTTTTGGGATAGTTGGTCCACTAAAAGTTGGATAACGTTGTGAAATCGAGTTCAATGGCCTCCAAATTTCATCAGCATATCTATGGGTATGTCACACAAGATATCCAATTGCGATTCAACGTCTGAATGCATTTTCATCGATTCTGCACGTGAAAGATGGTTCCATTGAGTGTGTGAAACTGAGGTCACTCAATATTCACTTAGCAAGCATGAAGATACATTTTTTGAAGGCCAAAGAACATGATTTGATAGCCAGAATTGGTAGAAAAGAGATATGGAGGTCATAAGAATTTTTTTAAAATTTCTTCGTAAAAAATTAGGCCCTTTTTACCAATACCCCACCACTTAGGCCCTTTATCCCGATATCGATAGTGGAGTTAGGCCCTTTTAAACGAGTTTTTCCGGTGACTTAGGCCCTTTTTACCAATATTGTTGCACTTAGGCCCTTTTTACCAATAATGTTGCACTTAGGCCCTTTTCACCAATACTGTTGCACTTAGGCCCTTTTTACCAATACTGTTGCACTTAGGCCCTTTTTGCCAGTACTTCTACGTTGAGGCTCTTTTTAACAATACCCTTGCAGTTGGGCCCTTTTTTCGAAGAAAATTTTCCTGTTGTTTGGGCTCTTTTAGAAAATCTTCGAGGTCTTGGTGGCTTTGTGGGTACCTCTCTCTGCAGTGATAAGATCCTTTTACTTAGTCACATTCGTGCTGAGATTCGATTCCTAAACAAAACTCTCTTCCGGAGTCTCATTGTTATAATCTTTTGAGGGGAATTCGGAGGTGTCTAGTTTCCCCAGTCAAACAACAATAAGATGAGAAATCCAATCTGTCGGAGATATGATTTTCCAAATAAAATAATTAAAAAAAATAATTTTAAAAATTCGCTTTTATGAACATAATAGCAACGCAAAATGTGAAAATAATCTTGAATCTCCTTTCTGCATCTAGCATAGATGTTGGCTAAGTTTACTGACTTACATGCTCCAAGATGTTCATGATTTTATGAATAAATATGACAAAAGCGTGGGTTATAAACTTGATTCATCAACATTAGTCTTCATGATGTAACCCACGCTTTTATCATATTTATTCATAAAATCATGAACATCTTGGAGCATGTAAGTCAGTAAACTTAGCCAACATGTATGCTAGATGCAGAAAGGAGATTCAAGATTATTTTCACATTTTGCGTTGCTATTATGTTTATAAAAGCGAATTTTTAAAATTATTTTTTTTAATTATTTTATTTTCATATTTTTAGTTCATATCTAATAATTTAAAATTGACCATAATTCAAAAAATTTAATATCAGGCTAAAGCTTTGGATAATCTTTGAAATTTCTCTGGCTGATTATAATGAAGAGATGTATCCATTTCTGCATAAGTATTGGGATAAAAAGGGCTGTAGAGTACAAATGGATTAGTCAGGAGTGGAGCGATCAGCCACGGTTGATCCCAAATTATGCTTCTTGTCATGTACAGCAAACCGGTAACTTTGTAACGAATGCCAAGTTATTGGCAAATCAAATTCAGGAGGCTGTATATAGCTTATTGACAACATCAGTATATCTCTATCAATTAATATTCCATAACACTTTACAAGTCAGAGCTCAATCATGAATAGGGATATCTGCTAATTCTAATCAGTCGAGCGATGCTTCATGCTTGTAAGAAACTGAATAATCCTTGAGCCCTCTGTGCCTGCTGATACCGGACTAATACTTTGTTATTAGTGTTGCAGAATTGTAAACATCTACACAGAAACCATTGGAGTGGTGGAATTTAGTTGAAAATGACTGCTAAATTTTTGTAATGGATGTGTCAGTGCTAGAAAGCATCCTTAGGAGTGTAAACGAACAAGCATTTGGTGCGCATGGAACTATTGCAACTGATGTTCACAACAAAAGTGGTCTATTCCGTCACCAATCTGGAGTTCTGAGCAATGGCATACCTAATTAACATTTAGGAGAGAGATTGGTGGCAGTTACTAATCAATTGACACACAGTGTCCCATGAAATACAATTCATCACTCTGTTACTGCTTGATGAAAACTGTGACTTGATTCCTCCACCGTATACAAAACTTGATTGCGTACTAGAAAATTTAGCTCCTCACAGCGATGAAAAAATATAGAACCATCAATCACCTGTCAGTAATTCTACTGGTCTGAACATTTGTTTCTAATACTCTTCTCAATCATCTGCTTTGACACTGTTCACAAATTCATCTACAAATTGATGAAGATGAGAGTCATCGCAGGATAGATCCAGAACTGGAACACATTAATGAAATCACTTCATCACACAAAATATCTGCACTGAGCTGCAACCTGCAACAGCATCATATCACGCGATGAACAATCGTAGAGGTTATGGGTATGTAATTTTCGCGGCGTGCAGCAACAATAAGCGGGCAGCTCGGCCAGGCCGGCGGGCGAGAGCATTGCTTTTTACCGTAATCACTGATGATCATTTATTAGTGCAAATTCGAAAGATAGCGAGGATCTCTCAGCATCTCCGGCTGATCGGCTGATGTGCTATATGGTGCTATATATGTGCTCTGCTTACAGCCAGCGTTGGCAGTCTAAAATACCCAACTCGAGATACGTATTTCAGAGGTATCGGAGACCTCTGAAATACCTCTACCTGCCTTCCGAACATTCGGAACCCGCGCGCTGCGCCCTCTTTTCACGTCCCGAGACGAGATCTTCTCTATCGACGCGCGACGAGCGATCCGATATTCCGATTCCGTTCCGCTTACTTCGAAAGATTCTGATCAGCCAGATCTCTTCCCTCGTGGTTGTTGAAAGTGTAGGCATTTTTCACCAAAAGTCTATTTGACAGTTTCGACATGGAGCAGGTAAGCAGAAGCATATTTGAATCCTTCCCCCAATATCTAATAAGTATATGTAATTGCAAAGAAATCATCCTACTTTGTCATCCAATTGTGTTGAGGTTAGTTTGTAGGAAAATTTTTAAGCAGATCCTGTGTGAAAAAAGTGTCCTTGCTCAGAGCTTTGTAAATATTATTTGCTAAATGTTTTGTTATTGTTGCATTTTATACAGAGAGAAATCTAATAGTCTACTCATTCGTCTCTTGCACAAAACTTATTTTCTACCCCCCGCTGGCTACTTTATTTACAATTCAAGATCCTGAGAAATCATGCTACATTGTAAACCAACTGAGTGTCATTACCTAGCCTTTCTCTCATTCAAATTTTGTTACAGGAATCTACAGAAATTGGGGCTCAGAAAAGCAAAAAGTTAATGCGACCAAGAAACCTTGGAGCCCACTGGGAAGGGTTCACTCCTGTGCGGAAAAACAGTTCATCAATCAGCATTCAAGGTATCCCAGATGCTGGTGAAGAAAATGTAGATATAAGTATACAAGGAGCCAAATGTCACAACTGTAGAACATTTTTTTCAAAGCACTGCAGGGCTTTTCTGTTAGCACACAGGTAAGTCTTCTGTTATCAATCAGCTATTTCACTCAACTGTTCATTGAAGCATGATTGATGAATTTTCATAAACTTTTTGTATTCTTGATTCTGTTATAGAGAGCAATGCTTGAAGAATCAATCAAGTGCAACGAGTACTGATGTGAGTACTGTGACCAGTAGTACAAGTGGAATAACGAGTATTGATCAAAGCATTGTGACCAATGGCAATGCAAGTGGACGAAGTAGCACAACTCCAAGTGTGCTCAATGATCCAAGTATTCGACAACAGCAGCAGACATCTGCTGCTGTTGTATGTTCAAGTAAGAAGAGAAAAAGTGATGAACCTGCTATTGCTGCTGATGCTCCATTACATGTTGCAAAGACATTACCGACTTCCCAAAAAGTTGACGAACAAGAGAATATAGGCTCATCTCAAAGTACTTATTTTCAGAAGATCAATGGCCTTGTTGCCAAAATGTTTCTGCGGCTTGGAGTTAGTTTTGAAGAAACTAAATCAGTGCATGTACAAAATCTTTTAGCTGAAATTCATGAAAATTATGAGGTACCTCCAGTAAGTGAATTCGAAGGACAAATAGTCAGCAATGCTCTTCAACATACCACTGATATCTACTCGTCAAAACAATTAACTGGTGTCATGTATGTTCAAGTCGATACTGAAGCTGGGCATACATATTTACTGAGCGCTGCCATAACTGACGATGGGCAATACATAGCAGTTGATTGGTGCCAATCAAAAGAACACACAATAGAGTCTTTTGGAAACTTTTGCAAGAAGTGTATAGACACTGTCAAGGAGTCGTATAATGTATATCTGTCATTTATTGTGACTAATAGCCTCCTTATACCAGAGCCCATCCACTATCCAAAAGATAGAAAATTTGTTTTCTACTTAAATACCTTTTCAGAATTGATATCACAGCTTAAAAGAGTTGTATTTGTTGTGACTACTGAAAAAGTGAATGAAGCTCATAATTTTAACAAGGTATTGGATTATCTAGATATAAATCTGGCCTCGATGTCAATGAGCAAAGCTGTTTCCCTGATCATGGACATGAAAGACATTGATGGATGCATCGATGGGAAATATACAATTCAGGAGGTTATCTCATTTCATCTGGAACCAACACATTTTCTATGTATGTATCTTAATCCCTTATACCATGCATATAAAATGAGTGATGTAGAGAGTGAGGACATATTCAACTATTTAGCTCTTCTTATGAAAGATAAAACGACAATGGCTTGTCTAGGAGATTACCACCACAAGTCAAAGTTATTTGGGAGACTCTTCAATAGCACTCCAATTGACCCAAACATTTTCTGGCTCCGAGCAATAGTGAGCTATCAAAACTTTGCTGAACTTGCTCTGAGCATGATGAACATACCTGCACTACCCAAGAAAATTGATATAAAAAAATTTTTAGAATTCTGTCCCCAATGTGAGTCAATAAGTGAAGACATTCGAAAATTGCAGCTTGCAGTCTTTTTAGAGGATCCTACTCTATTTAATTAGATCAATTCAACTCAAACTTCATTAAGTAATGCCAATAAAACAGTCTTGCTGTGTTTGGCAAGTTGTTCATTATGCACGTCTCTTATCAGTTCAATTGAGTCAAGGTACAAAATACATTGTAATTATCACATAAGGAAGCTACATAATCATAAGTACTCATCGATGAAGTGTACATTGAGCACTATCTGCTGTGATATGCTACGTGCTAAAGAAAATACTCATGACTCAAACCGAACTAGGTTGACGTATACTGTATAAGTATGTGAAATTGAGAATTGTTAAAAAACGTTGTTCAAACATTAAGCAGTGAGTGCATAGTGAATGTAATCTGTTGCTAGATTGAGGGGCCATTCATTGATTAGGTCGAGGAGGTTTTCAAAATTTTAACTCTCCTTTCATTCATTTTAAATCAAAAATTACTCGTGTAATATGCAACACAAAAGGCCTTGATAAATCGTCAGACACTCACGGGAAAATATCCTACGGATGGCTCTAAAACTGACAAGCATGTTATCAGGTACTTTTACATAATCAAAATAAATTCTAGACATTCTGAAAATTGAAGTAATTGCATTTTGGATAGAAACAATTGTTCACATAGGTTTACTGTAGTGCTCTGTATGAACCAGTCACAGATCGACATTGTTGAATAAAATTTATTTCAAGTACTTGTATATCCATGAGATTGTCTGCGTTAATTTTATGAGCTTATGCGACACTGAAATTACCATAGAGTATCACATGGTTCTGAGCATATAATTTTCAGGTAGTGCATGAAAACTTGTCGGATGAAGACTGCTACAAATGTTGCGAGAATCTGAAAAACAACCACAAATTGTAACAGTATCTTTTGTTTCCTTCATCCTAAAATAAATTATCTATTAATTATTATTTTATTCATAATTATTTATTTATAGATTAATTAATGAATTCATTTCTCATTCATTTAGACAATATTGTTGCATTCTCTACTATGCACACACTAGGTAAATGGTATTTGCTTCACGAATTCTCTCCAAGTATTTGTACAGTGAATACACGGAGTAAAAAGCAGCAGAAACCAGTACTTTCCATCACATAATGTCGAACCCGTTTTGGTGAGATTCTAAATTTTCAGTCGAAAGAAATTGTAACCCCAATTCAGCAGATAAAATCATTTGTGAGCAAGAATGAGGAATACCGCGCTCTTCCTGACTTGCGCTGAAACAGCCAAAGAATTGCATAATCTATACTTTTAGAATGAAACTTTCAACCCGCATCTGGCTTGAGGCTCGTCTTCGGGAGTTCTTCCACATATTGAGGGGTTCCGCGAAAATCAGACCAGTTATCGATCAAGTGTAGTTTTGGAGACGTAGAAAAAGTATTATGGGCTATTTTGCAAGGATCTACGTCATAAACATCTTCTGCAAATAGATGCTGATTACTGGAAACAAATTTGCTCTTTCAGTAACTTTCTACTCATATTTGAGCATTTAGCATCAAACGTGATTATACTAGAGAGACTCATTCCCGATTTAATCAATCTCATAAGTACAATGGGGTTGCGGACTCCTATATGAGGAAATTTTTTGGAGAGAAAACGTCTTCAGATTCCGTTGAAAATTTTTTGGGAATAAAAAAAACCTCAAGGTGCTTGAGAAGTATAAATAAAAGCTAAAAACTTGCATACACGCGGTTCATCATCATACAGTTTGGAATTTTAGGATACAGAATTCACTTTTTTTTATTTGTAAGGACTCCAGCCCGGGGTGTTAGAAAAAAATGTGAAGGGTTTTCACCAGAGATAGCCGATAGCCTTTTGAGTCAGTTCTCAAATGCTGCTTTTAAAATCAAATTCGGTCAGAGCAGTTCAAAGTTGTGAGCAAAAAATACAGTATCACATACTCAATTATTCAGTTTTCTGAATTACCGTGAACCGGGGTGAATGTGTCCACAGGGGTGAATGTGTCCACTTTCGCCTAAAAGATTGTCAGCATCATATCTTCGCTTCTATAGCACCTACAGAAACCTGCCGGGGGTAATTTTGAAGCTTGAAATCTCTACTTTCCGAATGAATAACCTCAATTCCATGAAAATGGACTCTATAGTACTTTCTTTGCTGTTTAATGAAGTTTGAAAATTAATGTCCCCAAGAAACAGGTTTTTTGTGGCTAGCAGAGAATTTTGACGCGTTAGCTCGAAATAAACCACCTGATCGTGTTTAGACGATAATTTGTTTCTGCAAAATTTCAGATCATTTCATCCAGTAGTTTCACAGTGACGACGTGATATGTATTGGCCGTGCACCGCGGCTGCTTCAAGCATAGTTTGTAAACTTGAGTATATACGAGTTAGTCTAGTCGGCATAGCCCTGCAAAGGGTTTTTTCGAGTTTTCTCTAGTATTTCGCATGTTCAAACCAAATGCAAAGATACATGAATCACTCACGAAAATCTGTGCATCACTTATTATTCAAACAAGCTCAACGAGCCTCCTGACACTGACTTTATATCTGTCTGGAATTTTTCAAAAATTTCTCAAATAACTACGCGGTGATTCCTAGCTTCCACGTAACAACGATTCACTCCAGAGAATTTGAAAGGTTTTTCAGGACAAAAGTTGCAGCTCAATCGAAAAACGTTGGTTCTCTTGAACAAAGTCTCTGCTCTGTTGTATGTGTACCGCCATGAAGTCTTGGCATTGAAGATAACAGAAAAAAATAGGTGGATTTTAACTATCACTCTTCGTGCCTGCCAAGGTTTGAAGTGCGTCAATGAACGGGAGTTGAATATCAGGCACAGCATTGCTCAAGCACGCTACAACCATGGTCAAACATTATTGTGTGGAAGAATCAGATATTGAAGTACAGTTTCTCTTGGAGGCTCATAACATGTTGGGGTTGAGTTTCTTATTGATTACACTGATAATGAACCTCGTGAATATCCTTCACATTAGAGGAAAATTTTTGGACCCCATCGGTGGGGCTCTCTATAATTCATGGAAGTTTTGTAAAGAGATGCCAAATTGATGATTTTGTAACAGGTTTGACTTTCGGAAGTGCCGAAACGGACATTTGTACTCACTCGCAATCTCGCTCCGAATCGCGATTTGCCTTCCGCAGTGAACGTTTTTATACCCGGTCCAAGATCTAACCAGGCCCTTTTATAGCAATACATTGTTATATGGTAAATATATTTGGTGAAAGATGAATTTGTATGAGAGATTTTCACAGAAATGTTCCTAGTATCCTTACCTGGACTACACTGCCAAATACGATGATACAAGTTCAGCTCCATGTGACAACTCGCCTCTTCGATTTGCATTCTTCTCATAATCAATGGCGCGGTGGACGATGAACCCATTCCAAGCTCTCAGTGAGTCAACATATGCTTTTTTCACGATATCTACATAATCTATTGAAAAAGTAATAGCAATAATAGCAGTGCAGGAAGACACAAAGTGCGTTATTCTCTCAACTTTCGACAATTGACGCTGAAACGGCGCTTTGGGTTCTCCTGTTTTATATCCCCATGCTTGAGGGTGTACCGAATGAAAAATCATATACAAGATGAACATTTTTATTGTCTTGCTACGAGTATATACGCTGCTCTCTTAACTTTTCCGAGTGAAATCTCACTCTGAAAGAATGAGTTCTGACTCGGAGTTCGGAGTGAAATGGTGGCAACTCGGTACCGAGTGAGTTTCACTCAGAAAAAAGAGTGAGATTTTTCACTCGGGGAATCCGAGTGTATCCAAATATTATTTAGCCGAAACTGAATAATTTCGTTTGATCAATACGTTGCGGGCTATAAAATTAATAAATTATTATTAATCATCCGAAGGTTAACCGGGTATAACGTGACAAGGGTTTGCATATATCTGTTTATCTACTGACCTCAGCCAACCATATACATATATACATATATATATATATATTACATAAAATTT
Organism: Eretmocerus hayati; assembly: GCA_029851415.1. Lineage (NCBI taxonomy): Eukaryota > Metazoa > Arthropoda > Insecta > Hymenoptera > Aphelinidae > Eretmocerus > Eretmocerus hayati. Next base: position 98,267,629 of record CM056744.1, read on the forward strand.
AAACTCGTTTCAAGAAATCATGCGAGCGACTCACTTGAACTATTTTTTAAATGAAAAGATAACAATTGAACACTTCTCAACGAGCTGAACTGCTAATTCTCACCAACCAGCTGGTCTCAGAAACTCTAAACGCATAAAATACAAAAAGTACCAGGGAAGATATTTGTATCTGAAGTTCAATCGATTTATCGAAGATAGGTCAGTTCCGGCCTTTGCCGAGTGTGAGTGAATCATCTGCACCTGGCGAATACTCAAAACAATATGCATCTCGATATTCAGCATAGATGTTACAAAATGTGAGACATCTCAAAGCTTTGTGGCAACAGCTACCATGCATCAATTGCACGAATATTCAAAATGATATATCAAAGAATGCGATTGAAACAATCTTGGAAAAATTATTGCATATAGCTCTTCATGGTTTTGCATACCGCACGTGAACGCCCATCATTACACCCTGCTATGAGAACGTATGTACAACAAAAGAAGTAACAAAGTTCCGTTGCTGCTAAACGTTAAATTCCAAAAAAGACATATACAATGGAGAAATGTAGCTGATCCAAGAAATAAAAAACTCTAAGGTATCAATTCTTTGCACGTGGAGCCTCTTTTGAGGATTTCAGAACCCCTAAAGTGGGACTTTTCGAACCTCACGAGCGAGGCGCGACAATTATTTTCCGCAATTTTGTAGGCACCCAAAAATTGAAAATTGCGGTAATTTGATTTTTGGTGAGGCACGAGACAAGAAAGGAGGCATGCGTCTGTTACATATTGTTCAACGTAGAAACCGAATGCGTTTGCAGTTTTGCTAAAATCTTGAAGAGTTTTCTGTACACTCGCAAAATCAATTCACGAAATATAAGGTAAGTATGCCTAACTTGCCCCCACTACTTTTGTTTTCCTCGCCATTTCAACTCATTTCCATATTTTTTAACGTACTTTAGCTCATTTTAAAGTTTGTTTCGATAGCTTGAAAATGAGCTGAAGGACGTTTGATCTCAAGAAATTAGAGCCGAGATATCTAAACTTTTGCAAAAGAAAATTTTTTGAGAGTTTTCGACAGTGTGTCCCTGATTTGCCCCCACGTGGAAAGAAGGCCTATTTTTATGAGATGATAGGGGTTTTTTGTGAAATCGGGATATTTCGGCTACCAGGACTCAAAAAGAGACGTAGTTTAGCTCATTTTGTAGCTTTTGTCACCACCATTTGAACTTTTTGAGATGAATTAATGTATCTAAATAGAGTGGAGAACGAGTTTGAAAAAAGACTATGGGGGCAAATGAGGAACACTGCATTTTTTCTTAGTAACATGCGCGTAGTATTAGTAAGAAATCGAATTTTGCAATTCTGCAAGAGAGATTTTGAAAACAAAGAAAATGAGTTGAGGTACGTTACGACTGGTGGCGCAAATTTTATTTGGCGTAACTTCTGGTGACTTAGCGGAAAGAAGTGTAAAGTATTGGAAAGCAGTTTTGTGATTGTAAGATATTCGCGGGTCATTTAGGATTGGCCCAAAACTTTTATTTTCTGAAATTTTCACGGATCAAACGGGAAAGAGATGCGCGGCAAGGTTTACGGGTGCGTACATTCGAGATTGAGTGGGGGCAAATTAGGGAACGGGGGCAAATTAGGCACAGTCGCCTTATTACTCGGAATGCGTCCGTTATATTCTTTTAGCCTACGGGCTAGCTAGATCTCGGCGTCTATTACTTCAAATCGAATTTCTCAAGGGATAGTCTTGAAAGAAAGTATATCAGCTATCAATCAACGATACTTATATACTAATTATGATCGGTTCAGTGTGACAGTCTCTTCAGTCACCTTCAAATAGGTTTGGTGGTCTCAAGCCAAAATTCAGGTTCAGTAGCAACTCAGACCTGCGCTCCCCTAAGCGATTTCGATATATTGTATGTATCCATGTCCAAGTAGAGAACAGGCCTTCTATTCTTCCCGTCGATGCAGGCATCACCATGAGCCTGATAGCTGCTTCTCCCAGAATCCGATATCTGAATCTCAATACAGTCCAGAAATCGATAGGATTGTCGGTGTTGTTGGCGAGATCTTCATATAGATGCCGATTTTCGACGAAGTGCGTGAATTGACGTACTGCTGCATCACCAAAATAAGCTCGAAGACAACGAATCGCTGCGGTATTTTTCTCTTCGTCGAAACGAAAGAGATGGCCTTGATATCTATGGTGTAAAATATTGGCTAGATAATGGCTGCCTTGGAGGGCAGCTGTAATTCTATTGTTGATCAAATCTTCGTACCCTTCTTGAATCATATGCTCTCGCAGCCGAAACCACAGTTGGCATGCATCTGCAATATTCACCCCTGGAGTTTGACACCTATTGATGAGGTTGACAATTGGAAGAAGAACACGATGCATCTGGACGAGCCACGCATGATATTCTTCGTCTACCAACACGAGATCTATGACGAAGTCATCATTGACGACTTCGGGCATCAAGGCACACATCACTTCCAAATTTGCCCAATTCTGTAGGATTTTTAAGATAGTCAGCCACAGAAAGCTAAACCTGCTTTCAGCATAGTTTCTCAGTTTCGTGCCTCCCAGGGCTAACAGAATAGCCTCACAGCCGGGCTCCTTAAATTTATTTACGAGGATCTGGTTATTTTGAGCTTGGTTCTCATCAACCAAAGATTTTATTAGCAAGTTGCCACTGTGGCTGCCACAAGTCGCCCAGAACAATTGCAGACCATGAACCGTCAGCAACTCTTCCGCCGCAGCTTTCATGTTAGCACCATTATCAATTACAAACCCAACCGGTATAGCTCCATAATCTCTTTCAGCTCTGCCAACTGCGTCGGCCATATTCTGAGAAATGTTTGCAGCTGTTTGGGGAATAGTAGAGAAGTTCCTGCATGCTAAGAAAGCATGATCGTTTTCCATATTAAGCATACTGTGGACAATAACTTTCCAATTAGCCGAGCTGTTTGTCCATCCATCGCTCTCCACAGCACAATACCTGTTACGGAACCTTTGTCTTTTCTCCTCCTCGACTTCGATGTTAACATCTTCTAGAATACCTTCGGCTAGCGTTCGTCGATTCGGCAGTTCGTAAGCTATGGCTGAGTTGTTAACCAATCTTATCATGTCTCGAAAATGAGGGTTCTCTATAGTTCTGAAAGGGTGGTTACAGGAGAAAAAAGAGCGGCCCACTGCTCTGTCCAGTTCCCTTCTAATGACCGCAGCATCTCTATTATCTCTGATAATGCGTTCCATTATGATGTTACGGCGGGTTTATTAGACTTGCGATCTGCAAAAAGATGACAGGTTGAAAATTATCGCATATTCACTAGAAAGTATTGCTAATGAGGCGTATAAAGCTGTTTCAAGAAAATTTGTGTCATGATCAAAAACTGATCACAATGTCTCTCGAGTTGAAAAGCGCGAATTCTGAAGGTAGTACTAGCAGACTTCGGATTACCGTGCAAAGAATTATGAGACTTGCCGAAGTGCTATCTCAAATCAGTTCAGTTGAATCATCAAGAGCCTTGAGAGTCAGAGAGAAAAAGCTCATGTTGCTTCTTAGAAGACGATGCGCATCGTGGCTTATGGGTAGTGACGATGAGCAGACTAAAATCTATACCGTATACAGATTTTTGCCAAAGTCGGTTCACATGTGACAAAATTAACCAAGAAACACATCGAAACAAACAGAGTAACGATTCAGAGCCTACGAAGAAACACCGTAAGAAATTATATCGGAAAACTTGATACAACTGGTTGTTAGTATCATTCAACCAGTCGGTTGAAGTTTTTCGAAAAAAGTTTTCACAGTAAAGATATGAGCGCATGTGCTACAAAATTCTGCGGTTTCGTAGTTGGGTTGTCGTCTGCTGTGTGCGTTACTATACCTATATAGGCGAGCGAAAAGTAGTCGACGGCAGGTATAACGATCTGCGCTTGGGACAGCAGTACGGTTAGTACTACCTTGAGAACGAATTTACTACAGAATTCACTTCAGGGCTCGGAGGCTAATCGACGAACTTTGCAATAATCTTTGCTGTCTTCAATTCATCAGAAGAAATATTTCCCCGTGCGGAGGGTATCCAAACATGGTTTTCCAACGCGAAATAACCGTCGGAACATGGTCGTCAGTCAGTTTTGAGCGACCAAGTCAACATTCTTCGCTACAGGAAGAAAGTATGTCTTTTCATTAATTTTTTGGCCTACACAGGATTGCTGATGTGGTAGCTCCGATCTGACCACAAGACCGTGTTCACATGGTTACTTTGTACCGGAAAACCATGTTTGGGTATCCCGTTCCTGAATTAATTTTTATTCTCGCGATTTTAACACAGCAAAAACGATAGTCCGAGTCTACATAGAAAGCGCGCGCGCGCGCGTCTTGCCTATTACGACCATGCATGAGAGAGCGCGCGCGCGTGTTCTCTTAGGGTGTGTCCACAAATGAAGCGCATGAGCCGTGAGCCGGCGTACGCCGAGCGCGCGCTGGCGCACGGCTCATGCGCTTCATTTGTGGACACACCCTTAGGCCGAGTCTACATAAGAGCGCGAGCGGGATCCAAGAGCGCTCTCGCGGGGTGCATTGGCTCTCCCCGCTCAATAGCGCAGATTTTTTTATATTATAAAATTTGTGCGAAGACTGACGGGGTAGTCTCGCACTACAGAAACACAATTCCAACATCAAAGCAATGAATTATCACGGGGGCGGGGGCCTCAATCCCGAAACTCAAGCAGTCCCCAAAACCGCAAACACTCGGAAAGTGGGCCTGAGAAAATTATTCCCAAAATCTAAGAAAGTAACCAAACTTGCAAACATCCGGATGCTTCTATCGGGAATCCAGCCAGGAACCAAAATGCGACAAAAAGTCAATCCCAAAATTTACTAAGGTAATCAAACTTGCAGATACTCGAATACTAGAACCGAAAATCATGTTCGTGGAAGAAATCAATCTCAAAACCCAGAATAACAAAAAATCCTGCAATAAGACCTGGATGTTCGTGTCAAAATTTTCTGCTTGGAAGGAGAATCGATCGCAACACCCCGAAAGAAAATTATTGAACTAAAAATTCTATCGGGGCAATAATCGATCCTCGAATGTGAGATAAGCTCTCAACAGAAATTTTAGGCCGAGCTTTCGCATGTTCGCGGTTTGGAGGCTCCTCGACTTTCGGGATTGATACCCTCCTCCCCCCCCCCCCGAGATAATTCCTAGCTTTGATGCTGGAATTGTGTTCCCGTAGTGCGAGACTACCCCGTCAGTCTTCGCACAAATTTTAAATATGAAAAAACCTGCGCTATTGATTGAGCGGCGAGGGCAAATTCACCCCGCGAGAGCGCTCTTGGATCCCGCTCGCGCTCTTATGTAGACTCGGCCATTGCAAAAACAGCCGTTGTAAAAGAAAATTTCGTGGATTCAACCACGCTTCCTCTACGGTTACCGGACAATATTTTTTCAGAAACACACGACGGGCGAAGAGAGTGCGAACTCGAATATTCAATTGATCGACCTAACCCCATTAAAAAATTTTTCAAAATTTATCGCGACATTCGATTTTTTACCAGATACTAGGTATACTAACTAGCTTATACAGCTTCACGATTACACAGTTCACCCCGAAGAAATATTTTCGGACTAAGAGAAGTTCTCACTATTTGTCTAAAAAGTCTTGGTTTGAACAATTTGACACCTTTAATTTGTCTCAGGACCACACGCATCTAGGACCAAAAGAGCCTTACGCAAGGGATCCCGCGGAAAATTTCCATGAGATAGTGGTAATTTTTCCTGGATAATGAACACATTTTTAGGGAAAATCTCACCCGATCCTCCCATTTCAATTGTGTATAAATTCAACGTGAGATTGCTTGTTCCTGGTAGTTTCTCATTAAAAAATAAAAAAATCGTTAAATCTGTGTCATATACCAAGGTCGATTTGGTTACGTGATCCCGAGGACTTCTACCGGTGTATGAAACCGCATGTGTATATGATTAATCAACGCTGTGTATTGACACTTGGTAATGCACTGGTCAGAAAGATACTCTTTCGCGGGCCACTGATATGCGAAAGATTTATAAACAAGAGAGCGATGCCTCAAGTGACAGATTGGTACGCCTAAGAAAAAAAAATTCGGCCTCCTCCCCATAAAATACCCGCTTCGGGTCGTCGTCATGCTCACTTCATCTATAAACGCAAACGTGTGGTCTGCAGTTGAGCTTCAGCTGATGAGCAGGGCAACGCATAACTCACGCTACAGTAAGTAGATTAATTTGTCTTGCGACAGCCGACATCTGATTACTTCATTTGTAAAGTATCCGAGCTAATTTGTTCATGAAAATAAGAATTGGTAAAATGTAAAGACTCTTGCACAAATTTGATGACCTGTAAATCCTAATTTTTGGAAATAGTGGTAATTAGAATTTCCGTAGGAAGTGACAAAATCTTTCTTTAGTACGCCACATCCATAAATTCGACGCTCACGAAATAGCACTCATTCAGACTCAATTTCCCAGAATATGTGACTGTCTTTTGTACCTTTCCCTGTATTATTGAAATTTCTGGAAAACATTGCGTATTTTATAAGTGCTGGTAGTTCATAAAGACAAAATTGAACAATCACAGGCATTGGGCAACGGTGAAAAAAACTATGAATCGTGGAAGTCACCAAGGGTTCACCCCAAATCGAAATGCTGCGATGAAAATCACATCCGCGGAGTGTGATATCTGCCACCAAAGATTCGCAAAAAATTCACCCGACGTCCTGTGGTCGCACCGGTGAGCTTTTTTTCAATACATTATATCTAATCCGTTTACTTACACTACCGGTCAAAGTTCTGAAGACACCTAGAAATCAAACTGATGGTTTTCAGAGTTGAATACCTGAGAACCTATTGGTTGCAGAGAGCTCTGCGTGATCGCATATTGTAGCTCATAGGGATTGTCCATAAACCATATGGCCTCATTTTTGGTCATTTTTGGACACCCACCCACCCCATGTGGTTTTATATGGTCTCTGGACCAACCACCCACCCACCCCCTTAGAAGCCATATGGTTCGAAAAAATTTTCACTCGGATTATTGAGTAATATTTGAACCGAATTCATTGAAGTCATAATTTTTTGACAGATTTTCTTTCGGCAATATCATCAGACGTAGTAAAAGGTCAAGCGAGCCATCCATGCAAGTCATCAATGATAGGGAACAAGTCCGACTCTTCTGTTTGAGGAATAGATGGTATAGAGTTAAGAAAGTCCACTTCCGAATGCATCGAAAATTTTGTCACGGCTTGATTTTTTTTAGAGATATAATAGTCCAGGCCGAGTGGGCACCATCGTTGGGTAAATTTATTCCGACGAGGTACCTCTGCAAAATCCTCTTCAGAAGACCCTCCTGATCATGGAAATCCATGTTGCCAGGTCGAAAAATGGTCACAATTCATTTAAATCGAGTTTGCTTAAACAATTGAATAAAATTGCTGAATATCAATTCAAACTATTTTTATTAGATAACAGAGAAAAGGTCTCTTGTCATTTTCCGCTAAATTTGATAGTTTTCGAGTAATGAGCACTTTGAAAATGGAAAAACGAAAAATTTGCAATCTTTGACATTAAATAAAAACAACAATGAAGTGGAAAAATCGATGTTGCCATCGGGGGATCTGTTCACTAGGTTGTCCTCTACAAGATATAATGAGCTTAAAATCTCGACCCGATGTAATCTCGATCAGTGTTCTATCAAATTAAGAGTTTGCATATCCGATGACCGGCAAACACAATGGATGCTTTGATCATGAGCCTCTTATATATGGTGACAAAATATGGCCAGAGACGCAGAATAAAAACGAAAGTAATAATTATGGCATCAGTAAGACGGAGCGTAATACATCCTCGTCTGCGATACATATACGCTCCGTCTTACTGATGCCATAATTATTACTTTCGTTTTTATTCTGCGTCTCTGGCCATATTTTGTCACCATATATAAGAGGCTCATGATCAAAGCATCCATTGTGTTTGCCGGTCATCGGATATGCAAACTCTTAATTTGATAGAACACTGATCGAGATTACATCGGGTCGAGATTTTAAGCTCATTATATCTTGTAGAGGACAACCTAGTGAACAGATCCCCCGATGGCAACATCGATTTTTCCACTTCATTGTTGTTTTTATTTAATGTCAAAGATTGCAAATTTTTCGTTTTTCCATTTTCAAAGTGCTCATTACTCGAAAACTATCAAATTTAGCGGAAAATGACAAGAGACCTTTTCTCTGTTATCTAATAAAAATAGTTTGAATTGATATTCAGCAATTTTATTCAATTGTTTAAGCAAACTCGATTTAAATGAATTGTGACCATTTTTCGACCTGGCAACATGGATTTCCATGATCAGGAGGGTCTTCTGAAGAGGATTTTGCAGAGGTACCTCGTCGGAATAAATTTACCCAACGATGGTGCCCACTCGGCCTGGACTATTATATCTCTAAAAAAAATCAAGCCGTGACAAAATTTTCGATGCATTCGGAAGTGGACTTTCTTAACTCTATACCATCTATTCCTCAAACAGAAGAGTCGGACTTGTTCCCTATCATTGATGACTTGCATGGATGGCTCGCTTGACCTTTTACTACGTCTGATGATATTGCCGAAAGAAAATCTGTCAAAAAATTATGACTTCAATGAATTCGGTTCAAATATTACTCAATAATCCGAGTGAAAATTTTTTCGAACCATATGGCTTCTAAGGGGGTGGGTGGGTGGTTGGTCCAGAGACCATATAAAACCACATGGGGTGGGTGGGTGTCCAAAAATGACCAAAAATGAGGCCATATGGTTTATGGACAATCCCTATGAGCTACAATATGCGATCACGCAGAGCTCTCTGCAACCAATAGGTTCTCAGGTATTCAACTCTGAAAACCATCAGTTTGATTTCTAGGTGTCTTCAGAACTTTGACCGGTAGTGTAAGTAAACGGATTAGATATAATGTATTGAAAAAAAGCTCACCGGTGCGACCACAGGACGTCGGGTGAATTTTTTGCGAATCTTTGGTGGCAGATATCACACTCCGCGGATGTGATTTTCATCGCAGCATTTCGATTTGGGGTGAACCCTTGGTGACTTCCACGATTCATAGTTTTTTTCACCGTTGCCCAATGCCTGTGATTGTTCAATTTTGTCTTTATGAACTACCAGCACTTATAAAATACGCAATGTTTTCCAGAAATTTCAATAATACAGGGAAAGGTACAAAAGACAGTCACATATTCTGGGAAATTGAGTCTGAATGAGTGCTATTTCGTGAGCGTCGAATTTATGGATGTGGCGTACTAAAGAAAGATTTTGTCACTTCCTACGGAAATTCTAATTACCACTATTTCCAAAAATTAGGATTTACAGGTCATCAAATTTGTGCAAGAGTCTTTACATTTTACCAATTCTTATTTTCATGAACAAATTAGCTCGGATACTTTACAAATGAAGTAATCAGATGTCGGCTGTCGCAAGACAAATTAATCTACTTACTGTAGCGTGAGTTATGCGTTGCCCTGCTCATCAGCTGAAGCTCAACTGCAGACCACACGTTTGCGTTTATAGATGAAGTGAGCATGACGACGACCCGAAGCGGGTATTTTATGGGGAGGAGGCCGAATTTTTTTTTCTTAGGCGTACCAATCTGTCACTTGAGGCATCGCTCTCTTGTTTATAAATCTTTCGCATATCAGTGGCCCGCGAAAGAGTATCTTTCTGACCAGTGCATTACCAAGTGTCAATACACAGCGTTGATTAATCATATACACATGCGGTTTCATACACCGGTAGAAGTCCTCGGGATCACGTAACCAAATCGACCTTGGTATATGACACAGATTTAACGATTTTTTTATTTTTTAATGAGAAACTACCAGGAACAAGCAATCTCACGTTGAATTTATACACAATTGAAATGGGAGGATCGGGTGAGATTTTCCCTAAAAATGTGTTCATTATCCAGGAAAAATTACCACTATCTCATGGAAATTTTCCGCGGGATCCCTTGCGTAAGGCTCTTTTGGTCCTAGATGCGTGTGGTCCTGAGACAAATTAAAGGTGTCAAATTGTTCAAACCAAGACTTTTTAGACAAATAGTGAGAACTTCTCTTAGTCCGAAAATATTTCTTCGGGGTGAACTGTGTAATCGTGAAGCTGTATAAGCTAGTTAGTATACCTAGTATCTGGTAAAAAATCGAATGTCGCGATAAATTTTGAAAAATTTTTTAATGGGGTTAGGTCGATCAATTGAATATTCGAGTTCGCACTCTCTTCGCCCGTCGTGTGTTTCTGAAAAAATATTGTCCGGTAACCGTAGAGGAAGCGTGGTTGAATCCACGAAATTTTCTTTTACAACGGCTGTTTTTGCAATGGCCGAGTCTACATAAGAGCGCGAGCGGGATCCAAGAGCGCTCTCGCGGGGTGAATTTGCCCTCGCCGCTCAATCAATAGCGCAGGTTTTTTCATATTTAAAATTTGTGCGAAGACTGACGGGGTAGTCTCGCACTACGGGAACACAATTCCAGCATCAAAGCTAGGAATTATCTCGGGGGGGGGGAGGAGGGTATCAATCCCGAAAGTCGAGGAGCCTCCAAACCGCGAACATGCGAAAGCTCGGCCTAAAATTTCTGTTGAGAGCTTATCTCACATTCGAGGATCGATTATTGCCCCGATAGAATTTTTAGTTCAATAATTTTCTTTCGGGGTGTTGCGATCGATTCTCCTTCCAAGCAGAAAATTTTGACACGAACATCCAGGTCTTATTGCAGGATTTTTTGTTATTCTGGGTTTTGAGATTGATTTCTTCCACGAACATGATTTTCGGTTCTAGTATTCGAGTATCTGCAAGTTTGATTACCTTAGTAAATTTTGGGATTGACTTTTTGTCGCATTTTGGTTCCTGGCTGGATTCCCGATAGAAGCATCCGGATGTTTGCAAGTTTGGTTACTTTCTTAGATTTTGGGAATAATTTTCTCAGGCCCACTTTCCGAGTGTTTGCGGTTTTGGGGACTGCTTGAGTTTCGGGATTGAGGCCCCCGCCCCCGTGATAATTCATTGCTTTGATGTTGGAATTGTGTTTCTGTAGTGCGAGACTACCCCGTCAGTCTTCGCACAAATTTTATAATATAAAAAAATCTGCGCTATTGAGCGGGGAGAGCCAATGCACCCCGCGAGAGCGCTCTTGGATCCCGCTCGCGCTCTTATGTAGACTCGGCCTAAGGGTGTGTCCACAAATGAAGCGCATGAGCCGTGCGCCAGCGCGCGCTCGGCGTACGCCGGCTCACGGCTCATGCGCTTCATTTGTGGACACACCCTAAGAGAACACGCGCGCGCGCTCTCTCATGCATGGTCGTAATAGGCAAGACGCGCGCGCGCGCGCTTTCTATGTAGACTCGGACTATCGTTTTTGCTGTGTTAAAATCGCGAGAATAAAAATTAATTCAGGAACGGGATACCCAAACATGGTTTTCCGGTACAAAGTAACCATGTGAACACGGTCTTGTGGTCAGATCGGAGCTACCACATCAGCAATCCTGTGTAGGCCAAAAAATTAATGAAAAGACATACTTTCTTCCTGTAGCGAAGAATGTTGACTTGGTCGCTCAAAACTGACTGACGACCATGTTCCGACGGTTATTTCGCGTTGGAAAACCATGTTTGGATACCCTCCGCACGGGGAAATATTTCTTCTGATGAATTGAAGACAGCAAAGATTATTGCAAAGTTCGTCGATTAGCCTCCGAGCCCTGAAGTGAATTCTGTAGTAAATTCGTTCTCAAGGTAGTACTAACCGTACTGCTGTCCCAAGCGCAGATCGTTATACCTGCCGTCGACTACTTTTCGCTCGCCTATATAGGTATAGTAACGCACACAGCAGACGACAACCCAACTACGAAACCGCAGAATTTTGTAGCACATGCGCTCATATCTTTACTGTGAAAACTTTTTTCGAAAAACTTCAACCGACTGGTTGAATGATACTAACAACCAGTTGTATCAAGTTTTCCGATATAATTTCTTACGGTGTTTCTTCGTAGGCTCTGAATCGTTACTCTGTTTGTTTCGATGTGTTTCTTGGTTAATTTTGTCACATGTGAACCGACTTTGGCAAAAATCTGTATACGGTATAGATTTTAGTCTGCTCATCGTCACTACCCATAAGCCACGATGCGCATCGTCTTCTAAGAAGCAACATGAGCTTTTTCTCTCTGACTCTCAAGGCTCTTGATGATTCAACTGAACTGATTTGAGATAGCACTTCGGCAAGTCTCATAATTCTTTGCACGGTAATCCGAAGTCTGCTAGTACTACCTTCAGAATTCGCGCTTTTCAACTCGAGAGACATTGTGATCAGTTTTTGATCATGACACAAATTTTCTTGAAACAGCTTTATACGCCTCATTAGCAATACTTTCTAGTGAATATGCGATAATTTTCAACCTGTCATCTTTTTGCAGATCGCAAGTCTAATAAACCCGCCGTAACATCATAATGGAACGCATTATCAGAGATAATAGAGATGCTGCGGTCATTAGAAGGGAACTGGACAGAGCAGTGGGCCGCTCTTTTTTCTCCTGTAACCACCCTTTCAGAACTATAGAGAACCCTCATTTTCGAGACATGATAAGATTGGTTAACAACTCAGCCATAGCTTACGAACTGCCGAATCGACGAACGCTAGCCGAAGGTATTCTAGAAGATGTTAACATCGAAGTCGAGGAGGAGAAAAGACAAAGGTTCCGTAACAGGTATTGTGCTGTGGAGAGCGATGGATGGACAAACAGCTCGGCTAATTGGAAAGTTATTGTCCACAGTATGCTTAATATGGAAAACGATCATGCTTTCTTAGCATGCAGGAACTTCTCTACTATTCCCCAAACAGCTGCAAACATTTCTCAGAATATGGCCGACGCAGTTGGCAGAGCTGAAAGAGATTATGGAGCTATACCGGTTGGGTTTGTAATTGATAATGGTGCTAACATGAAAGCTGCGGCGGAAGAGTTGCTGACGGTTCATGGTCTGCAATTGTTCTGGGCGACTTGTGGCAGCCACAGTGGCAACTTGCTAATAAAATCTTTGGTTGATGAGAACCAAGCTCAAAATAACCAGATCCTCGTAAATAAATTTAAGGAGCCCGGCTGTGAGGCTATTCTGTTAGCCCTGGGAGGCACGAAACTGAGAAACTATGCTGAAAGCAGGTTTAGCTTTCTGTGGCTGACTATCTTAAAAATCCTACAGAATTGGGCAAATTTGGAAGTGATGTGTGCCTTGATGCCCGAAGTCGTCAATGATGACTTCGTCATAGATCTCGTGTTGGTAGACGAAGAATATCATGCGTGGCTCGTCCAGATGCATCGTGTTCTTCTTCCAATTGTCAACCTCATCAATAGGTGTCAAACTCCAGGGGTGAATATTGCAGATGCATGCCAACTGTGGTTTCGGCTGCGAGAGCATATGATTCAAGAAGGGTACGAAGATTTGATCAACAATAGAATTACAGCTGCCCTCCAAGGCAGCCATTATCTAGCCAATATTTTACACCATAGATATCAAGGCCATCTCTTTCGTTTCGACGAAGAGAAAAATACCGCAGCGATTCGTTGTCTTCGAGCTTATTTTGGTGATGCAGCAGTACGTCAATTCACGCACTTCGTCGAAAATCGGCATCTATATGAAGATCTCGCCAACAACACCGACAATCCTATCGATTTCTGGACTGTATTGAGATTCAGATATCGGATTCTGGGAGAAGCAGCTATCAGGCTCATGGTGATGCCTGCATCGACGGGAAGAATAGAAGGCCTGTTCTCTACTTGGACATGGATACATACAATATATCGAAATCGCTTAGGGGAGCGCAGGTCTGAGTTGCTACTGAACCTGAATTTTGGCTTGAGACCACCAAACCTATTTGAAGGTGACTGAAGAGACTGTCACACTGAACCGATCATAATTAGTATATAAGTATCGTTGATTGATAGCTGATATACTTTCTTTCAAGACTATCCCTTGAGAAATTCGATTTGAAGTAATAGACGCCGAGATCTAGCTAGCCCGTAGGCTAAAAGAATATAACGGACGCATTCCGAGTAATAAGGCGACTGTGCCTAATTTGCCCCCGTTCCCTAATTTGCCCCCACTCAATCTCGAATGTACGCACCCGTAAACCTTGCCGCGCATCTCTTTCCCGTTTGATCCGTGAAAATTTCAGAAAATAAAAGTTTTGGGCCAATCCTAAATGACCCGCGAATATCTTACAATCACAAAACTGCTTTCCAATACTTTACACTTCTTTCCGCTAAGTCACCAGAAGTTACGCCAAATAAAATTTGCGCCACCAGTCGTAACGTACCTCAACTCATTTTCTTTGTTTTCAAAATCTCTCTTGCAGAATTGCAAAATTCGATTTCTTACTAATACTACGCGCATGTTACTAAGAAAAAATGCAGTGTTCCTCATTTGCCCCCATAGTCTTTTTTCAAACTCGTTCTCCACTCTATTTAGATACATTAATTCATCTCAAAAAGTTCAAATGGTGGTGACAAAAGCTACAAAATGAGCTAAACTACGTCTCTTTTTGAGTCCTGGTAGCCGAAATATCCCGATTTCACAAAAAACCCCTATCATCTCATAAAAATAGGCCTTCTTTCCACGTGGGGGCAAATCAGGGACACACTGTCGAAAACTCTCAAAAAATTTTCTTTTGCAAAAGTTTAGATATCTCGGCTCTAATTTCTTGAGATCAAACGTCCTTCAGCTCATTTTCAAGCTATCGAAACAAACTTTAAAATGAGCTAAAGTACGTTAAAAAATATGGAAATGAGTTGAAATGGCGAGGAAAACAAAAGTAGTGGGGGCAAGTTAGGCATACTTACCTTATATTTCGTGAATTGATTTTGCGAGTGTACAGAAAACTCTTCAAGATTTTAGCAAAACTGCAAACGCATTCGGTTTCTACGTTGAACAATATGTAACAGACGCATGCCTCCTTTCTTGTCTCGTGCCTCACCAAAAATCAAATTACCGCAATTTTCAATTTTTGGGTGCCTACAAAATTGCGGAAAATAATTGTCGCGCCTCGCTCGTGAGGTTCGAAAAGTCCCACTTTAGGGGTTCTGAAATCCTCAAAAGAGGCTCCACGTGCAAAGAATTGATACCTTAGAGTTTTTTATTTCTTGGATCAGCTACATTTCTCCATTGTATATGTCTTTTTTGGAATTTAACGTTTAGCAGCAACGGAACTTTGTTACTTCTTTTGTTGTACATACGTTCTCATAGCAGGGTGTAATGATGGGCGTTCACGTGCGGTATGCAAAACCATGAAGAGCTATATGCAATAATTTTTCCAAGATTGTTTCAATCGCATTCTTTGATATATCATTTTGAATATTCGTGCAATTGATGCATGGTAGCTGTTGCCACAAAGCTTTGAGATGTCTCACATTTTGTAACATCTATGCTGAATATCGAGATGCATATTGTTTTGAGTATTCGCCAGGTGCAGATGATTCACTCACACTCGGCAAAGGTCGGAACTGACCTATCTTCGATAAATCGATTGAACTTCAGATACAAATATCTTCCCTGGTACTTTTTGTATTTTATGCGTTTAGAGTTTCTGAGACCAGCTGGTTGGTGAGAATTAGCAGTTCAGCTCGTTGAGAAGTGTTCAATTGTTATCTTTTCATTTAAAAAATAGTTCAAGTGAGTCGCTCGCATGATTTCTTGAAACGAGTTTAAATTTTATGTAATATATATATATATGTATATATGTATATGGTTGGCTGAGGTCAGTAGATAAACAGATATATGCAAACCCTTGTCACGTTATACCCGGTTAACCTTCGGATGATTAATAATAATTTATTAATTTTATAGCCCGCAACGTATTGATCAAACGAAATTATTCAGTTTCGGCTAAATAATATTTGGATACACTCGGATTCCCCGAGTGAAAAATCTCACTCTTTTTTCTGAGTGAAACTCACTCGGTACCGAGTTGCCACCATTTCACTCCGAACTCCGAGTCAGAACTCATTCTTTCAGAGTGAGATTTCACTCGGAAAAGTTAAGAGAGCAGCGTATATACTCGTAGCAAGACAATAAAAATGTTCATCTTGTATATGATTTTTCATTCGGTACACCCTCAAGCATGGGGATATAAAACAGGAGAACCCAAAGCGCCGTTTCAGCGTCAATTGTCGAAAGTTGAGAGAATAACGCACTTTGTGTCTTCCTGCACTGCTATTATTGCTATTACTTTTTCAATAGATTATGTAGATATCGTGAAAAAAGCATATGTTGACTCACTGAGAGCTTGGAATGGGTTCATCGTCCACCGCGCCATTGATTATGAGAAGAATGCAAATCGAAGAGGCGAGTTGTCACATGGAGCTGAACTTGTATCATCGTATTTGGCAGTGTAGTCCAGGTAAGGATACTAGGAACATTTCTGTGAAAATCTCTCATACAAATTCATCTTTCACCAAATATATTTACCATATAACAATGTATTGCTATAAAAGGGCCTGGTTAGATCTTGGACCGGGTATAAAAACGTTCACTGCGGAAGGCAAATCGCGATTCGGAGCGAGATTGCGAGTGAGTACAAATGTCCGTTTCGGCACTTCCGAAAGTCAAACCTGTTACAAAATCATCAATTTGGCATCTCTTTACAAAACTTCCATGAATTATAGAGAGCCCCACCGATGGGGTCCAAAAATTTTCCTCTAATGTGAAGGATATTCACGAGGTTCATTATCAGTGTAATCAATAAGAAACTCAACCCCAACATGTTATGAGCCTCCAAGAGAAACTGTACTTCAATATCTGATTCTTCCACACAATAATGTTTGACCATGGTTGTAGCGTGCTTGAGCAATAGGGTGGGCCGAAAAATGACTTTTTTTGAGAATCGATACGGGCTAGTGCGCAAAAGTTAGGTTTCTATATGTAGATGTGAAAAAACTTTTGCTGGGCGCTGAGAAATGAGATTTTAGGTTCGAGCAAGAGCCATCAAGCTTTTATCAAAATTAACGTAGATTTAAATAGGAATGTGCCTAATTCGGTACTTTTTTCTTCCTAACTTTGCTTGTATTTCTGGTGCATCTGAACATTTTTGAACGTACCTTAGCTCATTTTGAAGCTTGTTCCAAAACCTACAAAATGAGCTAAAATACGTCCAATTTCGACTAATCCAAGCCAATCTATCTCAACTTTCCCAAAAAGTGATCATTATTAAAAATCCCAAAAATGGGGCGATTCTCCCTTCAAACTTTGCTTGTATTTCTGGTGCATCTAAACATTTTCCAACGTACTTCAGCTCATTTTGAAGCTCGTTCCAAAACCTACAAAATGAGCTAAAGTACGTCCAATTTCGACTAATCCGAGCCAATCTATCTCAATTTTTCTAAAAAGTGATTAGTTTTGAAAAATCCGAAAAATGAGCGACTTCCCCCTCCCGCCTCACTCCTTTCAAAACTCGAAATGGAAAAGTTGAGATAGATTGGCTCGGGTTAGTCGAAATTGGACGTACTTCAGCTCATTTTGTAGGTTTTGGAACAAGCTTTAATATGAGCTAAAGTACGTTGAAAAATGTTTAGATGCACCAGAAATACAAGCAAAGTTTGAAGGGAGAATCGCCCCATTTTTGGGATTTTTAATAATGATCACTTTTTGGGAAAGTTGAGATAGATTGGCTTGGATTAGTCGAAATTGGACGTATTTTAGCTCATTTCGTAGGTTTTGGAACAAGCTTCAAAATGAGCTAAAGTACGTTCAAAAATGTTCAGATGCACCAGAAATACAAGCAAAGTTAGGAAGGAAAAAGTGCCGAATTAGGCACATTCCTATTTAAATCTACGTTAATTTTGGTAAAAGCTTGATGGCTCTTGCTCGAACCTAAAATCTCATTTCTCAGCGCCCAGCAAAAGTTTTTTCACATCTACATATAGAAACCTAACTTTTGTGCACTAGCCCGTATCGATTCTCAAAAAAAGTCATTTTTCGGCCCACCCTATTGAGCAATGCTGTGCCTGATATTCAACTCCCGTTCATTGACGCACTTCAAACCTTGGCAGGCACGAAGAGTGATAGTTAAAATCCACCTATTTTTTTCTGTTATCTTCAATGCCAAGACTTCATGGCGGTACACATACAACAGAGCAGAGACTTTGTTCAAGAGAACCAACGTTTTTCGATTGAGCTGCAACTTTTGTCCTGAAAAACCTTTCAAATTCTCTGGAGTGAATCGTTGTTACGTGGAAGCTAGGAATCACCGCGTAGTTATTTGAGAAATTTTTGAAAAATTCCAGACAGATATAAAGTCAGTGTCAGGAGGCTCGTTGAGCTTGTTTGAATAATAAGTGATGCACAGATTTTCGTGAGTGATTCATGTATCTTTGCATTTGGTTTGAACATGCGAAATACTAGAGAAAACTCGAAAAAACCCTTTGCAGGGCTATGCCGACTAGACTAACTCGTATATACTCAAGTTTACAAACTATGCTTGAAGCAGCCGCGGTGCACGGCCAATACATATCACGTCGTCACTGTGAAACTACTGGATGAAATGATCTGAAATTTTGCAGAAACAAATTATCGTCTAAACACGATCAGGTGGTTTATTTCGAGCTAACGCGTCAAAATTCTCTGCTAGCCACAAAAAACCTGTTTCTTGGGGACATTAATTTTCAAACTTCATTAAACAGCAAAGAAAGTACTATAGAGTCCATTTTCATGGAATTGAGGTTATTCATTCGGAAAGTAGAGATTTCAAGCTTCAAAATTACCCCCGGCAGGTTTCTGTAGGTGCTATAGAAGCGAAGATATGATGCTGACAATCTTTTAGGCGAAAGTGGACACATTCACCCCTGTGGACACATTCACCCCGGTTCACGGTAATTCAGAAAACTGAATAATTGAGTATGTGATACTGTATTTTTTGCTCACAACTTTGAACTGCTCTGACCGAATTTGATTTTAAAAGCAGCATTTGAGAACTGACTCAAAAGGCTATCGGCTATCTCTGGTGAAAACCCTTCACATTTTTTTCTAACACCCCGGGCTGGAGTCCTTACAAATAAAAAAAAGTGAATTCTGTATCCTAAAATTCCAAACTGTATGATGATGAACCGCGTGTATGCAAGTTTTTAGCTTTTATTTATACTTCTCAAGCACCTTGAGGTTTTTTTTATTCCCAAAAAATTTTCAACGGAATCTGAAGACGTTTTCTCTCCAAAAAATTTCCTCATATAGGAGTCCGCAACCCCATTGTACTTATGAGATTGATTAAATCGGGAATGAGTCTCTCTAGTATAATCACGTTTGATGCTAAATGCTCAAATATGAGTAGAAAGTTACTGAAAGAGCAAATTTGTTTCCAGTAATCAGCATCTATTTGCAGAAGATGTTTATGACGTAGATCCTTGCAAAATAGCCCATAATACTTTTTCTACGTCTCCAAAACTACACTTGATCGATAACTGGTCTGATTTTCGCGGAACCCCTCAATATGTGGAAGAACTCCCGAAGACGAGCCTCAAGCCAGATGCGGGTTGAAAGTTTCATTCTAAAAGTATAGATTATGCAATTCTTTGGCTGTTTCAGCGCAAGTCAGGAAGAGCGCGGTATTCCTCATTCTTGCTCACAAATGATTTTATCTGCTGAATTGGGGTTACAATTTCTTTCGACTGAAAATTTAGAATCTCACCAAAACGGGTTCGACATTATGTGATGGAAAGTACTGGTTTCTGCTGCTTTTTACTCCGTGTATTCACTGTACAAATACTTGGAGAGAATTCGTGAAGCAAATACCATTTACCTAGTGTGTGCATAGTAGAGAATGCAACAATATTGTCTAAATGAATGAGAAATGAATTCATTAATTAATCTATAAATAAATAATTATGAATAAAATAATAATTAATAGATAATTTATTTTAGGATGAAGGAAACAAAAGATACTGTTACAATTTGTGGTTGTTTTTCAGATTCTCGCAACATTTGTAGCAGTCTTCATCCGACAAGTTTTCATGCACTACCTGAAAATTATATGCTCAGAACCATGTGATACTCTATGGTAATTTCAGTGTCGCATAAGCTCATAAAATTAACGCAGACAATCTCATGGATATACAAGTACTTGAAATAAATTTTATTCAACAATGTCGATCTGTGACTGGTTCATACAGAGCACTACAGTAAACCTATGTGAACAATTGTTTCTATCCAAAATGCAATTACTTCAATTTTCAGAATGTCTAGAATTTATTTTGATTATGTAAAAGTACCTGATAACATGCTTGTCAGTTTTAGAGCCATCCGTAGGATATTTTCCCGTGAGTGTCTGACGATTTATCAAGGCCTTTTGTGTTGCATATTACACGAGTAATTTTTGATTTAAAATGAATGAAAGGAGAGTTAAAATTTTGAAAACCTCCTCGACCTAATCAATGAATGGCCCCTCAATCTAGCAACAGATTACATTCACTATGCACTCACTGCTTAATGTTTGAACAACGTTTTTTAACAATTCTCAATTTCACATACTTATACAGTATACGTCAACCTAGTTCGGTTTGAGTCATGAGTATTTTCTTTAGCACGTAGCATATCACAGCAGATAGTGCTCAATGTACACTTCATCGATGAGTACTTATGATTATGTAGCTTCCTTATGTGATAATTACAATGTATTTTGTACCTTGACTCAATTGAACTGATAAGAGACGTGCATAATGAACAACTTGCCAAACACAGCAAGACTGTTTTATTGGCATTACTTAATGAAGTTTGAGTTGAATTGATCTAATTAAATAGAGTAGGATCCTCTAAAAAGACTGCAAGCTGCAATTTTCGAATGTCTTCACTTATTGACTCACATTGGGGACAGAATTCTAAAAATTTTTTTATATCAATTTTCTTGGGTAGTGCAGGTATGTTCATCATGCTCAGAGCAAGTTCAGCAAAGTTTTGATAGCTCACTATTGCTCGGAGCCAGAAAATGTTTGGGTCAATTGGAGTGCTATTGAAGAGTCTCCCAAATAACTTTGACTTGTGGTGGTAATCTCCTAGACAAGCCATTGTCGTTTTATCTTTCATAAGAAGAGCTAAATAGTTGAATATGTCCTCACTCTCTACATCACTCATTTTATATGCATGGTATAAGGGATTAAGATACATACATAGAAAATGTGTTGGTTCCAGATGAAATGAGATAACCTCCTGAATTGTATATTTCCCATCGATGCATCCATCAATGTCTTTCATGTCCATGATCAGGGAAACAGCTTTGCTCATTGACATCGAGGCCAGATTTATATCTAGATAATCCAATACCTTGTTAAAATTATGAGCTTCATTCACTTTTTCAGTAGTCACAACAAATACAACTCTTTTAAGCTGTGATATCAATTCTGAAAAGGTATTTAAGTAGAAAACAAATTTTCTATCTTTTGGATAGTGGATGGGCTCTGGTATAAGGAGGCTATTAGTCACAATAAATGACAGATATACATTATACGACTCCTTGACAGTGTCTATACACTTCTTGCAAAAGTTTCCAAAAGACTCTATTGTGTGTTCTTTTGATTGGCACCAATCAACTGCTATGTATTGCCCATCGTCAGTTATGGCAGCGCTCAGTAAATATGTATGCCCAGCTTCAGTATCGACTTGAACATACATGACACCAGTTAATTGTTTTGACGAGTAGATATCAGTGGTATGTTGAAGAGCATTGCTGACTATTTGTCCTTCGAATTCACTTACTGGAGGTACCTCATAATTTTCATGAATTTCAGCTAAAAGATTTTGTACATGCACTGATTTAGTTTCTTCAAAACTAACTCCAAGCCGCAGAAACATTTTGGCAACAAGGCCATTGATCTTCTGAAAATAAGTACTTTGAGATGAGCCTATATTCTCTTGTTCGTCAACTTTTTGGGAAGTCGGTAATGTCTTTGCAACATGTAATGGAGCATCAGCAGCAATAGCAGGTTCATCACTTTTTCTCTTCTTACTTGAACATACAACAGCAGCAGATGTCTGCTGCTGTTGTCGAATACTTGGATCATTGAGCACACTTGGAGTTGTGCTACTTCGTCCACTTGCATTGCCATTGGTCACAATGCTTTGATCAATACTCGTTATTCCACTTGTACTACTGGTCACAGTACTCACATCAGTACTCGTTGCACTTGATTGATTCTTCAAGCATTGCTCTCTATAACAGAATCAAGAATACAAAAAGTTTATGAAAATTCATCAATCATGCTTCAATGAACAGTTGAGTGAAATAGCTGATTGATAACAGAAGACTTACCTGTGTGCTAACAGAAAAGCCCTGCAGTGCTTTGAAAAAAATGTTCTACAGTTGTGACATTTGGCTCCTTGTATACTTATATCTACATTTTCTTCACCAGCATCTGGGATACCTTGAATGCTGATTGATGAACTGTTTTTCCGCACAGGAGTGAACCCTTCCCAGTGGGCTCCAAGGTTTCTTGGTCGCATTAACTTTTTGCTTTTCTGAGCCCCAATTTCTGTAGATTCCTGTAACAAAATTTGAATGAGAGAAAGGCTAGGTAATGACACTCAGTTGGTTTACAATGTAGCATGATTTCTCAGGATCTTGAATTGTAAATAAAGTAGCCAGCGGGGGGTAGAAAATAAGTTTTGTGCAAGAGACGAATGAGTAGACTATTAGATTTCTCTCTGTATAAAATGCAACAATAACAAAACATTTAGCAAATAATATTTACAAAGCTCTGAGCAAGGACACTTTTTTCACACAGGATCTGCTTAAAAATTTTCCTACAAACTAACCTCAACACAATTGGATGACAAAGTAGGATGATTTCTTTGCAATTACATATACTTATTAGATATTGGGGGAAGGATTCAAATATGCTTCTGCTTACCTGCTCCATGTCGAAACTGTCAAATAGACTTTTGGTGAAAAATGCCTACACTTTCAACAACCACGAGGGAAGAGATCTGGCTGATCAGAATCTTTCGAAGTAAGCGGAACGGAATCGGAATATCGGATCGCTCGTCGCGCGTCGATAGAGAAGATCTCGTCTCGGGACGTGAAAAGAGGGCGCAGCGCGCGGGTTCCGAATGTTCGGAAGGCAGGTATTCTAGAGGTATTTCAGAGGTCTCCGATACCTCTGAAATACGTATCTCGAGTTGGGTATTTTAGACTGCCAACGCTGCTTACAGCTGTGAGTTGTGTTGTGGCTCTCCCCTCGATCTGCGCACAAAGCCGCGTTTGCGTTTACACAATGTAAAATCGCGCATCAGAGCATTCAGAGCCTCGACACCAACACAACAATACCAAAGTGTGTCAATGACACGCTCACACGAAGTTCACCGACAAGAAATCTTGTCTCCACGCGCCCGAGTTCAATAAAAGCGAATAAAAATAGCTATGTATGAAGAAATCGTGCCCGTGAAATACACTTACGCTGACAAGGGGAGTCCGGAGGGTCCGGGTCACCAAATCTCACCAAACTTTTTCCACAGGCTCGTACCACCTAGAACATGGAGAATCCAGAGTAACTCCATCAAATGGACTTTCATTTCAGAGCTACGAGCAAAAACGCTGGCATTGCCAGTAAACCCATATATATATAATACTTTTTGACATGGGCCTATATGGGCAATTCTTACGTTTTTGCTTGTAGCTCTGGACAGAAGGCCCATTTGAGGGAGTCACTCTGGATTCTCCATTTTCTAGGTGGTACGAGACTGTGAAAAAAGTTTAGTGAGGTATGATGACCCGGACCCTCCGAACTCCCGTTGCGAGTCCGATTTTCGGGCCCCACAGTGAATGGGGCCCAATCAATTTCTTACTTGATCTCGTTTCTTGAACCTACTTTAGCCTATCTTACTCCATTTGAGCCTACCAGATAATCCTGAAGGTTGGGGACGAAACTGACCACGGATTCGGTTTCTACATCAAAAAATACACGAAAAACACATGTTCACGTCTTGGGAACGATCCGACTCAAAATTCGCATTCTTGGCGTCCATTGGAGGAGCCGCGGGTTCACGGACTCGATACCTTGGAGTTTTTCATTTTTTGGACCAGCTAGATCTCGTGATCTAACGCGTAAAACCGACTTCCTCGAGTGACCATTCTGAAGTGAGTTACACCAGGCGGCTATCAATTGAAATTACTTTTAGAGACATCAAAGGACGCGCATGCACAAGAGATGCAAATACTGGATTTAAATTTGTTTCAAAGATAATTTTTGCATTTTTGACCACTTTCCACCGCCAAGACTGATAGTTTTCGAAACCGTTTTCGCTGTAACATGACCCGGCAAACACGATGAAGTGGTTAACTAACGTCTTGATTACAGGTAACATGGTTAGAAATCAATTCTTATGTTTTATGAATTTTCTTAAAGGCCTCAATCACAGGTTGTCGATATAAGAATACTGCTCTCCTATTTGTCCGAGTTCCGAAGATATGTTGAAAAAAATTTGGTTGTTTCATTGAAATCCATCGAAACACGATTCTACTAATGGAACGCCGATTTTCAACTTTTTTGGAGGATTACTTAAAACACCGTACGACACAGAGATGACCTTGGGACGTTAGAAAGCTCTTTCCCCACTCAAAGCTTATGAAATAGAGAGGTCATGCTTTTCTCTTCAGAATGATTGGCGAACCATTCGTGTCCAATGGTGCAGCATCGTAGTTAGGCGATTCGTTCTTACCCATCAAAACTGTACAACTAGCTGTCCAAGGAGTCTAGCTGGGTTCAACTGCCTTCAGATAATAGACAGAGGATCTAACTCTCATCATACAACCGATAAAAGGGCGTAACTCCCATCATATAATCGACAAAAGGGCCTAAGTGCACTTAGGCCCTTTCATCGAATATGTAAAAGGGCCTAAGTGCACTTAGGCCGTTTTATCGAATATGCCCTTTTTCTGATCTATGGGGTTTTCGAAGTTTATGGAAAAACAACTTTCATGGGGTGATAGATCATGGTTCAAGGGTTCAAAAAAGCGGTAGGCCGGAAAAAGGGCCTAAGTGCACTTAGGCCCTTTTTCCACCCACCCCCTCAATTGGTGGAGTTGCAGAAAAATCAACATTCATAAGATACAAACCTAAACTCCAACCGAAGCAAGTTTCCGCAAGCGCGCGACAAATTGCATTGAATTAAAAGAGTTCCATCTTATCCCAGAATTGGGAGGAAGGTTCGTGCGAGTATTGTTGAACATTGTAGACATTTAGTGAGACTTATTTTTTATCACCAAAAGTCGCTGAATCAGAGGACGAGCCTCGACAATCTGTGATGTTCTGGCAGAAAAATTATTCTTCGACTCAATTTTTTTCAATATTTGGAAGAAGACGATTTTCACACCCTGAAAACAATGCCCGTTCAAATTTCACACCCTTTAATTTATTGTTAAAAATCAACAAACAGGCATTCTTTGTGCACCCCATTACGGCTTGTTGGATACTTTTAGCCCGCCGAAAAGTGCTTAGAATAATTTCACACTCGCCCCTTGTAATTCCACACCCCGTGGATTCTCTGTAAAATGTTTGTTGATTGAGATTCAACGCTCAAAAGTCAATTAATAAAATCGTCTTCTTCCAAATGGTGAAAAACAAATTGAGTCGAGGAATAATTTTTTGCCAGGACATCACAGATGCCTCGACATTGAATTTGAATCAACACTAACACAACCAATGCTCTGCACGCAAGAGCCAAGATTACGTTTGGCTGTTCCCAACCCAAAATTCCAACCTCGGCATTTGCACTGTTTGAAAGGAACGGATTCCGATTGAGAGGAGACGAAAGCGCTCTCATCGCTCTTAGCCCGCACGAGCATTCGATCAGAAAACGTTGAAAGTGCTCTGAGCACTGTGAGCGCTGTGAGCGACATGATCGAATAAACCTATTTATTCCGATAACGTAACGGATCCAATTCTCAGCCTCTTCCTCGTTATCAAAGCTATCCGGATAGTCATCCATATAAGTATTTTTTTGTGAACTTTTTGCCACTTCCGAAAATTTCCCGATAAACTCTTGCGCGTCGCGATGTTTTATGTACAATTTCGTACACGGAGAAGATGTTGAGCCAAACAAAGTCAATCCATGACACATCCAGATGGTTCACGCGGACGGTCTCGGACTCTTCACAATAATCACTGCGCGTCGAGTCCTTCAAAGCGGATCCGGATTATCAAAAACATATCTTTCAAGTCTCCCATAATCGGGACCAGACGTTGGCAAAATCTCATGAGAACTCTTATCAAAGTTTCAAGTAAGTCAGGTCCTTGTAACACAAGTGAGTTGAACCTTACGCTATCAATTTCTAATGCAGCATTGGATACTAATCTTAGCTTGCCAGGCTCATTAACATTCACAAGACCAAAGTGAGATAGATACTGAATTCGACCTTCTGATTCTCTATTTATAATTTGAGCGAAATTTTGATCAAAGAGGCGATCCGTTCCTTTATAATACAACTCGGCATAGACTGGATTCTATCAAGTATTTCCTCCAGTGTACGTAACCTACGTGGAGCGGTAGAGGGACAATTTTCCCTATCCATTTTTCCCAATGTCAAAAGTACCAAAATATATTTTCCCAATGGAAAAATTCTCCAATGACATTTTTCCCGGGACAAAAGTTTCCCAATCCAATTTTTCCCAACTGATTTTTTTCCCAAAAGGAAATGGAATAGTTTTCTACATATATTTTGAACAGAATAGATTGTCCCTAGTATGAAGTGCGAAGTACAAAATTTAAGTTTGGATTAAGACAAAATGTGCAGAGTCGTTCAGCCACACGCCTAAAATTCCACTTCAACTCTCCTAGTTCATAGTAGACAATCAGAGTGGTTTAATTGTGAGGACAACATTTATGTATGCACTATGTAGAAAAAGGCAAGGCATCATCAGGGTATTTTCCAAGAATGACGATATTATCCCTCATCTACGAAGGATAAGATATGATATATGCGATATGTAAGTAATCGTTTGTATGAATAATAGGATGACATGAGATTGTACCCTTCAAATTTATCTAATCCAAGCCATTCTATTTGAAATATGTATGGAATGATATTCAGTTGTCGTTAGTAATCAGTTTTATTCCATATTTATGCCTGGATCGAGCGTAAATATGAATTTGGAAAATTATACTATTGGGAAAGATGTCATTTGGAAACAATTATTGTGGGAGAAAAAAGCTTTGGGGAGAAAGTCTCTGAGAAAATTTTTTTGGGAAAAATGGATCGGGAAGAATGTCCACCAATCACGTGGAGCAAATGGTCGATTATCCAGAATATAAACTTAATAATCTTCCACGAAAGACCTACTTCCCATGCTCCATTCACATGACGACTAGTTTGCTCACGAATTCGGAAGCCACGTGCATTTTTGGATGTGTCCTTGGTTTGCACTAATTCCAATTGACTCTAAGGAAAAATACTCTTACAGCATTTTTTCTAGATCGTCGCTCTTACATTCGTTAACTCCAGACATGTTCATACACCTTTCTTCTGGAAATCGTGATGACTCTAGAGTAAAATCTTTACCGTGCAAGGACCAACCCAAAAGAAAGCGTGATAGTAAAATCTGTCCATCATTAATTCTACGATTTCGGCAGTTAGTATGAGCCTCGTATTGTTTTGAACAACCAATGAATCTGGACTCGATTTGTACGGAGTAACTCTGATGTTTGAAATAATTCCACAATATTCAGAAGGTTCAGGAGTTACAAATTGTGACATTAATGAAAAATCGTTGACAATTGAAAACGTCTTTGAGAGAGAGAATTTCAGAGCCACACTAAATTTCCAAATTCTCCACCTTCTCAGAAATTGGAAATAGTCGCAGTTTGACTGACTCCGCGCAACTCCATGTTAACACCAATTCTCTTCATTTGTACTCTATTTGCTAATTCTCTACTAATGGCAGTGACTGTTGATCCTCGGTCTAGGAGAACGTACGCAGATTCAGATGATTTCAAACCTAAAATCTCGACGGCAATGTATTTTAGAAAGATCGCGAAATTTAGTCATAATAATGGTTGAGGTGTTGAATTCAGTGTAATCAAAGGAAAGAGGTTGAGGACCTCTCAGGGGCTTTGGATTTGAAGGTTTCAACTGAGGTTTTGAAGAGTCATGTGAATTTTCGCCTATTAATTACATTAATTGATAACACAGCCACACAAAAACAAAATCTGAATCTGGTAGTCTGCATATGTTATCTATAGGTTTCTGGGGCCGCTGATACCGAATCCGGGATCGGTTTCGTCCCAACACGTCAGAATTTTGACAAAACCTCAAAATACTATGATAGAACGGGAATTCTCGAGGATTTTGGGTTCCGGAATCAAACTAACCTACTTATCGGTTTTCGGAGACGCTAAATCCGATACCGGGGTTGGTTTTGCTCTAGTGCGTCACAATTTTGATATAACCTCGAATAACCATAATTTTTTCGACGAATTTTCGAAAAACTTTTGGACTGGGAATCCCACCAAGGTATTTATCGGTTTTTGGGGTCGCTGAATTCAAATCCGGGATTGTTTTTGCTCTAGTGTGGCACAATTTTGACAAAATCTCGAATTGAGTATTTAGTATTTATTTAGGAAAATTCACGGGCCTGATGGCCCAATATGAACATATACATATACAATTGAAAAGAAGAATATATATATAAATGACACAATAGTAAACAAGGCGAGAACGAATATAATAGAATATAAAAATAAAAATTTCAGAATTATAGGAAGGTAAGATATCACAGTAAGAGAGCTGAGAAATATGAGTCAAATACACAACTTAACATAGAAATCTCTGCAACATTTGTGAGCTAGGAGTTACACAGAATTTTGATCTTAGACTTGAATGTAATATCACTCATTTCACAGACATCGTCAGGTAGAGAATTCCACGCTTTTAGACACCTACAAAGGACAGAGTTTGATCCAGTTTTGGACTTGTAAGGAAGATTTCCGAAAAATGAAGTTTGCCTAGGGCTGTAGTGAGACTGAATTCTTCCTAACTTAGCGTGAACATAGTCGATACTTGGGATCAATTTGATGAAAGATCTAAAAAAGAGTAAATCATTATAGTCGTGAAGACTTTCAATTGTATGGATATTAAAGTGTTCATACAGGTGATCATAATTGTGATCAAAGCGATCAAAGTTAATCCTACATTTGAAAGCAAGATACCTTAAAAATCTGTGATTCATTTTCTCCAAGTCATACTTCAAGTAATCAACGTGAGGACGCCAGATACTAGATGCAAAACCAAGTTTGGTTTTGACAAGTGACGAGAAAAGATATTTTATACAATTGATATTATTAAAGTCAGTGGTCATTCTCTTGATGAAACCCAAGGTTCTACTACCAGCATTTATGATATCCTCAACATGATCCCTGAAAGACAACTTAGAGTCAAATATTACCCCAAGGTCTTTCACTTTGTGAACCCTAACAAGCTGTTCAGAACACATATCGTAATTGAAAGAAATGGGATTATGATCACGAACAAAGCTCATGACATGGCACTTTTTGACATTTGATTTGAGTTTGTTAATGCGAGCCCATTCAACCAAAACATCCAGATCTTTTTGTAGTTTGGAACAATCAAGAACACTCTGTACTCGGATATAGATTTTGACGTCATCAGCATAGACAAGGACAGAACAATATTTCATAATACTTGTAAAATCGTTTATAAAAATGATAAATAATATAGGACCTAGATGAGAACCTTGGGGAACACCAGATGTAGATTCATAGAGATCAGAGACTGAATTATTCAGTCTCACAGATTGTTTGCGATCAGTAAGATATGAGGCAATCCAATCAATGAGCTCAGGACGAAATTTATAGTTATATAGCTTATTAATAAGGATACCATGGTCAACTGAGTCAAAAGCCTTGGACAAATCAGTATATACAGCATCAACTTGATCAAAATTTTCAAGACAACTTGTTATAAAATCAGTGTATATAGCAAGATTGGAAACCACTGATCTCCCTCGCACAAACCCATGTTGTTCTTGAGCGAGAAATTGTAGGAAATAGTCATATACTTTATGAGACATTATGGCATCAAAAATTTTAGAAAAGACACTAGACATAGAAATCGGTCTATAATTTGTCACATCAAAACGGTCACCAGATTTAAAAATAGGAGTAACATATGATAGCTTCCATTTACTTGGGAAAATTCTCTGTCGAATTGATGTGTTGAATAGTAAACACAAAGGCTTGATTAGTACACCACACAAATTCTTCACAAATACTGAGGCAATACCATCTGGGCCCGCAGAGTTAGATTCTTTGATGGAATTTATGACATTCAAAATCTCATTTTCTGTGATAACTAAATCAATATCATTATGTATATAGTCTTGAGAGAGTAATTTGGTTATTGGATTAGACCCAGAGTAAAAACTACTAAAGTAAGTTGCAAATGAATTAGAAGTTTCAGAATCATTTGAAGAGGTCTTTCTTTGGAATCTAACTTTGTTGGGAATACTGTTATTAATTCTACATCTATTAACATGTGACCAGAAAGCTTTGATATTCTTCAATATATTATCCTGCACATTCTGGAGGTATTCCTTGTGGAGAGATCTAGATAAACGAATGCACTGAGCCCTAAGTTTCTAAAATACTATGTAATCATTGGGATGATTACTCTGAATCCAATTAGTGTGGGCGGACACCTTATCACCTATAAGATCAATAAGAGCTTTGTTGAACCAAACAGGATATTCCTTTGAAACAGGTTTCTTCCCAAGAGGGACATGTTTATCAATGCAGTCATTCAAAAGGCTATAAAAAGTATCAATAGAATTTTCAATATTATTGTTGTCGAAGTAATTATCCCAATCAATGTCACACAGAGACACATTAATAGCAGCGTAGTCTGCTTCAAAAAATTTTCTATTCAAAACTTCACAAGTATTCTTAGAGTCACTAGAAAAATTATCAAGATCGCGGGAAAACAAAGCAGGTACGTGGTGTTGATCAGTCCCAAGAAAGTGTTCAAAATCAGCAATATGTTGTACTAGCCCTTTGGTGGAGAAGAGCAAATCTAAACTATAGGCCTTAGAGTGGTGACTAGGGAAACATTCACATAGATCCAGCATCGAGAGTTCAGAAGATATGGAGTTAGCGGCGTCCCTTAATCCAGGAGCAATGTAGTCAGAAAATCGGGCACTGATATCGTCACCATCCATCCATCTCACATTTCTTAGATTATAGTCACCAAAAAGTAGTAACTTAGTGGAGGGGTGTTCTCTGACTAAATTAGTAACTGACTTAATATGGTCCTTATATTTGTCACTAGTTGATCCAGGAGGAATGTAAGTACACCCAACTATGCACTGAATTTTAGATACAGATAATTGAACAAAGACATGCTCTACATTGATTGAGACTGGCCAGATACGTTGAGATGATAAATCATTCTTGACTGCTATTAGAACACCTCCACCTATCTTTGATGAACTAGTGTTTGAATTTCTAGCCATGCGGTGCACACAAAAACCATTCAGTCCAAGCTCGTCATCGGTGATATTAGACAGCCATGTTTCAGTGTGAATGAATATGTCTGGTTGAGGTGAGAGACTGTGCCAGGAATGTCTAAGAGATGATAATTTGCTATTTATGCCCCCAGCATTCTGGTAATATATTATGATTTTTCTGGACCTTGATTTCCTTGAGAGTTATTTGGGTCAACTTTTGAGGCATCAACTAATTGAGGAACTTTGTTGACAAATTTTATAGTCATAGGGTTGTTGGGGAAACGGTTGTTATGTTCTTGTAGCTTATGACGCAACTCTGCCATGTACTTCCTCTGACTTCCAGTTAAATCAGCAGCTGCCTTAACAGGATCAGGAAGTTTGAACTTATTCTTCAGTACACACAAAGCTTGATTGAAGGTAGTAAAGGTGATGATAATTGGTCGAGTCTTGCCTTCTACAAATTTCCCCAGCCTCTTACAAATGAAGGTGGAGGACTCCAACGACACATCAATTTTGGAGAGATATTCACTGACTGTTACATCATCTTGAATAGATACACCATCAGGCACATTAAACAGAATAATATAATTCTGTCTTTTGTACCTTTCAGTTACTTCAGAGAAGATTTCTTCAGTATGTAATAACTGAGAAGAGTTTGAGACAGATGAAGAGAATTGGGCATTCACTTGTGTAAACTGAGACTTCAACTGCAACAAATCTTCTTTGACATTGATTATATTAGATGAACATTCCTCGAGTCTTGCTCCATCAATCTTAAGAGCGTCAACTGCATCTTCTACTTTCTTGATTCTGTCCTCAAATTTAGAAACACTATCTTGAATACTAATGATGGAGGACTACACATCAGCAAGCTCATTCTTCAATGTTTGCTCCATATCATTTTTGGAATCACTGATATTTTGAGTCAGATCAGACTTCATCTCAGAAAGTTTACCAGAAAGCTCACCCAGTAAGGAAGTTTGGATATTAAGAAATTTATCTTCTAGTGAGCTGATCAGACCATTTGGTAAGCTATTGGCATCACCACCAACACCAGAGCCAGTATTGTTCTTAGGTTGCACATTGATGTTCTTATTAGCACCATTCGAGGCCTTCGGAGAGGGCAAAAGTTGGCTATTATTTTGTTCGGGCGGCTTTGATTGTATAAAACAACACTGGAAAACACCTATCTTACTTGACACACATCTTATTGCACATGCTTGATCATACACATTTGAACACTTTTTACATGCATATTCATATACACATGGATCTTTACAGTGTGCACAGTATTGATTGTTAAATTTTGCAACGGAAGTGGGTATCCGCAGTCGTCCCGTGTAGAATCCGTGTCTGAAATCAGCGATGCCGTGTAAAACGGGCTAATGCCGTGTGGCTCTCGTTTCGTAATTATGAATGCAGCCCCCAGACGACCCGTGTGCGTCCGTGTGCTTGCAAGCTCCTACTTGACGTCACACCCGTTTCTGTCCGTGTGGGCAAGTTACAAAGTGTAGTCCGTTTCCGCCCGTGTCCGTTTCCACCCGTGTCAAGACACGAGTCTTCGCACCCGTTTTTGCCCGTGTCCGGTGTGATAGCATGGCCCGTTTCTGTCCGTGTACCACACATACCAAGCTCAGTACGTTTTTGCCCGTGTCCGTTTCTACCCGTGTCAGAGCACAAGTCTTCACGCCCGTTTTTGCCCGTGTGAGAAATATACCAAGCTCAGTCCGTTTTTGCCCGTGTCCGTTTCTACCCGTGTTCTGTCCGTGTGGGCGAGTTACAAAGTGTAGTCCGTTTCCGCCCGTGTCCGTTTCCACCCGTGTCAAGACACGAGTCTTCGCACCCGTTTTTGCCCGTGTCCGGTGTAATAGCATGGCCCGTTTCTGTCCGTGTACCACACATACCAAGCTCAGTACGTTTTTGCCCGTGTCCGTTTCTACCCGTGTCAGAGCACAAGTCTTCACGCCCGTTTTTGCCCGTGTGAGAAATATACCAAGCTCAGTCCGTTTTTGCCCGTGTCCGTTTCTACCCGTGTTCTGTCCGTGTGGGCGAGTTACAAAGTGTAGTCCGTTTCCGCCCGTGTCCGTTTCCACCCGTGTCAAGACACGAGTCTTCGCACCCGTTTTTGCCCGTGTCCGGTGTAATAGCATGGCCCGTTTCTGTCCGTGTACCACACATACCAAGCTCAGTACGTTTTTGCCCGTGTCCGTTTCTACCCGTGTCAAAGCACAAGTCTTCACGCCCGTTTTTGCCCGTGTGAGAAATATACCAAGCTCAGCCCGTTTTTGCCCGTGTCCGGTATGACAGCATTACCCGTTTCTGCCCGTGTGGAAAAGATGAGAAGCACTGTCCGTCCGGTTTTGCCCGTGTCAATGCACAAGTCTCCTCGCCCGTTTTTGCCCGTGTCTGGTATGATAACATTACCCGTTTCTGCCCGTGTGGGAAAAATAAGAAGCACTGTCCGTTTTTGCCCGTGTCCGTTTCCACCCGTGTCAATGCGAAAATCTCCACGCCCGTTATTGCCCGTGTAGGAAATATACCATGTTCAATGGGAGCTGGAGATTCTATTCAAGGATTACAAAATAGCCATTTCGTCTATGTAGGCGCATGCAGGCGAGCGTGAGAGGGATTTGACCCATTCTAGCTCACAAATAAGAAGATTGGCTGAAATAGGGATGGAGACATATTTACTAACTAAGAATAGCCTGCATCTGAACATGATCTCGTGGTCAGTTTGGCTGTAAAGCCATCATCGGAGGCGCCTCATCGAAAAACATGTTACTGAAGCCTTGACTCGCCTCGTGGTCAGTTGCGAGTCACGAGAATGTATTTGTGGAAGCTAGCATGAGTGGAATATCTCTTGCACTCGCCTATGCCAAATTAGACGAAATGCCCAATTTGACACAGATTAGTGTATTTACCTTAGACGGAAGCATGTAAGCGCAACGTTCACGTTGTGATCTTTATCGGGAAAAAATGAAGAAGGGTGTCTTAAATCGTCTCAATAAAATCCAATGTTCAATTTTCTACCCAGATTAACATCCCAGTTGATGTAGATTGTATCAGAGAAGGAATTTGCACAGTTTCGGGGCCGGAGTGAGAAAACAATTATTGTAAATTCAGCTGAAAACTTAGTACCTTTGGAAAAATGCTCGACTTGTATCTATTTTAGCTCCTATATGATGGGTCCCACGCCAAAGCGACCTACGAAAAGGGCTCATCTCTCGGATTTCTTTCTAACCTTATTTATTCGATCCTATGGCCCAAAATAGGAACTTTGAACCACCTAAGGGGCCCAAAAAATTCCTTCTCTCCGTTGCACGCATATCCGTGAAAAAAGTGGAAATTCATCATGTAAAAATCGATGCTTTTTATTCACTAAAATGATCGTATCTTGACTTTTTCGACAGGTACGAACTTGCGGTTTGCGGCATCTGGAAAAGCGCCAAAAACCTATTGGTAATGTTGTTGCAAAGTTCTCCTCAACGCTTTGGAGGCCTTCTGGAGCTAAAACGGTGTTTTTCACTGAATCGTTAATTTCTCAAAATGACATTTTTTTATTTCTCTGAAAATCACATGCGCATAAATTTAGGCTCTTGAGACTGATTTTAACGTAATACTGACATTTCCTATGTAATGACTACCTGTAGAGTTTGAATTCATGCACTCGAACAGTATCTACAACACAATAAATTACATCGAATCAAAAGCACATGGACATTCAAGTCATTAGTGTCCGCTGAGAGGACGTATTCACGAGATCTTTCTGGGGCTCTTTTTTGAGTACAAAATAGCCGTCGAAAAAAATTCGGAATACGTGAATTTAACGTGGAATCCTCTAAAGTTGTAGAATATGTAATCAAAAATTTCATTTGGAACGATCCTGGAGATTTACATTCAATTTGTGCCAGAAAAATACGATTTTTTACACCCAAAATTTTGTTTGTATGGCAATTTTGCATCCAAAAGTGATAGATAAACCTCCAACAGGTCGAAAAAACGTATGATTGGTTCCTGAAACTCAGAATTTATGGGTCAAGGAAATTTTAAGAGACGAACCTGGGCGCGTGATTTCGACCGAAACAAAAAGTGTCGGTGGAACGCCTCCTTACCGTCATTAAAACCTCCTCACTCCTCTTGATCTCAATCCTGAACATCAAATAGCCTCTGAAAAAATATAATACAATGAATGAAGCATGAAAGAATAATTCTTTACGTTTTGGTCGATGTCTTGGACCCAGATTGGTCTTTCAAAATTTGCACGACCCTTCAATTTTGTAGCACAGGGCCATATCACACGTTTCTTCGATCTTTCAAAGCTATATCTGTAGGTTTTGGATATGGAAAAGCCACCTAAGCACGATTTTAGGTGCACCTTGGAAATGAGCACCTCGGAATCATGGTATCAGAAAGCAGCGGTGACGTGTGGAATAGCATCAAAACAGAGAAGTTCTCGATCGGGTTAGCGAGCCTTTGTTCTTTCCTGACCCATGTCCGTGAGAGCCCTCCTAGGGTGGTCATAAGACAGGCTTCCAACGTAAAATTATATCCTTCCATATTTTATTCATTTTATTGTGGTATTTTTCTAGAGGCTATTTGATGTTTAGGGTTGAGATCGAGAGGGGGGGGGGGGGGGAGAAGGTTTCAATAACGATAAAAAGGCGTTCCACCATCACTTTTTGTTTCGGTCAATGTTTTGCATCCGGGTTCGTCTTTTACGAATTGCTTCACCTATGAATTTTGTGGTTCAGGACCCAATCACTCGTTTTTTTTGACTTCTCAAAGGTTTAAATTCGATTTGGGATATAAAATTGCCGTCTAAACACGATTATGAGTGTAAAAATTCGTATTTTTCTGGCACAAATTGAATGTAAATCTCCAGGATCGTCCCAAATGGAATTTCTGATGACATATTCTAAGAGTTCAAACGATTTGACGTTGAGTTCATATATTCCGAATTTTTCTCGACTGCTCTTTTGTACTCAAAGAGAGCCCTAAGAAAATCTCGTGAATACGTCCTCTCAGCAGGCGCTAATGACTTGAATGTCCATGTCCTTTTGATTCGATGTAATTTATTATGTTCTAGATCCTGTTTGAGTGCATGAATCCAAACTCCACATTTAGTCATTTTATAGGAAATCTTGTCATTTTTTCGTTAAAATCAGTCTCAAGATTCTAAATTTATGCGCATGTGCAGAAAATAATGTTTCCCTGTTACTAAAAAAAGTTCCATTTCAGAAAATGGCTAATAAGTCACTTGGATCACATCAAACTTCTCTGAGACCATTTTTCTCTGAAAGAACGCGAAATTTCACCTGTAATATGTAATATTCAGGAAAATAAAAAAATGGCGGTTTGAGAAATCAACGATTCAGTGAAAAACACCTCTTTCACTCCAAGAGGCCTCCATAGCGTTGATGAGAACTCTGCAACAACGTTCTCAATAGGTTTTTGGACGCTCTCTCAGATGCCGCAGACCGCAAGTTCGTACCTATCAAAGAACTCAAGATATGATAATTTTAATGAATAAAAAAGGGAACATCGATTTTTACATGATGGATTTCCACTTTTTGGACGGATATTGTAGATTGTAGATTGGTTTTTATTTTGGTACCTTGGGGTATAACCCTATCTGTCACATCTAGCAAATTCAGTTTACATATATAATAAAATACAATATGAGAGTAAGTATCAAGATCATTCAAACTGGTGAATAGATTATGATATAATATAGTGATCAATCTTTGTACTCATGTTCATACATGAATATGCAAAAACTATGATTAGAGTTACATTTGATAATGTGAATTTGATATAATTCAGTGAGAAAAGAAAAGATGAGAGGAGCTGAACTGATTTGAACGTGGTGAAATGAGTAAGTTAGGAGAATGAACGAGATCAATTTCTCAAGAGTGGGCATAGGAATCTAATTTCCACTCAGTGGAAATTCATAAACAATCCGCACGCTTTCAACTTGAGATACCATCCATGTGAACTGCGGCTATTCATTGATAAGAATGGTGTAAAAACTCACTAGAGTCATATAAAATTATCGAGCTCAAGATCTGAAAAAATAGGTATAAGAGGTCCATTCCTCGAACGTCTCATGCACACAATTAGATTTTTCACCACTGGAATTTGATATTTCAATCGAACACTCACAGAATGAGCTTTCTTGAACAGGTTATGGACTTCTTTAGGCCACAGTGGGCTACAGCTGATTTTAGAGTCATTCTCATAGCCAAAAATATCTTGTACCGTTTTCTTCCTCAATTTAGATGAACTCGAAATAATTCTATCTCTGACAGTAGGTGAAGATAATTGAATAACAATTGCTTGAGATATGCGTGCAACGGAGAGGAGAAATTTTTTTGGACCCCATAGGTGGTCCAAAGTTCCTATTTTAGGCCACAGATTCGAATGAATAAGGTTCGAAAGGAATTCGAGAGATGACCTCTTTCCGTAGGTCGCTTTAGCGTGGAACCCATCATCCTATTTAAGGCCATAGAATCGAATGAATAAGGTTAGAAAGGAATCCGAGGGATGAACCCTTTTCGTAGGTTGCTTTGGCGTGGAACCCATCATATTTGGGAAGATCGATGAACGACTTCAGCTGGTGGTCAAGTTATGGGGTTTTCAAGACATTTGGTATGCTCAGAAGTGGAAGTCGATTATTATATTTCTATTAGGAGTATATCAGTTTGAAGAGGGCCCAAGAATCGCTAAAAAGTGTTCGCAGAAAATGGCTTTTCGAGAGTAGTGGGCTCAGCTCTGCCGGCACGGGCAAAAACAGGCATGAAGAATTGTGCATTGACACGGGTGGAAACGGACTCGGGCGAGAACGGACTGAGCTTGGTATATTTCCCACACGGGCGGAAACGGGTAATGCTATTACACCGGACACGGGCAAAAACGGGCGAGAAAACTTGTGCATTGACACGGGTAGAAACGGACACGGGCAAAAACGGACTGAGCTTGGTATATTTCTCACACGGGCAAAAACGGGCGTGGAGATTTTCGCATTGACACGGGTGGAAACGGACACGGGCGAAAACGGACAGTGCTTCTTATTTTTCCCACACGGGCAGGAACGGGTAAAGTTATCATACCAGACACGGGCAAAAACGGGCGAGGAGACTTGTGCATTGACACGGGCAAAACCAGACGGACAGTGCTTCTCATTCCTCCCACACGGGCAGAAACGGGTAATGCTGTCATCCCGGACACGGGCAAAAACGGGCGAGAAAACTTGTGCATTGACACGGGTAGAAACGGACACGGGCAAAAACGGACTGAGCTTGGTATATTTCCCATACGGGCAAAAACGGGCGTGGAGCCTTTCGCATTGACACGGGTGGAAACCGACACGGGCAAAAACGGAGAGTGCTTCTTTTTTTCCCCACACGAGCAGAAACGGGTAATGCTGTCTTACCGGACACGGGCGAAAGCGTGCGAGGAGACTTGTGCACTGACACGGGCAAAAACGGACTGAGCTTGGTATATTTCCCACACGGACAAAAACGGGCGTGGAGATTTTCGCATTGACACGGGTGGAAACGGACACGGGCAAAAACGGACTGAGCTTGGTATATTCCTCACACGGGCAAAAACGGGCGTGAAGACTTGTGCTCTGACACGGGTAGAAACGGACACGGGCAAAAACGTACTGAGCTTGGTATGTGTGGTACACGGAC
Source organism: Eretmocerus hayati (assembly GCA_029851415.1). Lineage (NCBI taxonomy): Eukaryota > Metazoa > Arthropoda > Insecta > Hymenoptera > Aphelinidae > Eretmocerus > Eretmocerus hayati. The sequence goes on from CM056744.1 coordinate 98,306,872, forward strand.
AGAAACGGGCCATGCTATTACACCGGACACGGGCAAAAGCGGGTGCGAAGACTCGTGTCTTGACACGGGTGGAAACGGACACGGGCGGAAACGGACTACACTTTGTAACTTGCCCACACGGACAGAAACGGGTGTGATGTCAAGTAGGAGCTTGCAAGCACACGGATGCACACGGGTCGTCTGGGGGCTGCATTCATAATTACGAAACGGGAGCCACACGGCATTAGCCCGTTTTACACGGCATCGGGGATTTTAGACACGGATTCTACACGGGACGACTGCGGATACCCACTTCCTTTTGCAACGGAATTTTGCAACAGACAGAGAATTCAGCCATTGCACAGTAGATTGGCGGGTGATCTTCGTATTGTTGTCATCATTCATGTTGTTCATTGTAAAACTTGAGTCTTAGGTTATACACAGATGGCAATGGGCACAGATCAGACCACTTTTTCTTTCAACTCAAACAACAAAAATACTCAACGTATTGAGATACTGATTAACTCAAAATGAAGACCATCAATGCAGAAATAACAATATATAACAGCTCCACACACTACAAACAGAGATTATCGATAATTTGAACTAAAAGACGGAGCAACAAACAACAGCTGACGCAAAGCGCGGGACTATTTTTAATCCCAATTCCCCGATTCCCAAGATTTTTTGTGAATTTCAGAAAGATATGGATCTTGTACTCTTACTAGGGTACCTAAAGGTTTTCGGGGTCGCTTGATCGGAATCTGGGTATGGTTTCGTGATTCCCGGTCATTCTCCCGAATGCAATCTCCCGAACGACTAATCTCCCGAACGACAGTTTTCCCGAATAGCAATTCTCACGAATGAATTTTTTCCCCGAATGACCTTTTTCCCGAATAAATCTTTTCCCGAATGGTTACTTCCCCGAACCATTAATTTCTAAGCCAATGACATACAGTAGAGTACGAAGTCGCAAATCGTTGTATATATTCAAAACAAGGTACACTTTTTCAGCAAATTATGCGATTGTAAAGAGTAAAAGGATCAAAAATGATAAGGAGTAAATAAGATTCTAGAGAAATTATGAATATACAAAAGAATTACAAAATTCTCAAAGTACAATGTTGTGGCCTATGGCACGTCAATACGCAAGAGCTTCGTAATCTGCATATTGCTCTACGATGTTTTGTAGGCGATTCTGATGGACCACCCAGGCTCTCTTGGGGGCACACCTCAAGGTTCGTCCCAAACTCAATTATACCAAACTTATTTCGGTGTCTGCTTGCTCTCGCTTGAACTCATTCAAGGCCGAGAATAAGTCTGGGTGCATCTTACCCATGAGTTCGTGGAACCGATTGTTCCACCCCTTACTAACATTGTTTGTTCTGGGATCTCCGTTAAGAGTGGCTACATACACATTCCAAAAGGATGGAGGGTAACGAGGAAGTAGATAGATAGATAGATAGATAGATTCAGCTTTCATTCTGCCTATAGTCAAAAATCAGATATTATCACATATATGCGCAGATTATTACAGAATATCCGACTCAAGAATGGTGTACAGTACAGTACGGCTTGAACTCGACTCCGACCTTGTCCACGTGCTGGTGTGCCAGAAACATAATATTCTTCGAAACATTTCATGACTGGCTCCAGATCTTGGGGAGTTTCAATCTTCAACAGTCGAAAATGTTCAGACACATCAGCTACAGGAACGAAAGCGAGTGCAGCGATCATATGGGAGTGAATTTTGATCTCTGAGATGGAAGAAATATCCAACCAGATCAGCATCAGGAAAAATTCCAGCAGAAGCATTACTGATGTCAGATTCAAAATCGCGTCAAGTTGACCCCCAGTGATTGTAGTAATGGCTATGGCTCTGCATTCTTTTGCCCTCACTCTCTGACAATCCGAATAGGTGTTTGGATTTGCCTGCGTTGGTTTCTTTGAACGAGAATACACAAAACCTCCAATGATTAATTTCGTATCACTGATCACTCTCGGGTTCATGATTTGTATAAATGTAGAGCAAAATAGAGGAACTTAAGAAACGGATATAAAAATAAACGAGTATCAAATCGGGCGCAAAACGCCGGGCAACGGGCAAAATCGGAACTTCAGACGATTGCCCTTTTCTGTCTGTTATTGTTGTTGTTAACCTCACGTATCAGCTCAAGTGCGCAACTTCTGATTGCACGCAGATTCAGAGCCAATTTGTTATTTGTGTGTGTTCTGATTCACAGGAACAATTCGTGGATCAAAATTCGTCATCCTAGTCGATGATGGAAATGAATGTAAGAATTTATATTCGGGAAAATTGGGATTCGGGAAAGAAGCCATTCGGGAAAATGCCTATTCGGGGAAATGGCTCTTCGGGATATTGGTCATTCGGGAGAAGGCATTGGGGGCAATGGTCATCGGGCAAACTGCTGTTCGGGAAAATGGTCATTCGGGATATTGCATTCGGGGCAATAGTCGGGAACCGATCATATAGACCTCAGCACGATGATTTGAAGCTTGCAAGGGCACAAATCTCTTTATTTCCCAATTTTGAGATGACTGGACCGAAAGAGAGGACATTTTTCAAATTGGTCCCCATGAGAGCTTCAAATCATCGCGCTCGGGGCTACAGCCTTAGTATTTTTTTACTAAATTCACCGGAGACAACTTCCTATGACTTGACAGAATTGATCCGAAACATGTCAAAAAATCACACCATCCAAGTTATCGCAGAATTTAATTGCGATAAGTCCACTGACAGAAGATAGGATCCTACTCTGGAACCACTCCTGAGGTTCCATGCCTCAATTTATCATTCATTTCAATGAAAACTGATATTTTCTGTATACTTTCGTGTCAAATTTTTATAGAGCTGTTGGAAGGCCCTACACTCTTCCATGATAACTTGCACAACACCAGCACGGACGATTGGAGGTCATGAGTCCCCATCCGTAATTTCCCGTCCATTTCTCCCCGTGACCTAAATTCCCAGGTCAAAGTATCCCACGACTGAAACTCCCCTAGTAATTTCTTCCAGTGGACATGATTCCCCGATTTTGAAACTTTCACAAAATATAACTGCAGTATATCCTTGGTCTTGTTTGACCACGGTTGTATACGACCGTGTGTTTGACTCATTTTCTATAATTTCAAAATGAGTCGTTCAACCATATTTGAGGAAGTTTCTAATGTTCTTGAGCTTTCCGATTTCCGCTGAAATCGTATGGAAATTATGCAGAGCTTCAAATCATGACCAATGTATCTAGAGTGTGAATTATTGTGTCATTCTGTTTGGATGGGTATCATGATTCAACACAATATTAAACAGTCAATCTTCGAGTTATCTGCGATTTTCGGAGACGGTTGTTTCTTATTTTTTGACCAAACGAAAGCTCCTTGACCATGACTTTGGTACTTTCTTGTTCCTCTAATGTTGTACACAAATACTAGAGTGAATCGAATGAGAAAGGAAAGCACTTAGTCTGTGAGCCAAGAATTTGACTGGAACTTCGAGAGTAATTTTTTTCAGTAGTAATAGGTGATATTCCGAGCTTCGGTCTCCTCAAGCGATTCCAAGCAACACACCAGGACATTGCCATAGCTCGTATGGGCCCATAATGGGGGATCGCATTATCCTTTGGCGCGAGAAGATGATAACTCCCAAACTTCTAGCCGAATCCATGACCTTCAGAACATGAACTCTCCTTGTGACCAGAGACTGGGATTAGACGCAACAAGAAATTGACGACTCTTGATCGGTAGCAGAACGTTTCAGTAGGATGCATATTTAGAGATGTGTGGTATTCTACAGGATTGTGTTTGAGGAGGAAAATCATAGCCGGGGACTTTTGTCTAGAGAAAAAGAATGCCAAGAGAGTTTTGTCTCCAGAGAGAAAGAATACTCGGGGAGTTATGGATGGGGAGTTATGTCTCCCAACCGCACAAACTTCACCAAAGACTTTTACTGCATGATTCTTCGACAGATTCTTTGATTGGGAGATACTTTTTCGTTCCATTGATCCTTTGAACCAATGCATACGAGAACACACACGAAGCTAACAAGTGGACTCCCACGCAAGGGTCATCAGGGTTAAAGGAAAATTTTCAAATTGTCTGTCAATCGGTCCAGCGGCACGTGTTTGTGAGAGTCTTTGCAAGCTATTCATTGGTTTTTATGAAAATTGTACTAATATCCAGTGGGAATGAACAATTTTTGGAGTTTGGAGAAATGAAATTGAGATAGCCATGACAGTTTTGACGGGAATCCCGTAGATCGAGTGGGACTCACAATCAGTATCTTCTCAAAAGCCCATCAGAAATTCTATGATTACTATTACCATTAACATTACATGATATTACGTTAAAAGCATGTAATTGATGTTTCACCTCGCGGATACCCTACAATATCCCGAATATTCTTGCTCAAAAATTCACACGGCACAAATATCATGCAATCGTCGATGTGTCACACAGAATCTTTGCCTGGTATGGAAAGAATATTATTGAGTGCCAATGTTGACGCAATCTTCTCAAGTTCTGATTCTCTGTTGAGTATTGAAGCCATTCATTGAGGAATTTTCGGATAAACTCTCATTGGATGGAAAATACCCATCAAGAAATCAAGAGGTCAAAATTTCCCGAATCGTATAGAATATGGCACGATCACTCCGTGTCTAAGTGAGGTTCTAATACGCACAAGGTGTTCACGACCATTTGAAGCTTGCCAACAATTGCCATTCGTCTATAGCATACTTCAAACATGAAAATCCGTCATTATCAGACTTCAACATTTCGGAAGCTCTTATAGTGGACGATAATTACTTCACTTTAATATAAATGATCATATTTTCCCAATTCATTACAAAAAATGCTTTCGGTTGAATTGAGCACCCGCCTAATTGCAAGCTAGATAATCAATCGGTTTTGTACTTTCTCCTGATGCCTCTGGATTTTCTTGTGCTGTAGAGTTTCACGAATAGATATTTGATCTCAGTACGTACTTTTGACTATTGGAATTCATCGGGAATTAGGATTGAAAATAAAAATGAGACGCGATTTCACGTAATCGCTATTCGCACAATGCGCTTAGTGGAAGTGAGTCTCTCTCCGACGTCCGCGCTGCGCTACCAAGAAGCGCCCTTCGTTTGAATACTATTTGTTCAACTCGCCGGAATCTGAACCACCGGTGAAGTACGTGATAAGAGGCCTCCCCTCGAATATACCCATAGATGAGATAAAATCGGAACTCATAGATGAGGGTCTTAACGTTATCGATGTTGCCCGGATGACCCGTGGGTCCGGGGCTAGCAAATCACCACTGCCTTTATACTTGCTCACTCTTAACAAAAGTGATGGTCTTAGCAAAGCTCTGGATGAGGTTAGAACTATCCAATTTCTCAGAGTCAGATTTGAACCATACATCAAACCCAAAAAACCAGTTCAATGTTTTAACTGCCAAGGATTCAGTCACGTTAGTAAATTTTGCCATTCCAGTCCTAAATGCGTAAAGTGCGGTGTGGCACACGAGTCCAAAGATTGTGAAAAGCCTTTAGAAAAAAGCAGAGTTAAATGTGCTAATTGTGGCGATAACCACACGGCAAATTACAAAGGTTGCAGCACCTACAAAATTCATTCTGATTTGATAAAAAAACGTGCCAAGAAGTCAGAGGAACGCACACCTCACTCGAACGCTCGCAAGACCTTCAACATGCACGACGAAAATTTCCCCAAATTAAAAAACAAAAGCACCCAACCTGCAAGCCCAAGCTCAGCTAAGACCATCACCTCGAGAAGAGTGACGGAAAATTTCAACTACTCACAGATGGTTCAGAATTCGACTCCAATACACGAGGCGGTGCATCACATGCCAAGTAAGGATAGTTATGACCGTGGATCTCGTCAGAGAGACCCACATGCCACGGCATTCAAGAAACTTGTCGACCTCATTCAAAGAGGATCAGCTCTCTCGATGCAAATTGCAAAACGCGAAATCCCACTCGCAGATGCTATGGAAAAAACTCAGGAAATTCTTGGCATGATGATCAGCGTCTCTGTAGAATATGCATATCCCAATGGCGAATAAAAAGCTGAACATTTGCGCATGGAATTCGCACGGTCGGTTGGCTGAGAAAAAACCAGAGATTGAGGCCCTTTTACTAAAATACGAGGTTGACATATTGCTTCTCAGCGAAACGCTTCTCCCTGAGAAGAAAAACTACAACATTGTCGGCTACAAAACGTATCACAATAACTCATCCAGAGGTACTGCGGTGATCGCTAGGGAAGGCCTTCAGCATTTTGAAATTCCCATCAGAGTTGAAAATTTAGAGGCAACCGCCATTGTGATCAAATCACGTGGTACCGAGATAGCTGTCGTTTCCGCTTATAATTCTCCTACGGTTAAGTTCCATAAGCCTGATTACAATAAAATCTTCAAACTTAGAAATTCAGTCATCACGGCTGGTGACTTCAACGCCAAGCACACCAGCTGGGGGAGTAGAGTAGTCAATAGCCATGGTAGACAACTACGACAATACACTATTGACCAAAACATACACGTACATGAACCGAACGAATTCACACACTACCCATACAACAAGAAGCACAAACCTGACATCATAGACTTTGCCATGTCAAAAAACATTGCCTTTACAACTAATGTCACCACACTTCATGAACTAGACTCGGACCACCTGCCAATTCTAGTAACGATAGATCTTGATGCCACCTTTCACACCCCTCAGCCTAAATACAACTTCACCAAAACGGATTGGGACATCTTCAGGACACACATTATAGAAAACTATCCGGAAAAGCCTAAACTCGATACGAAACAGGACATTGACACAGAAATACAAAAGTTTACGGACACAGTCAACAAGGCTATTGAACTCTCCACGCCCCTACATGAGCAAGGCAGAAAGCAGTCAAAGCCACTTCCTCCGGAAATCTTGAAATTAATAGATAAACGAAACGAGCTGCTCCGCTACAATCGGGATAAGCAGAATCCCCACATCAAATCAGAGATCAATAAACTCCGTCGGGAGATCTCCCTGAGCATTAGAAAATTTCGATGTGACTCCTGGAATGAAGCACTGAAGAAACTCAATATTAAAGATAACAGCTTGTGGCATATGACCAAGAGGCTGACCAGGCAGCAACCTAGCATTCCGCCACTCAAAAATGATCAAGGAGATCTCCAATTTTTCTCCCCTAAAGATAAAGCTAATAGGCTGGCGGAGACATTCGCAAAAACATTTACACCGCATGACTTTCCATCTTCCCGAGCTTTCACCCAGGAAACCGACAGTCTTGTAGATGACTTTCTACGAGAAAACTCAGGCAACGGGGACCTCGAGTTGGATAAAATTAATCTCAACGAAGTTAAAGCTTTCTTTCGAAGAGCCAAGCCAAATAAAGCCCCTGGCCCTGACAAAATTTCAAACTTTGTACTTAAAAGGCTTCCACATTTGGGATTCCGTGTTTTGACTGAAATTTATAATGCATGCATCAAACTCAACTACTTCCCGGATAAGTGGAAAGAAGCCACGATTCTCGTTTTCCCTAAGGCAGGCAAAGACCTGACTCAACCCACGAGTTATCGACCCATCAGCTTGCTAAATACCATGAGCAAAGCATTTGAGTCATGCATAATCACTAGATTACACCGGGAAATTAGCGAAAATGCCGCGATTAGACCGGAGCAATTTGGGTTTCGAGCTGGTCACTCGACACAGCATCAGATACTTAGGATTACTGAACGAATCACGAAACTTTTCAACTGGAAACGCGACACCGGCGCGGTCCTTCTTGACGTCGAAAAAGCCTTTGATAGCGTCTGGATAAATGGTCTCTTACGAAAACTCATCGAAGCCGGCATCAACAAAAAACTTATACTACTTTTGGCCTCATATCTTGAAAACCGCAAATTCAGAGTCAGACTGAACAATTTCGAATCGGAACTCTTCGATATCAAAGCAGGAGTCCCACAGGGAAGCCTCCTCGGACCTATTTTATTCACTTTCTATATCAATGATATGCCCTCAACCGAAAATGTTGAGATCGGAATTTACGCGGATGATACGATTCTAACAGCAACGTCACTCAGGAGAGAAAAGATCGTTAGGCTTCTAAATAACGCTCTTGATAACATCAGCACCTGGTGCGAAAAGTGGCGCATCAAAATTAATGCAGGAAAATCAGAAGCCATTTTATTCTCTAAGAAGCAAGCATCAACCTCAGACCTCGACCCTCCGAAGTTTAATGGCGTAGATGTTCAGTGGAAAGACTCGGTTAAATACCTAGGAGTCATTCTGGATAGAAAACTTACATTTTCCAAACACACGACACATGCACGGAATAAAGCAGTTGGCTCTTTGAGTAAATTATATCCCATTCTGAAAAGACATTCAGAATTGGATATTAAAAACGGTGTGATAATTTATAAAATGCTCATAAGACCTGTTCTCACCTATGCCTGCACCATTTGGGGTGGAGCGTCCAAATCAAGTCTGAAAAAACTGCAAGTTATTCAAAACAAGACACTCAGAAACATTGTCGATGCACCAATGTACACCAAGAACTCTCTCATACATAAAGAACTGAAGATTGAATCATTAACCGATTACATCAAAGTTACAGCGAAGAACTTCTACGACAGCACCGCAGAGTCGGACCACGAGCTGATAAAAAACCTAGGTTCCTATGCTTACGATCCTCGGGATAAGTACCCGAGGCCAAACTACTTCCTACACGAGTAAACATACTTAGCATACACGTGCTCAAGCACGCACGCACTCTCTCTCACACACACACACACACACACACACACGTACTCAACAGTATGAATGGTCAGCAAGAAACACACCGCATAACTACACGGAATGAATGAAGTATGAATGTGACCAACCAGCACTAACAGTTCCGACAATCTAATCAAATCCACTCTGTTTCTCCCAGCCGCTCAGTTCCCCCAGCCCCGTATGATAGTGCAAACTGCCAGCCGGTAACGCACAAACATCCTCCTTCTCCGATAGTCCCTTCCCAATTCCCTATGGAGAGGTCACGAGTCACCTGTGTACCTGCTATGCGTGTCTTTTTTGCCACACATATCGAGTCCACAGGAGACGAACCCACTTAGCCTGGGCAGGATCTCACAGGTTGCGGCGACGGAGGGGGCCGCACCATCCCTCCCATTTCCCATTTTCCCGATAGGAACATTCTCGAGAACGCTAGTCCCAGAGAAATCCAATCGCCACGATGACTGACACAGCAGCAGCGCCAGCCCCAGCAGCGGCCCCAGCGGCAGCCTCGCCCAAAAAAGCCGCGAAGAAGGCCGCAGGAGCGAAAAAGCCCGCCAAGCCCCGCGCACATCCTCCAGCGGGTGACATGGTTCTGGCCGCCATCAAGGGACTCGCCGACAAGAAGGGATCGTCCCTCCAGGCCATCAAGAAGTACATCGCGGCCCACTACAAGTGCGACGTTGAGAAGCAGTCCATCTTCATCAGGAAATTCCTGAAGTCCGCCGTCGCCAAGAAGACCATCACCCAGACCAAGGGCAGCGGAGCCGCGGGTTCGTTCAAGTTGGCCCCCAAGGCCGAGGGCGTGAAGAAGGTCGCCAAGAAGCCCGCAGCCAAGAAGGCAGCCGGAGCCAAGAAACCAGCGGCAGCCAAGAAGCCCAAGGCCGCCAAAAAACCATCCGCGGCCAAGAAGGCGGCCTCGCCCAAGAAGCCCAAGGCGGTCAAACCCAAGGTGGCCAAGCCCAAGTCGCCCAAGAAGGAGAAGAAGGCAAAGGCACCCGCCAAACCCAAGGCGCCCAAACCCAAGAAGGCCGCAGCACCCAAGACCGCCAAGCCTAAGCCAGCAAAGAAGTAAATCCGTCACTGGTTGCATTCCCTCCCCGTTCCCCTCAAAATCGGCCCTTTTCAGGGCCACCAAAATATTCATACGCACGAACGAAAATCCGTTCTCATCTCACAATACATGTTAGATAGCCTGCCATGACAAATGTGAGCCTCGAGCCGCTCTTCAAATTCGATAGCTTCAATCATAAGTACTCTCAGTCTATTTTACTATACCAGAATACAAGGTGAACGGATACAAGAGTACGAACGATTTTTGATGAAAATAACTCATTCATCCACATTCAATGTACGCTTGTCATCAACGAACTTTCCACAACATTCGAAAATGTAAGCATGTATTTTTAACCATAGCTATTGATATTCGAAGTTGCAATCATTCGTGACATCTAGTATCATTCTGACTTTATGATGTTCTTTGGTGATCCTTTTGTTATACATACAGTCCCAAGAGATATAGACAGATTCGCTTTGTTCTGCCTATAGGAAGACATGGCGTTATTACAATATCTGATACTTAGTGTTGATATATAGTATATAGGAAGGATACCGTTATGAGATATTTGACTAGCGCTATCTGAAGTCGTTTTTTTTTTATCACAGAGTGATACGTCGTTCAAATTAATATTAGGTAACACATGTTACATTAATGGAATGAATATCTCACTCTTTCTTACTTAGAGTGGACATTCCAATACATCTTGAGCACGTAGAGTTTGAATGAGAGTTTACATCATACCAACGAGCATGAGTTGCATAGGAGGGGCAAAGGAGAGTTCCAGAGCCTAAATGTGAGAGCTTGATGTGAAACTAACCCTGTTGTGGTGGTAAAACCACGAGACTTCTCAATATTTCCTTACATATCACAATCTTCTTCGACTCCCATGGGACAGGTAACCACTTGGATTGGATATACATTCTTCGGTAGTAAACTAGCAGCATACGGATTTCGAGGGCGATCACCAATATCATTTTTGGCCTTCGAGTATGTGGAACTGTGGATAAATTACGAGAATTCAAAAGAAGTTTAAAGATCAAAGTTCATTCCCGGATTACCTCGCCAGTAAATATCCAAAAACCAACCTCCTATCCTCTGGTGTCAAAATTCCTCAAATAATTTTGAATTGAACATCTTTTCTTCGTTCAAAAATGCGAAGCAAACCAAAGAGTTTCGGTATTGTCAGTCTTAGGGGAGTATTTTGAATGTTACCATTGCCCTAATTTTCCTGGGTCGATCTCACTGCTTGGATATTTTGTATTGCTTCTGGGAAATTGAACGTCTGTGCACTGTAAAGTAAAATGAACTCGAATTTTGTATCATAGTGGTACCAAGCGGTGGAGAAGTGGAGTAACCCAGTACTGAGACACATCGTTTGTTGTTAGTTGTTGAATTGTTATTGCATAAATGACTAAACTAACAACAAATTATGGTCAAAAACGTGATAGTCCATAGTAATTCTCAATATTTGTATGTAACTGTGATGAAATTTCCAATGTACAATCCGGAGCAACGTGTCCTGTCCCAGTACTGCTACATTTGACCGTCCTAGTACTAGGTCAAACCACAAATCGTGTCCCAGTGTTGGGCCAAATCAGGTCTCCAGAAAATTGGCTTTTGTGATAATTTTAGAACACTTTTGGGCATTTTTTTTTCTTGATTCATGAAGGTAAATAGTATAGTTATAGGTAAGAGAAAAAAATTTCATGATCGGAACATAATAAGTTCATCTTTGATAGCCCAAAGTGGAAATCGCCATTTTCGGTGTCCCGGTACCCCTAGTTTTACCTTAATTTGCGGGAATCGATTGTTATATATCGATGCTGTTCTAATGGGGGACAGGGGGTGGAATAGATTATTTCGTATTTCGAGTTCCCTCCCGATAAAAGAGGTAAAAATGAGATAACGCAATTTCATAAGAAATTCAGGACACTTCTAGGGAACACCAGCTTGCATGTACGTTTGGATTGGATTGGTGGCCCTGAAAAGGGCCGATTGTTCTTTTTTTCAAATTGTTGTCGACAATTTAAGCTCGCTCTCCACGGATACGACGGGCCAACTGGATGTCCTTTGGCATGATGGTGACGCGCTTGGCGTGGATGGCGCACAAGTTGGTGTCCTCGAAAAGACCAACCAAGTAAGCCTCACTGGCCTCCTGCAGAGCCATGACGGCCGAGCTCTGGAAGCGGAGGTCGGTCTTGAAGTCCTGGGCGATCTCACGCACCAGACGCTGGAAGGGCAGCTTGCGGATGAGCAGCTCGGTGGACTTTTGGTACCTCCTGATCTCACGGAGGGCCACGGTTCCGGGCCTGTACCTGTGGGGCTTCTTCACTCCACCGGTGGCCGGGGCACTTTTCCTTGCGGCCTTGGTCGCGAGCTGTTTGCGCGGGGCCTTGCCTCCGGTCGATTTCCTGGCGGTTTGCTTGGTACGGGCCATGTTAAGAACTTGGTGTGCTGAATGCTACTACAACAAAGCGAATGTTCGAAGCGGGCAGAAGTGGCCCGTTTTATAGCCTGTGCGCTACGTTGATCGAGCGCCAATTGTCAGGGAACTCGGCCTTCGATTGGTGGAATCGCCTCGCGCTAAGCCTCGCGTAGTGGAAACAGCGCCACCCCGGGTTCCGAGTAGAGGGGGACTGTTTTATGGTCGGCTATAAAACAGGCCACTTGTGCTGCACTCGGCATCAGTCGCTGCAGGGGCCACCGACTCGTGGTCAGACTTTGCCTATACCCTGTATGGGTTAGAGTTGAAAACGTGGGCCGTTGAGGGCGCTGTCTTCCATTGCGTTATATGGGGAAGTACGCCACCAACGGCCCACTTTTGCACTTCTGACTCTGACCACGGGCACCCGTGTATAAGCATAGGAGTCGGTGGCCCCTGAGTCGCTGTTTTCAGTCTGTACCAAGACAAACCAGACAAGATTCCAAGATGACAGGCCGAGGCAAGGGAGGTAAGGGACTGGGAAAAGGAGGCGCCAAGCGACACAGGAAGGTGTTGCGTGACAACATCCAGGGCATCACCAAGCCCGCGATTCGTCGTCTGGCCCGTCGTGGCGGAGTCAAGCGTATCTCCGGATTGATCTACGAGGAGACCCGAGGCGTGCTGAAGGTGTTCCTCGAGAACGTCATCCGTGACGCCGTGACCTACACCGAGCACGCCAAGAGGAAGACCGTCACCGCCATGGACGTAGTCTACGCCCTGAAACGCCAGGGACGTACCCTCTACGGATTTGGAGGTTAAGCTCCCAGTCGTCATCATCATCATCAACTAACAAAATACCAATCGGCCCTTTTCAGGGCCACCAAACCTTTGATACGTTGAATGAATATTTTCTGCTTCAAGATCCCTATGATATTGTTCTCAGCGAGCCGATCAGGCATTTGGTTAATATCCTCTTCATGATTTGATGACCACACGAAGCGTCAGTTTTCTTCGTTTTTCCTGAGTATTAATTTTTGAGACTAGTAACGTAAGTGCTGTGATAGTTTATTGAAATAGTGGATATGGATCAAGATAGACAATGCAATCGAATGATTTACTAATTCTGAAGCTATCTTACTGGTAGGAATGCCCGAACAAGCCAAATCCCAAGTACCAATTACTGATATTCAGTAAACAAGTGTGTAAATCAAGAATCGGAATTAATGTCCACTCCTAGTTGGAGGCCAGAATTCCAAAACCATGTCATCCTAATGGAGAGAAAATATACTTACTCTGCCTGAAAAATGACAAAGCCCCTGTGGCAAACATCATTGATCACCATAATCCGAAGAATATCACTTCCACCTGATATGGTATGTAAAAACATGAATAAGTGAATGAAGAAATTTCGGGTGGTTCATGCAAGATTTCAATTCTCCTCCTCCAGAACGCAAGACGATGTGTTTGAACTTTGAATCTATGAAAAATGAGTACTCCAAAAAACTTTTATGTAGTATCTCGCGATGAGAGCCAAAGCCATTTGGATGGACATTCCATGATCAATTTGATCAGTTTCTATGCTCTAGGACAGACATAGTAAAAGACAAATTTCTGTTTCCAAGCTCAATCCATTTTCTCAGACGATCGAGATCTTCCCCCTCCCACGAAGTCAAATTCATCAAAGCCCACAACTTTTTTCAATCAGACTCAAATTCTTCCATGGAACAGGAAATAAAACACTTCTACGAAAGAGTTCGGTTGAATAATTGGTAAGAATTCGCTGCTTTAGTAGTCATATCACTGTGAGCTGAGAGTGCGTAATTGTGGTTTTATTTCAATTCCATTGCCTCAATAATCTATGTACATACATGAGTTTTAAATCAAACATTGTGCCCTTGAGATTTTTATTGGAATACCACAGCTCAGAGATTGCATCGGATCAGCCATCTGAATTCGAGTAATTAAATTCACATACCAGGATATTCATCAAAATTCGATACCAAATAATGAGCCTTTCCAAACTTGTCCATCACACAATCGATTTAACCATTGCTCAAAAATTCATACGCTGGTTGTCTGACTTTGCCCGTCTGTGACTACTGGAAACCGAGTAATCAACATAGTGACAGCCTCTGACAGACTGCCTCGAACATATTTGAACTGAATAAATACATCCTTCCGAAGTATTCACAGGTATATGGACATCGATTCCTATTGTAGAAACTTGAAATAATACGATTATACAATCCTACTTTCTGAAATAGAAATAACGTCAACCTATATGTAGAGAATTTTGAAAAGAGTTACCGTAATTCTGCCTTTTCCCCGACCGAGTAAATGAAAGTGCAGCATCAGATATTTTCAATTTTGTACCTATAATTTTATCTCGTGACTCTCGAGGAAATCGCCCAATAAAGCAATAGCATATTCTTAGACCCAGTAGCCAATTCGACATACGACTGCGATATTCTTAGAACTAAAATCAAGTTCTCGAGATCGAAATGAAAAAGTAATATCCAGTGAGAGGAAAAAGCAAATGTGCGTCGACCTTCCTGATACAGAAAGAATGTTCAGGGGAGTAACTTCAGTAGTTCGGTACCGCGTGAGTCAAGTAGGGCGATTTTTTTGAAATATATCTCAAAATTGTTGACATTTGTATCTTATGTGTCGATCAGATCCCATTAAACTCTCATGCAACTTCGCATGAGTATCCGATGCATAAATTATGAAATATCAATCCCTGATGATAATCAACTTTGGCTTATTTGTGACGAATTCGTTATTTAATCCCAAAAATCATTCAGAATTTCTTTCCAAGCTAATCAGAGGTCACAAAATGAGTTCAAGCACGTTCTTTGTATGATTATCCGCAAGTTAGCATGATTAGGACAAAAACTGATCGGTCAGTCTTTTATGGTCTAGCAATCATCGTGACGCCCCATAAGATAGCATTCTTACTTCTAAAAATGGACATGCTCACGGTAGATCTCAAGGGTAACCAAGGCTCGTAAAACTTCAACTGTGTTTACTTGATGTGCAAAGACACCTCTCTACCAAGTTTGATCAGAATCTGATAAGTAGATCTTCTCCCGAGGTTACTCCCCTAAGTTAAATATATCCACCGAGATATTTAGGGGTAGTTGCGTTTGCAAGCATATGTCCTGAAATATTCGCTAACATCCGGCATGAAAGCTTCATTTGACCTAAACCTCCTTGATACCCTTCAAGCGACATGGTTTCGAGAAAGGGGCCAGCTATTGTATTTTTCCGGACGTGGTACACTCGGCGGTAGTTGATTCTTTCCGAGCGTGCGACCGCCTGCCCCGACGACAACGTTTCGTTGTGGATGCGGTTTTTGATTCGCGCGCGCAGTGGCCGTAATTTTCAGACCAGACGACGCAGCCAATGTTGTGGTGTTCGTCCTGTCTACACCCGGAGAACTCGGAGGGCGGAAAATCGTTCGCTGCGTTGCGAAAACTCGACCTGGACACGCCTGGACAACACCGAAACATCGGCTGCATCGTCTGGTCTGGTCTGCGTCGTGAGAAAACTACTGCCACTGCGCACGCGCATCAAAAACCTCATCCTCAATAAAACGTTGTCGTCGGGGCAGGTGGTCGCACGCTCGGAAAGAATCAACTACCGCCGAGTGTACATACGTCCAAAATTGGCGAACTTTTGAAAATACGCAAAACTCAGATATTCATGCAGGATCAGTGGGCAAACTTCAAATTTCTGGCCCAAGAATTGTTCAATAGAGTATGATGTATGAATCTTTTCGTCGTATGTTATCGAGGAATTCATCCTACATATGAATCTCTGTTGAGCGGGATGTAATAGCGCTACCTCACCGATGTCGTAACCATGTTTGCAGCCGCCCAAATTCCAAACCTTGGACATCGCGAAAAGCGCCGTAGTTATCGAGAAACTCCATATCGCAGAGAATTACATCGAAGTCAGTCGCCAATACCTACCGTTAAATCATGCAAAAATTAGTGCACATCGAATTCGAATACGTGAAACATAGCAGCTCTTGCGTCGGAAAAACATAGTGGCCCTGAAAAGGGCCGTTTAGTTTTTAGGCTTTTATGATTTTTTTCTCATTGTGATTGGAGTCCTGGGCACCCAATTTACTTGGAGCTGGTGTACTTGGTGACGGCCTTGGTTCCCTCGGAAACGGCGTGTTTGGCCAGTTCACCGGGCAGAAGAAGACGCACGGCAGTCTGGATTTCCCGGGAGGTGATGGTCGACCTCTTGTTGTAGTGGGCCAGACGGGAGGCCTCAGCAGCGATGCGCTCAAAGATGTCATTGACAAAGCTGTTCATGATGGACATGGCCTTGCTGGAGACACCGGTGTCGGGGTGCACCTGCTTCAACACCTTGTAGATGTAGATGGCGTACGACTCGCGCCTCTTCTTGTGCTTCTTCTTCTTGTCGCCCTTGGCGATGTTCTTGACGGCCTTTCCGGCCTTCTTCACTGCTTTTCCGCTAGCTTTGGGTGCCATGGTAGTTCCGGTCGGTTGTCGGAGAATCGACTGCTGCCGGAGCGGGAATCGTGGCCCCTTTATGAGAACTGAGGCTCCGCTTCTCCGAATCGGTGTATGTGGAGCCACCATCGTCCCCCTCTGGGTGAGCGCGCAGCTGTCGCTTCGATGCGAGTGTCCCCCACCGAATACCCGACTAGTTTTTTACCATTTGCTCGGAACCGGCTGGCTCGAGCGCATATAAGGGGCCACTTTCCCACCACGGAGCACCCAGTCTACGACTGAATTTCTTCGTGACACCAGTCTACCCCAAACCTCAATCTCATCATGTCTGGACGCGGCAAGGGAGGCGGCAAAGTCAAGGGAAAGTCAAAGACCCGCTCAACCAGGGCCGGACTTCAGTTCCCCGTCGGACGTATCCACCGTCTGCTGAGGAAGGGCAACTACGCCGAGCGAGTTGGTGCCGGTGCCCCGGTCTACCTGGCCGCCGTCATGGAGTACTTGGCCGCTGAGGTTCTCGAGTTGGCAGGAAACGCCGCCCGTGACAACAAGAAGACCAGAATCATCCCCCGTCACCTGCAGTTGGCCATCCGCAACGACGAGGAATTGAACAAACTCTTGTCCGGAGTGACCATCGCTCAAGGAGGTGTCCTGCCCAACATCCAGGCCGTCCTTCTGCCCAAGAAGACCGAAAAGAAGGCTTAAACCATTCTACCATCCGATTCTTTCGACTCAAACACAGAAAAACAATCGGCCCTTTTTAGGGCCACCATATATATTATTGACGCATGAACGGCTATACGCCTCGAAGCTTTATCGCACTGTGGATATGTTCCATCAATAGGTATTCCTTGGTTAGAAATCCGCTAGATTCATTTCGTTCTCCCTCGACGATCCTCCCCACCTCATATATTGGAGCCCGGCATCAATCCTTAATACTGACTTCAATTTGGTATCTGCGGTGGTTTCCCTGTTACCGTGCTGAGAAAGATGATAGAATAAACTTCCTAATTGTCGTGTTGAATTACCGCCGGAATAACGTTTCATCTATCCAAACGATGCCCAAATAATGGTTAATTCCTTGACACAGTCTAAAAATTGGTTTTGTCTGGCGTTTTATTCGACCAATTTTTGGGCAAATAAAATGCCATCTCTACAAGGTACAGATGGAACAATGGAAATGCTCAGCTAGCTTCCCAACACTCATTTCCCATCATTTTATATAGTAGTACCCGCAAATTCTTGATAAATACAAATTAGTATTGAAGTCATGTGTTGTTGAAACTATAACCGAACCGATGCATTCATCATCTTTGATTCAAACAGTACAGAACATCGTGCCCCTGCTTTTTTATGCACGTCATCATAAAGTGGTCTGGCAAAATATCATTCCTCTTCCAGCCATGACTCTGGTGTTGGAAGAAATCGCTCGAGTATATGTAGATGAAATTCGTATACGACTTAAATCTCGTGATTGTACGCTGAATAACAACAGATACAAGAGCTTCATTTGTTAAGATAATAGTGCCATGAATGAATTTAATGGATTGAGTGTTATCCTTGCGATATTGTGTCTGGCTGCATACATACCTCTCTCCAATGAGTATCAATGGGTGATTTGATGCACTCAAACAATGCCTATTATAAGATAATCATCATGCTCAACTTATGTTAGAATTCCGAAGTCCCAAATAGAGTGATTACAAGGCTCGGAACAATGGTAAACTCGCGTTTTTTACAAATCTCGTGATATAGTGGGTTGGTATGATTGATGGAGTTAACATCAGCCTACTGATATCATCAATCTTTTTCCTATTTGGACGGACTGATTTAGCGATATTTGGGAACACCGCAATACACCCAATTAGCTTATGACACCAAAAATTTTAAATAGTAATTTTCAAATAGTTCCAAGCAGTACTATCGTGTAAGAATCATCCACATTATGATCCTACTTAGAGTCAATTCTATGAGATCGCTCATGAATGTATCTTATGTCTGATTGGCTGGTTGAATGCAGTCAAGGATCATCTTGAGTGAAATTTTGGAAGATTTTGCCAGGAAAAACTAACGAATTACTCCCACGGTGATGGACATACGATTCACCTGCTCTTCTTCGATTCTCACTTAACGTCAATTTCATCAGTCACGAAAGACAAACGTCACACCGCACGAAGACGAGCGGGATCTTGTTGACAAGGTAAGACATCAACACCACGAGGCAATTGCCCAGAACAAGTGAAATATCTTTCATATCACATGTCTGACCAGTCCCACGCCCTTATCTACTTAGAACCAGTGGCTAATCACTCGTTAAATGTTCGGCCGAGGTTTCTAATATGATGGAGGGGTCAGACACGAACATAAGAACGTCGATTCTCCATATCACTCATTTGATGATTATCATCTATGGATGATACACAAATTATGGAGATTATGCAACGCGCCACACCAATGGAGAGAGAGTGAGTTGATCATTGAAACGCTCATGGAATTCGATTTCAAGAACCAGCTTAGTTATTCCACGTTAGAATTCATTGGTGGCCCTGAAAAGGGCCGATTATTTTTTTTTCTTTTTTTTTTTTAGTTGATGATGATGACTGGAGCTTAACCTCCGAATCCGTAGAGGGTACGTCCCTGGCGTTTCAGGGCGTAGACTACGTCCATGGCGGTGACGGTCTTCCTCTTGGCGTGCTCGGTGTAGGTCACGGCGTCACGGATGACGTTCTCGAGGAACACCTTCAGCACGCCTCGGGTCTCCTCGTAGATCAATCCGGAGATACGCTTGACTCCGCCTCGACGGGCCAGACGACGAATCGCGGGCTTGGTGATGCCCTGGATGTTGTCACGCAACACCTTCCTGTGCCGCTTGGCGCCTCCTTTTCCCAGTCCCTTTCCTCCCTTGCCTCGGCCGGTCATCTTGAAATCTTGGCTGGTTTGTCTTGGTACAGACTGAAAACAGCGACTGAAGCCGATGAAGGCACAAGTGGCCCGTTTTATAGCCGACCATAAAACAGTCCCCCTCTTCTCGGAACCTGGGGTGGCGCTGTTTCCACCGCGCGTGGCTCAACGCGGGACGATTCCGACAATTCCACCAATCGCAGGCCGAGTTCCGCGACATATGCCGCTCGATCAACTCAGCGCGCGCAGGCTATAAAACGGGCCACTTCTGCCCGCTTCGAACATTCGCTTTGTTGTAGTAGCAATCAGCACAGCAAGTTCTTAAGATGGCCCGTACCAAGCAAACCGCCAGGAAGTCGACCGGAGGCAAGGCCCCGCGCAAACAGCTCGCGACCAAGGCCGCAAGGAAAAGTGCCCCGGCCACCGGTGGAGTGAAGAAGCCCCACAGGTACAGGCCCGGAACCGTGGCCCTCCGTGAGATCAGGAGATATCAAAAGTCCACCGAGCTGCTCATCCGCAAGCTGCCCTTCCAGCGTCTGGTGCGTGAGATCGCCCAGGACTTCAAGACCGACCTCCGCTTCCAGAGCTCGGCCGTCATGGCTCTGCAGGAGGCCAGTGAGGCTTACTTGGTCGGTCTTTTTGAGGACACCAACTTGTGCGCAATCCATGCCAAGCGCGTCACCATCATGCCAAAGGACATCCAGTTGGCTCGTCGTATCCGTGGAGAGCGTGCTTAGATCATCACCATCATTCGAATCGACAAAAAATTAACAATCGGCCCTTTTCAGGGCCACTACTTACCTTACAACGTGGAGGCATACTATATTCATCACGTTTCACAACCCACATTCTTGTTTTTCCTCCGTGCTAATAGATGTGAATGAATGGTCAGTAACCTTCACGTATCATGTACGTTCGGAATTCGGATGTCTGTGAAATACTGCTCTCATTGAGGGATGAATTGTTAATTTAAGTAAAAAATACTCAACATGCCCTCTCCACATGGCATCCAATGCCGATCTCAGAAATGGACGCTCGCGACCTTTCCACAAGTTTTTTTCACGTTTATTATGTTACAATATGAAAACTGAGTGATTTGGACCGACCCCGAATGATTTCTAAGTTTTCTAAAAAATTTGAAACGATTTTCGCATCCTTCGTATTTGTAAAATTCCCATCTGGAGCTATTACATAAGCAAAATAAGGAGATCATTCGTAAGAATGAAGGCCAAAATTGGTGTGTACCCTACATTCGCCCATGTGATAATCGCGAAAGGGAGTGTCGTACGACTTTTTTATTACTTGGAACGTGTTCATTGCGTCAGAATGGGCCGGGTATACTGTTTTGGACTGACGAAACGCTCCAAATGTGGTTGCACGACGATGAAAATGATTCAATGCACTTTATCACCGACTTACATTGATTCAAATGATGGGAGTCGCTGGGTACATCCTTTCGTAAGCTCTGAGAAATTACTTTCTGAAAAAATTAAAACAGCTCAGTCCCAGTTGGTCAAAATTGGACGTTCATTAGCTCATTTTGTAGAGTTTGGAACAAGCTTTAAAATTAGCTAAAGATACGTTGTAAGATATTATTGAGGTAGGCCACAGTTGTTGTGAAAATGGCTTAATGGGGGCAAGTTAGGTACACTCACCTTATTTCATAGTTTTTGTGATACATATCACGAGTTCGAGGCTAACCTCAATAAAATTCTGAGAACAAGTATCTCGCATGGTTCCAACAATAATTCAGACTTCTCTGGTAGAGACAAATTCTGTCTTGTCTGAATTTATATTGTTCGGAATTGACTCTCGAACGATTGAGGGACCGTCAAGAATTATTAGGCCATTCGAGAAATGTGTAGGCCCAGAGCGGTACATGGCGTGGATGTGATTTCTAATATTGTAAGTATCTTGACGCCAAAAGAATTCGAGCTTGTCTGATTGGAAACTTCAACTTTGGGGATTTGGCGGTCGGTCGCTTAATGATTCAAGAGACTGACAATCACAAATCCACGTGAGCTTTCCCATCTGGCAGCAGTCTATTTATACATGGTCAATAATGCATACCACCCTTAATATTCTAGAGTTGGTAAAACGTCGTTTTTCATGAAAGCCCCCGATTCTATCAAAGAGCAGATCGATATACGAATGTATTTTAATTTGCTCCAAAGAAATTCCATGTGGAATTTTTTCCTTTTCAAGCCAAACTGCATCGTGGTTATCAAGAAACATCCCTTACAACAATCATAAATATATTATTGACCTAACTGCGAAGTAATGATTAATTATTTTCTCGAAAAGGAGTTATAATGATAGTTCAGCAGAGTTCAATCGGGATCTACGTTTGTGATGTTTCGTCTCCGGAGTCCATTGTACTGATTAGAAGCCTCGAAATCAATTATGAAGTCTACTGTGTGGTAGGGGTAAAGTAAACATCAGAATGCTCCGAACGTGGCACCGGGGGTAACACGAGAATTCCGAATTATTATATTTTGTTCGTTGTTCGAGGATTTATTTTCGCATTTGCTGAACACGAACTCGCGCAAGAGTGCCATTGAACGAAGAACTAAAGCTCCCAAACAGGTACAGGGGTAAAACTAAAAACTTTTCACACGGTGCAGCTTACAATAAGAATATTCTTCCAAGAATTTGACGCCGAGTCTGTGGTCAATGAAAATTTTTGGAACGCAGCGTTGTTAGCTATTGAGATCACGAGTTCATGTGCAAGACTTATGTTGTTGGTACGTATTGAATATTGTATGGTGGCCCTGAAAAGGGCCGGTTGTTTTTTGTCTTCCTTTTTTTTCTGTTGGAGTCGTATAGAGCTTAAGCTTTCTTCTCAGTTTTCTTGGGCAGAAGGACGGCCTGGATGTTGGGCAGGACACCTCCTTGAGCGATGGTCACTCCGGAGAGTAACTTGTTCAACTCTTCGTCGTTGCGGATGGCCAACTGCAGGTGACGGGGGATGATTCTGGTCTTCTTGTTGTCACGGGCAGCGTTTCCTGCCAACTCGAGAACCTCAGCGGCCAAGTACTCCATGACGGCGGCGAGGTAGACCGGGGCACCGGCACCAACTCGCTCGGCGTAGTTGCCCTTCCTCAGCAGACGGTGGATACGTCCGACGGGGAACTGAAGTCCGGCCCTGGTTGAGCGGGTCTTTGACTTTCCCTTGACTTTACCGCCTCCCTTGCCGCGTCCAGACATGATGAGATTGAGAGTAGAGATACAGTAGTGTCACGAGCAATACTCTGCCGTGAGCTGATGCCTAGT
The DNA here is from genome assembly GCA_029851415.1 of Eretmocerus hayati. NCBI lineage: Eukaryota > Metazoa > Arthropoda > Insecta > Hymenoptera > Aphelinidae > Eretmocerus > Eretmocerus hayati. The sequence continues at coordinate 98,329,789 of CM056744.1, forward strand.
GGTCGAAAAGTGGCCCTTTATATGCGCTTGAGCCAGCCGGTTCCGAGCAAATGGTAAAAAACTGTTCGGGTATTCGGTGGGGGATACTCGCATCGACAGCGACAGCCAGACTCAGCTGCGCGCTCATCGAGAGGGGGACGACAGTGGCTCCACATTCACCGGTTCGGAGAAGCGGAGCCTCAATTCTTATAAAGGGGCCACAACTCCCGCTCCGACATCAGTCGAATTTGACCGGTACACTCAGCTACTACCATGGCACCCAAAACCAGCGGAAAGGCAGTGAAGAAGGCCGGAAAGGCCGTCAAGAACATCGCGAAAGGAGACAAAAAGAAGAAGCACAAGAAGAGGCGCGAGTCGTACGCCATCTACATCTACAAGGTGTTGAAGCAGGTGCACCCCGACACCGGCGTCTCCAGCAAGGCCATGTCCATCATGAACAGCTTCGTCAACGACATCTTCGAGCGCATCGCCGCCGAGGCTTCCCGTCTGGCCCACTACAACAAGAGGTCGACCATCACCTCTCGGGAGATCCAGACTGCCGTCCGTCTCCTTCTGCCCGGTGAGCTGGCCAAACACGCCGTTTCCGAGGGAACCAAGGCCGTCACCAAGTACACCAGCTCTAAGTAAACTGGACCCCCAGGAATTCGAAAGAAAAAAAAGAAATTGATCGGCCCTTTTCAGGGCCATCAAATAATTCAGACGTAGAAAACTACTCGCCCTGGATTTCCGTCCATGAGATTTTTTCTCATCACTTTTGAAGAGGCTTCAGTGGTATCAATCTGACTGTTTCGATTCGAATATCAGTCTGCATAGAGATTGATGTTCGGATAGTTTCACAAACAATACAGTGAATTTCTTTACAAGATGTAATTCAAGGGATCGCTCTAGATTTTTGGTCACTATCATTCCGTTGAAATGATATTCCTCCTTGTTACGATCCTAATTCTGAAGATGAAGAGCAATTTGGAAACGTGCACTCCAAGCTTTGCTCTGAATCTCAACCTAAGAATCAGTTTGGCAAATCATGGTGAGATATTTGCACACTTGTAGCAAGAAAAACAATTTCCAACAGAACTTCATAAGGTGACCAACAAAAAAGAGTGCAGTGATATTTTCCATGAACCCAGTACGAATGATACTCAGCAGGAGAAATAAGTAAGGTTTGATGGGAATAATGAACGCAGGCACGCGTCGTATAACATCAGACGTTTGCTCACTTCTCCTATAATTGAACAATCACAATATGTGAAAAAAGCAAACGTATTAACTAATACTGAAAAATTGTACAGCCCTAAGATTCTTCAAATGCATCCCTCTTCTACGAACGCGGTAGAAAATATTTGACCAGTTTGTCCTCTTCAAGTTTATTGTAGGTTTGCGCATAACTTACATCCTCCACCGAAGACTGCTATTTTCAAACTCACTCATTAGATCCCCTCGAATGATTACATCATCTTCAAGGAAGCGGTGATGTACTAACAAGGGAAGGACAAGGTGTCCGGATCACCAGTCTTGTCCAAATTGTCCTCACGGTTTTGATAATACTACCTAAGTATGAAGAATCCAGAGTAACTCTGTCAAATAGGTCTCCTGTCCAAAGATACAGGCACTGAGATTATCATCACTCATATATAAGCCCATGTTAAAAAGTTTATATTTATATCTGCCCATTTACTCTGGATTTTTCATATACTGGGTGATACAAAACTGTAAAAAAAAGTTTGGACAAGATTGGTGATCCGGACACCTGGTCCTTCCCTTTGTGAAACTTAAGGCTCCAAAATCTAAGAATTCTTAAGCACCTTGCATATTTATTCATATGAGATACATTCGACCCAAAGTCTTACAGACATTGTTCGTGCAATTGGATGGATAAACATTTTACATGAAAATATGCACTCGAACGGATTATCATGATTACCAAAACCATAATGCATAATTTGCCTCTTTTCCTTCATCAATCGTCCGGGAGTGTTATAAAATATTAAAGTCAGGAACGAGATAAAAATAATGTATTTGAATCTTCGAAACTAATTGATTATCTACAGTGGATCGGGAATATCTTTTCTAGAAATTGTAGAATATTTCGGCGTGCGAGCGAAGTTATACCAAGAAATATACCTGAATCTACTAATCTTATCCAACATGTGTCATAATCTGGATTATGATAATCATGAACATATTCTCAATTAACCGGCTCAGTTACCACCTATGTTTCAGTGAAGATCGAGGTGAAGATCTGGCGATGAAAATACTTCTAATCGTGGGTGAAATAATGATGAACAGACTGGAAAAATTGTTTTCTCCTTTTCTCGTTTTTTTTTTTTTGTTTCACTACTATTTTTTTAATCTCAAACATACTGCGAAAATTGAAACTCTGTATTTGTTGTCCTCAGATGACATGGGTAACAAGGGGTTTAATCTCCTCAATTAGCTTCATCATTCCTCGATAAACCTTCTTTTGTAATCAAAAATTGAAAAAGTATCAGAAGATACGTCGTTATCCCGCTCGTGATCTGGAAATAAAACATCGACATTCATTTCACAAAATAGTATGCAAAATACCGAATTATTCTGATACCAACTTACAGCGGTAATTAATTTTGCATCCATACGGATACATCTAGAAGTGAATACGGTCTTGCAATTCAGCAATTGAAGAGAAAAGAAGACAAGCTGAAGGTAAAAAAACGGGCACTTTTAGATATACTTAGTTTCACCTCAAACATTTTTCTGCCTTCCAGTTGAACACTCACATCTTTTTTCAGCTCAGGGTCGTTACAATCCAACAGTAATTGATGAACTATCCTGCCAGTTTTTAAGGACTCATTTTTCGCTGTTTGACATGCGTAAGCCAAATAAGATGTTTTCAAAAAATGATAAGCCACTGCTGTTATAAAATAACTATACCAAATCTGTTTATCAATATCAATTCCTTCTTGATGATGAGTATGAAGCAAAAAGAAGTATAAACTAAATGTGACTTCAGTAAAAGTTATTAATACAGATGCTATAATATGCAAAGTAGATACAGAATTTAGTTTTCGAACAGCATCGCTGATATTATGATACTGTTGTTGCAATTTTTTCAATTTTATCGAGTTTAAATTAGCAAATATTATTTCCCTCTGACTGATTCCACAATCCAGAATATAGTAATCCTGAATCTCTTGCAAATTTTGATTAACTTTTTTGTAACATTTATCGAGTATAAGAACGAAATTGTTGTATTGAGAGTCTATCAAAAATACATTAGTAGTAATAAACAGAGCGAATATTTTCGACATTTTATCTATGGTATTTGGAAATTGGCCTAACAAAAATACTAGCCCTCCAAATTCCTTGAAGTAAATCAATTTTGCCAAACTACAACATTCATTTTTAGACAATATCGATGATACCTCAAGAATTTTTTTGATAAATGAAATTCTCCAGCAGCTTGTGAGGCCCGTCGTTGTTATGATAAGTGTACCCAATGAAAAGAAACAATTGGATTGAAAAAGTCCTTGAGTGCTTCCAAATTCTATCGACCTCGAGATATTACACTCATATAAAAGAATACTCAAACATGACAATGATACAATATCTATAATAATGGTGTAAAACAGACCAAACCGAGACAACGATATCATTTTATAGTTATTAGAATATTTATAAGGAAAGAGACCATAGAGTCTGTAGAGAAAAAAACATGGTTTCATGAGTTCGTAAGTATTGTTTATGTTGAATGAAATTTTCTTCATTGTTAGATTCTTGCTCAACCTCGTAACCTCATCGAGATCAATTTAGACATGCATCAGTCCCCCCAACAAGCTGTATTATTCTTGTGTTGTGAATCCATAATTTTGTTCAAAAAAATCTTCAGATTATCCTCATGGGTCAATAATTTTCATTTCTAGCGAAAAAAGTCTCGAGGGTTCTGAATTGCTTGCGCTTTTTATTTTCTTCTAAAGCGCATAATCTTGGCAGATACGAAGCGTATTTTCTTTAGATTCCTCACAAACACAAGACGATTTCAATCATTCTAAAGTTTTTTTCCCCGCATTTCATGAAAATTCTATAATTCTACATGAAAGAAGAATTCTTCATGCTGACCATCGTGTCATCCGAATAAACACAGAATTTTAATTCCAATACTCTCTGGTCACAATGATCCAAAGATAATGAATAAGACTACGAAAAACCGAATTGAAAACTGTTCTTTCAAATGAAAAATTCCAATTTCCACGGGGTCATTCAACTTATTGATCGGATAATCGATAGGTAATGCTTTAATTCCGGATGAAAAACTATTTTGGGTATTTTTCAACTTGAAGCATCAGACTCGTATCAATAGGATATGAAGATCTTCAATGATACAAGATATTCAAAAATTTTCTCAAAATGTTATCGAAAAATTAGGTACTGATATCTACGCTACCAAACACTGATTTTAGATAAAAAATGAAGGATTAACTCCAACAGACTTCCCTTGTTGATCGTGTACTCAAGTATTTACATTTTGCCGTATGACTAGATGAAAAACGTGCAAGCTATGACTTGCTGGCTATTGAAGTACAGTTGTTTATTCAATGAATATCGATCTACTTACAGTAAAAGCTCGAAGCCGTGGTGATTATGAAAATGTGATTACAATGGAAATAATGACATTTTGATATAAGTATGGGACAAAAGTTCATAATCTATTCACAGTTGAAGGTTTACTTCAAGTAAACTTTTGCTGAATTACACAGGCTGTATCAGTAATAGCCTGAGTGAAATTGCGGATATGGAAAGTCAATCAAATTCAACTTGGATAAGAGTTGCTTGGAAATAAATATGCCATTATAGCAAGATTGACACGTTGTGTGTTGATCGGCGTAACGAGATTTATTACTATTTATTTATTTTTTTTTTTTTTTTTGTTGACTTATAAGGCTCGCGATTGGAATGGGAAATATAAGGGTCAACTCATCATCTCAAGTCTAAGTATAGCAAAATCAAAATTATATTGAATTAAAATACACAGAATATCGAGAACAATAATAATAGATTACAGATGATAAAACTGTCTCAACTAAGTCTGTCAAATTTACACATAATGGGCAGCACACAAATTATGTGTTTAATAAGCTCGGTCCTCAATGAACAAAATCCCACTTGAAACTGTTTATTAGTATGAAATTACTTATTTCCTCGTCAAATTATGTACACGCACGAAATTATGACAACTCACTGAATAATAAAAAAACATTTACATTTCAAATGACACAAGTTCGTCGATTTTAAGATAATTGGATTGCCATGATAGAAGTAACGTGTGGCTCAGTGTAAATGGATTTCCCATTAGCGTCTCTAAAGCTCCTGGAGTCAATATCCGCATAAGTCTGAAATCCAACTTTTTCAGCTGCCCTTCTCGAATACGGTGAAGTAAAAGTTCCACCAACAACTTGAATCCCTCTCGAACGAGCAAAATTCAATGCCTCCTTCAACAAATTCGTAGCCAAACCTTTTTTTCCGTGATTCCTATCCACAGTCACTATCAACACTTTCAAAATTTTTTCAATACCAGGAAACTTGTCAAAAAAGTCTATCTTCTCATCAGCAACATCTAGCACACACTTAAACCAATCTGAAAGTATCTTCAATCTTGATTTAAATGAATCACCCAGATCACATGCACCATTATTTAAATTTGATTTTCTTATCTCAATGGAAAGCAAACACATCCCAACAATTTTTTGAGTATCACGATGAACTGCTACAAGACAACAAGGTAATTTTGCAATCATAAATTCATGAATTCTTTGAAGTTCATCTTTTATACGAAGCATTTCGGTATCACTACATTTTGCAGATTTTAAATACATTGAAAGCAGTGGCTCGTGTGGAAAAAAGTGTTGATTAAGAAATGACACTATTAAGGGCTGTTCATGAATTTCAGCTTCACGTATATCGTATTTATCTCCGGATAAATTTTGATTATTCTGTTGCATTTTTGGATTTGTCATTCTTGGCCTATACTTGAATCTGATCGGATGCGATATCGGTACTGATGGCGTTGTAGAAGATCGAAGAGAGCTTCGAGACTCCATAATGTTGAACGTCGAATATATATTCAGTCACTGGTTTGAGATCTTTGTCGATGAGTTATGAAGCGTTGTATTAGAATGAGGATGGAGATATATATATATGCGATCGATGCAGACCGGTTTTCTGCGAGCTCATCGACTATGCCAATAGGCAATTACCGGTGTTCGATGTGAATGATTATTATAGCTCACGTCGGATGATTATACTGTATAAATACATACGTATGTACATCTCGAGACGATGATGTAAAACTGAGGAAAGAGAAAATTTTGACCAGTGCCTGGGTTTCGACATGAAACGATAATCTATCGGACAATGTTTATATCATTTCCACACTTTGGATCAATCTTATCCGGTGCTTCAGTGAAATCAGCTTTAATATATTGCACTCTCATCGCTTCATTTAAAATTTCCACAGATACTACTCGAATGCGCATCATTCGAATGTTTTTTTTTATTATTGAATTTTCAAAAATTAGATTCTGATCGATTCTTTCGTTTGTTTATTGCAATAATCATTTCGAGAATGCACTAAATTAAAACAATTAAGAGCCCAGCCAGAATTTGTCCGTCAGCATCTCGCGTCTCGGGTTGCCTATCGGCAGGGGGTGAAGGGCAATGGGTGGCCGTATGGGTCATGGTTGGGTCATGGGTGGGTGGGTTGGTGGGTGAGTGGGGGTTAGTGGTCAGGTGAGTAGGTTGGTGAATGGATGGAGTGGGAATCACTAAAGTTCAAGTGATATGTTTCACTGAATTTCAGTGGAAATTTTACTAAAAATTCAGTGAAAATTTCACTGAAAAATCAGTGAAAACTTCACTAAAAAATCACTGAAAATTTCTCTAAGGATTCAGTGAAAATTTCACTAAAAATCATCGAATATTCCACTAAAAATCAGTGAAAACGGTAAATTTAGTGAAATTTCCACTGGAATTCCATTGAAAATCGCTAGAGTCTCAGTGAAACTTTTCCTGAAATTTCAGTGAAAATCGCTCCAGTTCCCACTGTCTATTAGATTCGAATAGTTGTGTATTTCAGTATCATTGCATCATTGGGATGTAAATAACTATTTCGAAAATGGTGTATTGACTGAGTCAGAGATGGGCAATAAGGGTATACATGTTATTCATTGCTGAAGAAAGAAATATACTTCGTGATTAGTTTTTTATTTATTTACAAATCATAAGTGGGATAGGATACATAAGGCGAATCATCGTAGATTCCGCAATACCCTTCCAACAAATTGAATCAATTAAGCGAAATTTCCAGATACTTACTGGAAATTAAGGAACCTCACTATGCGCAACATTACACCAACTCAATAGTTCTCAATCAAAGTTACTAGGTTACATCAAGGAAATTATTTTCTCCGAATCCACTGTATTATGAAATCTCAACGTTACATTGTTGAGCTACAGAAGCATTTCAGGGGCTCATACCATATCAGAGACTCTTCCAAGCCGGACGAGCGTTAGCGGTAGGCAATAACGCTAGTCTAAATAATATTCCAAAACTTACTAAATATATGCTGGTCCCCAACTGCAACTCATCGTTCAATAAACTTGTGTTTATGCAATGTCACATACTCAATATAATTTGTAACAGAGAAAAAATGCCTTTGATACTTTGCAATTGACGATAAACTCAAGCGTGAGATGCCACCTCATTTCCTTTCATTATGTTTCAACGAGAACAACGTGATCGAACTGAAAAATACGCAGTATCAGGGAAATCAGTAATATACGCCAGATGTAATTCTCTCTGTCAAAACTAATATGAATGCTGCCAAAATAAAAAAAAAATGAAAAAGATTGTCCAAGTGACATGATAGGATAATTACAGGGAATCACCATTGCATTTTATACGAAAGAGACCAAGAAATCCGATCATTACTTTCAGGTTATATTTATGAAGAAATGAAGAAAAAAACTGGAATCACCCTCCGAATTGTGAGAAGGTTATAAACAAGTCAAGGACTTGTTGAACAAGTGTATCCCCAAGTGCCCGCTGACTATCGAACCTATAACCAAGTGGTACCCGCTGACTAAGCTATCTAACCTAATAAAGCCAGGGGACCATTCGTTTCCAAGATACCCTCGCTAACTAACCGCTAGAGCCAGCTATTCGTCCCCAACGTAGTAGCCACTGACTATGTTACCTAGAGTTAGAGAAAATTACGGAATTACTCTTGCAGTAGAATAGTATATTAGGTGACGGAAGTAGACAGCTAGGAAATGGTTCCTCCATTCCGGTGAACTGGATAAGCCCGCCAGCCAAGATTTGAATGAGGCTCGCCTGACAGAAATATAGGGGCCCATTTAGGATTCGTTGGGGGCGCGGAGGGAAACTACGGGAAACAGTCCGGCAATTCAACCCGTAACGAACAGGGACCCAACGAAATCCCCGACAGTTCCCCTATTCACCTAGCTCCACGGAGCCAATTATACAGCAAGCTTCGGTCTCGAGATTAGATATATAATTATTGTAGTATTTCCCCCAGTCGCCACCAGGCGGCACTGACAACGGAGACAGAGAACCATAGAGGTTTTCCCGCGCTCCGCTCTTCATTATTTTCTCCGTTGTCGCCAGGTGCACATGTATGTACCTGTTCAGCAGCGCGCTCGAACACGTTATCTTGTGCGCAAAAATCGTAAGTTTTTCTCGATATTCGATCACATTAATGGACGAACGAAATTATTCATCCAGTGACAATATTCGCATCTCGCATGTTCGAGAATTTTCGGCCTTGCGCCATCTGAAGCGCCGCCGTGCGCGCGACTTCTCGGAAATCGCATGAGTTCTCAGAAAGCGCCGGCAAGCCGCGACTTGAAGCCTCTGCGATCAAAGCAAGCTACAGAGTCACAATAAGTAACCCTTTCTTCTCCGTCATCCGAGTGACATTGTTTTTCGACTCGTGTATGACATCGTTATTCGACTCGTATATGAATTGCCTCATAGCGTGCCACCTAGTTCATGTCCGGTACGACGAAAAACCTCTGCATATAGCAAGCTAGAGAGCATAGCTTTTGTCAACACAGCTGAAAGCCTCTGTACTTAGCACGCGAAACAGCTCGTGATCGAACTGCACGTTGCGCTTAGAAGCGCACTTAACCTCAAAACGCGTGCTGGTTTAATTCAGTGCGACCGGAGCCTCTGCACGTGGCATGCTCGAGAGACACATGATAACGCTTCACCATCCGATCTCGTGTACCGCGAGGCACAGTATGCAATTTCTCGACTTTGAACACTAAAACGTTGAACGTTCACAGGTGCCAAGAAATCCAAACGCGATGAGAAGAAATCTGACGAGGCTGGAGCGGCTGGTCGCGATGATGGCGAAGAAATTCTGGGAGAAGGTCAAATTCTCTCCGACCTTTTCCAGGGTGTCCTCGGTGACAACCCAAGTAAGCCCAATGCCACCAAGGTCAGAGTACACAAAGATCTCATTGAACGTTGGAAACATTTCGCTTCTAATGGCTTGAAGAAGGAGGATAGAGAGATTTTGATAAATAAATATCAAATTCCTGAAGCGTTTGAACCACCTGTGTTGAACGAGGAAATACTCGCCAACATGACTCCGAAAGCACATAACCTCAAAACGCGTGCTGGTTTAATTCAGTGCGACCGTGGCCTCTGCACGTGGCATGCTCGAGAGACACATGATAACGCTTCACCATCCGATCTCGTGTACTGCGAGGCACAGTATGCAATTTCTCGACGTTGAACACTAAAACGTTGACCGTTCACAGATGCCAAGAAATCCAAACGCGATGAGAAGAAATCTGACGAGGCTGGAGCGGTTGGTCGCGACGATGGCAAAGAAATTCTGGGAGAAGATCAAATTCTCTCCGACCTTTTCCAGGGTGTCCTCGGTGACAACCCAAGTAAGCCCAATGCCACCAAGGTCAGAGTACACAAAGATCTCATTGAACGTTGGAAACATTTCGCTTCTAATGGCTTGAAGAAGAAGGATAGAGAGATTTTGATAAATAAATATCAAATTCCTGACGCGTTTGAACCACCTGTGTTGAACGATGAAATACTCGCCAACATGACTCCGAAAGCACGACGCAGAGATGAGTACAGAATGGAGGTACAGAAGATGGCAGACGTCGCCTTGACAGCTCTAAGTAGCGCTATGACACTCGTCAACGATGTTGGCGATGAAGGGATGACTGCAGAAGACCTTGAGTGTTTCGTGAGGAGGTTGGCTGAAACAGCTATGTTGACTGCTAATACCTAGTTCAAGATAAGTCAGTCTCGTAGAGCGTACATCATACCTAGCATCCCAAAAGCTATTTACCAGATGCTCAGGAAAACTATGCCCGACAATTACCTCTTTGGTACAGATCTTTCTAAAAAGGTCAAGAAAACCAAAAGTGCTGAGAAGCTGTTCAAGCCAGCCAATAGAAGCAGGTTTTCATCAAATAGGCCATCGTATAATCAGGAAAACTACAAACGCCCGTCAGGACCAGGGCCATTCCAAGGAACGGGCAGTACTCTTGCCAACTCATCGGCTCGACCAAGATTTTTCTCAGAAAAGTGGAGTCAAACTGCTCAGAAGCGCCAGACAGGCCAGCAGCAAGGAGGCCAACAACAGCAGCAACATCAGTACAAGAACATCAGTACATCGATACACACGTAGGTACAAAAATTGCTGGTCGCCTTGAGCATTATTATTCAGCCTAGACTCGAAAAACCAATGATGGCTTTGTCCTCGACTGTTTGAAAGGCTATAGAATTCCCTTCTGGAAAACGCCTGATGGAAATAGACAGACCTTTGGGAGCAGAAAATTGAATGCATCTGAGTATATTGTTATTAAGGGAGCTATAGAAGCTTTGGCCATCAAAGGGGCAGTCGTCGAATGCCAAAAATCCAAAGGGCAATTCTTATCTTCCTATTTTACTGTACCTAAACCTGATGGTTCTTATCGATTCATTTTGAATCTGAAAAAGCTTAACAAGTTCGTTAAGACTTGTCACTTTAAATATGAAGACCAAAAAGTGGCCACCAATTTGGTATCTGAAGGATGTTACATGACTTCAATTGACATAAAAGATGATTTTCTCTTAGTATCGGTCCATCCAGAATTTCGAAAATACCTTCGATTCAAATTTGGTAACAAATATTATGAGTTATTGTGTCTACCATTTGGCTTTTCGACAAGTCCCTATGTCTATACAAAAATCCTCAAGCCTGTTCTGAGTTGGCTGAGATGTCATGGCCATATCTTGGTTAGTTATTTAGACGATAAGCTTTGTATTGCTGAGAACGCTCTAAAATGTCAGGAAACAGTCCACGCCACAGTCGGAAGACTGCAAGAGCTGGGCTTCATTGTGAATGAGACAAAGTCATGTTTGATACCTAAAACTACTTGCAAATTTTTGGGTGTGCTCATAGATTCAGAAAGAAATGTTCTTACCTTAACTGACATGGAAAAATCAAATCTTTCTCAGCAATTGAAATGCTTCTTAACTAAAAGCCATTGTACTATTTTGGATTATGCTAAAATTCTTGTCAAACTAGTTGCAGCCTGCCAAGCAGTTGAATATGGATGGCTCTATACTAAGCAAATGGAGCACGATAAATTAGTAGCTTTGGGAAATTCTTCTCGAAGTTACAAAGCTTTGATGAGCATTTCCGATGAAGCAAAACGCGACGCTCGCTGGTGGCTCGCGGTTTTGCCTAGTAGTTGCAAAAGTTTCAAAGTAGAGCGCTATAGCATCGAGATTCACACGGATGCTTCCGACTGTGGCTGGGGCGCTACAAACGGCAAGGGCGAAATTTTTGGCATATGGGACAAATCTGAGGCCGAGATGCACATTAATTACAAAGAGCTCTTAGCTGTCAAATTTGCTCTAACTAGACTGGCATCGCACGCAAACAACAGTCATATCCTACTGAGGATCGACAACACCACCGCAATTTCATACGTCAATAAAATGGGAGGTATTCGTCACAAAAAGTATCACGTTGTAGCAAAAGCCATTTGGCAATGGGCAGAAGCCCGCCATATCATCCTCAAAGCTTCATATATCCCTTCGAGTATGGATATCGAGGCGGGTCGGCTTTCTAGGATTCTAACTCAAGATACAGAATGGGAATTACACAATACTGCCTTCGCTCTGATCGTCGAATCATTCGGTGTACCAGAAATTGATCTGTTCGCAACAAAAGTAAAGAAAAAATGCAATAGATACTTTTCATGGGTGCCAGATTCTGAGGCAGAGCAGATAGACGCATTCACTGTTTCGTGGCATAACATATTCTTTTATGCATTCCCACCATTCATACTCATCTCAAAAACATTTTTAAAAAGTCATTTCTGAGAAAGCTACTGGAATAGTCGTCTGGTATCCAATGTTCCACAGTCTCTTGGTCTCTGAACCGATTACTTTTGAGCCAGATTCTAATTCATTGCTCTCTATGTGCGAGAAGAAGATACATCCTCACGCGGGACACCTTTGACTGTTAGCCGCGGTGATATCCGCTCGGCATTTTTGAGAGACAATATACCAGAAGAGGCGGTCGACATCATTCTGGCATCTTTCAGTCCTTCTACCAGAAAACATTACAAGTCCTGTTTGGGAAAGCGGTGCGAATTTTGCTTTCAAAATAATTATGATACGCTAGATACACAAGAATTCAAGGTGCTCAAATTTTTATCTTCCGAGTTTCACAAAGGTGCCTCTTACGGATCTTTGAATACGCATCGAAGCGCTCTGGCCGCAATTTCCTCAAACAGAATTGGTGAATCGCCATTGATAAAGAGATTTTCGAAAGGTTGTTTCAAGCTAAGGCCTCGCATCCCACAATACGATTCAATATGGGATGCTGATGTAGTGCTCACTTATCTTGAAAATTTGGGGCCTTCAGAAAACTTATTACTAAAGAACCTAGCTTATAAGACTGTTTCTCTCTTAGCCCTGAGTACAGCTCAAAGACTACAGACGCTATCTTTGATCAGATGTGAGAACATTCAGATTTCTGATTCTCAGATTGTTATAAAATCACAGATGTATTGAAAACGTCTCGACCGGGAGCTAAACCCCCATCCTTGATAATCTCTAAGTTTGTTCAACGTCCTTTAGTTTGTGTCTACTCATGTATCCAAGAATACCTGTCACGTACAAAAAATGTTAGGAAAGAGAGTTCAATTCTATTTCTGGCATTAAAAGAGCCTCACACTGCTGTAACTCCCCAAACATTGTCGAGATGGATAAGAAACGTCTTGAAATCCGCTGGCATCGATGCTAACAAATTCTCGGGGTATTCTGTCAAGCACGCCGCGACCTCTGCTGCATCTCAGCGAGGAGTCGGCGTGGACATCATCAGACACACGGCAGGATGGTCAAAAGACTCCGAAGTGTTTGCCAAGTTTTATAATAGACTAATCGACAAGAGGCATGTTCTGTTTTCCAATGCCGTACTAGATAAAAGTAGCGTATAATCAGTTTTACTTGGTTCTTTGATATTGAAGTATAATCGAAGTTTGAGTTATACTTCTTCAAACAATTGATATGTAGAGTGATTTGACTATATTTCGTCGCCCCCGAAGAAGAAAAACACTTGCATACTATCAAGTGACGAAGACTAACACTTGCGTGTTGGTCACCGACGAAAAGTAACACGATATGTATCAAGCGCCGAAGAGTAGCACTTCTCCCGTACCCGCCTCGAAAAATAACACTTGGTCGTGATCACCGTCGAAAAGTAACGTTTGCTGGATGCCCGGACGAAGAAAAACACCTGCCATATGCCCCGACGAAAAAAAAGACCTGCTGTATGCCCCGACGAAAAAAAACACCTGCTGTATGCGCCGACGAAAAAAAAGACCTGCCGTATGCCCGGACGAAGAAAAACATCTGCTGTATGCCCCGACGAAAAAAAAACACCTGCCGTATGCCCGGACGAAGCAAAACACCTACCAGAAGCCCCGACGAAAAAAAACATCTCTCATGATCGTTCAGCAAAGAGAACATCTAGGGGTTTTTTATATTGTTAGGAGGCGCTCCACTCATATTTGAAGGAAGAATCATGTCTGGGCGTTGCAGCGGCAGATGAGAGCATCATTACCTCTGCCCCAAGCCAAGAACGTCTCGTAAATATCACCCATTGCATGATTCTTACTGCTCTTATTCATCAAAACTACTTTTTCTTGCTCCTGAAAATCTGTACGATAATTCTAGTCCATTATCATTTTTCTTTAACTAGAGATGCCCCCGCAATTATTGCATGGTGTGAGGGAGCTGTATCTTCTTCTTCATTTCCTCTTCTTAATTTTTTCCTATCGAAGGACGTTCAGTTCACGGTATACTTTGTCCATCAAATTCCTGAACTCGAGATCAAATTTAGGAGGTCTCAGAAGTTATTTGGTTTTGTTCTTGTCCAGATTTGTTATTACACTTCAAGATTATTAATCTTCGAAAAAGGCCGTGTCACGGTCTAGTCTGTATATGAGAGAGCTTCACGTGTCGGTCAAAAAAAATCATATCTCAGATTCTTCTCTTGATTCCAAATCAGTTCAAAGGTTGACAATAAGATTGCTTTTCTTACCTGTAAGATTATATTATTCCCTTCAAACGTGCATTCGTGTATCGTTCTGGACTTACAATAAGTATTTCTAACAAGGAAAGGGGTTTCTCGATACGGTGCGTAAACTTCGATCTTAATTACAAGTACTGACAGGATCATTGCGTGATTTAAAATATCTATGGCAATATTGCTTTTGAATGAAGTTTTCAATTCATAGCTACTTTCTATAGGGGGAAATGTCGAATACATGAAAAACTGATTTTCTAGGAATCCTATTCTCAACATTTTCTTCGAAAGTATGTTTTATTGTAACATATTATGTTCGCAGGAAAAAACTCCAGTTCCCAACGTTTTCTTGCCTTCAAAGTTTTGCTTTGCTCATTCTTCGCAGATTCATTGTTAGACTACTTATTTGTTGTTATTCGTTATTAGATACATTGATATTCTGTGACAGAAAACATTAAAATTAACATTTTTTCAGAGATAACTCCGGTTATCACCACCAGGTGTTTTTCTTCGTCCGGGCATACATTAGATGTTTTTTTTCGTCGAGGCATACGGCAGGTGTTTTTTTTCGTCTGGGCATACAATAGGTGTTTTTTTTCGTCGGGGCATACAGCAGGTGTTTTTCTTCGTCCGGGCATACGGCAGCTGTTCTTTTTCGTCCGGGCTCCCGGCAAATGTTACTTTTCGTCGCTACTACGGGCAACGTCTTCACCTTCGCCGGTAGTCACGAGCAGGTGTTACTATTCGTCGGAAGCTACAGCCGGGCGTTATTTTTCGTCGCTGGTTAAAAATACGCGTTAATCTTCGTCCTGGGATACGGATGGTGTTTCTTTTCATGAATGCATCCAGAAGGTGTTACTCTTCACCGGTAATCCAGAAAGTGTTTTTCTTCTTCGGGGGCGACGATTTATAATAAACGTGTGTGGTTTATAGAATCAAAATCGTCATTACTCTGAAAGACTACAATAATTACATATCTAATCTCGAGAGCGAAGCTTGCTGTATAATTGATGATCAAATGAACTTCAGTGAAGTTCGATCATAATTATACTAGAGCTTCGCTCGAAGAGATTAGAACCCAACCACGAATTCCTTATCGGAATTCCCACCCGCCATTATGACAATTTTGATTATAAATAGATATTCTTATCTGTTACTCTAAAATAATAAACGCCCAGCGCCTCCACACGTAGTTTTTTCGGTTCTCTAGCTCCGTTGTCAGTGCCGCCTGGCGGCGACTGGGGGAAATACTACAATAATTATATATCTAATCTCTTCGAGCGAAGCTCTAGCATAATTATGATCGAACTTCACTGAAGTTCGTTTGATCATTAATTATCGTACGCGAACGATGGATTCGCGTAGGCGAATTCCCCTGGAGAACTAAGGCCGAGAGCGTTTTCGTTCGCATATTGCGATCGAACGTGCCATGAACATGTACGCAAATCGGATCACCGGCACGGAGATATCTATAATCGAGTACGATTGTGGAAGGAACTACCAAGGCTCGCTTATACAACCAATCTGAGGGTATTCGCGTACCAAACTTATTCTACTAGAATCGCATATAGCAAGATGGTTATTCGCGTACGCTAACTAGGTCATGCAGATAATTTGCGTTCCGAACTCGTTCTGCTACAGTCACGTATGATAACCAATGGATGGGTATTCGCGTACAATAACCAAATTATGCAGATAAGTGTATCGTGTCGTTCTTCTGAGATCACGTATAGCAACCAATGGATGTGTATCCGCGTGCGCTATCAAGTCATGCAGCTTCGGGTACGCGAATTCGCGCATCGAACTCGTCCCGCTACGATCGCGCATTACACGTATAGGTCCTTTCGGAAAAGAAAGACCCAAACTTCTTTTCCTTCAATTCCGAACTCTTCTGGTGGCTGTAAATAAATGGTTTCTTCTAGCTCTCCATGAAGAAAAGCTGTTTCAACATCACGATGGTAAATTTCTAAATCATAGCGAGCTGCTATAGCAAAAAGTATCCTGAGACTGATGTACCTAACTACTGAGGGAGAACTGTCTTCATTGTTTACCAATCTTTCCTTGTATCTTACTTGACCATTTTCATTTTTTTTCTTGGAAATCCAGCCTGACTTAACTACCACCTGACCTGTGGGAATTTGAACTTGAATAAAAGTTTGATTACTATTAAGAGAATTCATCTTACTTGGACGCGTTCTAGTCCACTCATGGCTTCTGAATAATTTCTAGGAACACCAGCATCAGTAACTGCTGAGTACAGAACAGAGTCATCAAAATGTCTGCTTTTCTTTTGCATTCTGGATGATCTTCTGGGTATGAAGGCGTCCTTATCTGATTCATCGTCACTAGAAATCTATTCTTGAATCTGTTCTGAATCATCTATACTCATATCAACTGTGGGTTCTATCAAAGCTGTATCTCGATCATCTGATTCATTCCTATTTACATTACCTGAGTCTTGATTATTACTGGTCGGATCTATTTCTGGAACTTCGATTCTTCTAGCAGGAACATTTTCTGTAGACATTTTCTGTTGAGCATTACTAATAGGTAAATGTACAAACTTGTTACCTGGTCTGTGTACTTGCTCGATGAACTCGCAGTCTCGACCGCTGATTACTTTCTGAGATTTTATATCCCAAAGACGATAACCTTCCTGGTCAGTACAATATCCCAAGAGCCTGCACTCTTTGGTTGTGGGATCCATTTTATTTCTGAATTGACTGGGGATGTAGGCATGAACTTTATAGCAACATACAAAGATACATACAAAGCAGCATACATACAAAGATACAGGAAACATTTTCAAGGTTCGGGCATTTTTACGTCGATCACGTGCACTAGGAATTCTTTTAAAGGGCTTCTTCATACTACAAAATGAACCCCGAAAAGATGTCATGAATGTGTCATTTTGGTCGTTAATGGGTTAAGAAACATCTAATCTCTATCTATCCGTGGTACTTCTTTTTCTCGCGGAATTGTGCTCAAATGCGGCCTGTTTCTCATGAGATATTACTACAAAAAGTGATGTCAAGGACCGAGGTGCTTTCCCTTGCAGGCTTGTTAGGGTCTGTCTTGCTCCGATAAAATCTGACTCCAATCGCTCATCTTACAGACTTCGATTGCCAATTGTTTTGCGCCTTGGGCGGAAGTTATTCTCTCTCATTGATGTCGTAAGATTTTTTCTCATCATGGATTCTCTTTGGGCTAGGCAACAATTTGACGAAACCAGAGAAAATTACGAAGACAGGGGAACAGCATTCGTGATCTTCGAAGTAGGCCCATCATTTCATTTGATGAAAGTGTGGATATCATTGAGACTTGTCCATCATGACTGCGGGATGCCAATC
The DNA here is from genome assembly GCA_029851415.1 of Eretmocerus hayati. Classification (NCBI taxonomy): domain Eukaryota; kingdom Metazoa; phylum Arthropoda; class Insecta; order Hymenoptera; family Aphelinidae; genus Eretmocerus; species Eretmocerus hayati. Next base: position 98,347,751 of record CM056744.1, read on the forward strand.
CCAATGGTATTCTGGTTCGGCATCAAAGAAGATAGAAATCTTGATGGAGGTGCCATACCTATCAAATTTTTGAGAGATCCCATTATTCATATGTCGTGGGAAACAAGATGCATGCAAGTGATCGACGACGAGATACTATCAGCAATTTTTGCCAACGAATGGAACCATAGTTGGCTTCATCATCGAGCCCTCTGATTTGGGGAAAGAATTCATCCGACCAAGAATAGGAGTAAGAGAAAACATCAAAACTGAATTCATTGAAAGAGGATTATTTTTGGCAAGAACAATTTGGAGTGAATGAGTCCCGGTCGCGTATAAGCCCTTATCAAATGCGCGGAAATGTTTTCGCGTACTTCCCGGGCCAGGTTTGAGTTTTCCGGGAAACTTAAGACGATCTTCTTCTAAAGAATTCTGTGCTCTACAACTTTGGTCCAAAAGAATTTTCCACTAAACTGCATATTCCTCGACTTTTCGGCAAAAACCATAATTTCTCACGAAACATTGTTAACAACAAAAAGACTTTGGATTTCTCAGGCGAGTGACCTGAAACGATCGATTCAGCTCCTCAAAATACATAAAAAAATCCTTCGAAAACTCTCAAAACAGTTGCCTACTCAGACCCGCCTCCTCCCCCCTCCCCAGCTCCCGATCAATATAGGCAAGGAACCAATCATCCAATCTTCCGAAAAAATGGGCGAATGTATTTTTTTTAACGAGCTACCCAATTATAAAAAAGAATGGTGAGAATTGGTTCAGTAGAACCCGAAACATAGTAAAAAAAAATCCGCGCGCTCGAGTTTGAAGGTCGTGTCTCGGTTTCTGCGGAGCTGCGGCCCGCCGTCGCGGGAGTACCCCCACCACGCCCCCTTTCCCCACTTTCCACCGCATCGGAATTGGACCCCAACTTGTACCTGTCACCAAGAAGAAAGAAGCCGAGGTATCTGTACCAAATATTCTTTATAGTGAATTTCAGACATTTCTCTACCATTTTCCAAAGTTAGAGCTCTTAACTCTCAATTGTTCATTCAATATCGATGTTTAAAGAAAAATCGTTAACTCCGGTTCAAAGGGTCGTAGAGCAACGTTCTTTCTTTTTCAATTCAGAGGAAAATAAATGCTATACGATGCTGAAAGTTGTATACCAATACTCGGTATATTCGTGGCCTGGTATGCAAAAAAATGCAATTTCTCAATTTTTATAAACAAATAGCTCCAGGGCGAAATTGTTATGTACAATTGCCCAGTTTTATTTTCGCAAATGATGGCAGAGGGTTTCAGGAAGCTCTCTGCTTTTGGGGAACATTTTTGGTCCGGTCAAAAATTTTTGGCTTATGTTGCAAAAACAACAATTTCTTATAAACAAATTGCCACAGGTGGGCTGTTCATGGATGGATTGACTTAGCGATTCTTTCCAATATAGTAGTCTACGAGGGCTTCTTCTCCCATGCAACCACGCATCGATTGATTGAGTTTTCTCGAAATGAAAAATGAAAGAAAATTTTCTCGTTTTTTCCCTTTGTTGCTAATTTTAGCGAGTTAGATACCAGATAGGAACATTAATTTTTTTTTGAATATTTGAAGAATTTGATTGCCTACATTGTGTGATGAGGATGAACAGTCCAAATCTCATAATGACAGAGCTACGTGCAAAATAATGGAAAAAACTGAAAATCGGGCACTATTGGTTGATTGTAATTTTTTGCCGCGGTGGAAAATTGTTCGCATCGTGGAATCATCATTTTATAAGGCATTCCGGACCGGAAAAAGGAATAGAGAACACACTTTCCATTTTTTTCAGAACTTTCGACTAGATTTACTGACCTAATGAACATTCCATGATTCAAGTGAATTAAGTTTTGAGGTGTTCACGATTTTACTCATTCTTGAATACATGAAACATTCTATTTGAATTAAAATTATTATGAATACAGAACCCTTACGCAGACATATTTTCAATTTAAAAAAACATATACAGATTGTGTCATTCCAAGCGAGTATAAAAAATCACGAGATCGGCTCATCCTCGCCTCAATAAACTTCGTCAAGTTGATTACAGTTCCCAATCGATGCATTGATTCGTCAGCTCATTGCTCTTGGGATGGGTAATGTAAAAGGCAAAATTTTACGGCTTTGGTTTTCAACTTCATGCCAGTCGAGCAATTCATCACGTGTACAAGCATCCTTCCACGAATCTACTTGTACAGAATTTAATTTACCGGTCCAAGCCTATAATAAAAACGTAGATTTAAAATTTGCAAGTCTTTTGACTGCTTCAGCTTTATGCTTTGATCGCAGATATTCATAAAAGAGGAGTGTGTGAAGAACTGAATATGCTTACTTTTTCACAATGGTTGGCCCACGTGTGGATCATCAGATTTCCAATTTTTTGTGCGGCTTGTTTTGATTGCCGCACTAATCTTAAAGCCGATCTCTTGCGGAAAAGTGCCATATGATAATAAGCTTTCATCAACAAATACCTGAAAAGTATCACACTCGGTTGGTAGGCTGTAATAGTATATTATGATACAAGGGCGCAAACGATGGTTTTCGCACTTCGAGTGACTTTTTCAGGCCCGAGCCGCAGGCGAGGGTCTAAATAGTCACGAGAAAGTGAAAACCATTGCGCCCGAGTATCATACTATGGTTTTTGATCTTCTGTGAGCAAATGAAAAGCGAAAAACAGTGTGCAAATGACTCATTTGCGCACAGACGATCAAAAAAAATACTGCTGTAACGTGTATACACGTTACAGCTTACATTGATCACTATAGTGATCAATGTAAGCTTTTTTACTAAGGCGAATCCAATGGGATTTGAGAAATATATTGTAAATTAAAAAATCAGCAAAATATCCGATCTTGCAGCCATGTTGAGAAAAAAAGTTGAATACTCTAAAAGTGACAGCAAAATGACTCTAAAAAGTTATAGCAGACGGTATCCCCGAACAAATCTAATTCATTGACAGAAGCAAATGTCCTACTTCAAAAGGGGTTTGTGATACCGGAAATGCAGCGAGAGCTTTGCCACGAGACTTTATATCATAACTGACTAGTTTCATTTGAATACTTTCTTGAGTTTCCGCGCTCTCAAGTCGACAGAGAATATCAAAAACACGACTTAATACTGAACAAAAATGCTCTCAAAAGCAACCCTTGATCGAGGAAACTGAAATTAAAAATTCTCCTCACCTAGGATGCACAATTGTGACAACTCTTTGAAGATCTTCAATAAGTTTCAACGTATCTTTTATATCATCAAGGAGACTGACAGCATCTTTGGAGTTCTTATGATCTACCTTGTAAACTGTGAACAATTATATTAAATCAATGTACATGCATATAACTTTTGAAACACTTAATTTGGGAGAATTTCCATAGCAACGATTGATTTATCCATACCATAGCATATAATTAGTCCTTCAAGTTTTTTTAACGCTGTAAGGGAAGCAGCGACTGTGTACTCATCTATCTGTGGATCTTCGCACTGAAATTGAGATCAGAACACCACAAGGATATCAAGAATTGTTTTAGAATTGAACAACTTACCTGATGAAAGAAACTTATTTTACCTTTCTATTTCTCCAAACTGTGGCAGCTTCCCAATCACCCATCCTTACATACCTTCAAACATGACAGTTAGTAATACAAGATTCAAATCTTTTTAGTACAAAAATCGATCAAACTGTTGGAATGATAAGTTATAGACTCATCACTTCCAAGATTTACATCTCAACTTATTGGCATTTAGAATAAGAGAGAACAATCGTGTATACCATAACCACATGACGACAAAAAATCGTTTGGCTGCCTCTGTATCCCGTAGGCTCATGATCTTGCCACTCTCTCGTTGGAAAAATTGTTCACAATTGATGAGTTTTTCTAGAGCGATTCCCGACTCTAAAAGCAAATCCATGCATGATGAAAAATACCAGGTCCTTCCCGATTGATCCATATCATGATGAGATATTGCTTCTGTAAGAGAAACAATTCGATTTGAATTTTTTTTTTGCATTTTTCCGCAAATTGTTGAGACATTCTTGTGCATGAAACTAACTAAAATAAATGAGGAAAATGAAGATATTTTGGATAGAAGTGTTGCCTTACCCAGGGTTAACAGCATCGATACGACCTCGTTGTACCGGCACTCGGAGATAAGAAGTTGGCTAAGTCTGGGCAGTAGGATGAGTTTAAGTCCTGTTGATTTTATAGCGTCTGCGAGTCTAGCAGCGATGTATCCAATACTTGTTGCCTGAGCCATGAGACCCCGTAACCAACGTGAGTAGAAAATCCGTGTATACAATTCGGCTACGGCATTTATTTCTTGTAATTCAATAGAGTCCTGACGATCGCTACACAAATTTATAGCCTCGTTCTCCAGGTGAGGTATGATCGATCTGTGAAATTATTGATTCGTGTAATTTTATACTCAAAATTTTTTTTCAAGACAAGAAGTTTTTCAAAGAAAAATCTCGATCAAATAAAAATTTTCATTACATAGACGTGTTCAAGGATGGCATATGAATTTTTGCCAATCTGACTGGATTTTTTGTCCACAATCAATCTGATTGATTTTCTACTCTAAAAAAAATTACCAAGTAATACTTCGAGTGAATATTATTCATAATGAAATATGATTCGCCAACAATTTTATTATTGGCAAAGTTAGAAATTAATTTCATCAAATCCTTGACTATTGGACGAGATTCTAGTTTTTCAAAGGAACCTGATCCATATCAAAGTGGATGAATTCTGTTAAATATCAGTCTCTTTATCGCGTTTGCTGAGAGCCCGGTTTTTTGCAAATTTCTTTCGAACATGAACTGGACTTTCGTATTCTGTCAAACATGTCTGTATGAAAGCAAACTGTTTTCTGAGTCATTCTTTATGTCTTTGGTGAAGTAAATCACCGTGCATGATTTTTATTAGAAATATTTTTCGAGCCATTACAAGTTGGTGAAGATTGAAAAGTCAAAAATCACGGGAACCACCGGTGGATCCCGCTGAAGCGAAGGTGTTCAAAAAGGTTTTCGAATAAGGCTGCGAACAAGTTACCTGTGTTGGTAAAATCAAATATACGCCCTTACCTGATCCTGCAATTGTGAGCCGTAATCATCATATGTGCGAAAGCTGTACAGAGAACGAAAAAATCTTTGCTTGACTCTAAAGCCACATTCAGGCCCCAAATTGCAGCCAATCTAGCATGTTCTTGCATCCCTTTTATCTGCAGAATAACACAATACCCATTTCAAAATACCGATGTTTTTTGCATAACTATAGTAGAAGATTATATAACACCAACGAATCAGAGCTTACCCTGTATATAATGAACATTTCGGCCAAGCAACTTGCAAATTGATCATTATAACTAGCCTCGTCACCTTCAATGATACCGACCTTGAAATTTCTCATCCAAGTCAGCATCCAGCTCTGTTTTTTCAACAAAACATACGCTTTCATCCTGATCATTATAGGATTTGTGGGAAATTTGTACTTCATGATCTTCAAAGTATTCTCGAAACAATTCATTGCCTCTGTCAGTAATCCACTCTCTAAATAGCATTTACCCATCAGAGTTTGAATTTTACCCTTCAAACAGGGCAAAACGATCAATGCATCTTCGGGGGAATTATAGATCTGCAAGAGTGACCCAGGAAATATTTCTGATTAATTTTCGCGAATCTCTTATGAAAGTTTTTTCAAACAAAACATTTACTGCATCCACTAAATCGTCACCTTCCGCCAATAACTTGGTTGCTTGCGGAATATTGTACGTCGATATGAGTACTTCAACAAATTCTAAAATGGCAACCAGCAGCAGTTCTTTAATCCCTGTACAGAATGAAAATAGTAACAAGAATATTTTTCCATCGAACGAAATAACTTTGAGTTATAATTTGGCATAGCAAAAAATTAAAAAAAAAAACCTGAAGCAGCTAATTGATCGGAGTTTACCCCATCAAAATTTTTTACAGTAAGAATTCCATTGCATAGCAACGGGAATATTTTTTACGACTCCCAAGACCACATTTTATAATTGAATAATTAGCATAGATTTAACATTTCAGATAAGCATGTTAGATACAAGATAAAAAATTGAGATAGTACCAATTCCACGGCAGTGAGCCATCACATGGGTGTACGCCGTAAGAAGTATGAGATTGCACTCGCAATTGGTGAAATCGACATCGGAAAATGTTCGCGTGGGTGATTTGGCAATGGGCCTACACGAAGCCAACCAAGATAAGATACTGTGACTGCTACTAGTACTTGAACGCCGAGCACGTCCAAGTTCTTCCATCAAGGAATCATCGTCGGGACGTGACGCTCGTCCTGCATCGAAAATTTGAAGCTCGCAACCTTTAGTTCAGTTCTCGTAATTCATGTCAGATAGAATTGGATAAAATTCTGGATAATATTTCAAAAAAGTATTTCAAGAGTGTTTTTCATTTAGACTTTTCTCATTTTATGAAATTAATAATCTAATTATTGATGGGCCTCACTTGCTAAAAATATATCTTGTTCGGATTGCTGATGCAGGTCAACGACTAGACGTGGATCAGCGACAAATCTCTTTTTATTTGTATCGGCTTGAGAAGCTGCCGTTTCACCCAAGAGTTTGTTGAACTGGCCTCCACCGCAAGCCGTGCAACGACGAGTCTTTTGCTGCATGTATCGCAATGCTTTGCTGTGAAACTCTACCTTTTGGTTTTCCGTCAGCAGCCTATATAATATCATCATGAAGTCGATCTTGGTATTTTTTTACGCTTATGTGGTATATCAAAATAATCTTTTTCCTATGATCACAGAAAAACGAGAACAAATTCTCCGAATGATGTCTCACGTATGCAGATTGTTTTGTAAATTATGGGACGAAGAACACTTTAAAAAAAAATTTTGAAATTATATGATCTTTCGAGGGAGTAATTTCCATCATCACTAGTCAAAAGAAATTGTGAAAGAAGAATAACAGTCACTTTTTGCTATTGATCGCAATCAAAAGTGATGCCTATATTCCTCAATAAATAATTACCCATTTTTAGAAAATCGTCTTTTCAGATATACAATGTAGGTTGTGGTTCTTCAAAAAAACTGCACCATATATAATAAGTACAGTTGATCATAGATCTCTTCATTGAGCCTACACAAATTGACCAATGTCGAATTTTGTTTGAATGCCAGTGTCACAATGGAGGTGACCTTACAAAACGACAGGAATGACCAATGTGACTTTGTTACACTGAATATTGTTTCATTAATGCATTGGTAAGTTCTTTTGATGAGCCATCTGGAGATTTACCAGGTTTGCACTTTAATTGTATAAGAAATCGTATTTCCTGTCACGTAAAGACATACCTGTAGGTTGTCTCTCGAAACATTTCCAGTTTAAATCTCATTAGTCCACAGGCAGCATATGCAGGCAAATCTGACAGATCAGCTGTGAATGATGAATGCATTAATTTTGATTGTGGATATTTATGTATGGATCCAAAAGTTGTCTACAAAATGAATTTTGCTCACCAGGTATTTCGATCCCCTTGCAACCACACCGGATCGGTATATTCGAAGTGGGATTGTGCATTTTTTTAAACAACGTCGCTGGGCCTGGACTTCGACTAAAATCTCCTACTGCACAGCCTATTATGCGGAGCTCGAACAATTTTACTATACCTGTATACGCATTTAAAAAAAACAAAACATGATCAAAAAATTCCAGACAGCACCCACTATAAACCTCTCCCACAAATCGACTTTTACTCGAATTTTTGTGATCTTCAGTTGTCAGAGAACTCAGAATTCAATTAAATCATCAAAACCAAACCCAACCTCAGAATCGAAAAAAGTGCAAATGTTGACTGAAGACGTTTGCTATGAAATTTTTCAGAATAAATTGAACAATGTGACTAACATTCACCAATTTCTCGCCGGGAAAACACATGCAGAAGGCTTTCGAGCATTTTTCGGTCAACGATCTCTCCCAATACAGCGGCACACTTGATCAAAAACTGATCCAGAGGCGTCAGCGAATCGTACAGTTTCAGCAGTATGGCTATGAATTATTAAGAAATCTCAAAACCATAAGATGATCGATGATATTCGATGACATGACTCATTTAATACGAATATTTCATACCATCCATGGTGGCCTCAGCATCAACATCTTCTAAGTGAAATCTCGAAGTGAGGGTGCAGACATCGTATGTGGTACTGTCATCCAGTAGAAACTCGTCCGAACCTGCGAGGCTTTCCTGTTTTATAACAAAGACAAATTGACCATTATATGGTGAAAACAATCATTTAACCAACAAAAAAGGGACACCGCATCACCATACTCTAAAACTTGACTCGAACAGATGCCACATGCTTTCTTCGCTTGAGTTTTTTTCATCTTCGAAAACCAATTCATTAGTCAGCCTAAATTTTGTAATAACCGATCATTGACGAATCGAATTAATCAAAATGTGTGTGTTTTCCTTCAATAACAGTTTAATACCTCTTCAAATAATGTTCTGGAGGAGTCACCAGGCCCATGTTGTGTATTTGCAATCTTGTCAAGTTTTTCAATACGATTCCTTCCGACTGCATTAAACTGATCAGGTAACTTTCTATCCAGCCAGGATTACCTGAGCTTCTCTCTTGAATTATCCTGATTGGAAAATAATTTGTTTTACAATGAATTTTCTCCTCGATTCAGCACAATTACATCAAGTTATTCCAAATATTCATCTACTTATTTATATCGTACTTCTTCATCATTGATAATGTAATATCTTACTTGATATGAATTATATCACATGTAAACGGGTCCGGAGCCCGTGAATTCAATAAATAAATAAATCAATATTGAGTATGATTTGCAGGGATTGAAAGAATGTGGTGGTATACTGTAGAAAAATCACGAAAGGAGAATTATATTACCTCTCGAGTTCAACTGGAATGCCAACAATGTTTAATACTTGGCATGCAAGAGCTGCATGAAACGTATCAACGAGACCAGACAGATCAATCACCTAGAAAAGGCAGTACTGTTTAAAAATTCTCGTAAAAAAGATTACACAGATGAGCTCGTATTCCAGAATGCTGACTCAAATTAGATTCGAATGTAATTTGATTGGCTTTCCCAGCTAAAAAAAAATTCAGAAAAAAAGCCAATTTGCCACAGATAGTTATCAAAACTTTGAGCAACCAATTAAAATGCAGGAGATGTTGATAAAATTCAGCAAGTCACCTGGGCTGTCTCGGCAATATCTTGAGGGATAGGATAATTCTTGGACAACTTATTTCCATAACCCATGACGAAAAATGACTTTTTCTGGTCAGCAATGGTCCTAAAGAGTATCAGAGATTCGTCATCGGCGAGTTCCGCATCATCGATTATTACAACCCAAAGTTCAGTGAAACACTTGGCAGTCATCTGAGCTAACATCTTTTTCAAAAGTTTCTTGCGTGCCCTACTCTTGAGTTTTTCATACTCAGGAGGTACTTTGAAAAACACATTGAAGATATGATTGAAGACGCACAAATATTTTAAATCTTCTTCCTGAAAAAATGATGCCAGCTTCTTTTGCTTTTGCTTTGCAGAAGATCTTCCGGATATTTCTAAAGGAGCGTCGAATATAAGTCTCAGTAGGACATAGGGCAGCTGCAAGTTAGAAATGGAAAGTTAATTTTCAAGAGTCATAATAATCTCGTAATAATCATCTGATTGCAGATATTTGAGATATTTTTGTAAAAAGGTCTCCGGGACCGTTTAATGAAATGAAGTAAAAATAATATGAAGAGAAGGTCGGGTGGTACTCGAAGATTCATCAATAAGAAATACCTGTTTGTCAATAGGGGCCAGAGATATGAAGTTCACTGGAACATCTTCTGGAGTGATATGCGTGTACTCTTCCAAGAGCCTTGTCTTTCCTATCCTCGGCTCTCCTCTGTCAACGAAGATTAGTTTAAAGATGAAACAAATTTTGAACTTTTAAAATAAGTACTTACCGTAAGATGAGTACGTTGCTCTTGTTTTCACTTTCGTCAGGGCGGCCCTTAGAGTCTTTATTCAGCAAAGACCAGAACATGTCGTAGAATATTCTTAGCTCGGCATCTCGACCCAGCAATGGGTACTTGTTGAGACTTAGCACGTGATCAGTGGTGCTTAAAAAAGTTAAGAAAACGTCTTTGTACGATGATTTCAATGTTAGCCTGACAAGATGAGAATTGTTGGTCTATTTAGCCTTAGGAAATTGTTAATTCGGAATTCCGTTGCATTTTTAACGGAGTGTTCAATTTTGATGGATATTGAGATTATTCGGGGAAAAAATGTCCAATTCGAGATCTCAATCGTCAGGAAAAATCGATAGAAATTGGAGCAAATTGATTCCCATACTATCAAAAACAGACTTACTCAATCTGCTCGGAGAACTCGTAGACTGGGCCAGCAGAAGTGATGCCTTTGAGAAACTTTTCTTCCTGCAGGATGAAGTGCTTGGCCTCAAGATGGGACAGTAGAAAACTATCTCTGTCGCAGACCACCTTTAACAAAAACATCAAAAAATTATTAAAATTTAAAACTCAGGGAATGGTCAGTAAGAATTTTGAAATTATCCGAACCTTGTCTTCATAAGCACACATGAGTCGAGCAGCTTTATTGACAGCCATACCAATGACAGTATACTCCCGTCTCAAAACGTGTCCAACAACTCCACAATAAGTCATTCCAGTAGTCACTCCAACTGATACTGTCCTCACATTGTTAAACTTGACTAGACCTCGGCGAAGTTTTGAAGCACAACGTAGCCCTATCTGAGATTCAAGTTCGTGTTTGTCACCTCTAAGGCCGAATATGCAGAGAAACATCAGATCCTTATCGAAGAGCGATGTTTTATTGACACAGCCCTGCATGTCTGCCACTACGCTAAAATATCGAAATGAAATTATGATTACATGAATTCCACTTTTCAAATGGTATGGTTTTCATCTAGAAATCGATTTTATATCCATTTAGTGGTCCTAATCCTGAAAAGTCCCGGTGCATAACCAATTAGAAAGTATCTCAAATTTAATGTAATTCGTTACACTTAGGGAAGTGAATGATGAATCCGAATGAATTCCCGATGCAATTTATAGAAAAAGACCTTGGATCCTCGATACTCATGGTTGCAAAACGCGATCTATTTTAATTTCGCGGGTCAATCGGATTGCAATTTTTCGGCTATGTCATAGGGAATTTTTTTTACCATGGAAGATTCTAGTTTCCAAATGTGCAATGATGAATCTCATTTTTGGGCGGTTGTCAATATGTCACAAAGAGAACATCTACAAAAAAAAAGAGTCTATGACTGACGTTCCAGGTTCAATTCTCTTGATTAAAATAAACCCACCACATTTGTATACCTGCAAACGAAAGAATATGCAGCCTTGACAAGTTTGATCAAGGTCTTCCTGTTGGTATCCTCGGTTACAACATTCACAAACACAATCACAACTTGACGTATCTCAGTGAGATACTCCAGTGGCTCATCCAAATCTACCGATCGGATAACCGGCCTCAGCATGTAGCTCCGGATCTGATCTTTCAACTTGTCTTTGGCAGCTCTTATCACTTTTGGACGGACTGTAAATTTTCAAAACAATACTGATCCACATTTTCAATAATGAATTAGTGCGGTCGAAAACAATGAAATGTTTACTCACGAGAGTAATCAATGGAATTCTCTGACGTTTTTCGCTGGAATGTGAGAAGAGACTTTTCAGAAGCCTCATCGGTATTGTCAGTACCGGTATCACTCATATCTTGTGAAAGATATTCCGAGGTTGAAGAACCATTAGATACTATGAAATTCAACAGAAAATTCAATCCATTAGTTGCGAATGATTTGAAAATATATTTGGGATATTTTCAAAGGATATCAATTCTAAAAGCTCACTTTTGTCGTCACTGAAGGATACTTTGGCACCCTCCCACATTACCGATAAAGATATGATAAGAGTGTGAATACCGTCAGGCAAAGTCTCATAGATGTATTCGTTTGGATTTACCCATTGCCAGGCACTCGGTGCAACTAAAATATCTCCACCCCTACAATCAATAATTGAGTTAACCACGTTTGATATCTGATGAAAGAAAATAAGATACAATGGGACGGCTTGAAAAATGATCTTACCGACATAAATTCTCAGCAAACTTGACCTCCCATACGGGTTTTCCTGTAATTATGTAATGCGAGGCTACTGATGGATCTCCAATCGATGTAAAATAAATCTTTCCTGATGCAATCGCCAATTTCACTGCAACAGATCGAACCAATCAGCAGTGAAGTGACTGACTTTCGTATGACGAAACAATTTTTCCAGAAAATGAGACCAAAGAATTCCACGTGTATTATCTCGAAGAAAAAAAATAACAGTACAGTACCAATCAAAATAAATGAAACACGGATACCTTCACTAAGACAGCAATTACTCCGGCGCCCTTGGGTCTAGGGTCAATTCTCGAAAAGCATTTGAAAGATGAAAAAAAGCTTCAATATCAATTCATGTACTTATATTTAAAAAAACTTTTTAATTCAAAATTAGTGGTTTCAATGGGCTGTGGAAGATGAAAAAATTTCCATCTCAATCAATCATCAACCATTCATCAGCAAATTATGATAGTGCAAAAATTCTTATGGGGTTCTTGTAGCTTTTTTCAAGGCCTTCACAACCGTTGCCTTGAAAATTGCTTCATGATATTTCACATCCGAGTTACGAGCGATCAGATGAAAGGAAATTTGTACGTCTTGAGGGTAGCGGAAATATAAAAAAATTGTGTAATCCACGAAATCGACGTAAGACCTTCTAAGTATCATGTGGCACGATTTCGGGTTTGCTCTAGGATATGCTCAAAATGGTGTCAGACAGCTTATAAGTCGGGTGTAAAATATCGTAGAGCAATATTTAAATACATTACTTTGAAGGTCTTGAAAAGAGCTATACAAGGTCCCGCCAAAATGTTTGCGCTCATATGATCTCCCGATGAATGATCAATGATTGACTGAGATGGAAAATTCTTCATGTTTCAAAGCCAATTAAAATTATGAATTTTGGGTTTTAAAGTCTCTAGACAAGATGAATTGACAGATTTTTTTCTCATCTTTCGAATGCGCTTTAAAAAATTGCCGTAAACCCAAGAGCATCGGAGTAATCGCTGTTTGGAGGATGTCGGAGTCCTATCTATATTGTACAGTTACCGACATGGTCGAGTTTTTGGATTTTTCGATGAATTCTTGAGATATCAAAAATCTAATAAGTAACGCCAATTCTGTATGGCTCATAGAATCGACGTTACTTAGTAGAATCCTGATATCTCAAAAATTCATCGAGAAATTCGAAAACTCGAGAACGTCGTTATCCGACAGCCTCATTCTCGGTGAAAGCATAGATTTTTGCATAAAGAGACTGAAACCGCGAGGATGAGGCTCTGGAACATTGTAACGCAATTTTCAATCAGTTCAATGAGTTGATGAAAGTTCTACTCGACTGTGTTAGTATCTTAGAATTCTTTTTGCATTCCAATCAAATGATTCTATACTCCGCAGATACTGAATAATTGTGAACTACTTTGGATGTGAAGGACTTACCCTTAAGGGTTATGTCAATTTCAGTCTCATAAGTACCAAAATGTTTCTGGATTACGCAAGCCGTTTTTATGGCTTCACCTGCAATATCACGCATTACTCGTCCGTCTTCGATTTTCCACATAACGATGAACGCATCACCGGAAAATTTGAGAACGTCTCCATTGTGTGATAAAATCTCTTGCACCATGGCTCCGATGTAACTGTTGAGCGTTTCGGTAAGCTTGGATGGACCACCTTTGCCTGATTTTGTGTATTTATCCGTCATTTCCGTGAAACCTACAATGATGAAGAATTTCATCTTCAAATTCAAACACAAAGTTTTGAAAAATTGAGAATTTATCATCATACTTTCCAAAATCGAATTTTTGTTTCCGAATAATTATCTAATATCGTTTTCAATATAAATATACAAATTTACGATCATTTCTAAATCTGAGCACTCCAAGGCAACATACTTTTTTATCCAAAGGGCAAGATCACATTTTGAAATAATAATGATCTCGAAAGCGATTGCACTAAATGCAATTTGATCTCGAATTTTATAGAACTTAGCTACTTTATTCTTTGAGAAATTGCCATCAATTGCCATCAATATATCTTCTGGCAATTTCAACGAGTTTGATATTGGATATATTTCGTATTTACCCGATACATCGCCCAACATCAGGGTAGTGTGATAACTTCTAGTGTCATAATTGTCATAGTAGTCCAAAATTTCATCCGGGCACATTGAAGCAAATATTTTCGTTTGATTCTCGATACGGATACCCTCCATTTGAGACTTGCGGCGCACAATTGCCGTAGTCTGATCTACAATATCTGCACAAAAAATGAATTATTTGAAATGAAGGTTATGAAATATAATAATTTAATCGGGGATTTTTTTAAATACTCAACTCGAATTGCCTTTCAAATCTTGTGCGATTAACATAACAGATGATTCACTCCGTGGCACTTCCTTCATGGAGTCTTTCATGCTGCCTGAAATAAGGAAGAGACAGTCTCCCTATCACTGCAAAATCAACAATGTGTGGATCTCACACGAAACTTGTGATTCCGTACATTGTTATTGTATTCAATATACAAATACAGACACATGTGTCTGTATCTGTATATGCAGACATGACATAAGCCTCACTCTCCGTAAGTCAAAATCGAGTCGACGCAACGGAATCATTCAATTTTCAGAAAATTCGAGGTGAAGAATAAAAAGCGTTCCAAGAAATGATATTATTAATTATGAAATTTATGAGACATTTCACAACAAAATGTCTATAAATTAAATCTCATATGAAAATAATATAGCGAGTAATATAGAGTATACTGATGGATGTTGATTTATTGGGGGAATCCCCGAGAACTGGGTTTTTCTAGTTTTTATAATTGATATTTCATCATGATTTCCCAAATTCGAGGCAGGTGATTAATTTCTCGGATATCTTTCGCCCTGCTGAAAATAATTCCGCAAGACCCCATGGGACTTCGTGGGACCCTGGCCCCGGGGAAATTTCTAATCTTGATATCAATAGATAAAATCGAAGGTGTGCAGCATACAAATTTCAACCATTCTGTGGACCGGAGCAATAATGGTCGAAATTTGTGTGCTGCACTTCTTTTGATGCCATAATTTATCTAAGAGACCAATACATAGCAGAAACACGCTTTTGCCATTGAAAAAATCTTCAATTTCCCAAATTAGTAGGTCAAATAATATGTTCCGACGTTCGAGAGTTTGTTGGCCCCTGAAAAGGGCCAATTTTGGCTCTGGACAGGGTCGGATTTGTGGGTATAGGCTTAATTCTTATTAGAATTTTGAAATTTGTTGTCTTATGTTCATTTTTCTTTTCACTGCTCAGTGAAGGTTTCACAATCTTAGAAAAAATACCGGGTTGATATCCTCAAAAAAGATTCGAGCGGTGGTCTCGAACCTCGAAATTCGATCGGTCATCAGTGAGCCTCTCACCAGCTTTCGATTCACCGAAGTTTTTGAGGATTTTGTTGACTCATAAGTCACTGAGCACACCCTGCATGAGATTTTTAACTCTGTGACCCTTATAAATCTTTCGCGGAGACTACTTCACTCAATCTCTTTTCGGAATGTTACTTTATTTTTCGGACAAAATTTCGTTATAACGAGGTTCAAGTTCGTAATAACGAGGTAATTTAACACAGGTGGGGATGGGAAATTCAAGGGACCGGAGCTCTACTTCGTTATACCGAGGATTTCGTTATATCGGAGTTCGTTATATCGAATTCCACTGTATCAAGATTAGACATTTTCCCAGGGCCAGGTCCCACGAAGTCCAATAATGGGGTCCACGGAATTATTTTCAGCAGAGCGCATATTAACCACGACATGTTAAACCATTTTACCTATTAACGCCTGAAATGTTATATTCATGGCATTATTTTGAGACTCGATTTTGGGTACGAAATAGCACTCGCAGAAAAAAAATCGGAGTGCATTTTTTATTCCGCGTGAAATCTTCTGAGCCATAACCAAGCAGAATACACAAAGTAACGCTTAAAAATACGTTTTTTCACACGACAATTACAAACTTAGGAAATTATAACAAACTCTCTCGATCTCACCAATCGAAATAACAAACTCGATCACCGCTACCCAAGTTTTTCGGGGTGTACGCGAATTCTGAAACATGTTGTATGGCGATCCTGGAGAGCTACAATCAATTATTTTTGGCACTCGACGCATAATATACTACTGCACTTCGTTGCGTAATCGCGGCTTTCCATCACTCGGGGTGGAAACTGCGTTTTCAGCCCTCGTCATGGATATCTTGAGCTTACGCAACTCAAGTGCAATAATCTACTTTTGCGTAAAAGACGGCACTTTTTCCATTCCAAAGCGTGTTTTTTAGACGGTCTTTTAGGACCCTCTTATTCCATCGATATGGCTCGACTGCAGGGAGGTCAAAAAAACCGAGAAAAAAACTTGTCCGAATCTTGGCCCAAGATATGGATCGAAACCATGGAACGTGCCCAGCAGGGGTACTTATGCAACTCTCTGTTCTGTGGTGCCCAGTGCCTTTTCATCGTCTTTAATTCAGGAGAGAGGGTCTTTTCCTCTTTTCAATTTTTTAATGGAAATTTTTATTGAATAAATGATATAAAGTAAATTCATTCTCCATCTCGCGAGATAGGTACATAATGTGTTATATATGAGTAGTTCCACGCGAAAGCGACCCACGAAAAAGGGTCATGTCTCAGATCCTTTTGTAAACATTCTTATTCGATTCTATGGTACAAAATATGAACTTTTCACTACCTATGGGGTCCCAAAAAAATTTTTTGGTCCCATGGCGAGAATTTTCGAAAATGAAGTAAAATACATTTTCTTAAAATTCTAGCAGCTTTTTTGCACTAAAATGCGAATAAGTCGAGTTTGCTCCCAGATAAAGATATGCGGCTTGCGGCATTCGAAAGGTCTTTCAAAAACCTATCAAAATCGCTATTGAAAAGTTGCTTTTGGGGTTATGGGCAGCCTGTACGAGCAAAAGTGTAAAAATCACTAAACAGTGAGTTTCTCAGTTGCCTATTTTTTTCAATTTTTGAAAATCACATATTTGATGTAAAATTTTGTGTTCTTCCAGAAAAAAGTGGTCCCGATTTCCTTTTCCGACGTCTAAGGCCTGTTTCTTCAAATTTTCGCAAACCTATTTTTTAGGCAGTTTGAAATCGTCTGTTTACTGCGCATGCGCAGGAATTTGGACTGTTAGAACCAATCCCATTAGGGCCTCGACAGAAAGTGCGCGATGCTCTTTTCTCCATTTTTTCCCCCGTGTATAAGCATAGGCGCTGTAGTTGCAGTGGCCACCACGGGCGCGCAATGGCGCTACTTCCACGGAGAAAAAACGGGGAAAAAAGCGAGCGCCTATGCTAGGGAGGGTAGAGAGAAGGAGCGAGTAAACTCTGGGCTTTCGCCGTGTACAAAACTAGTTTCTGTCAGGATACAATTACACTTCCAGAGTTGGCCACTAGAGGCTCTGGGGTGCTCTGGGCTAGATCGACGCTGGCTCATAGCTTCTCAGAAGAAGGAAGACTGACTCCGCCTCCTTTATCCCCTCTCGTAGTAGGTGAAAAATGTCAAAGTAGTGTGCGTGTCACATTCAATCTCCGTAATGCTAACGCGATCCACGCCTCTTACGCACACGAGCGTCCCGGTTTCGTGTCGGTGAAGCCTTAGCCCAGAGCCTAGTAGCGCCTCTCGTGGAAAATATGTCGTTACTGTATCCTGGCTAGCTCTGGCTTTCGGACCGAGTTTACTCTCCTTCTCTCTACCCTCCCTAGCCTATGCTTATACACAGGGCAAAAATTGGAGAAAAGAACATCGCGCACTTTCTGTCGAGGCACTTAGGAAGCCAAGAAAATTTCCTTCAAAGTGACCACTTGGTAAAGTCAATTTCATCAATTTGGCTCGGAGTTACAGCCTACAAAAGATGAAGCTTCAGCTCGAGTGCATCAATAGGCAAACGATACATCGGGCCAGAGATCGTGCCCGGATTTTCCTATTGTCGCGGTGTCTCCGATCCACCTCTTCTTGGTTATCGAGATTCGGTGGTCTTTCAAACGTTGTAGCTCCGAGCCAAATTGATGAAATTGACTTTGCCAAGTGGTCATTTTGAAGGAAATTTTCTTGGCTTCCCAATGGAATTGGTTCTAACAGTCCAAATTCCTGCGCATGCGCAGTAAACAGACGATTTCAAACTGCCTAAAAAATAGGTTTGCGAAAATTTGAAGAAACAGGCCTTAGACGTGGGAAAAGGAAATCGGGACCACTTTTTTCTGGAAGAACACAAAATTTTACATCAAATATGTGATTTTCAAAAATTGAAAAAAATGGGCAACTGAGAAACTCACTGTTTAGTGATTTTTACACTTTTGCTCGTACAGGCTGCCCATAACCCCAAAAGCAACTTTTCAATAGCGATTTTGATAGGTTTTTGAAAGACCTTTCGAATGCCGCAAGCCGCATATCTTTATCTGGGAGCAAACTCGACTTATTCGCATTTTAGTGCAAAAAAGCTGCTAGAATTTTAAGAAAATGTATTTTACTTCATTTTCGAAAATTCTCGCCATGGGACCAAAAAATTTTTTTGGGACCCCATAGGTAGTGAAAAGTTCATATTTTGTACCATAGAATCGAATAAGAATGTTTACAAAAGGATCTGAGACATGGCCCTTTTTCGTGGGTCGCTTTCGCGTGGAACTACTCATATGTGGCTTATCAGCCTTATCATATGACTTATATCTATGACCATGACACATAGGTAATATATATAACTAGGGAGGGTATATACATAGAGGTAGTACAGATAGAGCACGCTATAGGTATAGGCCTCGGGCCTCGCTGTAAAGTGGAAATGTCCGAGTAGGGAAGTGGACAGAAGATATGATCGGCTGCGTGTTAGCGAGTATCGTCTCCCGCGACCCAAAGCACACCAAAGCATGGATAAGCTATATAACTATAAAACATTGTCAGGTACCACTTGGTTTGTTTACTTTTTCCTCCAGAGTGTTCAGTTCAGGACCAGGTGTTCACTGTGTTCATCAGTCTTTTCAGTCTCTGCTTGCCTTGTTATTTAGTCTTTCGGTAGTCTTCGGTGTTCATGCGGCTCATAAAGATCACAATGTTGAAATCAACGTGAACACGTGCAACTTTTATCCGATAAATCAACTTGTCAAATTGAAATAAAGAATTTTGCGGTAAAATTATGCTCGAGCAATGGATTTCCAGAGACACAAAATATGGTAAGTTTTGTGAATTTCTTAGAAAGTCGTTCATAACCCAACATGATGGACGTCATCTAGACAAATTCTCAATTTCCAGCATGGTGTCGGATTTTTTTTACCCGAACATGGGTGGAGTGGAAGAGCACATTTTCAATTTGTCTCAGTGTCTCCTTGCTCGAGGCCATAAGGTTGTCGTTCTCACACATTCCTACGGTAACAGGGTTGGAATTCGATACATGACGAATGGCCTCAAAGTTTACTACCTGCCTATCAAAGTCTTCTACAACCAGTGTGTGTTGCCAACAATGATCTGCTCAATTCCTTTGATTCGATACATCTTCATCAGGGAACAAATCCAAATAATTCATGGTCACTCTGCCTTTTCTGCCTTGGCTCATGAGGGTATGCTCGTGGGCCGTCTCATGGGATTAAAGGTAAATGTAGTTCTTGCTAATTATCAAAAAGATGAATATAGGCCAGTACATGGTAGTATAGAAGTGATAGAATTTATGTAGATATTATGATTTTGAGTCAATAATGCAACTAACTTACATGAACAAATTTTCAGACTGTCTTTACAGATCATTCATTATTTGGTTTTGCCGATGCCTCTGCAGTTTTAACAAACAAGTTACTAGAGATATCATTGGCAGACTGTGATCACTGCATATGTGTATCGCACACTGGAAAAGAGAATACAGTATTGAGAGCCAAGGTTCGCAAAGAGAGAGTTTCAGTCATACCTAATGCTGTAGATACTGCCTTATTTACACCTGATGTTAGCAAAAGAAACCAAAATTGTAGTAGGTCACTTCTATCCTCTTCCTACTCCTGTTCTATCTCTCAAGTAATTCCTCTCACAATCAAATCTTATTCTTTCATTTTTAGTTACCATTGTTGTAGTCTCTCGATTAGTGTATCGTAAGGGTGTTGACTTTCTGGCTTGCATCATCCCAGAAATATGCTCCCGATATGAAAATGTTCATTTTCTCATTGGAGGTGATGGTCCGAAAAGGTGGCTTATAGAGGAGATAAGAGAGAGAAACCTTTTGCAGCATAGAGTTACACTTTTGGGAAGTTTAGAACATTCTCAAGTAAAGCATGTACTGAACAAGGGTCATATATTTTTGAACACTAGTCTCACAGAAGCTTATTGCATGGCAATTGTTGAAGCTGCATCATGCGGGTAATGTATAATCAATGTTCATTTCTGTCTCTAAAAACATGAGTTCCAACTTTGAAATACTATCTTAAATTCTATCAATGCACACATTATGGTGCCTATGATTGATCTGTCCATTGCTAATTTTGTTATAGCTTACAAGTTGTTTCAACCAAAGTTGGCGGTATTCCCGAGGTCTTACCTCCAGATCTCATTTACCTAGTTGAACCAAATGTTCCTGCTCTAATTGATGGACTGGAGCAAGCTTTATCAGATTTGAAAATTGGTAAAGTTATTGACCCTATGGAGGTTCATCAGAGGATTGGTTCATTCTACAACTGGCACAATGTGACCAAAAGAACGGAAATAGTTTATATGAGTGTCAGAAATATGAAGAAACGAGATTTAGGAAGGCAGCTGTCCAGTTATGTCCAGAGCGGCGTCTTGCCGTATCTTCTGCTTGTTTCTTGGTGCTACATTGTGCTCCAATTTTTAGAGTACTTTGTTCCTAGAAAGGTTTGCACTCTGATTGATCATTTTATGTCCGACGGATAATGTTGACAATCTCGAACGAATTGAAAAATATTCAAAAAATGTTATCTTCAAATGACATGGAAAAGAGCAAGTGAATCAATAGTACTAATATTCATTTCATTTTTCTTACAGTACATCGACATTGCAAAAGACTACAATTGCATGAACTCCAAGAAAACGGAACGAGAATCAAACAAGACTGATCTTAATTGATGAGTGAATGATTCCCAGTTCCGGTTGGCACCAAACCTTCAACCTTGGAATTTTTTAAACATTCCATGTTTTTATTACAAAATCATGCGAGAACAAGTTTGAACAAATATAGTTTGATGAACAAAGATTTCGATTCTATAGCTATATGAACGTGAAAGTTTCACCAAGAAACGCATTTTAGTCTAGTCCTTTGTACTTTCTAATGTGCATGGAAAAGTAGGGTGAAATTATTGGTAGGAAAATTTTTGATTTTTACCTTTTACATCAGTGTTCTCGATATCGCAGTTGTTTATTAATAATTGTAATGACAGACCTACTCAAGATGTCGACTCTTATGTTTCAGTTCCACAAACCGTTTTTGCTGGAAACAGTCAGTTGATATTTTGTAAATAGTGTGCTATTCATTCCAAGAATGCAGTTACTTAGTGGGAACGAGTTTCTACGTCTCGACATAGTTTTTTTATTTCTGATGTTGCAGATTATATGATAGCATAAGTATCTCATCAAATTTATTCGATTGTTAATATTGACTCTCATCTTTTGATTCTTTATGAATGTTCAAGTAATTATTGCTAACTATAAAAGTCCTTGATAATTGAATCGCAAATCATGTGTAAACAAACTGTTGAATCTGTAAAGATGGTTGAACAATAAATTATTGTATTTTCATCACTAACTTGGACTTGAATTATTTATTCGACTTGGTGCTACTTAAACATTTCAGGGAGCTCAATTTTGGATTCCAGAAAACCAGATCGAAAATATAATAATGTTTATTCTGCCGAATAGCAAGATACATTCAGTAATAATAATGATGATAATGATACTATTAAAGATAATATTGATACAATATCAATCATTCATCTTCGTCGCTTCAATCACCACTGTTATTGTACATTTGATTTTTACACATAAATCTTTCTGAATTAAAGATCGATGACTATTCTTCCTAAGAATTTCGAGAAAACTCAACGATCTTTAGTTTAACAACTTTACAATATTTCAAACGAACGGACTCCGCGTGAAAATCGAAGTATTCTATAAAGTCCTAAGGCTCGCAATGCCAGACGTCGATTTCCGACGAGGTTGTTTCCAAGTTCTCTTCTGATCACAACAAGAACTGATTTCGTCGATTTTTTATATGTGACTGTCGTATGTACATGTCATAGGAATCGGAAACTAATTTTACGCATTCAAACGATTTTACACTCACACGTTCGACTCTCAACTTATAAGATACTTCTAACAATTAATTAAATTTGACTGGGACATGCACGTAGTCATTCCTTATTCTTGAAAGGGTGAGATAGCATCTTTAAACTTTGTGGTCTTAACACAGCTTTTTGGCATGACGTAGAGTCGAAAGATTAGTAATGAAGATACACACATGATCCAACTCCGCGAACAAGGCAGAAATTCGTAGAGCAAAGGCTGATACAAACTGTTGAAGAACAAATACTATCAAATGTTTGACGAAAAAGACAATGAGTTGTGGCAAGTTCAAGTCAATGAAGTACAAGTCCAGATATTAACGCGTACAATAATACAAAATAGAATTCACACGATATGCTATTCATCGCAAATGTATAACTTTGAAAGAAAACAAATGGAATACTAAATCATATCACTGAAATGTCACTGTAATTTCATCATCGAGATAAAATGACAACCATACACATTAGAATAGTAACATCAACATCTGCTTTGCAAAAATTAGCGGCTCTTTCGGATGTGTATTTATTGGTTCGAGTGCCATGATTCGCGTTATTTTAGTTCATGCCCCAGGATGGATAATTTGCAGTTGAAATGTTCACTAACAACCGAATACTCATATTTTCTGAACGGAAGAGTTGAGAGATGAAACTCTCGATGAGAATCAAAAAATAGCGTCAATCTAACTACCTGTATACTTTTCTCGATATAATGCTCTGCAATAATCTAACAAATAATTAATGCGCATATGCATGTATCGTCCGAGATGATTTTTACAAATGAATGCAAATTGTTCAATCGAAGTGAAAGATACTGCACTCTCTCGACATTTTTCAAATCCAAGAATAGATTTATGACACTCCGTTTAAGTTTTCACAGAAAATCTTCATGGTTAGCGGAGTATCATTGTCGAGAATGCTAAAATCTTGTCTGGGACAGCATGCGAGAAAAAATGGATAATAAATTCTCGCAAAGGATGAACTGATGCGTGAAAGTTCTTCTTTGAGATGAAAAAATTGAGATCTGAAAAACTCTCGTTCAAACGCCTTCTGCATAGTCACGATCTCCAACATTAATCCGATCTGGAGCTGACATGACACTAAAACCGAGCATTTTGCTATCTACTTTGTACATTTTCCCCTTTTTTGGTTTTTTGGATTTGCTCTGAAAATTTAAAAATGATCAAATTAGTGATGTAATTAACTGTCATGCCTTAGACTATCGTTCTACTAGGTATATGAGGATGATTTTCACTTTTCATTCGAAAGAAATTCAAGTGGGAAAAACCCGATTTTAATCAATTTTACAATTCAGAATTTTTTTAGATAAAATATCGAGGTGTTAATCATTTCTAAGACTAGCACGCTTGATGTCCCAATCTTTCAATTGAAACATAATCAAGATCATCATGCTCGGGTGAAAATTGCTATTTGAAACTCTTTGAGTTATATTGGAGAATAAATACCTTTACTTCTTGGAATTCTGTTGAAGCATTGGGATTTACAGCAGGAGCTGGTTTACATAAATCATCCGCCTGTGTTTGAGGTCGTTGCGCTGATTTCCATTTGCTTCTTTTCTCCAAAAACTGCTTGGCAAATTCTGAGCTCTGCTTGGTATCACCCAAATACATTCGAATGTATTCTTTTACTTCATAAGCTGCTTCAATATCACGTAAGAAACCAATAAAGGTAGGAACTGCAAGGAATTCAAAGCTTTTTGAGAATTCCATATACGTTATGGGGTCATTGAGTCCAATAAATTATTGTTGTTAACTGTTTACAGTATTGCAAGACCGTAACTTGAATAGAAAAAAGTGTCTGTATTGTGATGGTTAATCTGACCTGATAATGAGAATTATTATACTCACTATCGACTGTAACTTGAAGTCCAGTCAAAGCTTTATTACACCATTGGGTGAAATCATCAGTCTTGGCAGTGTTCTGTTCAAATATTTTCTTCACTAATTCCTCTTCTTTCTTATTTTTACTTTTAGCAGTCTTGTTATTTTGCTGCTGTTGCTGTTGAGACAATGCTTTAGCAGCTGTTTGTTGCTGTTGTTTTGATGCTTGCTTGGCCACGGTATTAGCAACTTTCGCAGCAACAGTGTTGGCATTACTTTTGGGAGCTGGATCATCCCAGAAGCCAGCATACGTCTGGCTACTCATGAGAAGTTCGTCAATTTCAGCAGCAGACTTCAACTGGTTGGCTTTTTCTTTTTCCAACCGTTCTCTTTCTTGTTGCTTGAATAAGAATATATACAGTTGAAAGAAATATCTCAGTGAGATCATAGAAAGAATTTGTTGAAGAATTTCTAATAGCTGGGTGAATCTTTGACGGCAAGATCTTCGGTAGAAAAGAATATGATTCTTACCTTAACCTTTGCAATTCTTTCTTGCTCTTCTTGCTGTATTTGAGTTAGACTCTTGACTTGATTGGGAGTACTAACAGGAGCAACTTTTTCGGCCCATTTGAACTGCAAACGCTTCGCCGAGTCCGTCAAGGCTTCTTGAGCTGCTTCAGCCGCTTTTTGCTGAGCCAAACGTTGTTGTTGCAAAAGTTGCTGTAGCCGGATCTCCTCCTGGAATTCATTTTTTATTCAATTTCATAGATCTAGCAACTACTAATATAGATGACAAGGTAAATTGTGATGATGAGAAATCATGTTTCTGGAGCTGCGAGAACGAGTAAATTGAAACTCACAGCTTTCTTTTCTCTTTCAAGTCTTTGGATCTCAGCAAGAGAAGCTTGAGCAGTTGGTGGAGGAGCTGGAGGAGCTTGAGCCCACGGAGCTTTACTGCGTTCTTGTAATTTTCGTAGCGCCTCTGCTTCTCGTCGTCTTTGTTCGGCTTTTCTTGCTTGCTCCTCTGCCTCGGCTTTCTTGCGGGCTTCCTCCTCTTTCCTGAGATTCACAATCAAATACTTCATCATTCTCAATACTGATCGATTATTATTTTTTCGTAATATTTTAGAAATACGTCCCGATTTTCAAGGAAAGTGGGATTACTTGATAAGCTTGAAATAAACAACGGCATCAAGTGACATCTTGGAAAACTCCAGAGCCTCAAAATCCTTCGAAATTCTCTCATACACTCGAACTAGAGAGTCTCAAATTCCAAATCTTAAATCCCATGTGATTGCAAACTAAGTTTTGTAAGCTCGGTACGTGATGGAAAATATAAATAAGAAGCACAATTATTAGCGATTTTAAACACTGATGAAATCAATTTTACCTCAACTTTTCTTCTTCTTGTTTCCTCTGCTCTTCTTCAATCTTCTTGCGTTTCTCTTCCTCTTTTTTGAGCTTCTCTTCTTGCCTCTTCAACTCATCGCGCTTCCTCTTTTCTTCCTCTTGTTTCTTTCGATTCGCTTCCTCGTCATGTTTACGTTTCTCTTCGCGCTTCTTCTCATCCTCTTTCCGTTTCTTTTCCTCAACCTTTCTCAACTCTTCATCCTTAATACGTTTCTCTTCATCTTTCCGTCTTTTCTCTTCATCTCGTTTTTTCCTTTCATTTTCTTCTTTTTTGTGAGCTTCTTCCAAGCTCTTCATTCTCGTAAGCTCCTCCTCCTGTTGACGTTTCATACGATCATGTTCAGCCTGTTGGCGTTCTATTTCTTCTTTCATTCTATTCTCCTCTTTTTTCTTCTCTTCTTGAATCTTCAGATTTTGCTCCTCCTGAAATGAGTTTAATATTTGAGTAGTAAAATTTTCGCAAACACTTTTTTGACATTTCAGAAGTGAACTTACAAGTATTTGTTGTTCAGTCTTCATCTCTTTAGGATGTATGTCCCACAACGATCCCGAAATCTGTCCTGGTGGTATGGTCGGTTGAATCGCTCCAACCTAGAATGAAGTAAGAATCGTGAGTCTACTGACACAAGATAGTGAAAAAAAAAAAAATGAATGCAACTTTTGGGTTCACAAGTCTCACCTGTGACATCCAGCTTTGCGCATTGAATGCCGTGCTGAGATGAGGAGGCGGCTGATGCCATACCGAATCTAACTGTGGCTGAGGCGGTGCTTGTTGCTGCTGTTGCTGCATGTGACCGTTGCTGATTCCCAACTGTCTGAGCCATGACTTGATAGGATTGTCTTCTTGCGGAGGTGGCTGAGGCTGTGGCGGCGTGGGTTGCGGCATAGGAGGCAAATTTCTCATGCCACTCATCTGCTGCATCAACTGTTGAATCGGATCGATAGGCGTCGAACCCGATAACTGCTGCGCTGGATTCACTACGTGAGGACTAGGCGGCGCTACGTGACCAACAGTATCCGCTTGCGTCTTGGCAGCCTGCACACAATGGAAAAAATTGAGTTAATTCTAAATAACAAACAAACCTGAGCTTCTCAACTACTACAAACTTCACAAAATTCAGCACTTTCAGACTTGCTACGCATTACTAGGAATCGATATCACTGAATCATTTCCAACTAAAAAAAATCACCTGTTGTAACTGAGGGAAGAGTTGTAACACCGAGTTGGAAGGTGACGGCACACTTTGCGACATGCTTGGCATGAACGAGTTAGGCATGACTTGCTGGGGCTGCGACTGAGACATGTCCACAATTTCTGGGTCAATCGAGTGCATGTATTGCAGTACCAGCTGATTCTGCTCCACCGGGCTAAGATTCTGCCAATGATCTGACTGTGATAATTTGGTGATGGCAGTTGCTCGCAGCTGCTTAAACAGGAGCTGTTGATTCTGAAGTAAACGATACTGCTGATACTGGTACAGCAGCATTGGATCCTCCATTATACCAGGCTTTGATATGCCAGCACTAGCTGCTAGACTAGCTGGACTTAAACCAGGCACATTCGGCGACATAAGAGAATCCGAAATCTGAAAAAGTAAATATGTCAAAGTTTAAATGACTATAAATTCCTTTCATTGTCTTATTCCTTGGATAAAACAAATGACCTAAGACAATAATTGAGGCGTACTGAAAAATACAAAAAAGAACTACGGTATTAGCTGGGATGATCTATTGGAATGCACAAGGCCGTTATGTTTTGTAGATCTTCACTAGTATCTTGACAAGTTATGGAAAGTGATCTGAAATACTAACCTTCAAGGGTGGGAACTTTGTGCCTGGACTGAAAGGTACCACGCCACAAAGATTGATCAAATCTCCAAGCGTGGTATACCTTTCATCACAAGTCCTCCTCACGAGAAGATTGGTAGCAAAATAACCCTGTTTATGCCATTCGGCCATCTCGCTGGCAAGGAACGGCCCTTGTACCTCACCCTGCGGATCCCGATAGAACCACTTTTCGAGCACAACCGACGTCGATTGCACGATCGACGCGGATTCGTGCATCTTTTGTCCAACAACCGATGACGATAACATGCCCGGAGCTGGAGGAAGCTTCTCGCCATCGATGAGCTTGGCAACTTCCTCTTCCATTCGATCCAAGTTGTCAGCTTCAGATTTGAGCTTGTCATCCGACTGATCGATCACACTAGAAGCCATACTTGTTGCCAGTTGTCGCTGCTGCTGCTGTGACACTTTCTGCGACACTTGTTGAGCAGTTGTCTTGTTTCTGTCAGGATCCGCTACTTTACGAGAATCCATTCTGGCAACTTCCTCCAACTTGCCTGTGACCTTCTTTGACTTATTTGGCTCATCCACTTTTTTCGGGCTGTCAGTCTTGGATTTTACTTTCACCGTTGATACTAAAAAGTTTGAATAATTTTTGAATAGATTTCTTGTAAGATTCGAAGCCTTTAATAAAAAATAAAAAAAATTGAAAAAATACACGCACACAACTCCAAATTTTGGGTACTCCAGCAACATTCTCTGACACTCAGAATCTTTCGAGATGAACATTGAACGTGAAGTAATGACGTATAGTTTGGATGGACCCAAGGATAAATCTCATTCTTATCAGACATACCACGGTAAAACAACGAAATCAAATGAGCAAAACGTGAATCAAGTATAACAAAATCGAAACCAATTTTTTAGATCTTTCGAAGACGTGTGACCTTTAATCGTAAGTGAAACCATGTTCTTTCTGGGATAGTTCGACTCACCATTGGCTGACGTTTGAGAATTTATGGGCTTGCTCTGTTCCACGATTTTCGGTTTTTCCCTCTTTTGAGACTGTTGCAGTTGTGTATGTGGCACTTGATGTTGATGAGCTTCCAACGCAGGTGCAGGCCTCTTCACCAAGTTGGGACTACCAGGCGGCGAGCTTATAGGCGAGAGGCTGCGCCGCAACTCTTTGTCCTCGTGCATGGACTTGGATCTCTCGCCGTTTAGTGGACGTTCACCTGGCGGCTGTTGCTGCTTCAAGCGCATCCCTGGAGCAGCTGTGAAATTACCGGGCGGCGGCTGAGACCTGGCGAAACCCGGCGCAATGGCCGCGATTGCCGAACTACCCTCGGACAACCGCCGCGAGCGGGGTCCTCGTCTCCTGGTTCGTTCACCTTCAAGGTCGTCCTCGTCATCCGAGTAGACGCCGTGAAAGGCACCCGCAGCGTCAAAGCTGCCGCCGCCCTCGTTCATGCTGTCCACCGCCCTGAAAGGATCCCTGCTAATACAGTATGATTTTTTGACAGCATTCAACCTTGGTCTTAGGTATTTTGATTGGAGAATCTCAGATAGGTTTTTTTCGCTCTCGGTCGGGTTTTCAGCACGACGCTCGAGGTTGTCACAGAGCTTTTCAGCATCGATGCGACAGCCGAACATTCTAATTGGGCTAACACTCATCATTGGTTTTTTAGAGAAAAGTTGGTGAATCAATTTGTTTCATCAAAGAAGACGAAAAGGCGTTGCAGAGAAAAATTCGGTTGTAGACAATCTAAGACAAGTGACAGTTAAAGATGTTCATCGAAAATCGATTCATGATTTTACGGATGAATAACGCAGAATCTCATCTCACGATTCCATGAAGCAGACGTAATTTTTTTCGAAATGAGTAGAACCATTCGCACAACCGCCGATGTCTGAAGTGACAAACAGAATATGAGCAGCTCTTTCAATTAGCGATACATTAATGAGATAATAATTACCATTCCGGCAGGTTGTCATGCTCGTGATGATTCAGACGGCCTCTGCGGATGGGGGGTGGATGAGGGTCAAAAGCTCTGTTATTGCCTTTGTGATCCCAACGATCCCCTCTTTTTTCTTCATCGATGTCTACTCTTTCACCCCTTTCTTTTTCAGCATCGCGCCAACTACTTTTAACTGTGAAATTAATATTCACGTTAGATGGGAAAGACCGATTCCATTACGTTCATCTGTATCATTAGCCTTGAGTAGATCAACTTGAAGCAGCTTGAATTACGAGTGGTGTCCGCGTTGATCTTGTGATTGACACTCCTGGTCACATTGAAAATACGCGCACAAATCAACCGTAATTAGAACGAGCTGAAATGAAATCATCACGAGCGACTAGATTATGTAGGTATTGAAGATCTGAACAAAGATTGCACAGAAAAATGTTGAGGTGTGAAAGTAACTCCTGATATAACTAAGATGCACATTTACTTTTCTTGATCACAAGTATGAAACGTCCTTGAACAATCTTGCATCTCATTGAGCAAATTTTAAAGAAAAAATGAACTATAACAGCAGTCTCCGTATGAGAATTCTAAAATTCAGGATCTTTGAACAGTAATATGACATTACCCCATTTTTCGCCTCTTGCATTCCTCTCTTGCATTCTCCAACCATCATCCTCCTCACCACCTCGATGACGTCTCCAATTACTTTCCATTAAAGAACTACCACTGGCACCGCGATTTAATTCCTTTCTGGGACTGGTGGAGCCATTCCATTCAATGGGATCCACCCCATTTCGTTCTGACCAGACTCGTTCATTTGGTTGTCTATCGAATGCTCTGGTTCGTGTCTGAATTGGAAAGTTGATTGTGAATCATCTTACAAGACGATGAAGATGATATTATTAAATGAAGAAATCAATTACTGGATATGGTTGTGACTCGATTCTTGGAGGATCTCCTATTTCGTCAAAACCACCAACACCACGGTAGTGAGGGACAACTCTGCCAGTTCTGCCCCTTCCGCCACGATCAACACTACCACCTCTGCCACGACCAATGCTAGTTGACACCCCACCAGTCCACAAACGCTATACAAAGCAAATTCAACTTGAATCACTCCATGCACACTGGGGCTTATGAAATTAAGAATTGTGCTAGTAAATTCATAAATGAAACGAGCAAGCGTGACACCATTGATCGAATTCTTGTCATAACTGCTCTTGTCACAGTACACTCTAATGAAATAAGCATTGATAGTAACTAATCACTCACTGATTCATCCTCTGTCATCTCTGTGAGAGCAAGTGGCAGTTGAGTTGATGGTACGTATAGCCCTGTGAGGCCAGTCAATGGCTCTGGAGGCTTGTAAGTGCGATTGAACAAGGCAAGCATTTCTTCTCTGCCATATCTATGTTCTGCCAGCTGATATCGCTGAGGTGTGAGGCCTATACCTCCACCCCCGCCTCCAGTATTACATCCATCTCCTGCCAAATTGCGTAACCTGGAAAACACCACACTGCAGTTCCACAAATTCCACATCTACCCTCTACTCGTCCAACTAATGTGGTGTAAGATTACATACCATTCTGGTCCAAATTTGAGAGAATCCGTCATGATGCCGGTAGTACTCCTGTAATTCATCAAACACACCATCAATATTTTTGCTCATACATCTAATTCTAATCCGTCCATATGGGCATGGCTAAATATTACACAGACAGCCAAGATCCAAAACGCCCTTCCAAAGTAAGCTATACCTTAGCGCAACTCGTTACCGCAAATCACAAAGTCTTCAAATCTCAAAATTACAACAGCACGACAAAACGTTAACACGATAAACAATAACGTAAATAAAGTCGCGTAGTAGAGATAAGTGATTTCGGAGTAAAAGAACAGTACAGTGCAATACAGTACAGCGAACGGAGCAGACGATATGGCAGGCTATGATGCAGGGGTCGCTGGCACGGAGCAAACGGGGCCCCTGAACAAAAGATCAGACAAGCCAACAAGGCAAAACTAATTCATGTCTAAACTAACATCTCAACAACCCCTACAAAAAACCCCAAATCGAAAAAACCTAGCCTTTTTAAACTACATGAAATAGTCAAGGTCTAAAGATCCGTATCAAAGCATCGATAGCCAAGGTGGCATTTTAACCCCAAACTCAGGTCACGCGCGAATTCGATTCTCAGTAACATATTCGCGCACTAAGAAAATTGTAACTCATAACCAAAACAAACGTCTCGAAATGAACAATTTTAACAATCAAAATTAACATTTTGATAAGTGTTTGTTTTAATCAGCCGGGCTCACCTTGTGCAAAACGTCTGCGAAGATTGGAAATTGGAGAGCCTAGTTAGACAACGCACCAATATGGCCGACACACGAGCTTTTTGGGGTACTACAAAAAAGTCGCCGTACTGTTTTTTAGTTGACGGATATATATAAACAAGCACACGAAATAGAAAGTGTATTAGTATACGAGTGACAGAGGAATATATATCTTTGTTGAGAACAAACGATGAGGCAGTATTATAGTTAAGTAGCAGTGCACTTGCAACAATTCAAAACGTACGAGAGAGGTTGTGATTCGATGCGCCGAGGGCTGAGGTGTACGAAGAAACAGTGATGATGGCAAAAGGATACGAGCGAGAACACAACATTCACGTCTATTCGAGCCTGCAATGAGCTCTGACACGCGTGCGCGCACGATTTTAATACATTTACAACTTAGAATGTATGTATATGGATTTTGGATACTAATACGAATGAAAGATCTTTGTTGCATGCATCCCGCGATTTGTAAATAAACCGAATGGGAATGGCATGCATTATGCACTATTGCCACCCACGAGATAAGTAACTACGGATGCGACCTGCGGAAACTTGTTCCATTGGACATATGGACCATGGACGCATATTACGCAAAGGGCGATGACCTCGGCGATGACCGCAGAAGTTTTCCATCACAATCATTATTACAGGTAATTTCAACATTTTTTGTGATTAATATTATCAATTTTTAGGTTGACACTGAAATTAGTAAGTAATTCGTCAATTCCGCAAGGTATTCTCCGACCACTATTTATATCTATCCATAGGTTTATTTTCTGTTTCACAGATATAGTTGAGAAAGGATAATATTACAATGGTTATATATATATTAGGTCCAAGAAAAATCTTTTCCGTTACCGAAGTTTATCTGAGTGATTCTGCTGTCTGAAAACGTCAGTGTCATTTATATGAACCACCTAATCCTTAATTCCTTAATCTAATTCCATAAAGCCAATGAGGAGCTCCCGTGATTTTGAGAATTTTTGAAATATTTTGTAATATACCAGGAGAGAAGTTGGTTGCTCCTTGGATTGCTCGTCATATATGACCATCACATATTCGAAATCTTCGTTTCCATGAATTTGCAATAGTTATTAGCCAATACCCGATAATGGTGAGAGGATCAAGTCCACAGACCACTAATAGTGCGAAAAAGAAAAGAGAAATATCTATTATAGCCTTCCTGTTGCCATCGATACCACTGCATGTAACTCACCAAAGCTCAAAATCTTTGTTAATACAAAGTTCTTGAGCAAAATGACAATCGATTTAATTTTTTGACCACCAAAGTGGCGATTCAACGCTCATCAAGTATTGTAAAAGTTACGAAAGCTTTTGCATTTGCGGAGAAAACCGGGCAAAACACCCCAAAAACCACCCCTACGCTGGCTTTCATGTGAGCCCCGTGTATCATTTGAAATGTCCTGAATACCATAAAAATCATCGTCTGAACTAGAAACGAAAATGCATCCACATGCCAAAAATTATGAGTCTGTCATTGCATTCTTCACAAGAATCCAAAGCTTGAGAAGCACAACATTTTTGGAGCAATTCTTAGGATTTTCCGCAAGTTTCTTTGACCGCAACCGCATTTCTCACGAGAATCAGTGATTCGATACGGGACCCACTGGATTTGAAATTCCAAATCAAGATCTCTGAAATTCGAGTCCAAATTGCATCCTGAACCGTTCTATCTAACACTTGTAATTTTTTTCTTGTGAGAAAATTAGCCTACTGAAGAAGCACATCATCAAAAGATTGCTGAGCTCAGACCTTCTCATGAACGATATCCAATAAAGCAAATTTTTTCGAACCACTGCATTTGATTTCTATCGTATATGTTTTTTCCCAAAGAAGGAGGTCTAAGAAATTTCAATGATGAGATAAGGTCAGTGTGCCGAACTTGCCCCCATTAAGCCATTTTCTTAATAACTCTGGCCCATCTCAATATTTTTCAACGCACTTTAGCTTATTTCAAAGCTTGTCTCAAGACATTCAAAATAAGTTGAAGTACATTCAATTTGGGCCAACTGGAGCTAATTCTCCCAAAAGGTGATTTTTGAGAGTTCACAAAAGTGTGTACCCAACTTGCCTCCATCATTTAAAACCATGTAAATTGGCGATAAAGTGAATAAAATCGCTTTGATCCGTTTTGATCACCGTGCAGCGACATTTGTAGCTTTTAGCTGATCCAAGACACTGTTTCCGACCTATTTTGATGCGGTAAACACGTTCTGTGTGTTGAAAAAACCATGCTGCACGCATTTCCGAGATAACCATATGGGGACATGTTGAGCACACTCCGCGATGTCGGCCTTCTTGGTTCCCAAATCATCATCGTGCTTTTGTACGTAAAATTGCCCCAAATCAGGGTTTTACTACTTTAAAGAGCGGATTCTGAAGGTCTTGAGATAAGGAATCGAATGCGCTGAGGTACGTAGAGATTGATCAAATGAAAATAAATTGGCACCGGTTTGACTGGACGTGATTTCCTCGGCAATTTCTTAGCCGTGCAAACAAGAAAAATGGAAAAATCACTTAAAATTGTTTGGGAAACGCAGAAACAATTCGGAGGCGATCCGAACTACTCACTTTCTAATATTTTAACATCTTAAACGTAGAAAAATATGCGGGAAGGTAACGAATGCCTCTTTCATGGGGGTAAGTTGGGCAAGTTGGGTACATTTACCTTAATATATTCACCCTTCCCAAATAATGATGACCTTAACGACTCAGAATGATTTTGAAACACGGGTTCGAAGCCATTAAATTTGTATATTCAGATTGGGCAATATTATTAATTCATATCAATCTACCTGACCCCATAAAAAAGTACTAATCCGTGGTACAAATAACTCCAGTACTGAATAACTCCTCTGACCTTCTCTTTTGACAGACAAATGTTTCATACACAATTATCCAATTGATCCACCATGCTCCTCACGTGGAATGACTTCTACCAGAAACATCTGCGTATTTTGATGATACATTTTACGCTCCCAGGCTACTTTCCAAGTCCTGAATACGACGACCATTTCCGAGGAAAATCTTTACTCAAGACTTTTTACTCCCAAAGTTCGTATTCTTGACTCAGTGACACTAATATCCTTGCCGTTACACCACTTGTCAGCATTGTTAAAAGGTCAAATAAATTGGTAAAAACGAGTTTTAGACATCGCTCTGACTGATATCGAAATTATTGAGTTAAAAAACCAATAGATCAAAAATACTCTGTGCATACGATCTCATCTTCGATTTGAATCGCTTCCAATTTAATTATGTCTGAAACCACACAATTAGTCTCCAAGATAGTCTCTCTAATACAGCACGTATTAGGAATGTTCAAGAAAAAAAAAACGTAGAGTGTTGCATGGGGCATTCGCGAATTTGTGTATTACGCATTGTGACAACCGGCCGCGAAAAAGTTCGGCGCGCTGCCCGCGATCGAAACGATTTGAAACGTTTCTGATGCCACCGCGCGCATAAGGAAAGCATATATGCTTGATATCATATGTGCATGCATTCCTTGTGTCCTCTTACTACTTGCGACGATGCATCAGGTTTTGACAAGTTTGGCAGGGGGCGGGGCGACCACGGGAAATCGCGGTGTACAGCCAATCCATCCCAGATTCACCGTAGAGACGGTAGAGGCCCTACCTTATCGCTCACACGGACACAAGTTTCGTCACCAACACAAGCCACCGTACAAGATTTTTCTAGGAAAAACGCCGAAAATCGCAGAGTAGGGTGAGAAATAGGTGGTCCGAGCGTCGAGTGGGGAGACGTGGAAGTAGAATAAAAGCGATGAAATGAAAAAAGTATCTCACCTGATTCACTTATCTGCGGCTTCTACGGCACGACATCACAGTCCTAAAATGAACTTTAAACTTTGCTCATTGATCAGTTAGCTCATTGAACGACTGATTATTCAACGAAGCAAACATTTCTCAATCAAATGTTGTCGCTCGTAAAATGAGTGAGCCATTTCACAAATTGTAGTTTATCTTCCGATTAATGAGTCTATCCCGAGGATGCGAATTTAATGACGTGAGAAAATTCTTTGCAACCATACAATAGTACATCTTGAACCGAGCTTATGTTATGAGGTTGTTGCTCGCTTCTAATATTTGGTTTTCATCCTGAGCTGTAGGCGAAGATTGAAATAATTGCTCGGAAGCGGGGAATCTCGTGAAGCATGCGTGAATACTATTGCTTTTAATTTTGTAGGCACCCGTATGTAAATATATACTGGGTAGAAATTGTCACAAATGAAGAATTCTTTCAAACATATTTGACATAATTTTGAGATATCGACTCGCAAAGCATATTAGATAAAAATTTCCCGTCAATCGACGGTTTTGCCTTCAAAGGCGAAGTAAACATGTGAATGTAATGAGAAATTATTACACACGCCAATTGAAAATGTTTCCTTCAGTAATCATTTTCCTAGAAATTATACATAATACATATTAAATCTTTTACCTGTTGCTACAGTTTTTCGAATTGTCCGTGATGTTTGTTATCGAATGCTTTCACGAGCCTGAATTGTTTCTTTGCTTTCAAATTTCCGATCGATTCTTATTTTTACCAAGATGTTGCGCATGTCCTTCAGTCCTTAAGATGGTTTTTGGAGGGGATTAATTTGCTTACAACAAGGCTGGTCCATACGTTTATTCAAACTAGAGTGATTTGGGTCAAAATAATTGAATTTTGCACAAAATTTCCTTGATATAGATCTCAGTCCAAAACAATAACAAATAGTCGAAACGAGAACAGTTATAAGTCATTGATTGTCCCAAAAAATTAAAAAACACAATAATAAACCATGACATAGGAAAATTGTCTTACTACATTTCAAGTCATAAAAAATCAAATAAAAACTACGTTGCGATCCTAATGTACTGCAATAACTATATGATATGAGTTAGCAATTCTACTGCTGTCTAATTTGCCCGCAAATCATTTGTTTACCCATATCAATATTATCATAAGATCTTGATACAAAATAATAACACCCACAGAATGTCATATCACTCAGAACACTGAGGTTTTGAAATTTATCTATTATTCACATATTTTAGATTTTGAAACATTATCACACGATATTTAAAGCTAACTCAGTTTCCAAACTTGGATCTGCAAACAGAAGTCACGATCGTTGGTTATCATTGTTTTTTTTCTCAGCTCTCCAAAAATTAATGAGATGATGTACTGAGGTGTCGTAGAATGCTTCGAAAAAAAAAAAACATATCAGAATCAAATTCTCAACTCATCGAATCATTTACATTCAATTAAAAAGATAAGAGCTAGTCATAAATTTATCAAAAGAGCTTTTAGCCCGTCATATACTGCGCAATGAAACGAAGAGTTGATGAGTTGTAAAATATCAAGAAAGACCTTGGGAACAAATTAATGATATGATTTCAGAACGATCTTGTAAGCTCTTGGTCGAGTATTGATGAACTAATGGATACAGGGTGTACGTCCATAATGTTTTTGAGTCTACTAGATCAAACAAAGTGAAAAACTGATAGATGTTCCAAAGAATTGACCTCGGAATTGGCAACACAAATTGAATTCGACACTCTATACAATAGAAAACCATCTTTAGAGAGGATTCAAGGTTTCTGAAAGAATGAACGTCTTCCAAAACTTCGATGAAATTAATAATCTTTGGGATAGGAATTGTATTATGAAAAAACAAGTTGATCAGCATCGTAAACGCCACGCTGCTCGGCTCACTCTCGGGAACTTTTTGCTCGAAAGCCAATCGAGCCTATGGTAGACATATCTCAAGCATTTTGCAATGGTTGCGCTGCATCCATTTTTTTTGCAGATTTTTGAGACAATAAGTCTTGACTATCTTCTTTTGATCCACGTGAGTGACTGAGGCCATTATTGGAGATAGTATGAGGATTGTTTGTCCTGCAAAGTTTATCTGAAACACAACCAGAAGAAAAAAATAATGCATGAAACGAACTCTGTGCACAGCATGCATGTGTCAATTCAATATCCTTGTTGGATACAAAACCACTGTTATCAAGCAAAACCGGTAAATAAATCAGTCAGAACTATTGATATAGATGAAAAAAAGTTCGGGTTTCTCAAGCATTCATTTGAGATGCCTCCGAAGTTCAAAACTTCCTTTTTCCGGAAAAGACTCTAACTCATCAAAGTGGAAGTTCAGGCTCGCAGGTGAAATTTTTTTTGCAGAACAATCATTTTGATACAGGATCACGCTCAAATTAGCCGGGACTAACTGAGAATGGACTCGTGTCCGGCATTTTTTTTATCTCATCAAAAACGATTGATTGTTTTCTCGCGCATGTCTACGACTTCTGCTTAAGTCTAATAGACTAACCGAACCATAGCCTACCGTCCATCACCATCCTTTAAGATCTTACAGACTCACCACCAATACTTAATTGGTCAATGCATGAAACGAAGAAAGCACTTAGCTTGCGGATGCTGGCGATATGCATACGTGACCATTTGTTCAGTTTTATTCAATTTTTTAGTGTAATCAGTTTGCGTGGTTTCGACCCTGAGTGTCAACATCCAGGAGATCTTTCACGTACGCTCGAAAACGGGTTTGATGTTTGAAAATCTTATTCAATCTCCACGGACTTCATCAGAAACCTATGAAATGTGCCAATCAAGATTAACATGACAAGTATCAGGAAATTTTTTCCTCATTTTCAAGATTTCATTTTGATGAGATCAGTTTTGATGACATTTTTAAAAAACCGGAACAACTCATACTACCCTTGAAAAGTTTGTGTACACCTGAAAAAAAATTTCGATTTTGATCACTTGACTGCTCGGATCTCCTTGGTCCAAAATGACTATACTTGGGCTCATTTTGTAGCGTTTGCTAAGCACTTCAAGAGCTATCTAGTATTTTTTCGCGCAGCTCAATAGATTCTTGCAAAATCAATCTCAAGCATTGTAAAATTCGATGAAAGTTGGGTCAATACGCAAACCTCCTCGCTCGCGGAGAGTCTAGTGAGAATAGATGGATTCAGATTATTCAAATAGCATCTCAAAGTAGAAGTCAAGAGCTTCAAAATTCGTTCTTTAAAGTTATTCTAGCTTATTTCTGGTGTGAGCTGTGACTCTTTTCGTGGAGGAAAATTTTTTTCCGAAAAAAAGGACCAGTCACTGAGAAATTATGAATGGACCCATTTTTTCACTGTTATATCTAAGCACTTGATTCCTTCCACTAGCAATACGAGAAAACTTGTTAGAAATCAGAGAAATACCACCGTGAGCCCGATTTCTTCACCTTTCATGAATTTTGGGACTCTTCTTCGAGAAAATATTTCCTTTTCAAAAACAGTTACAGCTCAGATCAGAAAAAAGCTAGAATAATTCTTATCAGAAATGGATTTTGAAAACCTCAACTCTCACTCTGAAATGCTTTTTAAATCACCCT
This sequence comes from Eretmocerus hayati, assembly GCA_029851415.1. Classification (NCBI taxonomy): domain Eukaryota; kingdom Metazoa; phylum Arthropoda; class Insecta; order Hymenoptera; family Aphelinidae; genus Eretmocerus; species Eretmocerus hayati. Next base: position 98,387,003 of record CM056744.1, read on the forward strand.
GATCCATCAACTCATGTTTGACCTGCAGAAGTCTGATTGTTGGCCCAATTTTCATGAATTTTTCCAAGGATTCGACTTGACCTATTGAGATCTTGTAGAGCTTGAAGAAAAAACTCGCAAAAAAACGTCAAAGTGCTTGAAAAATGTGACAAAATGAGCCCAAGTAGAGTCTTTTTGGACCGAGGAGATCTGAGCAGTTGAGTAGTCAAAATCGAACATTATTTTCAGGTGTAACACAAATTTTTGACCAGTAGTGTATTAGATTGGAAGCTGCTTTGTAGTGTCATATATTTTGTTCCCATTACAATTTCCGTCATCAAATGAAAGAACGCTGATATTGGCTGACGATCTTCAAATTCAAGCAAAAATCAAATTCCTTTAATTGTTTTGCTTTTAAAGAATTGCACGGATATTTCAAATGACTATTGAGATAATTATTATGAATTGATATTTCTTCTTCGCGTAAAAGCTAGCTGACTATTTCGATCAGCTGGGAAAAGCATCCAGCATATTACATTTGTCAAGTTATTCTTAGTTGGCTCTATAAAATCAAGTTGTGAAAAGCATTTCTCCGGCTTACAATCGCAATAACTTGCAATATCAAAACCCTGATGCCTGAGCTCTTGACAATAACCATGATATCTTGAATCATGAAATCTAAATGGTTGGTTCAAAAAAATCTCCTGAACTCTTTAAAACTAGAGAATGACGAAACTCATACTTTCAAAAGAAATTGGGATTTGTTTTGAGTAATATACTTTTAACTCTCGAGAAATCTTGAGGCTTGAAAAAAGCCTATAACTAATGGTCAACAAAAAATGTGAAAATTATAAAGCTGAAGTTTTTCAGTTCATTCAGTTTTTCTCCAAAATGATATCTTATAGAGGTTTTATAGTCGTGAGAATATATTCCTAGTGTTGGATATTTTTGAGAATTCTTTTAAATTTTAGGGCCAAATGTAAATGAAGTAATTTCCAATGTTGGGCATGTCAACTGTATAGTGGAAAATATGACTGAGGAGGAGTGGGAAGGGGGGAGGAGTATGTCAGCTGGCTCTTGAAATTTAGTCAATCGCGTACTACTCACTTGTAAAGTACCGTCGGTTAACAGCATCATAAGAGCAGCTTCTGTTGATATCCACTGATGAAGATGTACATGTGGTCCAGCACAGTTACATCCTGCATCAGCTTTTCGATCGAGTTTTTCATCCATAAAATCATTACTGATGGACTTCAACCAGACAATCTTTTTGATAAGATGATTTGCATGGTTTGAGATAGTATGGTGTGATTCTTGACCCAACTGGTCGGTGTAAACTATGTTGCGGTGGTCGCCAAGCATAGTTAAACGAGTCGCATCATTGTACAACACACCAACGCTACCGTTGTACAATTTATATCCAAAACCATAAATGGCAGATTGGTCAGTTGTTTTGGTGACCCAAATGCGAGGATGATAGTTTGCTTCTGTTTTTTGATCTGAAATATGATTGATAAAATGATGAGACGCCAATTTGAATTAATACAAAAATATGCCAGTCTAACATGGTTATTTTACGACTTCAAATTAATCACAACAACCCAATCCAATCAAAAGCTCTCTCTTATTCTCGTATTGAAGATTCTTGGGTCATTTTTGTAAAGATGGATTCGTCCGTTACATTTAGATTTTTATTATGATGGGAGGAACGGCCGAATTGCGAGGCATTCCTTATCGAAGAAAGATTTCTTGACAGAGCTTCGGTCACTCTGATTGTCTGGGGAACATACATCCCCTATAAAGCCACAGAGCCATCGGGAAGATATCAAGAACCCCATTTCAATATCATTATGAGTCTCAAATGCAGAGCTGATGGTAGTTTCCATCCTTGTCTCTACACCGTACTAAATTATTTCGACTGTGAAAAAGATGTGTTATATTAAGTGTGTGTTTCGCCCTGGTCTCTCTCTTGGGCTCGTCAGTGAGACGAAGAGAAACCTGTGTCAGACACTATTGTAAATCGGGTGGATTGACATCAGGTTGAAGAAGGGTTAACATTGAGATTTTTGTGAAACAACCATCAATTACGGTTGCCATCTAGTGATAAAGACCCGAAGCAGGTGTTAAGCTTCGTGTGGTAAACGACTTCATACGGCCTCATGTCGTTTGGTGGAATAATGAAAATTATACCCTCGCTATGTTTCAAATTATGATGGGAGGAACGGCCGAATTGCGAGGCATTCCTTATCGAAGCAAGATTTCTTGACAGAGCTTCGGTCACTCTGATTGTCTGGGGAAGATTATGATGGGCCGTTCCTCCCATCATAATTTGAAACATAGCGAGGGTATAATTTTCATTATTCCACCAAACGACATGAGGCCGTATGAAGTCGTTTACCACACGAAGCTTAACACCTGCTTCGGGTCTTTATCACTAGATGGCAACCGTAATTGATGGTTGTTTCACAAAAATCTCAATGTTAACCCTTCTTCAACCTGATGTCAATCTACCCGATTTACAATAGTGTCTGACACAGGTTTCTCTTCGTCTCACTGACGAGCCCAAGAGAGAGACCAGGGCGAAACACACACTTAATATAACACATCTTTTTCACAGTCGAAATAATTTAGTACGGTGTAGAGACAAGGATGGAAACTACCATCAGCTCTGCATTTGAGACTCATAATGATATTGAAATGGGGTTCTTGATATCTTCCCGATGGCTCTGTGGCTCTATAGGGGATTTATGTTCCCCAGACAATCAGAGTGACCGAAGCTCTGTCAAGAAATCTTGCTTCGATAAGGAATGCCTCGCAATTCGGCCGTTCCTCCCATCATAATTTGAAACATAGCGAGGGTATAATTTTCATTATTCCACCAAACGACATGAGGCCGTATGAAGTCGTTTACCACACGAAGCTTAACACCTGCTTCGGGTCTTTATCACTAGATGGCAACCGTAATTGATGGTTGTTTCACAAAAATTTCAATGTTAACCCTTCTTCAACCTGATGTCAATGCACCCGATTTACAATAGTGTCTGACACAGGTCTCTCTTCGTCTCACTGACGAGCCCAAGAGAGGGACCAGGGCGAAACACACACTTAATATAACACATCTTTTTCACAGTCGAAATAATTTAGTACGGTGTAGAGACAAGGATGGAAACTACCATCAGCTCTGCATTTGAGACTCATAATGATATTGAAATGGGGTTCTTGATATCTTCCCGATGGCTCTGTGGCTCTATAGGGGATGTATGTTCCCCAGACAATCAGAGTGACCGAAGCTCTGTCAAGAAATCTTGCTTCGATAAGGAATGCCTCGCAATTCGGCCGTTCCTCCCATCATAATTTGAAACATAGCGAGGGTATAATTTTTATTATTCCACCAAACGACATGAGGCCGTATGAAGTCGTTTACCACACGAAGCTTAACACCTGCTTCGGGTCTTTATCACTAGATGGCAACCGTAATTGATGGTTGTTTCACAAAAATTTCAATGTTAACCCTTCTTCAACCTGATGTCAATCCACCCGATTTACAATAGTGTCTGACACAGGTCTCTCTTCGTCTCACTGACGAGCCCAAGAGAGGGACCAGGGCGAAACACACACTTAATATAACACATCTTTTTCACAGTCGAAATAATTTAGTACGGTGTAGAGACAAGTATGGAAACTACCATCAGCTCTGCATTTGAGACTCATAATGATATTGAAATGGGGTTCTTGATATCTTCCCGATGGCTCTGTGGCTCTATAGGGGATGTATGTTCCCCAGACAATCAGAGTGACCGAAGCTCTGTCAAGAAATCTTGCTTCGATAAGGAATGCCTCGCAATTCGGCCGTTCCTCCCATCATAATTTGAAACATAGCGAGGGTATAATTTTCATTAGATTTTTATTATGAACTGAGCGAAAATCATATAAAACCCAGAAAATGTAGAATTCATAAGTACGTAAGGGAGACCGGGATGAAATTGGACAATTTTTTCTGTTTTCCATCTCAAAATTTAACTTGAGAATGGAAGCATATGTATGTCTTCCAAAAAAATTCCTCCGTTCCTTATAACTGCTAAATCATTCGTGAAATAATTTTCTGATCTCAAGTTTTGATTTTCCTACGAATTCCCACTTTTGGAAAATAGAAAAGTTTCAAATTCTGTCTCAATCTCCCCTACTCATAGACGATGAAAATTTAATTTCATACTTCAGATTTTCTCATTCATTAAAATGGTACTGTCTTACGAAAAATAATTTGATCGTATTGATCGTCAGATCAAGGCTGTTAATTTACGAAGTCGTTACTAAATGATGTATTGATCTGGATCCGATAATATATCAAGACGCGAGACATATTCAAAATTATTAGACATTTTTCTTTTCGACTTCTTCGGACAATTATAGAGCCAAAGGTATATTAAAAAATTTTTCTCTACTTCAACGATCCTAGTGATCTTCTTTCCCGCAAGTGAAAAAATTAACCGAATAACAAATGAGATGAATTTTATATTTTTACAGCAGTCAAAGAAATATTGAAGAGTTAGCGTATCATAAGTTGAAACATCCCATAAGTATGACCTTATAGCTATTACAGATGTCTCGAAAAAAGTTTTCAAAAATTATCCGATTCTCCATGAAATTTTGGAATCAATTTGGTCCACCACTAACCTGAGCACTCCATTATTCTTGTCTTGAACTCAAATAAAGATTTCAACTGCTCCTTGAGAATTTTGAGACTCTTTGCCAGACCATATTGATTATTATTAGGATCAAGCTCGGCTACAGCTGGTCTTTGTTCTTCATTGAACGCTTGCAATTGATCGAAAGTCGGGGCTTCAGTCAAACATGACTCTGGCAATTTTTTCGGCAGATACCCTAAATGAAAAATTATAGATATCTGTATACTAATCAGAACTCCATGAAAATATGCTTCAATAACTGCATTACCTGATGTTAAAAAAGGGTCATTTATGAGTTCTTCAACGGTAGATCTATCTAAAGGTCTCACTCGCAATATTCTGGAAATCATAGACATCCCAGGGGAGTCATCCTTCCTCAGTTCGTCTTGTAATGCACCATCAAGCTCGTACCATATTTCAAATCCATCAATGTTCGCTGCAAACTCTAATGGTTCCAATTCACTCGGAGTAAATGGTATCCTCCCTTTGATAAACATATACATGATGCAACCGAGACTCCATACATCAGCCTCGTAAGAATGCCCAGTTCTTGAAAGTATTTCTGGAGCCATGAAGCACAGAGTGCCGCAACAGGTTCTTGAGTATAGAGTTAAAATTATTAATCAGTTATTTGATTCACTTGCAGCAATTATTTCAGCAAAAATGCAATTACCTCCTTTTTTTACCATCACTCTTAATTCGCGCGGATAGACCAAAGTCGCCGATTTTTACATTCAGCCCTTTATCAAGAAATATATTTTGCAACTTGAGATCTCTATGGACTATTTTTTGCTTGTGCATATAATTTACACCATCAAGGATCTGCTTCATAAAGTATCTCGTCTCGTATTCAGTTAAGGTTTCTCTTCGTATAAGTAGCTCACCCATGGACTTGAACAAAAACCAAAAATATTCATAAGGTGTATTGAATCATGACAGCCAAAAAGCTGCGAAGACTATTTGAGCCCGAAGTTGAACATTTCCTTTAAAAAATCACTATAGATCGACTAATGTATACTCGAGTCAGGTAGTATCTGAAATGCAAGTTTCGTTCATTGCGGAGCTCGGATATCCTAGTTCTAGTTTGAAAATTGTTGCAAGATCCAGTCTTTTTTTCTAACATTCCTTACTGTTGTAAGTTTTGTCAAACTTAGTACATTTGACTATTTCTTCTTGTAAATGGGAACTATATGTATATACATGGGATGTCAAGTTAGGCTAGATGCTCATGAGAGCTAATTATCCGCGTGTACCGCCGAAATCACATATTTAGTGTGGCTCGGACCGCCAAGTATGGAGTTGTACAGAGAGCACAGTTAATATATTACTTTAGTGTAATTGCTCTCTATGGTTATTCACAACCCTCTCACCAAGTTCCTCTCTCCCTCGGGGTCCCTCAACAACAGGTTATGGGCCCAGACATCGTATCGTCTGCGGTGAGACCCTGGCCGAGGAGCAGTTTTGAGAGTGAACCGTCTTGGTGCCGTGAAGAAGAGGTTACGTGACCGCGTGCGTGCAAGTTTGGAGCAGCACGAAGATGGCGAGTCCGTGAGCGAGGCAAATGGCAAGCAAGTAGTTCGACTCTGAGTTTTGAGGTCGCCGTTTAAACTACTCCGATTCAGAGCTGCCACCGTGAGTGCCAAATTATTTTTGCAAGTGGAAAGAAATTTGTTGAAAGTCGTTCGAGCGAAGACGAATATTCCGCTGTCGACAGATGAGAATTCGTTGCGAGCAGTGTAATCAATGAAGTGAAGCTTACGGAAGCTAGTGCTTTCCGCCGACAAGCAAATGAGTGATTTTTTCTTGATACCCAAAAGTGAAATTGATGGATGTGAGATTCCCATCGTTTTTGATTTTTTTTTGGCGCAAATGATAGTGCCACCGAAAAACGTGTCGACTATGATGCCGATAGAAAGTTCCGGAAACGAAATATCGTCCGATGTGCTCAAGAAGGAGCAAGTACGAAACCTTCAAGGTCAGTTATGTTATGATAGCCGCAACAGCAATATTACCGCGCAGAGTTCCATGTCACGAACGAAATGGTTGGGCCGATCAAGTGTAGATCAAAACAATGGCTCTTTGGGCAACAGAAGCAGTAGTTTGAATTTAAAATTTGTGAGGTGTTTCAATTGCAATAGGTATGGACACCGTGCTCGACATTGCCTGAGTGTAAACAGAAGAAGCATCAAATATGCGAGTGTTGATAGTAAAGTTGTCCGTTCAAGTGATCAAGGTATCAAAGTTGATGATGACCAGGCTGAAGTTTATTACGCTTTCTCAGCGTGTACATCAAGTGATGAGAGTCAAAGTGACTCGTGGTTTCTCGATTCGTGTGCATCCGCTCACATGTGCAACGATCGAAGGATAATGAAGAATTTGAAGTTTCTGATAGACTACAGAACAGTGATATTGGCAGACCAAGGAGAATTACAAGTTCAGGCTCAAGGAGAAGTTTTACTTCATGTTAATGTTCCAGGTGAAAATCCGAAAATTCTTTTGCGAGAAGTATTGTATGTACCCGATCTTGCATCAAATTTAATCTCAGTGGGAGCAGTTGACAAGAATGGATGTAGTCTCATGTATAAGCAAGGTAAATGTCAAATTTACAGTCCTCAAGGAATTTTGGTAGCCACCGGTTTCAGAATGAAGAATCATATGTATAAAATGACGGTGATGCCAGTCTCAGTCTCACATAAATCTCAAGTCAAGATTCCGAAGAAAAGTATGCATGGACTAGTTCAAGAAGAGAACTCTGAGTGTCCAAGATTGCAAAATGATGAAAATTTAATCAGTCCTTCTGAAGACTCTTGTTTAGTTCCAACCCTGCTGCAAAAGTTCGACTGGATTCGATTGAAATACATCCAATCGTTCTGAATCTAGAAACTTATGATGAATTTGAAACATGACTTTCAGGATTGAAGAAGACTGGAGTTCAATAACGATCAATGATGTTGATCATGATTCGAACAGTATAGACCAATCTTCACCAATGCAGACTTCTCGCATTGAAAGTGAGATCGCCAATCAATCTCAATACTCACTGCCAGTATTCGGGAGTCGATGTTCTATCTGTATGAATGCTGATTCCCTTGATAGAATATCGCGATTCCAGTCTGTGTCAATGCCATAAAAAAGCATTGACATGTTATGTGTCCTATCTACTTCAATCGATTTCAATACTGTTTCCCAGCATTGGAAATATCGAGATCTCAATCCGCCTCAATCGACCTCAATACTGACTGGAAGCATTGGAGAACCTGAGCCCTATTTATCTGAATCGATTTGAATACTGGATATCATTATTGGAATTCCGAAATCCTATCTGCCTCAATCGATTTCAACACTGTTTTTCAGTAATGGAAACATCGAGATCTCAATCCACCTCAATCGATCTCAATACTGACTGAAAGCATTGGAGACCTTAAACCCTATTTATCTGAATCGATTTGAATACTGGTTATCATTATTGGAATTCCTGAATCCTATCTGCCTCAATCGATTCCAATACTGTTTCCCAATATTGGAAACATCGAGATCTCAATCCGCCTCAATCGACCTCAATACTGACTGGAAGCATTGGAGACCTTAAGCCCTATTTATCTGGATCGATTTGAATGCTGTATATCATTATTAGAAATCCGAAATCCTATCTGCCTCAATCGATTCGAATACTGTTTTTCAGTATTGGGAACATCGAGAACTCAATCCCCCTCAATCGACCTCAATACTGACTTTCAGTCATTATTACAAATCAACGTCTTACATATACATCACTCACATCACAGCTAAGGTTTCAATACAATCCAATACTTATTCCAATCATGATCGCATTAACATATCATCGCACTACATAACTAAACGCTATTTGGAGGTTCTGTCACTCATCAGTCTTATATAGGAACAGGAGAGATGGTTCGTCGCTTCCATGATATTTGGATGCAAACTGAGATGGTCATCGAAACACCACCTAGCGTCAGCCACTCGAATTCATCGGCCTCAATCGATTCCAATACTAACTTTCAGGAATGGGAATTTCGATATCTCACACGACGTCAATCGGTCCCAATACTAACCATGGGCATTGACGAGTTTATTCATCGTCCTTAATCGATTTGAATGCTGAATAACAGTATTGAGGACTTGGAATCCTATCTGTCCCAGTCGATTCCAGTACTGTTGTCTAGTATTGGGAACATCGAGATCGGAACCCACTTTAATCGATCTCAATACTGACTGTGAGTATTGGAGTCATCATATCCTAATAACCTGAATCGATTTCAGCACTGTCTCTCAGTATTGGATAGATCGCTATCTCAATCCACTTTAATCGATCTCAATACTGGAAGTATGCATTAGAAACCTCATATACTATCTACTTGAATCGATTTGAATGCTGAAAATCAGTATTGGAGAATTGGAATCCTATCTGCCTCAGTCGATTCCAGTACTGTTTTTCAGTATTGGTTACATCGAGATCTTGATCAGCTTCAATCGATCTCAATACTGACTTTCAGCATTGCAGACCTCATATCATATATACCCGAATCGATCTGAATGCTGGATATCAGTATTGAGGACTTGAAATCCTATCTACCCCAATCGATTCCAGAACTGTTCTTCAGTATAGGAAACATCGGTTTCTCAATCCGCTTCAATCGATTTCAATACTGCTTTTCAGCTTTGACGACCTTATATCATATTTACCTGGATCGAATTGAATGCTGAATATCAGTGTTGAGGACTTGGAATCCTATCTGCCCCAATCGATTCCAGTCCTGTATTTCAGTATTGGGAATATCGGGATCGCAATACGCTTCAATCGATCTCAATACTGATGTTCAGCACTGCAGACCTTACATGATATTCACCTGAATCGAATTGAATGCTAAATATCAGTATTGCGGACTTGAAATCCTATCTGCCCAATCGATTTCAGAGCTGTTTTCCAGTATTGGGAACATTGAGATCTCAACCCACTTCAATCGATCTCAATACCGACTGTAAGTATTGGAGCCCTTATATCCCAATAACCTGAATCGATTTGAGTACTGTCTCTCAGTATTGGGTAGATCGCTATCTCAATCAACTTCAATCGATCTCGAAACTAAATGAAAACATAAGTGACCTTATCATATCCTATCTACTTGAATCGATTTGAATGTTGAAAATCAGTATTGAGGACTTGGAATCACATCTGCCCCAATCGATTCCAGAACTGTTCCTCAGTATTGGGAACATCGAGACTCAGTCTGCTTCAATCGATTTCGATACATACTGATTTTCAGCATTGCAGTTCTTATATCCCATTCACCTGAATCAAAATCGATGCTGGATATCAGTATTCAGAACTTGCAATCCTATCTGCCCCAATCGATTCCAATACTGTTTTTCAGAATTGAAAACATCGAGATCTTAATCAGCTTAAATCGATGTCAATATTGATTTTCAGCATTGCAGACATCATATGATATTTACCTGGATCGAATTGAATGCTGAATATCAGTGTTGAGGACTTGGAATCCTATCTGCCCCAATCGATTCCAGTCCTGTATTTCAGTATTGGGAATATCGGGATCTCAATACGCTTCAATCGATCTCAATACTGATGTTCAGCATTGCAGACCTTACATGATATTCACCCGAATCGAATTGAATGCTGAATATCATTATTGAGGACTTGAAATCCTATTTGCCCCAATCGATTTCAGTACTGTTTTCCAGTATTGGGAACATCGAAATCTCGACCCACTTTAATCGATCTCAATACTGACTGTAAGTATTGGAGCCTTCATATCTCAATAACCTGAATCGATTCAAGTACTGTCTTTCATGATCCGGTAGATCGCTATCCCAATCCACTCCAATCGATCTCAATACTGAATGTAAGCATAAGTAACCTTATAATATCCTGTCTACTTGAATTGACTTGACTGTTGAGAATCAGTATTGGAGAATTGAGATCCTTTCTGCCCCAACTCATTCCAATACCGTTTCCAAGTATTGGAAACACTGAGATCCCAATCCGCTTCAATCAATCTCAATACTGATTTTCAGCATCGGAAACCTTATATCCTATTCACCTGAATCGATTAGAATGCTGAACATCAGTATTGAGGACTTGAGATCTCATCTGCTCCAATCCAATCCAGTACTGTTTTTCAGTCATGGGAACATCGAGATCTCAATCTGCTTCAGTCGATCTCAATGGTGATTTTCAGCATTGCAGACTTCATATCGTATTCATCTGAAGCGAATTGCATGCTGAATATCAGTATCAAGGACTTGAGATTTCATCTTCCCCAATCGATTCTAGTACTGTTTTCCAGTATCGGGAACATTGAGTTCTCAATAAGCTCCAATCGATCTCAATACTTACTTTTAGCATTGCAGACCTCATATCATATTTAGCTGAATCGGATTGAATGCTGAATATCAGTATTGAGGACTTGAGATCTTATCTGCCCCAATCGATTCCGGTTCTATTTTTCAATTTCGGGTACATCGAGATCTCAATCCCCTTTAATCGATCCCAATACTGACTTTCAGCATTGCAGACCTTATATCATATTTACCCGAATCGATCTGAATGCTGGATATCAGTATTGAGGACTTGAAATCCTATCTACCCCAATCGATTCCAGAACTGTTTTTCAGTATTGGAAACATCGGGTCCTCAATCCGCTTCAATCGATCTCAATACTGTCTTTCAGCATTGCAGGCCATATAACCCATTCGCCCGAATCGATTAGAATGCTGTGTATCAGATTGGGGATGGGAAGTCCTATCTGCCTCAATGGTGGAGATACTGACCTCTAACATTGGAGACAGTATATTCGATCTACGTCGATATACCTGAATGAGGATTGTTAGTATTGAGGACTTGAGATCCTTTCTGCCCCGATCGATTCCAGTACCGTCTCCCGGTATCGGAAACATCGAGATTTCAATCCACTCCAATCGATTTCAATCCCAATTTCCAGCATTGCAGACCTTATAACCCATTCAACTGACCAATAGCAAAACTCATCTACAGGCCGTTCCAATTCTGTCCAGCAGTATTCAATTTGATTCAAATACATGAAATCATGAAGAGTTCAATACTGATAGTGAGTATTGAGAGGAAAAGAATAACCATGCACTAACGATTTCAATTCGATCCTGTAGTATTCATCTCGATTAGTCAATGACGCGAAGAGTGATTGGTTCATCATTGGCATCGATTGACGCCGTCAAATCAATGCTGCCTGGCATGATTCAGACCGATAGCGAAACTTATCTTCAGGCCGTTCCAATCCTGCTCAGCAGTATTGGATTCGATTGAATATATGAAACCTAGAGGAGTTGAATACTGATATCGAGTATTGAGAAGGATAGAATAACCATGCACCCGCGATTCCAATCCAATTCTGTAGTATTCATCTCGATTGGTCAATCACGCGATGAGTGATTGGGTCATCATTGAAATCGATTGACGCAGTCGACTCAATGCTGCCCGGCAGGATTCAGACCGATAGCGAAACTCATCCTGAGAGCGTACCAATGCTGCTCAGCAGTATTAAATTCGATTGAAATACATGGAATTCAGAGGAGTTCAATACCGATTGTAAATATTCAGGAGGAGAGAAACCATGCTTCCACGATTTGAATTCCATTCTATGGTGTTCAGTTCGATTGGTCAATGGCGCAACGAGTGATTGGGTTATCATTGAAATAGATTCACACCGTCAATTCAATGCCGCCTGGCAGGATTCAGACCGATAGCAGAACTCATCCTCAGGTCTTACCAATCCCGCTCAGCAGTATTGAATTCGATTCGAATATATGAAACCTAGAAGAGTTCAATACTGATTGTGAGTATTGAGGAGGATAAAATGACCATGCACCCTCGATTCCAATCCGGTTCTGTAGTATCCATCTTGATCGGTCAATCACGCATTGAGTGATTGGTTCATCATTGAAATCGATTGACGGAGCCGACTGAATGCTGCCCGGCAGGATTCAGATCGATAGCGAAACTTGTCCTCAGAGCGTACCAATCCTGCTCAGCAGTATTGAATCCGATTAGAATACATGGAATTCCGAGGAGTTCAATACCGATTGTAAGTATTGAGGAGGATAGAGACCATGCTTCCACGATTTGAATTCCATCCTTTAGTATTCAGCTCGATTGGTCAATAACGCAACGAGTGATTGGGTTATCATTGAAATCGATCCACACCGTCAATTCAATGCTGCCTGGCAGGATTCAGACCGATAGCAGAACTCATCTTCAGGCCGTTCCAATCCTGCTCAGCAGTATTGAATTTGATTGACATATATGGAATCTAGAGGAGTTGAATACTGATTGTGAGTATTGAGAGGGATAGAATAAGGATGCACCCGCGATTTCAATCCGATTCTGTAGTATCGGCCTCGATTGGTCAATCACGCAATGAGTGATTGGGTCATCATTGAAATCGGTTGATGGAGTCGGCTTAATGCTGCCTCGCAGGATTCAGACCGATATCAAAACTCATCTTCAGGCCGTTCCAATCGCGCTCAGCATCATTGAATTCGATTGGAATATCCGAAACCTAGACGAGTTCAATACTGATTGTGAGTATTGAGGAGGATAGAGACGATGCTTCCACGATTTGAATTCCATCCTGTAATATTCAGCTCGATTGGTCGATGACGCAACGAGTGATTGGGTTATCATTGAAATAGATTTACACCGTCAATTCAGTACCACCTGGCAGGATTCAGACCGATAGCGAAACTTATCTTCAGGCCGTTCCAATCCTGCTCAGCAGTATTGGATTCGATTGAATATATGAAACCTAGAGGAGTTGAATACTGATATCGAGTATTGAGAAGGATAGAATAACCATGCACCCGCGATTCCAATCCAATTCTGTAGTATTCATCTCGATTGGTCAATCACGCAATGAGTGATTGGGTCATCATTGAAATCGATTGACGCAGTCGACTCAATGCTGCCCGGCAGGATTCAGACCGATAGCGAAACTCATCCTGAGAGCGTACCAATCCTGCTCAGCAGTATTGAATCCGATTAGAATACATGGAATTCCGAGGAGTTCAATACCGATTGTAAGTATTGAGGAGGATAGAGACCATGCTTCCACGATTTGAATTCCATCCTTTAGTATTCAGCTCGATTGGTCAATAACGCAACGAGTGATTGGGTTATCATTGAAATCGATCCACCCCGTCAATTCAATGCTGCCTGGCAGGATTCAGACCGATAGCAGAACTCATCTTCAGGCCGTTCCAATCCTGCTCAGCAGTATTGAATTTGATTGACATATATGGAATCTAGAGGAGTTGAATACTGATTGTGAGTATTGAGAGGGATAGAGTAACCATGCACTCACGGTTTCAATTCGATTCTCTAGTATTCATCTCCATTGGTCAATCCTGCAATAGGTGATTGGGGGATGATTGGAATCGATCCAGGGCTAATGACTTGAATCTCTCCATTCATGATTGAGACAGATAGGAATGAGCAAGGCTATTATACACCAGTACTGCAGAGAATTATTTGGTTCGATTGAGGAATGTTGCAACAATAGTTTTCAAAAGGTGAAATTCAATCCTGTCATTCGGGATTGGTTAGGATAGATGATTAGTATCGTTTCGCGAATTGAATCAGTTTCTGAAGCATTGATCTCGATAGAGCAGTGGGAGACGGGATCCATCATTCAATTAGATTGATTCCAATACTGTATTGGTTCATTCAACCATATTGAATCAGCAAAGATCTTTCATTCATCCATCCGGATCCTATCCTATGCTGGATACTAGTATTGGATTATATTCGCTCACATCAATCCCCATCAACAGTATAGAATTCGATTGGCAGTTGTGATCTCAAATCTACAATTCAGGATTCAGCTAGATTGGGTCTATGTTCGATTGATCTGCATTGAATCCCAATACTGCTCTCGCCGGTTGAATGATAGGACCGATTGGAATGTATTGATCCCGATAGGATTCGATTGGTTTTTAATCTGTCCCAATCGATCTTTTGCAGCAGGGAAGCAGTCATCTAATGCAGATTGAGCCACAAGAAGAAAATTCGACTCTTAGGGTAAAAGAATCTTCAGATTGTAAATCAGCAGATGATATAGAAAAAGTCAAGAAGAAATCTGTTGGGCTGAGCGAAAACAGCCAGAATGATTTAGTTGCAGTGAAAACATTGATAAGCGAGGAACTTAATCCTCTGAGACAGAAATTCTCTCCATGTCGGATGAGACAGTCATATTTCTTCAAAAATGTATGCAGTATAAGCCAAACAGATAAATTGAGAAGAATGCTAATGTATCCAGTAAGTAGCAGACCCAGAAATTTGTATCAAATAGATACTTGTACAAATTGGAAGTCGACGAGAAAAAAGAAATTTGATGAGTATGATCCAGTCGCCCCTGCGAAAGGTGTATGCACTTTATTGGAGATGCAGTATCCAGGTTGGTGTATGTTCCAGAATCATTCCTCAGGCACTTCAAGAAGTAGTCTGCAGGTTCCAGTATAAAGTTCTTTGCAGAACTCAGTGAAAACTTGTGCTAAATGGCCTTTCTAGTGAAAATAGTGAAATCAGTGAGAA
This sequence comes from Eretmocerus hayati, assembly GCA_029851415.1. Lineage (NCBI taxonomy): Eukaryota > Metazoa > Arthropoda > Insecta > Hymenoptera > Aphelinidae > Eretmocerus > Eretmocerus hayati. Next base: position 98,402,270 of record CM056744.1, read on the forward strand.
GTATGATTGAATGTGAGAGACATACTTGAATACATTGATTGGATGGATGAGTGAAAATTTTGTAAGCATGCACAAGAGTGTGAATCTTCAGTACGTAATAGTGTGAGAGATTTTGTTGAGATCAGATTGATCCAAAGGTCATAATTGTAAATGACGAGATGAACTCAGTCTAATCTTTGAGTAAATTTTCCGAGTAATGTTTTACTTTGAGCTAATGGTCCAGATTAGTCTTTTAAAAAGAATATTACGAATGACGAGAGTCTAGTGCAAGCCTTTGAAAAAATGGCTGAAAGAAGTGAGTTATGAATTTTTGAGTTGATATTTATTGTAAAAGTATCTGAGTGTACAAATGATGCACAAACGAATAGTCTAATTGCACACAGTTGTGATGCTGTCATAAATGGATGATGGTTCGATTAAGGCTATTATGCCAGTGAAAGTATTTTTGATCATCGGCTGATGTTGTCAAAAATGTATTTGAATCTTTCTGTGTTCAGTTGAAATTGTCGCTGAAGATTTTTTCAATTCTTTAATTTCTGACAAATTAGAGTCAAGGTAGTCGAGATTTATTCTGATGATGTGAATTGCAGATCTGATTAGTTAATTCACATTCTGATCAATAATGGAAACTTGAAAATATGAATCCAATGTAGAGAAATTTGTTTCGAAAGACCATATAAAATGATAGTTCCATGGTGGAAAGGAGATATGGTGTGTTCAAGTCGAGGACGAGTTTTCGTCTTGCTCTGCGCAGATCCCATCGGCAGCCATCTTGCGTATTTGAATGGAGCAGACGACTGCTCTCGCGACTCGCTAGCAACGGTTTGGCCGTTCGAGCCACTGCCACTCCACAACATCACGTTACTCATCCATTCTTTAAATTCATTTTTAACAAAAAAATGCCGTGTTGCTCCGTTCATCTATGCCATAATCGGAATGGAATGTTGATAAAGACAAAATGAGTTTTACCGGATACCGAAGCATCAACCATCAGTGACTAAGCAGCGGGTTGATTTCTGCGGTCGGGATGTAAACAAACTTTCGGACAGTGTCTCGAACTTATATCAGATTGAAAGAATTGAACCACCCGAGAAGAAATGCTTATAAGCGACCAAGACAAGCTCGGAGAACTGAAAAAAATCGAATTCTTCTCATAACTATCTCCTCACATTTTATTAAGTTGATTGTGATCTGTGAATTATTTTTTTCAAAATTTTATTGCATGCCCAGAAATCTGAAAAATTATCATTACTATGTGATGGTGTTTGATGCTAATATTAACTTGTGAGCCAGTGATGATTCCAAGTCAACCGAATCTGCTTCTGAATATTCTGAAAAAAGTTTCATGTTTTCAGAAAAGATATAAATGTGCCATTAATATGTAATGTGCCAAATTAGTGATTCATACTCGATGCGCGGTTGAATATTTAATTCCTACGATATGTATCGATCTGCGAGTGAAATAGCTCATCATCCCGAACTACCATTGGTACCGATCAATTCCCCAAGTAATTCATCCCGTCAGCTGCTCTCCTTATTTCGAAACGCAAACAGTACATCAATATTAAAATTTGCTCCGCGTGCATGCGCGCCTGATTTTGTCTCAGACGAGTCTGCCTCGTGATTTATAATTCACCATTCATCGGAATAACAAAGTTCTCAACTGAATTTCTTGTAATCGCCAACAGTTATCTGTTTTACCGATGCAGAAGGCATTCTAATCAGTCTCCTCAGCAAATTCCATTTTTGACAAAAAATCTGGAACACTCAAAAACGCGTCACTTGAAGCTATCTCTGTTTTCAAATGTTCAAATTTGCCTCCGGGGCTCCGGCCATCTCATTGGCTAGGAGGGCAATATGGCCGGCAACTGGGGCAGAAATGCGATTGGCTGAGGTGCTCACGCTGCGCGTGAGCACACCATATCTCCTTTCCACCATGGATAGTTCATGTTCATATGCTTGATTAATGAAGTTAAATTCACTGTCACATTTGCATTGATGGAAAAAGAAATCTTTTGAGATATATTTGTGTATTGAGGATTGATATTCCTAAACAGTTTTTGATGAAAAGGATCAGGTGGAAAACTTATCCTTCGGATTGTTTCGTTGATCAGTTAAATGATTTATACATGCTCAACTCAGGGAGCGTATGATGATTTAGATGTATTATGAGAAGTTGATTGAGCTGATGAAAGATGTAAATGAAAATCATTTCAATAACATGATTATATTTTTATAGTAGAAGTTCAATCGAAAAGAAATTTGAGTTCAAGGATTAAACTCTGAAATTGGAATATATTCTTGATATACAAAGTAAGACAAATTCTATCTCTTGAAGTTTCTGGAAAATTTGTAGTTTTCTACTCCATGATTCCTAAGAAAAAGAGGAAAATAGAGAAACATGAAATTTTTTGTTGGTACAGATTCCGTAAAGTGCTATCCAACGCAATTTAATAAATTTGTTCTCTTTCTGATTTCTATTACAGCAATTCATCATGGTGCCCAAATTGAGTTACGTAAAACTCTATCAGTTTTTGATTGAGAAGTGGGCTAAATAATTCTAAAATATCACGTAAGTCGTTTGATATTTCCTTAATGAGTTCATTGAATGGAGTGAATTTTTAGTTGTTGGCATGAAAAGGCTAAGTCGCTCCTAAAATGAATTTATGATTTGTATGAATTCCCTTTTTCTGATTTTTTTTGTCAATTTTATATTTTTTGAATTGATTGCATTCGTTCGAGAATCAACATATTTTGTTGCAGTATGCAATCATCATGATACTTGAAGATTATTTTTTTTTATAAATCAGAAATTGTCAAATGAGGGAGCGTGTTGTAAGTTTTGTCAAACTTAGTACATTTGACTATTTCTTCTTGTAAATGGGAACTATATGTATATACATGGGATGTCAAGTTAGGCTAGATGCTCATGAGAGCTAATTATCCGCGTGTACCGCCGAAATCACATATTTAGTGTGGCTCGGACCGCCAAGTATGGAGTTGTACAGAGAGCACAGTTAATATATTACTTTAGTGTAATTGCTCTGTATGGTTATTCACAACCCTCTCACCAAGTTCCTCTCTCCCTCGGGGTCCCTCAACAACACTTACTTATAAGTGTGTCTCATTTGCCCTGACTGCTATTACATGGTTTATGATTGTAGTTCGTCTCAAAATTTTCAAATTCAGGTCAGCTGATTGAGGCTCCTTTTAAAAACGGAAAATGAATAACTATGAATAACGTGTCAGTGTAAAAATTTAGAGCTGAATCCCAATAGATCTTTGGGAAATCAAATTTTGCCAAGTTTCAAAGAAGGTGCATGTCTAATAACGAGCTCCCATGTGTATAGATATCAGAAGATGACTCCTGAGATTTCACGAGTCATTTGTACAATCGGGATACATCGGCTCCCAAACGTCCAAGCGAGACATTTCTTTGCAATTTATTCTACACCATTTTTAAATCTTCGAGTCTAATTGATGGATTCTCATGAAGTGATAATGACTTTGGGAACAAATTGAATGCATTGCACTTTTTTCATCACTATCCGCATAACATCTGTTCAAAATCGAATTTTGTAAATCCTTCAAGAGTATTTTTGAGTTGCTATATACAAAGATAAAAAAGTAGATCAAAGTGCATACGTTAATATTGGTGTTACCAATTTTCTTTGACACGACTCAGCGACTATTGAAAAAGGTCAGAAGTATTGAGAAGCAATACGTATGCTTTAAAAATGTCAAAGGTCATTCTAGATCGATCCAAAATGCTTATTTTCTCATATTTTAAAGTAGCGTGCTAAAAAAATCGTGTGAAAAGTTCTGCATTTGCCTATTTCAGAGATAAGGGCAAATTAGACAACATACGGAGCAAATCAGTCAAACTCGGCCCGGTATAAAATACCTATGAGGATATCTCTGAAACTTTTGGCTTTTGCTGTCACAGCCAAACTGGTTGTAGAACATTTCTTCAAGTCTAACATGTCAAACTACCTTCGTTTGAATGTCCTGAAAGTGGTGAACAATTTAGTGCTTTATTGGTGGATGTAGGCAGATACTAGAATCAATCATGTGCGAGAAAACACTCGGAACTCGAAGAACTCACGTGTCACAGAGTCAGACTCTTGAAATTCGGCAAGCTGTCACGAGTGGAGCGTTCTTGAGTGAGTTTCGTCACTCCTCAGGCTTTATCCTAGTGATCCAAAGTTACAATTTTCCTGTTGGAAGAAGGTGTGCTTTAATGTGCTCAGCCATGTCACATAAAAATGTGAGTGTTACAGATTCTTGTGAAAAAGTTCTCAAGTCGCCTCAGACGCTACAGCTTGTGGAGCGTAGTCCAGACACACTCCAGAGAATCTTCATCGTATCCTCCATGAAAAAAGAAGAAATTGAGCTACTGTGGACCTATGTTCCTTGGCGAAGGACCCCCCAGGGAACCGGATAAAACAAAAAAGAGAACGTTCGTACAACATGTCTAATCGCACAGCTTTTTGCGGGGCACGCGCGCGGTAGAGGGGGCACAGACCTCTAAACATTGTGAACATGTTAAAAATACCCTCAAAAGATCATAACAATCACCCCCCACTGAGACTCCAGACGCTTCACGAGTATCATCCGTTTGAACGAGGCGGGCTGTGCAGCCGCAATTTTGTGAAAAATGCATCGAAATGATGAAACGATTGGTGGACTGAGGCTCTAGTCGTTTATCTCGATTTCCACCGCTGTGACACTTTTTGAAGCCGAAAGTCAAAAGTTTCAGAGATATGCTCATGGTCATTGATCTTATTCAAAAGGTTGACTCAATCAGAATATCAAAGGGTCAAGAAATAATAAGCGAATATCCTCACCTCTTTTTTACAGAGTTCCATTACCATAAAAAGATTGTCTCCATAAATGAAATATTTATAAAGGCCGACTATGTGCTTGTGGCGTAAACTCATATGGATATCGATTTCGGAATTGGTTGATTGACGATTTTTTTCGGATTGTGCGCCTGGGATTACTTTGCAGGCATACTTTTTGCGGGTTTGTGAGTCCTGGATTTCATGACATTCTCCAAAACCACCCTGAAACAGTCACAAGCGATGAGCTCTTCCGAAAAGCGCCGCGTCCGCCGGTGGGGCCCACAATTTTTCATAATTCAATATCTACTGCAGCAGTAGTACTGCTCATATTCGCTCGAAAAATATTCTTAGTGTCAATATGTTTTGTCAGTATAGTTTGCCAAGGACATAAATAATGAGTTGAAGAAGAATTTAGCCAACACAGTTGTATAAATTTAAGAGTGAGAGTCAAGATCACGATCAACAAAAATAACAAAAAAAAACTGCCCTCAAAGTTCAGGCGAATGATAAGCGCACCATTAAAAATTGAAAATCTTTACGAATGATTTCGAGTAGAAATATTGAACTGAAATTTTATTCGAGCAATTTTGAAAGCGTCATAGGCTTAAATCTATAGCGAAGAAAATACTGCCGGAATGTGTCAAAGAAAGAGTCCTCAGAGTTTGAAAGAATTTAGTATTGATACGTCTCAAGAATTTTTCGACGAAATGAATTAAATGATATACAGAGAACAGCATGTTATTGAGGAAACAGAAAGCAACTGCAGATGACAACAACAAATCTGTGACCAGTTAGCAAAATCACGACATACTGTAATGATGATGAATTTTGCGAAAAACCGCGGGAAAAGTGAAAATTCATACTCTGCAACAAACAATGTGCTTACCCGGCCGAGTATTTCGCCTTTAACATATCTCTTTCCTGATTTTTCGTCAAAGATGAGGTCGGGAATGAACGAATTTTTTGCATCTTCAAAATTGTCATCTTCTTCGTCTGACTCTTCTTCAATCTCATCTTCCCCTCTCTCGTTCTCAACTGGATTATCCTCGTCCTTTTCTTCAACTCCTTCCTCCTGTTCCTGTACGCCGACTTCATTATTTTCCGACTCCTCGTTAATTACACTTTTTCCTTTGTTTCTTTCAAGAATCATTTCATTTGTAGCAGACCACTCTAAACCCATCTCAAATATCTGGCACTTTAGATTCCACCAAGAACTGCTCAGTAACAAAAACTTTCAAACAACACCGCGATCTCATCTATGACTTTGCAATTAATTCGACACACAAATTTTCCGACAATCTTGGATTTCACACAACTTTACTTCAGATCCCGAAGATCCTCGATTTTCAAGGAATGATACACTAACAGGAATTTTATTTGAACTATATAGTTCAAATAAAAAAATATTTTATCATACTTTTAGCCCTTTAACAAATTATCATTATAGAGAAATTCTGACGGCGGATCTTCGACGAGCTCATTACACAAACTAAACATCAGGTGTGACCGTAGGGCAAAGATGATGAACATGTCCTCGTCGCGTTCGTTCAACTTTGAATTTCAAGAACGTTACTTATTATACACAAGTTTGTGTGACATGTCTGTATTAGTACGCAGGATGGTCAAAAGCGCAATCTGTAAGAAACTGTAACTTTGTACTTGTACGACGCCTCTAAATTTCAATTCCAGATAGATATATATTCATATCCAGAATTCATTTCCGATATTTTTTTCCCACATATCAAGTAAATGAATGACATTATAAAATATTCAATTCTCACTTGCTTGCTGTCAGTGATTATTATCACTACTCTGAGCTTAACGTGGATTTTTTTATACACTGTGCGAAAAGTGCAGTTTGCGCACAGTTTGGCAACTTTCACCCACAGTTTTTCAAAAATTATAGTTCGATACACGGAGGTGAAACCTATTCTCACACCCTTGTATCAAAATGTACCATTATAATGGAATGAGACGAAATAAAATAGACTCATTTCAAGGACTAAGAAATTGAAATTCATATCATGAGTTCGATTATCGCAACAACTTCTTGAATGCATTTTGATACACATTCAATACTTTTTAGCCCCGTAACAAACTCATGAATCGAAAGCATATTTAACCACGAGCCAGAGCTACACAAACTTGGTCTCAAAATTAGACAGCCTCATGTTGTGTTGTAGTTTCATTGATACGCTAATATTAGATGCAATCTTTAGTACCTCACAGGTCAAAATTCGTTTCCATGTCAACAGATGCATTCGAATCATGGCTTGTGAGAAGAATCTTGCGAATCAAGCGATTTAGATACTGAAAATTGTCATGTCGATGCGTCTGACCTAACTCGGCTGTATCTACTGATCAATATCGAGCGCATGGACTTATCATTAATCTACAAAAATACTAAATAGCAGAGGAAGACGCTGCATATGTCAAAAGCCTGTTATGTACCAATTATCTGATTTGTTTGTCCTTTAGTTGAGAAGAATTGGTGCGCATTGCACAAATCTTTGAAGGGAAATCACAAGACCTTTCCGACTGTCGAAAAAGGTGTCAATAGAAATATATTCGTTTTACCACGAATGGTTCAGATGAATCATAAAAAGTGTGAATTCAGGAAATGATATTCCCAACTGATTCTGAATTTCTACAGCAATCGAGCTAATTTTTTGCAGTTAAAATGCTTTTAAGCGGATTTGCAACCAACAATTTTTTATGAATCTTTTATGAAAAAGTCATTCAGTTAAAAAAAGCAATTTATTGCTCCAATTATAAAAATTATATCTCTACATTTTTTATATTTACAGCTTATCGTAATAGCTAAAAATAATATATAAATTTACGTTTCCGTTCATTTTACATTGATATACATCTATCTGTTCATTTTTTTCACAGGTATCCTTTTGGTTAATCGTTGTTCCCCTCTAGTGCGGTTGCAGCTTCGTATGCTTGAATATCTATCAAATACTTTTTCACTTGCCTCACTGTAATGTCAGGATTCTGCAACTGTGGACAAAAAAATACCGGTGTGAATGGAAAATCATTTTTTTTTTTTTTTTTTTTCATCAAGTAAGTATGTACAAACAACAGTACCCAGATTGGTTTTTGAAACAGAAACAAATTGAAAAAATAAGAAACAGTCATTATAAAGCTTTATACGTTAATTATTACACGTGAAATAAATGATCGGTGAAACATGATGTCCAGATCTTCTGGGCATGATTTTTCACCGATTTTATATCTCAAAATGTGATGAACCACCGACCGCTTGGGATATTTTACGTGGTTGATGAGCATATTGGCTTAACTTTTGATTTTATTCGATGGAAAAGCACTGACTTTCTCACTTAAAAACAGCTATCGCTCTGAAACGGAACAAGATATCGACAAGCGATTCAGCGCATTTGGAAGCCAAGACAGAAACTTATCAAAGTATACCTTGAAATATATTGTAAAAACTTATTGGGCTCGTATATAGGAGCTTTCTGTAAAATCGCTATTCAGGTTTTCTTCCAGAAAGATGTTTTCAAAAAATTTTGAAAACATAAGTGTTATCAAAATTTTTTCAGAACCCTGTTTTGGATAATGAGATTGGAGAGCGATTTTGGCGGAGTTTTCAAATGCGCTGAACTTATCGTCGATGTCCCGTTCCGCTTCAGAGCCATAGCTCTTTCGATGCGAAGACGTCAGCGCCTCGTGTCAGCGCTTTTTCATCGAAAAAATCAAAAGTCAAACCAATCTGTTCACCAGCTGGGCAAAAAATTTTTTTGGGGTCCCCACGGTCGGTTATTGATCACGTTTCAGGATATAAAATCGGGGAAAAATCATGCGCAGAAAATCTGGACATCATGTTTTACCGATCATTCATTTCACGTGAAATTACTCATCTATCATTCCTTAGATTATTCCCATTACCTCATTTTCACGAGCTCAAGTTCACGATCTACCGCCAAATATTGAAAAGTGCAAGTTTTAATATGAAAAAGGCTGCGCTCAATCCGCCGTTTGACCAAATCACTGGGGTGGTAGCTGTTTGATCAAAAGGCTGCTTCTAGCCCGCCCATTGTAGAATCAACCGTTTTCAAATGAAAAGGCGGCATTTGGCCAAAAAGCTATCCTTTTGGTGAAACGGATGATTCTACCAAAAGGCTGCGACTCATATACCATTTGCTGGCTGAAAATGTCGTTTTCTCCGTTGGAAGCAAGAAAATTTTTTACTGGTGAATCAAGAAGACACGAAATTCTAGTTTTTCTCAAAATTATGAAACAAAACCATCATAAAATTTTATACATTACTAATGAACGATTTTTTTCAACTCACCTTGATTTTAATAAACAAAGCCGCAGATGGACTTGACGTTTTCTTATACAACCGCACCAAAGATCCATGTTGAGTATGTTCTGCTAGCTTTACCCACTTTCCAGTCTTATTCAGTATAGGCACTATACGATTAACGTGCTCATCGGTCAGCTTTTCATCTCCAGCTCCTTTAGGTATCTGTAGCCTCGGTCGAAATTCTGCAGAAATTTGACCAGACGCCGATATCTGGCTTTGTTGGGCAAAAATTGCTTTTCGAACTTGTGCTTCCACCCGTGCTTTCACGCGATCTTGAAGCATCATCTCATCTTCAGATTCTTCTTTCAATTCTAATTCACCTTGCGCGTTTATTGATTGACTATCTCGTAGCAACTCGTACAGCTATTACAACGAAATTCAATTCATGTAGAACCTCTAAAATAGTATTTTAACAAGCCTTTTTTCTAAATCTTTAAAAGAACTCACTTTTGGATCATCTCTCGCTAAATCGAACGAAGATTCTCCACCATTTTCTAAAAGATTATCCTCGCTATCACTGCTTTCACTTTTGATCGTAGGAGTAGTTCCCGGGTCTATCGCGCCACCAGTATAAGACATCTATAAAATTGAAGAATGGTTATACTTAAGTCTGACACAAATATCCAGAATAATTGAAATAAAATTGTGAAAATGATTCTTTATGAGGTTGATGAATTTATAACATACCGAGCTCCCATCTTCTTCTTCTTCGTCATCTCGAGTAATGTTATGATTTCGTATGGCTGGGTCTGCTCCATGTGCCTTCAAAATAGAAACAAGCTCTTCTGCAGCTTTGCCACCTTTGACAACTGCGTTGTGCAATGCAGTATTACCACCAAAGTTCTTCTTGTTGACATCAATTTTCGTCTGAAAAATGAGTTGACATCGTTACATAATTAATGAGAAGAATCGATGTCAAATAACTGACGGAAAATGATGTGAAAATGTTATTTGAAACCAAATGGCATCAACTTTGGAAAAACATTGATTAGAATGATTGATCTATTAATGGGTCATCTCGGTACTTACTTTTGTGAGAAGATATTGGATAATTTGTTTGTGATTGCTATCAACAGCGATGTGCAACACAGTTCGGCCATACGACATATCAGTAACGTTCACATCTGCCCCCGCCTTGATCAACTCCATAACTAACGATAATGAACCCAATTTTACTGCTAGATGTAGAGCTGACCAACCGGCCTCATTGTGAGCCTCCAAATTCAGTTTTGTTTTTGATTGAATCAACTCTTTGATACATTCGATAGCATTCGCTGCGATAAAAAAGCAAAGATCGAATCAGTACCAAGTATTGAGCCTCAAAAATTTCTCATTACGATATTAAAATATTATTATTATTTATATAGATATTATTATTATTATTTTTTATTTTTTTTTAAGATATCACAAATAAAATTTTCGTAAAATTGGCGTAGGCGAGCTTACAAATCGAACTTACCCATGACTGCATAGTGTAAGGGCGTCGCGTCATCGTCATCGCTCAAATTGGGATCCGCTCCGAGTTTCAGAAGCGCACATACTAGGGGGGCTTGATTATGAGCAACAGCAAGATGAAGAGGAGTCTAAAAAGTTATTTTCATTCGAGACTAGCAGACTTGGAGACTCAATATTCAATCGAAAAATAATCTTCGCAAAAACTGACCTTTTTCGTACTGTTCACGGCATTGACGACGACCTTATACGATGGATCTGTGCTCAAAAGTAAAAGAATTGATTTCGTTATTTCGTATCGTTCCTGTCGGATGGAGTAGTGTAACGGGGTATCGCCAAAATTTGTTGTTTCCAAAAGCAAATTTTGGATTTTTGATATGGAGGCAAGCTTAGATCCTTTTTTCGCTTCAGTTTCTTTGAAGATTTCCATCACCCTTTTTAGAACATTTTCAACGAAATCCTGAAAGAATATGAATAGAATAGGATTTTCTCAGCATAGAGAAAAATTGCAACCCCGTAGAAGGCTGTTATTCAGAGATTGCTCTTCATTGTTCAAATTATAATTTGGGATAGAATTGTAACAATTAAAAAGTTCTTATTCCTCATCCGAAGCTATTGAAGTTGCTTACTTCTTTCAGCAAGGTCGTGTTTTTTGAGGAAATAGGGCGAACTGTTGAAAATAGTGCATTGTAACAACAAAACTCACCGTTTTGCTCTTCTGAGGATCAGGTCCAGACGGTCCGTCGGCCACAAGATCTGAGTCGAAAGATATGGGTTCCGCCGATGCAAATGTTGAAAAATACTCTACAATTAGAGAACATACGTGACAATCAATTTCAACTCAATTGCAAACACTAAAATTAGGTGGCATAACGCTACTAACTTCCAATTTCGCTCTCGTTATTAACAAAATTTTGTATCTCTGGAGACTTATTGGGTTCCTCATCGAGCAAATTATTAAGTTCCCCCGATACGTTCGAGAGCTCCGGCAACGTCGAGCCAAAGTTCATTAACGTTTCTGCCAAAAAAATGTTTCCTAGAGTTGCACTCTGAGGTATTGCTGGTTGACTAAACTCGGAACTTCCGGACGATACCTCGATCCTCGCTCGTTTCCTGTCTACAATTGTTAATGAGTAAATGTATTTGTAATACCTCCCAAATGTACTATATTTCCATTACATAAATCGATTCAATAAGCACCACTTACTCATGACTTTATCTGATGGTTTGTAAGCGAACTCCATTGAATTTGAGATTTCGTTATCAGAGGGCCGTTCTAAGCGTATGTAGACCTGCACTGGCTTTGTGATGTTCAAATCTTTGTAAGGAGGGGTTCTGAAAAACGAATCAAGATCAGTTTCAAGATTTCAGGAAATAGAAAACAGTACTTGTAGAGCCGTTGATTATATCAATCGAATAGAATACAAAATCCAAAATTAATCTTACTTGAATACTATGGCATACTGATGATGGACGTCTAACTCGGAAAATTTTCCATCACCTTCCCAAATGATATTTTCCTTATCATCTAATTCGAACAATTTTATCTTAATGTTTTCTGTGAAAGATCAAAGTTTTCATGGTGGTTACATACAATGCAGTAAGATAGTTGCTCATATTGAATTGTAAGATATAAGGAATAACCACACATACTTTTCCCCACTTTTTCTACTAGGATCCAAACTTCTTCATTACCCTCTACAGGGCTGGATAGTTTATCAATACGAGTGATTTTGAGCTCTCCAGTCAGTGCGCTCTCTGAATTTCAACAGGAACATGTCATCATAAGATCTTTTAAGAGTGTTCGAATGATGTATAAGGATAAAGTACTCACTCAAATTGTTGATGGGTCTAGAGTAAACTTTGTCTGTTATTGGGTACAAAATATTATTATCTCCGTAGGAGAATCCTTGAAAGCACAGGGCTACCACATTCAAGTTCATCCATTTCTGCGCTTTCTCAGCCTCTGAGTTCATCTTTGTTCAAAATTGTAGTACAAATGATTCAGTTCACTATTGCTGGATGTGATTTACAAATAATACAGTATGGATCATGGGCATACCTGAACTTCCTCAGGTACTGATAATCTAGGATTTCGAACCCGATTTGCTTTTTTATCCTCTAGAATTTCAATTTTTCTTTTTCTCAGTATTTCATCTCTAATATGTTTTTTAGCTGTGTGGATGATACCCATATTGGTAAACCTGTAGTTTTCAAACAACACAATGTCAGTCTCTGTCTAACATCGAGTGAATACTTCATTCATGATACTAACATGGCAGTATATTCGTTTTCATCCGAAACCTCGATATCATGAGGATCATCTTGGTCCTCATTGCCATTTTTTCGAACCAGATGGTGGGGATGAGGATATCTTCGTTCCTCATCTGCAGTTGCCAAAGTACACCTTATCACAGCATTTTTCAAATGTTTGCAATTTATCAACTGACAATCCAAATCACAAAAATTAAGACATTAATGAACAAGACCTTCCTCGATAGGAAAAATAATGATCAAAAAACCACCTACACTAATGTATTACTCATTCTTAAGGTTGAGCGGCCATCAATTGAATTAAAATGGAAATAAAAAATAAATAAGTGGGAAATTGCATAGTACCTTTGCTGTTGGCACATCTTTTTTATTTACACTGTCTTCCCTTTCACCAGAAAGACTTCCATGGGTCCCCATCATCTCTGACTTATAACGAAAACGAAATTTATCAACAGGCTGCACAAGAATTTCGATCGATGGTTTCTCTACTGAAAAGGATGTCTTATTAATATTCAATTAGTAAGCATCAGGTAAGTAATGGAATCAAATTGAAATAAGTCGAGTCAAAAGATTGACTAACAATGGGAATGACTGATGCTCACCAACTTCATTTTCTGTGCCACCTATCATTTGCATCATTTGGTTTTCATCCATCAGGTCTAAACCATCTAGATTATCCAATGGAGATTCCATCGAGGATGGACTATACGAGCCTGCAGTACTCATCATGCGATGATCTGAAAAAACAAATAAATCTTATCTGATATTTCTGAGTTTCAATTATGAATCTCTAAAATCAAACCAAATTTAAAAAATCATAAAAAAATCTAATTTCGACTCTACAGGTAGGTATGTCTGACAAAAACTATCATCATTACCAAAACTATAGGTGAAAAATTGGTCCAACATCTGAGCTTGCAAGACAGGATAAGAGCTTTCCTGGAGTTGCTGTGGCGCAAAAGACATCTGTCGCGCATAAGTTTCTAAATTGTCATACGCGTCAGGCATTTTCTTCGTCAAATAATAGCAAACCACTAAACCCGCACAAAAACACTGAAGATAGATAGGTCTTCACTGGATAAATGCGAGCACAAGAAAATGACGATGTAGGCTTGGTACTCACCGATAACGGACTGAAGTCACGGAATTCACTCTCTCGATCGTGAGAGAGACGAACAAGGAAAAAATAACTATTAAATGCTGCGGCACATACTTCAATCCCGGCATAACCTTGATGAATAAGCCTCCTTTCTGTGCGACGTCTATGATTCCAATACAACGAACCACAGCAAACACAGCAAACTACAGAGCCCGGTTCTTCCCCGTTTCGAGAGAGATGAAAGATTATTTTATCCTTCTCTGAAAACATAAACGCAGGATCAGCCAATCACTCGCCACCAAACAATCCCTACTCCTCGTCTTGTTTACAAAGTAGGAAAGTTTATCATACGCCATGCTGGATCTATAATTTCCTTTGTAGACTCGAATTACGTGATTTTAACTGAGAGTTTTGCCTGCCAAATGCAGGATAAGATGGAAAACTATTCGATGAAGTATTTTACGATGTATGAAGAGAATATGTGACGAGGCACCTGTTGAACTGACAGCGAACTTCCAAATTCCAAACACCTGCACGTGACTGCTCCGGAGCAGACGACGAACCACGCAACGCATGCGCAGAGGGTGTCAGAGGTCAGAGGGTCGCGGCAAAAGCCGGGGAATCCCAGAGCCCCCACAACATAAATCTCAATGATATGGTCCAGAATTGAACGCAGCGTGCGTGCTCCACGTGTACTCCACTCGCTCTCAGCTCAGCAGCATACAATAAGTATCCACCAAGTAATGCTATATCGCATATAAAAAAATTGTTCAACTTGTATAGAACAGCTTATATTCTTACCACCGGATGCTGTAAAATTCTTACCAACTCGGCCAAAAATAGTTACGTATTTTCTGCAGGTACATATTGCACGTGTTATTTCCACCTACTTTTTTCACCTATTTTTTCCACCTATTTTTTCTACCTGCATATTATACCTTCATATTACACGTACAGCGGTGGGTCGACGCGAAGAAGAGTGGGCAAGGGAGACGAGAAAAGGCCCTTGGAGTGTACGACGGGCCGCTTTTGGGTGATGACAGATAAAGCGCTACGCCACGATTTTGCGCCACGCCACGACGCGCTATCGCACGCCACGACCCAAAAATTCATTCCAGCGAATCCAACCATCGACGGATCTGTTTCATTCTCATAATCCACGATTGATACTGTAACAATAAATCTAATCCATCGATGGTCGGGTTCGCTGGAATGAATTTTTGGGTCGTGGCGTGCGATAGCGCGTCGTGGCGTGGCGCAAAATCGTAGCGTAGCGCTTTATCTGTCATCACCCTTTCCTGCATGCATGCAGGCGTATCAGTGGCTCGCCGCGCGCTCTACTCGGTCTGACGGGCGGGCTGATATCAGATATTCTGTCGGGAAAAATCAACCCCGGAACCCGCAAATTCCCGAAGGCTCGAATCAGATGATCTGTCGGGGGGAAAATCACACTCAAAAATATAAGATGGCAACCGTACCTACGAATGCCCGGAAGCTTGAAGCAACAATTTTTTGGGAGGAAAATCAATATCAGAAGAATAATAAGGTGGAACGTTTGACCAACGAAAAATGTCTACAAGATGTCTGTTGTTTCGACGTTTCCAGAACGTTTCTGGGACTTTGCGAATATAGTTAAATAAATGGATTGTTTTTTATAAATTGCTGTTAATTGCAGTTCTTGTTGTATTCAAGCACAATCTCACCGTCTTTCTTGTACTAAGTGGACATGTTTCTGATTGAGCGCAATCGATGGGATTGAACGGGGATGGAGCTGGTAGCTTGCGAGAAAGGGAATTTTAGAAACAGTTTATTCATTTATCTATTTATTCAACAAAAAATTTTCTATGTCTTGGTTGCACAAGAAACATCTCGGAAACCATTGTGCAACCTTTGAAAAACCGTTGAAACATCCCAGAAACGTGCTGGAAACGTTGAAACAACAGACATTTCGTAGACATTTTACGTTGCTCAAACGTTTTACCTACGGGGTTTCCGACTATTTACGGAATGTTCCAGAAACGTCGTGCACAGTCCAAAAAGTTATGTATATAGAATAAAAGAAGCTATGATCAATTTTTCTTTATTCTGACAGAATTCATCTTGACCAGAGCATTTGCGGGTTAAGTTGTCCTTCCATTCAATTCTGGAATTAATGCCTACTCCTTGTCAGAGCTTCCTGTTCATCCGTTCTGGTATTTGTAGATTTGATATTGTCCTCGATAATTTCTCGTTTCTTTTCGGGATTGGCAGGTTGCGTCGCCGCACCACACCTCAAAAATAGGAAAGTTGGAGGAAAATATTTCGAAAAACGGAGATCAAGTAGAGGACTTCAACAACCGCAATGAGAACGTTGATTTCCTTCACCCAGGGTCTTCAAACGTGCATTATCTAAGATGGGAAACCGATCGTGGAAAACTTTTAAAGAAGATATAATTTTGAAGTCCAAGTAATGATTAACAATGCCGAACTGCTGTGAAATTTTGCACCAAGATTTTCTGATGCAGTTTTATACATTTGATCTCTGGCGATAAATTTTGTCTTAATATGTGCAGGTTTCGGAGATAATTTTTTTCCACGACAGAATTTTCGATCTGAACATCCGGTTTTGATTGCCTTTCTAGATTTTTAGTTTGATTTTTCACTCGATCGATTTTTCACTCGAAAAATTATCTCGTCTTTCGAAATATTCCATCAGATTTTGTCTCAAATGTGACCTACAGAAGCAAAACACGGAATTTATCAATTTTCACATCAAATTTCGAGAAATCGTTGCTACCTCAAATCTTAGACAAAATCTGATGAAATATTCTGAAAGATGAGATCATTTTTTGTCGAAATCATGTGCTATGATATTTTTTAAATCCAATTTTGCCCCAGAATAGAGGGAGAGAAAATTGAACAGTTGCCAGGCTCGGTATCTCCAGAAGCACCCTATGTTAATACAAAGTTTTATTTCGGAGCTCGTAAGTCAGACGGGAAGGGTCCTACGAAAATTTTACAAGAGAGCAAATTTTTAGATTTTTGAACGATCTACAAAATCCCGTGAGTATTTTTGTGATCGGATCACTCCCGTCGAAATTGTAAGTGACTGATTGAAGGAGATTTTTTTTCTGACTTTCAACCACGTGTATGGGCACTTGAAAAGCACGTAAAAAATTATCAAAACCCATGAATTGATAGATTTTTTCGTGCTCTTTGGAATCCTCTATTCAGAATTCCCGTCCGACCAATCAAATTTAGGGACTAATATAATACAAAGTCATCTTAACATGAGAAAAATGATCCAATTTCTTGTTGAGCTGACTCTTGCATGGCCCAATCTTAGAACTGTGTTATGTTAAAAAATGTTTGGGCGTTTGGAAGGATATGCTATAAAGTATATTTGGATGATATTTTTGTAGCAATGAATGTTAGAAACTAGTTTGTTTACTAAATGTAGAGTAGGAACAATTGAAAATTGCTGGATTTTCCTCCCACCCCGCCGCGGAAAAAATGTATTAGAATAAGGCCCCGGGCATTCGTAGGTACGGTTGCCATCTTATATTTTCGAGTGTGATGATTTCTCTCCCGACAGATCATCTGATTCGAGCCTTCGGGAATTTGCGGGTTCCGGGGTTGATTTTTCCCGACAGAATATCTGATATCAGCCCGCCCGTCAGACCGAGTAGAGCGCGCGGCGAGCCACTGATGCGCCTGCATGCATGCAGGAAAAGCGGCCCGTCGTACACTCTAAGGGCCTTTTCTCGTCTCCCTTGCCCACTCTTCTTCGCGTCGACCCGCCGCTGTACGTGTAATATGAAGGTATAATATGCAGGTAGAAAAAATAGGTGGAAAAAATAGGTGAAAAAAGTAGGTGGAAATAACACGTGCAATATGTACCTGCAGAAAATACGTAACTATTTTTGGCCGAGAAGTGATAACAATTAGCTACAAGCAATTGAAACATTCAACATCAAACTTCATTTGCACCATATAATACATGAAATTGATGATAGAAATTCGAATTCTAAAGTGGCTAACTCGGCACGACAATCAACGACAGTGCAATTTTATGCTCAAACGATAGAAGGCACATTCAATGACCGACATTCACAAGAAATATTGTTAAAATTGTATGGTTCATTTATTTCTACCGGTAAAAATGAATAAACCATACAAATACACGAATTTCTTGCTTTTTTTTTCATTCATCTGTCTAGTAACGAAAACCCGGAAAGGCACGTTTCATTGTTTATTGGTGTCACGCCCCTGATATTGAACAATATTTTTTGTTAATATAGATTATTATTTGAGCGCCTATGAGGTGTAGAAGCTTCTTTTGGAGGCTACCGTACCGCAGTCTAAAAGCTTACAATGATCAAGAAAAGACAGTTAAACGTTTAAACGTGATTTTATTTGGAAAAGATCGATCAATTCATCAATTCAATTCAAAGTCCCACGCTCACGGATATCCACGATCGAGAACACATCGCTTGCAGTGAGAGAGGTGGATGTATAAGATGAAATTAGGAATCTACGACTTGCAAACATCCTCTGTAGAAAAATTTTTCGAAAAACTTCAACCAACTGGAATGAAAACTTCAACCAGTTGGTTGAAAATTCAACCAACTTTTTCAGTGCACTCAAACTTGCGCTTTCTTGTGTCTTTTGATAAACTAATGGTGTTATTAAACTAAAAAGGTGAATAAAGTTTCAATCGTGTTCAGAAAAGTGAATTTAGGTTTTTATTTGTTCCATCATCGTATAGATAATAACATATATTTTATTGTCATATATATATGAAATCTGAAACCGTAACTTGAGGGTTCAAAGTTTATTGAGACATCAGGTATGGTATAGGTCTTCATATTTCTTCAAATAAAGATTTTGCGGATTATGATTCGTTGGAACAAAATGCGATGGGAATACTTCCCTTCGGAGCATGTTATAACATAAAGAGTCAAAAATTGTGGGATCAAAATCGAAGTTCCAGATCAGGATTGAATACCGTCATCCGGGGTGACTTTGGAACAGGGGAGTTAACTTTGGAACAACCCATGAAAGAGTGGTTATCTCGCAATAAAGTTGGCTATTAGGCAGATGATCCTGAGACCACAATACCGGTTCCCTCCACTTGGGACACGCATGAACAATATCTTGAATCGGCGCGAGGGACTCCAACAGCTTTTAATCCGTTTATAAAAGCTGACTTCTTCAAAAGTACGTTTTCAATCCAATAAACAGTCTCCCGGAAAAAGTGGTGTGGGTCCGACTGCAGGTCGAATCCAACGTAGCTGAGCTAGATTCCACTTGTATGTATGTACACATATCTGGATAAATCCATTGTTACATTGGAGTTTCAATTTTGTAGAGTAAAAACTGACAAGTACGTATTTTTTTTTCAGAAACTGAGGTAACTTTGGAACACTTGTTCATGTACTCTAAATTATCTCCCAATTTCTATATCATCGTCAAATTCTACTGACTTGAGTAGTCGTTGATGAGAGCTTCGAAATGAGCCAAAGAACGTCTCATTTCGACCAACGGAAGCCGAGTTATGGTAGTTTTTGTCAGAAACCGACTGTAAAGGTACTTTCCTCCTCGAGAGTTAGCCGCGACGACGCGAGGTATGCTGAAGGTGTCTATGCTCGATTGGAGAAGTTAAATTCAACCAAATGGACTTTTACAACAGTTCGATTACTGATGGTGAAAATCGATTGCGTAACCTATGATAACAATCCCTGTGGCAAAGTGATCCCAGTCCGTGTTTAACGTTGAAACACGATTTTCGGCGCTCATAGCTCCAACCAGAGATGTCCAAATGGACCTTGTAAACACCGCAATCGAAAGCTGAAACTGTGAGCTTTCGATTGACTACAGATACAATGCGTTTGTGATGTAAGGCGTACAAGTTTCGCGAGGTTTCAGGAAAAAAATGCAATTTTTGTTTCAAAGTTACCCTGGTTGACGGTACATAATAAATACAATCAAGCTTTGAATGTTCCGAGCTATTCCGCTTTGAAATAATTTGAATTAATAATATAGAATCTCAATCTCCTACAGGTTGAAGGTACCCCAAAAAAGTCTTTCGTCCGTTGAAATTCCGGTCCTCATAATGGAACATTCACGGTATGGAACTTAATAATAAATAATGCTCTGTGCAACTTTTTCGCGATATTTCACTTTCTTAGTTCTTTTCCAAGCACGACGCAGTGCGCCCTTAGGACAAAGAAGCTTGACAAAAGAGAGGAAAAAGATCTAGATAAGCCATCTTGCACGTTGAGACTCACCGTACAAGAACCATTTTTTAGATCAATCGTATCAGATCGTCTTATCGAGTAATTGTAAAATCAAGAATTCACCATACATTCCTTATGGAGGAATTCGGCGACTCCCTGTTTTCTTCGCTTCCTCGAGGTTTCCTCGCAATCACTCCAAAAAGTTGGGTACGAGGAAAAAATGCCAAGAATAGTTTTCTGTAGATCTTTCAGAGACCTATAAGATGCTGTAGTTGAATTGATCGAGAAACTCAGCCTTTTTTCATGGTATTGAAGGAAATGGTAAAAAATTACCAAAAAGCGCAACGTTTTTCGGGAGAAAGGCTTTTTCCATGATATTCCAAGTCTCTTGAGTTCTGCGATCCACCCAACCACATCACTTCGTAGATCTTCAAAGAATCTATTCTTGACATTTTTTGCTATGACCCACCTTTTCTGAGTAATTACGAAAGAACCTAAAGGAAACGAAGAAAACGGAGAGTCACCGAATTTCTCCATAAGCAATATATGGTGAATTCTGAATTTGATAATCACTCGATGAGACAATCTGATACGATTTACCTGAAGAATGGGCCTAGTTCGGGGAGTTCCAACGAGAAAGATGGCTTTTTCACATTCTTTCGGCATTTTTGTCACACTTCTCTATCGTAGAATGAAATGCAACGTGACGAATAAGTGCATGGCAAACTTTCGTCATGCTGTTGTTTTTTGATGCATTGACTTATATCGAATAAAAATTATACGGACAGTGGTAAAATACTTGAAGGATAATAAAAGCACTGCGTACAATTATCAAATAGAATCAGCCAAATCGACAGAACTGGGCTACGGATCAAGTATTTTGGTACGATAACGAGTTTCAAAGAGGAATATCATCGTGCAGAAATTATAAAGCGGCTGGAGGAAACTTTGAATTCCTTCTACGAATAGTTTTGAATAAAACCCACGAAGCAAGATGAAATTTGATGACAAATTTATCAGTCCATCTGGTTGATTTGAGCATTGGTTAAATTTTTTTCGCGTACTTTCTTGTTCGGCATTCGAAGTTTGTAAAATCCTCTTCTCGCAAAAATGTGAGTAAATGATTGAGCGGACTCTTGAGGGTCCTCACTATTTTGTCAAGCGTTAAGCCACGTGTTGATGAATTATAAAATACTGTTATATCTCATGATTTAAATCAAAGTAGTTCCAGATATTTTCTCTTCGACTCTGAAGGCTCTTGAAATTTTAAATGAGGTGACCCGAAATAGTGATCTACCACTGTGCCGAGTTTCGTAATTTTCTGCACGATAGTTCGAGGACCGCTATAGTACTAATAATTATAGTCACGGCGATCTTCTCATCATTTGTTAAACATTATTGAGGCAACGCAACTGTAAGATATATTATAGGCGGTGACGCACTTATTTCCCAACTTTTCGATTTTCCCATGGGCGCACGCTTTAAACGTCCTGATTTGATGAGTAATTATAGAAAGAAAAAATATCTGCAGGAAGGTTTGGTTTGGAGACGCCCCAATATAGTGCCACGCGAAGTTGATTTTTATTATTGGAAAGCCTATACTAAAAACGCGAAATGGTGAAATGACGCAAGTGATATAAAAACTTTTCTGATAAGAAAATGCAGATTCTGACTTCACCATCTGATAGAGAATAACCAATTCACCCTAGAGGCCTAGAATCAATGTTTCGTTGTTTTTTGACGAGTATTTCACCCATTTTTGGAACCTCAAAGTCTTTCGCTATTTTCTCGATTCCAACCGAATGGTGGTTACGTACTTTCTCACTATGTACGGCTGTATATATCGGTGTCTAGAGTATGCGAAAACCAGCGAATACCGTCTCTCAAAACTATTCTCATTGGTCTCAGAAGAACATATCTCATGGGCCCTGTTTTTAGATTCGACCTGTCTCACATCATTTGAGAATGGTATTGCATAGAGGACATAAAATTTAACAGTTTTCAAGAAATCACCCATATCTGAGTTGGGTCCCTCAGAGTGTATGACAAGTTGAGTACTACGGCCTGGATATATACATACCCTTATACTTCAATGATAGCTATGTAGGTAAAGGCTGAACAGCGCAGTGCTTAGTTTGTTTCAAAACTTTCGTAAAGAATGAAGTGTTTTTTCTGCCTTTTCATCTACATGAAAGTCACTCTATTATAATATATTATTCAAGATAATAATTATTCAAGATTTACGTGCCAAAATCGGATCTCTCACCTGGTTCTTTTTGTTCCTCTAAATTGTGTTTCACAAGCTTGCTGAAATAAGTAGACATTGTTACAAATTTCTTATTAGGATGGAATGTATTTTGGTTCCCAGAATCGACAAAACGACCAGACAAAAAACTCTAGACACAACTATTACTGGCGGATCACTTACGAAACCGCTCCTCTGTATTTTGTGAAATTCGGAAAAAAGTAACTAATTCCTAGGAGCTGTGGAAAAACTTGAGTCTTAGATACATAGGTACTTAATCATGATGTGAATCATTTTATTACCGATAATTTTGAAGAATGCACGGATTTAACTAATTAAATATGAGATATCGATCGTCAGACTTCTAGTAATGAAAAAATTGTATAAATGAGTCTTCAGTAATATTGTCTAATCATTCATTAACGAAGAATTAAGAATTTCAAGAATCAAGAATTAAGAATTAAGAATCAAACGAAAAGACCCACCACAGAATTCTATTGATTTCGAACATTGCTCTCTTCAAACTCTGGTCAAACTCATCAAGAATTCAAGTAGCCCAAAATGATCAATTACTCTGCAAGTACTACCTCTGAAAATGACGGTATCGTTCGATTGTCCGGGTAATATCTTTCTGAACTTGGATGACTAACTGATATGGGTGATTTTGCCATAGTTTAGGTATTTTGAGGCAAAAAACGGCGGAGGTCGGGATTGGTCCCGAAAAATTGACTGATAGTTTTGCTTGAGACATGTGTTAGCTTTCCCTCTATGGTACTTCCTTAAGAGGATGTCAGATACCGACATTGTCGATTTTCTGGATTTCTCGACGGATTTTCGAGATATCGGGATTCTACTAAGTAACGCCGATTCTATTTGGCTTATAGAATCGGCGTTACTTGTTAGATTTTTGATATCTCAAAAATTCATCGAGAAATCCGAAAACTCGACCATGTCGGTAACTGTACAATATTGATAGGACTCCGACACTCCCATGTAAAAATGGAAACCCTATGATCATATATGAACATGGGGTCCAAGGACCCTATGACCATATACGAACATCTATGAAACGATTTTCAAAATTTTTTAAAATCCGAAAAGTTGTTATGGTTGCATTTTCAGGGAATATTACATCAAAAAGTCCCGATGCTGATCTTGCATAACCAAGAAAATCTCCAAGAGTTCATTAGGTAATTGAATTGAAACGATCTGTAAGTGATATCATTCTCCTACTAGAAAAAAAAAAAAAAAAAATTAATTTCCAAGATTTAAAACGTTTGGCAAATTGGTGACCAATCTGCACAATTTGTTATATCTTGAGATCATCATTTTGAGAAATATTACATTCATGCAGGTTCGTCACCAATTTGCCAAACGTTTTTGATCTTGGAAATTAAATTTTTTTTTTTTCTATAGGAGGAGAATGATACCACTTACAGATCGTTTTAATTCAATCACCTAATGAGCTCTTGGAGATTTTCTCGGTTATGCAAGATCAGCATCGTGACTTTTTGATGTAATATTCACTGAAAATGCAACCATTTCATAGATGTTCATATATGGTCATAGGGTCCTTGGACCCCCTGTTCATATATGATCATAGGGTTCCCATTTTTACATGGGCTCCCTTAAACAATCGATGAAATAGATCCACCAATTAATCTTATTTTTATACATGTTACACATGGCTTGTTAATAATCAATGCAAGCCATACATAAATTTGGAAATCTCAAAGGGGCCTCATAATCAGGCCGATATACTATCAGCTCTCGGCTCATTCAGACAATCATCAATTAGGCTTATCGACGCACAAAATAGTGGGCGATGCCCCCCGCAAGCCATCGACACAAATTCATTTTCACCACTAAGTAACTGTATAGATATACATTTACGATAATTGCGATTAGGTAATCGCAACCGTCGTAAAATATTTACGGCCGGATAACTTGTCAAACGCGTCGCAATACTCCCAACCACCGGTAGCCCAGTGTCTTTGCTTTCGCATCTGGAATTCTGATATAGAATCTATATATATATTACGTCTTGAGAGGCGAGGCGCCGATTATCGATGTATCAATCGATGGAAGGGGAAGATTCAGGAAAAAAAAGATCAGCTCATTATAAAAAGCCTTCAGCGTTGAGAAACCAGCTTCACAACTTGCTGGAGTGAAAACAAGCATCCAGTCAACGAGATTTGCGAACGTATTCGAGTGTGTTAGTGTATATAGGTAACTGTGGGTGGATTGCAAACTTGTCGGGAAGTTTGTATAAGACTTGCAGAACGAGCCTAAAGTCTGCAAGCTCTAGTTCATTCACCCTCCTCAGTCTGTGATATCAGCTGTTTCTGTTGTGAGCTTTGAGATGTCGGCGAAAAATGAAAAAATTGGAATTGTCGGCAGGTGGGTGTTTTTTCTTCCGTTTTAACACTTCTAACTCTTTGCGGTGCGTGTGGACTTATTTGCGTGTGGACTCATTTTCTGTGAACAAATTGTGAGCTTGGAGATGCGATGAACTCGATTGTAGAATTGCAAAAAATTCAAAGTTCAGATGTCAGGAGTGAAGCTAGAAATTTTCATGTACACGTAAAAGTGACTCAGCATTAGTATTTTGTTCCACGTGGAAGTCTTAAAATATGAAACTCACACCGAAAAGCTGTAATTGAGATTAGCAATTATGTCTAGATTTGATAACATTATTCAAAATGAGACATTCTTGAGGCTGGTACTCATATCAGCAGTCGAAAAGACTTATTTAACGATACTAAGCTTCCAATACTTATCAGATTTGAAAAAACTTGAGATTTATACCAAAAAAATTTGTCCCTCTCTCATAGTCATCAAAAAAACTTTGATGGTGCTAAAAAACATTTCTCACTAATTAATAATTATGTTGATGACTGTTATAATTTGGATTGACTTTCACGGAGGTTTCTTTCGTGATAATGAGTCGAAGTTACTACTGTGAATAATTTTTGTAGAAGCAAAATAAGCAGTTGCCGCTAGTAAAGTTTCATAACAACTATAGTATTAGAATTTATTGACATATTATTATTCGAATAGTAATAGTCCGCTTGAAATCGAACTCTCATTTCACAGAAATTCCTGTGATTTTCACTGACTGGTGTTTGCAAAATGTTGCGTTCTCGTATTGTTTCTATTGGTCATTTAAAACAAATTTTTGTCGACAATATAAACCCTGATTAGCAAGATTATAAAATTTTAATTGTAATTGATAGTCGTGAACGATGGTTTTGAATTTCACGAGATTTCAAACATTAGTAGTTACAGTTGTGGGCAAAAAGATGCTTACTCAATGCAACCAATGTAGCCTTCAGATTACTTAGTATCACACACAAAGAACACAGATATTAATGGAATCTTATGATTGCGATACTATTATTGAAATACTATTGATGAAAGTAAAAGAATGTATTATTTCATCAGTCAGAGACAAGTAACACAGCAGAGCTTTACAGATAGGAAATTACGCGCGTGATGAGTGAAGAGAATTATTTAAACTCAGAGTTGATTCAATAAACTTTACTGAAAGCGTTCAAAGTATCGGCTTTCATCGTAAATTGTGTAGAAACATGTGATACGATATAATAATGATTTTACAATTTTTTAGATTACACGAAATGTAATTCAATGCCGTTATAACTGCGGTTACTCCATTCGACATTCAATAATTATCACTCATTAGACAATGAATTATGATCTGCGACAACCGATAAAATTCTCGAATTACTTAATAAAAAAAAAATAAGCAAACCTAATTTATTGTCAGTCTTCTAGATTCTAATTGAGCCAGGTATCATCTTGAAAATCTTCTTCGAAAATATATCATTTGACAACTTCAAAGATAAGATTCAATCCAAGCTCTAGGCGATAAGATATGCAGATATTGAGAAAAATGCAACGATGTTATTACTCTATGACGTCGAGACCGACTTAGATAATTACATACTTTCAGATGATTCAAGATATATATTTTAAAAATGTTTCCAGCGGTTTGATTGGCCGTAGCTGGGCAATGCTATTTGCAAGTGTGGGATATCAGGTGACGATCTACGATATCGTACAGCAGCAAATCGATTCAGCCCTTCAAGATATAGAGCAACAGCTCAATAGACTTGAGTCAAATGGGCTACTTCGAGGCAATTTGAAAGCCGCCGAACAATTCAAACTTATCAAAGGTCAGAAGCTATTGAAATAGGATTTATTTGCGATACCTAAACTAAACTGTAATTGAGAGTGAAGAATTGTATCATTTCTTGACGCATTTGAGATAACGAAGATAATATTGAGTTTTTAATGATTTGTAATCTTCCGGGATCCATAAACTTTGAAAGAGATGATTTATACCTTTTGAGTACACGGAAATGATTTGATTTTCATTCATTTTGTATAAAATTTCGAGGATCTCTCCTTGTGCAAGTGGAACTGAAACTTTCATATCCTAATTAGGTATGTCAGTGCAGGAATTACCCGTGGAAAAATGTTTGGTGCATGGTCATGCATGACGGCATACCGCTACTAGTGCACGATCATGCATGACCGCGTACAGAAAATTGTGGTATGTAGTCATGCATGTATCATGCATGAATTATGCATGACCATGCACCATACAATGTTGCAAATCATTTGGGATTAGGTACTAATTTCGGTGTATGGAGAAAGCTCACGATTTGGAAATTTGGAATGTTACAGAGAAAAATCTACCATTTTGCGTTTTCATCGCTATTTGGTTCCAATACTACGAATCACTCAAAAACTCTGATGATTAAAATGGCTCCACCATTTGAAGGCTCAAACGATGTCAAAAAATTGACCGGTATTCCAGAACGATAATTCATCTCCCTCACGGTGGTCTTGAACCACGTTCATATTTGGTCAACATACTAAGACCTAAAATTCCTGTGCAATGTGTTTCTGTGCACTTAGATGATCATTTCTGGACTGGGTCGCTACGAAAAAATTGAAAGAAGGGTGGTTTTTTGGTGTTTTCCTGTCGTAATTCCTCTATAACTCGAAAGAGACACGTGTCGTCAAAAAAAATGTGGGGTATGAACTTGTAGATTTTCAAAATATCTACAAAAGTTGTTCCCATGCTTTTTCTCGTGCAACGTATCCTGTTGGAGATATTTAAGGATGATCCTCGAAAATTTTTCTCTAAAATTATTTTAGCTTCATAACTCCAATCACACATGTTTCACAAAAAATATGCATATAAAAATGTGCATGCACGGTAATTTTTTGTAGGTTTTCCAAAAACTAACAAAAAAGATTCAGTGACTTTTACTCGTAAAAAACGCATCTTGTTTGCGTTATTTGAGGATTCTTTGTCGACATCCATACTTACAACTCTGATATTGGTGAAGGGAGTATGAGTCTAGACAAAAAATTTACAAATATTACAAACAGGATACGTTTTACGAGAAAAAGGCACTGAACTTCTTTTCTTCTTTTCAAAGACCTACAAAAAAATGCTTCACACACTGTAAAAAATCGGTTGACTTTCCACCAAATTCGGCAACCAGTGGTTGGTTGTCGAAATCAACCAGCTGGTTGGGATTCAACCACTGGTTGAAAATTCCACCACTGGTTGCCTTTTTCCCCAGCGAATATGAAAGGATGAATGCGGTGCCCACTATATTGGTCGATGGTGGTCTCCGGGTGACACTTTTGAGTCGGAAAAACAAGTTTCGTCATGTTTTTTTACAAACAAAGAGGGATAAACATTAGCACCGGTCGCGTATAGACGACAAAGCGGGTTGCCTGTCCTGCAGGAGTCGAATACACGTCGTAAGGCTGGAGGGATGAATAGATGGACGGATGGGGTGGGGGGTAGATGGGATGGATGGATGGACTGGAACGGAATGAAATATAATGGAATGGGATTGAAAGGAACGAATGGAATAGGATGGAACGGGCCGGAATGGAACCACCCAGAATGGAACCGTATGGAATGGAATGGAACGGACCCTATTGGAACGGAGTGCAATGGAACGGACTGAAATTGAACGGCGTGGAATGGAATGGAACGGACCGGATAGGAACATACGATTCAATTCCATGCCGTTCCGTTCCCAACCATTCCGTCCCGTTCCATTCACAACCATTCTATTCCCATCCATTCCGTTCCATCCTATTCCATTCCACGCCCTTCCATTCCGGTCCATTCCATTCCAGTCCGTTCCATCCTATTCTATTCCATTTCATTCAATCCCATCCCGTTCCATTCCATCCATCCATCCCATGTACCCTCCCACCCCATCCGTCCATCTATTCATCCATTCGACCGGCGCTGATGTTTATTCCTCTTTGTTTGTGAAAAAACATGAAACTTGTTTTTCCCACTCAAAAGTGTCACCCGGAGACCACCATCCACCAATATCGTGGGCGCCGCATACATCCTTATATATTCGTTGTGGGAAAAAAGACAACCAGTGGTTGAGGGAAAAACTGCAACCACTGGTTGAAGTTTTTCCCACAAATTTTTTACAGTGCACATTCTCGATAGTTCTATTAAACATGTTCTATTAAAGTTAAGGAGATATATGCATGAAGAAATAATGTGGGTATGCGGTTGTCAAGATACACGTTTGTTGGCAAGTGTTGAAGAACTTTTACAGATCTTGGAAAGGTGAACAAAAAGGGTCTCTACACATTTACTCATACGAGGCTTTGTTTCCGCAACCAAGACATTTCCGTCCGAGATCGATATTTTTCACGGTTTCGGCCCCATAACTCATGAGAACTACGTTTCATCAAAAAATGCGTAGAGCAACTTTAGGTGGATTTTTGAAAGATGAACCGAAAAGGTCTCTACACATTTTCTCGGTTACGGTCACCTGTTTTTGTAATTGGAGGATTCCCGCCCAAGACCCATGATTTTCACGGTTTCGACCCCACAACTCATGGAGAATACAATTTATCCGAAAATGTGTGGAGCAAACAGTCATAGATCTTTGAAAGATGAACAAAAAGGTCTCAACACATTTTCTTACATGAAGCTTCCTGTTTCCGCAACCAAGAATTTTCCGTCCGAGATCCATATTTTTCACGGTTTCGATCCAATAACTCCTCAAATATCTCTAACAGGATACGTTGTACGAGAAAAACTATGGGAACAATTTTTGTAGATATTTTGAGAATCTACAAATTTATACCCCACATATTTTTCGATGACATGTGTCTCTTTCGAGTTATAGAGGAATTACGACAGGAAAGCACCAAAAAACCACCCTTCTTTTGATTCTTTCCTAACGGCCCAGTCAAGAAATGATCATCTAAGTGCACAGAAACACATTGCACAGGAATTTTAGGTCTTGGTATGTCGACCACATATGAACGTGGTTCAAGACCACCGTGAGGGAGATGAATTATCTTTCTGGAATACCGGTCAATTTTTTGACATCGTTTGAGCCTTCAAATGGTGGAGCCATTTTAATCATCAGAGTTTTTGAGTGATTCGTAGTATTGGAACCAAATAGCGATGAAAACGCAAAATGGTAGATTTTTCTCTGTAACATTCCAAATTTCCAAATCGTGGGCTTTCTCCATACACCGAAATTAGTACCTAATCCCAAATGATTTGCAACATTGTATGGTGCATGGTCATGCATAATTCATGCATGATACATGCATGACCACATACCACCATTTTCTGTACGCGGTCATGCATGATCGTGCACTAGTAGCGGTATGCCGTCATGCATGATCATGCACTAAACATTTTTTCACGGATAAAAATGAGTCTCTTTCTGTACAAATTTCATCGAAAAACGAGCTCAAATCATTTTTATGAATGATTTCATCGTAAATAGTTCTTTCCAAAGACTGAGATGGCAGTCACGTCCTTGACATTGTGCTCGATACTTGTACACAATCCTTACGTAACGATTCGGCGATGCAAACAAAAACAGGATGATGAATATTTTCACGACTGTTGACTATTCCATCATTTTTTTGAATACAGAGTCAAACTCCTAAATACTAATTCAAGTTTGAGAACTTTGTGTTCTTAGGGGCCATCCATAAACTACGTAGACCGCTTTTAATTATTTTTGACCCCCCCCCCCCCCGTAGTCAATCATAGGTTTTTGTCCAATCAGCCCCCCCTCCCCCCAAAAAACTACGTAGCTTTTCCAGAAATAAAAAATATTTCATACCATCAAAACGAACCAGAGACGTAGACGGTTCATCTGCATTAGTTGGAGGAACATATTCAGATTCGAAGTTGAAGGATCCTACAAAATAAATTTGGAAAATATTTAGTACCTGGTAAAGGATCTACAAGTGAACCATGCTCAAGTATGAAACCAAATTATGAACAAGTATCAAAACGTTTGAGTTTGAAACTTCAAACGATACACAAGAGGAGGCCTGTAAACAAGCTGTTTCTGCGTACAGACGTACAAAACTGCATACGCGTCCTCGTGCGGAAACATTTTTCCTTCGGGGATACCAAGCTGGACGGTGCCATCGCCCACGTCCAGCTTGGTTTCCCGAGAAGGAAAAAATGTTTCCAGCACTCGACGCGTAATGTACTATTTCTCATCCCATATCTTACGCTGTGCATTATCTGGGAACGATTTGTCTGATTTCAAGGAGTGCCACAGTTTATTGCATCCATCCTGTGATTTCTGTTTTGAAGGTTCATCTGAATAAAAGCTCTGTATGTGTCGTAGAATGTCGTATACAAAGGCTTTGGAACTTCCATGTCGATTCACTATATCACACATAACGAGAGAAATCACTATTTAAGCTGCAACTTATAAAACAATTACACTTGCACTTCGCGACGAATATTGCTTCAATCATTTGTAAATCTTCAAGATTTGTATATATCATCAGACGTGTCTCAAAATCTTCAAGTTCCAAGACTTTCCCTGGCTCTAAGTGCTGAAAAATCTCAAAATGCGTTTCGATGTAGTTCTTGACGGCAATGACTTGAATATTTTTTGGACAACAAGATGCTCCTCAATTTTTCTCATGCATCAAAGCAAAATGTTGAAATGGAAACAGAATGCCGAGCGGTGTCGACCTTGGAGCAAGTCATTTAGCTAACGAAATTTTGATATTTTTTACTAGTTTCGACTATGATATTTGCATTTCTCAAATGTAGAATTATTCCGACAGGAACGTCAAGCCTCAACGAGTTGGCCAAAGGTGCCAAGTTGATTCAGGAATGTATACCCGAGCGTATCGAGATGAAAATCAAATTATACGAGGAGCTCGACAAAGTAGTCGACGACAAAGTTATTTTGTCTTCGTCAACGTCTACATTTAAGCCTTCTTTGTTCAGCGAAAAGCTCAAACACCGAGATCAAGTTATCGTGTCGCATCCGGTGAGTATGACTTTGTCAAACTTGAATGCAAATCTCCACTTACAGCTCTAACAATTAGATGAGAACAAAATCATCTATATTCGTTGAATAAATATCCTGTCTCGTGTACACTTGAATATTTCAACAAAAACAAATTGTATCTGGCAGTTGCCCCAGTTCTTGAATCAACGCTAAGGATAAAAGCTAAATCAGAATGTTTTCTTCAACAGGTGAACCCACCATACTATGTTCCGTTGGTAGAAATCGTCCCAGCTCCATGGACTCGCAAGGAAATTCCCGAGCAAACAAAGGCGATCATGACGGAAATTGGACAAGCTCCAGTTGTCATGAGCAGAGAAATAGATGGCTTTGCTCTCAATCGAATACAGTCAGTGGCTATTTTGTTATTCTAAACGTCTCTATACCAAAAAAAATGCATAAATTATTTTGATGACAATTTCGTCTGTCTCCTCAACAGATACGCAATACTGAATGAAGCATGGAGATTAGTATCAGATGGTATCTTGGACGTGAAAGATATTGATATCGTGATGAGTGAAGGGCTGGGCATGAGATATGCATTTTTGGGTCCATTCGAAACCGCACATTTGAATGCTGAAGGTACCCTTTATGATTGATATTGAATTGAATAGCATAAGAGATCTCAAATTCCTAAAAACTGTCTCTTTCAATGATTACAGGAATGAAGAAATATTGCGAGACCTACAAAAACAGCATTTACAATACAAGCATGACTTTTGGACCAACACCAAAATTTGAGGGTGAGATGGCTGAAAAAATTAGCAATCAACTGAACAGGATCTGTCCTTTAGACAAACTTCAAGAAAGAAGAGCATGGAGAGATCTTGCTTTGACAAGATTATCGTTGTTGAAAAAAGATCTGACTCAAAATAAATGAGATCGTAAATATTCATCAGTAAATAGGGAAGAAGTTTGTATATATTACAATTGTGATGCTTCATATACATTTCATCATTGAGTGTGTACAAAAGAGCTGTTTCTCAAACCCAAAGATTGCAGAGATATAAAACTCAAAACCAAGAATAACTTTGTTCCAAGTCAAAAATTCAATAAAATTCTATTTGGAAGATTATATAATAGACAGTATTTCAGTACTCAACCAATTTATTTTTCCAAGTAATAAAAAAATTGACCTTATCGTTTTCCACTAACTCTTGGAGCAGCTTTCTGTGTGACTTTAGCCGCCTTCTGCTTGTGCACAGGTTTTTGTTTTGGGGGAGCTGCAGCTTTCTTAATGGCTTTTTGAGCTTTCTTCTGTTCTTTTGCCACTCTGAAAAAGAAAGAAAAATTTTGTTAAAGGCAAGAAACACAGCTACAATGAGTGACTGTGAAATTTGATGGTAATGTTTGGGCCCGCAAAGCCAGACAATGTTATTCAATTGAACACAATTCTGGGTGAAGCAGCCCTAAGTTACTCTTAGACATTCGAAATCTTATGCAACATTTTGAATTGCATCCGAGGAACGAATGTCTGCGGTTTAGAATTGGAAACAATTGTTGATCACTATAAATTGTACAGATTCAAATAGTACAGGAGGTCGTGGGTTTCAGTTTGCAAAGTCTTACTCTTTCAATACTTAAATATGGTTATTATGATCAGCAAAAAGAAGTAAGCATGTTACACTCTCTACTTTGATCAAGTTATCTTTCAAAGCTTAAACTACACATGCCAAAGAGAACTCGATAGGTAGAATATCTAATAACACTTGGATTTACATCACAAATCATACGCTCTGAGAGCTGTAGCAAGGGAAGACTCTCTCATGGTCACCCAATGTTAATTCACACGAACAAAAAAAGTATTATGGGTTGGAGTTTAAAAATACTAGTTAGTTCAAAATAAACTGTCAGAAGAAATGTATAATATTCACAGTGGCCAACATTAAGTCTATTCAAAATTGAGCTAAGCATCATATTAGGAGGTGATTCTAGATGACACATAAAATGGTTAGTGAGACTCACTTGATAGCTTGATCTCGCTGGGCTTTCCTGATTTCTGGCTTCATATTACGTTTGGCCAAAATATCAGTCAGAGATGCTCCAACAATAGCACGTTGGAATTTCTGTGTCCTGCGAGTCCTCTTCTTGGCCTGTTCTTCTTCTTGGCCCTTCTTGTGTTTTCGCCTGAAAGAGTGAGAATAATCGAGTGATGTTTCTAGTCCCAATGATAACTTACAAATGACATCAATAATCCAGAACTCACCTGTACAACACAGTCCATGTGACTTTCCTGGGATTCCGTTTCATCAGGTGAGCGGATTCACATTTTGAGTTGAGGAATGTGAAACTCTGGAAAAATGAAAACCCTTCAAAACTACCATAAGCTACTTTAGAGGTTATGAACCGGTAGTATTGTTTAGAAACAATACAAAGTGGATGGGTAAAGTGATGTCATAAAATTAGGATACAGGAAAGTATTTTTGCTCTAGTTTATAGAAAATTCACTAATAAATACCTTTCCATCGACCTTGACCATGGTCTTACCATGGCCAGGGTAGATCTTGTACCCGCTGTACGCGCACAGTCCGATCCTGAAAATATGAAGGAGAACATGATTACCGGATCATAAAAAAGTTCACAATGCACACAAATTGCACAAAAGATTGCCGATGTTGTCGGAATTTTTGGATTTTCTTGGCACTTTTCACAAAACCACTTACTTCATCTTGCTAGCGCTAAAACGAAAGAGACTATTAGGGCGCTCTCACATGGACAACGACGACAGCACCAGCACAAGCATTCTGCGATTTGATTGGTTCTTTCCATTTGGTCGTCCGCTAAAATCCCCTTCTACGCGCCAGAGGGTAATTTGAAAATTTTGCAAAAGTAGTCGAATAACTACGCACACGAAGCAAAGTTAATTTAAATTGCAATTGCAACGTATGTCTTCGGAGCGGTTGTACCTCGTTGATATGATGGATAACTGACAGTTTTAAGTAAAGGTATGGTGGTCCTGTCATTGCTGCTTCACTAATCAGAGTTTTAGAATTTTAAAATTGTTTCGACGAACTATGAGAAATCAAGAAGTTATATTTGGAGATAGTGGCAATTCATCCAAAATCCACGCATTACAAATAACTACGATTTTTCAAGAGATTCCGGTGAACTTGGGAATTTGGGGGTACGCAGTATCTATTTTCAAGTTCTTCCTAATAAAATACCTGAATCGATAGTTTTAAGAACACTGATTGAAATCCTGCGTTTTCACATCACTTGATTCAATTGACAGATAATCGAAATTTCCCATTCATTACGCACGTGCGTGCTCAAACCTCAATGAATGAATCGTGATCCATAATCCCACATGTAGCAAGTATTCTCTAATGGCTAATGCGTTGCTATGACAACTACACCACAAACCACGGGAATATTTCTCAATGAATCGTCTTAGAATCTTTTGTCAAGAGAATCATTATCATGACTCTTTCTCAAAAGAAATATACTTTGATGTTGACCTTACAGTATATCTGCTTGTTATTTGATGTCGCTTCCAATTCTTTTTACACTTTTCTGAGAAACAACCCAGCTGATCTTCTCATATTATTTGTGTGAGTGTGATATTGAAAACTCTGAAGACTCGA
The DNA here is from genome assembly GCA_029851415.1 of Eretmocerus hayati. NCBI lineage: Eukaryota > Metazoa > Arthropoda > Insecta > Hymenoptera > Aphelinidae > Eretmocerus > Eretmocerus hayati. The sequence goes on from CM056744.1 coordinate 98,437,693, forward strand.
ATTGAGTTAAGATTTTTGAATTTTGTACCAATCTTCTTTCAGGATCCAAGACTTCTGCTTAATAATGTCTCTCACTGTTCTTCTGGCGTCATTTTTTTCAACATACATTTTCCAAGTAAGGTTTTCTTAGAAATACATCATGAACTACTGGTGCATCCAATTAGATACAAGATAGTCAAAGAGGTTTGTAATGTGTGAACTGTTCTGAATTACCGCGTTGCTTTTTTCTAGGCAGGTCTAATCCAATTTTTGTACAAACAATTCCGCGTCACCTTGATCATTTGTGTGGTATACATAATGTTGAGTATTGGTCTTCATTCTTGGCACCTGACAATACATTGGACATCTCCCATGAAGCACTATTGGCACAACAGCTACCAAAGTTTATACATAACTCATAGAACAAGTTAGTTACTTTCTACTTAAATGAAATCTTATGAATCAAAATTCTCAAGTTTGGTATGTACTCCATAGCTGCAGTTGTCTACTACTACTTTAGTAAGAGAGCATCATTGAAGATTAGTGATCCAAGATTTCATGAAGGTTCGGATTGGATGAAAAAGCAGTTCACCATTCCTTGAAATGATGTACAAGATGAATCACACATTTGTTGTTCGAGGAACAAAATAACTAAAACGAAAATTTTCCATAAAATGTATCATATTCTTATACATTCATTTTTGTACACAGTTGTAGTGAGTTGCTACTGTTATGATAATGGAAACACTATATATACAAAATACAAAGATTTTCTCAAAAATTCACAGCTTGAATTAAACACATGATGAACTCATTAAGAAAACTCATTAGAGTGTATGGACTATTCACAAGACTAAGGAAATTGCCAGTGAATGACGCGAGTCACGAATAATGTACACATACGAATGCGTATATAAATGTTGCGGAGAGTATCGCCAAACGGGCACCGGGCAATATCGTGTAAGCCCGAGCCATGACCCTGGGCGAGATCCTGGGCTTACGTGAGTATTCCCGGGCATGATAAGGAAGTAAGAAGGTATTTGAATTTTTACATACCCTCAAGATTCTTGAGTAGTCATTCCTAATGGAAATATTGAACATTCTTTGGAACCCAGGAATTATAATTATATGATAAGAACTCACTGCATCTGAAACAGAGATGACTGTCCGAGCACATATCCACATCATGGTCTCATTAAACTTCAAACTATATTGTGATTGGCATTCAAGAAAAGTAGTTGATCAATCAAGTATGGTGGTAGTGCAGCTCTTTTGGCATTGTAAGACATCTGAGCTTCAAAAGAGATTCGCTGCGGAGGTGGACAACACACAGGTACACAGTTGTAACGGTTAGCTAAAATACTGAGATTTGGGCACTTGGTACATTGCTTTGACCACCACTGTAATGGGCAGAAGTCCAAGGGTGCTGTTGGCTCAGACTGATATTGGGCAAGCTCCAAGTCTGCTTTATCTTGGGATGTCATTTCTTTTTTGGATGATCTTAAGCCCCCTAAAAGGAGTTCCATTCCTGGAAAAGAACAGGGTTGAAGAGATAAGTATGAGGTAAAGTTTGAAAAAGCACCAAAATAAAATTTTTCGCCAAAGATTGCGCTTACCTGATAAGCGACTTTTCTTGGCGGGTGACGATTCTTCAACAACGTTCTCTCCTCTCACTTGAATCATGTGAGCTAGAGTTCCTCTCATCGACAGTGTAACCGACTTTTTCTCTTCTTCAGAAGCATATGATACCTCTTTAAACCTAAAAAAGAAGAATCATAATATTTCATAAATAGGATTGCAATCAATTTTTGCAAAAATTAATAAGCCAATTGTTTGGTTACCTAGGATCTAAGGTTGTGGCAACTTGCAAGAGAAGGTTGATATTTGGATTTGAAAATCGTCCTGATAGCATATCAGAAAGACATGTTTTGAAACTTTGAGAATTGCAACTGTCATCTTCTTTCACCTTCAAATGGGATGACATTAGTTGCCAAATCAATGGTTTCATCAAAGAAAGGAGTGGTACCCTTTCTTCACTCAAAGTCATAATAGTGACTTTGAATGGCTCAAGTACATCAACAAGATCACTGATTATCTGCCACTGATCATAGTCCAAATTACTGGCTTCATATGTACTTGTCAAAAGAGAAGTGAGCACATCACGGCGCAATATCATTTGCTGAAGCATTGTATATGTTGATACCCACATTGATGGATGATCAAACACCAAAGAATTTTCCTCCATCTGTAAGTTGAATTATTCAACATGATATGGTAATCTCATGGATGATATGATCAGAATTTTCTTCAATAAAGTTGAGTTAGGGCGAGTTATTATTCGTGTTCTACTCACACCAAGAATTCGCTCTTGTGCTGCAAGAGCAGCTAGAATCTCAGGATGACTATTGATGATTCCAATTATCTCTCTACATCTACTCAATATATGAGAAACTGTAGGATCTTCAAAGCATGTCTGAGCACAAGATTGCAGACAATCCAGTAAACAAGGAATAACAATTATACCCCTTCTAGTGAGAGCATTAGTTAATGTCTGTTTGCTGGATGACACAACTGCTGCAGTTACTTTTTTTGGATCAATGTTCCAGTCTCGAAAGATTTCAGTTAAGACATTTTCCCAATGTTCTTGACTCCAATCTCTGGGTCCATGAATGGTTTGTAATATTTTGAATTCTAATTTAGCTTCAGTTGGTACTTGATGATACACAGAGAAAGTAAAGAATTCTTCTCCACAACTGTGGGTCCACTCTTCAACAATCAAACTTATTTCTGTTGTGACATTGGCAATGATAGATTTCAGGGATTCTTTGAAAGTTTCATAATATCTAGGTATGATATCTTCTTCTAACAAATTTTTTCCAGGTATGTTGCAAGGTGCCTTAAAAGTAGCCACAAGTCTTTGGAAACCTGGTCCCTGAACAATCATTGGTAACTGGAGATCCATAATAAGAAATTCTAAGAGGGCATCAGATACTGATTTTTTTGTGCCAGTGTGCGAGTCTTGTTCATGTTCATCTGCCAAAATAAATGCAACATTCTGACCACTAGTGATTGTTCCATTATTGATATTGCTCCCATTAATCACTATGAGTGAATTTCGTGCGGCTTTCTCATCTTCTGCTCTAGTATATGTTACATGAGGATCAGGAATCAATTGAATATCTGCAGGCCCAATATGGACTGTCCCGGCCATGTCCGTGGTATAAATATGCTGCCCACTGGCACTCATAGCAGCTTTCAACATCTTTTTCTGAAGTCTTTTTTCTCTTAACTTCTCGTCAATCGGTGGTTTACGAGGCGGAGTAGCAGCTTCAAGTTCTTGTAACTCTTTAGTGTGTCTATTTTGCAAATGCATTCTCAAATTGCTGGTATTCCTATTGTATGCAATTTGTGATCTACAGATCAGGCAGACAATTTTTACTCTTGTCAAAATTTCTTGATTTTCATTTGCAGGAAATCCAAAATATTTCCAATAGACACTCCTCATTGTTTGGGGTACTACAAGCTTCCTGTAAGGTATTGTGTGTCTTTCATCGGGTTTCTGAATCTCTTTGACATGCACTAGTTCAGCGCTGTCATCGTCTTCATCTTGTTCATATTCTTCTTCACCTTCCAAATCAGGATCCAAGTTTGCCTCCTCTGTAGGTGGCTCTGCTAATATTTCATCAGAGGGTATTTCCTCTGTATCGTCCATTTTATACGTTGTTACAATTTCATGAATTAATTTCAAGTTTGAATCTGCTCAATCTCCAGCACCTGTGATAAAATATGTCAATACAAGTTACCTCTTACCTCTAATTCTTTCCACCATCAGCAATTGTCAACTATCATCAGCATTTTTCATATTTAACACAAGAGTTTCACGTTGTCTAAAAGCTCAAATAAGTTACCAATGCATTAAAAACTGAGCTAGTTTTTTCTGAAAAACAAGCCAAACTATTGATTCAAGATCACATTTTTCAGTCCAAATAGAGCTGAGAGGCACGTGCTTCATATTCGACCAAGCTACATATTTGTGAACCAAAATATCCAAATAAATCATTTTTGATCGAGATCTAAGATCGCACGAAATCGGAAACTGTTCGAACTTTCGAACAAAACAAAAACGAAAGGAGCACCTGATTGAAAATATCGATAGATATTTACCCTCGAGAGTAATCGTAACGATACAGCTTACTTCGGCTCCTCTCGAACCAAACTATCGAGCGATTGAAACATGATGGCGGAACGATTAGTTGAACCACAGCGAGATATCTTTCGATTAGCCAGAGGCTGCGCGTGTGTTCCGCAATCCCAATAAGAGCTTTTCACGAATTCACGAAAAGTGGCGCTGAAAGCGTATAATTCTTTACTCCAATCTTGCGAGCAAGTAATTATTTATTATTACCAAATTTTTCTGTCTCCAAACTTTGTAAAACTTTTGCGCATCGAAAATCCGGTATTCGCGTCGGCCGCTTTGCGGCGTTGGGGCAAGTGCTGCCCTTTGCGGACTTTTCCACTACTCTCACCCACAACAGAGAAGCTCGCGAGAAACTCGCAAAACTCTGCGAGAAACTGCTGCTGCTATTTCGCTGAATCCAGTCGCGACATCCTAATACACGCAACGCACGCACACGAGCTTGATTTTGTTCTCGGCGAAGAGTTTCAATAGAGTTCTAATAAGTCTAGTTGCTGCAGCATCCCCTTGGTATAGTATATTCTATGGCCTGGTGAACAATTCCCGGATACCTAAACGTTTGAAGTTGGGGTGTTCGTGAAGGCAACAGACCGACACTGCTGTCCGTCGAAGGTATCCCCGTAGGCTGTCTACCTCGGCTACGTCAGCGCGTCGATCATGTAGGGTAAGTTTTCCTGTTGATGTTTTGTGTTTTTCTTCGAAGTGAGAGCTTCCCCGAGTGAGCTTTCGACTCCGGAAGTCGAATAGAATAACTATTTCTGTGAACTTGAACCCGTTGTTACGTGTCCTCTACGGGTTGTGTTTCCTGGTTATGGCAGCAGGCTTGCAACTGTCATACGAGATTATTTTGAGTTGTTTGGGATTTGTATTGAATTCTAGCTTTTCTCGTTTGTGACATTGTAATGAACTAAAGCATGACAAAGAGTGCCACTTGAGCGGTGACTATCCAGTGTCATTGTACTGTAGGGCCAAGGATTCTGTTGATTGAATAATTTCAATCGGACCATTAGTTTCAATAAACTCCCTCGTGCTGACTTGATTTGCATCTCCTAACTCTGTATGTTTGTGACGCTCCACTCAGTGCTTGGCTGTACCATGCGCAACATTTTTGGTTAATGGTGCTCATCAAGCTTGATTTTATTTTCCAGATAATCTTCAAACATCCAACCAGCTGTTGATGCAAGCGTTTACACAACAGCACTTTTGTCTTAGACTTATACAGCAGAGCGTTTGAATATTGCGACAATAATTCAGTTCCTCAGTGCTGTTAGAATGTTGAATCGTTAACAAATCCAGCCTAAGTTGGTAAGTTTCCTGTCTTCAGTCATTTTGAACGATCATGGTATCGTATCCATTTCATTTTACCTTGGTAAGGGAGTCAAAAGTATGATGATGAGCTAATAAGTGTCACATTTTTTACAGTGCCTAAACTTAGTCACGCAAACAAAAGACTATTATACGAAATTATTGTTTCGTAGCCTCACTTTTAATATAAATAACCATGGACGATGAAGAAGGGTCCTCAAGCTCAGGTCCTATGTCATCCTTGAACAGCCTTTTTACATTCACCAGCCCAGCTGTGAAGAAATTATTAGGTTGGAAACAAGGAGATGAAGAAGAAAAGTGGGCAGAGAAAGCAGTAGATTCTCTTGTCAAAAAATTGAAAAAACGTAAAGGAGCTATTGAAGAATTAGAAAGAGCTTTGAGTTGTCCAGGTACACCTAGCAAATGTGTCACTATACCAAGAAGTTTGGATGGTCGGTTACAAGTCTCCCATCGGAAAGGACTACCCCATGTTATCTACTGCAGAGTTTGGAGGTGGCCAGATTTACAGTCACATCATGAATTGAAACCTCTAGAAATTTGTCAATATCCGTTCTCGGCAAAACAAAAAGAAGTCTGCATCAATCCATACCATTACAAGAGAGTCGAGAGTCCAGTCTTGCCTCCCGTTCTTGTGCCGAGACATTCCGAATTTGCACCTGGTCACTCGCTCTTGCCATTCCAACAACTCACTGAACCCGCCATGCCGCACAATGTTTCATATTCATCAACTGGATTTAATACTCCTAGTACAAATGCAGGTTTGTGATATATTAATACTTTAGCTTCTTATTGTATAAAAAACTTGAACTAGCTTTTGAGCATCAGATATCAAGGGTGCTTATTCAAGTCTTCTGCAGGGACAGAAAATTGATGTCCCTGCCTTTTTAAAGCCGTTTCCGTCATGAAATATTTCCCACCTCATATGAGTTGAAATACCTAAAACTTCTGATTGGTTCCTAATTCATCGTTCTGTATCAATATCAGCCATCTCGAAATGAGTACCGAATTAGAAATATTCTTCATTTCTCATGGATTCAAGAGTCTGATGAATAATCTTAGGTTTCCATCTTTTATCTCTGTATAGCATTTGTGATTATAGATTTATTTGAATGTATAAATTTGCTTCAACAGTGGTTCCCGGCATGAACCCAAATTCGCCGATCTCATCTGTCGGTAGCGTCCCTAGTCCAGGCTCTGTCACAACAAATCCTCAGAGCCCATACGTGTCAAATGGGCTACCGGAGACTCCGCCACCAGCCTATTCACCGCCCGATGATGGCCAGTCACCGCCTCCGGACTCGACGGTGTCAAGTAATACTGGCTCAGCAATGGACACATCTTCAAGTCCTGAAGTGGCACCAGTCTGTTATCAGGAGCCCCCTTACTGGGCTTCAATAGCTTATTACGAATTAAATTGCCGAGTTGGCGAAGTCTTTCACTGCCAGTCGCACTCCATTATCGTGGATGGCTTTACTAATCCTAGCAACAATTCGGATCGTTTTTGTCTCGGGCAACTTTCCAACGTCAATAGGAACTCAACTATTGAGAACACAAGAAGACACATCGGCAAGGGTGTACACCTGTATTACGTCGGTGGTGAAGTTTATGCTGAATGTCTCTCAGATTCTGCAATCTTTGTGCAGTCAAGAAACTGTAATCATCATCATAATTTCCATCCGAGCACTGTATGCAAAATTCCTCCTGGTTGTTCACTGAAAATTTTCAACAACCAAGAATTCGCACAACTACTATCACAAAGTGTCAATCACGGTTTTGAGGCTGTTTACGAACTCACAAAAATGTGTACCATAAGGTGAGAATACAAATATTTACTATGATGTAGATTACATACCGCTTTTTTTTTGTTGAATAAGTGCGGACGTCCACAATTATATTTTAACAGGATTGGAGTATCTCTCACGGGAATTTGCATTGAAGTAAGATTAATATTGAATCGACTTTCAGATTATCGTTCGTGAAAGGATGGGGTGCCGAATACCATCGTCAAGATGTTACCTCAACTCCTTGCTGGATCGAGACTCATCTTCATGGTCCTCTACAGTGGTTAGACAAGGTTCTCACACAAATGGGTACGCCGCACAATGCTATCAGTTCCGTGTCTTAGACCAATCAACATCGAAATCGAATGGACAGTAGCCTTTTCGAATTGCAAAGGTTCACGAATGTAATTTTTTATCATTACATTTAATTTTTGACTCGCGTAATATTTTTATGAATTTTATTTTGACTATTGCATAGTTTGAGAATGAAAGAGAGGAAGATGAGTTGAGATAGAGTAACACTGGTTATACTTAGTATTTCTTTATTATTGTTGACTATGTTTTGTTTTGTATATTCATTCGATTTTTGGCCTTGAGCGTGTGGGTTATGCTTCGAAACGGACTTTTTAATATGTGTATTTGTGGTTGGGTTGTGTTGGAGCACAAACTGGTACAATACTTTCATTTTTCAGAGAAATGAAATTTCTCGAGTTTTCTTTCTTCTTGATGTGGTGATAACTTTTTTGACGGAGTGTAAGCCTAAGAAAGTGGATATTTCGATAGTAAATAATTGACAAATGAAAGTAATAGAAAATTCAGAAGAGTAGATATTCAAGAAAATTGATATACATATAACTCTTTGGAATAGAGGATGAATTATTGTACAGTCAAAAAAACCTGTCCCGTGTGAATTGATCACACCTTAGGTATAACTCGTTTAGAAGAGGATATTGATCAGTTGATATATATTTATCTGAGGACTTTGTTGCAAAGAACATTGATTTTGCTTGTTACTGATGCTTTTTGACAATTTTACAATTCTCTTGACAATATATACTCGACCTGCCTCGTTGCCTTTATTAAGACAAGTGTCACAGAGTCGCTATTTCACCGCAGAACCTTATGGAGGTGCCTTTTTCGGTCAAACATTCTCGAAAGTAAAAGTGAGTATTTTACTCAGGTTCTTACAGAAAAATGATTTTGTATGCCAAACTTGACAGCAAAATGGAATGGTATTCATGTAATCCATGTGTTCGCTGCCTTACAACTATAATCGCTATTTTTCGAACTTTTTCTGTAATATTTTGCCAATTTGCTGTAAAAACTTTAGCTAAAGCTAGTGATATTTAATATTTCGACGATTCATCGAAAATGAAATATCTTGATACATTGTGTAAAAACTTGATGAAGTGTATGTTTGTGCAATATGACAATATTTCATTCTGAATGTAAACAACCAGAAGCAGAGATGAATACATTCTCAATAAGACTGTTTCAAAAAAATTTCTCGGGACAGATTAAAATCATAACAAGCAAACAGTTGAGATGGTGAATACCTAAATGAATAATACAATAATCAGATTTGATTTTCTCTCATGTGAGCTAGTTACCTTGGAAGAATAATTAAACTGTTTATTCACTTGTAGTAACCAACTTCATGAGCGCCACTTTTTATAAATTGGCGAGAAAAAGGCCTATGCTAATAAGAAAATGCTAGATTGCTAGTTGAATCATTCCACAGTAGGTATTTTATCAATCCTCTACAACTACTTTGTCAATCATGAGTCAGTTAAACAAGTCTGTGTTCTCAGGCTTGTTGTTGTGTTACTATTACCTCAACACAGATCAGATGTAGATAATGATCCGAGACTCATGAAAATTTGAACCCTATGTAGCTCAGTGTCGTAATCCTAGTACGTTTTACTGGCCTCTTTTAGCTCAAGTGTGTCAAAAATTGGATAAAGCATATACTATCAACTGTAAGTTCGGATGTTGAAGATAGTGTGCATCTTCTGGTCCTAGAAATTAACTAGGAGATCATTTCTTTGATGCCATAGTTTAAAATGTTTGTGTTTGGAACAGGAGTACAATCTATACAATATGGTACAATAATAAGGGAAAGATGTAAAGTCTACTAAGTGAATCTAGATAGGACTTTGTAGTCTTGTGATTAACAAAGCAAAAAGGTTGGAAAAAAAGTGAAGAGTATACTGCTCTCCAATATCTTTGTGAATGTGATCGATTTCAAAAACCTCTCCTCTCATTAGATGATTGTAGGAAAATTTGCATTCTGTAATACAGATGTGATTTAATGTGGTACTTGTCGAAATCGAAATTTAGTGTAATCAATGTTTGGTGCAAATGCCAGTTGTGAAAAAATTCATGCTTTCAAAATTGATAGCAAAATGGGAAGCATTTTCCTGAAAATCAGTGATTATCCAAATATTTTAATGAAAATTCAATAATATCCACTTCTACGAATATCAACCATAAATATGAATATGTGTGAATGTATGTTTATCTACTAGATGTAATCTTACAGCTCAGCCTTGATATATGCATAAAAATTATAAGTTAATGAGCCGAGTTTGGACGAATAATGGATGTTGCGTTTGTTAGAATTATTTTTTCGAAGAGTTGAGTTATTGTTTCGTACGGTGAGATGATCATTCTAAACTCAATCAATCAAATGATTGAGAAAAATGGAAAAAAAATTGGATGAACTTTTTCTTAACATTTACAACGTGCGTCCCACTTTTTGAGATGAATTTCCTAATGAAATGTATACCTAATTTTACTTTGATGAACTGTGATTTGTAAAACATATGGTGAGGCAAACGAGCCACCTATACTATACTCGTGATTATTGTGGTCTATTAGTTAATGAGCGAATATTGGGACGATATCAATTGATGGTCGAGAAAGTATCTTTTTCGTTTACTCCACAACTATTTCACATGCAGGCCTTTCTATTTCAAGTTTGAGCTTGGTAACTAGTGATGTATTTTGAATTTTGATCATCTTAAATCTCATTTTCACGATAAATAATTGTTTTCAGTTCCCATCGCACCGATTATGTCCCTGAGTTCCGTTCAACATAGCAATATTATTTCATAATCATAAAAAAGTTTTGGACGTATCAGTCTTTGAAAATATTGAAATTCTCCCTGTGAAGTGTAATCTATGTATAAATACAGTAGATGCCAAATTAAATAACAAGTAGATACAAAATAATTTATGCTTATATTCTATTCTCTATCCTAAATTCAACAATCATTGATTGTAAAATTCTAAGCGTTCCATTGAAAAATCTAAAGAAAGCTCACAAAGAAATTGGAATTGATTCAAATGGTGGTAACTGATAAGATATCGATCGTTCCATCAGTTTAATCCAATGTCAATAATCAAACACATTTTTGTTTTCTGTATGCATGTGCATCAAGATTGACTGTGCGAATCGAAAGCCAGCGAAGCTTAGAATAAACGAAACACACCTCAAGATATAGAACCTTCAGTTAAAGCGTGCAGGTATAGGTGCTACTACACGCTTGAAATGCTCTTTTATTAGCCCGTCGTTGTGCAGCCGAAGACGAGCCAGTCTTTAGCGCGTTCTCAACGAGATCGGCCGAAACGCATTCGGTCAGCCCGTATTCTTTTTTCTTTTTTCTTTTTTTGGTGTGCAAAAGATAAAACAAGTGCATAGGAATCGAAGAAGTATATACGAGAGGGGAGTGATTATCGCATCAGGCAAGCTCTCGATTAGCAAGTTGTGCTGCGCTTTTTTCTATGCATCAATGAGGTGTCATTTTTATTACGATTGAGACAGATGTGGTGAGTGCAATTTTTTATTTGGCATTATTCTACTCGTAGAATTAGTTCTTTGATTGGTTTTTGGCCCTTCGTTCTCTATAAAATTGATGGAACCAAAAACTTGAGGAATTCATACATTTCTAACTCTCGTTAATTCGGATTATCACTAAAGAAATTGATTTTTGGGGAAAATGAATTACTATCTTCAGTCATTTCAGCGTTAGTTTCCAAAATCGTGTGAATAATTTGCATTCTGCGATTCGAGATCGAAATGCTCCGTATAGATTTATTCAGGTGTTAGACGATCATTGTATTTAGATTGATTAGCGTCTTGGACGTCTGCCATCAGTCATTGATTGATGACCATAGTTTATACATTACGTTTGACAGTTTCGCATCTAGGAATAGTTTCTTCGCGATGTTCAGGGCTCAAATTTATTTTTTATTCATGCACAAGTTTTTTTTTTGGTCTATATGTATAAGTATTTGCAACACTTGATATTCTCAATGAATTTCGCGATAATTCTTGTTCCACGACGAGGGGATATCTAAAAAATTCTGAAAACTATCTTACTATCTAATAAAAATCGAGTTCCACACGATTCGACTGGAAATTCTTTTTTGATCGTCTGTGCGCAAAAGAGTCATTTGCACACTGTTTGTCGCTTTTCATTTGCTCGCAGAATATCAAAAAACATATATGTGTTATATACATATATGTTATACTCGGGCGCAATGGTTTTCGCTTTCTCGTGATTATTTAGACCCTCGCCTGCGGCTCGGGCCTAAAAAAGTCACTTGAAGTGCGAAAACCATCGTTTGCGCCCTTGTATCATAATATACTACTTTACCTTTCTACTGAGAATGAAAAATGTGATATTATTTAACGTTTGATTTGAGTATTTTTCGTCTAATTTTTTCCAAAACACTATATTTTAATGGAGAAAATTCTTTCTCACGAGTAATAAAATGAACGGGCATCAAAAGGTTGATTATGGATTGGATAAGCCTGAGTTATAGTCTCCATTCCCTTACCCTTTGACACGAGCGGGATTTACTTATTTATCATGTAGATTTCTATATCCCTGTTGAAAATAATTCCGTGGGACCCCATGGGGCTTCGACGGACCTGGCCCTGGGAAAATTTTTAATCTTGATATTTGCAAATTTTAGCATCGGAGACACGTGTAGCATACTAATTTCGACCAAATTTGATACTTTTCGGGGGAATAATAGTCGAAATTTCTATGCTGCACGTCTCCGATGCCAAATTTCAAGGTTGAAAATTATCCCAGGGCCAGGCCCCACGAAGCTCCATGGAGTTCCACTAATCAGAGGAGATGCTTGTGAATAATTTCCATGGAACTTGTCCATACAGGATACATATAATTCTAATTATGAATTCCTTTATTTGTGGGTTGTTTCGGAAGATTGAAATGTTTCGAGCGACTCATGAAGAGAATCTGTGTCATAAAATTGAGTGAATGGAATTGCAGCCGCACTCGTATAAATTCGTCAGATATCATCCTCATACAATAACAAAAAATTGGATTGTTGAAACCATTTGATATACGCTGTGCGTAAAAGTGTAATTTGCGCACAGTGGCGCACAGTTCGTCGACTTTTACTCATAGTTTATCAAAACGTATAATTCGATACACGGGAATTGAAAACCTATTTATAAAATAAGTTTGTACAACATTCTATCGAATTGTACTACTTTTACATAGGCAGGTATGTTTTTACATAGGTTCCTTCTGTCTAAAATATTACTTCTCTTGAGCCCATCGAAAAATTGCAGCCATGACAAGAACTATGAAAAAAATCGATTTTTGATCATCTTAGGATTCTTGACAATTTTTCGGTTACATACCTATTATCAAGTATTATGTCTGCGAAATTAATTCTTGAATTCTTTTAATTCTTTTTCGTTTCAGTTCGTTCTTCATGTTGCCCACTTTAAATTCATCACTAAATTCCATCAGATTGTTGCAATGAATAATGATGATTGTGACAACCATCATTAAGCTTTGGCGCGAACTACTTATCAAAAATGAGATGAAATGAGATTTGCAAATCAATTTCGGATGGTACAGTGATTTGCCGATTTATGGAGAAGTCAAAAAATGATTGGGGTACACTTTTTTCAAGCAGTTTCTCTCAACGAACATTTTTTCCCAACGGGAGGCCTTTTCCAAACCAAAAATTCCCAATCCAACGAGCCCCAATGGACAATTTCCCCAATCGTCGTTTTGCCAATGACATTTTTTCTCAATGAAAGTATTTGTGAAGAGTAAATTCCACAGATCGTGTTCATTTGGAATACATTCAGAAAACTTGAGTAAATCAATATCAAAATCATAGAGGCAGGATTGAAAAATTTTCCCCGAAAATTTGAATCAAAACAATAAATTCATGAGTATAAAAATGATTTTACAATCTCACGTTGCAGTCCAACATGGTTAAAGCACATTTAAAAAGCTTGAGAAAATCAATATCATAAAATGCATATAGGTATAAGCATGAGTATCAAAAAATCACAAAGAAGTATTGGCAGTGAGACTGTTTTCCTTGACTGAATAAATTCTACCCAATCCTGCCCTTTTTACTACTAATTCAGGATACGATAAATTTTGATAACGAATGTCCACAGAAAATTTGGACTTGAACAATCACATGTGATCTGAAGATTGTCCAGATCCATAATTCAATGATGTTCCACATGCTAATTTTATTCCGAAAATAATGCAATCAATATATTGGGTACATATTGGCTCTGGGAATAACATATTTGGAAAAAGCCTGTGGGAGAATCTGTTTTGGGAATAATGGGTTTGGGAAACAAAGTTATTGGGAGGAAATATTTTGGGAAAATTGGCTCAGGGAATATGGCTAGGAAAGAGTGCCCCCTTGCCCAAAAAAATCGTTAATATAAATCTCGTGAGAAATGACGAGTTATTGACAATGCAACACTCGGGTATAGCTGTGTACAGAAGGTTATCACTATGAGCAAGAGCCTAATGACCAAGAAGATAATGCCACTTGGTTAGTTGGATCTTTTAAAATCATTGGGATAAAGGGATCAAATGAAAAAAAAAAGAATCGACAGGTTCCAAAACAGCGGTTTGGGGTCGTTATTGATGCGCGTGTATATTTAAAGGGGCGGTCTGATACCAGTTTGATCCGGTTATTCATCCTCTGATGGAAACATCATTAGCCGAAGGGAGGCTCCTTGGGAACAACTCGTCGAGGTTGAAGATTAAGTATATATGAATCAATATTCGGCAATATAGATGTGGGCTCATTTTATTGAGATTAATAGCCTGATACAAATCGATCATTATATAGCTGCAGTAATGTGAGATATTACATTTTGAAGAAACTGCGCTTCTGTTTGGATAATTGTCATACACAGAATTTAAAGCCCCCATAACGTTCACAATTATATTGAACGCTATTAGGTAAGCGCAATAACAATATAATAATTACTATAATAATTAGTCACCGTTACAATTTAGCAAACCGGCCGCAGCAATTATTAACAAAATATATATATTTGACACATTTGCACGTGGATAATACGCACTACGGTGCGTTTGTTACATAATCAAAACTGAAACTGGGTGCATCAATTCAAATTTATCTCATTAAAATCAGAGATAAGACAAAATTCTCATAAACCCAACCCATCATCAACGACCTTGATGTTTATATAATACTTCACCACATCCACATCAGATAGGTGATCTATACACGACAAATTTCGTCGAACCTCGCATCATCAAAAGATGAGCTGATGCTGGGCAAAAAGGACTTTTGAAAGAAGAACGGGGGAAGGAAATGAAAAAAGAAAAAATGAGAAAGGGAAGAAGGGCAAGGGAGAAGGAGGAAGCAATACAAAAGGAAAAGGACTATCCGGCAGAGCGCATGTTGGATCATCGCGCAGCCGCGCGGCGTCGACCATATCGCACCGGGGTAAGCAATAAAGTCAAGCAGCCAACTCTACACGGCAGTCTCGAATCAATATCCCGCGATAGTCCACCCGCGCCGTATTATACTTGTGCACTACATAAAAAAACAGAGCTCGTTGATTCTGTGAAAACACCAGTGTTGTGTCGATTATTTAATCAATTCGACGTACTTTAGTGTCAAAGGTGGTGTCAGTTTATCCTATAGAGGAAGATGTAGTTGTTAAAAGTTAAGAGACAGCTAAGACCCGGGGGCTGCTCTGTCGCTCTGAAGCTGCCTCTGTGTCGTCATCGTGAAAATTTTACCACCCCCGCGCATTCAACCCCTTGTAATGGCCAAGGTGAGTCTCTGAAAATCTGAGGGTGAGGATGAGGATGTGATGACAGATATCCAAGGGCATTGTAAGAACCTGGTTATTTTTTTTTAATTTAAAAATATGGTTGTGTTTTCGAGGATATACGAAGAATAATAAGGTTTACGAATCGTTCGAACAAAGAACAGAGTTGCCGAGGGCGAGGCTGAGGGACACTACTGCGCCACCGGGACCCCCAGCTTCTGCTTCTCTTTATTCTCTCTTTATTGATGCCTTTCTTTATTCTTTATTATTTTTCCTTTCTGCTGTGTCTCACATGGTCTGTAAGATATAATTCGTACACATCACGCGCACCTGTCGCTTCCTTTGAAACGGCTGCGAACGCAATATATTAGGTCTTCCACCTTACCGATATAAATATATTTAATCGGCGTTTCTATATATTCCACGAAACCACTGTTGAAGATATTAAGTTTTGGGAAATCGATAAAGGGTATAGAATTTTCTGCTAAAAATCAGGTCTCGAATTGATTCCTAATTGGATATTTGAAAATATGGGTTGCTAAGTTGTTACATTATGGAGCGGCTTTTCTGTATACCTACTCTGTGCAGTTTCGAGTAATATCTAGTCACCTGATATATAAATGCATATAAAGTGCATACCCGCTACAGTAACTTCATGCCTGGATGCTCCCCCGCGTCGAGTAAATGCATCGGTTGTGCATAACCGTGAACTCGTGTTGTTTTTTTTTTTTTTTTTTTGCTAGAAACGGTAATCTATCGAGTTTTCCGCAATGTTCGTGTGTTTTTAAAAAACATTATTAGCAGTGAAAGTTAAAACGAGTTAAAAGGCTGCCTAATTTTTACGGAATCACCAATATATTATATGAGGATGCGGCATTGATGGTATGGTTATTCGTTGAATATATGGTTTTTTGCGTGTACTGATACTTACCTGTTTCCGTGTCTAATTCATTTTGAGGAAATGATTTTTCTTTGATAAATTCAATTTAAACAGCTTGATAAGGTAACTCTTTATCAATTGTGGATCAGTTATCTCGAATTTTATTTGATTCTTAGCTTACATCGCACATTAGTAAACATTTCACGTCTGCTCAAACAATTTTTATTACTCTGAAAACGTGCGATTTCGGAATGTTTCAAGGGGGGAAATTGTAGCTTTTGACATGCAGAATCCGAATCCTTTTCCCTCGAAGAGCCTCTCCAACTCATACGCCCATGGCTAGCGAAAAACCGCAAAAATACTGCAAAAACAACAGTATTAAGGGTTTAACTCAGAGGGGAAGCAATTTGAGCAAATTTTCATGAGGAACAAAATTGTTTCATTTTTCAATACAAAATCGATGGTATGGTTGATTTTCCTTAAAAAGCCAATTTTTTTGGTTTTTTCTCATTTTGGAGGCTTTCCCGCCCGAATTTCGGAATGCACATTGCGGCAATCGAAAGAGCGGAAAATTTTACGTCGAAATATGTATTCGAAAAATTTTCTCTAAATTGACCCAGTGTGACGTGAACTCGAAAAAAGAAGCGAAAACCTAAAAAACGCTTGGGAGACCACAAAAAGCTCTTGTAGCTCAAAAAAGAAGCAAGTTACGCAAATTTTGATGAGGAACAAAGTTATTGCATTTCTTAGTATAAATTAGGCATTTTATCTGGTTTTCCAAAAAAAGCCATTTTTGGGGGGTTTTGGCCACTCTTGAGGCTTTTTCAGCCGGATTCCAAAATTTCGACTGCGGCAATCGAAAGAACAGAAAATTTTACGTCAAAATATGTATTTCAAATTTTTTTCACATCCACCCTGATTGCCGAGAACCAGAGGAATGAAGAAAAAATGGGAAAAAAGGCATGGGAGACCACAAAAAGCTCTTGTAGCTCAAAAAAGAAGCAATTTACGCAAATTTTGATGAGGAACAAAGTTATTGCATTTCTTAGTATAAATTAGGCATTTTATCTGGTTTTCCAAAAAAAGCCATTTTTGGGGGGTTTTGGCCACTCTTGAGGCTTTTTCAGCCGGATTCCAAAATTTCGACTGCGGCAATCGAAAGAACAGAAAATTTCACGTCAAAATATGTATTTCAAATTTTTTTCACATCCACCCTGATTGCCGAGAACCAGAGGAATGAAGAAAAAATGGGAAAAAAGGCATGGGAGACCACAAAAAGCTCTTGTAGCTCAAAAAAGAAGCAATTTACGCAAATTTTGATGAGGAACAAAGTTATTGCATTTCTTAGTATAAATTAGGCATTTTATCTGGTTTTCCAAAAAAAGCCATTTTTGGGGGGGTTTTGGCCACTCTTGAGGCTTTTTCAGCCGGATTCCAAAATTTCGACTGCGGCAATCGAAAGAACAGAAAATTTCACGTCAAAATATGTATTTCAAATTTTTTTCACATCCACCCTGATTGCCGAGAACCAGAGGAATGAAGCAAAAATGGGGGAAAACGCTTGGGAGACCACAAAAAGCTCTTGTTGCTTGAAAAAGAAGCGATTTGCGCAAATTTTGATGAGGAACAAAGTTATTGCATTCTTTAGTATAAATCAGGCAGTTCATCTGGTTTTCCAGAAGAAGCCATATTTTGGGGGTTTTGGCCACTTTTGAGGCTTTTTCAGCCGGATTCCAAAATTTCGACTGCGGGAACCGAAAGAGCAAAAAATTTTACATTGAAATGGGTTTCTCAACATTTTCCTTCCATCCACTATGAGCGGTATGCAACAGTTGAGCGGAGTACGAGTGATGAAAATCTCTGAGAACTCAGAAAAGGTCGTTGTAACTTTCAACGGAAGGAAAGTATCACCCCTGTTTCTGGCATGAAGCATTTAAAATGTTTACACGCTACAACTCGTGGACAATCAATCTAGGATTCAGTCATACATTCATTGCATCATTTATTGTATTCACACCATTAATTTCTAAAAATCAGAATCAGAAAAATGAAAATACTTTTGGTATGGTGATCACAGTAATTCAACTAGAGTTATAATTCGTTAGTTCGAGTGCGACTGATTTGCCAAAGCTGACAAAGGTTAACTGAAACTCGTTTCGGAGCAATTTCAGTTTCAAACATCATACACAAATGTTTCCTCCGTGTCTCTAATTGCATGCTTCGAAATGCAATGATATTCAGAAATAATGAAATACAATAAAAAGTTTCTGTTCATCTCGTTGTGAAAGTATAAACGAAAGCTGCAATTCTTGGACAGTTACGGAATAATATATAATCGAACGTATTACACTTCAATCAGAAATAAGACTTGGTTAACGGAAAAAAGTTCTGGGTTTTCAAGAACTCGACAAACCGAAACATGAGATCATGCCAATGTAATAACTACGAGGTCTTGTAGTCAAACAATCATCGACATAGAAGCTAGCTGGACATGGTTTTTCCTAAATCTATATCCAACTGCATCATAACCACTAATACAACTACATAAGCCGATAAATTACTAATTATCTTGATAGAGTGTGTCGGATAATCAACAAAAGTTTCACGCTGATTCAGGCAGTTATTCTGAGTGTATCCACCATCGAATAATCCTCGAGTTGGCATCCGTGAAAATCTTTCAAATTCACATCAAGACGTGAAATTTCCCGATCTCTCGATTGCCGCAATCGAAATTTTGAAATCCGGATGAAAAAGCCTCAAAATTGGTCAAAACTCTAAAAAAATAGATTTGATTTTGGAAACCAGATCAACTAACTGATTTGTCCTAAAAAATTCAATCACTCTGTACCGAATGAAAATTCGCGTAAATCGCTTCTTTTTCAAGCAACAAGAGCTTTTTGTGGTCTCCCAAGCGTTTTCCCCCATTTTTGCTTCATTCCTCTGGTTCTCGGCAATCAGGGTGGATGTGAAAAAAATTTGAAATACATATTTTGACGTGAAATTTTCTGTTCTTTCGATTGCCGCAGTCGAAATTTTGGAATCCGGCTGAAAAAGCCTCAAGAGTGGCCAAAACCCCCCCAAAAATGGCTTTTTTTGGAAAACCAGATAAAATGCCTAATTTATACTAAGAAATGCAATAACTTTGTTCCTCATCAAAATTTGCGTAAATTGCTTCTTTTTTGAGCTACAAGAGCTTTTTGTGGTCTCCCATGCCTTTTTTCCCATTTTTTCTTCATTCCTCTGGTTCTCGGCAATCAGGGTGGATGTGAAAAAAATTTGAAATACATATTTTGACGTAAAATTTTCTGTTCTTTCGATTGCCGCAGTCGAAATTTTGGAATCCGGCTGAAAAAGCCTCAAGAGTGGCCAAAACCCCCCAAAAATGGCTTTTTTTGGAAAACCAGATAAAATGCCTAATTTATACTAAGAAATGCAATAACTTTGTTCCTCATCAAAATTTGCGTAACTTGCTTCTTTTTTGAGCTACAAGAGCTTTTTGTGGTCTCCCATGCCTTTTTTTCCATTTTTTCTTCATTCCTCTGGTTCTCGGCAATCAGGGTGGATGTGAAAAAAATTTGAAATACATATTTTGACGTAAAATTTTCTGTTCTTTCGATTGCCGCAGTCGAAATTTTGGAATCCGGCTGAAAAAGCCTCAAGAGTGGCCAAAACCCCCCAAAAATGGCTTTTTTTGGAAAACCAGATAAAATGCCTAATTTATACTAAGAAATGCAATAACTTTGTTCCTCATCAAAATTTGCGTAACTTGCTTCTTTTTTGAGCTACAAGAGCTTTTTGTGGTCTCCCAAGCGTTTTTTAGGTTTTCGCTTCTTTTTTCGAGTTCACGTCACACTGGGTCAATTTAGAGAAAATTTTTCGAATACATATTTCGACGTAAAATTTTCCGCTCTTTCGATTGCCGCAATGTGCATTCCGAAATTCGGGCGGGAAAGCCTCCAAAATGAGAAAAAACCAAAAAAATTGGCTTTTTAAGGAAAATCAACCATACCATCGATTTTGTATTGAAAAATGAAACAATTTTGTTCCTCATGAAAATTTGCTCAAATTGCTTCCCCTCTGAGTTAAACCCTTAATACTGTTGTTTTTGCAGTATTTTTGCGGTTTTTCGCTAGCCATGGGCGTATGAGTTGGAGAGGCTCTTCGAGGGAAAAGGATTCGGATTCTGCATGTCAAAAGCTACAATTTCCCCCCTTGAAACATTCCGAAATCGCACGTTTTCAGAGTAATAAAAATTGTTTGAGCAGACGTGAAATGTTTACTAATGTGCATCGTAAGTAATAATTTTCCCTAAATATCCAAGCAACATGCATCAACATTTATAACGGATTAGTGTTCTCGCTCGTTCGTCTTGATTCAAAATAGACCAACCAGTATTTTTACATTATTGTGCAATAATCGAAAGCTGTGAGCAAAATTCTTGGCAAACGGCGATAGCTGAGATTGATATATAAATCGTATCGTGCCTCCGAAAAATTTCGAAATATGTACGAAAATCTAGATGAACAATGATTGTAACACAGCTTTCCCAACCGATTCACAATACGTACATTTTCTTTGAAAAATTGATTGTTGACGAAACATTTAATCAGCCTACGAGTATGAAATGAAAATGGAACCTACATGTAATCTTTCATGGTCGTATAATTATAGGACGAAAATCAAAATCCCTATCTTGAAAGAAGTAAACTCAATTATATCTGTACTGCTTGTAATGAGACAATATTCTTATCTGATGTCCATCAGCCATTATATGCGGTCTCAAATCATACCAACAAAAAAATAGCGTCTGAATCAGCCCCCCCCCCCCACCCGCCCGGTAATAGTTGGTCCATGCAAATGTTGACAAGAATCGTTGCTTAAAGAAATGAGGCCATTGAATATAATTTTTCTTGGTCAAATCGACCTGTACAAACCGCCCATATTTACACGAAATTCATGCAATCGAGCGTTATCTTGTTTACTCAGTTGGAGAAAATGTAACAGTCCTGCACAGTGCACACGTGCATGTCTAGCTTCGTTTTATTACATCCCCTCATGTATCGAAAACTAGGTCTTGTCGAATGAAGCATGCCAGCTCTTATCTTCATAATTTATTCACAATATGAGCAAATTTTTTTTCTCTATAAAAGATACACTCCTCACTATACAGCCCATATAATTTTTTAATCCTTTCTCCAAATCAATGGCGATTGAAAATTTAGAATACCTTGTGGCAGCAATTACTCGAAAAAGAAAAGATGATGAAATATAGTACTCCTCACATTCTGGCACATATTTCCTCGCATTTTTTTTCTTAATGCGTCATCAAAGCGTATCGATCATCCCATCATTTGTGCATCCTGGTTTGTCTTGCACAAAACGACGGAACTGGAGATTACTGTTTTCATTTTGTCTTGCAGTTATCGAAGTTTGAAGAGGTTCTTAATATTTTCGTCGAATCTGTAGTCAGCGATTATTCAGCTGGAAGTTAAAACAAAATTCCAGGGGATGTATTTAATTTTCAAATTATTGTTTTGTTAAAATCTGAAATTGCGATTACGTGAAGAGTTCTTTTCAATTTCCAACTTGTTCGACAAGGTCTCGAAAAATAATAAATGTGACTTGAAGTAATTATTCTTGTTTCCCCAAGTAAATCGTTCATCAATCGACGGAAATGAACATGGCATGGTTGACGGTCACAAACTTCCATCCATAATTAAGTGAATTGGCGAATAACATGAAAATTGCCTTTGAAAGAAACAATCAATCGTTACCTTCCGATACATTATGACAATCATCTCAAACTCTCGTTTTTTGTCTCAGGAAGTGAACTATCCTCCAGCATTTTTAAAAAAAAAACTTAGTTTTGGAAATATTTATTTCTCCTATGTCATTTCTGCGATCAATTCGCATGCAATCATACTCATGAGCGTTTTATTTGTGCGGAAAGCAAAAAGGTATATAAGTATTACAGTGGAAGGAGTGAGAGTTTGCTCCGACAATCGCGAGCCATTCTGCCGCCGCAAGTTCATTGAATTCTGTTTATGATATTTCATGAAGCGTGGCCAGTCTATAATTCCGTTTTTCCATTAGTACGTATTTTTCGCTTCCCTGCTTGCGATTCCTCATCATTATCATCACCATCATCATCATAGTCTATATGAAGGCGTGATCATATCGCGAGTATTGTCTAATTAAATTGATCTTGTGGTGCTAATGATAAAAATACAGATTTCACTTCTCGGTTGGCTCTCCTCGTTCAGTTTTTCCGGGGTCTAACAGTGTAGATAATAGATTAGAGAAGCGAGCTTTAGATTAATCAATATGACAGAAAATAAGATTGAGATGTTTATTATGGCACGCGAGGCAAACATAATTTTTCCCTGGCAGATTTTATTTGAAAAAGTTGTCTACACTGACTTTCACTTTGGCAGAGACGCGACTGTGAATAAGTTGAGTGACAAGCACCTGAAATCCTCATTTTTCTTTTTTCTGTGATCTTACTCGTGACTTATGATCGTCATATTGAACACGGTGATGTGTTTGCAGTAGAAACTGTGTCACTGCAAAATGTGTCAGAATTATTCATAATCTATTTTCACTAAAGTTTTTTCATTGGTCTCAAATTTAATTAGTAAACTATTCAAAGAGGCTCGAATGATGTATTTATACCCCACATTTGAATACCTGACAACCAAAACAGATCGAGAGATATCAAATAAAATTCATGATCTCTGCACACCATAAAAAAATGAACACTGATCATGCACTGATCACTTATTAGGATATGTTAGATCCATGTTAGATCAAATCAAAGATTATTATTTATCCAATGATCCTTGCACTTTGACAACAAAAATTAAGAACGCTCATTTTGTAAAAGAAATAATGAATCAGTTGAATTCTTCGCTGTTCTGAGATGAGCAGGGCAATTTACGAGATTAAAAAAGGCACTTTCTACTACTTCAGACTGCCTGAAAATTTCTTCCGCACTTCGGGCATCAATTTTGCAAAATCCCAGCTAGCTTCAAGTTATCATAAATCACTCAAAATTTCATAAAATTCAAGATATACATCTGCTGCACCAGCTGCAGATGACAGATATCTCGCTTTCTGAATTCCTCTTATTGCAGGATTGATAAAAATTGATTTCTACCACACTTCATCGTCGTCGTCATGCTGTGCTATTCCACATCTGGATAAGAGATCTATAAGCTAATTTAACTGGAAAGTCGAGCGGAACTGTATCATACACATATACATTGAAGCTCCAGCGAAAGTCGTTTGCGAAAATTGCCAATCTGCAATTCATTCATTCATGCCTATGCAGTCTACACTACCAGATAGTATAGATACATACGTTTCAAAAGTCTAAGACATAAAGACATTGAAGAATGGCAACACACAAGTTTGCGACTGCATCACGTGACATTGTGTCTTTTAAATTTCGCGACGACCACGACGACTCGTTCATCACTTTGTAGTCAACGTTAGAAATGTCTATACTTTTATACTGGTGCATTACAATATAACAACCTTGGCAAAAGTGAAAAATGCGTTGGCAGAACTTGGAGAAGGTTTTATGAATGTGTTGCCGATTTGATATAGTTTATACTAGTGGTGAGTGAGGGCAAAAGATTGAAGAACCAGAGCTTTTTTTCGCATCATATTCAGCGGCCCGTGATTCCGTTTTCCGCAATGCTTCAGAGAGTCCACACTTGCATCGGGGCATCATGTGCCCCCTTATTATTTTACACAGTGTATAGATATACATACCCTATCTTTTGCTCGAGTTGTTTTACCGTGACCCGCGTTACGCGATGTTGAAGCTCATCATCGTTGTCCAGTACATACTCTCACACACAGGTGTTGCCTTTCTTTTAGATGATAGTTGTTACACGTGAAAAAGAGCTAAATGGCCTTTCCCTTTGACTTTTGCCGCGTAAAGAATCAAGTTTTCCCTTCGTCACGCTGATGATGATGCTGCGAAGTGCAAGCTTGTAATTTTGTGTCCATTCCACTTTTACTCGTGAACACCCGCGCTTTGTTGAAAATTTTACTTCTGGAAACAATTTTTTTTTCTCACGACAGGAAGCAGGAAACTGCTGACACTGTTTCGAGGTAGAGGTACTTTTGGTAGATTTTTTTTCGTTAGGATGGAAATTTTTTTCTGTGGGCATGAGTAATTGGGCTGGAAATTGGGGCTTCCTGTGAAATTTTCACTTACGAAAACAAATACATACGGACATCAATCGCAACTACATGACGACTGGATTCTGTTCAAAATTTTTGTTTCGGTCACTTGCCGGTCAGAAACTTCATAGGTCTCTCATATTTTTTCTTAATATTTTTTCCAGGCAATTTTTGAGAAAAATTTACTTCAATCCTAAATCAATTCATCAGACATGAACCATCATGTCCTTTATATTGCTCGCGGGAGTTTCAAATCATGTATTTCATGAATTGGCCAATATTGAGAGCTTATTTGACTTAACAGATGTGCTGATTATATTACATAGTTTGTCTATTTTGTGTAAGTTGATCGAAGTTAGAAAATTTTATACAAGTCTAATGATTCTGACTCGATTACCACCACTCCAAAATAGTATCTCAGAAAATCACAAAACCGTTGAACCAAACAAAAATCTCGAGATTTAACATGGTCCAGAGTTTTGCGGTAAAATTATAATCCCTTCTCTAGACCTAGTTGGAATAGAGAACACTTGACCGCATTCATAAATTAAAGAGTCAGCCGTTCTCGATCAATAAATGTGAGATGAGCGAGCGCAAAGTACTCGTATTCCTCTTTTCTCACGGCAAAAAATGGAATAAACGCGTGTTGAGTACTTATGCAGAAAATAGGAAAATTGCAACCTCAAAGACCGCACGGGATATTGCTCATACATCTCTATATATATTCATGTCCATGAATAATGTGCTTGTTGAACGCGAGAGGAGGAGGCGACGACGCCGCCGTGCACTTCATTGCCGTAATGAACTTTCTGTAAGTATTATTATGAGGGTTTGGTGCATCATCATGTGATGATGCAGTAGGAAATTAAAAGTTGCAAATAATAGAGAGAGCCTGGCTGCAATCTGCAACGAGCGGATGCGCATGCGCCTCCATCGGGAAAGGGGAAAGGGGAAATTTAAGCTTCTTCCTCTTTTCTTGCTTGATGCTTATTAGAACACTTTACGGCCTTTTATGAACACGAATGAGATTTTTTTGTCTGAATCTTTGCCTGTATGCAGTCCGAAGACTCATTTTGAGAAATTGGAAAGTAAATTTTGGATATTTTCTCATTTTGTGATCATTTTTCTCTTCAATATTAACGCAAAATTATCAGAATTTTGAAATATCACTCGAATGGGCATCTATCCCTTTTACTTTAATAAGGTAAGCTCTTAGATGTTTGAAAATCATATAGAGTATGATACTACACGTGTGTGAATGACAATGCGTTTGAAGTTGCAGTTGGTGGTTTGAGAAACAGTTTGAATAGATAAAAGAAAGTTATTACATATTAGATTAAAATTCACCCGCAAAATCGAAAATAATGTGAAGTTTTTTATATCTAGTTACAAATCTTGAGCAATCATGTCTTCAAATAGAGTAATTCCACGCGAAACAGACCTACGAGAGAGGATCATGTGTCGGATTGTTTTCTAGGTTCTTTCATTCGATTCTATAATACAAATTATGAACTTTTCACCACCCATGAGACCCCATAAAAATTTTCTAGGTATGTGGGGCCCGTATCAATTTATCCTTTTCAATCATCTCCGACAACAAAATTTGGGTCTTTTTTTCAATAAAATTCATATTTCTGAAATCAGTTCAGAGATACAGACATGCGGTTTGCGGCATTTGAAAGGTCTTGGAAAAACCTATCGAAATCGATCTCGTGGAATTGATTCGAGGTTATGGGCGGCTTTCTGTGTACATAAGAAGGAAAAATACAAAAATATTAATTCCTCAAAAAGCCATTCTTTTTTATTCCTCGAAAATTTGATATTTGATTTAAAATTTTGTGTTCTCTCTGAAAAAAGTAGTCCCGAAAATTTTTTTCGCGTCCTAAGTCCTGTTACTGCTATTTTCTGCAAATTTATTTCTCAGGCGATTAAAAATCGTCTGTTTTCTGCGCATGCCCAGAAATTTGGATTCTTGGAACAAATTTCATTGAAAAGCCAAGAAAATTTCCTTTGAAATGACCACTTGGCGAAGTCAATTCCATGCATTTGGAGATTTGGACCAGAACTACAACGTCCAGAAGACATCTGGATCTCAGGAGGTATTACCGAAGGGAGTGAGAGGGAATCTGCGCAGGATGACGTACGCCCATTTTTTCGCACCAGAGCTGAGAGTTCATCTTCCATACGTTGTAGCTCCGGTCCCAGTTGATGAAATTGGCTTCGCAAAATGGTTATTCTGAAGGAAATTTTCTTGGCTTTCCAATGGAATTGGTCTCCAGAATCGAAATTCCTGCGCATAGGCAGAAAACAGACGATTTCTAATCTCCTAGAAAATAGATTTGCAGAAAATAGCAAAAACAGGCCTTAAGACACAAAAAAATGTTCGGGACTACTTTTTTCTGAAAGAACACAAAATTTTACATGAAATATCAAATTTACAAGGAATACAAGAAATGGCTTTTTGAGAAATTAATATTTTTGTATTTTTCATTCTCTTGCCCACTGAAGCCGCCCATAACCTTGAAATCAATTCTACAAGATTGATTTCGATAGGTGTTCTCAAGGCCTTTCGAATGCTGCGAACCGCATGTCTGTATCTCTGAACGGATTTGAGAAAAATGAATTTTATTGAAAAAAAGACCCTAATTTTGTTGTCGGAGATGATTGAAAAAGATAAATTAATATGTGCCCCACATGCCTGAAAATTTTTTATGGGGTCCCATGGATGGTGAAAAGTGTATATTTTGTATCATAGAATCGAATGGAAAAATCTAGAAAACAATCTGAGACATGACCCTTTTTCGTAGGTCTGTTTCGCGTGGAATTGCTCAATAGTAAAATTATAGTACATTTCGATACAAGGGTGGAAAAACGTTTTTTCGCGTCCGAGTGTTGGGTTTCCGTCCTGAGCCGTAGGCCAAGGTCGGACTCAACACGAGCATGCAAAAAATAGGTCTTACACCCAGGTATCGGACTGTGTCTTTCGACGAATTGAGCGAGAAAGTGGAAAATCAGTGCGGAAAAACCTATTTTTCCACCCTTGCATCGAAATGAACTGTTTCAATCTTCTGTGCGGTAATGTGTCTTCTCCGCGCGGTTTTTTCTTTTTAGATGAAAATAATAGTAATTGTTCGACGTGCAGTAGCCTACATACTACCATGCAACCGACGTGAAATTGACTGATTATTCCCCGGTGGTAGTAATTTTTAAGATTTGGATTTTCTTGATCCTTGTTTAACAATCATAATATCGGAGATTCGATTGGAAATCTTTTGGCGTCAGAGGAATAATTTCTTTCCCCCTTGATTGAATATGAATTCAATTCATAATACGGCATACTTTGAGAAACGGACGTGATGATTCGGACCACAGGAATTTAGTCACGGTTTATTGAACCGTTGTGATTTTAGTCTCTGCGTTGCTGGAATAATACATGCACATGAAAATTTTCAATTGAGAATGCGCAAACGATACTGCTCGTGAATATCAATCATCTTTATACATACATACTTTAACGGGTCTTGGCCAAACATCATGCACTCAAAAAAATATATTCGATATGATCGAAAGAAAGCTCGAATACAATTTTCATCTGTTCCAATTTTTTATCGACCTTGACTGAAGATTGTCATTTACCTCAACATCTTCAGAGAAGACAATGTATTGATGAGTAAATTTCTAACAGTTAACATGGGAAAATATCACAATATAATTCCCAGATTATACAGTAAACAATCCACAGCTTTCTTTTATTGAAAAAAATTTCAGATACCAATATCGTCGTCGAATTCCCAAATTATCTTAATGAATCTTTGATACCGTGATTCTAATAAATAGCGTTGATTCTGTATGTCTCGCAGAGTCAACGTTACTATCCAAATTTCACAATACCGCATAAATTCATCGGGAAATTCATAATTTCTGTCACGGTTGGTACATAGTGTGTGATAGAGACACATTGCTGGTCGTCAACAAAAATTTCAGGAGACCCAAAAATCCATCGTCCACTTTTGTAAATTAAATCTTCAAGCTCCAAAGATGACATTATCAGGGCTTTTTTTGAATGTCTTCTTGCGTATACGCTAAGGGGGCATATTTCATTTTTATCCTCACAAATCCGAAATTGTTTGATCTTAGCTTGAAAAAGTGTCGATTTTGATGATTATTTTCTTCGGGCTCCTATTTTATCAAAACACATTCATGATTTGATATGGTATTTATAGGAACTAAAAGTACAACATTGGAGTTTTATGTGTTTTAGCCCGAGCTATGAAATTTTCTGTTAGGAGAGATGTTTCGCAGGAACTAGCACCCAACTCCCAAAAAGACATAGAAATGCGTTTTATGGGAGATATAATCTTCGTTTCCAGCATGCTGTCTTCTATCTTCGTCACAAAAAAAACCATAATTTTTTTAAGCATGCCCCAAGAAGTGAATCTCTTTAATTTACAAAATTGAAAAAAAAAACACATTTTTGAATGTCCTGAATCTTTTGACTGGTAACTCGGGTAGTCTGACATCTTCGTGAAAAGAGATCGAATTATTAAAACCTATAGCGCAACCTTTCGAAAATTTTATAGTTTTGCAACAAGAAGCACAGATTAATATGGGTAACTAATCAAAATTCGAAAAATATAATTTGAAATTCATCGCACCTGATTATAATTACTTACCTACAGGATTTTGTTTCTTACATCAGATTCGTATATGTTTCTTGCTGGAAAAGCATCGCATCTGACGCAAAATGAATTCTCCCATATATAAAATCATGTTCCAAAGGTATCTTCCATAACGCTTTTTTACATCAGAGAATCTTCCTTATGTACACACATTTAATTAATTTCATCTCGGTATATGCGTGTCTACCCATACCATCGCACCGCATTGAGGCGTACATATAATAACAGAACGAGTATTAATTATAATAAAAGCAGAGACCGACCGTTGAGAATCAGATAACAAAAGATGAAGCTAATACATCTGATGATCATCATCGTACACACACATACACGCGTATGAAACTCGTCCCAAGATGATGATGATCATCATCATACATAGAGATTTTATAACATGTACTTATAACACACGCATGTAAAAACAGAATAGACTCTTCAGATAGCCCAGTCCGGTTTGAGCCTTCACCGAGGAACGTCTAAACCAATACTTTGAACTCGCCCCTCTACTTTTATATACGATCTAGGATTGCATCTAGGCATTCTAGGCTTAGAGTTCTGGTCTAAGAGTCTAACAGAGTTCTATGAGTATATACTGTACTGATCCCGCTCTAATACTTACAATCACCGAGCGTAGTACCTCAACTCAACTTTGCGGTCTAGAATCGTATATACCGGCATTTTACAATATACTCGTCAGTCGTCGACGCGATTTCCAGGTGTACGCATCAGTATTATATAGCACCTGACGATGTAAACTTTTTGATCTCACGTGAGCTCTGATGGCCGGTTATGTGTCGCGTTATACATATATTGTGCGGGAGCGTCAGTTACAAACCACGTGCTTTTTTTTAATCGACATGTGAGTGTGGATTATACATATATGACTTTAAACTCTCAAGTTTTTCGATTTCGGTGTTATTATTTTTTTTTTTATTTAGTTTTGTGGCTGGTGTAAACGTGGTGTGATGATTTTCAAATGTGTACTTGATGATGATAAAGTGTGACGAGAAAGCGGGAATTTTTTTACTACAAGAGAATGCTGATTGCAGTTTCGTAAACCAGTAGAGTTTTTTTTTTGGTGAGTTTAACATATAAGTATCCATGAGCGAGCTTGTGCGATTATTGTGGTTGTAATTTTCTTGATATGCTCACAAGAAGAGTCCGGAGGCTCCGTGTCACTTCGAACTCATTAAACTTTTCTCACAGTCTCGTACCACCTAGAATATGAAGAATTCAGGGTCAGTCCGTCAAATGGGCCTTATTTTAAGAGCTACAAGCCAAAACCTTAGCCTTTGAACAGGTGACCCATTTTACGGAGTTACTCTGAATTCTTCATATTCTCTATATTAGTAGCAAAACTGTAAAAAAAATCTTGGGCAAGATTGGCGACCCGGACTCCATGGTCCTCCCTTATCAGTATATTTGTGTGGCGATGAGAAGGTATATTGTATTTATATACAGGTTCGTGTTGGATTAGTTGTATTATGCGATGACCGGTATACCGGTACATATTGTATAGAAGCCCAAGTCCCGCACGGTAGTTAACTCGCATGATAATCATTATGATGATCAAAGGAAAGAAAGGAATGATTTGTAGAATGTTATACTCTCTCTCTCTCAATCTCTTTCTCTTATTCTCTTCTTTCTACTTCATCGATCGATCGATATTGCCAATGATCGGTCCGAACCGAGCAGTGTATAATTGAAGTGTCTGCTCAGCTATTTTCTGATAGCCGCTCTGCAAGTTGTACATCACATTGTAGGTCGCGTTCTTCTCGAGAAAATATATATATCGAATCCAGCTCTATGGACTCGCGCGGACATCACAGGAAACGTATATATATATATATATATAACAAAATTGCCTACTTTCCAATATAACGTTTCCCGCGCTTTCCCGTACACATCCTCCTCCCTTTATTTATACAAACCAATCTGATATAGGAGAGCTGAGAAATTTCGAAATTTTGAATTTTTAAAAACCCGTTCGATTTATCCGAATCCGAGTTTACCACTGTTATATTGCAACGGTGAAAACCGGCATACTGTTCCATAGAGTGCCAGAGAATGCAAACACGTGATTTTGTATCTATAAAAGTCAAGATTTTTAGAATGTTATCAGTTTGACATCTGTTTACGAGATCCTAACAAATTTACGCGGGCCCCACCGGTGGGACCCGTGAAAAATTTCTATCGTACAATGGGAGATGGTGTAAATGATCGAACCAACCGAAATTAGTGATCGTACGATGTATTATTTAGCTTTTCAAGAGCATTCGTTGATTCTTCGGTATCATTCGGGTAATTCGCGAGCATGACTTGAATTTGGAGCTTTTCTCTGGGATGAACCGCGTAGCGCGATTGTATTATTTTCTACTTGCATGATCCTATGAGATAGAAACTTTTATTCGACAGACTCGTGAGATTTCTTGAATATAAAAAGATCCTCGTACACAGTGTGATGAAACGGATTGAGAAAAGGTTAGGTCATATGTCAACCATTTGTGCCTATATCCACGGTTGTTCTATGATTACTCTAAGTATATCGCTCAAATGACGCGTATGTGGGCTCATTTCGTAGCTTTTAAGCACATAAGCTTTTGAATGAATGGAGATAGATGGTTTAATATTCAGCTCGATTCAGTGGAGTTTTAATAAATCCACAATTCATAGTTAATTTTGTGATATCTATCGAAATTTTCGCGAAAGCTGAGTTGTTATGAAGTAACTCGTACAAATAAAGTCCGATATGCTGAAACTGGCGTGCACGCATTGTATTTAGGTACATACACACGAGAACTCGAACAAAAATGGGCCCCACCGATGTGACCCGCGCGGACCCGTTGCAGCGAACGTGTGATGTGTTATTATGAAGTTGTAATTCTTTAGGGATCTTGCAGAAAGGACGTCCGCGGTTTTTTCCAAGATTTTCGTCCCCTCCGCCCTCTTGTCACACGTGGCCACATTTCGTGGATATACCCCCCCCCCCTCATAAGGACGTCCGAATTTTTCAAA
Source organism: Eretmocerus hayati (assembly GCA_029851415.1). NCBI lineage: Eukaryota > Metazoa > Arthropoda > Insecta > Hymenoptera > Aphelinidae > Eretmocerus > Eretmocerus hayati. Next base: position 98,469,854 of record CM056744.1, read on the forward strand.
ATTTTTCATACCCTCGACTGAAAATTGGCATCGAAAAGATGAACTTCCTCCATACAGAGGTTTTCCCAGAAATATGTTGCGTCTCACCATTTCCATTGTCGAAATTTATCGAAATCGGATTTGAAATTGTAATGAATTGCAAATAAGTCTAATTCATCTATTAATTTGAATTGGCTCGTATTGAGAACGATGTCGAGATTCTTTCTTTTTCTCGGGAATATCTCTGCCTGCTGAATCAATTTTTCGAAGTTCCTTGGGTGAATTCATTTGCCGACCCTTTGTTATTAACAATTTTTAGTGCAAAGTTAGGGTTTTCTTACCAATATCTTGGAAAATATGCATTTTCCGGGGAATAAACAAGGGGTCAAAGTTGTAGATCTCAAAATTTTCCACAGGAAAGGTCCCGACAACTTTCCCGGAAAAACCCAGTCTTCAGCCTATAGACGCGTGGAAAGCGCCCGGCGCGGTTAACACGGGCTTGTATGGGTAGCCAGCGCATACCTTCTCAATTTTCATATAGTTTCCATGATATCAAGAATATCGAGATGGAACCAAGCCCATTCGAAAGAGGAAGATGTAAACTTGACAATAACATCGTATCGATATCGAAGGAATCTGAAATTTTCGATTTTCCACCGAGAGACTGCTAAAATCGAACCCCAGACCAGGCGCTTGGGGACCAAGTACACGTTATACGTTGGCTGTTACTAACAATTCTTCGGTTCATTCCTGTGTTTATTGAATCATTGAATTGATTCTTGAATGTTGCCGGATTCCATTATGCGTTGTCATGAACGAAATCTATTTGTTATAAGCAATTACAATAAAAAAGTCATATCTTGGTAGCACCATTATTGCACGGTCACAGCCGAAAAGGGAAGTGTTTGATTATGTTTGAAAGCCCAATGATTTTTCATACCAAAACGAGTCGCCGAGTTTTCCAGGGAAATTGTGGTAGGTGGTGGAAAATCGTGGAAAGCAGGGAACATCATCCCGAAATTGCAGTGCAGATATCATTATAACTATATGAAAATTGAGAAGGGATGCGCTGGCTGCCCATATAAGCCCATGCTAACCGCGCCGGGCGCTTTCCACGCGTCTATAGGCTGAAGACTGGATTTTTCCGGGAAAGTTGTCGGGACCTTTCTTGTGGGAAATTTTGAGATCTACAACTTTGACCCCTTGTATTTTCCCCGGAAAATGCATATTTTCCAAGATATTGGTGAAAAACCCCAACTTTGCACTAAAAATTGTTAATAACAAAGGGTTGGCAAATGAATTCGCCCAAGGAACCTCGAAAAATCGATTCAGCGGGTGGAAATGCATACGGGAGCATAGGTGGGTGCCCAGACTATTTATGCTTAATAGGGATTCATCATTTCTTATTCGTAGGAGTTGAATTTCATTTTGAGTCTCTATAGATTCCTTTAGGACTAATGTTACAATCTAACAACTTATCAAATAGTATATCGATGATTGTATGGCGAGTTGAATGTAAGGTGTTAATTATTCTTGACACTTGGTTGCTAATGAGCTGTGACGGGTTATGTGCTCCCAACGAATAACAACGCAACGAGATATCACCGAGAAACATTTACGTTTATCAATATATCCTTGCGTTCGACGATTGTTGTTTCTTAACAGCTCTCAATATGAAATTGTTAGATTTTGAAATTTATCGTTCGATTATCTATTAATTTTGGATTCAATAGTCAAATTTGAAGAATGACAAGTATTCGCAAGAGATCTATGCCAGTTGAGGATGCAGCGATTTTGAATTGATGAATATATTTGTGTCATTCTCTTGATATAGGCTTCCAACAACGTTTTTTACCTTTTAACGTTTTTGAAATTTTATGAGATCGGTGTGCTATTCTACATGGAATTTCTCACAACAAATGTTGATATCCTTCCACAACATTTAGACATCAAAGTTCGACAATTTAATCTGCTAGACAGTCAATTTTTTCATCTTGACTCATCATCCACTTTTAGCCTTTTGAAACATTACATACATCGATACAAAAAATTACGCTCAACAGCACAAAATAGGAATATATGTATAATTTTCTAATTTCATCATATATACTGTTATTGAAGATTTTCACTCAAGTTCATCAAGGAATTCTATTCGTATTCGTTTCCGATTCTAATGAAAATGATGATTCCGATCATGATATATATCAACCTGGTTCAATGAGTTCAAATTCAAATAAATTTGAAATGTAAAATTTGCGCGAGTTCTAAATTGTGATGGTAAAAAAAAATCAATTTTGATATCACCCTTGTCGTTACTACAAAATTCAAACATTTCATTCACATGGAATGTTTAAATATCATCAATGGATTAACCACCGTGCAACTTCGATCCTTAATTCAACGTTTAATCATCACAAATGAAAAGAAAAAAAAAGCTAGAAATCGAATTAAAATTCCCAGACACCCTATTGGTTAGTAATATTATTTCTCGCGCGCTTTCGCTCTTCTCTCAAATATCTCTCAAGAAAGATATCCCATCTCGCGAAAATGAATGTAACAATAGACCTGTATACATGCATTATTATAAAGTGTGAGTGAATGGCCGAAGTATATAAGATGCTGAGAATATGAAACCCAATGTGCTCGTACTTACTTACACCTATAAAATCTACGACGAGATATATAGAATATATGATATATTCTATGCAATGTTGTACCCACGCATTGATATAAAGTATACTCTGCCGCGGCGGGAAAGTGAATATATGTGAAATCGAGTTGTTTCCAAATTATACTTCCTTCCTCCAGCATCGAGATCTAACTGAAGAATCGCAGTTAATATCGTCAATATGTTTCGTGCTCTATCTTCTTTAATTAAATATAGATATATTATAATACTCATTGTATACTAATTTTACTCCCGATTACACAGATCCGTATTACAATTATTATCTCGAGACTTGATGAGTTAACCCACTTCTCAAATATCTAGATTTTCTCTCACGATTGCGAACAAAATTCCTCTTGTAAGATTTTGAGGTGTGCGAAACTGGGATGGGATAAATTCTATCCTAACATAACGCTAGAACCACGCCTTTAAAACTCTTGTGAATCTAAATTCCGATACATCGATTCTAAAAAAACAGGTAATCATCCAGAGCTCAGCTCAAACCACAGACTCGATGTAAAGGAACATCCATCTTTAATGATCAACGTAACGGAGAATAGATATTCTCGCCAATATTATTATTATGTTATATGTGTAATGATGTGTGTAACGAATGGAGCGTGTTGAAAAGAAAAAATTGATAACGTAACATGAGTATGTGAGGTGTGGATACGCGTGTAATTCATTCATATCTCATCTCTGGTTTCTTGTGTGTGGTAAAGCGGAAAATCTAAACCGTTACGCGCCTCTTTTACATTTCGAAATTTCCTATGGGCTTACACGAGCTCTGTGTAGTATACAAATCTATATAGTGAAATACCTACCTATTTAATCATAGGAAGGTTTGAGATTGCAGATTTTGTAGAGGTAAAAGAGCAGAAAAGATCGAATTGATGCATGGGGGTTTGAAAAGAGAGAGAGATTTTGCAGCTCTCTGCACTTTGAGTGTGCATTGTATGTGAGTCAGCCAAAAGAGGCCCATGAATTGTTCATGATATACTTGGTTTCGGATAGGACGAGGAGGAGGTTGGCAGAATCGATCACTCGCGCGAGTCTCTCTCTCTCTCTCTATCTAAAATATTCATAGTTTCGGAGTAAGAAGGGCAGTGGTTTTACTATTATATATCGAATCGAATTATTCATGATGTACCTCGGCAACATTGAAAGTCTATATAGTCAAATGAGCTATTTTTTCCCCTCCTAATTATAGTGAATTATTCATTGGTTATATATCTATTTTTATCAAATTAATTGTTTCTATTATCAATTAGCAATTTCATATTCACGTGCTTGGGGAACCCGAGTAAAAAATTTGATTCACGCTAAAAACAGTTTAGTTAAACTAGCAAATTTTTCTGCTCGACTAGCGATTTTCTGCTGCTGTTTCCAGACAGCGAAAATAATTTGCTGTCGTAACTAGATCTCAACCCACTGGGACCCACTTAAACATGTCATTGTTATTCAATTTGCTCTGAAGAATATGAGGTGAAAGATCTCTTATGAATGGCCACATGCAACTGTATTCCAACGGGGACATATCACCATTGGAAAAAAATTAGTAAACTCACCTTCTAAATCCTCAATTAATTGTGGAGGGTGGGTGATTTGGGTGTAAACAATGACAAGAGGTTATATTCATTTTGGTTGCAAATTAGCCGCATCAACTAAACGTGAAGCTCGCCCAGCACGCAACTTGTGCCGTTTTACCCATTTCGAGTCGCTGCGACACCAAAATTTTTTGCAGCGCAGATGGCGTAGCTGTTTTTGCAAAATAATTTGCTAGCTGAACCCAAAAATGTTTCTAGATTTGCAGAACGTCTTCTAGCGAAATCTGTTTGCTGATTTATCGAGGCAAACTGTGCCTGATTTGGCAGCAGAAATAGCAAGACCAGATAAAAATATTGTTGGATAAGCGAGGATCCTTATAGCAAATACTGTTTTGCTGTTGGAGCTCGATCTTTTTTTAATTGTATCTGATAGAGAATTTTTTTCAAATTTTTTCAACTGACTGACGAAATCTGATTCATATGAAGAAAGGTTTGATCGAAGCAGAACGGAAGCGATTTTGAAAATGTGAAAAATCGATTTGAATCATTGGTGAAAATTTGCATCAGACCATTCGGCCACAATATTTATAAAAACAATTCAGTCACACTGATGAACCCTACAAATTTTTATATTAAACTTCTCATCATTTCGACAAACGCGGTTTTCAAATTATTTTGTGATGATTTTGAGGAAATATTGGAAAAATCTGAAAAGATGCAAGAATTTTTCTGAATTGAAACGCATTTCATTTTTGAAGAAATTTTTTTTTATTATGAAATTTTTAGAAAAAATTATCATGAAATTAAAATTATGAAATTAAGAATATTATGAAATTTAGAGAAAAAATTTGAAAATTGATAAATTTTCAACTTTCTAATTCTGATGTTTTTCACCATTCGTATTTTATCTCTCAAAACTCTTCAAACACGAAAATGTTATTCCAAAGACCGGACCCTGGTTCGCTCTATCGTTAACATATTGAGCCGCCAGAACCCCAAAGACAAGACCAGCTTTCAAAACTTAACAATGTCTATTCTTTTGATTCAGTTCAAAATTATATAAACGAAAAAAACTCACTCCATCTCATTTGTCAATTTCTCACAATTACTCATCAATCTTACCATGTTATCCTCCATCGATCAAAATTTCATCCTCGTGTATTTCAAAAAATCTAAAAATATAGGAAAACAATCGCAGTAGTATTTTACAATCCGTACAACAAGATGCATAACCTTGAAGATTTTCCTTCTCGCATATATGTGTATAATCGCTTTGTTCGACATGAATCGAGCGAGTGTCGTAGCCAACTTTCTTGTGAGTTATATTGTCATGCAGATTTGAAAAAAAAAGAACACACATTGAATGAGATGCGTCCTTTCTATACGTATACTATGCATGAATTTCCAAGTGTAATTTTACGTCGTTATGCCATCACTTAGATTGACCGTTTTGCTCTTCTTGAATATGCGAGGAAAAACCATTCCCACAGTTATAGGTTAGTCACATATACTACTCAACAATAGTAGTATACACAAGAAAAATCAATGTCAAGCACCAAGAGACTATTGTGGCTCTTATTCTCAACAGAGAAACACTGATGTTGTACTTGGTTTCAATATATCGCACTCGATTCTTGAGCGGCGTCTCTTATTTTCATTTAATCTTGAACAAGAATCTTTTTACGTAGGTAATCATCATCGTAATTAGGTTACTCTTCTTTTCCCCATAAATTCGAGGCCAATACGTACAAGTAAAAGTTTACTGTATACAATTGTGCAACAGGAAAACTAACTGTGATCAAAAATAAAAAAAAACTTAGTAGCTCCCTGGAGAACGGTTCAGAATAAATCACTTTTTACCTGTGTTAGTTATCATCATCATCATTACTCCCTCGTGACGTGATTATTTCTTCTTCATTCATCTCAAGAGAGAGAAAATCTTCTTTGCAACGACGAAAAAAAAAACCAACAAAACGCTGTTGGAAAAGCAAAGAAAATTATAACGAGACACGATGACCTCGTTGCGAATATTACGTATCATCTTTTTACGCACAGTAAAGTATAAGTGCATATCTCATGATTTTCTTCTCTTCTCCATATACCATCAACGCGTTAAACTTATAAAAAGTGTCATCATCTTTGGAAGACTCTTGAAGCTCATTTCGCTAAATGCCTCTTCCTAAACTTCGTGAGAGAGCGATTTCGATGTGTCTCGAGGGTATTTTCACTTCTAAGTTTTTTTTACACTTTGTAAAAATTTTGCACGGAAATGAGTGAGAGCCAAGTCGCTTTCTATTAAGTGGACACTACACTACACTCCTTCAAATCCTTCATATAAAGTGCATATAAGCTTTCAAATCCTTTTTTTTTTGCTTATTGCATTCGGGGTGTATACTCGTTTACGGCGCCTTGAGTCTCCTTGACATCAGAAATGCATATACTTTGATAGTATACTTGAATCTTTGCGGCTGGTGTGTAAGTACCAACCTTTTAATTTTCTCTCTATAATTTCTTCTGTGGTAAATAAACCACCACTATCCTCGCTAGTAGCTGAATTATACACATTTTTGTTTTGTTGAATTTCTAATGTCTTGTATATAGTAAGCCAACATATAGGCTAATAATTATACTTTTTTGTGTTTGAGAGGTAGAGGATTAACTAATTTTGCGTTCGAGTGGATAATCAATTTATTGAACGGTTTGGATAAGTAGTTGAAAATTGATGAGATCGATTACTGCACGAATACTACAAAAAAACTACCTTTCCAATCCTTGTCTTGTCGTTCTGAAGGCAATGAGAAGCGAAGCTTCGTTTTCTTTCGAGTTCTGAGGCAGACAGTTTTTTGTTCTAATTAGTCACAAAATTGGTGTGTTCTTGAATAATCTATTGATGATGATTTAGGATTATCAGGATATGATTTCTTGTAAGTTTACTCTCTTGACAGACAGTGGTACTAGCTTATATGATCGATCACTCGATGCAATATTTATTTTGATCAGATTTTACCACGATTTATCAATTTCACTATTCCTAAAAACGGGATTCAATAATTTTGAATTAAATATTGTACAGTAATCTGATTCAATCCTAAGAATCTGATGAATGCGTGACAATTATAGAATCTCTTTATCCGTTTCTAATTCTTGATTGAAATGCGGAGTTGTTATTTACCTCTTTTTTTTTTTACTACTTATGGTTGTGTGGAATCAAAATAGTGTACAAGGTCCAAGAGAATCCATACTGCCCCATAATATGTATACAAGTAATCTATCATAATCTTGATAATGTCGAGATCATCCAAATTATGATGAATGGTGATGTAGGCTTCATCACACTGACCACCACGAAGTGAATCACAGCCCCAATTTATTTTTATTGAAATTGTCTCGGAGTCGCATCATGTCGTTCGTTATTCACACTTTATATTATATCGCACACCAGTAACCGCATCTCGAGACATCGTCAGATATGCACAAGTGAAAAAGAACGTTGCGACGGTTGGCCATAAATACTGACAGTCAAAACGACTCTATATCAATTAAAAGTTCACAGGCTCTGTCAGCGTAAGTACATTTTTCTTGGACGTAATGTTATAGATAACTTCAATTAAATATTCACTTATTAACGAGCTTATAATGCATATTACAAAATACGTGCTTTATTTAACACTTGCACCCAACTTGTGTACGTACTTATCAAAACTTTGCATGCGCCTTATACAAGAATGAAAAGTCTAAAATTGAAAAATTTTATTTCTGTGGCCTCGTTGTTGGTCCAAAACTACCCTAATTCAGCTAATTTTTAATTTTAGATCTCTCTGTCGTGTACTTCGAAAACTCTTTGGGGGCTTATTCATGCGGCAAAACAGATTTTTCGATAGATCGAGTCGAATGTTCGGGTAAATTCATGAAAATCAGGTCAAAACTCAGACCTTTGCAAATCAGACATGAGTTGATGGACATCATCGGAATGACTCAAAATACATCTGACGAAGGTAAAGTTCAAAAGCTTTTATCCGAGAAATCACGTTTCTTTTTTTTTTTGGCGGAAAAGATTTCTCTGAAAAAATGGAAAAGTCATTGAGAAATCATGAATGGGTTCGTTCATATATGATGAATTCCACGCCAAAAGAACCTACGGAAAGGGGTCATCTCTCCGAATCTTTTTTAACATTTTTTACTCGATTCTATGGCCCAAAATAGGAACTTTGGACCATCTATGGGGTCCAAAAAAAATTTCTCCTCTCCATTGCACGCACATCCGTAAATAGACCGAAAATTCATCTTGTAAAAACGATGATCTTTTATTCACGAAAATGGGATTATTTCGAGTTTTTGATTAGCTATCGATTTGCGGGTTACGGCATCTGAAAAAGGGCATCAAAAAACCTATCGGAACCGTTGTTGGAAATTCCTTCTCTGTGATTTGGGGGCCTCCTGGAGGCAAAAGAGTGTTTTTCACTAAAATGTTGATTTCTCAAAAGGCCATTTTTTTTATTTTTTTAAAATGATATATTCGACGTAAAATTTTGCATTCTTTCGAGAAAAATGGGTTTCAGAGAAGTTTGGGGCGATCCAAGTGACTTATGAGCCATTTTTTGAAAATTCGATTTTTCCGGTTTCAGAAAAAGGCGATTTTCTGCGCATGCGCACAAACGTAGACTTCCGGCGCCACTTTCAATGGAAAGCTGACAAAATTTCCTATAAAATGACCACGTGCAAAGTCGAAATTCATGCACTGAAACGGGATCTGCAACGATTAATTATATCGAATCAAAATCACATGAAAATTAACGCCTTCGTGGCGCCTGCTGAGATGACACATTTACGAGATCTTTTCCGTGCTCGGGGCTCAATTTTGAGTACGGAATTGACCTGAAAAGAATTCGGACCACATGGTTTCAACGTAAAATTGTATGAACTTTCAAAATATGCGATGAAAAATCCCGTTTGAGGCGAACCCGAGGTGCTACATTCAATTTTTCGCAATTTTGAATATGAAATATCGTATTTTCTGGAAAAAATTGAATGTATCACCTTGGGTTCGCCTCAAACGAGGGTTTTCATCGCATATTTTAAAAATTCATACAATTTTACGTTGAAACCATGTTGTCCGAATTTTTTTCAGGTCAATTTCGTACTCAAAATTGAGTCCCGAAAAAATCTCGTGAATGTGTCATCTCAGCAGGCGCCACGAAGGCGTTAATGGGCTGAATTTTCATGTGATTTTGATTCGACATAATTAATCATTGCAGATCCCGGTTCAGTGCATGAATTTCAACTTTGCGGGTAGTCATTTTATAGGAAATTTTGTCAGTTTCCATTGAAAGTGCCGCCGAAAGTCTACGTTTGTGCGCATGCGCAGAAAATCGCCTTCTTTTGAGACCGAAAAAACCAAATTCTCAAATAATGGCTCATAAGTCACTTGGATCGCCCCAAACTTCTCTGAAACCCATTTTTTCGAAAGAACGCAAAATTTTACGTCAAATATATGATTTTCAAAAAATAAAAAAAATGGCGTTTTGAGAAATTAACATTTTAGTGAAAAACACTCTTTTGCCTTCAGGAGGCCCCCAAATCTCAGAAAAGGAATTTTTATGCCCTTTCAGATGCCGCAATCCGCAAATCGATAGATATTCAAAAACTCGAAATATTCCCATTTTCGTGAATAAAAGAGCATCGATTTTTACACGATGAATTCTCGGTCTGTTGACGGATGTGCGTGCAATGGAGAGGAGAAATTATTTTTGGACCCCATAGGTGGTCCGAAGTTCCTATTTTGGGCCATAGAATCGAATGAAAAAGGTTAAAAAAGAATCTGAGAGATGACCCCTTTCCGTAGGTCGCTTTGGCGTGGAATTCATCGTATCTAACCTGCGCATGGGATAAGCTCTGATGTCCTTGGTTTCGTGCCTTGGTTCCTTCCACCAACAATAAAACGGAAACACTTGAAAAAGATAAAACAATACCGTCGTAAATTCAACGACATTTCATGGATTTTGGCCCTATTTTTCGAAGGAAAATCTTTCTCCAAAAAAATATTCACAGCTCAGACGAGACACCGCCGACTTTTGACTTTCAGTGACTCTGCTGAGACTTGAGTAATTGGGTGACCCGATTCCTATGAATTTTGCCAAGAATGTGACTCTTAACCTTGCAAAAATCTGTTGGATCGTACGAAGTACATAAGCCCCGAAGACTTCTTGAAGTAATTAATGAAAAAAAAAAAAGAAAAAAACCAAAACTACGAAATGAGAGAACTGAAAATCCTTTGTATTATCGTCCAGAGAAATCAAATAATTAGAACTTTTCATTTTTTGTTTTATACAAACTTTTAACCGATAGTGTATGCAAGAGTATCAACGAAGCACCCCTGATACCTACACATCATAGCTTCTCTCGTTGTTATCGATCTATGATGGCTCTGGTTAGAAGATCCATAGGCTCGACCGTCCTTGACTCGATAAAGCTGATGCGATATGCTGATGCTGATGATGCTGATGCGCGCTTGAGGTGATGCATAGTCGCAAAGTTGCTCATTGCCATTATAATAGTACATATAGTGATGTGTGATGGTATTAAAGTCCAGGTGACCGCACTGATGCATAAACGCTAATTGCAATGCTGAATGCAGTTGGAATATATATCAAAGTATCGTGTTCGAAATCGACATTGAGTATAATAGGTGTCTCTTTGGATATAGAGGTGCGATTTTTAAGTCGATTAATTGCACCCATCATACAATGTTATATCCGGGTGGTATTAAAATAATCTTTCATCTTGATCTTGTAAGCTTGACAATGAGTTCCCATCTTTAAATTTTGAAGGATATGAGCGTTATTAATTTGTCATCTGCTCAATCATCATGAACGCACGCAGCATCGATCTCGAGCTTTTTGTACTGAATGTGGGGGAAAAAAATTAGATAGGACTACTCTCGATCAATTCGAATTGTTTTTGAAAAAGTCACGTATTTGTGTTATCACCAGGCAAGAAGTTGCTTTTATTGTGTTGTTTATAATTTTGAACACGAAAAATAAATCAGGCACTGACTTATAGATTTATCAAATACGGCTGAATTTGTATCAGTAATTTATTCTTCAATTTTTTTTGGCATCGAATTCATATTATGTTTGAACATGAATGCATGTTATCAAAATTAGAAGTTGGTGCGATTAAAACCGCTGATTAATAAAAATGGACACTCTTTGAACTATATTCAAAAACTGACCAGTTTAAGATCAATTTAATTTAGAAATCGATAGAACAACATTCTATTAGGGAACTTATTGCAATAAAAATGAATCGAAGACTTTTTTTCGTCAATTTTATGAATGAAAAGAAAGTATTACCTGTTCTCTGTTATTTGAAACTTCACATGCTCCATTTGTGCAGTTGCACATCGAGCAACGTACCCTATTATAGTATTTGACTTCAGTTTTGACTATCTCTAGTGATCTATACATTCTGTCCAACGCATTTAATTTTAAAAATGTCTTGAATCAGTATTATTGATCACCATGCACATGTGATCCTTTTTAAATCATAAAGGTATACTACACCTTGACAGCACAGGATCAATTTTGAAATGCATTTCCTCAAATGCTAAACTACTCTTGTCGCTATATTGTACCATATGTGGGCAAGCTGTTACTGAATCAGTCCCAACCACAACCAGTCATTCCAGAGGCTCGAATCCAATTAATTCCTCCTCTCAATTCAAGACTACTATCTCTCTTGCAATATTCGCAAAGCCATCAGAATAATTTATCACCTTTTCAAACTGGGATATCTCCCTCTCGGTCTTTTCTCTCATCTATTATCTATACATCTCTCTATACACAACGTCGAATTAAATTTACGGTTTACTAATTTTGCATCATCACTATACGTACTCCCTTTCAAATCATAACTCACCATATCAACATATCTGATTTTAGATGCATTCAAAGTCACCCGCGATCATATCGATATCGTTGCGATAATAACATGTTAGATATATCATCCCTTATACCCGTTACATGACTATTTCTTCTTCCTGTTGTAAATGATCTTTGACAAAGTAAAGCTTACTGTAACATCACAACTCGATCTATCAATTATAGGAAAAAGGTATTTATACTAACACAAGGAAGTCCGGCCTACTTCGAAAGTAAAAGGTAGTAAAGTCAGGAATCGATCAGGTCATCATGTAGCTATTACCGATACTTTTAATATACTTAATGTATAGTGCTGTTGGATTGCGCGGAAGAAGCATTTTGTACAATGCAAAGATTGACCATTGCGTGCAATTGGAGCCATTGCCAATAAAGCTAAAGTGTTTTGTCTGTACAGTTACTTACGTGCCATGATTTTCATCCTGTTCGTGTTTGAACTATATTCGTGATGATATTATATCCCTTGATGATACTCTGTGTACTTTGTTATGTGTATAAGTTATGTGTACAAACGGAAAACTGTTTTGTTTTCATAAGGAAAATTTCACACTGCGACCTTCGACTTATCGAATTACAAAAATTTTCATGATTCAGATTATGTGTAATTAGGATAAATTGAGAAATGAGTATTACATGTTGTTATGTATCCCATGCTCATATGTATAGTACTTTGATCTTTAAAAAAAACTTTTGCTTGAGTGGCAAGTTTGCCGAAAAACATGGAAATGAGTATTACATGATTCAATTTTCGAATCAATGCATTACAATTTATTCCAGCCGTTGGATGATTTTTTTTTCACTCTTGGAGGTATTTACAGTTTCGAAGGAAAATCTTCAGATCACCAATTTTTTCTTCATTGGAGGACAGAAATAATTAATAAAAGTCATAGTTGTAAAAAAATTATTCGATTGTCATGTTTGGGAAATATATGACTTCGCGTCTGTTTTCAAAAAAAAAAATACGCTCTTGCAATCTACTTGTGATCTATTCGGACCGTTCGATCCATTTCGACACTGAAAATTGCTCAGCACGATCTCAAAAATTGATTTTTCCGCATTTCTTGTTCGAATACCCCCCAACGTATAATTTATCCCAAACAATTTCTACAAACTTGACTCTAATTACGTCATTTTTCAAAAAATTTTGTTGAAAAAAATATCTCGATTCTTTTGTCTAATACCATCATCAACACTTTCCAAAGGCATTTGAAAAAATCGACTACGATCTCCACAAAATTTTACAATTTTACCTTCTCCTTTACACTTACCTCCATAGATTTTAGTGTAATCAAACGCGCAGTAAGGTCGTTAAAGTGAAAACTGTTGAGTCTGAAAAATTCTTTACGATTAACCCAGTTTTACCCATAGAGCTCGAGGAGGAAAGAGACGACGAGACTTGCAAATGCATTTATATTCCGGTTACGATAAATAAGCGAAATCGCGATGCCGTGCGATGCTAAGACGCAAAAGCTGGCGCTTTACCGCTCTCATGATGATGTGTTATAAGAACGCCGGATATCGGCAGTAAATTGCACTCGGAATAGCAATGGGTTTGAAAATGATTTTACTTTGCGATAGAAATGTACTTACACTTCTGTAAAAGAACCACCATATATACTAACCATATCAAATATTGTGAAATCGGCACACATATATCGAAAATTTTGAATATGCAGTACAACAGAATAATTTTCTGCATTCATTATCATTTTTTTCGATCTGTAAAACAGTATTTTTTTTATTGGAATTGGAAAAAATCTGAACCAGCGCAAGAGGTTTGAGAAAATTTCTGTGTAAAACTACCTACGGTATAATTTCGTATCGTTTATTTATTCAGTTGCATCAAAAAAAGGTTACATACACGCGGTTAGTATAACAACTATAAAACGATGCTCGATGCTCGGTACTATTTTCGTGATTGGAGGACATAAATTTTTTGACTTCTCTGTAAATCAGTTGAGTAATGAAAAGTCTATTTGTATAGATTGCGAAAACTTGTTGTGTAAATGTGACGTGTACTAGGAAAGTTTTTATTGGTATTCGTTCCGAAAATTTCTCGTCCATAAATTTTCTCAAAGGCATCAATTCGATTGCGTTGAATTAGAGATGAATTGCCTAGTTCTGGCAATATAATGAGTAAACTGACACGCTCTGATTTTAGCAGATGCAGGTCGATAGTTTTGTTTTTTCCGTATTCTTCGAATTACAGTCAAGATAGCCCGGGAAGAGGTGACCCCGGGAAGCAGGTTTTTCTGCAGTAAGGGCCTCCTCGCATCCAGAAATGGTGGAATATTGATATATTCGATCAATTTTTCACCGTTTTCGTCGTGGGCGCATAAAGAGGCCCTTGAAGCAGGAAAATCTGTTTCCCGGGGTCATTTTCTTCCCGGGATATCTTGACTGTAATTTCTTCGAAATTTTTTATCAATGAGGCTATAGCGAAAAAACGGCCGCTAGGAGCGCTGGTGGTCCAACACATGCAATTGAAATATTTGTTAGTTGAAACATCCAACTCCATGTTAGATTTCAAATATTCTGTGGCGAATTTTGTCAAGTACATGATGAAAAATCTGCAAAAGCACGTGGAGCTTCTGAAAATCATACAACTTGTTGCAGTGACGATAGAGCTTCCACAATCTTGCATTGTAGAAAATGAAAATAATACATTTACGGACATGTTTCGAAATTCGAATTTTCCAATTTTTGATCAAGTTTTTGATATCTTTCTCACTAGAACAAAACGCCAAAGGTGAATTATTCTAGTAAACCTCTTATAAGAATTCCATCAAAAATTCCTAAATCCAACATTTACGATACAATTGCTCAGTGAAAGTCAGTGCCTCGACTCTCCTACGAACAATCAGATCATAAATTTCAAACACAAATCTAACTAAACATTCACGTATATAATTCCATCTTCACTACTGCCGAATCAAAATTCCGGACCCAACATGAATTTTAATACACCACAACACTGTGATAACTTTTCCACTCCGATCATCAATCAAAACTTGAAATATGAATCTTTCCAAGAGGAGCATCATCCCTCATTCATAACATGCAAATTTTCAAAGTGTACAAACTCGGTACAAACTCGTTAAAGCTGCATATAAAATGATACATACTTTATGCTCATTTAACGAGCTTACAATATGCGACAGCTGATACATACAGCTCAAAAAATTCCATGTAACAATTTTTCACCAAAGCTCAATCCATTCTCGTTTCACATCTGTTCTCTGAGATTTTTTTCCTGTTGCGCCCAACAGTTACTCTCCTATGAAGCAAAGGAATACACTAAATACTAACTTACAAGAAGTGGTTATTGTATACATAATTGCCATATAATATGTATACTCGGTAAGCACCTGTTGTTTCGGCAACTTTTAATAGCAAAATATAATTAGAGAACTCCATGATGCTTAGAGTATAAACAAGTAAGAGAAGGTTAACTTGGAGCGAGTTTCAAGTCTTTCTCCTCTAAAATACGATAAAGCGTGTTTTACTATACCGAGGTTTACCATGTCATGTCAAACGCGAGGTTTTTCCTCAAAAGCGCGCAAGTTCCCGGCCTTGCTGAGTGTAATCGCAGCACTCTTCGTTAGTTCACCCCTTGGTGAAAATCGATAATTTGCTCAGAGGTCACTTGAAGTGCCAAATTAAAACCTTTTTTTTCCTACCGAATCGCGTGATTATGAATGATTTAAGCTTGTGGATTTTTCGAAAGGTCTATGAACCTTCTTTCACCCTTTGATGTGTCGGGGTTCTTTGAGTGTCTCAATAAATTATTTACAAGCGTCGGCAAACAGTTTGACATTCGTGTTCTATTATTACATTTATTATATTGACCGCTTTACTCAGGATATGAAAAATTTTGAATTAACGTTTCCGTTCGTGTCCGTCAGTAGTGTGGATACCGAAAATAGTTGGAGAGCTTTCATTAATATATTTATCGATAGTTAAGAAAAATTGTTTTACAACTTGTACAAGAATTTCCAATCGCGTTCTACTCGTGTAACAGGCTCGATTATTTGACAGTAACTTTTATTTATTACATTCTTATACTTATAAGAAATATAGCTTCATTCATACATTTAAATAGGTGCGGCAAAAGTGTAATTGCCTGGCGGTATTCTTAAATTCATCAATATTATCTAAGTTCGAGATCTAAATCTGAATGAAACTTAAATATCAGAGATCGTGTTTTTTACGCCTACGCAAAAATGATTCGAGTATCGATGTTTCGACAAGCTGCTCTCAAGTAATAGTGTGAAAAACATTAGTTCTCTGTCACTCTCACGTAGGTTTGAATTTCAATATGAATGGGCTAAAAGAAAATATTTATCGGAAACATGACTATTCTTTATCCGAACAAGATCGTTATCATATATTGATTACGACTTATGGGCATTTTTTCATCCCACTCTTTTTATATTTGTAGTAAATTAACCTGGTTCAAGTTTGAGAATTTTTCCTGTCATAGGTTTGTCACGTGACAACAACAATTGTGTGACGTATGCAGATAGCGCTATGAGTTGGGTACAGAACAAGCAAAAGTAGCTGTTATCGGATTATGAAACTGGTGTTGGTTGGTGGCCCTGAAGTGAAGAGAACAAACATAACTATGAGCTCGTCTCCTGTGAAAACTTACATAAAGTGTACATCTTGCATGCTGATAAGCATATCTTTGAGACGACAAACTTTACGATGAAAAACCAATCATACAGGGTATTGCATTTAAATGCCAATGCACCCAGACGTTGTGCAATATTGCTAAGGAAGATCTTTTTCATAACGGTTCTCATTAGATGACTAAAATTCATGATTTTTGTCATTTTTGAGATATTTTTACTGTACTGTGCCAGTATTAGTATTACCACACTCTCATTGTCACCCACTTTTCTTTGAATAATTTTTCTTTGACTGCTCGTAATATAGACGATCGTCCAGGCAATCGAGAGGAAATGAATCTATTCATATGGTTTATAATATCACCTAATAGACGTAGTTGAACTTGGTAAAGTCTTCAAAGGGTAGATTATGAGTAATTCCGCGCGAAAGCGGACCACGAATTGCAGACATATCTCAGATTGTTTTTCCACTATTCTTAATCGATTCTATGGTCCAAAAAATGAACTTTTCACCCTCTATGGGGTGAAAAAGAAATTTTTTGTTTCCGTGGGGAATATCTTTGTGATAGTGTTTTAGGAAAAAATAACAATATTTTTTCAGTAAAATGGGTGTAGTTCCGACTTGAGGTAAGATACGACCACGCAAATAGTGGCATTCGAAAGGTCTTTCAAAAATCTATCGAAATATGTTTCGAAAAATTTTTTTTTGAGGCTACGGACGCCCTCTATGAGGAAAGAGGGGAAAAACAGAAAAAATTCATTTCCTCAAAAACCTAATTTTCTAAAAATCTGGAAATCCATATTTCGATGTAAAATTGCGTGTTCTTCCAGAAAAAAGTGGTCCCGATCTGTGTTTTTAGGTTCTACGCTGTTTTTTTACGTTTTATCAATATTCTCAGCCTTTTCGGTTGAAAAATGAATTTTTCTGCGCATGCGCAGGAATTTAGACTGCTGAAACCAATTCCATTGAAAAGCCAAGGAAATTTCCTTCAAAATGACTACTTGGCGAAGTCAATTTTATCTACTTGGCCCAAAGTTCCATCACATTAATGATGAAGCATCCTCATGAAGCTGAAGCTAGCAGGTGGACTTTTTTTGAAGGAAATTTCCTTGGCTTTCCATTGGAATTGGTTTCAGCAGTCTAAATTCCTGCGCATGCGCAGAAAAATTCATTTTTCAACCGAAAAGGCTGAGAATATTGATAAAACGTAAAAAAAAACAGCGTAGAACCCAAAAACACAGATCGGTACCACTTTTTTCTGGAAGAACACGCAATTTTACATCGAAATATGGATTTCCAGATTTTTAGAAAATTAGGTTTTTGTGGAAATGAATTTTTTCTGTTTTTCACCTTTTTTCTCATAGGGGGCGTCCGTAGCCTCAAAAAAAATTTTTCGGAACATATTTCGATAGATTTTTGAAAGCCCTTTCGAATGCCACTATTTGCGTGGTCGTATCTTACCTCAAGTCGGAACTACACCTATTTTACTGAAAAAAGATTGGTATTTTTTCCTAAAAACACTATCACAAAGATATTCCCCACGGAAACAAAAATTTTTTTTTCACCCCATAGAGGGTGAAAAGTTCATTTTTTGGACCATAGAATCGATTAAGAATAGTGGAAAAACAATCTGAGATATGTCTGCAATTCGTGGTCCGCTTTCGCGCGGAATTACTCTTATGAATTTTGAAGAAATTTTGTTGGTGGGATCTCTAAAACAAATTACTCTCATCGATAATTTCATCTCAATCTCTGTAAGATATTACATGAATCTTTTTAAAAAAAATTTTGTCTCGCCAATGTGTCATATAAAAAAGCTCGCGTTTTCTCATGCAGATCTTCAAATTTAGCTATTTCCATTCAATGAAATTAGGCAGATTCTTGAAAAAAGTTTACTATTTGAACGAGTCATCTGGAGGTATCGTGATGACTTGGTAAACCACGGACTGGAATAAGTGACTGTATGCTCACCTCTATATTCTTCATTGATTGGGGAAAATCAAAATAATTTTGCAAATTAACCCTGACTCGAAACGAAACGGTCGAAATTGGACTCAATTTGGCTAACTTTTCTGGTTTCAAAATGACGACGGGCAAAATGAGCTATAGAATTACTTTGAAATCGGTCAGCTCCAACGTATATTGCCTTTGATTCATCCGCATATTTACAAAACAGTGATATCTTAGTCAAAATTTCGAAATGTTGAGTGACTTTGCTTTATTTTGCAAGGTATTAAACATTTAAAAATTCTAATAATAGTAAGAACTTGATTCATTCTCAGAAAATCTGATTGTCCACCTTTACTTTTACATCTTTAATTTTTTATTAACAAATATTGATCGTGCACACACACACACACACACACACACACTGGTATACCCAATTAACCGTCTCCTAATTTCACATGATATCCACAAAAGCTCATCGTAATTTATATTATAGTATACACACACCCTAATATTAACAGCTCTTGATGTCGCGTTAGTAGCCCATGCATTCAACTCTTGTGGGCGTTAGTGAATTGTCGGAAATTAAGAGACCCCCCTCCCCCCTCTAATCGAATATAATTATTATTCAGAACGTCTCCTCTCTCCATCATGCATTTACAACAACCAACCAACTCCCGCTCTTGTATAAAGTAATCCTCTCTCTCCGTGCAACACGGTGTTTCTGTGATGCGTGTTGTTCACTGCAGTATTAGTCCTAGCTTGGCGTTTGCATCAAACTCTCGATATGAGCTCTCGCTTTTATTTTATCCGCGGTTAGAATCGCAGTTCGACGCCCCCGCGCTCAAGCTATCATCAAACTAATATATGTTGCATTCATTATTTGCACGTATTATATTATTATATCGCTATAACGAACATACGCGTAATTTCAAGCGATTCTTCTCATCAAGATATATTTATTTAAAATCGTTTTGATTTCAATGTCTTTTGGTGATAAGTAGTGTTTTTAGCTAATACCGGCTGATGAATTTTTGATAAAGATGTGCACTTTGGACATCGAAATGAAAATTTGTCGTGAACGAGGGCGTCATTCTTTGAGTAAGTCATCGCTGTTTTACGTGATTATGCAAAATTTTCGTGGGAATGAGGTTCACAGTTCCTTTGAGTGAGACGTATAAATTTGTACAGGAATAAGTAACAGGTGGTGAAGAGTGATATATGGCGTGACTATTACCTGTCAACGTCGTCAAGTGGTTTTTTTGTAAGTTCGTGTCCTTTCGTGGTGTGAATTCTGTGACATCTTATTGTGGAATTTGGTGCTCTGTTTGTTAATACAAACTCGTGAAATTGGTTCCCTGGAGAGTAATTTGCGATGAGCTAGCTCAATTTTGTGCTCTTTGCGATTTTGAATTGAAAAATATTCGATCATCGCTGTAAGTACGAGTTGATCAGAGGCTGATGGTATGATGATCAAATTGAACAAATAATTCGTATTATCCCGGTAGTCTGATATTTTGTCGCTATATTACCCAGCGAAACCACTTAGAATGAATTGTACGTTCACTGCAAAGACAAATCGCGATTCCGGTCTATAGATTGCGAGAGAGTACAAATTGCGTTTTTCAGCAGTTACGCAAGCCAAATCTTTCGGAAAATCATCATTTTGGTATCTATATACAGTATTTATACAAATTTTTGTGGGCCTCACTGGTGGGGCCCCAAAAATTTTTCTTTAACATTGAGAATATCCATGCATCAGGGTGATAAGAGGTACCAACCAAATCGTCAAAGTTGATGCTTGCAGCCTCCAGAAGGACCTGCGCTTCAATATACCTTCTATCACCATATTTTTGCCCCTCTTGGAACAGCCTGATTTAAGGTTGGCCCTTCATTGACGAACTTTAAGTGTTTCCAGCGTTTGTAGCCAGATATACTCGAATAGAGCAATCTCTTCTCTAGTTTAAATTCCGAGAGTTTGAGTACATGATGGTACAAATAAGATAGAGCAAAGGCTGAGCTTGGAAGAACCCAAAGATTTTCAATCGACAAAAAATGTTTCCTTCGCGTAAATTGAAAACTACTTGAGTAAGGCTCGACATTCTCCAACGTATTTTGACTCAGTTGTTGGGTCTTGAAATGAGCTTTCAAATGAACTAAGACGTTGAAAATCGTCGACCTCAAAGTGGGTGATCTGATACTTATCGATTGATCTCACGTAATTAATGAATAATTACGTGAAAAGTGAAAATCGTACAAAACTCATCGAAATCAAGTCTGATGCCGAAACTGCTGTTAACACGTGTTCATTACAACATAAACAACGAAAAATAACCACGACATGAGCCACCATTGCATATGCCTCCGCTGTTTGATGGAAGCTGCAATTCAATAAAAAGTGGGCCCCACCCGCAGTAAACGTGTTGATTACGAAATTGAATCGGAATACGTGAACTTCATAAACTCCATAACCCTTACTATGCAAAATTCCTTCATGTAGTAGGCGGAATCCAGAGTATTGTTGGATTCATAGAATCAGGATTTATCTCAATGACAGTACTCCTGTTCGATGATTTCATAGAATTTGTGATTTATCTCAATAATTCCAACATCTAGAACATGACGATCTATATTTGTTGCGTATATCTCTGTACAATGAATTCCATCGATGGATGTGGTTAAATGCATGGAGAATGAGAGAAAACGATTGCATAAAATCAGTTCAACAATGTATGGTGAAGCAATTGAAGGAATTCCTCGAGATTACAGTGGAATCAGAGCGATATTAATGAGCCCTGAAGTGTGCTGTGTATGCTATTATTATTCTTTAAACATTGGCTATTACATCCGACGCTTCATCTACAATACATCGAACGAGGCGCAATTATTCAATCAAGTTTCATCGCTGGAAGATCTTGGACAAAGAATTTTGCAATGAATTCTTCAGTCCTCGTGTCGACCATAATATTCTTTATTACCATGTTTCCGTACTCATTTAGAATATAGATTCCAAAAATATCATCTGATTCTTAAATAGACATTGAATTATCTTCCATGATCAGATCTCATGATGTAGATTTCATCCATTTGATTGGTTATTTGCATTGGGTTTTTTTTTTTTTTTTTTAATGACGAATCTCAAACAATTGAATCAATGAAACCTAATGAAATTTGATCTTTTGAAAAATTCAAAGCGAGTGCTTTTTCATCCGCATGTGACGAACCATCTGCTAGATTAATAAAATTCACACCAGTCGTTGAGGGTTAGAAAAATAATGCATTGATTTGAAAATAACTGGAGAGATAATTTTTTTCGATCGACTGTGCGTAAAGCACTGCTTTACGCACGGTAGTTTTCGTTTACTTTACGCCCAGTCGATGGAAAAACGTAATTCGAAGTCTTGCGAAACGTATTAAAATTGAAAGCCAGAACCGATTATCATGCCAAATTTCAGCAGAATGAAAAGAATGATTGAATATGATTGGCCAAGAGATCAAGATATCACTTGTGATCGTGCCGAATTCAATAGCCAGAAGAGGCGCGTTTTAAAGAGCATGGAAGTTGAGCGACAAGCGATGGCAATTCTCAAAGAACTCTGCACTTGAAACGACAAGTGATTTTTGTCTGCAATGGATTGTGTAAAATGCTCCCGATGGAATAATCATTTAAAATTCATGAACCGTTGAGCCGATTCGGAGGGGCTTGTGCGCTTAGTAGTTACGGAAGGACGAACCAAGACTTGAAAAAGAGGGGGAAGAAAATAGAGGAAAACGAAAACTTACTGTCCGCAAGTGCACGGTATGTACACACAGTATGTGAAAAGCGCATATACTACACAGACCGGTAGCACTTGAATATGCATGGATGATTTCGTGTGATAATGCGATTAGATCAGAGGAGAGGCCCGGAAAGGCGTATCGAGTGTAAAAGTCTTAGAGCTATTTTTTGCAAAGCAACATCGCTGAAATGTTCAAATCTTGCGTTTAATGGCCAAATCTTACGATCTAGGCGATTTGGCCGAGCCAGGCCCATTTTCACGTTGAGAGAAGAACACTCGCGCTCCCTCACCACTCGCACTGGATCATTTTAAAGATCTACCCATACTCAATAAGTTATGCGTCATTCACAGTCATTCAGAAGTCCATCATTTGCTCTAATAGCAAGGTGCTATGAGAGACTTTTTTTTACGACAAAAACCTGATTTTCGACCGAGCAAGGGCATAATTCGCTTAAGTACGCCTTAACTTATAACTGCCGGGGCAGTTGACCAATCGGATGAATGGTATACATAATAATGTGAAGAAACAGATACTTTTTGTTCGAGCTGTGCCCATCGATGCGTCGAAGTGGCGATGATCCATCGAAGCGAGCGCCGATTATACATTTTTTCCTGTATCACTCTTCTATAATGGATACATCACTCGGGGTGGTGAATCTCGTATCTCTAGAAATGACATCTTGTTCTACTGTCAAAAATCAACAAATCTAGCCCAATATTGATAGTGTGCTCGATTCCGCATGACTATGTGTCTTAAAATGAGAAAAGTTATTTTTGTGTAAATCGGGTCAGAAAATTCGTTTTACGTGTTGCCAACAAAAATTTCGATCCCGTTGAGATTAAAACCACGTGTAAACTAATGCTCATACCTCAAGAAATGAGAATAAAAATCGCCCCTGCGATATATTCATCTTAGTCGTGATGCGAGTTTTATAAGCATTGAAAAAAGACGAAAATGTACGGTTTGGAGGCTGAGGCACATCTTCATTTTGTACCACAGACCTTTGGAAGACACTATAAACTGTTAAAATCGTCTCCTTTCATATTTTTCAACCCTTAAGATGCCATGTATTCACATAGACATGTGCAAATTGGAATAACGGAAACATAAGGCTCCCACTCAAATACGTGGGAAAATTTTGTATTCCCTTACAAATCCGCGGCGAAGCTGCAAAGTGATTCACGCAAGTACTTCATTGAGGATTCTTGGTCCGAAAAAAATTTTTGCGGGAAATGAGCAGTCATTTTGAAAATCTCAAAATTTTAAATTCGAAATCGACCAGTTCGTGGGATTTGCCCATATACTCGAGAGGTGCACCGACGCCACCGCACGTGTCTCTTTTGTTTGCCACGCTCGTGATGCCACGACGACGAGTTGATTATTCGATTCGTAATTGACGTAATCTTATCCCGTTTCTTATCATCAGTCTTAATTTAATTAAATATAAAACCATCTTCATTCCTGATAGAGGTTTCAAATCAAAACGATCTTCATTTTCTAAAATATCTCATCAGACGTGATTTCAAGTTTCAAGTGTTCTCAAAAAATGTTTTAGGTAATTTTGAGTGACGTAGGAACATCTATTGCACATGACATAGATGATGAAATGCTAACATTTCCGTAAATTGAAAAAATTGATGTATTTTTTCCTGCGAACTATACATTCGTGTGAAACTCCTTTTTTGAACCAATAGCTACTTTTTCAGTAGAAAATTAGTTCTACACACTTGTAACAAACAACTATTCATCGCTGCTAGTTTTACCGGTAAAATTTACCAAGCAACAGACATTAATTTTCTAGTCAAAAAATATGCCTGGTGGATTTCATCGGTGAGCAAAGCTGCAGTGACAGTGAAGGCGATTCCAAGTAAAGAATGTTTCATATCAATGAGTGGTGATGACCCAACATCAGAAAATTCCCATTATTGTTAATTTTACACTTAAAAATTTTAAATGACTACAATTGCAATCACCCCCCCCCCCCGATACTCAAAACTTGTAATTCCAATAAAGTTCAACTAATCAAATTCCATAATTTTTTTATGATTACAGAACGTAGGCGAGAGCAGGATACCGTTGCCTCGGACGGTGAGGCCATCGCTTTTACCAAAATTACGCTCTTTTGGGACCCCAACATCAAAAATCGGCAGTGCAGCTCATCATCGTCGATCCACCGTTGGCTATAGTAATTCATGTGCCAATAAACAGCAGCAACAACAACAACAACAACAACAACAGCAGCAACAGCAACAAGGCATCAACGTCTCGTGCAAAAACGAATTACCGCCTTGCAAGCAGCCTTGTAAAAACACTGCATCGGTTCGAAGTCGAGCTAATGCCGACAAGGACAAGGGTCAGTCTCCTTTTCATTAATCGTTTTTTACCCTCTTGTATTTTATACTCTCACTTGCAAGGACGAGTTTTTTTTGTGATGGTACGATCGCGAGCGTTCTCCGAAAAATCGTGATTATTTTCTTTGCACTTGACTTGTATAGTAGGAGAATATCGTGCTGTAATGTCAATTATCTTTTAAATGGTTTTGTTGGTCTTTGGGTTACCAAAGGACGATGGAAAGTGTTGGATTACTCCGTATTTTAAGGAAGTCTGATATAATCATTACTGTTATGGTGATATGTTTTCCTCGTGAGAACTTGATAATTAGTCCGAGAGACGACCGGTTGAGAGTCTCTGTCTCAAAGTCTGCCAGATATATTGTGTCCCGTCAAGACCTAAAATCTAGACAAAAATAGTTATTAAACTTGAAGCAAGAGGTCTATAAATTTTGACAAAATTGCTTGTGTTGTATTCGCTTCATGGGGAAATCCAGAATGATGTGCAGGTGAGAACCACCAGGGTGATTTTTGCTTGTGAATTGAGGTTCTCGTAAACCATCACGTTTTCCAAAATTCTATCTGATTTTTGCGAGGATTTTTGCTATTTTATACATCAAAAGTATTGAAAATTTGAAATTGCCCAAGCAAAACCATCAAAGATTTAACTGACAAGTCAAATCACTCAGCCACAGAGACAATTACTGATGTTTATCTTCTAATAGAGATTTTCAAATTCCACTCTTGAAATTTTCACCATCTTATGTTGAAACCTCGAAAGTGCATTCTACTGACCTTTGTCAGCCGCCCCCCCCCTTCTCCCCCACCCCCTCGAGGCCAAAATTATAGTTGACCCTTATTGTTTATATTCTAATTTCATTTCAGAACGGATATTGGAGTCAAGCTACTCTATATCAGCGATATGGAATGCAACTGCAGACAACAAGGAAACTGGCCAACTAACCTGCCTGAATGATGACAACAGCATCAAGATTTTACGGTTCGTCACGTATACTCTCTCAATCTTCATCATGTCAAAATTATTCGTGAGATCATCGAACCAAGAAAATTATCGTTTCATTACTTACACTCAAGAATTAAAATTCTTTACGGAAGTCACTTCATTTCTGTCGGTCTATTTAAATGTCTCATAAGTTATTCACGATCTTGTGTGAGCACGATAAGAAAATTATGGCCTCATAGTCCATAGACTTAGTGAACTTTTTTTGACGAAAATTTCCATTTAAAATTTATGAATTTCAAATTTACAGGTCGCAGGTCGATCCAGACGATCAATTAACAAGTATCAGTAAGAAGAGGCAGCTGTCTTGTGACGAAGATTTAAGCTCTCTTAGTGAAAATGCCTGCTTAGTAGTCAGCTGTAGTGAGAATAATAGCAACATTGCCAACAGCGTTAGCTGCCACAACAACAACAGAAACAGCGGCGGGGATTTTGCGATCGAGTCGCCGGCAAGTACAACGACGCCTCATTACTTGGTGCTCACGAAGCAGAACTCGTTCGAGCACGACGAGAGTAGCCTCGGAATTCTCACCCCTGATCAGATGACAGATTTTACGGTGGCTCTTGGATCATCGAGAACACCCTCCTGCGAGAACGTTTCTACTCAGCCTAATTCCGGTAAGTCCACGTCAAGTCCACCCTTCACTAGATTCTTGGGGAAAATGTTTAAATTGTTCGAAGTTTCAAAGTCCAATTTGTCTCGTCGACAATATAACTTGTAAGCTTTGGCTTGAGCTTGATAACTCAATCAGTCTCACTCATTTAGAATGGAAGATTTTTTCAAGAGTGAGCGATAATGAACTCAACATTTTGGATTCAGTACGAACTGAAATTTGCATAATTAATTACAGGAAAATTTCATTTGAGCAAAAGCAACGAAGTGGTAGCCGCTGCAGCGCGACACCTCGATATTGCCACCCGCCTGCCGTCGATTGAGGTTTTGTTGCCATCTCACGATAGAAGTCCTTCGCTCGAAGAATTACCTCTGGACCCCAAGCCCATCGTCGTTATCAACGAGGACATCGCTTCGATCGCAGAGTCGCACTGTTCAGGTGAGCCATTATGAGTTCTTATCGAAAAAACGTTTGCGTCGCTTAAGTTTAATGAGGCTATTTATGCCTCTGCAAACACGCGCTCGAGTCGTTTCGTATTCATTTCAATATTTTTAGTTTCGGTATATGAAAAAGAACTTGTATACTTTTCATCTTGGTTATTCTCTGTTATTCATTCATAAAATGTCAATTCTCACATTTGGGTCGTTTGTACCTTGATTCTTTTTATTATCAATTTTGTGGATCATTTCGCTCAGGACTGATCGAAATTCTTACAGGAAATCTTGTGTCGACTCTGGATGGCAACTCGACCGAGACAAGTGAACCTTTGTCCAAAACCACAACAATCGATTCGAGCGAAACAAGTGAACAGACGAGTGATCAGTTGCGCTGTAGTGTGACTTCCAGTCAAGCTTTGCCTACGAGTTTTATAACTTCAGTTACAAGTATCGCAAGCTTGGAGGCTGGATATCAAGGAGATGGCGAAAATTCAAGGCCTGCAAGCCGAGGACCTGAACCACTATCAGTTGTCTCTGCCACCGGTATCATCGTCAGTGCAGTCTGCAGGTAAATCTCATTTTCACCGTATTCTACACACTTCAAAATCATCTTTCCAAAATCCATGAATGTTTTCAACAAAATATAACACTCATTTTATTGATTTCAGGCAAGATCCAATGACAGATTCCGACTTTTTCACCGAAAGCGATGCAGATGCTCACGAAGACATAGTTAGAGGCGATCGACGAGCTCAGGTGATTGACGGAAGGCTGTTTTGTGCACCTAACGAACGGCGTTGTCAAAGCTTTGAGCCCGGAGAAGAAATGGACTCGTCGGGTGTCTATTCGGACTTTGAAAAGCGACAAGACAGTGTGGGTGTCGACGTGGATGCCGACGAACCCGAAGCTTTTTGTGACGGAGATCATACAACCACCGATACCGGCGACACAGTCTCTATGAAAAGCCAACCCTCGCCTGTTGATCAGGCCCCTGTGCGACCTTTACTCGCTCAAACTACATTGGTCAGTCTAGAATTTGTATTCTCGTGGGCCCGATTGTCATTTTTTATGATAGATCATCTTTTTAATATGAAACTTTTTTGCAGACTCCTCTAAATAAGCTGAATGACACCAACGACTCCATTTCGACAGTGTCAACAGCGGAACTAACTGTGATCAAGCACCAAAAAAATGAACAAAACACAGCGATGAAAAGCAAGTCAACAAATTCTAATAATAAGGAAAATGCAGCACCGCTTAAGAAGCACAAAATGCCAAAGAGAAATGTCGCTTCTAAAATCAAAGAAATACTAGAATCTAATCAAAATCTTGGTAAGAAGAAATTCAAACTACTTTTTATTGACGCTTAATATCTGTTCATTAAAAAGCCAATGTTTGCTCATGTGAAATAATTATCATACTCGTAGAACACATTTCACATGAGTTTGTAAGGATCCAAGCAACAAGAAAAACATGACACTGAATTTGTCAATGAAACGTTTATTCTTAACTTGAATCAAATTATCAACTTCGCTGTCTTTAACCTCAGTGCAATAAATTGTAGAAGTAACTCGAACACTATTTATAAGTGTAACAGACATTGTAAATGAGAATATATATCACACTGATGACTTTCTATCATTAATAGTAGGCGCACTTATGCCAATTCTTTATGATGCAGCAACTCGTGAAGAAAATAGTTGTACGTGTGTAAAAAGACCCACGATTCATTTGAGCGACGGATCCATATTTCAGTTTTGACTTGTGATCAAGCATCTTATAAATAGTCTGACTATCATCAAATGTAGAACTCCGCTCTGAGATTGGCTCAAACAAAGTCAACTAAATTTTTCAGCAAAAGAAGAAACAGAAAGTGAACCCAAAAGACCACGGAGAACTGGCCGATGGGATGCAGTAATGAACAAGATCGAGGCGGGAAAGTCGCGTGGAATAAGAGTTATAAAGAAAGAAGTGAAGTCGCGGTTTCTCCAGGGTTTAGGGACTTCGTCAAGTTCTAGTGCATCGACTTCATCAACAAAGCGACCAGCAGATGATGCCACTAACAATTCCAATAACAAGGATAAGCGGTAAACTCTCTAATAATCTCATAAAAGTTTCAACTGTAAGTTTCACGATCAACTCAATGAAGTGATCCCAGGTTTCCTTCTTTCTTCATTTGATATTTCAATCCCATCTTATCCTCTCAACCCTAGTGCTTTGGAAATGCTGTTATGAAAGAGCACATAGATATATCCCGTTAGGTATCTACGCATTTTATCTAATTTTGATTCAGATTTTGATGATTGCACGTGTGAATATCTTGAAAAGTTCGGTGAGAAGATCCTGGAAGCATACTTATTGAAAAACGATTGTTAACTTCTGATTCTCACATTCACCTAAAAAGACTCACTCCTTTGATCAGTATAATTTTTTCAATTCTCCGTCGAGATCCCTGCTGCAATGCCGTTTACAAATGATATTTTTATATTTCGAGATGATATGATGGAATCATTATCATTCAGTACAAACCCTGATGAAATCGCGGATGGGCTGACTGGTATTGAAAAATAGGTCTTTTGGATATTATTTTAGAAGCTGTCGGTGTAAAACCAAATTCAAAATGTTTGTGCAACAGCAAAAAAATATTCTGGAATCCTGGTTTGAATGCGAAGTACAACCAACTATTGAGCTATTTCATTACTAAGAGAACTCCTTCTGACGTTGAAATTTCGGCACAGTTCTGGTTCTTGAAAAATGGACCGAGTCGGTCGCTTTCGACACACTTAACGCATGACCAAATTTACATACATCGTTTCCACTTTTGTCTAGGGTTCAAATCTTGTTTTACCATTCGGTACGACATTCTTTCCCGTCTAATTCATCAAATTGAAATAATATATCAATTCAATTTCAGGAAAGCTTTTGCCCGACCTGAGACAAGCTCATTGAGTCACGAGACCGCAAGGAGCTCGGTGCGCAGTTCGGCGAGCGACTTGAGCAGTGTCCACAGCAAAGAAACTCTGAGTGAGTACAAATTTGACTTGTCGTATCTCGAGCAAACACAACCACCGCCACCAGTTTGTCCTTGGCCAAAACCACAGAGAGATGTTCAAACAGTGTATCGTGATTTTTTTAAGAAAAAAAAGGTGCCCTCAAGACGGGCTAAAAGTTTGTTTCGCCCTCAATCTACTATCCTCCAAAGTAAATTTAAGTCTTCAGACAGATGGAGAACCATGCCCCTTCTCAAGTGCATAGTTTATGCCACGAGTAAATTAGCGAATATTTCTCGAGCTGTGCTCCATCTCTTCGAAGAAGCTGAGCAGCTGGCCCTGGCAAGACCATGCGTGCTTAGAATCTGAACATAGAATTCGCATGGCTATTGTAACGCATGTATGCGCTTGCAGTTTATACCTACGTATGTACCGTTAATCCAATCGTCTGCATCGTTTGTTATCCTCTCGGAAAAAAGATATGTTTTTATACATAGGCATTTGACCTCGTGGTGTACCCATGGTGTACCAACATATGTGCGAATTAGTCTTACTTGATCTGGATGTCACCTGATGTTAATAGAATGAATGGTTGACTTAGAGAAATGGAGAGTTATTTAATGATAAGACGATATCGGATAGATCTGCCGTTGTAATGCACTCGGTGCTGGAGGCAAAACTATTATGTACCGCTAGACTAAGCACGTGAGATTTTATCTTGCGAGCTCACCGTTATTTTTGGGTAATGAAATTGTTTTTATAATTTTTTCATTCAAAAGTTGCGAGAAAAGGGGAGCAATGTAGCGCGATTATGTAATTTTATCGTAGTGGGAACTAATTTTTCATCTTACATCAATTGTAATTTTACTCATTTTTATCTATAAAACTGATCTGTTAAGCCACCATTGAAAATGTAAATATCAAAAAAAGAAGGAGAACAAAATGTGAAAAAGTCTGTTTCATGACGCTTGTAAGTCATAGCAACTGCCTGATGAGATGAGTTTGAAAGTGTGCGATGGGTCGTATAATGCGTGCATATTATGCAGCTCGAACGACTGCTGTCTACTTGCACCAGTGAGCAGGCGTGATTTACTAGCCTTATTCATGAGCTCAAATAGTATGTTTTAGATCTTCGTATTTTACAGGTGATCCACAAGTATGCAAGTCTTGTAGCATGGAGAAAATATTTGTCCTCTCGTAACTCATAACCATCAAGACTTATTACATGTCCATTTCAAATAATGGCACTTCGTAAATGATCGATTTATCGATTGAACCACCTAATTTTTACAGGTCTCTAATATGGAACATTCATTATCGGATTGACTCATGTTGACATAAACTAATCCGATCAATATCTTGATCTCAGGAGTAAAATCAACGAATCAGAAAAACTATTAACCAAGCAGATCTCATCTTTCCTGAAATGAAAATCAGATATCTTTCATCAACATATCACCACCACTATCATCATCATCACCAACTGCAGCATCATGCATCAAACGAGAAAAGAATAAAAAGAAGAAAAAAGTTCGCAGACCGGTCAAACCACCACCATCACCACCATACCACATCACTGCATCATTGACCTCGACTTCGCCTGTCGCAGAACATATGATGCCGATCTCGATTAAACGATCTCAACGCTTGGATGTCACCCGACTATATATATTTATACTTACCTGCTTTATTCAATGTGGCATGTAATACACCTCGTCGCGCTAGATTTGCGCCCCAGCAACCATCAGAGTTGATGATCGTCATATCGTCATACATTATATGCACCACACGTGCTTGGATTTATATACTTTACAGTTTACTATAGCCGATCACTGTAATATTAGTGTCCGGTCAGACTGCATGGCAGTCACGGCCCTCTCGGACACTTGTGTGCCACCCTTTCATCCTCTCACTCTGAAGAGATTCACCTTCACAAGCATATATAATCGTCGTCTGCATACATATCTATCTATATTGTGTTGTATGTTGTACCTATACTCAAGCCAGCCGGTCTCCTCATCGCGCTCGAATGGCCTTCTCTGCTCTACGGAAATCGCATCCATTCTCAGTCTGCTTCGTAACGTCCTCTTCGCCATATCCAACTCCTGTTTTACCACCTTTTTTTACATAATCTAATTACTTTTTATCTACTTTATGTTCAATGTGAACTTTTATAATGTGTGATAGAAAATATCCTGGCTGATTTACAAATTCACCGGGTTAACGTCTGTTTCTGTCTTGAAGTGTGTTGATACAAAATATCTATAAGTGTACAAATACAGAGGCGAGAAGTCCAGATCAAGAGAGGGCTATTTCCGGCACTTGCGGACCGAGAGTCAGCTTTGGATATAGTGTTGGTGGTTGTATATGAACGAATGTGTATTGGCCAGTATAAGAAGCAGCTGGTGACCCACTCGCCGACTTTTGAAAGAAATGAAAAGACGGAGAGAGAGATAGACAGATAGAGAAATTGAACGTCAGTTTGATTTGATCGTGTGCAGTAGTGCGCGAAAGATCGACACGGATCGACATGTGAACACAAGTGCGATCGGCTTATAATCAGCTGGTTTTTTTGTTGTTTTTCGTTGATGCAGTCTTGAAAGTGTGTTTAGTGAAAATATAGTGCTGCAGTTGTGTATTACGAGATTGAGTGCCGCCTGCTGCTAAAAATCAACGTAAGCTCTCAAATTTACCAAAGCTTGCACTTTAAAATGTATTTCTGTTATGAGCAACAAAAAGTCAAGAGGCCGTCTGTTGTATGTATTCATAAATTTGCGATGCTGGAAAATTTCGGATAAGCTTTTTCTGTGTAATATATCTGTACGCAAAAGTTTGTATGTGTAAGTATATGCGAATCGAATCGCATCGTCGTATTGAGTATATACCGATCAGAAACTGGTTCTATACCGCTGCACCAACAACCGGACAATCCTTTCCCGCTTCAGGCGGTGCAAAGTGCATCCGATACTTACATATATTTTCTATATACATATATATATATATCTTCCTCTGACTTTAGACCGTTGTAATCTTTGCAAGCAAAGTAATGTGTTCGTAGAAAGAAAGATATTAGCTTTCCCGCGCTATTTCAAAAATTGTACCCTCAAAATCTAAAGTTTACACATTTCTGTAGAGAATTGCACATCCGGCTGTTGTACATTCGCTCGGATAGAATTAATTTGTGGTACATAACATGAGATTGTGGTGATGTATAGAATGAGAGGAAGGAAACGGGATCGCAACTGTTACAGCAGAGGGCGAACTTTATATATAGTGGGATTTTATATGCAAGAAGAATGCGACCGTATCGTATTGTGGGAGTCTCGGATTATATTGCTCCTGTGATTTTCTAACACTTTTATGTATACCTGTATTTGTATATTGGTGTAGTTTTGTGGTAAGAATGTGTAAACCGTGCGAATGTATAACCGTATATTGAGAGATAGCCCCCGCGAACTTGAGAGTTGAATAATTTGCATACGAGCATGGCCTGAGGGTTGTAACTGTAGCTCCTGGTAGTTTTTTTTTTGCAATATCTGTATTTCTTCTTGGAACTTCTTTGTGCCTATACAGGTTGTCATACTTTTCTTACACACATTGATTGAATAATTTTAATTATTTAAATTTTGCTACGGTACATTGATAAATTCATAATAGAGTTTTAAATTTGTCGAATCAATCATGTATGGAAAGCAAATAAGCAATTGATGGGGTATAATCGTTGAAAGCCTATGAATGTCAATACAGGTATCAAATTTTGAAAGCTGCTCATCAACTTATCAATAGAACGCTTCATTACAAAATACAACTTTCTTTTCACAGAGTCAAGAGTCATTCTCTCATCCCGAAATATAATGTCGGCAACTGTCTATACTACTTACTCCTATGCGGTCATTGAATCAGTATACAAAGACAAACGCACAATCAATCAACCGAGAAGCTAAATTTCTCTTAGAATGTCTCTGGATTTCAATGTACCTTTGAAGCATGACTAAATTCTATGTCTATATACATATTTCATAGAGTTACAATAGAAAAAAAAAGAGCGTCGTTGACATTTTCTTTTGAGAGACAATCGAGATACTACTAACTTGATGGTACGCCAGTTGTAGAAAGTTATTTTGTTTCATATTATTAAGAATGAACCTTCTCGACTCCTTGGACAGCATAATCCTTTCTTTTTTTTTTCCTTTACTTTGTGTGACAGGTGCTACCTCGGGTGCTACGCGCCTACTGTAATAATATATTCTTATAGTATTATACGAGTATTATATCTTAACCACGTGGTCCACCTGTCGAGACGATCGCCCACGTTTTCTATCTATATAACCCGCTTTGGGAATATATAATAGACGTACAGTACAGAAATATATGTATATATTTTGAATGGATTGTGTATATTTTACACACAAGTGATTATCTGACGGCACGTTTTGTGATACCGTTATGATAGTGATGAGACTATCTTAAAATTTCTTCCGTAGTATATCATAATTACGGATAATTTTGTCACGTATTGTATTTCCTTTTGGATAATTCAAGTTCTCTAATACGATATAATTTTTGCAAATTTTTACCCCTTTTAAATCATTTACGTGAATACAAGATACAAGTGAAATTTCAGGAAGATTGCATGGAAGAATAATTCGTTATTGATTGACAATAATATAGCTGTGATATTGTATATAATTTTTGATTCTCTATAATTCGATCAGACACTATAAGATCTCTATTTAGTGACCTACTTTGACAAATTGGATTGATCGAATTACATTATTAGAGCCATCGCGATCACGAATGAGATCCTCGGCAAATAAGAGCCCGCATCAGCTTCGTGTACTATACTTCGTCGAGCACGTGCAAATCAAAATTGACGCTACTTTTGATCAATCTCGTACTCGAGCGATCCTTGATCAATAACTTTCTAGAGTCATTACATGCATTAATGAACGTCTGTGAAAATTCATTTTTTAGATTACCGATGAACCGATAGATGCTATCAAGATGTACTGCGTAAATTGATTTACTTTTCTATAAATGGCACGCTTATAAATATCTTGAAAAATGCCTCCGATCGATGTATGTGAAATGAGTTTATCTGATTTTCTAAAAATTGAAAGAGAAATGTCAAAAATTTGTCATGATCCACATAAAAATACGACATCTCAGTCAAAGCACGATTCAAATCGAAACTTTTATTGAAGTCTTCGCATCTGACGCGCAAAATAGAGCTAAACCTCATAAGATTACATACATCAACCATATGCATTTGTCCTCGATACATATGTCTAAACAGAAAATAGATAAAAAGACGTTATAAAAGAAAGATGCGTGCCTACATCAGCTGTGTGTCGTCGTAAAACTACGGGAATTTGAATGCCATCGTGTATTATAAGCTCTCGGTAGCCATCACACACGTTCGGATGATCTAAATGTGGAGGCGCGAGAAGTCATCATCGTTGAAAACCAGAGCAAAGCTTAGAGATCTATTCGAAAGCTCAAGCTCGTCACTCGAAACTAATATCCTACGAAAACATCATAGTAAGGCATACCTATCGTTAACCAAGTAAACCGCACGCGTGTCCTAATTCTTTGCTATTTTATGATAATCTCCATCAGTAGCCTCTGTATCATGTTATATGAAAAACTATTTTAATCAAATTGGGATATATGTATACAATTTATGGTTATACATTCGGGTTGTATTTTAGGTATAGGATAACTATCAATCAGCGACGAGTTGAGCTTTTGATTACTTTGCTATTTTTGGCGGATATGTGGTTGCTTGGAGTTCACACTTGATGACGTGGATTGGAAATTCTTGAAAACTTCTTTTAAGAACTGCCTAATTGGGTCTCATGCAAATGTTGAGCACTCCTCATTTTTCTTATTTTATTTATTTATTTTTTTTTTTTTTACATTCTTTCTGGTTCAAATTATGATGTAAGGGAGTAGCGTTATTTTCCCCATTCTTTACATTGAATCCCGATTCTCAGATAAATTTTGCTCTCGGTAGAATTATAACTGTAGCAACTCTGTAATCTTACGTCTCTATTTAGTATTTTGGTCAATGGCGAATTAATGAATCTCCATGTATTAATTCATCTTTCAAAATTCTGAAGACATGAAGGAAAAATGTACTTATCCATACGATTTCATATTGTTAGCCCGCTTTCGAATTAGATCGTCGATATGGTATTTTTATATAGGATATTGTCGTCTTTGCAGGAGACAAATTGATACAATTAATCGAAACTGTTGTGGTGTGGCTACTTTCGAGGATGCTGTATGAGATACAATGTTAAACCAATTGAATCGAGAAAATTTAGCTCTGTTCGTCAATTTGAAGCATCAGTAAATTCACGAGTTTAACACATCCGCTGCGGCAGGCCCTACCGGTGGGCCCCGCGTGTCTTTTCCCTAGTGCTGAGAATTTTGGCTTCATGGAAAATAACACAGAAAATCGGAGTTTCGTTTTTACTTTCTTTGGCTCAACATTTCAAATCAACTTATCAATTTCGTATTTTATCGAAAAATATCATTTCGCTCTGATGAAAGAAATACAAGGCATTTCTTTTTTACATTTCTGAATCTGCGTTGCACTGCGGTATCGTAACATAATTGTATCGTATATATTGGTTCACCAAAATTTGAGATACCATTTATACGGCTTGATAACAACGATAATGATAATCAACTTGTTCACTCTTATCTGTATTGTATTCTCAATATTACAAGGTAAACGTATGAAAATGTTAGTATACGTTTGTCGATCGGTGGGCGCGAAATAGTCCAAATCGTCTTATACTTCTGAATCTTACGTATACGTTATAAAATAATATCCCGAGTTGCGCTTTCTATTTTCCACGAGTCAACTTGAATTAGTCAAGAAGTTTCACGCGCGAAAATAGGCATCTCAGCCGAGTTGCGGTGACATATGAAAAGCCTTTTAACCGTGGCACGTGAGCGTCCACTCGGCTATAATTCCTTTTCGGAGTGAAACTCGCGTTTTTGTTGATGCCTAAAAGGTTGCGCCCACGTGACAAAATATGTTAGCACTGCGTTGATTTTTTCAAATATCCAGCATCGTAAATCTACGAATACATCAGCGGTCTTCTTATGAATTACTTCCTACTTATAGATTTTTAAATAAAAATTGGGATTTTTCACATATTAGCAAATGAAGAGCTCGCTGAATGTCACCCCAATACCACGTTAGACAATTAAATTTGGGTGTGAATAATCGCTCAACTTCTGAAGAAATCTTAAAAAATGGAATCAGAAGGTTCTGCGAGAAGCGACGAAGACGAGCCGATACGGTTTGTCGCTTCTCGCGAATTACAGAATGAAGAGCCACGTGGAAGAGGCTGAAAAGCATCTAAAAATTGATTATTTTACGAATTGTAAAATAGAAGGAAAAAAATGGGCCAACAAGGCTCAAAGGGTAATAGTGGTGGTGGAAATCATCACTATGCCCATCATAATGGAAATGTGAGTGGTGGAAGAACGGCTGCTCAAATTCAGCTTCAAAGGGTTGCTGAACAGCGACGACATGAAGCTAAGATGCGCCTTGGAAGCTTCAAGCGTTCAGGTACTATGCAGATTATTCTGGCTATACTATAGTACTGCTTATATGGTACGTTGGTATCGGTCAATGACCCCAAAAGATGCCTGGAATATATACTTGTGTTATCTTTTAGATGAAATAGTTGAGCGTTTTGATACTGTCCAGATGAGCAGTTCCAAATGACGTTTGGTGTTTCAGAGCTTGCAAATTTTCACATTAGAGAAGTTGTGAAAGGGCAACGAAAATTGTATTTTTGATAAAACTATGTGTTGTCAGTTTGTATAGTTTTACGAACTCTGTTTGAGCATCTCTCCCCGTGGCTTCGATTTTCCACTCGTGTAAGCAATCATGTATATCCCTGATGCGGCGCCACAATTGGATTTTTTTAAAATTAATTACAATGCCATCAGCTGATCAACTAAAAGTGATCGACATAGCAAAATTGATACACCAACGATCCCGCATCAGCGTTATGAAATGACTCCCATGAATGATGCATACTCATTGAGAATTAATCTTGTGGCAAATTTATGCGAAATGAGCAGAAAATGACATCCTACATCGCCAAAATCGTCGCCCTAAGCGTATCAATTGCAACAATTTGTCTAAAAAAAAAAGTTTGCAGACTGTTCCTGATATTTAGATAATCGACTGGTGGAAATAATGAGAATTTTTTTGGTCAATAACTAGCCGTGTTGCATTTATTGATATTGGCCATAGGTAGCCAGAAAAAATGATCAAATTTCTACCAGGGGATGAAAAGTCTCACTCGATGGAATGTTTGGGTGATTTGGACGAAACCATCTGTGATCTCTTTATCGGCCTCATTCTTCAGAATTTTGACATTCAAAAATCGGTCCTCACCCAGGCCTACAAAATTGCTTACACTATGGGATGATGCATGTCTGCCGAAAGATTTACTTCTGCATTGAAATTTAAATCATCTATCGCAGAATGTAGAATAGTTACAAAATTTTGGAAAAACTAGTCTGAAAAGTCGTGGATCTTGTCTCCCACTGTTTCGAGCACACATACCAATCGATCGATCCCGATAAAAAAAGCGTATGCTTTCGACTTTAACAGAATTAATTTGAACTAAACACTGAAATTCATTCAAAAATTACAATAAAAATATAGTCATGAAATCCATCATTTCTTTCATTACATTATTTCATACGAACCGTGTGCTATCTGATATTTTATTTAAATTTAACCCGTGCCGGATAAAACGGCTAAAATGTCAAGCTCTCATTGCCGGTTGACGAGATCACATATAACTTGTATTCTCGACTCTCGAGTCTCCGCACGTACTCTATACAATAGATTGGAGTTTCCGGTAACTCGTAAAGGGCATCAGCCTCATCTTTATATATGGCTAAAGTCGTCAAATCTCGTCCCCAAGAAACTAAGTCAAACCACCTCATTTACCTGTACAGCAGACATTAGACATCAAGCCTCGCGAGGTTTTTGTACTCAAATTGAAGGGGTCTCTGCCTTCGCAGGCAAATTAGCCCTCTTTGGTCCGCGTTGTGGTCAGTATTGGTCAGTATTGACCAAAACTTGAAAGCGGTAGGACACTAAGAAACTCGGTGCTCTTCAAAAAAAGTGCCTCGTGAAGAATGAGATTTTTAAAAACCTCTGTCAAAGTCGATTGCGCATATATCTTTTTTGAGTGACTATAGATTGACTATAAATTGAGTGATATAAGTGTTTAAGATGTGCACTAGATTTGGTTTTGTGGCTAGTAAAGTATGGACGAAAGAAGAAAAATTATTGAATTTGATTACAGAGAGGCCATTGAGAAAAAATTGCCCGGACGAACATCAGCCGAATAACAATCAGATCAACACAAATTATTCC
Source organism: Eretmocerus hayati (assembly GCA_029851415.1). Taxonomy (NCBI): domain Eukaryota; kingdom Metazoa; phylum Arthropoda; class Insecta; order Hymenoptera; family Aphelinidae; genus Eretmocerus; species Eretmocerus hayati. The sequence goes on from CM056744.1 coordinate 98,509,163, forward strand.
AGTGAGTATACCACATATAATTTTCATTTTCTTTCAAGTAGATTCGATTTTTAATTTAAGGGCATGTCAGAGTCCTATCCTCATTGCATATTCGCCGACATTGTCGAATTTTGAACATTTTTAATGAATTTTTGAGATATCACAGGTACTGAAGTCATTACCGGTTCTATGGACGTTACAAAGAATTGGCGATGACTTTAGAATCCGCGATATCTTGAGAATTAATCGAGTAATCTCGAAAGTCGTCAATGCCGGTGTTCGACATGACCTTAATCAAACAATTCCATTGCAATAAAGCAAATCTACTTTTCTGCTTCGAGCTGCAACAAATCGTCTAATTGGTAAAAACCGACGGAAAAAAAATCATCAACAAACATCGACTCCAATCACCGTCCTCTAAAATCTAAACACGTCGAGCATAAATTAGCTCTTATCTTAACTGATAGTTGCCTACAAAACTCATCCATATATATATACAAAATGCACACGGAATAATAATAATCTATACACACACACGATAAGTAATGAGACTCACGGTGATAAATTTATATCCGACGCGTCAATTTGCATATTTCATTGACTTTTGTTTCCTGCATGCATGCACACTTTCCCTGCGGGTACTTTTATTACTCTCTCGTCGCAATATTCGCATACATATGAAAAATTCACTTCTCGCGAGACTCTCCCTCCTAATAAAATGTTCCTCTTATTATAAAGCTGCATATATGACTTTAGTCTACTCTTATATACATGTATATTACATGTGCGCGATTTCTCCGGCCGGCTTGAAAGCTTTCTAGTTTATTATATACCCCGCGCGTTTTTCAAATCTTCTATTTATTTCAAAGCTCACTTTGATGTTTGCTATTATATCTTTTATGTGGTGTCTAGTCTGTCGGAAACATGCATCTTGAAACTTGTATATTTATTGGTTGAAAATTTGTCTAAAGTACAAGATGATTCGTACTTTTGCAAGTGAAGAAAATCATTTCATGCAGATTTTGGTTTTATCGAATGACGTTTAAAGGATTGTGATGCAGATCGCGTCTCTAAATTTTGAGGACTGACATCTTAGTGCAAATATTCAATCGAATGCAAGATACGGGAGAAAGTGGTTCTATTATGGCGATTAGGGATATATGCAAAAATTTTGTCGGCCTGACGGAAATCGGTGCGTCGATTTTAGCCGTAGGTATAATATGTTAAAATTTATCCGAGACTTTAGCAGAAACCGGTCAGTACACTTGCAGTCGTGACAAATCAAATATCAGATTTGTAATTGTGTTTTATGTGTTGGTTCCTTTCGTAAATCAAGTTTCAATGATATTTTGATCGGTGCAATATGCGGTCATAATTTTAAGCTGGTTTGAAGTTGAGCTTGGGACCCTGAATCAAATTGATTTTGAATTATCATCATCATACTTGACTGCTCCATTTTAACATGAATTATAATTCAACCAAAGACTTGTTCCAAAGACCAGATATATACATCTGGTCTTTGGAACAAGTCGCCGGTCTCAGGATTTGGATTTGAAAAAGCATTAAATTCGATTTCAATGGTCTTAAATTTTCCAGATTCATCACGAGCTCAACGTTCTTTGTCTGTATTGTTTTTTTTTTGGTGAATGAAAAACGGAAGAATTACGATTAATAGTTTGTGACCCACTTCGTTGAGACGCCAATATATAATATCTTTGATAAAATCCTGTAACAGTCAGGGTTTTTTAAATCAAATTCTTTGTCTTGTGCAACGAGAATTTCATTTTACAACGAAATTTCTGGTATTTCGGGTAATTTTCTATCAATTTCCATTTCCTGTAACTAAAATTACCTTAAATATCTCAACCTACTATATCGAAGCTGTGAACAAATACAGTCAGAAAATAAACTCAGTGTCGGTCAGGATTTTATATTTTCTAATTAGTTGATAATGATTATAGTATCGTCTACAAAATTGTGCCAATAAAATAATTTTCTTCGCCGATCGTCTACAACCTTATCAACCCAATCAGTAGTACTTCAAAATTACAATCCGAGCCAGCCACTAACGAGGTAGCCTAATATAGCCTAACTTCCGATGATACCATCATCCGTGAAAATTGCCCTTGCACCGCTAGCTCGCCGCATACAAGCGATTAGAGCCATTCATCCAAACGACATCCTCTCTATATTATACAGCATTTGCAGCTGACCCGTAGTAATTTCCAAATCCCTACAAAGATTTATGACACGCGACAAAGTATTATAACTCACACCATATTTAAATGGCTTATTCTTCGGCAGACCATCAAGAGACAAAGTTTTAAGTTTCAACTCTCTACATACATTGTATTCTCATCATAATACATACTTACAGTTGATTATTTTTGCGAGGCGAAAATTTTCCCTCTCATTCCATTCTGACCATCATATAGACATATAGCCAGTACGGATTTAAGTAACGGTATTATATTATAGTTATACTTACGCTGACTTTGGTGCACTTGCACTTGAGAGTGCGAGTATTAGTGCATATAGTGTAGAACAGTAGAGTTAGTTGGAGTTTAGGAGTGGAGAGTTTAGTTACTTTAGTGACTTTGCAACGTAAGTCCGAGGCTCGCAGATGCTTTTGCACTTTTCATACGAGTAGATCTCGGACGCGTGTGCGCGATTTTTTGATATTTTTGTGGCTGATTGTGATATTCTTTGTGAGAGTTTGTGGGAGGACATTTTTTTGATTGGTGATCAGAGTTGCAGGTGCATCAGCACGCGTAATGAAATTCATGTCTGCTAATAATGAGAATTTTCTGATCTGTGATGTGAGATGTGATACAGGACTCTCATCCATTGGTTTCTACTGTGGCATCGATGGCATTCGACAATTTTGACGATAAGCCATCGTGTTTTAGAAAATTTGATTTTAGACATTTTTTGTTTTTGCGCAGGACCTCGTGCAGAACTATCGCCAGTGTTTTCAATCGAACTAAAAAATTGTTGTTGTGATCATTTACGCCCGCTAAATTTGACATAGAATTTGACTGTTGTAAAAGTCAAATTGAAAATTTGAACATTTTGTTGTTTGACGTATGATTTAATTTCTAGGAAAATCTGCGATTTTTCTAAAAGCGAACCGTGCACGAAAAGATTTTTTTCATGAAAAAAATTAATCACTTCGAATCTAATGCCACCACATGACTTTCCGAAATTTTCAAGCGATACTTGGTGACTTTTCAACATAAAGTATCGATTTTCTATTTTTGAGTGTCTCATCTCATCCTCGATCTCATCTCGTGTACTGTGCGATTCAGGATGTCGAGTACAGGAGAAAAATATAGAACACCAATGCGTTATTCAGGTTAAACACATCTCGCTTATGTGTGCGGGGAAAACTGCACGCTCTCATCATCAACTAAATAACCACCGAGCCGTATAAGATGGTGTGCTAAATCGTGATGGAGCCGCTGAATTTTGCTTAATTGGTGTATCTATTAATTCAGAAAATAAGGCTGCAAACTCCAAATTCAATCTCGATCTTGAAAGAGGAAAATAAGATATAATAGCTTGCTATGAAACACTTTTTATTGTATTCTATACTTGGCGAGAGCCCGACACATGGTTTGACACAGATCATGGAAACATCGTGTGTAGCTATGAAGAGTGTGAGAAGAAATTTTTAAAAAATCATGAAAAATGCCTCAATTTGGAGAATGAGTGAATACTAATTCATTTTCGGCTCAAATCTCGACGATTGAAACCCCATTTATCACTTGACGTGAAATGGATGCATCAGTGATGGCCACCACTCTATTCGTGGCAATTTTCGAAGGTGAGCAGATTTCATGCTTTTGCCCCCTTTCCCCTCCCGACCAACTCAGGACCAAAAAATTTCCAAATTGATTCGGGTAGGAGCCTAATTTGCAATGGAATTGATTAATTTTCTTTGAACTCATCTTCATCATACGTATTTCCTTTCATCTAGAGCGACCGAAAAGTGTGTCGAATCCTTTATTAATATCTACAATTTTTCTAATTCCAGAATCAAATTTATCAGCGGTGAGGAAAGCGCCGAGCATCAAGAGTGTGCCTCCTCTAAAACAGAAAAATGCGCCGCCAAACAGAGGTGAGTCTTGCATAATTTTGTAAAACATCTCATTTGCATTTTGTACTTTGTCAAATACTTACGTTAACCACAAAACTCTGAGTATATCTTGTACACTCACGAGGGACTTGAAGCACGCAGAGTCCACGTGAGCGATTTGAATAATTCATGGTTTACACTGTCCGTAATTGAACAATGTTCTCTGAAATTTTTTGAATGATTTTTACACAAACAATCGACAAGCCTTGGATATATTTTTGCTTCCAAGGTTTAGCGATATTTAAAAAATAAAAATTCTCAGTTAAAGAAGCCCTAAATATTCAGAGAAATGTATCAAATTGGAAAAAAAAACTCAAAAAAGAATAGAACAGACTTTTTTCACTTTGAGATTTTCTCTAGCTTGTTTCTTATGTCCGTCTAGTCACCAACTCCTCTTCAACACATTATAAACCACGAAACTAGAGGAAAAAAATTGGTTCATCCGTCATCGCACTCTCTCTTTCTCGAAAATCTCGAGATTCACTGCCTGACATTTTACACTCGCACCTCATCGTCTTCAATGGATTAGCTCAATATAATGATGATCATCGAGAAAATAACCGAAGAGAAAGAGTTTGGTTCGTCCTCTTTCTGATGCACGTTGTCTCATCTCTCAGCACTCGAGACATCACATTAAAACTCTTCAAGCTCGAATATTTCTGCGCGATTTCTAATCTCGTTGTGTCCTCGGTTGTGTCTGTGATGCGTCTCGTCATGTGTGAAAGTGTATATGATGTTGGATACGATGCAAACTGTTTTGGTCCAGCTTGAGTGCACACATATGATGGACAAAAGTGTCACGGGTCAAAAAATTGTTGAGCGGTGTCTTTGAGACTGTAATCGAAACAAATAGTTTTCAAGATTGCTTCCTTGGTATTTTTGAAGTGATGCGATTAATTATAGTGAGGAACGAGGTGAGGAAGAAATTGTCGAGATGTAAGCGCTTGATTGGTGCTGCAAATTGTTTTATAATTGGCGCTGTGTAAATGGGGAAATTTTTAGAATATTTGCGTTAATGGTTGTCGTTTTTCAGATTTTTGTTTTACAAGAGGTCGATTTCGTGGAAGATTTTATGCAGTAACAAAATACCAAACTGTTTTTGGGATTAAAGTTAAATGTTAATATTAGGGGTTTAATTGAGTGAGCTCGTTGAACTTGACGGCAAAAGTCGATTGATAATTCTATAAATTGCTATCTCTAAGTAATAATCGATTCAGAATATATGATGATGACTGCGCGTATAGAAAAAAAAAAAAAAAAAAAAAAATAGGAGCGAGAGCAACGTTTGATATTCTATGAGAGTGTCATGTACCTGTGACCGCATCGTTTTTTATATGGCGCTCTTGTTTGACGTCATGATTCGTATGAGCCTTGGCAGATTTGGTACAACTCGATTCAACCATTGAAGACTTTATTCGATTAAATTTTAACAAGTTGAAAACCTATCATATCATGTTGGCCTAAATTTGGAAATTTTCCATCATCCAATGAAATAATCGCTTTTACAGGAGGCAATAAGTTATTGTTAGTTGAAGAGTGTTGAGGCTCGTTTTTTTAATGGCTAATTGTGTCCAGAAAGAGCTTGTCACTTGAAAGAAAACATGAGTACTTGCAAGATTCTATGTTATTCTTCATTAGTCAAGACAAATCTGTTGGAGGATTGTTTCAAAACCAAATTTGTCAGTCGTGTTAAGTCAAAATAACTCCAATTCTAGGTATGTTACTAACGAGAAGAGCATCAGGTTTGCGGAACACGGATCTTGATGAAACTCTGGAAGTCATCTTGTTTTGGTGAGAAATGGAGGTATCTCAAAGAATTCAATTCCATATGGGCCTCCTATCCAAAGATACAGCTATGGAAATTAATATTGCCCATGAAGGCCCATGTTGAAAATACTAACAACGCTAACCTCCGTATATAGCTCGGAATAGGAGGCTCATGGGATTAAAATTAAAACCTTGGAGATAACTTCATTTTCACCAAAACAAGATTATTCCCAGAGTTTCATCAAGATCCGTGTTCTGCAGACCGGATGCTCTTCTTGTAAGCAACACTCTAGACATTATTTCACAAAAACTGAGCCAGAACATACAAGAAAATCAAAATTACATCAAAAATCGTCAAAATATTGTAGAAACAACCAGAATCTCTTCGTGAAAAAAATCTTCTTCAAATCATAGATCAAAACAGAATCAGATCCAGAGTTTCTGGAGCAAGGTTAATTGTATTTTTTACTTACTAGACGCAAACGTACGTCTCTAGAGGAAGAAAAATCCGCCATATTAACTCATCGAGTACTGACCATCACCTTAAAAACTAGCTTTCATCCCGTTTCGGTCGACCGCATGCCGAGCTTCTGCTGCAGTCGCACTGCCCTCAATGAGTAATTATTTCGTTTCCAAGAAAAATTGCATCCTCATCATCATTTATTTTCGAATAAATACTATAACAAATCTTTACACCGCGAATAACACTAATTTTACCAATTTTCAAAAATACCTTCGTCACTCCAAACACTTGATTTTGGAATCTCCATCCAGAAATATAAATATGCACTAGCCAAAATTTACCAAAGTTCGATTATAAGCCTAACATCTATTTCAAAATCACGTTCTTTCAGCAATTCATAACTCACGAATGCAACGGACCGATTTTCAAAGCTACACCGTTACTGAAACAGGGTCAAAACTGTCGTAATTCTACATTTTCTATATCTCGCTTAACATAGACATATCTATATCACCCTATAACGTCTGCCGAAAACCTGGTCTCGTCTTCTTGTTACGTTATCATTTGACGCTCCGGAAATCCTAATAAAAAGTTGCGACTCTTTTCTATCTACAGTGTAATACGTAAACCAGAATGCGTAAACTTTCACTCGTTGTAAGAAATTGTAAAGAGTCTCAATGTCTGTCTCGCTGATTTTTCCACGAGGCCGATGTACCGAGTTTTGTTGGCGGGAAAACCGGTTGTCCCCGGAGCTTAGAAAAAGAAAAAAAAAAGACTCAATTCCATAGATGGGCAGAGTCGCATTTCAGAACTCTTCTCGACTTTTTGATGGCGGAAAATCTCATACATCACACATACACATATGAAAATTTCTTATGTGTGCAATTCATGCATGCATGCATGTGGCACGTGAGGGTTTCATATAGTATTTTTTGCGAACATTAGCAATGGAGGATTGTGAAAGTTATGGCTTGATGGAATCTGCCGATGCGGGTGAATTAAATTTGCACCACTATGCATGATGCTTTGCTCGCCCGCAGTTTATGAATATCTCAAGAAGTTTGATTTACTAGGCTTCATATACGCTTATGGTTATCGTCTAAAATGCTATTAAGAAGTATAGTTGACCTGATTGAATACGAGCATTTTGAATTATTATCGAGTTTTCGAACGATTTGTGTATATGCCATTTATCATGATTTTACCGACGGGGTAATTTTGTTCAAGAGCTTTTACGCAATCGCTTTGAATTTCCGCGATAAGCCAGAGTCGGAAATATATAGCAGGACCTATATTAGTAGCCGAGATCATTGAACGGAATCGATGCCAAATTACTCTGTTGATTTTACCGTTTGCTCAAGCATTAAATTTTTCAAACGTCAAAAACTCGCCAATAAGTACTATATTATAACATTTTGAAAGAGAGAAATTTGTGGTGTAATAATTGTATTTACTATTATTGTCAAGATGAAATAACAGATCAATTTCCGGCAGCTCTATAGAAATCGACCTTCGTTCAATGGGAAGATGATAAAAAAGTTTGAGGTCGATGATCTCTTTCATAGACAGAATTGTTGCGATTCATCCGCGATAATTTTCCGCTGTTCCGAGCACGATATATGCTGCCGTGTTATATATTGCAGCAAGCCGTGGGCGCTCATTGGAATATTATTTTCCAATGGTAAAAAAGTTGAAGTTATTAGTGAAACTATGTGTTGAGCTATATGTATTAATGTTGGCTTTACACTTGAGGAAAAGGGTATATAGAAACAATGGAGGAAAATATCTTGATGATGCATTGCGTATATGTGTGTGGCCTGTGCAAATATTACACGATATATCCTCGGAGTGCTTTCACTTGCACAAAAGATAACAATCGAAAAATTAGAACCACGACCGGTGCGCGTTGATTGCGTTATTGCACTTCTCCAGGCTATCAAAACACTTTGTCGTAATGGGAAACCATGTGATTCAATCACTAAATTCGAAATAGATTTTTCTGAATGTAAACAATTACTTCGATTTATTTAAAATTGAATATTTGATAGAAAATTGCCTGCGTAAGTGAGGCCAAAGTTATCTTGCTTTGCAAGATTTTTTCAAAATCATGAGGATTTGTCAGTCGCAAATTTCAAAATTTGTATCACAACTTTGACTATTTTTTGAATTTTGGGAACGAGCTCGGATCGTCAAGTTAAATGAAATTTTTGTGAGCATTTAAATTTCAATGTATTAGCTATAACCATCGTCAGAATTTTTTCGGACCTCGATCACCCTCGATCACCCTTGAGTGTTATACTGCGAACACGTGGTGTTCGCAGTAGCAGGCCCGAAATTCCATCAGGAAAAATGGTTACTTTTTCAAGAATCTAAGTGACAGCTGTAATCAATTTTCTGCGTGAAATCTTCATCTATCTATAAATGTGAAAAGAATTGAATTGAATTCGTCACGGCTACCAACGTGAACATTTTCTAAGACAAAGTAATCTACCCATAGAATGATCCATTTTTGATCTGTGCCCATGAATCATCTAAAAAGAAATGTAACAACTTTGTGGCCAACTCATGACTACGAACCATAAATTGACCCTTCTATGTCCAAAATCGCGTTGAACTAGAAAAAGATATCCAGTTACTGACGAATGATTAAAATTTCAAAAAAATCGAATGAATAATTGATTCGATATTTCTTTCGATATCTTGAAGAAATGAAATTATTTCACTTCTTCATGAAATCTTTCCCTTCAAATACTATAAACCAAACCGAAGCAACAATTTCATTCAAACCAGTTTCAATTCATCCCTTGATGCATATAAGCACACATAACTTGGCGCCGCCGACCGCAAGCTCTCAAAAAAGCTCGCACGCTTGCACTTGGCACACAGAGAGTATATAAGAGACAGCACTCGCAGACGACCAGATACTTACTTTCGATTCTTTCGTCGATTTTTTTACCATCCAAAGTGACAGCCAGCCAAGCATCCTCCTTAATACCATTCTTTTTTCTTCTTTTCATAGGTATATATTACATTTTTTTAACCCGATTCAGCGAAACGAGCCGACCATCAGTCCAAGCATAGAATCTCCCGCTATACTTCTTTTATTATAAACTTACTTACTTACTATGTACTATTTTACGCGTGCTATTAAAACAATCAGGATAGTATATAGGTAGCTTTGCGTTAGAGTATACAAACGTTATAACGCATTTGAAAGAGTAAGTAGAAGGGAGTTAGTTACAAGGTAAAGCCGCTACACGCAAAATAGTAAATTACGCGTATGCGCGCCCCATGGGCGATGCTTATGCGCATCGCCGCCGGAGTCGCTGTGCCGTGAGCCCTGGCGTTCCCTTTCTACGGCCCCGCGGGATCATCTGTATTGGGCCGCGGAGGGGATGCTCTGCGGCATCGCCAGGCGATGTAAAATCGCAGCACTTGGCGATGCCCGAATTTTGGGCCGGCTCTGTAGCTCTTGCAACTGCAACTACTCCGAGGTGAAAGTGTGTGCGTACGTCAGTGTGAAGCCTGCGGACAAGCTGTTTATATATGAGTTTTCTTCAACCTTTTAGAAATGAGTCCGTGGTCGAATGATGCAGGCTTGGACTGACAATCACGAGTTCGTGGGTTCGAATCCCATCATGATAAAATTTTTTTTGCCTTTTTTTTTAATCATAATCATATATTTTTTTTTTTTTAATACAATTACACCGCACAACGAAATATTGAGTGACAGATAGTACTGGATTGAAAGGTTAGTTCCATTCACGGTGGAGAGGCAATTTTATTATATTTTCAAAAATCCAAATTATCAAAAGGGGATTTCGGGTTTAGAAATCCTTTAGATCAATAATAGAAATGAATGAATATTCTTTCCGATCTAGTGTGATAAACGTGAGTGGTATAAAGGTTTCCTCTGATTGAACACGTATTAAATGAATTTGGTGAAGTAGCCTGGTGTAGATGATTCAAATTCCCCTGAAAGGAAATCTTGTAAAAGTAACTCAAAATATGAGAAAAGAATTCTATCTGAAATTCAATTTTTTGCTCATATCTTCCTGTACAACTAATCTAACCACCTTTTAATGAATCAGAGAGATACTCTTTCAGAATTCTACATTGATTTGTCGAAACCGAATTTGACTCAACCACGTTTGAGCCTAATTAAAAATTCAATTTTCCTTCTAAAAATCAAAATATCCCCCAGAATATCCATTCTCATCATCTTTAAACCAACTATATGAAAATTTGCATTGATATTGGTAGGTTATTTTACCAAATTCATTTGATACGTGTTCAATCAGAGGAAACCTTTATACCACTCACGTTTATCACACTAGATCGGAAAGAATATTCATTCATTTCTATTATTGATCTAAAGGATTTCTAAACCCGAAATCCCCTTTTGATAATTTGGATTTTTGAAAATATAATAAAATTGCCTCTCCACCGTGAATGGAACTAACCTTTCAATCCAGTACTATCTGTCACTCAATATTTCGTTGTGCGGTGTAATTGTATTTAAAAAAAAAAAATATATGATTATGATTAAAAAAAAAGGCAAAAAAAATTTTATCATGATGGGATTCGAACCCACGAACCCGTGATTGTCAGTCCAAGCCTGCACCATTCGACCACGGACTCATTTCTAAAAGGTTGAAGAAAACTCATATATAAACAGCTTGTCCGCAGGCTTCACACTGACGTACGCACACACTTTCACCTCGGAGTAGTTGCAGTTGCAAGAGCTACAGAGCCGGCCCAAAATTCGGGCATCGCCAAGTGCTGCGATTTTACATCGCCTGGCGATGCCGCAGAGCATCCCCTCCGCGGCCCAATACAGATGATCCCGCGGGGCCGTAGAAAGGGAACGCCAGGGCTCACGGCACAGCGACTCCGGCGGCGATGCGCATAAGCATCGCCCATGGGGCGCGCATACGCGTAATTTACTATTTTGCGTGTATCCGCTAAGCTCAAATCCTCTCGCTAATTCAGTCGGTTCGCGGCGCGCGCAATTTTCGGACGCACCATAGAACGCTATAATGCTATAGTCTTGGCTCATTATATATTAGTATCAAATGCAACGTAATGCATTTTTATTTTTTAATGAATTTTCGTGGATTTTTATCGTGTGTGCTAGATGAGGTACAAAAATGTTTGTGATTTTTAGTGTGAAATGTGATGAGAGAACTAAGTGAAGTGAATTTTAAAAAATAAGTCTGAATTAGTGATTTGATTATATGTGGTTCAGTTGATATTATAATTAGGGTAATCAGAATAATGCGGAGAGAGGGCATTAGGCTCGAGTTTGTGAGCCGAAATGAAACGAAAATCCAAAAGGGGACACAAAAACTCTCGAGGCTGCAAGCATGAAAAACGTGAGTTTTAATATCAACCGATTTACTTAGCAAATGGGTAAATCCGAAATGACATCGGTCTATAATTCTTTCACTTTCCAATATATCGAAAAATTGAAAATAACAGAATGTCGACGGCAGGTGCTATTCGAAACAATCGAATAATCACGTTCGATTGAAAGAAACACAGTTGCCGATCTGGCGATCTTGAAAAATCGCGAGTCATGCGCTTTCGCCCTTATTCGGATGTTGTAAGTAAACTTGGCGTGGTATGGCAGTGTGGCCTCTCGCCAAACACAGTCATTTGTCGCGCTCCTAACCAAAAGCAGCTTTTACCGTCTAATCTCTCTCAAAACACACAATTTGTCGCGCGTTTCTCTATGTATAATCCATCTCACTTACTTTTCACCACATAAATTTTGCAAATGTCAGTGTAAGCTTGAGACAGAAGATCTTATCGTGAGAATAAGAAAAGCCATGAAATTAGTGGACCCTATTGATCCCCAAAGTACATACTAACCCTAAAAACTCCTTACCAAACATCAATTGTTCCTGTTCCTTGAAAATTTTCCCAAGATATAATTTAAAGATTGACTAATGATAAAATTCTATATATTTCAGTTGCAGATCGCAACAATCGCACAGCTCCAAGTGGCGGTGGTACACCCAAGGAGCTTCATCTTCAACAGCAGCATCAGCAGCAGCAACAAAACCACCACCATAATCAAAATCAACAGCAGCAACAACAGCAACAACAGATTCCAAACGGCATAAGCAACGGACATATTCTTAACAGTCATCATAATCATCACCATCACCACCCTCACCTTACCAACAATAACCACAACAACAACAACAATAATACCCACAATCACAACAATAATAACAACAGCAATCACTACCACCACCAGCATCAAAATACAACTCAACAGTGCGAATTGTCGACTCCACCACCGCAATTGTCTCAACCTCAATTATCAATTTCTGAAATCGAAATTACACATCAGTTACCAATTGAAAAAAGGGATCAAGAGATTCAAGCACAGTTGCAACCTTCTCCGGAACAATTACAAATCTGGCGTAATAAAGCTGACGATGGTATAGCAGCACTTGCCGTCACAGTTCAGTACCTCACGCGCCAGGTAAGCTATATATCATATCAGATTGTGTGTTTAAAATCAAGTACTGGAACCGATTCGTGCCGGTTACCGTTGTTTTTTTTTCCTTCGCGTTTATGCGGATGCAGGTGTGATTTAAAATGTTTCTTTCTTAACCCGGGAGTAGATACGCTAACTGTCAGAAAGACCGATTTTGGACCATATTTTTACTGATGCGAGAGAATTTTTGGCCTATTTTAGCCATAAAAAACTTGGAAAAGTTCGAAATGTTCTGAGTTGATTGAGGATTGAGGGATTTCAGTCAAAATATAGCTTATGGATAACGATTTCATCAAAGTTTGAAATACTATCACCATGAACTTTTAAAATATCTCGATTATGGGATCAACGCTGTCACAAAAAAATTCACATAATAGTACATTACGCGTCGAGTGCTGGAAACATTTTTTCCTTCGGGAAACCGAGCTGGACGTGGGCGATGGCACCGTCCAGCTTGGTTTTCCCGAAGGAAAAATGTTTCCGCACGAGACGCGTATGCAGTTTTATACGTCTGTACGCAGAAACAGCTTGTTTCCAGGTCTCCTCGCGAAGCGAGGAGGCCTAGAAACACGCTGTTTCTACGTATGGACGTATAAAATCTTTTGAATCACTACCCAAATTCACAAAATTTGAAAAGTTCACCTAAAATTTCGGAAATTCAGCGATGTGGGTCAGCGTGCAGAATAGGGTTAGAAACTCTGAGACACACAGTTTTTGTTGTATAGTAAAAAATGTTGAATGAAATTCACCATCTAGCTTAGAAAAAATACAACTCTGGGAGTGGTGAATTGCATCCCATTTCTTGTAATTTTACAAACGCTTGTAAATTTACCGGTCTCAGAGGGCACAATATAGACCCTTGGTACCTTTTAGAAAGTGTATCGAAAGGTGCGCATTATGTAATGAGTTTGTAAGAGAGAGAAAGAGATATCGTAAGATGTATGGAGAGACGATCTATTTTTAGCAATCTTGGAAGCTCTTGCTTTGCTCTGGCTTATTATTTATATACACTATGTTTATAATGAGCCGCTGTGCTTGTGAAAATTTTGAATGCAAGCGTGTGACATGCGTTTAAATACTTGTTTTTATGAGTTCTGTGTAGAAGTTGAAAGATGTACATCATGATTGTTTGATTTCTGTTGCAGCTTGAAAACATGAAGACTGAGTGGTTGAACGCCGGATCGAAGCTTGAGGTTCTACTACTTCGGAGGGATAGTTTAGAAAAAGCTCTTACCTCGGAAAGAGAGCAACATCATCAAGTCGTCGTTGGTCTCCGTGAAACTTGTAAGTTCAAGAATTATTATTGTGTCTTATTTATGTGACATGAATCTGAAGTTGGAGGACGGATGTGTGGAACTGAACAAGAGACTTTTTAGGTGGTTATTAGCTATATAGAGAATGGGGAGGGCGAGTTAGTTTTGTGGTTTTAAGTAAAAAATTTGAGGCATTGCAGCTAATTATTCACTGAATTTAGATACATTTCTATGATATTCTTCACGCTATTGTTTGATCTATGAATAACAAGATATCAACAAAGATAGTTTCAAGGGTTGCATGAGAATCGATGCACACTTTGTACTGTAAAATTACCTCAAAAACGAACGGAAGTAGGCGTTCGACCGATTATTTTCAGCTACGTTAGCTGCAAAATCGAAATACTCTTTGTACGTGCGATTTGTGTTATAATATTGAAAGCTGCACAACTATAGTGCTAACTACGATTTAGTGCGTGGCGAGAATGCGTTAACGGTTCGTATTCGTACGCGCAAATTACCTCAAGTCACGAACATTTTCATGGAATCTCGAAGGCGAGAAATGAAAACTTTGACTACAGCCACAACTTATAACTAGTATTTCCATTAAAATTTCCATATTGATTACGAGAAGTTATGATTGAAAATCGCTCGATTTGGTAAAGAGGTAATTTAGGAATCGGTATATTATGAAAATGTCTAACTTGAAGTTTTGGATGACAATATTTATGGACCATGAATTATTGTCGGTATAGTATAAAATGTTTTTGTGGGTGTGAATGGGAGATATTTCTTTCTCTTAGTTGTTGTGGTTTGAATGGCTCATAAAAGTTGTTATTGTGCAACGGTCAATTTTGTAACTATAATTCTGAAAACTCTAGGAAATATCTTAATGTTACCTTGAAGATGCAAATGAAATTTCCTCGACACGGAATCCTTTTCTACATCAAAATCCTAAAACACTCATACCAGAACTATTTTAGATTCCATGTCGCGTATGACAGTAAGTTGTTATGCTGACGGTCGAGCTCACGGTTACACTATCAAATTCTAAAAAAGGTAATACAAAAATCCTTTTCAAAACCTAATTTACATGACACTAAGCAAAGAATCGCTCTCAACTCTCTCGAATAGAAATCATGGAAAGTTAGTTTTTCAAGACTAAACGATACTAGTACTTAAACTCACGCGTCACTAAATCAAACATCACCGAAATTATTACATAGTCAAAAGCTTTTTCGTATAACGCATATCCGGCATATTTAAAACGGCCAACGCCTACGACATATATAACTACGATCACGAAAAGCAAAAGCAAACATACTTACAAGTGCCTCGTATAATATCACTGCTCATCAGTCTTTTGACTTGAAAAACGAAACGTGTACCGAAGAGGAAGCAAACTCGCATGCGAGAATGACATTATATGCGATTCTGTTGTATTATAGTAAATGGTCATCGTATATAGTAGGATGATTCGATAAATATGCTAATAAAGTATGGTGGTAGTATAGAAATAATATTATACTTGGCGCAAGGTGCGCGCGCGAGAGGAAGCGAATTGAGATTTTGATGAGGTAGGCGCCTCTTATTTGGATTGCGCCAAATAGAGACTAGGTATAGTGTAATGCATCGTGACACGCTGACCCTGAATGATAGACATGAGCTCACTGCCAAATTGTGTTTCTTCTTACACTCTTTTTTTTTTTTTACACATACAGCTGATTGTCTGACATGCATCTGATTGAGATCGATCAATTTATTTGGTGTAATACAGATGATGGGCGTTTTGTTTATTCGGTTCCTCGAATCGCATTTACGAATATCGTTCTTCGGTATAGATCGGAAGAGCCTTGTGTCAGATTTTCTAATTGAACCTTGTTATTATCTTTCGTATGCATTGAAAAGTCGATTTATGTATTGGCTGTCAGTGATCTCTTGGAATATTATAGGAAGCTGGAGTAATGTAAAAATTATGTGTATTTTGAGTCCTTGTAGATTATTGCTACGAGTTTAAGTATGTACATATGTGGCTTCATTGATGTCCTGAGTAATAGATCACATAGTGAAATTGATCTCAATATTTTTTGTCTGAAGGGTAGCTTACTTGATGGACGGAGTATCTTGTTCATAACTTTTTCATTTCCTGCTCGGTTCTGTATGGAACACTACATACATATATTCGCTCAGCAAGAATTGAGTTCTTATCGCTCATATTAGACCTTGAAGCGAGCGCTTATAAACATATATTCTTCAGTGGATACATTTTTCAATTTCCCGATATTTATTAGACTTAGATTAGTTCAGAAAAATGAAATTGATCGCTAAACTCAGTTGGCCAAAGAATATTCGGAATATCCTTTGATCAAGTATCTGAGAAGAAATACTTGTCAAACAGTTGTAGACTTCGAAATTGTCAACATTTTTTAAATTACGCGTATTTAGATGAAATGGCTCTGGTTTCGATTTGATCATCATCGGCCTGACCTAATTATGGGTTCGTGTACGCGAGGAATGTTTGTATTCGTCTCGTAGTTCCTTGTGGGCGGAGTTAAGTACAATACGAATTTTGTTGAGTGATTCTCTTCTTTTAATGATTCGACTACAAAGTCATTCAAGCATCTTTTGAAATCAAGATTTAAACGTGTTTTTCAGAATCTTGCAAGAATTGTAAAGTGTTCCGAAATCGAAATTGAAAAAGAAATCATCGTCATTCAACAGTAAATGTGACAGCTATGATATAATTTGTCAGTTGATGATAGACCTACGATGAAAATCCATTTCAAGTTCAGATCTAAAGTAATGTGGTTAACGGACGTCGTTTTATTTGGTAGATAGTAATCGTGAGCAGGATTTAATCTACCTATTCAAAATACGTTCAACTAGACATGGATGTTAATGCCACCTGCTCTTTCACGTATGCCTTGTTAATATACCGAATTTTCGGAAAAATTCTTTTAGGGGATTTCTCTCCACGTATGAATGTGTGTGAAACATCTTGATTGTGATATTTCATTCTGGGGAAAAATGCTGGAAAAATTTGCTCATGATGTCTCAGATTAGATTGCAAGAATATCTATCATTTAAAACGTTCCGATTGGCATGAGAATTCTTCTCGTGAAAACTCGACAATCACTGACAATTAATCTAAATAATGGCTATGTAATCAACATTCTCACTAAATTCCATAATATATTACTTTACAGTGGAACAAGAGCAATCGGAACGTTC
The DNA here is from genome assembly GCA_029851415.1 of Eretmocerus hayati. Taxonomy (NCBI): domain Eukaryota; kingdom Metazoa; phylum Arthropoda; class Insecta; order Hymenoptera; family Aphelinidae; genus Eretmocerus; species Eretmocerus hayati. Next base: position 98,526,505 of record CM056744.1, read on the forward strand.
ATTCCTCGAACATTCAATTCGCGAGTCAACGAGCCAAGTCGAGCAACTTCGGGAGAGTCTACTCGACAAGGAACGTCAGCGAACAGCTCTTGAAAGGCTTGTCGCCGAGCACGAAATCGAACTTCGAGAAGCTCGTGCAACAGCTTCAAGTTGTGCCGCTGCAGCTGCAGCTGCGGCAGCAGCCACATCAGAAAATACTGCGTCACCTGCTTTACTTGCTGAAGTTGAATCATTAAGGACAGTACTTGAGCTTAGGTGTCGAGAAAATTTACAGCTGAGGTCAGATGCCGATAGACTGAGGCGTGAACTCGACGATAAGGATGCGCTCAGGATCAAGGCTGAGGCGCTGGACGCGCGATGCGAGGATCTGAGCGCCCAATTACAGAGCAAGGAAGCTAGGGAGAGAGAGCTTGAACAGGGAATCAAGGTGAGATCGCAAATTTGGTGATGATGGTGGAGGTTTATGTTTGAATTTCGCGGGCTTCCACAAGTTAGCCAGAGGTATGCGCTGGACCGCGTTGACTCGAGCTTGCGGTTTTGGACGCTTCTTATTAACGTAGAATGTAAATCTATCAGTTTTATTTAAGGTACTGTCTACCGTGTACTATGAAAGGATTTCTCTCCTGAATCTCATTTGGTATACCCGGGACAAGGTTTTCACACGAGTAGTGGCTTACACAGTCATCTTTTTTACCGATTCAATCATTTAATAGTGGTGATTATTCATTTCAAATTCATGACAGTTTTGATTCAGTCAGCTGGAACCTCGGCTTGAACCTTTCTCGACATCAATTATTTCTATCAAAGGAACGTTTATTACCAAGTGTATATTCGGGTGAGCCAAAAAATGAAAATGTTTCACAATCGTTGGTCTTGGGATCACAGTTTTTGGCATTTTGTGCGTAGATATAAGAAATGCAATTTGAATGTTGTTTCTGAAACTGAGTAAATAAAGCGCAGAACGTTTTTAGTCACTCCAATCATCATGCTAATTATCATTTCTTAGGCGTTCTTACTCGTAGAAATTGAATACGAGGTGCTTTTAATTGAGCCTCAGAAATCGGAGGTTCTTGTAAATCGCGCGCGAGGTACCGACCGTAAGTATACGAAAAAGTGACCTTTTCCAGAAATCATTTCATTCCCTTCCAATTGATCACGAGTTGAGTACAGCGTCTCAAATTTTCTCGACTTCCTGAACACGATCCCGTTGATTTCATGGAGCTCCGATGCGTCAATTTCAAGTTGCGATTGTATGATGGCAAATGTGTCAAAACCCGTGTATAAGAATCTCCGCGACGACCTACTGAATACTCGAATTTAACGCATTCAACGGGATCGTGTTCAGAAGCTCAAAAATATGTAAAATGTGGCGCGGCATGAGTCCAAGCCTATTACGACGCTCTTTGCAAATGATTATCAATTTAAAAAAATTTAATGTTTTCCAAAAAATGGTTAGTTTCTTTCGTTAACGGTCGGTATCATACGCGCGATTCACAAAAGCTCTTGATTTTTGATGATTCAGATGACGGTAATGTTCAGCTAAACGTATTCTAACAGTTTCCGAAACAACGTCAGATTTACATTTTTTCTTCTTCATTTTAGTAAGAAATAGTCACGGCGCTTGCTCCACCAGTGATCTAATTTCATAATATTATGCAGAGAAATTTTCATACCTACACGCAATGGGAAAAAAGTGTGACCCCAGCGTAACAATCTGAAAAAATGCTCATTTTTCGACTAACCCCAGAGTATACAGATTCATCAAGTGGTATAACGAATAGACACGATAACATGTCCATCTATGGTTTTTGACTTCTACGAAAAATGCTTTGGTTTGCGACTTTTTCTTTGGAAACTTGGAGGAATCTCAGTAACTATAGAAGATTACATGCTGGTACCCTATTAGTTCTCTTTTGAAGTGGGAAATCGAACAGCTCTCGTTAATCACAAGATTATATTTTACAGGATCTGATGAGTTCGAATTATCACTTGTCACAACAAAACAAAAGGCTAGAACAGAAGAAAGAAGAACTTGTCTACAGGTTGCGACAGAAGAATGAAATCAGTCTCTCACAGAATCATTCAAGTCCCCAATTCCAAAGATTATCCAGGTCTCTGGAGCCCTCGGATCAATTGGCGGATTTCAATTGTTCGACTCATTCGGAGGTACGTCATTTAAATATGAAACTCATCTTTCTGTAACATACTAAAGTACTGCGTAGTCTTATACTAAATTTACCACTTACAAGGGGGACCCACGAAGTGCGGGTCGCCAAATCTCACCAAACTTTTTCCACAGTCTCGTGCCACCTCGAATATGAAGAATCCAGAGTAACTCCGTCAAATGGGCTTCCTGTTCAGAATTACAAGTAAAAATGTTAGCATTGTCAGTATATCTATATATATATATCACTTTTTAACATGGGCCTATATGGGCAATGTTAATGTCATGGGCTGTAACTTCGAACAGGAGGCCCATTTGACGGAGTTACTCTGGATTCTCCATATTCTAGGTGGTGCGAGACTGTGAAAAAAGTCTGGCAAGATTTGGTGACCCGCACGTCGTGGGTTCCCCTTGTTAGTTCTCGATGGTACTGAACCAATCGAAGTTGCATCTTGGCTATCGAGCAAGAGAACTCCATATCGGAGTTGTTACATGCCTTGACCGAGTTGATGACCGTGATTCAAGATGAATACCGAAAGGGATCTCGCACAGTATCTCAATACTCTTATATACATATCAATAGACCTCTCGCGATTTTTTACCGTTCAAGTATCCGGTTTTCACTCAAAAGTCGCATTCGCACAGCGAGAAATCAAAACAAAATCTTGGTCGCTAGCAGCTATCTAAAAGCATAGGATCTAAATAATGAGAATCAGCCTCGATTTTTTACTGTAAATCGGTACTATCGTATAACTTTTGATTACACTCACAGTGTATCAATATATATTTCACATGAAATGTAATTTATAATTTTTCATTGCAGGTACAAGCAAGCTCAATTATGCACATGGTTCAAAAAAGCGATTCGGTATCGTGGACGCTTGACATAACTAACGACAGCACGCATCCGAACGGTAGCGGTTTCAGCCCATCGTCGAGAAGGCGAAACGAAAGCAATGGCTCAACGTCAAGCAGGATCTCGAGGCAGAGCTCGATGAGGTTGTCATCTGCAAGGCGAGCAGCTGCCGTAGCCGAGCGAGCATCTGTTTCGACGGCGAGCAATGGGCAGTCCAGCAGAGCTCGAGCCAATACGGTATCTGTCGCTACTTCGTCGTCGATTGGAATGAGTAGTCATAATTCGCCACCGAGAAAGCATATTGAAACTGATGATACGTTCTGGAGTCCGTCGTGCAATTCCACACCCACCAAGTCGCGACATAGAAATGTCACCGGCGATCAGACCTGGGTTAGTAACATGAATATAATATCCGTTTGCAAAGCTGCAACACTCATCCTTGTACAGCTTGAGCTTAATTCTTTCATGAGCTCATCTATCACGCTATTGGGTTTCAACAATTTCTTCATCTTCGATTGTAATTTTGGCCTATCTGATTCATCATTTTGAACTGTAATTTTTGGGTGAAAATTTGAATATTTTTGTAGAATATCGGTTGGACATCTTGATCATTTCCTCTTTTTTATAAGAGAATCGAAAATTGTCCAAACTGATAACATCGTACGAATGGATTTCTAGTATCCTGAATTGCTTAGGATCTCTCTCTAGTCATCTCTAGTTACATTCATTGCATGGCTTGAGCTTTGAAAGAACCCTGCCGCAAACTGTGTCAGATATGCTTGCTATCAAATCCTACAAGCCACCATATAGATATTTGTAAATTTGTGTCCATCTCTGCAACGCATACATTATCATTGAAATAATGGAAAGACTTTGCCATTCAAGGTCGACCGAATGAAGTATCGTCCTTCTGCCACCTTCGGATTATTCGCAGCATAACACCAATTTCAACATCGACATGCCAATTAACAAACCCAACACTTAACACATTTTTTTAATGCAATTTTTTTTTTGCTATTCTTTACAGAACTTCTAACAAACAGTCGACGTCTCAACATGAAATGAACGAAAAAAAAAACATTTCTTGATTTGTTTGGGACGTTGCAGTCGCGGTCCGGTACAGTCTTGGAGACGGCTAGCGGCAGTTGCAGTAGCAAAGTCGCAAAAATGGGCAGCACTGCCAATGTATCGGGAGTGACATCGATCGAAATGTCGACTACCGACGAAGATGAGGAGGACGAAGAGGAAGAAGAGGATGAAGCCATTGGACAACGGCCCCAAGAGGCCGGTGGTGAAGCGATGATTTCCGAAGAGGCGTCGACTTCGTCCAGCAGCGAGGACGATGAATCTTCAGCAAGTAGCGGCGACATCCCTTGACCAACTCAGGCGCACAATTGGACCACAGTTGCCAAGGCTAATCCGAAACTTGGAGAATTTCGTACCGGCTACTAGTATTAACGAGGCTCAATCGTATCTTCCTTTTTGATCAATTGCATGCTCTCAAGCTTGCAGTGAGCCTGTGTACCGATAAAAAATGTAGACTGTGTTGAGTTGATTTGTGATGTTCCTTCACTCTCAAAAATGTCTCTGCGTAAAAGATCCTGAAAGGTCAAATAGCCCAGAGCTTTTCAAATAGGAAAACTCGAATCGAGTTTTTTCATCAATAGCAAGTAATGTGTTGCTCATTTCAGGGAATCTCATTTTAGAGTTTGATGTTGATCGCGAAGGTCTGAAATTTGCAGCTTCGTAGTAGAATTTTAAAAAGATTATAGAACTTGCAGATTCTTTATCTTTGAGTTGAATGAGGATATCTTTGTTTATTAATTCGTTTCACAAATTGCATTTTTCTGTAAATATATCCGATATCTATAAATATAATTAGTTGTGCGCAAAACGTCCGAGTATTTCAAATATACCTATAATAAATATATATATATATTAAGTTTATATGTTTTTTTTGTACAAAATCGTATAAGCCCAAAACTCTGCTACCGAATAAACTCGTCTACGTGATTCTAGACTGTTCTTCTTTTGCTTTTGAATGATACTTTCAACCCTTTTATGAATCTGCTCGATAACAATAATTTCGATGATAAGCAATTTAATCGGTTTTACCGTACCGAAATGGTCTAACAAATTCGTTTTCAATCGAGCCGAGAAAAGATACTGTAACCCATGAACATTGAATTGTTAATATCATCACGTATGGATCCACTGGGAGCTATTGAGAATAGTCAAATCGAGGCGACTTACATCGTAACTGCCATACCCATACGGTTCTTGCCGAAACACTCTTTGGTCTTTACACAAGATCTCGAGCATTTTTTATTGATAAGTAGCTTGATGTCGAAGAAAACCATGTGCATTGTTCGTCTGTCGGAATAAATCTTTGGAATTGAAGCATGCGTGAGATCTTGAATGCATAGACAGAAAAGTTGTTTTCTACGTCACCAAAGTTGTAGAGAAGCGGACAAGGAAGTATCGTTTTTCTTGCTCTGGAAGGATTTTAAAACTCTTCTCATTACAATATAAACTCATCAGCTCCTGAACTTCTAAAGTCTCCTTCATACTATTGACATTTTTTCGATTCGAGATTTCAAAGATGCGAAGTCGAGTATTTTAATCAATTTGGGGATTGATTTCTTCTTATTGATTCATTGTCTGCAATAGCCGGCCAATTCAAAAGAACAAAAATAACAAATGGAAATCCCTGAACTTGTTGTTGCATGTAGATCGATAAACTTCCTCTTTTCCAAGCTATCATTAGCACAAGTATTAGAGGTATCAAAAATTTTACATCATTATTTTCTCACAATCACTTAATCATTTCATGCAGTGTTTTTTGAAGATATGTTAATAAGTTATTGTCTTTGTGCTATGCATTAAATCATTGTCCATCTAAAACGTCAAATTACTTGATTAGGAGAATTTTTAATATGATGAACTCGTTGAAGCTATTAAAACTGTTTTTCTTAATCATCAGATATAGACTAGGCGAAACTACCGCCATCGTTTGCAAAAATAGGTGAGTGGAATTTTTTTGTGCGATCCTCTCCGGAAGACCCTCCTGATCATAGAGACGTATGGACCCAAGCCGGATTCCGATGCAACATTGTTTAAACCGAAATTGTTTAAACAATTGAGAATAATCACTTATTTCGCCCTGAAACTAATTTTATAAGGTAATTTGGGATATTTTGGATCGAAAAGTATTCTTGTCATTTTTTTCTAAAAGCCATCATTTTCGGCGTTTCAAAGTTGAAAAAACACGAATTTTGCGATTTTGAACGTTAAATAGAGGTAACAACAAAGCGAGAAATCCATGTTCTCAAGGTTGGGATCTATTCACTTGGGTGTCCTCTACAGGTTCCAATAGCAAAAGTCCATGGTCCCGGCTCAGAACCTTCCGTTCTCCGGAAGTTTTCAAAGCACTGTTTCTACAGGCGCCAGTATAGCTATATACGTCGCAGGTCGATATGTATAGTCGATCTCAGATCCATTCAAAACAGTGCATTGAAAAATTCCGGAAAACGGAAGGTTCTGAGCCGGGACCATGGACTTTTGCTATTGGAACCTGTAGAGGACACCCTAGTGGATAGATCCCAACCTTGAGAACATCGATTTCTCGCTCTGTTGTTACCTTTATTCAACGTTCAAAATCGCAAAATTCGCGTTTTTTCAACTTTGAAACGCTTATAGCTCGGAAATGATGGCTCCTACAGAAAAATGACAGGAATACTTTTCGATCCAAAATATCCCAAATTACCTTCTAACATTAGTTTCAGGGCGAAATAAGTGATTTTTCTTAATTGTTTAAACAATTTCGGTTTAAACAATGTTGCATCGGAATTCGGCTTGGGTCCATATGTCTCTATGATCAGGAGGGTCTTCCGGAGAGGATCGCACAAAAAAATTCCACTCACCTATTTTTGCAAACGATGGCGGTAGTATCGCCTAGTCTAATAGCAATCAGGAAAATGCTGTCCTTGTCCCTATCGGATTTCGAGAAAATCATTGAAATTCTTCTGCAAGAGTTCTGCTGTTCCTCTGTATTGTCGAGTCAACGCATGCGGAAAAATAGAACCAAGGCCTAATATGATTGTACCACTAGTTTTGTGGATGAATAAGGTTTTGAATGGGACTATCATCCCTTTGAATTTCGAGATATTTTAAGTAATATCAATTTCGAGTCATTTGGTCGCAGCTTAGTGTCAAAGAACAATAAACCTTATACATTTCATCATTAGATTTATTTTGTAATAGGCCTTTCCAGCCAGTAAATTATCATTAATAGATAAAATAGATGAAATAAATTCTAGTTCAGCTTTAGTACTAGTTAGATCAGACTTGCATCACATGTGAATCAAACCTAGAGAAAACTGCAGCAGTAGCAGAATGGCTGTGAGTTATTGAACTTATGACTATCTAGTAATCTATAACTATTAGCATACACTACTTTATTGGATGTAAAAAAAGTAAGCAATGAGTCTTGCGACAACGTAACATCTTTATTTCCAATGATAAAGATTCGCGTCAAGGGAAACGTTTTGTACTATCAAAATCTACTGGTAAGTGTAGAATTATCGAGCACAGAAGTTGGACCCTAAATCTTACAGGGCAATAACGTACAAAAATACTTTAACACCGTATCTCAAGTTACCAAAATCGTAATTATGCATCTGTTTCTTAGGAATACTAATGAAGCAATAACTATATATGAGACCGTTAATATGAGCAAAGGTACTTCGAGCAAGGTTCATCAAGTTTTCAACATCTCTTCCTCAGCGCAGTAAGTAACATATAGCCAACGTGCTGTCCGTGAAACTATGATATTCATTGCAAAAGTTTGTGAAATCAAACTCGCCTTCAGCCAACACAACGATATAAATGTCTCACTGAGTGTTCGAGAAATCAGAAAAAAAGGGTAAGTTATCTCCAAATGGTTTTTCTATGTTACAATACTAGTTGTTGAATAACGTGCTCATCATCATACAGACAAATTCGGGACTAAGCTTACCAACAAGCTAAACTTTAGAACTCATCACCTTCGCCGTACAACTTTTTTCATGAGATGGACAGTCTTCAAATGAGAAATCTTGCCTGTGGAAAAATTAAAAAATTGTTTAGTAAGAATAACTGTCATGAATCAAGAAAAAAATCGAAGCAATATACCTTTTCTATCTTCAACTAGCTTTGCTCGTTTTTCAAGTTGTTCTGGGGTCAATTTTTTGACAACTTCTTCAATAATATTATGAGAATTCCGATTAAAAAACATCAATGGATTGACAGTGCGACAGACAGGGCAATGGTTTTGTCTCTTCATCCATTGATCTATGCAATATTGGCAGAATGTATGTTCGCAACTCGTGATCATAGGATGAACGTAAAATTCTGAGCATATGCTACATGTCATTGTATTATCCATGATGTTATTAACCTCATCCATGACAGCATTTTCTTTGGGAACATTAGAGCTAGTACTTGCACCTCCATTTTCATTAGTCAGGTCAATGGTATCCACGATAGAATACTGCTGTGGATTTTTTACAGTCTGTGGTTGGGGATTCTTTGCTGGTTGAACCTTAACCTTGTTCATAGGTTGCAGTACTACAATGCATGGTTTCTGACCCCTCAGTTGAGCTGCTGCTGCTAGAGCTGATTGTAAGAGTAAAAGAGGAAAAGGATAAGTTAATCTAATTCCTGCACTGATATAAATAAAACTATGCTGCAATGATCATGGTTTACTTTTGATTGTAAAACCTTCGGCAGAAGTCAATGAATGATCAATATTAATTACTCCAACCAAAATGATAGTAACTGTTATAGCTTGATTCAACTTGCCTGATTGTTGCTGGCGAATTTTTTCCCGTTCCTTAGCCTGTTCTTGCTCTCTCTGTTTCAAAACTCCTTCCATTTCTCGTAGCTTCTGTTCCAGAAGTTGTTTTTCATTCTGTAATTGCGTTTGGACATTTTTTTCTTGAGAAAGCAGATTATCAATCTTTTTTTGCCACTCTTCCTGTTGCCTTCTCTCAGTTTTGACTCTACATTCTTCCACTTTTTCAACCATTGTCAGCTCTAAATGTTCCTTTTCTTGTTTTGTTTTCCTAAGGACTTCTTGATATTTCTGCTTCTCTTCTGCAAGTTTTTCTTCAAATTTGAGCTTTTCCTCGTTTAACTTTTCTAAAAGATCTCTGTATTTTTCAGTCAACTCTACTTCAATAGAATTTCCCATCTCAATTTTCTTTTGTAGTTCTGAAATCTGAGTGTTCAGTTTCTCATTGCAAGTTTTGGTTTCTTTTTGTTCTTGCAACAGTGTTTCTAGTTCCTTCCTTAGTCCTTCTTGTTCTTGCTGCTTCGTGTTGACGAGTTCTTCGAGACCTTTCCTCTGATTTTCTTGTAACTGAACAAAAGATCTTTGTCTATCTAATACAGTGTCCATTCCACCATTAGTTGATTCTAACCTTGGATGTTTCCCATGGTTGTCTTTTTTATTAACATACGAGAATTCATACTTAAAACTGTCTGCCAAACTCAACTGGAGAATGTCTCCTTCTTTAATCAGTACAGTTTGGTTTCGTTCAACATGTTCTTCATTAAGAAGAGTGTCAGTTGAGCTCAAATTGGTAAGGAACCATTCACTGCTGTTGGTATCCTTCTTCAAGATACAGTGATTTCTCGATATCAAGACACTTAATATGATTTCATCGTTGTCTGGTTTTCTGCCAATTCTGAACTGTAAAGAAGGATAGACATTTCAGTATTGCAATATCGAGATTCAACGGTCAATATTTGAACACAACAATTCTACATTGATTAGCTAGCAAGCAAAGTCTATTCAAAACCATTACAGATACTCGAGTTGACACAAAAATTAACTCCAGTAAACACATACACAAGCAATAAACTTACTTCATCTTTGTTAATTCGAATGAAATCAGCACTTGGACTAGGTTCTTTGGATGGAATCCTAACAAGTGCTGGCTCAAGCTCCTCATCTAGAGAGCGTTTTCTTGATTCATTAGTCTGAGAAATTTTTACTTCATGTGGTTGTTCATTCACAGAAGAAACGTCATCCATTGGAGCAACGTCCATTTTTGGTTCAGGAGCAACAACAGCATCACTGACCTGAAGATCGGAAGTTTTTTCTACGGGTGACAAATCAATCATCTCGATTTCAGCATTGCTTTGACCTTCACCAGATCCGATAATGATGCTGTTGTCCACGTCCACGTTGTTCTCGGCTACGGTAACATCCTTGGTAACATCAGCAGTCATTCCACTGTTCACGTTTTCGACGTCGAGCACTTCACTTGTTAGCTCAGCTGAATTTTTGGCACCAATAAACGATCTAAAGGAAGAGTCCCTCACTTCAAGCTCGAGACAAACATCCAGTGGAAGATGCTCTTCGTTGCTCAGAATCGTTGTTGATGGGCTGTTTACCTCGATGGCGACGTCCTCGGAGATCTTCATGTTTTTATGGCGAAAATAAAAAGCACGACGCGCAGACCGCAAGCGGTTGTACTTATGTACACAACCAGTGAACAATTGAATCTGCGTGGTTCTTTTCTTTATCGTTCGTTCAATTGCAGTTCACAACGACACGATTCTGATGAAAGGCGCCAAAAAGCGCACTGGTTGATCGAGGAATTCGAGGAAATTTCATGCGTTGCAACAAAATTGTATTATGATAACAACAAAAACGGACAAACATTTTGTGCAGGTTTGCACGTGAATTCCGCGGGACCGGGAAGCATGGTGGGGATTGAGAGAGATAGAGTTAGGGCGGGTCATACCGTCAAAATTCCGTTCCTTATACGCACATCACCAATGTGTTCCGTTCCAGAATTCCGGATCTCGTTTCAGTTTCGACAAGTTTCATCATCAGCAATGGAAAAAGTTATTCAACAGACAAATCCATCCTGTAAACTGTTCATCACAAATACGAAATGAAGATTATCCGATCTTCTTGGATCTGAAGAATGTTCGACTTGTACCCATAGTTGGACTTCTCCTTTCAATTATATTACAGTAATCGTTGATGAAACAAAATAACCACACATGGCAGTGCCACACATTACACATTATCACATTCCACCCTTGATGCTGAGGATCTTCCAAGTTCGGCTCGTCGTTGCAGACGACAATATTCATCGCCGTTCTGCATAATTCGGCGTGCACGTGTCTTTCTTCGTGGCTCTAATAAAGTCCTCGATGTTGCGTTCGTTGAAATTTGTTCAAAAACTCAACCTCGCCGTCGGCCCCCAGAGGTTAGCATCACACCGGGTCGCAATATCCAATCCAACCGAGACGAGGGTCTCATCCGGGTGTTATCACTGTCTCTACGATGATTCTGTGTCCGTTCCCTACATGAAAAATCATCAACACAGGCGGTTAGTTGAGATTAAAAGTGAAATAGAATAAGCTTAGTTTCTGTAACGTTGACCATAATTTGTAAATTTATTTGCTCTTAACAGAAATTATGTAACTCAAGTAGCCACTCAACAAATAGAGCCCATTCAAACTCGAAATAGATTTGGAGTGTTTGAAGGGATAGATAATCAGATTAAGCGCCATGGCAAAATATTTATTGACGATGTGCACACAGGACTGCAAATTGCCAAACAGAGAGGTAATAGGAAATTTTTCATTGATATGTCTAAAGGTAAATTTTGTCAACATCATGTATTGAACATACAACCATAGCATGCAAATTTCATCTGCTTGTGGTTCATTATCGTTCATGATGTTAATAATTATACCTCTGTTCATTCTGTGGATTTCATCTAGGACTCAGACAAGAATCCAATTGGCTGTCAATAATTTAGCACTGATGTAAGCTCCAAAACTCTATCTCTCTTCAAATTTCCATTATAGGTAACCTTACCAGCTCTGAAGCTTTACTTCTTCTACGGGCGTGTGGTGACTATCTTATACAAGAATCAATTGAATGCAGGAGAGCTCTTACTGAAACTGTTTGGCAAACTATCAAGGATCTTGGTCAGATATGACAAAACTTAGCCCTAACAATTCTTATTCTATGTGATACCATTCATAACTTAGAAACATCCATCATTGCAGGTACCTCAACTGATGCATTTCACTACAATGCATACATACTAGTCAATTTAGAAAATGAAACTGATTTTTCTCCAGTTGATATCTTGTTAGAAATGAAAGGAAAGGGTATAGAGCCAAATCGTGTCACATTTCAGAGATTGATCGATTACTATTGTGGTAAAGGTGATATAGCTGGTGCTACAAAGATCTTGGAGCACATGAATGAGAAAGGATTGCCATTGAATGAGAAGGTTTTTAGTTCCCTTATCAAGGGTCATTCAGTGTCAGGGTGCGTAAGAAATTTCTCTGCATCAAAATTCCATAATTTATCTTAATGTTGAAAAACTGATGGATTCATTGATCAATAGGGACCACTCAAGTGCCATGAAAATCTTGGAAATCATGAGTAACGCTGGTGTGGAGCCTACTTCAATTACATATACTTCTATCTTATGTGCTCATGCCAGAATTGGGAATATTGAATCCATAAAACAAGTTAAGCAGGACTGTCAACACAAAGATATCATCTTCTCAGATGAAGAAATCCTAGAAGTCGTCTATGTTCTTGCAATCAATAAATTTTCTGATTTGATGGACCAGGTAATTCCATTGCTGGAGCATATACCTGTTAAAATCTCTATTATGTAATGAAATGAGTTATTTTGTTTCTCAATAGGTGATCACAATCTTATCGAGTGAACAATTCCACCCCAACACAAGTGCTTCGTCTTCGTATCTTAGTAAATTAATACATAGAGACGATGTAGAAGCAGCGTACAAACTCTATAAGCTTGTACCTACATCAGGACCAGATTCCCCAGAATCTTACTTCATTAGGAGATTAGTAGCCGGCACAAAAGTGAGTCTCATTACAAACTTTAACCAAACTCCTGCAATAATTTATGTTTCTCATTAAAGTATTGCTTTTTTTTACACTTATTTAAAGAAGGCTCGATGATGATGAAACTGTATAACAACTTAGTCCTTTGAAGGAGTATACCGAATACCACCATCTTCTCATGAGTTAGAAAAAAATAATTGTGTTTCACAAATATCAACATCAGCTCCCTTACAATGGAAGGAGTGCGTGAAAGATGGGCATAATTACAATAGGGTCATTTTGAGAAGATCGATGGGAACTTGATCGAATTTACCAGGAGCATGATTTGGTAGAACAGCCTAGCTTACTTCAGAGAGGATGGCATCCTCGAAATATCTGCACAAGTATTAGAGGATTAGAGTCACTTCCATCGATATCACAGTCATTTGAAATTTGTGTTTATTCCCTTTCCCCGAATCGCGGTCGAATTAAGCCCTGCACCTGCTGCACGGAAAGTTGAATCAAATTCCAAAATCAAATCTGATCACTCACAAAATTTACGAGGACGCTTATGGGTACCTACTAATTGATACTTGGTAGCGGGGAAGTTGTTCGAAGCATGCTCAGGAGCTTTGTTCTCGCGAGGAGCTCAATATGGATGCCCAAAAATATGGGAAGTTTATAGTCACTATATCAATGTCCAAGGACTTACTTTGGATGTAGTAGAATATGTTCTCATAGTTCAAACCCATAAAAATGAGTTTCCGTTACGATGACAATTGGAAAAAAAAATTTTCATCGATCGTCACGCTCTTCCTCCTAATCGCGCCGAACTTAAGGCCCTTTCGAATTTGGTCCCACTGACTTTTTTTGCAGTTAGACCCTTTTTCCATATTCCCAAGGAGTCATCAAAGTACTTGCGCCCTTTCCAAATTTTTTTTAATGCAGTTACGCCTTTTTTGGAATTCACACCGAAGTCAATACTTGGAGGTTCTCGAGTGATTTTTTTTTTTTCATTTTTGTGGATTGAAACAAGAAGTTTTCCACAGTTTTCTCGTCCATAATTTCTTTCCCCAAGATGAGGCTATCTTATTGATTTCACCAAAACATCAAAAATTGAGTCCGTTCTGCCGTATTAGGACCACGATCTTATAAGATCGTGATGAGGACCATAACTTTGAACAGCTTTGAACGATTTTGATTTCACGAGAAACAATTTGAAAGGGAACTCGAAAACCTATAGACTAACTCTTGGTGGAATCTCTTTAGACTTTTTTTTAGTAACTCCGGGCTGAATTACAAATAAAAATCAAAAATAAATAATTTGTGATCCGTATGATTCGCTTGTATGTGACTCTTTAACCTCTATTCTATCACCTTTCGACGACCCCTAGGCTAGGGCTTTCTTTATTCTCAAAAAAAATCTTGAAGAACTTGGAGAAGGCGTTTTTCCTGTATAAACTTCCCCATACAGAAGTTCGCAACCCACTTCATTGTCTCTTTCTAGGATCATTTTGCGAGTCATTTTGAGTGTAACAAATGCTCAAACACGTAAAAAAATCTCAAGAAAATTTCGTATGAATAATCTGCAGAAGATGCACTCGTAGAAGATGATAATTACGTAGATACGTATATAGAAAAAAGCATATGCGCTATTTTTTACGTCTCTGGAACTACTTTGAACCGATAACTGGTTCGTTTTCGCGAAGAGCATCTTTTCCCGAAGTTGATCCGGAGTAGTTGGACTGGGATGGCTGGTGTAGAACGAAAAATCAGATTCCTAGGTATCGAATCTGTGAGCCGAGGCTAGCTATAAAATCCATCCAACATTCGAATGCGCACATCTCTGATTCTATTGCATCGAATTGACTCCAACAAGTTATGATTTTGAAGGTAAACAAATCGGTCATCGATTAAAGACTGATTTTGAGTCCTCAAATCCACGTGCGTGTGCAAAAAATAGACATGTAACGAATCATGACTCAACACACTCTAAATGAATTCGAGTAAAAATTTCACTTGAAGCTGAGTTACGAAAGTTTTCACTCAAATTCTTTTAGAGAGATTCTGTGCGATTTTTGTCAACTGATCGTGTATTTTTTGTGCTAAAAGTGGACGGGGTCTATAATGAACTATATATAGGGATCATTCGAATTCTGTAAGGATGGAGAGTAGTTTCGCATTGGTGAAAAATTCAGGGTGAAGGTTTGCACGGTGACAACTCAACGGATTTTGGTAACTAAAATCTAATAATTCCCGGCTATATAGAATATCCGTTCAGTCTATAACCCCTGACTTCTAATATCAACGATTTTGAGTGGTGCGACTCACTACAGGATGGAAGACACTTATTACACTGAGAAAAACTAGTGTGGAGACATGAAAATTTGGAAAAAGAGCGTAACTCGCGTAATTTTATGAACAAAAGGGGGTAATGGCGATTACGCCCCTTCACCAAATCGCTGAAAGGGCTTAATGGCATTTAAGCCTTTTTCGAAATCTCCAAGCGTGTAAACGCTTTTTTCAAAATGGATTTCGTGGTTGTGAGAGAATATCCTCTTAGACGGCTCAGAAAGTAAAAAAGCGGAAAAAGGGCCTAACCGGCATAAGCCTCTCTTCCACAGAGACCCTCAATCATTCAAAGTCAATTCTAGAACCATGATGGTTATTTCTACCAATTCCTTGCCACTTCTGATAGAGATGAAATTGCCAAAGAAGGTACTTTGGATGTTCAGTAGGTTAATTAATTATCTTCCAATGTAGACAGAGATTGAGGTTGAGATCTCACACAACAGTTTAGGAACCACTTCATCCATTTGTAAGGTACTCTCCCATTCGAAATCAAATTTCGAGAGAGCTTAAAATGAAATACATTTCTTTGGTTGGGTTTGCGAGATTAATTACTGTTTACATTGCCTCAAGTCTGTACTTACTTTAGAGAACTCTTTAGTTGTTGTGCTTGAATGCATATCCTATTCCAATATGGAGAATTTTGAATGAGTTAATACTGAAATTTCAGGATGTCAAAAAGGTAATCTCATACTGCAAACTCATGAGTAGCGGAAATCAAAATGATTTATTGAGCCTTGCAATTTACACTGCCTTTAAAAAAGATCGACATTTTTTGGCTTTTCCATTACTCGAAGCTTTGAAAGAATCCGGTGGAATAATAAGAGAACATTACTTTCTGCCAATATTTGTTTCCTGTAGAAAAAATGGTGATATGAAAGGTAAGTGTAAAATAAAATGGTTGCTGTACACTCAGTTTTTTGCCATAATTTTTCTTGTTTATAGGGATAAATGAAACTTTGCGGCTCATGATATCAAAATATAAAATTAATCCAAGTTCAAACACTATCCAAGAATATGTTGTCCCTCATATAACTGAAGATCTCAAGCAGAAGAGACAGATCCTACTAGACACTGGAATTTCAAAACCAGTGACAGACACTGCATTGTTGTGTTACTCATTAGAATCGAATAGGTTCAAGGAAGCTGCGAATTTCAGTAAGCATTTACAATCGATTTTGCTCTTTGCCTTAGCAGAACTCAGTTTTCATATCTCTCAACAACTTGGACAATTTAATACTACTTACATCCTTCTGATTGTTTTAGTTGCATCAATCAATACAGTTTGCTATGCGGACAAATTACTTTATTATCTCAGGATTCATTTTCAAAAAAACCAGGATGTGAAATCGCTTGTTGAGATAGTTCACCATCAATTCTCGGCCCGCGCAATTGAGAGTACTGTAACGAAAGAGGTACTCGCTAGTGAAGATGATAGACGATACTCGGCTACCCATTTTTCTGGTGCAGTCTTGCAATCGATTCTCCGTAAACTTTCTAAAAACGAAGAAAGTACCGTCTCCGCTGTAAGTGTTCTTCAGACGTTATTATCGATTGAAAAACAAGCTTTACACAGTGCGTCTCGCCGTGTACAGCGGCATATGCACATAATATACTATTCCATTTCGTAACACATAATGTAAACCATCATGATTTTAGATTCTGAACGGATTTGTTGAGAAAGGGATGAGAATTGATTCATTGTTTGGAGAAGCTATCAAACGTCGAATGGAAGATGAAGGTTTCGATCAGGCTCTGATTGACTTAGTATCGAAGTTGATGTCTGACAATTTGACCCTAATACTCTATCCTTTAAGAGAGG
Organism: Eretmocerus hayati; assembly: GCA_029851415.1. Lineage (NCBI taxonomy): Eukaryota > Metazoa > Arthropoda > Insecta > Hymenoptera > Aphelinidae > Eretmocerus > Eretmocerus hayati. The sequence continues at coordinate 98,543,573 of CM056744.1, forward strand.
AAACACTTCAGGTAAGAAAATAGTTTGAATATACCCCTTAGGCGGTTCGAGTGCGCAATGGTATATTAAATTTGGGATAGCATCAATCCCAAACAATTTATGAGAGTTTAATTCTGGCAAAATGAGTTGTAGGAAAAACTTTATGCCAATGTATGATCATCAAGCTTCCCGTGCAACCATAACTAATCGTCTTAATAGCTGGGAACTGTAATTTAAAACAGATGTTACTGATAGGTGTCAGGCAGTCTTTCAATCCCTAGTATGTCATCAACTTAGAATATATAATGTGTACGGAGTTCCGGAAAACGCATCTTTTTACGTATTTGTTTTGTAGAGGTAATCGTTTTCCGCACGAGGTACATAAGCTATTTTATCGCCTGAGTACGGAAAAAGCGTTTATCCGTCTGCGTAGACCGACGGAAACATGATATTCCCGTAAGGAAGACGAGAAAATACCGTTGCCTGAATCTATATAAAATGGATCGTCGAGAATGATTGACATCAGTAATTGCCTCGGCGAAGTAATATATGATTCTAGAAACAAAATGAAGAGACGCGTGTTTTTTTGTTTCGTCCGAAACAGATTCTGTTGAAGGTGGTGCGAATTTTGAGCTAGAAGGTGATATTGTCCAAAATATGCCTCGTGAAAATCATTAAAATTGTAACTACTCGCTAGCCAGTCAAAATAATATCACATAAATGTTGTTGCGCATCTTGAGTGCGTGATCGTACAACAATCTTCACCTGTATATTTATTTATTTATTTATCTATTTATTCATTTCTATAAACAGCCATTACTGCCCAAATACAAAATTTTCACATTTATTGAATTTCACTAGATAGGTGCAAAAAAATGAAAATAAAAAAAAAGATTTAAAACAAGATCAACCTAATCAATAACTACTCAAAAAAATAAATAAAGAAACTTTCTAAGGATAAACAACATTCAATATAACTCAATTCCCTTAAGGATGATACTTCAAAACAGCTGCTTTGACAGAGCTTTTGAAAACTGAATTACCAGAAATAGATTGTAGATCAGAACTCAAATGATTCCATTCTCTTACGCATCTATTTAACGGAGAATCAAATAGAATCTTCGACCTAGCAAAAATACTATCAATTGCTTGTGAACACCTCAAATTATATCTAGTGACATGATCTTTTACATTTCGGTCTAACGTCAGGAATATGGAGATCATCCTTCAGAATTAGATACATCAACGTCAAATCATCATATTGAAACTGGGATGATATCGTTGGTACTTTGAATAGATTTGAAATTTCAGCATAATCATGATCAAATTTATTGAATTTTATTCTTAGCATAATTATAACACGCCAATAGGTCGAGGAATCGATTCTTCATAAAATTGATAACATTCTGGTTTTTCGCTGAATTCCTTATGAAAGTGGTTTTGCACATGAGGAATAAAGTAAAAGTGATTGGATCTGCAGGTTATGCTGAAGTCGAGTAAGAAAAAGACAACTCGAGAAAAATAGTTTCAATATTGCGAACAGTAACAGAGCTGAACTGCTATCATTTTTCCAAACAGAATCATTATGAGAGGTATCTAAATCATCCAAAATTTACATAGATCTACTCTTATGATACTTATGATGCTCGTATCTGCTTTAATAAATTCTAAAAGTCTTATCTGACTCAGACGAATGAAGTAACGCCGTCTTCATCTCTTGTAATCATTGTGCATATGGGTAGTTTCTCGGAAATTTCGATATTTGGGATGACATTCGAGAATACCCACTGCAACGATTAGTTCGATGCTGGTGCAAAAAATATACGTGTAACAGCGGATACGAGGAAAGCCCAGAAATTTTTGACTTTTGGCGTCTCAAAGTGGAAATATTGAAAAATGCTGTGTATATCTCTAAAATTTTTTATACAACTTCTTTGGGGGCTATCAAAACAAAACCTCTCATGTGGATCATCTGAAAAAATTCGCTAAACTACTTACAGAAGAAAGTCTTGCGCCACATTTTGGGATTTTTGGAAAATTCGTTTGTAAATTTTCATGACTAGAATCGCATGATGGTGATGGTGTATTCCAAAAATACACCAAATGTTGGAAAGCCTCGGAAAAATTTCTTTCGTGGCGAATGACAAAATGGAATAAGTTTTTCGAGTTTCTCAACTCTAAGACTGAAGAACTATGACTTTTCAAGATACTCTTGAGAATTACAGGACAAATGGTTAGCTTACATTTTTCACTAATATCGATTGATATGAGTAGTCCCGGTCAGCTCGGTACTTTGTGGGAACTTCTTCGGTAGAGTAAGAGTCACAGAGTACGTCCATGTCAAATTCAAACGGTTTCTGCAGCTATTTTTTTAAAATTCCCATACCATTTATTTTCGACGTGGGGTACCCAAATAAGATGTTTCCTATAGTTTGTAGGTCCAAAAAAATTTTTTTGTCTCAGATAGGCCTACAAGAGTGATTTTACCGAAAAATCAAAAATTGAATCTATCCTACCGTATTTTGCTCGTAACTTTTGATTGCTTTGACCAATTTGGATTTTCCAAAAAGCATTTGAAAGGTGACTTCAAAAGCTATCGATTAACCACTAGTAAAACCTCTCCCAGTTGTTTTTTGAACATCCGAAAGCTGAAATACTCAAAAATCACTGTTTGGCTCATAACTTTTTTGACGTATATTTTGATTTTTTTTATTTCATTTTTTTTCGATTTGAATAGTGATAAACTACCTGCAAAGAATTTTTCAGCCATTATTTTTACTTTTGGGGCCTCCTAGAGCTGTTTAAGTGCGCAAAACCATCTCAAAAATTCGAAAAATGCGTTTTTACCTCGTTCAACTTTCTCGGGCGAACTCGCAACTAATTCCATTGTGTTTGCAAGACTGTTTTACCTCAGAAATGACTGTTCTGAGTATTTTTTTAGTGTAACAGATGCTCAGATTCGTAGAAATTTATTTCAAAAGCAAATTTTTATTCAATAATTAGCATCTCCTGCGCATGCGTTGTTCTCTACGTCTCTGAAAATGTTTCCAATCGATAGCTGGTTCAATTTCCTTCAAAAAAACCTCTTGCTGAAGTCAATTTCATGCAGTAGAACCGGAGCTACAGCTGTCAAACTAAAAAGAAATGTCTCAGGTATCAAATCCGTGAGCCTGGAGAAAGATTGTCGGTCTCGTCTGCCGGTTGAAGCGTGTATTTCCGCTTCTACTCCATCAAATTAACTTCAACAAGGGGTCATTTTGAAGGAAATTGAGTCAGCTACCGATTCAAATTAGTTTTGAAGCTCTAAAGTCATTTCCATGCACGAGAAATTCGAATCTAACGAATCATTGCCAGCAATTTTTTCTGACTCTGATCAGACGATCGTGAAGTTTCTGCGCAGGCAAATGATTTTGGTGCTTCAAAAACGATTCAGATCGGTAGCTGACTCAATTTCCTTCAAAATGACCCCTTGTTGAAGTTGATTTGATGGAGTAGAAGCGGAAATACACGCTTCAACCGGCAGACGAGACCGACAATCTTTCTCCAGGCTCACGGATTTGATACCTGAGACATTTCTTTTTAGTTTGACAGCTGTAGCTCCGGTTCTACTGCATGAAATTGACTTCAGCAAGAGGTTTTTTTGAAGGAAATTGAACCAGCTATCGATTGGAAACATTTTCAGAGACGTAGAGAACAACGCATGCGCAGGAGATGCTAATTATTGAATAAAAATTTGCTTTTGAAATAAATTTCTACGAATCTGAGCATCTGTTACACTAAAAAAATACTCAGAACAGTCATTTCTGAGGTAAAACAGTCTTGCAAACACAATGGAATTAGTTGCGAGTTCGCCCGAGAAAGTTGAACGAGGTAAAAACGCATTTTTCGAGTTTTTGAGATAGTTTTGCGCACTTAAACAGCTCTAGGAGGCCCCAAAAGTAAAAATAATGGCTGGAAAATTTTTTTGCAGGTAGTTTATCACTATTCAAATCGAAAAAAAATGAAATAAAAAAAATCAAAATATACGTCAAAAAAGTTATGAGCCAAACAGTGATTTTTGAGTATTTCAGCTTTCGGATGTTCAAAAAACAACTGGGAGAGGTTTTACTAGTAGTTAATCGATAGCTTTTGAAGTCACCTTTCAAATGCTTTTTGGAAAATCCAAATTGGTCGAAGCAATCAAAAGTTACGAGCAAAATACGGTAGGATAGATTCAATTTTTGATTTTTAGGTAAAATCACTCTTGTAGGCCTATCTGAGACAAAAAAATATTTTTGGACCTACAAACTATAGGAAACATCTTATTTTGGTACCCCACGTCGAAAAAAAGTGGTATGGGAATTTTAAAAAAATAGCTGCAGAAACCGTTTGAATTTGACATGGACGTACTCCACAGTGATATGATACGTGAAAATCCGAAATGTAAAATACATTCACTATAAATACTCATAACTAAGATAACTTTTGCATACTGAATACACTCACGATCAAAGCCGATCTTGAGTTTCCAACAAATATCCCTATCAAATCTCATGATAGAAATATCAAAGACGATTCTAGTAATTTTTATATGAATGCGGAATGTCTCTGAACCCGTAGAAAAATGTTCTATAACGTTCCGAGACGACTCCGTCTATGTAAAATTTTTAATCTGAGCGTAGCGAAGTGGATATGGTTTCCTGGTACTATTATCTACTATTTCTCGGTATTTTGTAGTGCATCCGTTGGTTACAGCAAGTGTATACCGCCGAGGACGGTATAAATATACCATGAGTAACACTAACTAATTTTTCTAGGGTTGAACGCGATCCCTTGATTTTTCCATTGATGTCCACTCGGGAGGAAGGTGAACTGCAGTGCATCGAGATCTACTGTCTCACTCCCACTCATACGTTATGGTACCCTAACCTATGAGTGCGAGTGCGACAGTAGATCTCGATGCACCGCAGTTTACCGTATGAGTTTACCTTCATCCCGAGTGTATGTATATGGATGTGCAATAAGTTGATTTTTTTGTTTTTGCTCGAGTACCACAATAAGTTTATCGGGAAGTTCCTCTAGTATACGCCAAAAAGTGTATGAGCAAGAACAAGAATAATGATTTCTTATCGAAACAGAGTGACAGACCGTCCAATGCCTGTCACGGCTCAGTACATCGATGTACATCTCCCAGTAAAAGAAAAATCACAACTTTGGAACATTAGAAATATGCCTGCAGAGTTACAGACCCCGCTGTGGTACGCTAGAACCGTGAGAGCTTAACAAATTTCGAGAGTTGGTCTGAGTAACACGTCAATTCTTCGATTTTCGGGTGTTTCCTCGCACACGATCCTCTCTATAGTATCTATCCACATCCACCACTTGATCCCAAATTTGGTGTCTACTTTCAGAACATTTATACAGATTTATACAGATGTCGACCATTTTCACCAGTCAGTCTTACATGGATTCAGGCCATTGACAATTCAGTCTATAGAAAAGTTGTGTCTCAGTTGTAGAGGCGTACTTGTACTAACAAACCAGGCATAGGAGTTTACCATCGATTTCGTATTTTGTCTACTAGAGTCAGTGTACCCAAGTTGCCCTCATCAAACCATTTTAGCCATTTTCTCAACAACTATGGTCTACCTCAACATTTTCAGATCTCTTTAGAGCTTGTTCTAAGACTTTCAATATTAGCTAAATTACGGCCAATTTTGACCAACTCAAGACGAACTGAGTTCATTTTCCCAAAAAGTAATTTTTGAGAGTTCACAGAAGTGTGTCCCCAACTTGCATCGTTTAAGGTAGTTGTACACTAAAATGCAAAATATACCAGAATGTCACCAAAGTTGGTGAGGATTTAGTTCAAGTGTTAATGAACATCTGTGTAAAATTTCAAGATGATTGACCGTTTTGTTTCAGAGTGGTAGTCATCAGAATCCGTCACTTTTAGCATGGCACTCACGCGGGATCGTCGATTCCCATATAAACGCAATGTCAAAAGTGGCGGGTCTTTGATGGCTACCACTCCGAAACAAAACGGTCAATCATCTTGAAATTTTGCACAGGTGTTCATTAACACTTGAACTAAATCCACTCCAAGAAATGAACCTCTGATTAGCGGACACCTCCGGATAGCGGACAGTTTTGATGCAACCAGAGGTGTCCGTGCGACCGGAGATTTCACTGTATTTTCAGCTTTAGTGTACAACTACCTTAAGGAAGTACCGGAGCTAAGAGATTTAACGCTGAGATTTTGATGAAACTCGTCACACTCGTTGCTTTTGATATCAAAAGACTCCACGTAAATTTTGGTGAACTTACCCTACCCGGGACAAAAGTTATGGCTAATCCATTTTTGGCCATTTAACAACGTGGTCTTATGGGAGCTGTCAGTTTTTTAGCCCCATCAGGAAACTCAACGCTGAATTCTTGACAGAAACTTTTTCATATATACAAAAGCCTCTGAAGTTACCGTGAACGTTTTTCTTCAAAACGATTGCCTACCTCACTTATGTAAAAAAAGAGTTTAGATGGAAATAAGAGATGAAGTCACGAAAAAAATGTCGAATTTTGTTGATTCATATTACCAGAACTGCTGGACTTGAAAAAATTCATTGGGAGCTTCAATTTATTGTAACCTAACTATCAGAACAGTATTCAAGTGATTCTGTTCTGGTAGGAAAAATTCCCTAGGTTATGGCTGGTCCACAACACTATATTCCCAACCTTTTTTGGCGTGATAAACACGCTCTGAGCAGTTTAAGAAGTCGTACTCCACTTGAGATAACCATATGGGCGCGTGTTGGGCACACTCCGAGTTGGACTTTTTGTTTTACGAATCATCTCCGGGTATTGCGAATACAATAACTCCCGTTCAGAGTTTTGCAACTATGAACACGAATTTGAAGGTTTTTAAATTAGAATTCGATTGACCTGAGGTACGTTGAGATTGGACTAAGTGAACAATTTTGCACCGATTTTACTGAAGGCAGTTTCTTCGGCCATCTCCTACCTGCGTAAACACGAAAAATGAAAAAAATTACCTTAAACTATCTGGGAAGCTCAGAAACGATTCGGGATCGACCCAGACACTTATTCCTTCATACTTCAGTTACCGTGTTTCACTAATTATAAGACGTTCTCGAAAGTATACTATCCTCGAATATATGCCACCCCCTCTGGAGCTCTCGAGAAATACAAGCCTTATGTTGGATATGAGGGATCTTTGAAATTGGGTCTTTCTTTCACCTTGTGAATACTAGTAGTAAGGCTATGCGGATTCTGCGTCAAAAGTGCATCGCGAAGACGTGTATTTCATGCGCGGAAAGTGCATTGTGTTATGCACTCCGCTCAATAGTCGCGGCCCGGGCGCGGGCCCCGGCGCGGATGAGGTGAATAGAGAATCTCTCGTTTGTGATTCTTCATATTTATTCCCTCTCTATACAGTTACATACATGGTAGTGAAGTGAGACAAGAGATGTCTTGAAAAATTACGAATCACTCACACCATCTTCTCCACACCTTCACTTTTCTCTGATGCGAACATTTAATCTCATATATAGTCGTCCTGTCTCCTCACATCCCTCCAATTTTATTGAATCTAGCTTTGAGAACGTGATTAAATTCAATGATTCGTGGTATTGTTAGCCAAGTAGCTTTCATTTCATTAACTCCAGGTAACTCATCACCAAAATGGTCGAAATTCGTTTTAGTGAGATCTCTTTTCTTGCAGATTTCCTTACACGGAACTTCATTCGGTAAGAATAGTTCTTCCTATGCCAGTAGACTGATTTGTAAGACGTACAGGTCTTACAAAATGCATAGTTTGCTATAAGTAGGATTGAAAGGTGGTGATAATCTCTGGAGAAGGTCCCTTCCATTCTTCGAGAAAGAAGTTTGAAGAAGTCCAACAATCTCGAATATTCATTTGCGGCATGCGGTACACTCTTAGCATAGAAGAGTCTGTGGAATATTTCATGTAGAGCACGATTGACCAATGTCTTCCCTTCTCCAGAGATTATCACCACCTTTCAATCCTACTTATAGCAAACTATGCATTTTGTAAGACCTGTACGTCTTACAAATCAGTCTACTGGCATAGGAAGAACTATTCTTACCGAATGAAGTTCCGTGTAAGGAAATCTGCAAGAAAAGAGATCTCACTAAAACGAATTTCGACCATTTTGGTGATGAGTTACCTGGAGTTAATGAAATGAAAGCTACTTGGCTAACAATACCACGAATCATTGAATTTAATCACGTTCTCAAAGCTAGATTCAATAAAATTGGAGGGATGTGAGGAGACAGGACGACTATATATGAGATTAAATGTTCGCATCAGAGAAAAGTGAAGGTGTGGAGAAGCAGGTGTGAGTGATTCGTAATTTTTCAAGACATCTCTTGTCTCACTTGACTACCATGTATGTAACTGTATAGAGAGGGAATTAATATGAAGAATCACAAACGAGAGATTCTCTATTCACCTCATCCGCGCCGGGGCCCGCGCCCGGGCCGCGACTATTGAGCGGAGTGCATAACACAATGCACTTTCCGCGCTTGAAATACACGTCTTCGCGATGCACTTTTGACGCAGAATCCGCATAGTCTTACTACTATACTAAATCAAGTTTCACTACAATTTTTGTATAGTACGGATGAATTCTGATTAAACTCAATGAATAGAATTCGTTTTCTTTCATTTCATCAGCCATCTCTCCGATAACGGAGAATATGAGCCACTACTCGAATATGGGCCATGGACCAAATGTAAGGCACGCAATCAGACCCGAAAAAAACTATAACGCGTGTCTTATAATGAGCGAAACATGGTAGCAAAAGTAAAAAAATTGCGGGAAGATTAACTAGTGCTCACTCCCGAGATCGGCAGATTGGGGGCAATTTGGTACTTATATCTTATTTTTTTTAAATTCATTTCTTCATTTAACGTCGCACGAACCTTTATAAAGTCATGGGCGACAGATTCAAACATAGCTTAGTCATGTAGTGACTACTGACAAAAAAGACATATATCATATCAGATTTTCACATGGCAATATCACTTGGGCGATGGAGACATCATATGGTGAAATATATTTGGAAGAGGCGGTTACAATACCGTCAACTGGAGTATCCTTGGGACAGAAATCGCATTTTTTCACTTCAAACTCGTGAAACTTGTACGTCTTATACCAGAAGTGCATTGTATCTGTGGTCAATCGAAAGCTTACAACTTCAGCTTTCGATTGCGGTGTTTATGAAGTGCATTTGGACATCTCTAGTTGGAGATATGAGGGCTAAAAGTCGTGTCCCAAAGTTGAACCGGTTTGGGGTAACTTTGGGACAGCATACATTATATCGTCGCCCCCGACGAAGAAAAACACGTCCCCATTTAAGAATGCATTGGGAGAACAATGGGAGGTGTTTTTCTTCTTCGGGGGCGACGATATAGGAAATTCCACGGCTACCGTCAACTGGAGTATATCTTTGGGACAAAAATCGCATTGTTCACCTTAAAACTCTTGTAACCTGTATATCTCGCACCAGTTGCATCAGAATTGCACTGTGTCTGTGGTCAATCGAAAGCTTACAGTCCCAGTTCTTGATTGACAGTTACAAAAGTATATTCGGACATCCTCGGTCAGAGTTATGGGTGCTTAAATCGTGTCCCAAAGTTACCCCGGTTTACAGAAGAAAACACATACTTTTTAGTTTTTCCGCTACAAAATGGAAACTGGGTGAAAGTACGCCAGTGTAATAATGGATTCGTTCAGATATCTATACAGACAAGTGAAATCTAGCTCAGTTACCTTGGAGTCACTCTGCAAAGTTTGGTACCTCACCCATTTGTCCTCGCATTTGTCCGACATAGTGGTCCTGAACCAAGTCTATCCTCCGCTGACGACAGCAAGTGGGATTCTTGTTGGATATGGTTCGGGACATCTGTGGAATCACAACCTGCTAAGAATCAAAATCGCCACTTGGGCCGTTTTTCTTAAAAAGTCGAAAAAACGTGTTTTGTAAGATGTTTTTCCCTTTTTCACACTCAAAAACTTGAAAGGGACGCATTTTTCCGAAAAATATGTGGAGCAGCTTTTTGTAGAACTTGAAACGATAAACAAAAATGGTCAGAACAAATTTTTCCATATAAGCCCTCCTGTCCCTGTAATAAACGGAGTTTTGTCTGAAACTCGTATTTTATCTGTCATTTTCCACGGTTCTGACCTCATAATTCAAAGGGAACGAATTTCATTGAAGATAGTGTACAGTAATTTCTTGTAGATCTTTGAAAAATGAATCAAAAAGGTCTCAACACATTTTTCGAGACAAGTTCGTCCATTCCCGTAATAAACGTATTTTCGTCTGAGACTCGTATTAGAAACAGGAGGCCTTACATGAAAGAATATGCACATATTTTTTTGTTTATCTTTTGAAGATCTACAAATATTGGGTGTACATATTTTTTGATGAGATGTGTTCCCTTCGAGTCATGGGGTCGAAACCGTGAAAAATGACAGATAAAATTCGAGTTTCAAACGAAAATACATTTATTACAGGAACTCTCTAAACCCGTTGGAGTGAAATTTCACTCCCTTGGAGTGAAATTTGACTCAAAGCTATGAGTCAGTTTCGTGCGCACCGAACTGGAGTGATTCATCACTCCAAGATGGAGTCAAATTTCACTCCAACGTGAGTCAATTATCACTCTTAGGATTGAGTCAAATGATTCAAAACCAAACTTTTCAACATTCTAGATATTGCAATAAAAAAATTAATTCACGGCGTGCACGCATATTTCAACTGATTTCTTGGTAATTATGATTATTAATATTCTATGAAAAATGTGTTCAACGTAAATTTTGGCATTTGCGTTCGGCTCGATGGGGATTTGAACCCGCACCCTCTTAATTGCCAGGCAAGTGTCTTAACCATTAGACCAAATGTGACTTTGTCATTTAATAGTTAAGGAAACCTATGGACGATTGTGAACGGTCGATACAAGTTTTTAAATATATCCGAGAAGTATTTCGGAGGGAAGCTCGGAATAGAGCAGCATGAATCAACACTTTAAATGTTTTCTACTTTCTTCATAAAAATCCCGGAAGTCATTCTGGGATTATACCCTAACCTATAAAAATTTATTTCACTCAATGTGAGGAGTCAATTTTCACTCTTCTTGGAGTGAAAATTGACTCAAGCTTCGAGCAAATGAAATATTTCTGTGGTTTTACTCCCTATGAGTCAGATTTTCACTCCAATATAAGTCATTCTCGGTCATTCCGAGAATCACTCCAAGCTTTGAGTCAAAATTTCACTCCAACAGTTTTAGAGAGAACATGAGGTCTTACATGGAAAAATGTAAACAGACCTTTCGTGTTTATCGTCCCAAGTTCTACAAACAGCTGCTCCACATATTTTTCGATAAAATGTGTCCCTTTCGAGTTTTTGAGGGTGATTTTCGACTTTTTCAAAAAAAGACCCAAGTGGCGATTGTGATTCTTAGTAGGTTGTGATCCCACAAACGTCCTGAACCATATCCAACAAGAATCCCACTTGCTGTCGTCAGCGGAGGATAGACTTAGTTCAGGACCACCGTGCCGAAAGACTGTTTTTTGAGTTGGAAACATACTCTTGAAGAAGTCTGTTTACAAATGAACTCACAACTGATGGAGGACCCTGCGCTGGTGCAAAACATTGCTCATGCGTGCCCCAAGTAGGGAGAACAGGTACTAAAGCCTCAGGATTATCTAATACCTTGCTGATTGCGCGTAATAATGACTCTTCCGTGGGTTGTCCCAAAGTTACCCCCCTGTCCCAAAGTTACCCTAATTGGCGGTAGGTGATGAACATTTATGTCTTTCAAGAATCTCACAATATTTTTACACTATTTTCCTTCGTTCAACTGTTTCATATCATTAGATACATAGGAGCGTCGTCTCTTGTCCTCTAAAGTTGGGCAGATCTTGAGAAGGTGCTCTACTGTGATTCGAGTGTCACACAATAGTCGCAATTTTTTTGTCTTCTTTGGTGATGAGGTGCAGACGGGTTAGGTTCGTATGCCCGATGCGAAGTCTTGTTAATTTTGATTGGTCGAATTTTGGAAAAGAACTAGCAAGAGACACTTCGAACGTGTTTTCTCAGACCTTTTTCAAGAGAGTATCTTTGGAATTGATCCATTGTAGGTTTCTGTGATCCTTGAGGCACTATTTCATCATTGCTTCTAACTCTACGTGGTAGACTGCGGTATTATATTGGCAGCGCAAATTTGAGGCTCCTTTCGCGGCTCGGTCTGTTTCCTCATTGCCAGATATATATACCAACGCGAGATGGACGCCAATTGAAGACAATTTCTTTCGCTCCAGGTTCTCCTACCTTATCCAGAATCAATCTCATTGTGGGGTTCTTTGGGGTGTAGTTTTTGGAGGCTAGCAGCACACTCTTCGAATTGGCGTTGATGACAAACTTCGTTTTTATGGAGCTTTCAATGAGATTCACGGTTTCTAATACAGCTCGTGCTCCACTCTAAAAGATCGAGAATACACTTGGGAGCTTCGTAGTCAGCTTGGTGTCCCCAATAACTACCCCGCATCCATTCCATTGAAAATTAGTGTCCATGATATTTGATTTATTTTCATCACTTATACAGTTAATTCATTCATATAGTAGCTATATGTAAATGTGAGATAGAATTTATTGCGAGAAACATCTTGAGTGTATAGCAAGGTTACAACATCAAGGAACACCAAGGGATTCAACTTTGCCTCTTTTCTTCAAATGTTTACCTCTATAATCTGTATCGTAACAACCAAGCGATTGCCGAGTCTGCAAAACTAAAAGTACGAGAACCCCTTTTAGGGATGATAATGAGTATTTAATTCGTCTTTTTTCACGGAAAACTTGGATGATTTTCAGCCAACCCCAAAGAGAGAGCAACGCAGTTTAGAAGAAGCACTTCTGAGGAAGGATATTACAAGGCTTTCCCAGTCAGGTAATTTGGAGAAAATTGAAGAAAAACTGAAGGTGAGCGATGCCCATTTTTCAAAACGCTATTAATTCGATACATAAGTTAACTTGAATCTTACTTTGTCTCTCGTTTGACCAGGAATTTGAGAGCAGCCATGCGAGTTATGGTGCTGGTACTTGTTGCGTAATTTTAAATCACTATCTGATACATGGAAAACTAAATGAAGCTGAAAAGTGGTACAGACGATTAAGTACAAATCATCCCGATATAACTTTCCGGAAACCAACTTTAGTGAGATATGCGAACCTGCTCGTATTAGATGGCCGAGTCAATGGTAAGTCGAAGCGCGTTCCAAGTATCGAAAAATATTATGGATTTTATCAACACATCATTACTTTTTTCAGATGCTCTCGAAGCTTTGAAACGCTTCAATTACAAAGGATCTAATGAAAATGATTCGAATAAAGAACGTAATGCAACGAGCAATGCTCTGGTGCAAAACATGAGAAAAACTTGCCCTGAAAGAGTTGCGGAGCTCCTTGAAATATTGGAATCTAAAAAGTATTTCCCAAGTAACACCGAAGCCGGAATCCAGGCGCAATTAAGGGTTCTCATTGATGAGTAAGTCTGATGATAATATAGTGTAAATGATAGGCTCTAATTCTTCCGGATTTTTTCCCCGTAATCTATTGAACGGGATAAAAAGTTTTGCATTTCGTATGCGTTCGCCGAATTTTATATGTTCTTGGGGGTATCTCGATTTAAAATCTGAATCCGGAATCGACATTGTTCCTAAACATCAGTATTATTTACCATCGTAAAAAGAATAATTTTCCATGCGGATCATTTGGAATTCCAGAAAGTTTTCCAAACTCATGTTTTAGATAGTGTTTTCTTGTAACTACCCAGAGATTTTTTTCAAATTATGTTTTCTCACTTATTTCGACTCGCTAAACAAGGCGCCGACAAATTCACAGCATCGGATTCGAAATAATTTAACGCGACAGTAGTAAAGCCACGGTAATCGCCAATACATCATAATTTGAGCATGTCCACTTGCGATAAATCATTCATATCGATCGAGTATCAAACTGATTCAGATTAGCATCCCTCCTCATTGGGTCATATTGCCTCCATATTTATCCAGAATTTGAATAGGTCGAAATTAGATACACTGATACACTTTTTTCAAAATATTTTTTTTTAGCATTTTCAAAAGTGGTTTTGGTAAAATTTCGATCAGGAGAAATTTTAAGCATGGGGACAGTCATCTAAAGAATCTGAGCGTGTATCCTAAGATCTATATTAGGTTCATTCATGAGTACATTATTCGTCATCTCGCTATATGGCTATCGATTGGAACCATACACCCATCAGATCAAATTCACTAAATAGTTTATTTTTCACCGGAACAAAGATAGTTTACAAAGTTAGGTCAAGATTTTTTTCACACACCCGGTGCGCTTTTGGAGAGTTATTTTTGTGGGGGTAGATCGAATTTTGTGATGATTCGAAAGAAAAAATGTCGCCCTAATTAAAATGCAAAATTTCTGTGTTTCCTTTCCTGGGATACCGATGAGGGTTTCTCTTTTTAACACGTCCACTGCGATGGGCCCCACCCTTTATTGAGTTGCAGCTTCCACTAAACAGCAGGAACATATGCAATGGTTTATGTCGTGGTTATTTCTCTTTGTTCATGTTGTATTAAACATGTGTACACAGCAGTTTGGGTATCGGGCTTGATTTCGATGAGTTTTGCTCGATCTTCGTTTTGCTTTCTCTAAAGAGAAAGCTTTTATTTTCACGCCAACGACAATTTGATCAAATTTTTCACTTGAATCTAATATTCTCTTCAACAAAATCCCGTTCATCTAAAAAAGGCTTGGACCATTATCTTCCTCTCGCCAAAATCTATAGGTAACATTTCTCCTCCTCATGGCCTTTCAAATCTGTTAGGGACTCATCTTTGCACCCCTTTGTGCGTGTGTGTGTGTGTGTTTTGCTTTATACCGGACACGCTTTCTCTTTTACTGTTCACCTGATCAACTTTGGGCTTTCTATAAATTGTAGAGAATCAAATTTCTGAGAGCCCAGTGATTTGGCAGCTTTTAACTCTCAGTCAAATTTGATTCATGGGATTTTTAAAGTAAAATTGCTAAAATTCCGTGTCTTAATACACAAATATCTTTCTTGAACACAGTCTCACCGGGAATTGGGTCACCTAAACTATGTTTTTTTCGGGTAAATCTATCGATTGGTTAATACCGAAATTTTATTCAATCTTCAGAGACTTTAGATTTCCAAAAAAACAAAAATCAAAACTTTCACCAAAATGTCCATTTTAATCATTTTCAAACCCACTGCATCGAAATTCTGTCTGAACCAAACGATAGATATTGTTAAAAAAACTTCAGTCTTGATGCCCATGTAAAACATAAGATTTCATGGTCATATATGATCATACGTAAAACTGCCTCAGAAAGTTGTGGTATATTGATTCAAAATTATACTAACGCCAATACGTTACGATATTAACACGTTGAGTGCGACGGCAAAAACGCATACGGGTCCAGTGTGCGATGGGCCCCACCGCAGTGGGGTCCATTTAATGGGATTTTGATCACCGCCGCACACAGAGTTGGACGCGTGGGCCCCACCGGTGGGGTCCATCGCAGTGAAGGTGTTATGTAATCATGTACTACTGAAAAAAAAATTTTCCAGTAATCGGTTTCAAGTTCCCAAAAACTGACATTCTCGACGAAAAACGATATACATGACGTGAATCTATTCTCGTCAGTGCTTCAAATGTTCAAAATCTGAGAATGAGTCTGGGAATGATATTTCTGAGTAATGTTAGATCAGCACCGTGAAGTATCGATGTTACACCATCTGTAAACTAGTACATCACGTCTTTCCGGGATAAAGATGACAAATTTTCAAACCGATTTCATTTATGATCATATATGACCATGGAATTCGCGGATACCATGGTCATGTATGTTCATGAAATCTTATGTTTTACATGGGTGGCTGAAATCTCACTAAAAAGCTTTCTTAAAACAATAACTCAAAAAATAGTAGAACATTTTTATTAATATCCATTTTTTCCTCGTAACTTTCTCAATCGCCTTTTTATCTCCATTTCAATGACTTAAAGCCAAATTTTCTACCGATTCTAAATCGATTGGTTGATACCACATTTTTTAAAAGTCCGTAAAACATCATTTTAATGAAGCTTTTTTTTGACAAAAAAAGTGTTCACCAAAAATTACAGTTCAATCATCTTTAAACCGACTGTATCAAAATTCCATCTCAACCAAACGGTGGATGTTGTTGGAAAAAACCTGCCTTTAGATGTCCCAAATCTCTCGACATGCTTCTTCAAAAGAATAACTCAGAATATACGATACTTTTTTTAATGAATATTCATTCTTCCTTCATATCTTCCTCCACAAGTCATTCATTTCACTGTCAATAATCGCGAGACACACTTTATCGGCATTCTAAATCGATTGGTTGATACCAATTTTCTTTTATATTCGTAAAACATGGTTGTGATGTTCGTTATAATTAATATCATATAACGCTGTGAGAAAGCATTCTGCTCATTACTTTTAGCAGCGTATTTTACATATAGTTATTCATTAATCACGTGAGATCGATCGATAAGTAGCAGATCACCCACTTTGAGGTCGACGATTTTCAACGTCTTAGTTCATTTGAAAGCTCATTTCAAGATATTTACGACGTGAATCAAAATACGTTGGGGAGCGTCAAGCCTTACTCGAGTAATCTTCAATTTACGCGAAAGAAAAGTTTTGGGTAAGTCGAAAATCGTTGGGTCCTTCCAAGCACAGCCTTTGCTCCATCTTATTTGTACCATCATGCACTCAAACTCTCGGAATTTAAACTAATATAGAAGAGTTGCTCTATTCGAGCGTCTGGTTTCAAACGCTGCAGACATTTGAAATCCGTCAAGGAACCGCAGCCTAAGATCAGGTTTAAAATCTGGCCACGATTATTAAATGGTTGAATTAGGAGATATTGAAGCGCAGGTCCTTAGAGGCTGCAAACGTCTCGGCAAACGTCGACTTTGACGATGTGGTTGGTACCCCCATATCACCGTCATGGATATTCTCAACGTTACAGAAAATTTTTTGGGCCTCACTGGTGAGGCCCTTGAAAAATCGCATGAATAATGTACATATATAAATTCCAAAATGATGATTTCCCAAGAAGTTTGACTTCCGTAACTGCTGAAATGCGCATTTATTTGTACTCTCTCGCAATCTAGATAGACTAGGCGAAACTACCGCCATCGTTTGCAAAAATAGGTGAGTGGAATTTTTTTGTGGGATCCTCTCCGGAAGACCCTCCTGATCATAGAGACGTATGGACCCAAGCCGAATTCCGATGCAACATTGTTTAAACCGAAATTGTTTAAACAATTGACAAAAATCACTTATTTCGCCCTGAAAGTAATTTTATAAGGTAATTTGGGATATTTTGGATCGAAAAGTATTCTTGTCATTTTTCTCTAGGAGCCATCATTTCCGAGCTATAAGCGTTTCAAAGTTGAAAAAACGCGAATTTTGCGATTTTGAACGTTAAATAAAGGTAACAACAAAGCGAGAAATCGATGTTCTCAAGGTCGGGATCTATCCACTATGGTGTCATCTACAGGTTCCAATAGCAAAAGTCCATGGTCCCGACTCAGAACCTTCCGTTTTTCGGAAGTTTTCAACGCACTGTTTTCAATGAGTCTGAGATTGACTATATATATCGACCCGCGATGTATATAGTCATACTGGCGCCTGTAGAAACAGTGCTTTGAAAACTTCCGGAAAACGGAAGGTTCTGAGCCGGGACCATGGACTTTTGCTATTGGAACCTGTAGATGACACCATAGTGGATAGATCCCGACCTTGAGAACATCGATTTCTCGCTTTGTTGTTACCTTTATTTAACGTTCAAAATCGCAAAATTCGCGTTTTTTCAACTTTGAAACGCTTATAGCTCGGAAATGATGGCTCCTAGAGAAAAATAACAAGAATACTTTTCGATCCAAAATATCCCAAATTACCTTATCAAATTACTTTCAGGGTGAAATAAGTGATTTTTGTCAATTGTTTAAACAATTTCGGTTTAAACAATGTTGCATCGGAATTCGGCTTGGGTCCATACGTCTCTATGATCAGGAGGGTCTTCCGGAGAGGATCCCACAAAAAAATTCCACTCACCTATTTTTGCAAACGATGGCGGTAGTTTCGCCTAGTCTAAGACCGGAATCGCGATTTTGCCTTCGTAGTAAACGTGTTAATCTATATATGTATATTGTACAGTAGAATCTCGAATAGCGGACACTTTTTTGCACTGCACTAAGTGTTTGCCATTGCGAGGTGTCCGCTATTGCAGGGATTTCCAAAATTTTGCCCGTCGTCATTCATATATTAATACACCGATAAAAAATGACATCGGAAATTTTGTAGATGATTATGAATTATTATGCCCGATAAAATGTGTGCATGCAATTTTCAGTGATAAGCTAGAGGAGGCCCTCAAGAAATTCGAATGGGTATGCCAAAATCATAAAATCACCCCATATGTGGGGTTGTTGATGGAGAAATTAATAAATGCAGAGAATGCCAAGGCATTGCAAGACGTAACGAAGATCTACACAAGTATCCACGGTGAAATGAATGCTCTTCTTCACTTAGCTGTGTCTTTTGCGAAATGCAATAGACCGAATCAAGCGAAAAAAATTCTGCAGGCAAGTTCAATTTTTGGTACCTCAATTTTATTTTCATGGACAGATGAAAAATATGAGGATTTGAAATTTTTATGATGCTTTCAACCAACCCATTTTTTTCATCCTTCTAACATGTATCGTGTTGCACCATTTCCACAAAGAATGCCGGAAACGAAACGAGTTTCATAGAAAAGAAAAATCGTTTATGCAACAAAGTACATAAAATTATAATCACTTCCACTACAGGTACCTGGTATTAGATTCTCGTGGCGACGGTTGATGCACTATGCCGAGTACTTGAAAGACCTAGGCCATACTCAGGCATTGGAAAATCTCATGCATGCGGCTTCTGGTACATTTCGGGATCTAGGTCAACTCTACATGCTACTATTAAGTGTTTACGGTTAGTGTGTCTTTAAAGCATCGATTTTATTCCAGTTTGTTTCATTTTACTTTACTTTATTTTATTTTATTTCATTTCATTTCATTTTATTTTATTTTATTCCATTTTATTCCATTTTATTTCACCAAACGGCCTCGAAGACCCTTTTACAAGAACAGCATTAGATTTTGATCCCGGATTCAACTGACGCAGTAATTTGCTTTAAAATGTCACGTTGTTTCACAGAAAAAGAAGGTAACTGGAAAAAGTGTCTCTCCCTTTGGATTGAGTTACAAGAAAATGACGTACAACCTCCCCCTGAGTTCTTAGAAAACCTTGAAAGAATTCTAGTTGCAGGCAATCAAGAAGTACCGTTCAAGAGAACGTGAATCACTGTGAGAAGTTCTTTTTAAAATTTCAGATATGACCCATGCACAGAGATCAATGTTAAACTCTGGACAAATTTCAGGAATTTAATTAGAGACTTGGCTATTGATCACCGCAACTGAGATGGATTTTTAACCAAATTTGGGCGAAGAGAGTAGAAGTTTCTCATTGGAATATGTTGGAAAAAAGATGTTTATTTGTACCAAGAAGTTACAAATATTTGTTGTCAGCCTTGACACAGACCTGTTGACGACCTCAGTATCGAAATGGTGTAACTGTTCGGATGATGGAGGCTGTTCTTCCATTAAATGGGACAAGCATGAAATTTAAAGAAGCATGATCCGGCCGGCTGCTATCGTTGCAGCAGTGGTCCTGTGGCGCATTGGGTTTACGACGTTGCAGTTAATCTGAAGAACAAAAAGAACTCATCGTTAACACCCTTTTTATGATTACATTTGTTTAGGTAGAATATAATTGTATAGTGCATTTGAGATGAAATATGCAGTAGCATATAAATTTGCATATGATTTCGTGTATATCGCAGTTCATCATCATGATCAATTTTCTTAAGCAACGTGTAAATATATTCATGACCAGTGAACAATTTTGGAATAATGTTTTCTCGAAAATCTTACATCCTCTCCGCATTACTACGCCTTAGCATCACGTTATCTGTTCGACCAGTTTCTCATTTTTCTAATTTTTTTTGTACCATGTATGTTTCACTTATTTTGAATTATATCCAAATTTTATCGTCTTGATAGATTGACATTAATGATGAATGCAAAGATGAACGAAGACAATGGAAATGGAGTCCATCAAAAGTTATGATTAGCATAAAATTTGTACGTTATCAAATTTGCAGACAAGATTGACATGATAAGCTCAGGTAACATCGGCAGTGTATCAAGAATCCTCTTGCACAACCATACATTTTGTCAACTCGGGTGAATTTTCGCATTTATTGAAAAATCTCCATGTTGATTGTACTACATTTTCATATAACCTGGCCTAGACTGAAAAACGAGATAGGTAGACACCGGTGTCCGGTACCCAAGCTAACAGAAGTCTATAGACTTTCGGTCAGAAATTAGTAAAAAGTGGGGCAAAAATTGCTATTAATGTTTCAAACAAATTAAAATATATTTTTGGCATAATGATACCAAAAAATAGTATATGCACTATTTTTCGGAGTGAAGAATTTTCTATGAAAATGTATCATACTTTTCCTAAAAAAATTTCGACGTGTAGTTTGAAAAAGGCCTATATTCTTCAATTTTCAAGCTATCGCCCATCGCCTACGGAGTGAAATTTTTCAACATACGCTAACTCAAATCGCTCAATAAGTTCTCAACCCGCTTCCGAGCAATCACATTTTTTTCGGTGATTTTCAGAATTTAGACTATTCATAGTTCGCGGCACTTACACTCCGCTCATCGTTGAGGAGGGGGGGGGGGGAGGATCAGCTGCGATGCAGACGACAATGTAATAGAACCAGACGCACGAGACGGCATGCCGAACCAGACTATTAGAAGAACAGTAAAGAAAATCAATTTGCGACCCGGGACCGGTGCGCGTGTGGTCTCCCGGTCGCTTTTCCTGGTCCTAAATGTTGCGTTCGTTGCGATTAATCCAAAAGCTTGGCCCCGTCGTCGGCATGCAGAAATTAGGATCACATCGGGTGGCATCATGCAATGCAACCGAGGCGAGGTTCTCATCCGTTGCTTATCAATGTCTCGAAGATGACTCCGTCGTCGTTCCATACTGTATAAATCATCAACATTGCCGGTTTGTTGAGCTTGCAATCAAATGAGCTTAGTATCAACCACACTCTGTATTCATATCTCTTCTACAGAAATTATGTAACTGATGAAAATGAGGATGAAGTTGAAGAAAAACCTTACCCAATTCCAGCAAAGTATGATCCATTTCATAGGGCAGATAAACAGCTCAAAAGGCATGGATTCACGTTTATTAACTTAGTACAAGACATGCTACAAGCTGTCAATACTGCAGGTAATCTGGTCATTTCAATCAAGGCTTGTACTGACAGATTTTCTATCCTTGACGATACACTTCAAAAACTCTTGTGTGGTTTTTTGATGACAGTTTCATTTGTGATAATTAATTGTATAAAAAAAAAGTCAGCCTCTGACTGCATCAAACCTTACCTGTATAGAATTCTTTTGAACATATTCTTATTTACTTTTTCGTTTTAGGGATTCTAAATTATTCTGAAGCCCTTCTAATGTTACAATCATGTGGAGACCATCTTATTACTGAATCAATTGAATCTAGGAGAGCCATCACTGCAACTGTTTGGCAAACCATCAAGAACCTTGGTGAGATATGGAATTATTTCATTCAAATATTTTTCTCTTCCCATGAATGTATTCACATATTAAATTGAATCCATTATCGCAGATCCTGTTACAAATGTACTCTACTACAATACCTATCTACTGGTAACTTTTCAAAATGAAACTTATCTTTCTCCGGATGATATTTTGAAAGAGATGATGGAGAGAGATGTGGAGCCAGATTACATGACATTTCAGAGATTGATTGAACATTGTTGTAGTCAAGGTGACGTTGATGGGGCTTCAAGCATTTTGAAATTGATAAACGGGGAAGGACATCCCTTAAATGAAAAAGTTTTCAGCTCTCTTATCAGGGGTTACTCAGTATCTGGGTAATTGTGCTTTCAAAAGTTCCTTCATATCCTATCTTCTATGCCCTTTGACGAATTGAAATACTAATGGAATGATCTAGTAACTTGCCAGGTGCCATGAAAATTTTGGATGAAATGAATGAGGCTGGTGTTGAGCCTACATCAGTTACCTTTGCTACAATCATTTGTGTTCATGCCAGACAGGGAGACATACAGTCAATCTTTAAGGTAATTGGAGAATGCCAGCAGAGAGGGACTACTTTTTCCTTTGAAGAGATTCTTGAAGTTATTTATACACTTGCAATTTGTGGTTTTAGTGATCAAGTAGACAAGGTAATACAGTTGCTCAAATGTTGATGATTTTTTTTATGGTTGAGTATATTCATATAACTTCTTCTTATTACTTGAGATATTTTCATTCTTGTAGATGATTAAATTCATGGTGGAAAATCACATTCGCCCTGACATGAAGGCTGCAAACTCATACATCAATAAATTGATACATAGGGATCTAGTTGCTGTGGCCTATAAGATCCAAATATTATTGACTGCACCCGGCAGAAGAGCTAATTCGGAATCAGCTTTCATCAAGAAGTTGGTAGCAGGAACAAAAGTGAGTACAACCTGCTTACGAATTCTCATAGTTTCTGTCAATGCTCATCAAAAGAATGGTCACCCATGTAAATCTGAGATAGCTTTTTGTTCTATCTCACGTATTGATTGTCCTAAGAATTTTGAGATTAGGGGGTTCAAAAGAATTAGTTTTGAATTTGAACCAAGCCTTTTTGTTCAAGGGCTTGTAGTCTGTCCAGTGTTGTGCTGGGACTACTTTTATAGGAAGTGAACACCTCATGAAGAAATTTGGCCTCACTTTGCCTATGTACAATGTGGTTAGCGTATGACTGTTGTGAAACTAGACTTTGTTGGCTCTTTCTGACGATCAGTATCATGAATCCTAATTTAGACTTTTTGAATGGCCAAAATAATTCTTCGCGCCAAATTTGAGAGTGAAGATTGGTAAAGCTGAATGTGTCCATCAAATTCCCTCACAAAGCTATTATATCTTCATAGATTTAAGTATAGATAGCACTAGCACACACAAAGCACTTTGGTCTGGAAACCTTCAGATAATTGGCAATGAAAAAACCTTTTAATCCTCTGATTACAGGACGTGGAGAGGATAGTCTCACACTGTAAACAACTGGGTGAACAGTATCAGAATGATCTCTTTAGACAAGCTATCTTTTATGCTTTTGTCAAAGATCGACATTTTCTAGCGCTCCCATTACTCGAAGCTTGGCATGATTCAGGCGAAATAATAGAGGAAGAGCATTTTCGTCATTTCTTCGATCACTTTATGAAAAAGGAAGACGTGCAAGGTAAAACGGAGATTGAAAATTCATTTTCTACCCACTCAGGAAAATTAGTTCACTGTTATGCGTCTTTGTTTCTAGAGAGTCTGAAAACTGTGAAGATTATGATCTCGGATTTCAAGATTATGCCATACGTGAGCACATTACAAAAGTATGTCATGCCTCTTTTAACTGGAGATCCCACAGAGATGGCACAGACCTTGCAAAGCCTTGGTGTGAATGATAGAGTGAGTAAGACTGCGGTTTCATGTTACCTGTTACAGGAGGGTAAATGCAGAGAATCTGCAGATTTCAGTGAGCATCAATTTTCCCCGTTATCGTTGTCAATCGAAATGGTTATAAATATAAAAAATGTTCACGTCTACCACATTTTTCGTATCATTTCAGTTGCATCAACCAACGTTGCCTGCCTCCCGAAAAGGTTTATCAGTTATCTCTCTATTGGATTCAGGAAAAATAAAGATATCAGATCTTTAGTCCAAATAGTTTTCCATCAATACTCTGTTCTGGTGATGGATTATACGATAACGCAAGGAGTTGAGAATATTCAAGATGACCGATTAATTTCGGCTCCAAAGTTTTCTGGCGAGGCATTGCAAGAGGTTTTTAGAGGATTATACAATGACGAGGAACATTTCGCATCTGTCGTAAGTTGTTCTTCTAATTTATCGGTACATAAATGCGAAGAATCATTTCACTCGGTCCTAGGTCTCCATGAGTTAGCTGGTTTCAGATTCTCACGAAATTCCTTGAGAAAGGAATAAGGATCCATCCGGAATATGGAGAAGCTATTCAACGTGAACTCAAAGAGAGAGGTTTTGATCAATCTTTGATTGTCTTGGTATCGAAACTCATGTCCGAAGAATTGGAGCTGCAGCCTCTTCCTGCAGACGAAACTTTTGAGGTGAGAAGATAGGTTATTACTCTGGAATTGGCTAATCGAGGTTGCAAAAAAGCCTTCAGTACAGAACTACAAGTGGTTCAAAGTCTTTCCTGTGGCCTAATAACTCAAAATCATCGGCAAGTTAGCTTCCATAGTGTCAGTCCGATTTTTGGTAAATGGTGTAAAAGTAATTCCGCGAAAAAACGATACACCGAAAATTTGGTTGGTCTCAAAATTCTTTTAAAGTAAACTTTTTCAATTCTACAAGTCAGAATACGAACATCTGCCACCGTGGAAAAAATTAGAAATGATTTTTCGAACCATAGCGCACTGATCAAAATTATGTTTTAATTTTTTTGCAAAATTTTCGTAACTTTTTTCACTAGAATCGCCTCATCTTAAAAGCAACGTAAGAAGGAGGAACGTGGTTCAGCGCTTCTGAAGGGCGAGCAAAAAATCTATCAAAAACTACATCGAAACTTTGGTTTTCATCTCATCTCGGTTATATGTGGGTGATCCTGTGAAAATCACTTTCTTATTTTTATAGCACTCTAACCTAAGAATCGCAACTTTGAACTTGAACATGATTTTTGGATTCTCGTGCCATAAATTATCTTGTGAGACTGCGTGCAGATGGGTATTTTTGTTACGAAGGACTTATAGCACTCGCTTCGCTCGTGCCATAAACAGTCCTTCGTACAAAACTGTCCATCTACGTGCAGTGTCATAATATACTATTTTCTCAAGAAGCTATTTTTTTTTCATTTTTCAACAGTGCATTTTTTAGTGAAAAGTTGTGTTTTGTACGAATAAGATAGCTTCAATCCTCTGATTTTTTGACCATTAAGCTGTTTTTAGAATAGTTATTAATTCTGATCATAGAAAAAACCTAAATTTCTGCGCATGCGCAGGACTTTAACATCCTGAAATGAAACCACTCTTTTCGAAAAGCTGAGAAAATTTTCTTAAAAATTACTACTTCTTGATTTGAATTTTGTTGATTCAAACCGGAGTTCCAATGACCATAACAGCCAGTACAAGAAGCAGCTTGAGGCGAGGTTCCGTATTCACTTCAGCGGTTGCTTGAATGCCTTCATGTTTTCGCTTGATCTATCCTTTCATCATTTGGACGCTGCAAATCCGGTTCTAGTTGATGGAATTGAACTCGAAAACAGGTCATTTTGAAGGGAATTTTCTCGGCTTTTCGAAAAAAAGTCGTTTCAAAATCCTAATTCCTCAATCCCGAATTCCTGGACATGCGCAGAAAATTTATCACCAAAATCAATAATTGTCCAAAAAATATCTCAAAACTCGAAAAGGTAGATGGAATTCATTCTTTTCGTGAAGAACAGAACTCTTTACATGAGAGAATATGTTCTTGAAATATTAAACAAAAATTTTGAGAAAAAATGGGAAAGTGATTTTCACGGGTGCCACTAATATAACCAATATGAGATGAAAACCAAAGTTTCTGAGTAATTTTTTATAGGTTTTTTGCTCACCTTTCAGAAGCGGCAAATCGCATTCCTCTATCTTACGTTGCTTTTGAGCAGTAGCGAATCTAGTGAAAAAAGCGTTACTAAAATTCTGCAAAAAAAAAGTCAAAACATAATTAACACGTTCACTGCAAAGGTGAAATCGCGATTCTAGTATAAATTGAGAGAGAGAATTCAAATGTGCATTCCGTCACTTACGAAATTCAAACGTTTCGGAGGATCATCAGTTTGACATCTCCACATTTACAGTGTTCCTAGGTATGAATATTTTAGAGGGCTCCACCGGTAAGACCCAAAAAATTTTCTCCGATCGCGGGATACATTCGTGAGGATCATAGTTTCGGCCGAACCGTGGAACACAATGTTAGCAGTCCCCAGGAGGATCGGCCCTTTGATATCTGATCCAGGCGTAAAACGATTGTGATCATGGTTCAGGCTTTTATGCATTGCTAAATCTGATTTTTTGGGCTTCAGTTCATCTCTCAAGCACGAAAAAGAGTACTCGATGGTATTGGCTCAACCCAATTTTCTTCTCCTATGTTTTTAGTGCCAAAATTTTTACAATGCACAAAAGGAAGGATTACATATGTAGAGAATGTATTGGGAACACACGTTTATCGAAAACTTTTTTACCCGCGTAAATTAAATATTACTCGAGTGAGTTTGAATATCTCACAACGTTTTCTAACCCAATTTGTAGGTATTGAAATGAGCTTTCAAACGAGCCAAGATACGTTTACAGTAGTCAAATTCAGAGTGAGTAACCTGGCTATATACTACTCGGATTCGTGTAATTAGTGAGTGATTGCGTAAAAAACAGAGATCGTGCGAGAACTTGCAAAAATCAAGTCCAATACTGAAACTATCTTGTAATCATGTTTATTATAACATATACAACAACAAATGATCGTGACAGTGGACTGACAATGAGTGGATATGTCACAGACTCCCATGTGTCCGCTAGTTAGTGCGGTCTGAAAGTCGAGAAAAAGTCACATAGGGCCCGTTGCCGTCACCACGAAGAGGATGAGGAAAAAGATTTATAAAATAATTATAAAGTGTTTTATGAGAAATTGTTCTAGTTTGAGGGGGCTTGATAAAAATGAAAAAAAAAAACAACTATTTTAAAGCAACTTCATCCTCGCAGCCAGTCTCTAACCACTTCATTTTATTGTCGATGTATTTTCTATCCATTGTACTCCGATTTTGCGTGCGCAATTCATACTTTGGGAAGCAAGCGCTGTAGAATAACGTTATTGGCCAGGATATGCTCAGCCAGTCCAAGCCAGAAAGATTTTTCAGATTTTGATATCTTGTTCTCTTCTCCCACGGTCGCAAGCGTGCTTGAGGCTTACCCTTGTACCAGCTATCTTATACATTTGTCAACGGTTCGCGGAGTCGCACAATTTTCTCATTGGCGCCTCGACAATTGCTCAAGTTATGTCACAAATGTATTCCAGTTTCAAGAGTGTCTTGTTACTGTGCCACGACTCCGCGATAATACTCTTCGAAGTTGGGCATAAGAGAGTTGATTTGTTGCAATTCGTATATTATTTATGGTAACGGCGCTAGTTCTGAACCTTGAGGCCCTACAACTATTTCTCTGTCCCATATTTGTCCAATATTTTTTCGATTGCTCAAAGTGTCCCATATACAATTTTTCAAATATGTAGTGTGCAAAATGTGCCATGTATAATTCTTCTTTTGAGAAAATGTATAGATTCAGTATTCTTTTACATAGAGCATCACTTCGTAATGCCCAAAACCCTTTTTACCGTTTTGAGGAACAGAATATTATCATTTCGAGTTGCAGTTGGCAATTTTTCGTGGCCTGAAGCAATTTAGTATGTAGGCATTATCACTAAAAATATCACCCAGGAAGCCGATTTGCATCAAAAATTGGAAGGATTCTTGACCTTGTGTGATGTACTTTTAGAATAGGTTCCAGTGAGATTGGAATTAATTTAAGATTCCCTGAAAATATATGATTTCTAGTAATGTCTTGCCATGAAACATTGATTAATTCTTTCTTATAGTTGAGCGTCGCCGAAAGTGTATTGGAACAGAAGAATAAAGTGCAAGAAATCATAAATCTCGTCAAATCAAATCAAACGGATGAACTAGAACAAAAATTACAGGTAATTCAAAGTCATAGATATTTTCCAAAAACACAAAAGTGCAATTTCAAGATGGTATCAGGATCTTATCTATTCTTTGTATCACCAGAAATTGGAGATAAGCGATCGAAATGATGAACTTTACTTTGAATTATGCTGTAATCTCGTGAATTATTATGCACTGAAAGAAAATCTCAATGAAACTGAAGAATGGTATCGGCAATTAATAGTGCAATTTCCAATTAATGATATTCCAAAAAGTGTTTTATGGAATTACTCAAATTTGCTCGTTGCAAAAGGACGAGGACGTGGTAAGTTGATCACTAACTGCAATTATCTCATTTTAACTTTAATTATGTATATATTCAAAAGTCTATAAGCAATGCAAATTTGTTTTTCAGATGCTACTAAACTCTTACAGGAGTTCAAATACAAAGTACGAGATTCGGAAAATAGTTCTTCGAAGTTGGATTCGCCATCCCGTTCAGAAGAAAAGAATCTTAAGGAAATAAAAGAAGTCTTTGATGAATCAAAAATCGCGAAGTCTCCTACAAAGTACAACTCATTACGCATAAATCAACTCTTGAAGAGCCACCTCCAATCGTAAGTCACAGAATGCATTCGTAAGCCTCCTTACCATCCTAACCTGGTCTACCGCAATTCCAAAAAACTCGGCAACTCTACATTCTTATGAGTACTCTAAATTTGGCAGGCTTTAACTAGATTAATGTTGATTATAATATCTAAGGTAATGACATGAAAATTTTAGGGATGAAATAGAGGAGGCCTTGGAAAAATTTGAATGGGCATGTACGAATTTGAAAACCACCCCATGCGCCGGACTTTTGATGGGAAAATTGGTAAAGACTCAGGACGCGAAAGCGTTACAACACGTAATAAAACTTTACACAAACGTTCATGGAGAAATGCAAGCTCTTCTCCACTTGGCTGTGGTGTATGCAGAATGTAATGAACCTAATCAAGTCAAGAGAGTTTTGCGGGTGAGTTCAATTTTTTACAAAGAATATATGAAAATTCACTCTAATGATTGTGTTTCCAGAAAACTTGAGTTCTTATCTTTGGAATTCTAAGTATTATAATTCACTCATTGTAGACGCCAGGCATCACATTTTCGTGGGCACGGTTGATGAATCAGGCTAAATACATGAAGGATCGAAACGATATTAAATCACTCAGACATTTCACTTTAGCTACCTTTGGATTATTCAAGAATCCAACGCCGCTACTTATGATGCTTTTGGATGCTTATGGTTAGTACCTTTTTTAATCTAAGTGAATTTGAACCAGCAAGTTCAAGATTTTCTGGTAGAGCGATCACGTATTAAAATGTCATGATTTACCACAGAGAAAAAAAAAGATTGGAAAAGGGCTTTATCACTCTGGATGAAGATGCAAGAAGACGACATAACACCCAATAGTGAATTTCTGAAGAAGCTTGAGAAAATTCTATTGGACGCTAAACAAAAAGTGCCATTCACGACCAGGTGATACAATTTTAAAATGTGTTTTTTCAAATCCTTCAGACATACTCAGATGGCATACGAGATCAAGATTTTATCAAAGAAATTACAGAACGTTTCATTTAAATCTCTGGTTTTGAGTATCACTTGTCCAGAGTTGAAATCGTAGCTTTTCCCAGAGGCGTACCTGGCAGTGAGAAAATTTTCTCCAGTAATTCAACCGTGGGTGATGGATGTAAGTCACAGCTTATCATTTGAATAATGATCATAGACACTCAGAGGCTAGAAGTTGAAGCTTCATGCCTACTATCATGTATGCTGATGCCCTTACACTCGAGCTTACACTGTTATTCAAAATTCTTCATCGCTGAGTTTTGTGAAGTCGCCGTCGTTGAGTTTGATTTTTCCCGCATACAATTCCCATGTTGAGCAGGTTGTCCTATACAGTAAATGAGAAATTTAGGTTGATGAGCGTTTTCAAAGAGGAAGTCAACTGATGCTTCGATGATGCTTCGATCAAGTGAGTCACAAAATGGTGTGTCGTCATCGCATTGTGTTTTAAATATGGAAAAGAAATATGTAAAAATCTAGTTTTAGATTGTATTAGTTTAGGGTTGAATTGTAAATACCGATTGAAAATGTTTGTAGATCCAAATAGATAATTGTTATTATATACTTTTATAGGCTGATAAGTGTAAATAAATTCGTTACTGATGTCAATCCTCAAACTACATTCTTGAAATCTCACTTTTGGGCGCGGATTGTCAGGAATATTTCTTCCTGCTGTACATTTTTTTCATTTCAGGTATCGAATTCCGTGCCTTTGAAACTAAGATAGAGAAATCGATTTTTCACCCAGAGGTCCAAATTTTGTGAAATATTCATCAGCTGACTTGTGAATTTATATAAGTAATGGACCCAGATGTTACGATATACCAAATTTTCTCGTTTCCAGATTCTCAGATCAAAAAGGAAACATGAGCTTGAATAGAGTGATGGAAGTTGCAGGCATTGATTTCAAAATATCTGTAATGAGTAATTACTCCAACTTACAGAAAAAAGCTTTCTTTGAACTAATTAGTGTAGAGTCAACGATCCTGAAATGTGTTTTTCTTTTTATAAAATTAGACAACATCTTCTTACCAAAATAGTGGCAAAAATGAGTCGAGATCTTATGCTCTAACATTTTGTAAGATTATATTATTAATGCGATGCATCGAGTATTGAAATCACTTACATGAGAATTAAGTACATGAACATGGTGCAAAAGTTGTGAGAGCAAAAGATTTGCATCTGCTGAACGAAATTTCTGTAGGCTGAAAAGGGAGCGGCTTATTGTTACACCAACACTCATCATTTCTCCGTGAATCAAACACATTACATTTTGTTGATTTTCAGCTCACTCTAATGAAATTAGTGTTTTCGAATAATGTAATGTTTGATTTTTAGCGATGTGATCCGAAACACAGTGCATCGCCTGAGTCGAAAATTGAAGCAAAACAATAAGCGCTAAAGGGATCGAGGCAGTTTTATCTATATTGAAAATTTCGAAGCAAAGTTATTGGAAAATGTCAACACATGGGTATCTCCATTACTCACACACATAGATGAATAATATACTCGTATTTGGCTCCAAACTGTATTTATTCGGCGGTCTGATGTCTAATCCAGCTCAGTCTTCATCAGTGTTTACGTGTAAGCGTTTCGTTCAAGTGCTCCGTCTTAAAACTGTTTTCGAGTAGCCCATAATTTTACCACCGTTCTGCTTCTTTTCATCAGCTAAATCAGTGTCTAAAATCATCGTGTGCATGAATTTGCTAAAATTTTAATGTCCAAAACTCCCTCATTAAAAAAATTCAGTGGTCGGCACAGGCGTTATCTCGTCGCACTTCAAAATTCCATCGAACTTGTGAAAAACCGTGTACGATCGAAAATGGGCGAACGATACGAGACTCCAATCGCTACACCATTAGTGCCGCAATCGTCACAATTTTTGCAAACGCCCGAAAGATCTCTAATGCAGGGTCTTTACGTCTGTCTAGCCCTTTTGCTGACTTCTTTAGTATGTGCAGCTGGTTTCGGCCTTTACTTAGTTTTGGATCCATTTTTAAGGCCCTTGATGTGGGCCTTATTGAGCGGTGCAGTCTTATTTCCATTCAAATTTTTGTTAACGGCGAGCGCGGATCGGTGGTTTACCGAGGCCAACAGGTCGCCCAAACCGTTTGCTTTGAGCCTTGCAATTACACCTCTGAAGGAATTTGATCGATTTGCCGAGTCTTTGGGATCGTTGACAATCAAGTATGGAAGCTATTTTGCTTTTGCTATCCTGATGATTGGCGCCCTGCAAGGAATGAACAATTTGACGCCCGACAATACAAGTCAACTTATTGGAGCATTTTCGAGGATCGACTTGGCTGTACAAATGTTCATTTCGACCTGCAACGATCTTATGGTGAGTATATTGTACGCGCTTAAATTTTGTGAGCGTGAATCCGTTTAGAAGATTCTGAGGGAGATCAAATCCAATTGGCCCAATAATTTTTCGATCAAATTTTTTCAGATCCTCGAAGCATTTTTACAAGTTTCACAAATTGGTGCAATCTTGAAAAAATATTCAAAAATCCACAACGTCTTATCAACTTTTTTCATTTGAGGAATCTTGGAAAACGAAATCTATATCAGATTTTGAAAAGTTCTTTTCGTTATGGTGATTTCCATGAGCACATTCATAGAAAATGAAATCTGACTGGACCAAAAATGTTCTCAGTTGAGAATCTTATTACTCAATTTATTACTCGAGGGAGTAACAAAAGAAAGTTACCAAAATTACTTAGTCTTGTTAGGACTGAAAAATTCACACTGGCTATCAAGCCTTCTTTGGAAGCTTCAACTACTTTGAATTCGGAAAAACTATCTCCCGAAATCTTCGACCATTGAATTCATATTCGTCATATATTTGAAATATATCTTTGATTTATTGACAATTGGAAAAAATCCCTATGAATTCTTTTCTGATCTTAAATTTCAAATTATCTTGACACCGTAATAACTTTCTTTAATCTTAGCAGTGTTGAAAGAGTTTGACTACTCAGTTATAGATTATCTGATTGTCCCATCAATTGATTCAGGGCCCCTTGAAAAAGTTCAAAATAACAGCAGCCGCCCGATTTTTACTTTCAGGTCAGATCAGCCATGGTCCTCTACCTTTCAGTTCTGTGCTTTTTTTGGACTCCGGCGACTAAAGTTCAATTCCGTTACGGTTCAATCGTCATTTGGCCGTTTCTCAGTGCTTACATTGCCAATATTCTTGGATCAATCTGGTCTCCGAGATTGGTTTTCTACGGACTCCAGATTCTGTTTCTCGTCGGACTTATCAACAGAGCTGTGCTGGTCCTCAACCACGATAAAATCAGCGGCGAAAAAAAGAAAAGTTCAATGATCAGAGCTTTGAAATTGGCGGTATTTTCATCAACTCAGTATCCGCCCAGCTGGAAACGAGAAGAGAGTGAGGAATCAACATCGTTAAATGAATCAATCAAACTCAAACGTAAGAGAAGCACCAGAAACGAAAGCGACGTCAAATCAGCGAAATTGACTTCGCAAGGAGCTCAAGAGCTAAGAAGGGAACCAGATGTCGATAATCCAATCTCCGATTCTAAGAGTAAGAAATTTGAAACAGACAAGTATCTGTATGGCGCTTTTTATGCTTGCGTGGGAGTCACTTTGTGGAAGCATTCGTCTATTTTGGCAATCCTGGTCATTCCAATGGCCTACTACTGTCTAAAGAGGATAGTTTTGTTCTCCGGTGTCGGTGAGATGATTGAAAATTTGTCTGGAAAAGTTTCGAAGACCATATTTGTATGGTATCTCGAACGAAGAAGTGCGCTGATACCGATGCCGATCAGAAGTTTGTACGAAATTGGTGCAATGGTTGAGCAAAAAGTGGCAAAAACGTTGAGAAAATCGATCCATACTGTATCAACAACGCTTGTCATATGCGCTTTGATACTTCTGGTCATGCTCACTTCTATATTTTTCACTTTTCAGGTGTGACTTAATTTTTTGTCTTTTATAATGTGAACGAATACCACCACGATGAACTTATATTTTTTCTGACCATTTTACAGATTTATGCGGAAGGAATGTATTTGATTCAAATAAGCGTTGAATATTTGAATTCTGCGTTGATGAATAGCCCGGAAAATGATTGGGTACCTCAAGAATGGAAAGACTACATGATTGGTACGTTGGAAAGTGCATACTTGTATGGACGAACTGCCATCTCAGATTGCGTGAGTTTTTTTCCTAAATTTTGCAATTTGAAAGATCTGTCCCATTCGATTGTATTTAATTATAATTACATTAGATCCGGAGATTTTTGAAAGACTTAGAGCCTGCACAAGCGGATCACTTGGAAATGAAGTTGGTCAGTCTGTGGGATGAGTTGTATCAAACTTGGGTCTCATCGGAAGATCAGTCTGATTTTGTCGAGCCATCCGCCAATATGAGCACAGCTGTATCTGTTTGGAATAGTTTGAGGAATAGTTTTGAGATGTCTTCCCTCGGTGAGTGTTGTTTTTATTTGACTATTCATCGTTGAGATTTTTAGATACCTTTGAACAACACAAACGCATCATCATTGATAAAACAATTCCATCAAGTCTAAGTGATGGATTCCAATTGCTTACAGATTTACTTAGTTTGACAAGTGTCCAGAATTTTATTGGAGAGAATATTGGGGTATTTGTTTCAATTTTGGACTCCGTTTATGGTATGGCAAAGGGATACATGGCTCTCATTCTCAGCATGGTAACTGAATTGGCAATTATCGTCTTCATGAGCGGATCATTTTTACTGAATTTTTCAGTGAACACGGTAACTTCTATTTTATATATCATAGCAAAATATAGAATATATTTCTATATTTTGCTAAATATTTCTATATTTTAAACTATTTTTTTTTTCTATGTATTAAACACACTATTCTCACTCGTTACTCATTTTTCTTGCAGGTCGTGTTTTTTACTACGCTATTTTATTTATTGAATGCAAGCAGAAACGTCTACAAACCAATCGAAGTAATCAGCAATTTTAGTCCCGTAAAATGTGATAAGTAAGTATATTACTCCAAATTTTAAAAATGAACCTCTCCTCCGTCAATTACAATTTGTCGTGCAAAATGGGTCCGTTATATGAGTTGGGACGATGATGATTTATAATTCTTCATTCTACTGCCTTAAAACTTACACCCCGTCCCTCTCACTGATGACGGAAAATTTACATTTTCAATTTTCTCACAGGTTTGTGGTGGCAATGCAGGAATCCGTAATTGAAGTCTTCACTACGACATTCAAATTGGCCTCCTTCTTTGGCATGTGGACTTGGTTCGTGCATAATCTGTTCCAAGTCAAGATCGTCTATCTGCCTTCCTTTTTTGCAACTATGCTCGGTGCAGTGCCATTTTTAGACGCTTATTTTGCTTGCATACCAGCTGCAATTGAATTGTGGCTCAGTCAAGGACTCCTCGTGGCCCTCACGTTTTTGCTTCTTCATTTTCTGCCGTGTAGCATCGTAGTTTCTGAATTTCACGAGGAGATCGAAGGGTAATGCATTTCATCAGCTTGTCTCGTGTATTCTTATTGTAAGGCATTGATTTTTATTTTTTCATTTTCAGAGGAGGCCACGCTTATCTGACTGGACTGTCGATAGCTGGAGGAATTTTCTGTTTTGGTTTTGAGGGAGCAATATTCGGGCCCCTGATGCTCTGTTGTGTCTTGATGGCCATCAACTTGAGTAAAAAGTGTTTTCGTACTCCACTGGTTGGATGAATCGTGATAAAGTTAATTTGTCTCCGTGAATCAGTTATTGAGTTTTACAGAAAGAATGAATGTATGTAAAATTCTATATAACTCTTTCCAAAGACGTTGTAATTTATTGTAAGATTGAAGCTTTTATGATTAAAGACATTCATATATCTGTGAAGACTGTAGAAAATTTAATACCATCATGTAATTGGTTATTCGAACTTCGATTCTGTAACGCAATAGATGCATGAGTCAAGATTTAAATATCACTAAATATACAGTACCGCGCAAAAATTCCTGAATGGTGGTATGAAATCTTCTCTTGCAAAAACGTCGATTACTCAAGCTCAGATTAATGTAGAGGAATTTTGAAAAAAAGTATCTTAAAGATGAGAAAAAATGCTAACTTTTTGAGGTTTTTGATTTTTCTCTCAGTACTTCTTGGTACCTCAAATAGCTGATGTAATTTCAAGGATTTCGAGAAAAAAACCGTTTTTACCATATGGGTTGTAGTTTGGACGCGGATGAAGATAAAACAATTTTGCAAACAGCATCTTGAAGAGCGGAAATGCCATTTGCCATGGTTTTTTGATTATTTTTTACGTCGTGCGAATAAGAATGTGAGAGCTCTGGAAGTATCCAAAACCGTAGTTTTTTGCCATTTTCTGCTGTTTTCACCCGTGTTTCATTGAAAATCCGAGAATCTGGCTAGTTTGAGAGTTCTTACACTCTTATTCGCAGGACGTAAAAAATAATCAAAAAATCATTGCAAATGGCATTTTTCCGCTCTTCAAGATGCTTTTTGCAAAATTGTTCTATCTCCATCCGCGTTCAAATTACAGCCCATATAGTAAAGACGGTTTTTTCCTCGAAATCCTTGAAATAACATAAGCTATTTGAGGTACCAAGAAGGGCTGAGAGAAAAATCAATAACCACAAAAAGTTGGCATTTTTTCTCATTTTCTAGATGCTTTTTCCAAAATTCCTCTACATCAATCTGGGCTCGAGTAATCGACGTTTTTGCAAAAGAGGATTTCATAACACCGTTCAGGAATTTTTGCACGGTACTGTATATTATGCAAAAATGGGCGCAGATGATCAGAGATTTTGAGACTCTGATTTTATATTACTCACTCGTGACACATAAGTCCAAGAATTTCCGTGAGCGTATTATTATATCCAAGTTAATCCTGATCAGGGGCTTTCTAGAGGTCGGTTTCTGCATGAGGAGGCTAATATACTCGTATATTGTTCTTCTGATAAATTTGTTTGCTAAAGTACTCTGTAAGCTTTGCAAAACGAAACCGAGTGTGCTTTTCGTACAAAGTGAAAATATGTGCCGATGTTTGTCGGGTTCGCGGATCTATTGAAATTGAAAGCTTGCAGTGCAGCTTGCACGCCCGCCGCAAGCTTGTGCGCAGGCGCAATGATGGAAATCAGGTTAGGTTGTGCTCTCTCATGCAGACGACTCGTGAGCTTATTCGCGTACTTGCTGCGCTGCGCTCACGTGCGTGATGAAGCTCTTTGATGCAGCATGGAATATTTAATTTTAATAAATTCATATATAAAAATACGTATAAGTGCGTTTGGTGTTAGCTTCTTCTATTAATTGCCAGAGTGGGTGTCATCTAAGTGAGTTGATCAGATTATTGAGGACCGGTGGCATTGCCTCCGCTGCAGAGTCTCCGAGATGTCCTCGATGTTGCGCTCGCTCAGATTCGTGCAGAAGATTAATCTAGCCGTCAGCCCGAGGAGGTTATCCTCTCGCCGGTTTGGTTCGTCTTCTTTCTTAACAGAGCGCAAAGTTCAACCGGGTTGCTGTGCCTGCATAGTACCGTTCCAGCAAAGAAAGTCAGTTTTATGTTCTAGATGTTATCTAAATATTAGAGGAAAATATAAATATACTTTTGATCGTAACTGAGCATTGCTTAATTTATTTTTATTTTTCAGGAATTATGTAACTAATGCAGCACCCAAATTTGAGCCGGTGCGGGCCCGTGCCAACGCCGAATTCATCTTTAAAGACGTTGACCGACAGCTCAACAAGTATGGAAAGCTGTACAAAGAACATGTTGATGATTTACTGAAGGCTGTCTTTGCTGCAGGTACTGTGAATTTAAACAACTAAGACCTCTGCATTCGTTGAAGAGTTTAGATTGAAATGATCTCAATAGTTTGCTTTACTCAAATTTAATTGAGTTTCTAGGTTCCCTCACAAGCACTCAAGCCCTGTTTCTTCTCAGATGTTGTGGAAACTTCCTAACTATTGAGTCGCTAAGAAATAGGAGAGTTATCACAGAGAATATTTGGAGAACTATCAAGGAATATGGTGAGCTCTGAGCTAATGCAGTACAAATCTATCATCCTCGAGACTTTCCAGATAAGATTAGTTCTTTCCTTATAGATACCCAGATAGATGTATCTCATTACAATGCTTACATTTTGGCCAACCTTGAAAACGAAACAGACTTTTCCCCTGTCAGTATCCTAAAAGAAATGAAAGAAAAGAATATCGAGCCAAATCGAGTCACGTTTCAAAGATTAATAGAGCAATACTGTTGTAAGGGTGATATGGAGGGTGCGACAAAAATTTTGGAATATATGAACGAGCTCACACTGCCTGTGAATGAATCAATTTTTAATTCTCTTATAAAAGGACATTCAGAATCTGGGTGAGTATTCCTCTAAGATTCCTATAGCTTTCTCACTGGTATTAATAATAATTATCTATGCAAAATATATCTACTATTTGATCAGAGATTTACCAAATGCTTTGAAAATGTTGGACATCATGAGGAAAAGTGGTGTTGAACCCACCTCAAAATCCTACACAGCGATTATTTGTGCTCATGCTAAAAGAGGAGATATAAAATCCATGCAAGAGGTATTGAAAGAATGTCAGACCAATGACATCTCACTCACTGATCGTGACATTTTTGAAATAATTTATAAACTTGCTATTAGCAATCACCCTGAACTAGTTGATGAGGTATTTAGACAATTTTACTTGGCTTGATGACTTTTTGTAACAAATTTTCTAGATTGGAAATTCATTCTAGACATGTATCTCAATTTTGTATTTTTTTATCTATAGATGCTGATGATTGTACCAAAAGGGCGCTCTTACTTGACTGAGGCAATCACATGCGTTCACAGATTGATAGATAAAAGTCATGAAGATGTAGCTTTCAAGGTTCAGATGTCACTTGAAGGGAGTGTAGATTCAGACAAGAATCAATCCTACTATTTTGTTAGAAAATTAGTATTAAGTTCACAGGTGAAACTTACCACCAATCTTGATAAATTTATCAATATTTTATAATCAAGTTTGAACTCTCCTATCAAATTGTGACTTCAGGATGTGGAAAAAATTGCCAAATATTGTAAAATCCTTGGCAAAGAAAATCCAAATTCCCTCTTCAGTGCTGCTGCATATGTTGCTATGACAAATAACTTGCATGCTTTAGCTCTTTCTTTGTTCAGACATTGGCATAAGTCAGGAGGAGAAATAAGGGAACACTTTTTCTTCCCTATTTTCGTTTCATGTATCAGAAATAATGATCTTGAAGGTGACTGTTGATGAAAATATTTTATCAAAATCCTAAGAATTTCTAAGTCATCAGGAGTCTTTATTTCCAGGTATTCTCAATGCCTTAAAGGCCATGATTTCAGAGTATAAGATCTATCCACAGATTAGTGTGTTGAGAAAATTTGTCGCTCCATATATGGTTGAACAACCAGCCCAAAATGTAACAACGCTCGTCAATCTTGGAGTACCTAATTACGCATGTTGTACTGCAATAGTAAGTCAGCTGTTGTACGAAGGAAAATCGCGACAAGCTGATCTTCTACGTAAGTTTCACTCAGAATTTTTCTCTGCCTTAAATCTTTCAGAATGTGCTCGTGTGTATGTACAAAATCATAAGGATACAGACATAAAGACCCTTTTTCATTACGTCCTCGGATGAGGCTTGACGTAAAATCAGCTCACATTTGGATGACACTGGTTTCATTTTGCTATTAATGCTTTAGTTTCGTCCAGGAATACACTCTGCAATCTGAATGTACTAATAAATGCTCTTGGAAGCTCTCTCGCAATACATAAAGATGTGAAGTCTTTTGTCAATATTGTCAACCATCAATGTGGGTTACTAAGTAAATCGGATCCGAGTGTAACAACTGATCTATTGGCTGAGGAAGAGGGACGAATGGGACAATCCCAGTTATGTGGTAATGCCATATTGAAAGCACTTGAGGAATTACGTGATGGGAAGGAAGATTGTTTGTATGAAGTAAGTTGATTCCATAATCTGCAGTGGCTGAAAGGTTGATTATTAATTTTTCATTCATTGAAATGTATTAAATTTAGGTTCTAGAAAACTTTGTTCACAAGGGAATGAGAGTTGACCCAGATATTGGGGAAAAGATAAAAGCTAAACTGAAAGAAGAAAACCTTAATCCTTCCCTGATTGAGTTGGTATCAAAACTCACATCTGCAGATTTACCAGCACAAACTACCAGGGAATCCGACACGGTAATTTTGAATGTAATCAATCCAAGGCTTGATGTCTCTTATCAATTCCTGTCCTTGAATATCTTCTCTCATTTTTATTTCAAAACAAGCTGTCGTCCAAGTCAGTCAGTAACTATCAGAAGTCTCAGCAAAACTCAAATTCCATCTCTTATAAATTGAGCTTAATTCAACATCACGCTAGATTGGGCAATTCGGATTCGCTTGAGCGGCTGTTGAAGGTCTGAAATGAAAGTTTCTCACTCAAAATGGGTATTCTTCCACAAAATAACTAATACTTATTCGCAGGAAGTAGATGAAGAGAAACCAATTTATCATATCGGATTTTGTTGCTCTCTTGTGCTCTACTATTCTAGAATGAAAGATGTAAATGAAGCAGATAAGTGGTATAAACGATTAAAAAGTGTAGACCCTCAGTGTCGATTGGAAAAAACTATTCTCATCAACTACGCTGATTTACTTGTTTCATATGAACGTGTAGATGGTTAGTCAAAGATTCAAAGCAGTTTGATGGTGAAAATTGAACAGTCGCATGAATTTCAGATGCTGTACACGTGTTGAAAGGCCCTACACTGGATGGAGATACGGATAGGTATCTACTTTGCTCAAAGTTATTGTGGAATGTTGCACGGTGTTACCCTGAACGAATCGAAGAATTCTTCAGCATTTTGGAGACAGGAAATTTCTTCCAAACATATGATAGAAATCTCATTGCTCCTCTCATCAAAGCGCCTCTCAAGATGTGAGTCTCGTCTCTCTTTTAACACTTTCCATGGCAAATGGCGCGGGTACCATCTTGATGTGTAAGAGAGAGACACCAGAGTCGTGACACCTCTCTCGCGCTCATTGTTATGTTGGGGGTTTCCAAATCTCGCGGGCTGATTCTGGGTTATTATCTGTTTTGAATCGAGTATCTCGGATCACACTAAATCATTTCATGAAACACAATATATTTGATCAAATTGATTTAGTTTGTAACTTCTTCTTTTTTTTATTGTCGATGATACTGAATATGACGACACACTTTGTTAATACAAATTTTTTCAGAGGCAATATTGATCAAGCTCTGAAAAGAGCTACATGGGCACGAGAAAAATTCAATTGCATTCCTCATGTTGGAAGTGTTATTGTGAAATTGGTAGAAATTGAAGATTCAAAAAGTCTTCAGTACGTGATGGATTTAAGCACACAGGTTCACGGAGAAACGAATGCATTACTAAATTTGGTAGCTGCTTTGATAGAGTGTAACAAACCGCGACAAGCTAGGAAAATATTAGAGGTAAATGAGATATTAATTCCTCGATTGTTTCCTTTAGTGATGGAAGCAAAATGATTTTTAAATTTCGTTACATTTCGTTTTAAATACTATGTACTGGGAGACGGAGACCATACAGATTTTTTTATCTAATCATTATAATCATCAATTTTATCAGAAACGAAACGATTATGATTGAATGAGCGTTATGAATCAAGTGGAAATCAACTTTGGTTTGCACCAAATATTTGAGTCTGACCTAGTAGAAATGAATTCATATATCGATATCGTCCAACTATTTACGGCCTATAAAAATATAACGTTTGAGATGAAATTGTTGTATGTACGTGTTCAACAAATTGATTGGTTTTTTTTTTCTCAGGCCACCATTGATATACAATTTTTCAAATGATGTATAGGGAACCGAACCTTTTTAGCTCTGATTGATCCTACATCTGCATTTCGATTCTCTTTTCTATTTTTAGGGTGGAGAGATCAAATTCACAAACCAGCAGTTGATGAGGTATGCATCATTTTTCCATAAACAAGGAAAAACAAGTGCAATGGAAACGCTTTACCATATATCATCAGGCTTAATTCCAAATATGGACAACTTCTATATGTTAATGCTCAAGGCTTATGGTGAATATTTAGAAGTCAAATGTTAATTTAGTTGATGGTGATTCACATAGAAGTAACAACTACGCGTGTCTTTTTAAATTTTCCAGAGGAACAAGATAATTGGAAGAAATGTCTTTCTCTTTGGACTCAATTGCAAGAAGATAATATCCAACCTTCTGCAGAATTCATGGCCTATCTCGA
This sequence comes from Eretmocerus hayati, assembly GCA_029851415.1. Taxonomy (NCBI): domain Eukaryota; kingdom Metazoa; phylum Arthropoda; class Insecta; order Hymenoptera; family Aphelinidae; genus Eretmocerus; species Eretmocerus hayati. The sequence goes on from CM056744.1 coordinate 98,585,449, forward strand.
AAAAATTCTCATAAATGCTAATCAAAAAGTACCATTCGCAAGACCAGAAGCAAGCGACGAGAGAAAGAAAACGGCTTTCGGAGTGGTTCTCAGCCCGCAAAAAGTAATTGAAATGGAACGTGATCTGGAAAAGTAAGATTTCAGTATTATTCACCAATATGGGATAATTCATCTGAAATGAAAGAATGAGTACATTCCGTCATTCGCAAAGATCGACTTCGAAAGATGAGATGTCTCGCTCGTTGGACCATTCGAAAACACTTTGCGGTGTTTTTCGATCTTCTGACCCAGAAAAGTACCACGCGTTCACACGGATTATCGAATTTCTTAACCATTCGCAATAGAAGGTACTCGGGGAGGGTAGAAATAGAATTTAAGAGCATGATGATTTACACTATGCCCAAGAATCAAAATCCCATTGAAATGGAGTAATCCTCATCTAGGAAATGCGAATTTGATCCGTGTTTTTACATGTTAATCACTAGGCGCTTTTGAGCACTTTCACTTATCAAGACGATAATGACTCTCAAAGTCCATGACTCAAATGTATCTCAAAACTTTCCAACATGCCTCAACTCATTTTGAAGGTTGTTTCGAGACCTTCCAAATGAATTAAGATACATAGATCAGATGATCGAGAATCAATTTGTGACACTTACAATCAGTCCGGGGACGAATTTCATTTGACGGTGATTATGCTGTTTCTCTCTTTCTAGTTTACACCCGAGCATAAAAAAATTACTCAGACTGCAGAAACCAACTTTCTCGCTCTTGCATCAATTGCCGATACAGAAGGCTCCGGTGAAATACTTGCACGTCTGGTTTATTTTAGGTCATTTTATGTCTGTCTCTTCTAAACAATGTGATATTTTTTGCAAATTTAACTTACTGATTGTACGACAACATTGCAACAGCATATTCATCCAATCATGTGCACCAAGATCCCTATTCTGAGGATCCCATAATCCTTAGCTGGTCTGATTTAAAACTGATGAGAGATATTCCAAATTCCACTTCGATGGATATGGATACATTGTCGTCCTCGATGAGCAAAACAGCCATCCTGTATGGGTGGTTCTTTTCAGTTGCATTTGAGTCTCAAATCTTTGCATTTGAGTACTAACAATCATCTACGTTGCTCCTTCCCGACGACAAGTTTTCGTCGTTTCAGTAGAGTTTTTTTTAAGATTTTGTAATTACTAGTCTGGTTCTGGTGATAGAAGTTCGTAAGAGAATATGCGTATGGTATATGTGAGGTTTTTTCTTCAATCGATTCAATGAGCCAGAGAATATGCGTATGTATTCATATCAAATCAAAGTCAGATGCTTTAATTTACTGACAAGAGGTCATAGTCTGTGGGTCGTGCAATCGGCTGAAACTCTGGGAATCGTATCCTTTTGGCACGAAAAGATGATATCCAAAACCGTTCTACTTGAATGATAAAGCCTTTTGGGGCTACATCCTATAATATTAGCATTGACAGTATGCCTATACGTATCATTTTTTTCAAACATGGGCACTTCTTGACAATGCTAATGTCATCATTTGTAACTCCGAAACGCCCCAGCATCCAAGTTAATGGTCTTGGATATCATCTTTTGGTGCTTGAAGATGGTTTTCTAAAATTTCACCCAAATCCACGACCCACAGACCATGACTTCTCCTTGTGAGTGAAAATGGGGAGAATCGAACCTTGAACCGTTCAAACAACTTTCGCCTACTCGCCTACTAATATTTTCGCGATTTCACAATTTTTTTCTTCTGAATAATATTGCCAAGAATATATTATATGAGTCATTCTGGAGCAAGCTGGACAAAAACGTCACCAGGGGGGGGGGGGTCTGGGAAAAATCTGAAAAATTTTTTTCGGTTGGTACTATGTTTAAATAGTACGAAAAAATTTTTTCCAGATTTTATCGGCCCTCCCTGTAGGCCCTAGGGGCCATGAAAGGGCAATTTTAGGCTCTTTTTTAGTCTATTTTATAAAAATCATAGTTCCAACAGAATCTAACATTTTTCAACGTACTTGGGCGCAATTTTTTTCGTCAAGACTGATAGTTTTCAGAAAAAAATTGTCCCAGACGAATAAGTTAGTCTGACGACTTCTGCAAACTATTTATTGAGAGCAAATTCTAGCAATTTCTGCGTCATTTTGTGGGTGATCTAGATCCAACTAGAGAGGAGATAATTGACTTTCGCCAGTGGTCACTTTGAAGGTCTTGGAAAAACCTACAATTTGCCTACTTGTGGAAGTCAGTTATCACACTCTTGGTTGGAGCTACAGTCGGTACAAGTTGAGCTATTTTTGAAAAAGTCGAAAATCCAGGTCTCAATTGCAAAAATATATCTCAATTTTTTCCACCAAACTTGTGCGAAAATGTTCTTTGAGACATCTAGTTTCAGTGGAAAAAATTAGGCGGAGGTTATTTTTTAAAATTTTTTTTGCCGCGAGCGTTACAAAATGCCGCGTTTCGTCGTTTTAGCAAAAACGGCATCTTTAACCACGGTCACATATGCTCCCATCTGGACTGATGTGCACCAATCTGTGTGAAAGTACTCCCCAAAGTACCCCCAAGTACGTGTAAGAAGTTGCGGAGACGAGCTTCGAGCCAGGAGCGAGCTGTAGGTTCTATTTACCGTGTCAAAAATAGACATTATTTTGGCCATTTGGGCGTACGCGACCGAGAGCATAATATTACTTTTTCTGGATTACAAATGAGATAATGGGCTAGAATGAAGATCCAAACATATTACCCCGACTCAAAATGACCATCTAAACACTATTCCGCAGTCAGTTTTGCCCTATAGAATCATCTCTTTGTCCCAAAGTTATATAGTTTGCAGCTTTGTTTCATCTTAGCTGTATGCACACTAGGATCGGCCAAAAAATGAAAAATTTTCCTAATTTTAACGCTTGGGGTCACAGTTTTTGCCATTCTGTGTGTGGAAATGAGAATTTATTGCTGGACGCTGAGAAATGAGATCTTGTAGACTGGTGCAGCAGGCACCCTCAAGTTTTCTTAAAAATGAAGAAAAACGTGCGGTTTTAGCTTTGTTTTTGAAACTCATTAAGTACGGCGCAGAACGCGCAGAACGTTCCTGTCATCCAAATAGTTATGCTAACTATATTTGTTATGTATTTTTATCCGCAGAAACCGGAATTGAGGGTCACTACGGCCTCAGGAATCAGGGGCTTTTGTTAGTCGTGAAATATCGGCAGTAGTGAAAAAATGACACCTCGAATGACACCTTTCCGGTAAACGCCAAAATCCATCAAAATCGGTGTTTTGCTCAAAGAAGCGCTCAAATAGACTTGGACTTTTACCGCACTAAGGTAAAAGTACCAATGAAGGGACACCCCTTGATTTAGGTCCCAATCATGGGACACTGCAATAACTGTGCTGGTACGAGAATATAAGCCATTAAAATGCAAGGGGAAAAATCCTATAATAAAGTTCATCCATCTCTTTTGACGATTAAATGAGTGTAAAGATGATTACTTACTCAGTAATTTTGAAAAAAAAATTGAGAATGAGGAGGTCTCTATACGGCCAATTTTTGGTTTCTTTGGCTTCACAACCGCTCCGAAAACTCACTTCACAGAGAGACCAATATTCATCATGTAAGGCTGTGAAAGGACGTTCCTCTAATTAATTATGATAGGTAATTGCTCAAAGTTTGCAAAAACCTACAATTAAACATCAATACATCAAGTTTGGTCATTATTACAAGCATGTCCCTTCATCGGTCGACTTTTTTCACGCATGTCCCGATAAAGGGACAGGGAATTTTCGGTGTCCCTAATTAGGTGCTTGTTTTTTTGGACATGCCCCTATGGAGGGACATCGATCTCAAGACTGACTGTAGTGCAGTTTTCAACGAGTAAAAGGCCGCCTATCTTCCTTGTAATTTTTGGCCGATGTTTCTCAAGAAAACAGAACATTGCCGTCTCAATTTTACCCATCAGATATAGCACCCGGAGTAATTTTACCCAGATTCTAACACTAAATTGAGTGGATAAAAAGTTTCTTAGGTCCCAAGATCAACCTTACTTTGTACGACACCCTAAGAGCCCTCTGAAGAACACTAAAAGTCGATGTTCCCGCAATTAAATTGCATTCTAACGCATCTCGATGAATCGTTTTGAATTTTTTTTTGTATATCCTTGAACCTATCCAAATAATAGAGAAATATTTTCGTATCCACAACTATTGATTTCGACCCCTAAAAAAATCCCAGAGAATCAAAAATTGGTTGTTGACACAGTGATATGATTCAACGGGGATCAACACGATTTCATCGTGTTGATCCGTCCGTTTTACATCAAAATAACTCTGAAATATATCACTTTTGGTGGCGGGAAGTGGTTAAAAATGCATGAAACTGTTTCCAAAGCAAATTTCGACTCACTAATTAGCGTCCCCTACGAGTACGCGTTCTTCTTCATCTTTTAAAGTATCTTGGATCGATAGTTGATGTAATTTTCTCTAAATTGGCCACTAGAGAATGTCGGTCTGATGCAGTTAAATCCGAGACCTAGCTGGTTGGATGAAAGAGGAAATCCAAGGTACCAAGTCCGGGAATCCATGACCGCTCCATTGACCGCCATAAATGCAAATTTTCATTTGGAGTGTTCCAAAGATGTGAACATGTGTTCTTTGTGAATTCTCCGACGTATAAACCGAATGCGTGGTGCGTTTTTACCCCAACCTCCAAGTTTTTCAGTGGGCTCAAAAAATTGAACCGAGATTGGAAGGTCATTTTCAGCCGTTTTACACACACCTGAGATGCATGGAGTGTATAGGCAGGTTTGAATCGTGTGTGTATTGAATTGAACTATACTTTTTCGCGCATTTTGACCAGCTTTTTGGCAAAATGATGCCAATAATATCGATTCTCGAGGACGAGATCAGTGCGAGGCATTGACTATCTGGGAAAGTTTCTTCGAGATAAGATTAGAGAACGAGCTCTAGTTCCTTTAGCAAGAGCTCACTTCTATCTCATCCGAGAGTTTCGAAACCGTCGGCATCGTTTGCAACTGATCAAAACACGTGAAAAAGCATGGTTTAATTCGATACACACACGATTCAAATCTGCGTATACTCTCAAAATGCATCTCATCCAAGTGAGTGTAAAAAATCTGAAAATGACTCTCCACTCGGTTCAGTTTTTTGAGCCTAATGAAAAACCTGAAAGTCGGGGTCGAGACTAACCATGGATTTGGTCTCTAAGTCGGAAAATTCGCAAAAAACACTCGTCCATTTCTTTGAAACACTCCGATTTAGGATACACATTTTTGATGGACATAATCGAAGGAGCCGTGGGTTCACAGATCTAGTACCTTGGATTTATTCATTTTTTTTTGGATCGACTAGATCTCTGGTTCTACTGCATCCAATCGACTTTCTCAAGTGGTCATTCCAAAAGAAATTACGTTGGTTGTCAATTAACAATACTTTCACAGGCGTAGAAGAACGCGCATGCGCAGGAGTCGACAATTAGTGTTTCAAAATTTGCCTTGAAAATGGTTTTTTGCGTTCTTGGCCACTTTCCACCACCAGATTGATATAATTCTCAAAGATTTTCGATGCAAAAGGGCCCGATTGGTACGATGAAGTTGTTAAATCTCGTTTGGATTAATAATTGTGTCAAAAACTTTGCAATTTACTGGAATTTTTTTAGAGACTTGAATTAAAAGTTGCGGTTACGGAAATATTTTTTTTCGTTATTTGGTATAATTACAAGGCTTTACGAAGGAAATTCGAAACTATTCATCGAAATGCGATAGAATGCGATTCAATTGATGCAACATCAAAATCAGCTTTTTAATGGGTTTCTAGGTGCTGTACAAAAAAGGGCGACCTTGGGATCTAAGGAATTTTTTCCCCACTCACTTGGGTGTTAGAAAGTGGGGAAAATTACTCCGTGTGCCATATCTGGCAAGGGCCAGTTCACCGTGCTCAACCCGCCCTAGTCCCTTTACTATCTTTCATGAGTGAAAAGTACCTAATCCACATAAGGTTAAGAGAATGGAGAAACACAGCCTACTAGGTATGCTAATAATATGTGCGCAAAGTATCGTGGCCCACCACTCGGACACGGGTGTCCCACCATACGGACAAAGGTGGTCCACCACTGGGACTCGGGTGTCCCATTATACAGGCATAGCTCAAATAGGTGGCCCACCATTGGGACATTACCACGCCCCAGTAATTGATTTATTATATTTTTTCTATTGAATTGGAGCTCACGAAAAAAATTGAGCTTGTTCCACAGACAGTTATCTATTCAATGACTCACTAGGAAACGATATAACTACTCTGTGAGAGACGGAATTCCAATGTAACCACGATACCTATGAAAAAGTGTCCCTTCATTGGTACTTTTACCTTATGATTTTTTCTGTATCAGGACCTCCTGAACACGATCCCATGGGTTTCAAGGAGCTCGGATACGTACGTCAATTTCAAGTTGTGAGTAGATGGTGACAGATGTGTCAAAACCCGTGTATAAGAATGGGGTGTCTCATACATATTAAGATAGGACGAAAATCATCATCCACGATTACCTGCTCAATACATGAATTTGGCGCATCTGAGCTCCTTGGAACCAACGGGATCGTGTTTAGGGTGTCATATAATATACATGAAAATTATGGTGCTGTAAGAGTCCAGGCCTATTAGAACGCTGTTATCACCTATTTATCAATCCGAAGGGAATTCAGTCTTTACCGGAAAAGTGTCATTTTATCGCCATGGCATCTCGCAATTCGCAAAAGCCTCTGATTCCTGAGGCCTTAACGAACCTCGTATTCTGTTTCTAGAGATGAAGATACAAAAGAAGTTTTGGTCAGATGAGTGATGATGTAGATTACGGTAACGCTCAGCGCCGTATTCTACCAATTTCCAAAACAAGGTCAGAATTGCTTCTATCCCCTTCATTTTCATGTGGAATTTTCACGACGCTTGTTTCACTACAAGATCTTATTTCTTAGCATTCAGCAAAAAGATTTTCATAGCTACTTGCACGAAAAATGGCACAAACTGTGACTCCAAGGGTAACGATTTAGAAGAATTTTCATTTTTCGACTCACCCTAATTCACAAATTCAAAGTTCTGAGAACTCATTTACCAACCTTTTCGGTGCAAGCTCATATTTGAACAGTCAATTTTATACTTTGATGTTGTGATATAACGATTCCGATATATTTGGAGGACAGAACAATATGATTATGTTTTCATAGAAACAGGGGCACTTATTATCATTAACCTGAAGAGGATCCCTATCGAAACGTTGCTCATTTGGTGCAGTTCAAGAAAGTTTCAGAGAAGACTAATGAATTCATCTTTCGAACTCAACAAACATCCTGATGAAAGATTTAATGGTGGAGAAAACTCTTGAAAAGCCTTCTTTGTCGTAATCATTAATGATAAAATCAAGTTAGATTTACGATGTGTGTATGTACTATATTGGTGCTACAGGCAGCTCCCGCTATTCGCGGTTCTACAAATGCAGCATCCCCCAGTATTCGCGGTGCCTTGACTCGCTTATTCGCGGTTTGGGTCTGGATTTTCGAGACAACTTTGCTCATAAAAGATGAATTTTCGTCGGACTCCATTCAAATGTACCATCCAAAAACAACTTCGGGATCCAAATGTTCAGAATATGTAGGTATTGTTATTGCTATATAAGACTAATCGGTTATCTAGTAAAATTAATAGTGTCCTATCTAAATTTTAGTCATGGCACCGCACGCCGGAATAATGCATCTTCGTCAATTGGAAAATGTGTCAATGATCTGTGAGCCGTTCGGAAAAATTGAAACTGTTGCATTGGCTCGCTTGTGGAGTAATAACAGCCTAAATTGTTAAATCTTCCAATGGCCACTCAACAGGAATTGTAAAGTGACTACTTATGTTCGTCGATCTCGCCACTCAAAAATAACAAAGTTTTTCACCCATACGCTAGTTACTGATTTCTTGGACAGATCTCAAAGTGAATCATATAACTCTTCAATTGGCTTACCACACTGCTGTTTCGTATCTTCCCTACACGAAGTCAGTCTGCGAGGCTAATAACATGATACGATCATTTGAAGATAATGTTCAGCTTAGTTTAGTTAGTTTCTGATCCACGTGTATACGCAACCCCCGTTTCTCCATAAGGACAAGATCCCGGTATTCGCGGCATTTTCTATATACGCATTAACCGCGAATAGCGGGAGCTACCTGTAATCTATACTTTGCTTTCAGTGAACAAAATGTTGGTATTAGATTTTCTCATTTACATCGCTTAATTTTAAGATGTCGTATTTCAAGAATATCTCTCCGCCATTGAAAAAAGTATAAAAGCCACAGCGTCAAGATTACCCTTTCCGTGTTCTAAAAAGAAAAATCAACTACTTTTTGACTTTCTTTCCATGCCACTGGATTATTGGATCCATTGACACGTCATTGTCTCAAAAATTCATAAATCCTCATCATGAAAAATTGGATATATATTCTGATAGATGATTATGACTTTCTTTTTCAGACTTTCAGTCAAAGAGAGGAAGCATTGTATCCTACAATTGATTCAATATTATCTTGAACATGCAGACTTGAAGCATGCCTTGGAGTATTTCCACAGATTGATCACTCTTAAACAATACGATTTTACTGTTCAGTTTTCTTTCCCACCAGTTATAACTAAATTTGTTGAAATAGGTGACATCAGTGTAATCATTAAGGCAATGAAAGACATTGTTAATCCATTATTTAAAATTGTGAGTAATGATTGATTGGCTTAAAATCCTTGCACAAAAAGTAATTATTCATTTGTTTGCATTACAGGATAACCAAAGTCGCCATAATACCAAGTACTTGATAAACGACGGTTTTTATGAAGCAGGGAAATATGAACAATATCTATCATATCTGGATGATAATATAATAAAATCAAATGGATTAGATAGAGAATTTTTCAGTTATTTATATGATACCAAAACTGCTGTAAAAGCATTGTTGAATAATCCACAATTTGAAGAATATTGTGAGTATAACCATGCTGATTGGTGTTGAATGTTCATCATAAATAAGTTCGTCATATATTTCTTCAGTTGAAAAGTTTGCCACCAATGCTTCTAAAGCTTTATTATTTGGACCAATGAACTCTTTGTGGTTGTGTCTTATTCTGAAAGGAAGCCCAAATGATTTAGAAAAAGCAAAGGATATCTGGGAGAAACACCTAAAAAGTGGCTTACATCTGTACACCATGGACATCATCAAAAGTTGTAAAAATATGGGGGCTCTTGCAAAGCTACCTTCCATTGCTGAAATCATAAGCACATCAAACTTACCTCAACGCCACAAAATCAAGAGTTTTGAATTCATGTTGAAAACTCTAATTGCATCGGGTAAGCTCTATTTTTCTTTTTTCTACTCAATCTATCACTACTCGCAGTTGCATGATAGGTTCATTCTTCAAATCCAAATTTCAGAGGAGCCAAGAAAATATGACATAGCGTATGAATGCTTGAATCACATTGCAAAATCAGTGGATGTTCATACAATAGATCCTTCCTTATTAGAGGCCATAGATGAGAATTTGGGGACTGTCAGATGATGCAAAAATTGGATTGGATCTCTGAAAAGTAATCTCTTTCTCTGTGATGAAAATGAATTCTCGTCAGCAGAGCGAATTGATGATGATTTGACTGCATTGTAGGAAATATTGTAATAATGGTTCGTTTGTGATTCCTGTGAACATGGAATGTTGAACCTTGCATCTGCTAATCATCATGACAAGTGAATTTCATCCAAATATTTTTTCGTGATGATTTTGCATAAATTTTTTAAATCATGTTTTCACTTTCATGGAGCTTGGAGGAGTTGATAGGAGCTTCATTTTTCTTATGTGACAAAAAATTTTGATGAAATTGACTACTTCATCATTGTAGAGCATTGGTTGTAGATTAAATTAATTAACAGACATTGTAAATAGATCGTGGAAACAGTACAGCTCTGAGATATATCATGTTGAAGTGTTCCATGAATGTTAAGCTTGTAATTAGCTTTTAATGGATATAAATAAATTTCTTATGTTAACTGTGACCTTTTGCACTAGGAAACTTTGGAGACTTGATGCAGCTTTTTTCAATGGTTATGATATTCTGGCTGGAGAGTCTTTTTTATTCCGACTACTAAATTAAAGACAGTTACACAGTGGGTAGACATCATTAAGATCAATTTTTCAAAGTTAATTTATTAATTCCCTAGTATGTACATGTTAAAAACAGCGTTGACGAATTGAGCATATCAAGTAAAAAGGGTTGGAACGGTTAGTTTAGTAGGCATTCTTTCATTATAGCAAGGAGTTCAAATATTCAATTTACGAAGAAAGAACAGAAATTAACATTAGAGATATCGCCACTTAGGTCTCATTGTCACAAGGCAAATTGAATGTAGTCAACTAAATAAAAGCTAGCACATAGATGATGACGAAATTGATCACTCAAAACTTGACAAGTCACAGTAAAAATCATATGTCTATGTATAGGGGGAACTTAAACTAGTTTTCTTAGATTCACAAACATTACTGAAACTAAAGAAATTCATCACACCAATCAGTTAAACACTGGTAGCAGTCTGTGGATTGCTTTGTATTTGCTTGACAAATATCTTTCATCCATTCTTGAAATAATTCTTTATCTTTCTTCAGTACCAAGAACTGGCCAAGCACTACATAAGCCTAGAAATTGAAATACTATAATGAACTTTCTAGCACAGTTAACAAGAGCAAGATTTGACTAAACACTAATGGAACTTTCAGATCCAAATAAATTTGTTAAATAGTTAAATATTAATTCAAGCACAAAAGCTAACCTTATCAAAACCAGCAGCCTCCAGTCTTTTGCCAAGGACTTCTCCAACTCCTGCCAGATCTGTGACAGGCTTATCTCCCATGGGTTCTGCCACAAAGTTCTTGTGTTTTTGTGATGTACTCGACATTTTAACTAGAGCAATGTAAATTGATTGATTAGATCACTATAAGAAACATAAAATTATTTAGTTGGTTACAATCATAGTTCTCTTCTTATGGCTATGACCATAATAGATTGATACAACTAGCCTCATAACTACAAATAATGGTCAAGGCATAGAAAGATACTTTGTACAACGCCGATGGAACAGAGCAAAACTACTCAAACATTTTCACTCAATGGAACTGTAGAAACTAGAGCTCAATTTCCGAATTGGGTAGAGATGGGAGACTTAAATGTTCACTTTATGAACTAAATGAATAGTTGTAAAATATGGTAATCTTAAAAGTCTGCAAACGTAAATAGTACAAACCTTCAAAATGCTTCTAACCACAACTGAATGATCAACTGACACAAACACAAATAGTCCTGAATCAACAAGTAGGGGTGTTTTTTGTCGTTGGCTGATGCTTACAGAGTTGTATAATATCAACAGCAGCTCCAATTAATAAACTCGATCACAATTTGCTTTTTTACACACCACAAACAATTGAAAGTCCACTGCAGTCCACTGTGATATCAAAAATCAGCCGAAATGACGAGTAACGGTCAGTTTAGGGGGTCAGTCTAACGTTGGTTTGGTCTAACCTTCGCGCCCACGCCCGTCCAAATATTAGGGTCCCTATAAACAATTTAGGGTCCCTATTTTTCCATAAAAGCGCTCTCTAGCGGTGGCCGACCATTTTCAAATTGTAGGTAGACTACCCTCCCTAAGGTAGAGTATCTTTCCGACATATTTTTTTTTAGTCGGCTCAACTCCTGGAAAATCTTCTTGAACTTTCACGATCTACAAAACATGTTCACTTTCAAGACTGTTTCTTCATAAAATGAAGTTTTTCTTCACAATTGTTGTGAAAATCAGGAGTTATCTAAAGTTATTTGAACAAAACCGTATAATAAAAAGATATGAGGGTGAATCTACAAAATATCCACTTTCTCCCCCTCTCGCATGAAAATAAAGAGTTAGCGACCGGCTGAGCTATACGATAAAAATAGGATATCTCTTGGGATATATTTCTCCGGCATCATTTCGAAATTCACTCGACTTTTATCGACACAGACAGTGCGATAAGGTAACTCGAATTATGGATTATAAAACCGAGTTATGATTCATGAAATCTTATTGAGAAGACGGAAATAAAATGATTTAAATAATGAAATATTCATAGCAAGCACTTTTTCAAAAATTAAAATACTAGAGGAAACACTGGCAAAATAATTATTTATCAGAGAAAAGATCGAAGACGTATTTTTTTTTATAAACAACATTTTATTAACATTTTATAATTATCTTGGAAAATATGTCACGTACGGCACCTCTTCTCTTCAGGCTAGCACGATGATGAATACTTCTTGAAATTTCTGAAGCATTATCATAGCTGAATACTATGTATAACGTATTCGACGCCTCCTACGAAGATTAAGGGGATGTCAGTATCCCTATTGCACCCCTAACGCGATTGCCGAGTTCTTACATTTCTTGATGAATCTTCGAGATATCGTAAACCTAGAAAGTAGCACCGATTCTTTGAGACTATATTAAAAATCGGCTTTACTTGTTAAATTTACGATATCTCAAAAATGCATACTCCTTGTGACAGCAAAGACCGACACATTCTCCAATGAAGAGACGAAGTAAGCAATCGGTGCCGCGTAAAAATCAATGAGTCGTATATTTGAGTCGTTGAAGGAGTCATTGAACAAGTCAAATATCCGTTTCATTATGTGGAGTCTTTGAAACGACTCGTTAAAATGACTCATTCGGTACATTTTTAAATTCAAGTTTTTTTTTCACTAACACTGCAATCTTCTCAGAAAAATAGGTAGTGCCATTAAAACACTTAGACTGTGAAATTTTCAAAAAGAGGTTCCAATGAGTCATTGGGAATGACTCCACATAATAAAACAAATATTGAACTCATTTAAGAACTCGTTCATGAATAACTAATTTTTTTCCTCGACTCGTTTTTTTCACCATATTCTCCTTAATAAAGAGATGAAGTAAACGATCGGTAACATTCTCTGCGACGAGTCTTACTTTTCTTCCTCACAAGGATCTGAGCATTTTGCCCCCATAAGGAGTAAGTACTTAGTCATCGCTCCTGCAACTTAATTTGTTATTTGTTATTCATCGAACCTGCAACATGATGTGTTACTTTTCGTAGAAGGCGTCGATAAGAAAACTTCTGTTCCAGAAAGATACAGAGAAATCTGGTATTTTGCGCAACAGCCGATTTCTTTGCAATCTTTCAAAATGCAGAATAAGTGCACCAAGGTATCGTCAAGAGTAAGTTGATCATCTAGTGACATCTTATACATATCGTCAAAAGAAGCATCAATTAATACAGTTTGATCCAAACGATAAACGGGAAAGTTCCTCTGTGTTAGATTATGACTGGCAGACGCAGCTTCGCAAAATCTGTATTGACAATAGGCATGAATCGGATGGCTCCGGTACCAGAATTGTATGATTCCAGATTTTCAAAATTTCTTTCTCCTTTCGAAAACTGTTTTTGTCGGTGATTTGGTTCTGCGAAGATTACTCCCACATCTCACAAGTCGATTATCTTTCTATAAATAATATCACTGTGATTCTTCTTAATAGAGACGACCGATAAGAACAGTTTTCGAAATATGTACATACCGCAGAGACTTTTTAAGACAGAATCATATGGGTTTGTCGGGGGCATCTAATTACTTTTCATCGAGAAAAGTTGATTTTTCTTTTTAAATCAGATGTATTGAATTCGACATTAAGATTTGCTGGAATTTGAAGTCACGTCTGCTTTTTTTTATGAGCGACTTGGTCGACGTCAGCTGACTAATTTTAAATTAAAAATAGATCTAATTTTGACTCTAGAGTCAAAATTAGATCTATTTTTCAGAATTTAATTGTATGTACATACGTGCAATAAAATCGACCAATGCCCTTCTTTCATTGGGCTCTCTGGAGGCAGAGTTGATATATCTAAGTATCGATTTGTAAACTCGAAAATCATGCCAAGCATTTCAGGGCATGGAGTTCATGTGTACTATATATTTGATAGGATAATAATACTGCACTGAAATCGAGGCTTGAATTCACAGGTTAATCAAAATGTACGTAGATCAGAATAAAGAAGTGGCTTATAAACTTTCTGAATGGAAACAACTTTGCGAGTAATATTCGAGTCCATTGATGTCAATGAAAAATAAAGATGATCATAGATTTCCATCCTTAGATGTTCATGTGCATGCACACTACATGCAAATGACTTCCGTTTCCTGTGTATCGTTGCACAATATAAAATAGTGTACTTCCGGATCAAATCTTCCATACTCTGCGACTAGATAGAACTTTTGCCGCGATTAGCGCACAGAATCATTGAAACGATTAAAAACTTTCAATCTCGAAATGAGTTATTTTCTTAACATTCATATTTCTTGACACTGGCTTGATGATTTTGATACAAAATAACTATTTTGTAATCTCAAAATCAGTCGCGACATGGTCGCGACCATATATAAGCTTTCAGCATGGTAATCATTAGACGCGGAATTTGAATGTTAAAAATTACATCGATACAGATAAAATACAGCAGTCATATAACTCGAGTCATAGCTTCAACGACTACCTCCCATAATTTCTTTAGAATAATCTTCTCGTAATCGTAGTAATACTTGACTAGGCATCAAATTCAACATCACACCTGAATATTCAGTCACTCGCTCACTTATCCACTCAGACAACCATCAGGCATTCACAGAATCACACTCATATTCCTGAAACATTTTCTCCCCGAATCTCAAAATTTACAAAAAAAAAATCTTGTAGAGCTTTTTTAGAGATACATTCCATTGACGAGGTAATCAGCATCATGGGCATATGCATCGTGTCTACCTAGTCTGAGTCCTCTACGTTTTACAACTCGCAATCTGCAAGCTATAAGTACTGCCATTACAGCTGTAACACATAAACCAAGAGCTAATGATATTACAGCACCACGTGGACGAGACATTTCAAGATCTTCTATACCACCATGATGCCTTATGTGGTCCTCAATTGCTAAGCTTTTGTGCTGTTCGAGATGAGCTTCTGGTGGCATTGCGTGCATCTGTTGCATCTGAGCTTGTTGAGGCTGAGATTGATGTGATTGTTGTTGTTGTAGTTGTTGTTGTTGTTGTTGTTGTTGTTGTTGTTGGGGTACTTGCTGGTTGGGTGTTTCGTGGGCTATCGTTGCTGTTGCCACTGTTGGGAAGAAAATCATAAGGATAAGAGATGAGCTGGTGACGAGTAAAATGAATTGGGAACGAGTAAAATGAATGAGTCTACTCAAGATTTTGCTACATTTGTGTGAATTCTCAAAATAAGGTAAGTGTATCTAACTTGCCCCTAGACTTGCCCTCAAATAACGTTCTCAGGAATAGGTACTCGCTGAATTTCCTACACATTCTTCTACGTTTGCTGTGTTAAAATATGAAAAAATGAGGATTTTGGATTGACCTTGAATAATTTCCACAATTTCCCAGAATATCAAAGTGATTTTAGAGTTTGCACAGCTAAGCTTGCGACCGATGAAGGAGGGCGCGGCCCGGAGGCCTTTCGAAGGGGGAGGGGGGGAGGCAGGGGAAAATCTCCCATATTCCACTTTGATCAGTCCGGCCCAGGAATCACCGAAGAATGAGCGCAGAAATGCCGTTGCCAAAGTTTTTGTATGCCTTGACGCATTCGATTCCTTGTCTCAAGACCTTTAAAGTTCTCTTTTTGGAATTGCAAAACTCCAATCTGGAGCTATGTCATGAGCAAAGTATGGAGATTGTCTGCAAAACATGTACGCCAACGATGGAGTGTACCCAACATGACTCCATACGGTTATCTTGAAAGCGAAAGGGTCCATATGATGACTTTTTCACCACTTAAAACGTTTTTATCACGTCAAATAGGTCGGCAATGGAGCTCCAAATGCGGTTTTACACTGATTAACATGGATAAAAACGAATTCTTGCCCTTGTTGTCCGATTAACATTATTTTAAATGATGGGGGCAAGTTGGGTACAACTTTTTGGGAAAATTATGACAGCTCAGCCTCAGTTAGCCAAAATTAGATGTACTTTAATTCATTTTAAAGGTCTTGGGATAAGCTTTAAAATGAGACGAAAACGTTGAAAAAAATTGAAGTAGACCGGAGTTGTTGAGAAAATGGCTCGGTAGGGTCAAGTTGGTTACACAGAAGAGGAAGACCTTATTCCTTAATCTCTGATACTACCTGATTGCGGTCAATCTTAATTGACTTTCATGAGTTCTTCATAATTTTACATAGTTTTTACCGGTAAAGTACGCGATCTCATAATAATTTTTGATCTTAATCTGTCTTGGCGTCTTGAAAACCAGGAAGATTTTCAAAAAGTTATTGTTATCCAGTGAACGACTGAGGGATATTATACTATTCTATCCATCGAAGCTCCATCAGATTCATTCTTCAACGGGACTCTAGTCGTTGTCTGACTAATGCAGTATTCGAACTACTTCTCCGATGAAAATGCGAACACGTTGAGACTACAAATTAATGATCGGCTGTCTTGTCCATGAAGATTTTATTCTCTACGTTTGGATCGAGGTTTGGATTTAGTTCCTGAGGGAGATATTCCTCGTGTTCACTCGCTTCTACAATCTTTTCTTATCAGGATAAATATAGTAGATTAATTCTCTATGAAACGACAAGGCATGTGGCGACCAAATCTTGCCGGGTTCAAAAGACTTTTTTACGTCACTATCGCTTACTTTTTCACAAAGTTGTGAATTCGTGTTGGAATTGGCAAAAAAAGTTGAAAGAAACCATGAATCGACAATCAGTATCAATTTCTAACTAAGGAAATATCTGGACAGTACCGTAAACCGGGGTGAATGTGGCCACTTTTCCGGAAAGAGATTGTAATAGTCGTAACTCCGATCCTATACCAAATAGAGAGATGTGCAAAAGCCCATTTTGAAGCTTAGAGGCTCTACTTTTAGAATATGCCAGCTTATTTGTGATGAGGTGGGTTTCATTGACCATTTTTTTCGTTGGAATGAAGTAAAAATTGTCAAGTGAAAATTTCATGTTGCAAAAATTTACCTGAACAACCCAGTAGACCCATTTCTATCTCTTTCCAATTATTTTCTCTTAGTAGGTAATGACGTCCTCTACATTTTGCGCTGTAGCCGATTGGATTTGGGTGCAACAGTTATTTAGAACGACCGATTGACCGAGAACTTGTGATTTCTCGGCTGCCCCGGGGTGAATGTGGCCACTTTGTTTCTTACAACTCTCGAAAAAGCAAATGAGTGGAAGAGAATCCCAAAAACAGCATTTTGGAGGTGACGTCAAGGCGTGTCGAATGAGTACAGATACATATAGGTTTGGTCGGAAAGCTGCAATGAAACTCAACTATAGAAGCGTCAAAGTGTCCAAAATCAACCCAGACGCCACTCGAGACACAACCGTGCTTGATACGCCAATGTAGTTTATAAATCTCAAATTGGCCACTTGACTCGGGTTTTTGAGCTATCGAGATGAATCCAACGGTATTCTATTCGTTATTGGATGAGCTAAAAGAGATGTGTTATCCTCATTTTGTTTCAAACACGAGGCGTCGGGGTAGGGATTCGCTCAGACCATTATATACGCGGTGCTCAACGAGGGTGGCCACCTTCACCCCGGATGCCGGGGTGAATGTGGCCACCCTGTTTTTCACACTTTTCAAGAGAGCAAATGGTTGAAATGAAATTCTAAAGTAAGCGTTTTAAAGAAGACGTCAAGACGCGTCGAATGGCCTACGATACATATAGGCTTGTTCGAAAAATCGCAACGAGAATTCGATCAGAAGGTCTAAAGTGGCCACATTCAACCCGGTTTACGGTAGCCAAAGTAAAACAAGATATCAGTATCCACAATTTGAACGGTTTTCGTGAATGTACAATTTTTCATCATTTTGTAACTAAACTATGAGTGAGAGTGATTGAGAATTGCAATAGCATTTGTATACCTGCCGATTGTGCTTGCGTAGGCCCAGATTTGGCGCTGGCTCCGGCTTGGTTCGCTGATGATTGAACAGCTTCATTCTGATTTACTAATACCCTCTGGTCGGATTTTTCTGAATTGACACTGCTCTCTCGGCGCGTCCCAGAAGTTTCAGGTTGTCTTGCTAGCGGGGGCTGAAATGTCAATCAATTTGGAATAAATTACTATCTTAAAGTTAGAAGTTAGTTATATAGACTCTCGAAATAAATGTAGCTTTCGATACAGTTTTAAGCTTTAGGGGAGAAATACATTTATCGAAGGACGTCTCACTTTACGGCGAGTTCATAATAACCTTGCAAGCTAGACAATAGGGTGGGTAAAAAAATGGAAATTTTTGAAAATTGTTACGGAAATTTGTATGTAGATGATTTTTTTTTAATTTCTACGAAGAGATTTCACGTTAGAGCAGAAGTCCTGAAGTTTCTCAAAAAATTGAGTGAAAATGTCATTTTCTAAAGATCGTCACGAGTAGTAAAGAACTCCCGTTTTATTTACAAAAAAGTAAGGTATGAGTTCAATTACCATGCACGCGGTATCGACAATATACATACTTGTTACGTCTGATAGTGAGTGATATCTTAATCAGAATACTTTTCTAGCTCTAATTTACTCATTTCAAAGCAAAATTCATTCTATCGTATGCCTCATCAAAATATTACACTATTGAGCTTGCGACCTTAGTCCCGAGCAAAAATTACGAACTGCTCTACTGGACAACGTCAAATTGAGCTTACGAAGCGGTACTACGAAATATTCAAACTCAATTCTCACATTATTATCATCGCGTGCACAAGGAGCTGCTGTATTATAAGTCTCGATGATGGAAGTCGAATGCTTGCGATTGTGTTCACTTACAGGCTGTTGCTGTTGATTTTGTTCACGTTGAGGTGGAAGTACCGGTATAGGATTTGCATCAATAGATTGCACCTGTTGATTTTGTTGTTGTTGTTGTTGTTGTTGTTGTAGTTGTTGTTGTTCTTGTGTTCGATCAATAACATTATTTCCGTCTTGCCAGGATTCGATAGGTCGAACAGGATTTGGTGGTTGATAAGGTGCGTAATTGTTGTGATTTTGATCTGATCCAGTGTACTGACCACTGTAAATTGTATTATACATGGGCGATTCCATGTTAGGTATAAATTATGGATCGTGATATCATATAATATCAAATGGACTACTCGGGAAACTTACTTTGATGTTTCGCTGTCTTCCAGATGAATGCCGGGTTTCTTGTTGTGGTTGTATATTCGGATAGGCTGAGGTTCCTCTGTAAGAAGAAAGTGTTGGGTTGCGTAAGTGCCATGATGCGAAAACTATGAATTTTTCCTACTCTTTGAAGAGGGGATTTTGACATTGTTCAGGTATTTACTTCTGGTTTGACATTTTTTAAAGTTAGTCTGGATGCTTATCACTCATCTCACAGAGTATGGCATATTTCTGAATTTTCTAGCTTTCCTAATTTTTAGTATTAACATATTTCGACTTCCTCTAAAATGCCCATTTTACTGCAAATTTTCGAGAAAAAAAAATTCGAAAAGATTCCAGGCTCACCATTTCATGAAAATGAATACAAAATTAGTTCGTATTATGAGAATATAAACGGATATTTACGATCGTAAGATTGCTGAAAGCCACGAACGGTAGGTTCAACTGGTGGAGCTTGAGCTTGATTCGGCATTTTATTGATGACGTCAGTGTTGTAAGGTCCAGAGCCTTGATAGTTTGACCATTGATAACCCGGAGGTGGTTGTAGATTGTAACCCATTTGTGGCATGTGTTGTTGCTGTTGTTGTTGAGATATTATAGCAGCATTCGATTGATCATCCACTGATGGAGCTTGCATTTGTTGCTGTTGTTGTTGTTGTTGTTGCTGCTGATACGCTCGATATTCTTCAGTATTAGGTAACAAATGATGTGGTCTCATTGCACCAACCATTTGATCTGGATAAACCATCGGGTACTGTAGCGAGCAAATGTGGAGTGAGTAAGATCAGTTTATTCGATGTCATTAGTTTAATTTTTATTCCACTTCCATAGTTGAATCACTGCATTGAAAATGACGACTTTTAGAGGTAATTTAAAGAATTTTTTCCTCAGAGAATTTTGTCATTTCAATGCCCGAATCCATTTGAAAAAATTGCACAAATGAGACACTCAGTTTTTCTTGTAATGTTGTGCAAAATTATTGATCGTACTAGTGGCTATGAATCTGCCCATTATTGGGTTCGAATATTTTGTTGATATTATCGAATGAAAGTCAACATATTTAGCTTCAAATCATTTTATAGCATAGGTCGACTAGCCATCACTTTCAGTCCCGGCTATGAAATGAACAGTAAATCGGCGTTTATTCGCGCTGATGCTAAAAAATAGAGCATACGTCTCTCGCTAGCCAGGCTGTCTTGCGAAATGGGGGAAATTTCCCCTAGTTATATCTACTGGAGGAAAAACCTCTTCTTGACTAATTTTCAAATTTCCTAATTACCTGCCCATGCTGCTGTTGTTGCTGCTGTTGTTGTTGTTCAATCATTTGCTGGTATCTGAGTTGAATAAGCTCAGGTAATAAGGCTACAGCAGATTCAAAAGGTGGTTTGGGTGCCGGGGCAAGGGTCGTCCTTTCTGGAGGACATCTCAACTCTGCAGCCTCATCAGAACCATCTGGGCATTGGGGTATGCCATCACACACATTGTAAATGGCTATGCAATCCTCATTCGAGCGGCACTCGAATTGATTTCTGTTGCACGTCGGGCCTGAAATTTATGTACCATTTTTTTTCTTTGCAATATTGAATTGTTTTTAATCTTCCTCTTAGGAGTCCTAAAGTATGAAAATTTGGCCATGAGTATACTCCATTGAAGATTCAGTAAAATTCAAATCAACGTGTGGTTGAAATCCAAGCTATTTGAAAATTATAGTCTCGATTATAGTACTTGGTGCGAAAAATTCAGAAAGGATGTATTGCTTCGATTCTTCAAAATGACTATTCTTGCATAAGTAATGATAACACATTTCTCACTCTCTATATCAGATGAACTCGAGAGGAATTCAACAACACCTGTAAAGTTTGTGATTCGGAGAATCGTGAGATCGATGATCAAATAATAGATTTTGAAAAATATCGTATACGGAAGCTTTCTTAGAGATTTGAAAGTCTGTTATGAATGTTATGAATTGTACTTTAACGACACTTTTATACTTGGCAAAATAATCATTACAAAATAACAATTTCAAGTAAAAGTCAGTGAGTTTCAACTATCTCTGCTTGAACTGTAGCAGAGTGACATCTCAACCTCAAAATAATTGTCGTGGAAAATTAACTTCATCAATCGTCATCGTACTAACAAAAATGAAAAATTGAAATTTGATCTGTATCAGCTATATAGAGTCACATACATCCTAATTAAAGACTTAATTATCAAAACCAATTTATTTGTTGAATGTATTCACACTTTCTTGTCCGCGAAGCTCAACAATCTCGCATTCGACGTGGCATGCTATAGCTTTTTTTTCATTATTAGAACGAGGTGTTCGGTCAACGACATCGATTTACACCCGTGGCATCGGAGGGTAATCATAGATAGCGCACGTTTTATAATGAATCGCTCGCGGGTGTATAAATTATACGTTATTGGTGTCAACCTTTTCACACCCGCCTATAAATTCGTGAAAAATTCGACGAATGATCGAGACTTTAACTTTGTTCAGATTTCACAGATTCAACTCGAATAATTAGTTTTAAATCAAGCACCGAACTCGTACTCAATGTTTTGATTAAAAATCTTAAAATCTGAAGCAACACCGTCTAAGTATCATCGTCTTTGTCTACACTAATGGTAAGTTCACTGCTCATATCTGTGTCGAGTAATAATACACCACAACATATATGGAATCCGGCATTATTAAAACGTGATTTTACATTGAGATAGCTCACGTTTTACAGGTACTTTTGAACAAAAGTATATCATCACTTGCTCATCGTACCTTTGATAGGAGCCGATGTAGTACTCGTAGATGTGGTTGTTCGATGTCGAAATGGTTCAGGTGTCGACGTACTCGTCGTCGATACTGTATCACCAAAGTAACTGTTGTACTCTCTACCTGGTGAATCCAGCCTCCTACAACCACAGAATTGGTCATTTTCAATTCTATTTTCGCAAGTCTTACAACATTTCACTCAACGAATTACAAAATTGTACAGTAATTTTTTTGGTGCTACAATTACAGTAAACTACTGAGTAGAGCCTTTATAAGATTCACAAATGTGTCATTTATCTCAATTTTTTTTGGTCAAAAAATTTAATACATTATTTCATCATTCAGACTATCAATCATTTGAAACTAGAAAGGGTTTACTTTTCCACTGATTGAAAAGTCGTGTATAAGTGGTTCCGTGGAAATTTCGATATTTGGGGGTCAAAAATGTGCCAGCCATAAATCTCATTCCCGAAGGTTCTAAGATGTATTTTCCGACTTTCTGAAACATGTGAAGCACCAACTAACCCGCGCACGAATATCAATATTTTCACATACCGGTACAGTGAGGATAACACGGATAACGCGGTAGCGTCACACCGGACCTGACTCTTTGAAGCATCATATGGACCTGACATTTTGCAATTAAAATTAATCTCACGACCAAACGGTTTGACTAACACTCGTGAGGTTTGAAGGAGGTTCATTTGGCCACCGAATACTTCATTGTGAAAAATTGACTAGGACCTCCGGGTTCATGCGTTTAAGGGTCGCACAGTTGCGCACGGACCACATAAAAATTTAGCAAAACTAGATTTTGGTCGAAAAATCGCTTTGCGAAGTGGGAAAATAAATTTTTTTTCGATACTTGAAGGTATGGAAAAGTTGCGCCTGACAATTTACTTTAAGAATAAGTTGGCGCGGAAAGGCCTGGAATGAGACAGATTCACTCTTATTGAGGAAAACTGAGCGAGTAAAATTTTAGTCAAAACCGCGCCACAAAAAGTACGAGCTCACCATGCACCTTCAATGCGATCTTTTGGTCTTTGCAGCTGGTGGGATTTGATGAAATATACGATTATATTTAATAAATTTGCCTGCCCGAATCCCTAACGAGCCTCTTGGTGGCGCAATACACTCACAAAGGTCGAGAAAAGAAAAAGCCCACATCACGCGGACCTGACATTTTGACCTCTTCTTTGATGATAATGTGTTTGGGTAGCCTTGATTAAAAAAACTAATGACTGAGCCAGAAAGAACACGAAAAAATACATCAAAGATCACTTTTGAGGTTTTTTCCTGAAGCGTTGTAAGGGTTCGTACAAGCAGGCTCAAATTATTTCAAAGTTTCCTCAGAACTACGCATATAATATTCTGTCATGCACAAAAAAAAGGAAATTCTCAGGAAAACGGAATATTTTATTTTAATTAGCCTTAGAAAATTTGAAGACAAAATTTTTACCTGAGTGACTGTAATTCGTGTTCTTGCTGATTTCTGTGTGACTCCTCCTCGAGTGCAGCAGCTTTTTGAAGATCGTAGTTTGTCAATACAGCACTACTGTAGTTCGAGTGATTAGTAAATTTACATTTGAAGTCTCCCGGTGGCCCACAGTGGAACAAATAACAGCTGCCCGGCTTCTATACGGCAGAACAATCACATATATCAGGCACAAATCTTCATCTTCAAAACCTCCATCGCAAGCACAATCTCCTAAACAAACTCATCGAACCCAACGTTCGAAATTCTAGAACACTTCCAAATTCAAAAAGAGGCAACAAAAAAGAAGAATCACAACCGTATACACTTATGAATAATTACCTTCTCTTCAAACACAAAAACGTCGCAATGCTTAGATTCGCAGCACCACTTTTGGCAACCAATTCTCGAATCCACATCAATTTCACCCAAAAATTTAGCTCCCATATCAATTGAATCTTCAGTTCTAATAATTTTATCGCGATGAACCTCAAAACCATCTAAACAACTTTGCAAGCTCGCAAGCTCATCCTCTAAACTTGCTTCAAATTTTGAAAATAGAAATAGTATTAGAAAGTGAAGATATGAGTTTTTTAAGATGGACATTTTGTTAAAAGATGGTTATATGGTTTTATATGAGTGACCACTACGAAAAAAAAAATTCGCTGTGGCAGCTTGTAATAATACACGTATTTCGAAAGCTACTACTATTGCGTGTCCTATATGGATAATAGTTGGCAGTGAAGTAAAGCTTGCGCTGTGGATTTATATAAAATGGTGGTGGGGAGGATGGTTGGTGGATCAATAAGCTTGACGCGCGCGCAAATCGAGTGTATATATTCGAGTTTGTATATATAGAGCTGAGACTGAAACTGAAACTTACCCCCCTGCACACCTGTTTGATATATATGTGGTATACTTGAAAATGTGTATATTTGTGAGGTAAGATTTGGACAGGTGAGTGCTGGAATCTTACAGTGACCTTTTTGAGTTCAGTCAGAATATAGGCTGTAGGTGAGATCTGAGGACGTACGCAGAGCTTTTTTTATAAAATGTGTTATTCGCTCGATGTTAGACGTTTCTTCTGGATTTTTGTAGGCGCATATTTTTGATGAGGTGCTGTGAATGTTAGTGTCACATGTCTAGAGGTTCAAGTATAGATGTACATATAACAAAATCAAGCTCAAGAGCTACTTATCACTGCGCACGTGCGCCCTTTTCACATGCCACGATTGTTATGCTGCACGAGCACGCATTCATTTCAAAACTTATCAACATATTCACAAGATTGGCCCTCTCGCAGTAATTATGCTCCTTCACTTCAAGGGACGAGAAAAAACTTAGATTCTGTACGATATTGAAAGATATTTTTGCAAGCTCAATTCTTCAATAAATATTTTGGTATAATTAAGTTCAAAATATTTACCTGGCCATATCTTATTCCATTCAATGGCCGTCCAGAGTGTCCTCAAGATTTGATTTTATGACATACGTGTGCTCCGTAATTCATTCACGAACATTTTTGAATATTGGAACACGTGTTTTTTTTCGCAAATCGATCAAGATCCACAAAATGGTTAGTGCTGCAAGCTCAGTATAATTATTTCTGAGCGCCCAGAAACGATATTCTAACCGAAATATTCAACATAGAGAAAGTTTGCGGGTAAATTTCTGGAGATCAATTCTCTTCTTTATTGAGTTTTTTTTCACATTTTGCGAGTGATGCCGAATATTCTTTCATTCTTTCACAGAATGTGGATTATCTCAAATGGATTTCAAATAAATTCGGGAGCTTGCTAGTATATTTCAATATACCCCTTTCAGCTCACAAAACCCAAGGTTGTCTAATTACTATAAACAATAATTCCTATGAAATTGTCTGATTCCTGTAGATACCTCCATGAATCTTTGAGATATTGTGATTGAGAGTAACGTCAATTCTGTACACGGCTCATAGAATCGAGATATTATCCAGATTTGCGATATCTCAAAAGTTCATCGGAACATTTCAAGAACCCAACAATTTTGATAATTTCGCAATGATGGAGGGATCGGGTTCCGGAATTTTTTTAATTGTCCACGAAGCAGTTTCATGAATATTAGATAATAGATCTTGATCTTAGTCAGATGCTTCCCACAAAATTTTATTAAAATGCGCAGAGGAGTAAAATGATTATTGATAGCATTGACCTGCTTGCGACAGATCGCTGTAACCATTACTCTCCCATTTTTTATCTGGAAAGTAGATTTTGTCATCATTCGGGGTGAATTTCAATATCTACGATATCGAGAGCAACTGCATGCGCATTTTTCTATCTCCCATAATAAATTTTGTAAAAACTCAATCTTAATTCAGTGATAAATCACGTTCACATAAATTCTGAAAAATTCGGATTAATTGTTAGAATCGAATTATAATACGTCGAGTATGCCAGTTTTGGGGAGAGGGGGGGGGGTTAACAAACAATCGATAATGATGTGACGATTACTATTATCGTCCCATACTTATTGACGTGTACTCTTTGAATCATTTTAGTCTGGAAAGATGACCCTCGGTGTCGTTTCTAGCAACCCATTGCATTGATAAATTAAAAAAAAACTCCAACAAGAATAATTAGCTCAACTCAGCAAAGAGCCTTCTTCTGACTACGAATGTGTTATCTTCGGTGTTACTGATTTTCGATGGGCGAGGAAGGATTCATCTATTCCATTGCGAGGTCGTTCTAATGGTAAGTTTCAGGAATTTTGAAAGCAGAATTTACTTACCCTAGGAAGCCAAGAACTTATCGGTAAAAATATCAGCAACTTCTTCTGTGATGCATTATACTAGAAAAACTCTATTTTCAATATTTTTCGACCACGCTGTGCGGGAAGTGTCTTTTCTTCACTGATTTTCCACTTTCTCGTCAAAATAGTACATTTCAATACAAAGGCGTAAAAGCTTTCTTTCGCGTCCGAGTAATGTGTTTCCTGCCCGAGTCGTAAGCGAGGGTCGTAATCATCACGAGGATGCGAGAAATAAGTTTTTCACCCGTGTATCGAATCCTATTTTTTGACAAACTGTGAGAGAGAATGGAAAATCAGTGCGAAAAGTTACATTCTCGCACAGTGTGTCGAAAAATAGTTTTGATTCACGGGTGTAAATCCTAATAAATTTCCACCCTTGTATCGGAATGTAGAGTACCCTGCAGAAAAAATGGAACACGGATACCTCCACTAAAACAGCCATCATTCCGACGCGTTTGGGTCTACAACAATTTTCCAAAAAGCACTTGATAGATGAGAAAAAAATCTAGCAAATTATGTGTTTCGGAAATTTTTTTGATCGAAATTTCGTGCCTTTAGTTGACACTCAAAATTGAAAAAATTCTCATTTCAATCAATCACCCTCCATTTTATGCAAGTCATGCTGGCGTAAAAATTCTCGCGGGATTTTGTAGTTCTTTTCAAGGCCTTCAAAATCTTTTTTTGAACGTTGTTCTACGATTTTTTACACCCGAGTTACAAGCGATCTCGTAGAAAGAATTTTGTACGGGTTAAGGGTAACAAAAATACGGAAAAGGTCATAATCTACGATTTTGACCTCAAATCTTCAGAATCTTATGAAATAATCGTCGGGTTCATGCCAAAGATTGGTCAAAAGTACTTCCGCCTACCTCAATTGAGATAAACTTATGTCTCCATACTTCCAATACCCTCAACCAGTACAAAATTCTTTCTACGAGAACGCTTGTAACTCGGGTGTGAAAAATCGTAGAACAACGTTCAAAAAAAGATTTTGAAGGTCTTGAAAAGAACTACAAAATACTGCAAAAATTTTTACGCTAGCATGACTTGCATGAAAATGGAGGGTGATTGATTGGAATGAGAATTTTTCCAATTTTGAGTGTCAATTAAAGGCACGAAATTTCGATCAAAAACATTTTTGAAACACATAATTTGATAGATTTTTTTCTCATCTTTCAAGTGTTTTTTGGAAAATTGTTGTAGACCTAAACGCGTCGGAGTGATGGCTGTTTTAGTGAAGGTATCCGTGTTCCATTTTTCTTGCAGGGTACTGTACTATTACAATAAGGCTTAATGGGAACATTGGAAAAATCTGATATACAATCGGGAAATTTCTTGATATCACTGAATCATGTTGATGACACGAAAATGAAGTCATAATCGTCTCCTTTTGGAGAGATAAAATGAATACCAAAAATTTGTCAACACTCCAATTTTGCCAATTTTTATTGTTTCGATAATATAATTTGATAAATTGTTCATCAAAAAGTGATTGACAATTCTGGAAGTCGATTTTATAGGTCAAACGGCTAAATGGATTTTATCACCTTCCGCACGGAAACATCATGTTTCCGTCGGCCTACGCAGACGAATAAACCTCTGTAGCAGAAGACAAAACCAATATATAAGAAGAAGAAGAACACGAATAAACGCGGTTTCCGTGGTCCGGCGATAAAATCCATTATGTATCTCACGCGAGGAAAACGATTTTCTTCACAACACCAGTCCTGGACGTTGGCTTTCGCTCATCTGACGTCCAGCACTCTAAGAAAATGCGTTTTCCGTAACTCGGTACATAATGTATTACAAAAAGCTCTGAATAACAAGCCAAAACTAATTATCGAAAAGTATACCATCAATGAGGAATTGAATCGATCAGCGACTAACGAGCTGTGACTACATTCCTACGTTGTACGTAATCTGATCAACTTGACGAGAAGCATCGATCAAATAAATTTGGAAATAGCCAAAGTCAACATCACAATCGCCGAAGAATAAAGCTTACGCAATACTCCTAGAAACGCTTTATTACTCAACCAATCATTCTTCTAAATTGGAAAATCACAGAAAAGTCGCATTAGACAATTTAACTCCGGACAATTTTCTCAGCATGATGCTTATAGAGGACATTTCGAGCCTCCTCCACTTCTATATCACCATCTGCACATCAGAAAAGAGAAAGACTCGAATCTCTAAAACTTGTAAAGAATCAGAACAAAGAGCGGCTCACCGGGACGTGCTACGACGGACCTCATTGTTCACCATTTGAATACCAAAGTATATAATCCATCCTACTTTTAGATACCTATTCTCTATACCTACCTTCCGAAACACAATCAAAATTTCATCCGCGGCATCTTCGAAAAGTCCGCGCTGCGATTGCGCGATTGCAATTTCATTACACTCACACACATGACCTCACTCTGTATATATGTATACAAAGTCGCACACGTACACAATTTCATAACCTCTCTCTTTCACTCTCATTCTGTTCGTTCAGTCTCTTCTTCATTTTCTATATGGGCAAGTACACTTAGCTTTCGCCGAAGGTGTACTACTGTACTTTTAGCTCCTAAATACAGCTAGTTGTCAGTGCATCAGCGTGTAACACGTCTCCTACGTCAAAAGATCCGCTAGGAACGAGCGGAATCTTTGACCATAATTATCCTCCAGCTCCAGGTTCTCCGAAGAGCAATGTTCAATGTGTAGTTGCAGCAGACGGTGCCATCATCATCATCCGCGAGTGCATCATCCAGCAGCTGGTGATCCGGAACAACATCGTTTGATAAGGAGTCGGCTAAACAGTACATACCTAATAGTTCAATATTTGCCTATTACAAGTCCGCCCACTTTTACCGAAGACGCCCCCGGCAAAGATTTTTATTCGAGTGCCACTCCGTTCAAACAGGACAGTTATGTTGACATAATGTGCTGCTGATGAAAAATTAGGACGACGCTTACCCGGGTTTAGCCTGTGGAGCATTTTTTTTTTTTTTAGGATTGTCCCATGCCGAGCATGACGCTCGCGCGACCGGAGCTGTTGATGCTGTTGTTATTGGTGAGTAGTAGATTTTACCGTAAGATCGTATATAGATTCTAATTTCGTTCGTTGCATCTTGGGTGTCCTTTAATACTGCCCTGGGGGCGAGATTTGGCCTTGGAAAGTGTGTGAATTCCGCATCAATTGTAATGCGTGATAGGATGACCTCGTGGATCGTGTATGCACAGATTTCGCGGCCTTGATGGTATTGTAATTTGTAATACGGAAACTCGCGTTTTCGCGAATATTTATCTGCTGACGTTGCTTACTTATCGGGGCCGCCGTCGTCGTACTCCTCGCCATCCGGTGAATCGAACTTCGAGCCTCTGCAATGTGTAATAAATATAGGCATCTGTAACCCGAATGTTGTTACGAGGCTCGATTCATCGACAATCAGAGATTCAATGGCAACATTTGATGATGCTACTCTTGTAGTTAGATTATGCTTGTTGGATAATTGGTTCTTTTGGATAGTTTGCTGAGACTGTAATATATCATGAGTTTCATCTTGACCTTGTAGTTTTGTGGTCCTCTGAGTGTAGCTAGAGTTGTAAGGTTGGGGAGGTTTTTTATTTTTATTTTTGTCCTGATTCATCAGTCTCATAAATATTTAGTCATTGTTGTTTTTACTGTGAACAACTAGTTCCCGATAATCATCTGAGCTATCTCTGTGCTGGTGACTAACTTGATTCATAGTTTATCCAATGAAATACTGCAATATGTCATTGTGATTATGTTATTACTGATTTTGTTTTGTACAGTTTAGAAGTTTGTGGCAGAAATAAGCATAGATCCGGATTCATCTTCTCTTCGTCACATTGGTAGTTGCGTAGAATCAAAAACTTTTTAGTGATGTTTGAGTATTCATTTAAAGAGAACCGTAAAGATATCTCCTGAAAGCATTATAATAAGTGAGCAGCAATAGTAGTGTGATCAAAATTTGATTTCATCACACTTCTGTCAGTTCTATAGATAGATAGATTCGTGTTTCAAATTCATGAGGATAAACAATTGATGATCTGGTCTTTACAATTGCAGATGGTGCTTTCGAATCAAAGACATCGATAATACAGCTTCTCAGAAGAAGGCATGCATATGGGCTTGACTAATATTAATCCTATTGTGGGATGAATGAGGAAGAATTATTAAAACGGTCTGCTGCAGAACGGGATAGAATATTCAGCTGCTATGACCGTGGAAGAGAGGGAGCAGAAATTGAGCCATGGGAAGATCCTGCCTATGAGTATTATCACACCACAGACAGATATGGATTCATCCAGTGAGTTTTGCTGTTTAGATTCACAATGATAGTTGAACATGTCTACATTGCCATATTATATTACAGTGATAAAAGGTTACCACAGAAAAAGGACCAAAATGAAATTAAATCTCATACAATTGAGATGGAAAGAGTAAAAAAATGGCAAAAGATGTTTAAAGATTGGAATTCTTCTTCTACTAAGGATAAGTTAAAGAGTAGAGTGTACAAAGGAGTACCCGATAGATTCCGGGGTCAAGTTTGGACTATTCTCTTAGGTATCAAAAAATTGAAAGAAGAACAAGCTGGAAAATATAAAGAAATGTTGAGTCTTGCTCGACAGTGGTCCACTGAAATTAGGCAAATTGATGCTGATGTAGCCAGACAATATAGAGATCATATTAATTATAGGTGAGACATCAAAATACATAATACATGTTATGTCATGGTGTATAATAATCTCTGTGAAAATTATCTCCAGGGAAAGGTATAGTCTCAAACAGAGATCCATGTTTTATGTCTTGGCAGCATATAGTATGTATAATATGGAAGTGGGGTACTGCCAGGGTATGTCTGTATTAGCTGGATTACTTTTATTATATATGGATGAAGAAGAGGCATTTTGGGGACTATCTGTTCTGTTGACTGACAAGAAGTACAGCATGCACGGTACGTCTTTCATTTTTCTTGTGACAAAGTGTGAATGATTTAGTTTTGTTGTGGCTCATTTGAAAATCTTGTTTGCTTTTCAGGATTTTACGTGGATGGCTTTCCCAAGTTAAATCGCTATATGGAGCACCATGACAAAATAATGGCCAAGTTCCTTCCAAAACTCAAAAAGAAGTTAGATAAATGTGGTTGCGATTCTATATTGTATGCATTGAAATGGTTTTTCGTCGTATTTCAAGAAAGAGTAAGTTACTAATTTGACTCATTTTAAAACAGATACTCTTGAGTGACGACCGAGAGTCGGGATTTGGGGTGATTTTTACATGTGCAATTTTATTTTTTATAGACACCAGTCAGCCTTGGGCTCCGCATTTGGGATATATTTCTCTTAGAAGGTGACAGAGTACTGCCTGCAATTGCTTACACCGTTATGAAACTACACAAACGCCAGTTGATGACTATGGAGAGCCTTGATGAATTTTGCAACTATTTGCAAATCAAACTAGAAAAAGATTTTGGTTATGATGATGACTCAGTTATTCGCGCTGTTCAAAACAGTATGGATGAACTAAAGAAAGCCAAGCTTGACTACCCCGGACCTCCATTGCCACATGAATTGCCGCGGCAGCCATTTGGCACTTTTAAGGAGCCTACTTTTACGAGCAAGGTAGTTGGTTATTGATTGATTCTTTCGTAGTAGAAATGAGTGCATTGTTGAGAGATTTTTTCATGGGGTTGAATTACTTTCTTCTAATTCAGAGAAGTGAATGTCACTACATTCAAAATCGGGTTTTTAGCGTAGAGTGATTACAGCGTTACTTTTTGTCATGGTTGCGAACAGGAAATTGACGTTTATTCGCCCTTATGCTAAGAAATATACCATCTTGATTCAACTCGTTGAACTCGATCGAATGCTTCTAGAGGTTTTGATAAATATAGTTAACTAATGAAGAGTGTATGACATGGGCCCTGATTTCTTAACATTTCGTCTCCCGAAGTGGGATTCATTCTCCTTCACTCTTCAATGACACATTTAAGCTAGTCAATACTTTGAGTTTTCTATGTCATACAGAATTTCTCTCTAGAAAAAATGATTGGCGTCATCAATAGATGAAAATCAAATGAATCTTCTTCGCCGCAGGTGGGACGACGTGCAGACGAATTTAGCGAAGCTCAGCAACTGATGCGCGAATCATTGGTCCAGCGACGCCAGACTATCGTATTAGAGGAGGATGATAGTCGCGAGGGCAGTGCTACGCCCACAGGAATGGCCCTGGACAACAATTGCGGCGGTAATAACAGCCTCGGCGGTGAGTCGATTCTCCAAGCCACCAATGACTGTGAGCTCGAAACACACATAAATGACATTGCTAGCACAGCCATTGGCACTAGTATTAATACTACTGAGATCATCAATACCGCTACAACTACTTCCCCAACTACTAAAGCTACTACTTCGACTCCTATTACTATCACCACAACCAATAACGCTGATAACACGAACGCCAAGGACGTAACACGCGATAACCGAATTGATTCAAACATTAATGTCATTCTCATTTACAATACGCGACTTTAGATACTCACAAATAACTTTTCTCGTAAATAGCCTATCCATGTATAAATATTTGTGTGTAAATATTCATTCTTGTAACATTTTCTTCTAATAGTTATCGTCTAGTCTTTTTAAATTATTCGTACGTCAATATTAAACTACTCGTCAGAGAGAACTAATTCTGTGAGAATTACACAGATAGAGATTATTTGAGTCAGGGTTGGTTTCCAAACTAAATATATATATATCACATGTTTAACGTGATGAAATAGCTCTCATGACAAATTTGATCCCCGATGAGTTATTTCTTGAATACTAATAATGATTAGTGTCAGCCAATTGAAGATGAACAGCTCTCTACTTGGTGGTATCAATCTCTATACAATTTTGTTCACTCGTTTGTAGATTCACAATGTTTTAATAATAGTCTTGAGAGGAGTTTAGATAATTTTGGAATTCACTCATCCAATCGAATTTTGAGTGCCTTGTAGGACACATGACAGATGACATGATCACCACATGATTTTTTTCGTTTCTTCAATAGAGCCGTACTGGATTCGTAGTGTTGAATGTAGCCACTAGATTAGATTCTCGTATCAACGTTTGATCAAAAGTAGCAGCGATGGTGATAGAGGATACACAGAAGAAAACGGGTTTTCGATTGATTCTGTTCAATATTTTGTTTGATTCGCTATACATAGAGTGTATTTCCGTGAAATTAATTTGTATATTTTTATACCACAATATCTATTATAAATGAATCAATAAACTTCTGAGACAGAATAGTTTTTGACGATTTATTCTATAACAAAGATCATCACATCTTAATGAAAGTCTCGGTTACTGCGGTATTTTTATTCAAACAAGATTGAAACAAAGCTTGCTGAGTCTCATTATGAAAATAATAACTCCACGATTTTTCGTTTCTTTATTGCTAATATCTTATTTTTCTTCCCAAAACACCGTAACACAATAGCCATTCATGTCTTTCAGAGTACCCGCCATGTCGCTCACAAGTATTTTTGCATTCTATCATCGTTGTGTTGATCAATTAATTTCGTAAAGTAGCTGCAGAATTTGAATGTTGTTGTATGTTTTTTCACAATTTGTGTGTGTTTAGTAACCCTAATTTTGGAATTCTCAATTATTATATTCAAATACTTCTTTAGTCAACCAAACGTGTTGATGTAGTCGACCAATCGACCCAGTTAAACTTTTCCGTAAAACTGATCAGATGCAGTTTTCAGCCATTACTTCATTCATGATGATATATGATCTCGATGGTTAAACCCTTAAATGACAATCTTCAAAATTGATGTTTGATTGATGAGGACGTGAGGCTCAAGCACGTGGTGCATTCCAGCCTCGACGAAGGTGAACGTATTTCTGGGCTCATTTTGAGCTTCATCAAAAGAGCTTCAAAATGGGTTTTAAAAAAATTTACAACTCCAGTGTCATTTAAGAAAAAATATTGATCAGGGTCAATCTGACCCAGTGTGTCATTTAAGGGCTTAACTAAATATTTAGCTCGAGAAAGCTCAGTGGAGACTCATTATTGAGCTGAAAATAGTTTTCATTCTATAATTTCCTTTGTGTTACGTAGTTGAGACAGTTTGTTGATTTTTTTTTGATATATCATAGAGAGCTGGGTAATAGACTCGTCGTTTTTATTCATACCACACTCATATTCCATTCAAAGTTGATTGAGAAATCACGGTACTTGCTCGGTTCGTAATCAATACAATAATAGTTATAGAACTTCAAAATGTATGGATTCTGAGGTAGTTGTTGATAACGAGCTAAATTCGAATAATTTGCAAGGAAATTTACCAGGATTGATCAATCTCAATCATTGAATCTTCGATTGACGAGTCCGAACGAAAAAAATCAATAAGTGAATCAAGCACCTGCCAGTAACTTCAATTTTTTGACATGTTAGTCCAGTGTATTGCCTCTTTTTACATCACTAATTTTGGTTTCATCCAAAAAATCGACACCGTCACTATCGCAGTTCATCGATAGGACAACCAACACTTTTATTCTTCGTGCAGAGTCCTCTTTCATAAGACGATTTTATAATATAAAGTATCCATCAAACCATAGTAGAAATCAGTGAAAGTAGAATCAAAAAAATTTCTGAAAAGCTATAAAATAAAAAGCAAACTTGGTGTATGATGCTGATTGATGCTGCGCAGGGAGCAAGTTCTCATTCGACCCAAGCGGAGCTGATGCCTCCTCACCCCATGGCTCTAGAAGATCACTAGCCGAAACATCAGTTACCTCAACCGCCGATCTGTCAGTCTTCAGTTCAGCAACAGCTCGAAGCCAAGCTCTTGATAACAGTCTTGATACTCAGAGCAATGCAAGCGTTGGAAGCTCCGGAAGCTGTGGTGCAACTCTTACAGGATCTACTACTCCAAGGCCACAACAGCAATCCAGTCCAGATGTCGTTAGGATTTATGTTCCTTATGGTCCAGGAGGTGTTGAACAACAGCCACAACAACCAAGAAGTCTACCCAGAACCTTGGAACCTAATAGGATAAGAATTAGAGTTCATGATCCTGATCAGACGCCTATTGTTGAGAATCTTAAGCCGTTCGCTCTAGAGAGCCCTGATGGGCTTGACCTCAAGTAAGAAATTTTCGAAACACTTCATGTCTTTAGGTATATTGAATGAGGTGTGCGTGTACCTGATGAGGCTATCAGTTTTGAAATGATTTGGGTCATGTCTAGTGAATTGATTCATGAGCTCGAACTTGGATAGAATACGTTCATTTTCCAGATGTAAAAAGCAATCTTCATCGAAGATCTCTTGTTGATAATAATTTCGATTTCGTTTGTTTTAATTCACGCGTGCGTGGGTGATTCTTCACAGAGCATTTAAACTAATGCGATTTTGAGTTTCAATGAATTTCTGCTGAAAAATGTGAGATCATCTCGTAATAGCGCCGATTTTATTTGTGGCTCAGCCTGTCCTTGGGATCGTACTATTCACGTAACGATTTGTGATATGAGCAATAACTCTGCGAGATCATTAATTCCTGATCACTCTCCTTCGGGTTACAGAGTGATAGAGTTTCATTTTCTGCCCAATCATTTAATCGGTGTCTGTAATTAATTCTTACGTAATCGATCATGATTTTTGGTAAAATTTGTTTCAAAGTTGTGATAAGGTGGTCTAGAGAGCCGTTCGAACAAATTTGAAGAGCAAAACGTTGATGCTGAAAAGTCGATAATGCAAAATCATTCTAAATGGTGCATTTCACACGGTTCTGCTTATTCGTCAGAATAACCGTTTAGCACTTTATCCATATTTCAAAGTTGAATCTGTGAGCTCAATGTATTCTTTTATCGATCGTACTTGCATATCACGAGCAAAATTATTTTTGTAATGGCGCCAATATTGTATAGGAATTGAACTATCCCAAAATCTTTCTTTCAAACGAGTTTCAGTTTCAAAGCGATATTAAACTTTTTAATTTCCTAGAGGCCTTTACTAGTATCGGAGTAGGAATTTGCACGATGTATTTTTCAGTTCTCTTATTATTTAAAGTGAATTGTTTGTTCTCCGTCAGTCTACGGCTTACATCCTGAAAATCAAGAAGATGAAAACAATGAATCTAGCCAAAATATACAATATCTGTCGACTTACTTCGTCAGTTTAAATCTTTCTACACAGAACAACTTTGGCACATGGAACTTTTTTTTCTTTCTGTCAGGAAACGATATTTGATTCCAAGCTAGGCAAAAAGGCTGCGATTGAGTTTCTTGAGAATTCCATATTTTTTACTTTTAG
Organism: Eretmocerus hayati; assembly: GCA_029851415.1. Lineage (NCBI taxonomy): Eukaryota > Metazoa > Arthropoda > Insecta > Hymenoptera > Aphelinidae > Eretmocerus > Eretmocerus hayati. The sequence continues at coordinate 98,622,065 of CM056744.1, forward strand.
AAGGCTTGTCAAGTCGAGTCCCGGTATGACTCCTGTAGAATTTTGATGCTAGTGGGCTGACTCATTTTTCTAAATTTTTTCAGTCCATGTACCATCGAACCATATCAAATTTATTGCCATATCCCTGTCACCCTGTATGTCCACTTTTGTGGATATTCGTGTATGGAGGGTTAAAGTACTACGACGTATCCGTCTGAGGTCTCGGATATGATTAGCCAATTATTCTTTGCCTTTTTGTCAAGTATTGTACCCCTTAACAAAGTGAGCAGTGTATTGAGAAATTACTGAACTTCTTACAATTTGAAAATATTTGATACGCTTTACAAACATTCCTCCTTGAAGAAGAATTTGAAAATTATTATTTGGGGGTAAATTTGATTACTGAAAAAATACGACCTCTGAACAAAATTTCAGTATTATTCCCGAAACGAATCAGCTTAAAGACGCCAAAGTTTTCAGAAAAAGCACATTAGCAAGTTGTGCAGAATTCAAAGATCTATCCTTGAGAGGCTTATTATTACTTTTCACACTTATGATGCGTGGTAAATTGATGAACTTGCTTATAATACTATTTCACATATTTGTCGTTATAAATAAAGCTAAGTTGGGTATTTCAGCAAAGAAACGTTGCAAATGAAGTATAAGCTCGTTCCTCTGACACTCAATCTCTTCTTTTACTTTTATCATATCCAGAAAAATCTTGACAAACTAAGAATCATTATATCATCCCAGTCGGCTAGTATTTGCCATTTATTTATCGGTTAATGTCTTATTCTCTTACTTTAAGTAACTCCTTCTTACCCGATTTTGATTCTCAATTTTACTTAAAAATCAACAACTCGCGCATTAGAAACTAAATCGGAACAAACAAATAATCAGAGGTAACATTAAATTTCTTATTTTCTCTCATCAATTGCGATGATAAAGGTAAAAAATAATTGAGCTCTCTCATCTGCTGCGAGGTTTAGTGAATTATTATAAAACATTGTAAGTCTAGTATCGATGATCGATGTTACCAGTTACATCATAGTAAAATCATGAAGTCTCTCTTTAACTTGTTGATGGAGAGAGAAAAAAGCCGTCATTTATCGAAAAGTACATAGAGTTCACCCAAAGTTTCTTTGAAAACAGATGAAAGAGAATGTACCCTTCTATTGCAAATTGATTGCATGCATTTTGCTAAAGGCCTAGGAATTTGAATATTTTATTGCCCTTGTACAGGTGTTGCCTAATTCACGTTTTGTAGAACTAAAGGATGTATAGAGTTGTGATTCGAACGAATGATGTCTGTAGGGATGGATTCTTTTTATGAAATCTTTATGGAGATATTTTGATGGTTATATAAAACCGTAACTATATTAGCTGATCTACTATATATAGGGAATGATTTAATCAATTTTAATAATTTATGAAAATTCTCCCGTACTACTTTTCTGCAATATCAAAATTCATTTCCGGAATAGATTCAATACGAATCGTAATGGGGTTCATGATTACGGGTTCGATTTGCGAAATACACATCCAAATTGTTTCCGCGGGTCCACAAAGATTAATACTTGATGAGACAAATAGAAAAAACATCTTTGATCAGGCGGATTTTGTCCATGATGTAATATTAATACTCATAAATATGATATAGAATATAAATATGAATAATTGGAAAGTTAAAATTGAGGTTCATCCGCGCATTGATAAATTTAACTTGTGTATATAGACAACTTTCAAGTTAATAATTCTCTTGTGAATATCGTAATTGTCTTTTTCCCGTCAGGTATTTGCGGGGGGAGTATAGTTGTTATTGAACTGTAAATTGTGTCTGAATAGAATAGTCCAGAATATGATATCATGTATATTAAAAATGAAACTATATATATCATAGGGAAAGAATGATTCTAAGAGTAAGCTCAAAGAGAATGGATCAAAGAGTTTTAGACTATTGCAATAATGATATTATTATCAAAAGTTTTCATTGTAAGCACTCTTATGGATTAATTTATAATTTTAACCATTATGATTATAGTATCATATATGCGTGCCAATATAATTATACTCTTAATTAGTCATGATCGGTGAGATGAGTATTTTGTATGATCTTTTTATTAGGTAGTCTAAGAAAGTGTTTCACGGATGGCTCGATCGAATCGAGCCATCAATATAGAATGATTATTATTAAAATTTTTTTATTTCAAAACTCACAATATTTACTATCCAAGTGAATCAGAGATGCCTAGTATCTACAAAGTAGAATTGGCTATTTGGAAACTATTTGGTCTATCATGAATAATCGATTTCATACCTGATTTCTGTGTATTGCAAGTTGAATTTAATCTAACCGTATTAACTTATGTTTCTGGGCTCTTCCAACTATTTTCTGTTGTTTTTTATTTATTCATTATTGCATTCATCAAAATGTCTGAAAAAACCACTGAGTAGTTAGTCGAGCGTGTAAAACAAGTTGCTCATTGAAAAAACGCCATTATTGTCGAGTGATAGAATAAAATCTCGAAAGCTTGCATCAGTTATCGTCCTTAATTTTCAAATGGATAAAAATACAATGTATAGCAAAGGAAAATTCTAAATGACATAGAAAGAAAGTCACAATATATGTAAATCTGCACCACATAAAAGAACGATGTTTGACTAGATCAGCGGAGACTGTAAACTATCGTATGATGATTTATCTGAGACTGCTACATTTAAAGGCTGCATTACTTGCAATTTTCCTAATTTCTTTCATTCTATACCATGCATTTATTAGTCTATTGCGTAAAAATACATTTAACACAAACGAAACAACGATGTATACACTGTACAGAGCGTATAGATACACTATTTCCTCTGATAATTGTCTTTACGAAGAAGAAACTAAGCTGCGGACTAGGTGAAAATTGAAAATTGTGTGTATACACATTCCCACAAGTATTTCAAAGCAGCAACAGCATCTTAGATAGATGTTAGTTCCAAATAATTTTGCATTTCTGCTCTCATCGAATGGATAGTTTTGAATTTTTGTCGCATTATATACATACAATATATCTTTTAATGATACTAAAAAATTGATTTACTTCGCTTATTTTTGTATTCCGTGAGCCATTCACTCTTCCTTGTGGCATTGTAAATAAATAGATTTGATAAAAATATTTACACATTTTTTAAGTGTCTTCATTCCAACCCAAAGTCAGCAATTTAAAGGTAAGACAGAAACCGTCTGTGAAAAAGAGCTCTTGCTAATAAAATCGTTAGAAAGTAATAGAGCCGTTCTCTAGTCATCTCACGGGATTTTAACTGTAATTACAGCCGTGCAATAATATACATGTATATTTTAGAAAATATATAAATGCTATCGCACTTGCGCAAGGATATGACCTTGGAAGCTGTACCGTATATTGCGTCGGGTAGAACAGTGACCTTCTCGTCAACGCATCAGTGAGCATATAGCTTTTCGGCGTATACCACCAGAATATTTGTATCTCGCCTCATTCAATTGTCTGTCTAACTTCTGATGGTTGCTGTTGAATGCGGAAGTTACGACTTTATTGCGATATAAATTGGGAATTCCTACATATACGATAGCACAACCTGTTGAGGAAGTTGTATTGTAGAAGGTTTGATAATTTTCATGCAGTTGAAGCTTTTTTAATGAGCTTGGCAAAAGCTCGATTTTCAAACACTATTAAAAAATTGATGGGGTAATCAGTGGTTTGATGCGTGGGCATCAGGCCTGATGGGCATCTTTGAAAAGGGAAATGATTTATATGTTGTTTTCACTTTGAGAGTCCGGGTAATGAGGTATTTGTCCACGCGATAAGTGGATCGGTAATGAAGATGAGGCGCACTAATATATTCGCCCGTGCCCTTAGAAAAAAAATCTGACGTCTGACCAAACTCGGTCTTTTCTACTTAAAGTTAAAAAATCCTCAAATCGGTTCGATCTACTCAAGAATTGATGTGTGGGTTACGTGATGCACTGTATTGAGGCTTGTAGAAGAGAAATATTAAAATGGGTTAAATGACAGTTTCTTAGGTCTTTATTGCTCAACCCATCCTCTGACTGTAAGCCGAAAGCCATGTCTTCCGCGTTATTTTTCGTGTTTTTTTCACTTAACTCTATAACATATGAGTGCTGCATTTTATTTGTAAGGATATAGCGTGTCAGAAGCGTGTGTTCAGCTACTGGCCGATTCAAAAAGTTCCAAATGCGTGAATTCTTTGTTCAATTAGGCAAATGCATTCGTTTGTAAACATTATATAGTGTATTAACAATGGTAAGATTCATAAGATGGAATTAATTGAAAGAGTTGTGTGAAGAAAAACAGCAGGTTCTTCATTCTATTTTGACACTAAATGAGGATAGTTCTGTTCACGCGATTACGCGTAGACTCGTGTTTTGTAGCCCATTGTGGCCTAAAGAGATTCACAATTTGCTCAAGAAAGCCTACTCAGCGAGTGCTCGTTTAAAATTTCAGAAACTAGTGGTGAAAAATCTCACTGTATGTATCAAACCCTCGAAAACTGACCCACTGGTACCAATTTTTTCAGAGCTTCATCTCGAAAACTTTGAATCTCAGCATAGAATGTACTGCTGAATGATTCAGCCTCTATATTATACGTTCTGTACTACAGTCGAGTTTCTGATTTAGATTTTGTAATTCAACTGGAGAGCTTGCTCTGCAATCCTCAATTTTTTTCTCAGTCAGAACTCAGACTGTCTAGAATTCACATCCCAGAAACGTCAATTATCGCACGAATATAGCCCTCGTATGTGAATTACGCTGTGATTTCACTCATTCATTCCGATCTCTGTAATCTAATTCATTCTAATTGACTTCTCAAACTGACTTCACAATCCACCCGATTTACTATAGTGTCTGAGATAGGTCTCTCTTCGTCTCACTGACGAGCCCAAGAGAGAGACCAGGGCGAAACATACACTTAATATCACACATCTTTTTCACAGTTTAAATAATTGAGTACGGTGTAGAGACAAGGATGGAAACTACCATCAGCTCTGCATTTGAAACTAATAATGATATTGAAGTTGGGTTCTTGATATCTTCTCGATGGCTCTGTGGCTCTATAGGGGATGTATGTTCCCCAGACAATCAGTTATCAGAGAGACGGAAGCTCTGTCAAGAAATCTCGCTTCGATAAGGAATGCCTCGCAATTCGGCCGTTCCTCCCATCATATATTGAAACATAGCGAGGGTATAATTTTCATAAATTATCACAGTTTGCGACTAGTCAATGCATCAAACAGCAGTAGTAGTAGAATTACAAATTTTCAGATTGATAAAGTTACCAATATGTATGTATCGTTTTCAAAAATGCGTGCACTCTGTGTTGATTTGACAATCTTTATCTACCTTATTTTCATGATGTTTCAACAAAATTTTGCATTAACCAATCTATAAAACATCTTGGAAAAGACTCCTCTTGCGGCCATTCAGGCTGCTTTTTCACGACTGCAACCCGTTGCTGCAACCTCGCGAGATTGCTGCAATTTTCATGCGCGCGAAATTCAAAATATAGCTTACCGAGGTAACCTAAGATGGAAATGGAGTGACTCCGAAAAACCCACTGGTCAAAAATTGTTTTGTCCAATGTTTTTGAACATGCTGAACACGAATATGAACCTCATTTCCTTCCAACGGCGGAGAAAATGCGTGAAAATCGACTTTGAAGCCAGAACGTCTCATTTTCGGATTCAAATGTGTTTTTTAGAAGTTTTCTCCATAATAGATGGGAACAGAGTTCGTATTCGTGTTCAGCACACTCAAAAAGATAGGCGAGAATAATTTTCAACCAGTGGGTTTTTCGGAGTCACTCCATTTCCATCTTAGGTTACCTCGGTAAGCTATATTTTGAATTTCGCGCGCATGAAAATTGCAGCAATCTCGCGAGGTTGCAGCAACGGGTTGCAGTCGTGAAAAAGCAGCCTCAGAGTTTTATGTAGTACTTGTGACGGGTGTCAGAATTATAAAATCGATTTCCAGCAAGGTTAGGACTTTTGCGGGCTCTGAATATCCGTTGATCATTTGAATCGCGATTTGAAATTTGAATTGATGGCTTACCGGGTCCGCGGGTCATAAAAAAGTCAGCTTCAATTATTGAATAATTCAAACCCATCATATTTTATAAGGAATTCGAGATCCGAAAAACTCTCAGCCCTATTACTCTGACATACAATATATTACCAAATACCAATGCTTCCATATGAGGGTTAGAGTGACCTTAGAAGATTATTCGCGAGAATCAGCCGTGTCTGACTAAAAAATACCCACTCGAAGTAAAATTATCTGGTCTTTACCTCCCCATAATTGTCTGTAAATAAGGTTGGTAGGGTTTTAAAGGTGACGTTTGACAATCTCATAAGATCTGATCAGGGGTATATGTGAGCGATCACAACAAACTATAATATGAAAGTCTATGAGATGAGAAATAATGCTGTGCCAATCTTCGCTTTTCATCAGGTAATTTGAAGACAGGACTTATAGTATTGGTTCTGAATATAGAACATATGAAAAGTGGCAAATGATTATTCGGCATCATGGAAAGATGAAAATAAAATGTACAGTAGATTCCCACTCCCCAAAATTAGCAGAAAACAAAAAAAAACATCAGACACTAGAAGAAAGTTGCAAGTCAGTGATCTAAAATCATCCTCCTTTTCCAGAAAAACTACGGACTTTTTTGTTTATGCTTCAAGGTTAAATCAGAATGAAAACACACCATTTCAAGGATGGGTCTGTCAAGATATTTCTAAGAAGACGAGAAATCCAGCTTAGTTACCTTGGACTCGTCTGACAAGGGGTCAGGTCAGGATCACACTAATTTTCCCGAGAAATTTTTTGATCGATCAAAAACATACTTTTGAAAAAGTTTGTTATGAACAAACACATAGCTGATGGAGACACTCTCGCCGATCTAGAATATTGCCCTTACGCGTCCAAATTGGGGACAACAGGTAATAGAGCGGCACGCTCATCTGCCTTGGGGCCAGATATCAGATTTTTGTGATATTAACTCTTTCGTGCAATTTATTTATTCATTTATTCATTTTTCTTTTTCAAGTACTCGAGCTCGGTGATTCATGGGTTTATGCCAAACTTCCGCTCATCAAAACGTCTACAAGCCGCATCACGACATTACGAATAGTTACAAGCACAGCACCGCGAATTTCTCATAATTTGTGTATCTGCAGGGATGCAACAGTCGCGCAAGCACACAACCATTATGTTATTATTTTGGCGTGAGAGATTCAGTTTCGAGGTAAGCCGGTGAGCTACGCTCACCTCGAAAGTGAAACTCTCTCGCCAAATAACATGCTCCGCTCACCTCGAAACTGGATCTCTCTCGCCAAAATAACATAACGATTGTGTGCTTGTGCGACTGGTATCTCGATACAGAAACGCAGAATGTCAGAAACCCGCTGTGCTGTGCTTATAATTGTTCCCGATGCCCTGATGAGGCTTGTGAAATATTTGACAATCAACATTTTGGCATAAAATAAAAACAATTTGCTTGAATATTTTAGAAGAAGAAGTAATTTAATCCCGAAGTATTCAAAGTTTCGAGCACAAAGACAAGAAAATTCCCAGGTCTTCTCCCGGAATGTCTATGCTCTCGGATTGTTCCAAAATTAGGGACCTCTCTCTGTACGGAAATTACACTAGTTGAAGGTAGTACATTTTCGATCCCTAAATATCAGTATAGGTATGGATCACGTCGTATTCATCCGTTTGTCTAACTTTTGTTGCTATCATGTACGCAAAACGTATACCCCGATTGCGATGTACATACAAACATACATGCATAGAAAATTTCTACAAATGATAGCTCAAGCTATTGAAGAGATCATAGAATATTTCATCATCCCCTCCGCGCACCGTGAAAAATTGATCGGATCATCAGTAGGTTGATACGTGGGCACCTTTGGAAAGGGAAATAATTGATGCGTTGTTTGCACTTTGGGGGGGGGGGTTGAATAATGTGGGTTTCAGAGATAGGTTGGTCAATTCGATCATGCGTAATGGAGGGTACCACGATTTATTTAGAAGGAGAAAAAAAATCTGATGTCTGACCAAACCCGGACTTTTCTACTTAAAATTGAAAAATCAGGGGTCGACTCAGGTCCTCCTGAAATTGGTGTGTAGGCTACATAAGACGTTGTATAGAGGTTAGAGGAAGAGATATATTGAGCTAGACAAGATATAGTTATATAGTCTCTACGGGTTATAACGAGTTTCAGCAGCGGGGGACCGGTGAAAAGTGTTCGTTATAACCGGTGCTCATTGTTACCAAATCATAAAAAAATGTCCTTGTTATGACCAAAATTTTGTTACAAACAGCCTCGTTACACAACCGAAAAAGCCTGTAATTTTTCAGGACTTTATTTAGCATCTCAATCAGTCGATCAGCAGAAAGTCATGCCACCGACTTCATTATTCTTTTTATTTGACTTTCACTTGCTTTCGTTATACACTGCATCACATTCCCATCTCTTTGGTTCTTATATTTCTTAACATCTATTCACTGTTCAAGTATTTCATGTATTCAAAAAAAAAAAAAAATCATATTTGAATGTTGTCGTGCAAACTTATAAGAAATGTGTCAGGGCCTTTGAACTCAACCATGAAGCTCTGAATCACTCCATTCAGGATTGTCTACATTTTCGAGTCCCAAAAATGACTTGAATATAACATTTTGAGATACCGATTGGGATGCAAAAAGATGACTTGCCGATTTTTTATGTATTTTATGTTGAGCACCAAATCTATAATTTCTGCCGTCAAGGCTTCCGATGAAAAACGAAAAGTGTCACAGTATGTCTCTTTATTATATCAAATTTCATGTAGTCTGTCTTGAGTTGTCAAATTTTCCTGATCAACATTAATAAATTTTGTCAAATACTACCAGTTCTTAACCCGCTCGCTTTGGACCCCACATCCCAGCCTCGGAAAATGTTCTAATACCAGAAAAGTCAATAACTAGCTCCAAAATGACGAAAGAATGGCAAAATTACAAAATTGAAAATTTTCAGTTTTTTTCCATATTTCTCCAAAGTAGAAGCATATGGAGACTCCATAGCTGTCGAAATAAAATTCTGGCATTTCCCCGGATTATTGAGAATTTTTTCAGATTTTTACCACGCGTCAATCAAAAGTTATCACAAATATCCGTTTTCGGGCATGTCTACGTGAACACTTTTAGTGAGCGGGTTAAGTCTTCGACGTATTTCGTCGATACCACTCATTTTTCAGTAATTCACAGACAATCAGTCATCTCCGATACAGAAAGGCAGAATGGATATTTTGGCACCGAAAGAATATTTCCATCTCTCGCGTAAAAATTTTTTTGTTCGTATAAAATAACACTTTGAACTTGATGTGCAGGAAAAAATCACGTGAACAAAACAATGAGAAACCCTGCAGTGAACGAAGAAATATTTTCTGAAACTACATCAAACTTCTTTTGAATTTCAGTGCAACTTGATCAAGTTCGAAAAGAGTTTATAAAAATAAAAAAAAAATTTACGCGGAAGGCGCAAATACCTCTCTGGTGTCAAAATATTCGGTCTCCCTTTCTGTATCGGAAACTCACCGAAATATATCAATGACTGGAGACTTGGTAATCATTCATGAAAATGATATAAAGTATCAGTCTAACGTTGCTGATCCCTGAGAAACACTAGATATAAATACACGAAATTCAGGAAATGCATCATTCATCCGCACTGAGAGCTCTTGCTCGAAGGGAAACGAAACGATCCAATCAATTGAGACTGATGGGCCAAACTCGTAGTTATACTATTTGCGAATGAGTATATTATGGTCAACAGGGTCAAAAGTTTTTGAAAAAATCCGTACAAATTAAGTCAACTCGTTTAAGTGTTCAAGTTTTTTATTAGTAAGATCAGTGTAAATGAATAAATTTGATATTACGGATCTGTCACGAACAAAACGATGTTGTTGTCATTTGGATATTTTTGCTTCGCCTCGCCTTCTTGGAGTGCCTCTAACAAATTGCGAATTTCGTTAGGAACACACTGAACCAACGTCTTTCCATAGCAAGGATCACTCTGACACCTCTCGCAAGCAAGTTCCTTCTTTCCAAATAATTGTGGATCGAATCATTCATATTATCAAGTGTCTGCTCAATCTGATCGAGTATGTTAGATCTAGCTTAGAGCAATGCAAATGGAAGAGGCGAGGATTAATTTCATCTTTCTTTTGATGAAGCAATGTCTACTTTTCAGTAGCTATATCAAATAAATTGATTACGTTTTATAGATAAAGTTATATTTTCCATAACGATCTCATTTTTATGCTCTTTTCTCTCAAATCCTCTTCTGCACTTCGGGCTAAATGACGAGCTGCCGCATACAAGTCACGCAATTTAAGAATGCGACAATTCGTCATTAAATCCAAATCAAAAGAGATTCTGAGTCAGTTGGGGACAAAGTTCAACCTTGCGCGACTACCGTGTGCCTTCAAGGATAAAGGAAAGCGCGAACGAACTCATTCAATAAGATGAGATAACCTTCCTTCTCAACACATTTATTTCTATTACTGATGTAATTAAATGAACATCATTGTTATTCATCGGGAATCTGAAATTTGAAATGTTTGAATGAAATCTTCCAAGTTATTTAGCAAACAAAGTCACAATTCGTCTTTTTTAACCAGCGTTTGCAACGAGTCAGCACAGATCTGATCAAGATTCTATAATTGTCATGCGTCACACTCTTGAATATTTGTACGTATCCAATCACCAAATTGAGACATATTATAATAAGAATTAATTAGTCCGATGCAAGAAGGTGGATGCTGGTTAACAATCCCAGCAAGTTTATTATCCATCGTAACAACGAGTGGAGCTCCATCGTCACTATCACACAAACCTTCAGTTCCTTGATCAGAATTTTGAGCGCAAATTTCTTCTCTTTCTACAAAATGAGGGTAAAGTGATGATGATTTACATGAACCCGATGATAGGACTGTCACTTTAATGTCTCGTAATTTTCTGGAATTTCCAGTTCCCTTATCGCCCCATCCAATAACTGTAGCTTTAGTCTGGTCATTTATTTTACTACCTTGTTCGACCAAATCTATCGCCTTTGGGATTTTACCATCGAGTTTTAGCGGTGGATCTAGGCATATTACAACGATGTTGTGTCGAAAATTGAAATCTTGTTTTGTCAGAATTTTACCGTGGATTTTATGCTCTGATCCACCTTGACCTGTTGAGCTGCTTCCTGCGCGTACTATAACTTCGAAATGTTCGCGTATGATTTTGCGAGCGCAGAATCCTGTTATGAGGGCACTTTTGGCTGACAGAATTGTTCCGGTGCAGAGTATAGAATTTTGATTATTTTCAATTGACAAAACGTAAGGGTAATCGGCTATCTCGGCGGAAAGACTTCGAAAAGCGCCCAACTCCTCATTTGGGTGCCATCTGGATGTGTAACTCCGATTTCCTGTGAATTGAATTGGTCAGTATCATTCATCATGTTTTTGTTCAAGGGTGCTAGATTCAATTGAGGTGATTGGTATTTCCTGCTAATATTTTTTGCTGCGAATTTGCAACGTTTTAACTGTGATGTAATATCCCTCTTCGGGCTAAAAACTTACACAGTTTTCGTTGTAATCACTAATCAAATGAGATTTTTTTTTGAAAATTTTGAAATGACCCTTCGGCGTATACTATAGTGTTAACATATCCTAATTTTTATCAGTAATGATTCAAGACCAAAACTTTTCTCACTTGCAATCAAAATTATTTGCAGGAAACGCTAATTTCCTCATTACTACACATCATCTCATTATTCTGCAAACAATTCAATTTCACAAGAAATTGTTCAAGAGCGATTAATTTTGGTCCCAAAAATACGATTGAGCACCAAGTTACAAAGTTTGGTGGGATATGAAAATTTCTGTTAAAAATGGATGATGTTTAAAAATTTGAAAATAGTGGTTCTTGAAGTAGTCCGGGAGCCGAGCAGGGTTCCGTAGCATCTTGGAGGTCACCGGGTAAAACTTGGTGGTTTCCATGTATTTGACCCGCTGGATCCGATTTTCGATGGTGCAAAGTCGCCCGAGTGGTCAAAAAATTGTTATTAACAAATTTTCATAAACAAATGAAAAAGTTGATAAATTGTCAGGAAAAATTTTTTTTTATGTTTTTTGGGTAATTTTGCGTCGAAAAGATCTCTTGACATTTTTCATGAAAATGCGTAGTTTTCCCGCAAAAAATTCCCAAAGTTTGAAAAAAGTCGATTCTTGCGATTTTCAGATTGTTGCTGCTCGGTTGCAAATTAAAATTTTTCAACGCACCATGGCTTAAATTACTCGTCAAAGCCTCCTCAATCAGTGAGGATGATGAATCTGGTGGAAAATTGCTTACCTTGTGTGCAACGTGACCGAGAAGCACCCCATGTTTCCTATACATTTTTCCATAATTTACTCAACACTGATTACGCCCGGCATATGTAACAATAAGAATTTCTCGAACGATTTCGAAGTTAGACGCACTGCATCTCATTTATTATCCTCCACGGATGTGAGGAAAACCAATCGGGTAAACTAGGCACTATGAAGAACTTGTGGTGACCTCTTTTACTTGATTCAACTTGAAGGATATGTTAGGAATTCTTTTCATGCCAAAATTATCAATTTTTCATGTATCAATAAAATTTGTTAATAACAATTTATCACACGCTCGGACGATTTTGCACCATCAAAAATCGGATTCAGCGGGTCAAAATACATGGGAATCGGGAAGTTTTACCCGGCGACCTTCAAATACTAGAGCAAAGCCATGCCCCTTTGGATCAGTGTTAAGTAAATTATGGAAAAATGTATAGGAAACATGGGGTCCTTCTCGGTCACGTTGCACACAAGGTAAGCAATTTTCCACCAGATTCATCATCCCCACTGATTAAGGAGGCTTTGACGAGTAATTTAGGCTATGGTGGGTTGAAAGATTTTAATTTGCAACCGAGCAGCAACAATCTGGAAATTGCAAAAATCGACTTTTTTCAAACTTTGGGAATTTTTTACGGGAAAACTACGCATTTTCATGAAAAATGTCAAGAAACCCTTTCGACGCAAAATCACCCAAAAAACATAGAAATAATTTTTTTCTGAAAAATTATCAATTTTTTCATTTGTTTATAAAAATTTGTTAATAACAATTTATACACCACTCGGGCGATTTTGCACCATGAAAAATCGGATTCAGCGGGTCAGTATACATCGGAATCACCAAGTTTTACCCGGCGACCTCCAAGATGCTACGGAACCCTGCTCGGCTCCCGGACTAAAGAAGCCCTTGTATTTTTTCCTCTTCCTTTTGGAACAAAACACTCCAGAGATTCGAAATTAATGTAATGGTCTGTCCATGGTATGTATCATTTGAAAAGATATGAAAAATCCGTTTGAATTACTAGAAGAGTATTTAATAGACGAAAATTTTACCTGAGACGATACTGAAGACAGCGAGTACCGCGAGTAAGGATAGAAACATTTTGACTGGCCGGGTTTGTGTTCTACTGAGTATTTTTCAACTTTAGATATGCATTTTATACCATTGACAAAACAGTCATTGACTAAGTTCCACAATACGCCAAGGTAACGGCAAGACAATTGCATGGGTGGCGTGGATTACGATAAAAATTTGAGTCTTGGTTATACTTTTCACGCCTTATAATAGATTTTACAACAAAATACCTTCTACATTTCATTGAAATAGATATCACTTCTGGTTGGAAATCAAGTATACCTCCATCAATTGATGACTCTCGGTTTGATTCACGAAATGGAGCTAACGCACATTCATTACCTGTTGCTTGTCTGTATGAATACTTGTTTCTGCTTTCTTCAATAATATTAGGCCTTCAATGATGCCTTAGATAGTCGGACTAATTCATTCTATGAACGATTTTTGTATGTATACATCTAATCATAACGAGGTTTTTTGGAAGCCCGATATCTCGAAAATAATAACTAACAAGGTCATTTGATTCAATAAGATTCATACCAGCTGATTCAAATTCAATTCAGTACAGCAGTTCATGATTGTATTTTCAGAGAAGAATCATTCTTATGAGTAGCCTGCGGGTCTCCATTGAAATTCTATCAAAGAGGTGACGCCTGTTAAAGAGCGCATCTAGCATATTGTGAGGTTTGTTAACCCTCTTAACACGGATGAACTTTTCCACATGGACAAGTTTTTTCAAACCACAAAACGTTATTGGTGTCCAAATTATGCAAAAAATATTGCAGTTGAGACGAGGCCTGAGTCTGACGCCATTTTGAATTTTCTTTCATTTTTATGCAAATTCTCCCTTCTGGGCTCAATATAGCAGCATACTTCGCTCTCGCGTCAAATGTTTTGAAAATTTTATGATTGTTACTTCTAGAAGGCTCGTTGAATCAAGTTTCGCTATTATTTTTGTAGGATTCTGTTTCTTGTGGGCTAACAAGGAAAGGTCTAACCTCGCGGAACACGGATCTTGATGAAACTCTGGGAATCATTTTGTTTTGGTGAGAAATGAAGGTATCTCCAAGCTTTTAATCCCATGGGCCTCCTATTCCGAGATATAGCCATGGATATTAGCATTGTTCGTATATCTATGCTCGTATCTACATATACGACTTTTTGACATGGGCCTATATTGGCAATTATAATCTCTATATAGCTTTATCTCGGAATAAGAGGCCCATGGGATTGATCTCTTGGAGATACCTTCATTTCTCACCAAAACAAGATGATCTCCAGAATTTCATCAGGATCCGTGTTCTGCAAGATTGGACCTCCCCTTGTAAGTTATTTTTCTGGATGTTCTCAAGTTTTTCCACCCAAACCCATCAAATGGTTGCCATTTCTTCGTTACCCCTTACGTCCACCTTTATGGACATTCGTGTAGAAACGGTTAAAGTCTATGAAAGTTAGAGAAAGACTTGACAAGTTCATCTATTTGAGATCGCTCAGGGAAACCAAAAATGTTATTCGTTGATTCGAATAAGATTCCAAAAATCAAAATTTTCGCACATTTGTCTCGTAGTCCTTATAATCGATTTGCAAAATCAAGGAACAAAAATCCTACGGGTTTGAAAATTGCTCTTCTTGGAATCGTAGTTTTCCGTAGAAGCTTCAATGTACAGCTTTATTTGAGTATCATTTCATGTGCTACTTGAGATACGCAGAAAATGTCAAGAACACAACTGATAACATATTCATTCACTTAATCAATGATCAAATCATCACAAACTGACTGAGCATATAATTGAGTAGATTTATGCGTCAATAGAGCCCATACGGTACTATCTCAAAATGCTGGAGCAATGGGTAAAATAATACATAGTTAAAGTCATAAAAGGTCAGTTACATAATTGTGATGCTTGTTGAATGGTACCAATGTGAATGATAGTTTTGATCACCTTCAAAGGAATTCAAGGTATCTAATGGATGCAGTAATAACATGTTATTCGAAACAATTTCTCAAGGCCGTATAACAGCTTTGAAAAGCTTTTTTACTCTGAAGAACGTGTTTTTTATCATTCATGTCCGTGCCTAGGAAAAAAACTCAGCTTACAGAGAATTCAATCAAATTTCAAGCTGATCATTTTCGTCTATTTTGTATCAAGTCAAATCAGCGTAGTCAGAAAATACCCGATCAGAGAGTTCGTTCGACGACTCGGAAGTCCTTACGGAATTTGTCTCGAATTTTGCGAATTGCAATCGATCCCTATTTGTGAATTTGAAAAATATTATTAGCCGCTCAATTCTACCATATTAATTCTGACAGATTAAAAGATGAGGTGCCTGTCTTCACCCGAAATTATTTTTACGATCATCAACTAAATTTGAGGGGCATTTGCGCACAATCAGTCTATATCCGGATCCTGAAATAGTAGATTTCGATACAAGGGTGGGAAAATAGGTTTTATATACCCGTGTATCGAACTGTATTTTTCGACATACTGTGCGAGAAAAAGGAAAATCTGAGCGGATGAGGCACTTTTCGAGACGCTGTACGGAAAAGATACCTTTCCGCACTAATTTTCCACTTTCTCCAGTTTGTCGAGAAACTTTTTCTGATACACGGGTGTAAAACTTATTTTTGGCATCCTCGTGTTGATTTCGACCTTATCCCACAATAACGGACATATGCCATGAGTGCAAAGATTCAGGACAACCAAAAATTATTTGTCTATCCTTTCGATTACACTAGGAGACTCTACTTGACCAAAAAGGACTTTATCATGCAGTGCTCATTTTGAAAGTCTTTTCACGTACTTGAGGATAACATTCGTCATTTTCATCTGAATGTATCCGGATTTTTCTAATCTTTGCTTGAAAAAAGTGTTAACTTTGATGATTTTCAAGCGAATCTCTTGGCTCGTGCACCTCTGAAGCACAGGAATGTTTCAAGTTGGAACTCATGAGACCTAAAAGTACAAGTTTATAGCTTCAAAATCTGTTTTTGAACGTCTATTCACGTGACTCCCAGTCCGAGCTGTGACATTTTCTGTTAGATGATTTTTACAGAATAACTAGCACCCAACCGAGTACCCAACCTCCAAAAAGACAGAGAAATGCGTTTTATATGGGATGTAATCTTTTTTCCGGTATCTGTCTTCTACATCTTGATCAAGAGAATGAATATCCTTTGAAAAGTGCCTCGAAAAATGAAATCCTTTGACACTTCTCAATAATAGTGTGAAAAATCTCTCCTCACAGAAAATGGTGAGAGACGTTCAAAAACGAAAATTCAAAGCTCTAGACGTGTATTCTAGGTCTCACGACTTCCATTCTAAGTCATATATGTACAATGTATGTACACACATCCCTCTGATGTGTAGGAGCTAGGAGGTTCTCACTAAAATCATCGAAATTGACACTTTTTCAAGCTAGGATTGGAATGATCTAGATTCGTGCAGATAAAAATGAGAGACGCCACCTTAAAGTACGTAAAAAACCCATTAAAATAAGCCGTAATAAAGTCCTTTACAGTCAGTTAGAGCCTAGGGGTTCAGTTTGCAAAATTGGAAGATAAAGTTTTCGTTGTCATTGTTTGGAGATTCACAAAATGATATGAGCCTCTGGAAATCAAAATTCCTATGGAACTATTACGAAATATGCTTGTATGCGCTAAGTGAAGGGGCAAATAAGAAATTTTTAAAATCTCTTATTCTGGCGTTTTCTATCTGACTTCTAACCCAGGTTATTTTCGTTAAAAATAGTATAATCGGGATTTGGGGTCATTGGATTCTCGAGAAGAGCGAAAGAAGCCAGCCTCTCGGGCCCGATTCGTGCGATTACATGGCAGAAATTTTTTTTCATCCCGATGGCCCCGAGTCGTTTCTCCAGATATCGGTCTTAAGGTAGTTGTACACCAACTACGTGAGTCAAAGAGACTTAACCTCACTTTTTTGCCCTCGTCAAAATATTCGAAATTATTATTATTGTTAATAACTGCACTTTTCCCATCAAACAACAAACGAAAACGGTCATCTAAGCCTTCCTGAACAGAATCAGGTATGGTTTCCAAAGTTATCTACCCTAAAATCGAAATCACGTGTCGCATTTTTTGCATCCTACGCTTTGTATGAACAATTACTGAAGAACGACGTGGTCCATCATCTCCAGGCTTGGCCATATGATTCATTGATACATAAACTCGGATCTCTCGCAGTCCCACCATTCTCTGTTGATCAGGTTCTGCGCTGGACCCATTTTTGTGCTGTTTTTGGGGCCCGCTCCCATAAGAGTAATTCCGCGCGAAAGCGGACCACGAATTGCAGACATATCTCAGATTGTTTTTCCACTATTCTTAATCGATTCTATGGTCCAAAAAATGAACTTTTCACCCTCTATGGGGTCAAAAAAAATTTGTTTGTTTCCGTGGGGAATATCTTTGTGATAGTGTTTTTAGGAAAAAATACCAATCTTTTTTCAGTAAAATGGGTGTAGTTCCGACTTGAGGTAAGATACGACCACGCAAATAGTGGCATTCGAAAGGTCTTTCAAAAATCTTTGAAAACATGTTTCGAAAAAATTTTTTCGCGGCCACGGACGCCCCCTATGAGCAAAAAGGTGAAAAACAGAAAAAATTCATTTCCTCAAAAACCTAATTTTCTAAAAATCTGGAAATCCATATTTCGATGTAAAGTTGCGTGTTCTTCCAGAAAAAAGTGGTCCCGATCTGTGTTTTTGGGTTCTACGCTGTTTTTTTTTACTATTCTCAGCCTTTTCGGTTGAAAAATGAATTTTTCTGCGCATGCGCAGGAATTTAGACTGCTAAAACCAATTTCATTGAAAAGCCAAGGAAATTTCCTTCAAAATGACTACTTGGCGAAGTCAATTTTATCTACTTGGCCCAAAGTTACATCACATTAATGATGAAGCATCCTCAAGAGGGGTATATAAATGCAGATCTTACACGAATTTCCCATTACTATCGTGACTCGAGTGTGTCATCATTTTTTAGACCTTCTAACTTTGGTCCCAGTACATCGAATCGACTTCACCAAGTATAGTCATTTTGAAGGAAATTTCCTTGGCTTTTCAATGGAATTGGTTTCAGCAGTCTAAATTCCTGCGCATGCGCAGAAAAATTCATTTTTCAACCGAAAAGGCTGAGAATATTGATAAAACGTAAAAAAAACAGCGTAGAACCCTAAAACACAGATCGGGACCACTTTTTTCTGTAAGAACACGCAATTTTACATCGAAATATGGATTTCCAGATTTTTAGAAAATTAGGTTTTTGAGGAAATGAATTTTTTCTGTTTTTCACCTTTTTGCTCATAGGGGGCGTCCGTGGCCGCGAAAAAATTTTTTCGAAACATGTTTTCAAAGATTTTTGAAAGACCTTTCGAATGCCACTATTTGCGTGGTCGCATCTTATCTCAAGTCGGAACTACACCCATTTTACTGAAAAAAGATTGGTATTTTTTCCTAAAAACACTATCACAAAGATATTCCCCACGGAAACAAAAAATTTTTTTTTCACCCCATAGAGGGTGAAAAGTTCATTTTTTGGACCATAGAATCGATTAGAAATGTCGGAAAAAGAGTTTGAAACATGTTTGCAATTCGTGGTCCGCTTTTGCGCGGAATTACTCATAAGCGCAATGTTAAAAATGTGCAAAACTGGTCAAATTGTGACGATCGATACTCTAAAACGGGATGGTCAGCCGTTCTGGAATTTTGCACACGTACTCTTCGATATTAGAACTATCTCTCTGCAGAATCTCGAGAAATTCTGTTGATGAATAATTTTGGTGTACAACTACCTTAAACCAGAGGGTTGAAAACACAATTTTTCATCATTCCAGCCTTAAACAGTACATTACGCGTCGACTGCGGAAAAACTTTGTTCTTCATAAAAACCGTTCTGCACGTCGGTGCATATGCTGTTTTACACGTTTTTACGTGGAAACAAGCTGATCTTGCATAGGAACGTGTAGATGTCACTTCCAGACGCGGTTTTGGGGTTCTCATGATGAAATATGATAATTACCCTGTCCTTGCGGGCTCATTTTGGGAAAATAAACTGCCCTAGTGACTGAAGTGAGCGTGCGCGCCTATAGGTTAATAATGTACTATTCTTACTCGCTGAAATAGGCCCTGTGCTGGACAGGAACTCTGCACTGTACCTGTGATGCCTTTGCGGACTGGAAAATTTCATTCGCATTCGTGAATTAAATCCAGCAATTTCCCTATCTATAAGGATCGAACGGTCCAGAGTAATGGTCGTGGAACTAATTTCCTTTGAACAATTGGAAGTTTTTGCTCGTGTAGAGTATTTTGTACCACTTCTCATCGGTGAACTTAACATCCTGAATTTCATCGGACCATTTGTAGTGACAATAACAACTGAGAATAAATTATTGCACTTTTACATCCTTAACTTAAGTATGAGAAATATCCTTGATGGACTCAGATTATTCTTGAAGATTCCATTATAGCTAGAAAATTGTTGAGGTACATGCACGTATGAACGATTTCTCCAGAATAAATTTTGAATGTATTTTTGTTTCATTTCAATTTATCAGACTATTTTTATTGCTTAGAATAAAAAAATATCATCATAATTGACAAAAAATTGGTTCAGGGGTCTACAATGATTATCGCATAATCACTCATGTTGCATAAAACAAATTGATATATTATTTTGAGGATATTAAAATTATGGATGACCAGTATCACACTCATCCTTAAATTTCAGTATTTCGTCGCTTACGTGAGCAATATTGAAGTAAATATCTGGCCAAACTCCACTACAGATTCTAGAATATCTATTAACGATCCCAATAAGCATTCCATCTTTTACGAGTGGAGCTGCAAGATCACCTTCACATAAAGTCGGCTCCACTTCATTCAATTTTTGCGCGCACACATGCTCAGACTCTACAAATTCAGGATAAGTTTCAATGCACGTTCTTTGTTCTAAAATTGTCACTTCAAAAGCTCGGATTTCGTGAGGAAATCCAGTTTCTGAATCGCCCCATCCAGCGACCGTAGCATTGGATCCTGATAATATTTTCTCATCTTGTTTAATTGGATCAATCGGCTTGTTGGGATTCTTAATGAAGTCGAAAGGGGCGTTCGAGCATACAACGCTAACACTATTATTCATACAATTTTCTTCTCGACATCCTTTGATGGAATGGGGCTTCAAAATATCTCCCGTCGTCGTTCCTAGTCCTGTAGAATTACTGTTGGCTCGAATTTCGACGAAAGCGAAATTTTTCTGGTCAATCTCATAGGCACACTTGCCAGTTACAAGAACGCTCCGATTTGATAGAATCGTGCCTGAGCAAAGCACTTTTTGCGTTGTAGCATTTTCATCTATGAGCTCTATTGATACGAGGTATGGGTGGTCTTGGATAGTGTCACCAAAAACTCCAACATTCTGCCATGATGTACTTTTTGAGTATCGATTACTCAGATCTCCTGGAAAATGTAATCATTTTTAAATTGGGATTCATGATGTGAGAGTAGTATGAATTCGAACGATATAGACCTCAAATTATCATTTGAGTAAGAAAAAAATGACGACAAATACTGGAAAATTTTCTTTGTCATTGTTCGTTTTTTTCTCGCATCCATAATAACCTGAACAATTTTTGAACATTGCGAAGTATTACAAACAACCAGGAGAATTCTTGAGAATTTTTTCAGAATTTTCCGATAAGCTAATACAAATCACCTAAAGTATACTGCGAAAATCGAAACTCTGTATTTGTCGGCTATTGACGACATGGGAAGCGAGGGGGTTAAAACGACGCGCAATGGAAGATGAGAGATTACAAGATAAGATGCTTCTTCATAAGGAAAGATTAGCAAATATTTTTTCCTCAAGAATACTTCCATCACTTCTGTTGCGCTGAATTCGGAAAAACTTGCTGATTCATGAAATCCATAAATGTCTAAAAGTATGCTCGCTCGATCTCTTACAATGTATTTTTATTTCAGAAGTTTTTGACTTTTATATACACGTATTCCATGACTTGTGATCAAGATTTGACACGAAACTGATATTTGAATTTTGGTTCATTACAAATTGGGGGGTGGGGGGGTCAAACTTCTGTGATAATTTTGGAATTATTGATCTCCATTCATCTTGAATGTACATGTACGGTAAGATAATTATTGGTTACATCTCCAAAACTATCACAGAAGTTGGACCCCCTGATCTGAAATGATCCAAAATTCGAAAATCAGTTTCGTGTCAAACCCTGCTTCATTGTGATAATAATATCCGTAAAAAGCATACTCCTGTCTTAACCTCATGACTATCGCAAACTTGCTAATTTTCTATAATGTCTATAACCTCTGACGAAATATATCAACACCAGTCCAATTTATATACCAGGGTGGTTTCTCGTCGAATCAATAATCTCACCATATAATATACTGAAAGCGACGAATTTCACGAGTATCGATAACGACATTCTGATAGATCTATGGTTTGTACTTCACTGAGTATGTTCCCCCATTTCGACACGCATTTTATACAATTTGTGTGGAAGCTATTGTAACAATAATTCATAGACATCCCGGGATAACCATGAAAATATCATGCCATATAACATGAGACACACTCGATATTCATTCCATTTTTTAGATTTGACTATACCGAGGTCCTTGAAAAAAGACCTTTAGTCGAGCCTTCAGTATATCAATCGACGCCACAGAGCTCGGACTATCTCAATGAATGAAGCTTTATCGCTTCCATTATTTCCTGATTGCTTGATGAAGCTACTCTATTCACACGGTTCCCACGATCACCGATTTCATTGCAAACACGCAATTGTTCATCTATTATAGATTGTAATCGTGGATTGAAATTCCTAATTCCTTGAGTGGGCGACACTACTGTGGCGTAGGGTGGCACAAGTCCTAAGTATGGCCCTGTTCACACCTCAAATAAAATGTTTATCGGCACAAAAACATTCTGGTGTATATTTATTTGAATACTGATTATAATTCATGGAAATTCCATGCATAGGAATTATTTACTATACGCAGGTCATCACTCTTATTCAGGTGGTTAAATATGGTTAAAAAATATAACTTTGAAACACTTTTGGTCATTTTTCTATTGAAATTTTTCTGTAACTTTCAAGTATCACACCAAAAGTGTAATGTATCTGTAGTGAATTGAACGTTTACAGTCCCAGCTTTCAATCGACGGGTGTTGAGGTTTATTTGGACGTCACTGGTCAGAGCTATGGGTATTCAGAGTAGTCTTCCAGAGTTACATCCCAAGAGGGGTAACTTTGGAACAGTAAATGTGACACGTGAGAACTTTCGAAATTGCTTTGCTTTACGGTTCTTTACTCATCCCTAGAAACATCGAAAATTTGATTTAATATGCTTCCAGTGCCATTGAGGCTCCCATGTGTCATGAAAGATCTCGTGGAAAATAATTTTGAAGATTTTTGTGCGTTTCCTGAAGCTGAATCATCAATCGCTCCAAAGTTACTCCATAACTCGAAAATCATGTATTTTCCCATTCAAGTGCTCCAAAGTTACCTCGGTTTGGCAAAAGGAAATGCGGAGCTGTTCACTTTCTACACTACACAATTGAGTCAGGGTGAAAATGTTGTGAAAATATGCCATTATAACGATTAAATTATCGAGGTATTGGGACGGTTTGGTGAAATCTAGCCCTGTTATATTCTGGATTTGGCCCCTGGAAGTGCTCGAATGATACTGATTGTTTGCAACAACTTTTTATCGCTCAAAAATCACAATTTCGAAGTAGTTTGTTATAAACGAATACACAGCCTATCGGGGCTTCCACGCCGGTGCCAAGCATTCCCCACACATGCCACCAATGAGTGAAAGTAGTACTAGAACTGGGTAGAAACCTGGTTTTTATGAGATATACGAAGTTTTACTCGAGAATTCCAAAGTTACCCTTGCTGTTCAGAGTTACCCCATCTGACGATATTCGCAATTCTGTTGGGCGGGTTCAGCAATCTATATCATACGCTGCCTTTTATCCACTTTAATTGAGCATTGTAAAATATAATGAAAGAATATCTTGAGTTACAACGTTTGAAATGGCAATCTGTTGGAGCTTTGTATTTTGAGGGAATGTTCTAGGATTATCAATACTGATAATCATGACTCTCAAAACTTGACTAAAGGGAGAATTAAAATTTATTTCCTACGCCGAGTTCATATTCAATTGAAATAGGTGCGTCTGTTCCTAAAGCACTTGGCCTGGAGGAAGCTTAGTGGTCATTGGTACAAATTGTCTGAAACATAGAGCAATTGTTGCGGCTACGAATAGTATTCTCATATAGAGACACATAACCAGTATTTTATCATGTACTCATTTGATTTTGGGAATCCGTAAAGATATCTGTTCTGCATTGTGTCGTTCAATTCAAACTCCTCTCCAAGACTAATAAAGGTTGCCAGAGTATTTTTCACATTCTTTGTCATATCCAAGAGGACACTGCACCTGATGACTTCAACAAGAGACTAGTCGATGAAAAATACTCTTTGTAGATTTTCTTGCCGGGGCCATACTTTATAAATGTGACCTTCAAATAAACAATAATATCAGTTTTGATTGTATTTTATTTTTCAAATTAAAGTGAGTAAGCCAATCAAGGCCTAGTTCGAGTTCGTTCTTGCGGTCTTAGATACGGTGAGTTCAGCATTGATCAACTTGAAGGTAAGTAGTCAGTTATAGCAATTTAACAAAAAAGTTAGCTTGAGGCATTTTTGGACAGGTTCGAAAATTGTGACATTGGATACGAGGTCTAGTCTAGTCAAAATTTAAGTGATCAAAATTGACTATAAGAAGTGCCCGCAACGGTCGTAGGGTGACATTCGAGGGTGCTGTCAGAAAAATGAGTTTAATAGGAGAGCCAATTTTCCATTTATTGGGCATATGAAGTGTGTGCATGGCTAAATCATCACTGTGTCGTTTATTTCCAGAAATATGAACATAAGAGCATTGAAATCGTTCAAAATTATTATCTAGAAAGACAGACATTTCAAAAGAATTTCGATCGCCTATGAAGCTTTTAAACCACTATTTCCGATATATTTTGACATGATACACACGTTTTGAGTGGTAAGGGAAATGATACCGTCAACTGAGGTAACTTTAGGAGAAAAATCGCATTCGATCCCTTCAAACTCGTGAAACGTGTACGTCTTACACCAGAGGCGCATTGTATGTGTAGTCAATCGAAAGCTTACAGCTTCAGCTTTCGATTGCGGTCTTCATGAAGTGCTTTTGGACATTTCTAGTTGGAGATATGAGAGCTCAAAGTTGTTTCCGAAAGTTAAACCGATTTGGGGTAACTTTGGGACAGCATACATTACACAGAGAGTTCCACGGTTACCGTTAACTGGGTTAAGAATGGGATAAAAATCGCATTGTTCTCCTTAAAACTCAGGTAACCTGTATATCTCGCACCAGTCGCATCGGAATTCTCGATCGACAGGTATAAAAGTATATTTGGACATCCTTGGTCAGAATTATGGGCGTTCAAAGTTGAGTCTCAAAGTAACCCCGGATTACAAAGAATACACACACTATTCAACTTCTACTCAACAGAATCGGAACTGGATGAAAATACACTAATACAACAATGTAATTCGTCAAGATATCTGTAAAGACAAATGAAATCTAGCCTAGTCACCTTGCAGTCATCCTGCAAAGGTTGATATCACACTCATTTTTCCGAGAGACTATTATTTGTATTAAAAACATACTCTTGAAGAAGTCTGTTTACAAATGAACTCACAACTGATGGAGGACCTCGCGCCGGTGCAAGACATTGCTCATGTGTGATCTAACCAGGAGAGTCCAAGGGGTTCGGGAGCTGGATCTGGCTGAAACTCTGGGAATCATCTCCTTTTGGCACCAAAAAATGATATCCAAAGCCGCAGAGTCTAACGCTCAAGCGTTTCCGAGCTACAGGCTACAACCCATGCATTGCAGTATATCTATGAGTCATTCTTTTTATTATCACCAGGTTTTTGGTCAATGGTCAGGGATTTTTCTGTAACTTTAGATACATGTTATACATCATGAAAGAAGGTGAAAAGCATAGTTTATAGGTCCCAAAATTCATCCGGGCGGGCTTGACGCGCTATTTTCGTTTTTAAAATTTGCAAAAGAATCGACTTTTTCATTTTTTGATTGATTCGTTACGGATGTAAGACCCATTGAAAAATTTCTTTCAAACACATATTTCGACGTAAAAAAAGCTGAATTTTACGAAAAAAATACTTTCAAATCTGGAAAGGGTCAACATAACCTCAAAAAAGTAGTTTTTCTGCATAAAAAACGTTTTTTTGGCCTTTCAGTCAGATTTGATCTCGAAATCAGTATTTTTATCGGATTCCTCGTCAAATTTTACGTCGATAACCATTCTTAGAAAGTTAGGACTCGGATGGGATTGGCCGCTATGATTGCAACCTTAGAAACAGGGTCATAAAAATAGTGCTGAATTACGTGGTTCTGGAGGGAGGCTTATTCCACTGGACAACGAAACTGTGGGTTAGGGATAGTGCATTGACCGGACAATGACTTTTTTGTGTATTTTTTGACGTAGAAACCGAATCCGAAACCAGTTTTGCACCTAGCCATCAAGAGTTTTTCCAAATCGCGAAATAGTGAGCTTCTACAAAACTGCGTTTTCAGCGTTTATTGCAGATTCTGTAGATATATGATTTAGATGGTGCAACGTTGCAGCGGGCTTTGAGCGTACTCGAATTATGATTTCTCACGTATTTTGGCCTGCTGAACACGATGACAGTACTCTAAGAAAGCTAGGATGCGTTCGAGACTCTTCGAGTTGATATCAGCAAAATTTGTCTGATTTTGCAATAAATCTCCAAACGCTCACGAGCTCGACCAGGAACATACTTTCACAACTCACGAGGGCGTATTTTCTTCGTTTTCATGTAAACAACAAGGAAGAAATATTTGCAATATCCCGAACATAGACTAGGCCATCGTACAGATTTCACAACAAAAAAGGTTGAAGCATTTTTTTAGGTGAGCTCATGCCTCCTCATGGTGAGTCAATTTTCGAGTTCTCTTGTCTAACGTATGTACCTGTGGAATATCCAAATGATCCCCTTTCGATCACACCTAAATGGTGTATCTAACTCCGGATGCTTAGATCCAATTGTTTTGGAATGGAACTATTGAAGTGCCCACATAAGCTTGGGATGGAATACAATGTAAACATGGTTGACAGGATCTTAATGATATATCGAGGTTCACTTGATATTACCAAAGTATAGATCTCCGAAATTCCAAATATCGTGTCATGGTAACAGAACAGAACTACGCAGACAACAGTTTCCGAGGGACGTAGGGAAAAGAACTCACGATTTGACTGATCACGAGGAGGCTTGAGCCTTTTCCAGATAATGCTCAGAACGCGTCTTTCAGAATAGTACATGCATACTGGTCCCATCCGTTCTTGGGCTATTGAAAATAACTTTCCCTCGTTGTATACATGAAAACGAAGAACATACGCCCTCATGAGTTGTGAAAAGATGTTTCTGATCGAATTCGTGAGGTTTTGGAGATTTATTGCAAAATCAGGCAAATTTTGCTGATAGCAACTCGAAGAATCATCTTTACGACTGGTCTCGAATCCATCCTAGCTTTCTGAGAGTACTGCCATCGTGTTCAGCAGGCCAAAATATGTGAGAAATCATAATTCAAGTACGCTCACAGCCCGCTGCAACGTTGCACCATCTAAATCATATATCTACAAAATCTGCAAAAACGCTGAAAACGCAGTTTTGTAGAAGCTCACTATTTGGCGATTTGGAAAAACTCCTGATGGCTAGGTGCAAAACTGGTTTCGGATTCGGTTTCTACATCAAAGAATACACAAAAAAGTCATTGTCTGGTCAATGCACTAACAAGGGGAGTCCGGAGTCTCCGGGTCCTGAAATCTCACCAAATTTTTTTCACAGTTTCGTACCACCTAGAATATGAAGAATCTAAAGCAACTCTGTCAAATGGGCCTTCTATTCTGAGCTACAGACAGAAACGTCAACATTGCTCGTATATCTATATATATCACTTTTTAACAAGGGCCTATATGGGCAATGTTAATGTCATAGGCTGTAACTCTGAACGGGAGGCCCATTTGACGGAGTTGCTTTGCGTTCTTCATATTCTAGGTGGTACGAAACTGGAGAAAAATTTTGGTGAGATTTCAGGACCCGGAGACTCCGGACTCCCCTTGTAAGTATCCCTAACACACGATTTCATTGTCCAGTGGAATAAGTCTCCCTTCAAAACCACGTGGTTCAGCACTATTTTTATGACCCTGTTTCTAAGGTTGCCATCATAGCGGCTAATCCCATCCGAGTCCCACTTTTTTAAGAATGGTTTTCGACGTAAAATTCGACGAGGAATCCGATAAAAATATTGAATTTGAGATAAAATCTGACTGAAGGGCCAAAAAACCGTTTTTATGCAGAAAAACTACTTTTTTGAGGTTATGTTGACCCTGTCCAGATTCGAAAGTATTTTTTTCGTAAAATTCAGCTTTTTCTACGTCGAAATATGTGTTTGAAAGAAATTTTTCAATGGGTCTTACATCCGTAACGAATCAATCAAAAAATGAAAAAGTCGATTCTTTTGCAAATTTTAAAAACGAAAATAGCGCGTCAAGCCCGCACGGATGAATTTTGGGACCTATGAACTATGCTTTTCATCTTCTTTCATCATGTATAACATGCACCTAAAGTTACAGAAAATTCCCTGACCATCGACCAGTAACCTGGTGATAATAAAAAGAATGACTCCTATATGATGAATTCCACGCCGAAGCGACATACGGAAAGGGGTCATCTCTCAGATTCTTTTTTAACCTTTTTCATTCGATTCTATGGCCCAAAATAGGAACTTCGGAACACCTATGGGACCCAAAAAAAATTTCTCCTCTCCATTGCACGCACATCCGTCAACAGACCGAAAATTTATCGTGTAAAAATCGATGCTCTTTTATTCACGAAAATGGGAATATTTCGAGTTTTTGAATAGCTATCGATTTGCGGGTTGCGGCATCTGAAAGGGCATCAAAAAACCTATCGAAAACGTTGTCGGAAATTCCTTCTCTGTGATTTTGGGGCCTCCTGGAGGCAAAAGAGTGTTTTTCACTAAAATGTTGATTTCTCAAAAAGCCATTTTTTTTATTTTTTTAAAATCATATATTTAACCTAAAATTTTGCGTTCTTTCGAAAAAAATGGGTTTCAGAGAAGTTTGGGGCGATCCAAGTGACTTATGAGCCATTTTTTGAAAATTCGATTTTTTCGGTTTCAGAAAAAGGCGATTTTCTGCGCATGCGCACAAACGTAGACTTTCGGCGCTACTTTCAATGGGAAGCTGACAAAATTTCCTATGAAATGACCACCCGCAAAGTTGAAATTCATGCACTGAAACGCGATCTGCAAGGATTAATTATGTCGAATCAAAATCACATGAAAATTCGGCGCCTGCTGAGATGACACATTCACGAGATCTTCTCGGGACTCAATTTTGAGTACGAAATCGACCTGAAAAAAATTCGGACCACATGATTTCAACGTAAAATTGTATGAACTTTCAAAATATGCGATGAAAAACCCCGTTTGAGGCGAACCCGAGGTGCTACATTCAATTTTTCGCAATTTTGAATGTGAAATATCGTATTTTCTGGCAGGACGAAGAGGACAGTACAATTTTAATGTATCCAAGAGCTTTCTTGGAGGAGGAAAAAATTTTTTAGAAAAAAATTCGAGGAAAAATCTACTACCATCAAATGAAAGCTTTCTCTTTTGAGGAAGCAAAAATTTGGAGAGAAGTAATTTTCGATGTTTTTTGAGGTGCTAAATCGATTGGTTGATACGGACTTTTGTTAAAATGTCATCATCATGGTCTTAGAGACAAATGTAGAAAGGAGTACACGAAAGCTAGAATAAAATTGGAAGAAATCGAAATTGTGTATCTACCAATCGATTCAGCACCTCAAAAAACCTTTATATTGAAGGACTCATATTCTTCAAAGGAGGAGAAAAATTTATAGATAGTTTTTAAAATATGGAAAAATTTTCTAATTCGGGGGATAATGGTCGGGGGGTTGCTCAAATTGTAGGGTTCCTATATCTACAGATGACACCAAACATGTGTGCGAAATTTGGAGGGGACTGGTCAAAACAGTGAGGAGTTTTGCTGCGACATAGAAAGGGAAATACATGTACACACACTCACAGACACGGTCAGAGGGCTCGGAAGTTGGGGTGATCGTAATTCTCCAAGGCGTTATCGAGGAAAACTGTTACCTACAGCCGATAGCTCTGGCGAAAACGAAGAGGACAGTTCAATTTCCATGTATCCAAGAGCTTTGTTGGGGGAGAAAAAAAGTTTTTGAAAAAAAATCCGAGGAAAAACGGAATAATATGGCTTCATAGGTAACACGAAAACTCAAAAACGCTCCGATAGATTATTCTCAAACTCTGAGGGTGGATTTGGAAGACTTCACCACTGAGGCCAGTGAATTTTGAGTATTATTCGATGAGTATTTTTTGACTTATAAAATTCTTCATGACAAATTTTCGATTTTTATTAAAAAAGCATATCTTAAAAATGATTTGTAATTATTAGTCCTACTTAAAAAACTGTTTAGAGAAATATATTTTGATGTTTTTTGAGGTGCTAAATCGATTGGTTGATACGGAATTTTGTTAAAATCTCATTATCATGTCTTAGAGACAAATGTAGAAAGGGGTACACAGAAGCTAGAATAAAATTGGAAGAAATTAAAATTGTGTATTAACCAATTGATTCAGCACCTCAAAAAACCTTTATATTGAAGGACTCATATTTTTCAAAGGAGGAGGAAAATTTATAGATAGTTTTTAAAATATGGGGAAAAAAATAATATTTCAGAAAAAATTTACTCATTCGGGGGATAATGGTCGGAGGGTGCTCAAATTTTAGCGTTCCCATCTACAGATGACAAGAAACATGTGTGCAAAATTTGGAGGGGATTGGTCAAAACAGTGAGGAGTTTTGCTGCGACATAGAAAGGGAAATACATGTACACACACTCACAGACACGGTCAGAGGGCTCGGAAGATGGGGTGATCGTAATTTTCCAAGGCGTTATCAAGAAAAACTTACAATCGATAGATCTCGGGATTACGAAGAGGATAGCACAATTTTCATGTATCCAAGAGCTTTCTTGGAGGAGAAAAAAATTTTTTTAGAAAAAATTTGAGGAAAAATCTACTACCATCAAATGTAAGCTTTCTCTTTTGAGAAAGCAAAATGGTATTAATGCATGGGTTGTAGCTTGTAGCTCGGAAACGCTTGAGCGTTAGACTCTGCGGTTTTGGGTATCATCTTTTGATGCCAAAACGAGATGATTCCCAGAGTTTCAGCCAGATCCAGCTCCCGAACCCCTCTCCTTGTAAGTGGGGAGAACCGGTACCAGAGCCTCAGGATTATCTGCCTTGCTGACCGCGGGTTGTGCTGACTCTTTCATGGGTTGTCCCAAAGTTACCCCTCCCTGTCCCAAAGTTACCCCAGTTGACGATACTGCATTCCCTATTGAGATAACCCCGTGGGGTGCATGTTGGGTACACATTACTTTTGGCCTCCATTTTTGCGAATGATCTCTGTATTTCACTCATACAATCAATCCGAATCTGAGTTTTGCAACTTTAAGAATAGAATTGTCAAGGTTTTGAAATTGAAAATAGAATGTGCTCAAGTGAGTCAAAGTTTGGTTGAACCAACAATTTTTGGTACCGGTTTTACTGAATGCATTTTCCTTGGTGATTCCTTAGCTGGGCAAAAGAAAAAATTGGAAACTCACTATAAATTCCCTGGGACATGCAGAAATTATTCGGGGTCAATCCAAATGACCCATTCCCTCAAATTCTAAGACAAAAAAAAAGTTGCGGAAAGGTCAACGAGTGCCTTTCCCTGAGATCAGGGATATGGGTGCATGTTGGATACACTTACCTATCAATAATATGATATCATAATTAGCAATGATCAATTGATTCAAAGTTTATTTGTGATTCGATTCGAGCGTTACATCAAAAATTCTAAGGTTCAAAGCAAAACTGCTCCAACTTGGAATTCCGACTTGACACAGACTGTCTACACGGGACATCACAGCTATCCAATGTACTTCGTATCCAATTGCTAAAGTATGCAACATTATAAACAATATCAGGATACACTCCAGAACAAATTCTCGAATAATGATTAATGATCCCATAAAGACGTCCATCCGCCGCAACTACTGGAGCTCCATTATCACCTTCGCACGCAGCCTGTCCATTTTCATCCAAATTTTGTGCACATATCTCTTGAGAGTCAGTAAAATCAACGTAAGAAGTCTTACAAAATTGTTGGGGTAAAATTTTTACGTCAAAAGCCCGTATCCTGTTGGGAAATCCATAATCCGAATCACCCCATCCAACAACCGTAGCATTGTATCCTGAAAGTACTCTCTCATTTTGATTGATTAGAGATATCGATCTGCGTGTAATGCCATCAAGATCTAGTTGTCGATTTAGGCATACTATACCAATGTTATGATCATAACCTTCTTTTTTATAAGTCAGAATTCGGTCAGTAGTATGTTTAGAACCACCGTTTCCTGTATACGTACTTCCAGCTCGAATTTTTACGTGATATCTTTTGCGGATTATTAGATGAGCGCAGTATCCTGTGACTAGGATGCTTTGGACAGACAAAATTGTGCCCGTGCAAAGTACAGAATCATCTCGATCTTGTATTGCCACAACATATGGGAAGTCTTCGATCTTGGAAGAATAGTAAGGACCAGAACCATGACCTGATAACATAATGAAAATCAATAATAGTCTTGCATTAGATCAGATTAGAAGATTTGCGACTTTATGCATTTTTTATTGCCTTAACGTGACTTATTCATTTAGCTTACATCCAATGTTTCTAATCGCACTCATGCCATCATAATGTCTGAGAAATGAAGCAAAAAATCTTCACCTTGAGAAAGTTCAAAAATCTTGGTGTATCAATTGATGAATAAGATTTCCAATGACTCGATTTTTTTGACCTTTGAAATTCAGACAAACCGTTCAAATGACTTATCTAAAAACAGGACCATGCACGATTCTAATTTTCAAAGAAGATGGTGTGTCCCATGGAACACAAATATTCCCTTCATGTGTTTCGGGCTTCTGAGTTCTCTTTGAAAAAAGAGAAGTTTAAGAGTACACAGTTGATAAAACAGACTTACCATACTGGATACTTAAGACAATGAAAGTAATGAGTTTGAACAAAAACATTTTGGCTCGTCGAATTGATCACATGATCTAGTGCAAGGATTGAAAACTTTTCCAAGGCGATAGAAGTAAAAATTGTGTAAGATGTGAGATTGAATAACGGAAATTGATTCAGGTCTCAAACCGATTACAGACTTTTTCCAAAATTATCTAAAACTGTAATGATTTGGACATCCGCTCCAATTTATCGAGCAAATTCTTCAAGTGGCAACTCTGAGCTCATATTTCAACCATATTTGTCAAGTGATAAATTATGAGATGTATGCCAAAACGAAGAATCTACTTTGGGATTTGGGTAAATTTCCAATTCCATCGCTCCAAATTGGACTTGGTTGTCTCTGAAAAAACATGGAAAAAACACACGGTATTTGAATATAATGCTAATTTTCTGGAAACTTGAAGGGAAGTTGAATTGTATGCGAACTTCTTTTTGAATAAATTTCATAAAAATGTATTAGAGTATCAAATTGTATTATGTCAGGGTCAGCGAGAAATCCGAGAAGAAAATCTGAAATTATCGAAATACACAAGAGGCATCGGAATTACCGCTAGCTGGGTCAATTCTGGGACAAGGGATGTAACTTTAGAAAAATCATTGGTAGAAACGAAATCGACCACGGGTGATCAAGCAGATCACGGTAATGCTTCGGTATTTCTACTGACCCACTGAAGTCACGCAAAAGCCATATTTTGCGCCAGTTTCAGTTCCTTCTTCAGCTGAGTATTTTCTTCTCCTAGATTCTTTCCAAAGTATGTTTTCAATCCAAGATACAATCTCTTGGGAAAATTAAAGTAGATCCGACCTTTGTAGGACGATTTTATAGTGATCGAGCTGGATATGGATACCCCGTATAGTTTAAGACATCTAGACGAATCCTTTGTTACACTGGATGGATTTCCACCCTAACTCAGTTTTGTATCGCACCAGCAAGTACAGGAATTTCTTCGGAGATTCAGGGCACTTTGGAATACTTCGAAATTTCGAAGTATACCGGGTGTTATTCGGGCACCAGTTTTACTTTGAGAAGTTGATGATTGAACGCCAGAAAGCTCACAGGGAAGTTTGAAAATTTTTCCTAATATGAAGTCCATAATGACTAGTGGTCTCCTAGTTGGAATACCAGTGTTTGGAAACAAATGTAGAGCTATCCAGCGACCCATTGTTCATTTTTACTCTTCCAAAATTTGTCCCATTGCATTTAACTTTGGAACACTGCATTGAACGCCCATTTATCCGACTAGGGACGTCCAAATAAACTTTACCACTGTACAATCATGAGCTAAAATGGTAAGCTTTCGATTCACCATGCATTGACATAGAGCACTTTTATGGGGTATTGTACAGGTAACACGATGTTGTAGGAGAAAATGCAATTTTTGTCTTTTAAAAGTTGCCCAAGTTGACAATATACCGCTTAACCCTACGAATGCCAGCACATCTTGTCACTCTCGCGAAGAACTCGAAGTTTAAATTTTCACACAAAAACTAGTACATTTTGCCAATGTTATAGCATGGGTAGAAGTTGTTAAGCTGGAGTGTCAAGTTTTTCGCAAGCATGACGAAATGTGTTAGTCTTCTTAGGCAGGTTGAGATATCAAGTTTTCTGTCAGGGCTGATTTTTTGCATGTGTAAGTTATGGTATGAGACTCACTAAGAATCAAATCGGAAGGAACTTTTACTTTCTATCACTTACCTAACCTGAAATCCGGTGCTTATTTTTAAGGGATTATGATGGACCACGAAATACTCACTATGGAAGATTTATTTATTTTTCATCGGTCACTCGACCTAGAGTTTTCATTTTGAGTTTTTTTTTTATCAGACATTCCTAATCCATGAATTTTTTATTGAACAAATATTTCAACAAAGTCAAATCAAATTTATCAAGATTTTGTTACTACTGTAAAGTAAGAATTACACTCCTCTAATGCTTGAGAAATCCAATCACTAAAATG
Source organism: Eretmocerus hayati (assembly GCA_029851415.1). Taxonomy (NCBI): domain Eukaryota; kingdom Metazoa; phylum Arthropoda; class Insecta; order Hymenoptera; family Aphelinidae; genus Eretmocerus; species Eretmocerus hayati. The sequence goes on from CM056744.1 coordinate 98,656,866, forward strand.
CGCGATTCTGTAATAGCTATCGATATTTTCATCGCCAAAACTCGAGTGCTGGTTGACGATTCCAAAGAGTTTTCCTTCCGCAACTAGTGGGGCGCCATCGTAACTTTCTTCCAAAGGCTCGCCTTCCTTCAAATTTTTAACGCATATTTCCTCTGAATTCACAAAATGGGGAAAATTTCCTTTACAGCGCTTTTCATTAATGATTTTTACATTAACCGAAGCCAACTTTGCAGAAGATCCAATTGTTCCACGACGCCATCCGATAACCTTTGCCCGACATCCACAGAAGTTTTTATCATTCGTGACCATCGGTATTGCCTTGCGAGTCTTGCCATCGAGATTCATTATCGGATCAGTGCACAGTACAACGATGTTATGGCGAAAATTGTCTTCTCGATATGTCACGATACGGTTGTGTACGTGATGCTCGGTGCCTTCTTTTCCTGTGTAACTACTTCCCGCTCGTATTGAGACTTCGAAGTGGTTTCGCATAATGCGCTTGGCGCAGTTGCCTGTTATGAGAACGCTTCTGTCTGATAAAATTGTTCCTGTGCAAATGACATTTTTAACATCGTCTTCTACTGCAACGACATAGGGATGATCTCCGATTGCGACAAACGTTGAATTATACCAGCCTCCTGCAAATTTCAGTTAATCAAAGCCATGAACATTTTTGAGGCCAACAATTATCTGAATAATATACTCGATGCCATTCGCATGAAGGTAATTATCATAAAATAGTACATTTCGATACAAGGGCGTAAAACGTTTTATTCGCGTCCGAGTGATGGGTTTCCGGCCCGAGCCGCAGGCGAGGGTCGGAATCATCACGAGGATGCGAATAATAGGTTTTACGGCCGTGTATCGAACTATACTTTTCGATAAACTGTGAGTAAAAGTCGACAAACTGTGCGCAAAGTACACTTTTACGCACAGTGTATCGAAAATATTTTTTAAATCCACCCATGGGTTCCTTTTCTAAGGATCATTGCACAATCTAGGAACACGAAACAAGGATCCTTCGTGACTTGGAACGGACGCATCTTTCTGAAAAATATCGAGAAACCTCTTTTTTAAATTTCAGGAGATTAAGAGAGTTCCCGCACAGAGCTGCACTGTACATTTTTTAATCGAATGAATATTTTTTAAATCATCGTGAAATAGTAGTGAATTATGGTCAAATAGATATTTTCTAGCCTAATGTTTAACTGAAGTGAACCGACACAATTTTGATTGGGACAGATTCTTATTGAGTAAGAGCAGCCCGTGGGTTGCGTATTCAGTATGCAGATGCTCTTCAGTATGCAAACATACAGTAGGCGGATTTTGGGGCAATTTTCAAGTCAACCACGGTAGCTTGAAGCGGGATAAGTTTAATGAATACGCCACAACTAGAAAATGTATGATAATCATAATACATTATGTCCTAAAAGTCCGACGCTCGTACTAATTCATTGATCTGTTCACGTATCACGCGCGTACTAGGGTATTAATAACGATCGGTTATCCCAACATTATCAATGACAAAGTTATCGAACACGAATCATTTGTGTGTATAAAGGAATCCAAATGTTAGTCGAGTCTCACTCTTTTTGTGAATTATACAAAGCCATTACTACAATAAAATTCGAGAGATACTAGCTCTGGTGAAAACGTCATAACTGAACAGCCTTACCATATACATCACCAAGAACGGCAAATAAAATAAGTCGGGACAGTAACATCATAGCTGGCTTCGGCTATACTCAACTAATGATCTCAGTTATTCTTATTAATTCTGCTCTACTCCGCGGGAAGCAAGTTCATGGATAGATGCCAAGAAGGAAGTTTTGGAAGTAACTATGAAATTGGGTCATATGTGATGTGATGAAGAGATAGACGCCCAATTTCACTCATTTCCTCAAAAAGGTTACAGAAGTTTTGTCAGATCTTCAAAATTTTAATGACCTGGACATCCTCTTTAGCTTCAAGCAAATCATCAGGCCCATAATTTATATTTGCAGAGGACATCAATCAAAAATTTGAGGTATGGATCAACGCGTTTTATACAATTTTCAGATACGTATTATTGAATTTTATTCTCAAAAAATATAATTCTGTCGGAATTACTTGAACTTCTTCCAGTCATACTCAACATCAAAATATCACATCGTCAGCCCTTACGAAGAAATTAGTTCCGCAGGTCTCCATACAAAAAATAGCACATATTTTCTGTAGAGTAGTGCGTTTTGTCCCTTTCCCACCAGAACTAACATGTTTGGGCTTAAATTTCGAAACACTTGCGAAGACTACACTTCCTTAGAAAGTATTTCGCGAATGTTAAAACGGAGACTAGCATCGAGACGAAGACTAGCTTTTTTATTGTACGAAAAGTTTACTCAGGAACTTTGGGGAGGTCCAAATTATTGTAATAATTGAACGCCCAGCCGAAATTCGTCCGTCCGGATCCCGCGTATCAAGTTGCCTATGTGGAACGAGTGAAGTATGCGTGGCAATGCGTGTCATGGACAGTTCGGTGAGTGGGTAGGTAGGTGGATATCAATCCATCTAATATTAGATGGATGGATGGCCTGATCCGAATCGCAACGGTCTGGAAGGGTCTAGAATAGTGTGGAACGGTTTGGCACGGTCTGGGACACTATGGTACAGTTTGGAACAATATGGTACGGCTTGAGATTTTCCGGAGAGTTGTGGTATAGAACATTTTGGTACGTTTTGGAACAATCTGGAATTGTTTCGAATGGTCAAGGGTGGTCTGGAACGGTCTGGTTCAGTCTGAGGCGGTCCGGAACGGTTTAAAACGAAGTAGAACGGCCTGGAGTAGTCTGAAATTGTTCAGAACGGTCAGGTATGATCAAAGATATTCTGGCATGACCTGGAATGGTTTGGGCTGTCCGGAACGGTCTAAAAGGCCTGGGACATTCTGACAGGATTCTGAAACGGTTTGCAATAGTCTGCAATGGTCAGGAAAGTTTTGGTACGGTCTGCAACGGTTTCGGACGTAATGGTACCGTTTGAAACGGTCTAAAATTGTCCGGAGAAGTCCGGTGTGATCTGGGACGTTTTGGTACGGCCTGAAACAATCTGATATTGTATGGAACAATCTGGAGTGGTCTGGAACGGTCTGACTGTACATTCTGACATCGTCTGAAACAGTCAAAGACGGTATAGAATACTTTGAAACGGAGTAGGATGGCCTGGAGTAGTCCGGTGTGATCTGGGAGATTCTGGTACGATCTGGAATGGTTTTATACGATCTGGGACGGTCCGAGGTGGTTTGGGACGTTCTGGCGTAGTCTAGTACGGTCTGAAATAGTCTGGAACGGGCTGGAGTGGTGGGGAGTGGTCTTGGATGTGATGTTACAGTTTGGAAAAGTCTGGAATGGTCTAAATTTGTCCGGAAAAGTCAGGTGTCATCTGGGACAATCCGAACATGTTTGGGATGGTCTGGTGTCATCTGAAACTGTCTGGTACAGCTTGAGATTATCTGGAACGGTCTGGGAAGGTTTGAAACGAAGTATAAGGTCTCGGAATGATCTGAAGAAGTTCGGTATAGTCCGGTATGTCTTGGGAAAATCTGGTAAGGTCTGATATGGTATGATACGGTTAGGGACGGTCTGGAACAACGTGGCATGGTCTGGAAAGTTCTGCACCGGTCTGGAATGGTCTGTAATGGTCTCAGACGGTATGGTACAGTTTGAAATGGTCTAAAATTGTCCGGAGAGGTCTGGTGTGATCTGGGACGTTTTGATGCGGCTTGGAACAATCTTGTATTGTTTAGAACAGTTTGGGGTGGTCTGGAGTGTCTAAGGCGGTCTGGAATTATTTGAAACGAAGTATGATGGCCTGGAATGGTCTGGTATGATCTGGGAGATTCTGGTACGATACTCAATAGTTTGATACGATCTGGGCCGATCCGAAATGGTCTGGAACGATTTGAGACGGTCTGCAACGGTCTGCAGTGGTCTGAGACGTAATGGTACAGTTTGGAAAAGTCTTGAACGGTTTGGAATTGTCCGGAGACGTCCAGTCTGATCTGGGATAATTTGTAACTGTTTGGAATGGTCTGAGGTGGTCTGGAACGACCTGGTACAGTCTCAGACCGTCTGGAATGATCTAAGCCGGTCTGGAACGGTTTGAATTGAGGTATAAGGGCCTGGAATGGTATGTCATTGTCCGGAATAGCCCGGTATGATAAGAGATGTCCTAGTACGGTCTGAAACCATTCAAACCGTACCCGGAAAGAAACTGTCCAAAATGGTTTGTAACAGTCTGGGACACCATACGCCATGGTACAGTTTGATCTGGAACAGTTTCAATGTCTCCGGAGAAGCCCTTTGTGGTCTGGAACGTTTGGTACGGTCTGGAACAATTTCGAATGGTTTGGACCAGTCAGGAGTGGTCTCGAACGTTCTGATAAAGTCTAAAGCCATCTGGAACAGTCTAAGACGGTCTGGAACAGTTTGGAACGAAGTACAACGACCCAGAATGAGGCAAATTGTTCGGAACGGTCCGTTATGATCTGGGACGTCCTGGTATGGTCTGAAACGGCCTGGAAGGATCTGAAAGTTCTGTAACGGTCTGGGACGTTAAGGTAAACTTCGGAACGGTTTGAAGTGGTCTGAAATCGTCCGGAATGGTTTGGTATGATCTGGGGCCTTCTGGTACGGTCTGGAACAATCTGGAATGGTTCAGAACTAGCTGCGATGGATTGGAACGTATGCTCTTACTACGTCTAAAATTATGATACGTGGCCGTGTGGGTTATAGGTCGGACGCGGGAGTTCTGGTTGGTGAGTTGATTGATGGCAGTCGGGCGGGTGAACAGGTTGATGAGTAGGTGGCTGGATGGGCTGGTGATGTCCACAACTATTGGTGGCACTAGTTCAACAGAATGTCATCTTTAAGAACTTCACAAGGGGACTATTTCATAACCCTAGGGCAAAGGTGTACTCCCCTTGGCATGATAATTGATACCAAAGAGATAGTTACAGAGTTACTACAGGGAAAGAAAACCATTAATTCCATCAATTACTCATTACCCATCATCTTACAAATGTAACTTCTGAGATACAAAAGCATCTGAGGAGCCTCCAACATATCACGAACGTTCACAAGCCGAACAAGAGGTAGCGAGAGAGGCAATCACGCTTATTTCAGTCATAAGGATAAAGGGCACACTGTTGTAATTTTTCTCGAGTAACCTTCGTTGCTGAGTTATCGGCATTTTTGGATGGAAAAAATGCGAATATTGCGATCCCGAACGTTATACAAAAGAAACAACAAAGCAAAAACATGTTATTTTAGTGACTCGTAATTCTGTGCTGAGAAAAAGGCATGTATTTAGAGCTGGTCAAATATCAAATATCGATATTCCTATGGATTCTTAGATTCAGTGTCGAGTGAACTCTCTTTTTCGCAAGAATGTTCTGCCAATCGTATTCAAAAGCTGGATTAATTATATTTTTGCTATATCTATCTATTTATCCATCTATCCCTGCACATACGCAGAAAATAGCGTGCTTCTAAATCAGTTCTCAGAAAACCTGGTATGAAACCTGAAAGATCATTATGAGTTTTACTTCGTAAAGAATATAATCAAACTTTTCACATGGTAGAGTGTATTTTGGGAAATTTTCACGGTAGTTTTAATCGAGAAAAAGATTAAAAAGTACAATTTTCATGGAATTAGCCGTGTACAGCCTTAGTGAGTTGGTAGCTGGGGTCTCAACAGAGTTACTATCCGTCTTTCGAGTTCAAGAAACCACACTTCGATACCTAGCGTTGTTTTAGAGCTGTAACGAATTGAGTGAAAATAGTCATGAAGTTCTTGCAAAAACGATTGATTTCATACTTGGTTGCCAGTGTACGTTAAATTTTTTTCAATCTTTTTCTACAGTAGAGTATAGAAAAGATTCAATATAGTCAAACATAGTCAAAATTCAAACATAGGGTAGATGCTCTAATTTAGAAATATAGAATCGAAAAAGACGACGGGAATGAAACCTGTAGCACATCTATTTTTTTGTGATACATCATTTTCTCGTAGAACTTTGTACTCTTGATAGGGCAATAGAACTATGGGAGCCCTTCGAGTGGGATAATAACTGCTTATTACTTGTGCGCCTTTTCTAAACGCTAAATTCTGCTTTCCAAGAAATTTCAAGAAAACAAGGTTTCAGTGATCAAAACGCAAACGCTTGAAATAATATTTATGCGGCTTTTGAACGCTGCATCAATCCAACAACTTTTTACCTCTCTCTGATGCTCATTCAATCAGTCAATTATATCAGCGTACGCGTACAGGTTTCTATTCATGTATCATTCTTTATAATGTACATTTGCGCAACCTCAATCCAAAAGCTCATAAATGAATAAATATTTGCCTATCGTCATCGTTATTCATTCGCAAGCACAAACCCACCCTACTCCCTCCTCACGAATTTCACCCCGTCTCGTCAATTTTTACCACGCAATAAATCGCCCAAACACCTTTCCTCACGCGCGTCTGTCGAATCACTCGCATCTTTCCTGTATATAATAAGTACTTGTCGCGAGCTTGCGCTGATATCGTCGTGCCTCCACCACCACTTACAACCACAAACACCACCGCACTACTACTATTACAATTCGTATTGATTCCTTCAGCAATATGAATGACGCTTAAGAGAGAGAAAAGCATGCGCGAGAAACAAAGATAGATAGAAAATCGCCCCCGCTATATGGCGCTACTGTACATTGTACATACATACATACTCGTTGAATGGCGTACATTCGAAAAAGCTCAAGATTCAGTTGGTGCGCGAGTTCGACACTGCGGTAGACGCACAGTCGTATAAGTACATTGCAACATTTTTTTTTTTTATATTCTGTGAAACTGTGAAATTTTAATAAAGTGTTGTAGTGATTGTTGTAAAGTGATAGTCCCGCCCTGGGAGGCGGTGACGAAGATTTAAAATTATGTCTAGGACGAGGCTTAAAGTAATAGCCACGTCGCCGATATTACTATTACTACTGATATTTGGAGATATTACTTTGGCTGAGCTTGAGCTTTATCCTTCGGCAGGTAAGAGCTTGCACAAATTGATGATTGTTAATCAGGTCTTTAAGGGTTTTAAGGTTTGGGGTGGACGTGGTACGAGGGTTTGAGTGATAGGCGGAGTGGTTGGTTGGTATGTGAGCTTGCAGTGAGCTTGCGAGCTTGCGGATGAAATTTTCGTATTATTAGGGGTTTGAAGATTTTGGGATGGGTTTAGGGTTGGTTTTGATTTTATCAGGTTTGACATTTTGAGTAATGGGGAGGGTAGGTCATGAAATTTTGATGATATTTTAGACAGATGGTGTGTGATATATAGCCAAAAGCACAAAGCTTGCGGACAGATATTGTGACGTCAGCTGCGCCATGCTGCCTTTTCACGCATATCATCGTTATACCTGACTGCTCGTGAATGTATACACATAAAACTGTCAGTGTATTAGTGATATAGAACTCCTTTGCGATTAATGCGGTGATTTTTGACAGCTGTTTTGAATTTCAATATATTTTGGACCATTGGTTGATGTATTCTAAAACCTCTTGAGAAATCATCGGAATAACTTTTCTCCGAATAATATTCGAAAACAATAAAGTTATGGATTTGAAATGAGACCAGATGGCATATTTGCACAACATATTTGTTGATTTTTGATTGATAGATCAATCGGTTCATTGATTTATTTGTTCAAAAAGATTTAGTATCTCAGTTAAAGTCGATAATTACATTACAACGAGTTGACATGATCATAGAAGTAGTGGATATGTGAATTATAAGTCATAAAATGCAAACCAACAAAGTATCAGTCAGAATTCGATTGAGTGGCATTTATCGTAAATCCTATTAAAAAAGATAAAATATCAAGGTAGGCAAAGTTTGAGATAAGCAATCGAAATGCTTGAACATACATATATACAATTCATTCACAACACATCGATGATTTTACAAAACTTGTTCTCATTATAATTAATTTGCTGAATGCACAACTCATTGACCTCCTATTCAATCATGCAATTCGAATTATTGCTTTTGAAACGTTCGAAAGATAGGAATGCTTGTTGGAGCATCATTTAGAATTTTCCATGGTTGCAAAATTCAGGTCGACGATTGACGACTAATAAATTAGATGGGTGCTTATTGAGACATGAATGTTGATTATATTTGTACTTTTTCACCTCAAGGATGGAAAATGTGAACGCCTTACAACTTGAATTTTTGCGTTGAATTTATGCATAATCTGAATAAAATAGATAAATGGCTCTCTATACATTGTGAGAATTAAACATGAATTTAATTAATGTATCGTCTTATAAGGGTTTATGGTCTACGTGCAAATGTGCAAACAGTGATACATATTTATGCATACATAAACAAGTAAGCCGGATAAATAACAATAATTTATTGCATGCATAATTAGCATACTTAAAGCTCTCCCTATTTTTTTACATATTACTTCTGGAAGGAAATTTTTCCTTAAGGATTCAGAAACAATGGTACAATGTGCATGCATTTTGTACATAAACACTGTAAAATTTTTTTCGAAAGACTTCAACCAGTTGGTTTTTGGGGGTTGAAGTTTTTCAAAAGAAATTTTTACAGTGAATATAATTTTACCTTAGCGGGTCTATATCTGATTCATCAACAATTTTGAACACACTCATTCTTGCTTATGAAATAGAATTTCATAAAAAAAAACTGCCTAATAAGGACCTTAATCTAAGTGAAATACGAGAATAAATCTCCTGGCGCAGATACGTTATCAAATCTCTTTCCAACTCGGAACAGCTTTGATCGATTCAATGCAATTTCCCTTGATTCTCATTTCGAATGTTATACAATTCTACGATGGAAAGAAAAGTTGTGAAACCTCGGTGAGAGAGACCGATCAATACATACATCTAATGAAACATTGATGTTAATCCCTTGGAAGTGTAATCTTACCCACATACTGAATCTCTTTTTATTCATCGATATTCATCGGCTGTCAATAACAATTCGGAGGAAATGAACAAACTTTATCATTTACAGTTGTGAGTCTAATAAGACACTTTTCAGGTCTTGCAAAAAGTTGTTTTTTTCTAATAGTGTCTTCAATTTTTCACTCTATTATTCACTGATTTAGATTAATCGAATCTCGGACATAGATACTATGCAAAAAGGACCTGCCTTTTTGAGTAATTTTAGCCGGTGTATTGTATTCCTATTTCTCCTTGAAGAAACCTTGACAATCCGAGCTTCTCTACAAATTCATTGATGGAATGTCAATTATTTGATCCACTCTTCGATCGTGACTCGAATGAAGGCGAAAATCCATGAATTTGAGCTTTGTAATGGTTTAATTGGCTGAATAAGAGTACAATTTGGAATCGAACTGGAGCCTTTTAATCCGAGACGTAAAAGTATCAAATGACCAACTGAGGCGTGGGATATCTCTTCCTCGATTTATTCTTTATCCAGGAAGCTGTTAATGAGACTAGAAATAGCGTCACTTTTCATTTGAGAAAGCTAACGCTGAGTTTATAATATATCTCGTTACGCAGTGGAAAATGTAATGATGATCAGTCATTGGGTTGCTAAAATTTCTGCTACGTATAACAGTAGTTATGGGTTATGGGTTATCGGGCCACCAAAATAATGCCAAAAATTGAAACAGAACGATAATTCAATCACCCGATGACCTTTAGAACATAGCAGTTATAGCAGCATATAAAATTAGATTTAAATTCAGCCATCTGGTACATTTCTGATGCTTAATATATCAATTTCGGCTCATAATTTGAAAAAGATGAATAATGTGAGGAATAATTCATGAGCACTTTCATATAACAATTGAAAGTAATCTAGGAATTTTTGAGATTCTGGGATAGTTTGTAATTTTAATCGAAACTTTTTGGAATACCCTGTGATTCTCTTGGATATTTGTTGAAGTTCTTGTCAATATCCTAATTTTTTTCAAACATTTGTTGTAAAGTCATTCCGCACGGATGTATTAACTCAAAAATATTAATTAATGAACTGTTCAAGATTGATGTTATCGCCTATACTTGGTAATGTTACTGCTTCCATGGCCACAATGTCATTTATCAACAACGAACAAAAACTTTTTCAGTCTTTCGAGTAAACCAATTCAAATTAATTCAAAACTATTCCAGAATCTTTCTGATCTTACGGTCAATCTGCCTCAGGAAAATCCCTAAATATTTTTTGTTGCTCTGAATTTTATTTTGGTCAATGTCCTGAAACGTGTTGAATAAATATTATTCGCTGCGCAAAAATTGACGAGAGAAAACCCTCTCAAACTCCTCCTACTTCAAAAATGCACACAAGATGGAACAAGATGTTTCTAAGTTTCATCCTCTAACTCACTTAGTCCCCCCCCCCCATCGACCTTTCTCGATCCCGGAAAAATTTTCTAATACTAAAAAGTCAGCAACTAGTTGTAGAATGTCGAAGATTCGCTAAATTACAGAATTGAAAATGTACGGTTTTTTTTTCATACTCTTACGAAGGAGAAACATATACAGACTTCATTGTTGTTGGAATACGTTACTTGAGTCATGACAGATTTTTGAGAACTTTCCAAGATTTTTATGATGTATCCAAGTAAAATTATCACAATTATCGGTTATCGGGAATTTCCATGTGAGGAAATTTCCGATAACCGGAATTTCTCGAAAAAAATATCATGATACATGTAAATAATGGTAGCTGGACTGCCTCAATAAAAATCGACAGAATATTATTTTATAAAGATGTGGAGGCTATAGAACTGAGGAGGTTAATAACGGGATGCATGAGGAGCCAAGAAATACAGAATATTTCTCTGAAGGTGGTATACTTACCTACCATATATTAGTAATGAACAAGAGCTATCCAAATCGTATTTTCAAGCACTATATTTCATGTTCATATATGCTTAAGATGTGAATGCAATTTGAAAAAGACAATCCATCACAATCTTTTCTCAATTTGAATGCAAAATAGGAAAATGGCAATCCTCTGTTTCCCGCTTGTTTCCCACACAGACATACATTCAACAATATGCCAAGAATCTCCTTTACTCAGCTTACGTGCAAATGCGAGGCCATTTCAACCTCAAGGGTATTATAGAGAAGAGGATGCTGGGGTACTTCTGCAAATCTTTCAAGCGAATGTGTGCAAAATCCTTGAATTTCGAATGAATTTCAAGTTTATCCTGACAACGTGAGCTCGAACATGATCCTGAATTTTACTAACCATCAATGTCAGGTTATAAATTATTTTGTAGGATTTGCGAATGTATGCAAAACTTATTTTGTATTTCATATCAATATTTTTTGGATGGAGGGGGGGGGCGGGAGAAGGTGCCCGGAAAAGTGAAGTTGGAGTAGAATATCTGACAGACACAATTTCTAAAAATTTCAAAGCGCGTCGGAAGTCGAAAAAGTTATAGGAAAATATGTCTTCAGGATCTTGTCAAACACTCTGTTAGATTGAAGAAGTTGCAGAAAAATGTAGATTACGGTTGAAAAGTTCAAGCAAGAGTCGGAGAATAAGGTTATCTATTTTGGAATGCAATCTCTGTAAACTTTTTCAAATTAGACTGACAGGTGTTGGATCATGCTTCCGAATTTTCAAAAATGAAGATCTTAGAACTGAATGGTTATTTTTTCCGATCTCTTGTAGTGCATACCTAGCCCTTCTTCATACCCATTGATAAAGTTGCTAAAGATAACAGGATCACCAAACTGATGTCTTTCATCAGATTTGGTCCTTAACCAGAATGAACCCATTGATTTTGTGCTGGGTCCTTTCAATCCATAGTTCTCGCAACTATTGGCTTATTTTTGGCGATTCTAACGATGGCTGTCTCTGTGGATTTACAGTACAAGATTCCAAATCACGATTTCATAATAATGTAGCTTGTTCTTAGAGTGGAAAACTTTTTCACCACATGAGATGATTAACATAAAAAAATACCAAATATCATTTTATACCCTCCAGTCGGGGATAGAGTATTGGATTTTTTTTTTAAATGTTTAACGTTTTGGAATAATGATTTCAAATCTTCAGCTAGGTGGAGTCGTTACTAGTGCTTTACTCAGGCGGCGATCGCAATGTGACCAATGTCAAACCACGACCTCCGCGAGGGTCTACTTTTATAGCGGCTGCATCACGAAGGGATTTTTCATTATTTTGGATTTCTTATAATTGTAGTCGAAAGATTGATCGAGGGATGAGAAACTTTTAGATAATCCAAAAAAACTAATGCTTTAATTTTTCCTGATACAAAAAAGTTGATTTCCTGGAAAGCGAAAAATACTTATCCAACATTGCTCTCTTTCAAACTTCGAATTCCGTCTACGAGACCCGAAAAATGAGAGAAATTTGAGAATGGATACATCTCTCTTGAATATCTTGCCTGCGCAATTTCAAATGAAGCAAAAAGATTGTTATGTCAATGCGAACAAATCGTATTCCGTTGTTACAACACATACAAAAACGCGTCTCCATTATGATTCAGGCTTCTATATAGTTGGTTGAACAAAAAGGATCATTCGAAACGGTGAAAAAAAAAAAACATGTTACGAAGGCCTACTTGTTTAACTTTGTTACTGAACATGGCACAGAGGTAAACGGGTTCTTGATCCAGCAAAAATTGAAATATCAATACCTTTGCTTCTAAATATTAGCGTCGCGGAAGTCGAGATAATCGAAGTTTTTTCTTCTTTTTTGTACTTGAAGGCAATATTCACTATGTCCAATGCTCAAATATTGAAGCTAGAGAGATGATATTTCAGTTTTTTACCGATAATTAATTCAATTCTACATCCTAAATATCTCATTGAGAAAAGTATTGAAGAACATGACGATGGAACATAGGCTCCATTCACTTTCTACTTCCAATAACAAAGAGAAAATCATTGTAAGCCAATTTCAATGCATCCAGTAACTATAATTCCTTTTGTCTCTCATTGCTGGGTCCCAAATTTTCTTCAGAAAAGATAATACGTCATTCAAGAAAGTATATCAGATTTTCTTTATTTTTCTTTGGAACTTGTAATCTCAAGGACTCAAAACCAAAGGCTTACTAAAAATCCATCTGCACGGATAATCTGACGATTAATGATTCGATGATTAAAATGAAGGTAGCATTGTGATGATAAAAAGAACCAGAAAAGAAACAGGGTCCTTATAAAAAAATTCCGAACTTGGAGTCAGATATTATTTCATATGCTGGTCACATTCCACGATACTCAACATAAAATGAAATACCATACCCGAATCAAATGAAATACATAAAAACTCAATAGGCAGTCACACAGTTGACGCAGTCGGGGGTACAATCCACTACCCTTTATACCTTCCTTTATAAACCTGAAAGTCGAGAGGAATTCGCCCTCTCATATGCCACAATGCTGTCTATATTGCATCGCCCACGCGCGAATCAAGCTCCAAGTCAAGCTTCAAGCTATAATAGAGGCACCCCTCTGTGATAATCTTACTTTCATCTCAAAAGAATTTTCCATCAGCTCACCCCTCTACGCTCCATCTATATACCCGCTTACACCACCCTAAATCTAACAGAACTTTTATTTTTCACCAACAGATGGCGAACGGAGGCTACATCCCGCAAGCGCCTCATCACCAGATTCGGATGTCGTATTAGAACGTCTTATGAGATTTTTGGAAGCTGAAAGTTTGCAACATCAGGCTGAAAAACAACAGCATAAAATCGAAAGACAGAATCAGCAACAGCTTCAAAGGAGACATTATGAAGAAATTTCAAGAGAACGAGAATTGCTTAGTCATCAAAAACATCTGAGAGAATTGGCTAGACAGAAAGAGAGAGGTTTATTTAGGGACGATTTACCGGAACGTCCAGATTCAGTTGATGCTTTGAGAGAGAGTCCTGAACCATTGGATTATGTTAGAGAATTGGATAGGCAAAAATTGCTTCCTTATCTTGAATATGAACCACCAGCTGGAATGTTACCAAGATCTTATTCACCGGAGGATGAGTTGAGGGTGAGTTTGTGTGATGCTCTCATACTTTACTGATATTTGATCTCATTGTTCTTTTGTTGGGATTGGTATGCGATAAAAAGCCATCAGAAGTTTTATGAGAATTCTTGATATCATGACATTATTATTTGCAAACTGAAATATTATATTCTATTCAACTGATGATCCTGATGAACATGAAAGTGTATCGTACGTACAAACCAGAGATTCTAGAAGAAGCTTGAGCTGTTGAATACAAAATTGATTTTAAAGTCACCATATATGGACAACGAATTCTTTGCATGATCCATGGAAAAAAATCCCCAAATATTCAATCAAATACTTGGTTATTTGAAATCTGATTGAACTCCAAAGGTGCATATTTGTCGGTGTTTTTGATTTCCAACACAAAATTCATTAGGCAAGCCATTTAAAAAGTCAGAAATCGGGGGAAAATGATTTTTGACAAAGCAGAGTAGTGATCCCTCTAAAAATACTAATCAGCGTGTCGAAAGAAAAATAGTCTACTTTCTGAAAAAAACCAGGTCTCTTATGAGACAAGATTTGATGGTCACTCTAACGCTAACGTGTTAGAGGGAGATCGATAGAGCAATTTTCGTTCATTTATTCTGACATGGTTCAATGAACCAAGATTGTATGTACGAACTTCTACCTCTCTTGTGCAGACAAGATGTACAATTTTTCCCAAACCTGGAATAATCCAGAATATTCATACACCCATTTGACTATTGTCAAAATCTCATGTCGAAATGAGTTCACCAATATTAGATGAGCACTAGGTAGATTAGACACTCCATGATTAAAGCCATTGATATCATAATCTATGACTGCCTTCCCTAATCTTTGACTCATTCCAAAAATTTGATCCTTGGTTTCATTTTCTGCATTAGATTGTAATAGCGGACGTGATAGAGCAATTCTACCCGCATACATAGCCGCATGTATAACTCATCAATATCTGACGCGTATTCGACGAGACATCCCTATGAAATAAACATTAATGACAAATCGATGGTGAACGTCCACTCATCAGTCATTGATGGGGCGTAGGTATGTAAGTGACGCCGTGATGCGTCCTCGAAATAGCTAATAAATTTTAAACCAAACAATTTTCAGAATGTACCTTCTCGAATCAATAATGAAATAAACCTACCTAACACATTCATCATTTTTATTGGCATTCTATGGGATGAGAATCTTGTATGGATAAAGTTGTCTCAAATAATAATGTTTTTTTCTGTGGAGAAGTTTATCATGTACATACGCCATGCAAGTGTCGAAGAAAGTCAATGCAGGTTTGGATTGTGAATGATGTATTCACTGTGCATTGTTGACAACGATAAATTTTAATGACTATCAGTAGTGATAAAAGTAATTCAACCTTTTTTCAATATACTCATGAATTCCGTATCATAAACGTGGAGGCTGATTCATTTTATACGAATTATTAGCTCCTCCAATGCATTAGTCACAAAATTATTCTTATTTGAAGTAGAACTAAACACACCCATCAATCAAAAATTTAGAAAATCTCCATTCTAAACTTACCTTGTAGTGAATTTTCAATTTTTTATCTCAACTGAATCAACCGAGTTGGACATTTTTTCCTTCCCTTGATGATTTCTCAGGCAAATAAAATCTAGCTGTCTATTTGATGGTACATTTCGATACAAGGGTGTAAACATTTTTTCTTGCATTGGGCTAATTTTTTATATACTGTGAATGGCAAAGTGTGCCTAACGTGCACCTTTATTCACAGTGTGAAAAGAATTCTGTTGGCATTCAATAGGCAAGCGTAAATTGAAAGAATTGTATGATTTTCCAAAAAATGGTTGAAAAATTGAGCAGTCAATCTCTAGCTGTGAAATTGATTAAGCTTTTATCCATTCCACTCGAAATGAACAAACTTTGAATAAATATTGCACACGCTTGAAAGCTCGTCAGCGAAAGTGATGAAAAAAAAAAAAAAAAAAAAAACAGCGAGTGCGCCGATGGTGAAATAAAACAGACGTGTGTGCACACTCAAAGGGAGCAATAACTCTGAATTCACCCTATGTAAAGGCATTTACTTCGATGAGTAATCAACCAAAGAGGTACTATTTTATTCTCTCACTTGAATTACTAGCTCACTTCGCACAAAAAAAATTGATTCAGCGGTAAAAGCAATATCGTGCTTCTCTGTAATGGTGTAAATCATTAATGAGTGAAAAAAGGCTCTGGCGCACAATGTATATTCATAGATATGCGTGTATGTTACAAAGATATGCACTCACACTGTGCTGAATAATTGACTTTTCGCTGTCGAGTAACACGATTCGTTTATCAAGACTAAAACTCATATCGCAGGAAGAGCAGCAAACTCAAACGTACAATTGGATACGTATTTGATATGTTCGTCTTTGACCGTGTCTACTTGAAGTAAATAGTGCAAAAATATCCGAATGGATAATAGTGGGTGCCTATACATGGGTGAATCTGCCAAAAGTTTGACACTGGAAGGTCAAAAACTTGCCAATGTCAAATCAAAGTTTTGTTAGAATTCCAATGCGCATTTTGACTGTTCTAAAGATAATATGGAATATGAACTCATCTAGGAGAAGTAGTTTTTTTGTAACGATTGAACTTTAGTTTTGCGACCTGACATTTTTCTATTTGGTCAACAAACACTCTATGGATTTGCCTGGATAATCTTGTACATCGACAAAACTTTTTCCATGATGAGATTACACTGCGCACCAAAATGTTGGGTCTGAAATTATGCATAGACCGGACAATGATTTTCTTGTGTATTTTTTGACGCTGAAACCGAATCCGAGCTCAGATTTGCGCCTATACACGTCAGGATTTTTTCTAAATTGAAAAAAACTGATTCTCTAAAAAACAGCGTTTTCGCACGTTTTTTGCTAATTTTGTAAACTGAAGGTCTCTTAGCCAGGGAGTCCAGATGGGTCAAAATGCATATTAAAATGTGTTTCCCTACGTCTTTTGACCCGCTGAGATCGATCCTGGCGTTTCTAGAACACTATATTGCAACGTCGAAGCCGTATGAGCTTATTAGTCCACCTGGTATTTGGAAAAAGTCTAATTTTGCAATAAATCTTCGAAAAATCATAAGACAGTCTAGAATGGACCGAATCAGACGTTTAACCTCGCATTTCCTCCGTTTTGTAACATACTTTCAAGAAAAAAATTGTCCAACAGCCCTAGAGGCACTGGTTTTACGTCAGGCATTTGTTTTTCAAACACCTATTTAGGTCATAACTTTTGCTGTGCTGAAAACACGAGGAGGAAAATTTCTCCTTGCACAGGCTATCTAAATATAGTTCCCCGACGCAAAATGGCCATCTCAATACGATCTCGTGGTTAGTTTTGGGATATCATGTCAGGAAATTGGTCTAGGTCAAAAAACAGGTTTCTCGCGGCTAGAAGGAAATTCTGACGTTTTAGCTCTGAATGAACCACGAGATTGTATTAAGATAGTCATTTTGCGTCAGACAATCATATTTGGTTACAACGTGCAAGAGGGACTTTTTCTTTCTCGTGATTTCAGCACAGCAGAAGTTTATGACAAAAATATGTGTTTGAAAATCAAATTTCTGACGTATAGTCAGTGCCTCTACGGCTGTTGGACAATTCTTTTCCTCAAAGTATGTTACAAAACCAAGAAAATGTGAGATTGAACGTCTAATTCGGTCCATTCTAGACTGTTTTATGATTTTTCGAAGATTTTTTGCAGAATTAGATTTTTTTTCCAAATACCAGGTCGACTAATGAGCTCGTACGGCTTCGAAGTTTCAATATAGCGCTCTGAAAACACCGGGATCGTGTTCAGCGGGTCAAAATACGTAGGGAAACACATTTTGATATGCATTTTGACCCATATGTACTCCCTGCCTAAGAGACCTTCAGCTCACAAAATTAGCGAAAAACGTGAAAAAACGCTGTTTTTCAGAGAATCAGTTTTTTTCAATTAAAAAAAAATCCTGACGTGTAGGTGCAAATTTGAGCTCGGATTCGGTTTCACCAGGAGAGTGTTTCAGATCCGGGTCACGGATTTGGCTGAAACTTTGGAAATAGTCTCCTCTTAGCACCAAAAGATGAAACCCAAAATTATAGACCCTAACGCTCAAGCGTTTCCGAGCTACAGCCAAGGACATTAGCATTGCAGGTATACCTATATGTATGATTTTTAACATGGGCCTATATGGGCAATGCTAATGTCTTTGGTTGTAATACGGAAATGCTTGAGCGTTAGGGTCTATAATTTTGGGTTACATCTTTTGGCACTAAAAGAAGACTATTCCCAAAGTTTCAGCCAAATCCGTGATCCGGATGTGATGACCTCTCCTGGTCAGCGTCAAAGAATACACAAGAAAATCATTGTCACGTCCATACATTATTTTAGACCCAAAATTTTGTTGCGCAGTGTTATTCCCCAGAGCACGAACTTGATTTTTCCAACGTTGTCTGATGGAAAAAAATTTTGTCTCATCATACATTGGCTATTTAGAAAGTTGGTATGCAGAATCCTAAGATGAAAGATGAAAGAGCGAGCCTGTCTGAAGAAATTGATGTGTCAAAATTCTCGTTAAAATTGTGGCACAAAATATTAAATTCTGAACATAGTACGTACCGAATTGTTGGAATTTTTTACCATTGAATTCGATATGTTGAACACCAGAAGCCACAGAAAAGTAACACTGCAATATCTCGCGCGAATATTACACCAAAAATGCAAAATTTACACACAGAGCACAGAACTGTCACTTTGACCCTACTTTCAATGATGAATTGTCCGATCTGAATCTTGAAACAAACAAGTGAATGAAAAAAGTGCCTTAAAATACGTCAAAATAGTATATTATGATATAAGGGCGCAAACGATGGTTTTCGCACTTCAAGTGACTTTTTTGGGCCCGAGCCGCAGGCGAGGGTCCAAATAGTCACGAGAAAGCGAAAACCGTTGCGCCCGAGTATCATACTATGCTTTTTGATCTTCTGTGAGCAAATGAAAATCGACCAACAGTGTGCAAATGACTCATTTGCGCACAGACGATCAAAAATCACGTTTCTGAGCCATCTTTAGAACACTTCAAAGGTCTAAACAAAATGGCACATGAAATATCAAAATTTTGTCGGAATAGCTCTTAGGTACATACATACAATATCGAGTATACAAATATATTTGAAGATAAACCCATAGCTCAGAGCGTCACAAAGTCAATATTAAAGCAGGAGACTTTTCTGCGCGTGCTGCTCTCCAATGAATGTGTAATGCGTATGGAAAAATTATTGATCAACTATTTTTGTGAGAGGTCTGAGAAGCAAACTCTTGCTTGGGTCGACGACAAACAAGAGGTCGACGATCCCTAACTTCCGATCCTCTTTTTTGCTTTTTTTTACACGCCCCTCCGTATTGATGCGGGAAAGCAAAAAAAACTGCTTGGTATTCAAAGACTGTATGCTTTGAAATGGAAGGAAGAGAATTTTCAGTGAGCTTTCAAGAGCCAGGAATCCGGATATATTCGTCTTCAAAGGACACACTTCAAGTCTCCTTGAGTCTTATTGTTAATTTGACGTGAGATGGATAGTTATTGGTTGTAATTTGATTTGAAATTTCTTTTTACTGCAGAGGATTATTATGAAAATGGTTATTAAAAGAATACGAGCTTACGCGAGTAAAAGCTTCTATTCAATTTCTATATATTTGTGATCTGAGTGGTCATTGTGTAGCCCGTAAAGTTGATGAGGAACGAGTCCTTATCGGAGCTATTGCTGACAGGAATTAATTATGAGCAACATGAGGGTATTCGGATAGCGAAATTGTGAATCGAGGGATCACTGAACTTCGATTGAGGTCACTCAGTATACATTCTATTGTATTCTTGGGTTCTTTGTTAGAATTCCCTCAAAGAGTACAATTTTATGTAAACCTCTGTATTATTTTAAATAGGAGAAAAATCCAATATGTCCGAATCTCAAAACTCTCCCAAAAGAAATGCACGCGGCCAAGATGGCGGCGTTTTGCAAAGGATGTTTAATCCCAATCATGATTCAACTAGTGATTTCAATGATTCAAAGTACCGAGATCCCTGCAAAATAGTTCAAAAGAATGCAGATGTAATTTTTTAAATATTATAGAAATTTTCGAATCAAATTGAAAGTAAATGACACTTTATTCAACATTCATTAAGGAGGCTGTGCAAGAAAGCAAACGGTATAAAATCATTCAAGAAGACACTCTATTTTAGAAAACCCAGTTCCTCGGTGAGATTCTTTAATTTGCAACATACACATCGTTAATAATATAATTTTCTCATCTAAAATGGTAAAAATGCCAGCAACAAAAATTGATAGGATCCTCCTCTCGATACGAATTCATTTTATGATCAAATTTTTGCGTTTATACCATACTAAAATTTTAAAAAATCATGGTAAAATTACAGGCACGTCTACAATTGAGCTCGGATCCCCAATTAGACTACCCAGAGACTCAGTATGAGGATGACAATGGAGCAGCAGCTGCAGCCGAAAGGAGACGACAGTTAGAGCTCCAGGTCGCTGAGGTAGCTGCCAGGGTGGCTGAAGAACTACGCCAGAGGCAAGAGCTACAAAGGCAAAAAGAACCGGAATTTACGTATCGTTTTGATCCGATACCTGCGAGACCCCCAGGTGCACCTCGGCCTCCTTTTGCTGTCGCTCCAAATGATCCGCTGTACTATCAGGGTGACGATGATGAGCCGATACAGCGCAGCAGGATGCACCAGACGGGTAAGATTTTTTTTTTTTATTATTTCCTTTACTTTAATCTACGAAATATATTATTTGGCGAAGATATTGTGTTATTCGAATATAGATGGGTATCGAAAATTTAAGTTTATCGATTTCAAATCGTTGTAAGACATGAAAAAATGCTTTGTGATTGGGTGCATGATGCTGGATAAGGTTACGATCGAAATATTATTGATTATTAGGTCATCAGAATGATCCTTCCGGTTTTTGGCTATAAATTACCTACTTGAAGCTTGCATCTCGCGATAATTCAATTGCAGCATATTTTCATAAAGTCTGAATACATTGGAGGATTATTTCAGATTTCTTTCAGTATTTTGTTTGGTAGAGTAGACAAATTCTCTTTTCAAAGGTTGATGAATGGTCAAGGATAGATTAATTTCCAATTAGAACCCAAAATTTTTGGGGAGTATTTTGCTGACTGAATGTAAAATCAGGGCTCCAAATTCTTTCCCTGCTAGCTGCGCGTTGTAAAATCCCTAGTAAAAATAAGTGCCTCATGATCATATAAGAACATGTCCCCGACCGGACTGTGGTCATACATGACCGCCTATGACCATGAGGCCGGAGTCATAGGTCGTCATTGGTCTCCATACTTGATCCTAGTGAATTCATGTTGGAGATGAAGCACTTTATTGCCAACTCGAAATGTTTCTCAATCCGAAGATTCGAAATAAGCGCGCTTGGGGCTCCAACTGCTATGCCTCCATCGATATTGAAAATGTCATGTACAACCACTTTATTTACGAGTTGGTTTTGTGTACCTATGACTAACCATGGGGACATAATATTTTCTGAGGTCATAGATGGTCATAGGTGACCACAATTCGGCTGGCAACATGTTCATATATGATCATGAGGCACTTATTTTTACTAGGGATGTACAATGTTTTATAATCCGTTGCCAAAACTTCATACATAGATAAAGTCCTATCGACATCCCTAGTTCAGAGGTAAAGCTTTACGCACTTTTACACAAATCTTCATTGCCGATCTCCTAATAGAAGATCCGAGGGAATATAGAAAAAAAAATTTCTCGGACTTTTGGTCAAAAACTTTTTCACAAAATTCCTAATATTTTTACAGCCATACAACCACGAGAAGAGGATGATGCAGAAAAAATGAGCCGAATTGAGAAAACACTTTCAAGTTCGCTTTCAGCCCATCAAAATCAAAGATCAAATCCCAACGAGGAGATGATGGAATCGCGGACTACGCTGGAAGCTGTTTCTCAACCGAAACAACAACAATATCATCAGAATTGGGACGATCAACGACAACAACACCATCACCAGAAACATCAAAATCAACAAAATCAGGGTGAACAGCTTGAACAATATCATCAACAACACGAAACGCCACAACAAAATCAGAGGAATCAACAGGTGCATCAGCAATTGCAACAACAACAGCAGCAGCAGCATAAAGCTAGTGTAATCGAAGTAAACATGTTGCCCGAACCCGTGAGAAGAGCTCACATTAACAGTGATCCGGTTGCAGTTTCTATAAAGCGACACAAATCCGACGATGATTTGTACTTCATAGGTTCGTAGCGGTGTCTTTAGCGTGTAATCTTCCTTTCTACAGGGAACAGTTTTGGCAAATAGAAATATCTTTTTTCCATCAAGAATATTAATTGGGTCCAAATATGGCGAAAAAGCCGCAATTCAGTGTTATGAAAATTTTATATTTTTTGAGCTAGAAGGTTTATTAAACCAAGTTTCGGTATAATTCCTGTGAAGTTTTGATTACTGTAAGCTGACTTATTCTTCTAAATTTTTTCAGATTTTTCTATTCAAACCGCTCACTTTTTTTGACCTCACTTCCCCAGTTCTGAAAAATTTTCTGACATGGAAAATATCAATAACTTATCGGAAAATGACAAAAAACGTCAGAATTACAAAATTGTAAAATTTTGGTTTTTTCTCCGTAATGAAAGCATATATAGAGACTTGATTAGTGTTCTCAGAGTTGCCACAGATATTTCGGAATTTCTTAAGATTCTTACCGAGGGCCGAATAAAAGTTATCACGAATATCGGTTTTCAGCCATGTCTACTGTAGTGGACAAGATAAGTAAGGGGGTTAGCCATATCTAATTTATTGCAATTTCCCTGTTACCCTGTACACTTTTTTGGACATTATAGTCTAGAAAGAGATAAATTCTAGAGAACTTTTCAATATATTTTCTTCTATGATTATTTCAGCTATTGTGGCTGGGTGCAGTGCCGCGACAATGTTCGCACTCGTACTCGTCAGTCTGACTTGGTGCAGGTAATTATCACATACAAACCGTTATTCAAGCTTGAAAAGTTTCAGAATTGGGTTCAAAGGATCAGACAATCTTTATTTCACGACGTGTTATTGGGACTAATTGAATTTAGCGCTCGCGACTAGAAATGATTTCTTTTTATTGAATAAAAATTGTTTATTAGAGGTCTGAAACCTGAGTTGTGTGAGTACTGGAACTCAGCAGACATCGAGCACAGACACTGGCGATTTACCTGACGAATTCACTGACCGTACATTAATGCTGAAGGATTGAGACTAAGCCAGCAATTCTCACTTTAACGAGAAATAATAATGACTCCCTTGAAGCACCAATTTACTTAGAAAATATTCAAACTCGACTCATCATTGTCTCACTGTAACTGATTTCATCAGCGATTTATTTCAAATTGCCTCAATTTCGATAAATTTTCATTTTGCGCATCAATTACTTATCGAAGTCCGACTGCAACCAAGCTCAGAAACTCATTACCAAGGCTAAAAATTAGGAATCTTGAGCCAACGAGTCGCAGTTTGCAACTTCGAAACATGATTCAACTATACATGTGCAGCATTGAAAATAAGAACCCCATCAATTTACAGACAGTCAACAAAATTTTGATTTCTGGAACGCCATTAGAAGCAAAAGAAGTTTTGCACTTTTACAATTTTTCTTTTATTATCGAAAGTTTCTTTTGTTGAAGTCAAGCTTCATTGCTTAGTTATAAAAGAATCCTTAGTCAGGATTCGTTACAGAAAATTTCTTACAGAATTCCTTCCTCCACAGATCCCTTACAGAAAATTCCTGACGAGAGACGACTTTGTTGCTTTTGATAACATTGTACTCGACATTGTATCTCGATTTCATGTAGTTCGTCAGAAAGATGGTTATGCAAGCAACAGGGAAGAACAACTTCCTGGATGCTCGTTAACTTTTGAAATTTGAAGACATAAAGACTTCGAATTACATCTGAAAAATAAGAAATTTGTCACGATTCAGCAGAAACTGAATTTATCAGGTTGGCTGAAGTTTCTTGATGTTTCTGAATTCTATCATTCATAAGATCGCAACTTAATAAGCTATGAATGGCAGAAAAATTAATAAGGGCTCAGCTTAATTATACAAAGTCAAGAATGATCATTACTCAAAGGAGAAATGTCTCGATAAGAATCCTCAAGACGAAATGAAAGTTTCATCCTTTCTTAAAGCATGCCTATCGGTCAAAATACAGTAAACTCTCTGCAGTAACAGATTACTGAAAACAATTGCTTTTTTCATGTCAAAGGTTGCAGCGAGTTTCGAAAGCAGCTGCGGATGTCGAATATCCAGCTTACGGAGTAACCGGCCCGAACAAGGATATCTCACCTTCTGGAGACCAGAGACTGGCCCAGTCTGCCCAGATGTATCATTTCCAGCATCAGAAGCAACAAATAATTGCAATGGAAAAGTTAGTATTCTGTCGAGAATTTTATTAAAAAAAAAAAAAATATTCATAACTGAAATTCTACAATTTATATTATAAATTTTACAGCAGAGCATCGAACCCAAGAGATCCTGGATCAGTATCGGAAGCTGAGAGTGACGAGGAAAATGAGGAAGGAGACTACACCGTATACGAGTGCCCTGGACTCGCTCCCGTGAGTAAATTTTTGAAAGTGTTTTCGGTTTATTCTGAATTTGTGACCTGGGTCAATTTGCGGCATGAAGCAACGATCTACACTATTTGTACATATGTTATGTTTGAAGTGACGATGAGTTGATTACGGAGTGCGTGGTTAGCTTTTCGAGAAGTCAAATTTTGGAGAGCCAAAAATCCGAACGGACTAGAATTCGGAATGGAAAAATTTGGATGGACATGAATTAGGAATTGTAGAAATTAGGAAAGGCAAAATTCGGGATAGTCAACATTCGAAGGGAAATTTTTCGAGGAGCCAAGAATTATATATGTTATACGTACCAAACCCGAAATCGTACAGTGTCAGGCTCTGTACAAAGAAGCTGTACAGAGCCCGGCACGGTACAGCCGCGTTATACAGAGCCAGAGACGGCAGGTCGTGGCCGGTTGATTCTGTACTGAGTTAGCTCTGTACAGAAGATTCTGTGCAGAAGTGTGAGCTCTGTACAAGATGATTGTACAGAGCCCGCAACACTTTTTTGATGTACAATTAGACTAATCGAAATTACCGCAATCGCTTGCAAAAATAGAAAAATGAAAATTCTTTCTGGGATCCCCTTCGGAAGACCCTTCTGATCCTGGGAATGCATGTTTCCAAGCCGAACTCTGGTGCAAAATTGTTTCAACCGAAATTGTTTAAACAAATTATAAAAATCACTTTTTTCGATCCAAAACCATTGGATTAAGGTAATTTGGGACATTATAAGCAAAAAGTTACTCTTGTCATTTTCCTCTAGGAGCCATTGTTTTTGAGCTACGAGCATTTTAAAGTTGGAAAAACGCGATTTTTGCGATTTTGAATACCAAAAAAAAACAATAACAAAGCAAAAAAGCAATGTTTCCAGTGAGCAATCTGTTCACTAGAATATCCTCTACAAGATCCAACAGCAATACCTGATGTTTCCGGCCGGGAACAACTCTTTTTTTGAGATTGTTCAACGCACTGTTTTTAGTTGCGACCACGAGACCGTGGTTGCGACAGTATAGCTATATACGTTATCATCAGGGTATGATTGATAATCAAACTAAGATAACCAGAGTTTCAAGATTTTCAAAAACGATATAGACTTACTGTATAGACTTACTGTATGTAAGGGCCAACGATATGCTGTATAACCCCTTGCTCGGATGCTTAGGGTTTTGCAAGCAGCGAGCAACACATTGAAGAACGAGCGCATTGTCGAAAAAAAACCAATGCATTCTAAAAACCATAAAATTAGCATGTGCACCCTAGACGGATCACTTTGTAGTGTACGGTTGTTTTTTTTCTCTCTTACAAACCCTACAGAAATATTACCGAAAATTGCGTTTTTCACAACTTTAATAACAGCCATCTCAAAATCCTGATGTGGTTGAACAATTCTGAAAACGGAGTCGAATTTAGTAGCTCAAACCATCATTATGAAATGTCCTGTGGTTCAGAAAAATGCATTCTGAAGATCGAAATACTTTCACAAGAGTAATATGTAAGTTGTGAATTTCGTAATCGCCGTTGACCCTTTGTATCGTGTCCCAATTCGCGTAATATATTCTATGTAATATTATCGTGCCAGCAGGGATACTTCATCCAATTTGAGAATGTTCATTCAAAACGAGGACTATTGGATAGGAAACGACTAAATTCAAGCCTTTTTTGTTTACACAATGGCTTCGAGTAGTTTTGTAATGGTTATTTTTCAGTAATTGCAAACTGTGTCCTGACAGAGTTTCATCAGAAATCAAAAAAATATTTTGGCTCGGATTTCCCATATGGTTATGTCGTAGTACACAGAACCGCAGATTTGCCATAAATATTCGTCTCAATTCATTACAAAGATGGTTAGCTGAATGGATTGTTATGTAGAGGGATGATTCGTCCTGATATGTAATCATCAAATTGACAAGGCGATTGCGAGACTCACGAAGTGCTTGAAATCGAAAAAACTCGCAACCAAATAATTTTAGTTTTTCCCACAAATATTTTTACAGTGATATTGAGTAGTCCCAAAAAAATCGATACCCAAATTTTGAAAAAAAGGTGAGAGAGTAGCCTCTCTCTTCCTTTCCTTCAAAAATTAGAAAAATTGATATTTGCAGATTTTAGGAACTAGTGCGAGAATTTTTTCTCCCTTTGAAAGATGTACTCTGCCAAAAGCTAAAAATGACTCAAAACTTTTGAACTAAAAAAGTGGTCCCCAATGCGTTTGAATCACACTGACCAGGATCCATTTGAGTAATTTGGAATCATTTATGAAAATTTTGAAATTTATTTACAGGCCGGTGAGATGGAGGTGAAAAACCCCCTCTTCCATGACGATCCAACCCCAGCAACACCGAAATCTAAGAAAGACGACGACTAATCATCTCGTTCAAAAAGAACACGGCATAAAGAGCTATGAATTAGTAGTCAAAGCAAACTTGGTGAACATCATCATTAACGCCCGCATGAAAAGTTTGCTGAACCTTCAATGTATCATATCGAACTTGTGAGCGAAAATTTAGGGAATGCATGGAGAGGATGGTAGAATGGGTGAGAACTAAAAGGTATCATCATTTTAGGAAAAGAGGTATAAAAGAAAAACTGAATTGAAACGAAATGGTTTGTCTGGTGAAGTGGTATGAATGTAGATGAAAAAATGAGAAAAATTGAAGCACATATTTACTTTTACATAAAAAAAAAACCGTCTGATCTATCATAAAACTCCGTCATTTCTGGTTTTTGCTGACGCGGAAGAAGGTATGAATGATGAAAAGTCAAAATATATAACGTGCCGTAGTATGATGGATTGCTTCTTAAAATACTTATACATCGAAAACATCTGCTCTGAGAACTTGGTGTTGTGATTGCAATGACGAATTAAGGATGAATTAGCGAAAGCTTGCAATTATGCAGATAGATTTGAATCGTTATGGTTGAAGTAAGTGTTTTCAACATGCCCCATACATGGCTATCTCGAAAGTGTGTGCACTAAGACTCTTTTTTACCACTCAGAAAGTGTTTATCGTGTCAGAATACGTTGGAAAAAGAGTTTGAGACCGGCAAAAAGCTCCAAATTTGATTGCACGCTGATAAAACTGGATAAAAACGATTTTGCGCACTTTATCACCCATTTACGCTGTTTTGAATGATGGGGGCAAGTTGGGTGTACACTTTTGCAAACTTTCATTTTAAGACAGTTTGGTCTCAGTTGGTCAAATTAAGATGTACTTCAGCTCATCCTGGTGAAGACCTTGAAACAAGCTTTGAAATGAGCTAAAGTACATTAGAAAAATTAAGGTAGGCCAGAGTTGTTGACAAAATAGCTCAACGAGGGCAAGTTGGGTACACTTACCTCATTTTCTAAATATTGCACCGAGAGAAATATTATCTTTAATTTGTTCTCAGATGATATCCTTATAAAAGATCATCAAATTCTGAACTCAACTTAGAGAAAAAGTCACGAGTGTCATGGGATAATTGAACGATAGCATATCACTCGCGTAAATTCGCATTGATATATCAAAGTGATTTTTACAGTTGCGCAATGTTCCCATCTTTTATTATAAATGACAAGGAATATTGTAACTCTCCCATGTGTATCGAGAATGAATTCACCATAAATGTTGTTTTTCGATTGATTCGGTAAATTTTGAATGCACATAGTCGTTCTTTGTAACATCAGAAAATTTATGGGAAGGAAATTGAGAAAAGGTATAGGTAGATATAATTTTGTGTTAGAGCTATAAACCAAAAATTATTCATTAATCTTTCAAAAATGGGTATTATTTTCACTCAATCATTTTTTTCACGGTTTCCAATTTTGAAAACGATGTCGGTGAGTGTCAGTTTATGAAAGTGCCAAAGAACAAATTTGAGATAAAAGTTGTGCAAGAAAATACTTTATTCGATTCGACAAATGGGCGATCTGGAATAAGTTTTTTTGGAACAACAAGTGAAAATGTTAGCCGATATTGTGAAATTTCTTCCGTTCTTCTCAAGAATGTTTGAAAGAATTTTGTGTGAGCTAAAAACTCAATCTATCAAGGGTGTCATCAGAAAATTCGTTTTCCAGATGAAAACGAGTAAAATAAATCAACTATCATATAGAATTATAGTGCTTTCATAGTTTGTCTAACTGCGGGGCAGAGCCAGAATCCAAAAATAAACACGTCCATGTCATGAATGTTCCTGTGCATATGTAATTATTATATAATAATTATTTTTCAAAACTCAAAGATTGATCAAGAATTTTTGCAAAATTGATGATTTGTTCGCTCCTATTCCTACGGAATTCTGTAGATTGATTCATGTTATTTAAAAAGATAATGATGACTGTCATGATAACTTCTATTATACTTGTATACTTTCTGTATTATAGATGAATATTTGGGAGTAGAAAGAAGTCGGTATTGAGAAATAGATATTGCAAATAGAATGTATTTTCGTCAAATCTTATTCGTTTACGTTAGATTATTACTATCATAATTATAGTATCTAATTTGTTGATGAAGCACGTAGCTACTTGCTTTTGCAAAAAATTTTAGTTGAGTGCTGGACACTCCGCAGAAAAATATGAAACAGATATTAGATTTGTATTGGAATCGATTGTCGGGTGTAGAAATATTTAAAAAAATACGCGATTTATGTTTACAATACTCTTGGACGGAGATGAAATTAGAACGGTGGAATCATATTTCTAAGGCTGTCAGAAAAAGAAAAGAAATATTAGTCAAACCACAGGTAATCCAATGAATTGTAATCTGAGAAACCGCTTGAGCGATACTTTTCAAAATTAAGCAAATAGCCCAATGTCACTGTCAAATCTAAATCTATGAATGATATTGACACTTTGCTTTGAATTTCCAAATAATGTTAAAAAATCAGAAAGCTGCAAGAATGTAACTCAAAAAAATCTCCATTCCCGTAGGTATTAGTAAAGACTGATGAGGGGTACTTAAGAATAGTAGAAACTCTAAATCACGAAGCTCATTCTGAAGATAATTTCACAGAATCTGCACTATGAGTGGATATAAAAAGCTCATTCAGTGAGCACTTCCAAGTCTCGATATAGTTTGTTGGAAAAAAGTGAGGAGGAACTATTAGAATTTTTCCTCTATTGCGGAAAAATACAATCGCTTTCAAGAATTAATTCAAGATTTTTTTTTCAAATGCACGACTGATATAAAAGATTATTCATTTCGCAAATTCGGATGAAAAACAATCGTTAACAGTAACTATCAAGGTGAATTCCACAGTGTAATCTACGGACCATGTTTTTTACACAGACTTACATTGTATTTGTACATGCACTTATTAATTTAAGTGATTGGAAAAATATTTGATCGAAAAACTGATTTGAAAATGGAATGTGAAATGAAATCGAGAAATTATAAGCAACTTTGAGCTCCTGTAATCTTAAACTTCTCGGTGAGACTGTCGATGTAGAAAGATATACATTTTTAATCAACACACTCTGTACATCTTTATAATTGCGGTTATAGAGAGTATTTTACGAATGACGAGATGGAATATATATATAGATAATTATATTAATAATGTATGTATATGTAATATCCCAACAAATAAAGACAGAGACATGGTAAAGAATGGAAATTATTTGGAGTCTTCTTAACAACTACTTTCTTTTTTTTTTCATCGATTGCTAGTACCGATCTGGGATGTCTCCTGAAAATTATAATTCATTCCTTGGTGAATTGCACTCAACACAGGCTCTTGCTTCGAATTTTTTTGGATTTTCGGTAAATGTACCCAACATGCCCCCAAAAATTGCGTGAAGGTCAACGAGTGCCCAGTTCTGAAATCATATGGGGGCATGTTGAATACACTTACCTTATCTTTAATAATGTAATAAGATAGATTTTTCAGGCTCAAAAACTATGGCGTAGAACGAATAACATGGATGAATTCGAGACTGATTTTGCTCGGCAGCTCGAGCAAATTGCTCGCAAGTTTTTGCATCTTCAAAATTCGAGTATTAAGATGAAAAATAGCATCCAAAATAGGAGCCCGCCCTTACATCCTCACGTTTCTTTTTCGAATGACTATCACATATGCCTCCAAGCTTATTTCAAATTATTTCAATTCTAATTGTTTATTAAATTCAGTCTTTGATGAATTAGATTCACTTGAGTCGATTCAAATTCTCGATAAAATTTGAGAACTAGAATGTTGGGAATATTGTAAGGAATCTCATCACGAACTCAGTTTGCAAGCACTTTAATCGATTTTTATCGAAAAGCACAGATGGGGAAAAAATAATTATAGGCTACAGAAATAGTTCTTCCCATTGTCTTGAGTAGTATAACTGGGACTTTAGCACATGCAGATATCCGCGCATATTTTAAATTATGCTGGGTTCGAGTGTATACAAAGATCAAATGATATACCATTTTTTACCATGCGGATATCCGGATATCCAGAAAGTATCTGGATAATTTTCAGATAGTCCCAGCCCAGCAGCCCTACTTAGTAGGTATAGTTGAAACAAAATATATCCATTGAGGATGATCTTTAGAGTATTTTGAATATTTGGACAATCTTCGACCATTACACGAAGCTCCTTTAAAAGTGTTCATTGTGAAAAGGTACATTTTTGGGCTGAGGATTCAGTACCTATTGACCGTTTTCAATTCACAACCTTCCCCCAGACAACTAAAAATCGTACACTTTTCCAGATGCCAACGCTCAAACTGATGATCTAAACCTTGGAACAGAAGAAATTATCATGATTGACTGCTCATGATCACTGAGGTCTTAAAACTCGCACACGTACTCAAAAAACCGGTAGAAGTTTCTTAAGCAGATCGTCAACTCATGCAAGTCCATGTACACACTAGAATTCACTTGAAATAGTTACTTTTATTTTTAACTAGTTCGATTTCGTTACAAGACAATGAGTACAGAATGACATTATTCACGATCTAAGGAAACATGAAACATTCTTCAATGTCATTCAAATACAATTATTTACATGATTTATTGAATAGATATCCTGATGGACTTCAGTAGATTGTATTTCATCTTAGAATCAATCAACACCCTGAAAGTCAACGTCAAAGAAAATGCAATGCTCTGAAGTGTATGGCAGTATGTGTTTGAATTCGATAGATTTTCTTCCAACAAATGACGTGCAAATCACTCAAAATTTCACATTAATCCACGTAGATTATGGCAGCAATACGTGGTCTTTTCTCAATGAACGTTCTCGTAAACTTTGATGGCTCAGGTTTTTAATCAAGAGAGTCGAGAAGCTACCAGTCAATGGAGTTATTGGGATTGAGTAAACGACAATAGAATAGCCTACTAGGAGTAGGCCACGGTGTCCTATCAAATGGTGAGTAGCTCTGGTAGAATATTTTCCATTGATTGACATACAAATTCTCAAGTTGTTAGAACTTTCCTTAAAATTTACAAATAAAATTCATTTGGGAATTCTGAAATTCATATACAATTGTAAACGGATCACAATTAGTTCTTACAGAACTCTTCAACAACAAAAACGAGAAATCATTTCGAGATTTCCAACATCGTTATCATAATTCTTTTACTCTTTGCACTGTGTGTACTGCGAGTAGACGAGGGAACCTTGTCAACTGAGGAAAGTGTGACGTGTGACACTAGTTGACTCTTTCTGGTAAGATTACCTACATATGTTGACTTAGAATCTCCTGAATTTGTCTCCAGCATAATACCGCCAAAGCAAGCTGCTGCCACGTTTCAACTGTTTAGTTTGAGATAAGTGTTTCCAGCAGTCTATCCAGTCGACATAAATTGGCATCATCGGTGGCTCGCCCGCGATCAAGCTGGTGGAAGAAATTTAATTTACAACCATAGTTTAAAATTTAGAAACGTAGTCTAATAAATGCAACAGATTATGAAGATTGGCAAGAAGATTTGTATCAGATACAGTCATGAGTTGAACGACCCAGATTTGACTCATAATTTACTACATAGACTGAATCAATAAAACGAACACCACAATCTTCATTTGATGAAGCTACTTGACCATTCTTCACTCTCAGGAATTTCCTTATGAAACTTTTTGATTCTCAAAATAAAAGCCTGGCTACTGTTTGCATAATTAAATTTCATCTCACATAGTGATATAAAACTATTGATTACTCACCCACTTTTGTTCACAGCCATGCACTGAGAAACGACTAAGAATGGATAAGTGATTGTTGAGGCAAGGAACTGAAATCATGGAATCTAAATCATGAACCGAGTAAAAATATTTCTTTGCAAAATATTCAAAGTCTCTGCTTACTGTCATTGTCGCAGATGTGTAAGTCCTCAACTCTCTGTCTTGAACAAAATGTTTGTTGATAATGTATGTAGAAATACTAACTACTGCTAACGTGGTGGCATCTGCTATTATTCTTGGGACTATTCCAGCAAAAAAGCCTGAGATCCCATTCTCTCTGTAGACTTCTCCAATGGATCCAACTAAGGTACTAAGAAAAATATATTATCATCAGGAAGATATCCCAATAAAACTAATGCTGTACATCCCTCAAAAGGACCATGAGTGCTTTTTCACCAAATATCATTACATAACACTTACACGTATTTAGTTTCTCCTCCAATAAACTGTGCCATCATTCTCACAGCGATGACATCAAAGGGATGACTGACAATGATGCCCACTGTTCTCCCAATTAAACTTCTGAAGAACTCTTGCACATATCTCTTATCCCTTGAAGAATTCAACCTTTACAATGTGGAACTTCCGTCATAGAACATTGATGTACTTATAGAAGAATGGTTACCTCTCTTTATCTTCTAAATCATCAATTGGTACACTTTCATCAGCTGGATCTTCAAATTCAACTGCTTTGGTGGCCTTATCAAAAGAAACAGCATACAGAGTCTGTGCACATAGTTTGGGCACTAGCCCACGGTAGCATCCAGCGAAACCATCAACACCTTTTATGTACCTGACTGAATTGAGGAGAGATAATTGTAATTATCAGATCTAAAGCCAAGATCAAATTTGTATAGCTGCTACATGGATATAGACTCAGAACTTGATTCTTTTACTGGGATCCATTTTTCAAAACTGGCCAAAATGATAAGTACGAGGGAACTAACCAGTGGCTAATATATTGCAAAGCAGAAGACGTACACAAGTCTCAAGGAGTTTTGATTTGAAACTCGATGAATGATTATATTATTTGATGACATTCACTTACGGTATTGAAAAATGTTGGGCAATCCAAGAGCAGGTTTGCCAAAAACGGTCGTGGTGGGCCGAGGTTCGATAGGCTCGTATCCAATCTAAATACACCACAACGATTCAGGTAAAACAAAATCATTATCACAACGAGAGGTCCTTAACCTCAAATAATGACGAACAGTTCTCGCGAAATTCCTTGATAGAGCTCTCACCTGAATTAGAACCTTGGCATACTCAAAAGGATGTGTGACCGAATTCATCAGCACTCGGAATGTGATCTGCGACCACAATTTCTCATCTTTCTCCATTTTCTGTTTGTTTTTATTGATTCCGGAGCACTGATAAAAATTTTGCAGGGGGAAGCGACTCGCATAGGCGGAACGGCAAAGAGCAAGTGGTAGTATATAGTAATACTCTAATGCTACGATACTCGTGCGCCGTGCTGCCCGCGGCCCCTGCACAACGTGACTAGGCTGCGCGCGCATCCGAATCAGCACGACTCGGCACACCATCGCTTCCCGAGTAGAAATCGTCTTTGGCTATCCAGACAGATTTGTATGGCCCATATTCGGGATCCGTCTGGCGGCCAGACTGGCATCCGTGTGGCTGTGTAATGATTTGCGGGTAATGGGCCTGTGCGGCGAACGTGTGGATTCCGTGTGGCGGAATCGCCCACAGAGATCCCATATGCGAGCCACATCATTCCCACATAGAAATGGCCCCGAGTAGAAATTTATCTTTGGCGAAAGTATGGGCCATTCGGGATAGCCACAGACTTTCCGTATGGGCCACATGCGGCGCTGTAATGATTTTCGGTACGGTCGCCACAGATTTTCTTTGGCGAATGTATGGCATCTGTGTGGCGAATACGAGTTGGAACGACATGTATGCATATTTGCCTACAGTCAGGGACTGGGGATTGGAGTTATACAACATATCACCGCGTAATACGGATCTCGAATGTTATAATTTTTGAGACTTTTCATTAGTTCTGGAAACAGAAAAAAAAACTTCAATAAGGAATGATCAGCAGGAACGTGGATGTATTTTTTTGGAATTGAGGGAGATATGGATTATATAAAATTTATGAATCTCTACGCGAGACATTTTTAATAAAAAAGTTCTAAGTTATATTATCGGAAAAGTAAAGTGATGGCATTCTTCCGATATTTGGCGAACTTTGAAAAAATATATTTAGCAAATGATTGATTACAATTCAAATGTTCAAAATACACTGATGTGCTCCGAAATCCTGACACGCACCAAAATCTTTACAAATCTTAATGATATAAATATGATGGTGACTGATGGTAAAGCGAGCCACTAATATGGTTGGTTATGAGATATTTTGAGGCCAAAAACAGCTGAGATCGGGATTTGGCCCAAACATTGACTATTTGAGATATATGTAGCTGCAGTTTGACTGCTCATAGATGTATTCCAATCAATCTGATACCGTCAACCGGGGTTACTTTGAACAGACGGGGTAACTTTGAACACTTGTTTGAATTCTCGATATCAGCAAAATAAGGATGCGCAAGGGTTCTAGCACTAATTTTCTTGATAGTTGCATGCATGGAGAACATTTTACACCGGTGAAGGATGAGTCTTTATCAGCTGTGTGTGGCTGGAAAGCATGGTTTCGGAGCAAAAGATGTTTTTTTTTCAGTTTTTTCACTCCGTTTTCGTGCTTTCCAGTCACACACAGCTGATAGAGACTCCTTCACCGGTGCAAAATGTTCTCCACGCATGCAACTATCAAACAAATTAGTGCTAGAACCCTTGCGCATCCTTATTTTGCTGATATCGAGAATTCAAACAAGTGTTCAAAGTTACCTCGTCTGTTCAAAGTAACCCCGGTTGACGGTATCCAAAAAAAATTCCCAGACGGGCAAAAGTATTGTAGTCAATCTACGTGAAAAATAATGAGCAATTTTCGATATATTCTTGCCACGGTGAGGACATTTGGAATAAAAACTGATCTCAAAGGCGTAAGTCGAAACGAATCGTTTTTTTCCGAAAACACAGCACTTTTATACGGTGAGAGTTGACTGTAAGTACAATTTTTAGACCTGAATGTTGCATAGTGTTCGAGGGCCAGTGACCACTGTAAGGACATTTCTTATTTTACAACGGAACAATTGTCCATAAATCATCGCACGGAATAAGGCTGTTAATATAATTAATATCATAAGTGAATTTCTGATCATATTTTATAAACGACGACATTGATTGAGTATATTAAACGAAACATTCACAAGAATGAAGAATAATCGCAATATCCGCACTTGGCGTGAAATCAAATGTACCATGGCGACGCGCCACGCCCCGAGTAGAAATCGTCTTTGGCTATCCAGACAGATTTGTATGGCCCATATTCGGGATCCGTCTGGCGGCCAGACTGGCATCCGTGTGGCTGTGTAATGATTTGCGGGTAATGGGCCTGTGCGGCGAACGTGTGGATTCCGTGTGGCGGAATCGCCCACAGAGATCCCATATGCGAGCCACATCATTCCCACATAGAAATGGCGTGGCGCGTCGCCATGGTACATTTGATTTCACGCCAAGTGCGGATATTGCGATTATTCTTCATTCTTGTGAATGTTTCGTTTAATATACTCAATCAATGTCGTCGTTTATAAAATATGATCAGAAATTCACTTATGATATTAATTATATTAACAGCCTTATTCCGTGCGATGATTTATGGACAATTGTTCCGTTGTAAAATAAGAAATGTCCTTACAGTGGTCACTGGCCCTCGAACACTATGCAACATTCAGGTCTAAAAATTGTACTTACAGTCAACTCTCACCGTATAAAAGTGCTGTGTTTTCGGAAAAAAACGATTCGTTTCGACTTACGCCTTTGAGATCAGTTTTTATTCCAAATGTCCTCACCGTGGCAAGAATATATCGAAAATTGCTCATTATTTTTCACGTAGATTGACTACAATACTTTTGCCCGTCTGGGAATTTTTTTTGGATACCGTCAACCGGGGTTACTTTGAACAGACGAGGTAACTTTGAACACTTGTTTGAATTCTCGATATCAGCAAAATAAGGATGCGCAAGGGTTCTAGCACTAATTTGTTTGATAGTTGCATGCGTGGAGAACATTTTGCACCGGTGAAGGAGTCTCTATCAGCTGTGTGTGACTGGAAAGCACGAAAACGGAGTGAAAAAACTGAAAAAAAAACATCTTTTGCTCCGAAACCATGCTTTCCAGCCACACACAGCTGATAAAGACTCATCCTTCACCGGTGTAAAATGTTCTCCATGCATGCAACTATCAAGAAAATTAGTGCTAGAACCCTTGCGCATCCTTATTTTGCTGATATCGAGAATTCAAACAAGTGTTCAAAGTTACCCCGTCTGTTCAAAGTAACCCCGGTTGACGGTATCAGATTGATTGGAATACATCTATGAGCAGTCAAACTGCAGCTACATATATCTCAAATAGTCAATGTTTGGGCCAAATCCCGATCTCAGCTGTTTTTGGCCTCAAAATATCTCATAACCAACCATATTAGTGGCTCGCTTTACCATCAGTCACCATCATATTTATATCATTAAGATTTGTAAAGATTTTGGTGCGTGTCAGGATTTCGGAGCACATCAGTGTATTTTGAACATTTGAATTGTAATCAATCATTTGCTAAATATATTTTTTCAAAGTTCGCCAAATATCGGAAGAATGCCATCACTTTACTTTTCCGATAATATAACTTAGAACTTTTTTATTAAAAATGTCTCGCGTAGAGATTCATAAATTTTATATAATCCATATCTCCCTCAATTCCAAAAAAATACATCCACGTTCCTGCTGATCATTCCTTATTGAAGTTTTTTTTTCTGTTTCCAGAACTAATGAAAAGTCTCAAAAATTATAACATTCGAGATCCGTATTACGCGGTGATATGTTGTATAACTCCAATCCCCAGTCCCTGACTGTAGGCAAATATGCATACATGTCGTTCCAACTCGTATTCGCCACACAGATGCCATACATTCGCCAAAGAAAATCTGTGGCGACCGTACCGAAAATCATTACAGCGCCGCATGTGGCCCATACGGAAAGTCTGTGGCTATCCCGAATGGCCCATACTTTCGCCAAAGATAAATTTCTACTCGGGTTGCCATCGTTTAACGTGGGAGTCGCTGGCCCCTGAAATTTTGCACTGTGGAACTGGAAATGTGCACGAACATGCATTCGTTGACACAACTGATCGTTTATGCTGGTTTATGCTAATAACGTCGTGCCCTGCAATACCGACGATACGCCAAGTATGTCTTTAGTCTTTTTCTTTTTGAGTTAAAATTTAGAAAGACATTTTTTTCCGAATCGCGTTAAAATATCTTCTTTTATGTGCGTGCAGGGTTTTCTTAGTTTTACCATAGACAACTGAGAGTTAAGAATCCCCGTCTTGATTTTGAGAAAATAATAATGCAGTACCCGCCGAAATGAATGGAACATACCTTCACTAAAACGGCGATTACTCGAACGCCCTTATTGGATCCATGTCAATTTTACAAGAAGTATTGGGAAAATGAGTTACAGAAGCTATCATATTATGCCATTGAAAAATGTTTTCAACCTGAAATCCATGGTCTTACATGACTCCTAAAGGTAAAAAATGTTCCATATATGTTAGTCACTCATCGATCATTCACCGATAAATCATATAGGTCAAAAAGATTTGTGGGATCTTGTAGCCCTTTTGAAGGCTTTTCAAATCGTTGCTCCCGAGGTTGCTCCTCTATAGAATCGTATACGACTTGTTACACCCTGCTACGAACGGTGAAGCAACAGGAAGTTAGTGTGACTTGAACGTATTAGTAGTACTGTCTTTCGCCTGTTATAAGCCATTGCTCATAATTTTTTTTTGCTCTGAAGCATGGCTTACATGCAAATGGAGGGTGACTCCGTATTTCCAGACGAGAATTCCATCGTCAAGTATCTCGATTTACTTGAATGGAGAATAAAGATCGAGTGTCATTCGAATTTACAATTAAAATGTCAATCAAGTATGATGAAACATTTTTGAAGAATGAAAATTACAATACAAGCAAGAATGAAACAAAAGTCACTCGAATATGACGACATATATGCCCGGAGACTATACGCTGTTCATTAGTCTCATGGATCCCGTACCTATCAACACCGTGATCGACACCCATACTAAAAAAGGTCGGAGAATTATTCACCCGACCCAGGCGTGCCAGACTGGACTGATGGTCACCGACGACAAATTCGATCACTTGTTTGAGAAAAATTCAACTGATTTTCTACATATTGTATCAATAACACGTACACACGCTCATTCGATTTGAACTCTGGAGTTATCATACCTGTAATGAACGGAAGCAACGAAGAGTCGATATTCGCTAGTTCTACGACATATTGTACAATGCGGGGTACGATCACTAACTTGGAGCGGAACTCCAAAATAATGATAACCAATCATTCATCTGAGAATAGATTACATTCCAATCACGAAAGAAAGAACACTAGATCCTAAGCATATGTCTTCTTATATATAGGTGTGTCTGTCGGCCGTTGTTTGATAATGCACAAGGAAAGAGCGATGATTTGATCATACGTTTGTGAAAATAGTAGTGGCCCTGAAAAGGGCCGATTGCTTTTTTTTCTTATTCTGGTTCCCAGATGATGATTTAAGCTCGCTCTCCACGGATGCGACGGGCCAACTGGATGTCCTTTGGCATGATGGTGACGCGCTTGGCGTGGATGGCGCACAAGTTGGTGTCCTCGAAAAGACCGACGAGGTAAGCCTCACTGGCCTCCTGCAGAGCCATGACGGCCGAGCTCTGGAAACGGAGGTCGGTCTTGAAGTCCTGGGCGATCTCACGCACCAGACGCTGGAAGGGCAGCTTGCGGATGAGCAGCTCGGTGGACTTTTGGTATCTCCTGATCTCACGGAGAGCCACGGTTCCGGGCCTGTACCTGTGGGGCTTCTTCACTCCACCGGTGGCCGGGGCACTTTTACGGGCGGCCTTGGTCGCGAGCTGTTTGCGCGGGGCCTTGCCTCCGGTCGACTTCCTGGCGGTCTGCTTGGTACGGGCCATCTTAAAAACTTGCTGTGCTCAATGCTACTACAACAAAGCGAATGTTCGAAGCGGGCAGAAGTGGCCCGTTTTATAGCCTGTGCGCGCTGAGTGGATCGGGTGGCAGATGTCGGGGAACTCGGTAGCCGATTGGTGGAACCGCCCCGCGCTAAACCACGCACGGTGGAAACAGCGCCACCCCAAGTTCCGAGAAGAGGGAGACTGTTTTATGGTCGGCTATATAAAACGGGCCACTCGTGCTGCACTCGGCATCAGTCGCTGTATTCAGTCTGTACCAAAACAAACCAGACAAGATTTCAAGATGACAGGCCGAGGCAAGGGAGGAAAGGGACTGGGAAAAGGAGGCGCCAAGCGGCACAGGAAGGTGTTGCGTGACAACATCCAGGGAATAACCAAGCCCGCGATTCGTCGTCTGGCCCGTCGTGGCGGAGTCAAGCGTATCTCCGGATTGATCTACGAGGAGACCCGAGGCGTGCTGAAGGTGTTCCTCGAGAACGTCATCCGTGACGCCGTGACCTACACCGAGCACGCCAAGAGGAAGACCGTCACCGCCATGGACGTCGTCTACGCCCTCAAACGCCAGGGACGCACCCTCTACGGATTCGGAGGTTAAGCTCCAGTCATCATCATCAACTAAAAAAGAATCGGCCCTTTTCAGGGCCACCAATGAATTTACACGTTGGATAACTATCATTTTCCTGAAGTCAGATCGCTGTGATTTCTGTTCAACCCCAGTGGACCCTATTTGACAGGTTACGTTAGTAGCTTTATTCGATTATGCTGTTCGGAGCGCTCCGAACTAGCATAATCGAATAAATCTATGTTTGAACGACGCATTGAACGTCATTTAGGCCGTGTAACGCCAGGGACGTACTATCTACGAATTCGGAGGCTGAGTTGCCTGTCAGCTATCACCACCTTAATCATTAGCTGGAACAGGAGCCAAACGGACTTTTTTAGGGCAGCCAATGACTCGATACGTCAGATAAGTTACATCATTCCTTGGTCACTACTATTTTGCCCAAGGGTAGAAGTTATTTGACTATTCTTGTCACCCCTATCCATGATATTCGATGTTTCACGAATAAGTCTTTGAGTATTATAAGACATCAACCCGATGAAACTTACAGCTAGTTCTCAACGTATCCAACATGCCAAGATACTACTTACAGCAAGTGAAATTTGATGTATCATTCATTCATCTTCCACGATTCCATTCGAAAGGCCTAACTCACATCTCAATCATCAGTACATACGTAAACTGTGGCGCCTTGTCACGTTCCAAATGTTCCGATCCAAACTGATGATATTTCGCTCAATGTTTTCAGAGGTATAGTACACCTCGCCTAGAATTATATGGAGTCACATCGTTGAACTTCTCCATTATTATTCCTCATCAAACTTCTGGTCTCGCGTGCAAACGAAGCCGATAATATCATGAGAGATATTGTGGATTTTTCGTCCTTGATGATAAATGTTGAAGTTGGTGTCTTGTCAATCTTGAAGGACAGTGGGGAATTGAAACAATTCCCAAAATTTCGTGATGGAAATTTTATTACGACGTTTAGTCCACAAACGTGGACCTCATCAGGCTCAGGTTTTGTTATTCTTTAGATCGTCAAGGTATTTTTCGAGCGACCTTGTGCTGTAGACCAGACGTAACGTCTGGTCTCCCTGATGGGGTCCACAAAACTTTGTGGACGAAACGTCATAATGAAATTTCCATCACGAAATTTTGGGAATTGATTTAATTCCCCACCGTCCTTCAAGATCGACAAGTCACCAACTTTGATAGAGACCGATAATAATCTAGTAACAAATAAGCAGTATTCAATTATTGCACACTCTTAAGTATTATGTGTTAGGACTTTATATCTAGGAAAAATCATTGTCCGAATACTATCCACTACCCACTAATATTTTGAGGGAAGCCGACTCGAAACGTAAGCCTTATTGATATTTCTTCTTCCTGAAACTGCATTTTTGAAACAGTTGAAGAATAATATTCTGGTGGTACACAGCAGATAAAGATGCGCATGGACATAAAATATGAAACATTGTACAAAACCATGGTCCACTGATAATCCGAGATAGACAGACTCAGAAAATGCGTATTAATACTCCACCCATTGCGCTCACCCGACTGACAAAATATGGAATTTTCAGATTGACCGGAGTAGACGACATGGGTGCGATTAGGCTGAACAAGAAAATTCAATGCCTACCCCTTTTTAAGGTATGTGCATCATAATTATCATCCACTGTCTGACCAAACAAGGTATTATCTACTTATTCAGAGGACGAACGTTCTCGGAATTATTATGCGTGAAGCAGAACATTTCATGCCCGAGTTTCGAAATACGTTTTCGATTATTTAGGCTTAGAGTAGACTAAGACTCCGGGGCGTAAAGCAGTGTTCTCCGCACGGTTGATCGACAAAAATCCCTTTGCTCTGTGAGAATC
The DNA here is from genome assembly GCA_029851415.1 of Eretmocerus hayati. Taxonomy (NCBI): domain Eukaryota; kingdom Metazoa; phylum Arthropoda; class Insecta; order Hymenoptera; family Aphelinidae; genus Eretmocerus; species Eretmocerus hayati. Next base: position 98,699,343 of record CM056744.1, read on the forward strand.
GTTTGAACGAGTGCCCATAAATTTCAACGTTAAGGTTTTTACAGTTTTCATAACTATACGGAAGGATTTACCTATTATTTGTGCAAATCGAAAATTACTAGCCTTATTCGGTTCCATATCAGTTCTCAGATTCCCTCATGATCCTATCTTGATTGAAATTGCGGCGTAATTTGCGTCATTTTCTAGAAGTGTACTGTATAATTGACTCGGAGGCAATTTTGGAAATCATGATCCTCGGGGCAGTAGGACGGCATCATTTCGTTTTGCATGCAGGTGAACTCTGAGGTTGAGATCAGTCAGCTATCGCACGGGTGGTATATGCATCATTGAGTGAAGTCTTGTCTTACGTAAGAGAAATCTCGTGGCCCTGAAAAGGGCCGATTGGTTTTTTTACTATGTACAGAGTCGGGTGAAGCTTAAGCCTTCTTCTCGGTCTTCTTGGGCAGAAGGACGGCCTGGATGTTGGGCAGGACACCTCCTTGGGCAATGGTCACTCCGGAGAGTAACTTGTTCAACTCCTCGTCGTTGCGGATGGCCAATTGGAGGTGACGGGGGATGATCCTGGTCTTCTTGTTGTCACGGGCGGCGTTTCCTGCCAACTCGAGAACCTCAGCGGCCAAGTACTCCATGACAGCGGCGAGGTAGACCGGGGCACCGGCACCAACTCGCTCAGCATAATTGCCCTTCCTCAGCAGACGGTGGATACGTCCGACGGGGAACTGAAGTCCGGCCCTGGTCGAGCGGGTCTTTGACTTTCCCTTGACTTTGCCGCCTCCCTTGCCACGTCCAGACATGATGAGATTGAGGTTTGCGGTAGACTGGTGTCACGAAGAAATTCAGTCGTAGACTGGATGCTCTGGGATGCTCAGTGGTAGGACAGTGGCCTTTTATATACTTTCGCGCTCGGTCTCAGCGCCCCAACAGGGGGCAGTGGGTCGCTTCTCTAGTGGGGGACTGTCGATCGCGTTCTCGCTTCCCCCGAGAGAACGACTGCAGCTCCGCGCTCGGTGGCTCGGCCAAACCCCTGGCGCAGTTTTATAAAGAGGTCACTATCCTCGCTCCGGCAACAGTCGATTCTCTGACAACCGACCGGTACAACCATGGCACCCAAAACCAGCGGCAAGGCAGTGAAGAAGGCCGGAAAGGCCGTCAAGAACATCGCCAAGGGCGACAAGAAGAAGAAGCACAAGAAGAGGCGCGAGTCGTACGCCATCTACATCTACAAGGTGTTGAAGCAGGTGCACCCCGACACCGGTGTCTCCAGCAAGGCCATGTCCATCATGAACAGCTTCGTCAACGATATCTTCGAGCGCATCGCCGCCGAGGCTTCCCGTCTGGCCCACTACAACAAGAGGTCGACCATCACCTCCCGGGAAATCCAGACTGCCGTGCGTCTCCTTCTGCCCGGTGAGCTGGCCAAACACGCCGTTTCCGAGGGAACCAAGGCCGTCACCAAGTACACCAGCTCCAAGTAAATTGGCTGCCCAGGACTTTAAAAAAAAGAAAAAGAAACCAATCGGCCCTTTTCAGGGCCACCATATTTTTCTGACGTGAGAACTGCTAATGCCTGTTGCTCAATTTGCTATCACAAGTACAGATTAGACTCATCAGTCAACTCAGTACAAGATCGGATTTATAGAAACTCTGATACTGACAAGCTCTAAGTGAACCCCATCCCGAGGCCTCACTCAAGTCTCATGTACCTGAAGGTATGGAATATAATCTCGCAAGCTATTTTTGACACCCAAGTGCCTTGAAAGTTGAGCACTCTCCATCTCCGATAAGGCTATCATCTGTAAAGTCTACGACGTGGTTTAAGTTTTCTTCCGACTGGCTGATACGCGTTAAATCCCTCGAGTAATCCACGATCGATCTCTAGAAAATAGATGCGAGTCCGATCCCTCTTTAGGATTTTTCATGTTGAGATTGAATTGTTCATTCACAAATTCTAGGGATGCTGATAGAAAAGTTATTCTCACAACCAAAAACAAGACGGATCAGCTCTTGTATTAAGTCATCAATAAGATATTCTCAAGTATTTCATGCTAGTCGGTAGGTATGCCGTTACAACGGAAATAGTTCACTTTTTCTTCTGTATAAAATTTTAGCGACGATCTCCCTTGTGAATGTAAACAGAACGCAGGAATCTCTTACAAGTTGTGAACTTCCAAAAATTTCTCAGGAGCTAAATCACGCGCCGTGAAGTCGGTGTACAAATGACCCAACATCGATTATAATCGATGTTGGGTCGATTATATAATTATTATCAGATCATGCAAGTAGTTCCAACCGTGCATAGTCAGACAGATCTGGATTATTTAATCTAGTTTTTACCACCAACATGAGCTATTAAGCTCTCATTATCATGATTGGCTTTTGATGTGGATTTTGCGAGCATTTTTTCTTCATCTGTAGACATTTTTATCTCTAATTATATACTGCTAATTGCACATGATGACTTTATTAAAATCAATAGATGATGTCCAATGAATTCACACATTACTACCAGTCGACTACAAACTCTTAAAGAACGAAAAGTGGGAGGGGAGCAGTGAGTGAGGGTGCATTGAAATAAATTATGGGCTGATTTCGTAAATACAAGAGGTGTTGATGACCCTATATATTTTCGACCGTTTAAGTTCGTGATTTGCTATGTCGAAGTGACTATCAAATTCATGGAGGAATACATCCGTGTTATCAGAAGTTAAAAAAAACCCATGACCCAGAAATGTACACTTTCGTTGCAGCGATAGTTTTACCAGTGAGACTCCCTCGTCCAATGTGGGATTCTTTAGAGGAACCTGCTGCACTAACGATTTCCTCTGCCACAGTGAATATGTCACAAGCAGATTCAAAGGTATTGTGAATTCTGAGAAATACATCGTCACAGCGAGGTCTTGCCATGAGTGATTGGTTATTCATATGATGTTACCCATAACCCAGTATCAATAGATAAGTCCGCACCAGTTCAGACAATGTCTGGCTATGAGGAGAGAAGCTTCAGATGAGTGGAACATTCTATCAAAGTGTCGGTCTGTAGCTTAGTCGTATCTACACATTTTCCATGCAATACCCACTCATACCTACCTCTGTTGATTAAAAAGTGATGACGAAAATTTTCTGATCATTTACTTCACGTATGTTAAGCTCCCACTTTGCGCGCATAAAAGATTTCCCTTTTCGCGAAAGCGGAATGAAGTTTATAAGTAAAATTTTGCCTGATTACACGTCTGAAACGGCATTTTATAGTATTGTAGAAATACACTAATTTGACACTCCTTAACTCGAAAACCCCCCTAACTACACGGTAAACTGAAAACCCACGAACTCGAACGAAAATTCGCCAGCAAAAACTCCCCAAGTCGAAAATTTGATTAATTTTTGCCTATATTCTGACCCAAAAACTGTCCAAGTCGAATTTTTGAACATGCCAAAATTGGGATGCGGTGGTCTGGCTTTTTGAGAATTTATTGACTTTGACACGATTATCGCGACCAAAGGCTATTTGAGTGACCAATATATTTTAGATAGTGTGACTTTCCTGGTGTCGAATAATGCATCGGATGATGGAAAAGGGAGCAACATCAATGGAGAATCAGAAATCGGTGGGGTTCTAATTTCTTATGGTGTGCAACAAGCTCTCACTGCCCTTCGGTCATATTTTGAGGGACTGGAGAGATCAGAATCTAGATATTTGCAGCTCTGTCTCGATTAGAGAATGTTGATGGTCGTATGAGACTGGAACCCTTACATCAGACGGAAATAACTGATTTTTTTTTTTTAATAACTGAGATCAGAGATTCTTGAGGTATTTTTTCTATGAATTCAATCTAGTAATGTCATGACCTAAAAAGGGCCGTTTGACTCCTATTCCAGCTAATGATTATGAGGGTGATGGTTAACAGGCAACTCTACCACCCAATTTGTAGATAATACGTCCCTGGCGTTCCACGGCCTAGATGACGTCCAATGCGTCGTCCTGAAAATCCTGTCAAATAGGGTCCATTGGAGTTGGGCAGAAACCATGTGCGATCTGACTTCAGGAAAATAATAGTTATCCAACGTGTGAATTCATTGGTGGCCCTGAAAAGGGCCGATTGTCTTTTAGTTGATGATGATGATGACGATTGGAGCTTAACCTCCAAATCCGTAGAGGGTACGTCCCTGACGTTTCAGGGCATAGACTACGTCCATGGCGGTGACGGTCTTCCTTTTGGCGTGCTCGGTGTAGGTCACGGCGTCACGGATGACGTTCTCGAGGAACACCTTCAGCACGCCTCGGGTCTCCTCGTAGATCAATCCGGAGATACGCTTGACTCCGCCACGACGGGCCAGACGACGAATCGCGGGCTTGGTGATGCCCTGGATGTTGTCACGCAACACCTTCCTGTGTCGCTTGGCGCCTCCTTTTCCCAGTCCCTTTCCTCCCTTGCCTCGGCCGGTCATCTTGAAATCTTGCTTTGCTAGTCAAAGTACAGACAGCAAACAGCGACTGATGCCGAGTGCAGCACGAGTGGCCCGTTTTATAGCCGACCATAAAACAGTCCCCCTCTTCTCGGAACCCGGGGTGGCGCTGGAGGCTTAGCGCGAGGCGATTCCACCAATCGAAGGCCGAGTTCCCTGACAATTGGCGCTCGATCAACGTAGCGCACAGGCTATAAAACGGGCCACTTCTGCCCGCTTCGAACATTCGCTTTGTTGTAGCAGCATTCAGCACAGCAAGTTCTTACGATGGCCCGTACCAAGCAAACCGCCAGGAAGTCGACCGGAGGCAAGGCCCCGCGCAAACAGCTCGCGACCAAGGCCGCCCGTAAAAGTGCCCCGGCCACCGGTGGAGTGAAGAAGCCCCACAGGTACAGGCCCGGAACCGTGGCCCTCCGTGAGATCAGGAGATACCAAAAGTCCACCGAGCTGCTCATCCGCAAGCTGCCCTTCCAGCGTCTGGTGCGTGAGATCGCCCAGGACTTCAAGACCGACCTCCGTTTCCAGAGCTCGGCCGTCATGGCTCTGCAGGAGGCCAGTGAGGCTTACCTCGTCGGTCTTTTCGAGGACACCAACTTGTGCGCCATCCACGCCAAGCGCGTCACCATCATGCCAAAGGACATCCAGTTGGCCCGTCGTATCCGTGGAGAACGAGCTTAAGATGTCAGCTTGACATTCCTAAAAAACAATCGGCCCTTTTCAGGGCCACCACATAACATCTAACGTATCTATGAACTATTCAGATTCCTGGAGACTTAACTAGGCTAATCCGCACTCACGCCTGTCATGTAATCAGCACGATGAAGGCATGAGGATAGTCTGGAGCAGAGAGCAAGGCGTGAAAAAGCGCAGTACGAATTGTGTGGAATTCCGAAAGTAGCTCGTGGACATTGAATACATCGAGTAAAAATTTACGGCTTGGTCGTGCCCTAGATGTGCGGTCCCGCGTCGTCTATATCCCACGCAGGAGGTTTTCCCAACCGACAGAAATTTTTTAAGAGAACAAGACTACAGGGTCAATCGAGAATGAAAATTTCCACTTCTCATGAGAATCGAGTCAAGGAATATCGAACACAAAATTTCTGCAAAACATGCGTTGAAGTTGAACAGAACAATCTGAGGGAGAATCTTTCCTCCTATGATAGACTAGGTTTCGTTGCAAAGAGTACCAACTCCGAACTCTTCGGGAAAAATAATGGTACACGTAGTTTGATTTGGCCGGGGTCTCGATCTTCCGTTCTGGTGATGTAAGGAAAGTGATGAATAACTGATTTTTATCTCGAATCAGGCACGGATTGTACCGTAGCGTAAACTCATTTTACATATTATGCTGCTTACAAGAATATGAATTTCCGTCCTACGAATTGTTGACACCAATTGGCGTTGCCAATGGTCATTTCATATTTTTCAGAAGAGAGAAGTTAGTTCCTTATATCAAAAACAATCGGAAACCGAGACAGGGAAGTCTCGTCAGTATTCGTGAGATATGTTGTCTAGTCACCATCCGGTAGCGACGAATTCTATAGAATATAAATTCTCAATTTGTAAATTCCCTCACTTGTTATGGACGGAAGAGAAGAAAATGTCGAATGAAGAATCGAGCAGCCCGTTGATTTGTTTGCTACGAAAATTATTCAAATCTTCATTGCCCTATAGATCAGTCCTGAAACCATCAGAATTTATAACATTCTATAGACGATGTCAAAAAATATGCCTCTACTTGATCAATGCAGATTGGACAGATACCTTGGAATAATCGTATCTCTAGATTCATATTGCTCTCATCGGGCATCAATCCACTCAAGCAAAGGCTGCTCCTCAATCCCATTAGAATGTGATGGATCGCGCGGTCAATGAATTTTCTGAGTATAGATTGAAACAAAAGATCAACATTTTTCTCATCCACTGCTTAGATTCAGTGATGACGACTACCTTGTGGTCATCTATCATTGGCAATGATATAGATATTATCCTGTTTTTCTAAGCCTTAAAAGGTTGAAGCAGACCGCACAAATTTTGTGTGACAAACTTCATATCTAGTAGTATAAAAGACGTACTATTTTTTTCAATGATAAACTGTATCAATGTCCGAGAAGGCCGGGGAGACAACTCAAAAGAGCGTATAGGTGAGTGAATATTACATTACAGACAATCGATAGAAGCCCTAATACATGTTTAGAGCGTAGCTTTGTATGTGGTGGTCCAATACTGAGGATGGAATCCCACCATCAAAGCGATGAAAGTCTTTGTAAAAGTCGGAGCGTATATTATCCGTACGTAAAAATCATTTGGTGGCCCTGAAAAGGGCCGATTTTGAGGGGGACGGGGAGGGAATGCAACCATTGACGGATTTACTTCTTTGCTGGCTTGGGCTTAGCGGCCTTGGGTGCTGCGGCCTTCTTGGGTTTGGGTGCCTTGGGCTTGGCGGGTGCCTTTGCCTTCTTCTCCTTCTTGGGCGACTTGGGCTTGGCCACCTTGGGTTTGACCGCCTTGGGCTTCTTGGGCGAGGCCGCCTTCTTGGCCGCGGATGGTTTTTTGGCGGCCTTGGGCTTCTTGGCTGCCGCTGGTTTCTTGGCTCCGGCTGCCTTCTTGGCTGCGGGCTTCTTGGCGACCTTCTTCACGCCCTCGGCCTTGGGGGCCAATTTGAAGGAACCCGCGGCCCCACTGCCCTTGGTCTGGGTGATGGTCTTCTTGGCGACGGCGGACTTCAGGAATTTCCTGATGAAGATGGACTGCTTCTCGACGTCGCACTTGTAGTGGGCCGCGATGTACTTCTTGATGGCCTGGAGGGACGATCCCTTCTTGTCGGCGAGTCCCTTGATGGCGGCCAAAACCATGTCACCCGCTGGAGGATGTGCGCGGGGCTTGGCGGGCTTTTTCGCTCCTGCGGCCTTTTTCGCGGCTTTTTTGGGCGAGGCTGCCGCTGGGGCCGCTGCTGGGGCTGGCGCTGCTGCTGTGTCGGTCATCGTGGCGATGGGTATTTCCCTGGAACTGCGGACGAGTAGCGGAGAATATATTCAAAACACGCGTGGAAGGCGCTATTTATTGGGGGAGCGCGGACGTCGAAGAAAGACCCGATTCCATTGGGCCATGTTCCGCGAATCTCGCTAACCTCGAGTTGCGCCTCATTTCCATTTTCAACTCTAATTTACAACTGTTTCAAATCAATAAAAGTCCCGTTTTGCGATATATTCTCATCGGCGAAACGTCGGAGCGTAAGACTCCGTCAATATCTTAGCCTCGGATGTGATGCCTTCAACACCGCTGGGCCATGATTGAGAAGGTGTTAATTTCAAGAGAGTAAGAATTTTATACGAGAATTGACATTTTACATGCATATTATTATCGTGAATCAATCAGTGTCCTATATAAAACAATTCACTTATTCAAGTTGTAGGAAAAGACTCCATGATAGCCAAATTGCGTTCCAAACCACATGAAATCATCGCCAATGCCAAGTCATCGGGCACTTGCTATGTGCGTAGAAACTCGCTTGTTACATGGACCCCAGGTCAATTGTGATACGAACCTGAGAAGTGGATCCCATAACAATCATTCTGAGAATATCGATTGAGAAATGTTGTCCAGTCATGCTAAGTTAACTGTTATGTAAATGCCTGTGATTGCGTGGAAAAAGATGCAGCATATCTGATGTCCAACTTTAGAATTTATTATAGAGATTCTCAGAGGTTTTTTTTTACAAAGATTTGCGAAACTGCTCAAGGGTGTCCGCAAGATCTTTGTTATCGAGGACTAAGTGATGAATTATTATCTCCCCAACTGCATGGTAAATTTAAATTTGAATTGTTCACCATTTTCTCCGTGGCACGGTTATGATTGGGTCACTATGGGTATAACATTCGGTAAAATTTTTGAAATTTTTCAATTGCCATCGACAGAAACCGATACAAAATTTGAGTCCGAGTTCCTCATCGGTTCCTAGAATAAAATTGAAAAATCGCACGTGGACGTCTACCGTATATTGCTTGTACTGATGATTCCAATTGAACACCGTATCTTTAACCATATCTGAAATATTCGTCAAGTGAATACATGGGAAGAGATTTGCAGAACTTTGCATACTAATCCTGAATCAGAAATTTCCACGGGTACGGACCTTAAAATTTGTCCTTTGAACGAATGAAATTTATTACAAAAACAAAAACAAAAAAAAATTAGTACAACTATAGGGCGTTCACGAAAAAGTAGTGATGTGGTCACAATTGGTAGTGGCTTCATGATAGCATAAGGACATTGTTTTACTTACAGTTTTCCTTGGATGTCACTCACCAAGGTTCATAAGAAATTAATCTCCAAGAGTATGTGAATTCTAGCTGATAACAGGAAAACTGAATAAAGCAGTTTTTGTGCCATTTCGTACGCGTACTCATATATAGTGTTTGGAGAATTTCTGAAGGTGTTCAAATACCAATCACAATTTCATTGGGATTTCCACACTCTCTTGTTCAACAAACTAATCGATTCGATGAATGTGAAAGGGCAGCCTTAAATTCTCAAACAGAACCTCATTGGCAACATTCACAGTCGTCTCAGACTGGCTCACAGCTTCATGGAACCTCACTCCAGATATTCGTCAGCCGTCAATCATGTTTATCAGATCTATTACTAGTCAGCACCAACGGTAATGGGGCCCCAGAATGAGCAAACTCATGCACATGTAGCGAATCACGGAGTTCGAACGACCCCTAGAGCTGTATGCAACTGTCACGGATTCATAACTCCATGAAATCTTAGTTCGGGTACTGATCCATTATCAGGAATGCCTATATAATTAAACACTGGTCTGAAGCTTTGGTCATCGGGCCCGAGAATCAGTGGAATTTTCGAGAGAGTTGTGAGTCGCGCAGCTCCGACGGGCCACCCGCTTAGATGACGCCGAGAGTTGTAATGGGAATGAATGGGCTCAAATATCCATGAGACAGTTGAGACATCTGTCAATCATCTGGGAGGCCCAAGGTTAATCATCAATGGTACATAACCACTTGATCTAAGGTTCTGTAGAGTTTCGGGTCCATTGGAACATCCTACAACCCACAGTGGCGTCATAACCGCGCAGATAACTGCTCAAAGCTCGATTTGTCCCTGTTTTGGGCCCCATAGCCGAGGGTGCTGACTGGTAATAAATTCTCTGGGCATCATCAATGGTACATAACCACTTGATCTAAGGTTCTGTAGAGTTTCGGGTCCATTGGAACATCCTTCAACCCACAGTGCCGTCATAACTGCTCAAAGCTCGATTTGTCCCTGTTTTGGGCCCCATAGCCGAGGGTGCTGACTGGTAATAAATTCTCTGGGCACCATCAATGGTACATAACCACTTGATCTAAGGTTCTGTAGAGTTTCGGGTCCATTGGAACATCCTTCAACCCACAGTGGCGTCATAACTGCGCAGATAACTGCTCAAAGCTCGATTCCGCCCCGTTTTGGGCCCCATAGCCGAGGGTGCTGGCTGGTAATAAATTCTTTGGTCTCAATCGATGGTACCTGATCACTCGATCTGAGGTTTTCCAGAATTTCGGGTCCATTGGGACTCTCAGGCATCCCCCCGTGACGTCTCGACTGCGACTATAATAACTTTAAGCAGAGTCTCCCCTGTTTTGGGCCCTATGATCGAGTTTGCTGATTCGTTATCGATTCCCTATTATCTCTGAAGACTCATGTGTACCCTGCTCATCGTCAGACAGGTTTCCGTATGCGATGGAATTTTTCCATTCGCACGTTATTGTGCAGAGGTAGCTCAGTCTATCATATATTTCTCATCTCGCCCCGCTCCAGCTCTCGTCCAGCCCCAGGCCCAAACATCGGTTTCCTCTTGGTCTCGGGACTATCTCGACTATACCTCTCGAGAGTAATAAAAAAGTAATAAAATCCCGTGTAGTTCTGAGTGTCCTCGAAGCTACGCTTGTATATGGTGTTCGCCAGCGTAAGCTTACGCTAGCGAAAACCATCATATTTCAGCTGAATCATATCACACGCATATTTTGAGGACATATTCTGAGAGTAATAAAAAAGTAATAAAAAATGAGCTATTGCACATTCCCGTACGATCTTTCCCCGGCCACGTGTTCGCTAGCGTAAGCTTCCGCTAGCGAAAACTTTCGTATTTCGGGCCCATGACCGGTAATAAATTTTTTTCTTTGGTAATAAATTAGTAATAAAATAGTAATAAAAAGTGAAATTGGTTTGGGCCCGATTTGTGAGTTAGTGTTCGCTAGCTTCAGGTACCCTTCATTTGAATTGGAACTGTGACCATTCGAAATTTGATAACTCTCACCCGATATACTTTGGTATGACAATCACAGCAGTTTTAACATCGCGATGTACTGTGAAGTTCTCTTGTTGTTTTGATCAATACCTCCAGATCCCGTATGAGAATCTCATAAACTGAAGTCCTGACATCATAAATTGTGAGATTTGTGCATGAATTCGAAGATAAAAAGCTCAAGTATATAGAGCCAGTGATTTTTCTAGCGAATTTGACTTCTTCGCGCATCAAAAGATAATGAAATCTTACTAAACAATTCTGTACCTCTTCCCTGTTCAAAACGCCTCTGAATCACTTTCCTGAAAGGCAGAATTAGTCGTTGGAATCTGAGATTCAGCAGCTCGAAGTCAACGCGTGTTTCACTGAGCGAGCCGCCCTGTGTAACACGCTGCGGTGATTTTTGACACAATTACCAAATCAAAACTAAGCAAAGTCCACTAATGATTTCCATCACATCTTGTTTGTCTTTGGAAACCCTTCAATTTTTGTTTTTGAACGTCCAAATCGACCGAGAGAGGCCTGCGATCCGAAACCTTATTAGAGTATACATATATGCATTACACCATGGACCGCTCTGACAGGGGACTGGCATGATGCCTTACGGCGTCATGGTCCGATCGGTCCAGCATTTATCTTGGGTTTGGACATATAGAGGTCATGTAGGCACTTTTATCACAGATTCCGGCGCTTTCCAAATTCGTAAAATGCCGGTACGCTAAGAATAACCCAGAGATAAATGTTATATGTATATCACGAGTAGACAGAGTTAGTACTTGATGTACGCGATGTATGATGGAAAAATTTCACGCGTATCGTATGCATCGATAGCCATATAGACTAGTCACGTATACTTGAGTGCATTATTTGCTCAATATCCCTCTAAGTTTTGTCAACCAAAACAACATTGTCTGACTAGTTCTGGCTTCATCTACTGACGCCAGTAGAGAATGTCATGATACGGTTAGACCATAAATTAAATAATACATCAGTTTGTTTCTTGCTGGCGTAAAGTTGTCTGATCATCTGGGGGGATGCATGTATTCTTCTCACGTTGAGAAAAACAGGGGCGGAACAGCGCATTATGTGTACTATATTGGTGAATCAAAATGGCAATTCTCAGACATCTTTTAGGTGGTTTTGTCGATTAATATTCTCATGGTCAGATGAAACTGTACTCACTTATATCGGGTTTGAAGGGAATATTATTCCATTTTGTAATCAAAAGCACTTCGTTTTGAAATAATAGAAAGATCAGCATTACAACATGTGGTTCATTAAATTTGAAGAAATTCATCTTTGAACGGAAGAGTTCTCTATGTTTCGAGTTAAACGCATGGGTCATCGAAAAAATGAAGGGGGCATGCATCATCAAGATTATATTGCAATGCAATGAGTATCTCTTATTCAACTAAGCTTTCTATGAATGGAAAGAAGTCAGGGTTCATTGTGATTCAATTGAGATACTCAGCTACTGTTTCTGAAGTATTGAGATTGAATTGCTTACACCAAGCTTCTCGCCGTAGGCTGATGTAGATGACAGCTTACTGCTAGTTGTAACGAAGACATTTATACTCGAAATAGGTATATAGCAGAGGGATTATTTATCCTATTTAAAGTCACATTACTATATCGACATTGACGAGACATCCCCTGTTACAAAAATTAACAGTACCACTTACTAGCACGGTCGTATTAGCACAGGACACAAATACCCCAATAAACGTTTACGGGATCATTCTCGAATGGGGCGAGCACAATATTACCAGGGTCTCTGTGAATTTGGTTTTCGAGTTTAAACATCTTACGGGGCTTTTTGGACTCTATTCAGTGCTTGATTAGAAAAAACTTGAGCTACGGTGTCATCGAATTATCTAGATTGCGAGGTTATGTCTTCTGTATGAATTGTTGAGTTCTTGGGTAATCTTTTTACACGAGGATTACACAGACACTGGCTCTTTAGACTTCGTATGGATTGTGATATGCACGAGATTGCGAATGGCCAACTCACTGTACACTCACCGGACACAATATCTGAACAAATCCAAAAAAACTTTTCTATCCCTGAGCCGCTGTTTGGAATCTTGGGATTGGGTTCTAATTCTGATGGGTTTAGAGTACAATTACGATCATCAAGACGCCAAAAACGGTCTGATTTGAATTGAAACAGCAGCTCAGGAACAGAAAACTTTTTCAGTTTTGTTCAGATATTTTGTCCCGCGAGTGTACGTTACAAGAATCTCAATTGCTCATCGCCTTTGAATAGACTTGTGACGACAACAGTTAATTACAGCATGGAATCATGTACCTAGTCTAGGAGCAAGAGATATGTGACGTAACTAGTTTTTATCGTGTTTCGCAAACGTCTGCAGATATTGAAGAAATATAGTGGTTGAGGTACCCCGAGGTCATCCTTTCAGGAAATAAAGCAGTTCATTCGTCAGAAAATTATGGTGGCCCTGAAAAGGGCCGATTGTTTTTTTTTGTTCTTTCTACTTCACAGTCCCAAGTTAATTTATTTGGAGCTGGTGTACTTGGTGACGGCCTTGGTTCCCTCAGAAACGGCGTGTTTGGCCAGTTCACCGGGCAGAAGGAGACGGACGGCAGTCTGGATTTCCCGGGAGGTGATGGTCGACCTCTTGTTGTAGTGGGCCAGACGGGAAGCCTCGGCGGCGATGCGCTCGAAGATGTCGTTGACGAAGCTGTTCATGATGGACATGGCCTTGCTGGAGACACCGGTGTCGGGGTGCACCTGCTTCAACACCTTGTAGATGTAGATGGCGTACGACTCGCGCCTCTTCTTGTGCTTCTTCTTCTTGTCGCCCTTGGCGATGTTCTTGACGGCCTTTCCGGCCTTCTTCACTGCCTTTCCGCTGGTTTTGGGTGCCATGGTAGTACCGGTCGGTTGTCAGAGAATCGACTGCTGCCGGAGCGGGAATCGTGGCCCCGTTATAAGAACTGAGGCTCGGCTTTTCCGAACCAACGTATGAGGAGCCACCATCGTCCCCCTCTCGGTGAGCGCGCCGCTGTCGTCTGGGAGCGACTGTCCCCCACCAAATTCCCAGACAGTTTTTTACCATTTGCTCGGAACCGACTGGCTCAAGCGCATATAAAGGGCCACTTTCCCACCAATAGGTATCAGTTCACGGCAGATTATTGCTCGTGGCATTACAGTAACCCAACACTCAATCTCATCATGTCTGGACGTGGCAAGGGAGGCGGCAAAGTCAAGGGAAAGTCAAAGACCCGCTCGACCAGGGCCGGACTTCAGTTCCCCGTCGGACGTATCCACCGTCTGCTGAGGAAGGGCAACTACGCCGAGCGAGTTGGTGCCGGTGCCCCGGTCTACCTGGCCGCCGTCATGGAGTACTTGGCCGCTGAGGTTCTCGAGTTGGCAGGCAACGCCGCCCGTGACAACAAGAAGACCAGAATCATCCCCCGTCACCTGCAGTTGGCCATCCGCAATGACGAGGAGTTAAACAAATTGCTCTCCGGAGTGACCATTGCCCAAGGAGGTGTCCTGCCCAACATCCAGGCCGTCCTTCTGCCCAAGAAGACCGAGAAGAAGGCTTAAATTCCATCCGACTCAGTACATAGTTGAAAAAAAAACCAATCGGCCCTTTTCAGGGCCACCAAAGCTCTCAAACGTATGAATTACTCCGTGTCTTTTGTACAGGATTGATCTTTCAACACTGCTACAGATTAATAATCTGCTCACGCGTAACAGGAATGTATGTCCTATATATATATATCGCCTTTTTCTGACGTAATCGATGTCTAATTTGAGAATGAAAATGTGCCTTCAATATAGGTTAGGATTAACAGTCGACGGTTGTTCTAGTTTTTTCATCGCAGAGGGTTGTAGAGTATGAATGAGTCAGTAATAACAACTCGACAACTCATCTCAAATCCTGTATCATCTAAATTTACGTATGGGATGTGAATACATTAACGCGGCCGGTTTACATGGCTATGCCGCATACCCTTAAACACTTATTTTATCAGATTCATCATAAAGGGAAGTGTTGCAATCTTTGAAAGGTTCTTCTCCGAAATTGTCAAGTTCTTAATCAGTTTCACTCCACGAAGTGACTTTATTGAGTGGTTTTCAGGGAGATGTACAATTCCTTACCGATTGGAGTTTATTCATTGCCTACTTGATACTGCAAAACTGAATGAATTTCACGAGACGTGCCGAGAATCTACGCGCGTAGATAGCAAAGTAACTTTGTTGAGTGAGAAATCGAGATTTAAACCGACTGCATAATCTTACCTAGAGATGGTGATGCGAAAAAGCTCCTGGCAGTTGCCCCGTTATCATCAAGAATTAAGAAGTCTTACTTCACTAAACTGAATTTTACAACAGCATATGCAGCAATAAGCAGAATTATGGGATATAGGACTGGAAGAAATCATGGACATCCAAAAATGAAGCTGAGTGGTCATGAGAAAGTAGTTGTATGACGTAAACGGACATAGCCCACATCTCTCAAACTTCCAAAATATTCTAAAATTTTGAATCTTAGAGAGACAGTGTAAAATGTGGAGAATCAGCCATAATCGATGACGACTCTGTACTAGTTCTAAATCACCTGTCACACTCTGAAAAAGTGAGGACTTACCTGAATTACCGAAATAGCAATAATGAAGGTTTCAGTTTTTTTATTTTTCCTTCCGAGTGATGGCTATTCTCAGACCAGAGAGACGAAGTGAGTCGTTGCGATGAGACAAAAAGATTGATTGATTGATGTGCTTTATTCGTCATAAGATAAGATAAGAGATAAGCAGTGATTTTTTGATTCGAGTACGATCGATCAAGATGAGCATGAATTTTTTCGTGCATTCGAGCTTCAAGCGCAAACCGAGTGCACGATCAGCGAAATTCCATCGAGCGTTTTCGTTTTCGGCTTCATAGGAAGATGTACCACAAATCATGCCCAGGGGCTGTTTGCTAATGTTCACATCATTTCTCCACACTCAGGTCAAACATCAACACAAATGGAATGTAACATGAGATATCATAAATTTCATGTTCACGGTTATCAGCTCCGGAATTGAGATAGTCTGGGCGCCCAACAATGCTTCCGTATCGACTTCAAACCCCCTATAAAATCTATACGTACTCTTACGTATTTTGACGCGCTAGATCAATTTTCCGAGGTCGCTCACTCAAAATTTAATTTCTTCTTTCATTATAAATAATTTTGGGCGCAAAAATATTTTTTTTCTACGTATATCTTGGGTTATATGGATTTTCCCGAGAAAATACCTCTAACCAAATTTGTAGATCGTAAAAGCTGCCTACGACAAACGAGTCCTCACAAGTTTTCTATAGGAAATGAAACCCGAGTCGGGAAGTTCGCAAAAAGCGACCTCGGAATATCATTCCAGCGCGTCAAAATACGGAAATGAACGTGTAGATTTCCCGAGGGAATTAGAGTGGATGCGGGAGAATTAGTGGGCTCCCAAACCAAGAGTCCAGAATGAGTACATTTCTCGTACAACCAGATGCAACATTATGATAGATAACTATAGTGGAATTAATATTTCTCTACCCCCGTTGCATCAAGTGTCCACATGGAAAGGAGATCCTGTATTCAGAACGAGAAAACTTGCCCACTGTATGAGTACTTTGGTGGCCCTGAAAAGGGCCGATTGGGTTTTCGTTTTAGCTGATGATGATGATGATGGCTGGGAAGCTTAACCTCCGAATCCGTAGAGGGTACGTCCCTGGCGTTTCAGGGCGTAGACGACGTCCATGGCGGTGACGGTCTTCCTCTTGGCGTGCTCGGTGTAGGTCACGGCGTCACGGATGACGTTCTCGAGGAACACCTTCAGCACACCTCGGGTCTCCTCGTAGATCAATCCGGAGATACGCTTGACTCCGCCACGACGGGCCAGACGACGAATCGCGGGCTTGGTGATGCCCTGGATGTTGTCACGCAACACCTTCCTGTGCCGCTTGGCGCCTCCTTTTCCCAGTCCCTTTCCTCCCTTGCCTCGGCCTGTCATCTTGAAATCTTGGCTGGTTTGTCTTGGGACAGACTGAAAATAGCGACTGATGCCGAAGACGGCACGAGTGGCCCGTTATATAGGCGACCACAAAATGCTCTCCCTCTTCTCGGAACTTGGGGTGGCGCTGTTTCCACCGTGCGTGGCTTTGCGCGGGACAATTCCACCAATTGGATACCAAGTTCCCCGACATCTGGCGCTCGATCCACTCAGCGCGCGCAGGCTATAAAACGGGCCACTTTCCGCGTCGGAACCATTCGTTCTGTTGTATAGCCCTAGCTCACAACACAGCACCTCAAGATGGCCCGTACCAAGCAGACCGCCAGGAAGTCGACCGGAGGCAAGGCCCCGCGCAAACAGCTCGCGACCAAGGCCGCCCGTAAAAGTGCCCCGGCCACCGGTGGAGTGAAGAAGCCCCACAGGTACAGGCCCGGAACCGTGGCCCTCCGTGAGATCAGGAGATATCAAAAGTCCACCGAGCTGCTCATCCGCAAGCTGCCCTTCCAGCGTCTGGTGCGTGAGATCGCCCAGGACTTCAAGACCGACCTCCGCTTCCAGAGCTCGGCCGTCATGGCTCTGCAGGAGGCTAGTGAGGCTTACCTCGTCGGTCTTTTCGAGGACACCAACTTGTGCGCAATCCACGCCAAGCGTGTCACTATCATGCCAAAGGACATCCAATTGGCCCGTCGTATCCGCGGAGAACGAGCTTAAGTCATTATCTTGACAAAAAGTCAATCGGCCCTTTTCAGGGCCACTACTATGTTCAAAACGTATCAACAAGTTCTCGTTCCTCTTCCGCATAAAAACAAGATTATCTGAAGACTAACACTTCGTCTGAGCAATGCGTGCCTTCATTCACTACACTGTTTGAGTTTGAGTTTGTTCAGGTGATACAAAAGGAGAGATTTGCTTCGATGATGGATTACGGGATCACCCCTCGTCCATTCAAGTTTTTGGAACGTCGTGCAACGATATTTTAAGTGTAATCCTACCAAACCACCCATAAGAAACACACTCTTGGCACAGGCTATATAAGAATAAACCATGGTATCGTCGTTTAACCTATATTCTTCTAATATTCGAAAAATTATACTGCGACATGTTTGAGTGGCGATGTCTTCGACAGTTACTATTGGGACAAGTATATCTGCCCAGAACGTTGTGATGCACGTACTGGGTCTGAACGAATATTATTCTACGTTACGCGACCTCTTGAGATTCGGGCTGAATGGGGATCGCACTTCTCTTATGTGATAAGGACTTTTTATGGCAAACGATCTGAAGTCAAATTGGGTTACATATAGAATTTTACATCATAGGACTCGCACCATTGATGCATCATTCCAAACCCATTTACACCGACACGGAAGACTCGTATTTATGGCAACATGCGGGGTTTTAAAACTTGCTCATGGATTTTCGAGTTATCGTCCTCAACACTTTTTGAGAATATTTAGAAAATCGTTAACATCGACGATGGAAGCGAAACTGTGTCACAACTTCCTTCCGATAAGATTGATGCAATAATTGTGCATCGTGTCTACCATGATCATGATACCATCCAGACTTTTACCCAAAAGCCGTGAGATTTTCTGAATTTGAGGACAATGATTGACACTCGTCCTCATAAGTTAATAACTGTTGTCAATAAATACAAATTTTATCAATAATGCCAATGTCTCACTCTGTCGCTGGGATATGGAATTATGGGACTCGACCCTCAAAAACGGTCTCATTTTCATTTTACCAATTGAGTGTTATATGGTCAGCCCAATTCTAAACGTAACCACGGTTCATGGTTATATTCGTTTATGCCACTGTTGCAAGTTCTGCGCAATAGTCTGGTCGCCCACCGATGCTCCCGTATGCACTTCATTTCCCCCGGAAAATCTTCACGTTTTCCTACGTATTTCGATGCGCTGAGTTGATTTTTCGAGGTCGCTCTTCCGAATTTCGGTAACTTTTTTTGTTGTCAACAATTTTGTGTGTAAAATTGAGGTTTTGGCAAATATCTCGAGTTATATGCATTCCTGGGAAAGCTTCATCGGATCAAAGTTGTAGATCGTGACATTTCCCACAAGAAAGGTCCTCACAAGTTTCCTGGGAAATCAAAACCCCAGTCGGAAAGAGCGCGAAAAGGGCTCGGCGCGGTTAACATGCGTTTAAATGGAGCCGTCGACAGTGCGCTGTTTGATGCACTGCCATTTTCACAACTTTCATTTTTTTGCGAAGCGACCTGGCTCATGTTGTAGAGGAACAATTCTACTTTGATATGGTACGAATTAGATTTAGAAGGAATCGAATAATTTTGGACTTTTGACGAGGCAGAAAGAAAATCGAGCGGAGTGGATACATGTATAAGTGTGAGATAGGCTCATACACTAAGTGCGTGTGCTTGTCGCACACGCACACATGTATCCCCTCCGCTCGATTTTTTTTCTGCCTCGTCAAAAGTCCAGAATTATTCGATTCCTTCTAAATCTAATTCGTACCATATCAAAGTAGACTAGTTCCACTACACCATGAGCAAGGTCGCTTCGCAAAAAAAATGAAAATTGTGAAAATGGCAGTGCATCAAACAGCGCACTGTCGACGGCTCCATTTAAACGCATGTTAACCGCGCCGAGCGCTTTTCGCGCTCTCTCCGACTGGGGTTTTGATTTCTCAGGAAACTTGTGAGGACCTTTCTTGTGGGAAATGTCACGATCTACAACTTTGATCCGATGAAGCTTTCCCAGGAATGCATATAACTCGAGATATTTGCCAAAAACCTCAACTTTACACACAAAATTGTTGATAACAAAAAAAGTTACCGAAATTCGGAAGAGCGACCTCGAAAAATCAACTCAGCGCATCGAAATTCGTAGGAAAACGTGAAGATTTTCCGGGGGGAATGAAGTGCATACGGGAGCATCGGTGGGCGCCCAGACTACAACTATTGTCCTTGCATGATGCACTATGAACCATTATGTTCATTTCCAAGAGTAGTAGATTTGGTTGAGCAGCATGAGATTCCTTGATCAACTGCTTGATGGGGGGAATAGACTAGTATCAATGGCGCTCAAATTCTACAGAATATCCTCAGATTTCTAATGCGGATCTTTGTAATCAACAATCGGATGACGATCCTATCCCAAATCCATACTGTGAACCCAAATTGACTGGGTACTGTTGCAAAGAACAGCAACCGACAACTAACCCGGAATTAACATAAGCTCTGATAAAACCAGAGGACGGATATTAGATAAATGATTCCAATCAGACAGTGTAGCTCATACGTTAGTAGAATATGTGATGGCCCTGAAAAGGGCCGATTGTTTTTTTATGGCTGGTCAATCAATTGAAGAGTGAGCTTAAGCCTTCTTCTCAGTCTTTTTGGGCAGAAGGACGGCCTGGATATTGGGCAGAACACCTCCTTGGGCGATTGTCACTCCGGAGAGCAATTTGTTCAGCTCCTCGTCGTTGCGGATGGCCAACTGCAGATGACGGGGAATGATTCTGGTCTTCTTGTTGTCACGGGCGGCGTTGCCTGCCAACTCGAGAACCTCAGCGGCCAAGTACTCCATGACAGCGGCCAGGTAGACCGGGGCACCGGCACCCACTCGCTCGGCGTAGTTGCCCTTCCTCAGCAGACGGTGGATACGTCCGACGGGGAACTGAAGTCCGGCCCTGGTCGAGCGGGTCTTTGACTTTTCCTTGACTTTGCCGCCTCCCTTGCCGCGTCCAGACATGATGAGATTGAATTGATAGAAATACACACCCACAGATGTGAGTCTGGATGGCTGTGAGTCCTGATTTCCATGCCTCGATCAATAAAAGAACCACTGAAATCAACATGGTACTGGGGAAAATGTCCAGAGATTTGTTTCGGAAGGGGCGTGATTTTGAGATTTCACAAAAGAACGACCACATTTGAAACTGTCAGAGAAGGTATCTTTAAAAAAGATATGAAAGATTGAGAGCACAAAAATTTGCCTGGGTAACGTCCTGCAATTCTATCTAATTTTCTGAAAGAAGATTTGGACTTGATATGGTACATGCCAATGACTTTCCGTCGAGGGGAGTCCATATACTCCTTCATCGATGCTCCTTCATTCACCCCTGCAGAGAAAAGTAAGGAATATGTGGGATAGGCTGAATTCCACGTTGGAGCTTCTCAAAATGTATCGAAATATCAAGGAAATCTGACTAAAAAATTGGCGAAGCTTTTTATAACTCTCGTGCATTTTCTCGCGGAAACTATCTTGGTTTATGTTTCATAAACTTCAGGAAACAAAGCAGTAGTCTGCAGAATCTAAATCTTGATCTTGCATCGTAGAGGTTGGAGGAAGATTTAAACTGATTCCATTCATGAATGAGATGACTACCTCTGGATTTAGTGGAAGTTTCTCATTACGGATCATGCTGGAGTTGAAGATCCAGGATGTAGTCATGTACGGTAGGCGCATATCTTATCGTTTTAGACAGGCGGTACTTCACCACAAGATGTCTAAGATATTTTTGATAATTTGAGCAGTTTCCTAAGCTATGCGAAATTCCTCAACGTGTCTCTGAAACTATACTCCACTTACAGCAGTCTCTATAATTTGTTGTTTTAGTAGGAATTTTATCAAGGCTAAAAACAGAGCAGAGTACATGCGCTACACAGGGTACATGGTTAGATGATTGTACTGTATTGGTTATTGGGAGAATGCAAAGAAGTATCGGAACAGGTACTATTCTGGGAGTCAGTGACTCAGGAAAATTAGTTCCAGGTGAACGATCAGAAATTCTTTAAACCCCTAATGCTCAAAGTATCAAGGATACGGGAGTTGTGCTCTTCTTCAATTATAATGTCTCAATTTGACTCATACATGGGCGTCACATAACGCAATTTCCTCAAAATAGTCAGAAACACAATTTTTTGAGTGGGTCCTGTGGGACCCATTGGGCATTCAGGGTATTATATTGAGTACGCAAACAAATCCCTTGCTTTTAATGAAAGCGCTCACATTTTTGAGCTCTTATAGTGAATTGACGACAAAAAAGGCAAAAAACATCGAAGAAAATATCATGAAGTTACTTGGTTAATGCCAATTTTTCCTAGATAGACAGATGACCTGACAGAGCCTTGCAGCAAACTGGCTTATGAAAAATTATGGCGTTAGGGACCAGCTGTAATCAGCGGATTACAGGTAGATATTTTCGAGTGATTCGGGCAGAGTTATGGCATTTTTGGTGAATTGTTTCATTTTTTCAGGGAAATCAGAGACAACTTTCGATGATTGATGAGTTGACCTTCATGTAATATTAGAGCCCCGTGGCACTCAGGCTATTGTCGGACATATTCATGTACAGAGTGTGACGTGGTAAATGGATTGCCAGCACAACTAATTTATATTCGACGGACTCTTAACCTGAAACGCAGGTCTCGCGCGCAAAGTTCGGCGAACGCAATTCTAAATTTTAACAGCAACTCGGCTTCACTGCATCACTTACCGTGATTCTACCTGACAATCGGAAAAGGGGGTGGGGAACGCTCGCACACGCACTTCAAATAAGAATTCAGAATTCTCAATAATGTAATTCGGCCTATATTCTGTACACGTTCCTTTTTCGCGGCGATACATGAATCTACATATGAAAATCCCGACAAATAACGGTCAGAAATATTCAAGAAGATTCGATAATTATCATCAAAATGTCTCTCGAAATTCCCTGTGAAACACGAAAATTCACTTCACAATCCTGAAAATACAATGTAAAATACACTTCACTAACGGCCTGGGCAATTCGCTATCAGCCTAGTCAATTACTCAGCGGCCTAGTCGACTTCGCTCACGCTGGACTCCAAATTCAAGGAGCACGCTGCTCCGAAATTCACTCACAATGGCCGCTCCACGCTACGAATAATTACCACGTTGGGACAATGGCCAACTGCTCCAATTTATGGAGCACGAGCTCCGCAATTACCGGATTTTACAGGCCAAGTATTCCGCGATCACCCAGGGTGGCGATCCTCCGGGGATACGGCCTTGCTTGTTGTCATCCGGACGACAGCAACCCTGAATTTCCACGCGTCGTTTTCCCCCAAAAGCACTATATGCTCCGCACACTATGTCTTCACGAGGGTTCACCTCGACTTATCGGCCTCTGGTCACAATATTCTCGGCCTCCGGGGCGTGCTATTATTTTCCCGTACTATTCGGCCTTAGCACGTGTAGTCCCCCAGGAGTCCGTCTCGGCTGGGACAGGGGAAGTTCACGCACGCACGAGGCTCACTTCGGCTGGGATGAGAGGATTCACTTAATAGAAAAAGAGCAATAAACTCACCGTGTCCCTTGGCAAATGTTAGTCCAATACAATAATAACTGTCCTTCTCAAAATAATTCGAGACTCTTGTCGTCAAGTGTGCGGCCCTCTGGGACTCCTGGGGGCACGCGGCAATTTCACCTGGCGGTGAAGACGAGCGGAGCACAAGCACGTGCACGTAAGACAACGTCCGATCCAAAAGTGGCCTAATGGCCGGCTTCTTCTTCAAGTTGGAGTTCCGTTTCCTTCAACGAAGAAGACGCACTCTGATTGGCCCATAGATTTTGTCCCGAAAACTGGCAGCACCCTCTATCGGGGCTGCGCGGAAAAGTTTAAAGTACATAAGGGCACATTGTGGCAAGTATGCGCACGGAATTCACGGAATTACACGGCCAAACAGCACTGAAATATATGTACGGCACTGCCTTTGGCCTCCACTCGTACCGTCTTTTATCTCACTTGCACCTATAACAAGCATCGGCCGGCGTGGAGGCGTTGCGCAGCTTCCATTGCCTCCACTTTTGGCCTTTCACTGCACCCGATATTCGCTACATGGCCTTGTATATCTATATCTACTCTCGGCCTGTAGTACTATAGCTATCTAGTACTTCCCATGTGTCAGTATATCTATATGAGCCTGTGCATATTGCACATAAGATATTCCTATCCGGTAGTATCTCGGCCTCACACACATACATATGTATATGTGCGTCGTCTGCGTGATGAATTTTCACCCAGAGACCATCGTCCGGGTCACCATGATTCCCCATGTCGGCCTGCTCAGGTATACCCACCCTGAGCCATGCTACACCGTCAGGTAGCGCTATCACACCGGCAGCAACAAGTTGGCAGTGCGTCGTCTGCACGGCCGTACATCAACATCGGCTCCGCGATCCTTGTGCTCTGGTGAGCTACCCGGGCTCACCCGCGTCGGCCTGCGTGTCACCGGTGTCGTGGGTGACCGCCTACGTGGTGGTGTAATGGTGCGCGGGTGTATCTTCGGCCAGGTTATGCGTGGGTGTAGGCAGCAAGTGCTGCATGCACGCATAATCTCACATAACCAAGGTGCAGCTGATACTGGGCTGCTGCGTATGGGACCTAGGTCCGGCTGGCAGCAAGCCCAGGATGTGCTGCACGGATCATGCAGCATCACCAGCTGGCCATAATCACCCGTGCTCCTTGTCATCTTCCTCTTCGTCGTCCTGAGAAGGACGCCCTGGCCTTGTCGTATACACCACGACAATCTCGCATACACGGTGGGACGCAGATCGTGTGACATCCGGAGGGTGTGCGGGGGATGCAGCACGGGGTCTGCGGATAACGGCTGTTGCCACCGCGCACCTCCAGCCCGATTGGAAATGAGTTTCAAGCCTTGATCCAACCTTGATAAAAAACTTGAAGCTTGGATCAAGGTTGGATCAAGTAAAGGTAACGGGGACTGGATCCAGTTTGAACTTTTTACTTGAACTTCTTAGGGAATTCTTGGGGCACTAGGAGTTTCTTGGGACGTTAGCGCCGGAGCAATATATAATCAAAATAGCCTCAAACGGGATGGATACGGATTAAGAAATTTGAGAATAGCGCGACGCATGGCTATTATTTGTTTTTGCATCGGGTCTTGAAAACTGATTCCCAATCTATTCTTGAGAATATTTCGAGGTTATTCCGCAGAATAACCTCGAAAGGAAGTTGAAAATGCGTTAATAAGGAAAAAAGTTCTTGATTTCACCGAAAAAGCTCAGAAATTATCACAGAAAGACCCAAATATTCCAGCTAGACTCATTTTACTCTACTTAGCTGGGGAATTTTCAAATTTTTGTAGATTATTCAAAGTTGATACTGGGCTACATTTTTTATCGCTGTCATATTTTTTCCTGAGTCTAAAAGCTAGTAAAATCAATATTATTTTATGAAATTCAAGTCAGCGTTGTTTCAAAATTCGTTTTATTCTACGATACGTCTTGAACAGTTATATCAATAACAAATATAGTTTTCCATTTGACAATTTTTCATCAATAATAATGAAATAATGCGAGACTAATGCAACATAATAACTTTGTTCTCTTACATCTAAATCACTTCTAGTGTACTATTAAGCTTTAATTTAAATTAGTAGCCACCGTTATTAGAAGGACTAGACTTTTTCATAAAAGACTACATTTGATGTCTAGATAGATAAAAAGATTACATTCGAGTTGACTTCAAGTTCCTTTGGAAATCCCGTGTACAGGACTTCGCTTCACATTTGTGAATGATCTTGTACCTCGTTCGGATCAGAGGGCAGATTCTTCCTATTGTTTCCTCCACCTGAACTACGTTTGGCGTTTATTATTAATCCAACACATCTACATAATATATCTTCATCTATTTTTTTTTCTTCAGGAGTATTTGGAGTGTTGTACAAACCACACAGTGAATCTAGAACGAAAAGAATAAAATGTTTGAATGCACTAAAATAGCCAAATCAGAATGAAAATGAAGTCAATGAGCAATTTGAGTACCTCGAACAACTTTGAAAAATTGTGTATCCTTGATAGTTGGTTTGTTATTGACTGAGTTTTGAGCACAGTGACACTTGAGAAGTTTTTTGCTCATGACATTCGAAATGATTGTATCTAAGTTGTCTCTTACGTCCACCACTGGAGCAGTTGTACTCTGAATATATTTTTTCTGGGAAAGATAAAGCATCGATAGATACATTATAAATAAGGTTTATCTAATTATTGTGTCCATTGATAAAAATCTCTCACCAGATCACTTTGGATATCATCACTATTGGAACTCAAGTCTGAATTGAACGAAGAAAATGATCCTAGATTATTGATAGGGAAAGTGAACTTAGAGTGTTTCTTTTTGAAGTCATCCCAAGATAGAACACTTGAAACACACAAATTTCTATCTCGTAGTAAAAGATTCTTCAGCTCCTTAAATTTTGCATCTATTTTGTCCTTCAATCGTTTTTCACTCAGATTAATTTCAGCCTTTATTTCAGATAGAATTGAGTCTTTCAGTGCTGAGAAAATGATTACATTATTTATTAGTTGTGGATAAAGTTGAGAGAATGAAGGAATCCTTGCCTATTTTTCAAGTTACCTTGCAGAATTGGATGGTTTATGGAAACACCTTGAAGTGGAAAATAGAATATTTAGTTAGTTGTTTGAATATTATATTGGTGGAAATCATGTTTAGCCAAGACTCGAATATAACTCACTTGTCTCTCGAGTATAGTTGGAACTGGTTTCAACTCCATCATGAAACTCCAAAGTATAAGAGTGGCCATTTTGTAAATCAGGAGATGGATTATTTACTGTGGAGAGATTGTCAGCTCTTGGATTAGATTTAGCCAGAATTTCTTCAACGCTTGGAGAACAAAATAAAGTCTTTCTGACAGATAATGGAGGAGCAAGATGCTGATCAACCGACTGATTATAGACTAAAGGTTCTTTGTTGGAAGTGCTGTCATCACTCGTGCCATTCCCTTTAGATGGACTGGAGCTCGATGGTGATGCAGTACCCATGGGTGAGACAGATGATTTTGACTTCTTTGATGGTTGTGCCAGATTCTCCAATGAATCAGTAAGAGGGGTTAACTTTCTGCCGAGTCCATCCTTCTTTGCCAGAGTAAGCAACTTGGTCCTGGTTGACCCTCTACATTTCCTAACAGCTTTCTTCGGACTCGCTTTCTTCTTCAAAGAAAGAAATTTATACGTCTATACGTAGAAACAGCGTGTTTCTAGGCCTCCTCGCTACGCGAGGAGGCCTGGAAACAAGCTGTTTCTGCGTACAGACGTATAAAACTGCATACGCGTCTCGTGCGGAAACATTTTTCTTTCGGGAAAACCAAGCTGGACGGTGCCATCGCTCACGTCCAGCTCGGTTTCCCGAAGGAAAAAATGTTTCCAGCACTCGACGCGTAATGTACTATTGAGTATCCTCTCTGCATCCTTGAAAGTTGCTGTGAACATAATTGAAAATGTAAAGTAACTCCAATCATGATTCTCATTTGCAAAATGACTTAGTTTACAAAATACCAGCAGAATCTTTCATTGAACATTTAAATTGTGGCCAAGACTCAGGAGGTATGGTGTCTGATCTTGAAACAAATCCTCGGATCATAGATTTATCATCTTTCTTGTATGGAGGTTCTGGATACTTTACATACATTATATTAGGGCTCTCTCCAGCAGATTGGTCCTTTTTCATCATTAAGATCATTCTCAAAGGACAAGAAACTAATGGGTACGATAATGGGGTTAACTTTTTCCCAAGCCGAAAGATTATTTTCATCCTCCAAATTGACTATAACGAAGTTAGTAATCTCCATATCCTCATCACCACTACTGTTGTCACCAATTTCACTAATAATGTCACTCATCTAGAAATCAAAAGTGAAAGTTCAATAGTTGACTCCGACAAGATGAGATGAAATAAATTATCTTGTTTATGAAAGGGTTGATTGGAACAAAAGCTTCCCTCTTTCATTGGAGGGTTATGTACAGATAAGGACAAATATTTGAGATTCAAAACTAGCTAGTTTGAGCTTAAAAGATTTGAGGTGAATAATTTTGATTTGAGGTTAGTTACGACAAAGTGCGTATAACAATCAAGATTGGTAAACACTGCTCAAACAGAAAAGTTTTTCAGAATCACACTCATTAAGTTCTGATGTTATGCAGAATGATAAATACTTATTTGATACTTACTTTACTATTGAGAATCCACAAAGGTCCGCAAAAATCCACAAGAACCGCGAATGCAGGCAATGGCCGCGGTATGCGCCTATCAAGCAGTTCAAACTGCAATGCAGAAGTTATATATGTTGGTGTAATACACATACACTTATGATTATACAGATATATGAATATAGATGAGTATTTTCTCAGTAATAAAAAAGCTTCAAATATATACACATAAGCAGATAGATTTTGAAAACGACAAGGACAGGGGAATCATATATGTTAGACCCAAAACTGTTCATGAACTCTTTATTTGAGGAAAGTATTCAGCTATTTGCAAGATACCAAGTTGTCAAAAAACTAATTTTCACATATAATGAACATTGTACAGAGATCTTAATGTAAAAGTGGCGTTGCATACAGTTTCTTTCCATCTCTGTGGAGCTCAAAAATTGAAAAAAGATAATACTTTACTTTCATATCGGCCAATGAAAATTTCACTAAATCACCCGGAGTTCCTTTTTCAACACAATATTCTCCCAGGAGAGATGAGCAAATTGGATAGTTGAAAGCAGGTTCCAATATCTTGAGTGGCTCTCCAAGAATGAAAATCTTTGTTGGATCAGTGGTGCCGGGTGAGCTCAACATATTTTTTATTTCAACTATGGATCCATCCTTGAAAAGAATCACGTTATCGGGACTCTTCACAGAAAATTGATAATTTTTTAATTTAATTTTCTGTATCATGAGAAGATTATCAACTTCTTTAGATTTTAGAATCTGCAACTCAGCAGGTATAGCAGCTTTCTTCAAATTGAATTCCAAATCTCTCAATCTTGGTGCAGATTTGAGCCAAGGGCTTGTTGCCACTCCTGATGAATCTCTTGAGTTCTCCAAGATCATTCTCAAAAGGAAATGCAGTAAGGAAACTTGCAGGGCAGTCCATGTTCTCAACATCATCAGCAATATGAGCTAGAGAGTGATTGTTCAATGAAGCAAATTCAAGACCATACAATTCTTCAGTCAACATTGTGAATCTTTGAAGATATTCTTTAGCACAGGTTGTGTATTTTTTGTACAGTTCTGAACTACATAAAATTCTTGAGCCTGTATGGAACAGCAAGTAGTGCTTATATTCTTCATCGTCTAATATATCTTTCAAAACGAAAGGACCAGTATACACAAGTATTTCTCTAAACTCATTCGCAGTGTATTTGGATACATCTTCTGCACTTCTTGTTGATCTCTGGAATCCCACAGGAATTTGTCTCTTCAAATTGACTAATCTCAAGGATACTCTGTACAATTTCTCTTGTGTTATCTTTGATTCACTTGAGAACCAAGATTTGAGCAGTTTCTTCATATTTCCTTGATAATTTAAATGCATTATATCCAATATGAATAATAATACCAAATTGTGAGGCTTCTTCAGTTTCTCCAATGGGCTGTCACCTGAGTGGTGCAGAGGGTTCTCTCTATTCTTAAATGATTCACCGGTGCGCTCTTGATCATACATGAATGGATATACGATTCTCTTCATGTAATCATACCCAGAGCACAGACACCGTTCACAAGCATAATATGCTCCATGATTCACAATACACTTGAAAGCTGGGTACCTATTGAAGTAACAAGTTCGCAATTCGCACAGCGCAGCGCGCGCGCGAGAATTTTTCCCGCGGGCGTAAAATGAATATTGATTTTTTGTGTCGACCACGGAAATCGTCTGCTGAGCATTGTTTTGATCAAGCTGCATAACCCCCCACCACGTGCTCTGCCTAACACTAGATATATTTCAGTGTTTACCAGCCTGGTGATATGAATCCAAAAATCACACGTAAAATCAAAAATCAATGTTTTACTGAAACGGCTCTTAAGTGTGATGTAATTTTGTTGAGGTGCGGATTGAAGTGTTGATGAGCAATATGCATGTATAAATCACCTTTTGTGCAATATGATTTTACTGGGGTATTTTGATAACTTCTAAAATCATGCCTTCTTCCCTCAGAATTTGCTTAAATTCAAACTATGATGCTTCAGTATTAAGCTACATATCAGCCGACTGAACTAATTTCAGGTGGATCAATGAATTCAGAGAGTCAGCGGATATCTTCGGTGATTCAGTCAGCTTCGGGAGAAAAATTATTGATCTACCTAAGATTTGTGTGAGAATGGTACATGAATTATTAGTTGGTTGATGTGCAGTTCAATACTCAAGCATCATATTCCAAATTGACGCAAGTTCTGAGGAAGGGAGACATGATGTTGAAAGTGATCAAAATACTCTCGCAAAATCATATTTTGGTTTCGACCCATAAAGTCATATTGCACAAAAGGTGATTGATACATGCATATTGCGTATCAACACATCAATCCGCACCTCAACAAAATACAATGCTCAGCAGACGATTTCCGTGGTCGACACAAAAAATCAATATTCATTTTACGCCCGCGAGAAAAATTCTCGCGCGCGCGCCGCGCTGTGCGAATTGCAAAATTTTTACTTCAATAGGACCCCTGCTCTAGCTGGGCGATCACAGATAATACATTTCATTTGAACCTCGAACAACTCATCATCTATGATAATTCCATGCTCACACAAATGATCCAGTTCTGAGATGAGTCCATCCATGTACTTGTCAATGGGATCAGGTTTCTCTCTGCCACAATAAGCAGAGATGGTAAAAGGTCTGTAATCTGCCTCAAGATGATGTACTTTCCCCATCGTAGTCCAAACTTGGAGAGCGCTTGAGTTGTACGGTGACATTCCATCAAGATGTAGTTGTAACAATATAACTTTTTCTGGGTGGAGAGCAACATTAACTATTATCTTCAAGTACACAGCAATGCCAAAGTATGCATGTTCCGACTGGTCAGATGGGTCATTGTCATTGAATCTCTTAATTAGTTTGTTCAGTCCGTAATCAGTTTTCAGAAGTGTTTTTGCACTACGGGGCAGAAATTTGTGGACTGGTTGGAGAATGACTAGTAATTCATCCACTTTAGACCGTGTTATGCCTTTGGATGCCCAGATTCTAAGCCTTTGCTTGAATACATCTTGGTCAAAAGGTTCAGATTCACCTTCATTATGAGTAATGCCTGTGTCATCGTCTCCATCATCATAATTGGATAAATCACTGTCAGAGTTAGAGTAGGATGAGTGTTCATCCCCAGCTCTCAATCTGTTGTCAATCAAATGCTGATCTTGATCCAGTAAATTTATTACAGGGGCTACTTCATTGGATTCTTCTTTCGTATCCGTGGGCACAGTTTTTGTTCTTTCGGTGTCAAACTTTTTTGAAGACTTCAACTTTGCTCTGACTTTTTCTCTATGTTTCTTCATCCTAGCTCTCAGATTTTTCAGAGATTTTTCAACGCTGGCACTCATTTGAAAAGTCAAGGGCAGAATCTGATTCTATAAAAAAAATGGAGACAAGTTATGATTCAGCTATGGAAGGAAAATTAGCACAAAATATGCTGTCACATCATGATACTTATGAGTAGTAACAGGAAGTTGTCAATACGGTACCAAATAGTTATTTTATTTGTTGACTTTTTATAAAATAATACCAACCTCAAAAAATTTTACAAGCTTTTCTTTTAATGCAGCCACTTTTAACAAAGAACTACAACACCACAATCATAATTTATTATAAAATTGATTCAATTGTCTCAATCCACTTCCAGTAAATATTATGAAGAACAAACAAAACATAAAACGTGAAATACTGGTATAATGCCGCACGTATATATACACGCATAAAAACGGTTGTCAGCGCTCAGGTGCCATTGGGAAGCCGACCTCAAAACCTAAAGTTCAAGCAAAAAGTTCAAACTGGATCCAATCCCCGTTACTTTCCTTGATCCAAATTGGATAAAAAACTGGATCCAGATTAGATAGTTCGGTCAAGCTGCTTGAACTTATTTCCAATCGGGAGGTCGGCCTTCGAAAGTTATCATACAAACATCAGCTGCTGACACTCATACGGGTGAGCGAGAGCAGCATGCAAATTACCCGACCTTTCCCGGGTTAACGTGCCTTATCCACGTGAGTCCGGAGCCCCGGGGCTTGTGCGCGACATCGCGGGTGGTGCGTGGCCCCCGGTGGGTCCCACGAGGGTGTAGCTGCAGTGGCAGGCCTGGGTAACCCACCCTGGCCAAGTCCTGTGGGAAAACATCTTCGGGAGCGACCGGTGGCCTCCTAGCCTCCCGGCCGCAGCGGCTAACGTAGGTGTAGGTGGGGTTGCCTACCCGCAGGCATAATCGCGGGCGCAACTCTCGTTCGGCCGTCGTTGTCGTCGTTGTCTCGAGTGGCAGCACCTCGGCAAAAAAGAGGAGTATTTTGCGTAAATACTGTGATCTTGGTGCTGCCGGATTGAGACACGACGAGAGTGATTCACTTTTCTCAAACAAAAGGCTGTGACGGTTTCACCGTCACAAGGGTGATTCAAAAGCAGTGTATTTCCCCGCATGGGATAAAAGTACTCCGAATTTCAAAACAGATTTCCTTTCCTCCTCCTCTCTTCAATGGTGAATGGGTTTCGTTGAGATTAGAATTCTTTGAACAAGAGCATTTCTTCCAAAATCCAATTGAGAATCACCACCCTAGTACGAATGCAGTACCAGTCCAAGACTCATGCGGCAGTTCCGCGAACAGTTCTACAAAATTTGAGAAATACCGCGATAGTATTAGCGCGGTAGTGCCACTGGGAGACTGATAGGGAAGCTTATTCACACTTCTTCGGAACTTGAATGGTACCGCAACAGTACTAGGACAGCAGTACTAGTTCAAGACTGGCATGGCTGGTTTATGTGACCGATGTGACTGTACTAGTACTTTTGCGGTATCATCTGAGCCCCATAGAGGTATTGCGGAACTGTCGTATGAGTCTCGAACTGGCACTGCTCCGCTAGTACCATTCTGGTACCATCCAAGTCCCGAAAAAATGTCATGAAACTTCCTTATCAGTCCCGAGCTGATACTTCCGCGCTCCCGAACAAGTTCCGAAGAAGTGTCGCGAAGGTGTCGAATCAGTTTCGAATTGGCACTGCTGCGCCAGTACTTTTGCGATACCACCCAGATTCTGGAAAAGTGTCGCGGAAGGTTCCGTATCAGTCTCAAATTGGTAGTACAGCACAATAGTACTGTCGAGGTACCGCTCAATTCCTATAGAACTCTTCGCGGAACTGGCGCATGAGTCTTGGACTGCTACTGCATCCGTAATAGGTTGGTGATCCTCGATTGGCTTTTGAGGAAAATGCCTTCCTTCAAAGAGTTCAGATCTCAACCAAATCCATTTACTATCGAGGAGAGGGTATAGAGAAAAAGAAATCATCCGATCTAAAATTCGAAGCACTCTCACCCCATGGGGGGGAATAAACTACTTTTGGAACACCCTGTATGAACCAATTCATGTATCGGCCTCGTAGAAACAATGTGAAGAGTATAGAAGCCAGTTTATATTCACCAAAAATTCTGGATTGTTATTCAGAGCGTGAGCCCCCCTCCATTCGATTTTCAGGTTTTGGCGCTGTAAGCATAGAGGTAGTATAGTCCGTATTACCTCTATGGCTGTAAGTTATGCCATGCATGCTGCGGACGAAATGGTGGAGAAGCAGAATTTGAAGGAGTAGTGTCGCTGTTCATGCGCAAAATCCTGTACCTAGGTTTATTGTCCCGCTAAAATTATAAACTAGTTGTGCTTGTAAAAACCCCATGTCACAAATGGCTGATTGCTGAAGCTAGCACCTGATTGCTGAAGTCTGAAGTTAGTGCAAACGCCGGAGTGAGTTCTGTAGGACCAAATTTATGCACAATTGCATGCTCAAATATTTTTTGACGTTAAACATTCCTATGCATGGATACAATTCCGTGGAACTCTAGCAGGTCCTGTGGAACCCCACTTTTTGAACGGTACAGCCCTTAGACAATTTTCCGATTTGGACCATTCCAATGCAAGGATACCTCCAAGGGGGCTCATATAGATGTTCCGAATGAAATCGGTCACTCAGAATTATTGCCATCTCTACATGGATCGATTTAGACCGTAGATTTACTATCTCATATAGGGTCGCCTGGGCATTGAATTTTGTGTGATTCCAAAAACTATGCACGCATCATCACGATTTCCGATCGTCACAGGCACTTAGTTCTGTCTTAGAAAGAAACCATTAACCATGCATAACTGCCAAAACATTGCCATGAAGATTGGGAGTATACTTTATGAAAGTGGGTCCCACAGAATCCACAAGGCGCTAGAGGGTTTGTAACGTGTTCCACTTTTCTAATCACAAGAAATTCCATAGAGAATGCACGCTTCTGTATAAGCGCATACATTTTTAAGGATGCCGCAAGCCTATGTCCATTCATTAATATGACTCTTCACTCGTCTATATACAGACAAGGGCTTTATGATTTTTATCAACAATTTTTATTTGTCTCAGAGCCAATTTTAATTTTGTGACATAGAGCATTCCTGTCATGGAATATCAAACTGTTTCCCGGGTTATGGAACTTGTTACCGATGCATTGAATGGGTCGCTAGCTGTCAGCTCGCAAGATCGACGAAGTCAAGCAATAATGGGTGTGGTTAGTACTTGGATGGGTGACCACGATTTTTCGATCGATTAGCTGGTATTCAAACCACAACAATGTGAACGGAAAACTTCTTGACAGCTCTATTTTGTAATCTCCGACATGAATTTTGTAAGAATTCCCACGAACAGACGAAAATCGGGAGACCAAATATGTCAATTTTCCCTGCTCGTTATCCTCACAAAAGTCACGAAAACATTTGATACTTTTTCCTTCATCTTGTCTTGACGAATTTTACAGAAAGCCGTAGACATGCTCTACAAGTGATCATCAGATGACAGCATAAGTCCCGAACCTGATGAAGATTGATTTCTCTATGGCGACTCAGAGTAATCGAGGATCTACTACTCGTTTGGAATAAGAGATTTCAGGTCATCTTTATGGACGTCCGTCAGGAATTGACAAATTTCACGAACCGCGAGTCCCATCTAGTCCTTTTCGAGATCCGTCGAAGTTTTAATTCCTTGTCAACCTACAGATATACGTTATATCAATTCCAGTGTCTTATATTTTAAGAAGATTGAATAAAGTTAGTCTTCGAGAATTGAATTATTGGTACTCCATATGTGTATGATATGAATATACATTTTCATAGCACTACCCCGTGAACACTATCGAAGAACTCACACTCAGGAAACATTTGTTCATATCTCGAGCACAATTCATGCAAAGCCTTTCGTAGCCTGACATACTTCTACTCACGTTGAGCAAGTGATGACTCGGCGACGATTCCCAGACTTCCAAGACTTGGTTTGGTTACGATATAGTGGTTCGCTACAACCTGGATATCTTACCTAGCCTATATGGAATATTAAATTCTGTATGTTGTCTTATATCCAAGTAAAATATTAATTTTTCTCAAAAAATGCATGCGGACGAAATCGTCACTTACTGAATAATAATCAAATTGCGCTGGACACCTTTCATCTCAGGCAAATATATGGCCTCGCAATTGTACTTTGAGGTTTTGCTGTAAGGAAATTATTTAAATAACCGGCATTGTTTGACTCAAAATAACGGCAAATTAGAGTTGAAATCAAAAATGAGACGCGTCTTTGAGTTAGCGAGATTCCCAGAACAGGGTTCACAGGAAGCGGGTCTCTCTGCGACGTCCGCGCTCCGTTATGAAGCAGGGCTCTCCGCGCGTGTTTCAGACATACTCTCCGCTACTCGTACGCAGTTCCAGAGAAACCCCCATCGCCACGATGACCGACACAGCAGCAGCGCCAGCCCCAGCAGCGGCCCCAGCGGCAGCCTCGCCCAAAAAAGCCGCGAAAAAGGCCGCAGGAGCGAAAAAGCCCGCCAAGCCCCGCGCACATCCTCCAGCGGGTGACATGGTTTTGGCCGCCATCAAGGGACTCGCCGACAAGAAGGGATCGTCCCTCCAGGCCATCAAGAAGTACATCGCGGCCCACTACAAGTGCGACGTCGAGAAGCAGTCCATCTTCATCAGGAAGTTCCTGAAGTCCGCCGTCGCCAAGAAGACCATCACCCAGACCAAGGGCAGTGGGGCCGCAGGTTCGTTCAAGTTGGCCCCCAAGGCCGAGGGCGTGAAGAAGGTCGCCAAGAAGCCCGCAGCCAAGAAGGCAGCCGGAGCCAAGAAACCAGCGGCAGCCAAGAAGCCCAAGGCCGCCAAAAAACCATCCGCGGCCAAGAAGGCGGGCTCGCCCAAGAAGCCCAAGGCGGTCAAACCCAAGGTGGCCAAGCCCAAGTCGCCCAAGAAGGAGAAGAAGGCAAAGGCACCCGCCAAGCCCAAGGCCCCCAAACCCAAGAAGGCCGCAGCACCCAAGACCGCCAAGCCTAAACCGGCAAAGAAGTAAATCTGTCACCTGGTTGCATTCCCTCCCTATTCCACTCAAAATCGGCCCTTTTCAGGGCCACCAAATATTTCTCACGTATGAACAATGATTTGGTCACAGAAACATGATCTACGATGACTTCCGAACATGACACCAATAATATTAGGATAAACGCAACATGTGAGCTCGATATTTGCGATGAGAAAATATTACGTCTCGATCATCAGAACTAGGTACTCATGTTCATGAAATATCGTCCATCTGGAAAAGTAGTCGGGGCCACTTGGACCCAACTTCGTTGTCAAGCGTGTTTCCTTTTCGGATTCCCAAACCATTTAATCAATAATTTACGTGGTGCTTCACGAATTACCCGAGACCCTGACTATTTCTCGGAATAACCTTGTTTGAGTGAAACAGTAGACTATTTCTCATACATCATGTAAAAATATAATATAGAAGTTTCGCCGCGCGACGATGACTAAATGGAGAGCGGTCCTCTCCAATGATGTACGAAAAAGGTAATGAGTGAACCCAGAGCTGTCCTCGATTTAGATCAGCTCTGATTACTCCTAAGAACAAAAATTCTAGACGGGAGCAATCAACAGGTAATTCATTGCGGAGTATTTATTTGTACGAAGCTTTTCATATAGATCTAGATATGATAAGTATGAAATTCGGTGTATTATTTGTTAGGTACAAACAAGTTGATGGTCATATATGGCTCGTATTTGAGAACTTCCATCATGAAATTGAAACGCATGAGTATTTGAGAGTAGTTACAATACATTGAAGTCCATCGTTCTACCAAATAATGTTTGAACGTCTTCAAGCCATATGTCGCACGATCTCATTACGATTTTTGAGGGATTGCTTTGATCTCTCGTGACTCCATAGAAAAGTACTTATGCATACGGAAACTCCCTTTGCCCTTGTGTATGCATACATTGTGAAGAATTGGTTCAATTCTTCTTCGAAACAGCTAGTTGAATTCCTAACCAAGTGATTAAACTCCGAGTCACGTTTCGGGGACCCTGACAAAGGGATTTCGTCGAAGGTGGAAGTTGAAAATTACTTTTGAACCTTTATTCAATTCATTATTTAATGCCCGTCATACTCATGCTTGTATGGTATGAGATTCTCAAATGGCACAAAGATTGATACTACAGTGAAACCTGTTACATTGTACACCTCTGTACATTAGCCATGCTCTTGAGCATCAAATAGCTACATTGAATGTATTTTCCCCTCTAGACTTTGGCCACCTGTTCACTTTGGACACTTTTTCCTTGCACCAGAGGTGTCCAATGCATATACCATGTTACCACGACATATCTGGCAGAATTTGGAAGTTATTCCCATGCCCTGTGCTTGTGCATGTATGTTTTGTCATAAATATCGCGGTGACATTGTAGGTTTCACAGGACACGGTAAAACATTTGTGGGAAAGATGCAACCGATTGGCTGCAGATTTGACTGGAATATCTGGTTAAGAGT
Source organism: Eretmocerus hayati (assembly GCA_029851415.1). Classification (NCBI taxonomy): domain Eukaryota; kingdom Metazoa; phylum Arthropoda; class Insecta; order Hymenoptera; family Aphelinidae; genus Eretmocerus; species Eretmocerus hayati. The sequence continues at coordinate 98,736,975 of CM056744.1, forward strand.
TCACCCACTGTGAATATGGCTATGAATACGGCACCCATGAGATGGAGAGGTGGTGGACCCCGGGGTAAATTATTGGATGAAAGAATGTAGTTTCATCAGTGTTTTTTATACAATTAAAAATAAACATCGATGGGATTACTGAGAGCCTTTTCTGTCGATAATCCAGGTTAAGCATTATTAAGCAGGGACGTATCCGGATAAGTGACTACCTCTCTTCGTCTGCGAAGTCTATCTCGTTTGGTATTTATACTCCTTTTAAAATAGGCTGTGATTTCCGTGAATTGCTTGAACTAACCCCTGGCGATGCTTGATCTGAAGTTTTGGTAAAAACAACTCTTAGCAATTTCACTGATTTCACACTCATTTATTTGTGGAGAACTGGGCTAAAACTAACCCCCACAATATCACCCGGGGTACTCTACCTATAGATATTTTATGGATCATCTATTGATAACCATACTCGCAGGGGGGTTGGATTTCTAACCAGCTAATGGAGCGTTGCGTTCTAATAGTTGGTTGGAGTTTTTCAATAGATTATTTACCATTCACGTAGTGATTGGTAAAAAATTTGGTTCAGCGCTTCGGGACGACCAACACAAATTTGTGAACGTCTAACATTGACTCATTTCACAATGGTCGCTACACTCACTCGTAATCCTAGAAAAGATATGTATATAGAGGATAGAAAGAGAAAATATAAATTAGAAAGATTTGAAGCCGGCGATTCATTAAGTTGTAAAATTATTCACAATTTTCCCATATTGTCATCAGCCATATTTCATATCAAGATCTGATGACACGAAGAGATAGGGAACATAAGTGGGAGTACCCTCTCCCTCATCCAACCCCTTATGCGACGATTGTTTGAAACACAAGTCGAGACCCAAATCGCAAACACCAACATTCATATATGAGGATTATCTCATGCGTTATCACAATGCATTCATACATCGTTGGAATTATACAACACCATGAGACGACCCCTTCAATCATCGAACCTCGACAATGCCCGAGTGAGACTTTCCTCACCTGCAAATTTCAGGATGAATTTTTGGAAGCAAAAGGACCTTGCTCTGTGGACTTTATAATATCCACACAGCACAAGCTACGAAAATATGTTAGTACGTTTGCGAAATTTCTGGTGGCCCTGAAAAGGGCCGATTGGTTTTTTTTTTTTTTAATATCAGATGATGATTTAAGCTCGCTCTCCACGGATACGACGGGCCAACTGGATGTCCTTTGGCATGATGGTGACGCGCTTGGCGTGGATGGCGCACAAGTTGGTGTCCTCGAAAAGACCGACGAGGTAAGCCTCACTAGCCTCCTGCAGAGCCATGACGGCCGAGCTCTGGAAACGGAGGTCGGTCTTGAAGTCCTGGGCGATCTCACGCACCAGACGCTGGAAGGGCAGCTTGCGGATGAGCAGCTCGGTGGACTTTTGGTATCGCCTGATCTCACGGAGGGCCACGGTTCCGGGCCTGTACCTGTGGGGTTTCTTCACTCCACCGGTGGCCGGGGCACTTTTCCTCGCGGCCTTGGTCGCGAGCTGTTTGCGCGGGGCCTTGCCTCCGGTCGACTTCCTGGCGGTCTGCTTGGTACGGGCCATCTCGGAAACAAGCTGAGTTGAGTGCGGATACAACAGAGCGAATGTTCGAGGCGGGCAGAAATGGCCCGTTATATAGCCTGCGCGCGCTGAGTAGATCGGGCAGCAGATGTCGGGGAACTCGGTACCCGATTGGTGGAACCGCCCCGCGCTAAGCCACGCACGGTGGAAACAGCGCCACCCCAAGTGCCGAGAAGAAGGGGACTTTTTTATGATCGGCTATAAAACGGGCCACTTGTGCCTTCATCGGCATCAGTCGCTGTTTCCAGTCTATACTAAGACAAACCAGCCAAGATCTCAAGATGACCGGCCGAGGCAAGGGAGGAAAGGGACTGGGAAAAGGAGGCGCCAAGAGGCACAGGAAAGTGTTGCGTGACAACATCCAGGGCATCACCAAGCCCGCGATTCGTCGTCTGGCCCGTCGTGGCGGAGTCAAGCGTATCTCCGGATTGATCTACGAGGAGACCCGAGGTGTGCTGAAGGTGTTCCTCGAGAACGTCATCCGTGACGCCGTGACCTACACCGAGCACGCCAAGAGGAAGACCGTCACCGCCATGGACGTCGTCTACGCCCTGAAACGCCAGGGACGTACCCTCTACGGATTCGGAGGTTAAGCTTCCCAGCCATCATCATCATCAGCTAAAACGAAAACCCAATCGGCCCTTTTCAGGGCCACCATAACAATAATACGTTGGATACACTATTCCGTTCTGGTTGACTCGACAACGAGAACTGCGATGATGGAATTACTGCTTCAGTAATTTTTACTTCGATTCAAATGAACAGTAACACTCATCCCTCATCAATTCGAAAAGAAGAAGAAGAATAATCAATTCGCATGATATTCCTCGTTATATATCTTCAGAGCAAGTTCATCGAGGCTGATGATCAACTAATTTCATAGGGATAACCTTATTCCACTCTGTACTACTCATGATGAATAGATCGCCTTCATCTATTATCCATAATTTTGTATGGGCATTCGAAACCCTTGACGAGAAAAACTTAATAAAGCAGTTTTAATAGCTCTTTGCCTGAAATTGGCAACGGACTCGATTATATAGTCGAGGTCAGGAGTATTTAGAGTTACGGGATCTCTAAAACCGATTCACGATGCTCATTAGATTCGTCAAGAACTGTAAGATGATGAGTTAAATCCTCCAATTCCATAATTTTCTCTTCTACAGTTAAAGAATATAGTCCCGCGCGATTAACGATATGAATGAGCTATCGTGGGGATCAATGGATCACTTGCACAAGTATAATGATGACCACTCACAGCCATATGAGTGTCAAGGAAGTGCGCCTGATGTTTTGCAACTATCACTTTTTCTACTTAGCGTCTGAGAAACTCATAGAATGTCTGACCATAACCGGATGTTCCTATCTATTCTCAGGGCGTGGAACCGGCGAAATTGTGCGAATCTTTATAATTGTCTCTCTCAATGTCTCAGGTAACCATGAATAGTTTGATGCTCAAGAACAATTTCAGTATCTTGTTTGACCGTCTACAACATTTTCTACTGATCGTCGATTGCTTCTGCTCAGGGCTAAAAGGGGCTAAAGTGGTTGCAGCACGATAATACTTTTTCAGGTCTGCACTTTCTACTGAGTGTTCAAGACGTCAAGATATCAACAACAGTTTGACGCTCTACGAGATGCTTTACTCTGCCGAAGTCGCTTCTGAATGAATTGCCCTTAGCAAACGTCAATGTAATTCTGAATCAGTTCAAAAAATTTAACGTCACATACTTCATCGTAACTAATTGTAAGTCGAAAACTTTGTGCAACAAGGTCTCTGCGAGACCGTGAATCCAAGATCGCGAGAGGGGCCACTTGCAATACTTGCATTCCTTAATTTGGCACGCTGTAATCGAGCGGTTCCGTCCCATAGAGATGATATGCCAATATCGTATACATAAATGACATATATCAGTAATTGGTATAATATCTCTATGCTCCGTCCCGAAGTATGTTGAGTTGCCTGCATCTTACGTGTAGCTTGGATCAGATTCTTCAACCCAACTGGATGATTCAAAGTCATCCTTATATGAAGATCGAACGGTGCATGATCAGGAGAATCACAGAGAGTGGCGAACTAATAATTCTGCCCATACGTAGAAATATGTAGTGGCCCTGAAAAGGGTCGATTATTTTTGTGTGGCTGGTCAATAAATTGAGAAGGGAGTTTAAGCCTTCTTCTCGGTATTCCCATGTGCTTCTTGACAGTGTGCATGTTTGAACGAAATAAAATTAGAAATATGTAGTGAGGCCGATAGTCATTCATGCGTTGGATACAATTGGTGGCCCTGAAAAGGGCCGATTGATCTTTTTTGTCTCTGGTCAATCAATTGAAGAGTAAGCTTAAGCCTTCTTCTCGGTCTTCTTGGGCAGAAGAACGGCCTGGATGTTGGGCAGGACACCTCCTTGAGCGATGGTCACTCCGGACAAGAGTTTGTTCAATTCCTCGTCGTTGCGGATGGCCAACTGCAGGTGACGGGGGATGATTCTGGTCTTCTTGTTGTCACGGGCGGCGTTTCCTGCCAACTCGAGAACCTCAGCGGCCAAGTACTCCATGACGGCGGCCAGGTAGACCGGGGCACCGGCACCAACTCGCTCGGCGTAGTTGCCCTTCCTCAGCAGACGGTGGATACGTCCGACGGGGAACTGCAGACCGGCCCTGGTCGAGCGGGTCTTTGACTTTCCCTTGACTTTGCCGCCTCCCTTGCCGCGTCCAGACATGATGAGATTGAGGTTTGGGGTAGACTGGTGACACGAAGAAATTCAGTCGTAGACTGGGTGCTACGTGGTGGGAAAGTGGCTCTTTATATGCGCTCGATCAAGCCGGTTCCGAGCAAATGGTAAAAAACTATACGGGAACTTGGTAGGGGACAATCGCTCCGGGGCGACAGCTGCGCGCTCAACGTGAGCGGGACGACGGTGGCTCCACATCTGTTGGTTCGGAGAAGCTGAGCCGCAGAGCTTATAACAGGGCTACGATTCCCGCCCCGACATCAGTCGTTTCTCTGACAACCGACCGGTACTAACAATGGCACCCAAAACCAGCGGAAAGGCAGTGAAGAAGGCCGGAAAGGCCGTCAAGAACATCGCGAAGGGCGACAAGAAGAAGAAGCACAAGAAGAGGCGCGAGTCATACGCCATCTACATTTACAAGGTGTTGAAGCAGGTGCACCCCGACACCGGTGTCTCCAGCAAGGCCATGTCCATCATGAACAGCTTCGTCAACGACATCTTCGAGCGCATTGCCGCCGAGGCTTCCCGTCTGGCCCACTACAACAAGAGGTCGACCATAACCTCCCGGGAAATCCAGACTGCCGTCCGTCTCCTTCTGCCCGGTGAACTGGCCAAACACGCCGTTTCCGAGGGAACCAAGGCCGTCACCAAGTACACCAGCTCCAAATAAGTCAACTCAGGACTGTGAAAAAGAGAGAACAAAAAAAAACAATCGGCCCTTTTTAGGGCCACCATACATCTTAAACGTGAGAACTGTATATTCTGATCAAACTCCCCAAAACCGTTACCAGCTCAGCATCGTTGTGGATTTCAAGACAGGAGAATTCGAGACAGGATGTAGTGTCGTGGTTGTCCCCTTAGGTACTCAACCTGGAGAAGCCTGGGCTATCATTCATGCATATATGTATGACCGAGTATATGACTCATATAAGTTGTCTTTGAGTGACCGCTCATGGGCGTACGGTTCAGGGCCAACTTGTTCATGAGAACTTGAGGTAAATCATCTTTTTGAACGATTACTGATGAGGGTATACACTGAGCAAGATTCTTCATATTCCTTGCCATACATATTCTTCCTGAACTTGATATCTACCTAAGAGTGCAATAAAAGTATCAGCTTGGTCATTATTTGAGAAACGGCACAGTATTTGCACAACGAAGTCTAATTGTCGACAAATTATAGTATTATAATAATATGGATGAGAAAACCTCTAGAATAGTTTCAGAATTTTGGGCAACTTCAGTACGTTATGAGAAAAATTCCCTCCAAGTGCATTTCTTGCACAACTCGTCGAGTTTATGGAGCAATAATAATATGCGATCCTTTCATTAAAGACCAAAACTCGATATAATGATTTCTTGTACTACTCATGTATGAGGTAATTTATGAGTCCTGTTTATGGGATCTAATTTTTTTCGTTCACATACACTTTGAATTTCTTGTGTCAGATTTCCTCCACAAAAGGATTCCCTCCCAACGACTTACTGAAACCTTCTCACTTAGTTTGACTGAAGATTTCAGTTCAAGGTGCGTCTGAAACACTTAATAAGATATTATGATAGATTCTGGAAGTAAATTTTAGCGGAAGAAAATTTACTATTCACTAAATCCATCATCATCCATGATACTCTGAGATTTTCGATGCCAATGTAGAAGCCTTCATCCTTGAAAGTGAATTGATTTGCAGTTTGAGTCAAGGTTTGCGTCGTAGGATCTCCAACGTTTACACGAGTCTCACAGAGGAGTTTTGTAATGCTTTCAATGATAATGAGGACCGAACTGACCTCCACGAAGATAACCGTTATCTTAGATAAGGTTTTTGCCCTTGTCGTGAATGCAGACCCGGGTGAAATTGAGTCCGAAATTTGCGATGAATAGAGCAAAATCTAGTTGCCATTGTGTTTCGTCCAAATTTAGGCTGGAAATTCGATTAGTACATCACATCCAATCACTTGGGCTGAGGTTCTAGTATCTTGCGGTGGAAATCCACGCATAAGAGGCTCAAACGAGGATTTTAGTAAATTCTTCGACAGAAAATTCCACTCAAAGGAATATAGAAGGTAATTTTTGGTCGGACATTTGTCATAATGGCTGGAGCAGGTTCCGGATATACCTTTACCACTTCATCGTTTTTGATATTCACTGAAAGATTGAAATTGAATACTGACATCAAGCGCGATAATTTATTGAGCACGAGAACTTTTCGGCCGAAGAAGTATGTTTGGAACTTGCTAAATTCAGCAATATCAGCGTAATAGTACTTTCACACCTTCTTCGCACTAGTGGCCTGTGGACTTGGTCCTCTCGCCATTACCGGGTGTACACTCACCAGACATATCATCTGCACAAATTTGAAAAAGGTTTTTCGTCCCAAAACTACTATTTGAAATTATGATACTAGATTTCAATTCTAAAATCTTGAGAGCGAGGTTGCGATCATCAAAGCACCAAAAACCGTCTGATAGAGATTGAAACAAAGGCCCAGGGACAAAAAACTTTTTGAGATTTGGGCAGATATTTTGTCCGGTGAGCAAACACTGGCAAACATTTTCAACTTCTGAGTTGTCATTGATATTTTTCATCTTATCTGTAAGGTTTCATAGAACGACTGTAAAACCTCTTCAATTTTCCAATCACATGTTTACAGGCTAAGAGAGACATAACTTATCCTACGCATGAATTGTTTGGTGGCCCTGAAAAGGGCCGATTGGGTTTTTGGTGTATTTTTACTTTAGTTATTGGTGGTGCCTGTAGGACTGGAGAATTTAGCCTCCGAATCCGTAGAGTGTACGCCCCTGGCGTTTCAGGGCGTATACGACGTCCATGGCGGTGACGGTCTTCCTCTTGGCGTGCTCGGTGTAGGTCACGGCGTCACGGATGACGTTCTCGAGGAACACCTTCAGCACGCCTCGGGTCTCCTCGTAGATCAATCCGGAGATACGCTTGACTCCGCCACGACGGGCCAGACGACGAATCGCGGGCTTGGTGATGCCCTGGATGTTGTCACGCAACACCTTCCTGTGCCGCTTGGCGCCTCCTTTTCCCAGTCCCTTTCCTCCCTTGCCTCGGCCGGTCATCTTGAAATCTTGGCTGGTTAGTCTTGGTACAGACTGAAAACAGCGACTGATGCCGATGAAGGCACAAGTGGCCCGTTTTATAGCCGACCATAAAACAGTCCCCCTCTTCTCGGAACTTGGGGTGGCGCTGTTTCCACCGTGCGTGGCTTAGCGCGGGGCGGATCCACCAATCGGATACCGAGTTCCCCGACATCTGCCACCCGATCCACTCGGCGCGCACAGGCTATAAAACGGGCCACTTTCTCCGAAGAGACTATAGTTTTGTTGTATAGCTCCGCTCACAACACAGCACCTCAAGATGGCCCGTACCAAGCAGACCGCCAGGAAGTCGACCGGAGGCAAGGCCCCGCGCAAACAGCTCGCGACCAAGGCCGCCCGTAAAAGTGCCCCGGCCACCGGTGGAGTGAAGAAGCCCCACAGGTACAGGCCCGGAACCGTGGCTCTCCGTGAGATCAGGAGATACCAAAAGTCCACCGAGCTGCTCATCCGCAAGCTGCCCTTCCAGCGTCTGGTGCGTGAGATCGCCCAGGACTTCAAAACCGACCTCCGATTCCAGAGCTCGGCCGTCATGGCTCTGCAGGAGGCCAGTGAGGCTTACCTCGTCGGTCTTTTCGAGGACACCAACTTGTGTGCAATCCACGCCAAGCGCGTCACCATCATGCCAAAAGACATCCAGTTAGCACGTCGTATCCGTGGAGAACGAGCTTAAGATGTCAGCTTGACATTCCTGAAAGACAATCGGCCCTTTTCAGGGCCACCACTAAAGTCACAAACGTATCAACATAATTACGTTCCTTGTTCTGTATCAATATGATGACTTACGAATTCATAGTTATGGCCTGAAGATCGAAAGTAAAACCAATCGTCTGCCCTCATAGTTACAAATCATTTCGGTAACGGAAGCTCTCCTATCGCCTCCTCCACGGAAATATTTTATTTCCGTCGTTGTATACAGACGGATGAACGCTATTTCCATACTTAGGCGATGAAATAGCTCATGTACCATCAGTGTGCGAGAAAGGCCATAGAAAAACTGTGCCTGAAACCTTGCGATCTTGCTCTAGCGCATTTGAGCTATCGATGTCCACACAATATGCGTATTCCTTCAATTCTCCATCATTTTTATCATACGATCGTGTGGTCGAGAACTCGAGACTCCAAATTGGATTTTTGGTCGGGACTTGTAAGAGAGCCACGCAATGTCTTTAGAAATCAAAATGATGCATATCCCACTTGCCTCAAACCTCCTTGCAAGAGTATGCATGCTGAATTAAAATTATAACTGAGGTTGAATATTCGGTTGTATCGTATAGACCATACTGATAGGTGGAGTACGTTGTAAAAGGTCGTGAGATAAAATAGTTTCATGTCAATTTTCCACTGAACCAGAGCATGAATCTCAGTATTTCGTAGTCTGGTAATAAGGACTTTATTGAGCTCTTAACGCGAACCACGGGATTGGTGAGATTACAACTACAAAAGAGCTTGTTTCATTGTCTGTGCGGGAAAAGCCATTCCCATACGGACTCTCGACTTCCGTACCTAAGCCCACGATGATGAAATAGTATTCGACACCACGACGGGTTGGTTTCTGCCTTTGAGCGATGATTCCGACCCCTCTAAGGCTCGGGCCGGAGAAATATCACTGGAGCCGCGAAAACCAACACTCTCGCCCTCGTATCAAAACATACTATTTACCGTCAGCTGGGGTAACATTGGGACAAAAATCATATTTTTTCCCTCCAAACTCGTGTAACTTGTACGTCTTACGCTAAAGGCGCATTGTATGTGTGGTGCATCGAAAGCTTACAGCTTCATCTTCCGATTGCGGTGTTTATGGAGTGCATTTGGACATCTCTAATTGGAGATATGAGCGCTCAAAGTCGTGGCCCAAAGTTAAACCGGTTTGGGGTAACTTTGGGACAGGAATTTGTACATATGTATCATTTATTCGTTATTTTATTCATAAACTAGATCATATAATCAACTTTCACCGCCATCAATCGAAAGCCGGGTGTCATAGCTTGCTATTGATCTCTTGTGAAAGTTCATTTGATTGAATTTGGCTTATGTAATAGAGTGAAACCACCTTCAACATACCGCACTGCCCGCGTCGTGGCTAACTCTCGAGGCGGAGAATACCTCCAAAGTCAGTTTCTGGCTGAACTTGCTATATCTCGACTCCTGTAGAAAAAAATGAGACGTTCCTCCGCTCATTTTGGAGCTTATATAAACGGCTACTCGGAAGAATAGGCTCTGATGACGGCATAGTTGTTGGAAAATGATCACGAGCACATGTACAAGTGTTTCAAAGTTACCCCAATAGGCAGGAAAAACACATCTTTCTCAATTTCCACGCTACACAATAGAAACTGGGTGGTAATAAGCCAATGTAACGATGGATTCGCCCAGAAATCTGTACAGACAAGTGAAATCTCGGTTGCCTTGGATTCATACTACGAAGGTCAGAGCTCTAACATTTTTCCGAGCTTCTGTTTAATGGACTAAAGATATACTTCTAAAAAAATCTGTTTATGAACGGGCAAATAGATGATGGGGGCCCTCGCGCTGGTGCAAGACATTGCTCATACGTGCCCCGAGTGGGAGGAACTGGTATGAAAGCCTCGGGATTATCTGCCTCACTCTCGCCGAATCAGCTGTTTCCCACGCGAAGAATCTCCGAGCCTCCGTCCTATCCCATCCCAATCCCACCATTTCCACCCTCGCGAATTATGCCCCAAAATCCTTCGACAGAGTGAAGCGGTCCTGCTGCTTACTCGTACCGGACGCCTGAAGGCGCTCCTCCTCCGTGCCTCGCTCTTAGCGCAAGTGATTCTCCCGGCTACTCTACGCCGAGTAGGATCCTCCGTTTTTCGCAAGCCTATTATTCTTTGCCTACTCTCTATCCTTCCTTCTCTTTCTCTCTACTTCTCTCATCTTTCTTCTCCCATCTTCCCTTCTTTCTTCTTCGGAACTATAACCACTTGTTTGGTTGGTGTCCAACGGAGAGGGGTTTTAGTCGGTAGGCGCCCTTCAGGTGAATCCGACACTACCCACGCTCTAGTGGGTGTCTATGAAGATCTCCCCTCTCCGGTCTGTCAAACAAAAAAAAAAAAAAACTGCCTCGCTGATCGCGCGTGATAACGACTTTTTCATGGGCTGTCTCAAAGTTACCCCAGTTAACGGTATACAGAAGATGAGAGATGACCTCTTATCTGTGCAATCACACGTCCAACAAAAATCTCCTCCCTACTATGGCTGGAAGAGTGAGACTGGGCCGTGAGTGATGCCTTCAGGTTCAAATCGCATGTTGATACATTTAACTCATATTACCGCCAATCAAGGTTACTGCGCGTAAGCTGCAGTTCGAACCATTATCTCTATGGTTTGAACTCGCTATGACAGAGATTTGGGGGGAGCTTGCATCATCAGTTTTTCAGTGATAGAATGTTTCCGTTCAATGAATGTAGTGGCCCTGAAAAGGGCCGATTAGGTTTTTTTGTTCTTTCTATTTTGCAGTCCTCAGTTGATTTATTTAGAGCTGGTGTACTTGGTGACGGCCTTGGTTCCCTCGGAAACGGCGTGTTTGGCCAGTTCACCGGGCAGAAGGAGACGGACGGCAGTCTGGATTTCCCGGGAGGTTATGGTCGACCTCTTGTTGTAGTGGGCCAGACGGGAAGCCTCGGCGGCGATGCGCTCGAAGATGTCGTTGACGAAGCTGTTCATGATGGACATGGCCTTGCTGGAGACACCGGTGTCGGGGTGCACCTGCTTCAACACCTTGTAGATGTAGATGGCGTACGACTCGCGCCTCTTCTTGTGCTTCTTCTTCTTGTCGCCCTTCGCGATGTTCTTGACGGCCTTTCCGGCCTTCTTCACTGCCTTTCCGCTGGTTTTGGGTGCCATGGTTGTAGCTGAGTGTACCGGTCAAAATCGACTGATGCCGAAGCGGGAGTTGTGGCCCCTTTATAAGAATTGAGGATCCGCTTCTCCGAACCGGTGTATGTGGAGCCACCATCGTCCCCCTCTAGACGAGCGCGCAGCTGTCGCTTCGATGCGAGTGTCCCCCACCGAATACCCGACCAGTTTTTTACCATTTGCTCGGAACCGGCTTGATCGAGCGCATATAAGGGGCCACTTTCCCACCACGGAGCACCCAGTCTACGACTGAATTTCTTCGTGACACCAGTCTACTCCAAACCTCAATCTCATCATGTCTGGACGTGGCAAGGGAGGCGGCAAAGTCAAGGGAAAGTCAAAGACCCGCTCGACCAGGGCCGGACTTCAGTTCCCCGTCGGACGTATCCACCGTCTGCTGAGGAAGGGCAACTACGCCGAGCGAGTTGGTGCCGGTGCCCCGGTCTACCTGGCCGCCGTCATGGAATATCTGGCCGCTGAGGTTCTCGAGTTGGCAGGCAACGCCGCCCGTGACAACAAGAAGACCAGAATCATTCCCCGTCACCTGCAGTTGGCCATCCGCAACGACGAGGAATTGAACAAACTCTTGTCCGGAGTGACGATCGCCCAAGGAGGAGTGTTGCCCAACATCCAGGCCGTCCTCCTGCCAAAGAAGACCGAGAAGAAGGCTTAAACCTCATTTGACCCTATCCCAGACCAATAATAATATCGGCCCTTTTCAGGGCCACTAAGTTATTTACAACGTGCGTTAAAATACTTCGTCCTCCAAGATCGCATAAAATTGACAGAATTATCGGAGCTGCTCCTTAGATATTTGACACCCGAAATAGTTGTGTCGGGGCCAAGAAACTGGATGAGACGAGATTAGACAGCAACAAACTCTCAAAAAATATTCGATATACTGAGCACTCACACCTCAGCTGGGTCTTCTGGGGAATTGTACCGTGAAGATCGCCGAAGTTTCTATAGTCTGTGACATAGCTCAAAGTTATAGAATATTTTTTGTGCAATCATTATATAGTTTCACTTCTCGACCTACCAATAATAATCCCGACGCTCTGAGTGTATCGCATAATGCAGAAAGACAGATAATGACCAAGACTGCTTGGAAAAACTGACGGCGACAGACAGCCGATGCGAAAATTCTTGAACCATATAACCTAAGTCTGTCTCGGACACGAAGAGATTTATGACTCACTCAGCTTCCTTGCCGGTGAATGTTCGCTCAAAACTGCCGGCACCGAGAAAACCCGTATTCGAAACTGGCGCGTATCGAAGACCGATACACAGAGCTGCGTATCGATATGGGTCCGATACAGCCTTATTAGTAAAAAATGATGCAAAATATCGATATATCGGGTCAAAAATATCGATACACCGGAATATCCATACGGATCGGGCATCCTTAGCGGGCCATCCCAAAGAATATTCGTACTCCCCGAATCCGACAGATCCTGTTTGATTTTACGAAGAACCAGGATCTCACCTGTTCCTATGGAGACGCTTGCGATTGCACAAGTAGCTATTACTGTAAATGATTATATCCGTCACCCCCAATCAAAGTTTTCTGGGATGAGGTTAGGTTGAAAAAAGCTGAAATTGGCAAATTGAAAGATTGTGTTTTTCACCTTTGGCGAGAGCGTGCAAAATAGACTGAGTAGAATCCTCGTCTTCGAAAACTGAAGTAGTATTTTGGGATACCTCATATATTTCCTCTCATTCCTTATCAGAGTTTTGGTCCTTATCAACACTCGATTCCTTCACTGTACTCTCGCCTGACCATTTACAGGCATGGACATCGGCTTTGAAGGGGTTGAATCATTGGTAATAGCTTCCTGTTGTCAATGAGTCATTGACAATGACTCTCTTACTGATCCAGAGATTAGATGTGCGCAGAAGTTTAGCAAATGGATTGATCGATCGAAAAAAAGTAACACTGTCACTGCGAAGGCTGAGTCTTGTAATTTTGGTTGATCGTGATCTCGGTCAACACTTTCCGCCTGATACCATTGTATGGGGGTGAAATCTCCCCTGTCTCATCATTCAGAACCTTGGCAGAATAAACCAGCTAAGAATCAAGAAGAATACGGTCTTGAAAACTAACGGGTCTCATTGGCGAAGTCCATCGCGGTGAACATATTTAGAATAATCACGCTGATGGAGTAGTGCGCGCAAGCCCAAATTCGTTGAACCGGTAGTGCCTCAATTTCTTTCGTAGGAGAGTGTTTCAGATGTGGCACAGATGCAGCTAGAAATTTAGGAGTGATTCTGTTTCAACATCAATAATTGCAATCCACGAATATAGACTGAAACGTTCAAGCTTTTTTGGACTACAAATTATGATATATTAGCAGTCTACCTCTCATTTTCAACATCAGCCTGTACGATAGAGACCCTCCAGGTGCAAGCTAACTTCACTGAACGTAATTCGAAGATGTTTGAGCGATGGGATCTACCAATTTGGTATCATCCAGTTCTGAATGAGAAGAACTCTCCTAGTCAGGAATGAATCAATGGTATAGATCATTCTGAAGGGAAACAACTTCAGCCCCGGACTGAACTTCAGTTCATATACGAATCATTCACACGGAGTTCTGCTTATAGATCAAAGGGTGGGAACAGCTTGCGAATACGTTTTGAGAATTATAGTGGCCCTGAAAAGGGCCGATTGATTTTTTTGTCAAGATAATGACTTAAGCTCTTTCTCCACGGATACGACGGGCCAACTGGATGTCCTTTGGCATGATGGTGACGCGCTTGGCGTGGATGGCGCACAAGTTGGTGTCCTCGAAAAGACCGACGAGGTAAGCCTCACTGGCCTCCTGCAGAGCCATGACGGCCGAGCTCTGGAATCGGAGGTCGGTTTTGAAGTCCTGGGCGATCTCACGCACCAGACGCTGGAAGGGCAGCTTGCGGATGAGCAGCTCGGTGGACTTTTGGTATCGCCTGATCTCACGGAGAGCCACGGTTCCGGGCCTGTACCTGTGGGGCTTCTTCACTCCACCGGTGGCCGGGGCACTTTTACGGGCGGCCTTGGTCGCGAGCTGTTTGCGCGGGGCCTTGCCTCCGGTCGACTTCCTGGCGGTCTGCTTGGTACGGGCCATCTTGAGGTGCTGTGTTGTGAGCGGAGCTATACAACAAAACTATAGTCTCTTCTTTGACTTTGAAAATTCTCTTTATTCTCGATTTTTCAAGGTGATACATACAATTACATATCGTTCCTATTAGTAGCGTCAACTTTTGTACACACTGCGCCTAGCCCTCGTAGGGCCATATCAGTATTCCACACTATTTCACATGCTTTCGCTAATCATTCATAAAAGATAATGTAAATGCACTCTTTATGTATTATGGTAAAAGTTTGAAAAACCCATGTCAGCTCTCAAATGACTAGAAACACACACAATTCTTCGCGCACACATCCATCCGTCCTCAATCACACTACAGTATATTTAAGGTGATATTTGTATTTATGTACAGTCATGTATATATATATGTAGAATGTTTACATTTGTCATGTATATAGATCATGTGCAGTTACAGTAGCAGCTGATGAGGAAGTTTGTGCTTTATTTTGAATGGGGCCGTTTCGTGCGTGAGGCTCCCAACGTCACTTAGAATATCAATACCAAGTACCTGTTCTCTATAGAAAATTTTTGTTGCTTCATATATAGCATCGCTAATAGTATTCATTTTCAATTCGTCACGAATTGCGCGAGCTGAGGTGCCTGGTGGCGCTCCAACTACCATGCGCAAAATTTTATTTTGGATGATCTCTAGTTTATTTACATTCGTTTTACAAGTATTGCCCCATACGGGCGCAGCATATAACATAATAGGCCTTATCAAAGATTTATACAACAGTAGCTTATTTTTGCTACTCATTACACTTTTCCTGTTCAGAAGTTTATATAACATAGATATTGCAACATTACTTTTCTTAATAATATGTCCAATGTGTGTAGAATATAGAAGCCTGTAATCAAGTAGAACTCCAAGATATTTTGCATGGGAACTAGGATTTATGTCCGTGTTTCCAATACAAATCTTTAGTCCATCATTTTTCTCTTTGACATTTTTCTTTGAATAAATAACTAATTCAGTCTTTTTGGCATTGATTTTGATCTTCCACTTGTAATAATATAATTCAAGCTCATTCAAGTGTCTCTGAATATACTCTACTGCTTTATACTTTTTCCAAGATGAGGCATAAATTCCTGTATCGTCGGCAAAAAGTGCGATTTTGGTGCATGGATTCTGGGGAATATCATTGATATAGAAAAGGAATAGCACAGGGCCAAGAATTGAACCCTGCGGAACGCCTGCTACTACATCCTGTTCACTAGATTTTTCATTATTGACACATGTTCTGAATTTTCTACCTTTCAGGTACGAAATCATGATTTTAACTATGTAATTCGGTAACTTGCTTTGATGTAACTTGTAGATGAGGCCTTCATGCCACACCGTGTCAAACGCTTTTTCAATATCAAGCAGTAACATCGCTGTCGATTTATTTACATTATAATTATTAGATATGGAGTTTGTGAGCCGTGCTAATTGCTGTATAGTGCTTCTATGACGTCGAAAACCAAACTGCTCTGGGATAATAAGTTTATTCGTTTTCTCATGCTCTAGGATTCGATTAAGTAGAATTTTTTCCAAAATTTTGCTCATGGTTGTTAAGAGGCTGATCGGTCGATAATTTTGAGGAAATAATTTGTCTGCACCTGGTTTACGAAAGGCTAAGACATGAGCAATCTTCCAATCTTCCGGAAAGTAAGAAAGTCTCATACAAGCATTGAAGATATTTGTTAACTGAACAATTGCCTTTCTCGGGAGATTTTTCAAGACAATGTTTTGGATTCCGTCATGACCAGGAGCTTTTCTAGACTTAGTTTGTTTGATGGCTTTTTTTACTTCCCGAGGAGTAGTGAATTTGATCTCATCAATATTTACATCGGTGCGTAACAGTTTGCTGTATGTTTGATTGACTTCTTTTTCAGTTCCCGTGTCGCTCATGTTCTCGGTCAGATGATGCACTTTTTCAAAATTTTCGGCTAGGACTTCAGCCTTATCCTCATCTGTAAAAACTAGCCCTCGAGGGCCATGAAGAGTTGGAATTTCATGGTCGCGAGCTTTAGAAAGAGATTTTGCTACTTTCCATATAGAATTATCCTTAGGATTCAAATTCGATAACTTTTTATCCCATTGAGCATTCTTTCTCTGCTTGACTCGACTGTGAATAATTTTTTTGAGTCTATTTTTCAATGATTTGATATTCTTATCGCCCGTGCGATTATAGAGCTTACGCATATTATTTCTATGACGGATAAATGTTTTCGTTTCGTCGTCTAGACTTTGTGGTTTTGCTTCATACGAAAATTTAGGTATGGCTACCTCCATTGCCGAATTGATTAATTCTGTGAAATTGACTATACTCTGATCAATAGCTTCTCTAGAGGGAAAGGAACTTTGCACTGTCAACTTTTCTTGGATTATTGACCTGAATTTTTTCCAGTCGGCTTGGTCGTATTTCCAGTGAGATTTTGTTTCAATATTCTTGTCGGCAGTGAAATTATTCAACCGAAAAATGAGTGGAAGATGATCTGAATCTAACTCGTTCAAAGTCTCTAGAGGAGTGTAGTTGGCGATATTCTTAATGAGAGTTAAATCAATTGTGTTTGGAGTGCCTAGTGCATATGGATAGTGTGTTGGCTGATCCGGTACAATCATTGCAATGGAGGTTTTGTTGATGTAATTTTGAAGAACATTACCATTTCTGTTACTTCGAGGGCAATTCCAATCGTTATGCTTAGCATTCAAGTCACCCATGACGATAACTCGATTACTCGCATTAAAAATCTTGGAAAGTTCTGATTCGTCTAAAACGCTTTGCGGTGGAAGATAGCAAGATACCACAACAAGTCCGTCGGACAACTGAATACCTATCGATTCAATGTTATTTGTGACAAAATTTGACTGCGTGCACTGAACATCATTTTTGACTAGAATGAGGACTCCGCCTCCTCTACGATTATTTGGTCTATCGCGCCTAAAACATTTATAGCCCGGAATAGAGAGACGATCTTTGTCAACGAATTTGGTTTCATTGATAAGCATAATATCAATTTCATGTTCGGAG
This sequence comes from Eretmocerus hayati, assembly GCA_029851415.1. NCBI lineage: Eukaryota > Metazoa > Arthropoda > Insecta > Hymenoptera > Aphelinidae > Eretmocerus > Eretmocerus hayati. The sequence goes on from CM056744.1 coordinate 98,754,473, forward strand.
ATAAAATCTTCCAACTCTTCGATTTTAGAAGAACCAAGTCCATTGGCATTCCAGTGACTGATTTTGATTGAAGATTTGACTTTAGGATCACGGTTCATTATTGACACATTCGAGGAAGGCTGTTAATTGATCGCTTTCATTTGCACAGTGCTCTAACTTTGATAGCAAGAACTGGAGTTTGCGGAAGATTTTACCTACATCACAAATTTGATGGATTCTTTCGACTACCTTAAATATTTCTGCAAATTCGTTGACCGCATGCCACGTTCGTTCGATGCCGACGACGTTCTCGTTCCTCGTGGTAGATGACATCCCTCGCCACGCTGTCTGCTCGCCAGTTGTTGACGTCGTTCTCGAAGCAGCTGATGTCTCTGTTGACATCTCCTTCGCAGCCCATGGTGGCAGCGGAAACTCATGAAGTGTTGGTACTGCTTGATGTGTATGTGCGCTGCCCGGTGTTGCCAACGTCGGGCGTGCTTTTCGTTGTTGTTTACTGGCGACTAATGCATGGAGCCGCTTGGTGTACTCGTAGCATTCGAGAGAATTTGCTCGGTGCTCTTTCCCGCAATTTGTGCATTTTGGCGTAGCACCCTTGGTTGTGCAAGTTTTTGTCTCGTGCTTGGCTGCACAGTGTAGGCAGCGTGCTTCATTGTAACAATTACTGCTACCATGCCCAAACTGCTGGCACTTGTGGCATTGTGTAATCTTTCTTGGGTTCTTGTATCTATCCCAAAATACCCTCAAACTGTACACATGCTTAATCTTCCACACTTCCTTCATATCGACTTCGCTGTCAAAAGTCATCAGATATAGTGGCCTATGGGCGACGTAGTTTTTGGTCTTCATGATGGAGCATCGCACACACTTCAGCCCTTTCTCAAGCAGCTCGTTCTTTATCTCCTCAGGATCGATGTTTGGCAGCCCTTTGGCGACGATGTGTTTCAGCTTTTGGTCGGGAAGCTGGTGTGTGTGGAATCCGAGTACCTTCCCTTTTTTTACGTATTCTTCTTGGATTTGTTTCACTCCTTGTTTGAGGATGTTATAGATTTCGACATCATTGCAGAAAATTTTGTAGACGTTATTCGAGTAGGCCATCCTGTACTCCTTGCCTTGGGTTATGAATTTTATGCGTTGGATGAATTCCACCGTCTCTTTCTCCGTGAACTCAGCCGTTACGACGATTGGTGGGACCCTTGTTTTTGGTGTTGTGGCTGTCATTTTGCGCTTCTTGTTAGCCGTGGATTCGGTTTCGTCGTCTTCTTCTCCACTGTCATCACTGAGAACAGAAAATCTGTTCTTCAAGGGAATATTCTCCTTCTCCGGCGGGATTCGTTCATGCCGCGGACGTTTTGGTGTTGCTGGTCGTCTTTGCAGACTTGCGTCGTGGTTCGGAGCAGTAGAACCTGCTTGTGTCATGTTCGCTTGCGCATAGTACCCAAGGGTCAGGCGAGGGTCTGCCGTCGTGAAGAAATGTTGTTGCTGCTGTTGTTGGATCGTTCGATTGTCATCGTCCGACTATAGTCTCTTCGGAGAAAGTGGCCCGTTTTATAGCCTGCGCGCGCTGAGTAGATCGGGCGGCAGATGTCGGGGAACTCGGTACCCGATTGGTGGAATTGTCCCGCGCCAAGCCACGCACGGTGGAACAGCGCCACCCCAAGTTCCGAGAAGAGGGGGACTTTTTTATGATCGGCTATAAAAAGGGGCCACTTTTGCTGCACTCGGCATCAGTCGCTGTTTGCAGTCTGGACCAAGACAGACCAGCTAAGATTTCAAGATGACCGGCCGAGGCAAGGGAGGAAAGGGACTGGGAAAAGGAGGCGCCAAGCGGCACAGGAAGGTGTTGCGTGACAACATCCAGGGCATCACCAAGCCCGCGATTCGTCGTCTGGCCCGTCGTGGCGGAGTCAAGCGTATCTCCGGATTGATCTACGAGGAGACCCGAGGGGTGCTGAAGGTGTTCCTCGAGAACGTCATCCGTGACGCCGTGACCTACACCGAGCACGCCAAGAGGAAGACCGTCACCGCCATGGATGTCGTCTACGCCCTGAAACGTCAAGGCCGTACCCTTTACGGATTCGGAGGTTAAACCCTTCAGCCTCATCAGCACCACCGATACCTAAAGAAAGAAATACAAAAAAAAAATCGGCCCTTTTCAGGGCCACCAATATTCAATCACAAACGTCGGATAACTTCTTGTTTCCGAATTCAGATCAGAAGTAGCTCCTAATCAATATCGGTAGAATTATATCTCGTATCGGCTCTCTGCGTCAGACTTCCGATATCCAACCGTCGGATTCTCCTGAGCCAATCGAAACCTATTGAATGATGTCTACGCGAAATGAGGATTCACATGGAAGCGCACTTGTCACTAACCAGATTTTCCCAAATTTGATTGAAACAAAAACGACTTCCCCATCTGATTTAATAGAGAGATCCCGTTTTCAGAGAATTTTGGAGATTGGAATAGTTGATAGCGAGCGTGCTGCCACAAAATATTGCACGTCTCACTGTGCGACTTGCTCATTGTAACCTGGGCACATTAATTCCAGCTTTAGCCTCACGTCAATTTCGACTTGCACCCAATAGATCAACCCAGAGAATCTATCTTTGGAATTCACCACAAGCGCGGCTCTTCATTGTCAGGACCATTTCGAAATCATTGACCACTCACCGGAGTTGGTTGAATTAACTATCCATGCACATTTCCCGGGGTTCGATATAGTAATAACATTGTCTGAATAAACACGGCACGATCTACTTATGTTAAGCGGATGAGATACTTCCAGTGTTGACATTTGAGCTGTACCAAGTTTTCGATCCATGAAAACATGATTAAGTCAGAAACAGGAGAGACATTCAACACTGCAGTGAACAATGATGTGATTGTGATCGTCTTTGATGAACGGACATTTATCCTTCCTTTAATCGCAAATAATGCTAGTTGTCTGAACAGACACGACTTTACCTACTGATATTCTGAGATAAGATAGCTCAGATCTCGAATTGGATTGATAATTCACGGACGTCCAACCGAAGACCCAGAACACCATCATTACATCGGAGGCAGGGTATTATTACTCATTGGCAGTGACTTCTCAATGTTCAGTAGATAAAGGGTTGGTTACAGTCAGACAATAGATTTTGACAATGTTTAACAATGACATGTATCGTCTGACCAAACAAGGCATCATCTACTGATGTCCAGTAGATGAATAGACTCAGAAAATAGATCGTGTTGACCCCATCTTCCCATATAATATCATCACGACAACGGGTATGGCTAGTGATATTTTGGAGTACGTCCATGTCAAATTCAAACGGTTTCTGCAGCTATTTTTTTAAAATTCCCATACCATTTTTTTTCGACGTGGGGTACCAAAATAAGATGTTTCCTATAGTTTGCAGGTCCAAAAAAATTTTTTTTTCTCAGATAGGCCTACAAGAGTGATTTTACCGAAAAATCAAAAATTGGAACTATCCTACCGTATTTTGCTCGTAACTTTTGATTGCTTCGACCAATTTGGATTTTCCAAAAAGCATTTGAAAGGTGATTCCGAAAGCTATCGATTAACCACTAGTAAAACCTCTCCCAGTTGTTTTTTGAACATCCGAAAGCTGAAATACTCAAAAATCACTGTTTGGCTCATAACTTTTTTGACGTATATTTTGATTTTTTTTATTTCATTTTTTTTCGATTTGTATAGTAATAAACTACCTGCAAAAAAATTTTCAGCCATTATTTTTACTTTTGGGGCCTCCTAGAGCTGTTTAAGTGCGCAAAACCATCTCAAAAACTCGAAAAATGCGTTTTTACCTTGTTCAACTTTCTCGGGCGACCTCGCAACTAATTTCATTGTGTTTGCAAGACTGCTTTACCTCAGAAATGACTGTTCTGAGTATTTTTTTAGTGTAACAGATGCTCAGATTCGTAGAAATTTATTTCAAAAGCAAACTTTTAGTCAATAATTAGCATCTCCTGCGCATGCGTTGTTCTCTACGTCTCTGAAAATGTTTCCAATCGATAGCTGGTTCAATTTCCTTCAAAAAAACCTCTTGCTGAAGTCAATTTCATGCAGTAGAACCGGAGCTACAGCTGTCAAACTAAAAAGAAATGTCTCAGGTATCAAATCCGTGAGCCTAGGAAAAGATTGTCGGTCTCGTCTGCCGGTTGAAGCGTGTATTTCCGCTTCTACTCCATCAAATTAACTTCAACAAGGGGTCATTCTGAAGGAAATTGAGTTAGCTACCGATTCAAATTAGTTTTGGAGCTCTAAAGTCATTTGCATGCACGAGAAATTTGAATCTAACGAATCATTGCCAGCAATTTTTTCCGACTTTGATCAGACGATTGTGAAGTTTCTGGGCAGGCAAATGATTTTGGTGCTTCAAAAACGATTCAGATCGGTAGCTGACTCAATTTACTTCAAAATGACCCCTCGTTGAAGTTAATTTGATGGAGTAGAAGCGGAAATACACGCTTCAACCGGCAGACGAGACCGACAATCTTTCTCCAGGCTCACGGATTTGATACCTGAGACCTTTCTTTTTAGTTTGACAGCTGTAGCTCCGGTTCTACTGCATGAAATTGACTTCAGCAAGAGGTTTTTTTGAAGAAAATTGAACCAGCTATCGATTGGAAACATTTTCAGAGACGTAAAGAACAACGCATGCGCAGGAGATGCAGATTATTGAATAAAAATTTGCTTCTGAAATAAATTTCTACGAATCTGAGCATCTGTTACACTAAAAAAATACCCAGAACAGTCATTCCTGAGGTAAAACAATCTTGCAAACACAATGAAATTAGTTGCGAGGTCGCCCGAGAAATTTGAACGAGGTAAAAACGCATTTTTCATAATACTTAAGCGTAAAGTTAGTGCGTAAAGCACCAAAAAAGTGTGTAAAGCAGTGCTTTACGCATAGCGTGTGTAAAGCAATTGCTTTACGCACGGTTGTGGTGCTTTACGCACGCTGGATTTTGCTTTACGCACGCTGTACTTTGCTTTACGTACGAGCTTCTAAATTCATGGGGATTCGTGTAGCTTCAACAAATTCAAAGTTCATCATACTAAAATTGAACACTGACGGGGAAAATTATGGTTCTTTTCGTTTCAATAACGAGCCAAGTGCCGTTCCCCCGTCTGGTGACGCAGAGGGCGACTTTCCTGCCGACCCCGATTCATTTTTTCCGAATCTCACCACAGAATTATACAATTTGAAGTAGACAATTGTTGATAACCTCATTGTGATTTAATAAACCTGTTCAATATTGTATCTTGTAACCACCAGAAAGTCCTTTTTCAAAGGTAGTCTCTCGTGAATGCATCTCTTCTGCGTCGGTCAAATATAGTTGTTAAAAGATAATCAGGTAAGTGTACCCAGCTTGCCCACATTGAGCCATTTTCTCAACAACCGTGGTTTATTTCACTACTCTGGCTCATTTTACTATCTTAAATGTACCTATATCCACTCATTTTGAAGCTTGTTTCAAACTCTACCGGGTGAGCTGAGATTCGTTGAAAAATATTGAGATGAGCCAGAGTATTGGTGAGTAAACCAGGTTTGTTGAGAAAATAGTAAAATAGTAAAATGGCTTGATGGATGAAAGTTGAGTATCCTCACCCTAGTATATTTCGCACCGAATTTATGAGGTTGCAGCTCGCTTCTGAGCGATTGATCAAGATATTAGATTAGAGTTATCAAGATTGCTGATACATCGATAGTCTTGCTGGAGAAATTTATGTCAAAACAAAATTCTTCCCAAAACTCGGTTGAAGCTTTTATCGGGTGTAAAGCACTCACATCAGAATTTTTTGTTCTAGTGGGGGGCTCCGCCCCCCACACCCCCCGCCGGGGGCTTCGCCCCCTGGACCCCCACCAGGGGTTCCACCCCTGGACCCCACTGCACGCCCTCGAACAATTACCAGTAACGCTTGAGAACAACACCTTATTCGAGCTCGGCCTCGGTATACACTGTATTTTTCTGGCCCGAATGAGCCATGCCAAATGAAGAATCCCAGCACTCATTCGACCGTCATCATTATCACATGCTTGATAACATAACTCCCGGTCCAGGTAGATTAAAATCATCTTTAGATAATGCCAGCCCCTGCTGACTTAAGTTTGGACAAACTTGCATCCATGATATGCTTAAAACTTTCCTCCACCCTGCCTCACCCTGTACACCGGCTACTCGCAACGTCGAGAATACTCCTCTTCTTGTTTCAATATTGACTGGTCGAGACCTTGTGTAGTTTTACAATGATTGTTTGATTGACAATTTTCTGTATCTTGGGCTTGTTAATGGCGTGTTGCTAACTTTCCGCTCATTATTATGAAAAATACTATACGCAACTCTGGCGAAAGTCTTTCCGCCCTCGCGCAATGCTTTCCGCACTCATGTGATGCTTTCCGCACGGTTGAGATTGCTTTACACACTCGTCGCTGCGCTCCTCGTGCGTAAAGCAATCACAACCGTGCGTAAAGCATCACGATCGTGCGTAAAGCACGTTTTTCGCCATCGTTGCGTATAATACTATTTCGAGTTTTTGAGATGGTTTTGCGCACTTAAACAGCTCTAGGAGGCCCCAAAAGTAAAAATAATGGCTGAAAATTTTTTTGCAGGTAGTTTATTACTATACAAATCGAAAAAAATGAAATAAAAAAAATCAAAATATACGTCAAAAAAGTTATGAGCCAAACAGTGATTTTTGAGTATTTCAGCTTTCGGATGTTCAAAAAACAACTGGGAGAGGTTTTACTAGTGGTTAATCGATAGCTTCCGGAATCACCTTTCAAATGCTTTTTGGAAAACCCAAATTGGTCGAAGCAATCAAAAGTTACGAGCAAAATACGGTAGGATAGTTCCAATTTTTGATTTTTCGGTAAAATCACTCTTGTAGGCCTATCTGAGACAAAAAAATTTTTTTGGACCTACAAACTATAGGAAACATCTTATTTTGGTACCCCACGTCGAAAAAAAATGGTATGGGAATTTTAAAAAAATAGCTGCAGAAACCGTTTGAATTTGACATGGACGTACTCTTTGACATTTTAAGGATAAAGGTGCAGATACGGTCAAACAGAAAGGCAAGTGTGTTTCATTTGCCCCCACTCAAAATCTTGGATAAACGCCCTCGCAGCATTCGCCACGCAGCTTTTCGAAAATTATTCTGTTGGAAGAACTGCAAAGCCCGTGAGTAAAGCTCCGAAATAAAGAGAGAAACGTCTCATTCTGACGTGAGGGCGCTGAGACACAAAACTGGATATCACGAATAACTCGCGTAATCTCATGGGAATCGGCCTTTAAAGGGGAAATTTTGCAGACTTTCCTGCATGGTAGCAGCGAGTTGCTTATTGACAAAATTGCAATAGCTCGGCTCCGATTGACATAATCAGACGTACCATAGCTGATATTTAGGAGGGACGATATTTGGTCAGGGCGCACAGCGAGAAATCGAGGCGAAGTCTTGTTCCTGTATAGATATGGATTCCCAGAGAAATTCTTGATGGTTTTCGTGAGTGTGATTATCCACTCAAGGACTATTCCAGTTAAGACCGTCCAAGAAAGTAAGATCAAGAAATTAGATTCCCTCATCGATAGAATGTATGATCCTAGAGCTAAAATAAGGTGACACGTGTTTTTTTGTTTAGCCCAGATCGACTTTGCATCGGAGCTATGCGAATTCACAGTCTGGAATCAGGAAACGAAATTGGCTTCCTGGAATCCATAAGAGCTCCACAGCTTTGCTTTCAATGGGTCTTTCGAGATGAATCTTGATAGGTCGTATCGACCACGACGTACTCTATCGGGAAATAGCTCTGTGGTGCTCAAAACTTTAAATGGAATCCCAAAGAGTGACAATTCGGTGAAGAATGAAAGAAATGCGATTACTCAAAGACATGAATCCGGATCCCGATTGCAACAAAAGAAGGAAATGACCTGTACGACCTTTCTCCCGATTATTTTAAGGATTAGTACGAGGTGGCACACGTTATTTTAAAGTTTCCACGGAGATACTCATATTCAGAGAAAAATACGTATGAAATGTTTTCTCGTGATTCTCATGTGTGGTACCATGAGATGTAGACATTGGGTAGCTCAAACACCGTCGAAAGATGAATGCATATCGAGACAAACCATAAGACTGACTAGATGAGTACTATCCGAGTAGATCGGCAGTAATTATCTTGCTTGTGATGTTGATTCAAGACGTGTAGTGGTTCATTCGTGAGGAATACGTGGTGGCCCTGAAAAGGGCCGATTGTTTATTTTGTTGCGTTTCATTCGGGAAGTCGGATGGAGAGAGAGAATTTATGCCTTCTTCTCAGTTTTCTTGGGCAGAAGGACGGCCTGGATGTTGGGCAGGACACCTCCTTGAGCGATGGTCACTCCGGAGAGTAACTTGTTCAACTCCTCGTCGTTGCGGATGGCCAACTGCAGGTGACGGGGGATGATTCTGGTCTTCTTGTTGTCACGGGCGGCGTTTCCTGCCAACTCGAGAACCTCAGCGGCCAAGTACTCCATGACGGCGGCCAGGTAGACCGGGGCACCGGCACCAACTCGCTCGGCGTAGTTGCCCTTCCTCAGCAGACGGTGGATACGTCCGACGGGGAACTGCAGTCCAGCCCTGGTCGAGCGGGTCTTTGACTTTCCCTTGACTTTACCACCTCCCTTGCCGCGTCCAGACATGATGAGATTGAGGTTTGGGGTAGACTGGTGTCACGAAGAAATTCAGTCGTAGACTGGATGCTAAGTGGTGGTTTTTTTTTAATTTTTTTTTTTTATTTTTATTTTTATTTATTTATTTTTTTTGACAGACCGAAGAGGGGAGATCTTCGAAGACACCCGCTAGAGCGTGGGTAGTGTCGGATTCACCTGAAGGGCGCCTACCGACTAAAACCCCTCTCCGTCGGACACCAACCAAACAAGTGGTTATAGTTCCGAAGAAGAAAGAAGGGAAGATGGGAGAAGAAAGATGAGAGAAGTAGAGAGAAAGAGAAGGAAGGATAGAGAGTAGGCAGAGTGTAATAGGCTTGCGGAAAACGGAGGATCCTACTCAGCGTAGAGTTGCCGGGAGAATCACTTGCGCTAAGAGCGAGGCACGGAGGAGGAGCGCCTTCAGGCGTCCGGTACGATTAAGCAGCAGGGCCGCTTCACTCTGTCGAAGGATTTTGGGGCATAATTCGCGAGGGTGGAAATGGTGGGATTGGGATGGGATAGGACGGAGGCTCGGAGATTCTTCGCGTGGGAAACAGCTGATTCGGCGAGAGTGAGGACTTTGGTCTCACGCCGGATCTGAGCATTTCTGACGTACCGAGGGTAGCCAGTGACTGAGCGCAGGATCTTGTTGAAAGCTCCCTGGAGAGGTTTCAACCGAGCAGGGTCGACTGAGCCCCAGGTTGGTATGGCGTAGGTGCAGACACTTCGAATTATGGCGTTGAAATTTCGAAGTTTGGTGCGGGGCGAGATTTTCCGGTTCGCGAAAAATGGTTTCAGTGCGATGAAAGCCCCGTAAGCTTTCGCGCGAGTGTGCTTGACATGGCGAGTCCATGAGAAGTTCTCGTCGAAAGTTACGCCTAGGTACTTGGCAGACTTACTCCAAGGAATTCTGTGTGAGTTGATGCAGAAACCTTTGGAGGGGTATCTTCCCCTTTGAGAGAAGAAGATCCCGATCGACTTCGTCTCATTTATGGTGAGACGCCAAGTGTTGTACCAGTCCATGAGAGAGGGGAGAAAGCGGTTGATCTTCGAGGGGCTGAACTCGACTTGGGGAGTTGAGGAGATGAGGGCAACGTCATCGGCGTAGAAGGCCATCAGGATTTCTGAATTTTGAGGCATGTCGTGACCGAAGAGGTTGAAGATGGTAGGGGATAGTGGAGAACCTTGAGGGAATCCGGCTGTATTTCGTCGTGGCGAGGAGAGTGCAGTCCCGACTTCTACTCGGAAAGTCCTATCAGAGAGGAAGGATCTGATGAGGCAAGTTAGATAGGGGGGGGGGGGAAGTCGAGGTCGATCATCTTTCTGACCAACCCGTCCCGCCAAACTCTATCGAATGCTTGTTGGGTATCGAGTAGGAGCATGGACGTATGCCACCTCTTGTTCATTTTCTCGGCTATGTACTCCGAGACCCTGAGCAATTGGTGGCCTGTGCCATGATTGCGCCGGAAACCGTGTTGAAAATCGGGTATGGCGTTTGATGACTCGAGGTGATCTTCGACTCGATCTAAAACAATTGTCTCAGTTAATTTGCTGAGAGCGCGTAGGGGGCTAACTGGCCGGTAGCTAGACGCCACGGAGAGAGGTTTCCCTGGCTCGGGTAGACATACCACCGTGGCTTCTTTCCAGGCGGGGAGGGGGAGTAGCTGAAACGCAAAATGGCGTTTACAATACTACAGATTGCTGCAATGTGTTTACGGGGGAGGATTTTTGCACTCCGTTGCGGATCTGGTCACTGCCAAGTGCCTTCCGGTTCTTCAGGTTGCGGATGAGATATCGGATCTCTCCTGGGTCCGTGGGTCGGATGTCGGGGTTGATGGGGGTAGGAAAATTCTGGACTTCTTGCGAGATGGCGTCGTGTAGGTCCGCCAGCTCTGGGAGGCTTGGGTTTGGGGTACACTGGGCTTCGATAGAGTCGGCAAAAACTTCAGCCTTCTCCTCGTCCAGTGAGAAAGATTGGTTGTCCTTCACTAAAGCTGGAAGGACCGGCTGCTCGTTGCGAAGGGACTTGACGACTTTCCAAGCCCGTTTGGGGTTGATCTCGGCTCCCTCGAGGTATTTCTCGAAGGAAGCACTGCGGATCTCGGTAAGGCGCATCTCGATCTGTCGTTGGAGAGCGTTGACTCTTGTCTTGAAAGGACTGAATCTGCTCCTGGACCAGAGATTACGGTAATGGTTTTTCTCCTTGATGAGTTCTTCAACGTCATCCGGGAGTTTGAAGTTGTTCTTTCGAACCGGGCGAAGGGAGGTCGCTTCTGCAGTGGCACGCGTGATGTCTCAGGTGAGCTCGTCGATCGCGGTGTCAATGTCCGCAGTGGAGCGGATGAGCCGACATTTCAGGGGAGAGGTCTCTAACAGGTAGCGAAGGTGGAGCCAGTCGATGCTCTCGACTGTGTTCGCGTTTGCAAGGGTCGTCAGCGGAATCTTCAGCAAAACCGGGTTGTGGTCGGACGAGGTGTCAACCACAGTCCAGGGCTCAGTGGGAAGGTTGACATTTTTTGTGATGAAAATGTCGAGGATGTAGGAGTCGTGCCGCTCATTGTAGGGGATGTGAATGGGCTCACGGGGGGGCCTCTATGGTGAACAGATCCTTGAGAGGATTTGAGTAGCGAGATTCCTCTGGGGTTGTCATGAGCGCAGCCCCAAGCGGAATGTTTAGCATTCAGATCACCTGCGAGGATGGTCGGGGTGGTGGCTTCGAACAGGCGAGAGAGTTTGGAGAACTTCTCTGTGTCCTTCGGGGGTGAGTAGATCGCTACGATACGTAGAGGTTGACCGGTGGTGAAAATTTCAATGCCAAATGATTCGAAAGAGTCGTCGGTGCGGATCGCCCTATGGCGGATCGACGTTTGAATGACGGTCGCCACTCCTCCTCCGACCTTGCCATCTGAGATGTCTTTTCTGTAGATCGCATAGCCTGGCAGGAAGGGTTTATCTTTGGGTGTCAGGTGTGTTTCCGAGATGCAGGCGATGCTGACATCGTGGTCACTGAGGAGTTTCTGGAGCTCAAGCTCTCTGCTCTTGACTCCGTGGGCGTTCCAGTTGAGGAGGGTTATCTCTTCAGGGGGTGTATTGGCCATGACTGAGTTAAGAGATGGCGGCAGTGAGGGATTGTGCGAATTGCTGCACTATGCAATTCAGCAGAGCAGGTGGAAGCACTGGGAGGGGAAGTGGGGGGGGGGGGGCGTGAGGGGGTGGAGGTTGGTTAAAGCTCCTGTTTGCTGCCCTTGCATAAGAGGAGGCGTTGGCTGTCCGACTGGGTATGGGAGGAGGAGGTCGAGACGCAACGGTTGCGGCAGGTTTAGTCTTCTGCTTAGGGGCGGATTCGGTCTTTTTGAGGGCTTTGTGGCATCCTCTGTAGGTGGCTCTGTGTTCGCCCCTGCAGTTGCTGCATGTGCGCTTCCTCTGCTTGTCGTCTTTGGAGCGACAAGCTGGGGTGGCGTGGCCGCGACTGCAGAAAGCACAGACCCATGCGGCATGACAGTAGTTGTGTGTATGGTTGAACTTCTGACAGCGGGAGCACTGTGGGACTTTGGATGACTTTCGTTTCGCCTCTACTTTGACACTGAGGCCACAGAAACATTCGAGGTCGAAGATGGTCTTTGAGGATGGAGCGGATTTGTCGAGATGAACGGCGACAAGCGGCCAGATCTTCTCTCCGTTTTCATCCGGTGGACTCGATTGATGGAAGGTATCTTCTTGGAGAGCTCTTCCTTGATCTGTTCTTCCGAGAGGCCTTGATTAACTCCGCGGATGACTGCGACGAGCGCGCGGTCTTCGTGCAGCTGGTGGGTAGTATATTCGAGTTGTTTCGACTCGAGGTACTGGGTGAGGGTCCGGAAGTCCTCAGTGGTGCGCGTGAAAACTCGCACACCATTCGAGGTGTTGATAGCACGGCGGACGCCAATGTTGTTGGAGGCGATGGCTTGCTGTACTCTGGGTCATGAGAGGTTGTCACATATGACGATAGGAGGGGGAGAGCGGCCGGCAGTAGAGGACTCTTCGTCAGACGAGTCTGAGTCGGAGTCCTCAGCGCTGCTAAAGTTCTGCTGGCGCCGGCGTTTCCGTGTTTTACGGGAGGTAACGGTCTCGAAACCGTCTTCTTGGGTGTTGGTATCCATAGGGGAGTGGGATGGGGCTGTCTGCTCCGTCCCGGAGCTCGAGGTGGAAGAAGAAGAAGGTGGGGATGGTAGAGCAGGGTTAAGAGCGGGAGGAGATGGGGTACCGCTGGGCGACTGGGCAGAAGCTCCAATCAGAGACTTGAGTGACATCACCTCGTCGAAGAGTCCAAGGATGATGGCTTGCAGCTGATCGGGTGAGCGTCCGGATAGAGAGTTCGCGAAAGCTTCGCGGGAGGTAGCCATGTTGTGTTGCGTTATTGTCTGAGATTGGGTGGGTGTCATGGTTGAAGAGGAGACATGTATATGTGCACTGTAAAAAATCCTGGAGGATTTCCAGCGCGCGCTGGATTTCCAAGTCGCGCGATTCACTCAATTCACAGCGCCCAGCGCTGTGATATTCAAGGCTAGATCGCAAGTGTCGTCTGCTGTTGCCTCCGGTCGACTTTCAAATATAGCTTGCTGCACCTGAAAGAATTCTGTTGAGAGTGATATCAGTCTATACCATAATCCTCCCGAATCTACTAATTCCGATAAGCTTATGCACATTGCGGTGCGCACGATATAACTCTCGATATTCTTCCTACGGCGGGGCCACCCACCATAACCGCGATGCTATGTCTCCGCTGTTGCAAGAATATCGAGAATTATATTTTACGTACCGCAATGTGCATAAGCTCATTGGAATCAGTAAATTCGGGAGGATTTTACACTAGAAAAATATCATTCTCAACGATATCATTTCAGATACAGCTAGCAAAATTCTGGAGTCTAATTGAGGCTCTAGCAGACAGCGTTGCACGACCTTGAGGCACTCGCGTAGATTCACAACGCCCAGCGCTGTGTCGTCGCAGCTCCAGTCGTGGCATCACAACACCGAGCGCTGGAAATTTTGAGACCATCGCTGTAACTGTGAATCTCGTTCTGAACTGGTTTCGAAGCTCAGCAGTGTAAATAACAACACTCAGCGTTGTTTTTTTACATCGCTCAGTTCTGTCAATTCACAGTTCTCAGCGATGGTCTCAAAATTTCCAGTGCTCAGCACTGTGAAATCCTCCAGGATTTTTTACAGTGTGGTATGTGTATGTGTGCATGTTTGTGCGTGTGTGTGTGTGTGTTTGTGCGCGCGCGCGCGTGTGTGTGTGTGTGTGTGTGTGTGTGAGTGGGTAAGTGATTGAGACACGGAGAGAAAGAGCGTGTCAGACAGGTGAAGATAGAAGTAAGTAGACGAAAACAGCAAAGTAGTGGTTGATTTCACTAAGTCTGAGCAAAAAGAGCTCAGACTAGTGAGGTAAGAGAGATACCGCGGAAAGGGGGAGGGGCGAGTGGTCAGGCCGCGAGGCTCAGGTTAGCTCTGCTTTCAGGCGGACGCTCAGGTCACATCTGGTAGCTCGGCGAACCCGAGAGACCGGCCGGTGGTGGGGGGTGAACTCGGGAGTGAGAGGCAGCCAGAGGTCGGTTTTCGACAAGCACCGACGGCAGACTGATGAGCACAAGTGGCCCATTTTATAACCAGGCGTAAGAAAGTCCCCTCCTTCTCGGAACCTGACGGGATTCTGTTTTCACTACGCGAGGCTCAGCGTGGGACAATTCCACCAATCGGAAACTGACTTCTCCGACATCTGCCGCTCGATCCACGCAGCGCGCACAGGTTATAAAACGGGCCACTTCTGCCCCGCTTCAAACATTCGCTCTAATGTATCCACCCTCAGCTCAGCTAGTTTTCGAGATGGCCCGTACCAAGCAGACCGCCAAGAAGTCGACCGGAGGCAAGGCCCCGCGCAAACAGCTCGCGACCAAGGCCGCGAGGAAAAGTGCCCCGGCCACCGGTGGAGTGAAGAAGCCCCACAGGTACAGGCCCGGAACCGTGGCCCTCCGTGAGATCAGGAGGTACCAAAAGTCCACGGAACTGCTCATCCGCAAGCTGCCCTTCCAGCGTCTGGTGCGTGAGATTGCCCAGGACTTTAAGACCGACCTCCGTTTCCAGAGCTCGGCCGTCATGGCTCTGCAGGAAGCCAGTGAGGCTTACTTGGTTGGTCTTTTCGAGGACACCAACTTGTGCGCCATCCACGCCAAGCACGTCACTATCATGCCAAAGGACATCCCGTTGGCCCGTCGCATCCTTGGAGAGCGAGCTTAAATCTTCATTTGGGAACCAAAAGAAGCAAAAAAGAAATTATCGGCCCTTTCCAGGGCCACCATAGATACTCAAACGTAGATTCATTCGTTACTCATGCATTGTCCATGTTATACGCCTGTGTAGCAGAAAAGTGCAACCCACTATCCTACTTACGGAAAACCAACGAGGTCTCGCATAGAAAATATTGTGTGCGTGTCACATTCGGAGATCTATCGATACTCTTGCAGGCTCGCTTCATCATGAATTATGGGATTTCCTGTGAGGGCTAGTTCGTGTTGCAATCGTGCAAGTTTTACCTGGGAGATTCTTTACAATGGATGACTTGAGCCACGGTGACTTGAACTGAACAGTCGCCGAAATGACCTGTGATTCATTTTTCGATCCAGCGCTGCCCAAAAATATTATGTTCAAAAGAGGGGTCACAATTTCAGGTCCAAGTATGTGGTTCTTCCTTTTTTTTTTGGCCTCTGTAAGTGTATAGCGCCGCCGACATGGTCACTCGGGATTCCGGAGAGCAAACATAACAAACTTGAATCAAATACCACTGCTGAGAGAGCCAAAACACCACTTTTCAGGTGCACACGATGGAGACGTACATTTTGTGGCGCAAAATTTCGCTAACAATTTAACTCCCTCGGTGTTCCTTTGCGTCATTCCAGGCCTCTTCGCAAGAATTTTTTCTCACAGCTTATTGTCATGCTCAACTTCCCTACGCCTTAAATAATGAGAAGAAATCGATTCCCACACTTGAGGAAGGACGTTTTCGCAAATACCTAGTTTCAATACATTTTTATATCAGGTCCGTGTGGTGCTAGTGTGACTCTCGAACGCATGCTCACAGCGGTTTTTGTCGGTTTTTTCTATGGTATCTGATGGTCAAATTGAAATCTCAAAATTGCAAAGCCGTAGTTCGAACCGAGGCTCAAACTGTTTGGCCGCAAGGCCAATTCACTGTGGTGAAATGTTAGGTCCGCGTGAAGCTACCGAGCTGTCCGTGTTAACCTTACGGTATCGATATGTGAAATTATTGATATTCGTGCGCGAGTTAATAAGTTATACTCTATTTGTTCCCAAATTTTAAAATTGATCTCTTTCGCTAATGTCAGTCCTACTACTTCATCAGATACACAAAATACCTTGTTTCTGTCATTGGCAATTGAAAGACGCTCGCACAGTTTAAGATTTACTCGGTTAATCTATCCATGCTCCAACGCAGAAATGCATATGAGTCATTCCGGGGCATTTCGACAAATGCCGTCACCAGGGGGGGTCTGGAAAGAATCCCTAAAAAATTTTCTCCATTAGTTCTATGTTCAAATAGTACAAAAAAATTGTTTTTGGATTTTTTCGAAGCTTTCCCTAGGCCCCAGGATCCAATAAAGGACCATTTTTTACCCTTTTCAAGTATGTTTTCGAAAAATTATAGCTCCGACTATAGACCCAATATTTTTCGACGTACTTCGCATTTTTTTTTGTTGAAACTAGTACTTTTGAAAAAGAAAGAAACCTGACATCGATAATCCAGCCCAGCAACTCCTAAAAGCTTTCTACTGAGAGCATATTTTCGAGATTTTTGGGCCTTCTTCCAAGTGACTTAGCTCCTACTAAAAAAGTGATAATTGACTTTTACCGGTAGTTATTTTGAAGGTCTTGGAAAAACCTACAATTTTATTACTGGTAAAAGTCGATTATCGGACTTCTCATAGGAGTTACAGTCGATAGAAGTTGAGCAGTTTCGTAAAAATGCCAAACTTTGAGCTCAATTAAAAAAAATCGTTTTTCTTTCTCCATCGTCTAACCTATGAGAATATGTTCTCAAAGACAAGTACTATTGATAAGAACAATAATCTGGGTGGCTCTCTTGGGTCCTGATTTTTGGTAGACTGTTTAAATTACCCTTTTTTGAATTTTTGCTAAAAACTACCTCATAAGTATGGCTCGCATATGCTTCCATTTGAACTAATGGGCATCAATATGTGTGGAATCACTCCCCAAAGTAGCCCCAAATATGCAAGAAAACTTCCAGAGGCAAGCCCCAAGCCAAACGTGAGCTGGGTATCCGAGCCAACAGGTCTAAAATGGGCATGATCTGGTCTATTATGTGGCAGGCAAACGTGAGAGGGATTTTACTCATTCTAGCTCACAAATGAGACGAGTGGCTGAAATACGATTTGCAATTATTTTCGATGATTCTGGGCCCGATACCGATCTCAGATCGCACTGCAGTGACTCTGGGACATGGGACCGGGCCCAAAATATTTTGAGTCAATCCCAGAATGTACTGGAGTCATCATCCAGTTCGCAGTAGCGCGATTTACCCCTCAGAAATCGTCATTAGAGTGCACCGAAGTTTCCGGAGATTCTGGGCCTAATACGGATCACAGATCACCCTGCAGTGATTTTGAGACACGGGACTGGGCACAAAATATTTCTCTTCCGATTCAAAATGTGCTGGGTCGGTTTCAAGGGTCGCAGTAGTACGATTTCCATCCTAAGATGTATCATTTTCCATGGGATCCGCACGGATTTCGGATGATCCGGGGCCGAATACTGGTATTCCATCGCACTGCAGTGACTTTGAGCCACGGGACTGGGCTCAAAATATTTCTAGTCGATCTCAAAATCAACTGGATTCCTCATCGAGTTGGCAGGAATGGGATTTAACCCCTAGAAACCATGATTCTGGTCACGATTTGCAATTATTTCCGATGATTCTGGGCCAAATACCGATCTCAGATCACACTGCAGTGACTCTGAGGCACGGGACCGGGCCCAAAATATTCACTGACAAACATGGAATCCGATTAAATCGCTCGTGGTTTGGGAGTATTACGATTTCCGGTCCGAACCCCATCATTTCTCGTGGAATCCGCACGGATTTCCGACGTTTCGGGGTCTAATACTGGTTTTAAATCGCACTGCAATGATTCTGAGTGACAGAGCTGGGCTTAAAATGTTTCTAGTCGATTCAAAAATGTATTGGATTCCTCATAAAATTGGCAGTAGTACGATTTACCCCCTAAGAATCATCATTTTCTTTAGGATCCGCAGAAGTTTCTCACAATTCTGGGCCCAATACCGATCGCAGATCGCACTGCAGTAATCTTCGGACACGAGACCGGGCCCGGAATACTTCTAGAAGAACTCAGAATGTCCTGGATCCATTCTCAAGTAGGCAGGAGTAGGGTTCATGCCCTAGAATTCATCTTCTCTTATATAACCCGCGCTGATTTTCGAGTATTCTGGCCCAAATATTGGTCTCAGATTACGTTGCAGTAGTTTTGAGACACGCGAATGTGCCCATTAAATTCACTGGCAAACTTGGAACTCGATAAGATCATTCTCGAGTTGGCAGTAGTATGATTTCCCTCCTGAAAATCGTCATTCTCCGTGGGACCCGCACGGTTCTCCCATGATTTCGGCCCAATCTTGACTACAGATCACACTGCAGTGATTCATGGGCATGACACCGGGCTCAAAATATTCACTTCTGGACTTGTTACGAGATGGAATGGTACTTATCTCGGCAGTAGTACAATTGAAGAAAAAAATTAAACTATTCCTCATCAGATCGACTGTAATTTACGACAATACTGAGCTCAATATGCATCTGAAATTTCTCTGCGGCAATTCTCAGATGAAGGATTTGGCTAGAAATTTCCGTCTGTGATCCTAGATTTCACTATATGTATTCTTGGGGTAGCAGTAGCGCTTATTGGGAGTTAGAATTGTTAGATCTGGTTCATTTCTGGTGCCACTTCGCAATTTCTGCTTCAGAATCCTTTATCAAAGCTCTCAGCAGATATATAAAGAATCGGGGTTCTGTTCAAAATCACGTCAAATGATCCCAAAATGTATCTCGATTGCTATTCAGGTGGCAGTAGGACGATTTCCGCCCTATAATCCACGATTATGCAAGAATTCTCTACCTTTCTCAAATGCTGCTGAAGAAGGATTGATCTTAGTGCTCTTAGCAGCGATTCTCGGGTGTGAGATTGGGCTCAAAATTCTTCGAGTGAGATCCAGAATTGGTTCCAATTGTTGATTAGTTGGCAGTACTTCTTTTATTCACCTAAATATCGTCATTTTGCGCCATCAGTGCCGTATCTTTCAGCTTTTTTCGACCCAATACCGGTACTGGATCTCACTGCAGCAGTTCTCGGACACGGTATCAGTGTCAAAATCTCGCCGAATGATCACAGAGTATACTCCAAGTATTTCTAAGCTGGCAGCAATAGGAATTCTGAGCTAAAACCGGCCAATCGGGGTGATTTGCAACGCTGGTGACACAATCCTGACACATGCCGCATTAGAATCGATCCAAATACTCTCAGAAGCTATCCCCAGATCTCAGATTATGCTTAAAATTTTGTTGAATAACCCTGGATTGTGATGTGACCATTTTTCATGTGTCGGTAGAGCGGTTTCCAACCTATGATTCATAATTACGCATAAATTTGCTCGATTCATCTCACGCTTTTGGCTCAGAATCGATCTCAGAGCTCTCAGCAGCAATTCCCAGATTCAGGCTTGAGCTTGGAATTTTGTGAGGGAGAACTGGAATGTACATCAAGCCTTAACTTGTTGGCAATAGGGTTTTTCTCCATCTCAAAATTCATAGTTTAATCCCAAACGTCAATTTTTTTTGTACCTTTTCTAGCCTGATATCGGTCATAAATCCTCCTGCAAGAGTTCTGTACTCGGGATTGATGTCAAAATCATGTTCAGCCATTTCAAAGTGCACTCCAAGTGTCTTTGAGCTGGCAGTAGTAGAAAATCCGAGCTTCATTCCATGACCTTGATCAGGCGGAAGGGCATTTCCAACCGTTTTTAGCTCTAAACGTACCACAACAATCTCAATAGCAATTTCTGAAGTCGAGAGTTAGCTGAAAATCTCGTAAAATAATCCCAGAATTCATCACTATTGTTTTTCAGGAGGCAGCAGAATGGTCACCGACCTAGAATCAACGATTTTCGTCAAATATACAGTGTCTATAACATGTTTCTGGCAAAAAATCGCTCTTAAAGTTCATAGCACTGATTCTCAGGTTCGAGGATAGGCCCAAAATTTAACTATAGGGTCCTAGAATGTGCTCCAAGTATATTCAAGTTGGCAGTAGAACGAGGGACTCGTCACGTGTATGTTTTTCTTCGGGAAAATATCGTTGTTTTGGGGGGGGGGGGGGGTTATCCCCCTCCCTCGAGTTTAGGTCAAGAAAGGCATCGCGCATCGTGTAGCCGAGAAAATTTCGAAGAGAATGCCGTTTGAATCATCCCGACAGCTGATGAAGCCGATTGAAGCGGATTCACTAGCAAAGTTGAGTTTTTGAAAAGATAGTGCTACGTATCCAACCCGTATGTACCGCGCCACACTGTCTGGGTTTTCCTCCGGGCGGAAATGACGCAAGACTCACGTATCTCTCGAGTCCCGATACGTAGTCAATTTCGACCAAATGTGTTGTTCTTGAGTATCTCAATTCATAAACATTTCATTTTGAATCATCACTATAACAGTGGATGGAATACATGCGGAATAAAGGTGTATGGCGGATTCTTCAGTGAAACCACATCCAAGTGTAGAAATATGACTCAGAACAGAAACACGAGTGATATTGAGGGTCCGAAGGCGCAAAATTGGCTGTTATTTTCATTACTCGAAAACGATCAAACGTAGGAAAAAATACCAAGAAAACTTTTCTGTCCAAAATTGACCCAATTGCATGACTTGAGAAATTATTTGAACTCATTATGAACGATTTTAGCGATTTTATTAAACAAATTCTACCTCGGGAGGGATGTAATTTGCGAAGTGTATGAATCAATTTCGTAAGTTTTCTCAAGATCTACATAAAGTTAAATCTAAACTGGAATCAAACTCAAAAAATGTATGATTCATCATTTACTTATACCTCGCCCCAATTTTTGAACAGTAATTTCCATTGATATCAATTATTGTGTTTGCCACTGATCGTTTGAGCCCAAAATTGTCCTGTTCTACCAAGTGTAGCGACTTAGTAGTCGAATTCGAGATTAAATCAAAACATATTGAAAAATATCGGCCAACTTGGGCCTATGGCGCTTACGATATTCGCGTGAGCTCACTCACTTGAGAAAAGTACGCGAAACCCACGTAAATCCACCCATACTCGATTCTTAGGTATTTACGAATTACAGCGGTTTTGCGCTGCATTGCTACGGGATGGCTCGTAGCACGGAATGACCTCGTAAATGCCAGTAAATACGGTATATCCCACCCACTCGTTTAGACTGGAGATACGTGAATTTTCGGTGCTTACGAGGTTTTTTGTGTAGAATTATCATTGATTCTCTCTCACATTTAGATTCTTCCCGAATTCGTCACCACCATTATTTAAACAATTTTGATGATTTTTAAATTTGATTCCGATAATAAAATGCAGTTTCTTTGCGCGTCGAATGATACCAATAACACATTTTCGATAAAAATGGAGTTACGTAGATTCTTCCGTACCACGGCAGAGTTAAAAAGATCCTTTCTCTCATAAAATTATCTTTTTTGAAATAAGAGATGGAGATTTCGAGAGTTGTGAAAGCAGGCCACAGGTAAGATCACAGTAAGGCTTAGATTCATAGTCGTTAATCCGAGATCAGAATCGGCGGATTAGAAGCGCTGCGATCGCTGTGTCCAGATGTAAAATGTCTCACCATGGCGATCACAACGCCCTAAATCCGCTGATCCTGATCTAGGATTAACGACTATGAATTGCAGCCTATGTGTTGTTTCAACAAATGTAAAATCAGTGGCGTCGACCTTCAAGAATTATTTCCATATCTTTATAGCTGCATTAAAACACTAATCTTGAAGTGATCCTACTGCAATTGGTGAGTAATGCACCAAAGATTTTTGCAAAAAACATTTACGGAGTATACAACTTTTGCAGTAGGATATTTCAACGTCAAATAATTTCGAAAAGTGTAGGAATAGTGTGTTAGGCCTGCTAGTGCGACGATATGCTTGGAGGAATTTGAAACTTACTTGTTCTCATAACAATATCATTCTCCACTAACATCCTACAGCCCTAAATCACTGACACCTGTGGATTTCTCGTCAGAGCTCTAATTATTTCGAAATTTCTAGTGTTCCATGAGATATCGGAAATCCCGGAATAAGTATTACTCGATCCGTCACCCCGAGCTTATTTCCTTACGGTTCAGGTATGCGGACGAAATTTATTGCCTCACAGAAAACTATTTACCGATGATGCATATAATTATATAAACGCCGAGCGGTGCCTTTTTATGAGATACGAAAATTGACCTCGACCATCCAAGACAGAGGGGCTACATATAGTACACGAAATAAGTTTATCAGAGGAGTCTGGCTATGTAGTATTTTGAGGTGCACAATTGACTCCTCGTTAAAATTGGCTGAGGACCGAACATTATTATGAGGGTGCGAAATCCATTGGAGATGAATACTGCAGCGCAACCGATCGCAAATCTCATCCGCAAAGGCCTCGATCCGTCACGCAAAATTGCTCGTCAGCTCAGCCACGCAGCGTGCACTCACTTCGATATCAAAACAACGATGACTCGGCAAATTGAATGGTCTCATCGACATCATGCAGTGCTCCATATTATCGGTCGATTCTGATCTGCCCGCCTATATATATGTAGTGAACCATCAGAGGTGCATCATAAATAAATGCATACAATGGCAGCGGCCCCAAATTGAATCTCGTCCAAGGATGGCCATAATAGACTGTACTTGTCAGACACCATGGCAGACTAAAGATCAGGAGGCTAGAGTATACCATAATCCCTCCGCCCACGAAGAGCGTTTTACAGCCCAAAATTGGCAACGGCACAAAATTGAATTTGTTAGACACTGTGGCAGACTAAAGATGAGGCAAGAGTATACCATAATCCCTTGCCGCCCATGCCCATGCAGAGCGCGTGCCATAATAAGTTGTATAGTGCATCACTATGGTTCAAGGAAGGTCGCGGTCAATTGTCGACCGCCCCACGTCCTGATGATGAACCCTTTGTAAATTTTGTTGATGAGCGAATATTACTTTGTCGTTTACGATCTCCTCGAGTTAAGATGTCTGCACATCTCACTCGTTTAGGGAGACGAGGACAGGTATCCTCTTACAAATTTGCTCCGATTCCACAATCAACTGCTCTCGGATGCTCTGGCTAAGGTTATGTGCTTTATTATTACCCATAAGCGTGGCGAAAGATCATGAAAAAATGGCGGAATAATTGCACGTGCATCAGAGCAGATAAAACAGCACATGCGTGAAATGGACAATATGACATTGAGCCATTATAATATTATCGGGTAATATAAGCGGACCGTGCGGGCCATGTTGCGATGGTGCATGATGTTGTAGCAGCTATTGTTACGAGGCGGGGCCACTGTAATAATAGCCAAGCATCCGAAATAGGCCCAATAATTGCTCGGAGATAAATTGGAACAAAATATCAGTGCATCATCCATGAATGCGCAAGGTTTGGCTCAATTCGTATTTTGGGTCACGAAGATCAATTTTTCTCTGATGTAATGAGAGGATTTTCAGCTATAATAATTGCTTGACTTATCAATCGGCGAGAAGGGAGGTTACGAATGGCCCCAGCTGATCCGAATAAACTCCTCTCATAAATTCTTTTTTTCTTCGCTGATTTTATAAGCAGTCTCAAAATTGAGATGGGAAACTTTTGCAGAATGCAACTGACCTCGAAGAATATTTCAAAACTCTGCCAATTTACGCACATGCTCCTCGTACACGATTTTGTGAGATATAAAAACTTCGTCGATGAAAAAAGTAATCGCAAAACTCAGATAAAGCAGCGTTGACATTTCACACGCATCTCACGATGGAAATTTCTACCCATTATGTTATGTTCAAATGCACCCTGAACATACACTACCGGTCAAGAGTTTATGCACACTTGAAAAAAAATTATCGATTTTGCTCACTTGACTGCTCGGATCTCCTTGGCCCAAATTAACTCTACATGGGCTCATTTGTAGCTTTTTTCAAGCATTTTGAGAGCTATTTGGCATTTTTTCCGCGCAGCTCAATAGATTCTTGCAAAATCAATCTGAAGCCTTGTAAAATTTCATCAAAATCGGGTCATTACGCAACACCTCTGCAAGTCCGGCGGAAATTGATGGATTCGGGTGAAATTCGTTCTTAGAAATTATTCTAGGTTATACCTGGTACGAGCTGTGACTCTTGTTGTAGAGGGAGATTTTTCTCGATTTTTTTCCTTTTTAGACCAGTCATTGAGAAATTGTAAATGGACTTATTTTTCCACTGGTATAAGCACTGGTCTTGATTCCTCTCACCAACAACACGAAAAAACTTGGAAAAACTCAGAGGAACACCACCGTGAGCCCGATTTCTTCACCTTTCAAGGTTTTTGGCACTCTTCTTCGAGAAAAATATTCCCTTAAAAAAACAGTCACAACTCGGATCAGAAATAAACTAGAATAACTTCCAAAAATGGATTTTGAAGCTCTCGACTTCTTCTTTGGGATACTTTTCGAGTCATCTGAATCCATCAATTTCCACCAGACTTGCGGAGGTTTGCGTAATGACCCGATTTTTAGGAAATTCTACAAGGCTTCAGTTTGATTTTGCAAGGATTTATTGAGCTGCGCGGAAAAAATAACCAATAGCACTCAGAGTGCTTGAAAAAAGCTATAGGATAAGCCCAAGTAGAGTTATTTGTAGAGTTATTTTGGACCAAGGAGATCCGAGCAGTCGAGTGAGCAAAATCGAAATTAATTTTTGTAGGTTTGCACAAACTTTTAACCGGTAGTGTAGACAAAGGATTTTCCACCCTGAAATACCAGCACTATATTCCAAGCCCGCAAATGCGGGAACTTAGGTACGAATCAATTAAAACTGCGCAAGTGTTTTGTACTTACACAACTCTTTCCAAAGTCTCTCTAAAGTTGGTGCGAAGAATCACCATCATACATCTAAGGACCAACTATCTATATCTCATCGATAAGATGGGCTTAGGAGTAGTATTATTCCACGTATACCGAGTTGCAGAAAGAACCTGGAACCGCCAGGACTGTTCGAGATTCGAGATCTACTGGCTCGCTTGCACTCATAGATTAGGATATCAAATGTTATTATTAGTGCGAGTGAGACAGAAGATTTCGAACCTTGGACGATTCAGGTGGATCCCGAGTGTACATGAATGGTACTTTGCACGTCAAAATATATTATTTTGCAATTTTCCGATGTTTGGGTGCTTACGAGATTGTTAAAAATAGTATTCGCGACTCGTTCATGAGATACCTCGCTTCTGAGCGATTGGTTTTCGGCCTGAGTAGGGCTTCACTCGAGATCGATATTCTCGAGTTAAGTCGAGTGAAATCCAGCGGGATAAAGACGTAAACACTCCGAGAAATCTTGACTCGGAACGAACTCGCCATCTCGAGATGCCTCAAAATGCTTAGACCGTAATCTCGCTCGATTTCATTCGACTTAACTCGAGAATATCGATCTCGAGTGAAGTCCTAGGCCTGAGCCGCATGCCGAAAACCAATCGCTCAGAAGCAAGCTACAACCTCATAAAGTCGGTGCGAAATTTAATATTTCGACACACTAAACGAGAATAGTACATTTCGATCCAAGGATGGAAAAACTTTTTTTTCGGTGCGATTGGTGGTTTTCCGGCCTGATCCGTAGGCGAAGGTTGGAATCAACATGAGGATGCGAAATTAGTAAATTTTGCACCGAGTTCATGAGGTTGTAGCTCGCTTCTGAGCGATTGGTTTTCGGCCCGAGCCGCATGCGAGGGTCGAAATAATCGTTCGGAAGCGGGGAACCTCAAGAACGAGGTGCAAATGCTATTTTATGTAATTTTACGAGCACCCAAACATCGGAGAATGCATAATAGTACATTTCGATACAAGGGTTTGGAAACTTTTTTCGCGTCCGAGTGATGAGTTTCCGGCCCGAGCCGTAGGCGAGGGTCGGAATCATCACGAGAATGCGAAATAGTACATTACGCAACAAGGGTGGAAAGTGCGTTTTCCGCACGAGTAGCCGTGACCAGTTTAGAGTGCGGAAAAGTAGGTTTTCCGCATGATGAAATATTGACCAGTGCGGAAAAGTTACTTTTCCGCACGCGTCACAGCACGAGTGCGGAGCTTTTCCACCCGTGTTGCGTACACTATTTTTTGTGCTGAGTGCGGAAACCTGTCTCTCCTTTCCAAATTGACGTAATTTCGGAAGAACTTCTGATGCATGAGAGTTTCAAGTCCTTTGCGAAGAGTTGAGTTTTAATAGAGATTTTCTAGCAACACGACCGATTACGAAAATATAGACCCTTGGGAGTTTTTCTTTGACAAGACCCAGGTTGCGGAGTAGAAATTGAGGTACTCGTGGGAGCACCCCTGAGAATTCCAATACTTTCTCCCAAAAGTTGCCCAGGTGTTCCCGAGGAGCCCTTGAATTTGGATTCTGTTCATGTATAGATAGGTTTCAAGTAGACCAGTTCACCTAGTGTAGATCGTTCAAATTACAGCACGAGAACCTGGACAAAATCTGTCAGAAATGTTCTCTTTCTGAGCATTTTGGTACTGAATAGAAACTTCATGAGAGGCTAGAGTAACCCTTTGATAGATTAGCCCGAAGGAGAAAAAATGTAGGTGCTGAATATCGAATCTCTTGAGTGAAATGAGAGCTCCGAAATGTGTCTCAATTGATAGAATAGTACATTCCGCACCGAGTTTATGAAGTTGTAGCGCACTTCTGGGTGATTGGTTTTTGGACCGAGCCGCAGGCGCAAAGGTCGAATCAATCGCTCGGAAGCGGCGAACCTCAAAAGCGAGGCGCGGATACTATTTTTTGCAATTTTGTAAGCACCTAAACATCGGAAAATTACAAAGGAGTTGTTTCTACATAATCTGGAAAATTAAATATTCAAAGTGTCAAATATTGGGCCGGTGTCACACATTTAGGATCTAATACGAGTTCTTGCGGAATGAGTCAGTTGATTCCAATTATTCCTGTGCATAGTCAGCCAACTCAGTTGATTTTTGCTCATGTAAGATCGAGTGTTCGTAGCAATGTGACAGTAACCTAAGACTAACTCATATCTCAATTGAAATTGGAGTACGATCATCCATATTGACTATGGCAGCGGGTGAGAATTATCGTCAATTTGGAGGCGAATGCGATGAGGTGTTGATAAAGCGGTGGCATGCCAAGAACAAATATTTTTACCCCTCTGCGAGGCGACAGTTAGCTGAATATCAGTCGAGCTCTGTGACATGGCTGCAAGTTATATGTGTCACTCTCGCAGAAATTATTAGATTATGAATTGGAATCAACCACTATAAACACTAAAAGTTCTCAGTGGAATTTCACTAGGCTTGGATGCGCAATGTGCATTAAATCAAAGTATGTGTATGACCACACACAACGAATGAAAGTTGATTGTTTCTAATCTAATCATTCTTTGATCTTTATGTGTAAAAATGGGATAAATTCCTGAATAGAAGGAGTTACTCATCCAAAGTTTTATTCCATCCCTTAATTCATCAGACAGAGGCCGATATCTGGTTATTTATAATTGATGCGCTCGTGAGCTGATTGAACTCCTCTGGTTAGTCCCCAAATTTTATTCAAATTCACCCTCTCGAAAAAACCGGATCCACCTGCTCAGTATCTACGGTGTGGCCGAAGCTCCTCAGAAAACACTGAGAATTCTGCCAAGAACCCACAGTAAAGCGCCACGGTCTGTTCCAGAGCTCTCCTAGAACTAGTCCGAAGGAGTTGAGGATGCCCGGAAGAAATGGACGGGGTCCAGGGGTGGAACCCCTGGTGGAGGTCCAGGGGGCGAAGGCCCCGGTGGGGGGTGTGGGGGATGGAGCCCCCCACTTGAAATGAAGTTCAGAAAAATGTATAAAAGAAGATGCGTCGATCATGTTTCATAAACAAAAATACCATGCTCATAATTGTTCCGGACTCCTGTTACATCGTTGCGTAAATAATAAAACACGTACAGTATTCTGATTCTCAGTAAATCTGGAGTTTTCGAGTAAAAAAGTCGCTGACATTGGTTGATCCGTATGAAATTGGACAGTTTGCATTTACTGATCTCGATTCCGAATTTCGTGTTCAAATCAATGATGTGGAGAAACTCTCGAAATAAGTGCCTCACCTCATTGAGTCATCCGTATTATGCGGAGACTTAGTTTCAATAGAGATTTCCGAGACGATCGATCTATTCATTTTAATTTCCTCGGTAAGACTTTCATTCTCAAACGTATAACAACTTTCAGTATCAAATGCGGAATACATGATGCCAATATTCCCAAGAAATCATAAACATCACACGGACCTCTAGCAGAATTGAGTTGTTCAGCGTCATGGTGGAATGAGTCCACTTTTGAGACTCGTTCGTTCTATGGTCTCCACAATTAAACCACGAATAGAAACCATTCGGGAATAATTCTCCAAGTCGGAGAATATGATAGAAAAGATGGGGAAAATTGTATGCAAAGGATAAATTCAAGTCCACCAAAACGCGGGGAACTTTGAGTCTGATTTTTTGCACGATTTAAAAGTGGACTTACAAGGAGAGCATCAGGTCATCCGAACACGTATCTTGATGAAACTCTGGGAATCATCTTGTTTTGGTGAAAGATGAAGGTATCATCAAGGGTTAAATCCAGTGGGCCTCCTGTCCCGGGATACAGCTATGGAAGTTAGCATTGTTAGTATGTCTATGTATGTGTCTTTTTAACATTAGCCTATATGGACAATATTTATCTCCATAGCTGTATCTCGGGACAGGCGGCCTATTGGAGATACGTCCATTTTTAACCAAAACAAGATGCTTCCAAGAGTTTCATCAAGATCCGTGTTCCGCAGATCTGATACTCTCCTCGTTAGTCCATCATGACTCTGAACCAATTGATTCACACTTTGACGATGTCGCTATTTGTTTTGAATGCAAATCCGTTGAGAATTGAATTTTAAAACCGCGGTAAATGGCAGCATCAGATTGACCAGTTGAGGAATGTGGTCACTAAAATAAAAGTCCGCTACATCGCAGTTCGAGCTAGTATAACTGGCTTAGTACATTGAGTGGACCGAGGTCTCAGTACCTCAGAGTGGAACTCTACACTAAATCGTTTTGAACGAGAATCTCAGTAACTTTTTTCGACAGGAAATTTTCTTCCCCAAAAAATGAAAAGTGTCCTTTTGAAAAGCTTCCACCAATAATAATTCAAGGTCTCACGAATCCCAGGTCTAGTCCAAAGCAGCAAATGAGACTGTGAATTTGCGAAACAACTTGAAGAATATTCAAATATCGCTAACAAGACAAGAAATCTACAAAAATCAGCTACATTTCGTGATTATCATGTTTGCCCGATGATAGATATCCGTTCTGCGCTACTTCCTAAAGAGCCGTGCGGAAAAGTTACTTTTCCGCACGGCTCGTACTTTTCCGCACTCATTTCCGCACGCAAAACTGTGCGGAAATAGTACATTTCGATACAAGGGCGTAAAACGTTTTATTCGCGTCCGAGTGATGGGTTTCCGGCCCGAGCCGCAGGCGAGGGTCGGAATCATCACGAGGATGCGAATAATAGGTTTCACGGCCGTTTATCTAACTATCCTTCCCCCCTCCATTTACTTTTTTCAAAAGTATAACTTGGCGAGTATGAGTTTGTTCCTCAAAATTTATTGATTTTTATCAGGTTTCCACAGTAAAAATGACGATTGATTCAAATCAGCTGTATTACATAGTTTCAACTCTTGAAAGGAATGAAATCGAGGAACTATGTCGAGTATTTCTGTAAGTTTGAGAGACCAACCATTTTCCGGACAAAATACTTATGGCATTGTTTCAACTCTTGAAAGGGATGGAATGAATAAGAAACCATGTCGAGAGTTTTTCGAACAAGTTTGATTGTATAAGGTGATGGATTTCGGAAATTTTGCACGGTCTTTCTTATTCGTTGATTATTAAAACCAGAACTTGAATGAGAAAAATTGAAGAAGTCAAGTATAGTTGATTGAAGAATCACGCTAATTATTCTCGAAACTGTAGATTTTTCTTTGAAAATGTGGAGCGAATAATCACTCGTAGCTCTCTCATGTATTATATGAACTATCATATAAGAGCGACGAGTGATTATTCACAAAATTTCGACAAAAATTCATTCTAATTGTCACCGGTTGTCGGCGAATACACAACCGAGATGAAAACGTTTCTCGCCAGTGGCTGCAAAAGCCCTCGTGTAACATATAAGCCCGATGAAAATCATGACCATCAAGCCACTTTGGCTAGGTGACGTCGGGGGCCAACCTCTACTCGGATCTCTTCAGCCCCCCTGAAGAGTCTGATCCGGAGAGGAAAGACGAAACGAACCAACATCTAGCGTAGAATCAAAATTTTTCGTTCCTCATCTCATTGTTCATGTATTTGAAACTCCATCAAAATCCTTCAAGTTGCGACACTCGAATTGCGAGGTGCCTTGAAGGTACATAGATCGAATTGGAGTAATCCAATATCGATCTATGTCACTTGATCAACAATTTCGTGGATTAAAATTAGCTTGCATTAGCCGAGTCATGTAATAATATGAGTTGAAATTCCCGCGAGTGATAAAGCCCCGATCGTTCATATCGATCGAGATAAAAATTGATTCTGATCGTCACCGGTTGTCGGCGAATAAACAACCAAGATGGAAACCTTTCTCGCGAGTGGCTGTAAAAACCCTCGTGTAATATATAAGCCCGATCAAAATCATGACTATCAAGCCACTTAGGCTAACCAGGAGAGGTCATCACATCCGGATCACGGATTTGGCTGAAACTCTGAGAATAGTCTTTTTTTAGCGCAAAAAGACGATATCCAAAATTATAGACCCTAACGCTCAAGCGTTTCCGAGCTACAGCCATGGACATTAGCATAACCCGTATAGGCCCATTTTTAAAATCATAAATGTAGGTATACCTTCAATGCTATTGTCCTTAGCTGTAGCTCGGAAACGTTTGAGCGTTAGGGTCTATAATTTTGGGTCTCATCTTTTGACACTGAAAGAATACTAATCCCAGAGTTTCAGACAAATCCGTGATCCGGATGTGATGACCTCTCCTGGTAAGTGCAACTCTTCGCAATATGAGCATCAACAGCAGCCTATATCGACCTCGCAGCAGCGCGAAAAAGGCATAAATCAGAAGCAGAGCAGACAATCACCGATCCACGCAGTCGACGCCAGTTTCAAGCACGTGAAGACAATATTAGAAACTTTGAACCTAGGCAAATCTGACTTCCTTCTGAAGAATGACAATAGCGGTAATGTAACAATTACATCTTTCTCACTGGACCATTACCAAAAAATTCTAGTATGTCTCAAGAAGCGCAAAATACGGGCATTCTCATACACTCTCGAGTCAATGAAGCCAAAAAGCTTCGTGCTTAAAGGCGTAGACTAGAGCTTTTCTAACGACGATGTCAAAAATGAAATTGAGAGCCTCGGACTCGAGCAAACTAAAATTCACAAAGGAAGTAAGATTCAATGTAATGAGAAGAAGTCCCACGTGTACCACTTTTTGGTACAAATATCAAATGATAGCAATCCCAGGCCCCTTACCAAAGTTAGAAGCCTCTAATACTCTACAGCCAAATTGGAGCTACTACGCAAAAAATTCCTATACCAATGCACGAATTGCCAGAGGCTAGGGCACACGAGTGTAAACTGTCTACTAGGCTACCGCTGTGTGGAAAAGTACGGAGTATCATGAGCCGGGCAAAAGCGGCCTACCCCAAAACACAAACGACAAAATCATCATTGCTTGCGTCAATTGTGGATCCTTCGAACATCCAGCCTCTTACAAAGGCTGCTCCTACAAGTTCACCCTTGATATGAAAAAAAAGAAGAAATATTCAACGTCATAGAAATCAGTGATGAATACGTCGACTAACTCTCACCATCTAGCATCTAGTCAAAATTCTCAACTGAGAATCAGCTCTATAAATGTCAACTCAATTGTCTCCCGCAGCAAGAGAGTTCATCTTTACAAATTTTTGCTTGCTCATAAGATAGACATCGCACTACTGTGCGAAATGAAACTCAACTCTAGGCATAAGATTATATTTGATGAATACACCATTATTAGATGTGATCGCAAGCAAACAGAAAACAGGCAAGAGACGACGGGGAGGTGCCGCAATTATTGTCAGAAATAATATCCAGCTCGAGCAGATCTATTTCCCTTTATCGCGCAACAATAAGGTTCTGGAATACTCAATAATTAAAATTAAGATTGAAAATGGGACCGACTTATTCTTCATTGCTACCTACGCTAACAACGAACAAAAGCGGGCATTCACTGATGAGCTCTCTCTCTTTCTCGGGAGGCTAAAACTCGACTCGCGCAATAACGCTTTCGTCCTAGCCGGCAACTTCAACGCGCGACACAGCTCATGGGGAGATTCACACTCTACTCAGAAGGGAAGAACTATCTGAACAGGTGGTAGCAAGATGACGAACACACGTCAAGATCAAAAATAGCCCCTTCAGACACTGTAACATATCCGAGCGCCAACTCTTGTCTCGACATGGTAATAGCTGACGAGGGACACTCACTTCCCGGCTCAGACAATAACAAAATAGTCACATACGATTACAATAGCAACCACAAAGCTCTATTCTTCACAGTCGATCTATCATACCCCATCGTCACGATGGATCCTTCAAGAACTTATAGATTCATGTTCAAAAAAACGAAGTGTAGAAGATTCGAGAGAAAACTACAAAGTAATAGAAATCAGAAAAAAACTCACTACTGGAACCTCTCTTTCGAAGAGATCGACACCTTCATCGATAGAATCAGTAACATAATTAGAGACACTATCGACGAAGACGTACCTAGGCACCGTCCGTCTGATAACACGCTTTTCTACGTTACCTACAGAAGCAAAAAACTTCGCAGATACAGATCATGGCTGATTTCCCAGATCAACCGAGAATATAAAAACTCTTTTTCTAGTAGGCAACCAGCTCTCATAAGGATGGAGCATCTCGAATCTTCATTCAAGTCCGTCAAAACATCCTTCAAATCTGAATACACTTCATCATATAACAAATATTGGGACTCACAACACAGAGCAATAGACTATAGGAAGCACGGCCAATTTTTCCTCAAGATTAATAGATTCTTCCCACCAAAGAGCAACCCCAAAATTGAAAAACTGCTCATTCCTCCTGACCAATCTAACCGCATCACACGGTGTCAGCTTGATCCTCAATCTCTCCCGTTGGAAAGAAGAGGATGCTTTCTCCCTCGAAGACCCCTCGGATATCCCCAACGTGATAGGAGCCTACTATGAAACTATCAATGCACCTCGCTACACTAACTCAGGCACCGAACTCAGAGCCAAAGTTGACTCAGCTATGTCGATCCTAACGAGAATTTTTCACAAGAACATGACAGACAGAGCCTCTATATCGCAATTCTCCGACGACAACTCAGCACTCCTTCCAGACAGCTCGGAAGAATCTATCTTCTTCACCAACACTGACCTGGTAGCAGACATTTTGCACAACCTTCCCAACAATACTTCTTCAGAGATAGACGGCATTCCCCCGATCGCTCTTAAGCACCTACCCCGTCACTTAGTAGAATGCTACACCATCATTTTTAACAACTGCCTCAACTATCGCATTTTTCTTTCAGTCTGGAAGCGTGCCAAAATACTACCTATACTCAAAAAAAAACAAACCTGCTCCTTATACCTCGAGCTACCGGCCAGTTAGTTTGACACCCGCAAATAGCAAAGAGTTTGAGGTAATCATCAATCAAGATCTGAAGAGATACATGAAACAACTCAAAATCATACCTGATAATCAATTCGGCTTCATGTACGGGCATTCAACCACCCATGCGATACACTAGATCCTCGATACTGTCAACGATCACCTGCATCTCAAAAAAGTCGTCGGCCTCTGTCTCGTCGACCTCGAGAGAGCGTTCGATCCGGTGTGGATCTTCGGCCTACTCGATATGTTATACCAAGAAAAATTCCTGGCAGATCTAATTCAGCTCATCTAGCACATGACATCCAACAGATCCTTTGTAACACGGGACGGCACCAATTACTCGTCGACCATTTTTCAAATCATTGAAGGTCTTATGCAAGGAACTGTAAACTCCCCCGATTTATTCAACATTCTTTCTCACAAAATCACAAACCTATTCCGTCTTAATCAAGGCAACGGTACTTACTCGACAGCTTTTGCCGACGACTATGTCTTGCCAGCAGCTGACGAGAGCCCCGTAGTGGTCCGGAAAAAACTAGAAAATCTGTCCAACCAGACTAATGATTACTACTGTTCATGGAACCTCAGAGTAATTGCAGGGAAATGCGAGACCGTGCTATGCCATGCCCCCCTCAACCAATTCGGGAGCAACAAGAGATTCCAAATTAAGGAATTTCAGATCTCGATCCATCCAGAAAATGGCCCGATCCCTATCGAAAACAGAAAGACGGTGAAATATCTCGGTGTAAACCTTGACTATCCCATGAGACTTACATCCATTCCAGGGAGCCAACTCGAAAAGGCAAAGAGAGCTTGCAAGGCCAACTACCGGCTATTTAATAGTAAATCAATTTCAAAGAGAGCTAAAATAATTTGTTACCTATCATTAATCCGCCCGATACTGACGTAAGCAGCCCCAACCTGGTGGAACATTGGGGCAGCGCTTATGGAAATGATACGCAAATTCGAACGACAATGCTTGCGTGCCTCCCACCATGTCTACAGAAAAGGCAATGATAAAGAGTTTATTAGCAACAGACTACTTTATGACATGACTGAGATTCCCCGCGTAGACAATTTTATCATCAAAGTTTGCAGGGACTATTATGCCAATCTCAAGAATGTCGATAATGATATCATCAAATCATTTGCCTTTATGAACGAGCCTAAATGTATCGAAAGAGATAGATCAGGATATCTTCACCCTCATGCGTTTATATCATTTGATGAATTCAGATTCATACAAGACCTTAATAATGTCCTTACTGTGTATCACGTTCCAAAACATCAAGCAAATAAAACTACCCCTTATGATAGAGCTGACCCCGATCTTTTGCTCAAATACTCACGCGCAATTCCTGACGAAGACTGGCGTGATAAGCACAGAATGAAAGGAAAATATGGGTGGTTAGCAGAGGAATGGAGAACGAGATCCGCAACAGGGCTCACAACAAACCTCGAGGCTAAATCATATTGACCATTTTATCTAGTGGAGAAACACCCACTCCGACTCTCTCAATCAAGACTCAAAGTCACTAGGAGCCATAGTAGATTAAGTTTTTCCTCTGTAAATATGTATAGACACTCCTTTCCTCCTCTCTTTCCCTAGGTCCCCTCTTCCCCCAATCAAAATCAGAATAGCGTCTTAAGGTATTTTTTTAGTAGTTTGATTTGCGCCTCCCATCCCAATATGTATCACACTCATACAAATGAAGGAACTCATACAAAAAGAAAGAAAACGTCGGGGCCGACCTCTACTCGGATCTCTTAAGCCCTCCTGAAGAGTCTGATCCGGAGAGAAAAGACGAAACGCACCAATATCTAGCGTAGAGTCTAAAATTTTTCGTTCTTCATCTAATTTTTCATGTATTTGAAATTCCATCAAAATCCTTCAAGTTGTGACACACGGATTGCGAGGTGACTTGAAGGTACATAAATAGAATTGGAGTAACCTAATATCGATCTAAGTCACTTAATCAACAAATCCGTTGATTAAAATTAGCTTGCATCACCGTAGTGTTGTCCAATCTGAGTAAAACTTCGTAGTCATTCAAATCCGATGGAAAGCATTTTAATGCAAACAAAGCTGCCCTTAATTTTAGTACACTGATATGATCTCGCTTCTCTGTGTCACTCCAAATTCCCGTGGGCTTCCTGGTTGTTAGCGAATGCTCCCCATCCTCTCAATGGCGCGTCAGAAAGAATCACTATCGTAGATGTATTCTGCCTGATCTACTTTCTTGCTATTGGAATGTTTTCTCTCCATCACTCAATATCTCTCTTCACTAATGAGTTGATGTACATGTTCTCATAATAATCGCCGGTGTTTATGAATAGCGTGTTGTTCCTTGGAGAATTCCAAGTTTCTCAAGTATACGGGCCCATATTCTACACATGGTCTGAAAGACACGAGAGTTCCTACTAACTTTGCAAAGCTATTAACAGAGTTTTTACTCATGCATAACAATGTATCAGTTAGACCGGCCGTTTTCCCTCCCTTTTCCTGCTTTAGTTCGATTATCATTTCTTGTGAATCTTTTTTTTTTTTCTTATTCGAGTCTCTATTGAGATTATGAACAATCCCGTGAATCTTGAATGAATCCCAGAAACTTGCTCTACGACTGGGTTCGAGATTGCTTCCTGCTTTGATTAATGCAGAGTTAACATGGTGATTTCATATTATTAGGGCGAGTTATCTCGGCTTTGTACGCAGGAGGCTTAACGATAAGTCCGAATCTTATGAGAAGTCTTATTGACGGACGCAAATTGTCCTCGCATAGTTTGTACGTTGCCCCGGAGCAAAGTTTGTGGTCAAGAAGAAGACAAGAGATGAGTCCCCTGTTCCTCCACGATCACTCCTTTGCTCGCCCGTTCTTGTACTGCGATATCATACCATCTCATCGTATCATCGTTACCGCTGAATTCTCGTGGAATTCTCCTTTGGGTGACTTGCTAGATGGGTTTGATTTCGTAACCTGAATGCAATAGTCGATTAATAAGTCATCGTTGGTGATCTCGCGCCATTTTTCAGGAAAATTGGCCAGTCGGCCTGCAATCCTCATGGTTAATGACGATTGCCCCTGGAGTACTGCTGCTGCTGATTCATTTTCTGTGCTGCTGCTGTGATTCGCATTTCCTCTGCTTCTCGGCGAATTATTGTTCCTAAGTCTCGTTATGATCCTCGGGTACCCCCCCCCCCGACTTTGGAGCTTGATGGCGACTGTTCGAGGAGGTTTCCCAGTTTAAATACTTGTTTTTGGGGAAATGCTGCCGGGGTTTATTGTCCTGAGCCATCACTCGACTGGTCTTTTGGATCGCTTTTGCTTAAGTGATCTTCTCTGTTAGTTTTTCGACATAGAAGAATTCTCCCGTTTTTGCTTTCTTGAGAGCACCTTCAGTCGATTCATCTACATTTGGATCAATAAACGCTCGACGAGTATGGGTCAATTCATAACTCACTTTTGTGAAAATCTTCCCTACGTCTCAGATTCCAGTGAACAACTGGTCCTTGTCGACCTCGTCGTCTCCCATAATGGATGATAAAGCTTGCCCGGTCGGTGATAACGCCATTTCTACTTCGTTTTGTGTCTCGGCGAAGCCGATGTCTCTGCGCCTCTCATTGGTACCCTCGCCAAGAAAGTTTTCTACTTCAGGGTTCAACTTAGATGCTGCGAATCTTCATTTGCCTTCGATCGGCTAGTTCTCGGGCCATTCATCCCTTTCTTTCTTCGGTATTCCAGACTCCAACCGAACTTGCCAGCGATCCGGTACTATAGCATTCAACATTACCTCTTTTTGGCTCTACGCCGGATGTTTTCCGATGATGTTCCTGATGGCGTCGATCACAGTAGACTGAACGAGATCTCTTTATCTGTAAAAATGCACAATACATCGTAGTGATATAGTTATAGACATATACCACATTCGGAGTCGGCAGAAGCTTTGGCTTTGAGGCGTAAAATATCACAAGGCGGTAAACTCTTCGATTTTAGGGTCAGACTTTGACTCGTTTTGCGTCTGACACTTCCTCATATTACGTCAGTCGGTATTCCTTCGAATGCAACGTACCGATAGGCACCAGCTTCCATATTTGACTGGACATAGAATCTCAATTTGGCAGAGATTTGCCTGAAATCTCCTCCGTCGGACGCGTCCCCGTGAAATTCCGAGTCGGATCATCATCGACTGGTAATTGCACTCATGATCATACATGCATATATGCATGCGTGATATATTCGGCAGATTACATCGAATGTTGCACTGCCGATAGTCGCGTTCCAGGGGAGCGACCAATCTCTCACACGATCATTTACGTGAATATATTGTCAAGACAGTCAGAGGATAATCGAATGAAGCCATGGTATTCGAAAGAAAAAAAGACGGGGTCAGATATGAACTTCTTTTCTCGTTGTCCGTCTCGGCCGGTGAAAAGCTCGAGTTTCGAAAAGTCAGCGTTTCGCTTGCGCGCAGTATGCGAACTGCGTCCCCTCGCTGTCCATGCGGGTTTGAACGTGTTCGCTCCGATCGTGCGTGCCTTCGTCGGGATCGACTCCTGGATGCTGATGAGTTCGACGTCCGCCTTGAGCTGCACAACCGTGATCCCCTCCCGAAGTGGCGATATCGTCGTCTTGATCAAGAACGAAATCGCCTGTTCCTCCTTGATCAGCAGTCCTTGGATCGTGATCTCGATGGTGCATTCCGTGTGTCATTTTGGAGCAATTTGCATTATCGCCCCCGCATTCCGCACTCTTACGATCCTTTTTCGACAACTTCCTTTCGAGTCCCCCCATCCTTTTCATTGACTCCACTGTATCCGGTGCCTAGCTCATTCTTTAGGTGAATTAGTCCGTAAATACCTCACAAAATATATTACTGTGACACTCTGGCACGTTTGGCTCGCGCCGCACAACAAATCTCTATGAGGCTACCAGCGCCGAAGAGGCTAGCAGGGGCTACAAACTTTAACTCTGAAGTTGCGGCGACGCATCGCAATACAAGCGGGACTACCATTGTTATCATCAGAGAACGAGGCTGAAGTATAATGTGAACCTACAGACTTATCCAGTAATTGGGGTCTTGCATTTTTTTTGACCCCCTCTAAAAAAGGTTTGGCAAATTCGAGCAAATTAGAATGAGTATTGTACAATTAGAGAATAAATTCCCAAAAATTTTCTCCTCCTGCGCAAATTGTTTGAAAGTCAGACGACTTGAGAGTGACGATAGTGGGTGAGCGCCGTGTGACGTCACACCAATACAAATTGAAACCAGTCCCATGCTCAAATGTATGAGATTGATGGAAAAGTCTTGGACTACAATTTTTTGAGGATAATTCACTAACTTATGTCACAAGAGTATGCAGTAGCATCTTAATTCTGTCTAGAAGAGGTGAAAAAATCAGTCAAGAACGTCAATATATTAACAATGGACTCAGAGGTTAGTGTCCCAATGCTACATAAATTATGTTCCTAAATGATGTGAAATTAAAGTCATGATCACTGCTTCATATCAATTTCAAGTCTAATTTTTATCCTCTTTGATCTAGGAATCCTACACAAGTAATGAGGTTACCACCACAGATTCTGAGAAGCCCAAAAAACTACCATATAAGACTTGCTTTGTGCCAAAGTGCAGAAGGACAACCATCAGAAATCCAGAAAAGGTATTCTTTCCTGTGCCACAGAACAGTGTCAAAAGGGAAAAATGGTTCAATATTGCTCGTAGGTCACAAATTCCACCAATAGTTCTGGATGTTCCTATCATGCTCGACAAGAAAGTCTAAATAGAGTGTTGTTGTTTTGCAGCTCACGGATGACATAGAGCACTTTTAAATGTTTGGTGGACCCATCAAGTTGAAACCTAATGTATTGTCTCACAAGTTTGAATGCCAACCTAACCGAGCATTAAAATGTCTTGATCATAATAGAAAAGCATTCCAAAAACTCAATCACAGAAGATGTATTGAAGAGATGACTCTTGAAGAGGATCAACAAAAAAGTGTAGCCAAGGAAAATAGATCTCCTGTCAAAGTATCGACTGCTTCAAATGTGACAAGTCTTGAGGGTGCCAAGAATAACTTATTTGGAGAGGATAGTGAGAGTGAAATGGAAGTGGATTTCAGTGCTTCTGAGAGCATACTTTCAGAAAATGAAGATGCAGGTATTGCAAACTTGGCCCAACTCCCACAAGAAGATCCTCAGGTTGACTCGGGCAATAGACCCAGAGCCTTTGGCGAAGGATCCATCATAGTAGAACAGATTCAACAGGGAACTTGCCAGAGGATTGTGGCTGTGGAAACCCAAAAAAACATGCAAAAAATTGCAATTCATGGAGCTCAAAATCTCATGTCCACCATTACTACCCCATACATGTGTGATGCAGAGGTTCAAAGTACAGTACAGACTGCTGACAAGGCATGCTCACCTGCTCACTCTTTATCATCAAATGTGCAGAGCAAGTCTAGCCCGAGTAAACCTAGCAGTGGGTCACTGTACGTCCCAAGCTCAAGCGACACAGGTACATCTGGCAGTTGTAATATGCAGGATGAAAGTTCTGAGAAGAACATCAATGATGAAATGAAATTAACCATCCTGAATGTAACCAGATATAATATCATGAAAGATTGTAAAAGATATGTTGGAATTTCTGACCAATGCATGACATGGCTCACAAAGTTGCTTTTGGAACATAGCTGCTGTAAGGAGGATCACATCTATTTGACGCTGACTAAAATAAGATTAGGTGACGAATTTAAGCGCTTAGCAAATAACTATGGAATCTCAGAATCTCAAGCCAGTCGAATATTCCACAAAACTGTGAGAATACTATCGCACTTGCTGAAACAATTGATTTATCAACCATCACAGGCAGAAGTCCAGAAATATTTACCCATACCTTCTCGAGCATATTATAATTCTGTGTATGTACTCATAGATGCTTTCGAAATCCAAATTCAAAAACCATCAAATCCTATCCTCCAGGTTCTGACTTGGTCTGAATATAAGAAGTGCAACACTATCAAGTACATAATAGCTATTACACCTGATGGTTTCATAGTTTTCATTTCAAAGGGTTACGGAGGAAGAATATCTGATATCAAATTGTTCGAAGCCTGTGGCATTATAGACATTTTGCCAGAGGGTTGTGCTTGCATGGCAGACAGAGGCTTCAAAGGAATTGAAGGTATTCTTCAGAAAAAGATGTGTAAACTTATATGACCACCCAGTGTCTCATCAACAGAGAAACCTTCGAAGGCAGAGGTACTTGAGACAAAAAGGATTGCCAGCTTACGTATTCATGTAGAGAGGTTGATCCGAAGAGTCAGAGAGTATGAAATTTAGAAACCTCACTCTTGTTTTGACTTGAAAATGTTGCATATTGTTGATAACATAATGTATACTGCCTGTGGTCTCATGAATCTGCAAGGCCCTCTGATAAAAACTTGAACTTCATAGGAAAGTATGAAATTTGTTCAAAGATCCTGAAGAACTGTGTTTATTCAACTTGAATCTCAAGAAGAAGATATGATTGCATAAAATTGTGTAGTCATTGTTTCTTATTTATAATATTTATACATCATTTAAATAAACATTGTTGAGCTGTAAAGATTAAATATGACACTTATTCACACACATTTTTACTCAAAAGTGGATAAATATTTTTTTTCCAGAAAATACTTGACCTTTCTATGAGAGGCATTAGGAAGTCTTGATCGAAATCCACCCACAACAAACTAATTTTATGATTAGTTTCAAAATCCCAATGTGCTACACAGAACAAGCCCTTTCTCTTTCTTGCTACAAACATCTGCAACATCATCTGAGCTTTATATTTTGGTGTGATATTCCCATTATGCAGATAGTTCTTGAATGTAGATTCAGATGCTGGGCATTTTATTTCTAGTATGTAGCCATCACTGATCCCATCTGGAGATCCACCAAGAATAGAATACGCAGGCAAGATGAAGATTCCACATTTAGACACCTTATATCCTCTCCGATACAACTCATCAAATATCTGCTGTTCTAATATTCTGCCTCGCTTCATGTACTTAGTGTCGTGAACTTTTGAAACTCCAATAATTTGTTTGCACAAACTACCCTCTGGAGTCTTGCAGTGAGCAACTTCATCTAATTTAGAAGCAGTCACCCTAGCATACCTAACAGCTTCCCACAATGGATCTTCGCTCTGATTCCTGGTTTGTTCCTCAAGCTCTTGACACAGTATTGGATCCATTATCTTCTTGCCAAACTCAATGAAGCCATCTGCACTTGGATGGTTATCTTGAGAAATGTACAACGTAAGCATTTGGTGTATCGATAAGTTGTGGACTTTTCTGTCTTGAGATTGAGGATTTACCTCTGTGCTTTTGCTCCTCTGACTTCTGGGGCGTTGAATTGCTTGTCATTTTGCATGAATATATACATCATAGTCG
The DNA here is from genome assembly GCA_029851415.1 of Eretmocerus hayati. Classification (NCBI taxonomy): domain Eukaryota; kingdom Metazoa; phylum Arthropoda; class Insecta; order Hymenoptera; family Aphelinidae; genus Eretmocerus; species Eretmocerus hayati. The sequence continues at coordinate 98,796,674 of CM056744.1, forward strand.
CTGTCACTATGGATAAATTACCCGAATCAGCTTTCACGAAACCTTCTTCTATTCTATTAGCCATGACGATATATTTATTCACTCAGAAATTTGGAGATAATAAGAGAGAAATCTGGCAAGCCATACGTTTACAATAGCAGTAGCCGACGACTGTATCGGTGTGACGTCACACGGCGCTCACCCACTATGGTCACTCTCAAGTCGTCTGACTTTCAAACAATTTGCGCAAGATGGAAAAAATTTTTGGGATTTTTTTTCCAATTGCACAATACTCGTCTTTATTTGCTCGAATTTGCCAAACCTTTTTTTTTGAGAGGGTAAAAAAAATGCAAGACCCCAATTCGAGATACAGTCGAGGTTGTCAAGGACCTCAAGAATTTGGATTCAAAAAACTTTGAGAACGTTTTCACAGAGTTGCCCATCAAAATTCTATGTCACAAAATTGTGCTAATGGGGTCGCACGTGGACTTATGTATTTCGATGGTAAGGTGATTGGGTCTCTCTGTTTTCGATTTTTAGACTGCCCCAACAAGCAAGGCACAGGTGATGATCTGATTCAGGGCAAGTGAAATTTTAAATTGAACAGCAATGTTGATTTATCTATGTCATGTCTTCGACTTCGGGCTTGGAAGTCGACGTGGATAACACATGAAAATTTCTTTGATTTTATTGATTTCACTTCAAATGTATAGATTTTGATACTTTTGGATGGAAAGAGTCTACTCGGGAATCCACGGTATGTTATCTCTGACTCTCTTTTGAATGTATTTCGGCATCTCTTTTCGAATTCTCAGATTCAACCAGAGAAACGCGATGCTTATTGATTCTCATCGATAAATTTCAACACAGTAATTGAGCGCGGTTCTCGGGAAAGGACGATAGGTTTTACAAAACTGTGACCAAAAACTTAGCACGTGAAGATTCAGTACTACACCCGAGGTTCAACATGGCGTTTAAATTAGAATGGAGCAATCACCTTTTTGAAAATGCAAACTTGATTCTTATTTTTACGTGTTATTCAAATCAATTGGAATGTATCTCAGTATTTTTTAACGCACTACTCTTACTCATTCAAAAGCTCATCTCAAAACCTTCAAAATGAGCTAGAGTAACTTCAATTTGAACAAAGTAGACCCGAGCTATCTCAGGAGTTAGAAACCCGAAAAGTTCGTTACAAGAGAGAATTCCGAGTATCGATTCAAAATCAGATTACTCGACTCTAGTTCGTTGAAATCAAACTCACTTGAACTCATTTTAAAGGCCTTGCAATAAGCTTCTAAATGAGTTAAAGTGCAACGTTGAAAATATTGAGAAGCGTGTGAATAACGGGCCTTGGGAGCCGTTAAAGTCTCTACAAGTATAGGTGCTGAAAAAATCTCCGTTTGAATAACGTCTCAAAACACAAATCAAGCTCGCATTTCTAAAAGAAAATTGCCCCATCTCAATTCGAAAGGGATGTTGAACCGTGGACGCAGGACTCATTCACCACGAGCTAGGTTTTTGGTACATTTTTGTTAAATCTAGCGTCGTTTCCCGAGAACTGTGTTGGATACATTTTTCGGAAGTGTTGTGGACCATGTACCAAATCTGCTATGTATTACTCGTAGAGTTTTTCGGCGTAAGTATTTTCAGATGGATCCAAGTTGCTTGGAACAAGATAAATGAAGCCCTCGGTTATCAAAAATTTCACGAGAGAATTTTCATCAACTCCGAGCATGAATCTGATGCACAGATGAGGGAAAAAATCTAGTATGTTACTGAGTCAAGCCGTGCCAAACTCGATCAAATTGCTAGCAGAACCATCCAACTATTCATTTAGTATGTGATGTCTGGTCTTCATCTTTTTCAATTTGTATAAAAAAGAGGGGTGCATTTTTATGCTCGAAAGGTGGTCTTATCATAATTGGTATGCACTACAGTAAGTAGTGACTACACGAACGTATATTTTCCACGAATAAAGTTTATCTACTATGATACTTCGTAATAATTTTCAACAGATGCAGGCGTGAGCTCAACTATCTTCATGTCGATCACTGCGATGAAATTCAGAATCACTGATCAAAATTCTTGAATATTCATAATATTCATGAAGCGAATTTTCGCACGAATTTATCTGATGAAGATCAGATCCGAACTAGTTTTGTACTGATTTTTTTTTATTCCACAGGGACGAAGATTCGAGTTTGTAATGACATGTGACACAAAATTCAGCTAGATCCGAGGTGCGGGAAGTAGTTTTTTTTGAGGTTAGGATATTGAAACACGCCGGAGATAGGGTTAGGGTCGGAATGCGTTCGCGAAATTCTTGTCAGGTACTCGGGCAGTCATGAGGACCAATCTGCCATAGGTTTCAGGCCGATCGAAGGTGCGGAAGACAGTTTTCTTCCGAGGTTATGAATCATGACCACGCCGTAGATAGGGTTAGGATCGGAATGCGTTCGGGAAATTCTTGTCAGATACTCAGGCATTAATGAAGACCAATCTGCCATGGGTTTCGAGCCGATCGAAAGTGCGGAAGGCAGTCATTGTGGAGGTTATAAATCTGAACGACCTCGTAGATAGGGTTAGGATCGGGATGCGTTCGTAAAATTTTTGTCAAATACTCGGGCAATCATGAGGACAAGTCTGTCATAGGTTTCAGGCCGATCGAAGGTGCGGAAGGCAGTGATTTTGGAGGTTATAAATCTGAATGACGCCGTAGATAGGGTTAGGATCGGAATGCGTTCGCGGAATTTTCGTCAAATACTCGGACAATCATGAGGACCAATCTGCCATAGGTTTCAGGCCGATCGAAGGTGCGGAAGACAGTCATTTTGGAGGTTATAAATCTGAACGACCTCGTAGATAGGGTTAGGATCGGGATGCGTTCGTAAAATTCTTGTCAGGTACTCGGGCAGTCATGAGGACCAATCTGCCATAGGTTTCAGGCCGATCGAAGGTGCGGAAGACAGTTTTCTTCCGAGGTTATGAATCTTGACCACGCCGTAGATAGGGTTAGGATCGGAATGCGTTCGGGAAATTCTTGTCAGATACTCAAGCATTAATGAAGACCAATCTGCCATGGGTTTCGAGCCGATCGAAAGTGCGGAAGACAGTCATTCTGGAGGTTATAAATCTAATCGACGCCGTAGATAGGGTTAGGATCGGGATGCGTTTGCAGAATTTTTGTCGAATACTCGGGCAATCATGAGGACGAATCTGCCATAGGTTTCAGGCCAATCAAAGGTGCGGAAGACAGTTTTCTCCCGAGGTTATGAATCTTGACCACGCCGTAGATAGGGTGAGGATCGGAATGCGTTCGGGAAATTCTTGTCAGATACTCGGGCAGTCATGAAGACCAATCTGCCATGGGTTTCGAGCCGATCGAAATCGCGGAAGGCAGTCATTTTGGAGGTTATAAATGTGGACGACGCCGTAGATAGGGTTAGGATCGGAATGCGTTCGTAAAATTTTTGTCAAATACACCGGCAATCATGAGGACCAATCTGCCATAGGTTTCAGGCCGATCGAAGGTGCGGAAGACAGTTTTCTTCCGAGGTTATGAATCTTGACCACGCCGTAGATAGGGTTAAAATCGGAATGCGTTCGCGAAATCCTTGTCAGATACTCGGGCAGTCATGAAGACCAATCTGCCATGGGTTTCGAGCCGATCGAAAGTGCGGAAGACAGTCATTCTAGAGGTTATAAATCTAATCGACGCCGTAGATAGGGTTAGGATCGGGATGCGTTTGCGGAATTTTTGTCGAATACTCGGGCAATCATGAGGACGAATCTGCCATAGGTTTCGGGCCAATCGAAGGTGCGGAAGACAATTTTCTTCCGAGGTTATGAATCTTGACCACGCCGTAGATAGAGTTAGAATCAGAATGCGTTCGCGAAATTCTTGTCAGATACTCGGGCAGTCATGAAGACCAATCTGCCATGGGTTTCGAGCCGAACGAAAGTGCGGAAGGCAGTCATTTTGGAGGTTATAAATCTGAACGACGTCGTAGATAGGGTTAGGATCGGGATACGTTCGCGGAATTTTTGTCAAATACTCGGCCAATCATGAGGACCAATCTGCCATAGGTTTCAGGCCGGTCGAAGGTGCGGAAGACAGTTTACTTCCGAGGTTATGAATCTTGACCACGCCGTAGATAGGGTTAGGATCGGAATGCGTTCGCGAAATTCTTGTCAGATACTCGGGCAGTCATGAAGACCAATTTGCCATGGGTTTCGAGCCGATCGAAAGTGCGGAAGGCAGTCATTTTGGAGGTTATTAATGAACGCATTCCGATCATAATCCTATCTACGGCGTCGTTCAGATTTATAACCTCCAAAATGACTGCCTTCCGCACTTTCGATCGGCTCGAAACCCATGGCAGATTGTTCTTCATGACTGCCCGAGTATCTGACAAGAATTTCGCGAACGCATTCCGATCCTAACCCTATCTACGGCGTGGTCAAGATTCATAATCTCGGAAGAAAACTGTCTTCCGCACCTCCGATCGGCCTGAAACCCATGGCAGATTGGTCTTCATGACTGCCCGAGTACCTGACAAGAATTTCGCGAACGCATTCCGACCCTCACCCTATCTCCGGCGTGTTTCAATATCCTAACCTCAAAAAAAACTACTTTCCGCACCTCGGATCTTGCTGAATTTTGTGTCACATGTCATTACAAACTCGAAACTTCGTTCCTGTGGAATAAAAAAAAATCATTACAAAACTAGTTCGGATCTGATCTTCATATTTATCTGTTTGTACATGATGTTCAATCGCAGTCAAGAATATGAGCAATATTCAGTAGACATCATGTGCCTGACAATCTTCAGCGTATCCTAGATACCTTACGACCAAGTCTCAAGTGGGAAATTTATAATCAAGTTTATAAATACGTATACGGATCCCGAGTGCATGTACACTAGGTTTGAAATTCAAGTTGACCATGCAATTAACTCGACCGACAAACTAATCTCTCTTAACTAGGCCGAGTGAACTCCCCTTTTTGTGGCAACTCCAAGGAGAGGGAGATTCGCTGCTCTTTCGGAGTGACAATTCCACTAGAGCCCGAGTGAATTTCACACTTTCCTAGTTGCCACGAAAGGGGAGTTCACTCGGGAAGGTCAACACGTTCGCTCTGACGCTGTTTTTTCGCAATTCCATTTTGATCCGAGTTGATCATGAACTGGACCTCCCCATTCCGGTGAAAACGTCCATAAGGAACTAAACTCTTTTTTGGCTCATTATTCACGTCCTTGGCAAAGTAAAGCATGATGATAGATTTTCCTCGGGAAATTTTCCGAGCAAGTCTGAGTCGGCAAAAATAGAATAATAAAAAGTTGCGGGTCCCACTCGGGCGTACGACGCGTCGCAGCGAACGTGTTAAGAGAGATCATCACACGAGTCTTATAAACAGATGTTTTTATGACCCTTTTGGACAGCATCGCGAATGTTTGGGGCATGATTCCACTCAGAATCTTCATGAAGAGGTCCAAATAGGCAACAGGAACCCCGCAATTTTTTGCATGAAAATCCAAGAGCAAGCCCTACAATAGAAGAATTGTTCTATCTTCATTTCATTTCCATGCGATTATTTTGACTTCCTCCTCGATCTATAAGTTGTTACGGGGGACTTTTGAGGTGACTCTTCGGTCACTCTGAATCATAATAAGTTGACAGTATAATCTGAATTCAAATTCACGTGGTAGGCAAACATCTCTATGGCTATTCTGCCCCGCCAGGATTTACTGCAAGTTTAAACTAGGATATTTGGTGCGAGATTTCATGCGGGCAAAGCAAAATTTTTTGGAAATGATATGAATCACTATTTGCAGAAAATGTACGCCGGAAGTCCATGCATGGATTAATTTTTGGGTAAGGCAAAGAGCTCCCAGTCTGTTAAACTTCGTTCTGGGTATGAGCATGGAATGACAATTGGTTAATACCACTTATCCACATGGATATGCTTTTTTATAAAGTTAGCTGACCGATATTCACAACGAGTTTACACTGGAGTACCACTTTTTGATATGTATGACACACATATGGAACCCTTGATATCCATTACGTAGTAAGTATTCAAGCAAACTTCTACGCAGACCGGGTGGCTGACGAATTGACAACGATTCTTAGTCATTCGACGATGGTTTTGGGAGCGATGGAGTGCTGTTCTAAAACTTGAACATCTTAAGTGTCTGAAGTGAGAAATTTACTCATTTTCAATGTCTGTAATACGCGTAAAATACCAGTTTTTCTTGGAAAATGCACTCTCGTGGAATCATCGCCTTGTTAATTAGGTTCTAGTTATGTTGAAAGCCGGCAACCTCAACCAAACTTATCGACCTCCACTTGTATCCAGGAGTTCTGCCGATAGGAGAGAATCGCAGTATTTACTCTCGTTGATTCATAACAGTTGCAAATTGAAGTAGAAAACGAAAATCCGACGCGTCTTCACCTTAGCGAGATTCACGGAATAGGGTTCAGAGGAAGCGGGTCTCTCTGCGACGTCCGCGCTCCGCTATGAAGCAGGGCTCTCCGCGCTTGTTTCAGACATACTCTCCGCTACTCGTACGCAGTTCCAGAGAAACCCCCATCGCCACGATGACCGACACAGCAGCAGCGCCAGCGCCAGCAGCGGCCCCAGCGGCAGCCTCGCCCAAAAAAGCCGCGAAAAAGGCCGCAGGAGCGAAAAAGCCCGCCAAGCCACGCGCACACCCTCCAGCGGGTGACATGGTCCTGGCCGCCATCAAGGGACTCGCCGACAAGAAAGGATCGTCCCTCCAGGCCATCAAGAAGTACATCGCGGCCCACTACAAGTGCGACGTTGAGAAGCAGTCCATCTTCATCAGGAAATTCCTGAAGTCCGCCGTCGCCAAGAAGACCATCACCCAGACCAAGGGCAGTGGGGCCGCGGGTTCCTTCAAATTGGCCCCCAAGGCCGAGGGCGTGAAGAAGGTCGCCAAGAAGCCCGCAGCCAAGAAGGCAGCCGGAGCCAAGAAACCAGCGGCAGCCAAGAAGCCCAAGGCCGCCAAAAAACCATCCGCGGCCAAGAAGGCGGCCTCGCCCAAGAAGCCCAAGGCGGTCAAACCCAAGGTGGCCAAGCCCAAGTCGCCCAAGAAGGAGAAGAAGGCAAAAGCACCCGCCAAACCCAAGGCGCCCAAACCCAAGAAGGCCACAGCACCCAAGGCCGCCAAGCCCAAGCCAGCAAAGAAGTAAATCTGGCCCTGGTTGAATTTCCTCCCCATCCCCTCCCCCAAATCGGCCCTTTTCAGGGCCACCACATGCTTCTCACGTACAAGCAACGATTCGTCCACATCTTACTTCAATTGCTCACAGCAGTCATAATAACACTCCTTCTCGGATCGATGATCCTCGGCGATTACACTTTGCTTGCACTTTTTTCTATCCAGAGTATATAATAATAGGCATTCGATAGATTAACATAAAATATAGATGAACATGTCTCCTATCAGTCGATACCGTGGCAGAAGAATGTTTTCGCGATGTTCATTTGATATTGACCAGTCGTTGTGAGTTCCCAACATTCGCGATTTTAGTCTCTTACGTGGAAGCAACGATTTCATGTTGTTTTCGATTGAATTTACGGCGATGGCGTCATAGATTCAAGTTTTTCATTCAAAAGCTAATGAACACATTGTTTCCTTGAAATTCAACCCGCGAACCCTTAGAACAAAAATTTTCAGCGCTTACAGTATGCTGAAAAATTTTCCTCTCGTAGAAAATATTATTATGCGGGTCCCATCGCTGTGGTCTGTCGGAAACACGCAAGAATCGCAGTCTTCGTTACCACACTGAACTGATAATATTGCTATCTAGCCCGACCAATTACTATAAATGACTGTTCCATCAAGACATTATGATCAACATTTATTGGAAGATGCGAATGCAAATATTCCGGTCAATTTGCATCGTGCCTTGTCATGGTCTCACAGTACATCAACGATCCTATAGGCGTGTACCTCCCACTCGAGTGGGAGATTTCGGTAGTTTCGGAAAGCTAGGGTTTGTAAAAACAACCCTTTCTCTTTAGAGAAACCATAGCTATAAACAGATGATGACGGATGTGTCAAAACCCCCACACACGGGTGGCCAACTCCGCGCGTACATGAGATAGGCTGGAAATCGCCCGCAATCCTTCGCTCATAGCTAAATTTTCACGAGCCCCAGCTTGCTAAAATAACCGGAATCATTCTCAGCAGGTCAAACTACGTAAGAAGATGAGGCGTATCATGATACCTGGTCGATAGAAACGAATTTCGGGAAAAGTTATCGCTTGTCCACTCTGTTCGGTATCTCGTAATTCACAAGGATCCTTAGCCTTTGAAGCCTAAGCGGTCGTGGTAGTCGGTTTTTGCCATCGTGAGTACGTAAGATAAATATTGTTTGATCAATGATTACCGTCATCGGGTGGGTTATACTCACTCTGTTTTGAAAATAGCATAAAAATGGCACATCTTTATTGATATTTTTTTTTTTTGGAAAACACCAGGACTCTTGTCACATACGCAAGAAATGGCAAGAACTGTGAACCCGGGCGAAACAATTAAAAAAATTTTCAACGTCGACCCACTTCGTTACTTACTTTGCAAAGTAGATAAAACCCAAGGGGAAGAGTCCTGAAAAAGTTATGCGCATTTATTTTCTTCGAAATATATGAAGATCCGTTAGCGCGCCTGGTCAACAAATTCACAGATTCACCTAGATCTCTTTTATAGTGGTGAGAGGAACGACTCATTACTAAACAGGCTGATCCCGTTAGGAAATCAATCATCAATACACGTGATCCGACCTAGTTTTCGGTTGTTAGATCGTATAATCTCACCAAGCTAGCAGGAAGACTGAGGAACGTATCCCTGGCTTTTTTTGTTGAAGTTTTGTTACGAGTAGGAAGGAAGAGTCATGGGCATATTTCAAGAGAATGATACTGTGTAATAGGTAGCATTGTACTTTTATCAGCTCTAGCAAATAATTCAGAAGCCTAGTGGTAATCAAACTAGATCAAGTTTTGCCATCCACATATGTGTCTGGTGGGCAATAGGTCCTCTACATTCGAATGTGCGCCAAAATCGAGTTGGCATCACTCGAGTATGATAGATACAAGTGCTGAATTTCTATCGAAACTATCAATTTTGGAATTGCGACCGATGAGCGACAGGCTTGAAGAGATCTTTTATATTTTTCGCTCGATTTTTCGACCTTTTGTACGGATGAACTAGTTCTAGACGGTTAGATCAGATTATCTCGAAATGATACTAACATATGATAAAAGTCAAAATAGCGTGTAGAAACGTTTTGAGTTGATTAGTGGCCCTGAAAAGGGCCGATTGTTTCCTAAGAATGTCAAGATGATGGCTTAAGCTCGTTCTCCACGGATACGACGGGCCAACTGGATGTCCTTTGGCATGATGGTGACGCGCTTGGCGTGGATTGCACACAAGTTGGTGTCCTCGAAAAGACCAACCAAGTAAGCCTCACTGGCCTCCTGCAGAGCCATGACGGCTGAGCTCTGGAACCGGAGGTCGGTCTTGAAGTCCTGGGCGATCTCACGCACCAGACGCTGGAAGGGCAGCTTGCGGATGAGCAGCTCGGTGGACTTTTGGTATCTCCTGATCTCACGGAGGGCCACGGTTCCGGGCCTGTACCTGTGGGGCTTCTTCACTCCACCGGTGGCCGGGGCACTTTTACGGGCGGCCTTGGTCGCGAGCTGTTTGCGCGGGGCCTTGCCTCCGGTCGACTTCCTGGCGGTCTGCTTAGTACGGGCCATCTTGAGGTGCTGTGTTGTGAGCGGAGCTATACAACAAAACAATAGTCTCGTCGGGGAAAGTGGCCCGTTTTATAGCCTGCGCGCGCCGAGTCGATCAAGTGACAGATGTCGGAGAACTCGGCCTGCGATTGGTGGAATTGTCGGAATTGTCCCGCGCTGAGCCACGCACGGTGGAAACAGCGCCACCCCAAGTTCCGAGAAGAGGGGGACTGTTTCATGGTCGGCTATAAAACGGGCCACTTGTGCCTTCATCGGCATCAGTCGCTGTTTTCAGTCTGGACCAAGACAGACCAGCTAAGATTTCAAGATGACCGGCCGAGGCAAGGGAGGAAAGGGACTGGGAAAAGGAGGCGCCAAGCGGCACAGGAAGGTGTTGCGTGACAACATCCAGGGCATCACCAAGCCCGCGATTCGTCGTCTGGCCCGTCGTGGCGGAGTCAAGCGTATCTCCGGATTGATCTACGAGGAGACCCGAGGCGTGCTGAAGGTGTTCCTCGAGAACGTCATCCGTGACGCCGTGACCTACACCGAGCACGCCAAGAGGAAGACCGTCACCGCCATGGACGTCGTCTACGCCCTGAAACGCCAGGGACGTACCCTCTACGGATTCGGAGGTTAAGCTCCAGTCATCATCATCATCATCAATTAAAAAACAATCGGCCCTTTTCAGGGCCACCAATGAATTCACACGTTGGATAACTATTAATTTCTTGAGGTCAGATGGCATATGGTTTCTGTTTAACTCCAGTAGACCCTATTTGACAGGTTTTGTTATGTTTTAACGACGCATTGGTCGCCATATAGGCCGTGGAACGCCAAGGACGTATCCTATACGGATTCGGAGGTTAAACTCCAGTCATCATTATCATCAATTAGAAAACAATCGGCCCTTTTCAGGACCACCAACAGAATTTTCCGTGGGGCAGATCTTTATGTTTCCGCAAGTGCTTTTCGAATTCGTGAGCTCTGCTTGAATGAGTTTGGGAATAGTTGAACATCTACCAAATCTCCGCATGGTGGGGATTTGGAAAAATGATGGATCGTGAAATGATGAGAAATGCACGTGGAGAGTCTCTACAGAAACGATCTCACACATTTCAAAGGTTATCGTTATTAACGAACATCGTCCGATCAAATTAGAGATAACCACAAATTCGTGTCAAGTTGCAAAACATGATCTACTCATATCGCCAGTTATCGTAATGAAAATACGAGCAGGGGAGTTGGTGAGATACAATGAATGGTCATACCATATGACTCATCTTGCAGAATATGGAATACCGGAGTCGATTTCGATTAGACAACTTGAATAGAGAAATCGAAGGAGATACATCATGTTTGACCATTTTAGTAACACATAGCTGAACAACGACTGTTGTTTCGAATTACATTGAAGGAACTCGAAGTGCACCCTAAACATGGAATTGGAGATGCATCGGTTGCTTATTGTGCACGTCGGTAGATGTGCTTGAAAGTATGGCGAAGCCTTTCAAGCACACCTAACTAACATATACGCCAAAATCGGAGATTCCAACCTCCTCTTTTTTTCCGATCATACTTTTCGTCATATATTCGGCTTCGTTGCTATGCACTTCCCGCATCAAAATTGTGTAGATTTCTAGTATCTCTCATTTGCACCTTGAATTTCTTAAATCAGTCGCACTTTCACCTCAATATCCGATTCCCAAAATTTTTCACCTCGTCGTCACTTTCGGTAATCTAGCGGAAGTTTTGGTCTTACGGAAATCGCCACCAGGCGCGGGTGTTTTTTGAATGTTCTTTGGAAGGTAACATTGACCAAGTGTAGTGTTAACATAAGTATCTGAAGCCAAAATCATGAACTCGAATGAGTGTTCTGATTACTTCAATATTTCTACAATAACAAACAAAGTTAAATTATTGAGCTGATTCTGCTTTACAAATTATTATGCACCGCGCCGCTGTCCTTCGATGAGCATGATCCAATGTTGCGCAATCGCTAATCGCCCCTATTTCGCCGCCCGCAGGCCCCGCGATCATGCGCACACACCCTAAGTATCCCTTCTCCAACGGAGAGACATGCATCGGCGGGAAACTCTCGCGATTTCAAATGCTTACAAATATTGCAAAGCTTTTTTGTACGTCTTATAAGAAAAAAAAATCAGATATGATTAAATTGAAATGAAATTGAACGAATTCTTTTTGAGTTTGGATACACGTAAATGAATATTTTCTATTTCTTCACACTCAATTTTCAAATTCATCAGGATTTTCTATTATCTGCCTAACTGGAGTTAGCAGCTAGTTAGTAGGTGAAAATAGTCATGCAGATATGCACCCCTTAGTCTTGTGAACTCGGATTGATAGCTCACAGAACGACGATCGAATAATGAACACGAGAAAAATTTCATTATTGCGATCGAGTTTTGTCCGAAGTTCATAAACTTTTGTATCTACATGACAGTATGACCTCCAATGTGGGGGTATGATTTAACAAAGCATATTTCTCCAACGCACTGAGTGTATTCGTGGCTCTGAAAACAATTACGGTTTCCTATTGGATTAGAGAAACAATACAAAATACCGCTACCCAGCCATTGGTAGAAATATGCTGGAGGAAGGAATTAGCAGGATGCTTTCCTAAAATTTTTGGTCAAAAGGACATATCGATCATTGTCAGAATTTATGAGATTTATTAATTATTTCTTCTAAGGGAAATCCTCGGATGATCCCCGGGACCTTATTCTAATATACTTTTCCCGCGGCGGGTTGGGAGAGAATCCCGCAATATCCAATTTTTCCTACTTCACATTTAGTAAACAAGCTACCTAGTATTTAACGTTCATTGCTACCAAAACATCATCCGATTATACTTTATGGCGTATCCTTCCGAACCCCGAAACATTTTTTAACATCGCGCAATTCTAAAACTGGTCCTCAAGTCATCTCAACAAGAAATTGGATCATTTTTCGATCACAATCAAAGTGACAGGTTAGTAAGCGGAAATGTTGAGGTCTAAAAGTGATTTAGTTTCATGTTAAGATGACTTTTGGGCCAATCTTAGAATTATGTGGTGCTAGAAATTTTTTGAGGGTTCAGGAGGATACGTCTTTAAGTATATTCCGGTGATATTTTCATAGCAATCAATGTTGCAAACTAGTTTGTTTACTAAATGTAAACTGGGTGGAAATTGGGAATGCTGGGTTATCTTCCACCCCGTTGCGGGAAAAATGTATTAGAATAAGGCCCCCGAGGACCCCCATAACATGCGGAATTTCTTCGGATAAGTTCTCCTAGCCAACAGGGGCGTCAAAACCTCTCCTCGCAGCGTCTTGTCAGGAGTTCAGGACGCGGACCTTATAAAAAAAAAAGGTCTTCAACAATTTCGAAAAGTTTTTTGGAGGGGCAGGTATTATCAACTGAACGAGAATAAAGCGTAGGAGTGATCTTATCTGTAGTGTGTTTTGGGACAATGGACAATATATGACAAGTATATTGTGCATTTTTGGATATTTCCCAGTGCCTTTATGATCGTTTTTTCCAACTTTTAAACCATCGGAAATTAATAAGATAGGAGATGACAACACGACTCACTTTTAGTAAAAATCATCATTTCTTGCAATTTTCCGATGTTTGGATGCTTACAAGGTTGCAAAAAATTGTATTCCCACCTCGTTCATGAGCTTCCCAATTTCGAGCTACAACATCATAAACGCGGTGCAAAATGTACGAAGGTTAGTGTAACCAACTTGCCTCCATTAGCAATTGTCTCGAAATCTTCAGTCTACCTCATCATTTTTTTCACCTTAGATCATTTTGAAGCTTGTTTAGAAACGTTGAAGATAAGCTAAAATGAATCTAATTTTGATCATTTGGAGCTAAGCATCTTGATTTTCCCAAAAATACGATGTAAACTGCCGATAAATCGGTTTTATTCGCTTATATCGCCGTGCATTCACTCTTGAAGCTTTTCGCCGGGCCGAAACGCCATTTCCGACCTCTTTTCACGCGATGAACATAATTTGAGAGGAAAAAAAGCCATGAGTACTGCACGGCCCTTCGGGATAAACACACGGGCACATTCTGAGTATGCTCCGATGTTGGCCTTCTTGTTTTACAAATCATCTCCGTATTTCGCATATAAATTAGCATTTAGCTACGGGTCAAAATTTTGCAACTCTGGAAAACGCAATTTTAAGGTCTTGAAACAAGGAATCTAATGCGCTAAGGTACGTTGGGATTGGTCAAACTCAAAAATTTTGACGTCGGTTTTACTGAATGCAATTTCAGCGGTGATTTCTTAGCTGTGCAAACACGATAAATTAAAAAATCACTTGAAATTTTCTGGGGAACGCAGAAATGATTCAGAGTCGACCTAAACCACTCATTTTCTCATACTTTAATATAACGAACGTGTAAAAAAAATTGCGGGAAGGTCAACGAGAGCCCATTCCTGGGATCGGCATAATAGGGGTAAGTTGAGTTACCTTATTTCTACACCATTATTTTTTCTTGAAACATAGAAAGGCGTATACCCATTGTTCGAAGTACTGGGGAACTGACCAAAAAGACACATTTGTAGAAGAAACTATCCGAAAATTTTTGGCCCCGGAAGAACCGTCCTTAAGTTTTCGGCTGAAGGAAATTGTTTGAGATTTCTGGTGTAAAGACACTATCCAGATTATCTTGGCTTGATGAGAAACGTTCAAAATTATTTTGCGTGGAAAAAATGTCCAAAAATATTTGGTCATAGATAAATTGTTGATATTTGTTCGATTATGAGAATTCTTGTATCGTCCCATTTACCGAGAATCTTTGGGAAATTCTTCCATGCTAGAGGTTTATGGGAACTTGATTTCAAGCTAAAACTGAGATTTTCTTGCCAGTCTTACGTTTTGAAGAATTCACTCTTTATTCAGAGCCAACGAATATTGATGAAGATGTTCTCACCAGAAAATCTCTGGAAAAGAAGATATCATCATCTTGCTGATTTTGAAAACATTCACCCAATAGTTCTTTTCTGTAAGTGGTAAATCCAGAAAAAGGAAGAACACGCATTTTGAGTGTTTTCTTTCATTTAGCCTTGGTCAAATTTCATACCTTAGAAATACACCTCAAAGAGGTAAAGCTTTTGAAAGTATGATGAGACCCTCTCACAAATTTTAATTAGTGTTGTGTATCTTAGATTTGGTGACACCGATGTGCATACTGTAGCGAATTCATGGCAAAGAAAGAATTGATATCCGAAGAAGTTTTCAAGCATGGAATGGATCCATGTGGTCGCTCATCGTGATTTAATGCAATCGTAATTGTCAAACTCCGAGCAATGAACGCGGTGAAATCCAAGATGGGTCTCAAGTATGTGATTGAACCTGTCCGAAATTTTCTCGCTATGTACTACTGCAAGTGATCGAAATTTATCCGTCTCAAGGGAGAAATTGGGACTGTTGGGAAGGAAGGTGGCCTTATCGTGACGGGCCGCTAACGGAGAAATAATCATCGAAAATAATTTCGTCAAGAAAAATGGATCCCATCTTCCACGATATTATTCTATGTTGTAAGTTGTAGGCAAAGTGGTCGAGGTAACCATTTTTCTTGACGAAATTATTTTCGATGATTATTTCTCCGTTAGCGGCCCGTCACGATAAGGCCACCTTCCTTCCCAACAGTCCCAATTTCTCCCTTGAGACGGATAAATTTCGATCACTTGCAGTAGTACATAGCGAGAAAATTTCGGACAGGTTCAATCACATACTTGAGACCCATCTTGGATTTCACCGCGTTCATTGCTCGGAGTTTGACAATTACGATTGCATTAAATCACGATGAGCGACCACATGGATCCATTCCATGCTTGAAAACTTCTTCGGATATCAATTCTTTCTTTGCCATGAATTCGCTACAGTATGCACATCGGTGTCACCAAATCTAAGATACACAACACTAATTAAAATTTGTGAGAGGGTCTCATCATACTTTCAAAAGCTTTACCTCTTTGAGGTGTATTTCTAAGGTATGAAATTTGACCAAGGCTAAATGAAAGAAAACACTCAAAATGCGTGTTCTTCCTTTTTCTGGATTTACCACTTACAGAAAAGAACTATTGGGTGAATGTTTTCAAAATCAGCAAGATGATGATATCTTCTTTTCCAGAGATTTTCTGGTGAGAACATCTTCATCAATATTCGTTGGCTCTGAATAAAGAGTGAATTCTTCAAAACGTAAGACTGGCAAGAAAATCTCAGTTTTAGCTTGAAATCAAGTTCCCATAAACCTCTAGCATGGAAGAATTTCCCAAAGATTCTCGGTAAATGGGACGATACAAGAATTCTCATAATCGAACAAATATCAACAATTTATCTATGACCAAATATTTTTGGACATTTTTTCCACGCAAAATAATTTTGAACGTTTCTCATCAAGCCAAGATAATCTGGATAGTGTCTTTACACCAGAAATCTCAAACAATTTCCTTCAGCCGAAAACTTAAGGACGGTTCTTCCGGGGCCAAAAATTTTCGGATAGTTTCTTCTACAAATGTGTCTTTTTGGTCAGTTCCCCAGTACTTCGAACAATGGGTATACGCCTTTCTATGTTTCAAGAAAAAATAATGGTGTAGAAATAAGGTAACTCAACTTACCCCTATTATGCCGATCCCAGGAATGGGCTCTCGTTGACCTTCCCGCAATTTTTTTTACACGTTCGTTATATTAAAGTATGAGAAAATGAGTGGTTTAGGTCGACTCTGAATCATTTCTGCGTTCCCCAGAAAATTTCAAGTGATTTTTTAATTTATCGTGTTTGCACAGCTAAGAAATCACCGCTGAAATTGCATTCAGTAAAACCGACGTCAAAATTTTTGAGTTTGACCAATCCCAACGTACCTTAGCGCATTAGATTCCTTGTTTCAAGACCTTAAAATTGCGTTTTCCAGAGTTGCAAAATTTTGACCCGTAGCTAAATGCTAATTTATATGCGAAATACGGAGATGATTTGTAAAACAAGAAGGCCAACATCGGAGCATACTCAGAATGTGCCCGTGTGTTTATCCCGAAGGGCCGTGCAGTACTCATGGCTTTTTTTCCTCTCAAATTATGTTCATCGCGTGAAAAGAGGTCGGAAATGGCGTTTCGGCCCGGCGAAAAGCTTCAAGAGTGAATGCACGGCGATATAAGCGAATAAAACCGATTTATCGGCAGTTTACATCGTATTTTTGGGAAAATCAAGATGCTTAGCTCCAAATGATCAAAATTAGATTCATTTTAGCTTATCTTCAACGTTTCTAAACAAGCTTCAAAATGATCTAAGGTGAAAAAAATGATGAGGTAGACTGAAGATTTCGAGACAATTGCTAATGGAGGCAAGTTGGTTACACTAACCTTCGTACATTTTGCACCGCGTTTATGATGTTGTAGCTCGAAATTGGGAAGCTCATGAACGAGGTGGGAATACAATTTTTTGCAACCTTGTAAGCATCCAAACATCGGAAAATTGCAAGAAATGATGATTTTTACTAAAAGTGAGTCGTGTTGTCATCTCCTATCTTATTAATTTCCGATGGTTTAAAAGTTGGAAAAAACGATCATAAAGGCACTGGGAAATATCCAAAAATGCACAATATACTTGTCATATATTGTCCATTGTCCCAAAACACACTACAGATAAGATCACTCCTACGCTTTATTCTCGTTCAGTTGATAATACCTGCCCCTCCAAAAAACTTTTCGAAATTGTTGAAGACCTTTTTTTTTTATAAGGTCCGCGTCCTGAACTCCTGACAAGACGCTGCGAGGAGAGGTTTTGACGCCCCTGTTGGCTAGGAGAACTTATCCGAAGAAATTCCGCATGTTATGGGGGTCCTCGGGGGCCTTATTCTAATACATTTTTCCCGCAACGGGGTGGAAGATAACCCAGCATTCCCAATTTCCACCCAGTTTACATTTAGTAAACAAACTAGTTTGCAACATTGATTGCTATGAAAATATCACCGGAATATACTTAAAGACGTATCCTCCTGAACCCTCAAAAAATTTCTAGCACCACATAATTCTAAGATTGGCCCAAAAGTCATCTTAACATGAAACTAAATCACTTTTAGACCTCAACATTTCCGCTTACTAACCTGTCACTTTGATTGTGATCGAAAAATGATCCAATTTCTTGTTGAGATGACTTGAGGACCAGTTTTAGAATTGCGCGATGTTAAAAAATGTTTCGGGGTTCGGAAGGATACGCCATAAAGTATAATCGGATGATGTTTTGGTAGCAATGAACGTTAAATACTAGGTAGCTTGTTTACTAAATGTGAAGTAGGAAAAATTGGATATTGCGGGATTCTCTCCCAACCCGCCGCGGGAAAAGTATATTAGAATAAGGTCCCGGGGATCATCCGAGGATTTCCCTTAGAAGAAATAATTAATAAATCTCATAAATTCTGACAATGATCGATATGTCCTTTTGACCAAAAATTTTAGGAAAGCATCCTGCTAATTCCTTCCTCCAGCATATTTCTACCAATGGCTGGGTAGCGGTATTTTGTATTGTTTCTCTAATCCAATAGGAAACCGTAATTGTTTTCAGAGCCACGAATACACTCAGTGCGTTGGAGAAATATGCTTTGTTAAATCATACCCCCACATTGGAGGTCATACTGTCATGTAGATACAAAAGTTTATGAACTTCGGACAAAACTCGATCGCAATAATGAAATTTTTCTCGTGTTCATTATTCGATCGTCGTTCTGTGAGCTATCAATCCGAGTTCACAAGACTAAGGGGTGCATATCTGCATGACTATTTTCACCTACTAACTAGCTGCTAACTCCAGTTAGGCAGATAATAGAAAATCCTGATGAATTTGAAAATTGAGTGTGAAGAAATAGAAAATATTCATTTACGTGTATCCAAACTCAAAAAGAATTCGTTCAATTTCATTTCAATTTAATCATATCTGATTTTTTTTTCTTATAAGACGTACAAAAAAGCTTTGCAATATTTGTAAGCATTTGAAATCGCGAGAGTTTCCCGCCGATGCATGTCTCTCCGTTGGAGAAGGGATACTTAGGGTGTGTGCGCATGATCGCGGGGCCTGCGGGCGGCGAAATAGGGGCGATTAGCGATTGCGCAACATTGGATCATGCTCATCGAAGGACAGCGGCGCGGTGCATAATAATTTGTAAAGCAGAATCAGCTCAATAATTTAACTTTGTTTGTTATTGTAGAAATATTGAAGTAATCAGAACACTCATTCGAGTTCATGATTTTGGCTTCAGATACTTATGTTAACACTACACTTGGTCAATGTTACCTTCCAAAGAACATTCAAAAAACACCCGCGCCTGGTGGCGATTTCCGTAAGACCAAAACTTCCGCTAGATTACCGAAAGTGACGACGAGGTGAAAAATTTTGGGAATCGGATATTGAGGTGAAAGTGCGACTGATTTAAGAAATTCAAGGTGCAAATGAGAGATACTAGAAATCTACACAATTTTGATGCGGGAAGTGCATAGCAACGAAGCCGAATATATGACGAAAAGTATGATCGGAAAAAAAGAGGAGGTTGGAATCTCCGATTTTGGCGTATATGTTAGTTAGGTGTGCTTGAAAGGCTTCGCCATACTTTCAAGCACATCTACCGACGTGCACAATAAGCAACCGATGCATCTCCAATTCCATGTTTAGGGTGCACTTCGAGTTCCTTCAATGTAATTCGAAACAACAGTCGTTGTTCAGCTATGTGTTACTAAAATGGTCAAACATGATGTATCTCCTTCGATTTCTCTATTCAAGTTGTCTAATCGAAATCGACTCCGGTATTCCATATTCTGCAAGATGAGTCATATGGTATGACCATTCATTGTATCTCACCAACTCCCCTGCTCGTATTTTCATTACGATATCTGGCGATATGAGTAGATCATGTTTTGCAACTTGACACGAATTTGTGGTTATTTGTGAGACTCGTCACTTCGCCGCTCCTGTTTCTGCCATGGCGATAACTTTTTGGCCGGAGCAAACTATAGTCTATATACTCCTTCGGCTGGTACTCACCAGTGCACCATGCCCATCAAAATAGTTCATGCATGCTTGGGAAGAGGAATGAGGGTGATTCGTCATCTGAAATTCTTCGACACTTTCTCCGCGAAATTCTGTATAGGATAAAAAGTATTGGTGGGTGAGTTACGTGAAATTTTACTCATGAAACTTGCGTTGGAACTCAAACTTTGTTATCATAATGTGCGATCACCACTCTTTGTGACATGCAAAGCAGAAGGTTACTTAACTCGATGTCGTTTTCTAATGATCTGTGGCGATCCCCTGCATTCGATCTCACAATCATCAAGATTCCTATCAAGTCCCACAGGCTCTAGGTGGCTTTTCCATCAGAATTTTACAGATGTGAATAAAGAATTTGAGTGTGCAATCTCAGTTTGGAAATCCATTGCAAGTCTTTAATCCGTAGTCGTAACAAAAGAAATTCCTCTTGAAGCGTATAAAAAAAGCTCGGAATCACAGGGTTGCTAACCTTGTCTGAAATTCTGGACAGTTTGATACGTGGTACAACAGAAGTTTTCTTTAAACTGGGTTTTCTGTTCAAGAACACACAAGAAAACATTAGGATGACTCGTTCTAGCTGCATGAGTACCTAATACATATTCGATCCTGATTAGCACTGAAAAGTGAGTGTTCAAACCAATAAATCTCGAAATAGGGAAAATTGCTACCGGACCCAGAGAATCTCCCCACTGCTATCTCGGAACTTCTCCAGAGTAATCGATATTTCTCACAGTGATATTACGTACATTTAATCGTTTTGTGGGAGAGGGGCTCAAGAGCTTAGGTATCAGCTAATCTGAAAAAAAAAACTAAAATTTACAGGTTTATTTTGCTCCGTGCATATTACTTCGTTTGAATTATTCTTTCATATCTTTGGTAGAATAAGCATCAGAAAAGGCTTGAGTAAAATCATGTCCCCAACACTCTAGTTTCTACTGGCAATTCTCAAGCGAATACTCACTCATTACTCTTCTAGTTGTCCACAAGAAATTCCGAAAGACATTTGACACAAACATTGAATTAATCCATACAAATCATAAATTATCCGGGAAGTTATTCACCAGTTCGTGTAACCAATGGGAAGATTGCTACATTATGAGTCTCGGTTTTGGACAGTATCTTGCATATCAAACGTTTACTCTTGATCATCGCTCAAACCAGCTAAGCTACTCATTTACCACTTATGTACATTCGGCTATCGAATGAGCAAGTAAAAAGAATAGAAAAAATGAGAGATGAGTGATACTACAGAAAATGAGTATCAAAACGAAGCATCAAGTGACCACAGTTCTCGAGTTTGATGAGACTCGAGGAATACTCCAGGACGTAAAGCAGTGTCCATGTTCAAAGTGCATGGTGGCCCTGAAAAGGGCCGATTGTTTTTCTTGGTGGTTACTTTGTCAATAGATGATTGAGTTTAAGCCTTCTTCTCGGTCTTCTTGGGCAGAAGGACGGCCTGGATGTTGGGCAACACTCCTCCTTGGGCGATGGTAACTCCCGAGAGTAACTTGTTCAACTCCTCGTCGTTGCGGATGGCCAACTGCAGGTGACGGGGGATGATTCTGGTCTTCTTGTTGTCACGGGCGGCGTTTCCTGCCAACTCGAGAACCTCAGCGGCCAAGTACTCCATGACGGCGGCCAGGTAGACCGGGGCACCGGCACCAACTCGCTCGGCGTAGTTGCCCTTCCTCAGCAGACGGTGGATACGTCCGACGGGGAACTGAAGTCCGGCCCTGGTCGAGCGAGTCTTTGACTTTCCCTTGACTTTGCCGCCTCCCTTGCCGCGTCCAGACATGATGAGATTGAGGTTTGGGGTAGACTGGTGTCACGAAGAAATTCAGTCGTAGACTGGGTGCTCCGTGGTGGGAAAGTGGCCATTTATATCTTCTCGAGCTAGCCGGTTCCGAGCAAATGGTAAAAAACTGGTCGGGTATTCGGTGGGGGACACTCGCATCGAAGCGACAACTGCGCGCTCACCGAGAGGGGGACGATGGTGGCTCCACATTCACCGGTTCGGAGAAGCGGAGCCTCAGTTCTCATAAAGGGGCCGCAACTCCCGCTCCGACATCAGTCGTTTCCCTGACAACCGACCGGTATTACCATGGCACCCAAAACCAGCGGAAAGGCAGTGAAGAAGGCCGGAAAGGCCGTCAAGAACATCGCCAAGGGCGACAAGAAGAAGAAGCACAAGAAGAGGCGCGAGTCGTACGCCATCTACATCTACAAGGTGTTGAAGCAGGTGCACCCCGACACCGGTGTCTCCAGCAAGGCAATGTCCATCATGAACAGCTTCGTCAACGACATCTTCGAGCGCATCGCCGCCGAGGCTTCCCGTCTGGCCCACTACAACAAGAGGTCGACCATAACCTCCCGGGAAATCCAGACTGCCGTGCGTCTCCTTCTGCCCGGTGAACTGGCCAAACACGCCGTTTCCGAGGGCACCAAGGCCGTCACCAAGTACACCAGCTCCAAATAAATCAACTTAGGACTCCGAAGTAGAAAGAAAAAAAAACAATCGGCCCTTTTCAGGGCCACCACACTTTTCTGACGTGGAGTCTGCTATCTCCTCGGTGTTACAGTGTGTACAATGAGCCATATCCCGATATCACGAGGTCAAGCCAGTTGCGACTGTTGGAATGGAGGACGGGCAGTAGGATGGTCCGGGTTTGCTCGATTTTGGTCTGACCCTCGGCGAACCAGTCTCCATCTGATCAACAACAAAAAATGCATGAATACTCAGCAATGTGATTGTTCCAAGCACCTCTATTGTGGCAGTGCCCAGCACTAGGCCTCTTTCAACTTCCCTGTAGGAAAGTTAATGGGGCTTACAGCTGTAAGTTACAGTCTGCCATAGGAAATAGCAAGGTTAACTGAAAGTTACAGCTGTAAACCCCATCAACTTTCCGACAGGGTTTTTCTATTCCACAAGGATCGTCGTATTCCAGAGAAACAATAATGATAATAAGAGAACGTCTATGACTTAGTCGGTTGAGGCCTTTGGCCCTATAGCAGTATGTTACATGACGCTCGAAGGGGGGGTGGATTCGAATCCGGGTCAAATCACTTTGGATTTTTTCGATCTGTCTTGGCCAAGAATACGAATTGTTGCACCATCGAGAACAATAACAAAACGCTTCAAGGTGTAAAACGCTCCGGATAGCTGTGGAAGAATGGCTACGCGTTACTTAATATCCTGCCCACCTAGGCTTCTTTTGAGACCATGATATCGTCCAATTGACCGATATGTTCCTCGAGATATGTATACTATCTTACACAGCTATCCTGGCTCATTTTGTTGATTGTGATGGGTAGCACATGCTCAGAAGAGGACAGAGTTGAATGCATGGATAAATAGGTGCTATCTGAGGTACTTTAGAAGGAAATTGACTACTTGGGGAATGCAAAACGACTTACGTGAATACAAAAACATTTGGGGTACTATTTCGCATGATCCAACAATCGAATGTAACGAGGAAGAAGTATGAAGATTGCCGCTGGAATTTCTTAGTACAGGATAAACAGCCCAACATTCAGAGCAGTCTGTAATTCCTACAATAATTCTGGTCGGAAAAATAGCAGTGCAATCTTGTATAGAGGTGAGAAGAATCCCCCTGGAATTATGTGGATCTGTAGAAAGTTAGTGCAGATACGATTAGGGCCCGAAATTACCTGTTTCGCCCTATTAAATGACGTCCATTAGAGGATGCAGGATTGACGCCCCCTGTGTGAAATTGCTCGAAATGAAGGTCGTAAATTTCATGTAATTTTCCTATCTGAATGAACATTTACAAAAATTATTATCGATATCGAAATTGAGAGGGGTACAGAGATTCAGACATAACCCTGTATTCTGCAGTAATACCCGAGTCGAGATCTTAGAAGTTATGACGAGGAAGTGTTCGAGTAGTTATTATTTATGACCGAAGGTTAAGTCACGCAGAAGAATATTTGAAGGAACTGAAGTTTGACAATCATGTGGTTTACTTGTATCAATTTCGATCCATAAGACCTCCAATCACACGAATCTTGATTCTTTGCCGGTAATTCATCAATATCTATTATGGGGTGATGCCATGGGATCGTGAGAAAAAATACGGGAGATGATGCGAGGGAGATTAGTTATGGAGACCGGGAGGCAGAGAATTGTATCATGAAAAAACTACAGAGAATGTGAGGACGATGGTCGACTATAACCATGCTCTTAATCAATAACATACGTATAAGATTATATTAAAGATGCATGGATAGTCGCCATGATCTCGAACCTGGACACATCCTCGTCCTAAATCGTTGATCATCAGTAGATGAAGCCGAAACTGTTCAGACAGTACCATGAATTCGCTTCGAAAAAACCACAGTAAAATGTGTCATTAAATATCGGCAATGAGAGTAGCACCAAAATATTTGTCATGAATTTGTAGTTGAAATCTTACTTGATCAGCGAATATTATTGGGACATCAGCTGCGAGTCCGGTCTTTTGCAATTTTATTTCAGCCATCGAACTTGACTTCTGCATTTTGGTGAAGACATCCGCGTGGAGATCAGTTCTGTTCTGAATCATTGCTTATGTTTTTTGCAAAGTAAATCACTGTGTTAACCAGAGGGAGCGTTTCCCGAACAAATATGAACCGGTGAAGATTGAAAATTCGGAAGGCTTATACTCGTGGGACCGCCGCAGCGAAGTAATAAAAATTAGGATATAATATATCGATATTCGTTCCATAATATAGCTCATCAACACAAACTCACGGCCCAAGAATGAATATGCGCAATCCGATCAGGAAATTTGGTCGATAAGGAGACTGAAAATTACGAACCAAGTTACTGAACGACAGATTCAATGGGAAACTGAATTCTCTTTTCACGTTTCTGAACTACGTGATTTATCTGGTGGAAGTTAGGGCCACCTAGAACAGGGCCAAAGGAAAGAGGACAATCGGCAAAATTGAACGGAACATTGAGGTGATCGGCTATTTAACCACACGGAATAAATGAATCAGTAGATAAAGACGATTTGATCTAGAGTTGCACGATATCGATATAATACGATATTGAGAGAAATATCGAAATCGACATCGAAATAATCGGAAACTTTAATATCGTATCCATATCGGCGCCCCCAATATCGAATCGATATCGAAAATATCGACTTTTGGTCAATGATATGTATTTCATGGTAGAATTTGGAGATTATGGACTCATATCCAAAAAGATACGTTCAACGTCCCCTTATATTTGCAACACCCATGCCAGAAATCTTCTTTCTATGAGTTTCTTGATAATCTACAAGGAACCAAAGTGTAAAAAAAATTGCTCTGGGCGCAAAAACAAGATGGACTAGCACTCATGATATGCTCGAGGATTTTTTAAAACTAAAAGAAGGAATCACAACTTTGTTTGATATGAATACAGATGCTAAACAACTCAAGTTGGTAGAAGACGAATGGTTCCTGCGGGAAGAAGTCTACAGATTCTTGCATCATTTCAAATTGATATCCAAAGATTTTTCGTCAGAAAATTTGTGTACTTTACCCGAAGTTGTAGTCAGGTTCAATGTGCTATCTGATCAAATTGAGAAAACTGTTTTGTTTTTGGATAGAAAAACTGACCGAACGCCAAATGATGGAATATTGCTCCTTGCATTCCAAACGGGTCGAGATAAGCTTCTCAAGCACTACAACGAGTGCAGTTGGATATACTGTGTTGCACTTATTCTCGACCCAAGACACAAGATTGCGGGCTTTGAAAGTACTAGTTGGGAGAAGGAAATGAAAGATTGCCTCGTCGAAATTTTCAAGAAAATCTGGAATAATCAATATTGCGCTATAGAGCAAGAAATTGAAATGCCGACCAAAAAACCTAGAGTAGAATCAGATGATGGTTTGGATTCAATTTATGTTGACGGAGAAAGTACGGTGTTTGATAAACACATTCAAGAATTAAATGAGTATCTGAACTCTCCAAAAGCCACGAAAAATATAGATATGCTGCAGTAGTGGCAAAAACATCAAACTATCTACGCATCATTAGCAAGCATGGCGAGAGATGTGCTGAGTACACCAGCTTCATCGGTTCCAGTAGAAAAGTTTTTTTTCTGTAGGATCTTTGACGATGACAGCCAAGCGTTCAAGATTGAACGACAAAAAGCTGAAATCACTCATGTGTATAAGTTCCTGGTCAAGAAATCACTTGAGTGAAGAGATATGTGAGATTTCTGATAAATAATGTAAAAAATGAATCAATGATTCGACAATTTACAATAAATTCATGACTCAATCACCTATAGACCGGGAGCTAGCTGACATTTTTTGGTAGTTATTCCTACCAGGACAGGTCATTAACTAATAAGTCATTTGTGGTGCGGAGAGGACGACTATGCAGTGACAGACGGGTGAGCCGTTCCGTTTTTGTGCGATTAATAAACAAACATGTCGGATGATTCGATATTTCAGAATCATTTTCTACAGAGTAATCCAACAATATTCCGTTGATTCAGTTGAAAAAAAGTCATCGCTGACTAGTTGGCATACTCATTTGACGATTCCTAGTGCCTGCCATACTCGATCGAAAATGTCGAAATTTTCAAATATTTAGAATCTATTTCTACAGTATGGCACTTTGATATTCGGATAGATTATCGGAAAAAAATCCATCGAAAAAGCATCGCCATACTGATAGAGCGATTCTGAATCAATCAAAATCGCGATCAAAGTTGCGTAAAATGCATCAAATTCTACTGCTCCGCTGCGCCATCTCTTGATCAACACTTGAGTCGCTTGGCCACGTGGAAATTCAATCCATTTTACGCAACTTTGATCGCGATTTTGATTGATTCAGAATCGCTCTATCAGTATGGCGATGCTTTTTCGATGGATTTTTTTCCGATAATCTATCCGAATATCAAAGTGCCATACTGTAGAAATAGATTCTAAATATTTGAAAATTTTGACATTTTCGATCGAGTATGGCAGGCACTAGGAATCGTCAAATGAGTATGCCAACTGGTCAGCGATGACTTTTTTTCAACTGAATCGACGAAATATTGTTGAATTACTCTGTAGAAAATGATTCTGAAATATCGAATTATCCGACATGTTTGTTTATTAATCGCACAAAAACGGAACGGCTCACCCATCTGTCACTGCATAGTCGTCCTCTCCGCACCACAAATGACTTATTAGTTAATGACCTGTCCTGGTAGGAATAACTACCAAAAAATGTCAGCTAGCTCCCGGTCTACTACGCTGAAACTCGAGGCCGATATCCGATATTCACGATATATCGGCCCCCTTTGTATCGATATCGAGTGGCTCTAGTGAGGCTGGTATCGAGATCGATATCGATATTATATCGAAATATCGTGCATCTCTAATTTGATCGGACGATGTTCGTTAATAACGATAACCTTTGAAATGTGTGAGATCGTTTCTGTAGAGACTCTCCACGTGCATTTCTCATCATTTCACGATCCATCATTTTTCCAAATCCCCACCATGCGGAGATTTGGTAGATGTTCAACTATTCCCAAACTCATTCAAGCAGAGCTCACGAATTCGAAAAGCACTTGCGGAAACATAAAGATCTGCCCCACGGAAAATTCTGTTGGTGGTCCTGAAAAGGGCCGATTGTTTTCTAATTGATGATAATGATGACTGGAGTTTAACCTCCGAATCCGTATAGGATACGTCCTTGGCGTTCCACGGCCTATATGGCGACCAATGCGTCGTTAAAACATAACAAAACCTGTCAAATAGGGTCTACTGGAGTTAAACAGAAACCATATGCCATCTGACCTCAAGAAATTAATAGTTATCCAACGTGTGAATTCATTGGTGGCCCTGAAAAGGGCCGATTGTTTTTTAATTGATGATGATGATGATGACTGGAGCTTAACCTCCGAATCCGTAGAGGGTACGTCCCTGGCGTTTCAGGGCGTAGACGACGTCCATGGCGGTGACGGTCTTCCTCTTGGCGTGCTCGGTGTAGGTCACGGCGTCACGGATGACGTTCTCGAGGAACACCTTCAGCACGCCTCGGGTCTCCTCGTAGATCAATCCGGAGATACGCTTGACTCCGCCACGACGGGCCAGACGACGAATCGCGGGCTTGGTGATGCCCTGGATGTTGTCACGCAACACCTTCCTGTGCCGCTTGGCGCCTCCTTTTCCCAGTCCCTTTCCTCCCTTGCCTCGGCCGGTCATCTTGAAATCTTAGCTGGTCTGTCTTGGTCCAGACTGAAAACAGCGACTGATGCCGATGAAGGCACAAGTGGCCCGTTTTATAGCCGACCATGAAACAGTCCCCCTCTTCTCGGAACTTGGGGTGGCGCTGTTTCCACCGTGCGTGGCTCAGCGCGGGACAATTCCGACAATTCCACCAATCGCAGGCCGAGTTCTCCGACATCTGTCACTTGATCGACTCGGCGCGCGCCGGCTATAAAACGGGCCACTCTGGCTCACCCCAAACATTCGCTCTGTTGTAGTTTCCCTTCAGCTCAGCAAGTTTCCCAAGATGGCCCGTACCAAGCAGACCGCCAGAAAGTCGACTGGAGGCAAGGCCCCGCGCAAACAGCTCGCGACCAAGGCCGCAAGGAAAAGTGCCCCGGCCACTGGTGGAGTGAAGAAGCCCCACAGGTACAGGCCCGGAACCGTGGCCCTCCGTGAGATCAGGAGATACCAAAAGTCCACCGAGCTGCTCATCCGCAAGCTGCCCTTCCAGCGTCTGGTGCGTGAGATCGCCCAGGACTTCAAGACCGACCTCCGTTTCCAGAGCTCGGCCGTCATGGCTCTGCAGGAGGCTAGTGAGGCCTACTTGGTTGGTCTTTTCGAGGACACCAACTTGTGCGCCATCCACGCCAAGCGCGTTACCATCATGCCAAAGGACATCCAGTTGGCCCGTCGTATCCGTGGAGAGCGAGCTTAAGCCGTCAGACTGACCTAAAAAATTCAAACGGCCCTTTTCAGGGCCACCATATCTTTCAAAACGTAGTCGCATGGTATTCTCTCTCAGTATTTCAATATCATCATGTAGCACATTTGGAGAATGAACCTAAATCATCGTTGGGACAGTTAATAATTCCCTGCCCGCATCAGGAAGTCGCATACTTTCTAAGTACTCGATATCTGTTCTAGTATCAAAGTCCCCATCATCACTCAGTATATCGTGGATTCCCCGATGGATATCAGAATAGTGTCCTGAAAATACCCTGGAAATGGATTCTGTCTAGAACTGATTAGTGATGTTTTGCGGGTTGACCTTTCACGAAGTAGAATTCCCTGGGTAACGTCAAAAGTCAATTCCTTCGGCACCAGAATCAATGCAGGGATGTTGGCTGTTGATGAGGGTCCAGTGTGACTTCCTGGTGAAAATCCATCCGACTACTACATTCACAAGCCATAATTTGGCTGGAGCTATGGACGAGGATAACAATCACATGAGTAATTGATTGTTTTATACCGTGCAAGCCTTACATTTTATTTAAACCGACTATCCTCGCGTTTTATACATCTCGTATACCGCACAATCACACAGTAGAGAAGACATATCACAAAATGAGAATAGTAGATAAGAGTCATATTTAACAGTAGGATCATCTCATTCGTGGTGAGTAAGTTCAGTGTGACAAAATACTCAATGCACCAAAAAATAATCAGCAGTTTTTCCAGGCATATAGAGAGGCGCAATAGATATTTCTGCAGGTATCGTTATCCTCCGCGTGACTGATCTCTACGCGCACGTCGTAAAAAAAGCAAACCTTATCTGTGGCTCGAGCTACAGTGGAGTTGATGATCAGTAGATCGATGAGTTTTCAAGTAAGTTCAGAAAAATTGCCACACAGCAGGATACTGAGGTTCTAGTTCAGTCAAATCTTTATTGTGCAAATACACCATCAAAATGATAAGATGGCGAATACTTCTAGAGATTTCTGTTCACCCCTTTCGATCAGTTGCAAGATTCAAAATTCTCTTTTGCCACAATAATTAGCGTAACAATACATCAATAACAAGGTGGGCCGAAAAATGAATATTTGGAACTTCACCAAATTCAGAAGTTGTATTTTTTACATGTAGATGCTGGAAAACTCTTGGCACACACTGAAACATGATATTATCGGTCTCGGCAAGGACTTTGAAGTTTGGAACAAAAGTGTATGGGGAATGACATTTAAGCCTTTCTCTTTTTCTGATTTTTCCCCTCAAATTTGTTATTTTTATTTTGTGCCTTGTCTTATTCGACAAATATGTGATGCGAATTATATTTTTCTAGGTATTTTGGCCTCTAGAGAACGATTCCCGTTGTTTTTGGCAGCGATTACATACCGAAAATGCGATGTGAACCAGTGAAAACAGGCCAAATTTTGTCATGAAACGCAAAATGTAGCAAAAAATATGAATCAGCAACTCATTGCTGTCTCACTTCGAAAAACTACCGTGATCGTTCCCAGAAGGTCAAAACACACACGAAAACATAATTAACATTGTATATTAGTCAGTTAGAACAATGCATCCAAAACAATGACCAACTTTGGGAAAAAGTAAGGAAAGCAGAAACCTTTGGTGGCACTTGACATATATACTTTCTTGTCTCGAACTTAAGGGCGGTTGCCGAGACTGAATATTTCATCTTTCAGTGTGTGCCAAACTTTAATCCGTCTATAAAGGGTAAGTGTGCTCGTAAGTGGGTCTGATTTTTGCCCTCTCAAGATCTCGAACAAGGGCACATATTACCGTGCATTCTTCTCAGGTTTGCTATGTTGGAATATGGAAAAGTGAGCACTTTTTTATAGTCCAGAATAACATTGGCATTCTTCAGAGTATTCATAACGATTTTAAAACTTTTGACTTTCTTCCTCGTTTGCAGTAAAAATGACGCCAAAAATGATCGGTTCAACCAGTTCCATTTTACCGTAGCTCTTTTTTCGTCTTTGTTTCAACTTTGAAATGGTTTCTGCAGAATCGCGGAATTCGATCAGAAACCAACTTCGCGAGCATGGTACTAAAATAAGTGCAGTGAGTCGAACTGGCCTCCATAGCATTTTCCTGAGTTTGTTCTACCTGTGGAAATTCAGCTGTGTATCTCAAGTAGTTGAAGAAATATCAGGAAAACTGACGAATGAGCTACGAAATGTCTCATTTGGATGCCAGGAAGCCGAGATGTTTCGATTTTATGGGCTCATACAATTTTATGGAAATACAGTACCGTCCAAAAATTCTCGATAGGTGATCCCTCGTGTACCCTGACTTGCAACAGCAATAAGTCAAATTCTATGCGTTGTACGAAAATTTTCAGAAGAACATCTTGAAGAGAAGAAAAAATACTAACTTTTACTGGGTTTGTATGATTTTTATCGAATATTTTTGAAGGTCCTACACGCCGATGAAAAAATAGGAAATCTAAACATTTTTTACTTTCATTGAGGCACCTGCAGTTTTAAAGCGAATAAAAATACGGCAATTCTAAAAAAAGCATCTTGTTGAGCGGAAAAAATGCTATGTGTAGCCATTTTTTTGTTTATTTTTTACGTACCGCGTATGGGAACGTACGAGATGTCTAGATGCCCAAAATGACTGTTTACCATCGGCAACGGCACAGAAAAGGGTGAAAACCCATGATTTTGGGGATTTGGATAGCTCGCACGTCTTCATACACCGCACGTAACAAAAGATCAAAAAATAGCTACACATAGCATTTTTTCCGCTCTACAAGATGCTTTTTTCAGAATTGCCGTATCTTTATTCGGATTGAAACTGCAGGTGTCAAAATTTTTAGATTTTCTATCTTTTCATCAGCATGTAGGACCTTCAAAAATATCTGATAAAAATCATCCCAACCCAGTAAAAGTTAGTATTTTTTCTGCTGTTTAAGATGCTTTTTTAAAAATTCTCGTACAACGCATAGAATTCGACTTATCGCTGTTGCAAGTCAGGGTACTCGAGGGATCACCCATCGAGAACTTTTGGACGGTACTGTAAGCCTTCCACATACATGCACGATACGGGCGAATTAGGCACACCCTCTGAGAAACTCATGAAAGATCTTATTGTGTCAAAACTAAGATAGCTCGGCTTCAGCTGGTCCTAGTTGAACTTACTTCAGTTCAATTTGAAGGTCTTGGAACATGCTTTGAAATGGGTTCATGTATACATTCAGAAGTAAGGTAAGTGTACCCAACTTGTCTCTGTACCCAACTTGTCCCCAAATGCCGATTTCAGGAATGGGCCCTCGTAGGCCTTCCCGTATATTTTTTCTTCACGTTTGTGACATCAAAGTATGAGAAAATATGTGGTTTGGATTGACTCCGAATCATTTCTGCGTTTCCCGGAAAATTCAAAGTGACTTTCCCATTTTTCGTGTTTGCACGGCTAAGAATTCGGCGAGGAAATCACGTTCAGTCAAACGGGTGCAAATTTATTTTTATTTATCAATTTCAACATACCTTAGCGCATGCGATTCCTTGTCTCAAGACTTTGAAATTCCGCTCGTTAGAGTTGCAGAATTCTGATTTGGAGCGATTTTATGTACAAAATACGGAGATGATTTGAGAAACAAGAGGGCCGACATCGAAGTGTATACCCAACATGCCCCCATGGGGTTATCTCGGAAAGGTGCGCAGTATGGCTTTTTTACCATTCAGAACGTGTTTACCGCATCAAAGAAGGGCGGAAAAAGTGTCTTAGACCAGTTGAAAGCTCCAAATATCTTTTAACGGTGATGAAAACCGATCAGAGCGATTTTATGCCCTTTATCGCCGATTTACACTGTTTTAAATGATAGGGGCAAGTTGGGTACTCACTTTTGTAACCTCTCAAGGATCACCTTTTGGGATAAACAAAATAGTTTGGCTCCAGCTGATCCAAATTAGATGTACTTCAATTCATTTTGGAAGTCTCGATCCATTTTTGCTAGCGATGGTTCGAGGACACTGGAATACAGATCGTGAAAGGGACATAGAGAGTAATGCCTCTATGAACTGGGATCATTATACCCTAGCTATCCAGTGCACGGTCGTATAATTCGTTCACGCTAAGGGAATCCATAGTACTCCATTTAATCTAATACACAACTTGTAAGGCTGTGTTGTTGGTACGTTCATGAACTTTATAGTGGCCCTGAAAAGGGCCGATTGTTTTTTTGTGTTTTGATCGAAGGAATCGGATGGAGAAATGATTTAAGCCTTCTTCTCAGTCTTTTTGGGCAGAAGGACGGCTTGGATATTGGGAAGGACACCTCCTTGAGCGATCGTCACTCCGGAGAGTAACTTATTCAACTCCTCGTCGTTGCGGATGGCCAATTGGAGGTGACGGGGGATGATTCTGGTCTTCTTGTTGTCACGGGCGGCGTTTCCTGCCAACTCGAGAACCTCAGCTGCCAAGTACTCCATGACGGCGGCCAGATAGACCGGGGCACCGGCACCAACTCGCTCGGCGTAGTTGCCTTTCCTCAGCAGACGGTGGATACGTCCGACGGGGAACTGAAGTCCGGCCCTGGTCGAGCGGGTCTTTGACTTTCCCTTGACTTTGCCGCCTCCCTTGCCGCGTCCAGACATGATGAGATTGAGAGTAGAGATACTGTAATGCCACGAGCAATATTTTGCCGTGAACTGTTGCCCGGTGGTGGGAAAGTGGCCCCTTATATGCGCTTAAGCCAGCCGGTTCCGAGCAAATGGTAAAAAACTGGTCGGGTATTCGGTGGGGGACACTCGCATCGAAGCGACAGTTGCGCGCTCGTCCAGAGGGGGACGATGGTGGCTCCACATTCACCGGTTCGGAGAAGCGGAGCCTCAGTTCTCATAAAGGGGCCACTATTTCCATTCCGGCATCAGTCGATTTTGACCGGTACACTCAGCTACAACCATGGCACCCAAAACCAGCGGCAAGGCAGTGAAGAAGGCCGGAAAGGCCGTCAAGAACATCGCCAAGGGCGACAAGAAGAAGAAGCACAAGAAGAGGCGCGAGTCGTACGCCATCTACATCTACAAGGTGTTGAAGCAGGTGCACCCCGACACCGGTGTTTCCAGCAAGGCCATGTCCATCATGAACAGCTTCGTCAACGACATCTTCGAGCGCATCGCCGCCGAGGCTTCCCGTCTGGCCCACTACAACAAGAGGTCGACCATCACCTCCCGGGAAATCCAGACTGCCGTCCGTCTTCTTCTGCCCGGTGAACTGGCCAAACACGCCGTTTCCGAGGGCACCAAGGCCGTCACCAAGTACACCAGCTCCAAGTAAATTGGACTTCCAGGAGAGATTAAAACAAAAAAAATCAATCGGCCCTTTTCAGGGCCACCACATTCTCCTAACGTGGCAAATGCTAAATGGTCCATTCTTGATGATTTTCAAATCCCAAAATTATCCTCCATCAAGTTCGAAAGATGACAATTCTATCTTCCAATATTTGGATACCTAAATTCTAACGTGCAATGATTGCGGATCTGAGAGCTTTCGTCGCAAGTGGTGCAAAGTTCTCCTTGAAATCTACACTATTCTTCTTATGAATCAAACGCCCGCCAAATACACTCGCATTGCCTGATCATTGAGGAATTCCCCTGAACAACGAACAGTTAGTCTCCATAACTATTGAACAGCTCCAACGACTATCAATATTGGCAAGGCTGATCAAAGGAATCCCTCGTTTTGGTGAGAAAGTCCTCTGCCTATTGGTCACATAGTTGATATCTATTATACACATGGACGTTGTGGATATCACCCTGGAGAGGTAACTCAGGAGATAAAGTCTACGAGAAACAACTAAAAATCTCTTGAAGAGAGGTCTTCATGTGCTTAAAATTCTTCCCAATCCACAATTGCATGATCCGGTACTCATCGAATTCGATACAACCTGATAGTCATCAAATGTCAATCAGGCACAGAGCTTGTGAGGTTATGATATTGTTATATCTATATTATTGATACTTTACCGAGCAAACGAGTTGCATCGACCTATATTTGCGACTACATATCAGCTCTGCTCCACTGCTTATTCTGTAACGGATACACTCCGTGGTTCGGATCGACCTAACACCGAGTATTTTCGATCGATGAATTAGGGATGCTGCTCCTGGGGAAAAAGGACATGCTATTACCACATATTATTCGAAAAGGATCATATATAAGTATAGAATGCGTGCGTTCTTCCGTACACAAGAAATGTATAAGCTTGATAAGTCGAAATTTCATGCTTTTGTAATTCAATTGATCAAAATGCTGGTACACAGGCAAATTACATCCTAGCCATGCGTTCATGAGCTTGAATTGGAGCTATTGTATCACATTACATGAAAAAATACTAGTTTGGCCGGACGAAATTGGCTTAGCCTGCATTTGATCCATTGCATGTTGATTTTTACGACATTTTTGCAAAAGAAAAGAAGCATGCAGAGAATGGATAAAATTATGCACTATCATTGAATATTACTGATATAATACTAATTTCTGAGGCATATGTCTATCTGAGTGGCTTCCCGAGTATAAAGGAATCATATATGACCATATATGGCCATATATGGCCATATATCGTCACCCATATATGGTCATATATGGCCATATATAGTGTGGACATATATGGCCATATATAGCCATACATGGTCATGTATGGTTATAGATGATCATGGAAGTAAATTTAATAGCTGGCTAGGGTGATTGAACTTGGCAAGAGGCTCACTTTGATCGGATCCGAAAGTAGGATATTAGCCCGGTCTCTGCGAGGGTCTCCGGGAGACCTTTTGTTGGTCCGTTGGAAATAGCGAGGTGACAGGTGACTGCACCAATGTGGAGGGGGTTTGTTCCTAAAAAGTTTCCGCCCAAGGTGGACATCGTGCGTTTTTACTTTCTCAAAAGAGAAAGCATTCATTTGGTGCCAGCGGAATTTTCGTCAAATTTTTTCTAAAACAATTTTTTTCTCCTCCAGTGAACCTCTTGAACACATGAAATTGGTACATTCCTCTTCCTTTCGCCAAGATCTATCGAATGTAGGTAACAGTTTTTCGTTATAAGCCCTCACAAAATTACTACAGCCCCGTCTTTCGAACCCTCTGTCCGTGTCTGTGTGTGTGTATGTATGTATGTTGTTTTCTATCGCTCAGCAAAACTCCTCACTGGTTTGATCGATCATCCTGAAATTTTTATGCCATGTTCGGAGGCGTCTCTAGATGGGAATGCTAGATTTTAAGTGCCCCCCGATGATTACTTTTATACTTATGAATTTTTCTTCATTTATTTGTAATTTTTTTTCATCTTAAAAACTAAAAATATTCTCTCCTTCTTCCTTAAAAAATCTGAGGCTGTTGATTTACGCGTTTCTCGACGTGCTAAATCGATTGGTTAATACGGAATTTCGATTGGAGCTCATTTTATTCTATCTTTTACATACCTCTCTTCCGTTGCGCTAGAAAACCTTTATAATCACAATTTATCAAAATTCTGTATCGATTCAGCACGTCGAGAAACATCTAAATTACTTCCTTTACATTTTTTTCATGTAGTAAAATGGAGTACAAATCACTTATAAGATTTGCTTCTTTCCGAAAAATTTCAAATTTCTCATTAAAAAATTCACAAGTCAAAAAGTATCCATCCGATCATGCTCAAAATTCACTGGCATCATCACCACAGTCTCCAAAATACACGTACAAAGTCTCAAAAGATTTTGTCAAATCGATCTCGAAATTTTGCGTTCCAAATGATACACTTTGTTCCAATTTTCAAGTTCACCGACAGTTGATTTGTTCCTTCCCTAATGTAATCATCTGTTTACCAAAATTCTCTATCATCAATCGAATTCTCGCGTTAAGGGCATGTGAAAGCCAACTTTTACCGACGACCCTAACCATTGACAAATCGATTTTTCTCCCAAGTTCTACGGTGAATCTCAAAAAAGTGATTCCAAGTATGGAAGCTTTAGAATCAGATCTATCATTCAAAAAAAGAATCGAGTTGATCGGTTGAATATTGCCTTCAAACTTTGGTTTCGAAGTTGACCATTGCATAATGAAAAAATACTCACACGCCTGACTTCGAAACCAAAGTTTGAAGGCAATATCCAATCAATTAAATCGATTCTTTTTTTAAATGATAGATCTCATCCGAAAGCTTCCATACTTGGAAGTACTTTTTCCGAGATCGTCCTCAAATAGTTCAGAAAATGATCAGAAGTATGACATTTCCGAAAGCCCATGAGCTGTGATTTTGGCTGAGTCGAGGTAAGGTTGGGTTAGGTCCTCTACAGCCCACACCAGCTGTTGTTATTGTTTGAATGAACGATGATGGACTGTCGTGAGTTGTCGCGCAGTACTTGTTCTGACTTATTCGACGTGCACATAATAAAAAGCAGGAACGGAAAATTCGTTCGTTGGCAAAACTATACGAAGAATAGTAATAACTATGTTTATATGAGAAGAACAAATTCAAGTATTGACAATCTGAGTGACGTTTCTTGAAGCTATTATTCGCTCCTCGGTTTGAAAAACAGTGAATATATAAGGGTGACAGTGATGATAATTCTGACCCTTGAAGTGAGTCAATAATTAACAAGAACAGTAATCAGCGAGATTGATATTGACATCCAAATCTGAGCCTTTCGGGGTGTGGAAATGTCTTTCGTGGACATCAAATATTTATATACAGAATGTGGAGTTAGCATTATCCAAGATATTGATGAAGTTATGTACTTGAAAACAGACCAGAGAAGGAACCAGATGATTGATAAATTGAGAGGAAAGGCATGCATCCACCAAACTTGCAAAAAATGCTATACATGAGATAGCTCATCAGAAAGGTTTACAACCTTTCGGTCTCACCAAACTCTAGCTATTTGTGCTAAGAATGTATTGATGCAGCTCAGAATGTTCCTGTAATGTGGAGGCCTTCAGATGATTTCAGAGCGGACTAATGATTCTGTTCTGATGTTTCAACTACAATATGTCAAAATACTCGGTGAAAATAGCAAGCACGGGTAAGTCTTAAAGCAGAAGTAAATATTTGAAAATTGCACTAAGCTTCAATTTGTGTTTACTAAAATCCCTATACTATAGAGGGGTGAATCCACATTGATTCATTTAGATCTATTGAGAATTAGAGCTTAGTCGTGGAAATTTTGTGACTCAGAGTTGAAAAGTCACAAGGTGGATTTCACTCTACAAAGAATGAAAGTGATGAAATTGAGAATCTTATCGTCATGAGTTGACCTCTGGAACATATTTGATTGATCTCACCATGTTACTAAAGGTTTCAACTAGAATATCTTGAAATTACCTAGATCAAATGGCGCACCCGGGTGACTCTTAGAGCAAAAGTAAATGAGTGGCCATTGCTATGAGCTCCAACTTTTATCTGCTGAGATCCCTGTATTTTAGAGGGGTGATTTCATATCCACTTTTTTTGATCTATTGAGAATTGGCTTAGTTGTGGAGTTTTTGTGACTTGAAATTGAAAAGTTACTTGGTAAATTCCATTATACAAAGAATGTAGTGATGAAATTGAGATTCTTTTTGCCATGAGTTGACCTCTGAATCATGTTTAATTGATTTCACCATCCTACTCCAGGTTCCAACTAGAATATCTTGGAATCACCTGGTCCAAATGGAGCGCCCGGGTGAATTTTAGAGCAAAAGTGAATTAGTGGACATTGCAGTGAGCTCCAATTTGTGTCTCCTGAGGTCCCTGTATTTTAGAGGAATGATTTCATATTCATTTGTTTCAATCTGTTGAAATTTGGCCCAGTTGTGGAACTTTTTTGACTTGGAATTGGAAACTCATGAATCAAGAGGCGCGGTAGCGCCTCGCTGGCGAGTATGAGCAGACGAAAAATCGAGCGAGGCGCTGTGCCTATGAATACTTTGAATTGAGGTTTTTTAACCTCACACTTTTTTTCTACTTGGATTATCAACTTCTTAACGTTGCTCATAGAGCTCTGCAATGCTTTAGCAAAGCTTTTCTGAAGCGATTCAGAGTTTTGTACAATTATTTTCTCAATCCAAGCACTGGACGCGTTTTATGCAGCACCGCAAAATTCATGCCTTCGTTTTACATCTCAGTTCGATTTCACCAGACCCGTGCTTCGACTCGAGAAATATCGAAACGTCTCTACTACACATGTGTTGGGTATGTAAGATGGTCGGAGAAAAGGAAGAGAGATGCAGAGAGAGAGAGAGAAAGAGAGATAGAAGCGCGTGCGCAAGAACTTCCTGTCCGGTTGACGGCAGTCTGCAATGAGGCTGCCTGCTGCGTACCGGGCAACGCGGGCACCAACCATGCAGCTGGTTTGTTATCGCGGATAAATAAATTTTCGAATCATCTGAAAATCTCGTTGCATCAGATGTGGATACTCGAAACTAGCCACGACTAGAGGTGACGTAAGGATCAAAGCGCCATGCGAGAAGGACACAGGGAGGAGAGATTCGTCTGCTTTGTTGTGTTTTGTGTGTTCTTCGCGGCTCCGCAATATTGCTCTTTGTAGCTGCATGGCTCTCCAGATTGAACTGAACAAAATATACACTGATAGTAGTTTATTTTTTTATGGAGAAAATGACGGAGCCGTGTGTAAGAAATTCTCAAGTGCGGTGGGGACAAGTGCCTGGAAAATTTGTGGTTACCCTTGGATTTTTATAACCAAGGAGTGAGATCCCCCCCCCCCCCCTCATTCACTTTTTTTTCAAAAGTAAAACTAGGCGAGTATGAGGTTCAGAAAAGAACCATTCATCTCCAGTACATCAAAACTTCAAATTTTATACGACATGGTTTAAACTCTTGGAAGGAATGAGATCTAAAAAAACCATGTCGAGTATTTTTTGAGCCGATTTGTCACGATCAACATATCATCACTGATAGAGCCTAGAGCCACTTTCCTCCAATCAAATCTTTCTTTC
This sequence comes from Eretmocerus hayati, assembly GCA_029851415.1. NCBI lineage: Eukaryota > Metazoa > Arthropoda > Insecta > Hymenoptera > Aphelinidae > Eretmocerus > Eretmocerus hayati. Next base: position 98,836,338 of record CM056744.1, read on the forward strand.
AATTCATCCTAATGGTGGTGGTTTGACAATTTCTTACTAGCTAATTGTCGCTGAAATGACCCGAAGTTTCGGTGAGTAGAAGAGGTACAGGGGAATATCGAAATAGAGAAAATATAACTGAGTATGATACGAGATTTTAATGAATCATCGTGAAAACCAAATTAAACTCAGTTATATTTTTTTCTCTATTTCGATATTCCCCTGTACCTCTTCTACTCACCTAAACTTCGGGTTATTTCAGCGACAATTAGCTAGTAAGAAATTGTCAAACCACCACCATTAGGATGAATTGAAAGAAAGATTTGATTGGAGGAAAGTGGCTCTAGTCTCTATCAGTGATGATATGTTGATCGTGACAAATCGGCTCAAAAAATACTCGACATGGTTTTTTTAGATCTCATTCCTTCCAAGAGTTTAAACCATGTCGTATAAAATTTGAAGTTTTGATGTACTGGAGATGAATGGTTCTTTTCTGAACCTCATACTCGCCTAGTTTTACTTTTGAAAAAAAAGTGAATGAGGGGGGGGGGGGATTCCATTATACCATGAATTCATTGGTGGAATTCAAAATCTCATTCTTAGTTGTGTGCCTTCATATTAATTCTGATCAATCTCATCATTCTTTTCAAGGTATCAACATGAATACCCTAAGATATTTGTTCAGAATAGCTCGCTTGAGTGACTTCGAGAGCAAAAGCTGATCTTGAGTATGCCACGAGCTCCCAATTATGTCTGTTGAGATCTTTGTATTCGAGAGGTGAGATTTCATCTTCATTTCAAGGTATGTCATGAATGTATGTACTCCAATGTCTACATAGCTTCTATCTGTATTTACCAATTTCTAGCTGTTTGATATAAATCATGAACTTTGGATACTAAAATTTTTGGAACAGGTTAACTTTGTGGAGTTGCTTCGCATGAAATTCTGGAATTGTTTTGAGTCCCAAATAGAGTCAAATTTGTGTCTACAATCTGAATGGATGCCATAACATGAATAGTGATACTATCACAATGAATCCTCTTCGGTACAGCGATAACATGAATACATGACTTTGGCCAATAAGAGGCAGCGATGTGTCAGAATCACTACACATTTGAACAGGTTTTCTCTTCTTGGAACTGACAAAACAGCTCAAGAGTGTGTAGAGATGTGCATTCGAGTAATTGCTTAGAAAAAGTTACCGAGGAAGATATTCCTGCAGAAACCACTTCACTAAAAATGAATACACATAGTACAAAAATGTGTACACACACATAGTACAAAAATGTGTTTTCAAGAGTAAAAGTGATGGTTCAACAAAAGAGCCACATAAAAAATATACTTGAATGCAAGTATATACAAAAAATGTGAGCCTCAGCAGAATTAGCACTAGATGTCACATAAAAAATATACTTGACAGTATATAAAAAATGTGATTAGGAACCTTCATTTTTTACATCAATAACTCATCATCAGTGTACCTTGCAGATAGCTATTCAGTCATGAATCTACGTATGCATCAATAAGCATGACACAGTTATTATGACGCAGAGGAAGGGGGGTGGATTCACACCACCCCTCCCCCTCCCTTATAATATATTCATATATGTAACATCTAACCCAACCTCCCTTACCCTTAGTACGGTCCGCTCGGTCGGTAAAAGTCGGCTTTCACATGCCCTTAATGGAAATGAATAAAGACCTTTACATTCCTATCACTCTGTCCCACCTACTGGAAATTAAAATTTAAACCCCGTAATTTATTCTTCAAATAACTAATTTGTAGAAAGCGGTCCATTTCCTTCCCAACATAATCACCATGATTAATTGGTTTTCAATTCGAATGTTATTTACAACTGAGAATAGTCATCCCTAATCCATATGTTAGTGAACCGACATATTCTTTTTGTTATTAAGATGAAGATCAAAGACAAATGAAGGATCATGGATGTTCAAGAATTGATATTACAGAAAGTCAGTTAAATGAAATTCGAAAGAATATATTATGTTCTGGATCATGGTTAGGAGATGAATCAATCAATGCATTTCTGAAGGTTTTGAAAAAAACTTATCCCAATTTCGATCCTATAGACACGGTATTGACACAGTTAAGTGGAATGATTGATGAAACTTATTGTGAAGATATCCAAATTCTCTACTCGAATGATTTCAAGCATTGGAGGTACTTACATTATAAAGCACCATTTCTATTTATTTATGACAGCCTGTATTGTGACATTCACAGTTTGAAAGATTTGGATGATAAAGAAAGGGATTTCATAAAAAAAAGGTATCCTTCACTAGAAGATGATTTCGTAGTATTCAAGAAGGTGCAAAAACAGATTGATTATAGTTCTTGCGGTCTGTTAGCGACAGCATACGCAGTAACAATCTGTTTTGGTAGAGATCCGTCATTGAGGAATTATTGTACTGATGAAATAATACTGCGGAATCATTCGATGAAAATATTATTGACTGGAATTTTTGAAGAGTATCCTTAGTAAACATGGAAATTTTGTAAGATTATATGGAAATGATTGAGAAACAATTTATTATCTAGTGGATTGAATATTTGATTAAGTTTATTATTTGATTATATTGATATTTTGGATGAATAAATATTTTAATAAAAATTTTATGAGGAGAATTGATCAATATAACAACTTAATGTATTGGAATTTTTGAGTGAATAATATGAGATGAGTTGACATCTTCTATGGCAATGAGAAAGCATTCTGCTAAATTCTTTTGGCAGCGTATTTCAAAGCGGAGCTATGAATTTTTAAGATCATTCAATCTTAGGAGGTAAATTTACGTCGTGCTCTAGTACCAGGGTGCTCATTCGAAAACTTCTTCGATGTAAAGTTAGATAACGTTGAGGTGGGCAATCTAGATTTGATTAGAATTGGCGAAGTTGGGGGAGAAAGGTCGATTTTTGTTGGAAAAGGGGTAGAATGACAATTTTTCGCCAAAAACTCGAAAAAACGCGCTTAATCAAACTGTTATATGAACACTTTTTTGCCTATCCTTGCAAGATCTTTTAATTTGTAGTCGAGTGTTTCTTCTTCAAAGATACGTCATTTCTGTGATATTGTCCTTGCAGCAAGCGTAAACATTAGTTCCGTGGCTTGTGGGCTCGAAAATGATGCGTTTGACCAAAACTTCACTAGGATTTCGTTTTGTTTATCTCAAAGGTCTTTCAATTCAGGCTCATGTACTTTTTACCGTGAGTGACGCATTCCTGGGATATTGATCTTGCACTTGTGGTTGATAGAAGTCGCAAACGTCGTTTGGCACGTAACTATGGAATATTGCTCTGGGTCGAGATTTGACGTGAACACACTTCTATTCATCTTCTCAAGACCTTTTAATTTGTATTCGGGTGTTTTCACTCGGCAATGCACCATTCTTGAGATATTGGCCTTGCAATATGTGGAAACGGTAGTTCCAAACCTGTCTCGGCGTGCACCTAGAGAATGATGCGCTTGATCAAATTTTTATAGGAACAATTGTTTGTTTACCATTGCAAGATCTTTCATCATTCGAGTATTCTTTCGGGAAGACGTCGTTCCTGAGATATATGCCTTGCAGCATTTCGAAACAGTTGTTCCGAACCTGTCTCGGCGTTTCACTCGAGAATGGTGCCCTCAATCAAAATTCTACTATGATTTCGTTCTGTTCATCTTTCAAGGGTCTTCCAACTCAGGCTCATGTACTTTTTACCATAAGTGACGCATTTCAGGGATATCGACCTCACATTCGTGGTCGATACAGGTCACGAACGTGTTTTGGAACATGACTACGCTGTAAAAAATTTATAGTCAGTATTTCGAGCACTGCTTGAAATTTGTCTACAAGCACTGTACTTGAATCGATTTTTCAACCACGTTGTGCAAAAATCGATTCAGCAATGAATTTCAAGCACGTGGTTGAAATCAAATAACGCGTCTGATTGACTGTCTTGATGTATTTCAGCACACATAAATTTCATTCCAGCTCGAAATCTGTAAATCTATTTCGGCACCCAGTGGTCCCGCGGAAATCAACATTTAGCTATGTGATACGATATTTTGGCATATCGTATCACATAGCTAAATGGCTTTGAACTGCACGGCATCCTCTCAAATTTTGCCCAGAAATCATAGCCAATGACCAGGGTCTTAGTGATGCGGGTCACCGATTAGCCGAACGAATCAACGTACAAGAGTTGATTATGTCGATGGCCCAGAGTAAAGAGGAACTATCTGAAAACGTAAGACTTGAAAGGAACTATCTAGAAATGTTTGCTTAACCCTTAGCTGGCACACTTCTGCCACATAACATAGCTGGCACACCTGGGTGGATTACACCCACGACGAAAAATTAATGCTGTGGCTACTATAATCAATCTTTCGGTTTCAGAATTTTTCTGTAGCCTCTTTAAAATGTTTTGAATGAATTACTGTACCAAGATAGTCGCCAAGGTCGAACGAAAGATTTTGAAAAATACAAATGTCCAAAAAAATGCAAAAAATCACCTTTTTCACTAAAAAAATTCTAGAGGACGCAATTTTCATCCAAATGAGCCGAAAATTTAACTGAGATATCTCGAGATAGAGTCAATTTAAGAAAAAAATAGTGCAAGAGTAGATCTTGGAAAAAAAGTATTTATTCTGAGCGACATATTTCGACGCATCAATTGAGCATTTTTATTCTCCCCTAATATTCCGAAATGAAGACCTCCATTGAAAGATCGACCGATGTACTATTCTTTTCTCATATCTACTTGATCTTGAGATGTTTCAAGTAAATTTTCAGCTCATTTCATTGAAAATTGCGTCCTTTAGAATATTTTCAGTGGAAAGGCCTTTTTTGCAATTTTTTGCAATAATTCATTAATTGCAACAAAATGCACTCAAAAATAGCGCGCATAGCTGGCACACCTGGGTGTCGAACACCCAGTTGGTTTTTGGCTCGGCTGTGGCGGAGCAGCTAGCGCGCTATAAACTGGCGCTCTGTGCGCGGTCGGTAAGTGGCAAGTCTTGACTACCAACAGAGGTCACTATGAAACCGGGAAACTTTGAATTACGAGCGTGGCGTACTCATGAAGGAGGCCTTGGGTGGACTCCACCCAAGTGTGCCAGCCAAGGGTTAAAAGGAACTATCTGGACATGTCTGATTTAAGAGGAACTATCTGAAAATTTCTGTTTTAGAAAGGAACTATCTTAAATTTTCGGCTAAAAGGAATTATCTGAAAATTTTTGTTTTAGAAAGGAACTATCTGTGAATTTCTAGTTCAAAAGGAACTGTCTGTAAATGTTTGACGAAAGGAACTATCTGAGAGTTTTCGTTCCAGAAAGGAACTATCTGTGAATTTCTGGTTTAAGAGTAACCAAAAATTTACAGATAGTTCCTTTTAAATCAGACAAATTCAGATAATTCCTTTCAACTCTTACGATTCCAGATAGTTCCTTTTAGCCAAAAATTTATAGATAGTTCCTTTCTAAAACATAAATTTTCAGATAGTTCCTTTTAAATCAGACAAACCCAGATAGTTCCTTTTACAAAAACTAATAGATAGTTTTTTTACAGACACTTTTAGATAGTTCCTTTTAACCAGATATTTGCAGATAGTTCCTTTCAAGTCTTACGATTTCAGATAGTTCCTTTTAATCTGAGCCATCGGTGTGTAGATGTACCACGACCTACAAGAGCATACAATTCATGAATTGTGTAAGACCGAAGAAATGAATTATAAGTTGTATGGTTTTCGATTTGGAAGTTAAATTCTCTAGTGACCACGTGGAATATTTTTTGTTTCGAACTGTTATTAGGAATATGTTACTGATCATGAATGTCAGAGCCTATTAAATACTTTCCAAGATTCCTGGTAATCGACTGTTCTCTAGCTGCACATTGGAAAAAATGTGCAAATTGATTGCTGAAAATCCGCGGACCTGAATTAGTTCTTATTTTGTTGACACTTACTAAGAATATATGTATGTTTTGTTTATATCCAAAGCTTTTAATTTTTCATCCACTGTCTTCCCTGGCATCCTTGAACTTCCTCGCTCAAGCATACAATTAATGTTGTAGGTCGTGGTACATACAACGGATCAGGTTGAAGGTGAATTTTTGTATCCATAAGTCGAATGATTTTTTCAACTCGATATCCTATACTATTTTATTGGTATGGCACTAAATATCGAAGAAGTTGACAGAGGTATTTCGATAGATAACTAAGGAGTTCCATCGATGTTCCTTACATTTGAAAAGTTATTGACATCGTCAGTATTTTGCCCTAGACGCGGAAAATCTAGGGAAGGGCACAGTCTCCTAGATTTTTTTTTATTATATATTTCAATTTTATTATATATTTCTTCCACTCTTATATAGGCCAGTAATTCTAGCTCTGAATTCGTGAGTTTTCGACATGAGTGCCAAAGGACGGTTCTATTTTTTTTTCGATGCGGGATACCCTATAGAACACCCCCCCCCCCCATAAAATGGAACAACCCCAGGGGTGCGCAAAAAATTACAACAACAAAATAGTGCGAAATTTTGTACTTTTTTGCGTTATTTCGTATCCCGGGGAGCCGTTATAATATTTGGATCATTTCTCATGGTACTATGTTGTAGGCGATGAAATTCTCTAAATTTTAAAAAAAAACCATGGTAAAATTCTTTCCGTAACTCGAGATAATTAGCAACAAAGCTGGAAAATGCCAAAAATTTCCTTCATTTTTCATTTTGAGGGAAGCCAATGGATCGATGTGTACTTGCTGGAAAATGTAGCCCTCATAGAGTACTATATATAAAAAAAAATCAGAGCGATCCGTCAATAAATCTTGACGCTATTCTAATTGTTTATCCCAAATTGTTGTTTTTTGCAATAGCCGTAAAAATTTTCCACGTGCGCTAAAGTTGTCGCAAAAAATCAGAGAGCTTCCTGGAACCCTCAACTATAACATGCGATCATAAAACCGGTCACTTTGTTACAAAAAATCGTCTCTGGAACCAATTGTTTATAAAAATCGGAAATTGCCGATTTTATTTTGCACACAATTCCGCGAGTAATGGATATATGGAAAAATTCGTTTCTGGACGTTGTAGTACTAATTCTGCTCTAAATTGAAAAAAAAACATTATTCCACGACCTTTTGGACCGGAGATACCGATTTTTTTTTTAAATCGATATTTTATAAACAATTGAATATTAAAGGCCAAAATTTGCGGGAAATGGTAGAAAAATGTTCAAAGTTTCATATACAGAATGTTTGGTTCACATACCTTGACTTGCGTCCTTGTCCCAGCAGGTGAAAGTTAATGTTTCCTTTATCTCGCTTGAAAAAAGCTGCAGGGGTGAGGAGTGGGGGTACTCCCGCGGCAGCGTGGCGGGCCGACCAGAAACTGAGCCGCGCTCATCAAATCCGAGCGCTCGGAATTTTTGACGATATCTCGGGTCCTACTGGACCGTTTTTGATCATTTCTTTTTTAATTTGGGGTAGCTTTCAGAAAAAAACACAATGGCGTATTAATTATAAGGATTTGAACGGCCATTTTGGGTGTATGAGGGGTACCGTGAAAATAAGAGGTTTTGGTCCAATTTTTCCCGTGTATCAACTGATGTTTCTCACAGAAACATTCTGAATCTGTTGAACGTGGATAATCGATAAGGGAAAGCTCCTCGGGAAATTTGAAAATTGTGAAAACTTTTCCGAAAAAAAAAATTCTATTGAAAAGCGCATAATCACCAAAAAAATAAGCAGAGGGAACACCATATCAGTTTTCATTCTGGAAAATCCGGAATTCGGGAAATATTTCCAAGTTTCACCACAACAATTCATAAGATGCCAATTCTTCCAAGAGAGATTTTTATTCGTACTACACTATGATGAGCTGTGATAAAGAAAAACAGAAATTTTGTAATGAAGAATCAAAGTCCATAGCATATACTTTTCATTGCGTGTTAGCATTAGATGTTGGAATGAAAAAGTCCACAGCCTCCCGCGTATTGATGTCGCGAAGATTACGCTCCGGGAAATCCCAATTGTCGAAACCTGGAATCGGATCTGGTAATTGCACTGGCTGGGGATCTACTATGGGCCTAACCGGTCCAAAGCGACGATTAGGCATGTTTCGAGTATTTCCGGATTTCCAGAATGAAAACTGATATGGTGTTCCCTATGCTTATTTTTTTGGTGATTATCCGCTCTCCAATAAAATTTTTTTTTTTTTGGAAAAGTTTTCACAATTTTCAAATTTTCCGAGGAGCTTTCCCTTATCGATTATCCACGTTCAACAGATTCAGAATGTTTCTGTGAGAAACATTAGTTGATACACGGGAAAAATTGGACCGAAACCTCTTATCTTCACGGTACCCCTTATACACCCAAAATGGCCGTTCAAATCCTTATAATTAATACGCCATTGTGTTTTTTTCTGAAAGCTACCCCAAATTAAAAAAGAAATGATCAAAAACGGTCCAGTAGGACCCGAGATATCGTCAAAAATTCCGAGCGCTCGGATTTGAAGAGCGCGGCTCAGTTTCTGGTCGGCCCGCCACGCTGCCGCGGGAGTACCCCCACTCCTCACCCCTGCAGCTTTTTTCAAGCGAGATAAAGGAAACATTAACTTTCACCTGCTGGGACAAGGACGCAAGTCAAGGTATGTGAACCAAACATTCTGTATATGAAACTTTGAACATTTTTCTACCATTTCCCGTAAATTTCGGCCCTTAATATTCAATTGTTTATAAAATATCGATTTTAAAAAAAAAATCGGTATCTCCGGTCCAAAAGGTCGTGGAGTGATGTTTTTTTTTCAAATTTAGAGCAGAATTAGTACTACACCGTCCAGAAACGAATTTTTCCATATATCCATCACTCGCGTATTGTGTGCAAAATAAAATCGGCAATTTACGATTTTTATAAACAATTGGCTCCAGAGACGATTTTTTGTAACAAAGTGACCGGTTTTATGATCGCATGTTATAGTTGAGGGTTCCAGGAAGCTCTCTGATTTTTTGCGACAACTTTAGCGCACGTGGAAAATTTTTACGGCTATTGCAAAAAACAACAATTTGGGATAAACAATTAGAATAGCGTCAATATTTTTTGACGGATCGCTCTGATTTTTTTTTTACATATAGTACTCTATGAGGGCTAAATTTTCCAGCAAGTACACATCGATCCATTGGCTTCCCTCAAAATGAAAAATGAAGGAAATTTTTGGCATTTTCCAGCTTTGTTGCTAATTATCTCAAGTTACGGAAAGATTTTTAGTATGGTTTTTTTTTTAAATTTAGAGAATTTCATCGCCTACAACATAGTTCCATGAAAAATGATCCAAATATTATAACGGCTCCCCGGGATGCGAAATAACGCAAAAAAGTACAACATTTCGCACTATTTTGGTGTTGTAATTTTTTGCGCACCCCTGGGGTTGTTCCATTTTATGGGGGGGGGGGGGGGGGGGTGTTCTATAGGGTATCCCGCATCGAAAAAAAAATAGAACCGTCCTTTGGCACTCATGCACAGTTAGAAGTCTAGAATTACTGGCCTATATAACAATTATCGTAGTTTTGTGTCTTGCATGTATATTCTAAGCTACAAAGAATCAATATTCCCGGTCGTCCACATTTCAATAACGATTACGTATTGAGTTTCATTCATGTTGGCTGAATTTCAACCACCTGTTTGAATTTCGATTCAACTACGGTGGTTGTATTGCAACTGCGCTTCCTTGTATTCAACTACTGTGGCTGGAAATTTCGGTTGAAATTCATGCACGTTTTTACAGCGTACGGAATATTGCACTGAACCGAGATGTGACATGAACACTTTTGTGTTCATCTCTTTCAATTTGTATCCAGATGTTTTTCCTCAGGAACGCTTCGTTCCTGAAATATATGCCTTGCAGCATGTCGAACCAGTTGTGCCGAACCTGCCTCGACGTTTAACTCGAGAATGGTGCGCTTGATGAAAATTTTACAAGAACACTCTTCTGTTGATCTTGACAAGATTTTTCAATTCTTATTTGAATGTTTACATTGGACTCTTGTACCCTGCAGTAAAATAAAAGTCCAATAATGCGTAAAAAAGTGTGTAATAGTCATGCGATCAAAATTCTCTAATGTAGATCTGGATTTGATTCATCCCGGGTGTGAACCGCTTAAACAATAGGAATGCCTAACAGATTCAGGTGGTGCTCATTCATTTTAGACATTTCATCGCCCAAATTTCGGCTACAAGGTTTGAGAACAGTTTGTATCATAGGTGGTACACAGATTATGGGCACGAGTTGGAAGAATATCTCGTAGCTAGAGAAAGAAGTAAGAAAATATGAAAAATTATAGCTATGACTGCTTCCCCACGAGATCAAAATTCTATAAAGTGGGTGGGTCTTTCGAAATTTACAAACGTGAACCTACTGAGAAATAGTAATGCTAAGCAGATTTGAATACTGCTTTTGAGTTCCCAACATTTCCTCAACCAGAATCTGAACAGGAAGTATACAGATAGAAGGCACGAGTCAGAACAGTATCTCATAATAGGGACATGAATAATTACACGAAAAATTGTGGCTTCGACTGTTGAGTTATGCAATCAAAATTCTCGAAGGTGGTCGAGTTCTTGGAAAATTCCATACACGAACCTCTCAGAAATTGGTGATACTAAGCAGATTTGAGTTTTGCTGTTTGAGTCTAAAAGTTCTGTCAGTTTAAATTTGATTACGAAGTTCGTAAAAGTTTGCATTGGAGGTGAATAATAAAGAATTGAACCGGTATCCGATAGCTGGGAGATGCAAAAATGTTAGAAAAAAATCGTGGGTATGGATGATCAAACCATAATATCAAAATCCTTGTAAGTGAGTGAGCTCTCCTCAAATTCCACACTCGGATTTAACATGACGATGTTCAATAGGTTTACGTGTGGAATTCTTCAAGAACCTTTGCGCCCCTCTGAAAATAGTGATCTCATTGCGGGGCCGTCGGAATCATAATCTACAACTAATTTTCTACTCCCCAGCTACGGGTAACTGTTGCGACTAGATTTTACCATTCATTGTGATCCTTACTCTTCTCAGACTTTTTAGTCAGATTTTAGCTGACAGCACTTCCATAATCAAATGCAAAACTCGAATCTGCTTGGTGTTACCATTCTCTAGTGGAGTCACGTTTGGAATTCACGCAGAACCCACCCATTCTTTAGAAATTTGATGCCATAGATGAGCGATCAAAGCTACAATTCTTTTCAAACATTTTTGCATCTCCCAGGTACTGGATACCGGTTCAATTCATGTTTACAATGTACCTTTAATGCAAACCTTCCCAAACTTTGTATTCAAATTTAAGCTGACAGAACTTTGAAACTCAAACAGCAAAACTCGAATCTGCTTGGTATTACCAATTTCTGAGAGGTTCGTGAATGGAATTTCCCAAGAACTCAACCATTTTCAAGAACTTTGATCTTATAACTGAACAGTTGAAGCTACAATTTTTCGTGTATTTATCCACGTCTCTATTATGAGATACTGTTCTGAACACTGTCTATTATCTGTTTACCCACGATGCAAACTTGTTTCGGCCTTCTTGTTCAGATTTTGGTCGAAAAAATGTTGAGAATCCAAAAGCAGTATCCCAATCTGCTTGGCATTACCACTGCCTAGTAGGTTCACGTTCGTAAATTTCGAAAGACCCACCCACTTTGTAGAATTTTGATCTCGTGGGGAAGCAGTGAAGCCACGGATTTTCAGATTTTTTACTCCCCCAGCCTCGAGATATCCTCCCAACTCGTGCCCATAATCTGTGTACCACCTATGATACAAACTATTCTCAAACTTTGTAGTCAGAATTTGGATGATCAAATGTCTGAAATTGAAACCCATCACCTGAATCTGCTAGGCATTACTATTGTCTAAGAGGTTTAAATGCGGGATTGTGCAAATTTCGATCTGCATCAGAGGGGTTTGATCGCATGACTACCACGCAGTCTTCCACGCATTGTTGGACTCTTGTACTGCGAGGTATAAGAGTCCAACAAGCCGATCGATCGACATTTCCACTCGATCACGAGTTTTGATTGTGAATGCTGAGGCTGGATAACCTATAAAAGAACATTGGTTAAGCCCCAAAACAATGACAAGAGCATATGGCATTCCAAAACATAACATTACTTAATACGTGTTGCGACTAATCTCTGCGACAATTGTTGTGGAAAACTCAAAATTAGCCATCTCCCATCAGTTTCTCTGGAAAATTGAGGAATTGAAAAAATTATCAGACAAGTCATTTCGGACTCCAAATTTGATGAGCTATACGATGTCGTATCGCAAAAGTATTTTTCTTGAATATTTCGAGAAAAATTTTTTATACGACTCGACGCGGAAACTGCGTGTTTCCACGTCTCGCCGTATAAAACGGCATATGCGTCTCGTGCCAAAAACTTTGTTCTTCACGATAACCTTGTTGGCGAAGCCGACGCCCAACAAAGTTATCGCGAAGAACAAAGATTTTTGGCACTCGACGCATAATATACTATTCCGATCGCATCGAATTTTCCATTTTCTCAAAATGTTTGCTTCACCATCCAAGGCACAATGTCGATGAGACGTGAGAATCAATTTCGATCCAATTTGTACACTCGGCGTCAATGAATACTTCCCAGAACACTGAAAGAATACGCAACCCTAGGTTAGAAATGCACGGGTGGGTTGCGTGTTCTGGAAAGTATTCATTGACGCCGAGTGTACCTCGCAAAGGAAAAAAATGCCAAGGAGTGTCCTTCACAGTGTCGCTCATTTCTCAGCTTCTTTGACTCTTACGAGCGCCCTCTAGATCGTTTTTCATGACCAAAGAATGAGAAACTTACTTCTATATATACCGAAAAAAAATTTCTACCGTGCCGTCACGAGCCGACATTTTTCAAAAAAAGATGTCGAAAACACTGAAGATTCTTCTCGTCCCAACATGTTTGAGCCTCACGCTAGAACACCATTGAGGTTTTTAAGTACCCAAAGACATCATTTCCGTCGTGAAAATTGCTGCTGGATTCGGATTCAAACTGATATTGATGATTAACTGTGACCTAGATCCGAAAAATGGTAATCTTTGCCAACAAAACCTCGTTTTTGATTATTTTCCCCCATTCCCTCTCTTACCAGCTATTCAATGAGTCACAAAGGCTCTCCAAAATACCTTCTCATATGTGAAACTTCGCGGAAAACCAAGTGCCGACCCCAGATATGCGGTAAAAAGTAAAAATTCACACACTGGAAAGTTTTTGGTGAAGTTCTCTGCTCTGTACAAACGGGCACAAATTCATTTTGGATTTTGGGTAAATCAGCACCTCGGACAGAGCGTGGCATAATCTCGGACTGGGCACTCAGTGTGCCCAGGTGAGGAGTATCCGTGCTTGGGCCAAGGTCCTGATTTATCCAGATTCCAGGATAGATTTGGGCCCATTTCTACAGAATAGCGAACAACCAAAAACTTTTCAATGCACTGAAGAAGTTTTCGAATGAGCACCCTGGCACTAGAGCACGAGGGACATACACCGGAAATTAATTATTCAAAAAACGCATAGCTCCGCTTTGAACAAAAGCACAATGTCCACCTTGGGCCGAAAATTTTTAGGAACATACCATCTCCACACCGCAGTCAACGACCAACATGATTTTTTCCAAAAATTATAGTGAGCACCATTTTACAAATGCATTTCATTAGCCAATGGAGATAGAGATTCCACTTGAAAAACGTATATCCACTTTTGAGGGTGATGGTTACTTTTATGAATTTTTTATTCACACGCGAATTCATTGAATAAGTATACCAATGAGTATCAATTATTGAATGAGTAGTTTAGCACTCATTGGGAGTGAACGAGTTCTGACAAATTAAATATGAGTGGCCAGCTACTTTTTTCAAGTTGAAAATAACTTATTGGTTTTTAGAGGTCGAGTTATCTATCTAACAGGGCTTCAGAGATTAATTCACTCACTCATGAACAATCTTTTACCCCGCGGGTTCTCATATGCAGTAAATTGACGATTTTGAGAGAAAGATTCTCATATTTTTGGTCCACGGGTATGGAGTTGAAGACGATTGTGAGTACTGGAAGAAAACGAGAAAAGTTTGAGTGGCATTTGAATGCAATGATCATTTTCTCCGAAACTCAATCGACTATGCGTTACGGGATGGCGCGATCGATAATACGGAGAATTTCTATAAAATATTCTTCTGGCGCATGTCACATTTTGGTGGCAGATGATTGGCATTTGAGATGATTAGAAGGTGGTTTGAGAAGAGGAATGTTTGATGAAAAATTATAGTGCAAGATATCACTCAAATTTTTCCGAAACAATAAAATGAGATACCTAAAATACTGCCCATCGAAAATATTCGATCCTTGTGGAGGGAAGATCATGCAATAAGCCTCAAACATCGTGCAGAGGAATCTTGGAAGAGCAAAAAGCTTCGACTGAATGTTGGTATAGCCACTCCATGATTCTATGAAGGTGCTATGCGCATAGGGCAAGCCAGGGATCTTAAAACTGTCGCTCCAATAGTTCTTCTCTCTAAAAACACATCAAACATCATATGGAACAAGCCACTTATTGTGGGAGAGAAGTCGAAGTAAACATGGTACTAGTGAAGCAACAATGAATTTCATCACCGTAAAAAATGTTGATGCGTTCAACTCTCTGTATACTTATTTTTTCTTATTTCTTTTTTCTCTTCCTTTCTTTTTATAGCTGATTTCCAAGAACGTCACAGTTGGTTCCAATCAGATTCCTGATTTGCAACAATTGTTTTTTCCTCTAAGCTTGCTCCAAAAAAGTAAAAATCATTACTTTCATAGATGGGAGAGATCGATTACCAGACAGATGCTTGAAAATACTTATCTGAAAAGTCATTCGGGGAGATCTCGAAGTGAGGGGTTATGGTGAACTAATCTGATTCCTTCAAGAAGCCTGCGCCTTCAAATAGGTGATTTTTCGGCGTGTACGAATAAAGTACGTGCGAGTTGAAGGTGACGAATGCGAGATTGGATGATGAAATATAGACTAATGGACTGAATTTGTGAATTGATTGAATGTGGTGAGTGAAGAAAGTGACAGATGAAAGATGATGAGTAGGAAAGGTGGGATATGGGTCATTCTCCATAGGCGCGTCAATTTCGTGTAATGGCTCGCGATTTTTCAGAGGAATATACTAGCCTACTGGGAAGTTTCCCATGACTTAAAACAACATATTTCTCGTCAAGCACATGTATATGCGGACCACGATTTCTCTGGGAAAGGTATGATACGACTGGTTTCATCGTCGAAATGTAAACTCCGAGGCTGTAATTTGAAAAATCGATGATTTGGTCCCAAGTTCTCACTGCTCTGACGGGTAAATGAGCTATCCTGCATGAGGTAGGTGATTTGTTAGGCTCCAGAATTGCCTACAAACCGAGGGCTCTACTCAGTCAATGCGGCGGAGTTCAGTGGGACTCGAAATGGCGATGTAATCGAATTCCCACGAAATTTCGTTGTTTTCGATAGATTGCGAAATTCAGTCGCTATTTCCACATTTTTGCGCCCCTGGCACCGTGTTAGTTAATGATAATATACACAGTTAGCTGCAAGTAGAGTTCAGGAACCGAAATATTCACAGGATCGCTCGTTATTGAGTGTTGATCGACGAATCTTAGAGCGTACCCTTTTGCTTTGTCAACTCCGTGGTACAATTATTCCTCCCTCCTGTAGTTTGAACGCCCCAAAACTGTTGGGGTATATCAAGCACAACCACACTATATACCAAATGAGTGGGTTTAGCTTTAGAGTGAGTAGAATCGTTAAGAGAGCACGAAAAGCAGGAATGTGAACTCCGTGTCTTGTAAACTCCGTGTCCCATACTTGCTACTACTCCAAATGCTCTTTTTGCACTGCACCGTGGCCCTAGTTTCAACACATTTGGCCATCTAGCGACACTTTTTCTGCATTCTGTTGATGGAGTGGGCTTGTATGTGTGTGCTAATGCACGAGTGACCTTGAAAATTGATCCATGTGTGCGAGTCCCGGGGGAATCGTCAGACTATCCGAATCAATTGAGTACTGTAAGGCAGGCATGTGTGTATGCTGTTGTGTCTGTATCCGAGGATCTCATTGCATGTATGCGTATTGTTGAGGAAACATTATACTAGTCGAATTCAATATGAGTGTCCAGAAGTACACGTACCTAGGTATGGCCCTGAGTGAATAATCCTTCGCATGTGATTTGTGTGATCTAAGGACATTGAATACGACGAATGAAGGATGAAACGATTCCAGCAAATGATCAGACGGTCTTTGTCTATACTGTCTGTTGTATTCAATGATGAGTGTGGCTCGCAACGTGGTGGCACGATATTTCAATACGAGACACCCATAGCCTGTAAAACGTTTCTGGTTTGAGAAAGTATCTCAACTCGCTACAACAGCATAACCCTGGGCTAAAATGATGAGTGGTACATTCAATGATCAATATTAATGAGAGTTATTGTTTGAAAATTGGATCATGGCGAGAATAAACAATAAAACGTGCATCCTTTAACGTCCTTTTCGTTTTTGCTTTCTCTAAAGAGAAAGCTTTGTTTTCACCCCAACGAAAATTTGATCAAATTTTTCATTAAAACCAGCATATTATTCAACAAAATTCCTTTTATCTAAAAAAGCCAAAGACCATTCTCTTCCTCTCGCCAAAATCTATCGAATGTAGGTAACACTTTTCCTCCTAATGCCCTTCCAAACCCGTCAGAGACTCATCTTTGCACCCCTTTTTCCGTGTATGTGTATGTGTGTGTATGTTGTTTTCTATCGGACACGCTTTCTCTTTTTCTGTTCACCATATCAATTTTTGGCTTTCTACAAGTTGTGAAGAATCCAATTTCTGAGAGCCCAGTGATTTGGCAGCTTTCGGCTCCCAGTCAAATTTGATCCATGGGCTTTTTCAAGCAAAAGTGCTCGAATTTCGACTTTTAATACATAAATATCTTTTTCTCACACGGTCTCACCACGAATTGAGTCACCTAAACTATGGTTTTTTCTGCATTATCTATCGATTGGTTAATACCGAAATTTTATAAAATCTTCACAGATTTCAAATTTTCGAAAAAATCAAAATTTCCACCAAAAATTTCATTTTGACCCTTTTTAAACCCACTAAATCAAAATTCCGTCTCAACCAAACGATGGATATTGTTTAAAAAACCTCAGACTAGAAGGCCCAAATCTCTCTAAAAAGCTTCCTCTAAAGAATAACTGAAAAAATAATGGGAAATTTTTCTTAATATTCATTTTTTCCTCGTACCTTCTTTTATGACTCATTTATCTCGATTTCAATGACCTAAACTATGGTTTTTCCTGCATTATCTATCGATTGGTTAATACCGAAATTCATTTGAGTCCTCACAAATCTCAAATTTCCGAAAAAATCAAAATTTTCACAAAAAATTTCATTTTAACCCTTCTCAAACCCACTGCATCGTAATTCCGTCTCAACCAAACGATGGATATTGTTAAAAAAACCTCAGTCTAGATGGCCTGAATCTCTATAAGAAGCTTCCTCAAAAGAATAACTGAAAAAATAATGGGAAATTTTTCTTAATATTCATTTTTTCCTCGTACCTTCTTTTATGACTCATTTATCTCGATTTCAATGACCTAAACTATGGTTTTTCCTGCATTATCTATCGATTGGTTAATACCGAAATTCATTTGAGTCTTCACAAATCTCAAATTTCCGAAAAAATCAAAATTTTCACAAAAAATTTCATTTTAACCCTTCTCAAACCCACTGCATCGTAATTCCGTCTCAACCAAACGATGGATATTGTTAAAAAAACCTCAGTCTAGATGGCCTGAATCTCTATAAGAAGCTTCCTCAAAAGAATAACTCAAAAAGTAGTAGAAAATTAGAATTAATATTCATTTTTCTCTCGTATCATCCTTTACGACTAATTTATCTCAATTCTAATGACCTAAAGACTTACTTATGCGCCATCCTGAATCGATTGGCTGATACGAAATTTTCATAGAATCCGTAAAACATTGTTCATATGAAAATTTTTCCGGGGGAAGGGAATTTCCACGAAGGACTCCAGTTTAATCATCTTTAAACCGACTATATCAAAATTTTCTCTTAATCAAACAATAGATATTGTTGGAAAAACCTCCTTTCAGATGACCCAAATCTCTCTGGAATGCTTCCTCGAAAGAAAAACTCAAAATATAGGATACTTTCTTTTTCGTTAAAATTATCATCATATAACGCCGTGAGAAAGCATTCTGCTAATCACTTTGAGCAGCGTATTTTTATTATAAGTCTTGAAATATGGGGTTTTTTGGAAAACTTGTGGGAACAATATTCGTAGATCTTAACAAAATCTACAAAAAGTTACTCTACACATTTTCTCGAAAAATCAATATTTCCCAACTTGTACCAAAGGGACCGCGAAAAGGCGAAAAATGCACGTAATTGCTATCCCCCCCCCCCTCATTCACTTTTTTTTCAAAAGTAAAACTAGGCGAGTATGAGGTTCAGAAAAGAACCATTCATCTCCAGTACATCAAAACTTCAAATTTTATACGACATGGTTTAAACTCTTGGAAGGAATGAGATCTAAAAAAACCATGTCGAGTATTTTTTGAGCCGATTTGTCACGATCAACATATCATCACTGATAGAGACTAGAGCCACTTTCCTCCAATCAAATCTTTCTTTCAATTCATCCTAATGGTGGTGGTTTGACAATTTCTTACTAGCTAATTGTCGCTGAAATAACCCGAAGTTTAGGTGAGTAGAAGAGGTACAGGGGAATATCGAAATAGAGAAAAAAATATAACTGAGTTTAATTTGGTTTTCACGATGATTCATTAAAATCTCGTATCATACTCAGTTATATTTTCTCTATTTCGATATTCCCCTGTACCTCTTCTACTCACCGAAACTTCGGGTCATTTCAGCGACAATTAGCTAGTAAGAAATTGTCAAACCACCACCATTAGGATGAATTGAAAGAAAGATTTGATTGGAGGAAAGTGGCTCTAGGCTCTATCAGTGATGATATGTTGATCGTGACAAATCGGCTCAAAAAATACTCGACATGGTTTTTTTAGATCTCATTCCTTCCAAGAGTTTAAACCATGTCGTATAAAATTTGAAGTTTTGATGTACTGGAGATGAATGGTTCTTTTCTGAACCTCATACTCGCCTAGTTTTACTTTTGAAAAAAAGTGAATGAGGGGGGGGGGGGATCTCACTCCTTGGTTATAAAAATCCAAGGGTAACCACAAATTTTCCAGGCACTTGTCCCCACCGCACTTGAGAATTTCTTACACACGGCTCCGTCATTTTCTCCATAAAAAAATAAACTACTATCAGTGTATATTTTGTTCAGTTCAATCTGGAGAGCCATGCAGCTACAAAGAGCAATATTGCGGAGCCGCGAAGAACACACAAAACACAACAAAGCAGACGAATCTCTCCTCCCTGTGTCCTTCTCGCATGGCGCTTTGATCCTTACGTCACCTCTAGTCGTGGCTAGTTTCGAGTATCCACATCTGATGCAACGAGATTTTCAGATGATTCGAAAATTTATTTATCCGCGATAACAAACCAGCTGCATGGTCGGTGCCCGCGTTGCCCGGTACGCAGCAGGCAGCCTCATTGCAGACTGCCGTCAACCGGACAGGAAGTTCTTGCGCACGCGCTTCTATCTCTCTTTCTCTCTCTCTCTCTGCATCTCTCTTCCTCTTCTCCGACCATCTTACATACCCAACACATGTGTAGTAGAGACGTTTCGATATTTCTCGAGTCGAAGCACGGGGCTGGTGAAATCGAACTGAGATGTAAAACGAAGGCATGAATTTTGCGGTGCTGCATAAAACGCGTCCAGTGCTTGGATTGAGAAAATAATTGTACAAAACTCTGAATCGCTTCAGAAAAGCTTTGCTAAAGCATTGCAGAGCTCTATGAGCAACGTTAAGAAGTTGATAATCCAAGTAGAAAAAAAGTGTGAGGTTAAAAAACCTCAATTCAAAGTATAGATAGGCACAGCGCCTCGCTCGATTTTTCGTCTGCTCATATACTCGCCAGCGAGGCGCTACCGCGCCTCTTGATTTCTTCATATCGCACTGCAATTTTCAAACAATGATTGTCATCAATATTGACCATTGAATGTGCCACCTATCATTTGGGCCCAGAATTATGCTGTTGCGCTGAGTTTAGCCACTTAGTGCTCGATTTTCGAGAGTCGCGCACTGATCTATATCTGCGGCTCAAACTGAACGAGATGCGCGCTCCCATGATAGATACTACTTGACCCATGAGTTAGAATAATCACATTCAGACACCAACACTTCAAGCAAGGTAGTATATTTGTCCCCTCACTCCATAAGAAGCGTCTTCACGTTATTTGTGTAAACTCCGTGTCAGTACTGTTAACTCCGTGGCTCACCAATACACAAAAATTCATTTGACGTTGCTGTGCGTTCAGATTTGGTTGGCCAAAACATCATACGTTCATCCATGGCGAGAATGAAAGATATCCTATCCACCAGGCCAGTTTTAAGTACAATTTTTTTTTCAGAATATAGATGTCCAAAATGACGCGCTTATGGAGAATTACCCATATGTTTATGGCTGTAATGAACGAGCGACTCTGATGATTATCCTAGTGAGCAAGTTGATATGTCGATGTGATGAGTAATTTCATGAGTGAAGCGATGAGATGTCAGGAGTGATTGCTCCGGTGATGTGCGGTAGATTATTATCTCAATTATCAGTGAAATTGAATTAATTCCAAAATTTGACGACAAGACTATTTATTTTCTCTCCAAATCTCAATGTCTTCGAAGCTCGCTGATGAATTTATACAAAACTGGTGATGGTGGTAGTGTTGAGAAGACATCTTGTCAGGCCTCGATCACTTGGTGGTCTGCTTTCATCGGGGATCCAGTTTTAACCATGGAAGACAGCGAAAGTTGGGTCTGCTTCACGTCCTGGAGAATGTAGACAATTGATCAGTCATGGTATTGATTCGCATACGAAGTCTTTATCTCGAATCTCAGAGTGTAACTGATCGAGAAATCGAGTTAGAGAGCTGTTTGAGTTAGAGCTCCCTCGGAATCATATTCGATCCATTGTTTTCTCTTTTAAAAAGTAGAGGAAACTAGAGTTCATTTTCTCTAGTCATTTGACTCCTTCGGATGAAAGTAGGAGTACGCCAGCTCGATTTTTGATCAAATCATCGTGGTGATAGACAGTTCACTGGCGAGTTTGCAACATTAAATTTGAATTATACCACTCAAGTTCGATCAAAGTACCTCTTTCGTGTGAACCAGGAACATTCACTCCGAGTTGTGTAGTTTCTATGTTTTTTGAACTTAGGCTTGGGATTGAGATATTGATAGTTGTACGTGTATTGATTTTGAGTGAGGCAGCTTTTTTGAGGACCAAAAACTATCACTGTAAGCCGAAACGTTTTGAGTTGATGTTCTTGCTGAACAAAATGACTTCATTTTGCGTTGACAACGTGTTCTTGATATCTATTCGATATCTTACCAAAAAACTCTCCCACAGTACATTGCACTGCTGAACGAAATTTCGGGTGCGGAGTGATCCATTTGGGAATGCATGCCGACTTTGTATATTTTTCCACGTAAAAAACGAACGTATAGCGAGCCTTACCCCTACACGTTAGGATTTTTCGCAAAGAAGGTGATCCTGTTAGGATCGTAGTTTCTCCGATCAATAGTCCTATCTACCAGGTAGATGAGTATCTTCCAAAATTTTTCAACAAGCATGTTCCCGCAACAAAATTCAAAACAGCATTGAGATGAAAAAATTTCTGAGTGACTTTCCACGTTCTGATGACTATGAGATGGGATGTCTTGATGCCATAACTATTCACACAAATCTAAGCCACGATATCATTGGAGGGCATTAGGAGGTGGATAGGAATACTTCGAGTAAATTATTGGATAGTATGTATTCGAGCAAGCAAGGATCCATCTTAGGGATGAATACACGATCAAGATCAGTCTCCCTTCGATTCAACGATAAATTTCACGATTGAAAATTCGGTGTCCTTATGGGTGGTCTTATAAGCCTCTTTTACGCTGAACTTGTTCTTGAGTTCCATTTGGATGGTTCCTCTTATGAGGAAATCTACAGAACCTTTGACTTTTATCGAACCATACATTATTCCAGTGAGATCGGGACTCTCACGCCCTAAAATAAGTTATTCAGATGGTCTCTATAGTTACCAGGATAGTACTCTGTCGCTTCTTTGTGACAAGTGCGTAGTGCTCTCGATACAAGTTGGAATATCGTCTGCTTTCGTATTTTTTCAATATAACTGACTCGATTTCCGATACTCCTCAGACTGTGGAGAAAACAACCCTGTTCCAAAAAGTCTGAGGAAATTTCATGTGACTCTTCAAACGTCATGCAATCATAGAACATTCGTCATGATAGCGACTCAGAAGCGTGGTTAGTGTCGTGCTCCCATGAAAAATGTAACTCACTTTGTGGGAAATACTCACTTCCTGCACTCTTTTGTATGAAAAAAAAAAAAAAAAAAAAAAAAAAAAAAAAAAAAAAAATAATAGTACATCTCGATACAAGGGCGTAAAACGTTTTATCCGCGTCCGAGGGTCGGAATCATCACGAGGATGCGAAGAATAGGTTTTACGGCCGTGTATCTAACTATACTTTTCGATAAACTGTGAGTAAAAAGCGACAAACTGTGCGCAAAGTGCACTTTTACGCACAGTGTACCGAAGAAAAAAACATTTGAGCTAGAATGAGTCGGGTGGTGAGGAATTCAGGTAAGAACAGACGATCAAAATGCTCCTTCGTTTGGCAGGGACACATCATTCTGGCTGAATATCTGTGACGTTGAACTTGCAAATTTTGTCGCGCCCACCGCTTCAAAAAAGAACGTAAACCTCTGTTACTCAAGTACTGACCAAATGTCGCTCCCAAATCCTATCGCCCAATTTACTTTGACGTATGATGAATCACTATGCACTCCAACGAGGTGGCTATAACGATTGTTATTTGAGGGAGGAACTCGGGAAACTTGTTCGGCCCCTGGTAGCTGATTTTTCCCGGTCAAAAAAGATGCACGTAACAGGTCTAAATTATAGCTGTCGACTTTGCATGTAGTTCTCACATCGTTTCCACACTGCGAGCTTATCATAATTCAAGTGGGGAAGAACTGAAGAAGCAAAAATTGCATGTACCTTCGACAATTCTGTGGACACACGGAAAGTGAAACTAGATGAGTATAACGGAAATATACTCAATTCTGGGAGTGAAATTCAATTAAACGGGTGGCACAACGTCTCCATCAACCATGATACCACACTATTCCCGATCCATCTACTAGAGAAGCCTCCAACAGTGACGAGAACGCGATGGACCAATTCCATCTCATTGTTCTCAGGAGATTAATATCTTTCAGAAATGGTGGGCACGATTTTTTTCACATTCTAGAGGTATCTGAACACTATAGAATTGATTTCAAAAGCGACAAGGAGGGAAAAAGAAAATTTTTCTCGGATGGTTCAAAAGTTGAAGGTTTGGTAGATTTCCTCTCATAACTTGCATCCTACATTTTCAGATGTAATACCGAGAGAAGAAAAACTGACTGTAAGTCTGTCTCGGGATAGTAGATAGTATCATCTCGTTTCTACTACGACTGTTTATGGAATTTGGGAGGTGAATCTACAAGCTGATTCATTATATTCCTAAGTGATGTGAATGATTTATATATCTCAGCGTCATTATTTGATTTCGGCTCGAAAAGAATATCGAATAAAGCAATTGAAAGGTCGCACACATAGAGCTGGAATGAAATTGCTCGAATGAACCGATGAAAACCAATCTTTCAATTCAACCGAAACCCTGAGATGGAAAACTTATTTCTGGGAAGAATATAGTTTTGAAGGAAACTCCAAATATTTCATGTAGAATCCCGGTAGAGAAATTTGTATATTCATCAATACTCACGGTCAGCTGGATCTGCGAGGACGACGTCAACCATCATGACGGTGGCGCAAAGGGCCAAGAGTAGAGCGAGGCAAGATTTCATCGTGGATTGTAGAAACGAGACTTGTGAGACTGTTCTGTTCGTCGAGGCAAATGCTCATCTTTTATAGGGTGAAAAATGGTTACATCACTCAAATTTGTCTAGTAGTGGACAGACCACTTCCTGTCCGATCCAATTACGGAGTCCTTGGAATGACCCCCTCCAATTTGGAAAAAAACTGCGTATAGTACTCTAATTGGCATGGCACGTGCGAGCTTCATAATTACTCAATGATCTATCACGAATTGTCAATGTGGTAACTTTGGAACAGCTTATGAAAGCGGATCGGTTTGACCCGTCTTGTTCGTGTGCGCCTCAAAAAACTTGATTTCGTGAAGCGATCACTTTTTTTTCTGAAAGCATATTATGCTCGCCAATCAACCATAACTCGATGCACATATACCCGACCCATCTAAATTTCATTGTTTATTGATGAAGAATCAAATGTCATTCGCGGAAATATGATTGGTCAGACGGCGTCGGCGTAGAGTGAGAAATATCGTCGATTTCTTTTTTCTTTTCAAAAAGTAGTCACGCGTCATCAACAGGAGATAGTTTCACACGTGGTGAAAGCACACTCTTGAGCTTCGAGGTGGTTGTACCTTCAAATTGGGGGGGGGGGGGGGGTCACTTTCCCGCAAGAATCATACCGATATCCCAGACTGCGTGAAATGCCGACCTTAACACTGAGGGAAGAAAGTCATGTCACGCGCGAAATTTCGCGGTTTTTCAAATTTGATGGCCCGCTATTCCGGCCAATTTCAGTTTTGAGTCTTGAGCTCGTTACAACTTGGTTGTAGGATCTCAAAAAAGGTGTCTGCCTTCGCTGCGGAGTCGATATATAGTCATTGGTGCGGACAATCGGTACACAATGGGTGTAACGCACGAATCACCGCGTATCGTGGATTTGCTCATATGTATCTTAGGTCATTCGACGCCCCTTGACTTCTTCTTCAAAGCGCTGTGTTCAGAAATTAATTCCACTTATTTGTATTGTCAAGAATTGTGGAAAACAGCTCGGCCCATAGTCACCCCGTCAAAGTCACAACGGTCGAGTGACCCAAGTCACCCCGGACGATCGCAAGATTGAAAAAAAGAGAGAAATGACAAGTTTACGTTTCAATTCTTGATAGAAATGACAGCTGGAGTGGGCCATAGCTGACCTGGATGACCCAAGAAATGACAATTTGTCGTTCAAACGGTCGTTGGAAGTGGCAGATAGGTGGCCACAGTCACCCCGGGGAAGCCAAGAACTTACAAGTTTTCGTTCAAACGGTTGTTTCAAATGACTGTGGCAACTAAATTCAATCGGCGAAAGCGCGAAATGTAGAGGACGTCATTACCTACTGAGGAAAAGTCATGGGAAGGAGATAGAAGGAGTGGATTCAAAGAGTTGTTCAGGTGGATTTTCGCGACGTGAATATTTTATTTGGGATTTTCACTTCTTTCCAACGAAAATAGGGTCAATGGGACCCATCTCTCCACGAATGAGCTGGCATATTCTAGAAGTAGAGTCTCTAAGCTTTAAAATGAGCTTCTGAACGTCCTTCTAGGTGATATAGCATCGGAACTACGACTTTAACAATTTTTTATAGCACTGCGTGACCTAAACCCGCGTTTATTTAACGCATTTGCGGGACTTAAATGGCCTATTATTCAACTGTGAAATAATGCGTCCGCTCACTTCACGTGGGTGCGGGATGCAGCAAATCAGTTTATTTCACTGTGAGGTTATTAGGACATTTTTGGCAATTTTTGCGTATATTATGTATGCAGGCATCGAAATTGAGATAATATTATAAAAAATCTATGATGGCTCATGTCTGGAGCACTTGTATCCGCATCAATAATTGTAAAGAGCAAGAAAATTAGTCATGACTGTTACACTCCCACTCATAGTTATAAATCATCATCAACACAAACATAAACATAAACACGTGGTTGAGTTTTGCACATGTATATTTGTGCTAACCTTGAAACCTTTGATCATGCTGGATTTCCATTAATACACTGTCGTGATCAAATCACAACAAATAAGTAGGTATCAAAATTAGAGACTGC
Source organism: Eretmocerus hayati (assembly GCA_029851415.1). NCBI lineage: Eukaryota > Metazoa > Arthropoda > Insecta > Hymenoptera > Aphelinidae > Eretmocerus > Eretmocerus hayati. The sequence continues at coordinate 98,862,480 of CM056744.1, forward strand.
ATGGCAGTATTAGGAATTGTACCTCATTTGAAAAGATCGAATACGCATATTCGTCATCCTTGCGGTGAGGATGTGTTATTACACAGTTTTCAATTCTCAAACAGCCGTTATGGAATGTCTAAGAAGAATTAAACTGCTAATTTTTCTGGAGTCTTGTTACCAGCGTAAATTCAGAAATTGTTTCATGATGAAGTCTGAGAGGGAAAATTTCAGGTTTTGGCCGGGATGAGGGTTGCACAATCCTTATATTACTATAATAACCAACGATGCTCATGACTTATTTTAGATACAAGAAACGTCTTTATCATCACTCGATAGGTTTAATCGCGGGTGTGTGATGTCTATTTTATAGGACCAGATTCTTAACTTTTTTCAGTCGGGGGGGGCTACCGCCCCCCGAACCCCCCCGCTTACCCCCGCCCTAGCCACCCGCTTCCACCCTCGCGCATGCGCTCGGGTGTGTTATGACCCCCGCAAAGGACGGGTTTATGTCACTCGATGCTATAAAATAGTGTACGATACACGGGACCCAAGAGCTTTGATTATCACACGGCGTGATTGGCACCCTCGTGCAAGCGCTCGGGCGCCAACTTCACGCCGTGTAATAATAAGGCTCTTAGGTCCCTTGTATCGTAAATAACTATTTCGGAAAAGTGGCCACAGTCAACCCGATGGCCATAGTCAGTTAGTCACCCCGGTGTACGTTATTATTTTCATTCCATAGGAAGTCTTTCGGAGGAGGAATAGTGGTTCGTAATTCTGTAGGATGAGTCATTGAATGTAATTGAGCTGGATCCCACATGTTCGTCAAGATACCTCGATCAGTTCATCGACACATTCATGTATTTTTTCTCGAAATCCACTTTGTAGGCTGAAAACTGGAAAATACATGCTTTTTAAATAAATGTGGTATCTTTGGAACGCTTGCCGAGTATAAGGAAGGGAAGTGAGCAACTTCGGAACACCGAGTTGCACCGTTCTTCCTGACTGTTTTTCTTGTTCCCTGCAGGATCTGGGGAGCAGACAACTGCGATGGATTCATTTTTTTAGCTTCTCCACCATATCTATCTCACTCAATGAGGTTCAGGAGGAGAAAATGGGCGAGGAGAAGGAAATTGAGAGCAAGAGCTAAGTACATAAGAGAAGCTTATAGGGTAAAGAACTCAGGGAGATGTTACAATCAACCAAAGAACAGATATTATAGTTGAATAATCTGGAGTATTTACCAATAAAACAAAGAACAGACACTGTAAGAAGAAATTCTCAAAGTCAGGTGAAAACTCGGGTGAAAATCGTACTGAATCACAGCAAATCCCGTAACCTTGTCATGTTAATTTTTAGACGATGAGTCTGATTTTGAATATTTCTTCTTATATTGAAACGGAGAAAACTGTAGAGAATTAGAAGACAAAAAGCAGCTGGCAGTTAATAGATCGTGCCGAAAGAAGATTTCCAAGTTAGAGCCATGTGCAAGATATGTAGAGGTAAGGATTTTTTCTACATACACAGGCGATGTGCAGAAATCTGAGAGAACTCATCGAATATTTGTAAGATCAATACTCATTAAATTCAATATGTATGATGTACAGGAAACTAATCAAACGTCAAATGAGATCCAAGGAAATGTATAACTTTTGTGGTTCAACCAACAGTACTATCTCACTCAACGTTACAGATTTCCGTGAAACCATGCTGAAAAAGGAGGCTCACTTTTGTACAGAAATTATACTCGCAAAAGATTACTCAAGGCCATCAATGAGATTGCAGAAGGAAAAATCACTCGCCATCAAACTTTGCAAAGATGGCACAGTGCCGTTGAAAGATCAGATCAAGCATCCATGATTTGACGTACTAGGTTGCCTATGAAACCTCGAAACTCCTTCAGAGCTTAAAAAGGGGATTCTACTGTGAGGGAAGTCTCGAAGAAGTCGTGGAAGATTTCTCTGATCAATTTATCCCATTCAAAACTCATACCACCAAATTCGTGATGATCAATAGATTCAAGAACCATTTCATGAACATACGCCGTGAGATCATACCTGCTGATCAGAAAGGCGCGAATGGAGTTATTATTTCATTTTCATGTCAAAAAAGCAGATATTCATAATGTATAAACTGTATTCGATTACTGTCTGATTAGAAAAGTCTACGTGTAGAATATGAAAGTTTTGAGGTGCATCTTATGCCAAATATGTAAAGTAATTAATATAAATAGAGGATGAGTCGACTTTTCTCCTCTTTACATCAAGCTTGTGATGATTTCTGATCATTTTGACAAAGAAGATGATCATTTATCGATCCTTGTCCGAACGGGAACCATTAATTGTGATACAGATCCTTGGAAGCGTAAACTTCCTCTCATAACATACACTTTCCTAGATTGAGTACGCACAATCCGTCATTTACGAGAATCAAAATGATCATTATCACCCCTATCCTCCATTCATGATTCCCAATGACCAATTTGAGATCTTTTATTGATGAAATTATTTCGACAGTGAATTTTGCAACTTATGATGCGGTCTTCTCAAGAATTCCAAGATTTGTCAACATTCTAACCTACAAAAGTGAATTTCTTCGGGAACTTCTCGTGAGAAGCTGTGTACTTTCTTCGCCGTTCAAAGATTTCCATACTAATTCTCAAATTACTGAAGTTTATCTCGATAATTTTTTCAATTTCATCTCCTCAAACGATTTTGAGCATCAGTAAGACGGTCCTGGGGCCCTGTGCCAAAAATTCACCACGGTAATTGGGGCATCACACAATTCCACGGTGTTGATCGAGAGTTAACAATCATTCAATTAAAATTCGCAGCACTGCGATATGTCGTCAATTCTTGTCTTCCAATTTAGAGAATGTTGAAATTAATTGAGCTCGTCTCGAGAGTCCATTTGTAGGCGATAACTTATCGTTCTTTTTCAGAGACGGAAACTGGTTGGCATTTGTGAAGCAAATGTGAATGTTGGAACTGTATCTCACTACAATTTACATTTAGAACCTCATCCCTTTACGTTAATGATCCGTTGGCGTAGAGATGAGCTACTGGACATATCTAATTCTGAACAGATACGAATATTTGCCTTTGGAATGGCCAGAGAAACTCTCAAATACTTTGGATAAAAAATATGCTGATTAGAAAGCAAGAGTGTCGAATACTGAATTTTTCACAGCTCGCTGCTGATGTCATAAGAGCGAATTATCACGAGTCATCAGAATCATCGTGACTTATTTATATCGCGATTTATTTTCTCGGGGTATCGTCCGAGTATTTATTCAAAATTAGCTGACAAGGATATGGATCTTAGCATTGTAACAAGAAAGTACGTTTGAAACCCTAAAGTACCAATCCAATTTTGATTGTCCCTACCTCCATAGTACGCCAAGTCAGTGGAACGTGACCCCCCCATTTCCCATAAGACTAAAAATTTTTTTCCCGCGGTTTTGTTCTCCGCGGTACTTAGATAACAAGAGATTGTGGTACAATATTCTCGATCAAAAATAAAAGTCTCTTCCAACTTCCACATTCCAAGCATGCCTTCACACATACACACACACAGAGAGAAGAATATGACAAAAATTCAGAAATTTCCGAAATAGTAAATTTAGAATAATACATTCATCGTCTGATTTGTTGGAAAGCACGATGAACAATAGAAAAATCATCGCATCTACCCGAGAGCTCTTGCTTCATCTCGCTCTTGTCGAGCTTTGAGGGCACCTTTGATTTTAATTATTACCTCCAATATGAGCAATATCATTGTTTTTGCAGACAGTCATGGGCTCGTGATCTAAATAAGCAAGTTCAAACATGTAATTGAACTTGAACCTGACAGCACATAAAGTGTGAAGGAGGGGGGAACACCATTTGCAAGAGCTTAGCGCTTAAGCCTTCCAAGAACGTATTGGCGCAGCTCATAACGCCACATGGACTTTATCCCGGGCGCAGCTCATAACAAAATCGGCTAGGTAAAATTCGATCCGGGCGCAGTAGCCAGAGTCACTACTCACATAGAAATGCCGAATCACCTTTTCAAAAGGGAAATTCGAATTTTGTTCCTGAATTCGTGATAAGGCATCGATATCAACCATATGAGTAATTCCACGCGAAAGCGGACCACGAATTGCAGACATATCTCAGATTGTTTTTCCACTATTCTTAATCGATTCTATGGTCCAAAAAATGAACTTTTCACCCTGTATGGGGTGAAAAAAAAATTTTTTGTTTCCGTGGGGAATATCTTTGTGATAGTGTTTTTAGGAAAAAATACCAATCTTTTTTCAGTAAAATGGGTGTAGTTCTGACTTGAGGTGAGATACGACCACGCAAATAGTGGCATTCGAAAGATCTTTCAAAAATCTATCGAAATATGTTTCGAAAAATTTTTTTTGAGGCTACGGACGCCCCCTATGAGCAAAAAGGTGAAAAACAGAAAAAATTCATTTCCTCAAAAACCTAATTTTCTAAAAATCTGGAAATCCTTATTTCGAAGTGAAATTGCGTGTGCTTCCAGAAGAAAGTGGTCCCGATCTTTGTTTTTGGGTTCTACGCTGTTTTTTTTACGTTTTATCAATATTCTCAGCCTTTTCGGTTGAAAAATGAATTTTTCTGCGCATGCGCAGGAATTTAGACTGCTGAAACCATTTTTATTGAAAAGCCGAGAAAATTTCCTTCAAAATGATCACCTGGCGAAGTCAATTCGATGTACTGGGACCAAAGTTAGAAGGTCTAAAAAATGATGACACTTCTACTCGAGTCACGATAGTAATGGGAAATTCGTGCAAGATCTGCATTTACCCCTCTTCAGGATGCTTCATCATTAATGTGATGTAACTTTGGGCCCAGTAGATAAAGTTGACTTCGCCAAGTACTCATTTTGAAGGAAATTTCTGAGAAGGCTGAGAATATTGATCGAAATATGGATTTCCAGATTTTTAGAAATTTAGGTTTTTGAGGAAATGAATTTTTTCTGTTTTTCATCTTTTTGCTCATAGGGGGCGTCCGTAGCCTCAAAAAAATTTTTTCGAAACATATTTCGATAAATTTTTGAAAGATCTTTCGAATGCCACTATTTGCGTGGTCGTATCTCACCTCAAGTCGGAACTACACCCATTTTACTGAAAAAAGATTGGTATTTTTTCTTAAAAACACTATCACAAAGATATTCCCCACGGAAACAAAAAATTTTTTTTTCACCCCATAGAGGGTGAAAAGTTCATTTTTTGGACCATAGAATCGATTAAGAATCGTGGAAAAACAATCTGAGATATGTCTGCAATTCGTGGTCCGCTTTCGCGTGGAATTACTCATATAAAAGCTACTCATACAACAACAAAATTGTGAATGCCGTAAAAATCTGAATTAAATCGCTCAATATGTATTTAAATCTGTGATTCGCATTTGACTCAATTCTTGAGGATCTTCTCCGATTTTTATGATGTATGGAAGTATAGTATATTTCCGTACTGAGCGCGGTAGCCCATTTTGGGCACTAGGACAGTTCATCTGTCGAGCGAACCGGGACAGACATGTCCTCCAGTGCCCAAAATGGGCTTGCAAGCGAGGTGCGGATATATTTTTTCATTGCGAGAACCCTAAAATCCTATTTAAACGTGGCATTTTTAGGTTAGAGTAATGAAAAAATCATATGCACCTCGTGTCGCAATCGCGTACATAATCTACTATTATTTACTATTATTGTGATGATGCAAAATCATTTTTATTTCGATGTTTTTTAATCAATTGGGGTATTCTTTGATAATTTGAAACGTTTTGACTTGAAAATGGCCAATGACTCCGCAATGGACAGAGCATACCGTCAAGAATCGTTGCATATTACTTACAGGTACCGACGACTTTGGGGCAATGGATAGCATCATCGATTCGTAGTCCGAAATTTCCAGGTTCGGCTCCCACTGATGGCACAAATCATAACATGATTTTTTCCAAAAATTATAGTGAGCACCATTTCACAAATGCATTTCATTAGCCAATGGGGATAGAGATTCCACTTGAAAAATGTATATCCACTTTTGAGGGTGATGGTTAGTTTTATGAATTTTTTATTCACACGCGAATTTATTGAATAAGTATACCAATGAGTATCAATTATTGAATGAGTAGTTTAGCACTCATTGGGAGTGAACGAGTTCTGACAAATTACAATAATTAAGCCGCGGGCAAAATCCCGTCCGTCCGGATCCCCCCGAGCAGGGCTGCCAACGTAAAATCGTAAGCAGGGTTGCCAACTTGACGGAAAAAAATATGAGTTGGTATTTTGAGAGCGACAATAGCCCTTATGTGTCGCGAGTGTCTAAGTACTTACTATCTAAGATCATCTAAGATCACCTGAGATCATCTAAGATCATCTAAGATCATCTAAGATCATCTAAGATCATCTATGATTATCTTAAAGTTATCTTTTGATTATCTTTTTATCTTATTGTTATCTTTTGATTATCTTTTCATCTTTTGGTTATCTTATGATTATTTCTAAGTTATTTAGTCGTTTTTTGATTATTTCTACTTTGCTTTTTCGGTTGTTTTTCCTTTTTCGAGTGATTTTTTGATACATTTTCATTTCTTTGATGTTTAATACAATTAATTAATACAAAAATCAACCACTCCAATTTAATATTGGAGTGATTGATTTTTTATGTACTATGTAATTTTTTAGAGATGGTGTTACTCAATCGTTGTTTAATTTACATGATTTTTTCTGAAACACTTGAGTGATTTACCATGAAAAAAGTTGTGAATATCTTTTCAACTATGCATAGGGTACTCCTTAGAAGATTTGATAATTATTTAGAAAGATTTTATTAATGAATTTGAATGAATAAATTTCTTCTGTTGCATTATGGAAATTGTTAGATTTTTTGTTATATTGATTTGAGTGTCTTATCATGTTGTGTGTGAAGAGTTGATGGATTAGTTTTGGATTTTTCGCTTCGGTCGGTCTCAGCGGAGTTAATAACTCTTGAGCCATGGCCTAAGCGAGATACCGCAACGTTATCATCAGTGTAAAGTGGGTGTTTCAATAGTGCTATGTGTGATTAGTTGATTGCATTAAAGCCTCTATATGTGATGAGTGTGGTGTTGATGAGTTTGTATTGGATTTTTCGCTTCGGTCGCTCTCAGCGGAGTTAATCACTCTTGAGCCATGGCCTAGGCGAGTCACCGCAACGTTCTCATCAGTGTGAATTGAAGTGTTTTGATTATGATTGATGTGATTTTTGGTTTGTTTTGAATCATCAATGGTGTTGTATGAGAGACTGTTAGTGTTCTTCAGTGTAAAATCCATTTTGCAACAATAGTTATTAAAAAGTTTATCATTATCTCTTATTCTATTTTGGTCAGAGTATTGAAAAAAAAGGAAAACTTTGATCTCTGATGACGATTTTAATTGATTGCAAAATCTTCTAAAAGTTATTATCAAGAGAATCTTTTCTCTATTTTGTTCAATTATTGCATGATGGATAATGCAGTCAGAGTATGTGCGTTCGTAGCCCAGAATTTCACGATTCCAAGAGAATGTACAAATCTATGGATGAGTCATTTACTAACAGGGGACCTTCAAGGGTTCTGTGTAGAATGACTCAGATATGTAGGGATTCAATTGGGGGGAAATTCTTTGATGGGATCCGTCAGTCAGCTAATAAGAACACCGAGTCCTTGACATTACCTCAGCACTTTTGTGAGGCACCCTACCGCAGGCGATAGTCAAGTACTGGATTCTTCGTATGTGGATGTCAAGTCGATTGATTATTAGGAAAAGTTCTACTATGACGCAAGATTATCATTATTGAAAATTCTGTCCTATTGTCATGGTCTTGATTCTAAATTGAGTGTAATTTTGCAATCAATTAAAATGGTCGAAATTTGAATATAAATGAATTGAATTTTGTCAAACCTTAGCAAAAATCATTTTATAGTCCTTTTCAAGTGACTTAAAATTATTCGAAAGTTTATTCTAACTAAACCTATGAAATGAATGGAGACGAGAGAGGAGAGACGGGCAAAAGTCCCGTCTCTGTCGAATTTTATTGGATTATTTAATATACATACATTTCTTTACAATTTTCATGAAGTTTTTATAATTTTCCACAAATAGTATAAGAATCTTACATTATCATTCAGAACATTAAATAATCTTCAATGATTTGGAATCACCTGGACTACGTATTTCCTGTTGAGAATCTCCTGTTGACTGAGATTGTCCAATGGGTTAGCGGGATACACTTCCTCTCGGCTTCGGTGGTGCTGTAGAATGAAAAATCATTAAAGCGTATTATTTTTCTACTATGAAACAATTGAAGACGTTTGTGTGTATATGTGTATATATGGGTGTGTGTGTGTGTGTGTGTGTGCGAGTAGATGTGTGTGTGTGTGTGTGTGTCAATAGAATTATGAGGGAGGTGTTGTGTATAGGTATTGAATGTTCAAATTAATTGTGTATGTGCGTGTATGGGTGGGTGGGTGAGTGACTGTGTGTGGGTTGAAAGATTTATTATAGGCCTATTAATTGATAAAATTATAGATTATATTAATAATCATTGATCATTCAAAAGATCATTCTATTACTTACCAGTGCAGCCTTTGAATATGACCCTTGACTGCTCCAGTGGCAAAGTCATTTTTCTTTAACATCTGAATGATCAGCTGCAATCGGATGTTGGACTGATCTATCGGCTGAAAATAAATAAAATGAAAGTTATATTATTGTTCATAGACCAACTGAATTTGTTTATGTGTTAGTGAATTGTGTGGTAGGTATATTTATATGTGAGTGAATGAGCGTGAATGTATGTGAGTGAGTTCGTGTTTGTTTGTGTGTGTGTGTGTGTGTGTGTAACTGTGGATTCATATGAGTGAGTGTATCGAACATTTTATGCATATTGATTAATATTGATTGATCAATTAATTATTGATTGAGTGATCAATAAAGACTCACCATTGCAGCCTCCTATGATGCTCCGGGAATTTCCGAATGATGATGAATTGAGACTGGAGTTGAGATTGCTCCATACTGTTGGATGCTACAACTTGAATGAAACATTATATAATTATTGAAGTTATATGTTTAAATGTTTGTGTATTCAAATGTTTAGATGAAATTACTCACCTGTGAAGTCCCCTGTGATAGACTTCGATTGATCCCGTATCTCCTGGAGGTTGGCTTCCGAAGTGACTCCTCGATCATCAGGAGCGGCATTGACTTCACCCCACGATGGGTTAAGACAGACTGGCCCTACTCGCCGCTTCAGTTTTATATATACTTTTATCAGCTCCCTCTAACGACTTTCAAGATCGATGTCGCGTGTATCTAAATATCTATTGTATCTTCGTCTATATTATCATCTAAGATTATCTGGTAGTTATCTTTTGATTATCTTTTTATCTCAACGTCATCTTTTGGTTATCTTTTCATCTTTTAGTTATCTTTCCGTTATCTTTGAGTTATCTCATCATTTTCATTATTATCTTTTATCCTCATTCCGTTAGAATTTCATTTTATGGTCTTTTTTTGAGACAATTTTACGACAATTCAGAGCGGACCATTGAGAATGTCACATATGTAGACAAGTATTTGTATTGAGATGGAAGTCCTTATCAGCTGTGTGCGTCTAGAAATTGAGTCTAGAGCGGAAAAAATTTTTCTTTCAAGTTTTTTTATTACAGATCCTCATCAGTCACGTATAGTTAAAAGGTTTCTTATAATATATAGAAACTTCTTCGATGAATTCAAAAGTAAGTATCAATTCAAAAGTATGTTTCTACATTTTCCAAAAGTAGTCTTCTGGAAAATGTAGAAACAACAGTCATATCGAACATTGGAGAGTTTTTTGTGCTTGCCTGCGTGAACCTGTATGGGAAAGTTAATTTTTGAAAGCTTCAGAAGTTTTTTATTAATCAATAGTCTTAGTAGTGAAGAATCCTATTGAAAAACCTACCTTAACAACTTTCTAAAAATTTTAAAGTACCTTTAGAAATCGCAAAACTATCGAGTTTCCCAAATAAAGTGATGCCGAGCGAGCGTTAGCGAGCAAGGCAATATCGCTAGTTAAATATAAGTGGCCAGCTACTTTTTTCAAGTTGAAAATAACTTATTGGTTTTTAGAGGTCGAGTTATCTATCTAACAGGGCTTCAAAGATTAATTCACTCACTCATGAACAATCTTTTACCCCGCGGGTTCTCATACGCAGTAAATTGACGATTTTGAGAGAAAGATTCTCATATTTTTGGTCCACGGGTATGGAGTTGAAGACGATTGTGAGTACTGGAAGAAAATGAGAAAAGTTTGAGTGGCATTTGAATGCAATGATCATTTTCTCCGAAACTCAATCGACTATGCGTTACGGGATGGCGCGATCGATAATACGGAGAATTTCTATAAAATATTCTTCTGGCGCATGTCACATTTTGGTGGCAGATGATTGGCATTTGAGATGATTAGAAGGTGGTTTGAGAAGAGGAATGTTTGATGAAAAATTATAGTGCAAGATATCACTCAAATTTTTCCGAAACAATAAAATAAGATACCTAAAATACTGCCTATCGAAAATATTCGATCCTTGTGGAGGGAAGATCATGCAATAACCCTCAAACATCGTCCAGAGGAATCTTGGAGTAGCAAAAAGCTTCGACTGAATGTTGGTATAGCCACTCCATGATTCTATGAAGGTGCTATGCGCATAGGGCAAGCCAGGGATCTTAAAACTGTCGCTCCAATAGTTCTTCTCTCTAAAAACACATCAAACATCATATGGAACAAGCCACTTATTGTGGGAGAGAAGTCGAAGTAAACATGGTACTAGTAAAGCAACAATGAATTTCATCACCGTAAAAAATGTTGATGCGTTCAACTCTCTGTATACTTATTTTTTCTTATTTCTTTTTTCTCTTTCTTTCTTTTTATAGCTGATTTCCAAGAACGTCACAATTGGTTCCAATCAGATTCCTGATTTGCAACAATTGTTTTTTCCTCTAAGCTTGCTCCAAAAAAGTAAAAATCATTACTTTCATAGATCGGAGAGATCGATTACCAGACAGATGCTTGAAAATACTTATCTGAAAAGTCATTCGGGGAGATCTCGGAGTGAGGGGTTATGGTGAACTAATCTGATTCCTTCGTTAACGCGTTGCCTATCTTATGAACGATTCAGCATGTGCCAGTATTCCAAATCTATGAACTAAGGAAAACGTCATCTGACTCACACGAACTAGATTGAAATTCCCTCGATCACACGAAGAGTTCAATATTGATAGAGCCTCAAACGTGATTCGACATCGCGCGTCGACTGCTAGATGAGAAGACATCGTTTTACTGCTCATCTAGCCCTACATATTTTTTTCTATATCAGATATGGGCAAATCTCAGGAACTATGCGATTTCGACTTTGAAATTTCGAGAATTTTCAGAATGGCAGCACACCTCCCATGAACTTGTTTGGTCCAAGTAATGCTCGAACAATGATGGAATACTTGCCTAAATCATTTTGGAGCTCCGCCGTGGATTTGAGAGGGAAAAGAAGATTTCCCCATGTATTTGGATGGGACCCTCATATTCCCGTTATTCTGATTGCCACAGGTGTAAGTGAATACATGGCACCCTCGGTGTTGGAATAGAGGAAAGGAGATAAGTTTAATAGTTTACAGTGTCTTCTGAAGGTCTGCGATACAAAATGAAGATGTGCCACAGCCACCGAAACGCTCATTTTCGTCATTTGTCAATCCTCAGAAGCCTCACATCACGACCGAGTTGAGGCTGTAGTAGGAGCGATGATTCTCATGGTCATTTCTTGAGGTCCAAATATGAGTTTACACATGGTTTCAATCCCAACGGAATCGAAATTTTCGTGTGCTACACGAAAAACGATGTTTTTGACCCCATTTACGCAAAAATAACTTTTCTCATTTCAAGCCGCATCGTCGTGCGGAACGGGGCACACTATCATTCTTGGGCTAGATTTGTAGGTTTTTGGATGTAGAATGAGATGTCGTTTCCACAGATACGAAATATTCACCGCCCCGAGTGCTGCATCCATTACAAGAGCGATGCAGGGAAAAATGTAAAATCGGAGTTCGCTCCAACGAATCATCGCCACTCTGACGCATTGATAGGCACAGCCTTGGGCAGAAATTATGTGTTCCTATATATTATAACTAGGGGGGGGGGGGGGGCAAGCCCCCCTGCTCGCTCCGCTCGCCAACCCCCACACAGACTACAAACTCCTCCAATAGCTCTAAACACTGAAAAATCAAATTATTGATTTTAGCAAATTGTTATTTTGATGAATCTAACCTGAACTTAGTAAACAGTATCTTTCTGCTTGTTTGTTTTGCATGATTTATATCCACCACGATTTTTCTGCTTCGGCTTTTTTCCACTATTTTTCTCAGTTACAAAAATAAAAATCATCACACAAATAGTAAGTACCCATCATTTCTGAAATACTCAAAAGCAATAATCTATCTAAATATAGAATATAAAACTATTCATAAACAGACTGTTATCCACTTCCTTCAGGATCAAAATACACTGAAAGTACTGTACTTTTAGTTTACTAAATATGTACAGATACGAACAGTGATTTCATCACTGGATTGATGAATTTCTACATATTCGTTTCGAGAAGTTAACCGTTTTTATTTTAATCAAGCACAAAATTTTGGAAAAATTACAACAGAGGTTAGTTCTTCGTATAATCGATTTGATTTTATAATCTACCAAATTGTATTCATTCGAATATGATCATCTATTCAACTATATTTATGAAGCTATCAATAACCCATGTTTTATTTAATTTTTACAGCATCGATACTCAGAATTCTGTCACTTTAGTCCCCAGAAATCTATAAACATACAACCCGTTATCTCATGAATGAATTCATGATGCCATTTGAATTTTTTGAAGCCTTTACTGTTTTTCTTCTAGCGGATTGAAATATTTCGAAGAATTTACAACACAGGTTGGTTATTTTTTCAATTTAATTAATATCATTTGCATTCCATTTCACATTCGCTTCCAAATTTCATGTATACTTCTCTCTCAACCGTCATAAACTTTTCATTTATATCATATAATCTCTCGATCCAAGTGATCACAATCGAGATCTCAGACGTCGCCATATCTCGCATCTTGTTTCTGAAGGTATGATATCAATAACAATAATATGAATCAAATCTTAATATCAACAACTCGACCCGCGAATTTTCTTGAATTCTTTATTTTACCCTTCATAATGTCTCACAAAATACTACAGCTTTTGAATCAACTTGTTTTAAGATCAAATGATTCATTCCCAATATCATGAATCTCCCATAAAGCACATTTGATAGGTATATACTTATCTTTTTTCTAGCTTTTGCTGAGCCGAGCAGCCGCGCTAATAATTTTTTGACCAACGCAAAAAATTCCAGAATCTTGCATTGCTACTGCAAAAGTCGGCTTATCGGTTCGAATCAGATTAGAGAATCGGAACACCGTTTGAATGGTGAAAACACTATGATATTTAAAACACCCAATGATATCTGAAAATTCAAATAATTATCAACCTCCTTATCAAATATCATCCTCTGTTCACCATTCGAACGGGCTTTCCATACTTTAATTAGATACGGATCGATAAACTCACTTGTGCAGTATTATTGCAAGATTTCGCACTTTTTAACCCGATCTAAAAAACTATTAGGGCGGCTGTATAACATTTCAAAATTTTTTTCAAATATACATAATATATTTTTTTCAAATATACATAATGGCGAATACACTCGTGTTGGGAGAGATGTCTATCGGCCGGCGGCGTTTCAGCCACATCTTGAAAAATCATCTTGAAGAAAGAAGTAAATACGAAATTTACATTCAATCTCTCGAAATCTTGAGCGAGATAGAGTGTCTAAACTACTCGATAGTAATCCATGAAAGTAATAATAATGTTATTGCAAAATTTGATCATTGGGATCGGGTGCCTAGATGTTTGAAGAAGAAAGCTCTAACGATATGGCATTTCCGATCCAAAAAAAATTTAATAGACCAATCTATTAGAGAGAACAACGTCCTCCTAATGAAATACTTATTGAATTTGGCCAATATAATTGACATGCTCAGGAACTGAAATGATCTATTGGAATTCAGGAGTTATCTAAATTGGAAGTGAGTGTTGAGTCCGAAATTAGTCTGAAATGAAGAAGAAGACAAAGTAATTTAGTGATTGCTATGGAATATTGATGAGCCATGAATGAGTGAAACTGATTTAACATAGAATTCAATTCTTTGCTCAGTAAGTTCATCACGGAGAATTTTGATGTTAGTAAAGCTGTGCAGTGCGTACTCTGCAGAGTAAAATTCTGTGCCTATCACTTGAAAAAACATATTAAGAAAAAGCACGAAAAAAAAAATTGGGAAATACAGTCAATGCAATCGTTGCGGTATGATATTGCTGTCAAGATTGGCTGAGAAGCATATACTGAGCCATTCTCAAACGAAAAGATTCTGTTGCTCGTCGTGTAAATTGAATTTCAAAACAAAAGATAATCTCATCAGACATCAATTGAATCATATTGAACCCCAATACAGATGTGAAGAATGTGGTAGAAATTTTCGTAGAATAGACGTGATGAAAAAGCATTCAAAGATGAGCAAAAATGTGAAAGGTTGATAAATTTCTATGAGGAAGATGTTTGAATTTTGCAAAATTTCCAGTCAAGATGAGTGATTCAGGACGTAGTGATGAACCTTTGACCAAGAAATTGAAAACCATACCTGTGTCGAAGACAGAATTTTTGAAGAATGAAGTTAAAATTGGAGATAAAACTACGTTAGTAAAGCACAGCGTGTTATAAAAATGTTGATTAATTCGATAAATTCATAATGTTAATAATTTTTCTAGAACAATCATTGGTTATGTCGAAGAAACTTTGGCAAACAGAAATTCCAAAAGAAAGATGAAACATAATTTGAAATTTTTAAATTTCTCATGAACAATAATGATGGTATTGAAATACAATGTAATATTTACAACGGCACCATTTCGAAATTCATTGGTGATATTAAGATCAATTAGGTAAACTATGATAATAATGATCATATAAAAAGATCGAAAGATGAATGAAGTCAATTTGGAAAATCGATACATGTTACTGATTAATTTCTGTAGAAATTGATGTTGGAGAAAGTTTCAGTTATTGAAGCAAAGACACGTTTTTCTAAAGGAAACTTGAACTATGAAATAATTGTCCAAAATTATTCTAGTATTTTTTGCTGTGGAAAATTTGACTGTAAATTCAAGGATATATCTTTCAAAGACATACGCTCAAAGAATGGATTAATGAGTAAGAAATATGTTGCATCGATTTATTGATTAGATTTGAATTCTAAAAACACTATTTGCTTGAAGGGTTGGAAGCTTATCTGAAAGATCAATTCACCAGAAGATCAGACAAGAACGATAATGAGATTTTGGGAGTTGTCACAGACGGTGAGCATAAATTAGATGTTGTTGTGAACAAAAATGAAGAAGATAAATCACCTGAATATGAACGCGGGACAAAGCTTGAGATATGCGGAGATTTGCAGGAAGATGGTCAATTGAAATTCATGAAATAAATACTTATTCCGGAGAACTCGAAGTCACTGGAACATTCTTATTTTAGGAATCACATACATTTTGAAAGTTAAAGGCACTGATAGAATCAAAGAGTTGTCTGGTAGTAAGATGGAGCTGGAGAAATTGATTTTAGCTAACGAAATTTTTGTCATAGGGGATATTTGAAAATTCAATGTGAAAAACATGTGATTTTTAACATTCAAATTCATCAAGTTGGAGAAGAAATAAAAGATTGATGGACTCGATGTAAACTTTTCTTTTACTCAAGAGGAACAAGGTAGGAACTATACTTCTGAGAGATGTTACGTTGGGCCCTCTCAACCACCTTGCATATGACAGCAGTGATATGCTAGGTGGATGAGAAAAAAATAGTGGAGCTAAGCGGCAATCAGTGGACTTCAGTGGTAGTCAGTGGACCTTAGTGGATTTCGGTGGAATTCGGTGGAGGTCATTGGAGTCCGGTGGGAATCAGTGGAAGTGACACGAATGAAAGGTAAAATAAGGGAATTTCTTGAGTGGATGTCTGTGGGGCTCAGTGGGTGTCGGTGGGTGTCAAAGGGGGTAGGGGGGGTTCGGCGGGGGTCAGTGGCAATCTGCGGAAGTCAGTGGAGGTCAGTGGAGGTCAATGGAGGAAGTGGAGGTCAGTGGAGTTAAATGGAGTTCTGTGGAAGTCAGTGGACGTTTATGGACCTCGGTGGACCTTTTTTCTTACAACTATATAATATAGAGAGATCCATCACGTATCCAATCTTCAGACCGATCGGTGAACCGCCCCGCCTGTGGCGAGCTAAGGCATGAGAGAATTATGGCCCTGTTCGGTCGAAAATTGCGATTTTGTCACGAAGAAGCGTCTCCCATTACCTTTCTATAACAAGTTTAAGACTTCTGAATCATGCAGAACTGTTAAATATGAGTGGATCTTAAGAATGATCTGGAATTGGAATTGCACGTTCCACTGACTTGGCGTACTATGGAGGTAGGGACAATCAAAATTGGATTGGTACTTTAGGGTTTCAAACGTACTTTCTTGTTACAATGCTAAGATCCATATCCTTGTCAGCTAATTTTGAATAAATACTCGGACGATACCCCGAGAAAATAAATCGCGATATAAATAAGTCACGATGATTCTGATGACTCGTGATAATTCGCTCTTATGACATCAGCAGCGAGCTGTGAAAAATTCAGTATTCGACACTCTTGCTTTCTAATCAGCATATTTTTTATCCAAAGTATTTGAGAGTTTCTCTGGCCATTCCAAAGGCAAATATTCGTATCTGTTCAGAATTAGATATGTCCAGTAGCTCATCTCTACGCCAACGGATCATTAACGTAAAGGGATGAGGTTCTAAATGTAAATTGTAGTGAGATACAGTTCCAACATTCACATTTGCTTCACAAATGCCAACCAGTTTCCGTCTCTGAAAAAGAACGATAAGTTATCGCCTACAAATGGACTCTCGAGACGAGCTCAATTAATTTCAACATTCTCTAAATTGGAAGACAAGAATTGACGACATATCGCAGTGCTGCGAATTTTAATTGAATGATTGTTAACTCTCGATCAACACCGTGGAATTGTGTGATGCCCCAATTACCGTGGTGAATTTTTGGCACAGGGCCCCAGGACCGTCTTACTGATGCTCAAAATCGTTTGAGGAGATGAAATTGAAAAAATTATCGAGATAAACTTCAGTAATTTGAGAATTAGTATGGAAATCTTTGAACGGCGAAGAAAGTACACAGCTTCTCACGAGAAGTTCCCGAAGAAATTCACTTTTGTAGGTTAGAATGTTGACAAATCTTGGAATTCTTGAGAAGACCGCATCATAAGTTGCAAAATTCACTGTCGAAATAATTTCATCAATAAAAGATCTCAAATTGGTCATTGGGAATCATGAATGGAGGATAGGGGTGATAATGATCATTTTGATTCTCGTAAATGACGGATTGTGCGTACTCAATCTAGGAAAGTGTATGTTATGAGAGGAAGTTTACGCTTCCAAGGATCTGTATCACAATTAATGGTTCCCGTTCGGACAAGGATCGATAAATGATCATCTTCTTTGTCAAAATGATCAGAAATCATCACAAGCTTGATGTAAAGAGGAGAAAAGTCGACTCATCCTCTATTTATATTAATTACTTTACATATTTGGCATAAGATGCACCTCAAAACTTTCATATTCTACACGTAGACTTTTCTAATCAGACAGTAATCGAATACAGTTTATACATTATGAATATCTGCTTTTTTGACATGAAAATGAAATAATAACTCCATTCGCGCCTTTCTGATCAGCAGGTATGATCTCACGGCGTATGTTCATGAAATGGTTCTTGAATCTATTGATCATCACGAATTTGGTGGTATGAGTTTTGAATGGGATAAATTGATCAGAGAAATCTTCCACGACTTCTTCGAGACTTCCCTCACAGTAGAATCCCCTTTTTAAGCTCTGAAGGAGTTTCGAGGTTTCATAGGCAACCTAGTACGTCAAATCATGGATGCTTGATCTGATCTTTCAACGGCACTGTGCCATCTTTGCAAAGTTTGATGGCGAGTGATTTTTCCTTCTGCAATCTCATTGATGGCCTTGAGTAATCTTTTGCGAGTATAATTTCTGTACAAAAGTGAGCCTCCTTTTTCAGCATGGTTTCACGGAAATCTGTAACGTTGAGTGAGATAGTACTGTTGGTTGAACCACAAAAGTTATACATTTCCTTGGATCTCATTTGACGTTTGATTAGTTTCCTGTACATCATACATATTGAATTTAATGAGTATTGATCTTACAAATATTCGATGAGTTCTCTCAGATTTCTGCACATCGCCTGTGTATGTAGAAAAAATCCTTACCTCTACATATCTTGCACATGGCTCTAACTTGGAAATCTTCTTTCGGCACGATCTATTAACTGCCAGCTGCTTTTTGTCTTCTAATTCTCTACAGTTTTCTCCGTTTCAATATAAGAAGAAATATTCAAAATCAGACTCATCGTCTAAAAATTAACATGACAAGGTTACGGGATTTGCTGTGATTCAGTACGATTTTCACCCGAGTTTTCACCTGACTTTGAGAATTTCTTCTTACAGTGTCTGTTCTTTGTTTTATTGGTAAATACTCCAGATTATTCAACTATAATATCTGTTCTTTGGTTGATTGTAACATCTCCCTGAGTTCTTTACCCTATAAGCTTCTCTTATGTACTTAGCTCTTGCTCTCAATTTCCTTCTCCTCGCCCATTTTCTCCTCCTGAACCTCATTGAGTGAGATAGATATGGTGGAGAAGCTAAAAAAATGAATCCATCGCAGTTGTCTGCTCCCCAGATCTTGCAGGGAACAAGAAAAACAGTCAGGAAGAACGGTGCAACTCGGTGTTCCGAAGTTGCTCACTTCCCTTCCTTATACTCGGCAAGCGTTCCAAAGATACCACATTTATTTAAAAAGCATGTATTTTCCAGTTTTCAGCCTACAAAGTGGATTTCGAGAAAAAATACATGAATGTGTCGATGAACTGATCGAGGTATCTTGACGAACATGTGGGATCCAGCTCAATTACATTCAATGACTCATCCTACAGAATTACGAACCACTATTCCTCCTCCGAAAGACTTCCTATGGAATGAAAATAATAACGTACACCGGGGTGACTAACTGACTATGGCCGTCGGGTTGACTGTGGCCACTTTTCCGAAATAGTTATTTACGATACAAGGGACCTAAGAGCCTTATTATTGCACGGCGTGAAGTTGGCGCCCGAGCGCTTGCACGAGGGTGCCAATCACGCCGTGTGATAATCAAAGCTCTTGGGTCCCGTGTATCGTACACTATTTTATAGCATCGAGTGACATAAACCCGCCCTTTGCGGGGGTCATAACACACCCGAGCGCATGCGCGAGGGTGGAAGCGGGTGGCTAGGGCGGGGGTAAGCGGGGGGGTTCGGGGGGGCGGCAGCCCCCCCGACTGAAAAAAGTTAAGAATCTGGTCCTATAAAATAGACATCACACACCCGCGATTAAACCTATCGAGTGATGATAAAGACGTTTCTTGTATCTAAAATAAGTCATGAGCATCGTTGGTTATTATAGTAATATAAGGATTGTGCAACCCTCATCCCGGCCAAAACCTGAAATTTTCCCTCTCAGACTTCATCATGAAACAATTTCTGAATTTACGCTGGTAACAAGACTCCAGAAAAATTAGCAGTTTAATTCTTCTTAGACATTCCATAACGGCTGTTTGAGAATTGAAAACTGTGTAATAACACATCCTCACCGCAAGGATGACGAATATGCGTATTCGATCTTTTCAAATGAGGTACAATTCCTAATACTGCCATGCAGTCTCTAATTTTGATACCTACTTATTTGTTGTGATTTGATCACGACAGTGTATTAAATGGAAATCCAGCATGATCAAAGGTTTCAAGGTTAGCACAAATATACATGTGCAAAACTCAACCACGTGTTTATGTTTATGTTTATGTTGATGATGATTTATAACTATGAGTGGGAGTGTAACAGTCATGACTAATTTTCTTGCTCTTTACAATTATTGATGCGGATACAAGTGCTCCAGACATGATCCATCATAGATTTTTTATAATATTATCTCAATTTCGATGCCTGCATACATAATATACGCAAAAATTGCCAAAAATGTCCTAATAACCTCACAGTGAAATAAACTGATTTGCTGCATCCCGCACCCACGTGAAGTGAGCGGACGCATTATTTCACAGTTGAATAATAGGCCATTTAAGTCCCGCAAATGCGTTAAATAAACGCGGGTTTAGGTCACGCAGTGCTATAAAAAATTGTTAAAGTCGTAGTTCCGATGCTATATCACCTAGAAGGACGTTCAGAAGCTCATTTTAAAGCTTAGAGACTCTACTTCTAGAATATGCCAGCTCATTCGTGAAGAGATGGGTCCCATTGACCCTATTTTCGTTGGAAAGAAGTGAAAATCCCAAATAAAATATTCACGTCGCGAAAATCCACCTGAACAACTCTTTGAATCCACTCCTTCTATCTCCTTCCCATGACTTTTCCTCAGTAGGTAATGACGTCCTCTACATTTCGCGCTTTCGCCGATTGAATTTAGTTGCCACAGTCATTTGAAACAACCGTTTGAACGAAAACTTGTAAGTTCTTGGCTTCCCCGGGGTGACTGTGGCCACCTATCTGCCACTTCCAACGACCGTTTGAACGACAAATTGTCATTTCTTGGGTCATCCAGGTCAGCTATGGCCCACTCCAGCTGTCATTTCTATCAAGAATTGAAACGTAAACTTGTCATTTCTCTCTTTTTTTCAATCTTGCGATCGTCCGGGGTGACTTGGGTCACTCGACCGTTGTGACTTTGACGGGGTGACTATGGGCCGAGCTGTTTTCCACAATTCTTGACAATACAAATCAGTGGAATTAATTTCTGAACACGGCGCTTTGAAGAAGAAGTCAAGGGGCGTCGAATGATCTAAGATACATATGAGCAAATCCACGATACGCGGTGATTCGTGCGTTACACCCATTGTGTACCGATTGTCCGCACCAATGACTATATATCAACTCCGCAGCGAAGGCAGACACCTTTTTTGAGATCCTACAACCAAGTTGTAACGAGCTCAAGACTCAAAACTGAAATTGGCCGGAATAGCGGGCCATCAAATTTGAAAAACCGCGAAATTTCGCGCGTGACATGACTTTCTTCCCTCAGTGTTAAGGTCGGCATTTCACGCAGTCTGGGATATCGATATGATTCTTGCGGGAAAGTGACCCCCCCCCCCCCCCAATTTGAAGGTACAACCACCTCGAAGCTCAAGAGTGTGCTTTCACCACGTGTGAAACTATCTCCTGTTGATGACGCGTGACTACTTTTTGAAAAGAAAAAAGAAATCGACGATATTTCTCACTCTACGCCGACGCCGTCTGACCAATCATATTTCCGCGAATGACATTTGATTCTTCATCAATAAACAATGAAATTTAGATGGGTCGGGTATATGTGCATCGAATTGTGGTTGATTGGCGAGCATAATATGCTTTCAGAAAAAAAAGTGATCGCTTCACGAAATCAAGTTTTTTGAGGCGCACACGAACAAGACGGGTCAAACCGATCCGCTTTCATAAGCTGTTCCAAAGTTACCACATTGACAATTCGTGATAAATCATTGAGTAATTATGAAGCTCGCACGTGCCATGCCAATTAGAGTACTATACGCAGTTTTTTTCCAAATTGGAGGGGGTCATTCCAAGGACTCCGTAATTGGATCGGACAGGAAGTGGTCTGTCCACTACTAGATAAATTTGAGTGATGTAACCATTTTTCACCCTATAAAAGATGAGCATTTGCCTCGACGAACAGAACAGTCTCACAAGTCTCGTTTCTACAATCCACGATGAAATCTTGCCTCGCTCTACTCTTGGCCCTTTGCGCCACCGTCATGATGGTTGACGTCGTCCTCGCAGATCCAGCTGACCGTGAGTATTGATGAATATACAAATTTCTCTACCGGGATTCTACATGAAATATTTGGAGTTTCCTTCAAAACTATATTCTTCCCAGAAATAAGTTTTCCATCTCAGGGTTTCGGTTGAATTGAAAGATTGGTTTTCATCGGTTCATTCGAGCAATTTCATTCCAGCTCTATGTGTGCGACCTTTCAATTGCTTTATTCGATATTCTTTTCGAGCCGAAATCAAATAATGACGCTGAGATATATAAATCATTCACATCACTTAGGAATATAATGAATCAGCTTGTAGATTCACCTCCCAAATTCCATAAACAATCGTAGTAGAAACGAGATGATACTATCTACTATCCCGAGCCAGACTTACAGTCAGTTTTTCTTCTCTCGGTATTACATCTGAAAATGTAGGATGCAAGTTATGAGAGGAAATCTACCAAACCTTCAACTTTTGAACCATCCGAGAAAAATTTTCTTTTTCCCTCCTTGTCGCTTTTGAAATCAATTCTATAGTGTTCAGATACCTCTAGAATGTGAAAAAAATCGTACCCACCATTTCTGAAAGATATTAATCTCCTGAGAACAATGAGATGGAATTGGTCCATCGCGTTCTCGTCACTGTTGGAGGCTTCTCTAGTAGATGGATCGGGAATAGTGCGGTATCATGGTTGATGGAGACGTTGTGCCACCCGTTTAATTGAATTCCACTCCCAGAATTGAGTCTATTTCCGTTATACTCATCTAGTTTCACTTTCCGTGTGTCCACAGAATTGTCGAAGGTACATGCAATTTTTGCTTCTTCAGTTCTTCCCCACTTGAATTATGATAAGCTCGCAGTGTGGAAACGATGTGAGAACTACATGCAAAGTCGACAGCTATAATTTAGACCTGTTACGTGCATCTTTTTTGACCGGGAAAAATCAGCTACCAGGGGCCGAACAAGTTTCCCGAGTTCCTCCCTCAAATAACAATCGTTATAGCCACCTCGTTGGAGTGCATAGTGATTCATCATACGTCAAAGTAAATTGGGCGATAGGATTTGGGAGCGACATTTGGTCAGTACTTGAGTAACAGAGGTTTACGTTCTTTTTTGAAGCGGTGGGCGCGACAAAATTTGCAAGTTCAACGTCACAGATATTCAGCCAGAATGATGTGTCCCTGCCAAACGAAGGAGCATTTTGATCGTCTGTTCTTACCTGAATTCCTCACCACCCGACTCATTCTAGCTCAAATGTTTTTTTCTTCGATACACTGTGCGTAAAAGTGCACTTTGCGCACAGTTTGTCGACTTTTACTCACAGTTTATCGAAAAGTATAGTTAGATACACGGCCGTAAAACCTATTCTTCGCATCCTCGTGATGATTCCGACCCTCGGACGCGGATAAAACGTTTTACGCCCTTGTATCGAGATGTACTATTATTTTTTTTTTTTTTTTTTTTTTTTTTTTTTTTTTTCATACAAAAGAGTGCAGGAAGTGAGTATTTCCCACAAAGTGAGTTACATTTTTCATGGGAGCACGACACTAACCACGCTTCTGAGTCGCTATCATGACGAATGTTCTATGATTGCATGACGTTTGAAGAGTCACATGAAATTTCCTCAGACTTTTTGGAACAGGGTTGTTTTCTCCACAGTCTGAGGAGTATCGAAAATCGAGTCAGTTATATTGAAAAAATACGAAAGCAGACGATATTCCAACTTGTATCGAGAGCACTACGCACTTGTCACAAAGAAGCGACAGAGTACTATCCTGGTAACTATAGAGACCATCTGAATAACTTTTTTTAGGGCGTGAGAGTCCCGATCTCACTGGAATAATGTATGGTTCGATAAAAGTCAAAGGTTCTGTAGATTTCCTCATAAGAGGAACCATCCAAATGGAACTCAAGAACAAGTTCAGCGTAAAAGAGGCTTATAAGACCACCCATAAGGACACCGAATTTTCAATCGTGAAATTTATCGTTGAATCGAAGGGAGACTGATCTTGATCGTGTATTCATCCCTAAGATGGATCCTTGCTTGCTCGAATACATACTATCCAATAATTTACTCGAAGTATTCCTATCCACCTCCTAATGCCCTCCAATGATATCGTGGCTTAGATTTGTGTGAATAGTTATGGCATCAAGACATCCCATCTCATAGTCATCAGAACGTGGAAAGTCACTCAGAAATTTTTTCATCTCAATGCTGTTTTGAATTTTGTTGCGGGAACATGCTTGTTGAAAAATTTTGGAAGATACTCATCTACCTGGTAGATAGGACTATTGATCGGAGAAACTACGATCCTAACAGGATCACCTTCTTTGCGAAAAATCCTAACGTGTAGGGGTAAGGCTCGCTATACGTTCGTTTTTTACGTGGAAAAATATACAAAGTCGGCATGCATTCCCAAATGGATCACTCCGCACCCGAAATTTCGTTCAGCAGTGCAATGTACTGTGGGAGAGTTTTTTGGTAAGATATCGAATAGATATCAAGAACACGTTGTCAACGCAAAATGAAGTCATTTTGTTCATCAAGAACATCAACTCAAAACGTTTCGGCTTACAGTGATAGTTTTTGGTCCTCAAAAAAGCTGCCTCACTCAAAATCAATACACGTACAACTATCAATATCTCAATCCCAAGCCTAAGTTCAAAAAACATAGAAACTACACAACTCGGAGTGAATGTTCCTGGTTCACACGAAAGAGGTACTTTGATCGAACTTGAGTGGTATAATTCAAATTTAATGTTGCAAACTCGCCAGTGAACTGTCTATCACCACGATGATTTGATCAAAAATCGAGCTGGCGTACTCCTACTTTCATCCGAAGGAGTCAAGTGACTAGAGAAAATGAACTCTAGTTTCCTCTACTTTTTAAAAGAGAAAACAATGGATCGAATATGATTCCGAGGGAGCTCTAACTCAAACAGCTCTCTAACTCGATTTCTCGATCAGTTACACTCTGAGATTCGAGATAAAGACTTCGTATGCGAATCAATACCATGACTGATCAATTGTCTACATTCTCCAGGACGTGAAGCAGACCCATTTTTCACTGCCTTCCATGGTTAGAACTGGATCCCCGATGAAAGCAGACCACCAAGTGATCGAGGCCTGACAAGATGTCTTCTCAACACTACCACCATCACCAGTTTTGTATAAATTCATCAGCGAGCTTCGAAGACATTGAGATTTGGAGAGAAAATAAATAGTCTTGTCGTCAAATTTCGGAATTAATTCAATTTCACTGATAATTGAGATAATAATCTACCGCACATCACCGGAGCAATCACTCCTGACATCTCATCGCTTCACTCATGAAATTACTCATCACATCGACATATTAACTTGCTCACTAGGATAATCATCAGAGTCGCTCGTTCATTACAGCCATAAACATATGGGTAATTCTCCATAAGCGCGTCATTTTGGACATCTATATTCTGAAAAAAAAAAAAATTGTACTTAAAACTGGCCTGGTGGATAGGATATCTTTCATTCTCGCCATGGATGAACGTATGATGTTTTGGCCAACCAAATCTGAACGCACAGCAACGTCAAATGAATTTTTGTGTATTGGTGAGCCACGGAGTTAACAGTACTGACACGGAGTTTACACAAATAACGTGAAGACGCTTCTTATGGAGTGAGGGGACAAATATACTACCTTGCTTGAAGTGTTGGTGTCTGAATGTGATTATTCAAACTCATGGGTCAAGTAGTATCTATCATGGGAGCGGGCATCTCGTTCAGTTTGAGCCGCAGATATAGATCAGTGCGCGACTCCCGAAATTCGAGCACTAAGTGGCTAAACTCGGCTCAACAGCATGATTCTGGGCCCAAATGATAGGTGGCACATTCAATGGTCAATATTGATGACAATCATTGTTTGAAAATTGCAGTGCGATATGAAGAAATAGCAATTACGTGCATTTTTCGCCTTTTCGCGGTCCCTTTGGTACAAGTTGGGAAATATTGATTTTTCGAGAAAATGTGTAGAGTAACTTTTTGTAGATTTTGTTAAGATCTACGAATATTGTTCCCACAAGTTTTCCAAAAAACCCCATATTTCAAGACTTATAATAAAAAAAACGAAAAGGACGTTAAAGGATGCACGTTTTATTGTTTATTCTCGCCATGATCCAATTTTCAAACAATAACTCTCATTAATATTGATCATTGAATGTACCACTCATCATTTTAGCCCAGGGTTATGCTGTTGTAGCGAGTTGAGATACTTTCTCAAACCAGAAACGTTTTACAGGCTATGGGTGTCTCGTATTGAAATATCGTGCCACCACGTTGCGAGCCACACTCATCATTGAATACAACAGACAGTATAGACAAAGACCGTCTGATCATTTGCTGGAATCGTTTCATCCTTCATTCGTCGTATTCAATGTCCTTAGATCACACAAATCACATGCGAAGGATTATTCACTCAGGACCATACCTAGGTACGTGTACTTCTGGACACTCATATTGAATTCGACTAGTATAATGTTTCCTCAACAATACGCATACATGCAATGAGATCCTCGGATACAGACACAACAGCATACACACATGCCTGCCTTACAGTACTCAATTGATTCGGATAGTCTGACGATTCCCCCGGGACTCGCACACATGGATCAATTTTCAAGGTCACTCGTGCATTAGCACACACATACAAGCCCACTCCATCAACAGAATGCAGAAAAAGTGTCGCTAGATGGCCAAATGTGTTGAAACTAGGGCCACGGTGCAGTGCAAAAAGAGCATTTGGAGTAGTAGCAAGTATGGGACACGGAGTTTACAAGACACGGAGTTCACATTCCTGCATTCCGTGCTCTCTTAACGATTCTACTCACTCTAAAGCTAAACCCACTCATTTGGTATATAGTGTGGTTGTGCTTGATATACCCCAACAGTTTTGGGGCGTTCAAACTACAGGAGGGAGGAATAATTGTACCACGGAGTTGACAAAGCAAAAGGGTACGCTCTAAGATTCGTCGATCAACACTCAATAACGAGCGATCCTGTGAATATTTCGGTTCCTGAACTCTACTTGCAGCTAACTGTGTATATTATCATTAACTAACACGGTGCCAGGGGCGCAAAAATGTGGAAATAGCGACTGAATTTCGCAATCTATCGAAAACAACGAAATTTCGTGGGAATTCGATTACATCGCCATTTCGAGTCCCACTGAACTCCGCCGCATTGACTGAGTAGAGCCCTCGGTTTGTAGGCAACTTTGGAGCCTAACAAATCACCTACCTCATGCAGGATAGCTCATTTACCCGTCAGAGCAGTGAGAACTTGGGACCAAATCATCGATTTTTCAAATTACAGCCTCGGAGTTTACATTTCGACGATGAAACCAGTCGTATCATACCTTTCCCAGAGAAATCGTGGTCCGCATATACATGTGCTTGACGAGAAATATGTTGTTTTAAGTCATGGAAAACTTCCCGGTAGGCTAGTATATTCCTCTGAAAAATCGCGAGCCATTACACGAAATTGACGCGCCTATGGAGAATGACCCATATCCCACCTTTCCTACTCATCATCTTTCATCTGTCACTTTCTTCACTCACCACATTCAATCAATTCACAAATTCATATATTAGTCTATGTTTCATCATCCAATCTCGCATTCGTTACCTTCAACTCGCACGTACTTTATTCGTACACGCCGAAAAATCACCTATTTGAAGGCGCAGGCTCAAGTAAACCTATATTAACACAGAGTAAGCTTGATAATCAAGAACGTATTCTCTCCGGCGTTGAGCTGATAGCCAACCTAGGGCTAAACCTGTATGGCGTAACATGCAATCGCCTCGAGATGTTGTTGTAGACGGAATGCCCTCATGCATTATGGGGGCGGTGGAGTCGAAGTTGCTGGCCTTGATTGAGATCGGTAAATAGTGGTGCGGCATAATGGAAGATTGACAGTACTAAGCTTCGAATGAGTTGTTCTCTACGATCGTGAGAAAGCAAGTGCCTAAGAGACCGGAGACCGGTAAATAGAAGGAAACAATCACTCTACAATTTTTCGTTTGTAAACCTTTCATCACCCCAGAGCTGTTCATGGATAAAGCCAAGATTATTTACTCTTTGACTCCCCTATACCTTGCTTCATGCATCACAGATGTACATAAACGACCAGATGTTAACTTGGAAATGGAGTAATGGATCATGGGATAAAAATATAGAATTTTGGAAAGGAATCACTTATAGAGCTTTTAATTTATGAATAAGACTGCACGTCGGATGTAAGGTGGAGATTTAGTTCATTTCTTCCACGTTCTAGTGTCACTCAAAGTATGATATCATCCACATCTGCGAGATTTGAGTCAATTTCTAAATGGCCATCAGCGCCTCTAGATTCGGCATTGATGACACAAGGAAGCAATTGATTTGGTTAGTACCAGACAAATTTTAATCGTTGTAGCAATGGTGATACGCATTTGGAACGTGCTATATATACACTGCAAGGTTGAGCTTGAGAAAGCGAAAGCCAAAATGAAAACAAGGCACGTATATAAACTGATCAATGCCACGTTTGGATTAATTTCTCGCCTGCGCATATATGGGTACTTCCGTGGAAACTTTGAAATAATGTGTGCCTGCTTTTACGAACCCTTAAAACGCTGAAAAAATTCGTACAGGTCATTATCGACGTATTTTTTAGTGTTTTTTTTTGAAGTAATTATTAGGGTGGCGATCCAGGGTCACCAAAAAAAATTATTACGGAAAAAGAGGTCAAAATGTCAGGTACGTGTGCTGTGGTTTATCATTTTTTCGACCTTTGTAAGTGTATAGCACCACCGCGAGGCTCGCTCGAGTTTCGGACGGGCAAACTCATTAAATTTGATGGTATTGAGCACCAAATCCCATTGCTATAAGAGCCCAAAACCCACTTTTTGCACGAAAGCGGAGCACAAACATTTTGTGGCGCAATTTTACTCAAAATTTTATCCCCTCAGTTTCCCTCGATGAAAGTGTATTTGCCTCATTCCAGGCCTTCCCATACCAATTCATTCTCCAAGTAAATTGTCAGGCGCAACTTTTCCATGCCTCAGAATTTCGGAAAAAATGGATTCTCACACGTTGCGGAGTACTTTTCGGGAAAAATCTACTTTTGCTAAATTTTTATGTCAGGTCCGTGTGGTTTTAGTGCAGCCCGAACTTTTATACGCCCCTCCCCATGCAGTTATTCCATAAACGACTATACTATTAAACAACCCGTAATATATCATGAGTAATTATTCTCTTGGGATATATTCTCTAAGCCTTGTAAAGACATGCAATAGGTATATCGTTCTTTCACCATATAATCGACAAGCTCTTTCCATTTTACATCAGAGTCTATGATTATTCTAAGGAATTTTGTATGATCAAGTCTCGGTGATACTTTTCCTCCAACATTCACTCCAGATTCTCTCGATTTTGTATCATCATAATTTATAAATGTAGATGCAATCCTATATGAGATTCACGTGTGATACGTGGCTATTTCTGATCCGTAAGTCATGAGGCCAAAATTTTATCCATAATTTATGATGGTCATGCGTTACTGTCAAACATTCATACACTTATTTTCAGATGAACTGGGTAGGATGTAGGAATCCGAATGAAATTCTTCCATTTTGTATTGAATTTGTATTATTATTCTCTCAAGTCGATTACAAAGGGACCTGGCTAATTCATGGATGAAATAAAAACAGAAGCAATCGATGAACAACTTGGTTAAAAGCATCACTCGGTTCATAGAAGATCTCGTTTGTGTCCTTTACTCAACAACAACGAGAATCAAATGTTTTTGACGTACATGGAAACATAGGATTTGAAGGATGATCTTGGTCCATTCTTCCCTTGTGCTAGAGTAACTTTCAGTCCCTCCATAGGTGTAGTAGTGGGTGACGAGAATGTAACATTAACACCCTTTGAATGAGTCACGCTCAGTTTGGTGATTCTTAATCCGTCGTGAGGAGGCCGTAGATACATCCTTACATCAGAGATTGTTGCCGCAATCTCGATAGGTATCCCCCCGCCCACGCCGATTCTTGGTATAAATTCTACCAGAAAGTCACCATCTTCTCGCTCACCGATACTGCTAGATAGAAGTCCATTCTTTTCCTCCTTGACAGCAACGTGTTTCAAAGCCGAATTAACTGGGTGCGCAGCAAGTTAGTCAACTGAGAGTGCAACTATATAAGCAAAAATCACGTACAACTTCATCGTATTCTATCAAAAGGCGCAATAGCGCCTCGCTGGCGAGTATGAGCAGACAAAAAATCGAGCGAGGCGCTGTGCCTTATATACTTTGAATTGGGGGTTTTCTAACCTCACACATTTTTCCCACCTTACTTATGAGTAATTCCGCGCGAAAGCGGACCACAAATTGCAGACATATCTCAGATTACTTTTCCTTTATTCTTGTTCGATTCTATGGTCCAAAAAATGAAATTTTCACCCTCTATGGGGTGAAAAAAAAATTTTTTGTTTCCGTGGGGAATATCTTTGTGATAGTGTTTTTAGGAAAAAATACCAATATTTTTTCAGTAAAATGGGTGTAGTTCCGACTTGAGGTAAGATACGATCACGCAAATAGTGGCATTCGAAAGGTCTTTCAAAAATCTATCGAAATATGTTTCAAAAATTTTTTTTGAGGCTACGGACGCCCCCTATGAGCAAAGAGGTGAAAAACAGAAAAAATTCATTTTCTCAAAAACCTAATTTTCTAAAAATCTGGAAATCCATATTTCGATGTAAAATTGCGTGTTCTTCCAGAAAAAAGTGGTCCCGATCTGCGTTTTTGGGTTCTACGCTGTTGTTTTTTACGTTTTATCAATATTCTCAGCCTTTTCGGTTGAAAAATGAATTTTTCTGCGCATGCGCAGGAATTTAGACTGCTGAAACCAATTCCATTGAAAAGCCAAGGAAATTTCCTTCAAAATGACTATACTTGGTGATGTCGATTCGATGTACTGGGACCAAAGTTAGAAGGTCTAAAAAATGATGACACTTCTAATCGAGTCACGATAGTAATGGGAAATTCGTGCAAGATCTGCATTTACCCCTCTTGAGGATGCTTCATCATTAATGTGATGTAACTTTGGGCCGAGTAGATAAAATTGACTTTGCCAAGTAGTCATTTTGAAGGAAATTTCCTTGGCTTTTCAATGGAATTGGTTTCAGCAGTCTAAATTCCTGCGCATGCGCAGAAAAATTCATTTTTCAACCGAAAAGGCTGAGAATATTGATAAAACGTAAAAAAAACAGCGTAGAACCCAAAAACACAGATCGGGACCACTTTTTTCTGGAAGAACACGCAATTTTACATCGAAGTATGGATTTCCAGATTTTTAGAAAATTAGGTTTTTGAGGAAATGAATTTTTTCTGTTTTTCACCTCTTTGCTCATAGGGGGCGTCCGTATCCTCAAAAAAAATTTTCGAAACATATTTCGATAGATTTTTGAAAGACTTTTCGAATGCCACTATTTGTGTGGTCGTATCTTACCTCAAGTCGGAACTACACCCATTTTACTGAAAAAATATTGGTATTTTTTCCTAAAAACACTATCACAAAGATATTCCCCACGGAAACAAAAAATTTTTTTTCACCCCATAGAGGATGAAAAGTTCATTTTTTGGACCATAGAATCGATTAGGAATGTCGGAAAAAGAGTTTGAAACATGTTTGCAATTCGTGGTCCGCTTTCGCGCGGAATTACTCTTATTTCAACCACCCGGGTGCACAAACATCTCCTGCTTCTCTTTTCGGGGCTGTTTTCATACGGACTGACTGTTGGTGTCATCAATTTCCCGATTCTGACCGCTGGGACTTTTATTTCGCTCCGCCAATTTTCACCACCTCAAAAAAATTATCCATTCGATTGGTTTAGACCCTCGAACGCACAGCTTCGATTCGAGAGTTGTCGACCATTGTCGGCGAGCGAGTGAGAGAGAGGAGAGAGAGAAAAAAGTCTTGCGTCATCAAGAATGTGGGTAATTGAGTTGACAGATATTTAATTGACCCATGGTCTTTTCCAACAATGTATAACGTGCCACTGCAATCGTCTTATTATAGGGAAGCAAGCTTTTCATAAATAGTTTTCTGTCCATGATATCATTACGATATAAAAGACAATTCAGCTCATTTCTGAAGGCCTAAGGAACTGCTGCTCACAACTAAAAATCTAACTCCATAATTCCTTGCCATGAGTGTATGCTGATCATGCGTCTGGGTGAACTGTGAAAATGGGAGATGGAGTTCTCTCAGAGCTCTAAGTGGCTTAGGGGTGATAATTAAGAAACAAGAGACCAATAACAAGGTCAGAAGCAATATTCGAGGTTGATGTTACTTGCAGATTCTGAACCACGATGATTTTTTCCGCAGTCACCGCAGTCACCTCGCTATTTCCAACGGACCAACAAAAGGTCTACTGGAGACCCTCGCAGAGACCGGGCTAATATCCTACTTTCGAATCCGATCAAAGTGAGCCTCTTGCCAAGTTCAATCACCCTAGCCAGCTATTAAATAGAGTCGTTATACTTCCATAATAATCACGCGTGGTAAGTGTACCCAGCTTGCCCTCTTTAAAGGATTTTCTCAACAACCCTAGTCTACTTCAATTTTTTCAACGTACTTTAGCTCATTTCAAAGCTCGTCTCAAGACCTTCAAAATGAGTTGAAGTACGTCTATTTGACCAAACAGCCTGGCTATCACAATTTTTTCCAAAAAGTGATTTTTGAGATTTTGCAGAAGTGTGTATCCAACTTGTCCCCATCATCTAAAACGATGTCAATCGGCGATGAAGTGCACAAGATCGTTTCCATCCATTTTCATCGCCGTGGTATCACATTCGAAGCTTTTCGCCAGTCTAAAACACTCTTTCCGACCTATTTTGCCACGATGAACACGTTCTGAGTGGTGGAAAATGGTGAGTCGTACTACACGCATTTTCGAGATAACTATAGGGAGGCATGTTGGGCTCCAATGTCAGCCTTCTCGTTCACCGAATCATCTCCATGTTTTGCACATAAAGTAGCTCCAGATCGGATTTTTGCATTTTTAAAAAGCGTGATTTGGAGGTCTTGTGACAAAGAATCGAATGTGTCGAAGTACATTGAGATTGGTCTGACCCAAAAAATTTGGCACCGGTATTACCGAACGCAAATTTCTCGATAATTCCTTAGCTTTGCGAACATGGGAAATGGAAAAACCACTCCAAATTATCTGGGGAACGCAGAAATGAATGAGGGTGGACCTGAGCCACTTATTTTCTCATATTCTTACTTAACGAAGATTGCGCGAAAAATTGCGCGAAGGTTAACGAGTGTCCATGCAGTTGTGAGATTGGCATATGCGGGTTCCAATCGGGTACACTTACCTTATAATCATACATAACCATATATGGCTATATATGGCCATATATGTCCACACTATATATGGCTATATATGGCCATATATGGTCATATATGATTTCTTTTTACTCTGGTTATTATATAGAAAGTTTGATTGCCAAGGGAGGACCTGAAAATATTAGAAAAAATATATGGGTAGAAAATTATTGGGATATCTTCTCATAAGAAGTGTCGTTCTTTTGAATCTATCTTTCATTGATTGAAACCATACTTCAAACCACAGCCTCGACCGGGTACATAGATAGTATACAAAAATCCTAATATATCATTGTTTTGCTCATTATTCAATCTTCACATGGAATTTTCTGATGTCGAATGCTTCGTCTATCTGTAACGTGAAATCTACGTAATGCGCGTTATATCAAGTTTCCTAATAAGTGTCTGTGTACTAGAGAATTTATAGGCCGATGTTCGGTTGCAATCAGAGACTCAAATTCGTGCGATTTACGGCTCATCGCACAGATTTGAAGTGTCAACGGTCAGTTTTCTGGCGCAGACGCGACAAAATATCTACTCGTGAAACCCTACGCGATCCATAAACACTGTGTAATGCTGGTCGGTCATGGGTCAATTCCCCGTCCAGGATAAAGAGACGTTCGACTCAAGCTTGGCAGTGTGTCTGGATTTTCATAAAGTCTTATGAGCCTGAACGAGCTAATGTGAACAATTTTGCATTCAACCTATAGTACCTGTGTAACAGGCCTTGCAAGGATTGGATACCGCAAACTTTGCCTACCGCCGCGCAATACACCTCGATGGATGCCTTATGAGTTAATCATGAAACTGATATCGCATCCGGGCGACACTTACTTGATTGTCTCGGGGAGATCTGCTCGCCGAGAGGTTATGGACAAATCTCAGAACTCGGGCGATTTTCATCTGTGGAATTTAGAAAACTTTGAAATAGCTGCATACTGTTTACAAAGTTTCTTTGCAGGTCATTTCGTACCTAAAAGATAACAAAATATTCGTGCGAATCACTTTGGAGCATCGCACCTCGTATTCTGGACCAGAAACGAGAGTCCCTATGTATAAGCATAGGCCAGGCACCTTTCAGTTACCCGAATTCACATTTTTATTCTGGAACATATGATATCTGAAGTGTAAAATAATGGATATTGAGATAGTTTGGGTGATCTAGAGTGACCCTATATGATCCCAGTAGCATTAGACATAGATATTTCACTTATGAAAATCGCATTCTTGTAATTGATTTTCATAAGACTCGCGTCACTCGCAGGTTTGTTTGACGATCGGTGCAAATCTCAGGTACATGTATCCGAGCGGAATGGGTGGATAATGCGTGGTTCCAGCCCCTCCGAAGCTGGTTCATTCATGTGCCACGCGTAAAACTCTTTTTTTAATCAAATCACGCAGGACAATATTTTCTTGTTCAGTCTCGCGTTCCACTTGTATGTGGAGCACGCCTCTGTGACTGAGCGAGATGTGTAGAATTTGGCTTTAAAAAAAAGATGCCGTCACGAAAGAAACACAATTTTGATCGTACCAACCACCACATCATTTTCAATGGTGATATTAAAAAAATTAGGAAATTGTCGGACACTTACTCAAGGAGTCACTACTCTTACACAGTAATGAGCGCAGTCTCAGGCTCACAGCGTATGGTTCCTTGACACTTCATTAATCATTCCCCAGACTTATAGAATTCTTGGTTAATCGCACCAAAAGCTACAAGCTAACCCATGCTCAAAATTCTGAGCGGGACATGCGCTATTTGCAATCCACGCGAACGGTACATGCATCTGCGTTCGACTCGAGAAAACTGCGAGCTCAAAAAGTGTTGAACAACATTAACCATGAGAGATTTTTTGGAAACTTCTAACATAGAACACGAAATAAGTCAAGTGATTGACAGAAAGTTTCTCCAGTCAAAACGTCATCGCCCAATTTCTGAGATTTGCCCATATATCTGAATGACTGAATGTGTTTGCCTACTCTGGCTTTTCAGGAAGAAGAGAACAAGAGAGTGAGAATGAATCGTGCAGCGCCTAATATCCTCTCGGTCAGCAGCCAGAGCCCCACTTCGAAACAATTTCGGCGGCTCGAACCCTGCGTCGACATATGTAGACATGTGCAATTGCCTATACAAGGAATTGAATTTCCGCGTAAGCAGATTGGTTGGTTGATGACAAGTGTGAGGGAATACATGCAAAATCGATATGCAAAGGGCTTCGATCTATATAGAATTTATATATATGTTATCATGTACAATGCGAGCGGAACAAAGCAATGTCCGGCTATATAGGTGTAATGGTTAATATACAAGACTAGCAAAACTGCCTCGCTCGCGGGCTCGCTCGGCCCCGGTGCATATAAGCTCATTGAACATGTGAGATGTCGATGTTTTCTCCAATGTTACTATTCGATACAAATAGTTCTATTCTTCTGAATATTTTTCTTATTTCGAAATAAAGGAGCTGTTGCAAATAAGGCCAAATCTGCTCCAGAGAATTGGGACTCCAGTTTGCACTGAAATGCGTGTTTTGGGTGTCTGAATATGCATATCAATTTTTTCCGCGTCAAACCAAAGCGTCTCCCAGTAGTGGGCAAAAAGGTGTCCCATTTAAAATACACGTGGAACGCACTTTCTAGCGTCCCTCTCAAAATTGGCCCAATGGACTATAACGGCTCCAATGAGGATTTGTTCTTGAACAGAAAATACAACTTTTAGGGGTTTTTTCATGGACGGGAAATGATGTGCTGGTACCGAAAAACCACTTGAGAGGTGGAAAATGCGGATCTTTCACGCTAAAACCGGGGAATACTCGAACGGAGTGGGATTAATCGAAAAGTTGCAGAGGACCAAAGTTGTAGATTATGTTCTAAGCTTCCATTTGGCATCGGTTTTTTATGCATGTATTGGTTGGGGGTTCCCAAAAAACGACCAAAAGTCGTAAAAAACCATATTTATTGGATTTCTTGGCGATCTCGGGGTGAAAATGGACTGACAAACTATCATATCTTGTAGATCTCATCAAAATACACATTTTTGGTCCCCATAATTTTTTCGAAAAAACGCACCAGATTCGAGTTTATAGCGAAAAAGTACCGGAAATAGGCACTCTCCAACGTTCGCACGCAAAATACTCGAAAAACGCAAATGGAAACCCTATATAATAATTGCGTGAAAAGTTGCTTTTTTTCGTGTACTTCAAAATGAAAGAAAAATTCATAGCGTTCCGATATTCCTGCTTCGAGGTATATGCATTTTTATGCCAGATAACAAGTTTGAGTGGATAAATTCATGGTTCCAGCATGCTATATGCAATTCTACGTCAATGAGTCATACAACTACATCAATCGGACATGCAAAATCACCAATTGGTTGGCCTGAAGTTTGCAAAGTACTCGATCTAGTGATAATACTTCCGAAGTACTCCCATAAAACTGCGTAGAAGATGAAAAAATTCCTAGCACTCTCGAATGACTGTTTTAATTCATGTTCATCAATCCAAACAATTATTGTGACAAGGCAGTACTTTTCGAAGCCAGGGTGACCTGAATGCCCTTGATATCTCTTCAACGAGGTGATTGATCATTATTTTGGTTCACAGCTGAAGCAAGCAAGATCATACACTGACGAGCACCGTGATGATGAAGGGATATATTCCCTATTCTATCATAAGGATGAAAGAAACATCATACGGATCAAGATGCAGTCACGCCACACATCCTCGAAAGTGTACTCTCTTTGGATAAGATATGACGAAGATGAAAAATCCATCAACGGTTGGTACTGTCAATGCAGGACAGGTGGAAGAACGGTTGGTTGCTGTGCTCACATCGCTTCAGTATTATGGTATCTCGGTTATGAACGATACCAGGAGAATTGCAGGGAGAGATTAAGCCGGAACTGTGATTCCTTCGTCAGCAATGTCGACCATGAGCAAACGAATGAAGAGTTCCTGGCTGAGCATGGAGTTTTTGAATCAGTGGCTACAGATGAAGATGACTCTGAGTCAGATTGAACCTCAAAGTCAAATATGTGATATCAAAGAAAACTATAGCTATTATGAACAGGTGAACTGACTGACACACGAGTTTTGGTATAAAACGTGAAGAACAAATAACTTCCGTTGTCCTCTTACTCAGAAAACTTGTTCTACCAGTAATCTCGTCGTCTAGCTTGACAGGCGGACTACTGTCACGGCTGATTAGGTAGATTTCACTAGTTTGAAAATTTTCGACATCAACTTGTGATATCAATCCAAGCCATAGAGTATGAGTTCTCATGAATGGTTATTTTCGTAGTCTCGTACACTACAATATTCTCATAGTTGGAAAAAGTTTTGAGAAAGACAACAATCCTGGTGTTCAAAGATTCGATCCTTATCATAACCTTATATAGCTCCGAATGATGATCGTGGATGAAAATTGGTGATTTTGCATGTCCGATTGATGTAGTTGTATGACTCATTGACGTAGAATTGTATATAGCATGCTGGAACCATGAATTTATCCACTCAAACTTGTTACCTGGCATAAAAATGCATATTCCTCGAAGCAGGAACATCGGAACGCTATGAATTTTTCTTTCATTTTGAAGTACACGAAAAAAGCAACTTTTCACGCAATTATTATATAGGGTTTCCATTTGCGTTTTTCGAGTATTTTGCGTGAGAACGTTGGAGAGTGCCTATTTCCGGTACTTTTTCGCTATAAACTCGAATCTGGTGCGTTTTTTCGAAAAAATTATGGGGACCAAAAATGTGTATTTTGATGAGATCTACAAGATATGATAGTTTGTCAGTCCATTTTCACCCCGAGATCGCCAAGAAATCCAATAAATATGGTTTTTTACGACTTTTGGTCGTTTTTTGGGAACCCCCAACCAATACATGCATAAAAAACCGATGCCAAATGGAAGCTTAGAACATAATCTACAACTTTGGTCCTCTGCAACTTTTCGATTAATCCCACTCCGTTCGAGTATTCCCCGGTTTTAGCGTGAAAGATCCGCATTTTCCATCTCCCAAGTGGTTTTTCGGTACCAGCACATCATTTCCCGTCCATGAAAAAACCCCTAAAAGTTGTATTTTCTGTTCAAGAACAAATCCTCATTGGAGCCGTTATAGTCCATTGGGCCAATTTCGAGAGGGACGCTAGAAAGTGCGTTCCACGTGTATTTTAAATGGGATACCTTCTTGCCCACTACTGGGAGACGCTTTGGTTTGACGCGGAAAAAATTCATATGCATATTCAGACACCCAAAACACGCATTTCAGTGCAACCTGGAGTCCCAATTCTCTGGAGCAGATTTGGCCTTATTTGCAACAGCTCCTTTTAATTTAATATTTTCATCCTATTTTTGAAACCATTAAAGTGTCTCTCCATTTCAACAAATTCTGCACATACGTAATG
This sequence comes from Eretmocerus hayati, assembly GCA_029851415.1. NCBI lineage: Eukaryota > Metazoa > Arthropoda > Insecta > Hymenoptera > Aphelinidae > Eretmocerus > Eretmocerus hayati. The sequence continues at coordinate 98,901,355 of CM056744.1, forward strand.
TTTGTGAATCGGTTCGGATTTCACCGCGGTTTGAAATATAATCTTACTAAGAGTGTAACATCGCCTAAAACAAATAACCAGATATACGAGAAGAAAAAAATCTCGATGAAACTTTTTTCAAATAATGTACGAAAATAATCTGCACGGAGCGGTGCTATTAGTTTCCTTCACCTTTGTTGTTAAATTTTTTTATTGTCAATATTCCTATTTGACTGCTAGAGGAGCCACCATCGCTCTCCAGATAATATGAAGCATTCATAATATTATAAATACATTAACATGCAACATTCATCATTCAACAACAAAAGCAGCAAGTAACATATAAGAAACTATTTCACTATAATTATATATCCAATTAAATTATGATCTTATCACTACATGTCTAGACCTGTTTCATTTTCAGTAACACTTGAACTGAACACAATAACTTACATTCTCACGATTCACTTATACTTCAATATGAGTAAACGTGAAATAATTGCATACAATAAACACTCCACTTATACTATGGAGTGAATGATTGAATGAAATTCAATCTAAGTATTGACAATTACATTCATCTTTACCACTCTCAAATCTTCAATCTAACGTGACAATTTCTGTAATCCGTGTGAACTCATCAATCCAGATACAAAGTGATTCAAAACCATAAATGGGATTTTCACTTGGAGCCATGAAGACAAATTCAAATTCGATTTCTGCTCCTATCTGTAGAATTTTTCAAACATCAATAACTTGAATTCTGAGAAGATTATAACAAATTCATTACATATTAACCTTCAAATTCATGTAATCTGAGTATCTGATGGGACTCAAACACTACACGATACACCGATGAATAATGACCTGTTTTTATCCTTCCACCAATAACAATTATTCTCTAGTTTCTAGAGTTTGACATTCTATTCTTCAACCGCTTGTCCAGGATAGAATGCAAGATTGTTCAAACCATTATTGAGCAACAACGTAGCTTAACGATTTGGTCTGCTAAGATGTCATAATATGAATATAGATATCCTGATTCCATCCTTATTAATGACACTCATTTGAAACTGATTCATACCGCATATGAGCGCATACGGATAAATACTGAATGCATGTGTTGGAGGTAGGCACCATATCATCAGATTCACAAATCCTTGGGGACACGCATAAATCGGCCGAAGATTTAATTGTCCCGATCGAGGCCGTATTCTATCTCAAAATAAAACCTTTTCTGCTGCGGAACTTGCCACCTCGATTCCAATCATTGATCAGAATTTACGATAATACACTCTGCTGATGCGATTCTGTAAAATTTTTTCCTCAAGATGTCCTGATTTTAAACTTATAGAATTGACTCGAATCTGGAAAATATTGGATATTCTAACTCCCCAATAAAAATAACGCTAGTCCTTTGTTTCACACGACTTGTTTCATTGATTATGATCTTTTATCATAACACTCTATATGCATTAGGAATTTTACACCTTCTAACGTCAACATCAGACTATATTCTTCTCTGGTACCATTATTGAGCAACAACGTAGCTTAACGATTTGGTCTGCTAAGATGTCATAATATGAATATAGATATCCTGATTCCATCCTCATGAATGACACTGATTTGAAACTGATTCCTACCGCATATGAACGCATACGAATAATTACCGAATGCATGTGTTGGAGGTGGGCACCATATCATCAGATTCACAAATCCTTGGGGACACGCATAAATCGGCCAAAGATTTAATTGTCCCGATCGAGGCCGTATTCTGTCTCAAAATAAAACCTTTTCTGCTGCGGGACTTGCCACCTCGATTGCAATCATTGATCAGAATTTACGATAATACACTCTGCTGATGCGATTCTGTAAAATTTTTTCCTCAAGACGTCCTGATTTTGAACTTATAGAATTGACTCGAATCTGGAAAATATTGGATATTCTAACTCCCCAATCAAAATAACCATAGTCCTTTGTTCCACACGACTTGTTTCATTAATTATGATCTTTTATCATAACACTCTATATGCATTAGGAATTTTACACCTTCAAACGTCAACATCAGACTATATTCTTCTCTGGTACCATTATTGAGCAACAACGTAGCTCAACGATTTGGTCTGCTAAGATGTCATAATATGAATATAGATATCCTGATTCCATCCTCATGAATGACACTGATTTGAAACTGATTCCTACCGCATATGAACGCATACGAATAATTACCGAATGCATGTGTTGGAGGTGGGCACCATATCATCAGATTCACAAATCCTTGGGGACACGCATAAATCGGCCAAAGATTTAATTGTCCCGATCGAGGCCGTATTCTGTCTCAAAATAAAACCTTTTCTGCTGCGGGACTTGCCACCTCGATTGCAATCATTGATCAGAATTTACGATAATACACTCTGCTGATGCGATTCTGTAAAATTTTTTCCTCGAGACGTCCTGATTTTAAACTTATAGAATTGACTCGAATCTGGAAAATATTGGATATTCTAACTCCCCAATCAAAATAACGCTAGTCCTTTGTTCCACACGACTTGTTTCATTAATTATGATCTTTTATCATAACACTCTATATGCATTAGGAATTTTACACCTTCAAACGTCAACATCAGACTATATTCTTCTCTGGTACCATTATTGAGCAACAACGTAGCTCAACGATTTGGTCTGCTAAGATGTCATAATATGAATATAGATATCCTGATTCCATCCTCATGAATGACACTGATTTGAAACTGATTCCTACCGCATATGAACGCATACGAATAATTACCGAATGCATGTGTTGGAGGTGGACACCATATCATCAGATTCACAAATCCTTGGGGACACGCATAAATCGGCCAAAGATTTAATTGTCCCGATCGAGGCCGTATTTTGTCTCAAAATTAAACCTTTTCTGCTGCGGGACTTGCCACCTCGATTGCAATCATTGATCAGAATTTACGATAATACACACTGCTGATGCGATTCTGTAAAATTTTTTCTTTAATACATCCTGATTTTAAACTTATAGGATTGACTCAAATCTGAAAAATATTGAATGTTCTAACTCCTCAATCGAAATAACGCTAGTTCTTTGTTTCGCACGACTTGTTTTATTAATTATGATCTTTTATCATATCACTCTATATTAGGGTGTCCGTTATTTCCCAAGTTGGACGCAAGGCTTAGGTCGCCCCCAAGATCGTCTTGTTATCACCAAAAAATGATATCCCAACCGCGACCGGTGCAAAAATCGACCTTTGAACCGTGCCTCTAGAGTCAGGGGCTTTTCCATATGGATAGTCCAGCATAGCTTTTTTGAGGTGCTCGGACACTCGTAGCTATTGCCCACCAACATCTCAATACGAGTCTAAACGGCATCAAAGGTGCTGTTTCCGACGTAAAATTTCATGTTGAATTCGAATTCATTGTTAGTTTCACCCTAAACGAGTCCCCAGACTAGTTATTTGATGCTTTTCAAGGAGAAAATGGACTTCTCCACGCGAAAACGCCCTCATTTTTGTTGTTTCCGACCTCCTGAGAGCTAGGGGGGTTTTGCATTGATCATGTTCCACGCAAAATTGTATGCAGGATTTAAATTGGTTGTTAATTTTAACCTAGGGGAGTCACCAGACTAGCTGATTAAAGTTTTTTGAGGAGTGAGAAGTGTTCTTCACGCAAAAAAGCTCCCATTATACCATCTGAAAGCTACGGATATCTTACAACAATCATCGATCACGTGAAATTGTACGCTCAATCGACATTCGTTGTTATTTTGCTCTTAGAAGAGTCTCCAGACTAGCTAATTGATGATTTTCGAGGAAAGAACGGATTTTCCCGCGCGTAAGACCCTACCTTACTGATATTTCTGACCTCTTGAGAGCTACCGACATCTCATAAGGATCATCTCTCAAGTAATAATTGTATGCTGGATTCAAATTCATTGTTAATTCAAGTCTAGAAAAATTACTAGAGCAGCGAGTTGATGATTTTCGAGGAGAAAATGCATTTTTTCGCCTAGAAATCCTCATGTTACCGCAATTCTCGGCCCCCTAAGTGTTAGAGTCGTCTCAGCCATCTCTTTTCCAACATGAAATTGTACTAGGGGAGAGCGGGGTATGGTGGGCAGCTCGAAAATTTGGGAATCCCAGTTATGAAATACAAAAAAATATTTAAAAACCCAAATGTTCATGAATTCGCATCAGTGTATCACCTAGTTTTCCCCTGGAGAGTTACAAGAAATTTCAATATGTTTTGACCCTTCAAAAGCGTAGGTCAAAATTCGAGGTAAAATATCGCTTGTCACGCCTGTATGCACTCTACCGTTCGTGCGCCAATTCGATCGAAAATACTTGGCTACCCATCTCTCATCGGTAGCTCTGTTCGTTAGCTTTAATTTCCAATTTGAATCGAAGTGATCCGATAAGTAGTTTTTGAGCAATAATAGTAATACGAAGATGAATGGAACGGGGTATAATGGACACCAAAAGCGGGGCGCGTTGACCAGTTCCAACATACAGCCACAGCACACGAGCTGCGTGGCGCCACCCAACCTAACCTAACCTCCGCGTCGCCTCGTGTTGTTGATATTCTTTTCCAGCTGCACCACGGATGTGATTGTTTATCGATATTATTGATAATTTCACCTCGATGTGAGTAAAAAGTGAGTGCTATCAATGCTGTGGGTGGTGGATTAGAAGCTGCATCACATAATATGACCACCAGATTCGTGCCATGCATCATAAACTCGTGTGTGCGAGCGAGTGAGATCCGAGCTGTGACATCTTTTTGTTGAATAATCGAGTTTTACCAACATAATACGGCATGTCATAGACCTGAGGCATCAGATTAGGTGGAAAAATGTTCAAATATGCTAATGACAACAATTCTGTATGTGTAGTGTTATCATTTTACTTGAAAATCGTGAGTGTCCATCATACCCTACACGACTGTCCGCTATACCCCGCGATTGCCCATCGTGCCCCAATGATTAAGGTTTAGAAAATAGCATTTCTATGAGAATGTGCGAGTGAAAAAATTTTTAAAAAAATATTCCATCATTCCTGAGATGTTTCTCTGTCGAATGCCCACTCGCAGATCCGATTAAAGTAAAAATCGTAGTTGCCAAGCGGGTTTTAATTAGCTATGCCCGACATACCCCGCTCTTCCCTATAGATTCAAATCTATTGTCAGTTTCCTCTCGGACAGGCGACCAGATATGCTAATCAATGTCCTCTCACGCAAAAATGGAATTTCCCGTATTGGAACTACAAAATAGGCACTGTCCGCAGACAACTGACAGTAACGGGTGGCAATTTCTTTCTTGACCATCTTCAGTTGAAGAAGTAAACTTCAAGGACTTGCTTCTTTGTGGGTAACTTATAACCCACAATCTGAGGTGAATAATTTTCTAGCAAATACAGATCACCACGTAACTGATGAGATTGGGACATAGTCAACTGTGTTCATCGCTTTTATTCATCAAGAACTATTTATTGTATCGAGTAACAAGTAAGAATATCGATTGGCGACTAATACGGTTGAATATGAATCTTCTGTTAGAGTTTATCTCATGAAGGTGAATCTACAATAGACCCACGTATTTGCAACAATGGCGTTTCATCGTCGACGCATCAAGACGCATCAGATCGGGGAAAGTAAATGAGGCGTGGCGGTGTGCTTGGATATCTATCACTGAAGATTGCACTGAAGATTGCAATTGACGGGGTGGGTGGAAAAAGGGCGTAACTGCAGAATGGTCATTTTGAGGAAATCAATAAAAACTTGATGGAAACCGCTAGAGACATAATTGGACGAAGTGAGCTCACTCATTCCGAAGAAGATGGCATTCTCGAAATAGCCTAACCCGAGCCGGGGAATAAAATTTGATTTCGAGCTTTTTTCAGCATCTTCAAAAAATGCAATTACGCCCTTTTTCCGGGTACAGGGTCAAATTTCGGTCCTTCTTCCTCACAAAAAGTGGAATCAAATCTCAAGATCAAGTCCAGTCATCTCCAAATTTTTTGAGAGTGTTCCTGGGCATTTTTTTGAAGATATCTGATTGCTAGGGGCTGTTTCGATTTATGCTCCACGGTTTTATGGACACGAAAAGCTTTCATCAGTCGTGTGGAAATGATGAGAGATTTTTTTCACTAGAGATTGGTGAAAAAATTCAATTTGAAGTCAAAACAACATGTTTTCATCGTTATATTAGGTGAAAAAGCGTTTCCAGGCTCTGGAGAATTTTTAAACAATTTTTCCTCGGTAATTAGGCCCTTTTCCCAGATCCGCCCTCACTTACGCCCTGTTACAGAGTGATTACGCCCTTTTCAATCTTTTCAGTCAGGTACTTGAGTTCTTTTTCCAAATCCTGTTGGGCTAAGCAAAAAAGGAAGCCCTGCTTTTGACAGCAGTTACGCCCTTTTATCATCCTATCATTGCACTTACGCCTTTCATCTGCACAATGAAAGGGCGTAAGTGCAATGATAGAATGTTGTTAGGGCGTAACTGCTATGATAAGATGTTGAAAGGGCGTAACTGCTGTGATAAAATTTCAAAAGTAGGGCTTCCTCTATTGCTAAGCCCAACAGGATTTGGAAAAAGGGCTTAAGTACCTGACTAAAAAGATTCGAAAGGGCGTAGTCACTTTGTAACAGGGCGTAAGTGAGGGCGGATCTGGAAAAAGGGCCTAATCACCGAGGAAAAATTCTATAAAAATTCTCCAGAGTCCGGAAACGCTTTTTCACCCAATATAACGATGAAAACATGTTGTTTCGACTCCGAATTGAGTGTTTTTACCCTTCCCTAGTGAAAAAAATTTCTCGTCATTCTCACACGACTGACGGAAGCTTTTCGTGGCCATAGAACCGTGGAGCATGAATCGAACCACCCCCTAGCAATCAGATACAGGCAGCCCCCGCTATTCGCGGTATTCGCTTATTCGCGGTATCTGATTTGTGGCATTCCCCGGTGTTTGCGGTGCCCTGACTCGCTTATTCGCGGTTTGGATCTGGATCTTCGAGATAAGTTAGCTCATGAAGCGTGAATTTTCGATAGATTTCATCCGAATGTGTTCTTCCAAACCAATTTTGTGATTGAATGTTCACCATTTCGAGGATGTTGATATTGTTATTGTTCCCCAAAACTGATTAATTCGTTATACGACACAGTTATCAGTGTACCTGTGTACTATCTGAATTCTACTCATGGCATCGTGTGTAGAAAGAACGCATATTTGTCAGTTAAAAAACGTGACAATGAACTTTGAGGCTTTCGGAAGGCTTGTCGAATTTGCTTGCCACTAGAAAAAATGGCCGAAGTTCTTAGAACTACCCATGGCCACTCCCCAGAGATTGTATGTTTGTCAATCTTGCTAGTCAAAAGTGTCTGAGCTCTCCATCTGCACGCTCGTGAATAGATTTTCCCAACTGATTCCCGGGTGGATTCCAGTAGTTCTTCAATCGTATCATACTGTTACTCCGTAGCTTCCACATATTGAGTCAACTTGCTGAGCCTCTTACATGAATTTGTTGATTGAAGATGATGTGTGGATTTTTTGCTTACTCACAGATCCACATATGTATACGTAACCCCCCTTTTTCCATAAGGCCAAGGTCCTGGTATTCGCGGTTTCGGTATTCGCGACATTTTCTTCATACACATTAACCGCGGATAGCGGGGGCTGCCTGTATCTTTCAAAACATGCCTAGGAACACTCTCAAGAAATTTCGGGGCGATTGGACTTCGCGAGATTTGATTCCACTTTTTGTGAGGAAAGAAAGCCGAAATTTGACCCTGTATTCGGAAAAAGGGCGTAATTGCATTTTTTGAAATTGCTGAAAAGAGCTCATAACCAAATTCAAACCCCGGCTCGGGTTGGGCTATTTCGAAAATGCTATTTTCTTCGAAATAAGTCAAGTCAACTCGTCCAATTATGTCTGTAGCGGTTTCTATCAAGTTTTTATTGATTTTCTCAAAATGACCGTTTTGCAATTACGCCCTTTTTCCACCCACACCCTCAATTATCTAAGTCCTCAGCGATCATATCTGTATTGGTTTCTCACTGTGGAAAATATTCCGATGCCGAGAATGAGTGGGAAATGGTTCGGTATAGAATTTCACTTTTCGGAAAATGATTTGATCAGGTCACGTTCATGATGGATGATGGGCAAGTATTCGGATCAACTTGAATATCTTCAACCTCAAGTGGTCGCCTCAAGCCACCCGTTGCTGTCAGTTGTCTACGGACAGTGACAATTTTGTAGTTTCAATACGGGAAGTTCCATTTTCGCGTGAGATGACATTGATGAGCTAATCTGTTGGCCTCTTCGAGAGTCAACTGATAATAGATTTGCATCTAGAGTACAATTTCATGTTGAAAAGGAGATTGTTGAGACGGCTCTAGCACTTAGGAGGTCGAGATTTGGGGTAACATGGGGACTTCCAGGCGGAAGATCGCATCTTCTCCTCGAAACTCATGAACGAGTTGCTCTGGTGAATTTTCTGGTGATTAACAATGAACTTGAATCCAGCATACAATTATTACGTTAGAGATGATCCTTGTGAGATGTCGGTAGCTCTCAGGAGGTCAGGAATCATAGATTCCATTTAAAAACGACAGATGAAAAATAGTGATGTCTCGGATCGGTTTCTCGTGGTTTTAGTTTGATTCTGTCGACCGAAATATGAAGTTTCCACCCACCAGGAGATCCCAAAAAAATTTCGGAGACGCCTGCGGAGCTATTTCTGTCTCGCTTCTTGATTCTACCGGAGCATCAAGATCATGATCTTATTCTACTAAATTGAATATATCTCGAGTTTGGCTCAAGATGATGCAACGCGGTTTGCACCGTTCAAAAGATCTTAAAAAATCCTATCGAAAATGACCTTGGAAATTCTTTTTCAGCTTTTTCTGGCCCTGATCAGGCAAAATCCGGAAAAATCAGGCAAACCTAATTTCCTATTAGCCCGAAGTTGATTCATTGTTATGCGTTGTTATTTCATTGTTATGCGTTTTTGGTCAATTTTCTGATGGTTTATTCTCCAACCAATCAGAAAACAGAGATTTCTGCGCATGCGCGTGGTTCGCCGGATTTTCTAAGTAGTTTCAATCAAAAGCTGAAGAAATTCCCTTCAAAATGATCTAGTGCAGAACTCCATTTAATCGACTGGAACTGAAGATACACGATTCTTCAGACATCGAGATCATTAACACAACTAACAGCATTGATGCAAGAGAAGGCGTCAAGGCTCCGGTTCACGATAGATAGGTCATCTCGCTCTGGCCATTCTTCTTTTTCAATCAAGTTGCCGTAGTTTCTGACTGGGAACATGGAATTGACTTTTGCCAGGGGTCATCTCCAAGAAAATCCCCTCAGCTTCCGATAGGAACTACTTAAAAATTTGGCAAACCACGTGCATGCGCAGAAATATCTGTTTTCTGATTGGTTGGAGGATGAAAAATCAGGAAATAGACCAAAAAATGCATATCACCGTGAAAAAACAACTTCGGACTAGTTCCATCGCAAAGATCGTGCGATTTCTCATGAGAAATCATATTTCTGAGAAATTGAAAAAATGGCTGTTTGAGATAATCAGGTTTGCCTGATTTTTCTGGATTTTGTCTGATCAGGGCCTGAAAAAGCTGGACGAAAATTTTTGAGGTCATTTTCGATAGGATTTCTCAAGATCTTTCGAATAGTGCAAACCGCGTTGCATTATATTGACCCAAACTCGAGATATATTCAATTTAGTAATGAAAGATCATGATTTTTATGCTTCGGTGGAATCAAAAAGCGAAACAGAAATAGTTCCGCAGGCGTCTCCGTAATTTTTTGGGACCACACGGTGGGTAGAAACTCCATATTTTGGACCACAGAATCGAGTCAAAACTACGAGATACCTATCCGAGACATCACTATTTTTTATGTGTCGTTTTCAAACGGAATCCATCAAATACCATTGAAGTGGGGTTCACCACGCGGAAGAATCCATTCTTCCCTCGAAAATCATGAATTGGATAGTTTGGCTACTCTTCTAGGAGGAAAATGACAATGATTATCGATTGAACGTACAATTTCACGTGAGAGATGATTGTTTCGAGATATCCGTAGCTTTCAGGAGGTCGGAAACAGCTATAATGGGAGCTTTTTTGCGTGGAGAACACCTCTTACTTCTCGAAAAACATTGATCAGCTAGTCTTCTAGGCGGAAGAATGCATTTTCTCCTCGAAAATCATCATTTCGCTGCTCTAGTAATTTTTCTAGACCTGAATTAACAACGAATTGGAATCCAGCATTCACTTATTACTTCAGAGATGATCCTTATGAGATGTCGGTAGCTCTCAAGAGGTCAGAAATATCAGTAAGGTAGGGTCTTACGCGCGGGAAAATCCGTTCTTTCCTCGAAAATCATCAATTAGCTAGTCTGGAGACTCTTCTAAGAGCAAAATAACAACGAATGTCGATTGAGCGTACAATTTCACGTGATAGATGATTGTTGTAAGATATCCGTAGCTTTCAGATGGTATAATGGGAGCTTTTTTGCGTGAAAAACACTTCTCACTCCTCAAAAAACTTTAATCAGCTAGTCTGGTGACTCCCCTAGGTTAAAATTAACAACCAATTCAAATCCTGCATACAATTTCGCGTGGAACATGATCAATGCAAAACCCCCCTAGCTCTCAGGAGGTCGGAAACAACAAAAATGAGGGCGTTTTCGCGTGGAGAAGTCCATTTTCTCCTTGAAAAGCATCAAATAACTAGTCTGGGGACTCGTTTAGGGTAAAACTGACAAAGAATTCGAATTCAGCATGAAGTTTTACGTCGGAAACAGTACCTTTCATGCCGTTTAGACTCGTATTGAGATGTTGGTGGCCAATAGCTACGAGTGTCCGAGCACCTCAAAAAAAGCTATGCTGGACTATCCATATGGAAAAGCCCCTGACTCTAGAGGCACGGTTCAAAGGTCGATTTTTGCACCGTTTGCGGTTGGGATATCATTTTTTGGTGATAACAAGACGATCTAGGGGGCGACCTAAGCCTTGCGTCCAACTTGGGAAATAACGGACACCCTACTCTATATGCATTAGGAATTTTACACCTTCTAACGTCAACATCAGACTATATTCTTCTCTGGTACCCTTTTTGAAGATATTTGTTCATTCTGGCCTGAATTTAGCTTCTTCTTCTGCTTATTTTTATATTTCACTGACTATTTACAATCTTCATTGATTGTTGATTCAACATCACTCTTCGCTTGGATGTAATTATCAAGACACTTGTTTACTCTGACCTGGGCCATGTCACTATGAGAATGGAAGAGTGTCAATCAACCCATGTAATTTTTTTATTGCATAAAATACTTCTCGTACCTGAATATGAATTTACTATTCGAACCTGAGCATTCCATAAATTGTCTAAGTTTGGGATATAAACAGTGTCCTTCACAACTACGCCATTGCTGCATTTGATCTAAAAATACATCTTCATATGAATAATAATACATCATAATACGTTGTACAAGAAGCCACCGCGGCCTCGTGGATAAGGTCCTTGCCTTCGACGCAGAAGGCTGGGGTTCGAATCTCGGCCGGCACCAATGTGAATTTTCATAAGTGCTTTTCGGTGGTTTCGATGGTTCGGAACCCACCTTAAACTGTAGGTCCTGCAGAATAACCTCGAAAAGAGGTTGAAAATGCGTTAATGAAAAAAGAAAAAAAATACGTTGTACAAACAATCATTCATTACCAATCATGGAATCTTTCAATTCCGCAAATAAATATACATTCTTCTCTGCACAAATTTCTTTTTGAGATGAAATGCAATCACTTTGAAGCACTGCTTCAATTGAAGTCTTGGAGTTATGTGACTGCATGACTGAAATACTTTCCATTCAATATATTCGAATACCATTCTGATTATGATTGAGGTTAAATTATAATTGTCATAACTTGGAATCAAATTCCACAACAGCTCATCAAGCATATTGAAGATCAATGTATCTACTCAATACTCGAATGTGCTCAATTATTTCACTCACCTTGCTTGGCTACTAATTGATTCGAGAACTTGGATACAATCAAACAGACACTTTTATCAACTCAAGTGGCCATATGATTTCACCTGATTTGGAACTTATCAATTATCCTGTTCTAGAACCAATTACACTTCATCTGGCTTCATCTTCATCATGTCATCAGCTCACATCCTACCAGCATTGATTTACATCAATTGCATCATATTCGCTCGTCGTCATCTTCAACACACGAATTCACATATCATAAACTGAAACTCATTCATTATCATCATCCTATCGGCTCACATTACTTCCAACACTCCCTCACTCCATTTCCATCACGTTCACTTGTTATCATCTTCCACGCATTCATCGTCATCATCGTCAACTCATTCATCGTCATCATTTCATCAACTCACATCACTTCCTTCATTCATTCACTCCATTTTCATCATCACCATTCATTCATCATCTCCTATACCCACATTTACTCACCATCATTTTCATTTCCATCAAACAATTCATTAATAATCATACAATGCCAATGATCGCCTACTTAGAGAACAATCCTGCATGCGCGTAAGACTTCTCTAAGTAGGAGGGTGAGGCATTCATTCTCTCTCATTTCATATGAGTCATTCTGGAGCAAGCTGGACAAAACCGTCACCAGGGGGGTCTGGGAAAAATCCGCAAAATTTTTTTTCCATTAGTACTATGTTAAAATAGTACGAAAAAATTTTTTTCAGATTTTTTCGGGCCCCTCTGTGGGCCCCAGGGCCCATGAAAGGGCCATTTTAGGCCCTTTTTTAGCCTATTCTAGAAAAATCATAGTTCCAACGCAATTCAACATTTTTCAACGTACTTGGGCGCATTTTCCTCGTCAAGACTAGTACTTTTGAAAAAAAAATTGTCCAAGGCCACTTAGTGAGCCTGACGATTTCTGCAAGCTAATTATTGAGAGCAAATTTTAGCGATTTTTGGGCCTGCTTCTAAGCGATCTAGCTCCTACTAGACATGTGATAATTGACTTTTGCAGGTGGTCATTTTGAAGGTCTTGAAAAAACTTACAATTTGACCACCTGCAGAAGTCGATTATCGTACTTTTTATAGGAGCTATAGCCGATACAAGTTGAGTTATTTACGAAAAAGTCGAAAATTCAGGACTCGATTCCAAAAATATATCTCAATTTTTTTCCACCGAACTTAGGCGAAAATGTTTTTTCAGACATCTACTTTCATCAAAAAAAATTTGGCGGAGGTTATTTTTTTTTATTTTTTTTGCCGAGCGTTACAAAATGCCGCATTTCGTGGTTTTAGCAAAAACGGCATCTTTGACCACGGTCACATATGCTCCCATCTGGACTGATGTGCACCAATCTGTGTGAAAGTACTCCCCAAAGTACCCCCAAGTACGTGTAAGAAGTTGCGGGGACGAGCCTCCAGCCAGGAGCGAGCTGTAGGTTCTATTTACCGTGTCCAAAATAGGCATTATTTAGGCTATTCGAGCGTAAGCGACCGAGAGCATGATTTTACTTGTTCTGGCTTACAAATGAGATAATGGGCTAGAATGAGGATCCAAACATACTTTTCCGACTCAAAATGACCATCTGAACACAATTCCGAGGTCAGTTTTGCTCTAAATAGTCGTCCCTCTACCCCTTAAGAACTTAGATTCTGTCGACGAGTTCTGACACCGTTGAGGCACTAGACGACGTTCTAGAGCTAAACTGACCTCGGAATTGTGTTCAGATGGTCATTTTGAGTCGGAAAAGTATGTTCGGATCCTCATTCTAGCCCATTATCTCATTTGTAAGCCAGAACAAGTAAAATCATGCTCTCAGTCGCTTACGCTCGAATAGCCTAAATAATGCCTATTTTGGACACGGTAAATAGAACCTACAGCTCGCTCCTGGCTGGAGGCTCGTCCCCGCAACTTCTTACACGTACTTGGGGGTACTTTGGGGAGTACTTTCACACAGATTGGTGCACATCAGTCCAGATGGGAGCATATGTGACCGTGGTGAAAGATGCCGTTTTTGCTAAAACCACGAAATGCGGCATTTTGTAACGCTCGGCAAAAAAAATAAAAAAAAAAACCTCCGCCAAATTTTTTTTGCTGAAAGAAGATGTCTGAAAGAACATTTTCGCCTAAGTTTGGTGGAAAAAAATTAAGATATATTTTTGGAATCGAGTCCTGAATTTTCGACTTTTTCGTAAATAACTCAACTTGTATCGGCTATAGCTCCTATAAAAAGTACAATAATCGACTTCTGCAGGTGGTCAAGTTGTAGGTTTTTTCAAGACCTTCAAAATGACCACCTGGAGAAGTCGATTATCACATGTCTAGTAGAAGCTAGATCGCTTAGAAGCAGGCCCAAAAATCGCTAAAATTTGCTCTCAATAATTAGCTTGCAGAAGTCGTCAGGCTCACTAAGTGGCCTTGGACAATTTTTTTTTCAAAAGTACTAGTCTTGACGAGGAAAATGCGCCCAAGTACGTTGAAAAATGTTGAATTGCGTTGGAACTATGATTTTTCTAGAATAGGCTAAAAAAGGGCCTAAAGTGGCCCTTTCATGGGCCCTGGGGCCCACAGGGGGGGGGGGCCGAAAAAATCTGAAAAAAATTTTTTCGTACTATTTCAACATAGTACTAATGGAAAAAAAATTTTGCGGATTTTTCCCAGACCCCCCTGGTGACGGTTTTGTCCAGCTTGCTCCAGAATGACTCATATATTTTTCATTATCATCATTCATTTATTATCTTCATCACCTCATCAGCTCACAACTTACCAACATCCATTCACTCCATTTATATCAATCTTGCTCGTTATCATCTTCAACACATACTAGAACTCTAACACGCGCCCGTTGCGCGCGGATGGTTTCGATGACTTGAAATTCTGGAACATACGGCAAAAGCTATTGTGTTTGAAAAAAAAGTTATGCAGGTATCTATGGTATCAGAAAGGAGCAAATATGATAAAGAATAAAAATATGGAATGGAAATGTCATTCATCCATATCGATGGCTCAGAGTAGAAAGGAACTATCTGTAATCGTAAGACTTGAAAGGAACTATCCAAAAATGTCTGTAAAAGGAACTATCTGGAATTGTTTACTTGAAAGGAACTATCTGAATTTGTCTGATTTGAAAGGAACTATCTGAAAATGTCTGTTTGAGAAACAAACTATCTATAAATTTATGACTGAAAGGAACTATCTAGAATCGTAAGAATTGAAAGGAAATCTTCATTTCGGCATATTGGGTGAGAATAAAAATTCTCAATCCATCGGTCGAGAAATATCAGAATAAATACCTTTTTCTCGAGATGCACTCTTGCGTTATTTTTCCCTTGAATTGACCTTACCTCGAAATGACTCAGTCAAATTTTTAGCTTATTTGAATGAAAATTGCGCCGTCTACAATTTTTTTAGCGAAAAAGGTGATTTTTTGCATTTTTCCAGACATTTGTATTTACACACTTCTAAATAATGACTTTTAAAGCTGCATTCGGCAAGGTAAATGATTCTATTGCTCTGAAACCTATCCTCTCTTCTTGGCACACACATAAGAAATGTGTTAAGCCACCGTAGATCCCGTGTGAATAATTGTAGTCGTTTATCGAAGCTTTTTCCAAAAAAAGAGATTTAGCACCGATACTTGAGTGGCCCAGTTAGTAAGAATTGTTCCGGAACGAACTGCGGGTGTATAGTGCTACATTTCCATCACATATATCACCATATTGACAAAACCATCGGTACATTATTTACAGCATTTGGAATTTTAACGAATGAAAAACCTTAAAAGAACCACGAAAAAGTGTACCAAAGTTACCCCACTCTAGGTAAGAAGCATGAGGAGAGGGTAACTTCAGAACCCCTTCCTATGACAGCTTCTTCTCATCTCATCTCCAGTCGAATGATGGTCTATGAGGTTTTAAAATGTTTCAAACAGCTTCAAATATAACGATCTGAACGATTAAAATTAATCCACTCGCATGTCGGTGGGCAGAGTTGAGATATTCTGTAAGTGTACCAAAGTTGTCCCATCAAAGTCTAACTTTGGTACACTTACAAAACTGCTAATAGCTCCAGTTCAGACGCATCAAAATGATTTTTGTAGCCCATCAATCGAAAGCTGAGACTGTAAGCTTTAGATTGACTACTAATAGAAGTGGGTTTTGTCTATGTATGATGGAATGCCGAGCCAAACAAAATAAAAAACACCGAAAACGTACCAAAATTACCCAATTTGACGGTAACTCCTTTTAACCAGAAATTTACAGATAGTTCCTTCTAAATCAGACGAATTCAGATACTTCCTTTCAACTCTTACGATTCTAGATAGTTCCTTTCAACCAAAAATTTATAGATAGTTCCTTTCTAAAACAGACATTTTAAAGATAGTTCGTTTTAAATCAGACAAATCCAGATAGTTCCCTTGAACTCTTACGATTTTAGATAGTTCCTTTCAGCCAAATATTTATAGATCGTTCTTTTTACAGATACTTTTAGATAGTTCCTTTCAACCAAACATGTTCAGATAGTTCTTTTTAACCAGACATTTACAGATAGTTCCTTTCAAGTCTTACGATTTTAGATAGTTCCTTTTTACCCTGAGCCATCGATATGTTCATCTATCTAACATGCATCGGAATCAAAATTTTGAATTGCTGATTCAGAAATTCACGACTGTCTCAGGGATTTGCCGAGTAATCTCAAAAAACTATTCGACCTACGAAGTGCAGCGCGCGCACTGGTTCAACCGCTCGTATGGTGTGGGGTCAAAAAACTGTCCAGTTTTTATAAAATGTCATTGAGAGTGACCATCAAGGAACGAAGATCATTTTGAGAACTGGAGAATTGAGCTCAAATCCAAAATCAATGATTTGAATTTATGCAACGCTTGGGAATGAAAATTTCAATTTTCACGTGAAATGAGTGGGTTTCCAATTCGATTGATATTTTCAAAGGTTTTTACTCATTCTCGGATGGAGACATATTTCTCTCCTCCTCCTTCTTCTCCTCTGAGTCGGCTATAAAAGAGAAGGAGGAAACATTTTTCAAGGATATGCACAAAGATCAGCCAATCAGCCTCTGTAAAGCGAGAATTTTTTGATGCTTCTGTAGAAATTTTTTTAGTCCACAAATGAAAAATTTTCGATCGATTATTTCAAATTCAGTTGATCATCATCCAGAAATGAGAAAGTTATTGAACCTCGTACAATTTGAAAAGATACATTGTTCACAAATAAAAAATTCCTCAATCTACTTGGTCCAATTCAGTGCTATCCACCAACTAAAGAGTTCTTTTACGCATTAGAACTTGAAAAATTATATTCACAAATTAAAAACTTTTTAAAAGATGATGTAAGGATATTCAACATTCACAAATAGAATTTTAGTTGATCTACCTCAATCACAGAATTTTATACATGCAACTTAAGAATTATGTTGAAACATTCATCATTCACGGAAAAAATTCTAGTTAATCTACCCCAATCAAAGAACAGTATAGATGCAACTTCGAAGTTTGTATGAATCATTTTGAGAATTTAGATAAGCGTTCCTGAGATCTTTTTGATCGTTGAAGGAAGATGAAATATCAGAAAATAAATCTTCAAATGATTACCATTAACCTCATTATTACACGGGATATCCGATATTCCTGTTGTCGGTCAAGCAGCAATCGACTTCCCTAACACTCATTTAGCGTGCGATCCGATTAATACATGCAGGTGTAATAAAACTCGATATGATGCGCAGGCGCGACGATCACCTGCTCAATGTTGACAACGAAGCAGACAGAACTGGACAGAACGCCACAGTGCATGACTTCAGATGCTTGAAAGCACCATTACTTTTCTTTCGATAAATCGGAAATAATCAACAGATATGATAGTTCAGCTATGTAGATCGCATAATTGAATACTTTCAACTATATTAATCCACCTATGAATACATTCGAATAATACAATGTCATTAATCCACAGCAAGACACATTGAGACGACTCGTAAGTGGCGCGCGAAATCTCGATCGGAACGCCTCGAATCTCAAATATCGAAGTTATCCATTAATAATATAAGATTCACTAATCATACATTACAACTCATTCATCGTCATCATTTCATCAGCTCACATCTCTTCCTTCATTCATTCATTATCTCCCATACCCACATTTACTCACCATCATTTTCATTTTCATTGAACTATTCATCAATAATCATACAATGCCAATGATCGCCTACTTAGAGAACAATCCTGCATGCACGTAAGACTTCTCTAAGTAGGAGGGTGAGGCATTCATTCTCTCTCATTTCATATATTTTTCATTATCATCATTCATTTATTATCTTCATCACCTCATCAGCTCACAACTTATCAACATCATTACTAATTCATCAATCATTCATCAATGATCCATCTACCATTCATCGAACAGGTAATCAATCATTCATCATCTTTCTCGTTCATTCATCAATACGTCATTAATCATCCGCTTTTCAAGGGTCAATTCAAAGAATATATATTCATTTCAAAGGTCAATTGATTCGAGAGATGCAACGAACGTATAAAAAACACTCTCCCTTACACGTTCTTTACATCTGCGACCAATTGATCTTCGTTGTGAATATATATTGGGAGAATTGATCTTGTAGATTCAGACGACCGACAGATCCTCGTGAGCCGAAACTATGGGGCTTGACTCTCAATCTGCGCCTTTGCAACACTCCGGTACGCATGGTGGCGACTCTAAGGATTGAGAGTCATTCATTCATAGAAAATGAGGCGATCGAGGATGACGTACAGATAGACAGACAGACGAGTCCCATGAATCATTATTCATTGTAACGGATGCGACGAACTAGACAAAAACCACACTTACACAATCACCATATTATGAATGATAATAGATAATAGATACAAAATCTTGGAAATAAAAAATGAATCAAGAAAAATAGAGTCAAGACTGTAGAATTAACATAATAAAAATTGGACTCCGAAAACCGCAAGAAAATGTTATCAGATTGGAAATTAGACTAATAAGGTCTGAATGAGGTTCAAATAAGGTTTGTATGTATGCGTAAATACATTGAGAGGGCAAAAATCTAGTGAAGTAAGGTCTAAATGAGGTTTTGATAAGGTCTGTACATTTGTATGTATGCGTGAATACATTGAGAGGGCAAAAATCTAGTGGAGTGAGGTCTAAATAAGGTTTAAATAAGGTCTGTATATTTATATGTATGCGTGAATACATTGAGAGGGCAAAAATCTAGTGAAGTAAGGTCTAAATAAGGTTTACATAAGGTCTGTATATTTGTATGTATGCGTGAATACATTGAGAGGGCAAGAATCTAGTGAAGTAAGGTCTAAATAATGTTTAAATAAGGTCTGTGTATATACGTATATACATATAGATCGCAAAAATCTGGTACCGCCGGACGCTGCAGGCAGATTATATTATTAATTGCAGTCATACACATAATATTAGTATTTACCCACGTCAATATATATATATATATGACTCTATTTACACGACTGGTCTTATGGTCATCTGCGCAAGGGGCTGACTGAAAATACTTATTTCTAGAACTTTTAAAATTATCTGAATATTGCAGACGTTGCAAGCTCGCGAAAAGACAATTGGTGGATTGGAAGATTTGTTTGCAAGATTTCGATAGAGACACTGATTCTCAGAGCACCGAAAGTCGCTCACGCGTGCTACCGGTATTCATTGTAGGGGCTGCAAGTTACATGAGGCCAAACGGAAGAAAGAAATCGAAACCATAAGTTGAAATCGTGTCTGGAAATATTGCGAAAAACTCATCAATACTTTAGAATTCATCATATCGGAAGTCACTTGCAGATCCTCACGAGATTTCCATCCAAAGTTTGAAATCTATTCGTCAACGTCTGTGTGGTATATATGTTACCGTGAAAGCCCGAAATCCGTAATTGCCGGGCATTCACTAGTGGATTCTAAGATTCACTGGTCGAGGTCAGTGAATGCTGACATTCACTAATGAAAGCCCGGAATTCGTAGCTGATCTCATCGCGGAGTCCACAATTCGGGCTTTCGCTCGTGATTGTCAGCATTCACTGGCCATCGACCAGTGATTGTCAGCATTCACTGGCCATCGACCAGTGATTGTCAGCATTCACTGGCCATCGACCAGTGATTGTCAGCATTCACTGGGCATCGACCAGTGATAGTCAGCATTCACTGGGCATCGACCAGTGAATGTCAGCTTTCACTGACCCGGACCAGTGAATGTCGAAGATCGGAAGAGTTTGGGAATGGAAGTCGAATAAAATGTCAGATACAACGTCTTATTATTCCAAGTTTCCAAGGCAGGTTGGAATATGGAGAAATATCCATTATCTATCAATGAGGAGTTGTCAATAAGATGTCTTGTCAAATACTTGTCGATTTCAGAAAATACTCATAGAAAACAGCTGTCAATGACAAAAATTAAGTGACATAAGCGTTTCACTTATGATTATCATTAATGACACACTGCTCATGCTGACACAATTGTCTTTTCAATTTTGCGCGCCCCGATGACCTTAGTAGATGAAGGTTAGGAACTCAAGAACTCCTGACCTCATTTGATGGGTGATGAATAAAGAGGCCATACTTCCTTAACCTTTCCGAGTGAACCCTCCTTTTCTGGCAACTCGGAAAGAATGAGATTCACTTGGGCCCGAGTGAAATTCTCACTCCGAAAGAGTAAATTCACTCTTTTCGGAGTTGCCTCAGAGTGGGGGTTCACTCGGAAAGGTTGAGAGAGTATTGAACTCTATACCTTGATTTTTCCATATTCCAACCTGCCTCGAAAACTTGGGATAATAAGACGTTGTGTCTGACATTTTATTCGACTTTCATTCCCCAAATCTTCTGATCTCCGACATTCACTGGTCCGGGTCAGTGAATGCTGACAATCACTGATCGAGACCAGTGAATGCTGACAGTCACTAGTGAAAGCCCGAATTATGGCCTCAGCAACGATAATCAGCTACGAATTCGGGGCTTTCACTAGTGAATGTCAGCATTCACTGGCCTCGACCAGTGAATCTTAGGATTCATTAGTGAATGCCTGGCAATCACGGATTTCGGGCTTTCACGGTAACATATATTCCTTCGAAGCCAGCTGAGAACTCTGATGTGAAACGCTGCTAAGTGATAAAATGAGGAATTCTATGCAATTCAGAGCCTCAGAAATTCACCATTCGGGGGAGAAAGTGCCCAAAAAGGGAACCAAGTGTAAGATGATATCTGTTGCTGGACTAGTGAGGGATCTACGAATAAAATAAAATTCGACATATCGTATGATCGCATTCCGCAGCAGAATCCTCAATGGGTCTTTTAGAAGTTCGCAAACTTGTAGCAATAGTACGATATTCTATCGACATTGAAGGATAAAGGAAATGCTTTGCTTTGGAATATCAGCACTTTCCTCGTATCAGCCCTAGAACGAACTCCCGGCGAAATTTGATGAAGGCTAAGCCATATTCATATTTCAAAAAATTCTCAACTGAAATGACCAACAGAAGAATTCAATTTGAAACCTTTGCTCGAATCCCGAATCATCTCCATTGAATCGAAAATCCAAAACCCTTTAAAATTCCATGGTCGCTCGATTTTTCTTGAACGGATAAAATTCCAGCTCCCGACGTCACCAACGCGGTTCGAAATCAGGTCCGACTTTCTAGACAACCTAGCCGAGTTTACTTATTGCGAACCAGTTTTATTGGTTCGCATCAAGAATTTGTGATGAACACAACAACTAGACAAATGAGATACTTCCATGTGTCCCGCGAAGGAGTCCATGACGATCTTTGATAGTTTTTCGTGATAATCAGGAATCCACTTTATTCAGAGATATGAAGTTCCATTATCTCGAGGAGTATGTTAAGTTTGGATTACACGGTGAGGTGAGAACAGCAAAACTTCATTGCCTTCTCCGCAGAATGTTTTTCATGTCAGACCAGGGAGATTCCGGTCATTTTTATTTAGACCTCGTGATGTCCTATCGGTTCTCTTGTTATCTATTCTTTCCCATCTTTCATATTTTTGAAAAATTTGAAAAATTTTTGAGAAAATTGAAAAATTTGAAAGCTGTTCGACCAGAAATGTTATTTATATAACCAGATGTCATCAAAGAACATGAAACGTCGTATTTTTTTGCTTTTCGAAAGGTGATGAGAGAATACATCAATGATTGAGGCTATGGTACAAGCTCTGATGACGAATGTCACTCAGATAATTTGATATGGCCATCCCAGAATTCCCCACTGAGATTCCCGGCAAAACCTTTTGTGGTGATTCTTACAAGTTCCTGCGCTATCGAGAAGTTTCTGCTTATTCAGTCTAAGTCAGATGATGACTCGCCAGACAAGGTGAGCGGAATCCTTATCACCTTGGAAGTTTTGGGATCCTTCTGGGGATCAAGGACCCGGCTAACATAGTGATATGAGGTTAGTGGACCGATTGCTGTCCCACGGCTTTTTGACCGACTAAAAACGTTGGAAAATTGTGCACTTTGAGAGTTCACTTTGCATAAATATGATTGATGGTTGAAAATCACCACTGTCATGAGCATCGGAGTTTCTGTGGGCTCTATCTCAAAATTCAAGTCAATTCCGTCGAGCAGAGTTGTGCGCGATTAAGCTAGGATGCCGCGCGAGAGATGTGCACAACAGCTCACGACTTAACAAGATTATTCAGGAGTTCAAAGCTGATTCCGGGATTTGGAATTGAATAATTTGGAAGCTCAGTACTTCGTCTTTCTGAAAGTTGAGGAAGATTTTGTTCAGAATGTTAGATTTGAATATTATTTGTCTATTTCCCGTAAAAACTGCACTCGTCCGAGAACATTAGTCTCTCAATTACGACGTCAGTGTTCCTAGGAGCCTTCACTTGTTCTGAATATATTGATCCAAACTTGTGCTCTGATACTTTGCCGATAAAAAAGGATCACAACAATTTACCATCGTGAACTCGGAATACTGGCAAATTGGGGTTGAAAATGAAAATCAGACGCGTCTACAGATTAGCGATATTCGCGGAATAGGGTTCAGAGGAAGCGGGTCTCTCTGCGACGTCCGCGCTCCGTTATGAAGCAGGGCTCTCCGCGCGTGTTTCAGACATACTCTCCGCTACTCGTACGCAGTTCCAGAGAAACCCCCATCGCCACGATGACCGACACAGCAGCAGCGCCAGCCCCAGCAGCGGCCCCAGCGGCAGCCTCGCCCAAAAAAGCCACGAAAAAGGCCGCAGGAGCGAAAAAGCCCGCCAAGCCCCGCGCCCATCCTCCAGCGGGTGACATGGTTTTGGCCGCCATCAAGGGACTCGCCGACAAGAAGGGATCGTCCCTCCAGGCCATCAAGAAGTACATCGCGGCCCACTACAAGTGCGACGTTGAGAAGCAGTCCATCTTCATCAGGAAATTCCTGAAGTCCGCCGTCGCCAAGAAGACCATCACCCAGACCAAGGGCAGTGGGGCCGCGGGTTCCTTCAAATTGGCCCCCAAGGCCGAGGGCGTGAAGAAGGTCGCCAAGAAGCCCGCAGCCAAGAAGGTAGCCGGAGCCAAGAAACCAGCGGCAGCCAAGAAGCCCAAGGCCGCCAAAAAACCATCCGCGGCCAAGAAGGCGGCCTCGCCCAAGAAGCCCAAGGCGGTCAAACCCAAGGTGGCCAAGCCCAAGTCGCCCAAGAAGGAGAAGAAGGCAAAAGCACCCGCCAAACCCAAGGCGCCCAAACCCAAGAAGGCCGCAGCACCCAAGGCCGCCAAGCCCAAGCCAGCAAAGAAGTAAATCTGGCCCTGGTTGAATTTCCTCCCCATCCCCTCCCCCAAATCGGCCCTTTTCAGGGCCACCACATGCTTCTCACGTACAAGCAACGATTCGTCCACATCATGCGTCATTCACCATGCACAATGCTTTCAGCGGGAGTTAAATTCCTTTTTTGGATCGGTGATCCTCGACGATTACTCTCTGCTTGCTCTTTTTTGTACACAAAGATAGGCATTTGATAGATTAACATAGAATATGGTTACCATGTTTCCTATCAATCGATACTGCGGGAGAAGGATATTTTTGTGATGTTCATTAGATATTGACTAGTCTGTGTTAGTTCTAAACCCTCAGAATTTCGCTTGATCGTCTGATGATTTTCTTTTCAAAATTTTAATGAGATGTATATTCGACCTCATTCATACCCTAAGCCTCCCGTGTATCATCACCAACTGTTTTGAAACCCAGTTTCACCAAGGTGGCACCACCATTCACTACAACATTTATTTTTGGAATGAACAGAGTTGATCCTGTCTGAACAACAAGGGAAGAAACACTCTTAAATATCCGGAAAAGTAATATTCCTTCGAGACTGGGAAAAATTCATCATTGCCCCCTCTTTCGGTTCCGTACTTTCTGCTTCAAGATGCATGGAGTTAATTCTGTAACGATCAAAATAGCGCAAAAATAGGTTGAAAATTATAATTGAATTGTTGCTTCTCTTCTTTTGGTGGCGGGGAATGCGCATAACTATATAAGCTCGTCTGACAGTCCAACCTTTCCCGAGAAACGATCGAGTAGACGTTTATCAGTCAATGAAGTTACCAATAGCTTGCCTACAGGTAATAATTATAACGATTTTAATCGAATCAGGAAAGTGATTTACAAGCCCTGCAGTGATATCGGCCAAACCCACGGCTAAATTTGACAATAGTTTAGCTACAGTCCGACATTGTCTCGATTCTGGCTGCCAAAATCGGCACGATGAGCACTGAGCCATAGTGGCCCGGTAACTGACAATCAACATCAGATATTCCGTGAACATATGCTACGAACCCGTATGAACCTGGAGGGCTATTATCAATGCCAGGTTTTCTCTTTTTGAGAGTGTAGTAAGAAGATGATTCACTTTCAATAAACATCAGGCACATATTACGGAGCATGACATTGATCGGTCGTCTGTGTCTGAGGAGATATTGTTCATGCTGGGCGAGTCGACTAGAATGAATATTCTTCCAGATGAAAAGCAGTTTCTTTCCTCAAGAGTATCTTGCAACTACGTTTTAAAGGAATTCGTGGCCCTGAAAAGGGCCGATTGTTTTCGAAAAATGTCAAGACGATGTCTTAAGCACGCTCTCCTCGGATACGACGGGCCAACTGGATGTCCTTTGGCATGATGGTGACGCGCTTGGCGTGGATGGCGCACAAGTTGGTGTCCTCGAAAAGACCGACGAGGTAAGCCTCACTGGCCTCCTGCAGAGCCATGACGGCCGAGCTCTGGAAACGGAGGTCGGTCTTAAAGTCCTGGGCAATCTCACGCACCAGACGCTGGAAGGGCAGCTTGCGGATGAGCAGTTCCGTGGACTTTTGGTACCTCCTGATCTCACGGAGGGCCACGGTTCCGGGCCTGTACCTGTGGGGCTTCTTCACTCCACCGGTGGCCGGGGCACTCTTACGGGCGGCCTTGGTAGCGAGCTGTTTGCGCGGGGCCTTGCCTCCGGTCGACTTCCTGGCGGTCTGCTTGGTACGGGCCATCTCGGAAACACGCTGAGTTGAGAGCGGATACAACAGAGCGAATTAGACTAGGCGAAACTACCGCCATCGTTTGCAAAAATAGGTGAGTGGAATTTTTTTGTGGGATCCTCTCCGGAAGACCCTCCTGATCATAGAGACGTATGGACCCAAGCCGAATTCCGATGCAACATTGTTTAAACCGAAGTTGTTTAAACAATTGATAAAAATCACTTATTTCGCCCTGAAACTAATTTTATAAGGTAATTTGAGATATTTTGGATCGAAAAGTATTCTTGTCATTTTTCTCTAGGAGCCATCATTTCCGAGCTATAAGCGTTTCAAAGTTGGGAAAACGCGAATTTTGCGATTTTGAACGTTGAATAAAGGTAACAACAAAGCGAGAAATCGATGTTCTCAAGGTCGGGATCTATTCACTAGGGTGTCCTCTACAGGTTCCAATAGCAAAAGTTCATGGTCCCGGCTCAGAACCTTCCGTTTTCTGGAAGTAGAAAAGCACTGTTTCTACAGGCGCCAGTATAGCTATATAAATCGCGGACCGATATATATAGTCAATCTCAGATCCATTCAAAACAGTGCATTGAAAATTTCCGGAAAACGGAAGGTTCTCAGCCGGGACCATGGACTTTTTCTATTGGAACCTGTAGAAGACACCCTAGTGGATAGATCCCGGCCTTGAGAACATCGATTTCTCGCTTTGTTGTTATCTTTATTTAACGTTCAAAATCGCAAAATTCGCGTTTTTCCAACTTTGAAACGCTTATAGCTCGGAAATGATGGCTCCTAGAAAAAAATGACAAGAATACTTTTCGATCCAAAATATCCCAAATCACCTTATAAAATTAGTTTCAGGGCGAAATAAGTGATTTTTGTTAATTGTTTAAACAATTTCGGTTTAAACAATGTTGCATCGGAATTCGGCTTGGGTCCATACGTCTCTATGATCAGGAGGGTCTTCCGGAGAGGATCCCACAAAAAAATTCCACTCACCTATTTTTGCAAACGATGGCGGTAGTTTCGCCTAGTCTAAATGTAAGAGGCGGGCAGAAGTGGCCCGTTTTATAGCCTGCGCGCGCTGAGTGGATCGGGTGGCAGATGTCGGGGAACTCGGTATCCGATTGGTGGAACCGCCCCGCGCTAAGCCACGCACGGTGGAAACAGCGCCACCCCAAGTTCCGAGAAGAGGGAGACTGTTTTATGGTCGGCTATAAAACGGGCCACTTGTGCCGTCATCTGCATCAGTCGCTGTTTGCTGTCTGTACTTAGACTAGCCAAGCAAGATTTCAAGATGACCGGCCGAGGCAAGGGAGGAAAGGGACTGGGAAAAGGAGGCGCCAAGCGGCACAGGAAGGTGTTGCGTGACAACATCCAAGGCATCACCAAGCCCGCGATTCGTCGTCTGGCCCGTCGTGGCGGAGTCAAGCGTATCTCCGGATTGATCTACGAGGAGACCCGAGGTGTGCTGAAGGTGTTCCTCGAGAACGTCATCCGTGACGCCGTGACCTACACCGAGCACGCCAAGAGGAAGACCGTCACCGCCATGGACGTCGTCTACGCCCTGAAACGCCAGGGACGTACCCTCTACGGATTCGGAGGTTAAGCTCCAGTCTCCATCATCATCGTCATCATCAACTAAAAAAAAAGAACAATCGGCCCTTTTCAGGGCCACCAATCATTTCATACGTTCGATAGATTATCACGCCTCGATATCCTAGTGGTCAAATATGATCCTCGACTGAACTCGCAAATGATGACTACAAATAATACTTGGCGATATTTGGTATATACGTCTACCTTACTCCGTGGTCAGGATTCTAGACTGCCGGAGACTATATTGTCGTATATTTTGTTTGCGAAACCACCGATTCCCGTCCTATTATACCAACGTATCATCCAGTCAATGAGAGTGAGAAGAGCCGAGGGACATGCATTTTCTACGAATTTTTCGCTGGGTGATCGCTGAATTCAAACGTTGACTCCACTACAAGATCATACGAGCAAATAATCTGTTTAAAGTCAGTTATTCAAGAGGTTGTAAACTAGGCAGATAAATCATCTCCGGTCTTTTTCCTATGACAATTGTCTGAACATCTTGATTAACCATTTATGAATGAGTCATGTGTTCAGGTGATAAGTTTGGATAAATAGTAATTGTTCGACTTTATAGCTTTTATCTTACAAAAATCTGGAGGGTCTAATAGTAACAGATCTAGCATCCTCCAGTAGGTAATATCATGTGTGATCAGACAATGGATGTCCAATATTTAAAATCATTGCAAGCCTTACTGCTTCGGTGATATTGTATGAGTCTATTGGACCTAAAATTCCATAATTCTATAATCAAGATCTGACGGACTAAAAGCGCATCTTGATAATTTTTCCACTCAATCCTGGCTTTGGGTCCAGTACAGTTCCTGTATCAATCTTTTTCAGATAGCTGAAAAATCCTAATCATCTTTAATCCACGATTCTGAGCAACACGAGGATGTACACACAACAACGTAAATACATCACTTTCAGGAAAAGCTCCAATTTCTATTATTGATACTTCAAAAATACACTACAAGACTATGGGGAGTATGAAATGAGGACTTGGATCCTGTTTTAAGCTCTCGCGTTCAAATTAGGTATGAGGAGAAGTTACGCGGCATGGATAATTCTTCAAATTCAACCAATATCTGACGTAACACTGAATTGATTCTAGCAAGATTAATGACGCGTGATCAAGAGGTCCCTCCACAAGTATCGCGGACAATAATCACTCAAGATAATAATGACTGAAATAGTGAGATGTCTTCGCGTCCACCAGTATAAAAGACCAGTCGAAACGGGATTTGAAGTGCCAAGTAAGGAATAGTTATACACACTGCTATTGTTCATGATAACTTTCTCAGCAACATTACGGACAACTTCAACGGAATTCTCACCGAAAGAAGGTGGCGGCCATAAAATTGCACAAACACCGCAAAGGACATGAGAAAGATCTTTGAATTTGCCGAAAATTACTCTAATAAAGGATTGACAGTGTTTGCATGGAATTGGGATGCGTTACTGGAGTTGACGGTAGGATAGTTTCAAAGTCTCAATCGAATTTCTAGCTCCTACAAAGGTACGATCATGCTGTTCTTCCGTCAGAAAAGTGTAGTGGCCCTGAAAAGGGCCGATTGCTTTTTTTCTTGTTTTCTCTCCTTCACAGTCCTGAGTTGTTTTATTTGGAGCTGGTGTACTTGGTGACGGCCTTGGTTCCCTCGGAAACGGCGTGTTTGGCCAGTTCACCGGGCAGAAGAAGACGCACGGCAGTCTGGATTTCCCGGGAGGTGATGGTCGACCTCTTGTTGTAGTGGGCCAGACGGGAAGCCTCGGCGGCGATGCGCTCGAAGATGTCGTTGACGAAGCTGTTCATGATGGACATGGCCTTGCTGGAGACACCGGTGTCGGGGTGCACCTGCTTCAACACCTTGTAGATGTAGATGGCGTACGACTCGCGCCTCTTCTTGTGCTTCTTCTTCTTGTCGCCCTTGGCGATGTTCTTGACGGCCTTTCCGGCCTTCTTCACTGCCTTTCCGCTGGTTTTGGGTGCCATGGTAGTTCCGGTCGGTTGTCGGAGAATCGACTGATGCCGGAGCGGGAGTTGCGGCCCCTTTATGAGAACTGAGGCTCCGCTTCTCCGAACCAACGTATGTGGAGCCACCATCGTCCCCCTCTGGACGAGCGCGCAGCTGTCACTTCGATGCGAGTGTCCCCCACCGAATACCCGACCAGTTTTTTACCATTTGCTCGGAACCGGCTAGCTCGAGAAGATATAAATGGCCACTTTCCTACCACGGAGCACCCAGTCTACGACTGAATTTCTTCGTGACACCAGTCTACCCCAAACCTCAATCTCATCATGTCTGGACGCGGCAAGGGAGGCGGCAAAGTCAAGGGAAAGTCAAAGACCCGCTCAACCAGGGCCGGACTTCAGTTCCCCGTCGGACGTATCCACCGTCTGCTGAGGAAGGGCAACTACGCCGAGCGAGTTGGTGCCGGTGCCCCGGTCTACCTGGCCGCCGTCATGGAATACTTGGCCGCTGAGGTTCTCGAGTTGGCAGGAAACGCCGCCCGCGACAACAAGAAGACCAGGATCATCCCCCGTCACCTGCAGTTGGCCATCCGCAACGACGAGGAATTGAACAAGTTACTCTCCGGAGTTACCATCGCCCAAGGAGGTGTCCTGCCCAACATCCAGGCCGTTCTTCTGCCCAAGAAGACCGAGAAGAAGGCTTAAGCTCACTCTTCAATTGATTGACCAGCCACAAAAAAACAATCGGCCCTTTTCAGGGCCACCATTCATATCACGAACGTATCGACAAAACAACTCGTTCGCTTTTCTTTGTTTTTATCTTGTCCCGTCGAGTCGAAGGAACTCGTATGCAGGGAACTCGTTCAAACTAGATACACGCTGGCGAGAAGGCTCACATACCTCGGTGCAGTAAGGTTGCTCGAGGAATGTCAGTGGTTGTATGGTCATAAGAGTTACTCCGAGTTAGTCGATGTCGAAGCATTAGAAATTCGAATGTTTGCGAGTCAACATAAAATAGGTTCCGTGGTAGATGGGAATGTTTGAATTCATGAAAAAAGATCAGTGTGCCGGAGTAACTCTATAGTTTTTTTTGCATTCATCCGGCGAGTCTGATGGTGGCGACAAAAATCGACATCAATGTTTTTGACATTACCTGTATTCCTCCGACCAAGTTACAGTTGTCACTATTAATTGATGCGATGCGGAATGCGTACAATGTTACATTCACTTAATATCTTCTGCAAATTGCGAGCGCAATCAAATTTCATTAACATGCAGGGGGAAATCGATTTTCAGGGGCTCACGTAGGAAACCAGCCAGCGCGTATATATTTTGATATGAAGAGAAATTTTTCGGTCGAATTCATTTGCAACTCGCAATCAGTTAGTACGTCTGATGCACCAGTGAAAATTGTGAGAGTTTCCCTTGGGTCGTAATGATTTATGATGCGCTAAAATACATTCGTACCCTCATAATGGTTGCTGTCTTTGTGAATTTTGTTCTTCTATGTGTGTCGAAGATATCCATTCTTGAGCGAGGTACACTGAAAATTTCCGTTTCAGACTCGTGAACGCGGAGTAAACTTGATCCTGCGGCACAAAGTGTTGATGGTAGTGATTTTTGACTGATCCGAGTTGGAAAATTTTGTAAATTATCTCGTTTCTTCTTTATTCTCCGAATGTATGGCCTCCTTCATAGCTCCATCACTCTTCGTGACTCGCAAGGAGCACCCCAGGTGTTGTGAGCGACGGATTTGGCTGAAACTCTAGGAATAGTCTCCTTTTACCATGCACCAAAAGCCGAAACCCAGAGTCGCAGTTGCAAATGCCCAACCATATTCAAGTTATAGCCCATGACATTAGCATTGCCCATATGAGCCCGTGTTTAGAAGATATATATATATATACTCGCAATGTTAATATTATGACCTGCATCTCGAAAACGGTTAGATATTCGCAAGTGCGGCTCTGAGTTCCATCTTTTGGCGGTAGAAGGAGACTATCCCCAGAGTTTTAGCCAAATCCGTGTTCCGCAATTCCTGGGTCTTCCTCGTTGATGAGGAAATTGCCAACCATTTCCTCTCCCCACGCATTGTAAAAAAATCCCGTTCTACCACACTACTTTTAAATCTTCCAAGCCCACAGCTATCTCAAACAATAGGTAGATAATGTAGTGTTTTTTTTTTTTCATTTGTTCAACGGTCGTCTTCAGTCAATGGACTATTACAACCGGGGAGGATCTCGTGGGTTCAACATTTCGTGTTTTATCGTGGCGAGTTTGAGATCCAGCCACTCGCCCTAACCTAATCCTCTCTGCATTTGCCCGGGAATCATGCTCGTGGAGCGAAGGAAAACTCCTGAGGGGAGAAAACCTGCTGCGGAAAGTTCGGCACATTTATCATGCTACCCTTACGGTGCTCATGCCACATTTCGTGAGGATGAACACCGCAATTGTAACATTTTGTGCCTCCCGCTCACGTTGCTGAGTTGTGAGTGTCAACTAATCTATCAGAAAAGTCAGCAAGTCGAGGTTGATTAGACCGATATGAGCGATCACCCATCCAAGTACTAGCCCCGCCCAACGATGCTTAACTTCGATGATCGGCCGAGCTGACACCCAGCGACCCCACCAACTTTGTCGGTAGATTATGTAGTTTATGATCAGATAATCTAAAGTTTCTCAGACGCTCGGTAAACAAGTCGTAGATGCTCAGATGACTTGTTGATACCTGAGGCAATTTAAAAAGGCCTGTTGCTCATGAGGAACTAACTACTCTTGGCCATCTAAAAACTTGGTTATGAGAATTCATCATGATTCAAGCGGTTTTGGTTGTCGCGGGAATTGAAGGATGAGTACCTAGATTATGTTTTCCATGGTCATACAAATTTCGAGTTTTTCATAGGGTGCGTAGAAAAAGTGATTGGAAAATCAAACCACTCGTTGATCCCACGGACAATTTGAAATATTTTATCGAGTACCAAAGTATTATTGGCGATCTGCAACACAAATTAAGAAAGTTCATAACTATTATTGACTCTTGGTTATCTCAAATACTGAAAGTAAGTAGAAACTATCGATTGTGGTTAGACCACACTCGATTTTCCCAGGCATTCAGTAGAAAAAGTCGTTAACGGTTAGACGAGTTGTCAATCCCTCAGATACTTCGAAAAATCATGTTGAAATATTCTAAGCTGTCGCGAAGGCGAATCATGGGAGATTATGAGAGTTCACTCACTTCTGGTTATCTCAGACACGAAAAACAGGTAGAAATTACTACCAACCGTTGTCGGAGACTCGATTTCCTCAGACATCCAGTAGAAAAAGTTAGCAGTGGTCAGACAAGTGTTTGATCCCTCAGACAATTTGAAAAATCATGTTGTCAATTGAAGTATTCTAGGCTATCTCAAACGTGAATCATGGAAGTTTATGAGAGTTCACTCCCTTCTGGTTATCTCGGATACTAAAAAAAGTAGAAATTGCCGACTGAGATCAGAAAATATTTGATTTTCTCAGATCTTCAGTAGAAATAGTCAGCAATGGTCAGACAACTATTTGATTCTTCAGAGATTCTGAAAAATCATGTCGACAATCAATATAGTCGTACCTATCTAGCAATTAGACTATGGGCGT
Organism: Eretmocerus hayati; assembly: GCA_029851415.1. Lineage (NCBI taxonomy): Eukaryota > Metazoa > Arthropoda > Insecta > Hymenoptera > Aphelinidae > Eretmocerus > Eretmocerus hayati. The sequence goes on from CM056744.1 coordinate 98,934,085, forward strand.
TCATGAGGGTTCGGTCACTTTGGACTATCTCAGAATCTGGGAATAAGTGGAAATTGCCGACTAAGGTATTATGACGCAATGCAATTTTCTTAGGCGTTCAGTAGAAAAAGTCATTGAGTACAAAACAACTTCTGGATCCCTCAGACATTGTGGAAAATCTCATCGAGTATTAAACTTATTATGGACCTCGAAAAAAATAAAACAGTAAGAATGTTTAAGATGTTCCGCAAGTTGTGGCTATCTTGAGCACCAATAATGAGTGAAATATCTTGGTTCCTGGTTCGACTAGCATTTGGAATCAACAAATTGTGATCTCCGTACATTCATAACAATTCGTAAAATAACAGTATAAAAGCTTCATTACAAGAATTTTTATTGAGGAATGATCTCCTAGTCAAAAAATTGGATAAGAATCAATGAACTACTCAACTTAGAGCCTGCTCAAAAAAGTTTCCGCAGACTCAAAAAAACCGCATCGGACAATGCTTGATTGGGATTCTTGCATGTTAAACATCATGCCGGCGTCACCGCCGCAAGTTGCGGTACACAAATAATATCTTCGAACGACGAACGAAATATAGTAAAGGTTATTACTTGCGAGCATGGAGACACACATCGCGGAACAACCACAACTCTTTCATGACAACAATTCATCGAGATCAATGCAAAATGTTCATTCTAAATAAACCAGAGTGCAGCTAGTATATTCAACGTATGAAATTATTGGTGGCCCTGAAAAGGGCCGATTGTTCTTTTTTTTTTTAGTTGATGATGACGATGATGATGGAGACTGGAGCTTAACCTCCGAATCCGTACAGGGTACGTCCCTGGCGTTTCAGGGCGTAGACGACGTCCATGGCGGTGACGGTCTTCCTCTTGGCGTGCTCGGTGTAGGTCACGGCGTCACGGATGACGTTCTCGAGGAACACCTTAAGCACACCTCGGGTCTCCTCATAGATCAATCCGGAGATACGCTTGACTCCGCCACGACGGGCTAGACGGCGAATGGCTGGCTTGGTGATGCCTTGGATGTTGTCACGCAACACCTTCCTGTGCCGCTTGGCGCCTCCTTTTCCCAGTCCCTTTCCTCCCTTGCCTCGGCCGGTCATCTTGAAATCTTGCTTTGCTAGTCAAAGTACAGACAGCAAACAGCGACTGATGCCGAGTGCAGCACGAGTAGCCCGTTTTATAGCCGACCATAAAACAGTCCCCCTCTTCTCGGAACCCGGGGTGGCGCTGTTCCCACCGTGCGTGGCTTTGCGCGGGACAATTCCACCAATTGGATACCAAGTTCCCCGACATCTGGCGCTCGATCAACGTAGCGCGCAGGCTATATAACGGGCCATTTCTGCCCGCCTCGAACATTCGCTCTGTTGTAGTTGCCCTTCAGCTTAGCAAGTTTCCCAAGATGGCCCGTACCAAGCAAACCGCCAGGAAGTCGACCGGAGGCAAGGCCCCGCGCAAACAGCTCGCGACCAAGGCCGCGAGGAAAAGTGCCCCGGCTACTGGTGGAGTGAAGAAGCCCCACAGGTACAGGCCCGGAACCGTGGCCCTCCGTGAGATCAGGAGATACCAGAAGTCCACCGAGCTGCTCATCCGCAAGCTGCCCTTCCAGCGTCTGGTGCGTGAGATCGCCCAGGACTTCAAGACCGACCTCCGTTTCCAGAGCTCGGCCGTCATGGCTCTGCAGGAGGCCAGTGAGGCTTACCTCGTCGGTCTTTTTGAGGACACCAACTTGTGCGCAATCCACGCCAAGCGCGTCACCATCATGCCAAAGGACATCCAGTTGGCCCGCCGTATCCGTGGAGAGCGAGCTTAAATCATCATCTGGGAACCAAAAAAAAAGGAAAAGAAACAATCGGCCCTTTTCAGGGCCACCACATGTCTCAAAACGTAATTTGATTATTCTAGTTCCTGAATAGGATTCAGTTGGCCAATGCGTATCCTTAACTTTCATACTTGTGAAATGATTTGCAAAAAGTCTCGCAAGTATTCCACTGCCGCAAGATAGTATTTCTGGAAGCGTTGCAGGAAATCGGTACTTTGGAAAAATGGGCTTACCATCTCATTATATTCAGTTTTATATCTTTTTGCTCCACAGCGTATATTCAGTCTGCGCCAAGTAATCTGAAGCTCGTTCTCGGGTTTGAGTGATGATCACTGATTTGTCAAAAGTGTTTCCAGCTCATAGCTTATCAAGTCCGAATAAAACTTTTTCAAAAAATTCAAGATTTCGAACCCTTCCGTGGCCCTTGTGCCAAAATCAGAGCATATCCATCAAATGATGTTTCGGAAAGAATACGTTATGGATCGTCGTCGATAACCATTGGATTACTCTCGTTTTGATTTTGGGAGAATTTTCAGTCAAAAAAAAATTGAGCACTAGTACATCGCGTAACTTGGTAAAGAGCCTTGAGTATTGAAACGCACATGGAAGGAGATTTTCCCCGAGTAACTTTACTGACAATTCAAGGCGCACGGATTATAACCTTTCTATCAGAAGGAAACAAAAACAGTCATGATGGCTCCAAAAGAATTATTGGAAAATCCTTTTTGAGGAGCCCTTGTCAGCGACAAAAATGATTATAATCTGTAAGTTTCACAGTTAAATTGTTGACCTCTGCCTTAATCAAAGTGTATCAAATTGCAATCATAATTAGTTGGTCGTGAATCAGTCCAGGCAACGTAATATCTTTCGCCCATGCGTCAGCTGCCCGGGGTCATTTCTGCTAACTAGAAAAGAAACATTCATCTAGGCTACAAATTTGGCTAGAACCTCGAAAATGCTCTCCTCTGAACATCGAAAACCAATATCTGTAGCTGTAGGCTGTATCATGCAGACGTTCTCGAGTTGCGGCCTAAGATATTGGCACTGTGCGTATAGCTTCATCATCAATTTTCAATATGGACTCTTGTGGGTAACATTGATAACAAAGTTAGTATCTCAGAAACCCTTGTCCAATAGGATTCAGAACCTTAAAAATGATCCTTTACGGTTAATATAAAATGTAAGGTCAGTGTACCCAACTTGCCCCTATTGAGTCATTTTCTTAATAACTCTGGCCCACTTAAATATTTTCCCACGTATCTTAGCTCATTTTAAAGCTTGTCTCAAGACCTTTAAAATGAGTACAATACATTCAATTTGAGTCAACTGGAGCCAAACTATTTCAATTATCCCAAAAGGTGATTTTTGAGGGTTTACAAAAGTGTGTACACAACTTGCCCCCATCATTAAAAACAATGTAAATCGGCGATAAAGGGCATAAAATCGTATTGATCAGTTTTTATCACCGTGCAGCGGCATTTGTAGCTTTTAGCTGGTCCAAAATACTGTTTCCGACCTATTTTGATGCGGTGAACATGTTCTGAGTGGTAAGAAAAGTCATATACTGCACGCCTTTCCGAGATAACCATATGGGGGCATGTTGGGTACACTTGGATGTCGGACCTCTTGATTCTCAAATCATCTCCGTATTTGGTACATAGAATCGCTCCAAATCAGAGTTTTGAAACTCTGAAGAGCGGATTTTGAAGAACTTGAGACAAGAAATCGACTGCGCTAAAGTGCGTTAAGATTGTTCAGATGCAAATGAATTTGCACCGGTTTTAGTGAACGCGATTTCCTCGGTGATTCCTTAGCCGTGCAAATATGAAAAATGGGAAAATCACTTTAAACTAGGGAACGCTGAAATGATTCGGAATCGATCCAAACCACTTATTTTCTCATAATTTAACATAACGAACGTAAAAAAAATTGCGGAAGGTCAACGAGTGCTCATTTCTGAAATCGGCATGTGGGGGCAAGTTGGGTACACTTACCTTACATATCCAGAGTTTCAGCCAACATTGCGAGCTAGATGCATAAGAGTCTACATACTGGTCACTCTCTCCGATCCAGGCCACTCAAATGAAATCCATTGCCACGGTAGACTACTGTGAGCACCACAAGCTCGACCACAAGAATTCACATAAAACTTGGCACAGGAATACATCGGCGCATTCACGAATCGGGGAATAGACAAAGGTATAGACAACAAAACGATATATTGCGATCAGACACAGTTGTTCCCACTTATAACAATAGTCAATTCTTCGTCCTTTCTTCAGTGTCAGCATAATCGCCATGAATACTTCGAGAATGGAACCGCTAACTCGGAATAATTTTGAAAGTTAACTTTCAACTGTAACTGGAAAACTTCAGTGGGAAAGAGGTGCCACTTTTGGCAGTAGGGTCGTCCTAACTGACGTAGAGCAATTCTAGAGAATAATGGGGCCACAGGATTTTTTTGCATGGGACATAGGAGATATAGTTCTATCACACGTTTAAAAGATTTGGTGGCCCTGAAAAGGGCCGATCATATATTTTTTGCTTTTTGTTTTTTGTTTCTCAGTCGATACTCCGAGGGAGGAAGGATTTAAGCCTTCTTCTCGGTCTTCTTGGGCAGAAGGACGGCCTGGATGTTGGGCAGGACACCTCCCTGAGCGATGGTCACTCCGGAGAGCAATTTGTTCAACTCCTCGTCGTTGCGGATGGCCAACTGCAGGTGACGGGGGATGATCCTGGTCTTCTTGTTGTCACGGGCGGCGTTTCCTGCCAACTCGAGAACCTCAGCGGCCAAGTACTCCATGACGGCGGCCAGGTAGACCGGGGCACCGGCACCAACTCGCTCGGCGTAGTTGCCCTTCCTCAGCAGACGGTGGATACGTCCGACGGGGAACTGCAGTCCAGCCCTGGTTGACCGGGTCTTTGACTTTCCCTTCACTTTGCCACCTCCCTTGCCGCGTCCAGACATGATGAGATTGAGGTTTGGGGTAGACTGGTGTCACGAAGAAATTCAGTCGTAGACTGGGTGCTCCGTGGTAGGAAAGTGGCCATTTATATCTTCTCGAGCTAGCCGGTTCCGAGCAAATGGTAAAAAACTGGTCGGGTATTCGGTGGGGGACACTCGCATCGAAGCGACAGCTGCGCATAGAGGTAATGCAGCTGCGCGCTCGTCCAGAGGGGGACGATGGTGGCTCCACATACGTTGGTTCGGAGAAGCGGAGCCTCAGTTCTCATAAAGGGGCCGCAACTCCCGCTCCGGCATCAGTCGATTCTCCGACAACCGACCGGAACTACCATGGCACCCAAAACCAGCGGAAAGGCAGTGAAGAAGGCCGGAAAGGCCGTCAAGAACATCGCGAAAGGAGACAAAAAGAAGAAGCACAAGAAGAGGCGCGAGTCGTACGCCATCTACATCTACAAGGTGTTGAAGCAGGTGCACCCCGACACCGGTGTCTCCAGCAAGGCCATGTCCATCATGAACAGCTTCGTCAACGACATCTTCGAGCGCATCGCCGCCGAGGCTTCCCGTCTGGCCCACTACAACAAGAGGTCGACCATCACCTCCCGGGAAATCCAGACTGCCGTCCGTCTCCTTCTGCCCGGTGAACTGGCCAAACACGCCGTTTCCGAGGGAACTAAGGCCGTTACCAAGTACACCAGCTCCAAGTAAACTGGACCCCCAGGAATTTGAAAAAGAGCAAAAAAATCAATCGGCCCTTTTCAGGGCCACAATATTCATCCAACGAAAGAATTGCTATACCACTACTGATTTTTAGTTCCGCGAAACACTTGCTCGTGAATTTGAGAGTGATACTCGAGCTCAAAAAGTGATTGATAGCTAAATAACAGCCAAACGCTCTGTAATGCAATCTAATAATATCGCTATCGGTGGAAAAAATTTCAGTTCATTTTCAGAATTCCTATCAACATCCCAAAAGGCAATTCTTCGAGAAGTGTGATGTGCAATACCTCGATATTGTATCATCGCGGTACTAAGGCGGCAAGTGTACGGCAAAATGGTGGCTATGCTAAATATGAGTGGGTTTGCATCCGACAGGGGAATTCTGGACCCATACACGCACAGAATTTTTCGATAAAAATTACCAGACGGGTACAGGAAAAATTACCCTACATGCCGGCAATCGTGGGATGCGCCAACTAGGAGCGCCAGTTTTTACGGGCATGTAGGGTAATTTTTCCCTGTACCAAGGAGATGGTTTCTGTCATGCCACTTTGATATTGCTCTGTTCAATATCAAAGTCATCACGAGTAAAAATGAAGATGATTCAACAACTTTCAAATGGTTTCATCAGTTTGTATGCATCAACCTTGAATCAAAATCCAGGCATCTTCATCAGAACGAATCAAATAATGTTCTTCTATACCGAAATTTTTGTGAGGTTAGGTGAGATGCCGAGCCGCGAGCTGGCGAGCTGCCGAGCTCGCGGCGCGCGCAGGCGCACCCAGCTCTTTATACTGGTACGGTAAAACCCGATCGGAAACTTTGTTAGGGCTCTGATCAGCTCCCTATCCGGGTAGCCCTGAATCCTATAGGGTCCCTGTCCGGATATCGGGGGTTTGGGCGACCGTTTTTGATCAGCTCCCTATCCGGCTTGATCCGGCTACCCGGACTTAGGGCTGCCCAATCCGTTTCCCTACCAATGCCTGATCAAAAATGTCAGTCTTTTTTTCATAAAAAAAAAAATGAAGATGCGTTTGACTTTGAAAGTTGTGGAAGGCTCGTGCCTTTTGATAGTAGAGGTATAGAAACGATTGGGTAAATTGTGTATGAATTTGATTTACCCTTTGATTTTTTTCTTTGCCGTAAAATTGGGTAATTAGGTCCAGGTGGGTGATTCGGGCCACTTTTTGTCTTGTGAAATCACTCATTACACTGCTCATTTTGAAGATGAGACCCAGAGCTATAAAATGAGAACTCGAATTTCTGAATGAAAACTTGTCTCATGGCCTCATGGACAAAAAAATGTTCCGCGAATTAGCCACCCGGACCGAATCACCTGGTTTTACGGTATCACATATAAGCGAGCATATAATCTAATAAGGAGAGAAATCAACCCTTATGTTCTGACAAATGAAAAATTTAATCATAATGAACTGCACGCATAATTACGTCAAGTATTTAGTCACGGGTGCGGTGACGAAGTTGATGAGTATGAGGTATTAAACGACTCACTGAGAAATTCAATTTTTTAATCGACGCCCAGGAGTGGCCAAGGGTTCGATCCGGGTAACCCTAAAGTCCGAGTAGCCGGAGTAGAAACGGATAGGAGGCTGATCAAAAACGGTCGCCAAGCCCTGCCGCACCCAGATCAGATTGTAGGGGTACCCCTGCCAGAACCTGATAGGGAGCTGATCTTTGGTCCGGGTGCCCCTAGAAAGTTTCCGATCGGGAAATTACCCTACAAGTGCACTTGCCCAGTAAAATTTGCCCAAATTCACCGCACTTTTTCACCAAATTCGATACAATTTTCGACCTGAAATAAAATTTACCAGACAGTATAGGTAATTTTTCTCGACACTCATCCGCAATAAGTAGGCTGAAATGTCGGACATCCCACGATTACCCTAACTGTGCCCGTAATTTTTATCGAAAAATTCTGTGCGTGTACTTATACACACAATTCGACATATGTACAATAATCGTGATGAGACTCACGTAAACAATGCAGTTCTCCGACGTTGGGCCGAGCACCCGGGTGCTCGTAAAATTGAGTAAAATGGTATTTGTACCTCGTTCATGAGATTCCCCGTTTCCGAGCGATTAGTTTGACCCTCGTCTGCGGATTGGGCCGAAAACCAATCGCCCAGTAGCGAGATTACAACCTCATATTAAATTTGTCGCAAAATATACTGCTATGTACTATGGAATGATAGGAATAAACCAATCTTACGGAGATATTTTAGTTTTTCGTATCTTGGTATCATGAATTGTACCGAGAACATAATGGAAGTTCGATCAATCTATGGACTGCTCGGTGTAAAAATCTCATGTATAGCCACGACGACGAGTCGTCAATTAGATTTGAGTGTCCAAGGAATAAAAGGAAAATCAAATTTTTCTCGTACAACAGGGTAATTGCGTCACTCTTTTGTTTTAGTAATACGTTCGAATCAGTATACATATTTCATAAGAAAAAGAAAAATCAGTATACATGAGACATTTATCGGGGACTTGAGTCCTCAGCTCCGCAACTCACCTTCAAGATAGTATCTTATTCGAAGATACCAGTATGGTGCTGTATGCACCAGTTCAAAGATATTACAAAAACTGAAAGTAGCCCGGATCAGTCGGTTGTACAGTAGTATGTGATACAACTTTACTATGCTGGTTCAATAATGAGCAATAGTTTTTAAACTATTGATCCTAATTGAAAATACATTGTCACAATATTCCATTATTTGCTTAAGCTCGATATGTCAAGCGTGGCTAAATATAGACATATTCTGTAAGATTGAGTGAGAGAGTATTTTAGAGTTCATGCATATATTTTTCCCACTCCTTCCTGAATAAAATGTGCTTAAATCCTTTAAAATTTGATAATGAACTTCATCAGTGAGGTATATTTGTATTGACGTAGTCTCCGAGATCAACAATCATCAACACCCCAAAACGTTAATCATATGCAAATTTCGGCGACAGATCCCACCATGGATACACTTTGAAAATGTCAGAGAATCATCGGGTAAGCTCAAAACGTTGATCAATAAGTTTATACTGTCTGTCACGAAACCGCATTCAATCTAATTGATATGATACAGTTATTCTCACGTGAAAAAAATTTTAAATTCATCATCACTCATATACAAACTATACCGCCTCTAATTCACGGCACTTAGCTAATTTCGGAAGTAATTTTGATCTGGTTCACCATATAACCTTTTTACAGGGATTATTTCGAGCATCCTTTGGATCATCTGTATAAGTAGAACCTTCTGTGATGGATTCAATAACTCAGGACGAGATTGCACCTGCGAACTTCTGCACTCAACCGCACATCAAATCTATGGTCGCCGGATGAGTGGGAGCGTTTCTACTGAAATGTTGACACGAGTTTCGGAAGATGATATTATTCTATTTAAGAAAATAAAATAAACAAATCGCGACAAAAACATTTCCTACGCGAGTATATATTTCAAATAATTGTGTAGTTCTTGAACAATCAAAATGAGGAGATCCTGATTCTTTGCATAAATACTCGCGAGGAAATCTTTTTTTTTTTTCCTTATTGAATATTCTCCCCAGCACTTTATATTCAGCGCCTCAATCCAAGATCGCAATTCTATCAACACAGTAAGGAATTTTGAGTGAAAAGTGGTCGGACGTATTCATTTCAATCATGAGGTTAAAAACGCACATCTCATCGTTCTGCTCTAAAATTTTAACAGTGAAGAACTAATATCTCTGACTTGTACTAACACGGCCACCTCCGATTTTGAGACTCACTTCCATCTAATCGTCTTTCCTCAATTAAAGAACCTAAATTGAACGTTACGCTCATAGGACAGAGGTGCACGACTTTGTTTCCCTATATAGCACTCAAGTTATCATCGATAATTTTTCAATTTACTACTTGAAGAGTGAGGTGACTCAATTTATCAGTTAGATACTCATGTTATCCCCCTGCTGAAAATAATTTCGTGGGATCCCATGGGACCCCACGGGATCCGGTGGTATACCATGGGACTCTACGGGATCCCACGAAATTATTTTTAGCAGGGCCCCACTATTCGAAGTTCATGTAATGGTTTTTCATGGACTAATGACTCCATAATTCTCCCTCATGTCAAACATTGTAGAGTTCGACTTGAAATGATAATTCTATTGAAATACCTGGAAAGTATCGAACGAAGCCCATCTCGAGGTATTTCTGTTCGCCAATGAAAAAATGAAAAAATTGTTACATACCTCTTATATATCAACTTCTTTTCCATCTCCTATACAAATGACTCACCATTGTTTTGGACGATGATTTGCGGGATATGTTATCATGAGATGAGACGGTCACTTTATAGGTATTCACATGGTATTCACTGTACACTCGGTTATTTCGTCACTTATGTTATGTCACTTCATCGATGCGTGCTTTGAACCCATAACCCATTGAACCATAACCCATAGATGCCACAGCTATACACTCCACGTTTTCACGCATGCAATTATATATTGTACAACAAAACGCCACATACCACCGATTAATTTATCAGCTATTAAGAAACGTGTGCGTCTAATAAAACTACTCAAATTTAATTAAACCGGAATCCGACGTTACAAATTCTTCCTCGCGTAACGAAACTGTTTAATTCGCGCACCACCTCTGATATATACGAATTTGTCACAATTCCGATCCCGATTCCAGAGTCCGGCAGACCCGATAAGTATATAATATCTTTGCTTATAAAGAACGCCATCAGTTGCGCGAACCGAACTGGAAACTGCAACAACTGGCCATATTCCGAGAAACGAGAATCACCTAATCTGCCAAACCGCCACTTAGTTCGATTTTTCAAAACTGGATCCGTTCGACCGGAAAACGAAAGATTCGATGCAACGACCATTTTGTGTCGTGCTTCAGTAGCATCCTGTCGATCAGGAGACGCCGCGGAGCGACGGGTAACCAACCGGGAATCTACTGTTAGAGCAAGTGCAAATATTACTTGGCAAAATATTATCGTGCGGTCTCATCTGATGAACTTACGACATCCTGAGAAAACATTAATCAAAGGCACTAACAATAATCTATTCATACCGAGTCTTCGAAATACGAGACCAAGTGAACATTCTGTGACTATCACCTTTGAGGTCTGTGCAGAATTCAACAGGTAGGTATATCTATTCCCTGAATCTCTATCCATGTCACTATCCGTTTTTGAATACCGGTATTATGATTAAATCGTAGGTTTCATATTCTTATAACTTTTCGGTACTCATGATATTCTAGTTCGAAGAAAATGATGGAGTGGTTACGTTGTAATTTCTGCTGGGTCAAGGTAGAATCCCAGGCGCAACCATTCCACTTGACTCAGTGTGGGCATATTTACTGCTCCAAATGTGTTGGTAAAGGTAAGAACTTTCCGTATAGAGATGTCACATGTACTATTGTGGGTAATCTGTACCTCTGATTTCTAGCAATCAAAAGATGTTTTCAGTGTGGCACTATGGACACAATTGCTTTGCCTCTGAAAGAACCTTTGAGCCCTCAAATTGAGCACTACTTCCAGAACTCTGCTGATTTGCTTGATAAAGTAACGTCAGCTCAAAAATTTCAAGAAGCTCAGTTAACTCTGTGTTTGCAAAGAGGTGATGCTGCGGTAAGAGAGATCATAATATGTTACTAGTTATAAGAGTATCATCCAACCATAAAATTTTTTTTTCAATATTAATATGAAAACTCCAATCACATGATGCGGTAGTTGAGCTAGTACTAGCCGTATGATTGGAACTATAGTTGGATTTGCTTTTAGGATGCTAAATACCAAGCACTAAAAGAAGCGTATTGGAAGAACAATGAGAATCTGAAAAAACTAAATGAAAAGTATACCAGACTTAAAATGATGGTGGTCGCCATGCAACAAGAACAAAAAAAGAAAGCTGCACCTGCCAGATACACTCTGTAAGTCTCGATTCACTCTTATTTCTCAAAGTATTCAAGTCGTATTTTGGTTACAAAAAATGATTTCTAACTCCCCAAATAACATTTTCAACATTTGATTAAATCAACATCGAAACGTGGAATCAAACTCTTCAAAGTTGAGACGGTGCATCCAGTAATCAATATTGTGTTTCTGTTTTTTTATTTCAATCAATAGCCCATCAATGACACCCATGAATCAAGTCAAACAATATGAGCACAACCAAGTGGCGCCTCATTCTCGCAATCACCAGAGAGACAGCTCAATGAGAAATGATGGGGTTTTCAGAGTTCCCTCACTAACGAGAGTGCCCAGATCTGCTGGATATTATTCAGGTTCAGCAAGCTCTAATAGCTCATCTAGAGGAATTTACACTCCAAGTTCAAACTACTCATCTTAAAACAAAAACTGTACAAAAATCTTTATGAATACTGAACAATTCAAGAGATCTGTACTTGTACTTGGTAAAATGCCAAAGAAGTAACTAGCATTAAATCTCTAGTCTGGTTAGCAACTGGAGACCAAAGTTTCCACGGGTGTTTTGGTCTCCATTTGCTAACCAGACTAGAGATTTAATGCTAGTTACTCCTTTGGCATTTCTCACGATAATGGAATCTCAAAACTCTACGCTAGCTCTGATAGAGTATCAACCAATTGACAAAACTATTAAGGGTAATTGAAATATTTGTGATTTTGTCTCCTGAACATTATAGCGCTCTATCTTGGACGGCATAGAATCATAAATTGTTAGAGATTGCCACACAAGTCTTGTAGCTATCAGTCATTGAATTTCAAGTTGCTTCTTATTAATATAAATTATAAGCATAGCTAGAACTCTTGGTCTAGATTAGAAAACGAAAAAATGAGATCACTTAAGTTTTGCTTAACTATTTTAAAATGAGTGAGCTGCAGAAACTTATTTTAAATTAAAAGGCGACCCATTGAAGAACTGGACCCTTTGATGAACTAGAGTAAATACGCGTTTGTATATTTGTAAAAGAAAAATTTACAAACGCATTGTACCTGGTTTATTTAGGAGTTTAGCATAAATGAGTACTATCAATCAAAGAAGCGATTCTAAACAACTTACCAAAACTTGAGTATGTGTTCTCATTTGCCGTTCTACATTATTCATTATATATAGTTCTTTTTTCTTGCTCTTTTGAAATTATCCACACAGAAAGTAAGTGTCTTAGGGCTCTCCTCTAGGATCAAGTGGAATCAATTTACGTCGTATTTCGTTATTTTTATCTCTTGCAGAGCGCTTTAGATTGAATTATAATTCTATAGAATAGTACGTGATTTCTCGTTATCTTATGTAGAGTCATACATTTTCCAACTTGACAACTTCCCATAAGCTTTTAAGTTTTTATGAAGAGTTTAATTTTATATATCATTAAGTCATAGAGAAGTTCTATTATTTTTGTTACATTTGTGGTAAAAAGTTGTCAACGCTGGTAATTACGTGATTAAATTTCCAATAAATATCTTTGTTGATTAAAATATACTCCACCGATTCGTTATTGCTCGCTTACACTAACTATTTTTCTATGATTTTCGATGATATCGATATATTCTTCTCTCGAAAGATGATCAAATGAGATTATGACCCGTTCGCAAAGATCACTTTGTAATCTCGACCAGTCCATGCGAAGCTCTACGTAATAAAATCAACGTCACTTGAGAGATACGTTGAAAAAGCGGATGAACAAATACTCTCACATAAAATCCAAATAAGTACTCTTCAATCCCCGAAAAATCTAACTTCGAGTCGCGATTTTCTTGGATTTGTAAGATGCTTTTTTATTTTTCAAAGAATTACTCAATTCAATAAATTCAATTCGGTTGCAGTTCTTGATCATTTCAGTGTTGATGATGAATGAATGTTTAAGCTCTGCCCAAACCTATGATCTAATCGTTTGTGGAAATCAGAAATCGAGATCTCACTGGTTATACTTTAATTGCGGTAAAAGAATTGTGCTTGAGGAAGTATATAGTTTCACGCTGAACTATATTTTCTTTCTTAGCCCCAAGAAGATTTTTTAGCGTATAGTCAGAATAAATACTCGAATTTTACCCTAAATAGTTGTTCTGTCTCCTTGAATATACATATTTCACCATTTTACCAATCAATCGTAACAATATGGTCTTCGTGGAATGATGACATGACGGAGTAAAAATACATTGATTGCACCGAAAAAAGTGAAAAGCGTATCTTTTTGAAGATTCGTACAAAGAGTTAACAAGTGAATGAACGAATAAATATATGTCCAGTCAAAAATAGAAAATCAACTTACAAATTCCATTTCACGCGGACCAAGGTATCATCATACACTCTTTCTACTTGCTATTGTTGTCTAATCAAGAATATCATACCCGCGCAACCCATCACTCAAAAACTGCGTCGAAAGTTTGAGAGGGGAAAAATGTGCTCAAGTTGATGTGATGACATAATACTATGATTACGATATGCCCGGGAATATTTCCGTGGAGCTTGAATCTCACAGGCAACTGTAAAAATATGTTGAGAATGCAAGACTATTATGAAACATGTAGTCACTGTTATCACTTCTCGATTCGAGGTATATTTGAAGCAGGATTAATTTTTGATACTACAATCTTATTACTTCGAAAAATAATTCTGCAAAAGTGTTCAAAGTGACTTTTCGCACCGTGTTCGTATCCATATTCGTTCCAGTATTATGAGAGTAGTCAATTCTATACTTTGAAACCATCAAAGTAGAAAGTTTTACAAAAATTTGAGGAAAGCGTAAAGAAGGCTTCAAAAATGAATCAATTTTCCCAAAGTTTTGATACCTATTACTTTTGAGTACTTGTTATATTGAGCAATCGTGCAGAAAAAATTGGTTTCAAAAATTCCTTATTTGATTAGCAGTACGATCACTGTTAGAGAGATTGTTTATGCTCAAAGGAAAAACTCAATGAGAAGAGCTGACTCTATGAAAGATCTTGACAGCAACTGCAAATATCCGAAAAAACGGAAGTTGGAGTAGCGAATCGGAGAAAATGTTCAGGATAATGATTTTTGTGTACACAAAAAGTATGGATAATATAAAATCACTTTATTGACATGATTCAAGTTGACTTTTGTCGTTCTACTCGTCATTCACAATGAATATAATGACCTCAATGCAGTTTTCATAACGCAGTGCAAATTTGATGGCGCCATTTCAGTAAATTTTCGCATATCATTAGAATTGGGCTATACTTTACAAAGTGCTTCGATTCAACTGTGGTATTGTGATTAAATTTTCAAGTAAGGCACGATATTTACGTTTGACGTAGGCCTAAATTGAATCATATTGTGTTCATATAATGATATTTGCAAGCCATTCAAAGATGTTGATTATACATGAAACTATACAATTGCGATTTCTACCCGAGAAACGAACTCACTATGGATTCTGTAATTTCATATGCTAACAAATGAATCGAGTATCGAAGTGCTCTTACTATTATCGCAGATTCAGCAATCTTCCTATATTGAATTGTGTACTGTTGACGTCCAGAACTAGCAAGCATTCATTTAAATTGTCTGGCAAAAATTCTTCCGTAAAGACTTGTGTAAAGCACTCGCATAATCTATGGTGAAAATATATTCGGATTGGATTTTGGTCACCTTGAAAGTGAATAAATGATGTTATATTCGTAAATCGGCATTGGAGGACTAATTTTATTTCTCTATCAATCTCAAGTTTGAGATCGATTAATTGAGAAATTAACGATCGGGTTTGGTCGTGGAGGTGTTAATTAACGAAAAAATTGCATATGACAGACATCGAGAGAAAAAAGGCGCCTGGACCCAGATTTGAACTGGGGGCCTTCTTCACACCGGGAAAGACACTCTACCAGTTGAGCTATCCAGGGCTCAGGGAACTTTCGTCTCGATGTCATGCATGTACGTCAAACCCGATCGTTAATTTCTCAATTAATCGATCTCAAACTTGAGATTGATAGAGAAATAAAATTAGTCCTCCAATGCCGATTTACGAATATAACATCATTTGAAACATAAGAGGGCGAGTCAAGTTCGGAAAGTGTAACTTGAAAGTGAATAAGCAGTCACTTTGTCATAGATTTCAAATGCCTGTAGAGGAAAGATTATTACCGAATCTATTGTAAAAAAAAGCTCCTGATTATAGACAACTAGATTCGCAACACTTTTAAAGTTCGTTTGTAAGCTGAGACAGGTTTACAATCACAATAATCTCAGGTAGAAATGATGTCTATATATAGAATTGAATATCACATTTTCAAAAAACAGGACATTACTGCGTTTTCGATTTCAAATCTATTTTCACTTGACGATGAAGAGTCATTTCTGGATTAAATCGAATCATCATTAGGTAATAGAAGCTAACAAGTTCATTGCCAATTGATGTATTGCTTTCATTGACATAAGATTGGCCACGGGTCTACCATACTTAAATGTTATTCCACCCAATATCAACAGTACGGTGACATACAAATAATTAACAAAGAAATCAAATTTCTACAAGCAAGCACCTTGCTCCATCCTTAGTCCACAAAATTTACTCTAAAAAGGCTTACATATGCGCTTGATCAGTTTTATCGAATTAAGTACAAAATATTTTCGTCCTCGAAGATCTACTTGTAAATCTTATTACCTAGGCGGAGAAGCATGGCAGAAAATGTTACGTTCCGTAACGGTCGTAAGATAGTTTCGTTAACCCTAATTATGCGATTTGAAATGTGTTTCATCCAATGGATGTCAGGCTCTCACCTCTTTCCAAGCTAGATACATTACATGCGTGGCTCAGATACATCTTAAAATCAAGTATTATCATTTGTCGTCGTCTCGTTAATGCTTCTATGTTGGTTATAAAAAGAGTCAAAGCTCAACAGAATTATACTGCTACTATTTACAAGATTGAGGTTCTGTGTATCAATGAAATGAAGAGTCGTGCTACAAAGAATGAGCTAAAATTCTCCATGATTGAAGTACGGTTGATTATTAAAAAGTTAGTTGAATCACCAAACGCACGATTTCTGATCAGTAATGTAAAAAACGTGGCTGTGTGAAAGTTGTCTGATATAATAAGTTATACCACGAACTGCAAGCTCACCTCTTGAAAAGCCATATTGCAGTTTTTGGACTCCCTATCTCTCATTAAATTAATTTCCTTGATTTATAGCTTCATGGATGCTTGTTGTGTAGTAGTCAAAGCATTCTTTCTCTTATGAAAGTTTCGGTAAATCTGATAATGAAAAATGTTCAATGAAATTTAATCTGTGATGGAGATCTGTGCAAATCCTATCAGTGCCTTATCATCAGGCACTTCATTGGCAGCGTGTCCAGAATTCTGAGAAAATTTATTTCATTTGTTAGAACTCACTCGTTGATCAATTTACTCGATTTATGCAAATGTAACTCACCAAGGGGAAGGTGACAGTTCTAATTTGACCAGCACTGTCGATGAGTTTCTGAAGATTTGCTGCTATAACTACAATATCTTTACCATCAACTAAACCAGCTCCAACTAATTCAGCGGCTATACCTTCAGCAGAGTCTACATCCACAGCAAATTCGAATCGAATATCGTTCAATTCGCGCTTTTGATTGCTGAAAAAATACATCAATTCTCTCAGACATCACGATATTACTCACTTCACTCATAAATCTACATCAACGGTTGAGAAAATTTCGGAAATATAAAGATACTTCTAAAGCACATTGATGAAGTCAAGTATAATAGTTTCGCTATCCCTCCAAAAATTATATTTACTGGCGCAAAAAAACTCACCGAAGCCTCAAAACTAAATTGATAGGAACATTCTTTTCAATTTGATTGTTTTGTCCGTAGTAATCGTCTTGATCTCCTCCATCCTCGTCACTACTATCGCGTGCAATTTGATTGATAGGCAACGAATCCTTGCCCTCCTCACCACTAGAAGCACCGCTTTCTTCCTCGGACGACCATACCCATTCGCCAGTTACCGTTCGATGTAGTCTTCCAGAAGTTCCTGGTTGTCTTTTCGAAGCCTGAGTGAGAAAATAAAATTTTTACTCAACTTGTGAAATCTCTCCTAACTCATCAGATATAAGGGTGATTCGTATGGAC
Organism: Eretmocerus hayati; assembly: GCA_029851415.1. Classification (NCBI taxonomy): domain Eukaryota; kingdom Metazoa; phylum Arthropoda; class Insecta; order Hymenoptera; family Aphelinidae; genus Eretmocerus; species Eretmocerus hayati. The sequence continues at coordinate 98,951,668 of CM056744.1, forward strand.
TATTCATACAGAAGACTCGTGAGAATATTCACCTTTTGCACTCGTGTTTCTAAGCTTGGACCGATAGCTACTAGCGTCTGTTGTAGATACTTTTTATCTTTGGCTTTCTTGAAGAATGGATGTTTCAAGAGTTCTGTTGCTGTAGGTCTGACAATCCAAATATTTGGTAAAATTTGAATAAAATGGCATATTATCTTGAAATTATCACTAAAATTACTCACCTCTTAGTTGGGTCCTTTTGTAAGCAATCGACAATCATTTTACGGAAAGTTTTTCCATATGCTTTGTACTGATCTTTATCGTCTGCAGCTGTATCAAGAGTTGGTGGATCGTTTTGTAATGTAAGCATAAGCACCTTCATCGGTGGGAATTTATGATATGGAGCTGTCCCACTTGCCATTTCAATGGCTGTGATGCCAAGAGACCAGATATCAGCTTTGAAATCGTAACCATGATCCTGTAGGAAGATTTTTCTTTTAAAATTATGATGCAACATCTTTCGAGGCAATGACGAAGGACACATATACAACAAGAACATTACAAGCTTAAGGGCTCAAAGATATTTGCTTTTTTCAACTCCAGCTTGCATTAGTAAGTAGGACAAGAAAACATGATATCCAGAATGAAGTATTGTAAAATGTACCAAAATCAAAAAATGCCCCAATACTCTTTATTCCTGCTCTAAGTTGAGAGGATTATTTGCGCTCTAGGACGAAAATGCGTACTAACAGTTCAAAAAAATCTCAGTCTAAAACAAAGTTTGGCATGCTCGCAATTTATACAATAGAATAAAGATACAAGGCTCAGAAAAACAGAAAGCAAAAGTACAGCAAATCAAAAGAACTAGACCAATGCCAATACTTATTATCAAAAATACGATGCAAAAATATTTCATTCTCCATCAATGAGCTCGTGAACATATCACGTTACATCATGCATCACAACAAGTTGGTCATACCAAAACACAGACTGAACATTACAAGACCAATTCTACAAATACACTATACATAAAGTATTATAAATGAGAGTCACCAATTCGCAGGCTTAGAAACTGGAGTGTAACTTTCCTCTCTCACCTGCTCCATGACCTCGGGCGCCATCCAGCAAGGCGTGCCGACGAACGTATGTCGGACTTTCTGCCTGCTGAGGTCGCGTCCGGTAGCTAGCCATGCACTCACGCCAAAATCTGCTATTTGCACCGTACCATCCTCTCCTAATAAAATGTTACCTGCCTTTATGTCTCTAAAAAAGATAATACAAGATTTTCAATGCAAATTGAATGAACCAAAGATAATTCAATCAAGTAGCTAGAAACGAAAGTTGTCACGAGAAAGCAAAAAATGTTATACCAGAGTATCAAACACATTCTGGCAAGCCATGAGGGTGAATGATCTATAATGCATGTAGAAAGCCACTATTCCAGTACCTACATTCAAACTAGTTTTTGAAGCAACTTTTGATAATTTTTGAGCGCTTGAGATAACACTAGGGTGGTTTTTTACTTGCTACAGGATTGATCAAAAATTAATATGATTTTTATCAACTGATTCAAATGTCTGTGTCAAATCAAAAAGTAAAAACAAACAGCAATCATAAGACGAACACGTTTGGGACATTTTATTTTCGCGTTTGGTCCTGACAATGTTGCAAGTAAAACTCATCAGGCCTTCTGAGCTCACTGTGCCTATATACGTACCAATTATAAAGCGACCTAAAACTCACAGGTAGTAGAAAAACTGCTTACCTGTGAATCTGTCCATTGCTGTGAAAGTACTCCAGTCCTTTCAAAACCTCTCGAAGTACAGTTGCTATCGTGGATTCGTCAAATACACCATGTTTACAATTTGTTGTTCTCATTTTGTGTTTGATAATGTCTAGAAGAGATCCACCCTCCAATAATCTGAGTACCAACCATAGCTCTTCTTTCACAACAAACGACGTGTAATATGTTACAACATTTTCATGATTGCAAGAGGACATTGCTTGAATTTCTTTCTGCAAATAATCAATGCTTAATAAGTACATATTTAAATCTCAAGAAAAACGTGCTCTGAATTGCAAAATGAGTAAAAGAAAATGTCTTAAGATCCCCAAGATAATATTATATTGATGAAATAAGTTTTGGGAGATCAAGTATGGACAGGTTATAAAAAATGGTTCAATTTGAGTAGTATTCCACCTAAAAGAATTTTAAATCTTACCAATAACTCATCCATACTCGTATTCCATTTTTCTAAATTTATCCGCTTTATTGCACATTTCTCTTGTCTTGGTAGGCATAGAGCAGCATGAACAATTGCTGTTGCCCCAACACCTAGAATCAAATCAAAGACAAATATTCAAAAATTAGAATAAATATATTCCAAACCAGGTGACCTTAGGTCACAGATCCCAATTAGCTACAAAGAGACAATTGTCATGATGATTAAACAATGTTATGCAAGTGCTACTCTAGGTAAGATGAATAAGTCTTCATAATTATGTACAGTTGCAGTGCCTAATTGTTGAACAACCTCCAGAGTCATTTGAATCCACTTGTAGTAAGATCAAAATTTGACCAACTTTACAAATACTGTCAGCCTGAATGAATTTCTATGATAGCAAAATTGTAATTTATAAAACTTTCTGATGTGATATCTAAACACAAATTCGCCAGTGACATGCTATCTTATCTTCACGGAGTAACCTTGATACAAGTGTAAGAGTTCGATGAGAAATGTGGAAGTCATATATTTCCTGTAACAATTGGAATTTGGAGACTCCAAGACCAAATTACATTGTGGGTGTCCATGGAAAAGAAAAATTGAACATGTTTAGCAATCTCAAATCAACCGATACAATTTAAGGTAAGATGATCTAAAAATAGAGCGCTCTGGAAAAATTCCACTGTGTCACCATCTAGGTAACACAGAATTTTTAGACAGACACTCTTGCAGATTCTTTAGTGCTGATATGCCATCAACTTGGTATTTCATTCAACATTCATTTCTAGTAAGTGTAAGATATATGGTAAGAATGATTCATGCAATAAAAAGTTGTCACAGATTTCTAATCAGCTTAAAGCAGAACAGTGATTCAGGCCCTCTACACCTAAAAAAGTATGCATCATGGCCATTGGTAATCCAATTCCGTACGGGAATCTATGCAGCACCGGGTACAAAAAAAAAGGAACCCAATAAAAGTAAAATAAAGCACAAGCAGCAAAAGAAAAACTAGCTCTTGCTAATACAAAGATCAGCAGGCGATCGCAATATGCGTTAATTAACGAGGTGAACGTCCTATGTCATCGTTCTCTTTCTTAATATATATATCTATCGCATACATCGACCAAGCAGAAGAGTATTACACGCATATAAAATAAACATAAACAAATATATAACAGCCGGTGTTCAATACAAATCATTTAAAAATAAAACCGAAACAATGTCATTAATGAAAGAGAATGTAAATGTATATCTTACCAATAACTTCTCGAAGTTCATAATCATCTTTTGAATTTGGCCATCCTTGTGCAGGTTGTGTTGGAGGTGAAGAATTTTGTTGTCCAGGGCTATTATTCGTGGAGGAGGTGCCCGTTGCAGCAGTTGCAGCAGCAGCCGCAGCCGCAGCCATCTTGTTGGCCAATGCCGTGTAACGCCGGGCGAAGCTGCTTTTTCTTGAACGTGATGTTGATGTTGATGATGACGATGATGATGATGCTGCACCAACTGTAACTCCTACAACGTTCTTATACTTCTGCTTCTGCTGCTGCTGCTGCTGACGACGCTGCTTCTGTTTATTAGTGATTATATCATGAGTGATATGCGGCACTTGCGATGTTACACTTTATATGTGTTTACTCTTGATGTGGACTGGATTTATGTGCAGACGCCGCCAAACTTGCGCTAAAATAAAGCAGCCGGCTGTTCGCGGGGGTGGAATTTGGCAGGTGCCTACCTTACCGACGATGAGGTGGGGTGGGGGGGGGGAAGCTTGAAGTTCAAAAGTGCGAATATGCGAAGGAGCTTTTTCAGTGGATACGGATTGGGTCTAGTCAGACATCAATTTTTTTTGAGAAAGTGATGCAATATTTTTGAGGTGCTTTTGAAGAGCTACTTTTGTTGATTCTCTATTGGGCGTTCCATAGATTTTTCACTGACTACTCTATCTAGTATCATGCATGGTGGTTTGTTGCAAAATTTGAAGCTGAGAAGTATTAAAAATGAAATAGAGTATGCCGCATATACTGATGCGTAATTTGATTAACCTCGCTGTAAATATAATTCGAGATTTGACACTTTCATTGAACCCTGGAATATTTATGCTGGAATATGATATATTCAAATTTGGTAAACTTTTTAAAGAGTCTAATAAAACTGGTTAGAATTTCAATACAAATTTTCAGTGATTGTTTCAGACAAGATGATCTACAAGAACCAGGTGTAATGGATTGAATTAAATTTAATTTGAGTAAATGTTCGTACCAACTCGAGAAAATTTAGGAATGCAAGAAGACTTGGCAAATATATAAACTCACGATAGCCGGGTGGGATCTTAAAATATTCACGATCAAAGGATAGGCTCTTCTTGACTGAAATATAAGTACCAGGCGTGCTTTCGCTCCGCACATGACATATATAACTATTAGTGTACAAAACTTTGCGGATAGAGATGAAGAGATCAATTCGTGGAAGCTGACGCCGGCGCCAAATTATAAGTAGGCTTCGCTCGACTGATTTGAAGGCTCAATAAATTACTTTACTAGACTCTATTCTCGAATTGACGCCACAACAAATTAAAAAATGAGTTACAAATTAATTTTACTCTCTCCTACCACTTTGATATCATGATCATCTACACGTGAATTGCGGCATGCGGATGGAAAAAAATTCCGATCGGTCATTCCTCTTTGATATCGTTATCTCGCAGATTCCAAGACTGGATCTCACAAATTTTTCATTGATGTAATCAAATTTTTCGCTAGAATGGATCACAATACCAGCGAATCAAAACACTACTCACTAGATTTTTGTATGAGCTTGAAACAAAGAATTTAGATACAAAATACTTCACCACACTGAAAAATTTTTTTGATAAAATTTAAAATTATCTTCAAAAAAAACTTACCGAAGATTGATCGTTTGACTTGTGACTATCTCCCGGACCAGTACGATCACTAGTTGCAAGTAGAGCCGCGAGAGATGATTTTATGATATTTTTGGACGATGCTAGAGTGGACGAAGACGAAAGAACACTGTGGCTTGTGGGCGTCTCAACCGATGATTCTGTACAGCTTGGATGTAGATCTGCCGTTGTTGCTGTTGTTGTTGCCGTCGTGGTAGTGGTGGTATTCGCGGGGGTGGTAATAATTTCGATATTCGCCGATGATGAAATCGACGAACGGAAGCTGCGACGTCTGAATACACCCTGTGAACACGATGGCAGTATGTCCGTCGATATCTTTCTGAAACAGAGTTTCATTTTTTGCGTCAATTTTTATTTACAGCTTGTTATATGCAGATTTATAATAAAAAAGATTTTCAAATTTGCCGCTATTTTTGAGGCGTGTTTTTTTGATGTAGGTGATGAATATGATGTTATTTTGTGATTGATTTGAGTATTAGTCTGTCTTTCTTTTCTTCCTTTGCACCAAATATCTTCTCGTATCAAATGGCATGTGATTGATGGGGTTCGATGAAATTTTGAGGACGATATAGCTTTGAGAAAATGTCAAACGATACACCATTGAACAAATTAATGAAATGTTATCTCTCGTGAGAGCCCGTGATGTGCGAGTCAATTCGATTAAAGCGATTATATCTTTGCACTCGATTGACACTGTTATCACGTGATTTGATGCGATTTTTAATAGACGATGCGAATTAACACGTTCGCTGCGACGGTGAAAACCGGCATTCCGTCATAGAGTGCGAGAGAGTACAAACGCGTGATTTTCCACCTAAAATAGTCAAACCTTTTGATTTGTGATCAGTTTAGTATGTATATACAAGAAATCTAAGAACTTTCGCGGGTCCCACCGGTGGGACCCGTCGCACACAATTAAGTCTGACTCTTTTCAGTGCGACGGGTCCCACCGGTGGGACCCGCGAAAATTCCTATCGTGCAAAGGGGGATGGTGTGAATGGCCGAACTACCAAAATTAGTGATCCTGAGATGTGGTATTTAGCTTTTCGGGAGCATTCGTTGATTTCCCGCTACCATTCGGGTAACTCGCGAGCATGGCCTGAATTGGAAGCTTTTGCCTAGTGAGAACAGTGGATTGCGATTGTGGTCCACGCGAGTATGATTTTCTATCCTCGAGAATCTACGAGACACAGCTGGTCATTCGATATACTCTTCAACTTCTCTGGATACAAAAAGTTCCTCATACGCGGGGAGATAAAATAGATTGAGAAGAGAGGAAGTACAGTGTCAACCATTTACTCGGTTTGCCTCATGGTTATTTTGCGTCAAAATTTCTGATAACTCGGCTCTATCTCGCTCAAATTACGCGTACTTGGGCTCATTTTGTAGCTTTTGACGTAAGCTTTCGAATGAGCTAAGATAGGTTGTGAAATATTGAAACGGACTTGATATATTTACAATTTACTTGCTATTTTTGAGTTATTCATCGCCGTTCCCACGAAAATTCAGTTTTTGTGGTATAACTCGCTCGAATCGATTCCGATCCTCAAACTGGCCTGTACGCATGTTTTTGGCATCGTATATAGTGAGTAAGAACCGCTACAGAAGCCATTGGATGTGTCTACGTTGTTTTTTGCACACTAGAGCCCGAACAAAAACGGGTCCCACGGGTGGGACCCGTCGCACACAGGGAAGGACGCGCGGGTCCCACCCGTGGGACCCGTCGCAGCGAACGTGTTAACCAGATCCGAAATGATAGTGGCACTCGCGATTTTTCTGCATTTTGCTCGATATTTTTTATACGAATCTATTTTTTAAACTAGTCAATTCACGCTCACAAGAATTTATTGTTCGTGCAATCGTTTGATGTTTGGATACCTAAAAAATTGCCTAAAATTGTATTCGCGTCTCGTTCACGAGATTCGAAATGTGCTATTTTGATACGTTATGCACTTTTACTCGAAGTGTATCAAAAAGAATAGTCCGATTCACAGGAGTAAAACCTACTTTTTGCACCCTAGTGACGATTGGCAAAAATAAGTTCTTGCACCTTTGTATCGGAACGGCCTCGAAATGTACATACCACTAGAATAATGATGGGATTACGATAAAAATTGAAAAAAACGCTCAAATCAATTTTGTGAGCAATGGTAAGTTTTTCAGTTCCATCGCGTGTGTCAGATCGATAATGAAAAATACTTGTTCGAGAACGTGTTTCTCAAAAATTTGGATAGATCCCAGAATATTTTCAGAGTCTCTTCTAAACTCTCGCGATAATTATAGTTAATGAAAAAGCGATCCTATTTTGTGCAAATGATGATAAATCCGAGGATAATTTTAAATTTGCTGTCTGCGGCTCACTATTCAGATCAATCAAATGTCTAAATTTCTCATACCTGTCAACTTCAAAGTGCAAAAAACCAAATCGGCTGTCGTACCCTCAATTACCAATAAACTTCGAAAATTCACTGCTAAATTGCCAAATGAAAGTTCTCACCCAAAGAATTCTCCGTATCCGTTCGTGATGACTAAACAGGTGTTTATTCTTCAGTCAGTATAAGAGACGAGAGACAAAATACCCGATTCGGGAGTCAATATTCGCGCTAATGGAAACGTTTGCGAATAAGTGTGAGCATCGGCACTGCAGATGAGAAACACGTGGGACAAGTGTAAAAAATCAATCGATAGGTCAGGAGTGGGAGAGCAAAACTAAACTTGTGTGTATGAATTGAAGGAACAATGGGGTGGGAATGAAAACAAATTAATACCGCTTGAAAGATTCGACAGCGACACGGTATTATTCGAATTGTCAAGATAAGAACTGTTTTGTATGTACTTCGTTATTTTTCACGATCCTCGAAAGATTTTCTCGAGAACTCTTCAAGGTTTATGTTACAGCTATTTTTATGATTAAAATGGATATTGGGTATTTGCATGAGTGTCATTCGTTTCAACTTATCGGTAATACATGCAGAGAATATACATCTAGAAACTTCTAGCTACGTGCTTTCGATTTTTTTTTTTCCAATTTGTCGGAAAATTTTCATGACATTTTTCAAATTCTTATCTATAAAGGTCCGAGGGATCGTTGATTGAAATAAAATGAAAGAAAAATAAATCTATGTTAGAAATAATTCAGAGAACCATAATTTTAATGCTAAGTGGAGAGCTTGTAACTTGCAATTAAATTGCCTCAGTTGTGCCTCCACTAATGTGAAGACGGCACAAAAATGACATTTTTTGAACCTACTCACTTTGAATTTGAATGTTTTCGATATCAAAATAGATTTCAATCAATAACTCTTTCAAGACATCTATTTAATACTTTGTTATGCTTATAGCCCATCACTAAAAAAGATAGGATCCTGTCAAATGAATTTACAGTAAAAAAGAAAAATCAGTAGTGATGCCCGAGTTTAATCAGACGCATTCTTGAAAAATGGAATCTAGTTGATTAGATTACTAAAATATGATTCGCCTGAAGACTTCAATCTATGAATAGTGAGTAGATAATAGCATAATATCGGTGCTATGAATATCTTCGAGTCTCTGGAAAAATTTCTAACTTTTCATCGTTGCAACAGATACAACTTTCTTATTACTACTCGTAAATAGTTTCATCAATGAAATTCTCTCAAAATAGAAATTATCAGTGTCCAAGTCGAATGAGTAATCAAATAGAATGACCGATAAAGAGCATACAAAATAATCATAAATTTCATCAACTTCATAAATCTTGAGGCTTACCACACGCGTTATCTTTAGAACGTCGTATTCAGATGAATTGAGTTTTGGAATGTGACTTGAGATTGTAGAGAATTTACGTGTTTCCGATAACGTTGACGGGTAAAAACTGAGCTAGAAATCGAGGAAGACAAGAAACTCTATTGCCAAAACCTTGAAGTCGTTTTTTTTTTTTTTTTTTCGTTTAATGTACTGTCACAAGTCCAGATTCTTATTCTAAGAAGGAGCATTCGATTGTTTGTACAAGCAAAAAAAAGTCTTGTGACTGGAGGCATTCGAGCATGTATATCACCTTTACATATGAAAATATATTTAATGCCTTTCATGTAATCTACTTTCGTCAATTATTGGAATTGTATTTCAAATATTAACATTCAATTCGTCGATAAAGTTTTAAGACTGGGATATGGTAGAAGTGATTGACATATGCTTCAAATTGCGATGTTTGCTATCAGGAAACTTTTGAATTTTCTTGAAATGGTGAACTTGGGCAGAAGATTAAAGCTGATTGAAAGTCACTTTTGATTTTAACCTAGGTACCAAGCTATCGGATGCGTCCTCAAATCACATTATCTTGATGTGTTTTCTCATTCAATTTTTGGAAATGTTGAACTTGACACGATCTCGCAGTATTATATGAATAGCTCGAAACTAGACCAGCGAAACCCAAATTAAATTTGTTCAGTACATTCTTTGGAGTAATAAGAATCTGATACGTTTCGTCAGCCTTGGATTATCTGTGAAAAAGCTTGACATCATAGAGTTATCTACCGGGATATTACCAAGAATTGGATCACTGTATTTAATACTAAGATTGATTTATCAAAGTTAGTAAAATATTCGGAGCAATCCAAGTCGCTAGTTTCTGACCTCGATTCCCGGTTTTGGAAAATGTTACTTCACAAAACTGTTGTCATCTACTGATAGCAAACTTATGAAAAAATTTCAAAATCATAGCATCGAAAAGTTTGGGGTCTTCCCATCTTTTTCAGAAGCATCAACACATAGAGAATAGAGACTTCATTATATGTCAAGACTTAAATTTATGCATTTTCTTATATCAAGCATCAATATCTCTGATTTTTTTTCCATTCGAATCAATGAACGTGTTCAAGCTATGAATTAGTTTTGACCTCCAATCTTCATCCAAAACCCTTGCAATATCTGTCAACTCTACGTGAAGAGCAGAATTGTTCGTATATTTATGATAAATAAAATACCAACCACAAAACTGTAGAATATGATTTTCTCGTCAATTTGTAACTCTAAAAAGTCAAAATGGTATTTTCAAGATACTAGGTCACTATTTCAAGATAGTCCAAACTGACTATCTTCTTCCAGAAATATTTCCTCGTTATGTGCACTCTCAAGGATGCAAAATGCCAAAAAGATTCATCCCAAAAAAGATTACCAGATCAGAATTATTGTTCATGGAAACAACTCGATTCTCCAAAAAGGTAGAAAGAACTTGTGTGCCATTCGAATTCTTTTTGATAAACATATTTTCAATTCGCCCGTTCAAAATGTTTCTATCAAAATGTAGAATACCAGAAAGATAAAATATTATAGCGTACAGCTATACTAACGCAAAAGCGAAGAGATTACCTGTTTCTACCGAGGACGAGTGTTGTAAGAAATCTTCCATCCTGAAAACGTAATTGCTCCTGTTGCTCCTGTTGTTCAGCTTCCTCGAGACAATCCTCTACCGAAAGTAACGAATCACTTGTATTCGTTGCAGCCTCTCGAAGTTCAACTTGTTTCACTTCGCCTGCACTTCTGCAACCAAAACAAGTCAATCATCACAAGTGTCATACCGGCTGTCTTCATTGTGGCGCTTGCCCGAGCTTTTTGAGCTTTTTTCCCGCGCTTCAATCAAATTGCTCTGAGCAGCCATTGGCCTCATCACTAAGTGGGGAACAATTTTAGTCGTGTCTCGTCATCCAAAACCCCAATTTCTTGATATTGTCGCTATTCAACTTTGTTCAAACTATGATATTTTGTTTCTAATTACCAGATTTTCGTGATTTTTATCAGTTTCAAATGTCGTTGATTAAAAAAAAAAAAAAAAAAAAAAAAAAACCGAGAGTGCTAACAGAAAAAAATTCACCGAAATGGAAAGGTCTTGATTTTGGGATTAAACTCGGGAAAGCTGAACCATTTTTGGGGGCTCTAAAAGGAGAATCGTCAGAATGAGTCATTTCATTACAATAGCTGAAATGCAGAGAATTACATTTTCTGATGAATCAAATTCGTCCTTAGCGAGTGAGATATCGTTTAAAAATTCTAGAGGGCTCTCAACTCATCCGCTCAGAAATATGTTCATCGTCGTGTTCGTAGAGTGTCCTAAGATACATATTGAAACTTTTTTTCAGATGACACGTATCAATTTACACGCTTAGATCATATAAATGAGACTCTAAAGAACAACGAAAATTTTCTGTCATTGAAGATGATATTTTGTACCCCAAACTTCAACTTTTGAAAGATTTTAATGGCTCAGGAGATCTGTAAAATAAATCCAAGGAAACATTAATGCGCAGATAGTAAGTAAATGTATAGGGTTTGGAATACTCCCAAACTGACATGTGCATAGCCGATGTCGGATGGTCATTTAAATACATCTCAATAGAATAACCAGAGCAAGATTGGACTCATCCGAGGCTACTTTTAGATACAGCCACTCAACAAACTACATCCTGTGGGCTTAAAATATCTCTGGCAATTATTCCATTGCACGACTCTTGATCGACGGGCGGCGGATCAATTATTATGAAAAGAAGGACACGAGATCCATCATGTGACTCCGATATATTCTGGATAATCACTTTGATCTCGACGCTTTTCGCTTTGCCCAATCAAGCACTAGAATGATTTATGAAAGTTCCAATTCATTTTTCATGACACAGAAAAATGATCCCATCCACACTCAATGTCTGCACCCAATTTAAATCTTCCTTTTTTTTGTTTACTATCCAGCATCACATGTATTCTGAGCATTAAGGATGCAGATATATGCATATATAACCGAATATTCAATGTATTTCACAAATTCCTGTTTTATACAGCAAAAGAGATTAACTTCGCAAGGCCATGAATACCGAATTTTGGAGATGAGAAATTAGCATGTCATTTCCAATTGAATAGGCACACTGGGCCAAATCTTGACCTCGGTCGATCACGAGCCAGATATTTTTTGAACATTCTCGGTACTTCTTAATTTTCTCTTCAAATAAGGTAAAAAAAGAGAGAACTCATGTGTTGAATCTTAGAAATTTGACTCTTGTGTGCTCAGTGCAAATTAAACTTAACACATGCGCTGCGGAGGCTGAAATTGTTGACCCTCAATAGACCAAAATTATCAGCCCTGGGCGAAGGACACGCAGGCCCCACCGATGGGTCCCGCCGCAGCGAACGTGTTAATTTTAGTTCTCCAATCAACTTTAAATTTCGACAAGTCATTAATATCTTGAATCGCTAAAATAGTCTATCAACAATTTTTCGTTACAACGTGTATACACAAAAGTCTATTTAATGAGATTGTCACGCCTGTTCATCTGACAAATGTGCAACGTAAAATTCGTTTTTCCATAATTTGTATCACTTGAGGCGATGTGGAATACCGACGTTGGAATCTCAGTATTTTGTCCAAGTATACTAGCTACCTCAGTTTTTTGTTCAAGGTGTAAATTTGATTCGGCAAAGATCAAGGTGACCTGCTCAAAATCCATCTATCCCAAAGCTCTTTAGGGTTTATCAGATCAAGCAAGAATCCTAGGACGTGAAAAATCAATTGAACAAGGGTTTGAAAAACAAAATAAATTTTGTGGTTCAGCCGCAGAGTCGCGAAAAAAATCACGAATAAAATATTAATAAGATGCATTGTTCGAGTTTAAGGGACCTTTGAAAAAGGTATTTGACATTCATGAAAATCAAAATTGGATATTTTGGAGTGTGCCTTCGTTAACAAAATTTTTCGATTTTTCAAGAAAAATCTAAAAAATTACTGTTTTTCTGTCAAGTTGGGACAACACAAATGACATCTCGACCCTTCCAATCGTTCTGCGGGGCAAGTAACAGAGCTGGCTACTTTTTATTCACGAACCTCGTACAAATGAATAAGTCAAGTGAAAAATACGATCGCTTTGAAACTTATTGCAAAAGGATTGACAGTCTTTTGGGGAGAGGACTCATTGCAAGAGATGTAATTTTACGAATGAAATGGCGCGAATTTCAAACAGAGATTACAGTAGAAACGAATTATTTCTACTGAAAAGGATTTTGGAATTCCTAAGAGTCCCTTGTTTATGAAAAGTTACATGAATATTTTCATCGAGTAATAGATCAAACAGTTATAATCACGAATACTTAATAAAATGTTCAATCTGTGAACAATATCAGATCTACGTGTATGATGATACCACGTAACAAATTCAACGTCGGCTACAGAATTTTTGCAAGAAACCAGGTAAACCAATGAAGAATGTGAAGATCCACGAAAGTTACACTTTAAATCCTGTAAAAGTTTCAAAATCTTTCGCTCAAATTTTTATCAGTCATTTTTGTAATTACATACGTAAGTAAGCACTACCCAACTTCTGCAAGCTTACTCTGAGAAAAATAAAACAGTAATTATACCAGAAATTTCGAGTAATGAGTGTCGCGAACGCTTTCCGTCAGTAAATATTACTGTTTCGTTCAGTAACGCGAAAGGATAGAGTCTCGAGTGAAATTAGGGGAGTTTTCTGAGTTTACACCGGATTTATTGCCGAAAATAATCAGGAGCTACTACCGAAACAGCTTGAAATGAGTGTCGTGACCGCACTCACTCTGGAAAAGTTCTTGATCTGTTCAGAAACTTACGACAAAACATTTTCGGGTATAATTCTGGACTTCCCCATGATAAATCCGGACTTTTTCCAGTAAATTACTATGCTAATTCACGACGAATGCTCGTGAAATACTTCTGTGTAGATCAATACTTATTCCAGAACTTGTCGGTGCTTATTCCGGGGTCTCGGACAATGCCAAAAAGTGAAACCAGGCTTTTTCTGATAAATGCATTTTTCTCGATGCGTCGCTCAAATATTTTCCATTCATTACCAGTCAAAAGTTTGAGCTCACCCAAAAATTTTCTTCTCAATTTTGTGAGTTGAACTACTCGGCTTCATTTGACCGTGAAGGAGTCTTCTGGAACTCATTTTGAAGGTTTTCTTGCGTACTTCAAGATGGCATTATTCATTTTTAATCGCACGGATCAGGATCTTTCGAATTTGAGCTTGGAAAAGTATCAATTTCAACGATTTTTGAGAGAATCTTGTGGGCTGTGCCAATTTGAGCCACATAAATGTTTCAATGTGGGAGTTGTGAGACCCAAAAGTACAAGTCTATTAGAGCTCCAAAATTCGTTCGTGAATGTCCCTCTGCGCCGCTGCTACTCTGAGCTATGACATTTCCTCTGAGGAGAGATTTCTCCCGAAAACTAGCATTCCAATTCGAAAGAGATACAGAGATGTATTTTTATGAGGTATAATCATCATTCCTGTCATTTATCATCTATATCTTGATCGAGAAAACGAGCAAACCTTGAAATAAACCCCAAAAAGTGAACTTTTTCGTCATTTTTGAATACAGGTGCTAGTCTTTGCGAAAAATCTCCCTTCGGAGAAAATGTCATAGCTCGAACTGAAGTGTAGAGGACGTTCAAGAACGAATTTCGAAGCTCTAGACTTATACTTTTGGGTCTCACACATCCCATATTGAAACATCTATGTGGCTCGAATTGGCACGAGCCAAAAGATTCTCTCAAAAATCGTTGAAATTGACACATCTCCATAAGCTTAAATTGGAAAGATCCCGATCCGTACGGATAAAAATGAATAACGCCATCTTAAAGTACGTGAAAAACCCTTCAAAATGAGCTCCAGAAAAGTCCTCCGCGGTCAAATAGAGCTGAGTAGTTCAACTCAAAATATAAAAAAAAAAATTTTCGGTGAGCTTGAACTTTCGACCGGTAGTGTACACGAATGCAAATCTAAATTCGAGTATATTATTGTCTAAGATACATTTGAAGCTTGCAACTGATGTATGTATCCGAGGCTGCGTGGGCGAAACTCGTGCACGCACGCACGTGAGGCTAATATACCATGCCTATAAATGAGTTGGCGGACAAAGTACGCAAAGGGCCTCAATCAAAAAATGGGTCAATCGTATAGGCACGAAGGCTCATATGATGCCTGCTCTGAGTGTATCATGGTATGAGAGTTGAACGGGGGGTCAATTGCGCCTTGTTACTTACATCGACACAGTGCGACCCGATGAGTGTGTTACGCGCTGAGGATTTTGTAAATTCATGCATGGAATTATTTTGTGAGTTTGCACATTATGATATTATGACATTGATTAAAAATATCCAAGAGAGACAATAATTGATGATGAAGAAGTTTGGTATTGGATATGGGTTTGTGTACTGCAAGCTCTCACTCTGGCTTGACAAATTTTTTTTTATTTTGTCAAGAAGAAAAGCAATCGAAAATTTTTTATAAAATCTATTTCAAGTTCACAAAAATTGTTGGAGATGCACGGTGTCCTTCGCATTTTATTGAAAAATCAGTACAATTATTTCCCGAGTTTCAAAAACTTGATACGAATTCCTCTCATAGTAAGAATGTACAGAAACCTTATGGTAACAACTTTTTCGCTATTCTTACAAAAGTATAGATGATTGGCCTAATAAGAACTCGAAATAAGTACAACTGATAAGAGCTGACAATTCTCATGATAAAACAATCCATGCAAAATGTCAAAACAGATTCGATCGCCTAAAGACAAATTGTCAGTCAAGCTCAAAACGTCACTGGTGTTCACAAGGTCTTCAATTTTCACACCAAAACGTGACTAGTCTGCATTTTAACGTTTTAGCAGAACCATTTTTCCCAGCATGTATTATTACTTCCAAGATAAATTTCCTGCTATTTCAAATTGCTATGGGCCAGTCAAATGAATACATCATTTTAACAAATAACTTTTATCTCATTCAAGAGTTGGTACACAGATTTTATCCGGGACTCAACAATGATCAATCATTAATTCCTTCGGCGATTGTTACACGTAAATGAAAATCAATCTCATTCTCTTGATAATATCTAATCTTTCAATCTCAACATGATCATTATCCAATCCGCTTCGGTCACACCGTTTTGTTACAATCTATGTACTAATGAAATTCTTTAATTTCAGATGCCATTAATTATCAAAAATTATTTCAATAAAAAAGTTTTATAATGATTGCAAAATTTTCTATAACAATTTTCAACACTTGACTAAAAAATTGTTGGAAAGAAAACTTGTTTTAAAAAAATTTAGACTAAAGTACTCGCGTTACGCCCGTTGAATATTCGAGCTACGAATCAACACGTAGCATGTGTATAACTACGATTACGAGGTGAGACATCCACAATTACGTTCAAGAGCAATAACGTAATCTGTTGGATCGGACACCGCTTTTTAAAGCAGTAATTTGTGAAACGGTAACGCGCACTGACCCGACGCCTTCTTTTGTATCGATTCGGACTATTCGACTTGAAATCTATCTCGTAGTTTAGAAAAAATTCTATTTGCCCACACCTTTCCGTTGAAGCTCACAATTATATCTGAACTCATTTTATGATTCGTTTGAAAATTTCTATTGCACAATTTCTCAGAAACAATCGGAGTGATTGTCTCATAGAATATCAATCTTACAACAAATGAAAGAATATCGACTAAGAATAAATCTGATTGGCAGCTTGCACGCTTTACACTGATTTCATATGACCGAGAGGAACAAATATATCAAATCATCTTTAATCTTCTTCAGTAAAATCCGAGCTTTCATTGAGCATCAAAATTTGTTCAAATCGATTAATAACAAACCGATTACATTGCAATTTTGGAGAAAAAATCAGGATTCTTACTCGAGCATACCACAGAATTTTACTAAAAAAATAATGCGCACCGCGCAAGCTCATGAAAATTGTATTATTTTCAAGCTTTTTCAGAACGTGATTATGAAGATTACGAGTCTAAAATTACGAATAACATAATATTATTATTGCAGTCCCAAAATTAAGCACGAGATTTACTGAATCGACGTTTTTCATAGACTCTAGATTTTTAAGCCTGGCTCAATCTTTTCAAAGGTAATAGACTCAACGTGTTACCTAAAGAAATTCTTTAAAACATACTGAACTATGATTTTTTCTGAAATTCAAATTACTCTGCACGCAGTCAACTGCATCTGAGAACTTGAAAAGATTTTTGACAGAATTGAAATAGTGTACCGAGCTGGTACAGGCTTACATATGGTCATAGAAATCTAAAAAAGCTCGAGTTTAATCCAAAATTACAATATATCCTCCTTAAAGACTCAAAAAAGCTCTAAATAATTATACACGAATTTCCAATCACACGCTCAATTCATCGACTAACAGGTATCACTATGTACCTCTGATCTGGCTCGCTGATAATGGTATCGGTATTATAACCCAAAGGTGGATCTGGATCCTCTAAGGGCCTTACTGAACCATTTGGGTTGGGCCACAACTCGGCTGCCATGTCAGCGGCCCTCACACAGCAGCGGCAGCTTCCACCACGTACCATCCGCTCCGGCACTGATTTATCCTCTCAATTATAACTATATCACTTCAAATTTAATCCGCAAGCTCTGACACTTGAATTTTTTTAATTCAATAAATATTTATAGGTTGTTTGAAAATTCTATTACTCTTATGCACGAATCGTAAATTTTTTTTCATGATTTATATTTGTAAGGGCGTGTAATATCGCGCACTACGGAGATTGTTATAAAAAGAGGTGCCGATTCAGTGTCCTCTCGACAAAGACTGAACCTCGCTTCAAACTCTCAATTGGATAACCGGCAATGCTTGTTGTACCCAATATGTATATGTAGTACATACATTTGCACGGACGCCCCCCCTCGATGATGGATAGGTCATATACATATATACAGTAAAATATCTCGGTTTATGCGGTTCAAGGATTTAGCGAATGGAAGTTCGTGAAAGCTAATGCGAAAATTTTGGTGTATTGTGGATCATCATTTGTCATGGAGATCGGTAGTATATCTATTTGATCTGAGATTTTTCACGGCAACCGATTTTGTAAATAGAAAATCTGATTCTTTTATCAATTTGTATGATGGGTAGATTTGTATTACTAATGATTATTAAGTTTGAAATCATGCAAGCTCTAGGAAAAGCTCATTCAGCGAAAAAACTGTATTTTATCAAATTGAGTGTCATTATTCACGAAGGTTGACCGGCTGTAAAAAGTTGCACGTGAAAAAACTATACTGACTAAATACCCTTGCACAAGAGTGCACTTTTATAGCAAAAATCATGTAAGCTTTTTGGCTCAAGCGCTATTGTTGAACAAGATGGCCTTTTCTACTCTTATACAGGTGAGAATAATAATTCAAAATGGTGATCCAAAATTTATACTTGAATTTTTTTTCATGCTTGACATTCAGGCATGGATTTTCCAATTCAAAATAAGTTCTTCTTTTGACATATCAGTTATTGAATGTCATGTTGAATCAAGGAATTATGATTAAAATTTTCCTCTTTTTCTGTACTGGAAAGATTCTAAAATAGCGATGTTTGACATCTTTCCTGATATTCGGTTATTAATCAAACCCATTGACTCAGATTGTTCACTATTGTGAACAACTTCTTTGGTCTATTTCGATTGATTGTTGATTTTTCTCTTTTGTGTACAAAATGCCTGATAATTGCCTGATTGCAGAGGAATAATACGATTTTCAAAGTAAATAATTTTCACATTCCTAATCTTCTCATTTTTCGTCCTATTTCCACAAAATATTTGGATGAGAAGTCGGGCTTTGAATGTTTAGGTCCTTGCAGCGTTGAAATAAAGCTGGCAATTTTCAAACTCGATACTCTCCATAAGATAACTCAATCGTGAGTTTTCAACTACTGCTGGGCCAAATAAATCTAAAAAAATAAAAACGATTTGAAGTCGGACCCATCGAGGTTGTCCGCGTGTGAGAAATCGTTTATTGGAGCTGATTTGAATTTTCGGACTCGGTTCGATCTTATTAGAAGTCACTTTAAGGAAAAGACAAATTCTCACGTTCTCATTTAGAAAGATTTGAGAGCACGCAATCCTCGATTAATTTTCCATTTTATTGTCTTCCAGTGCTACAAAATTTGCCACGTGAGTAACAGACTTGAGTAATGGCAAACATGCTTTTTGGAGCTGCAAACATAAGTTCAGTGGTTTGATTTGGAGCTTGATGGTTGCTGTAAGATTACAATTATTTTTTCTGAAAATATTTTTCGGACGATATCTTGATAATGCTAATAAAAACTGATCCACTACCGAGACCATGGACAAAAATGACTATAGACCCACGATTAAATATGTCAACATATTTTAATCCATTCTGCTATGATTTATGTGGAAACCAAAATTATAAATATTAGTCCAAAAATAAAGAAGAAAAAAAATTAAACTCAACGATTCAAATTCGATTGAACCAATTTAATGTCTCATTCAATACCGTCATACAAACTGTTCAATCATATGAGAAAATACCCCACCGAGAGAATCTACAGTATAGATGACATTACGAACTATTGATCTGCCGTGATTTATGGCCACATCTGCATCATCGACTCTAATCAAAACGAGTCAATAAAAAAAATCACAAGACTTCGCTTAGCTTGTTCAACTACTCACATGACTTTCGACTTTCGTGTATGATCATATGTATATTTGAATATTTGATTAGCGGTAATCCAAAAATCTTTATTAAGACTAACGTGCATGCATCGGAGGGGCGGGCGTTTTGAAGTGATTATTCGATTACAATAAAAAAAATTTATTTGTTATCAAAGACTTTGAAAAATCGAAAATATTCGATGACATGTCAATAACTATGGATTTCCAGACGATTCACACGTTTCAGCTACTACCAGTACTACAATTTATTCACGGAATGGTATCACCCTGTTGTCCTCGCAAGTTCACTAAGAATTCTTATCAGATAGTTACGCAGGAATGATTCAAGACTGCAAAAATTGGAGTAACGGTACATATCGTCAGTTTGAGTATTTTACGCTCCCAAATTCGTCGAACATTTGAAAACAAAATAATCGGCGCGTGACACTCAATTCGGATAACTCTTAGAAAGATATAATTATGGTCACATGTATAAGCAATTTACCATACGATACATATATACATAACATGTTTTACATGATTGTGTGTGAATTCCATTTATACATGCAAAGAGCCGTATATTGAACAATTAGTCCGACAAGTGAGCGATCACTGCGGATACACCGTCGTCGTCGCGCAAAGTCAATTTACGTTTTACCGCAATGATCACGAGATGCTCGACGAGATGCTTCATTCGATTGCAATTCGTCGTGGAATTTTTCATTTGATGGGTACATATATATTCTAATTATCAAGTAATAGGAATAGTCCTATGAGAATAAAGCGAATTTAGGCTGATCGAAACCGTGGTGCTGCAGGTCAATAAAGCTGAGCTTTAGCGCACGATATATCGCAATTATTCATTCAATTACTGTATGAAATTGTTGGTTATAATAGAACTTGATGTAAATGTGTTGAATTCACAATAGGAGTATTGAAAAAAGGCTCGAGCCTTGATAGAAAAGGAAATATCCATTTTCAAAATCTTTCAAGACCTCTCAAGGAGCCCTAATTCAATATTTCTATGAAAATTTGATGACTAGAACAACTATTGATTGTTGCAGATTCAAAAAATGCAATAAAAATCGATAATTTTCTTTAAAAAACGAAAAAAAACTGCATCGGCCGGGAATCGAACCCGGGCCGCCCGCGTGGCAGGCGAGCATTCTACCACTGAACCACCGATGCTGATATCGTAGTAATTGTTAACCTAGCACCCGCTCAGTCTCAGCTTCATTCGGCCAAAAATGGACTGACGGGATGTCAAGTATAAATGAAAGATGAAAGAGAAATTCTTCTTTAAAAAAAATGAGAGAAGTATGAGGACAAGTGGAATAAATGAGTTAAATTTATGTATCTGTGACGTGAAATTGAAGTAAAGGCATATGATTTTTCACTCAATATTCCATATTCCTTATATACAGTGCAATTATATCTAGAGTAAGGCCTTTGGCCCATTACATGTAAGAATCATCAGAATCTACGGAAAATTTTCGTAAATTTATCCAGTGCGGATTTGTATGAATAAAAAATTGTAAATGAGGAAAATTATGCCAATTAATTTCATCGATCCGTATTGAAAAAAGTTCGCGTAAGAATATTTTTAGAACATGCAAACACCGACTGTAAGTATTACCCGTATAAATACATTACCTGAAAACTCTTGAGATTAGGAAAAACTAGTCCAGGTTACTTTTTCTATTTCAGAATATTGTATGCTCACTCACATATTTGATATCATTCTCAGGAATCATCGAAGAACCTTGGTCATTTGACCATCAATAATTTTCACTTTCCAGTCGGTATGAGAGACAATCCATCGCCTTTATTGTAACGGCTTATCCGATGGCATTATCTCTTGTATTATGCGCTCGATTAGCTTCAATGAGCACGAAGCGCGTGACTCTTGCATTGCATTTGAAGCTCATACATTGCACTCAAATTTTTGCTTGACCCAGAGCTTGATTTACCCAGATTGTTTAGATTGTCATTACATATAGTGCACCATACTCAATCAAAAGATATTTTTGTTGGGCTCAACTTTTCAATGCATTCAACTTGTTGATGCATCTCTTTGACTGAGTTTTTGCAATTATGAGAAATTGATTGATCATGACTTATGTCAGAATCTCTATGAGATTGGATACGGTTCTCAAGATAAAGGAGATAATCTTGCAAAAATGATGAATCGAAGGAATTTCCAAATTCACTGGCTACGATTTTATGTAATTCGGCTCTGAGTGTCCTATGATTATTCGGTCCTTCATCGAGCGTCCTGGTCTTCATCACGTTATTCGCACTACTAATGGACAACGATCACTGTATCATCCAAATTTGCAAATTCTTCAACTGCGATGCATAGTGATGGATCTGGTATAATTACGTCGCGTTTCTGCTATGAGTACCTTAGCAATCTCTTCAACTTCAACAGTCTAACTCGCTAATCTACTACCTTCACCTTGACGCAAGCCTTGAAATATTCTTTTTCAACAAATAATAGACTGCCTTATTTAGCAAGCGTGAAATAATCTTGAATTCTTCACATCTTGTTTCAATGAATTCTTGCACGATTCTGGCTATTTGAGATGTAAATTATTCACTATCGTGAGTAGATACAATTTCAGATCTATACGCCGTAGACCGCAGATACAACAGGAGTCAATCCCTACATCGTAACAATAATAGATTTTTTTGAGCGTTTCACCTACAACAAAAACGGAAAAATACACTCACATAACTAGACCACTGTAAGTGAGCTGTGTATCAAATTATTTATTATTCTCTATGAATCAATATATGTTGTATAGTTTTATATACACAAATCCTTGCTGAGCTTGTCAAAGTTTTGATCACTAACTGGGATTCCATCAGTTCCACGAATTGGCTTTATGCTTAGGGAGGAAATTGAAGCTGTCTGGAACTTTGCCAAGTAGCATTTCACTGAAAAAGTAATTAGAGGTGGATTTTCTGAATTCTGTCTATAGAATTAAGATACAAGACTTAACGGCTAAAGTTTTTTTTCATCAACTTACGACAACTTAATCCAGTCGGCGCAATTAGCGCTGGCCATAAGAGTTTCTAATTCGTCACGACCCTTGTAAAAGGGGGGCCGATTATTCATCCTCTGTGGTGGATCTTGAAGTATACCGACTGGGACGTACCTGTGAGATTAGACATTTTAATGATGAGTTTCACTTGAAAGTTATAAAAAACTATCACTAATAAAGCTTACCTGTACAAGAAAGAAATCCATTCAAGCATAAATCGTCTCGTAGTCTCTACTCCTCGAGTGTCGGAGCCCCAGTGCTCTAATCCGTACGTAGTAAACTTTTTAAGCATGTCAAATCTCTCTTTAGAAGAGAAATCGATCAATTTTTGCTCCTTTATTTCTTGGAATATCCAAGGCTTGATGAGAGCACCTCGAGCAATACTAACACCTTGCACCGTCGGGTAAGTAGACCTAATCCTCTGATAATCATCGTAAGAGAGAATATCGCCAGTGCCATAGACCGGCACTGGAGCTGCTACCTGCGCGCATTGCTCGATATAGTCCCAATTGGCCAGTTTTGTGTACCTCTGTTCTCGAGATCTTCCATGGATCTTCAAAAAATAGTTATAATATTTATATTACGATCAGAACAATCGAGTCTCAGACTTGAAGTTATTAGTCAAAATAACGCAGTATTTGGTGGTATTATGTAGCTGAAGGGTACTATCACTCGAGATGAGCAGTCAATCCCTGTTCATTATAAAGTCAACAATATCAACATAAAAAATTGGTATGCAAATCTACACAATCGAAGGCTTGAACAAGCCTTGCATGGAACCGATATTCCACTTGTACTATTACTCTAGTGATTTTAATCAGAAACAAAACTTACATTTATCATAGCTGCACCCCAATCTCTAAACTTTGGCATTAACTTGTGAGCAATAGGCTTATCCATAGAAATACCAGTCCTTGTTTTGATTGTGAATGGCACATCCAATACATCGACAGCAGATTTGACAACTATTTCTAAAATGTTGAGTCTGTTAAGCATACCACATCCTGATCCTTGTTTGTATATGAGATCGATTGGGCAACCTAGATTGAGATCAACAAAATCTATCTGTGTGTCATCGTTGAGGAGCTGACAACATCTTGTAAGCACACCAGGGTTATTGCCTGCAACTTGCACTCCAAAGATATCCTCAGACTCATGCCTCTTAACCAAAGCCCATTCTTCCCTGGTTCCTTGAAGTAGCTTAGGTGCCAAGGCCATTTCTCCACAAGTTATGTCTGCGCCAAATTCTTTGCAAATTCTTCGGAAAGGCAAATTACCTAATGTTGTTAAAGGAGCTAGCATCAGCTTATCCTTCCATTCTATCGTCTTTTTTTCTGATGATCTCAACTTAATTTCATCTGTATCTAGGATTGGTCCCACTTTTTCTCCTTCCTTCTCATTACTTTCTGTTGATTGAGGATTTTTTGTTTTATCGAATTTTCCCTTTGATTTCTGTGAATGAATAAGATGTCCATGAGATGTTTGAGGAACGAGCACTCGTCTATCAAGTAAAGCATGCACAATTTTATCATACACAAAAAATATACAATTACTTCAATCTTACCCAATTATATTTAGTTGTTATCTTTTCAGATTTTGAAAAGTCATATTTATATCTCCTTAACTTTTCAATCATTTCTTGACTGATTTGATTTTTTACAGATGTAGGAAGTTTCAGATACTCCTCATGCTTTTCCTTATCTACAATGTTGAAACCATCTTGTGTCACATGTTTTGACCCAAACCTGCATGCAAGTCCTCTTGGACATCTCCCTGTGATCTCAAAGATAGGACAATCTGCTCCAATGTCTTCAGGTTTGATTTTGACATATTCTGCCCGATCATGAATAAAAGTACATTTCTCATTGGAACATTTCTTTTCAGCTTCGTCAACAGTTGAATCCACAATCCATGGGCAGAGATTGTGTTCTCTCAATGTTTTGAATGGTACTGATCTATTTTTATTTTGTCCCCTGGGTTTATTCTTCTTGTAATTTTCCTTGGACTTCTTTGGTGGAGGTTCACCGTCTTGAGAATCTGTTCCCACAGTTCCATTTGTGGACGGATTCTTAGATTTATCTTGGTTCAATGACTGTACAGGCTCTTCAATTATAAATCTGAGAACAGCGTTATCAAAAATGCATACAAAATTCAAAGTTAATCAGTTTCAAAGAGGTTACAAAGTTTCAAATTAGAGCTCCTCAAATGAACTCAACAAAATATGAAGATGGTGCAGATAAATGAAAAGGAGTCAGTTATCAATAAAATTTTTTTATAGAGAAATAATCACGAAATTGACAAAATTTTAATTATCGAGCTTAAGCCTTGTCAACATTGTTGAATCATGCACGTCACTTACTCAGGTTTGATTAAACATACACCTGCCATCTTATCTTCTTTTCTAACAAGAGAACCACCGTTTTCATTATTCTCAATTGAATCAGACATTGCAATATCTATGGGTTATATTTTAATTAATTAGTTTGTTGAAGAAAACTTTGCGACTTTGCGTATTAATGCGTCCAACACGGAACAACAAACAGTTAACACGTGGACCGGTCAGGTCAGGTGAGGTGAGGTCATCAAGCCGCCCAAATCACAAGAGAATCTGAGAAAAGTGGGAATAACTCGGCCGTGGGAACCTCCTAACCTATAATATACGCACATTTTCATTCCTAACTTTCTCCGATTCTATTGCAATTGGGGCTTAACGAAGAGCGGACGAATCTAAGTTAGATGATGACGAATATTTGTGCTGTAATGGGTCGTTACATGATCGATCCATCGGAAAAATCGCCGATTTCGAGTCGTAAACATTCTTGAATAATAAATTTGCGTCTTAAACTCTGGAAAACTCTATTCTGAATAATTCACATTAGGTATGTTGCGGATCATAAAGAGTGAAATAGATGGAAACTCGCTAGAAGACTAATGCATTTTCTTGTAGCACTGATTTAATCCGTTTTTTTTATCTAATGGGTATTTATCAACGACTCATGTTGTTGGGGTGACTGAAAATTATTCTAATCTGAGTATCGTATTTCAAATGTATATTTTAACTCATGAATGAAGAGAACCAAATAATTTAAGGCCTGAGCACTCCAGATTAATGATGAATTAGCAGGAGACACTTGAGGATATTTTACAAAAGTTCCCGCTTCATAATTGGCTAAAAAATATGCATGACTTAAATATAATAAGACTTTGTGCAAAAACTGTTATTAACGAAATTTTTTTCTAAACAATCATTTCTAGTTCTCTAGCATAATCGATTGCAAGAGTCACTAAATCTGCACTGGGTATTGGTTCTTCAATTTTCTTTTCATTTGTTGTTCCAAAGTAGAAATAGCCATCTTTGGATTGACTCCACTTTCTTGTGGTGCAAAACTGTATTGTTTCTTTTTCACTGCTGAGATTCAACATGCGTGCAGCTTCTTTGACAGAAATTTTATCAAAAGCACTCTCCATACAAGCTCCAATCTCGTTCCTCACAGTATTCAAAAGGATATCGATGAAAAAGTTGTATGAGGCAGCTGGTACATTTCCCTTTGCAAGGAAAATCTTGTTGTAAGAGCCTTCCATCAAATACTGTTCCAAGCTCAATGGATGTCTAATATAGATATTTGATTGAATACAGTCAGCAGGCAGTAGCTCCAATTCAGTATGAAATTCAGCCACTCTGTTTTGAGACAGTAGAAAGAGCAGATTTAGCCCCAACAGTTGATATTTGTAAGCAGACTCTGGTAAGCTAGACTCGTAATCAAAGTAGTAACACTTCAACTGTGCCATATAACGCTCAAACGAAGGTATATCTTGAGATGCTATGCTCCATTGGACTCCAATTTCAAGGATGTCTCCTGTAATGTAATGGGCAAGAGCTACAAAAGGTCTGTATGAAATCACTTTGGTATGCAGGATGGCTTACTCACGTGCAATCAAAAGCTCTTTATCAGAGGCAGTATCATTTGTAGGCAGAAAAGATATTTGTGTGAGGCCAATCTGAAACATCAATAGAATCACATAGTGTCGATCTTATATCAGTTGGCCATCATGATAAGACTGTACAGATCAGATGATATCAAAATCATAGAAAATGTTATGAAAATCGAAAGAAGCATTGGATCTCAATCAGGGGATATCACGAATTTCTTCAAAGTTCAATATAAACATAGAAAATGTCATGCATGACAATTCAATTTTAAGATCAATGTGAGGTTATGAATTCACACATCAAATTTCATCATGATCCAGTGATCGAGACATACAACAATTACGCTTACCTTGAGCTGATTCAAAAGCTCTCCACATTTTTGTAGATTGCACGGAGTTTTAGTCCATTCTTGCTTTAAAACTTGAGTTTTTGCAGCCACATCTTTTAACGCTGCCGCCGCCATTGTGTCAAACAAATCACAATGTGAGCGGGAGTGGGAGTCGAAGCAGACAGCTCTCTGATAGACTAGTTTACAGTAGTTTACAGGCTTGATTTTCGGAAAATCTAACCTGTCCGTATTATGAAAATAACAAAAATCGTAGATTTTAGAACTTTTCCAGGTAGACAGAATCGGTAGATTACTTCAAGTTATTGCATGCTGTATTAGGAGGTCAATTTATCTATCTACTATGAGGGTGAACGTGAAAATTTTACGTGGCGATGAGCACATCTTTGATGTAAGAATAGCTCGTGTTTTCTATCTCCATTACCAAAAACATGATTTTTCTGCTAACATAATTGATAATTCGTAACTTCATTTCTGCCTACTAGATTCTCCCCTCAGAAACTATTCTACAAGTAAAGGAAAAAATTGCTGACCGCCTTGGAATTGAGGTACTCCATCAAACATTATTACTCATGGGTAAAACACTCGCAGGTAATTAACACTCCAAACTCTTTTAATACTATTGATGTTATTATTAATTCAGTATTTGATTTTGAATACCAATCCAAGAATCTGGCCATTCCAAAGAGTCAATAATGCATTACAAGTAGATAGATAGATAGATAGCTTTTATTTGCTCAGAGGCAAAATAACAAAAGTACAAATAAAATTACAAATAAATAAAGCTGGAGGGGACAGCCAATGTCTCCCCATTTGTATATACATTACTAATATTTCTTTGTGTCATTCGGTAAGAATTAGTCAAGGCCATATTCAGTCTTACATTTTATCACAGATATGATACGTCATGTACACATTTTCAGTAATACACAGTATTACACATTAAGTAGGAAGATCCTCTACCTATAAAGGTAATATAGGTTTCATAAGAAACAATAATTGGTTATTTTCAGATGAGAACGAAATAAGTTTTTACCCAGGTATCAAAGAAGGTAGTAAATTGACTTTAGTTAAGAAGAGCTCATCATCTACACCAACCAAAGTGGGGCTGTTAAAATTTAAGGATGAAATTCTGAAAGTTTTGAGAGTGTACTATTCAGAACCTGATGCACTGACGATAGCCAATGAGACAATCAAAGATCTTCAGAATAAAGTTAATCATCTCAGCTATGATGATCTTGAAAGGTTAGCCACAGCACTGATCCAAGACCAAGAAAATATTTCTTAATGTGCTTACACAATAATTTAATTAAGATAGGCTCATTGGTATTATATTTATATATCTCCTCATTTATTTGAGTTTGCTCATAATGTAAACCATGGATTTGTTGATAGAGTTGACATGGAATGTAAAAATACTTAAAAAATTTATTTGTACCACACCACAACACACAACATACTTATTATACTTTCATAGGATTTTCTGACAAACAAATACATTTATGGATCTGCTAAATCTAATTGCCTGAAATACCTTGCCACAATGCAAATGAATAAGTTTAACGATGCAGCTTCATTCACCTTAGATGGATCCTGAAAATTCAAGTAGAAATGAATTACTGAACAGAGAAATTACTATAATCATTTGAAAATAATCAATCACAAATCTTGACCCCTTGTACCATTTGTCAATACTTAAAATGTGAGAACCTGGAATCTCCTAATTTATTTAACAAAACCTTTTAGAAGATTTAAATAAGAGGTTCAAATCCTTGAACTTACTAATTGGGATCGTAGTGTTGAACTAGTCCTTGCTAAGGACCTCAAGCAAGAGCAAACATCTGGGTTGAGAGGCAATTCCAAAGCTGATAAAAGAGCATACAACCATCTCCCTAATGCAGGTTGAATTGATTCTTGCTCCAATAGGAAATCTACCAGATATTCCAGGACTTGTTCAATTGTTGGCTGGTTCATTGATAGCACAACTGTGAGCGTTGGTTCCATGTATGAAGATTCATTAATACCTGTACATATTTCTAACCAGCTCTTGTGATCATTCGCATATGGCTATAAATACACAAAACACATAATTCAAAAATAGCATAAAAATCAGACTCAGTCGATGAAATATGAGCTCACCAGTTTATTGTGTACCAATTTTCTTTTGCACTTCCTATTGGTGATTTCGCTCCTTAACTGAGCAATGTAAAGCCTTAAATTGGAAAAATCAGCAATCTGACATTTCTGCCATTCCTGTGTTGGTCTCAGACATTCAGGGGCTTCTTTACATTCTGGCAACTATGAAAGTCAAACTAAATAGTTCAAGATATCTTTGATACATTCATTTCTCATAGCATTTGAAAGAGGACTGACCGGTTTGACATTTAACGTGGGTTTCCTAAGTCGAGTTTCATCAATTTTAGCAAACACCACTTCTTCACACTGTCGAGCTTCAAATCTGTGAAACCAAAAAGGAATATTTAGTTGATTCTTTGCTTATCAATCTAATGGTTGTCCACAAATTATGGGATGAGTACATAGAGTATGCAAAAGCTCACATGACTCTCTTAATGTATTCTTCACCAGTTGCTGGTGGCATTGTTAAGTTGATGTCATCGTCAATTTCACCAATGAAAAGAGCTGGTTCTTGGAAACGCTCATTCATTTTGATAGGGATTGATTGGGAACAACTCTTTCAATTTCATAGCATGGTTGAATACAAGCTAAAAAAACCACGAAAGAGTTAGTCAGATGCAAAAGGAGCTCGACTCGATTTTCGACTAAACAGTAAACACAGCCAGACACAGCCCAAACACAGCGATGAGCCATGAGCAGACGACAGGTTTGCGGGACAGGTTGGGCTGGGCTGGGATGAAACCGGGAGTTGACAATTTGACATATCGACAAAAGCAAGCAATCAGCAGAATCAGCAAGTGTCTATTTTGACAGGTCCGCTCTTTAGTTCGATAATTAAAAGAGATTCAATGAAACTCGGATCTAAATGATCGTGATCGATTATTTACCCGAGTTGGATACTGTGTGAGCATTGGAAACTTCTCAAACTTTTCTTGCAATGGCATCTGGAGGGGCAGATGAGGATCTTGATGAAGATCTTGATGATGAGGAATTGTTGTCAATGAATATTCCACCTCAAGTTCAAGCAGTTATAGCTAAGGTAATTAATTTCTACAAGTTGAATTCTAGTTATGAATTCCGAAAACAATTATGATTTCTAGACCCACATAAAATTTTCTTTTTAGGTTTTTCCCAGTGATGATCCATTGGATCAACCAGATTTTGACCCCACTGATTATATTAACACTTTGTTTCCCAATGAGCAATCTCTGGCCAACGTCGATGAAAGGATTAATAAAATGAAATTAGAAATGTCCCACAATGATCGAGTAATTCGTAATATTGTGAGAAATCAAAGCATTTATGCACAAGAGGGTAGGGATGCTCTCAAACAAGCTCAAATTTCCATGAAAAATCTATTTGCTCAGATGAGAGAAATCAAATCGATGGCCGAGCAGTCAGAAGAAACTGTGAAAGAAATAACTAGAGATATCAAGCAGCTGGATTTTGCAAAGAAGAATCTCACCCAGTCCATCACTTGTCTCAATCATCTACATATGCTAGTTGAAAGAGTCGAGACTCTCAAGTAAGTTAATTCATAAAGTCAAAATCTTTGTTTAAAGTTGTATTTTGAAGGGAAATAATGTTGGTCTCTTGTTTAACAGAGATCTGACAAGGAAAAAACAGTATGGAGAAGTCATCCCACCTTTGGAAGCCACAATGGAAGTCTTGAAGTATTTTGATGATTTCATGGATATACCTCAAGTTAAGGAACTTGCTGACCAGGCAAGGAAAATTTTATTGGCACGTCTATATCAAGATGAAAATGAAGAATGACAATTAAGTTGAATCTTTTTGATGTTTAGGTGCAACAGATTCATCTTGAATTGGCCAAGCAAATTACAGCAGATTTCAAAGAAGCCTTCTCAGGACAGAATCTCACACATTTTCCTAAGTTGGCTAAAGGTTGTCAGGTGCTCTCTTTCCTGGACCCCAAAGTTAAGTAAGTTGTATGAAGAAGTATGGAAATTTATTAGTCAGTGACTCTTTGAATTGAATACAAGATTGTCATACATTCTATTCATTGGATTTCAGAAAAGACTTACTCTCTTGGTTTGTCACAATGCAATTACAAGAATATGTACATCTGTTCGACGAAAATCAAGAATTTGCGTGGATTGATAAAATTGATCGCCGATACGCCTGGTTGAAGAAACATCTCCTGGATTTCGAAGAGAAATTCGGATCAATATTCCCTCTCGAGTGGGAAGTCTCCGAACGCATTGCGGTACAGTTCTGCCATAAAACAAGAGAAGACCTTTCGAAGTTGATGCACAAGCGGACTTCGGAAATCGACGTCAAATTATTGCTGTATGCTATTCAGAAAACTGCAAATTTCGAAAACCTTCTGGCAAAAAGATTCACAGGCATTACATTAGAAGATTCGAAAAGACAAGACAAAAAATTTGAACAGGTGGCATCAGCAGGAGCTGCAGCGACTGCAACAGTAACATCCGTTCTATCTGATAATGTTCCAGGGAATCCTTTTGAAGAAAGTTCTTCGAGGGTATGATGACTCTCCTTGGAATTGCATTAGTTTCACTGCACTCTGCGTTATAAATGCCAAAATGAATCACGTGTCTTTTTTAGGTGGACTCAGACAAACCAGTGACCAGTCCTTTTGCCAATTTAATTGGTAGATGTTTTGAGTCATATTTGTACATTTATATTGAAAGTCTAGATCGTAATTTAGCTGAATTGATTGAGAAATTCGTAGCAGATTGCAAAGCTCATCCACCAGGTGCGCAAGCTCATGATGGTGCTGAAGGACCAAGTAGTGTCCTTTCATCATGTGCAGATCTTTTTGTATTTTATAAGAAGTGTATGATACAATGCACACAATTGAGCTCTGGTGCAATCATGGTAAGCTTGGCTGAAACTTTTCAGAAGTATCTGCGCGAGTATGCAATGAAAATTCTGCAGAATAATTTACCAAAGTAAGCTTTTCTTTCAAATTCTCTCAACAATGGTTGAATTATATACGTAATCCCTGATTGAATTTATTTCCAGAATTGGAGGTGCTAGCATTGGATCGAGTGTTAGTAGCATCACACGAGATTTTAGAGATTTATCCACTTCAGGGCTCATTCAAAATTTCCAGAGCTTCTTGAAAGAAGGAGAAGTTAGCAGATACAGTAAGGAAGAGCTACTTCGTATTTGTTGGTTCGTATCCGTTTCCAAGGAGTCGGATAATTTTAAGGAGCATTATTGATTACAAATATTTAATTCACAGCATTCTGACAACGGCTGAGTATTGCTTAGAAACAACTCAACAGTTGGAAGAAAAACTGAAGCTGAAAACGGATATAATTTATGCAGATAAAATAAATCTATCTCAAGAACAAGATATTTTTCATGGGTAAAGAAATAGTATCCTCACAACTAGTTCATTTAGATTTGTGTAACTCATATATGATCTTTTTAACAGTGTCATCTCAAATTGCATCCAATTGTTGGCTCAAGATCTAGAAGTAGCTTGTGAACCTGCACTGAATGCAATGATAAAGGTGAGATCAATATATAACGTCAATCTTATCATATTTCTCTGACTTATCTCTTTTACTATTACTGAATGAATACTTGCTTAATAGTTGCAGTGGAGCTCATTAGAAACTGTTGGTGACCAGAGCATGTATGTTAGTACAATAATAAATGTTCTTCGTCAAAGCATCCCTCCTCTCAGGGATTTATTATCATCTTGCAGAAAATATTTTACTCAACTCTGCATCAAATTCGCCAGGTGAGAGATTGGAAGTATTATCATGAATCTGCTTGAAGAAGAACAATTCTATCTAACATTATTCATTGCAGCTCTTTTATTCCTAAACTAACGCAACAAATATTCAAGTGTAAACCATTAGGGGCCGTGGGTGCTGAACAACTACTGTTGGATGTTCACATGTTGAAAACAGCTCTTTTTGACCTCCCGTCATTCGGATGCCAAGTCCAGCGAAAAGCGCCGGCTAATTACACCAAAGTATCCAACCTTCTGATTTTAACATGATATACATGCTTAAGTTTTCCGGAAAAATAATTCGCACTATTTTTTAGGTGGTCACCAAGGGAATGACAAGTGCAGAAATGATTCTGAAAATTGTCATGACACCGTCTGATTTGCCAGGCAGTTTTGTTGATCAGTGTCGTAAATTAATTCCGGATCTCAAATTAGCGGAATATCAAAAGATTTTGGACATGAAAGTATGTTATTATTTGGTGTTTAACGTTCTGGAAGGAATTCAGTTCTCAAATTTTTCCTTTTCAGGGACTTCGAAAAACCGAGCAAACTCAACTGATGGATGAATTTAAGCAGCGAGTGACGGCAGAACTGACAAGTGAATACAAAAGCAGTATTGCTGTCGAAAGCCCAGAGCACGAAACGGGCAGAATAAAAAAGTTAGAAAAACTCATCAAGAGAATGTAAAGTTATGAGATAAGACTTTTAGCGATATAACTGATTCATATTGAATATGTGTATATGATTGATTATGTGATTGAATATTAATTCATGTATATATGAATAAGACTGTAAAAAAAGATAACAATTATACAACACTGTTCGTTTTTATTATCCAGTTGTAAATTTTAATAAAAATTTACAGAAAACTCAAGGAAATAACCGTGCCTGGACGCAGGTCCTGGAGTCTTGGCCCCTTACTGTGTTGAATATCTTAGTGGTTAAGACACCACTAGGTCTTTTTCTTTGCTTTGTCACCAGACTCAACCTGAAAGTAAAAAAATTGTATAAGCTACACTCATAGAATCATTAGATAGAATATCTTGACGATGGAGAACTTCAGGAAGACTAATCAACAATCATTTGTAATCATTGGATTGGCTCAATTTCTCATCATGTAGAATCAAAGGCATTTTATCAGAATCTAAGAATTAAAATTCTCATGTAATGCATTGTTACAATGAACAATCATGGAAGTTTTAATATAATACCGGGCAGGTGCGATCACTAACCTTGTTTTTGGGCAAGTTCCTTTGCCTTAGCTTTCTCCAACTTAGCTATTCTAGCAGCAGACTTGCTACCAAGAAGACCACCTCCCCAGTGGCGTCTGATCTCGTCATGACGGTCATTGAAGTTAGTTTTGATGGCTTCAACAACTTTAGCAAAGTTTGCTCTGTCACCAGAATCAACCTTGAAAAATATAGGTAACAATGATTAAAATAATCCAAAAGCCAAGTAAAAATATAGATAACTAGTGGTGTATCAGGAAGACTAATCAATAATCACAATGATTCATGGGATTGGCTCTTGTTTTTCATCATGTCCAACTAAAATATTTCATCAGCATGAACTGCCAAAAAAATTTACCTGTGTGAGAGCAACTGCAGTGCATGTTTTCCTTCTTACAAGGCGGCCCAAACGTGCTTTACCCTTGATAATACAATAGGGTACACCCATTTTGCGGCAAAGTGCAGGAAGGAAGAGGACAATCTGAAAAATTATCAGTAGTGAACATTTTCAAGATTATATGTGGTCATGAAGAATAATGGATAGAATCCAAGTAAAATTCACCTCAATTGGATCAACATCATGAGCGATGACTACCAACTGGGCCTTCTTTTGTTCAACCAAAGTTGTCACAGCATTGCTTCCACTGCGCAAGGTGTTGGGTCTTTTTGTTGGTGTATCCTCTTTCTTGGCTACCTTTTCCTCTGCTCTTGCCTTGAGCCTCAGTTTCTTGGCCGCGGCTGTCTCTGGCCTGTACTTCTCCAAGATTTTGAAGAGTTGTGTGGCTGTAACATCAAACAAATCATCAACCTCTTCAATAACATCAATAATCTCCGATACAATCTCTCACAAGTTCCAGAACAAAACCAAGCACTTCTAGCCACTCAAAATCCCTCAGTGAACAACTGATCATAATAATAGTTGATAAATATTAAAATACTGACATACCTGTTTGTTTATCAAGAGTTTGAGTAAACTGATTAATTGGAGGAGGGACCTTCAATCTCTTTGAGAGGACAGCTTTTTGCCTCTGAACTCTAATATATTTGGGCCATTTAACAAAACGGCTAAGATCCCTGGCAGGTTGAATATCCTGACCTACACAGATGAAAATGAAGCTTAGTATAATTACTTATACTACAACACACTAATAGACAAACTCCAGAATTTATACCGATTCCAAAATTACGAGTCCTCTTTTCAAACAGTGGATTGGTCTGCTTCTTGGGCTCAACTTTCTTGACTGCTAGAGGAGCTGCAGCTACCTTCTTTCCCACCTTCTTCTTCGGCTGAGAACAAAATATTAGGAACACTCAAATACATGAAGCCAAAAAGTAGTGGGCCAGATAAGCCATGACATTAGAAGAGTAAACATCAAATCATGGAAAAAATTTGTGGCGAAGATTATTCAAAGATTGTAGGGAAAAAGTTATAACAGATGGGGCATCCATACAAATTGGGTATGGAGACAGCATGTGGCAAACAAGATTCATCTAGCAAATTAATAGAAAACATGGTAGTGAGTGCCCAAAAGAAATGCATGGAGTCTCACATGCAATAGTCATTGATTTGCAACTTTGGTAAGTATGATAAACACAGTTTTGCGATTGGATTCATAAAAACCAAGCAGTGGAAAAGTATCACGTTTTGATGTGCAGGTTAGTTTCTCCATAAATATGAGTACTTATTTCGCGATGTACGGGAGTCTGACGAGGTTTTATGGAATCAAAATGCAGGATACCGTGTTGACTACTCATAACAATACGTTTGAAATATAAAATTATCAATAATTACCTTCTTTTGAACCATTTTGACAGGCTAAAATTCCGACTAGCCACAAAACTCTCGAGTAGAAGCCGAGAGAAAAGAGCGAACACGTTGATCCAAGATGCCTCTTCCGCTCTGGGCTTCGTATCCGGCGCTTGCTTCGACGAAATGGGCCAATCAACGAGCGAGAATATTTGTCGCTCTCTTTTAGGACACTTGTAAACGCGCCATTATATGTAGTTTTCAAACATGGGCGTTGTCTGAAACATTGTTATTGTCCAAATTTGAGGCCCAACAGCCCATATAAAAGCAGTCTCAACGGGTGCAACAAGTGTCATCCGTTAAAGACAATTGCTAGAATGGGGCCTCTAAATATACATCATACTTTTATTGCAGCGTTTACCATTTTATTTGGTCAGTTGGCATTGACATCATAACCTAGTGATAGTGTCATGTTGTTTTGTTGTGTTTATTCTGTTGCCTTCTCTTTCATTACATGAAATTATGAGATGTGGCAGTCTTCCTTGACCAACATGGGTGTTATCTTTTGCTAACTCATGAATATTTTTCAGTTGGTTCGAGCTATGTGCAAAGTGTTGATGGACAAAACCTATCTTGTAGTATTCCACAACTCATCCAAAAGAAATGGTTCTCGTGGGAAAAAGGTCAGCCTACTATCACCAACATAGATGCATATTCAATGGACATCAGAGGGCATTGTGTAGACATGAAGGAGGACTATCGTGTAAACTATACATTTGTGTTTGAAAATGAAGAGCAACAGTGCTATTATTGCACTAAGATACTTGTGCGCACTCTCAATGTCTTGGAGAAACTTGAAAGTAAGTTAGAATAAATCTTTCAAAACTCTGATAAGGTTGTTGACTGTTCCATTCATCTATCTCTCATGGATTTGACAAATACGCTTGATAACCATCAAATGATTCACAATATCATTTTCACTTCTTTGCAGCCCCATGTCTCTCTAAGCAAGCGTTTCCTGTGCCTTCAGTTGAAAATGTTTGTAAAAATCTACAAGCTGATCAGCAACTGATAACTTTATTCGCGGACTCTTACGCCCCTGTCAACTGTAGATCATCCCTGGAAGGAGTTTGGCAATTTGCTTATCAGGTAATAATTTAGTTACTTTCTCATCTTGTGTGAATGAACTTTAAACCACCAACCAGCGATAAATTCTGATCTTTTCTAGAATCGATTTAGATTTACTGGAGAATGTAATCATCCTGATGCTCAAATCAGATCTTGTCAAACTGCTGGAACCCAATTCTTTATAACCAATCAGAAATTCAATATTACATACAAGAAGTGTGCTGGAATGAATCAAACCTTTGATGGAGGTAAGGATATCACTTGACTTTGAAGGTGTTACATCGAATTATTCTTTTATTAACAGCAATGTTCTTATCCACAGAGGTTCAGTACCATTGTTTGGGGGATTGGTTTGTTGACAAAAATCACTTCTTTGCCGTAGTGAATTCCAGAGAATCTCGAATGGACGAGAAATACAGATGTTTCCTGAAAAATCGAGATGATGATCTATACCTTGGTGTTTCAATTACTGCCGAGTGCAACACACTGAAAACGGTTGAAAAAAGCCCAGAGCGTTTGCGCATTACTCCTGTCAAAGCTGAAGTAGTTGAACCGCTCTGCCGGCTACCACAAAATATGTCGGGAAATTGGATCAACACTGCCAAAGTAGATGCAGATGTAAAGATAAATGAAACGCACATCATTGAAACATACTATCCGGATGTTGGTAGATACAGGCAAACAATCTACACATGCCGTAAGCAAAGAGATACCAGATTCATGATGGCCAGATTAACTGTAGATGGATGGTAAGATGTTTGATGATGAAATATCTACTTGAGTTATTTCGATATTTTGATCAATATTAAGTAATCCTAAAACCTACCTTAACATTCTTACAGTCAAAAGGATTATGTCTGTTTTGATTTTGTTCCTCAACATCATAACATCATTAGATACAGACAAGGACTGGCATCAATAAAGGAAGACTTTTCAACTGTTTGCTCTTGGGAGCAGTTTAAAAATGAAATAGAATGGATGTATGATTTGTTCTTGGGTAAGTTGACATTCTTCCACAATGAGTAAAGATATAATCATATTCTGTGAGAAACAACCGATCATTTGATTGTTCAGCTAAAGATCCAGTACCTGTGAGATGCCCTGTTGCCGGAAAATTCCAGTTTCACCAAAAAGGCGACGTAAAGTTCGAAACGAGAATTTTGGGAGGTGTCACAGATACACCCAGACCCAATACTTATTGCAAACAAAATATTTCAGACTTATCTGTCTGTGACACTGACCAAAAAGAGATATCTATTGATGAAACCTATTGTTTATCAGTTGATCATTTAGGACGGCCTCTTGATATTTACAGTAAGAAGTTTTTAATTTGCATCTTTGGAAAGTAACAACTATAAATTTTTTATTAATCCTAATGATTACAGGCACGCCGGATTACAAAATGAAGTGTATTGGATATTATAAGGAGAATCTGAAGTCGTATCTTATTACTTTTGATGAACTTGATCCTTATAGCAAATATCATTGTTGGGTGTATCAAAGAGCAGATCTCACTAGGGTACTCATGTCTCAGTCAGTTGGCGCCTTTTGCCATATCAAACAGGACGTGACGAGTTGGAACCACACCGAAGGTGCTGCAGTCGCCCTTGATTTAGTGGTGAGTAAATCTAGATTTTCTACGAATATAACCCAAGTCTTCACTCTGCTAAGCGAATTATGAATATTGTAATTTCACAATTTCTGCTAAATTCGCAATGATAGATATGAACTTAATCTAGTACTGATCAACCCTCACTGAAATCCTATGGAAAGAATTAGAGCTGCAAATTCAAGTTTGCCTTCTTTACATTTTCATTCATCTTCCAGGAATATGAGAGAGAACGTGATCAGTGTCCAATGCATTTTGATGATGGCAGTAATCCATGGTTGAAGTCTGAAAACTACATCCAAGTATTCCATTACAATCCATCCTTTGCTGGATCAATAAGCGATTCGGGAGTCACTCGACTGACGCTGCTATGCATAATCTGTTCGTTCTATAGAATGACATTGCACATATACTAAAATTTGGTACTTGAGTGAAACATATTCCGTCCATGATCATTGTGTCTTGCTATTGCTTGCACATTGATTAACGCTTAGATCAAAGTGTAATATTTATGCACTATTGTGTCAGAATCTCATTTGTAATTTTCGTTTCCAATTTGAAGATTCATAAGAAATTTTCCAAGTGCCTCTCTTCTCAATCTCTTTGAGACCTCCACTCCTTTCACATGGATTAGATATTGAAATTCAAAATTTCTCAAATTTATGAGGAGTGATCTTAGTAGTAATTTATTTTATTTTATTTTATTTCATTAAACGGTCCCGAAGAACTTTTTACAAAAATAGTATAAATATCTGCAATCAGATGATTATCAACAGAAACATAAATGCAGCCAAATAAGAAGTCATTTATACTATATCTAATCATCTAATCAATGAAAAATGATAAACATATTGTAGCTAATACAATATGTGAAAAATAGTTTGCACCGCATTATCATTATTAATTATCTCATCCATAGTCTCATCATGTAGAAAAAATTTATGCAGAAAAGTAACAGGAATAGATCATTAATTTGAGTAACAGATTATTTGATAATGGAAGTCATAAGCTCAATAACATCTTTCTCATCAATGTAAGGGCTGAATTTACAGCAAAACTAAAATTTCTAGCCATTGATTTAAATGTCGAAATTGATGTTCCACTGTACTCATACAAGTTGAAATTTTCATTAGCATTTTTATACATTCGATATAAGCATGAGTTTGAGCTGTTTGCATTCAGGTCAAATAAAATTTCAAATCTCCTTAGTCTCACATCAGGAATTCTGAAGGCGATTTTTTCCAACAATTCTGGTGCATCAATGCGATTTGACAGTAATTTGAAAAGAAAAAGGGAGTCTTGGTAGCACCAAAATGACTCAACTGAACATATTCCAAACTTTTTTGCTACTTGAGTGTAATCTAACAATCTAGTCTCATTGGCGATCCATCAAAATGAGCTAGGAAACGTAGGAACTTATGTTGAAGAGTTTCGATTTCTATATGATTTATATTTAATCTAATTTCTCAGCTCATATTCTCCTCAGATTTATGAATTTTTAGGTTGAAAATAGAATTCTGTTTGTGATAGTTTGATGTACAGATTTGTATTTTTTTATAAAATTCATGTTACACAAATAGAAAGAAGGAATGAAAGATCGTTACTCAAATAAATCAGTTGATTAAAGAATTACATACATGTATATTTTTATTATTACACATTCTCACCTAAAATTCTTATCTCATCTAGTAATAACAATAATACCCTAACTTTAAAATGTAAATATGTCCAATGATACCACAAGCCAGTCCCTACTTGGTCCAACTGACTTTGGGTATGTCGAAATGTTCGGTTAAGCTGTCTAAATGTCTATTAAACTCTTCAACTCGTTGTTTGTGGGTTTTTGAAGCTTTTTGTTTGATCCTTTCGTTTTGCTGTGAACATTAATTGAAAAGTGAATAGTGACTTGATGTGTAGACTACTACGATAAATGTCAAATTTTACCGTTTTTTCCTTCATTT
Source organism: Eretmocerus hayati (assembly GCA_029851415.1). Classification (NCBI taxonomy): domain Eukaryota; kingdom Metazoa; phylum Arthropoda; class Insecta; order Hymenoptera; family Aphelinidae; genus Eretmocerus; species Eretmocerus hayati. The sequence continues at coordinate 98,992,143 of CM056744.1, forward strand.
TTTGGAAAGCCAACTCTGCTTTGGTTCGTTTAATCTCCACTTTCTGTGGTGTTTCCTCTTGAATGATTTTGGCCACTTCTACCAGTTTTTGCAATTCCTTTTCCTTCTTCTTCTTTCTGAAAAATGAGAGACACAGGTATAATTTCAATCTTTGATACTCATCCTTGCACATACATACATATTGACCCACATTTCCAATGCTTACAAGTCGATCATTGAAGGGATGCAGCACTAGATTTTTAGAGTGACACTAGCTTTCTATATTTTTTGATGTTTTGTATCTTGGTTACAAATCAATGTTTTAGAGTCAATTAGAGTCTGTGAATAGCTCTACTAAAGATAAGAGGGGCACAATTGGCTCAGTATCTACGATCTCATACAAGAGGTGTTGCCATTTAGAGGAGATCTCCTGGACTCCATAGACATAGAAGCAGACTCAATTTGTAGATTATGTGCAGAAATATATGGTGAAAAGTGATGAATCAAAAAATGAGTTGGAGTACTCAGAAGATTCTACTAATTAGGGTAACTATTAGTAGCAAGGAAAAGCTTATCATCAAGATGTGAAGTTTGAAAGGCGAAAAGCTGTGTATAAACAAAACGCTCGAGGAGGTTAATTGTTAGAACAAAGGTCGGATAACTTACTTTTTACGGGATCCATCATTGCCTTTGATCTTCAGAGGACCTTTGGCAACATGAGCGTATGGATCATCTTCATTAGAAGGTGGCATGTTCGAAATTGGAGCGAATATCAACTAATCAAGCTGTCAGACAATCAAAACACACAGCTGCAGCTGCAGACGACAACTTTGCTGTCAGTCCAAGGCGTGACGTCACACATCACTAATCTGGCAGTCTGGCACTGCTCAGGGAATAGCCAGGTAGCCGTATAATGGTTATTGGCTGATAGGCATGAGCCTGATGCTACCCGTATCAGATAAGAAAATACATTACGGCAGTCATTTAGGGATTTTTGAAAGAAGTATGAATTATACGAATGAAAAAAATTTGCTAAAATATAAAAGACTTGATGAACTTCAAAGCATTCGAACTCTTTGAGAAAATACTATGCAATTATGCGTGTAAATTCAAATTACCATTCAGATCCATGAGCGGAATGAAAGGATTATAGGTATTAGGTAGTGTTTTTATTTCGAATTCGAAATTACGCCTTAAGGCGTAAAAGCTCGATTTGGTTTGGGACACAATACAAAAAATTCGGAAAAATTCTTCATGCATGGAGAGCGCACCGATGATTGATGGGAGGCTGGGTGAGACTCGTGATTTCGACAGGTCCGTTTCGATTTCGATGTTCCTTCGATTTCGGTTTTAGGCTGCCTTTCCATGGGACAAATATTTTGCCAGAATCAGACCGCGAGATTTGAAAAACCCTAACCTAACAATGAGTGCGAAAGAGATGGCACTACTTTGGTGTCTCTCTCTTACACATTGAGAGGGTACCCGCGCCATCTGCCATGGAAAGGCAGCCTTAGAGATGTGAGGATGTTTTTGATAATTGTGAGTTCATCTCTATAAGGCTGATAAGATATATTATATGTGTAAGGGTGAATACTCCTGGGGTCTGATTGTGACGAGCTCTCCGTACGCTCCCTCCGCATCGTCCGCATCGTCCGTATCTCTTATTCCAATTCCTGTCCTGTGATTGGCTACAGCTAGGAGAAATAGCCAATCACAGAACAGGAATTGGAATAAGAGATACGGACGATGCGGACGATGCGGACGGAGGATAGGGAGCGCTCGTCACAATCAGACCCCTGCTGCATCTTTCGAAGTAAAAGAATTTTGAATTCTACCATCCGTATATCGAAAGCTATTTTTCCAAAAAGTTTATGAGCGCTAAAATCAGAAACCGAGCGTATAAATAGCACTTTTCGTGTTAAACCTCAAGGTAAGGGTTGAAAAGAGTTTCTTAATCATATATGAGAAATTGGAGTTTGATAAGTAGTTATTCTATTCCAAAGCTCTATTTTTTGTGTTCTCCATCGTGTATGAATAATGTGCATTGTTAGATCGATCGGATTCTTTGACAATTGATTTTTCGTGCTCTTCATTTTGAACCGATCCTCTTTTGATACCGTGAATTTGACATGACTTCTGTCCATGGCGTCATCAATTAAAAGACCGAAGTACAGGATTATCAACAAGTTTATGCAGTCAAGTTTAATTGTTCATGAGATTCTTTTATTTATAAACTTACATTTTTATAATAAATCAAATATCAAATTTCAAATATCGATATAAAATCCAACCATACCATCAAATTACGAGTGATTTGCAAGGATGTAAAAAATAACATATGACTATGAATGAATCATAAAAGGCTTGTATTTATCAAACCAAGAGAACTGACTCGAGCAAGACTATTACGTCTGTACAGTGATCATTTACAAAAATGTTGATTCAATTCCTATATTCTATGGCAGAAAATGAGAAAGGCCCATTCCTAAAAGGCTCCAACATAAACATACATATGTACTCTCACAAAAGCTGCACAAATCATATTTTGCTTGTCTATTGAAAAGTTCAACAGTTATATTTACTTTTACAACACATGGAACAATTATTTTCAATTCCTCATATACGCAGCCGCACGTGAAATGGCTCGTTCTTCTTTTTTCCATTTTCCATCTTTTTGATCTAGCATCACTCGCACGGACAACAATGATTCATATGGAATTGAAATCAACTCCCGCAACAACATTGGCATTTTTCAGAACGCACTCGTCAAATCAACGTATTGCTCTACGAAAAATCTTATTTGCATTCTTTTCCCCAGGGAAATGGATATTTTTCCAACATCTGTCGACCCAAAGGTCAATGGAATAATCCAGACAGTGGATAATGCTTTGAGCTACGCGAGATCATCCATTTCCGGACGTCTAGTCTTCTCCAGAGAAGTGTTGGAAAAAGAGAAAAAAGGACACTTATAATACACAGTAAATTTAATTGAGTTGGCCTTATCTCAACTTTTTCCTATTTTTCACTCTCTTTGGACTTGAAATTTTACAATTGATAGTGGAAAGTGGTATTTTTTCGCTAAACTTTCTTTAGGCACATTTTCCAGCTTTTTATTTTTCTTATTACATACTCATAGTACAAAACTAGCCTATCTATGTACAAAATATTCCAATATAAGCAAGGCAACGGAAGTATCTAGATTTTCAGAATAAAAATTATTGAAATTTGTAGAAAACGGAGAAAAGATTTACACATTTAAGAAATCAAGTCATCTATCACAATCTACGTTTTAATTTCCGCGGCGATACCCTTAGGCAAGAATGAAGGATGAAGCACTTGAGATTTTGATGTAATAAGCAGACGGATACGAATATTATCTGGCATCTTGTACATTCATTTTTCCTCCATATGTATGTACAATGGACCAAGTGGTGCTTTACTCCCATATCGAAAGATAGCAATATCTTCAAATGCTCGATGATACGCTATTTTGTTCATTTTTCCACATGCCATTTGAAACCTTGAAAAATACAGAGTATGCAAATTTGACATGTTCACACGTTTTCAGCAACGTCTACTTCGATGCTTCGTCTCACAGCCGCGAATGGTTTAGTCTAACATTTTATGTAATATCCGATGTTTTGCTTTTGATTACAGGATATCTTTTTCTCCATTCAATTGTCTCCTGCCAATATTGAAGACATACCTTTCAAGTGAGGCAGTTTGACAAAGTACATTTTAAGTAATCAGAGTCGATATTCATATCTACAACCGTCAAGTTATCAATAACGGTCAATAATTAGCCAAGAAATAGAGAGCGATTTTAGGATTGTGAGATTCACACATCTTTGTTGAAATCTTTTTCAGATTGACTCAGAAGCCAGGAATTTCCAAAATTTTTGTAGTTATCAATGAGCAATGCATGATACAGCCGTCAATTAGAGAAATCGATTGACGGAATAATCCATTTTTTTCTGAATAGATGTAGAAATCAGAACTGCACGAAATCATCGAGTCGAGCATCGAGCGCATGTTACAGTAGAAGTATGAGCACCACAAGATCATATTTAATTTTCCCTCGCTTTTTCAGTAAGTTGAATTGAGTCGATTAAAACACTCAGATTTGATTTTTTTGCTCCTATCTTCAATTCTTTCAACACACGCTGGTCACTCCTAAAATGCGATCTCAACTACACATGAACTATTGAAAACAATATTTGAAAGAACCATCTCACTTCGTGTAAGATTATCCATGGAAAATTTGTAAAACGGAAAATTAATTCGCTTTGGTTCTAACAATAGTTTCAAATACTGAATAAATCTATCATGATTGAAATTGACACGAGAAACGCCACATTCTCAATGAAAAATATACCAAGTACCGCGCAACATCTTGCAAACTTTTCGTATTGTACATTATAATCTTTCACGTAATACATATTTCCTATGAGAATAAGATCACCTCAACCAAGTATTTTATATAATTGAATCCAGCGAGTATCACAGATTTGCGATAATGACCAATTTTTTAAATAGTGCTTCTGAATCCGCATAAATCTACATCAACTTACGAAACGCGTGGTAAAAGATTATTAAAATGATTTATAAGGCTCTCACACGAGAACAAGGTAAAACAAATACAACATACATGTAAAGACTGCAAAATAATCTAAAAAGAACAAATCTACCCACGGTATACATACAACACGATCATATTGCACAGTACAAGCGACAATCGCATCAAGAATGGTCCTTTCTCTTATGTACATCATCATCAATTTCAGCTTAAGAAGATGAGCGCAATGTGACTTAAAATGCAGACGAATGCGTTTAAATATTCAATGCAGGTATCATTCTGGAATGAAACGGTAAGCAATCGAGCAAAAATTCTCATTACCGAGCTAAAACTCTAAAAAAAAAAAAAAAAAAGAAGAGACAAGCGGGAAAGAACTCGCTGCGATCAAACTCAAACTGTAAAGCGCAAAACTCGAAAATTCTCAAAAAGCGCGTCGCCAAAACTGGCTGATACAAAGTTCTTGCTTCAACGCAAAAACCACGTAACGCTATTACCGGAATCAACGTCCTCTTCGAAAATAATCAATTACAAAAGCAATTAGGGCCGCGCTCACGTCATAGGTGTATATCATGTGCGTCGTTCAAAAAATCGCTTGCATTACTCGCAAATAGCGCGGCCAGCCGATACCGATTTTTCAAGATGCGTATTATTATTATTACTACTATTATTATACGCCTCAAAGGCGCATCTTTCACGTAATCTATTTATATGCATTTATATGTACATGTGCACCAGCAGCCTTTACGAAATATAAGCGCGTCATGTCGCCAAAAATCGTTAATTTTCTTGGGGCCGTGGCAATGAAATTTTGCCGTTCTTTTTACATTGTTGATATACGTGCTGACGATTAATCGCTCAGTGCAGCTGCAGCTGCTGCTTTCCTCAAATGTAATTCTGAGGCAGCGATACTCTCGCCTTTAATGTAGTAATCTGCAGCTTCACGTCTTCTCGTGCCGTTAAGCTCGCCGTTACAAGTGTGAACTTTTCCATTGCTCGATTGATGATTATTTAGGCCGTTGCTCGTTGCTGTGATTCCATTGCTAGCTGCTTTAGCTGCTAGAGCTGCTGAAAAATATAAGAAAACATTTTTAGGGATATCTTATTGGTACGGAGAAAATTTTTGGATGATGTGAATGGAGCATAAATTCTGCAAACCGCCCACGCAAACTTTGGCAGACAGTTTAAAAACCAACACTCAATTTTTGATGAGAAGTTCGGTTCAGGCATAGATATATTCAGGTCTAACTAGTACTTATGACGTCGATAGCTGCTATGATGATTTTCAGATGACTGATTTCAGAAAAAGTACATTTACCCGAATGTTTATTTTCTGACTCTAAAAGAGATCAAATTTTGAATAGAGTTAAGGATATGTAAGATTTGTGGGAACAACTTGAAACAATGAAAATTTGTACAATCTTAGTCGTGGAATATTTTTTCAATCCGAGGAAATATACAGCACAATTGATCTTGAAGAAGATTTTGTCAAGTCAGATTAAGAGTTCTGGTTTTGGTACAACAAGAGTGTTCGAAAGACTTGTTTGGCAAGATTTTAATCTCGTTCAAGTTGAGCTCACCCCGGAAGAATCTGACGATCTTGTACTTATGATATTTTTGCAATCAAAGTAAAAAGATTATCTTCTCGCTAATCCAAATAACATGAGAAATATCAGTAATCGGTATAGTTAACCTTTTTATGACAAGAAGAAGAAAGCCCAGTGTATCAGGGATAATCGAGATACAAAAAATTTCCATCGATCGGATCTTATCGAAACGTGACTTGAACAGTGAAATATTCAAAATGCCAGTACTCCGAGTGCGTTCACAAAATTCCAATCTGCATTTTTACGTGCCATCGATTCATCTCGATACTAATTATATTATAATCCAAGCCACCGATAACGATCAACCTGGTAATATTCAGAACAATCGAAATATTTTGAATTACTGATGAATTTTGACCAACTCTCTGAGCTATATTTGAATTCATATATATCAGGATCCGAGCGATACTTGAGCGAGCGTACAGTGTAAATCAAAACATTAAATCGAATCGATGTATAATCAAGCAAATCGCAGATATTCCACGAAATCAACGACAATCAAGCTAGATTCATAAATTCAACGTGTCTCTTTCGTGATCTGCAAAACCGGTAGAGGCCATTATCAGGTATTTCTGCACGATACGAAAATTCGAATGAACGTTCAATTGAAATGCCATACTTGAATGTTCTAGAAGAAAAAGCTTGGCCAATGTCTTTCTTAATGTCATGAGCGGGGTAATTTTACGTTTTAGAAATGAAACGCAAATTTTTCCCAAAATCCGGTCTACGCTTTTGAAGAAACAAGTTGGTGATTATCTACTAGATAAAATGCAAAAAAAATCTTATTCTCATAAATCTCATCGATAGTGAATAAACAAGGTAGTCAACGCGATCGCTATACAATCAGTGAACACACTACTGGTTTCTCTTATTACTCATATATGTACGAAAAATCATGTATTGTCAGCTGTCTGTTGTCGAAGACTTAGTCAAAGTGTCTTTCCGTGTTCTCATCAGCTCATGAAGAATCTCGCTATGAGCATACACTAACAATAATCTGAATCATTCATTTTCTTAATAACTCGATCGGCTCGTACACATCCTAATAGTGATTTTTTCCATCCCTAATTATATATACCTATTCAACTATAGTGCAGTCGTAGTGTAATAATTATAAGCCAACTCGTTACGAATTATCAATTCGATCGGCAATTCGTTCAAGTTCATATACTCGCAGTTTCCGTATAGAGTATTTTCCACGTTGCATATACCAGGCTTAACGTGTCCGAATGACCATTCAATGAGATACCGGTTTTCTCTCATTCTTTTATTTTGCAAGTATATGCTTAGTAACAGAAAAGTTCAAACGGACAAGTTGTCGAGTCAGTGAGCAGGAATATATAAGAATTTCAGTCTATTTCATCAATGCATTGAGGTATTTCCGATTTTAAGCTATCCACTCATACTCACGATAATAGCTGTTGACACACGAAATATCGCGATAAAAATGATGAAACATTTTTGAGTTTCTACGAAGACGTCATGAGGAAAAAAAGTAAAACTATCGATTGTACGAAAATTGGTATACTCTAATGACCGAAGCAACGATTTTACAAGAAGTAGACATATTTATAAATGGCTTGGAATTGAGTGTCAACTTTGGATAAAGGGGCAATCACATGGAATCTCGTTTGAGCTTTGTTGGATTAAGAAAAAAAAAAAAAAAAATTTACATGTCGATGAAATATGAAAATTTGTGTCAAACACGGTTCGCACTTATCACACTAATTACAATGTGAAAAGGTATTTGGAAAACTAAATTGTGCAAAGAGTCTACGAATCCATCAGAAAATCTCACTGAATAACGTCAGCGAAAACTGATGCAAGTACTCGTACGCATTTTTTGAGTACCGAACAAATTTGCTTGGAGCAAACAGTGACGTATGAATGTGACAGCTTTAGAGTTTTCAACTCAACATAGAATCTAAGATATGGTTTCTAGGGAAATTTAGATTTTTATCAGTTTTTCCATTCAAAATATGTCCCTTTATAGACCATATTCCAACATTTTTATGACTCTTACTCAACCCCACCAGAAATTTAAAAAAATGACTGAAATAATAAATTGTAAATGAATGTTCAACTCACCGGCAGCCTTTTTGGTTTTTTGCGCATAGCTCTGTTGGTAGAAGTCTCGGAAAAGGAAGAAGAACATAACGGCGTGCATGCCGATCCACCAAACAAAAGCTTTGGGATAGTTACAATTGATGAAGAGAAGTTGGAATGCATGGACCATTATCGCAACAAATTGAAGCATCTGGAAGGCAGTGAGGTATTTCTTCCACCATAGATATGGTTGAATTCTAGGTCCGAGGGCAGCAAGGAGGTAGTATGTGTACATTACGATGTGTACGAATGTATTCAGCAAGCCAAAGAAGGTCGAGTGGCCACCTGTTTAGGAAAATAAAAAAAATTGGATTATACTGAAATTGGCTCTTGGTATTCTGCTTTATTTTATTCTGACGCATTGAGAAGGGAGTAGTATAGCTGTCATTTCAAAATAATATTACTCGCAAACTTGACAAACTGACATTTTTTCTCGTCGTTTCGCCTGGAGTATACTCCTAAGGACCATAATCATACGATTTTTAACGGTATGCAGCTGTCAAATAAGTAAGAAGAGCATCGTTTTTTTAATAAATTTTTTCAAATTTTCAAGATCTAGTAAATCAATTCGATTGACTTTTTTCACAGCACGACAGATTTCCACAAATTCTTTCAGATGCAAGATTCTAAGTACTAAACTGCGTGAATTTGTTTGCCAGAAGTAAACACAAATCATTACTCCTTTTGCACTGTGATAACTCAATAAAACTGAGCTCTAATTTTGAATCAAGTTTCAAGTATATTGAGAGCCATTGTGTTATATTAATCGATCAAAACCTTAGAATTAACCGAATTTCATGGAATTTTCTTCAAAATTCTTGATTCAAGATGCTTTTAAAATATAGCACATAAGAATTTCAAGCAAATTCCGATTCTCCTTCACAAAAATTATTCAGCCCTTCGGCCTTTCAAGGCACGTGAGCCAGTTTCTCTCAGTCACGAGAATGGACTATTTCAACATACGAGACATAAATTGGGATATGATTACTTGCGGGTATTCTGTGCTCTACGGCCCAATAATACGCAAATGTAACCTACTTTCTAAATCTGCATCGTGAAATATTATTAATGGGGCTGAACCACAAAATCAAGATCTAGTAAACTTTTTTTTTAATCTCGACTCAAACGATCCGGCAGTTTCTCAGTTGGGAAGCAAGTGCAGATAAATTTATCGCATCATCTAGTCGAAAATCAAATTACTGAGTTTGATAAAGTGTGTATGTACTTGGGACCTTCCAACAATCAAGTATTGTAACTTCAAACAAAAATAGAAAAAAAACTGCCGAAAATTCCTATGGATCTTTGAGGTAGTTAAACTCACATAATCAAAATATTAGAAGTATATCAATGAAAAAAATTTTGATTGTAGGCTTAGAATGAGTTGGGCATCGATGTTTGATTGAGATAATAAAGATAAAAGATCTTACCAGGTGTGAATTTGACGCCGAACCATACAGACATCGGCATACAACCATGGTGAATCACGTGGAGAGTTGACACATGATCGGTCTTCTTTCGTAGTACAAAGAATATCTGAAAATTTGAATTGAAAAATAATTATCCACCTATATATCATGAGTCATTTTTGTAGTAATAGTTTAAAATGACGATAAACAGACTGAAATCAAAGCTAATGAGCATGTAGAGTGGAAAAATAAACTATCTTGTAAAGATAAGAATCAGAAAACATTTCCCACGGATCAATTTCTGGGATCGACATGATATTAAATGGCTTGGGTAATTTTTCTAGTTCCTATTGCAAGTAATGAGATCGTAAAATATTTCACAAACCAAGTACTCACCGTGTCCATAAACTCCGTAAATTTAGAGAAGTAATACCACCAGCTTGCGTGTACCATCTGTTTTTTTCGGGATCAAAATATAATTGATTAATTAATTTGTTCATAAATTCTAGGTTCGATATACAACATAAGAACAGAAAGCTACTGTGCATCAAGAAATAGAGTCTTTCAATACACTAGGAAACGGTAAATGAAGTGAATGATATTCATACTCTATACTACTTTACGATTCATTCATTTTTTAATGGTTTGATGAGCGTAAAAAAAATTGTAAAAGGTAGTGTCAGTGTCTTGAGTCGAAGTTTTATTCCGTACATGCATCATTAATTTGAAGACGATGCTCAGAAAATTCTGTCAAAATTAACATTATCCTCACAAACCGTCAAATATTTAGAATAAATTCCCAGAAAATGAGGTCGTTTATTACTACGAATTGTTTGAGACCACAGAAGACTTGAGAATTGGTTTGAAGAAATTAACGGTCATTTTTTGCGAGAAGTCGGAGCTCTCAAGAAATCCTGAAATTATCTTGAAATAAGCGAGCTGAAATGTATTACGCCAGAATAATGTCCAGTATCAATCTATGCTGATAATAGTTAGATGTCTGGAAACTGCTTCACGGGGTGTTTTGCATCACTTTAATGAGACTAAAGCGTTGAAAACACAAAGATATACACGTTAACTTTGATGATTTTTTTTCTGAAATGACGCACATCTTAGGTGCTCAGCTATATTCTTCAAGAATTAAGATAGAATGCATCCAGCAAAAACATTTGATTGGACAGTATTTTCGTAAAAAATACTACTAACGGCCATTGTTACTTATGAGCAGCTTCAATGGTTCAAAAAGGAATTGAAAATAGTGCGACCTGTAAAAACTTGAAGAAATTTGACTATCATCTTCTTGCTTGATGGAAACTAACAAGAGGGATATTCAAATTTTGTGATCAATTTCATTCAAAAATGACAATTGCAAAAAAATTATTCGAATTTCTGATCAGTAGATATTTTAAGATCTATTTTCGTTAGTTAAGATAAAGGGCTCATACAAATTTTCCGTCGTAACTGAGACAAAATGAACAATGACATATTGAGTGAATTTTGATGAATTCCCTAAATTCATGCGAAATGATGAGAAATTCCATCCAACTTAAACTCGAAAAAAAAATCATCAAATCATTTCCATAGCTTGATATTTTATCACTATGAGTAATTGTTCTGAAATCAAGAGTCACGTCAGTTTATAGAAAATAAGGTAATAAATAATACTTGAATGAAAACTGTAATATTCGTGCGTATCGTGCTGGTGCAAGTTCATGTGTGATTGTCTATAAGTGCAGTAAACTGGTGCTGTACAAGTCTCAAATTTTAAAGTCTCCAACGCATGCAATGACCAAATTCTCCCGCAACCAATCAAATGCAATAAGATATATCGGGTTAGTGATGAAATGATTGACAATTCCGAACTGTTTCAATAGCTCCAACCACTGCATTATACCTATTATACATAATTTACATGCGAATTAATCGATTAAGTAAAAATAAAAATCAATTTAATTTTGACATTTCATATCACAAAACTTCTCCGTATCCAAAAAGAAATTCGACAGCATAAATGAGCTAAACAGTAGTTTGATATGGCCACCAGGAGCTCGATTTCAATCAAATGTCTGACATCAAAACTAAACCATTGAAAAACTATGTCTAGATCATTTATTAATGAATTTTTGCTTCATCAACCAAGACATCTTCTCGTGTCAAAAATGCTCTGATGACATCCGACCACTAAAAATATGTTAATTCATATATTACTCGATCCTCTAAAGCAACAGCAACATTTTAAACAACAAAATAAAACGTCTACAACGTTCAAGATATGAAAATCGTTCAAGTCTAAAGTGTTGACCGTTAATCAAGCCATGAACCCTGTGACCGATATTTGGAAGAAAAAAAAACCTGTCTCCACAGTAGTTGAAGACTAAAAAACAGAAAAAAAAAATAAAATAATGTAGAGTGACTTATCGTAAAAATACAGATTTTTGATTCATTGGTTATTTTTGCTTCACCAAAATATTAAATATTCATAACTACTGATTTGTAGAATGTGTATATTTTCAAATAAAAGCTATTAGACCGGCTCTTAGCTTTGAAATTCGTTAACTGGGCAATAGGCAGCTCGAGCCAATAACTTGATGTTTTTAAAAAAAGAAGAAAACTACTTTCTCTTGTATACTTTGATACAGAATCAGGAGGAGGAGGAGAATGAGGAGGAGGAGGACAGGTTGAAACAGTTCTAGTTTTGAAAACGAGATCGAATAGGTGACCTGCGAAAATTCTTAAATACCAGTTAACATGTGTACATATTGAGAGATTGGACCGTGAGAGGCGAAAAAATTTGTTGGTCGAGACATTACGCATACTTGGCATAGAAATTTAGATTGGATGAAAAAAGGAGGGGTACTATAGGGGGCACGGAAAGGCATTGCAAGCATTATGTCATAGTATATATTAACTGAATCGATTTGTGCAACACTTGTTTCACAGCATCATGTCGGTCAAAACCCGCTATCGATTTTTAACCGGATCGATATGTAGGTGAAGTCTCGTTCATTGGCTTAATTTTTTTTTTCTTTCTTTCGGTCAGTAGATCAACGTGTATATTACAAATTTGCACATGCGGTGAGAGGAAATCTGGTGGCTCATGAATAATTACGAAATTTATATAAAATTAGACGAGTGCATTCAGATGAAAATTTCTATGCTGATTTTTCGGTTAACTGTGATGAATTAGAATTTGAAATTTGAAAAATTTTGTGATGAAAAATCATGAAAAAATCTTTGAATAAAATTTTTTTCTAGAAAAATTTGATAATCACACCGACTTACTAGTGTTTTCACACGGAACTCATTCAATCATAAAATTATTTAGTGGTTGGATGCAACGATCAGAAAAATTACGAGAAAATAGTTCGGAAACAAAAGTTATGAATTGTTAAGTCAGCACCTCATTCACATGCTTAGAATGATCAACAATATAATTACAACGCCTTAGCTACAAAATGATTAGTAAGTGAGTTCAAAAAGCTTTCAAGTACAGAGAGAAAATGGACGAAAGAAAAATAGATAGATGAAAAAGAGAATCATAATGCAATTTTTGATTTACCATGGGAAATTTTTATTTCAAATTGGAACAAAAGATTAATACTGCTACTGAATAGTTGAAGATCAAATTAAACAGTGTTGTACAGTCAAAATATGGAAAATTAAGTGTAAAAAATTCATTATCTACGATAGGAAAAAAATATTAAAGTATACTTAAAGGAAACTCAAAAAAGAATGAAAGTTTCTCAGAAATGTTCCCATCTCTCAGAAAAAAAATGCAGAGTTATTTCGATTACACACAAACAATATAGCTGATGCAATAAAATAATGATTAATGAAAAAAGCATTGAATGCTTAACCCACCCGTAGCGTTTGTGGCCGATCGCTGTAGTCTACAGGTTGACATCTTAGAGAATAGTCACCCGTCAGCCATCCGGACATTCCTATCTGTAACCACAACCGCCCAAAGGCCATCCAGCAAAATTTAGAATTGCATAACGAAAGAATGGTAGATAATTAAATCAAAGATCATCAATTCATATTTCTAACAATCTTTCGTTTTTTTTTTTTTTTTTTTTTTTTAACATTTCAGAGCAATTATCTTGCAACCTCCACCGGGCCAAAATTTCTTGCTATGGCTCCAAGCTTATTCCGATGCTTTTTTCTAGCAAATCCTTTTCATCCACGTGCATCATTGTAACTTTATATCTTATTCTACAATTTTTATCACGTCAATATCAGCACTCGATTCATCTGCTAAAAGCATTTTAAACCTTCCTCAAACTACTGTTCATCTAACGATCAGTAAGCCCCAATATGCAAATGTATAAATTTTTAATTTCAAAAAATCCAAAGATTACTCCCTATAATAACATTAGCTTTTGGTAATTTGTGTCGAGAGCATAAGAGAAATGCTTAATTTACCATGAACATGCTAAGTGAAACAAGCGTATGTAAACCGTTATGATGAAATTGTTTTTTACAAAAAAAGAATCCCTGCTAAGAATAGTGAGCATATCTTGTCCAAAAACTGACCAAGCCGCATCGCTACACATTGCTGCTTGTATACGTGGCCGCAAAAAATGCTCACATTGTTTACCAAGGATTAAAAAATTGATTAGCAACCTGTTTTTGAAATGTTCAAATATTTAAAACTACGTCCACTAATTTTTTTGATGTAGCTTTTTTGAAGTACCTATGTATCCATATTCAAAATTCATGAAGGAAACAACAAATTGAGCAAAAAAAATTTTTATTTTTTTTGCATATCTAAATCCGGGACTCAATGTCAAGATTTACTCTTTTGCTCCTTACACTTCGGATTCTCAAAATTATCTTCATCATCCCAAAGATAATCCTATTCTAAACCATGGAATACAACCGACAGAGTTCTGCAAATTTTTTCTTGAGTAACACGAAGTAGCTGAAGCTTTTCATAAGAAAAAAAAAAAATGAATTTTAGCAGCAAACGATTGCGCATCACTGAAGCAGACTTGAGTCATTATAGCAACAATAAGCTGCAGAACTATCCTTGAGCTCTGTATCTAGCATATTATATACATATCAGCTGCATCAAGCTCATTGATCGAAAAGAAAATAAAATAAAAATCAAAAGCTTTCGTTATACCAGCTTTCGTAGCAGATAGGAGACGTTTCATTTCATTTATTTCATAAATACGTCTCGTTAGTCCCTGTCTTAGAAAACATTCTACCGGCGGCTTCTCTTATTGCTGGTAGAATGATTCTTGACAAGATAATATAGTCTTCAAGACGTGTGTTCACGTCAAAAGTGTCGTCAAGATAGGCAGATTCCGTCCCTGAGAATCTATCTGAAACTCATGACGACTCACCCTTATGGCCGATGCGCTGTCAGAATAATCCACTGGTTGACAGCGGAAGCTATACTCGCCCCACCAGCCTCCCATCAGACACTATATATTTTATATAAAAAAATTTGAAATATCGGAAAATATTTGATAAAGCACTCA
Source organism: Eretmocerus hayati (assembly GCA_029851415.1). Classification (NCBI taxonomy): domain Eukaryota; kingdom Metazoa; phylum Arthropoda; class Insecta; order Hymenoptera; family Aphelinidae; genus Eretmocerus; species Eretmocerus hayati. The sequence continues at coordinate 99,007,300 of CM056744.1, forward strand.
TTTACCATTAGCGCTTCTACACTTTGCTCTTAAACTTTCATGCAGCTTTGCAAATGATTAAAAACTGAAAAATCTCTTGTGATTTTATCAGAAAATTTCTTGTTTCCCGGTTGAATTTACTTCTTCCACAAAAAAAAAGCTTCGATCTACAGCTGTTCAACCATTTGATAACTCTCATTATATTCTCAAAAAATGCCAATCAACACTATTACTCAAGGCTTGGTAAACTGTGACCTACTTTTTTTTCTATCTCAAACACGTGTATACCTAGTTTCATAAGAATGTATCTGAGAGGACGATGAACGTTCAACAAACACGCAATGAGGAAAGAGCTGTCAATTTTTTCTAAACAGAATGTTTATAATCTCTCTTAATCTGGGTTAAAAGGGATTCCATACCAAATGAACCTCTTGTAAATTAAATTCTTGATCTGAATATTCATGACAATCCTATATATTCATCCATGAAAACTTATCCTAAAATCTGAAAGGTTGGTTTAAAAAATTAATTTAGGAGCGAATCTTACCTCGTAAAACAGCCACGCTGAAAATATCACTTGAAGTAGATTGTAGACTATGAGAACATTTTTTAGCTGAAATGGCTTTCGGTTCTCCATAAGCCTTGGGCCCAACACCTTAACGAGGTACACATAAGAAAGGCAGATGAAGAGCGTCGGAAATGGCGAGCTCATTAGGAACCAATTTGTCGTACGTTTGTCTGAAACATAATGAAAAATTCATCTCATGAGTGTGAAATTAATTACGGAATCACATATTATATATACTTCGGAGAACATAGTATTCAGATAAGACCACTCTGTGGTCACTTTAAAATATCGTGTTCAGATCACATGGTGTAAAATATTTTCATTAACATTAGAAGATATAGTTCTTCTTCTAATGAAAATTCAAAATACTGACAGCGTTGACCAAAAATGATAAACCCGTAAAGCTTATCGCAACAACCATTTAGTCCAAATATAGCTAGTATTTTTCGAGAAAAGTGTGCCAATTTTTTTTTGTTCGTATCTTACTTATGCAGTCTATGCAAATGACATCTAAATCGTCAAGAACAACCTTCGGGAGAAAAAAACGATGAACTGATTGATTCCGATGGAACTGACGAATCATTAATACAGTCCTGTGCGTAGAATCTCATTGATTGAATAAATCTCTTGACTCACGTGCTTGATGAATATTATCTAGGTAGATCACACGAATCTTAGATAACAAATCCGATAAAACATTGAATCTAGAAAGACATCATTAATCATTTCATCCTATTGCGAACTCAACCTCTAAAATAGATGCAAAATAAAAAGTTCTCGAGTTGTCATTACAAGGATACTGAAGTATTTTCTCACGAAACTTGTCATAAAATTGGTTACAATGATCAAAATCTGATATTCAATAATAATCAACGATACAATCAATGTTATTGCAGAAATAACCGACTAAATCTATGTAACCATGCAATGATCGTCAAGATACAAATACTCCATTTGATCGATCGATAAATTAGCCACCGAGAAGAAGAAGAAAGGGAAAGTTTTGCCCATGGTTTTGAGCAACGAACAGCGAGTGCCGATTGACGTTACTATTGCTACGGCGCGGCGTGGAGATATGATGTCAAGATTGATCGTTGGATTTTATGTAGATAGGAAGTAAACTGTACTTCAACACATATGTGAGTGTTAAGATCTTGATAAAAAGTTTATTAGAAATCACTACATCTGGAGAATGATTTTGCAGCGAATTATTCACTTATAAAAATGATGGCGTATATCAAATCATCTTTGTATATTTTCTTGTGAATAATATAAACTTCACTGTGTGATACCATCGTGTATTATATAATTAACCCTTAAATGACACACTGGGGTCAAATTGACCCCAAGTCGAAAATGTTGTACCTCTTGGATTGCATCAAACATATCGCCTCAATTTTTTTTCTAGTAACTAAAAACCCTCATGGCAATACATTGACAGGCCTGGATGGTGGCCCCAAACATTTCCAAAATATATTCGGGCTGAAAAAGTTGAAAACAATTTGATTTTTTCGTGTAAACTGAAGAACTTTAATCCCCTTTACTTTGAAGGGCTGAAATTTGGTAGAAGTTCCTATGTAAAACCACATTATACTTCAAAAATACATCCATCATGAATGACCAACATTCCAAAAAAAGTATTCATTTTGAAAAATGGAGGTTTTGCATCTCCGAGAAAAAAGAGGGTCATATTGAAACCATCCTCGTGCATTGAACAGTAATGAAATGCAAAAAGGGTGAATCAATTTTCAGCACAACCTTAATACTAGAGAGTATATTCGCAACAGAGTGTAATACAGACAGTTAAGAATTGAATTCAGATGAGATTAGCCGTTACACACTGGGGTCAGGCTGACCCCAGCCAAAATTACGTCTTACAGGCACAAAACTAGTGGTGCAGCTGTCGTTACACCTGCATCAACCAATAATTGGGGGGGGTTTAAATTGAAAGAATATGGCGTGTGGTGGTCAAATGTCGACGATTTGGACATCGAAAAAGATCTTTGAAAATCATCTGGGATATCATTTGGACTCACTGTGCTATTTAAGAGTTAGAATTACATTGGCCTAACTTTCCTGATGAGGGCTCAATCGACCATTTGGTTCATTTTCATTAAGTCTTCGAAAATATCCCTTTCAAGTCCAAACATGAAATTATAAACCTCTGACCGAAACTTTATCAAAGCCCAGAGAATAATATATCGATCAAATTTCATAATTTTCATCCAATTAGGCTATTCTTGATCTGTCAGCGATAAATTCTCTGCGAAAAACCTATCTTATTTGAAAAAAAAACGAGGAACTGTCACAGAAAAGTATTACAAATCAACATCTTAAAAAAGTCTACATAAGAAGAAAATCTCACGTGCTTCATATCATACTACATATTACGAAAGATAACTGCATTCCTGAAGTCGGAGATGCGCATCTCAAAGCTCTCAAGAATAATAATGCAAATGAGCTGTATCACAATAATCATTATCAAGCCCGTAAGCCTTTCATATCATCATTTTATCAATTCAATTTGATTCAGGCTTCATTTAAAAGATGACCATTCATTTCTGCAAGTGTAAGTACAAAGATGACTGAAGAAAAATAATAATAAAAAAAAGGGAAGCTCGTTTATAAGAAGTCTATTGGCTCATACTGTAAGTATATACTGTACCAGACAGATACGATAACCCGTGCTAAAATGGTTCCAAGGGCGTAATTCTTGTGAATCAAGAGCTTGAAGATGAGGTGAAAGGACGTGATAATTTATGCAATTCGAAGAGACTGATGGGTGAAAGAAACAATGAAGGAGAGAGGGAATATAATCTTGATAATCCGTAGCTTGGAAATCATTAAGAGAGAATTATTGACTCGACGCAATAGTAGCAAATGAAGATGAGCGTAGAGATATTGAATGAGTTTGTATTTTGCCTGAAGCTATAACAAGATGGTCGTTCCTAGGAATATTGGCACAGATGCTAGTCTTCATGAGTCTTGTGTCTTTTTAAGAATGCAATATGATGACAAGGTATATTGTAGTCAAGGAATGATTGATCAACTTTGGGGTTCCCCTACTTTGCAATCACATGGAAGATGATTATTTCGAAGTATAATTGCATTAATCTAAGCAACAAAATTGACCATTTTTTGTGACGTATGTAGATACTGAGAGATTATCAATAGTAAATGATCTTAGTGATGAGGATGGGGTTATCTTGGTTGACGAGATGCGGAAAAGTTTTCATCTCTGGATTTTACTTGCGTACCACATCTACTCAATGATTTTTGACAGCATTGCTGAAAATCGATCTATACAAAATCAATTTTAAGAATGATCATTTTGGTCTCTGAGAGAAATTTCATTTGATCCACATAGTTATCAACATAATACTCTGAACAACTGGTAACACGTCTCTTGACGATGACATTCTCACTTTGGAATATTTTTGAATAATTGCGAAAGGCATGAGCTTATCTTATTACCAACACGATCGTTCAAAACAAGATTAAGGCCTCCACATGCCCAAAACTTGATTCTAAGCCATCTGCTTTGTAGATGAAAAAATCTTGATTAAGAGGTCCTCATCTCTCAAGTAGGTACACAAATCTATGATTCCAAATACATGACTGCCTAGTCATTACTCCGGCACAAACTGATATTTTCTCAATAAACTATCAAATGACCACTTAAAAAAGCTACTTAGCGAATGATTTGTCTTCTCTTGAGATTTTTTTTCGTAGAATTTTTTGTACTACTCGTCAATCTAATGCTAATAGTACAAATATAGCTCACTATCTTGACTTGGTTGATAAAACAAGAATATCAAATGGAAATGTATAGATGACAACTCTTTTTTTACAGACAAAATTAACATCAAAACAGCATGGCGTGTATAGAAAAACGATGAAAACTTTCACAGTAGCAAATCGATTTACCCATTCAAAGAAAGACTCGTGACCCCTTTGAAGTGGAGTACAACGTCCTTGATCAAGAACTTGCATTGCATACTAAATAGCCAAAGTCGAGCACATTTGTCATCGAATCATCAACTTGGAGAGTGGCATCAGGAAAATGCGATAATATAGTCTTATAAGTCGTGATTTAATTAAATGAAAACAATGCATGTATGAACTGTTGGAGTAATTCGTAGATTCGCGATAAAAAAAGTGGGTGGTCTATGAATTAATTGATCAGAAAATGTAGCTATTTTTGGTTAAAAAATTTTTCTGGATAGAGTAGGAAATTTTACTCTCTCCACGTGAATCAGCAAAAATGATCACATCAGAAAATTTGGCTGATTTTTTGTGAAACTTGACACAACTTTTGTTAAAATTTACTGTGGATTAGTGAAAATACACTGGACGGGATCAATTTTTTTTACTGATTCGTGCGGAGAGAGTACGGATTTTAAAGAACGCATGGGACTGTACGATATTAGTTCTGTGGCAAAATTCCCTCTCAATAAACGTAATTTTGAAACTGAATTTTGCAGAATTCTTAACGAAGGAACAGTTCCATAAGCACTCATAACAGTCTAAGATGAAATGATTTTCATTGATTATCTGAGAAAGTAGTTGACCGATAACGAATAATATTCCTAATAAATTCAATTGAGTATACTTTATTGATAGACGAAATACGCACGTTACGACATGCAAAAGCTCAAGAAAAAAAAAATCATCACTGTCATCTGTGAATGCATGACGCAAGTATAGTTGTTCAACATATCAAACGGTATACATAGGCATCGATGTCTCGTGTTTCTGAACGAAATACCGCACAATTGAAGAAAATTGCTAGTTATAGGATGAAAAAAAGAAAAAGTCATGTAGTATGTAGAAGTTAAAATTGAAGACTCACCTGCATTTGCGTCTAGTATCTCGTGGAACCGGTCCACGTACTGCATGACGATAGACATTTTGTCGTAAACGAACCTTCTATCAAGAAGGTCAATGCTTGTACCGAGAATCTTTGAGCTTTCCTACAGGAAACGCTTCGTCCTGTAACAAAATAAAAACGACCAATTTTTATTATCATGTTAAAAATTTGGTATTTAAATCATCAGGCTTGGATGGGTATACTGCATTTTGGGGAAGTCATGTATTCTATGATGGATGGATTTCAATATAGAATGTCAACATTAGACATAAAACTGCCCTAAAGGTTTCTTAATGAATTCTATTTGATATTGTTCACTGATTTTTCGTGGTCAGTTCAAGAGCAGCGATACAAGATGATTAAGAATCATGAGACAGGTGGCGTATTACAGAAAGTTTTGAGGAGACTTCCAAACTTAATGGAGTTCTCTTCACCTTCAGTGCTGTGTGTTTTGCATTTACTTTGGTCTTAGAGGAGCAGATTCCTCCAAAACAAAAATGGTAATTCTGATACAAAATCATCAACTCAACGAATTTCTAAAAAGACTATCAGACAAATCTAACAGAAATTCAAAGAAAGTCATAGAACCACCTGTCAGCATAACAAAGACAACTTCAAAAAAACAACCTAGTATTCAAAACAACCTCCTTCCATAACCTAAAACTCATAAGAACTCAAAACCCACTCATAACCTCACTATCCTCAGAACTCCAAAATCTCAATCACATCTTCAAAGACCAACCTGTGTACCATAATACAAACACTTGATGTATGTATGTATGTATGTATGTCCAGTCAAATCACAAAATCGTAAACTCAGCTGGTGCCATGCGAGTATTACACACGTGACTGACAACAAAACATCAGCTGGTATCAGACTCATGCCTCCCACACAAACGATACACTTGCACCTTTGTGTGTCGTCTGCACAACATCATCAAGACAGACAGACAGACAGACATGAGAGTTAGTTAGGATATGACTATACAGTAATGTTGCTACACGCTTACATATATACGATATCGAGGGCGTGTTACTTAACACTCAAGAGAGTGAGTTTGTGGGGGACAACATATCAGAGAGACATCAGAGAGTGAGAGAGAGAAAGAGAGAGAAAGACTTGCCGAATCGAGGTCACAGACGCATGCAAGACATCCTCACATACCTATGCGTATTTTATTATACATTATCACACAGATGTGTACGAATTTTTTTTTGAAAAGAGGTTTGGTAAGAAGGTTAAACGTATGGTATGTGACCTTGACATTGGAAAACTTTGAATATGAGTGAAGAAGTTATGTATGGTGAAGTTTGGATTGGATTTAACTTTGAAAGCTTACAGATAGTATCTAAAAGTGTCACAATTTGACGCAGTCAGATTTGTTAGAGTGATATGACTGTAGAAGACAATGCTAAAGAGTTAACATGGTATGACTAATAGAATTGATTTGCGAATCATTGTATTGGTGTGCGAAATGGTATACCAAAAATGGACCAGGTATTTTGCTCGGTTGGATGAACCTGTAACCGGCCATGGTCTCGAATATTTAGTTTCTTACAATGATGCGCATACTATTTTTATGCCTTCTGGGAAGTGTGGCGTTCTGTATTGGAATCAGTTGGTTCAGTTGGTTACAGAAGAACTATCATATTTGTTATCATTATTTAGATTATAACCTAAACAAAATTACAAAATCATTGGTGGCACAGATCCTTGCATAAACTGAGATGGAAATCTGGCAAACTTGACTGTGTAATTGTGAGTGACGTGGAATCGTCTGAAGAATGGTTTGGACAGAAAAAGTCTCTTCAGCCAAAACCTTCTCTACTGGATGAAAAAAAATTCCATCTGTTTGAGAAGGGATGAAATGATCAACGTACCTGCAAGCAATGAGGGACCATTCATTACTTCCAGGCCTCAGGAATTTTATTAGAAATCTTCCTGGCAATAAGTACTTGAACTTTTACATGTTTTTTTTTTTTCACTCAGACAATTTAAAAACTTTTCTTCCATCGCATAAGTTCGATTTTGATAACGAACTCCTCTGATCAGAAAAACTTCTTCACAGTAGAATCATGAATCTGAACAACTTTACTGAACAATTATGAATGGAAATTTGGACGTAATTATAAAGGAAGAAGGATAGAGAATGCATAAGTGAAAATCAAAGAGAAGATGAAGGCAACAGGTGTCTTATACCACCATCCAACAAAAGCAATGGGACAGCAAGATATATCGATTCTAACCAATTTAGAACAAACTTTACATCTTCACCTAATGAAACAATCGTGCTTGTACTTCACGATAACATATTCAGTATATTGATTCACATAGACATTTTCCAAGCTCCTTACATCATCCTTCCGCGACAAATGGTCAAGCCCGTGACGAAAGTCTATCACGCGTATCATTTCCAGAGCATTCGACTATCGCGATAACGCTTTTTTTTTACCATCACCTGAAGAAAAAGAAAAATAAAAACGGGAAGGGCGAGCTCCCCATTTGACTTTCCACTAGTTTTACAGCCTGTAAGCCATCATGATTTGACTTTCTAATCACTCAAGCGTCATTGCCCAAAATTACACATGTATCATTATCATATAAACGATCAAATTTACCCACGATTTTTTAAAACATACTCGAATTAATCAATCGATACATCAGTCATTCAAATTGTTGAGATAAGAAGTTGAAAATAGGGAGGGGGGATTTAAATCGTCATCAGGTATGTCGGATGGCACGCACAACATAACGACATTTACGGTGATAGGCTGCTGCTGCGGTGCAAGTGTGTACTTAACTATTTACTCATATATATATATATATATATATATATATATATATATATATATATATATATATATATATGTGACCGGCGAGGCGTGAGTTTGGTAACCGGCCTCCGTACGTCGCTCGTCGTGGATTTCGCTTTCGATGCAACGGAGGCCTCACGCTATACGAATCATCAAGGCCGCAATCGTTTGGTATTATATTATACAAAGTCAATACTTAGTTGAGTTATATGGGATTCGCAAAGGCGATGCATTTGTGAGACAATTTTTGAAGAGGAGGAGTTGAGGTGTAATAATTATGTCGGCTCTTGCAAGAGTGAGATGCAGTTTTTTTGCACGTGTTTGAGATCGTGCGAGGTTTAATTTTTCACGCTTGTGTTTGGTTTTTTGACAACTCTGTAATTTGTGATGAAGGGGAGGGGGGGGGGAGTATGGCCATGATAAGATGTATGAATGATGAGTGAATGAGTCAATTTGAACCTAAAATAATTGACGAGCATGAGATTTAAGTTTGGGGTTTGAAATTGCGCACGCATAATGCTTGACATGTAATTTTATCTGCTGACTGAGTCGTTACGATGAAATATTCGAGATACTTTAAAATTTGTATTTCGCAGACCAAATCTATGTAAGTATGATATCTCTGTTATTATCCAATAAGGTAAGTGTACCAAAATTGCAACTGTACCCAACTTGCCCCCATATGCTGACCTCAGGAATGGACACTCCTTTTTTTCCTTGTTATGTTAGAATATGGAGTTCAAAATTGCAAAATTCTAATCTGGAACGATTTTATGAACTAAATACGAGGGCCCGTTATGAAATGTGAGTTGCACCCCCAACTTGCCCCTATATGGTGATCTTTAAAGGGCGTGCAGTACGACTTTTTTTACTATTCAAAACCTATAACACATCAGAATAAGTTGGAAATGGGGTTTTAGATTGGCGAAAAGCTCTAAAAGTGTTTGCACGGCGATAGAAACCGATTCATAAATACGATTCAATACACTTTATTGCCGATTTACATCATTTTAAATAATGGGGAAAAGTTGGGCAGGTACACGCTTTTGTAAACTCTCAAAGGGAGTACTGTGATAGCTCAGCTCAGTTTGGTCAAAATTGAACTCACCTTCACTCATTTTGAAGGTCTTAAGACAAGCTTTAAAATGAGTTAAAGTGAGTTGAAAAATATCGAGGTAGGTCAAAGTTGTGGAGACAGTGGCTTAAGCGGAGCAAATTGGGTACACTCACATTTTATCAACTTTTCTATTCAGCACTAATTTTTGGGATCATCAATGAATGTAAGATATGACATGATGAAAATTTAAGTCTATTCTCGGACAAATGGTTTTGATACACTGAAGTTTCAAATGAATGCGTGTGAAATTTTTATAAACCTAAATCATCATGTGAACTAATACAGGTTCGTTAAAAATGTCCAAATATATACTTGCATTGAAAGTGAGATCACAACACGCCTTCAAGAAAAATGAGTAAATAGCTCAAAAACAATGTATTGAATATTTTACGCTAATCAAAGAAAATAGTGTGGAACTGTTGTGAATCTTGCAACAATTTTTTACCGCGTATAGAAAAAACACTCGTTTCATTGTTGGATTCCTTCACAATAACCTGGAAAAATGTGTTGCAACGACGGTAAATGACTAAAGCGCGTGTATACATTCCTAGGTGAGACATCCAAATGCTCGTATTGTCGGCAAGAACAAGGATGTTTATTTGTTTAATCAAAATCACAGAAAATCTTATGTCGAAAGATAATGGTTTCAGAGAAGCATCAGAGTAAGTTATACTTAGATCTGATAAACGGAATATCAAAAATAGATGTCTGCACTGATACTTTGACAAAATATTCAGGAATTCAAACATCAACAAAATTCGATCATTTCGTAAAACCGTGAAATAAAAATGGCGTAGCGAGTGTGTTAGAAATTGTTCCAATTAAAAAATATGAAAATAGTATATCCACATACTATTAGTATCAATCAGAATATGATCAAATTACTGTATTTAATCGCCAATACAGAAGCTCAAAGCATCATTTGCGGAAGCACCAAGCTGCTCAAACCAATTAACGGTCCCTCAATAATATACGACAGGTAATCCGTATTTCACCAATTATTGAACTGGTATACCACCATATATAGATGAGAACCGCAATTCGGCGCGCAATAAAAAGTCAGCGGGTGCCCAATAAAAAGCTTTCACACACACACACACACACACACACACACACAAAGGATGAGCAATAACTCGGGATCATCAAAAAACACAAAAAACATCATATTATAGCAGGTGTTTGAACGCGGAAGAAATTTCCCATAATATATGTGAGCAACTGATGGATACATCAAGACTCATCAAGATATATTAAGTGTAAAATACCCCCTGGATATGATCGCGTGCGCACAAATTCCCGAGATTCGCAAGATATTCATACGATTAAAAAAAAATCAAAATATATCTGTACACGGATGCTGAAATACCGCCCATTGATAAGGGGAAAGGGTAAAAAAAATTGAAAAAAGGGAATTTGACGACTTGGGTTTTTAAACGGACGTGGTCGTTTACACGGGTCAACTCTTTGCGCCGCGTTTTATTTCAAGGCCGGGGGATGTCGAGGAACGACCTTCACTCTCAAGAAAACAAAAAGAGAGAGAGAGACACCATTGCGATGACGATGAGAATCCGGTTACCGGTGCATGCAATACGAGAGTACTTACTTATCGGAGATATACATACAAAGATCGTTGCCGTGATCGTCACGGTTTGACAGGTGCAAAAATCTGTGCAACAGAGTCTGAGAAATCAGGATTCGGTTTGTACTGAGAGTGATATGGGTGAATTTCAATGGAAAATTTTGTGAAAGAATGAGAAAGATTAGGTCTCTGTGTGTGTGTGTGTGTGTGTGTGTGTGTGTGTGTGTCGAGACGAATTTTGCTCACAATTTTGACGTTTTCATAAAAAACGGCTTTTTTAGTCAAGATTCGATCCAGAGCTCACTTTCGAGTACAAATTCATTTTTCGGCTTAATTTTCTTCTTTGTTGTGATAATTCAGCTCAGTAAATGTAATGAAAAACTGATTTCGTGATCAAACTGACCAGAGACTGAGGAAAGACTTTGACAAACAGCTTCAAATATAACTTACAATTAAAGGTTTTCAGGATGAAAATTGATTTTCTTGAATTCGTTGTGACAGTTGATCGTTTCAAAGCAAATTAGAATAATCATGTGCAAAATTGATAAATCTGATCTGACAACCATGAAATTCTACATGTACAATAATAATAATGAACCACCGGTGAGAATAATTTATGAGGTATTTTCAAATTTTCGAAATGAACAAAAAAATATAGTTACACCGCTAGTGACTATGTAAACGCGCGATAGTTTTACGGTAGGTCCTTTTTCTTCATAAAACTGAATGTGTTTGTAACGACATTGTTTGCTCTAACATTTCATCATGTTGTAATTAGCATTCTTGCAGTTTTAAAATCAAATTTTTTTGGCAAGGGCCCACATGCTCCAACGATTTTGGGCGCTGATTTACTCATGTATTAGCTCAACAGCCTTGTAAAAGGACTGATATCTATAGTTTCAATGAAAAAAAATGAGAGAATAAAAATTAGGTGAAAACATCGTAACAATTTTGAGTCCATCGGGAGAATAATATATTCAACTTCTTTCGTAGTTACTGCAAAAATTCAAATGTAAAGCAACTTTTTTTTTTCTAATTAATTGCACATGATCGAAGTGTTTCAAAATGGTATATCAAGCAGAATGCAATGCACTGTGTTTAAGAAAAGAGCTGCAAAATCATTGCATAAGTTCAATTCCAAAACAAGAATGAATTTCCCCAATTTCAGGTAAAAGTGTTTTTTTTTTATGACGCGAGTGGCATCCACGCAGGCATGATGAGATATCTGAGACTATTGCTCTGATTCAATTGAGACGGTTGGATGAACTTTGTGAGTGAAAATTATACAATTGCGTCACAAAGATTGTGAAGATTTAGATCATTTGTGCGTAAAACTCTTTAGATCCGATTTGACGAATGATAAAGGCGCACATTTTTTTGTAAAGAAACACCCAAGATGAAAATACGATATACTGCAAGATGAAAAATTTCAAGAAAAATTCAAAAATAGTGACGTGAATTGAGTCAGGAAAAGGAATCATCACATGTGTACAATGAAGCTGATGAAACGTGACAAAAATGTACAAATAGCTACCGTGGAATAAATTCCAAGAACAAAGCAAAAAGATGAAATGGTTAAGCTTGAATATAGCAAGCTCAATCAAAATTTTGTGCATGACGTACAGATCTGAGACTATCACAGACGCTGTTCGGTGTTATACATGTGAAATACTTATCACTAATCAACACTTTCACTGCGATGGGCCCCACCGAAGGGGCCCACGCGTCAAACTCTGTGTGCAGCGGTGATCAAAATCCCATTCAATGGGCCCCACCGGTGGGGCCTATCGCACACAAGACCCGAACGCGATTTTCGTCTTCGCAGTGAACGTGTTGGAAAAAAAAAAAATTAGATGAAAAAGTTCACATGTGCGACATACGGCATTCATTCATTGATGAGTATTGCAAAAGTCACAAAGAATGTGTTGTGTACATACATGCTTGTATATAAGTGCAAAAATGGAAGTATCAAGGCCTATAACTAATCGGTGTCAGCGTTTCACTTAGATTATATAATTGATATAACCCATGGACTGAAATACCATTAATCACTTGACCTAGGAAGCAAACTGAAAGGAATGAATGAAGTGGACCAGATGGAACATCGTGTTGACTAAAAGATCCGTCGACCGATTTGCATGATAAATTATCGTCAAGTTTTGATTCCGTAATAAATCATTTTCACATTTTGAGTACTTTTGGGAAATTTCGTCACACAATTTCTTCACAATATGAAATTTCGACTCGAATCCACTTTATCCAGAGGCAAATTTTTTTTTTACTTATGGTTCACAATAATCCGAAACAATGAACCGTAAAAAAACCAATTCATTATCATCTGAAACACTGAGGAGTTATTTTTTAAAATTTTACTTTTGAATGATTAAAGTTTAGTATTATAGTATAAATATGAGACTCACATCACACAAGTCTTACATAACATAAGCTAATTCGACAGCAGTCACAAAATTTTGACCAATTCATTGACAAAAGAGTGCTCATTTAAATCAATTATCGAGGTATCAACGAGTATCAAGGTGTCAACCTAAACATGGTTACATGAATTCAATATAAAAGAGATACACTACCGCATCATATTTTGAGTATAAAAAAAAAAGATCATTCAACGATAAACATAAACTTTTAGCAAAATTTGAAATTTTCAGCAGTGCGAGCTTCGCGAATTTTAGTTAAATACTTCACAACTAACGACTATGCAAAAAAATTCTCAAGAATTCAGAGACGCGGGAAAGTGCGCGCACACAACCAGAATCTTCTTTTCATTTACATTCAACATTTTCGCATTTCCCGCACACAAAAATGAACCCAATATGACCTAACAATAAACCTAACCTAAAATCAAGATCTTCAATGAAAAAAGGACCTTACCTCCACTCTCTCGATCGTCAATTTTTGGGACCAACAAAATGCTCAACCTTAATCTTTTCTCACTCATTTTTTTTTTTTCATCCTCCAACGCACCCGTCAATCATCAAAGTAAATAAATATGCGTCATTTTCAAATGTCCTCATGCATTTATATATTATACACACATGCACGATTACGAGGTGCAATAAGTAAGTATCAGAGGTATCCTTTGTATAAAATGAATGCTCGCGACTTTGAAAGTTGGAGTGCCAAACGGGCAAGGTTTGTATACGAATATTGTGTCAATATTGTTAATATGCAGTTCTGGAACATTTCGATATAACCAACTAACGAGAAGGGATAGCAATGCGAATTTCAGTCAAGGTAAAATTTGAACGATTTTTTTTTTTTTTCTTATTGACGATAACTCAATGCATAAGGTTGCATTTCACACTTAAGAAAAAAAAAAATCAATCAAGTGTAATATTTGTATGGGATTTTCTAGTTCAGGGTTGATGTATGATTTAATTGACGGTATTTTTGAGTGAGAAAGAAGAAATACTTGTGTGGTAAATTGTGAGTTGAGTGATATCTGCGTCGTTGCAATTCATCTTTTGGAATAAGAGGAGTTGAGTATTGATGAAAATCATCGGTTTACAATTGATTTTATCCACAAAACAAAAAAAAATTTTTGAAAATCATGGATCATGATCTGGGAATGAAGACAGAATAGAAAAAGTAACACAGTTCAAAATTAATTCTGAAGAATTTTGACAATAACTTGTCAAAAAAGAAACTTGTACCTAGGTGTCAAGGGTTTGTTTCTCTCGTATCAAAGATGCATATAAAAACATGTAATTTTCTCAAATGGTGTTAAATGTTCATTTCAAACAGAGCATTTTATTAGTAAAAGAATGACAAAGCGCTGTATTACTCAAGAGTATAGCGTAAAAAAAAAGAATTTTCTCGCTCTCGCGCATTAGTATAATCATCTTCTATCCTATCTCAAGTTCACTTTTTCCGCACTCTCGTCGCCACAGCAGCTAGCGAAAGTGCATAACTGCATAAAGTAGTAATGACTGCAAGACGACGATGTAACGCATTTAATACCATGAAGAACATCAGCAAAGCTGCGTGGAGAAGCAAAATAGGAAGTAATCTTTTTTTATTTACACGACGACCGCATTACATTTTTTGCTCTGCTCTTGTTATAAGTATCTCAGTTCTTTCCTGATCTACTTTTGAAAGTTTCATCTTTAATAGAGACCTCTCACCTCATTGGTATATATTTTTGTTCTCGTGTTATAGAATTTAATGAACGGCTCTCAAATTTCTGATGACAACAAAATTTTGGAATGGTTTGTGAAAATTACTCGGATTTTAGATGATTTTTTCAATATTCTTATACTATAATGCTTGAAAATTTCGATGGATTCCCGACTTTTTCAGACTTTTTACTGGTATGGACAGGATATTTAATGGTTTCAGAATAGATCGGGATAAATGGCAAAATGAAATTCAGAATAAAGGGCAGAGGAATAAATTAGCTCCTAATTTTGATACGAATCAATCATGTTGGATAGTGTTTACGTGTTTAGTGGATCTGTTGATTTTACGATGGACTCCATTTTTCGACCACGGAAAGTACGATCGATCACTATTGGTTAGATACCTAGACAAATTGATATAATCTTGTCACGAATAAATATGTGATTTGATGTTTCCCAAAACACAATAAATTAGAAATAACCACCTGCTATACATAAATGAAAAAATTCAAAATCAGCTATGGAACGAAAATAGAATCTAAAATTTTGATGATGAGTAATGGGATTCACACGAAATGAAAACTAGATACAGTTAGAAGACAGGACAAACCAATATATTTACGTGACAGACTGACGGACCAATATCCCTCCATTAACACATTCTCACAAAACAGCACATATAGAGCCATCAAGTATGCAAAATCTTCACGGTTTTGAGTGAGTTAGGGTCATTGAACGCGCATCCAACATTTACGATAGATAACGGCGATGGACAACATGAGTTGTGAATTGAGTCTTATGCCATAAGATGAATCAAACAGACAATTAATTTTATATATAGTCGATGCAGAAAATAACATGCTAGTTTTTCTAGAAATATATACTTATATTGAGAATTTTTTATTCAAAAAATGAAAAATGTACAATGATTTTAATAATTTCTTCCATTGTAACAGATAAAAATTGATCGATGATCCACTCCTTTTGTGGAAGTGTAGTTTTTCATTTTAAACAATTTTTGTGCGATGGTAACATTTATAATTACTTCTGGCCTTCTTATCCGCTGAAGAAATTTTCATGAAAAAAGCTCTGTCATCGTAATAGTCTACAGGACATAAGCACGTAATTTCATGAATGACTCCGAAGGACTTTGACACAGTAAATGTATCTAAAAAATTTGAAATTTCGAAGTCAATAATTTAAAGTCAAACGCATGACGAACTAAGCAGGAAAATCTCGAAACTTCATTGAAACAACTTTGGATGACACATATGTGAAGACTTTCGAGTGCATCCTTGCTTTTAACATTCAAAGTCAACATTTGAATGCCGGCATACCTTCTGGAAAACACGAAGATGTTCTTGGATATAGGTAACTTTGTCCTTTGAACACGAGCAAAATTTTTCCAAAATTACTGATAATATTTCAGAATAAGATTCGAAGATATAATATGAATGAGGACTTGATAAAAAATAGAAATGACGATAAAAATAAAAATACCCTAGTTATATCATGAACGATAAAGTAAATGAAATATGTTTGAGATAAGATGAAGAAAGATGTACAAAATTTCCCATGAAACAATTTAAAGAGCATGAATACGAAAAACTTGATGAAATTTCATATATGAAAAATTTTTTTGGCGTAGATTCAAAGTCACAAACTGGAAATCTGTCTCCACAAAAATTACATGATTCATTCTATCTCAGCCATGAACATGTTCCATTCAAATCGTACCAACAATAGAAATTCAATAATTTATGATATTTTGGAAATATGGGATGCTGGTCGTGTCAGCGAACCCTCTAAATAACCGATAAATTCATCATGGCAAAATTATAAATGTAATGCGTCAGAAGTGAATTCACACGTACAGTTTTATCTTGTTCGTGATTGAAAAGAAATCATCTGGTATCGTGCGCAGCTGACCGATCACTCAATCAGCACGGTAATTTCATTTTTCCTCGATACAAAAATTCAAAGTATTTGATATAAAGTATCGATCTAGTCATTGGTTTGAGAAGAATACAAAATAAAAAAAAAATTCAGATTTTTAACAGGTATCCAAGGGATACAGCTTAATAAAATTTAAATCGTAGGTTGAAATCTAATAGCGCCATTATAGAAAAGAATGCGAAGGTCAAACAATCTAGAGGACGTAATAGTCATATTTAACGAGTGAAATTTTATTGAGAAAGTCAAGATTCAATATCTATGACAACGTAAATTCTCATGAAAGCTCTATTCCAGTATCTCAGGTTTAATCAAAGGTGTTACGTACACCATAATAACACATGTGAGATAATATGAATACCAATGAGCTCGACTTTTTTTTTTCTTTTTTTTTTAGAAAAAATACACCGAAGTGAGTAATTGAAATTATTTAAGATTGGTCAAATGGCATTGTATCAGTGATTGGAAAAAAATCAAAATAATCAACGTTCAACCAAAAATTAAATTGAAATCTTCATAACCTATGAACGAGCCTATGAATGACTGACCGAAATATAACATTGGCCGAAATGAATATGCAATCTGCCCTAGATTGTCACCAGTGTATATACTGAAATATCAGTCTCAATAAATGCAATTATGTGACAAAGCAAAGCGTGTGCAAAATGGTCATTGAAAATCAAATCTCTATACATACCCGCTGATTCAAAATACACTTGTCTGAGTAACGTACTATTAAATATGCCATACAACACGCTCAACTAAACTTCTACTATTCAAGATTGATACCGTCCTCTCGACGTGCGCGCAAACAGATTGCAAGTTCCATCATTTCCATAGTAAATTTCGATGCGCACAGGTTTAAATGTATCGTAAAAGACTAGACACATTAATTTTTTTTTCTCTCTTAATGAATTGGTGATTATATCTTTGGGTAAGATTTTTTTATGCGGAAAACTCGTGAAAAATTAGTGGAAGTAGTTTGAAAAGTGTATGAAAATGTGTAAAAAAAAAGAAGAAGCTTGCAGAATTACGTAAGTTACGCGAGAAAATGTCAAAGAAGAGAGTCAAACATCAGAAAAGACCTTGACACTAACGTACACCAACTACGTTGCCCTCGACGTTGCCACTGGTGTTACGTACTTATATCAAGGATTCTTGGGAGCCCTGTGTGATTGCAGTTTCCGTTATAAATGAGTCATGCAATTCGGAATTTCCAAAATTTAAAGTATGTTTTCATCGAGATTCATCTGCAATCACTAGAACCGATCTATTTCATCATTTTTGTGAAGAATGTTATAAAATATCAATATGTGAGTCACGCGTCGGTAGAAGAAATTTCATGATAAATATTGAGTCAAGATCGTTTTAACCCTTAAATGACACATTTCAAAATCGATATTTTATTGGCAAGCACGTGGTGCGAAATTGAACGCATCTGAGCTCACTTTAAAGTTCATCACAAGAGCTTCGAAATGAGTTGAAGAAAAAATTCGTGGGGTGAAGTACACCCCCAGTGTCATTAAAGGAAAAATATTGATTAGGATCAATCTGACCCAATGTGTCATTCAAGGATTAGCGATATAAGGTTTATGTTACAATTGTAACAAAAATATACAGGCATTATTTTTGAAAATTTTCATTGACTTCATGAGAAATATTGTTCAGATAGGGTCACCACTAATAATATACGTAATTGATTCAAGGAAAACTACACTCAAATTACACTTTACATGGTTTATCGTTCCTTAATTTTCTTGAAGCTAACAAACTAAATTCTTTTTCACTCGATTAACTCTGATCCATAACCTCTGATTTCCTTCAAAAATGAAGAACGTGAGTCAAATTAATCATATATTGAATAAACGGACATTCTTTAGATTATTCTACAGAATTTTACTGAGATAGGCCGTGACTGCTTTCCTTCTGATACAGCGTTGGCATTAATTATTAAAAAAAAAAAAAAAAAAAAAAAAATGTTAATGAAACGAAGTAAGATAATGAACGGGCATAATACTGACCACTAACAATTGGATTAAGTGAAAAATGAACTCCAGAACAATTGAAATATTGGACTTAGAATAGAATCTCATTCAGCACCTCGTTCAGCACAAAATCGACGATGAAAGCAAAGCAAGATTTGACCGAAATTTCTAGACACTTTTCTGTAGGTTTCCACTATTTATACTCCAAAATCTCAATATATCCGTCACTCCACGAGTCTGGAAAATTCCCAAAAATTCAATATCCCTTCAAAAAGGAAACCTTCGTCGCGCGTCAACACCACCAGGTATAATAAGATAGGAAAATCCCACGCAAAATCCTCAAGGACCGCGAAAAGAACACTACCGTATATACCAAAACAAAACAGACCGCGCTAATCGCTCCTCTGCGGAAAATTTCCATTGAGAAAAATCTAGAGAAAACTACAACAAGACTACTTAAGCGCATCCACCTGCACAGTCATACTTCATTGGAAAATTCGGACTTGGAAAATTCCTACGTCAATTAAAATCGTATTGGATATGCGGACGAATCCTTGCTGCACATTGCTGCACATCCAAGTGCACATCACAGACCGAACACACACATATATGACAACATTGTTCGAGTATATCTTGGCGTTGTGATAGCTCCTTCTATATAAGCATTGCGTAAGTTAACAATTGTATATATCAGGCCGATGGCATATATATATGTATAGATGTACAACTTCCGATTAGAAAATTTATTGTACACAATTGTGTACAATAAATTAAAAAGTCAATTTGAAAGACTGTAAGCTAATTTTGATGCCACATGCCACAAAATTTTTCACGATTAAAAAAATATACTTGGTGTCAGAATGCTCACCAATAATTTTTTCTCTTGCGAAAATCTTTTTCCCGAGCAAACGCGAGGCTCATTAAATGCTCGAATTTTCCAATGGGTATATAATGGGGTCATATGACTGAGATTTGTACGTTCGAGAATCATTACAATGCTTCGTAGATGAATGTAAAAATGACAAGAGGTTTCTGGACAAAGTGATTATATTATTGGGCAAACGGTCATTCACGCGGATAATTTTTCTTTCAATAATGCAATATACTTTTACACGCTCTAATAGTCATCTTATAGCGTTATACTTAGTGTAGTGTGCGGCCAGTTTATGATTTTAACGACTTTTGGAACCTTTCCCTCGTTTATTTACTCTCAAGGACACGAAATATTCGATTGATCAATGGTATGCGACGAAAGTTGCAACTATTATTGCGTATATTTAGTGGGGACGGTAGAAGGGGTTCCTCACATTCAACGAGTAACTTTTGATGACTATAGGAGTGCTTTTTTTTGGTCACGATTTGATCCATTTTTCGAAGATGTAATTTGGTTAGTTCTTGCGAATATCGATTCTGCAAGATTAATCCTTGAAACGTTTGGTGTAATAGTCTAATGATTTGTAATATTCGATAAAAATTCGACTTGCGAAATGTGATTGTTCGAGGATGGCCTTTGAATTGAAATCAAGTGTTTCCAAATCGATTACTCACACAATTGAGATTATTTCTCTAACGTTAGCGCTCCTTTTTTTTATACATTTTCGAAAAATAAAAGTGGTGTATTAGAATTTGAAAAATCATTTTACATACTTGGAATTTATCGAACGTGAACTTGGAATGAAGTTTAGAAAAATAGCATAGAATTCACACGAATAATAATTGATATTCGCGATATAATCAACATTACTACAAAGTCTGGAAAAATAGGCAACTTTTCGAATAAATTCATTTCTTTTTATAGTTTCCCAGGGTACCAGGACGAAACTTGACACTTTTCGACCTTTTAGCAAGACTCTAATAATGAATAAATATATTTAGAGCTTCAACCGCAGAAGTTGTGCGCGGAGAATTTAAATTGCAAAGAATCGAAAAATTTAAAGCTACACCAAACCACAGATCGATTGAGATATGTCAAGAGTCAATTTTTGTGTGACACATTCGCATTTAAAATTTCTATTTCGCACTTCAAGCATGAAACCAGCAAAAAATTCATTTCCAGAACCAAGTATTGCTACTACCGATTTTTAGACACAAAAGAAAAATAAAAACGTAATACAAACGAATGCTCAATCAAAAAAAAAATAGAATTGACAGTCTACTATCCCGATCACAATTTTCAAATTGAAACGACAATTCCTTCTCACACACACAAACACACACATCATCGTACTAAAATACAAAAAATAAAAACACAAATAATTATCTTACCGATTTAGCAGGTATATGTGCACTGTAGTGACCAATACAAGTTTCGGTGTCCAGAAGAAGAAGAAGAGCACACAACGATATTATTGCACTGACTCGTAACAGTCTTGTATAAATTGCGTATATTGTCACTTTCGCCTTCCCAGTCAGGCTCTTCAACAATATTTCACGCACGACAAATCAATTCTTTTTTTTATAGCTTCATTCGACGCCAACTGCCCGTTTGAAAAATCGTCAAAATAGAAAAAGTTCGTTTTTCTGACAATGTGAACTAATATGTCAAAAAAATTTTCAGGGTCGTAGTATTACATATTCCAGTCGCCCATATATAATATATATATATCGCAAATATAAATACAAATTGTATTTATGTATAGAAGAGGGAGTTGTTAACCGGTCGGCATTCGATACGCGAACTGTCGCTCGTGAGTTGAGAGGCATTGCTTTTAAGTGACGCGCCATGTTGCAGGTAAATATATATATATATATAAAAACCACGACCCACCTCCTCTCCTATACTATACTTCTTCTCTTCTCTTCTCTTTGACCCCACCAATACTTATATTATTACCATTATAATTTAGTGACCACCAAAATTCGTTTTTGTATACAAATGTAGCTTCCCAAGTGAAACAACCTCACTACCCCCACTCACCAGCATTAATATACCTGTGCAGAATAAGCATATCGCAACGGCTTCTTCTTTTTTTTTTCTTTGACGACGAGATAATGATGACGATGACGGTGATATGATGGTGATGATGCTTCGAGAGCTTTGGAGAACTATAATATGAGGTACACCTTGATGACGATCGAATGCAAGCCGGTTTCGAAGCTTTCGCGCGTCATCATATAGCAACGGGTTTAAATTTACGCGCGCAAGGTGGAAGTAAGAAAGAGAGAGAAAGAGAGAGGGATCATAGGGTTATTGCCCTTTTGGAAGGTTTGTACATAATATTTGTGGTTTGGATTGTATTTTTTACACAAATAAGAGTAATTCCGTTCGAAAACACCCCCACGGCAAGGTATTTTACACATCTATACGCAGACGTATAAAACTGCACACGCGTCTCGTGTGGGAAACATTCGCTCACGTCCATCAGCCCGGTTTCCCGAAGGAAATTGATTTTTGAAGACCACATTTTTTTCACCGATGTTGGGAATTTTTCCGGCGCACAACGGTCGTCTTCAGCCAATGGACTATACAACCGGGGCGGATCTTGTGGGTTTAGCGTTTCGTATTTTATCGTGGCGAGTTTGAGATCCAGCCACTCACCCTAACCTAATCCTCTCTGCAGTTGCCCGGAAATCATGCCCGTGAAGCGAGGAAAAACTCGTAAAGGGAGAAAACTTGCTACGGCCCGCGTGAGAATTTTTTTGTTCGTATGAAGTTTTTCTGAACTTGATGTTCAGAAAAAGTTTATATGAACGAAAAATGAGACTATACCGCACTTGAAGATGGAACATTTTCTGAACTCGAAAAAGCTTCTTATGAGTTTTTACAAAAGTATGATAAAGTTCATAAATTGTTTGCCAACTTCATATCCGGGCGTTTTTTTGCCTCCCAAAATTGCCTCTTTTCAAATACCAATTCATGAGGGTCTAGTCATGGTATGCATATTCATGCGCAAGAGAGGGAGTACAAGCTTGATGACAACTCAGAATATGATTAGCTGACCTCTAAATGACCGATCTTGATTAATTTTAACAAGAGGAGATAAGCTTGAAATTGAAAATGTACCCGATGCCATGTCACTCGCGTATTGCTTGCATTGCTTGAGCAAAATTTGTTTTTAATTTTTCAAAGTCTTTCGATACATCTATAATGCTGCTCTTTCGGTACTTATGCCACTTTTTGTAAGCATGAACATCGCAGTTGTAACATTTCTTTCCTCCCGTTCACGTTACTAGGGTGTAAGTGTCAACTAATCTATCAGAAGAGTCAGCAAGTCGAGGTTGATTAGACCGATATGGGCGGTCACCCATCCAAGTACTAACCCCGACCAACGATGCTTAACTTTGATGATCGACCGAGCTGACACTCAGTGACTCCACCACCAACTAATGTCGGTTGAAAATGTTGTGTTATTTCAGAAAAAATAGTTCCGAACTTTTTTTGGCGTTCAAAAGCCGATTTTTGTAAATATTTGCAAATAAATTCTTCAGATAATTGGGAATCGTTCGTTTTTGTGCATGCGCAGGAATCTAAATCACGGATCTCTATGAAACTTATGTTCTTGGAATGTCAAGGTATCAGACTTACAACTTTTCAAAAATGAAGCAAGTTTTTCGTGGCACTGCACGCGGAGATTTCAACCCCCCTGTATACAGGCCATTTGCCAATGGAATTCATTGATCCACGAAATCCATTGATCTAAGAAACTTTATAGCTCTGCTTCTTGTGCATGACATGGATTTGGCAAGTGTTCATTTTCAAGTAAATTTCCTTGCTAAAAATAATCCGAATGATCTGAGGAGTAGACTTACAAAAAATGGTAAAATTTAGGCTTTGGAAAATGAAATAGTATATTTCCGTACTGAGCGCGGTAGCCCATTTTGGGCACTAGGACAGTTTGTCTGTCGAGCGAAGCGAGACAGACATGCCCTCCAGTGCCCAAAATGGGCTTGCAAGCGAAGTGCGGATATATTTTTTCATTACGAGAACCCTAAAATCCTCTTTAAACGCGGCATTTTTAGGTTAGAGTAATGAAAAAATTTTTTCGATCGACTGTGCGTAAAGCACTACTTTACCCACGGTAGTTTTCGTTTAATTTACGCCCAGTCGATCGAAAAACGTATTTCGATACTCGGGCGTGAAGTTTTTTTGCTTTACTCGTGCTAATTTCGACCCTCGCCAGGGCTCGGGCCGAAAACAATCACTCGAAAAGCAAAACCAAACTTCCCTCCCTCGAATCGAAAAATACTATCAGGGGCTATTCACTCTCTAAGGAACACAAAACTTTACATCAAGGATCATATTTTTAAGGGAAAGAAATTGTGTCTTTCTGTTCTTTTGCTCTAGAGAAACACCGATAATCTCAAAACGTACTGGTCGGGATTGATTTTGCTTGTTTGCTTCAAAGACTTTTGATAACCCTTGCAAGACTAATTGTTGAGAAACATTCTGATAATATCTTCACATTATGAATTGAATCGAGTAATAATTGACAAATTAATTTCAGAAAAATGTCTTTGGTACCTGACAAATGATTAA
The DNA here is from genome assembly GCA_029851415.1 of Eretmocerus hayati. Lineage (NCBI taxonomy): Eukaryota > Metazoa > Arthropoda > Insecta > Hymenoptera > Aphelinidae > Eretmocerus > Eretmocerus hayati. Next base: position 99,031,777 of record CM056744.1, read on the forward strand.
GTCATATCCCATTTTAATTGGAGTTTTCCGAAACCGAAGGTCGTGAATAATTCATGATTTGGTCACGTTTTCATCGAAAACGTTGTCGGATCGCGTGTTAACACGAATAATATACGTCAACAAAATCAAAACTGTTGCGGAAGTCGATGACAGAGATTTCATCTTGACGTGACCAATTTAAATTCATAATTTATAAACATTTAATTAAATAAGTTGAACGCAATAATGACGCGCAACTGAATAAAAAGCACGCCCTTTTGTCAGATTCCTCTTCACATGAATTGATTACTTTTTTATTATCAAATCATGTATTGACATGTGCATTTCATGGTTCGTTTAATATGCGATACAAAAAATTTGTTTTGATGCGTGAAATAGATGACTAATTTATTAGAGTCAAAAAATACATACGTCTTTATGTAAAAACGTCAAGCAGCTAGGAACAATCTACGGCTGCTCTGAGCATCATCTTTATTTAATAATCAAAAAAAAAAAAAAATCGCATGAAATGATGATTATAATATCTTATACTATCTTTGGGACCTGAACAATATTCATTATCGTAATAAGAAATGATCTTATTGTCCATGAAAAATGATGGTTCGAACAAGAAATATATGGTGATACAAAAACAACGAAAAGAGTAACTCGCCAAATCTAATTGATTGAAAAACGGAATAAAACAAATTTGGCATAAATTGACACACCAACTTTAAACAAACATGCAAGGTCCAAACGCAGGTTGACTTTTTCAAGCTTTCTCCAAAAATTGGATGGTACACGAAATGATTCAAGTTCACGCAACTCTTTCATCTACAAAATTAGTGAGATTGAGCGCATTCAAAATTTTCTGGAGCCTCCTTTCAAATTGAAAAATTTCCATCGAGTGCAGGAAGAAATTGCCAGAAGAAAAATTTCCCATTCCTGTCAACCTGATGAATCCTAGCCATGCCTCGCCCTGCTCACTCCCCTCTCCGAAAAAAATCTCATCTTTACATAAAAGCGAGTGTAGAAGAAACCGGTATCCGAAAGCCCGCGTATTTTCATCATCAAAAATCAATTAGCAAAGCTTAATCGCAGTCACAAAATCGATAATACAATCTGAGACGAGACCAATCGGCAAAATCAATTCAGTGCGAACCACTTATTCTCTCTGATTAATACTGTCACCAACATAAATCTCATTCTCCTTTCATCATCAGATAAAGATCTCTCTTGGTCTGATGTGATTTTAACGATGGTCAACCTTTTTATCTTTCGGCACCTTTTGTGACGCACACTTGCTGATCGAGATCCTCAAGATTTTTCCTCTATTATCCCGGAAATGTTCCCACTGTTAAACTGTATATAGATTTGTGTACAGTTTTTGTTTATAGTCTTGATTTTGAAATGATACACCGTGACCGAGTCTCAAAACGTTGACCAAACGTATAGAATGAGTATTTCCCCATATTATTGGTAGTAATCAAAAGTAATATATTTCATGTTTCAGGTGTTAATGGGATTTTTATCCACACGTGACAATCGGATGACTTTACAATATCGATATGTATCCACTCTATAATGTGATGTATAGATCCAAAGAAAATATCCCAATGATATCGGACAACGATTTTCGAGAAAGGTTCGCGTCATTGTGTGTGATATACCTACTTGATGAAACGGGTATTATCAAAACGAGCTTTCGAGAGACGGACGAATTAATACGTCACCAAATAATACTATCTCAGGTATGGATAGGTAATGTATATCGAGATAATGAGTGCCGTATCGTGTACAATCATAGATTTGCTAAATGCGTCAGTCGTGCAGTCAGTTTTGATTTTTAAATTGATTGAGGAAGGGAAGAGGATGCGATTTTTACCGTTAAGCAGGGTTGTTGGTATTATTTTTTTTTGCCTTGGAAGGTGCGCAAAGTCAGAGGAAAGATGATGTCAGTGTCTCTGATATTATGGTGTTGAGGTAGTTCTGATTCATAAAAATTCACGTGCTGCGACCAGTGAGTTTTTTCTTCTTCTCAGCGATGCTAATTTAGGCATGAATTAGCGTAAATGATAATTATATCGTTTCGTGGGAATTTGGCTGGAAAGTTCAATGTTACAACTCGTGTGACCATTGACAGATTATTATTCAACTTTCAATTACTATAATTATATAATTTGAATAAAGATGTGTCATCCCGTGTCAAATGATCTGATAAGGGTTGAATTACAATGTAGTGACACATGATTAGAGAATTTATTGATCTTTGAAGGTATGAAAGAATTATCAATTCATTAATATAAACATGAGCTGAGCTGGAGGAAGATCTATCCATGAATTTTCCAGACTTCTGAAAAGAACTTTCAAGATATCAAAAAACCGAGGAATCAAACCGTTTGCAATAATTGAGAAAAATGTTCATTAATCCTTCATTAACATTGTGGAATTTTGTGATGCTCCAACTACTGTGGTAAAATTTAGGCACATTGTCTCCCTTTTGAAAGTCTTTGGAGAAAATGTTCATGGCCGAATTATCTTGATGGACTTCTCAAGAACTTGAGAATCAGTATACTTAAACACAACTGAACCGTGAAAAGTGTTTTGGTTCCCTCAAGCCTTTCTTTAGAAAAATCACTTTTGTGTAAATTAGGCTGATGACAAAGTTTATAATTTTCAAAAAAAAACCAGATCAAAAGTTGCGAGATTCACTTTAGAAATGATTTTGTCAACTCAAATATATAAGGAAATCCCAGAAACCGTTGACTTTTGGACCTTGAAAGTGAAAATACTGAAAAACACTGTGCACATCTCTGATATTTTTTATACTACTTCTTTGAGGGCTCATAATCTTCCATGTGGGTTATCTGAAAAAAATCGCTAAGTGATTCACAGAACAAAGTCTTGCGCCACATTTTGGGAATTTTTTGAAAATTCGGTCCGAAATCGTCATTGATTGGGTGAGTGTCGGGTGTTGCTCGGCCGGGGATTTCTCATAGAATACTTGAATGGATGTCAAAGATTCTCAACTATTGGAGTTCATGATTAGGATCGCTCAATGGTAATGATGGAGGCTTGTGGTCCATCGAAAAGTGGCAAAAACACCAAATATTGAAGAGTCTCGGTCCTACCTGCAGATCCTATGATCCACTGGCATACAAGATGCGGATATTGAATACGATCTTGGTCATTCTTTTACAAATCCGGAGTGTCTTTGAAGTTTTTGAAAGATTTTATGGAACGTTTCATAACGACTTCGTCCACATAAAATTTTCAACTGTCTCCATTCAAACAAATGGTACTCTCAAACGCGCTAGAGTCTGAGCGTAGCGAAGTGGATATAGTTTTCTGGTACTATCATCATCCATTTCACCATGAGTAACACTAATTTCATCCCGGTTGACGCAATTTCTTGATATCCCCGTTGATGTATATGGACCTGCAATAGGTCAATTTCTTTGTTTTTCCGCAAGTAACACAATGAGTTTATCGGGAACTCCTTCTAAAATACGCTAAAAAGTGTATAAGCTTAAGAACAGGAGTAATGATTTTTCATCGAAATGGAGTGACAGACCAGACCGTCCAATGCGTGTCACGGCTGAGTACATCGATGTACATCTCCCAGTAAAAGAAAAATCACAACTTTGGAACATTAGAAATATGCCTGCAGAGTTACAGACCCCGCTGTGGTACGCTAAAACCATGAGAGCTTAACGAATTTTGAGAGTTGGGCCGAGTGACACGTCACTTCGTCGATTTTTTAGTGTTTTGTCGCACTTGAGCGGCTCTAGTATCTATCCACATCCACCAATCCACTTTAAATTTGGAATCCATTTTCGGACATCCAAACGAAGAAAATTTGACTGGTTAGGCTTCATTACACGCCACACAGCCCAAATGATCGTGGAGTGACAGCAAAAGTCAAAAGTTTCTGGGATTTCCCCATATATGTCTCAAATTAACTAGTGGACCCCGAAAAAAGGGAGCATTGTCAAAAATAAACTTTTTGACTCTTGCGATTGGCGAATTTTGGGTACTCAATTCATCAATATTTTGGAAAAAAACAGCTCGAAATTTTCAAACGGTCAAATTTGGAAGAAAACATCAGAAGCCTAGTTTACAAATTGTTCCCGAGGCGCTGTCAGGTACTTTCAACGTCTTAGCCCTGAAACAAATTTTAATGGTGTCAAAATACAACTACAGTGTCTATTAAGGGTTAATCGATAATCGAATATTTTGAGAAAGTTTTGAAGAAAGTTCCACCAAATTCTGCCAATTTTCGGAATTCTTCAATTTGATTCAATGCAATTTTCCAACACATTTATCAATTTTTGGGAGAACATGGATTTTGGAAGAGACTGCATTCGTACTCAGGGGCCATTCATAACTAACGTCACGCTAAAAATAAAATAGGTCATTTTTTTACCCCCCCCCCCAATCTCGCGCTCTGCCCATTTACCGAGTCTCTGTCTCTTATATACGTGGCATGTCAGTGTTTGGCTGCCCCCCCCCCCCCATGAGAATGACGTCATTTACGAATGGCCCCTCAGATGTCAATTTTGACGTCAGTTTTGTTGACGGGGTATGCATGACTCATGCTCATACTTCATCAATCTTGATGAGATTTTGACGAAATTTGTGCTGCAATTACCTCAGTATCATGCAAATGCATTGGGGATCCTTAATTGTACACACGTGATAGAAGATAAAACTAAATGGAGAAGATTTCCGTACAGTAATAGCCAGTCATGACGAACGAGACAATGGAAAACTCTTCAAAACTCGTTTGACTATCTCTCGCATAACATTCTTTTCGAAGTCAGGAAAAATTTGATATCATTACATCTATTAATGAAATAACCAGGACTTTTCCACATTCTATTGGTCAACTCTATTATGACATAAAATCTTGATGGCTTCTGGTCAAACACTGCCTCTCGAGATGTTTCTAAGAATTTTTCATCGATAATAAGTAGGAGGTTCTAGTTTTGATCAAAGCTATAGACATTTACCGAACTTTCTAGTAAAATTTGAGCCGATTCTTATGAAAGTTCTTTATAGAATTCTCTGGGGACTTTCTTTATAGGGTGCTTATTACAACAGCATAATTACAGACAAATTGCTATTTTGATAAATAAATTTTTTTTGGGAAAAACAGGCAACTTCTTACGAAGATCATTTTGCAAAAAGCACTCCAAATTTCTTCCCAGGACTGTATAATATATATATATATATATATATATATATCAATAGAAAATATGATCCAGTTCTCTTTATTCCTGTGATACGCTCAAATGCCCAAAAAAGCATAAAAAAAAACAAATGAGACCTCGAATGAGACACTCGTCTTCAATGCAGTTCTACAATGCCTTATCACTGCCAAACACAATAGGTATCGTTCGTCCATCGATGCTAATTAAACTGATGGTGTAGCAGATTGCAAATGAATAACTAGTCCATGTGTCATAGTTTCAAATCGAATATGACCCTTTAAAGATGCTAATCACTTATATCTATATTTGCAGTTATCTATCACTATAAACTCTTCTAAAGCCAACAAATATGATTCACATAAAAAATTCTCGGAATGTTGTAAAGAATTATAACCTTTCATGTTGGAGCACGCGTCAGTTGCACTGTTTAAGTTTTTGTTTGTACAAATAATCTGATCCACGCCGCGCCGGTGACGGGATGAGTTTTCATTCAAACTCGCACTCACGCGTGAGTTGAAAAATCAAAGAATAAAATTCACTTGAAATAATGTTGCAGATTTTTTCTGGCACGTAACTTATGACACTTGAAACATTGATAAAGCGAGTTGAAAGAATTTACCCAAACTCAGGCTGGGAGTAATTAGATGGAATATCATGACTAAAAAAATGATCAAGATTTGGCGTTGGTGAGGACATTTTTCGTGAAATCATCAGCAGGAATGTCACACGTTTGGGACATGAGATGAAATATTAACGTAACGCTTGATATGAAAATGGGTGTGTCAGGCATAAGGTCTAGACATATGACAATCATTACGCACTGTGATTTTTTTTGTATATTAACTGCTAGCCAAATGATAAACAATTTCTACATGTGAACTAGAAGTTGTAAGAACCTTTTGCATACATACACTGTTGAAAATGCTGTGTAATTTTCGAATTTCTTTTTACATAAAATTCCAATCTGTTCTGATATTCAATGGTAAAGGAGGTACTTAGCGAAAAGATAGTTCTTTCATCAATAATCATATTGCAGCTATCAAAATTTTCAAAGACACCGATTCCATGAGGTGTTCTGATTCTTGCAATCCTAGTACGCATTAAATCATTTACAAAAGTAATTCGAGACAAGTATAATCAGCTAATTTGCATGGTGTATTCAAGCGTAGGTTATCGAAGTGAATCATCTTTATCGTCCATATTTGTGAGGAGTGAGTTAAGAAGAAAATACTAGTGAAAAATTTGAATCCACTCGAAATCAATTGATTCGATATTTTTTAGAATCGAATCCCCGTATCAATAAATGGTGTTGAAGTTTGAAACGTTTTAATGCAACGATAAAATACCATTTCAGGAAAATGAAAAATTTTCAAGACTAATTGTAGGTTCACTAACCATTAGTAGTATTTATCATACCCCTAGTATTGCTTGCTGTTGTTCAGAACACAAAGACCTCAATTTATGATTTGCAAACTATCTGAAAGTACCAGGTAGTCCATCTTATTGTATTATTAAAACGTTTCAAACTTTAACACCATATCAATAAATCGTAAATTATTCCTTCGACACACTTTCAATCGCAACGTAATCATCTTTGTACTCGATTAGACGAATTTTTTATGGAGATTAATTACAAGGCAAAGCTCAAGTGACCCAGCACCAAAGCCCCTACTACTGAATTGAAAAAATCGTTTTATAGTCAAAATTATGCATTTGAGTAACGGATTAACATTTTCAGGGCCCGTATTCTAAATTTTACCGCAAAATTTAGAATACGGGCCCAGCTTCATCGGACGAACGATTCATAATTGGAACAACTGTTTCAAGTCGAAATTATGCATTTGTGCATAGTGAAACACCTCTTGGTTCCTAAAAAAAACGTTTCACTTGAAAAGGATTTTCAAGTGCCCATACTAGAAATCAAAAACTGTTACCCTGGATGCCAGTAACATATACGTCAGTTTTCAGTGTGCGTGAGGATTGAAATTTTGACTTTCAGTCAATTTCATAGAAACAATTTTCGATATAGGGACAGACAGTTCCACTATATGAGCCGATGAGAGAGCATTGCTCAATTTCTCTCATTTTTGACAAGTCAAAAGTGTGGGCTCAGAACTCTTGGATTTGCCTATTCTCATCAGTCACCATAAACGCTCAAGCTTTTTAAATTTCTATCACAAAGGTCTTATTTTAGCAAAATATATTCTTTCACTGTAATTGTTGTCAATGTTGACGAGTAACGATATTTATTTCAAATTTGAGTAGATATTATTTGATTTTGTGCAGTTGAACCACACTGTTTAAGCCAATTTAATCATTAGACTGACTTTCGGAAGTAATACGATGGGGAGCATCCATGTAACGGAAGATCATTACTGCAGTTGTAAAATGACTCAAGGGAGGCGTAAAAAGTTATTTCACATCTTATGTTGAAATTTTGATGGAGCAAAGGTCAAGATGATCATTTTTATTTGCTAAACCATACTCAGCAACTCGCCATTCAGCCCAAATCATAAGAGATTGCAGAAAAATGGGAATGACTGGGCAGCCGGTATCTCCTAAACTATGGAATGAACACATTTTGTTCACATTTTACTCGAATTCTCTTTCGATTTGAGCTAAATGACGAGTGTTCAAGTCATAGATATTGAAAAAGTGTGCGACAACTCGTCATTTACCCCAAATCGAAGGAGAATTTGAGTAAAGTGTGAACAAAAATTCAGATGTCCACAAATCAGTCACTCCTCACATAGCTAAATCTAAGCACATATCCCGAGCACACATACGACTTTAATAAATTTCGAACGACGTGAGCTCAAAACTACAGAAAAATCTGATTTTTAGAGTGCCTAATCCGAATTTAAGATCTTTTTCTTACACTCGATAACTGACGAGATTGCTCGTGGCATGGCAAAATTTTCTTCACTGTATAATGACTGAGGATGTCTTTTTAAGTGAAAAAGAAAATGACAACCTTCTGCTGTAAATTTCAATAATACCAAATGATTCTTCATATAAAGGTCAGGTTCGAGACTGTACAACTCCACACTCGTCACATGTCATCAGATGGATGAAATTCAGTCAATATTTGTAAATTTGAATCACAGTGACACATAAAGTTCATCCCATATCAGAGTATCTAGCGAAATATCTGAATGAAATTCCAAGATCTTTCTAGGTATTTCAGGACTAGAAAGGTGATTTTTCTAGAATATTTTTTATGGAATCTATGAATTATGATTGAATTGTTCGTGGTTTCAATCTCCTTAATCCATCAGCTTCAATTTGATCTTGGAAGACAGAAAAAGGGATAAGAGTAAGACACTCTTCGAAAATGTTTGTTTCAGAGGGAGAGGGTAGTCGATGGGCCCCGAACAAATTTATGAGACAAGCCTGCGTCTTTTTGGAGTTTTCTGCAAACGGCTAATATGGATTTTTGACACTGTAATGAAGAAACACGCAAGATCGAGGAACTTCTTTCTCCCAGGCTTTGAACCTTAGAATAGAAATTCATGATATTTTTAAAGATTTCCAGGTTTTCCAGGATCGCTAAATACCCTGCTATGGACAAAAGGTATGTAATACGTGTGTGAGTTACAGCTATAAATGCTATCGATTTCTCACAAGGTGATTCTAAGAAATTGAAAAAAATTTAAATTGATTGAGAGTTCTTTCTACTTGCAATATCATAGTAGCATTCCCAACAGCGAAGACTGTTTCTCACGATCCTTACTGAGACGTTGTAAAATTCATATCAGTTGGACAGAGATGATCTTAAAACATCTTAGCATGTCTTTGATCGGCGATACAACGACCTTATTGTTCTCTATGATTATCTCGAAGCCTCGACACAACGACAGAAGATGCATCAGGGTGTTAATTCAATTATACAGTTGCCAACGGGGAAAAAGATCTGATTGGGAATGCTGAAGAGTCACCTCCAGGTTAGTGCAAAGATGTGAGAGAATCTCACAGGAGATATATCCTTTGAATATTCATTTCAAACCACGCAGTGATGGACAGGATCTATTTATAGATCCAGGATTCTAGACAACCGAGGCGTGACATACTCAAAAATTTACTCGACGCATGAGCATTAATTCCATGGAATCTATCCAGTTTTCAAAATTTGGTGCAGCAATTGACATGAAAAGATTCTTCCTCTCGAAGCTCAACCATCTAAAAATAAGTACAAATGCTTTCTATAGGTCTGAAAATTCCTGAATTTTTGTAGAAAATTCTGGAATAAATTCAGTTCTAATATTCGCGCACAGCTTTGGACTGCTTCCACCCATTGCGATTCTGCTCACGGAATTCAAAAGAGGGTTCAGCAACTTTTCAATTTACCACCTGTCCAACATTTTCAAAACCGTTTCGGTCCTTGACAGACTCAAAATAATCTTAAATTACGGTGTTGGTGTAGCTTTTTCAACATGCTCACAAAAATTCTTCTTCAATCATGTTTTCGGTTGCTATTGTTGTAATCTACTCATGAGTCATTTTACATCAAATATACTCGGATAGACCAGGGTGATGCAAACAAATTTTGTTGGACCTAAAAACTTCAGGATCCATCTTTTTTCGACACTATGGAACAAGAACATGGAAAAATACGGAAAAAGAACATGGAAGAATATTAAAATGGTCGGAGGAAACCTCGCGGAATCGGCATGGAATTACTGATTCAAAGGATTTCTTTCACTCAAATCGAAAAATTGATGGCCGTTGCAAAGCTAATGAATAGCAAGTCAACTGACTCATTTGTGAAAATATCCAGGTTCTACGCGAGGATTCCCTGAGTTTTCCCTGATTTCCTTTGATGTACTTCGTTAACTTTTTTGAAAAATAATATTTGAGGTTGTAAAATTCAATTTCAAAATGATTATGTCATGACAAATAAGTTTTCAACAAGTCATTTGAGACCCGTTTGCGTGAATATTTTTAAAGATGTACATTTTTACTATAAGTCAACGATCAATGACAAGATTTTCATATAGATTCTTATGAGTTTTGAGACGATGAAAGTAATCACCCTGGAGTTCAGGTAAATAAAATTTGATAAAGAATTTGGATTGTAAATTCGGATCAAAGCTTGAACAAGAGAGTTTCAAATCAAACTATTGAAAAAATTCCTAAAGGAAAACTACTATTTTGTTTGACCCACATTCGATCATGCGATGATTTAGAAAATCTGGAGTTATTGAATGAGGTGACCAGTACCAAAAATTTTACTCTCATGATTGCTGTTTGAATGGTGTTCTAGGGTCAAAACTTCAGAGAGTGAATTTGTTGGTTCGTTAACTTTTCATTGAATAAATTTTGAACGTCATTGAGATTGAAATGTGTCCAAGTACCTCCAGGGTAGTTGAGAGTATTTCTGATCCACGATCACTCCAAAAAGAGATGAGCCATTATCTGCACAAGTACAGAGTTGAATTCAAAAATTTTGACAGCTAAGGGCTTCTGATCACTATTTCAAACCCGGACCTGACAAGAATCCAAGTTTTTTGTTTTTTGCGTAAATTAACTTACGATTATATGGAAATCTCGCACCGATTTTCAAAGATTAGGGACATCTACCCTTGCCCGATGAAAATAAATTTCCACGATAACCGTAACTACAATCTGAAATCAGAAACAACTCCAGGATCCTTTTAAAACACTCCCTGAATGAACCAGCTGATCGAGCTCTAACGCTATCAAGAACACGTGCCTGCCACATATTCTTATCACACTAGATAAAAAAAAATTCAACGCCCACGTACACGACAGGTTATCACCTTCATAAGTGTGTATATGTAATAATTGTTACTTCATATATAAGACTGGCTATGCTCATTGCACATTATTATTCTTTCCTCTCCTGCATTGGCCAGCCGCGTCCCGTGTACGGCCTCAATGCGATAACATATATAAGTAATTTTTGAGGCCGTCAGTCGTCACTGCACTGACTAAATAGCGGCTGTACTGTACAATGCACATGCTTGACATGCCCGTGTCGCCGTCTGCTACATTCTTTACATATATACAGATGTATATACTTATAGATTAGACTTTTTGTGCACGAGACCGCGTGGGACACTCCCCGCGAGATCCACATCAATCTTTATATTTAGCTAAAGTTGAAAGAAAATTTGGAAAAATCTTAGTTGAGTTACAAATAAAATATGAATTATAAACACGATAAGCACTCATTCAATCTCATGTCACTACACTCATAAATATATATATATATAATTTGCGCTGCACCCTTTTTCGCGGGCGCACGCATCCGGCATCAGGTGATGAGGTGATGCCAGTCGACCCTTATTTTGAGGTTAAGTAGGTAACTATGCACACACAACACACACAAATGATTTACTTATAATTTATTTTTATCAAAGCTGTATTTAATTAGATAGTGTGACTCACCTCGGCCAGCTAGAGCCGAATCGAAAAAATTGGTGGCCCGGGCATATTATTTTATGTTATGATGAATCCTCCAAACCCGATCTGCAATTCTTGATAATATAATAATAGTTATAATATCGTCTGCACCCGGGGTTGCTTGGGGTTATTCAGCGAGTTGAATATTATTCTCAAAACTCTGCACCACTTATAAATTATTTAGTCTTCTTTAAAACGATGCGTTGACAAGATTTAAAGGTAAAGAAACGTTAGAATTAATGAATTAAAGTCTCAGACTAGAACTTCACTCACGACTCACTACTTATATACTAATTATACAATTTTCATGCACCGACTCCATAATATCCGCGCCGATGAAGATTATATATAGGTATATATATATATATGTAGTCGGTGCGCGGGCGGACGACGACCGGAGACGACGCGAGTTTGTCGTGTCGACGACGAGGCGAACTCGCGCTACCAAGTTGCGAAAAGATATAGGTGAAGAGAGGAGAGAGAAGGAGAGAAAGAATATGAAAGAGAGAAATATATGTTCACTGTGAGGGCAGCACTAGCGAAATAAAAGGCAACTGCTAAAAGGCAAATTGCAAGCTCTGACCTGATGGCGTATTGTGCATATAGAGCTTTTTGAGCTTTCCGAGGTTTTTCATTGTGATTGGGGTCAATTTTAGTGGTTTTCATAACCACAAATAGTGTTGAGATATCTTAGTGATGAAATCCTAGTCGATTAGTGATTGGAAATAAAAATGTTCGTTTTTGAATTTGCGTTCGGTGAGGAATATCAATTCAGTGCATGAATTTTCTGTTTGTAAACGGAGTGGTAATTTTTACCAATTTTCACCATCAAGCCTTTACGCAAAAATGAGCTAAATTGTATGTATACTGAACGAATTTAAAGGAGCTTTTTTTTGTTACACTGAGCATACCACTTACTAGACTCCATTTGAAGGTATGAGGATCAAGTTACGATCATTAAGACATCACTAACGGTCTGTCTTGGGTTGGAACAATATAGACCAGGGATGGAAAGATTTTTCAGATTTGGACAGAATTTATGTACATACGACGAGTGTGCTTACATGCAATTTTTCCGGTGGTAAATCGCAAGAGAATATCATTTAAGTTCATTTAGAGGCTGAATTTGAGTTCGAGCTCCTTTATATCTACATAACAGTGTTCTCCTTTTTAGCCTAGAAATATTGTGACTAATCTTATCTGTATCCAAAATCGACTACAAATCTACACATGTCCAGAACACTACAAATTACCTTTACAAAATTCAAAAAATAGACTGAAACCGACTCTTACTCTTGACTATTGAGTAATTCCATGCGAAAAAGACCTAAGAAAAAGGGTCATGTCTCAGATTGTTTTTTTAAACTTTCCATCACCCATCGGGACCCCGTAATACTTTTGCAGGTATCTGGGACACATTTTAATTTATCCTTTTAAATTATCTCCAACAACAAAATTTGGGTCTTTTTTTCAATAAAATTCATATTTCTCAAATCACATGAGAGATACGATTATGCGACTTACAGCATTCGAAAAGTCTTGAAAAACCTGTTTAAATCGATCTTGTATATTTGAATTTGAGACTATGGGTGGCTTAAGCGGGCAAAAGAATGAAAAATACAAAAATATCTATTTCCCAGAAAGTCATTTTTTTATTCCTTGAAAATATTTGATGTGAAATGTAGTGTTCATTTATAAAGAAATGGTAGTCCCGAACAGTTTTTTGCGTCCTATAAAGGCCTGTTTTTGCTAGTTTCTGAAAATCCATTTTCCACGCCATACAAAATCGTCTATTTTCTGCGCCTGCGTAAGAATTTGGATTCTATTCTTGTAACTATTTTTATTAGAAAGCTGAGAAAACCTTCCAAACCTTCCAATACAACGTCCAAAAGATCACTGGATCTCAAGAGGTGGGTCGAAAGGTACCGAAGGGAGACATCAGAGAAAATCCGTGCAGGGTGGCGAACACCTATACAAGCTGAGGGTTTATCTGCCATACGTTGCAGCTACGGTCCCAGTTCATGAGATTGACTTTGCCAAGGGGTCGTTTTGAGAGAAATTTTCTTGGCTTTCTAGTAATACTGGTTTCAGGAATCCGAATTCCTGCACATACGTAGAAAACAGACGATTTTCAATCGCCTAGAAAATAGATTCGCAGAAAATAGTATAAAAACAGGGCTTGAGACGCAAAAAAAGGTCCGGGACCATATTTTTCTGAAAAAAATAAAACATTTTATATCAAATTTTCAAGGGAACAAAAAAGGCTCTTTTAGGAATTCATATTCTTGTATTTTTCATTCTTTTGCTTGCTCAAACCCCCCACAACACCAAAATCAATTCTACAAGGCCGATTTTAATAGGTTTTTTCAAGACCTTTCGAATGCCGCAAACCGCATCCACAAATCTTTCGAGTGATTCGAGAAGTATGAATTTTTTGGACCGTATATTCATCGAAATAAAGTAAATAATAAATAAAAAAAATTCCATTGCTCGATAACTAAAAAATGCCAAGTTCAAAACAGATTTTAGGGTCCTCGTAATGAAAATATATATCCGTACTTCCCTTGCAAGCCCATTTCGGGCACTGGAGGACATGTCCGTCTCGCTTCGCTCGACAGACTGGTGTCCGAAATGGGCTAACGTACTAACGAGGGGAGCACCAACCTTGCGGGTCGTGGATCTTGACGAAACTTTGGGAATCTTCTTGTTTTTGTGAGAAATGAATGTATCTCCAAGGATTAAGTACAATGGGCCTCCTATCCCGAGATACAGCTATGGAAATCAGCATTGTCCGTATAGGCCCATGTTAAACTGCCATATATATGAGTCATTCTGGAGCAAGCTGGACAAAACCGTCACCAGGGGGGTCTGGGAAAATTCCGCAAAAATTTTTTTCCATTAGTACTATGTTGAAATAGTACGAAAAATTTTTTTTCAGATTTTTTCGGCCCCCCCCCCCCTGTGGGCCCCAGGGCCCACGAAAGGGCCATTTTAGGCCCTTTTTTAGCCTATCCTAGAAAAATCATAGTTCCAACGCAATTCAATATTTTTCAACGTACTTGGGCGCATTTTTCTCGTCAAGACTAGTACTTTTGAAAAAAAAATTGTCCAAGACCACTTAGTGAGCCTGACGACTTCTGCAAGCTATTCATTGAGAGCAAACTTTAGCGATTTTTGGGCTTGCTTCAAAGTGATGTAGCTCCGACTAGACATGTGATAATCGACTTTTACAAGTGGTCATTTTAAAGGTCTTGAAAAAACCTACAATTTGACCACCTGCAGAAGTCGATTATCGTACTTTTTATAGGAGCTGCTATAGCCGATACAAGTTGAGCTATTTACGAAAAAGTCGAAAATTCAGGACTCGATTCCAAAAATATATCTTAATTTTTTTCACGAAACTTGTGCGAAGATGTTCTTTCAGACATCTACTTTCAGTAAAAAAAATTTGGCGGAGGTTATTTTTTTTTTTATTTTTTTTACCGAGCATTACAAAATGCCGCATTTCGTGGTTTTAGCAAAAACGGCATCATCGACCACGGTCACATATGCTCCCATCTGGACTGATGTGCACCAATCTGTGTGAAAGTACTCCCCAAAATACCCCTAAGTACGTGTAAGAAGTTGCGGGGTCGAGCCTTCAGCCAGGAGCGAGCTGTAGGTTCTATTTACCGTGTCAAAAATAGGCATTATTTTGGCTATTCGAGCGTAAGCGACCGAGAGCATGATTTTACTTGTTCTGACTCACAAATGAGATAATGGGCTAGAATGAGGATCCAAACATATTTTTCCGACTCAAAATGAACCTACAGCTCGCTCCTGGGTGGAGGCTCGTCCCCGCAACTTCTTACACGTACTTGGGGGTACTTTGGGGAGTACTTTCACACAGATTGGTGCACATCAGTCCAGATGGGAGCATAGGTGACCGTGGTCGATGATGCCGTTTCTGCTAAAACCACGAAATGTGGCATTTTGTAACGCTCGGCAAAAAAAATAAAAAAAAATAACCTCCGCCAAATTTTTTTTACTGAAAGTAGATGTCTGAAAGAACATTTTCGCACAAGTTTCGTGAAAAAAAATTAAGATATATTTTTGGAATCGAGTCCTGAATTTTCGACTTTTTCGTAAATAGCTCAACTTGTATCGGCTATAGCTCCTATAAAAAGTACGATAATCGACTTCTGCAGGTGGTCAAATTGTAGGTTTTTTCAAGACCTTCAAAATGACCACCTGCAAAAGTCGATTATCACATGTCTAGTAGGAGCTAGATCGCTTTGATGCAGGCCCAAAAATCGCTAAAATTTGCTCTCAATAATTAGCTTGCAGAAGTCGTCAGGCTCACTAAGTGGCCTTGGACAATTTTTTTTTCAAAAGTACTAGTCTTGACGAGAAAAATGCGCCCAAGTACGTTGAAAAATATTGAATTGCGTTGGAACTATGATTTTCCTAGGATAGGCTAAAGAAGGGCCTAAAATGGTCCTTTTATGGGCCCTGGGGCCCACAGGGGGGCCGAAAAAATCTGAAAAAAAATTTTTCGTACTATTTCAACATAGTACTGATGGAAAAAAATTTTTGCGGAATTTTCCCAGACCCCCCTGGTGACGGTTTTGTCCAGCTTGCTCCAGAATGACTCATATATATATATATACACACACACACTAACAATGCTAACCTACATAGCTGTATCTCGAGATAGGAAGCCCATTGGATCGAACCCTTGCAGATACTCCCACTTTTCACCAAAACAAGAAGATACCCAAAGTTTCGTCAAGATCCATGACCCGCAAAGTTGGTGCTCCCCTCGTCAGTACGGAAATACGCTATTTATTGGAAAAAAAGCCTCAAATTTTGTTGTTGGAGATAATTTAAAAGGATGAATCACAATGTCTCCCAAGTACCTGGAAAGTTATTATGGAATTCCATACTTTCATGGGTGGTAAAATGTTCATATTTTGGACTATAAAACCGAATGGAAAAGCCAAATAAAAACAATCTGAGATATGACCCTTTTTCGTAGGCCTGTCTCACGTGGAATTACTCTATTGTCATTTAAACGTGGATAAATCGACGCGTCAAATGGTATCTCAAACTGGAAAACTTGAGAACTTGAATATACTCCTTTTCAGACGAAGGTCAACACTTTAGAATCAAGAATTTGCTCGACAACGAAGCAATCATCCAAAACTCATACATTTCGTTTTTGTACTCCAATGTCGGACCGTTGTATATAATTAAGATAAAATTGCAAATCTTCTGAATTTCGACCGTTAAAATTTTTACATACTCACAAAGAGTGGATCTTCAAAAATGAAAAGAATGTGACCAGTGCTACAAAATATTTGCAATTAAATTTCAAGGTCTATTATGTTGTGAAATTCCACTCCTTATAAATATACTCTAAGTGAGGTGAAAATAAAAAAGAATTCCTAACTTTGATCTTGGTATACAAATTTCATTCCGACCATCAAAGAGACTCGTTATATCATTTCTACTAATTTTCTTGCGATAAATAGGGCTTATGCAATGAAATTAGAGAGGGATCACAATCCAAACTATCAAAGTGGTTTCAATTTTTTAAGCGAAGAATATAAGCATCTTATCGACCAATCGATTTGCGGTCTATAATGCTTACTTGCAATCGATGTAATCTTTAATTGCGTATCTTCTCTGTTATCTCATAATCATTCGCATTCGCCACATCATCAAATCAATGTTGCAAGAATTTAGGTTTACTCGAAGTATGGAAATAAAGTGAGATGAGTCGCTCGTACAACATTTTCATTCCTCCAAGATCAAGTATTTATAATACGTGTTACAAACCTCTATACATTTTCAGTTCCAGTTGGAACAAAAATTTCAACATACCGGTCCGGTACATAATGTTTTTTTTTTTTTTTTTTTTTTTTTTTTTTTTTTTTTTTTTCAACAAAACTTAGCGATCAGGTCAAACAAGTGAATATCATTCCGAAAGGATAAAGACACGCGAGTAATTCGAAATTTCAAAACTGCGTCACACGCATTCTTATCCACCGCAAGAGCCATCAAATATCAAGCTTATCCTTTTCTTGTTCTGGAATTTTTCACGATCTCGTGCACGCGTCTTACAATTTCATTATTACATTTATTTATAAAGAAAAAAAAAAAAAAAAATTGTGAAGATGTTACGCACGTATATATCCGACCGACCGCATGACGTCACGACTCATATATGCATTTTTTTTGCACTCTACATAATAGGTCTCGTGACGTCAGGTAAGGGAATGTATTAGATAAACAGATTTTTTTTATGAATGAGATCTTAGTTTGATATATTTTCACGATATAGGATTGAGATAAAAATAAGAGTAAGATAATGTATGCAGATGATAATTGGTTAGTATAGAGGAAGGGATTCCAGTTTTGAGCATCGAATGACGCAATGAATGAACTCGAATCCAGGAAAGTACGTATAAAGAACCGCATCGGCAGCAGATTGGGATGAAGAAGGAAAAAAAAGGAAGTATAGACGTACTTATCAAGGTATAGATCAATGAAAGATCTGGGTTTCGTGAATGATGCAAAGATATAAATAAACCGTTTTATAAAACGTTATGATATAGGCTCACGCGACTGAAAGACATCAAAATCCTCATTGGGTATATAATAAATGTAGACGCGAGGATAAAAAAACCGCTCACGTTTTACACACAGGTATACTTTTTTTAAAAATCAACCTCGTGGAACACACTTATCAGCCCCTGAGAATCTGATATTATCCCATTTTCCAGTTTCTCTCTTCGTTCATCTTCTTATTTCAATAATTGAAGGCTATTATAGGTACAACATGTATTTGTTGAGCGCAATTAAATGTCGAATGAAGATTTTACACTTACTGTGACGGGAGTAAATTCTTCAAGATACAACTTGGCGAGCAAATTGAGAATACGAGAAGTGTATAATCATCGTCGTCATCACGAAGGACGGGAATAACCTTTGAATTCCTTTTTTCCTTTTTTTTTTCGTTTATTAAGGAAGAAATGTTCCGAGTGCGTCACCGCGTGTATCCTCGTGCGCATCAGATTCTTTTTTAATGTAATTCAAGTAGATTGAAATATTAGTCATTTTACGTAGGTATGTGTTCCTTGAAAAACTAAATGTATGGATATTTTAAGCACATGTGACTATAGAAATTCCGTAAATAGGCAGTCTAGGTATTAAAATAATGGGCTATTTTTTATGGTCTGTGTCGTGTACTCTGATCTCTGATGGATTTGAATATCTGCAAGTGAGCCAAGAGATTTTTTCGATTCACGAAAAGAGTGATGCGCGAGAATATTTTATGAAAAATTTTTCTTGTAACTATATCTAGAGCATAGAATTTTGAAAAGTTCTGCATCTAATGCTGAAATCTCAATAATGAAGGCCTTGGTAAAAATGAGAATGAGACTGAATTTGTATAAACTCTGAAAATCATCCTGGTCTCTCATTTTTAATCGAAAAGTTTTCGAGTGAACAGGAATGATTGATTCCTTACTTCTGAAATAATTGCAATGTTCTGAAACCGATTCATGTTTTAGGGTCGTCATTCATTCATGATCGAAGAGCTGCGTGATAGCAATTACGTTTGGCTGTATCGGATCAAAATTATCGCTTTAGTATGTGTGACAGTTAATGTTTGAAACTTGATACAAAAAGTGCGATTCCATTTTGAGGTACTTATGACCACCGATATGTTCGTTATCTCGTAAAACTTCCTTTCCTACCTTGATAAAAATTATGAGCATTTTCTCGACAATAAGTGACCGAGTCGCATTGCTATAGACTGACCATGTGTATAGGTGTCCAGAAAAAAATCGTCACATTTCTATACCAGAGTATTTTTATCTCTTTTCCTTTTTTGATGAAACTTCAAAAATACTGCTTATGTGATATGATATTATCAAACTCAAGATTCGAGAATACTCATTTGGCTAATCAGAGTGGTACCTATAGCGATTGAACGACACAACTTTTCGCATCACATGGAAGTTCAATGGCACTAATAATCATACATACTCGATTGTATGTATACAAAGTTTGATGCTATGGAAGTTAGAAATACAGATTTTCAAACCCATCAGACATCACGTGATATTACAGGTAGAGAGTTCGATGTAAACTGATTTTGTAACGTTCGAATCTATTTTCATGTGTTCGTTAGGTGCAATGTTGCACCTAACAAAATCCATTCAAATATGAAAATTTCTTTTGGTCGTTCGAAAAACGTTTCTCAACGTTTGCAAGATAATCTGAAGAGGATTAAAATTGAAAAATAAAAAAAATCACTGAAAGTATTAAAAATTTGGTTCCACTGGTGCACAAATGAGTGAATACATATAACTTTGGAAACGCACATGGGATTTTTTCGAATATGTATGAGATAGAGCTCCAGTCGAGTGCATTTGTATAATCTATCTTTTGAAAAATTCATATCGCAAGAGGACGTGCTCTCAAGAGTCATCTTGCATCAAGAAGCAAACTTCTCGCGCGGGTGTAAACAAAATCGTCCTCGCACGCGAATATAAGCGCGCCACGAACACATCTATACATATTCGCGAATGTTCTGTTATAGGAAAAACTCTCTACATATACTTCGTAATTCTGTTAATGGCTACTTTGAAAAATTCACAATGTTTGCACGGTTTTAATCTGACTTTTAACCCTTTGGTTAGAATTTACAAAAACTCTCCGTGTGGCGTTGAGATATTTGAAAAAATTAGAGCATTGAAGGCCATCGAGTTCCCTCAAATTCAAAATAGGAATCAAATAATTGTTAATTCCTACATGCGAATTCAAACTACTGGACAAATCCAATTGGGTGATTGCCATCGTTTGTAAACATTTAATACATTACAACAATAGCTTGTTAACCGATTTCAAACTTACTTGTTTTTGGCGCCAAAAGTAATCGGCGATGTCAATTTTTTTTTACGGTTCCTCGGATTCTTTCTGTAATCTTGATCAAAAGTACCTTTAATTCCTCTGCTTCGAAGAATTTTTAATCTCGCCGTTGTTTTCCTAATCGAGATGTAGCTATAGACGCGGGTTACACTCACGCACGAGAAAATTTTGCAGAGCGGATATCGGTATTCAATTATGTCAGTAATGTATTGATACGTCGCGATCAACACTCCGACCAGTACTGATCGCTTTAACGATCACTTGAGTAAGCGATACCTAGGTATAGATACCTTTATTTCGATTTCAAGTGTATTGGTTCATAGTTTATTGATACATTGGAATCATTGTGTAAATAGGTGTGCGACAACGACGATGTAACGATTTTATTTGGGCAAGCCCGCGTAAATATACTATATCGTGATCGCTACATTGGGAGGTTTGTGCCTACGCTATCTCATCATATCTTTGTCCATGAAACGTTTTGATTTTTTTTTACACCTGATTTTTTGTTCCAACATCATGTTTCCTAAATTTTTTTGATCATAATGAATATATCTGGTGGTATTCGACTTTGCTATACTGAAAATCTTTCAGTTTTTCAATCATAAGCTGTGAAAACTTCAGTCGAATGTAAAAAGATTCTTCATAATTATTATCGTTGTTGTTCGATGATGAATCGTATACATCGTAATAGTTGGTCCGAATTCTCGAAGAATAAGCATTTGCCTTTTTTAACGATAAACTCGCTGCAGCGAGTTTAAAAGTTAACCATGGTTATATCTTAGATGCCATAAAACCCAGCCTATTCATACAATGTGAGTACAAGAAATTTAATTAAAAATTGAAGTAGAGCACCAATCATGGAATCTCACTTGATTACGAATGAATCACTTGAAGTGATTGAATCATCCAAGTCGTTTTGATCTCAAAATAACGCTTAATTCAGTAGGATCTCGATTCTGACGTGAATCTGTTAAGTATCGAATACAGATGTTTCATAAAATTATTTCCAACTCGATAAAGAAATTCGTCGATCATCATCGATTCTGGCAAGTAATAAATAAAGAAGAATAATAAGAGTAATCGAGCGAAAAATTGTGTGATCGTAAAAAGACTCCTGATGGGTTCTGACGAAATTTTTACGGGTGGATTGTCGATTGAATGAATGAATACTCAACAATATTTGCAGTGATCGAATAATGTTTTATTTCTATCAACTTGACCACACATAAATTCCATTTCTATATCTTTCTTTCTTCACTCTCATTCTTCGTTTGTTTAAAACGACCGTCATTCGATATTCATATTTCATTAAGAAAAAAAAAAAACTTGTACAAATTGTGGCAGACGTAGGTGAAGGTACGACAATTTTGTGTTCTTAATTGTACTTGGGTTTTTGGTAGAAATGCGCATAAGAAAGAAAAGCAACAATATTCAAAAGAGTACAAAGCAAACTATGCATTTCACTATTTGTTCATTCTTTTTACTTATTACTATATATGCATTACTCTGAATCGATTTCATTTTCTATTATTTACATAGATAGTTGGAGATGAAAGACGCAAAAAATATGTTCTAGTTTCAATGATAATACATGCATGATCATTTTCTGCTCCACACTTTCAATCTGAAACCTCGCACATGGTTGCGATGACAACCTGGCAAATAGTTTGTCGAACTTATAAGTGATGATCGTATAGATTGGATACATCTAAGAAAGTCTTCAGTTAGGGTATGGAACAAAGTATCATCGTACAATTGCCGTAATGATCTCTACCATACATTTTCATGAATATCAACAACAGTGAGTATGGAAAATTACAATGATTACGATCTGCTCTTGCATTCCTCTTTTTTCATTATGCAAGCTGAGTATAACGTAGTGGCTATTAGATCAACAAATATCACAAAGCCTCAATTCATTATTCGTTTTCACGCATTTTCATTCCACGATGGCAGAGTTTGCTCTGGTATGGATTACTGTGGAAACCAAAAATTTCAATGGTCTATCCTCGAGCATCATAATTTTACAGAATTTCTGACTGAGGAATAATACACTTTGATAATAAAAAATATCATCCAATGAGGATCTCATCAATGAATGAATCAAATTGTAAAGTAATGATGAAAAGTATTGGTAGATGTTACTAGTGTTCTAGAGCTTGGATAAACATCAATGCGCACTTATTTGTATCAAATTAGCATTATGCATGGGAATTTATTCTAAAAAATATGGTTAAGTAGAAAAGAGTTTGAATGCTCGAGAAAGAAATGAGTGAAGCACAGTAGTAAAGGTTGAGTATCCAGTTTTGAAGCACTATTAAATAAATTCTTGTGTTCAACTATCAGGGTATCTATCAATGAAAGTTGGAACGCAGTTGAGGACATGCGTCAGATACGTTGACAACGCTTTACATATTTAATACAAAATTCGATCTCCATACTCGCAAAACTTATAATCACATACAGTTAAACAATAATATAAAAACATTCAACTTCACGATCGAATGGAACCCAACTTCTGGATCCTAATAATGATATAGATCAAAAATTAAACGTAGATGTATATATAACGCAATGATTCTCTTATCATTGAGTCAAAAAAGATTGTAACAATAAAAGAACTATACACTACATAAACAGCCTGACAATCCATGTTGAATCTCAACTTACAAATTGTCAAGTACTTCGTAAAGTGATGGGGAAGAATTGAGTATCAAATTTACTACCAAGTGAATTTTCAATTGTGAGTTGACGAGATTTTTTTCCAATGCTGAAAATTCATGACGCATATCTTGATATACAGTACCGCTCATGAATTCTGGGGTGGTGAACGCAACATCACTCTCCTTTAAAATAGCAATATCTCGGGCTGTTCGGTTTGGATGATTTATATCGATTATCTCGAAGGTACTAGAAACTGGTCAAAAGTTACAACGAAACTGCAGGTGTATCAATGGGAGTGAAAATTTCCGACTTTAGACCAGTATCTAACACCTTCGAGATAATTGGTAAAAATCGTTCACATTACTGAAAAGTTAGCATTTTTTCTGCTCTTCAAGATGCTTTGTTCTAGAATTGTTCTCCGACGCATAGAGTCCGAGATATCGCTATTTTAAAGGAGTGATATTGCGTTTACCGTCCCAGAGTCTATGAGCGGCACTGTATTCACTTGAAAGTATATTTCGATACTCACTTTGCTATCATATGAATTTTAATTCACTTGGCTGCTAGCAACATTCTTTCAAAAACTTTTGTTAGTGTAGAAGACAATTTTCCTTGATATAGTTTGAAGCTCGGTTTGAAGAAATCGTAGTAGATTTCGTCATTTTCCTCAAATATATGATGATCATGAGCAATACGTTCGTTCAAAAATAAAATGTACAAATTTCTATACTTTCAATTGATGCTGTTTGTAGCTGCCTTTTCAAAATTGGAAAAATACTAAGTATCCGTTGAATTGGCTTGCATTGTATGACACAATAGATAAATCTCCCAGAAACAATTCAAAATTACTCTAAAAATCGATCTGATATGAAAACTATATCGTGATCTCATCTTTAAAAAGAACCAAAAATAATAATTATTATGCATGATTAAGGAAATCTTACTACAATCCACATTTTGGATAATGTATACACGAGTATTGCGAGTCGATTCACAGATCCGCAAAGTCGATACAATGGATTAAAAACAAATTCATTTCAGCGAACCAAAACAGAGAGCACTTGTTTTTCGCAAACAGCTCTAGTTCTTAGGACGAACACCGAAGCTTACACGTGATTCTAAACCGTTATCACTAATATTACCATCATAGCAATCATTCTTATTGTTGTTATAAATATTACTATCAATAGCAATGATTAATTCATCTGTTTTGTTCATGAACACATTAAAAAAAAACCGCGAATGAATTTGTAAGTTCGCGCGCCCATTTATACTTGCTCTCGTGTAAGCCTTCGCTTACTTCATTCAGCGAAGAATCACATTAATCACACGCACAATGAAAAGCTACGCACACCTACTATATATATATAATGTTCACCATTGTAGAATCTATATATCTCAAACTGGACGCACTCGAACAGGCACTCGCAGTTATGAAACAAAAAATATATCTAAAGATACGCACAAAGATTAAGACAAAAAGATGGCCATGTACAATAAGCAACACATAAGCCATCTGAGATAACAATCACGAGAAACAAAGGAGCTTTGCCAAATTTCTCAAAAGTGACTCAATAAATCTCCCAGAGATCACGGATGGGTATCGTCTCGTAACTACAACCTTAATATAAATATTAAAAAATGAAACAAGTTGAAACACTGAAAAATTCTGGGTCTCAAGTGGAAACCACCCATTTGACCAAATTCAAGCACTAAAAATTCATTTACAACGTTGGAGAGCTGGCGGTTGCTCTACTCAAATGGATTCAAAAAAGTCTTTTCACGCACAGAGTTCAATTGAATACTCATTTTTTTAGAATTCATAAGAGCAATCGATCAGTCGTCCTGCAACTCTCACCAGAATTGAGAGTTGGCCTCGAAGCAAAAATATATAACACGAACTCGACCCCATCAGCTCATACCATTACGTCGAAGTGAGCAATATCCACACAAAGACGCTTTAAGCGTTGATAAAAAATACAAAAATTGGCGCGCTAAGGGTTGATTCGATGAGGTCGAGACTGCTGCTGTTGCTGATGCTCACTAGCTTTTTTGCGACGACGACGACTGATTCGTGCAGCAGATCCGCGCGCTGCGCTTGGCTGCGGCGTATCGGCCGCGAATTAGGCGATTTTCTTTTCACTGCTATTATTGTTTGCTACGTAACCGTTGTTTGTTCCGCTGCTGTAACAGCTGTTGTATTCTTTATTGTAAATCTGTGCGTATGTGGAGTATCCATTCTGCTTGTGTTTGGCATTCGTGGACGAGGAAATATCCTTATCATCAAGGACGGGCATACACGCGCCCGTATTGCCATTGCTCATTGCAGAAGAGGATTTGGACGGCCTCATAGATTTGGTGTACTTGGCTTTGTAGAAATCAGAGAAGAGACCAAGGAACAATAGTCCGTGCAGACCTATCCAAATCATAAAGCTGCGTGGGTAGTCGCACTCGGTGAACAACAGCTGGAACTGGTGCGTCATTATCGCTACGAACTGCACCTGCAAGTAATCGAAATTTGTCTGAGTTAGTTATAGTTCTCTGCGGGTTTTTTAGATACTAGATAGGCTCGAAGGGAATTGTTCATAGCAATAGGTGGTAAAGAACAATATTTCTAGAAGCTTCACGAGTAAAGTCGATTAGCGTTTCTTTGAAATCACTAAAATTTTGTGAAAAATTTTTAAAAAATCGAGGAATGATCGAATCATCCGTAGTACCAGTTTTAAACGAACGTTTCTAGGAATTTATTCACTATTGACTCGAATTTGTGATATGGGGAATATCTTCCTCCTCACTAATGCCTTATTGATTTCTTACTGAAATTTCCTCAGACACTTTTGGTATTTCAATTTACAATATAAAATTAAAAAAAAAATTGTGAAAAGATGCAACCAAATCATTCCTGGAGCTTGCCGGATAGTTTTTTTTTTGAGATTGAATAAATTTGCAATCAGTGGACATAAAGAAGTTTTGTCTCACATAAGTAAATATCATCAAAGTCTCGAAGTAATTAGAAAATCGGGACAAGAAGGAACTTATTTTTTTGTTCTTATACTTCCGGTGAACTTGAAAATGTCCGAGGAAGTTCAATCTCAATATGGGTTTTTTTGTAGCCAAAGTGTACTAATGTATATTTCCCACATGTTACGCGAGAAACATCTAACAATCTTGACTAAAATATTGATCAAATTCAGAACAAATTTCATTAATTAACACGTCCACTACGGAGGCTGAAATCGATGATCTTTCCCCAGGTGCGGCGGGGCCCACCGGTGGGCCCCGCTCAATGTTATTTCCGATAAGGCCAAAATTCTCAGCACTGGGGAAAAGACAGGCGGGGCCCACCGTTGGGCCCCGCCGCAGCGAACGTGTTAATTCATTCGGCAGGATTACATCCGAGATAAAATCTCGATTAAATCGTAATTTCAACAAAGAAATAGCTGAATTCGTGATATAGTGTGAGAATCTTACCATTTGGAAGGTAGTCAGATACTTCTTCCACCAGATATACTTTTGATACTCAGGACCCATGGCGGCAATCATGTAATAAAAGTACATGACAATGTGTACAAATGTGTTGAGCAAAGCGAAGAAGGTCGAGTGGCCACCGGGTGCGAATTTCAGTCCCATCCATACAGAGAAGGGCATGATTCCATGGTGAATCACATGTAGCGTCGATACGTGTTGATTTTTCTTGCGCAGGATAAAGAAGAGCTGTAAACAAATATTTAAAAATTAATCTCACACATACTTTCAGATCTGAAATTGCAGCATAATATGTCATTCGTCAATGACGACAAGATTTGAGTCAAACATTATCTTGCCATAAGAGTCGAGCGAGTATAGAATCAGGGTTGGACCTTGATTTCAAAATACTCTTACGTAAAGATTGCAATCTCATTCGATGTGATTGAAGGTGCAGACTTTACGAAAGCTCTCTTGATCATCAATTTGGCAGAAAATTTATTTGAATACTAGGTTGGCGCTAAAATTATGTGTCATGTACATACAATTCGCAAATGCTGAGTATTATTATAATAAAACCAGTGCCATACAAGAATCGAGGCTTCAATCAGTATTAAAATCAATAGGCCGTAACTAAATGCGACATGATTTGCTTCTTAAATTTTGCATCACCAAAAAATTTCAGGTCATATCACATAAGTACGAGTACCAAGGGAGGTTCATCAATGTTATTTTTTATCCGTACTTCAATTGTATACCGCAACGTTCACGAAGAAATCGCTAATTTTGATGACACTATTTTAGCGGAAGAAACAAAAATGAAAAAAAAAACGAGACACATACAGTACATCAAACAGAAGCTCAGTCAAGTCATTGCACCACAAAAGCAGGTGTCCAAGCAATTTGTAAATGAGTTACGAGAGAGACGCACGGGCTTCTATATACTGATTTCGTCAGACCGACAACGAGGTTGAAGTACCAGTTTTTGCGGCTTTTGGACAGCCGACAAACGAAAATGAGAAAAAAAAGTTGAGGAAGGAAGTGCATCAAGTCGCAGCAGTCGAGGGGCAACTTTCGCGTTGTGGCATAATATATATAGGTCGATAAATGCGAGCATATACGTATACTTTTTAAGTAAGTGTATCGTTCACATATAGAAGGGTGCAACAGGTGTATTTAGAGCGAGACGTATGCATCTTATTGCTGGAGGTGTGCGAGTTTTGATGGTTTTGGGAGAGATCATTGTGGTGCAAATGGTATTTTTTACAAGAGCTAAAGTGAGTTAAATTGAAAGCGCGATCGATTTTAAACGTTGGTGCAATGGATAATTCGAGACTGTAGTAAGTGAGAATTTTGAGTGGATGAGCCTAACATACAATCTGATAAAACAAATTGTAAATCACTGAAACCATTCATTATAGCGTTGTGTTGATTTGAGAATCATGCAAGTCTTCCAGTATTGAGGGGTGATAAGGTATGGAGGTATACACATTCTGCCAAATGCTCGATTTCACATACATGTATTAAGCTTGAATTATCGTATCTATCATTTTCTGAATATACAGTGAAGAAAAAATATCTTGGAGGTTTTATCAGATTCGTCTATTTGTTACAATACTACTATAATTTAGCCGTAAGTATACCGGCGTCGATAAATTCATTTGAGTACAATATCAGAGCGACAAACCCACGAAAAATGTACAAGGCTACAGAAAGTTGTCGGAAGTCCGTCTCCCTTATAAAATACATTGTCTGCTATGGCACGGCTGCCCCTTCAAATAAATTCTCTGAATGCGACTGCGTATACGTCTCTGAACTTATGATTGACTATCAGCTGAGATTACTTGCTCTTGACATTACAAGTAAAGTATATCAATGCAATTACTAAGATACTCGAAAAATACAGAAGAAACAGTTGATTTTACAAGACGGATAGAATATGATTCACAAGAATCAAGGCTAAACGAATCTGGTACCTCTAGCGAAAATTCTACTAGAAAGAATTCTGTAAATTAATCCAGAATCGTCTTTGAGCATTTTTAAACACATGGCACAATTTGTAGACCCGTTGACCTTGAGATGAATGATTTACAACGCTCAAAATAGCTAATCATGGAGAAGTTGATCAAAACGATAGCTTAGTATTTATTGGTGAAGTACAAACGTCATTTATAGATATAATTACTTACCGTATCAAAGAATTCTGTGAACTTGCTAAAGTAGTACCACCAGCAGGTAGCAGCCATGCGAATTCCAAGTGAGCTGTTTGTGTAGTCGACTGGTTGACATCTGAAACTGTAGCCTCTCGCCCATCCGCTCATCAAGTACTAAAACATAGAAATTTGGAAAATTTTGAATCATTGCAACAAATTGAATTCATGAATTTCATCTGTTCTTTTTTCATGCTTTTTGCGAGTTTACACCACTTCGTGAAGTTTTTCTCCAAGATTTCGGCTAATTTGCAGTCATTATTATCCATAAGAGAGTTCCATCACAAATAATGCTAAGTATAAGATTATTCTGGTGGCAAATGACGCTGAATCTACATTGCAAGGTCATGTAATCAATCGTAATGAATATTGACCAATTATTATAATAGAATATTCATCTCTTTGCGGAGGAGTCTGTAATCAAATCTTCGATAATCTTGCACAGAACATTTGTCAATGAGTAAATATACTTCTCAGCGGAAACACAAAATGGGTAGTCTTAATTAAGAGAAACATCGACATCAGGAATATTGTACGTAATACCGTGGAGAGAAAAGACTTCACTTGAAAAAAAGCAAAAAAAATTTGTATCTCAACCCTTTGGCTCAAAAAATGACTCTTTCAGGATGAATTCATGAGCAAGTTCCAAATTAGTAAATATACCGTCCAATGCACAGTCAGTATATTCTGTTAGTGGTATGATTAGAACTTTACGATAAGTCTCATATTAATCTTTATTCTATGGATAAAGAATACGAATAATTTGTTGAGCGTTCATCTAGTCTGGTAAAATTATCGAAATGGTGAAAACGGAGATACCATTCATTCGTTGGTGAACTTTAAAAGAACCAAATAAGATATAATTACTGGTGAAATATCGGCTCAACAAATCTCAAACTCGATTTAAAATCTCACAAACCAATATTACGAGCTAACAAGAAATGATTATAAACAATAAAATCTAATTTAGAATCCTTGAATTCACACAATAAGTTGGTGGCTAAGGTGAAAAAAGCATTCGAGACAGTTCATTGACATTTGGTCAAACGGCTGTGAGATTGTATCGCTTTGGCCTTGTTTCTGCTAGACCAGATTTTATCAGAGTTTTATCTCGAGCTTTACTTTTATAGCTGCAAGTAGTTCGATCAAAGAAGAGGCCAGAGTGAAAAAAAGTACACGAGCATTGAGGATCGATAAAAGAGTCTCACAGTATAGATAACCGGGATACATCTTCATAAATTTTATGGGCGCTATAAGTACACACATCATGGACCATAAGAATACTGAATTTGAAAATCGGAAAAATTCCAAGTTAATTTAATCTATAATTTAATTTTAATCTGCAAAATTATCTATTACCTTCGATTTTTGTAATTCATACATCACCGGGTGAATTCAGTTTAGTCACAATCGAATCCAAAGAATTAGTTTTACCAGCTAACCGACAGATATCGATTTTGCATACATTATAATTGAGGCTATATCATTATGAGGATAACTCAAGTATTTTTTCAATGAAATACAATCATGAAACTCGTTCAAATGCTCATTGATGTGATCTGTATCAACTCTCGACATCGAGACTTATAATTATTGTCGATATATTGCAAGCTCATTTGATCCATTGATCAATCAGTGATTCGGAGAAATTCATTAGCAACGCGGTCATCTAACAATCAAGACATCGTGCATCGAATATAGTTCTGTTGAAGCACATGGCTATGTAAATTTAGTCTCACGATCCATCTCTATATTCGCGCATTTTGAATACGCGTATCTAATTCATAGGCTCGGAGGAGCATAAAAAATCCTCTGACCTGAGATTCCATCCAATTCAAGTTCAACAGAAATTTGCAAATTCGATTACTTCTCCGTACCATTTTCAATCAGTAAAAATAATGTACAACCAATACTCTCAATGTCAATAGTCTTCATGTGTTGACTTCATTTTTGAACAATTGAGCATTTCTATTGGTAATTGATCGTAACAGTATTAAACTTTGATGCTTATTCCAATAACCCATGATTACGGTGAATGCGATATACTGTCAATCAGAATATGTCCGACAATAATTATCAGAAATGTATCTTTCATTTATGAGGTGCACCAAAAATGATGCACAATGAAACTCAAATCTGGAACAAAAGTTCAGGAAAATTACGATTTCATTCGATTGAGACAAGAACTACCGTGCTCTCAACAGAGATATGAAATACACTACATTTGAATGAACTATTTTAGATATGAAACTTTGAATAGAAAAAAATCTAAGTGGTTCAACCACATCGATATCAATCTTACATTCAGAGGATACGATTGAAACGCCACAATTGATTTCTTTTTATCTCTGCAAACTCTACGTCAATTTTGCACACTTGGTCCCATAACAAATGTCAAATGGACCTCAAACTATCTCTCCGACATGAATGTGACGTGCGAAGTGAATTGAATCCAATAACTTTTAAACGTACATTAGTTTATTGTAGACTACTATAAAGGATGAGCCAAGAACTAGAATCTCTGCTCCAATCAGGTTTGTTTTTCATTTTCAATATCATATGATGAATGAAAAAACGTTTCAACTCCTGCCAATGCAAAAATATTTTATCAAGTTGAAAAACTTGCTTTCTATCACTAAAACTCGCTATTTGGAGGCAAAACAGATGAGAAACATGCGAATGAGAGATTTTGGAAATTTCATTTGTTTCGTCTTAGAAGAGACGTGTAAGATCACATTTTGAAAAAAATCATGTGGAAACTGTACTCTTGAACGCTCACATAATTTTCTACATAATTTTTCTCGATTTTTCTCACGTGCCATACAAAGATTTTTGTATCAATGACCTGTATCATATCCTCGATTGTGAACTATTTTTTCATTGAGCTAAAAGTGTAAAAATGAACCGGATAAAAGTTAGCAAGAATCATCCCGTGAGAATAACTCTATCGAGCATTACCAGCTGAAAATTTCCGAAGTAATGATTTTTTCATACGCATCTCTGTATGTATGTACGTATATGTTTGTACCGATGCTCTGTATGTGATGGTAACTGTACCATCGCACTCGCCAGTTGAAATACTAATCACGAAACCGAATGCACACGTCGGAATTCCGCTAAATACTTCCACACTCTACAACCGACGACGACAACGACGACGACGTTTCGCCTGGGTCATCAGGATTATGGGTCACGCAAACTCTCCAAGAAGTGAGCGTCAGCAAAAATCGCGCATACCATCATCTTCATAATCCGTCCATTCACACCACCGTCGCATGACATTTTGTCGTTCAAAAATATATAATATATTTTTATATACTCAAAAATTGTCAGCGTGGTTGGTTGAAAAAAAAATTACGTTTTGCGATTAATTGCCACACACACACACACACACACACACACACACACACACACACACACACACACACACACACACACACACACACACACACACACACAGAGTATATATAAAATTTTCATTGATCAATCGAGGATGTGTATCATCGATGTTCAAAATATTTCGTGAAGATATTACGTTATAAAAAATGTTCCCGACCATTTATAAAGAAGCATTAAGAATTTCGCTGATGTAATACATGTGTGACGAAATTCCTTTTCCACATCAATAATATGACTAACCTGCTGTTGCTAAGCTTTTAGATGATCAAATTCATTATCTAATACTTGTTGCTGTTGCACGATAGATTGATCTTGTAGTGTGTGTATTGACGTTTTGAGATGGTATCAAAACTAGTTGGCCGAATTTTTTTTCTTTCTCAGAGTTGGTGTTGTGAGTAGGCGTTAGTTTTTTTTCCAAAGTTTCACGTCAAGTTACATTTAGAAATTGAGAAAAATGAGACGAGGATAGATTGTGTGTCATTCACTTTTGAACGATTTGCCACAGATCCAGTTGTTCCGATGATGGAATATCTTTGATAACGAGATATTACGTAATAGGGCTAGTTTAATGGCCCACTTATAGAAGATTTTAGATGATCAAGGACAAGAATTCGGTTTTGGATTCTGTTAATTTTGATTCTATTACAATTGAATACTTGGACGACCATTCCAATTTTATACTGAAAGAATCACAAACGTTTAACCTGCGTGGATCCACGTAAGTAACATCGAGAGACTTCTATCTTTGGATTATTATAAAACTTGCATTGATATTGGACTAAAATTATGCAATGGAATTTTACATTTCGACAGCAGTAGACTCTGTATTCATAGCTATATAGTTTTGATCTAAGAATCTAATATATTGAAAAATAAAATTATGAAGTATTTCTAATATTCATTATTCAAGCAGTTGGATAACAGAAACAACTTTTTCTACATTATTACATATGATTACGACTTTGCTCGATACGCCTACTGACTTCAAATGAATGGTAACAAGTTATCATTCATTCAGTTCACTTTAAACTTCAATTCAACTTTTCATGACAAAGGAAAAAGACCGAGGCTTTTCATTTTTTTTTTTTTTTTGCTTCCAACCACATACTTTAACAAACCTTACATCCGATAAATTTATGCATAGCGACTCAACCTCAAGACGAGTGGAGGATTGTGAAAGTTACAAACAATGCGGTATTGGATATAGACTGATATACAACATAACTCTTGAGAATATAGTCGTCGTCGCTAATAAAACGATTTTTATTTCTGCAGATCTATCTACTTATTTAAAGAAAATTCGATCAGAGGAAAGTGAAAATTCAAATTTAATCAAGAATTCTTCGTCGGTCCCGAGAGGAAATAAACGATCATATTGCACAGAAGAAAATTAAAAAAAGTCGTTGAATGTTGCGAAGTTCATTTGAATAAGGCGTGTAACTCTTAATATAATATATGAGCGACTGAGAGTCAGCGAGCCAAGAATCGTATCTAAGCAAAAGTTTCTGAATTCCCTACAAACTCTAAATAGAATGTGAACCGAATGAGGGCATTTCCGCTTCCACAAATGAATGTAGTGCATCAGGCACAAGTGAATGTGCTGATTCACTCGTATCACTTTCCATACTCATCAAATTTTTGCTAATTTTTTGTAATACAATTTTGATTTTTGACGAATAAGCAAATTCAAACCTAAATATTTCAATTGAAAGGATGGAATATACGGCTGTTTTACGAGTTAATTGTTTTAAACAGTCAATTGTTTTAAAATTCAATTTGTCTAAATACTTCAACAATCGTCCGATTGACTTTAAAGTATTTCGATTTCTAATTTCTAAGAATTGTTCTTCAAAAAATTATTTTGTCAATAAAGCCACAGAAGATTGTAAGATATAAGAATCTGAAAAAATCGAATTTTGCGAAATTGAATGGCAAATCAGTCTCCATTTTTGTCAAGACCCACAAGATTGATGGAATGACTGCGGATGAAAATACCGACTTTGTAGAATATTCACGTTGAAAAGATTGTTTATGCGAGGTTGTAGAATGGAAAAATTATTTTTTCGATAAAACTAGAGAAAATTGTAAGATACAAAAATCTGAAAAAATCGAATTTTGCAAAATTGTATGGAAAATCAGTCTCCATTTTTGCCAAGACCCACAAGATTGATGGAATGAGTGCGGATGAAAATACTGACCTCGTAGAATATCCACGTTGAAAAGATTGTTTGTGCGAGGTTGTAGAATATAAGAATTTGCCTGAGATTGAAGGGTTTTCTGTTTTCCATTATTCTGGGACCCAGAACTTTGCTGAAATATGCGTATGCTAGACAGATGGCAACTGTCGGAAATGGACTGCTCATCATGGCCCAATCTCGTACCCGGGGATCTGTAAATTAAAAAAGTATGATAATTATAATGATCATTTAGTCGATTGAAAATCGACAGTTTCAGCAGGTTAAGGAGTTTTTTATTGCAAAGAAATGCATGATATACATTCATGGTGGTTGCGTAAAAACTTGTATGTCTGGATTAAAGATTACGAAATGTAAAAGCAATTGATTTCGATCATTGATCGTTGATCTGAGGTTGGAGTCAACGGATGGACGGATTTGGACCACAACGATATAGGTCAATTTCAGATTTTCATAAAATTTCGTTGGTATCTTGAGGACTGTATTGATCGGCGGTTATACTGTTTAGAAGAGGGTCACATTGGAATTGAAAAATTCGAGCTCTCATTCCTAGATAACGTCCCTGGAACTTTTTTCGTAAAATGGATCATTGATAAAACCGACTCGAAAATACCATTGCGGTTTATCGAGGATATGGAATTGGTTTATACTTTTCTGGTTCAGGGGCATTTCTAAATGCCATAATTTGCAAATATCTATTAAACTCCATCAGTTTTGAAAATATTCCGCAGACGATTCAGTCAAAAGTCAATTCTTTCAATTCTTTTCCTGAGGAATTATTGTTTGAGATTTTTCAAAATTGCATTGAAACTCATCTATGTATAACCCTATTGATTTTTTAGTTTGATGAATGAAACTGACTATCGCAAAATCATAAAGATAGCCACAGAGGAAGTTTTGAAATTTCTATGACCGAAAAAGATCAAAAAATAAATTTTTAAGAAAATTTGGAGCTAAATTAGGCATGGCCTTTCATAATTTTTCAAAAATTGATTTCGTCAAAGAAAGCTATAGATGAAAAAAAATTGGCAAATAACGAAGAGGCTTCGAGACTAATAAGGCTTGGATTCATAGCCGTTAATCCGAGATCAGGATTGGTGGATGGGGACCGCTGCGATCGCTGTGCCCAGATTTAAAATGCCTCGCCATGGCGATCGCAGCGCTCCCAATTCACCAATCCTGATCTCGGATTAAAGACTATGAATCCAAGCCTAAATGCCCAAAACCAAATCGAAGGAAAATGTCTCGACGCTCCTTCTAAACAGGTGACCGATACAACTCAATAAAATTACGACACGAAAAATTAGTGATAATAGCATGGTTAGAGCACGTGAAAGAAAACAGCTGTAGCTCTAAAATGAAAAGAGATTAGCACGAGTGAAAATTATGTAAACGTATATACTCTATACGCAAGAGTCATACATATGGGGCAGTTCATATAAAACGACATCGTATGCTCACATCACATGTGTATCGAATAAGCACGCGGTTGGAGACTCGTTTACCTCGTTCATGTACGTACATAAATATACATATATGTATATAGAGGCAAGTGGTTTATAGAGAGGGTAAAAAAGAAAAGGTGCAAAACTGCCAAGCTCGTATAAAGGATATTACGAGAAGCTCGCGTCGCGTGCACTGAACGCGTGTGTTGGCACGATATAACTGCTGCGCCTCTGCATCTCGTGCGAAAGACCTCAATTCCAAACGTCAGAAAAACGAGTCTGATAGTGAAAAAAAAGAAAGAGAGTTTAAGGGATCACATATATGTATGTTTTAGAGGAAAGTGAATCGGGAATTTCCTCGTGATGCATTACTCATTCCCGTAACCTTGATATGCTTGCATCATTGGGAATTTATAATTTTATTCGAGTCATCGGAATCTGTGCAAGGTTGGAATTTGTATTGTAATGTGGAATTGGCCAAAGAAGTTATACTGAAATAGGATTGTTCAGAGAGTTGATTAATATTTCAAAATTACTCTAATTTTGTGAAGGTGTGAGTAAAATCAAGATTTGAGTTTTAGAACACGGTGGGACTGTTTTTTGCAAGGATTATTCCTTTTCGATCCAAATATCAAGGAATGAATGATTTTGAGCACCGTTACTCACAAATATCTCAAAAAATTCAACGTAGGTTGTGGAACTTGGCATAAGATTTGAAATTATATAAATTCTTATTGAAAATTGTGGGTCAACTGCTGTGACTGATCCCTCAAAAAAACTTTCAAGGTCAAGATCCTTGCATGATTCGCCAGAATGGATTGAAAAATGATTTATTAAAATCAACGTAAAACTCACCAGACTTATTGTCCATCATATCCCTGTAACCGTGGACTAGCGTGGCAACTATGCTCGTCATTTTGGCTTCTATCTGAAAAAGAAGACCAATCAGTTAGCATCTCCTTAAATGCGTACACCTTTTTGCACTCCCATATCCGATAAATTCCGAGTCATCCAGTATTTAATTCAATCCCGATTTGGTATATCTAGTGAACATCTTTCTCTACATCTAATTCGTATCATTACCCGTCAAATTTTCACTGAGAAAAAAAAATGTTTTCGATTGAATAACGAGAAATCTGAAAGCTATACGCGCGCTAATTGTTTACGTAAACCGTCTGTTAGTTTAAGCAAAGAATTGCGTAGACACGGACCATACACTAAAACATACGTATACAGACATACATACATAAAAGTGGAAAGTTCAGCTTTCCTTTGATTACCATGGATTTATTCTAGTTGTACATATGTTGAAAAAGAATGAATTATTTGACAAGAACTTTTGCCAGGACGAATCTCACAAAGTGGTGAGTTTCGATGTCCAGGTTGCACAACACAACAAATGTGAACGTCGATTGAGATATGGGCATTATCGCGAAAACTTACACATTTTGGACCCGAAAATTAAGAAGTTGAAAAAATTCATGCCTCTCATGTCTATCTCATTTTTTTCCATTCCATTGAGTGATAATATGTCATGAAATATATACAGAAATGATTGTTTTAGAACAAGCTAGAAGTGTACACGGGATTTTCACACGTATAAGACATAGGGAATGTAGTACATGGACCTGACATTTGCGATTTTTGACGTTTTATTGTCTAGCGAGAAGCCCTGACGCGATGGAACCATATGACCCTGAAATTCGCGTTTAGATGAATGATTTGAGTCGGAAACACATGCTTTGGAGTAGATAATTTCATTTCTCCGTCTTTTTCGTGCTATTGAGTATATCCCATGGAACGGTTTTTCAGTACATGGACCTGACATTTTGCCCTTAAAATCGATCGCGAAAATTGAGGAAATGCCATAGAAACTTCTTCTCCACGTGGACTTTATCTAATCCCATCATAGTTTGATAAAAAAAATCGTCCCTGCCCAGATAAATTGACTTTAACGTGGTATACATGGACCTGACATATAGGTTAATTACATGGCTAATTTTCGGCTATAAATGATTATGCAGCACTCAGAATTTCAATTCTGGGCCTTTTCTCGCAACGTGATTTGACTGTTTGACATGTTTCCTTGAGATTTTGTCCGCGACGAAGGGATCTAGACTGAACTTAGGATACGCTGTGAGCATTTCAAAAAAGTTTCTCAGTTTTAGTTAAAATCCCGTAACAAGATTGAGGCACGCGGCTTGGGAACTAAATTACGAGTTCCGGACATAAGATCTATGAAAACTAGTTGATTGAATAATGTATTTTGAGAGAAAAATTTGGTGATAGCCACTGTCTTGAGCATTTCGATGCTGGCGCTAAGAATATACGTGTAACTGCGAATCTAACAGTACATGGATCTGACATTTTGACCCTTAATCTTTACCAATAAAAAAGAGGAGTGAACGGATCAATCTGGAAATTTATTCCCAAGTGTATTTCAACAGAATACATGTAGGAAAGTTTGAATGGAGTGATTTGGAGCTTGCTCGTCGAAATGCAAGGGCATAACACGTTCCGAGTAAGTTTTCGCGATAATACCCACATGTATGTACCAGTTTGTGACAAGCTGGGGTAGCCAACAGGAGAAGAAAAATTGGATAATTTTGGTACAGTGGGTGCAACTTTGGTACACTTCCAAAAAATGACTTCCAGAGTTGCGTTCGGCAAAGTACATAATTCTATCGCTCTCGAATCTGTTATCCCCATCTGGCACACACATGAACAATGGGTTGAACCACCGTAGGTCCCACATGAATGGTTGTGGCTGTATATTGGAGCTTTTTTTCAGGAAGACTCATTTTGAAGCGATACGCGAGCGATCCAGTTGGCGGAACTGGCAAGAATTGTTCGGGAACGAACTACGGATGAATTACTATAAATTTTCATCACATACCTTCAACCGGGGTAACTTTGGAACACGGGGGGTAACTTTGGAACAACCCATGAAAGAGTGGTTATCACGCACAGTTGGTTAGGCAGATGATCCTGAGACTTCAATACCGATTTCTCCTACTTGGGGCACGCATAAACAATGTTTTGCATTGGCGCTAGGGCCTTCATCAGCTATTAGTCCGTTCATAAGCTGACTTCTTCAGAAGTATGTTTTCGACCTAGCAAACAGTCCCTCGGAAAAAGTGGTCTGGTTCCGACTTTGGCAGGTCGAATCCAAGGTAGCGGAGCTAGATTTCACTTGACTGTACACTTATCTGGACGAATCCATTATTACATTGGAGTATTTTCACGAAGTTTCAAATTTGTAGAGTAAAAACTGACAAGTATGTATTTTTTTCAGAAACCGGGGTAACTTTGGAACACTTCTTAATGTACTCTAAATTACCTCCCAAATTCTATATTATCATCAAATTCTACTTACTTGAGTAGTCGTTGATGAGAACTTTAAAATGAGCCCACGAACGTCTCATTTCGACCCCCGGAAGCCGAGTTATGGCAGTTTTTGTCAGAAACCGACTGTGAAGGTATTTTCTTCTTCGAGAGAGTTAGTCGTGGTGCAGACAGTGAGGTATGCTGAAGGTGCCGATGCTCGATTATAGAAGTTAACTTCAATCAAATGGACTTCTGCAATAGGTCAATGGAAAGCTAAGACACTCAACTTTTGATTACCGATGGTGAAAATCGATTGCGTGACCTAGTTTATAAATTAATTGACGAATAAATAATGATAACAATTTTTGTTCCAAAGTTACCCCAGCCCGTGTCTTACTTTGGAACACGACTTTCAGCGCTTTTAGCTCCAACCAGAGATGTCCAAATGGACCTTATAAGCACCTCAATCGAAAGCTGAGACTGTAAGCTTTTGACTACAGATACAATGCGCTTCTGATGCAAGACGTACAAGTTTGGCGAGGTTGAAGAAAAAAAACGCGATTTTTGTTCCAAAGTTACCCCGGTTGACGGTACATCACCATCTTGAAGAAACTAATCATTGTTACATTTGGGATATTTACAGCATTCGGGAATTTCATGAATGAAGAACAGGGAAAAAACTTAAGTTACTTCACTCTCGGCAAGAAGCATTGCGGCAGGGTAAACTCTGTCTGACAGCTCTTTTTTTGCTCATCTTTGACCTAGTGACACGGACTATGGGGTTATAAAATGTTTCAAACAGCTGATAAGAACAAGACGTTTGACCGATCGAACTTGATTAACTCGCATGGCGGTGGGTAAAATTGTAATATTTTGGAAGTGTACCAAAGTTGCCCCCATCAGGGTCTAACTTTGGAACACTTCTTCAACTGCTGATACCTCCGGCTATAGCCGCGGGCATCAGTAGAAGTAGTACGATGCATGTTGATATGCCGAACCGAACAGGGGGGAAAAAAAAAACTATGGTTTGAGTTTTACGCCTAGTTCTGCCGGTAGGCCCCACCCAGACGGCACCCATGTGCGTGGAGTCGAGGTACGCTCAACCAGCGCGTCAGCATATTTTGCTAACTACCGAATTGTACCTCGGTGGGGAGGACCTACACAGTTTTAGGTGGAATCTGAACCACCGAGACCGCCGAAAAAAGGAACACGAGAAAAAAATCTCAGTGGTGCCCTGACCGGGATTCGAACGTAGGACTCCCGCATGGAAGTTCGGTGACTTATCCACTGTGCCACGGCGGCCTCTTCGCCGAACCGAAAAAAATAAAAAAATACCGAAATCGTACTATTATAGAATCACTCAATTAGAAGGTGTCTTTTTGGACACTTTCAAAGGTCGAAATCGATCTGCCACCCCCCGAGTTTAGTCTCTTAATGAAAACTTCATTTCTAGTCCTTGCCGTGGAAATCCTGCATTTCCGGAACTCGGGGGTGCATAATTATAAGATAATTTATCATAACAGTAGATTATAATCTACTGTTATGATAAATTATCTTCTAATATCTCTTACTCACAAAATGACCCACTTTTATTACAAAATATGAGATTCAGGATCGTAAGAAAATGTTGTTGTAAGTCTTTCTGTTATAGCAAGATCAATTTATAGGATGAAAGAAAAATGAAAGAAAAACACACGAATGTAATAACACTTGAACACCGCAGATTTTGTCTGTACAAACGATTTGCAGAATTTCACCAATGAGTTACTAGTAAATAATTTAGAGCTTTATATACCGACAATTTTATTCAAGAATAGAACACTTTAAAATAGTTTACAGACTTTGTGGCTATAAGTCGCATTTAAATGAATTCCGAATCAATATATCTCGCATTTGTTTCAAATATGGTAATGAAGATCGTCTAAGAATTGATCGGGACAAGCTGGCGTACACTCTATGTACTTTGCAGCTACTGGAAAGTTATAGAATCTTGATAAATTTCGCTTTAATCAAAATGTAAATGATCAAAAAATGTAGGATACGCATGTCTGTTGTAGAAAAAAAATCTCATGGGATCTTTTCATTCCAGATCTACAAAAACGTACTGAAATAGAATAAATATGCACGGGATAAAGAACATCAGTTATTGTGTTTTGACTGTTGAGTCGATATCAACGTAACAGTTTAGGCCAAGAACCTTTAGATCATCATTTCATTTCTGCTTATATCAATCCGATGATACTGTGGTACTGTGAGTCTTCTGCTATTCTCATATTCTCAACCACTTCAGCATGGAATAATCGGAATCAAAATTAAACGGAAACCCTTAGTAGGATATAAGAATATTAGTTGGAATGGTATTCTCGGACAGCTATTTATTTATAGTCAATGAATACAATTTCATTTGCCTTGACGAAATTCAATTATTTAGCTATCATTCTTTTATGCTGAATGTCATGGTTGAATTAAGTTTTTCAATAGTCCATAATAAATTTTAAAACTTGCAGTTCCGCGAGTCTGGCTGCTCGAATACATCAAGATATTTTTTGCATAAAACCTATCATTCGAGAATAAATTGCGAAGAAATCTGTGAAACAGTCGCTATTTATATTACTGGAACCATAAAAATGAAAACTTCACTGCGGAAGTTTTCTAAAAAAAGAAGCTATCGACTTGGTCAAAATTGTTCCAGAACATTCCATCAAAAAATCACGGCCACAAGACGTGTCTATAATGTCATTCTCTATAACACAGACTCTATTATAAAAGAATTCAAATGAATCAAAATATAATCCCCTCATCTAAAATAAGCCACCAACAATCGGAAATATACCAGAATATCAGCTTGAATCACGAGAGAACCTATTACACCCAAAGATAAGCATCAATCAAACAAAATGTAATAATCTGTAAAGAGAGAAGTCTAGAAAGAGTTGTCTTGGTTCACTAAATATGCGGCTAAGCATTGCGATTAGGAAAATTCCAATAAGTAGTAGTAGTAAGCAGCAGCAGCAGCAGCAGCAGCAGTTATTTACAATTGAGTGCATTTCTCCGCGTGACAGTAAAGTGCAAACCTTCTAAATAGATGTATCTATGTATAATATACAGTGACGAGTTCTGCGAGAGAGTCAGTCATTTATTTTCCGGATTACGCGCCAGAGTTAGGTGTACTTACTTACTTACTTTGGCCTCGCTTTCAACGACACTATATTACCGCCGCGCCGCGCCTTATATTCTCTCGTCAATGCGCTAACTTGACTTGAACGAATAACGAAAGTTACGTAAGCTTTCCCTCTCGGTTTATAAACGAGATGCGTTTGCTGATGCTTCCATACCATACCATCAGACATATAATCAGGTGATGCCGATGGATCATTGAGAAAGTTACGGGATCTTCGCGAATCTTGAATATGAGCTTGAACGGTTGTTTTTTTACAATTTTAGGAAGAGGGAGATGGAGAGACGAGATTTGTTCGATTGTTTTTTTTCCCCCCTATAAGATGTATCGATTACTGGGATCGAAGAGAATGGCCTTGGATAGAGATATATACATAGACTGGATGAGATGTATCCTTTTGATATGTTATATGGACGATTCCGCGCAAGGTGTTAACTTTGATGTCCTGAGCTGCCATTTTCAAATGGTGTATAAGATAGGTCCAATAAAAAAATGTGGTGCATTGAACACCAGTATTTAGGGCCTACGAGGATAGTTTTGAGTGGCGATATTGGATGTTTTTCGTGCTTTGGAAATTAATTTATGGTCAAAAACAGAGTTTTTTGCTTGTTCTTTTCTCAACCCCAACCCCTTCATGGTCATAATCTTGCTAT
The DNA here is from genome assembly GCA_029851415.1 of Eretmocerus hayati. NCBI lineage: Eukaryota > Metazoa > Arthropoda > Insecta > Hymenoptera > Aphelinidae > Eretmocerus > Eretmocerus hayati. The sequence goes on from CM056744.1 coordinate 99,074,853, forward strand.
GTATAGAAATATATTGCATTCTCGCGACACACCATTCGAAAGCTTAGATTTGAAGGAGTAAATTCACGCACATATGCAAGTCCCCGCTCGAGTTTATCGTGGTGTAACCAAGACGAACATCTCGTCCTGGAAAACCATGTCACATTCCATGGAACCCCTTGAACACCCTCCCGAGCTTTTCTGTAATATCGAAAGCTTTTCTCCCGGGTGGCATCTCATTCCATTTGGGGTAGGGTAGAATTTCCTGGTGTTTCGTAGCCGTTAATTTGAAATGATTCGGCTAGCATCAGAGCCAATATATACTCATTTTTTCTAAGGGACAAAAAATATGTCACATTCCATGGCATATGAATTAGAGCGTGTCTATGACTCCAATGACTCGATTCTGCTTTCTTCTTATGTAGTTTGATGGTACTGAAGGGTATATATTCAGCCAAGTCGATCCGAGTTGATCCGAGCTCGTGAGTTGAATTTAAAGGTCGAAATTTCACATTCCATGGCACACGAAAATGTCACATTCCATGGTATTCGATAAAACGCAATATTGATTTAGCGTCAATCACATGAACGATAAGGGCACTGCTGGGCTCAAGATTGTTTGTCATAATGATACCCCACCCGGTATGATCATCATTTTGACTCCAAAACGACCAGGGGGTGAGTAGAAATCGAATAATAAAAAGGGTAGAAAATGAGCCAAAAGGACAAATTTGACCCCCAAAGTTAACACTATGCGCGGAATCGCCCATATACCTTCTGTGATCTCACAAGTTGTGGCTTTTTTCTCTTGTCGGAGAAGGAGATTTGAGAGAGATTAATCGATTGATGTCAGTGAATTCATTAAGAAGGATTGATGATGAATAATGTGCATGTGGATTGGTTGTTGTTTGATGCGGAATCTCCAAAAAAGGATTCCTTGTGAAAATTTGAGTAGGGGAGAGGAGATTATATACAATGAGGATTCTATATGATACAGCAAAGAATAGTGAATCCTGTATTTCAAAGTAAGCCATTTATTGCTAAAGATTCTATTATGACTCAATTCCTACAAGTTTTCACGGATCAGGTTTTCTACTCGAATTTCCAGGTCAATTTCAAGGATTTTCAACGATTTTCAAGGAGTCAAATGACCAGATTTCAAGGATTTTCGTGCGACGTTCCCAGCATTTTTTGTACTGCCTCAACATACAAAGGAGCTTAGGTTCTTCTTTTAGTTCTGAACAACAGCAAGCAATGATCGGTGTGATAAATGTTACCAATGGTTGGTGATTTGAGTCTTAAAAATTGTTCATTTTCCTGAAATTCTATTTTATCGTTGCAAAAAAACAAAAAAACTCCAAACTTCAACACCATTGGACAAGTAACTGGTCAACTGGAGCCGGTGTGGACAATGGTGACGCGCCTTGCGCGCGGGTTTTCAAATCGGATGGACATCAATTTTTCGGATCGAGCCTATGAACGTGGAGATTCTTTCGCGAGTCAGGTAGAATCTCAAGGATAATCGATAATATGACAGGGAATTCAAGGATTTTCCATGATTTCAAGGATGAAAAAAGGATTTTAATGATATTTCAAGGTTTTCAAGGTGTTTAAGGCGAGTAGAAACCCTGCGGATATTAAAAAATTGAACAATTTTAGACACATTTATGTTTTCGATGTTTGGCCACAAACTGACCGGATCATTCAATTATAACATCTGGTGTAGAATCACAACGCCAGAGTAAAATCACCACATTTATTGTGGGCTCTGAATTGTTATAACAATAAATTTAATGAATTTACACTTTGAGAAAGGAATCTTCTCACTATGAATGTTGTGATTTTACCCCACCAAAGTGTAACTTTACATTCCGGTCGTGTGAAATCACTACATTCATTGTTGTGACAATTCAGGACCCACAACAATTGATGTGGTGATTTTACTTTGGCGTTGTGATTCTACATCGGATTTTTTTCACAGTGATATAGTTATAATCATAGAGGTTGTTCGACAATAGATACAGCCGAATCTCCGTATTAGCGGAGTTACATTCCAAAAGAATAAAAAAATATATATATATACCGCGAATACCGAAGCATTACTCTTTTGGAAATATTGAAATAGGAGATCATTGTCCTATACGTGAACGAGCGAAAAAAACTCGCGAATAGGGAGGGTCACCTCGTTGTGATTACGAGAAGCCGAGGAGGGCTGATTGTGAGTTACTCCAACAAGATTGTGGTGGTATAAAAATGAGTCTGACTTCAATTTTCGATTTCAAAGTATATGTACGACCGTTGTCTTAAAACTGTTTGCGCGTTTTTAATTGAAGAAGCTCGACAACTCTCCATTTTTTAGTTTTGTATGTAAATCTTATATCAGTCAAAGTTGCCATTATACACGAAAGAAAATTGCTAATGAATTTCGAATTGATCGATGAATTCGATTGAAGAATATATCAAAGATTAAATATATGAGATATTGGACTAAGATATACAAATTCAAATTTCCTCTGGTACCCCTGAATTCAATGAAATAAAGAAATCTGAGATACTGAAGGTTCCAACTGATCACTCGGTATCGAAAAATGGATGTAAAAGGTATAAAATGTGGAATATTGTGGTCAAGAAATCTTGAAAATAATTGCATTGTCGACCACAATTCAAAAGAGATGTGAGCTGGAGGCTGAAGTTACAGGCCAGGGACAGAAAAAATAATCTTTGTGGAAGCAATTTCTTGGTAATAAGACTTTTAAAAAAACACTTCCATGGATTTCTAACAGTTTTAATTATGACAAATATGACTCGAGCATGACGTTGTTTATTCATTTAGATTCTATCTTCAAATATTACATTTACCTCAAAAATCAATTGATCATGAATTTTTTCGCTAGCCTTTATTTCAAGAGACTGCCTGTTATTACATGGAATCTTGTAAACCAAGAGAAAATATGAAAAAGGCTAGAGACGTTTGCTATAATAAGAATGGCTGAAATTGGTGATCCTTATTCCCCATCAGGTGCGTCGGGAAAGACCGATGGGCACCGCATTATGTCATTCCTCATAGAGTCGAAATTTTCAACTTGGGTGGAAAAACCGAGGAAGAACAAGTTAAAAAATAAGTGATTGTGTGATTGACGTGAAATTGTCAGATTCATGTTTATAAGATGTTATCGAAGAAATTCATATTTATTTTGATAAATTGTAAGAATGATTCATACAGACAGATAAAAAGATAACAAACTCTCCGATTGGCGTATGTGATTCCGTCTGAGTACGATAGTACCTAATACTCATCTCTTGATAAACTTGGACTTGAAAACTTTTTTGAATGGACAAGCTAAAGCAGATGGAAACCTGAAGTGGGAAGTAACATTCGTGTCAATTTAGATAGCAGAAAGAAGCAATATGGCCGAACCCTAAATCTCGCTCCCATAAGAATAACACGCGGAGGAAAGATTAATAGCGTTTAATAGCAAAAATTTTTGCATCGGATATTCAAAAATGTGTAAGTTAACCGTGTACTATACATGCACTGTATCAGTCATTGACCATAACAATGAAAGAACGTTTCAAGATGTAGAAAGCATACAAATCAATTCAATCTAATCTAGTTATCTATACTCTTCGCACGGTGCTCGGGACGGGACAATAGACTCAGGAAAAACGTTAGCGCAAAAACTGAGCAAGTGATGAATTAGCCCCACGTTCACGGTTCAACACCCCTTTCGAATTGAGATGGGGCAATTCCCTTTTAGAAATCCGAGCTTGATTTGTATTTCAAGACGTTAATCAAATGGAGCTTTTTCAGCACCTTTAATACCCTGGTAGAAATTGTGAGCATTTTTTGGCCAAAAATTGGCCAAGTCTAACCTAATTGCATTGTCACCATATCTATATATTGCATGGGTGGCCAGAAAAATTGGTCACATTTCTACCAGGTTACTTGTAGAGTTTATAACGGCTCCCAAGGCCCGTAATTCGCACGCATCTCAATATTTTCCGACGTTGCACCTCAACTCATTTTGAAGTTTATATCTAAGCTTAGCTTTGATTTGGACAAACTAGAGAGCCAAGCTATCTCAGGAATTAAACGCCCGAAAATCCTCAAATTAAGGGGTAACTCTATTGGGTATCGATTCGAAATCAGACTGCTCGACTCTATTAGTTCGTTTGAATTAAACTCAATTCAGCTCATTTTGAAGGCCTTGATATAAGCTTTAAAAAAGTTGGAGAACTATTGAGATGCTTCTTCTTCTTCGCACTATGTGGCCTGTGGACGACTTTGTCCTCTCGCCATTACCAGGTGTGTCTATTGAGATTCGTGCGAGTTATGAATTTCGGGAGTTGTTTTTGTCTCGACAAGTAAAAGTGATAAAAAAAAATGTTCATTTGATGATTTACATGTAAATATACGAATCAAGCTCGCATTTCTAAGACGGCGATTGCTCTATCTCAATTTCAATGGAATGTTGATCCGCGGACGTGGTACTAAATCACCACGAGCTCGGTTTTTTGTGACATTTTTGTTGAATCTATCGTCCCTTACCGTATTTTTTAACTTTCTCAAATAAAATAGTGCTACTAAAAACATTTGGCTTGAAGATGTTGCTATGTGATTGGAGAGACATTGTTTTTCATGGTAATGTAATCTGATGTAGGTGTATGGTATCGGTCGAAGAACATTTTGAGTAGATAAAAAGGACAGCAATGAACTCATAATATTACTCGCCAGGATTCCATGCACTTATAAATTCAAAAGTTCCCTAAACAATGTCATTTTATTCAAGACTTTATATACGATAAATTTTGATTATTCAAATTTCACAAGAACATATTGGAAAATACATATGGAAATGGACCAAAATACACTTGGTGAATTTTCGAAACTTGGACTAAAAAGTCAAAAAGCGTTTGTTTTAACTTTCAGACTCTGCAAGAGTATAATCTTGAAAAATTTACGTATATTACGTGAAATGGAATCATGACTCACTGAGACAAAAAAAAGGTGTGACAAAGATAGTCTTATCTTCATCATGTATTATAAGCGCCGTTAAGTGAATCAATAAAGATTAGATATAAAATGAGTGTCGAAGTAAAATAGTCACAAATAAGCGTGACAGCAGCGGCAATGACAACTGCCCGACTATATTCAATAAGAAATCAGAGTAATAAGTAAAGGTTAAAAAAGAATTTTTAAGAAACGCTTTTATTCACTGCGCGAAGAAACGTTGTAGAATTTGCGGGAGAATTCGGCAGAGTGTGAGAGAGATAAAATTTAGTTGAGCAGTGAAAATTTCTTGAAAAAAATTGCACTATACACGACAAAAGATGCATATAAGAAACTAATATAGCGGAGACGCGTGTGCTGGGCAGCTCGCATAAGCCCTACACTCGGCCCTACTACTTATATGGCGCCACTATGTCGCGAGTCACTCAAATTTCGGAAACTGTATATATATTGAGAATTGAATGCAGCAGACACTTTGGCAGACATATCTTTGGCTATGCCCTCCATAATACACGCACACACGAGGTTAATCACGTCGAAAACGTGGGCAACCTCGAATCCTGCATCGACGTACGCTCGGATGTGGTCCAAACACCAATCAAAATCAGAGTAGATGGAGAAATCCATTTTCCGTATTTCAACTGATTAATATAATCCAAAAGTAATGACACTGACACTCTATTGAAAGGTATATCGTGCGAGTCCTACAGAAAGAAGGCAAAGATCACTATGGACACGAGACAAGTTATCGAGGAAGACACGAGGTAATGGAATGGCGGCATGGCGGCGGATGAACGCAGTTTGCCCTCGACAGAGCGGGGACGGAAGTGGGGGAGGGTGCGTGCATCGGGAATAGACTTTGGAGAAACGAAGAAAGCTAGATTGCATCAGTACACTCATTTGATTAGTGATGTTTATTACTAGGACACGAACACAAGAGAAACGAAATGAACGAATTAACATACGGATCGCTACACAGACACTCGACACTCAATTGGGCAATGAAGTATTTTCCCCAGATTACACACACTGATTTGGAAAATACCTCATAGACAAGTACACCGACGAACGAATACATAGAGAATGTCGAAGGTGTTCACTAGATGACGAACTGGCGCTCGGTCGAGTGCAATAAAAGCGTTTAATTAAAAAGCGTAAAAAGAAAGAATTATTCAAACATCGCACAAGAAACATTGCCACGAATAAAAAAAAAATCAATGCAAATTCATCATCATCTCATCTAGAGGTCACTGACGCCTCTCAATTTATCGCTGCACGCGATCAAGTATATTACATCATACATACACAGAGAAATTCTGTTACATTAACATAAAAAACTACCCGGCTATGGTCAACAAAAAACTGCGAAACAATACAACATAAATGGAGAAACTGCATGCACTAGAGAGTATAATAATGTACTGCTGCATCGGGTATCTATTTTTTTTTCTTTTTTAAGCCTCTTCAGGGTGATGTAGAGGGTATATGTGTACTATATACAAGAAATAGGGGATGGAGGTAACAGGGGGTATAGGTATAGGTAGGGTATTATCGTGTATATAATAGAGAAGGCAGAGTCAGCGCGAGAAGTGCATGAATCAGAAAAGAGAGACCAGTTGAAAATCGCTAAGCGGGCAACCTACATCTTACCCTCTATACTCTTTGAACTTAGAATTGCGCTACGGAAGCTGTTCTTCTCATCGTATGTATATATATGCTGTGTATAGCTGAGAAGAAGAAGATGAAGAAGAAGAAGAAGAAGAAAGGGCGAGCAGAGATATCATATACTGAGGGAAGAAGCTGTTTTGCAAGAAAAGAAGAGAGCGAGTTCGAAGATATCACAATACAACCTCCAGCAGAGATGCAGGATTATTGCATACACATACATACACACGTATGAAAAACGTATACTCATTCGTATTTGAGAATTGACTTCCCATAAGAAGGACTTTTATGGCGGTACATTGCTGTGAGAATTTTTGCAGATGCAAAATCTTTTGTGTCAAGTTGATTATATAGAGAGGTTTCTGAAATGTATAATATATTAAGGCGATGCGGTCACCGTGCACGCTGAACTTTGTTCACAGAACTCTCAAAATCTTTTCCATTATGGGCTAAACGACGAGTTATCCAGGCTTTATTATCATCTAACTTGGCCTGGATAACTCTTCGTTTGGCCCAAATCGGACTAGATTTTGAGAGTTTTGTGAACGAAAATGTGCCAATTTGTAGGTTAGAAAGTACCCGCGGGCAAGTTATTCTCGTTTATTAGTGATAGCCTTGTGATTGGTGCAGCGTTGGGGTAGTTCACTAGATGACTGTGTTCAGAGTGCATTTTTAACATGGGAAAATCGGTCTGAACATTGCTGTTCAGAGGAGTTTTACACTGTAAAATGCATGTGATGCGCCAACGCTGGATTGGTGACAAATAATGAGTTGTCCACCACAATTCAGATGATAATACGTAATGGACAAATCGTCTCCAACTTCGTTTCGAGAAAATTTTTTGATTTACATCCAAATAAGATATAATTTCCGGGTTGCACGGTGACCGCATCGCCTTAACGCACTCGTAGAGCTTCCATCATAGGATTTGATATGAAACACTTGAAAAGAATATTTTTGAGGAACTATGCCTATAACATGCCTATGGTTTTAGGATATCGATGGATATTTCTATGTTTCAAGGAAAAATCCATCAATAGAAAAAGAGATTGAACGAATTTATATAAGACGTTGATGGATGAAGTACAGTGAAACCTCTCTATTCGGACACCTCTAAAACGCAGACGCCTCCATATCATAGACACTTCGCCTGCGACCGGCCAAGCTCCTATGTTTCTCACACTCTATAACCCGGACGCGGACAACATTTTCGATTACATTGGCCCATAAGAGCACGTGTATAAGCACCTCCATTAGCTGGACAGGTGATGGCTTGATTCTGATATTAGTTTTTGCGTATAACGCACCGATTATGCTGCAAAGAGCAACAACAACGATTTCGTTCATGTTCAGGGGATCTCAATCATAGACTTGATCTCAATTATCTACAATCAATTTTGATCCGATTGACATCATTCATTTTCATAGAATCATTGAATAACCGACTTGACATTCTCAGATAGCCTCTCTATGGAGCGGACATCCCTAATAAGGCGGACACATTTTTTGCGGTGTCCGCCTTATGGAGGTTTCACTTTATATGTCGAAGTTCCAAAAATTTTATCCACAAAAAAATCACGTGAAAATTGAAAATTTTTTGCACAAGCTTTGGAAATCTCCTTCACCTTAAGAAGATGTCGGATACCGACATTGTCGACTTCACAAACTTTTGTTTGGTCTATAGAATCGGCGTTACTTATTAGAATTTTGCGAAATGTCAATAGTTCATCAAAAGTGTCTGGGAAATTGACAATGTCGATAAGTATGCAAATAGAATACGTCTCACAAAACTAGTAAGTCAAAGTTGCACTAAAATCCACTTAGGGCCAAAGTTGCCATCATGTGAATAGAAAAATTTCAATGTTTTTAGCGCATATTTTTTACATAGAAGACTCGCCTGATATCAACGTTGCCAGGCCTGAATTTCGTGACAAATTATTCGAAATAAATTTGTCTAAGCAAGTCAATTCACTTGCTCATTTTGTATTCAAAATTATGCGAATTCAAAGGTCATTTGACTCTTTTCGGACAGGATAGATTTCTTGACATTTGTTACTCAAATTGATAGTTTTTGAGTTTACGAGTAGTTGAAACTTGAAAATTCATTAATTTTGCGATCAGCAAGTCTAAGTAAAAATGACAATCAAGTAGAAAATCAGATGTTACTCTTACCGGTATATTGTTCACTATTTATGGTTTGACATTAGCCAATGTTGAAAAAAATTAATCAAAATGATACCGAGGATATGATGAAATTATTGAAAATTTTCCATAGCCCAATAGTCAACATTTTGATTGATGAATATAGAACAACTAAGTATCATAAATTGAAAGCAGTGCATGCCTCAAAAGTTCATGATTCCTACGTGGGTGTGGTTTGATATATAAAATTGCAATCTATTGAATGAAAATAAGTGGCTATGACCTATCCAACTACTACTTTCCAAATCACATATTCACTACTGCTACCGCGTAACTATGATAAGAGCACAAAAGTAAGACAAAAACTTTGAGCACGTGCTTTCAAAGAGTTTCCATCATATACATTACTACATGCAAGTGACTAGACAAATTCTTCATCATCCGAGAATCAAAACTATAAATTCCAAGATTATTAATTGTATCTCACCGCAACAATTTTTGCAACTCGTAAAAAAATCAAAGCACTTATATAATTATCCAATCTACAATGGTTGGTCACTCATTGATTTTTGCCGTCTCTAGACTATGTAAAGATTACCAATAAAGGAGGAGTAAGTAATACATCTTGCGTCACAATGGAAAAATCCATATGAAACATCGCTTGAATATGAGTGATTCCGCCGAAAGTATGATTTTCCGTGTTCCAAGCTCCCCCAAGTTTCTAAGACTTTTGGAATGCACTTTATAGCAATTTTCTAGAGTGTATTCTATTGGTGCGCAACTATGTTAATAGTTTTGGAGACGATCCTAACGTTCCTGTATTTTGTAGTGCCTGATAAAGGGTCCATCAAATGTTAATTCCATCCCTGTAGGCAATCCAGTTTCGACTTTTGAATTCATCACCACGCATATGCAGAGTCAAAAATCCCTATATGTAGCTATGCACTTTAAATTGTAATACTTCAAATAACAAAATGCACCAATAATTTATGCGAGTCGAAATTAAACCCTCAGCTCGAGCACTTTGCACCGAAACTGCTAGCACAGCACTTTATTGGCTCGACAACGTCTCCAGTCATCTATGAGGCCTTTTAAAAACCAATAAGGGTGTCATATAGAAACTTAAATTCAACTATATACATTTGTGACAGTAGCCGAAAACTCGAATTCCCATCCAAGTGCATTTTCTGAAAACACGATTAAACGTGTTTTCCAAATAGCGTACAAAATTTTCGGACAATTCCGTCTCCATGTTGTGCTCATCCTTGCTACACGATATCGTTTTGTAAAATACATTTTCTTGTTGTGTTTGATTGCATTAGAACAAATCTATGCGGAAAGAGTCTACGATTAGTTGGCGAGCAGCAATTTCGTAGCCCCTCCCCCCCTGCAACCTCTTAAACTTGACATAACTAACTTTGTCTGGCTTCAGTTTGGAGATGTGTGGCTCTAGATAAATTCCTTTTTATGCCCAAACAAGTATAAATCAACTGCTATGACCCACCAAAACTCGTCGGGGGCTGAGATAATTTTTATCCTAAATCACTCCTGGTGACGATTTTGGCCTAAAAAAAATCACACTTACGTCGGAATTACACATATAAGAATAGTTAATTGATAACAGTTTCATATAGGTACCTGTAATAGAAACTGGGTCTTTGCTAAAAGCGGCGACACCGATTAAAAGCACTATACAAAGTATTAGAAGAAGCACATAATGATAACAGAGTGGTGGTATGTATAAGTATTATTGTACAGTGAGCAATACAAGATAGACTCGACTTTTTTTGCCTCTTCCACTTTATGTATTGAAGTATACTTGCGGTTTATATAGAAAAAAGTAAAATAAAAGAAGAAACATCTGTCTGTAAATGTCACTGTTAAACTCTCCATCCGTTCGTGGCTTCTCTTTTGTTATCCCGCCTGTTCAGTGTTCTATATATATATGTTTTCTAGTGAATAGTTTTTCCGAGTTTCGTTTTGTTGCTAATATCTTTTTCGTACAATTGCGGCTGTGATGACGACAGTTCATTCAATAACAATTTTCTATTCAACAAAGATTTTTAGAGGTTATAGTAATTATTCCATTTGCAGAATTTACATAATAGTCTCATAAGCTCCTTCATAAGTATTTCATCTTCGTTTTTGAATGGACGAATTATGGTTTGGATCTCTCTCGTGTTATGTGCAAAAAAATAACGTATCGACAGCACATCAATTCCCCGTGAGCACTTGTATCGTTTTTTTTCTTTCTCGTAGCTTACATAATTGCAAAGAGACATGCAATTTTGTGTCTAAATACTCGCGTATATCTGTCATGACGATAAATTATTCGCCTTCCTAGTTTTTTCTATCTATTTTTTTTCTTTCATAAGCAAGATTGTTCGATTATCTCAATTCAAAACAACCCGAAATAACGGTAACGTAGTAGATGACATTATTCCATTTTGAGAAAAAATTCAGAAATACAGTGTCTACATTGATGGTCGATTAAGTAATGCTCGAAGAGAAGAGTGATTACATGGAGAGAAAAAAAAACAGAACTACTGGAAACTGCGAAAATCCAAACAAAACACAACCATTGAAACAAAAACAACTCTGCAACTCTGGGAGAGACGGAGAGATAAACTGTCTCTCTCTCTCTCTCTTTCTCATCCATTTCCCGGAAAGCAAAATCAGAATCTCGGTAGTGCTGCTGGACCTCCAGAACCCTAAATCCATCCCACTTTTATCTCATTCTCTCTACTGAACACAAATTTCGTATTCAAACTCGTTACAAACACTCTCTTCGCTCAAATCAAATTGAATTCGATCACTGGGTATATAGCCCTTACATAACCTATAGATTATATACCGCTATAGTTCTTCTCATCCCGACCCAGAACTCATCTTTCTCACTATATATAACCTTAACTTCGATTTACCTACTTGTTTGTGTAAAGGCAACTTTCAAACTCTGAGCTAACTATGTGCAAAGTTTACTGGGAAATTACATGACATGCACTGGAATTTAGACGATATAGGTTAGAGTATGATTCTACAACATCATCATTTGTATATTTTGTTAAGGTAGTATATATTTATGTCTGGTGGAATCGAAAATCAATGTCGGCTGTCAACTGTAATAAGAAGCCCTTTGTTAGTTTATACGTATTTGTTAGAATCCGATCTCTTTGGATGAGAGTGAAAGTCTAGTTTTGAACTCGGTTTTGAAAGTGACATACATTATTTCTATGTAGAATTCGATGATTCCAAAAAGAGGTATGAGATAGTGTAAGTTTAATTTATGAAAACATTATATAGTGACAAAAACCCTGTGATTTTTAAGTGTTTGAATGATATGCTCTTTTACAAAGTGATGTGAACATGATATCCAGAAGCCAATAGATGACCAATAAATTTCCTCTTAAGGTTCAACAAAATCGTATTAAGGCGATGCGGTCACCGTGCACCGTGACCATGGACCTTGAAATTACACCTTACACGAAAAGTTTGATGATTCAAAGTGTGAGACGAGTTGTCGAATCCTTGATATTGTCCAAATTGTATTCCTCAATCCGTTGCTTAGCCCAAATCACAAGGGAATCGGAGAAAAATGGGAATAACTCGGCCGCGGGAACCTCCTAACCTATGATATCCATTTTCATTCACAATTTTCTCCGATTCTATCGCAATTTGGGCTTAAGGGGATGTCGGAGTCCTATCAATATTGTACAGTTACCGACATGGTCGAGTTTTCGGATTTTTCGATGAATTTTTGGCATATCAAAAATCTAACAAGTAACGCCGATTCTATGAACCATACAGAATCGGCGTTACTTAGTAGAATCCTGATATCGCGAAAATTCATCGAGAAATCCGAAAACTCGACAATGTCGGTATCCGACATCCTCTTAACGAAGAGCAGACGAATCTAAGTTAGATGATAACAAATATTTGTGCGCTCGTCATTTAGCCCAAATCGCAACAGAATCGGAGAAAGTTGGGAATGATTTTCAGCTTGCATGGTGACCGCATCGCCTTAATACAGAAAAAAGGATTTCTACGGCGAAGGCACAATAAGCCGCTCGCTCAAAGATGATTTGACGCTTATAATTTTACTGGAGTGTCAGATATAACTCTGTGGCTCCAGATCAGAAAAATATGCATTTATCTAATAGCGGATGCAAGAGATTCCAAAATTATGAGTGCTCCCAATTTCTTTTTATGAAGAACTTTTCTCAAAGTAGTTCGACTGAGACGTGTACGAAGGGATATGGTAAAATGAATCAAATGTTTACAATGACTTTGAAAAATACCTGAATTTGAAATTTCCTTGCGTCATTTTTCATGAGCTTTTTTGCATGATTTCATAGATGAAATAGCTGAGGTACATTTAGCGGTAGCTGATTCTTTCCGACGTCCTGACCGAATATGCCGATCACAACAATAAGTTGTGAGTGAGGTTTTCGGCGCGCATGCGCAGCAATCCAACTCCCAACTCTAAATGATTTTTGGCATGCTCCGTCGTCGAAAATCATCAGACTTGAATTGCCGCCCTCGCTTGGCGGCTCGTGCGGCAACTCACCCGGACCGCAATGTGTCACTTTCGACCCCTCGTGGACGCAGGTGCGTAATATACTATTTTAGTTCCACAAGCATTAGCCATAAATAGTCAATTTTTCATCTGTGCGGTCATGAAAAATTAAAAAATATTTTAATGTTTCATCTGATTTTCATGATCACGTGTAAAAGTGGATTATTTCATAACTGACAACCTCGTATCACACGAAAAAATTATTTCCAAAATCCATTCGATCCGAAAATTCCGGTCGTCACGTTACGCGACTCATGAAAAAACTTTCTTCATCCACACCCCAATTTTCAAAAATGTTAAAACTTTCTCCCTCTCCAATATCGACCAATCACCAATTTCCTACCCTCATCATGAAAATTCACACCGCGGGCAACTGGTGATGCAGCAATAATCGATTTTTCGCGGCTTTCCAGAGTTTTGCGCTTATATATCGTATATAATAGCTTCTGCTTCTATGGTACGTCAGTTATCGCGTGTTCCATACAGTATTGCACACAACACATGTGCATGGAGGGGTTGCTAACAGCAGTAACACCAGCAGTCAGCAGCCACGGGAAAAAGCGCCAGCACAGAACCGGATAATTATTGGCGGCTTTCTGGGCAAAAGCCAGCGAAAGATAGAAACTGACTCTCTAACAAAATATATATATCTATGTAGAATGTGACCAAGTGTGACACACAGTAATAGGTATATGGTGGTGGTGAAAATTACAGCCTCACGCCCCCAAGCTCATACGTGAAATTCTTCCATTTATATATTTTTGGACTCCGAGAGTGCATACTTCTCTCGTGGAATATTAACTAAACGTATTTTCGCATGCTGTGTCATGAATATGATAAAAGTATACTTATTCACAAATTTGCAGATAAAATCTAAGAGAAGTTGGATTTGGATTTGTCAGAATCGTTCTGAAGCAAATGGTGAATGGACTTTTGTGGAATAGCCCATATACTATCTGAACCTCAGAGTGACTTTTGACCCGAAATTAATCAAATGTTTGACTCTAAGCTTTGAGCGTCGGATAAGTGTGACTTATCTATGAGTCAATCATCAATACTCCAAGCTGGTGTCAAATTTCCACTCAAACTTGAGTCAATATTCACTCTTAGGATTGAGTCAGATAATTCGAAACCAAACTGACATCCTAGTCTTTTAAAAACTGAGTTTTTTTGTGGTACATGGACATATCCCGATCGATTGCAAGCGGTTTTCAATAATTGATTAATTATTACAAATATTCATTCTATGAATGAATGATTATGTGTGTTTTGGCGCGTTGGGGGATTTGAAACATAGTCCTGTTGATTACCAGCGCACAGTCATAACCATAAGACCAATGTAACTTATTCCACCTGTAGATTAGAATTCGTAAGTATTGCTGTAAACAATTTATGAATGTGTTTTTGAGAAAATACTCTTGCTGTGAACGATTTATGAATGTGTTTTTGAGAATATACTTTAGAAAATTTTCATCGAGAAGCTCAGTTGAAGCACCAACATTCAAGAGCCAACAGAATTCTTTCACTCTCTCTGCATAAATGGATTTGCAACGGAATTGTATCCTAACCTATAAAAATTCTTTCCAATTTATTGTTGTGAATTAAATTACTATATGATAAGTGAGTTTTCACTCAATTATGAGTCATTTTGTGTTTCACTTTTAGCTTAGAGTCAAAATTTCAATCCAACGGGTTTAGAGAGTACATACACATAATAATAATACGAGTGATACAAATCTCACAGTCCAACTCTGGGTTTTGAATAAAAATGAAGATTGATAGTGAATGTAATCCTGAGAGAGCTCATCCCGAGGCTCATCCATTCATTTGGAAAATCACCCTGATGTGAGATAATGTCGCTACACCAACGAGGACAATTTTTTTTCACGCTTTATATGGAGAATATATAATATTTTTTCGTAAGGTCGCAGTAAAAATTGTGTGTACATATATTGCGTGTGTTTTGAAACGAGGAAGCTAAAGTGCTGAATAGAAAATTTTTTTTCATGACTGATGGGTGTGAGTATAAGAAAATGGTAAGAATATTTCAATGGAGAGCTGTGCGAAAGAAGAACAATTTGCACTTACGTAGGCGTTTTATATTTGGAATGAGAAAAACGTGCTCGATACGTTTGAAATGGAAGCTCGTGCACGTTATCTGTACTCTGCGTGTGAGGCGTAAGCCTTATATTTATGTCCCTAAAGTGTGCTTGTACCTCGTGCATCGATAAGACATTTTTTTTCTTTCTTCAAGATGTATCAACTGTATTTTAAAGTTTAAAAATTGCGCGTCAAGAGTTTTACATAATTGACGCACTTGAGAATTTTGTCAAGTATATAATATACTTCGGTTCAATTTGATACAATCTCAATATGAAATATCTACATGTCACTGTATGGAGTTGGGAGGGGGTGGTTTTGAATTTAAGGGATTTCGATGCGATATCTCAACGTTTTTTTATGAATAGTGTCCATCAGGGTTTTGATATTCACAGAATTGACGGTATGACAATGACGCTGAAAATCTGATACGAATAATTACATACTGATCAATTTGGGCTACAGAATTAGAGAGAGACACCTACGTGAATGGACATATCGAAAATGGAATTACCCAAGAGGAAATTGACAAATCATTCGGAATAATTGGAAAGAATCTTTATATATCACAATGTCGTGAGAGCTTATTCACGAGTCACTCAACAAATTCAAAAGAACATTATAGGGCTTGCCCGGTATTATGGGTTCACAGAAAACAAAAATGAGACAGAAGTCTGTGACGTGGGGTGTCGGCGACCAGTGAAATGACTCGTGGAAATGATGTAAAATATAGATATATATTGAATGGAAGAATGACTTATACACAATCTGCGTGTTTTGAGATAGAGTGATGATGGGTACTCCCGAAATGGGAGTCCCCGAGCGGTCTAATGCGGCGCGCGCGAGTCGTGGCTTATATGCCCTGGACTCGTCGCGTGTCGCACAGTGTAAAAGTGCAAAGGTCAGCAAAACGTGATCGCGCGATGCATTCCTCGCGGTATGCGTCGAGCGATCGGTCTTGCAGAACCGACGACAGAGTGATTGACCAACAAGGGCAATCACCTATGGCGTCACACGTGTGAGGCCGGGATCTTGTCGTCCTCGACAAGCCCTTCGTGTTCTGTGTGAATGTATGATGTTTTACATAAGATTTTACATAGGTTTATCATAGGTCTTTCATAGTTTCTTCCAGTTCTTGTCAACATGTCATATCGTTATTACTCTCGCATTCGTTATCGTTTTCTGGTCCATTTCAATAGTTTCAAGTTTCAAGTGCTTCAATTGACCTCAGTTCTTTGTGCTTTTTTCCCACTATGTTTTCCTTCAAACCCTGTAAAATCCTGGAACAAAGTAATTTTGATTTTGCTCTGTATGATATTTCTAAAATTTTACAGCATCTTTTCAATCTCCCGACAGTATTTTCGTGTGATATTCTAACCATATATTCAACCGATATCTCTCGATCTTATATCAATATCTCAAAGACTCTTATGATGTTTCTTAATGATTTTCACAATATTTTTCGAAGCCTTATTACAATATTCTCTCAATGTTTTCAACAATCTTCCACGGACAATTTCCAATATCTTTCTGCGACATTTTACAATATTTTCACGAATACTTATCAATACTACTACGATATTTCACAATATTTTTGACGATACTCAACCAATGCTTCTGTCTTATTTCTACAATATTTTGATAGTATTTTCATCAGAGTTGATCCAAAATTTCTGTAATATCCTTATCATTATACATCCCATATTCCTTATATACTTTAAGTAATCAATACAAGATCCTCACGGTATTTACTCAATATTTCTACAGTATATTACCATACCTTCGTCAATATCTAATACCGATCTCTGGCAACTTTGTGGATTGAAAAAAGATTGAATGATGGTCAGAATTTTTGGACTCTCATGGTGTGAAATTGGTCATTTGAAAATTTTCGCGGGCTCACGTGGACTCTTGACTAATATCCTCTTGAAAAATTTGTGTCATTTGAAAATTTTCGCGGACTCACGTGTGAGGGCCGGGAAAATTTTCACTTACATTTTCGTATATTCATCAGTGCTAGTATTCATTTAATTTCCACGTGGCTTACGTATTGCCAATTTTGTAATAATGCAGATTAACCGAAGATGGAATTTCATCGACCTTATATATTTCATACATAACTTAACGCTAGTATTCATAAAATTTTCACGTGACTCACGTGTGAGGACCGGGAAAATTTTATGATATTTTCAACATGGATTACCCTTATGTTCCACTCATTCTCTAACTGTATGAGACATTTTGACTATCTCGCGTCGCTCCCTTGCAATTTAGAGGAGAGGTGGGAGTTCCCTCTCTAGAATAAAGTATCCAGGGTGGCTTTTCGCGAGGCGGCCTGGCTTTCAATACTAAACTAAAGTTTTTGCTTTTCGAGATGTACTCTGCGGATAATTGTGCTCCAAACTTGTACACTCGGACATTGACCGTCTCTACTCCGGGGTTATTTAACACACTTGACTCTTTGAAATCTCTATCGACCGTTTTCCATGAAACAATTTTGCCTGTTATTTTTCTCACTATTCCCTGCCTAACTCGTTCTTTGCGCGCGTTGCTTGCATGAATTATGATGCCAAGTTTCGAATGTATGCGCGGTGCTGAATCGCAGATTTCAGGTTGCGGTATCTGTAACGCGATTCCTCGGCTCGGGGTGATGACCTTGCTGCAAGTAGCTATTCCGTATGACTCTTCGGATTTCAAGCAAATATGGGTTACCGACTCTGATCTATCTACTTCAATATTCTCTGTGTGAAAATTCAAGCTTCTTGATTCTAATTCGTGAGTCTTGGTGTTTTCTACAGACGACTCGAAGGATTTGTTAATTTCCTCACGTGGAATAGTACCGGTTACTTCAACTTGATCAAAACCTAAAGGTTCACCATCTCTAACATTGAGAATCTGAGATTTGAGCTTTTGAACTGTCTCTCTCGATTCATTCTCAAATTTCAACCTTGCATCTTTAAGATGATTAGTTGTCGTATCGATAACATTTTTAAATCGTTGCCCAAGTCCTCTACAAAAATTCCGAGCTACGCGCACCTTTTCTGTGATATTGAAGAATTCAATCCCGTTTCCTTCGGATTTCTCGGATGATCGAACTTGTCGTATTTGTGTGCATTGCGGTTGAGGATTCGTTTGGTTCTGTGGTGGATTTGTACGAGGGACAGGTGGGAACGGATGCACGTGATGGTTGTAAAGTTCCGGGATCGGATCCTGAGGTTCTTGTGGACTCAACTGGAACTGATATTTTTCCTGAACGATTTTGATGGCTAAATTTAAACTTTGGGGGATGTCATATATTTCATCATCCTCCTCAAGATAACGATTAGCTAGCCGTGTGAGTTCCACACACATGAATTGTTCCAGTTCCTCTACCGATGCCTCGATCTCCGATACATCGCAACCTTGCCTTTGGAGTACATCTCGCCACACGTCTCGACAATATTCAAGTCTAGCGCAGTAGGCTTTGATGACATTTCTGAGCCAAATGACCCATTCCGGATCATTCGAATACTTGCGCATTTTTGATATAGTTTTCGTTCAAGTAATTCTCGTACAAACAATTATGATCCCAATTATCTCTCTTTGAATAAGTCCTCCAACGACTTTTCCGTGTTAATTCGTCTCGAGCTGAAATATCAGTGAAGTGATTTTACTGTGGCCGACCGTGGCCCAAAGTGACCCTCGGTAATATTCAGAGACAGCTTACCAACCGGTATGCGTGATTTTACTTTTATATCATTTGTATCTACATATGTCGTGGTACACGTCACCGATTTATTCTACTGGAATCCTCCTTCTAATCCTGGATTCTCCTCATCGACTGACTAATGTCCCGACCACTTAAAATGAACTCGTTATTCTCTCGAATACCACGGGTTAAGTGTCTCTTTCTCTTTCTGTCTTACTTTAACCTTCACAATTTTAGCTCAAGAGATTAGGAATATTTTCAATTATAACGTATCGAATCATAATTCGTGACCTAGATATCGGCGTTTCTCAATTCGTAAGCTTCAATATCGATTTTGAGATCAAAATTTGAGATATTACTTGAACTTATACATGGATTTTCCTACTTGACTGTTGACTGCGTGACTCGATGCGTTGTGTGTCCATCGTTGGTCCCGAAGCTGAAGGTGTGGATGAAGATAGCACGTTGTGGCGTAGATTCAGCTGTCGATGGCTCGTTCTTTCTATTTTGCTCCCTTTCTTTGTCGATGCTGCTGCTGGACGCTGCCTGATGTTGTTGGCTGGTTTGTGCTACCCGATGTTGCTGGGCAGGCTGGTTGGATCACTCCTCTCGAACGTCTGCAGCGGCGATGGTGGATAGCGCAGCTGCGATATCGTCTTCTTCACTCAACAAGTCTTTTCCGCGGTTTTTAATCGCGAAATTTGCACTAAGTCGTACACACCTAGCACCAATGTGACGTGGGGTGTCGGCGACCAGTGAAATGACTCGTGGAAATGATGTAAAATATAGATATATATTGAATGGAAGAATGACTTATACACAATCTGCGTGTTTTGAGATAGAGTGATGATGGGTACTCCCGAAATGGGAGTCCCCGAGCGGTCTAATGCGGCGCGCGCGAGTCGTGGCTTATATGCCCTGGACTCGTCGCGTGTCGCACAGTGTAAAAGTGCAAAGGTCAGCAAAACGTGATCGCGCGATGCATTCCTCGCGGTATGCGTCGAGCGATCGGTCTTGCAGAACCGACGACAGAGTGATTGACCAACAAGGGCAATCACCTATGGCGTCACAAGTCGCAGCCGACAATATTCGTCTTTGCCAATGAAAATACGTGATGAAGATAATAGTTTTTCTCACACACGTGGCCGCGTCTTTTTTTGTATGAACGTCAAGCCCAATCCTCCGAGGCGCGGTCTCAAATATATGTATATCACGAAAATACTCCTCTTTGGATGTGCTTCTGCCAACAAAAAGATCCTGACTCCTTTATCTACAATTTGGCACGAGACTCGATCTAAATTGGGCTGAATAGACAGTAGTACCTACATAGAAAGGTGTTTTTGTTGATACTTGAAAATGGGTAGAATGCCTTGCAAATAGGTGTCAGACCTTAAAATTACAACTACTCGTTTTATGGCTTTGATAGCATCAGTAGGAAGAGAATCGCACACAGAAAACAAGCGAGTAAATCTTGATATACGAAAGTTTCCGATTTTGTGTGCCGGTAAAATATGCAGATTCGATAGTTTTTTTTTTGGTGAGTCGTCAAATTGGGTAATTTTGATACGATTTCGTTACTTTTTATTTATTTATTTTTTATTATTTTTTTTTTTTGCTCGGCATTCCAACATACATTGACAAAACCCACTTCTATTAGTAGTCAATCTAAAGCTTACAGTTTCAGCTTTCGATTGATGGGCTACTAAGTTTAATTTGATGAGTTTAGCCGGAGCTATTAGCAGTTGAAGAAGTGTACCAAATAGACCCCCCAACCGGGCAACTTTGGTACACTTACAAAATATTTCACTTCTACCCGCCGCTATCATACATTTAATCGTTCAGAAGTCGTATTCTAAACTGTTTGAAACATTTTATAACCTCATGGTTCGCGTGTCACCAGGTCAAGATGAGTCAAAAAAGAGCTGTCGGACAGGTTTTACCCTACCGCGATGCTTCTTGCTCAGAGTGGGGTAGCTTTATGGTTTTTCCCCTGTTTTTCATTCATTAAAATTCCGAATGCTTCAAATACCTTAATGTAAGGTGGTTTCTTCAATACGGTGATATATGTGGTCGTAATGTACCGTTATTCACCCGCAGTTCGTTCCGGAACACTGTTTGCCGGGTACACTAACTGGACTACTCGCGTGTATCGCTGCTAAATCAGCCCCTTTTTAGAAAAAGTTTCGATAAACAACTACAATCATTTTGCCTTGCCAAACGCAGCTTTGGAAGTAATTTTTTGAAAATGTATCAGAGTTGCACCCTCTATACCAAAATTGATCAATTTGACGATGCCCAACCCTCTTTTTGGTGTTTAATTTCGGAATATAATCTATAAATATATGGATTAGTGAGATAATATTCCCTTTGAGTGTCCCAAAAAAGACGGATGCAAAGTGATTTAAGCTATAATCATTATTTTGATCATCCGAAGCAGACATCAATATCACGAATCATGAGAAAAGAGAGTGAGATGAATCATAATCGAGACACAAGGAACCTTTGATCGACTTTATCTTTCCAAAAATTGATCATGATATGGAGATTATCAAAAAATTCATTAGAATCAGCATTACAGTATACAAAATGAATTTGTATTAATTATGTATCTTCCATAAATCATCCATTTACCAATAGTCAATGTTGTGGCTATACACACAGACAGAGTTGAATTCATATTAAATGAGTGTCGAGAATCAAATCAATTAATAATTATTACTATGCGGTCGAGTATGTGGGTCAATTCTGACAATTATGGATGATATACATTGTGGAACTGTCATCAGAAATGTTGAGCATGCTAATATATTTCAGAATAATAGGTATCAATTGTGAGGTATAATGAAAACTCCACTCTGCACCGAGAACCGCGCGAGTCAAAAAAAAGTTAGTATTTTGCGAAAAAAACAAAGATTTATGAAATTTTCAATGAATAAATCACAGACCAATAGCGGAGAGTGGGGCAAATTTGGACGGGGGCAAAATTGGATAAGTGAAATAGCCGAGGAAATAGCTCGGTCGGAGGCGAGTCTCTATAGGCTTTCGCCGCGTAAATTTTCTTTTAATACCATCACAGACAATGGTTTTTATCGCGGTTAGACCTCCTGAAACGATACTAGGAGTCCACGCTGACATAGGGGTGCTTTTCGAGGGCCTCACGCGGTTTATTTCCCAAATGCAAAAATTCACGCTACTTCTGCGACTTCTGCAAAAATGGACGAGCTCAATCGCCGTTTGAGGGTCAAAAACTACATTACAAAACGAAGATTTTGAGCCGTCGTGGGCCAAAATCGGTTCACTTGGGCCCAAATGATCACAATTCTGCAAAAAAACGCCTGGGGGCATTTTTGGACGAATTGGTGGGGGCGAATTTGGACAATGCTAAATCCCATCTAAAATCGGTCGACCGATCGCGTACCCGTGTTTTTCGAGGATAATTGTGCATATCGAGGAGCGTATGCGTTTGGGCAAATTTTTCGAAGCGCGGGTTGTTGAGGGTGAGTTAGGTGATTGAAAATGGGTGAGAAAGTGAAGTTACGATGTCCAATGACGGTCATTAGGAGTCAGATTGGATGCGAGAAGTCGCTTTCAACGGATTAGAATATAGTGCTAGATTTACGCATTTTCAATCTCGTATATTGGATTGATTGTCGCACTATACCATTTGGATCGTTGACTTAGGGAGAGTACGGGTACCTCCAATATGAAGAAAAACTAATGCAAGTCGACTCTAATAAGCCACGAGTCAATTGCTGATTTGCTTAAGACGGTAGTGCGCCAATAAAGCGCCTAATTCAATAATGCTGAAGAATGACACAAAAACGCGAACAAAAACGGCTCACTTGCTGAGGCTCTAAGAGGATGTAGAAGTCACGGGTGGGGTTCCCTCTTGATTTTGGGTTATCACCACGTGTTTTGATGAGCAAATGCGACTCTAATAGGTAAGGGAATATTGCCGTATACCTCAATTTTGGAAGATTGTCCAAATTTGCGCCCAAAACTTGTCAAAAGTGTTCTCAAGCTCGGGGCGAATTTGGACAGATTTTTTTTTTCAACTTCAAGAAAAACTGTGAACGCTGAGACCTAGGGGTCTGAAAATTTTTATACAATCTATTCAATAGTTGAACTTCAAAGTCCCATAGCGCGCCTAGCCCCAAGTATCGTCAGATAGCCCCACTGAAAAATCCGTCAAATTTTGCCCCACTCTCCCCTACTATGTATTTTGAATTTCTAAATCAGGCAATTTCATAACGGGTGCAAGGAAATTCCTCTCTATCAGTGTATAACTTCTCGAAATGTATATTATGTACATTTAAGGTGAACTGCGGTGCATCGAGATCTACTGTTTTACTCACACTCATAGGTTATAGTACCCTAGCCTATGAGAGCAAGTGAGACAGTAGATCTCGATGCACCGCAGTTCACCTTCCTCCCGAGTGTACGTGATATTTTGAGATAAAATTCAAGACAATATTTATAATAGGTATCTATTGCACTTTATTAAAACTAACATTACGAGCTCTTCGCCATTTTTATTATTCACGTCTTCAAATTCTCTAATATAAGCATAAGCATTAGAACTATTACGTCCAAATGCAGTCGGAAAGATTTTTGCACATAATATATCCACAAGTGCTGGAGAAGATAAAATCGTCACAAAGAGGGAAGACGCAAGAGTTCCAAGAGAGCGTAAAAAAAAAATTATCGCAACGCTATAGAGAGCCGTCGAGCCGTGAAATCAATTAGCTCTCTGACCAATGCTATGACGAAACAATCAGTAAAAATAAACATACACGCTGTAATATCATCTTCAATTTTTTTTGTACAATAGAGGAAACGGTGATAAGAAGGAAATGATTTTGCGACAGCTAAATTATCGATAGAGTGAAGGAAACACTTAAACACATCACACAGCAGACATTAAAAAAAAAAAGTTATTACAACTGCACTGATGGAATAGACGTGTCTCCATATACGAAGATTTCCAGCGAAAAATAGAAAATGTCACACGTGATAATTTTTTCAAGCAACTTTTTACTCTCACAGAAATTTTCTCTTCCGTCGTATACCTAAACAGGTGGTGAAGAAAAAATAGACGACGACAGACCACAAAAGTCGTTTTTCGCGTAAAAGATATATATGAACATTGTCTAATAGGTCTACAGTACCTTCCAAAATTAATGAATCATGCATGGTCTCACTAAATCCATGATAACTTCGAATCCCTCCATCGTATGGGAATTTTGAAAAAAGGACCTTGAAGATCACAAAAAAATCTATCGATTCATGTGTTTCAGATATTTTTCAAGTGCTTTTTAAGTGCCCGTAGTCGACATTGAAAATCTAAAAAAATTCTTCTTCAGTGGATCACCTACAACTTTGACGGGAAAGGTCGAATCACAAAAATTCTCACGGGATCTTGTAGATCGTTAAAAAATCTAAAAAATTGTTCCGCTGTAAAATTTTCGTACGATCCTTCCCGTTTGACTTACGAGCTTGGAAAGAAAACTTTGTATCAACATAAGGTGTATAATACATGGAGATTCCGAAGCTGGTACCTATTTCGTTTCGTCTTGCTCTTTTCTAGTGCAAAAATTCATCGAAAAAATGGAAAAAATATCGAGTCACATGATTTTGACGTAAAATGATCTCATCTTTCAGAATATTCTATCAGATTTAGTCTCAAATATAATATGGACGGCCAAAACATGGAATAAATCAGTTTCCATAACAAAACTTGGAAAATTGTTGTCACCTCAAATCTGAGACTAAATCTGATACATTTTTCTGAAAGAGGAGATCATTTTGCGTCAAAATCATGTGGCGTGATAATTTTTTGATGAGTTTTCGCACTAGAATAGAGCAAGACGAAACGAAAGAGGTACCAGCCTGGGATCTCCATAAGCTCGTAAGTCAGACGGGAAGGATCGTACGAAAATTTTACAAGGGACCAAATTTTTAGATTTTTTAACGATCTACAAGATCCCGTAAGAATTTTCGTGATCCGACCTTCCCCGCCAAAGTTTTAGGTAATCCACTGAAGAAGAAATTTTTTTAGATTTTCAATGTCGACTACGGACACTTAAAAAGCACTTGAAAAATATTTAAAACATATGAAATGATAGATTTTTTTGTGATCTTCAAGATCCTTTTTTTAAAATTTCCGTAAGATGAAGGGATTCGATGTTATCATGGATTTAGTGAGACCATGCATGATCCATTAATTTTGGAAGGTATTGTATAATACGATGATTATCCTAGGAAAACCGCAAAATCACGAATATGTGCTCATAAAAAGACCCGGGGCTTTATAATATTGCTTCTATACAGTATAAGTATTATATCGTTATCATTATACACCGAAAGAGTCAAGCATATACTCTTGTTGTATATTTAAGGCGATGCGGTCACCGTGCAACCCGGAAATTATATCTTATTTGGATGTAAATCAAAAAATTTCCACGAAACGAAGTCGGGGACGATTTGTCCATTACGTATCATCACCTGAGTTGTGGTGGACAACTCATTATTTGTCACCAATCACAAGACTATCACTAATAAACGAGAATAACTTGCCCGCGGGTACTTTCTAACCTACAAATTGGCACATTTTCGTTCACAAAACTGTCAAAATCTAGTCCGATTTGGGCCAAACGAAGAGTTATCCAGGCCAAGTTAGATGATAATAAAGCCTGGATAACTCGTCGTTTAGCCCATAATGGAAAAGATTTTGAGAGTTCTGTGAACAAAGTACAGCGTGCACGGTGACCGCATCGCCTTAATGAGTAAATATTAAGTACACACTGCACACAAGATTTGCACTACGGCTCTTTGCAAGCTCGACTTGGCACTGAGAGATTATATTCTGGTTGGTTTGAAAGATAGACAGAGAGGCTAATTTTCATGATTATTATTTTAAAATTTGCTTGACTTGGTCTCTTTTGTTATAATCTGGGTTAAGGTAGTTGTCCACTGAAATTAAGAGATTACACAGTGTGCTTTGTAACCTGGTGAGAAATCAATTCAAGTATTCATGAATATGTGTGAAAATCTCATGAAGATTGATCGTTTCGTTTCAGAGCCCTATAGCCATCAAAAAACCGGGTGTTTTGGTGGAATTTGACATTGCGCTTACGGGAGAGGGCACATAAAATGGCACACTTTTGGGTTTCACAGCCGATCCAAATCACAGAAAATGATGGAAACGCAGGAAGAAAAAGTTCATACAAACATGAATCTTTTTTGGCCAAGTCCGCTCAAGATTAATCGTCTGGTTTTTCCGTGGCAATTATCGGAAAATTGAGATTGCAGACCGGCCTCCACGCAAATACGGTGATTATCGTTCGGCTTGGAAAGATTCTGATCACAGAAATATGATAGTCCACTTCAGATTGCTTTTTGATAAGCAGAACATACTAATACGCCAAAATTATTGATCTATGTTAGTGGAGACGTGAGGTTAGATAGCCATTGACTCACGTAGTTTGTGGAAAACTACCTTAAGGATCAGTAAAAAATAATAGAGTAGATATATTTTGTTTTTGAATGAAAAATATTGGATTCCAAGATGTTTCTTGATCTTATTGAGAGGATAATTCAACTTTTTCATTTTCTTGTCAGTTGTAAATTAACACAAAGAAGATGTCAATTTTTCGATTTTCCGTTGAATTTTTGGGATCATTGATATAACTTGTACAGCTAGTCGAGATAAAAATGTAGTGATTTTTATCGAATATCCATTATAAACAACAAATATGATATCGAGAGAAAGTTCAATAAAAATTCTTTGAAAAACTCACAATTCTGCACTTCTGCATATTTTGAAAGGCGATGAGTTGATAATTATACAGTAACAATGTTGTCCTATTATGCAGTCATGCTATCAAAATTTGATACATGTATAACTAACAATGATATCAACATTTTAATAATGGAATCAATGTGATTATTAAAAATCGTTATTCCTGATTACAGTTTTCTCCTTATTAAATAACGAAGCTTTTCAATTGAAAAACAGTGATATGGATATATACGAAAAATTCTCTTTGAAAGCACGTGCGAGAATATTATCCCTGAAGTTAGAGAACACGTGTCAAAAGCCTTACAACACAACATCAATCTCAACGCGTTTCCAATAATAATACAACAAACTCGCGGAAAACGTCAGATTACGTTTTAAAATTACTCTCGCGATAATGGAACTGGCAATAGGTGTGACATAACCCAAATTGAATCATCTTTATCAAAAGCTCTTAAACTCTTTCTCTCCCTATACACGCTTCAAAGTCAAACATCATCGCTATATAAACGTCCATTAGTCTCTTATCCGGGCCCAGATAACGAGATATTATATTGGTATATAACGTGTCCTCTTAAACATCACAAAAACCTTATTTTCTCTATGGAATCCTCCATATGTGTATAAATTATTCCCATTACCACCAAAAAGCGCTTTACCACAAAATAATCAACTTATCAATAATTCACTCAAACACTACTATAGCAGAATACACTTTCATTACTTCACACCTACAAACCACCCACGAAATTTTCATTTTTTGAGATATTAATAATGAAAGGGTTTCTGTATGTTATAAACTCACTCATAACCAAATGAAAGTCTCTCTTTCTTGTAAATATGCACGTGTGCATTATCCTTAAAGTGTATGTATATTAGCGCGTTCGTCGCGTTGTTCAAGCTTTTTTGCATATATTATTAAGCATAAACGAGAGATGAGGACAGGAAAAAAGCAGCTGCAGCCGGTGTATTCTCACTCACTAATGTTAGTTAGTTAGGTATATAATAAAAGTGACACGGAGATGAGAAAGTTACTCTCTCATTGCTCATCTTGACAAAACCTTTGTGCATTGTCAGCGTAAAATCCATAAAAAATACACCTAATTCTCGCATGTAAGTAAATTTATAAGTAAGTATAAGTGTTCTTTACAGTTTTAGGGCGGAAATCATCGTATATATTCGTGTTTACGAGCAAGCTAATTCGTACATGCCCGTATAGATGAACCAGTAGGGTCATTCAGCTCACCCCAAACTCCACACGCCACACACACTACGCGCGCCCGCCACGCAAACTTTACACACGTACACGTCTCCACGCACACTAGCCCGTAAACTGCCGAGTCTAACCTAACTCGAGGTAAGTTTTGTTTTGCAGGGCAGAAGCAGGCTCTAGCAGACTGATTTGTTCTACAGCTGAATGATGTCGTTTTTAGTATTAGGGGAAGCTGATTAATTGGAGATGATATGCAACAATGCAGTGACATGACGAGTTGCATTAAAAATCACGTTCCATTGTGGAAACATGATCCCCCCCCCCCACAAATCCAGAATATTTGATTTTTTTTCTTTATGGAAACAATCTTCTTAGGGAATTGATGGAGAAAGTTATTGGACGCATGCTTTCTGTGAAAAATTCATCACCTTTTGGGCTTTGTTCCTTGTCAATTGCCTCAGTATAGGCTTTTGCACATTCATCCTACAGTTTTGAGAGTTCAGAGGCTCACATGAAATGAGTTTGTGGAGTACTATTTCAAGATTCACCATGCATCAGGCTGTTTGTGGTTGAGTTTTGGATGAAAGTGCAGAAGGCATGCATTGATAGTACTTTGTGTGCTTTTTTAGTGTAATTGCACCCTGCAGTAGATTATTGAATGGAACTTTTGGTGACAGCCCGGAGGGTCCTCAACAGCAACAGAATTTGGCGTCAATTATTGCATCAAACATGTGCTGCATGCCTGGAAGCTCTATTTGAAAGCATTCAAATATTTGAACTCATTTCCAAAGTTGAACTGAAGGTAGTGTATGTCTTCAATGTGAATGTGCTGATTGATGACACGAAAACTCTGCCACTACTCAATCTTTTGTAGACACTTCATCTAAATACGCTCTGGACATCATAGTACTAAAATGTACAAAACACTTTGACACTTGAACTCTATTTACAATGATTATTCAAGTATTCCAACTCATTCACAAAATAGAAGTAAAGGTGGTACAAGTCTTGAACTCAAATATGCCCAACTACGGCTCGTAGACTCTGTCTCTACTCAATCTCCTTATTCAAGATCTTCACTCCTATTTTATAATTGAGTTGAAATACTTAACAACTTTCAAAGAGATCTTCCAAGTATTAGGCTTATGATTGATCCAATCATTGACGCTCAATCCTGTTGCTTCTGAGGAACAACTGTACTGTCATTGAATGTTTCATTCAGGCATCCAATTCTCTCCATATCGGTTACTCAACAGAATTCCTAAACCATCTCTCTATACAGTTGAATAGATGACAGCACATGAGATCAAGTGTGAAGAGGTATTGAAACCTCATCAACTATCGATTAGAAAGAGAATCCAAACACTGAATCCTTCCAAGTCTAATAAGATCAGGCGAATGATAGTTTAGTGATAAGATAATTGACGGAGGGCAGTTTAATGTAAACAATTACTAGTATTACAGAGTTTCAACGCATTGTATATTGAATTAACATCTCAAGATATATTTTTCACTAATATTATGAGATGAAATCAGTCAATCATTTTTGTTAATCAACACAAAGATCTTACAGCTCTACATAGCTTTGTTGAGACCATTCAATTTGTTTTAACACACACTGACACTGTATTGTGTCAGCATGTGCGTATGGGCAGAAAAGTGGAAATGGTTATAGTCTCCTCGACCAGCCAAAGATCACATGGTTTCAAGCGTAGAGTTCACGGATCAATCTCTCTTTCTCGCGAATTCCAGCTCCGTAAGAGAATAAATTTGAGGGATAATCATAGGTCCCCAAATCGTCTTCTTCGTCGACTTGGATAGGCTCCCTGGAATTGATAGAAGTGCCAGGTGAAGCATTTTATCAACATCTAATTCAGGAAGTCAGTAAGTATTCTACACGAAATGAAGATGAATTTTGAGTTCAACGGTGCAGTAATGTTTCAAATAAATTATACATAGTTACTCCATGTTTTCTACAAATATTCATTAATGAGAAATATGTTGATTCAGGCAAAAGCACTGCATCTTTCGTATAGAACATGTCAAAAATCATTAGCTTTTTACCTACCCACCAAGTTTAGCAAAATTGTGAAGCACAATACAGGCCGTTATCACCTTCACAACTTTTTTGGGTTTGTAGTGCAACATTCGTTCCTTATTGATGCATCTCCACCGCCCTTTCAGCTGTCCAAAAAGTTGTTCAACCTTGCACCTATTATGTGTAAGCATGTCATTAAACGCTTTTTCTGCGTCGGTCTGGGGATTCGCAATAGGGCTGAATATCACAGGTGAATCTGTGTAACCAGCATCAGCTGCAAGAGAAATCAATTGCTGTTTTTATGAACTGATCATGAATCAAGCAACTGTGCAATGAATTAGTTTTGTGCCATACCCAGGAGGTAGTAATGTTTCTCTTGTCTAGAGATTCGTGGATGAAGCCGAGTTCTTTCCATAGTTTCTCGCGCTTTACTATTTTTCCAGAGAAACGGATCAGCGTTGGACCCCGGAAGAGGCTTGAAGCTAAGCACCAAGTAATCAGGATCGCAAACCTGATGAAGAAATAATTCGGTAACGTAATTTATCCTACATGATTTTCGCAAGTGAAATCCAGGAAGCTATGACAGTTGGTCTCACCACTTCGCATGAAATACAATGACAGCCATGGCGATGATTGTAGTAAGCTTCTTCCTCGGAGCAAGGTCGCGATAGGTGGACGAGCGTTACATCAATAAACCCCAAGGTTCCTTCGCTAGCTCCGGATTGTCTGCATCTGGCAATAAATGAAAGGCATTGGCATTAAACTGCTACTATCTAATATGCGAAGTACATTATCGTGTAATACCTAGACTCAATAGCAGTTCTTCTTTCTCGAGATTTGGGGAAATTGATGAACTTCTCTGAATGTTTTATTAAAGCATCAGTGACTTTGTTGATTATCCTGCTAATTGTAGCCTGAGCACAAGGGTGTTTATAATCCTTGCTCAATCCAGTTTGATAAGGTCCTCGACCGAAGAATCGCAAGCCGATAAACACTCGCAAGTGTCCGGGAATGGCACCGTTACTATGGCTCTTTGGCGCGACATCCTCATAGAGCAAATCAACTAATTTCTTGGTCAAATGAGGAGTCAATCTAGAATACATAGAAATAGAATCCATAATCAATCCTAATTCACTAATAACGAGCCGGGTCATTTAGAATTTTTGAAGGAACACCTAACGTTCATGGATCCAGTTTGATCTTTTAATAGAGAAGAAATATTCCTAAACATCGAGAGAACCTACGTGGAACCCACCTGTAGGTATCGATGAATTGATTCTCTTCCAGGAGCCATGGGTTAGAAATGTCCCTCAGAACTAATTTGAGGAGACTCTCTTTATGTAGCTGCCTCTTTCTCTGCTCGCGCAATCTCTCCGACTCGAGTTCTTGCAATCGAATCAATCGTTGTGTAAGGTTTTGTTGCTGGTGTTGCTGTTGCTGTTGAGATATGCGCTGCTGTGTCTGCAGCGCAGAAAAAAGTGCCCTCCTTCCTCTCGTATAAAGGATCAGATGTTGAAGGACCATTATTGCGATCGGCAAATGAACAACCACGTTGCTACCACATTTCTCAACTCCGAACAGTCAGTTTCAGGAATTCCCTTAACCAAATTCAGATACTGAAAGATAATGTGAGTAACTATCATTACCTAATGAGTAGTGAGAGAATGAAACTTAATTCCGCGCAAGACTATAGGTAGACGTACTGATTCATTTTCCAAATGTTATAAAAAATCGTGCATGCAGGACAATCATGCATCTGCCCGTCTGAAACAAGCCCCGCCGCGATGCTTCACACTCACAAATGTCAAAAAAATGAGAAACTACAGCGCACGGAACTGACATATTTTGGCCCCTTTTTTTATGATAATTTTTTTGGCCACCCTGGATCGGCAAACTAATTATTGCGCCCAAAAGAGCACTAAAATACGTCATATATGACCTGTACGAATTTTTTCCCAAGCGTTTTAGGGGTTCGTTCAAGCAGGCACACATTATTTCAAAGTTTCCATGGAACTACTCATATTATTGAAAATTCAAGCACGGCTGAGTCAAGTTTTTTCAAAAGTATACAATCAACTTTCTTCAAAGTTTATAAATCCTTGCGGGAAGGAAGAGAGATGTTTTTCATTAACCCTCTAGCGCCCACAGTATCGGACATAGTTTTTCTTTTGTGTGCTCCCAAAAACTTTGTACGCGTTATCAGGGTCTCGGGTCGTCACTTACAATTAGTTTTGGCTTAAAAGAAAGTAATTGCCGTGTTCAATTCGGCAAAATTACCGTAATATCGCCGTGGAGCTCGGTAATCTAGATTTCAAGTGTCGGTCCCACAGGACCCTTGGGCGCTAGAGGGTTAAGGAGAGGTCACGGAGGGCTGAAAATTTGATTAGTATGTATTTTTTCGATCTAATAACGATGGCGGAATCAGTTTTTCAAAAAAACAAATTTTCGACCATTTTTATCCACTGGTTTGCGCCCACTTCTCCCGATCGCCTAACCCGTAAGACATTTTTTTCAAAATCATGAAAAGTATCCCCCAAAATAGGTACAGACCAGTCCATTAAATTCTGTGCGACTACATAAATTTTTTCGGGTTAAAAATCTGAATTTTCTTGCTAATATGCCTCAGAACTAGAGAAAATTGATAATTTTAAAACATCACAAGAATACTTATTTCAAGAATCAAGAAAAAATATCACCAGAAACTAATATAATTATGCTAAGATAAGTTACAAAGATAAGTTGGCTGATTTTTCAACCCTTGGTCACTGTATTAGAGAATCGATTGAAATTTGAGTGACAAGCATATACCTCACGTAAAAAATTTCACAAGAATCGATTGGTGAAGTCAGAACTGCGATATCTCTTTCAGTTTCTGATTCATGAATGTATTTCACATGCACGTCATTCCTACTTCAGTGAGTATTGATTGGACCAAGATTTTGGTTGTTGCATCCGAATGATTGAGAATTCCGTCTATGATTTCTTTTAACCATATGCTTTCGCGACGCGTACTTGAACCAATATCTTCAATCACCAACTTACAGAACTAATATGGCGGCATTATGTGAAAGCAATATATATTGCTTTCACATAATGCCGCCATATTAGTTCTGTAAGTTTTAGATGCAGTCATTGAAATTTCGTTCACATCAATATTCGTTGGGATGGAAATGATGTTCTTGTGAAAATCCGTTCATAAAACAGAAGCTAATTGAGATGTAACAACTTAGACTCCACCAATAGATTCCTGAGAAATCCCAGGTCAGGTATGTGCTTGCCATACGAGTTATTTCACTATCTTTTAACAGCATTTTTGTTCACTCATTTAATGTAATGTTTCTATCTGAACAAGAAAGTATTCTTGTGATTTCTCGAAATTATCGATATTTTTTGAGTATTGAGGCATTTTAGCAAGAAAATTCAGATTTTTGCCTCTAATTAATGTATCTAGTCGCCTAGAATTTGATAGATCGGTCTGCACATTTTTTTGGGGGGTATTTTCTATCGTTTCGAACGAAATGTCGAATGGGTTTGGCGATCGGGCGAAGGGGCCGAAAACCAGAAGACAAAATCGGCCGAAAAATTTTTTTTTGGAAAACTGAGTACGCCATCGTTTCTAGATTGAGAAAATACATATGAAGCCAGAACTTCAGCCCTCCATGATTTTTCAGACCAGACTCCAGAATTTGGGTGGGACCTCCTCTTAAATTCCAATCAAAACTCTGTCTTAGCTGAGCTGCAACTCTAAAAATACATTCATCTCGAAAATGCAATATAAAACGTTAAGTTAGTCGTCATTGTTCACACGTATGTATGTACATACGTATCAATCAGGGTTTCATCAGTTATCAACTTTAGAAAGTTGGTAGCAGCAGACGACGATTAGGGAGAAGTGTTGACAATTGAAGATCGAACTTGGACGGCAAAGTTAGGGCAGTGGTTGGGTTTGGGTAGCTTTTCTTAGATCAAGTTATTTTAACGAGAAAACATTCACCAGTCGCAGCAAATATCGGCATAATATCACTATTTGAGTACATTGAGTAGTCTTATATGCTGATGAAAATTTGCATCCTTTTTGGACTGTCAATAGTTGTATTCAAAATGTTCAATCTCACACAAGAAAAAATTGTTATTGCCTTCATGATTGAACACTCTGAAGTAGGAAAAGGACATCAGACGAGTCTAGGTCCAAATGGAAAAATATTGTACAGACAATTACTTGATCGATTGCTCGCAGATGTAAATTGTGCTGGACCACCGATGACATTGGAGCAACTGAGGAATGTATGTATGGCCCATTTCTGACAGTACAATGTGGAATTAAATCTAGAGATGCATGTCAATTGATGATGAGAAAGTGAGTATGGAACCTTTGATACGTTTCATTTGCAATTGTCTGAAATGTCTGTTGGCGATACAAAAATATTAATAATTGGCTCGTTATATCCAAATCTACTATAGTTTGGGTGAAATTGAAATTTTTACTCTGCACACTGCACTTGTTGATGTTCACCCATTAAACTCCACCATTTACTTACAGTTATCAACAGATCAGAGGTACTACATTAATGTTAGCTTCGTTGGGCACTGAATGAACTCAACCCTCAATGAGTCTTATAGGCCTCTCTCCCTTGAATAATTGATGAGACGTCTCCTAGTGTACACTCAATATATACTGAGCTAAGCAATGTAATTCTGACCCACAGGCATGGACAGCGAGGAAATTGGATGCAAAAGATAGAATGGTGGAGCACAGAAAGCAGAAAAAGAAAACAGGGAACATGCGAATGACTGCTGTTCTAACAGAACAGGAGGAGGCCATATGCAAGCTGTTCAAAGATTTTGCGCTGCCACTTTTTTTGGATGAAAATTTTGGCTTCGGACTCAAAAGCAAGTTAACCATTGATGAGTATGTGTTACTCCACGAATATAGTATACATCAGATAACATGCTGGCACAGATGAGCACAATCTGAATGTCATATAGGGTCATGAATCTAACTTGCAAGTTTAGTGACTAGTATTGAAAATCATGTGAACCAACTTCAAGGAATATTGCACGGTTGAAGTAAATCTGCTGGACTGTGAAAATGTATTGATGAGAAGGGTGTTTGCGACATGCAGTATAATGAGATGAGCCTCATAAATACTGGCTTATTGATATAAAGTTGTATAATTTACTAGCTTGTTGGCCTCCCAAATTCAACTGTGTTCAAAAATGCAGTTATGTTGATTTTGTTCCCTTGTATACTCATGTATTATCATTAGAAAATATTTTACCACTTTCAAGTGCACAATGAATGACAAATCTCCTAGTAAGAATACTTGTAGAAAATTGATGATTATAGCAAGCGATGTCAGATCACACTTGGTCAACTTCTTACCTAGGGAATTGATTCTTACAGGACAGATTCTTTCTTATGAATCTGAATAAGCTTCTTTGTAATGGCCATATGAACCGATCACTTAATACGTATTCTTTCTCTTCAATTTTTGAGACGTTTGTAGCCTGGAACAAATAATTTTGGTGAGACTTGAAAAGTTTTAAGCATGTTGTATCCATGTTGTATCAAAACATACATGAATTAAGAGGTTACCTGATGTCTTCATAAGTGATACCGATACAATCACTTATAGATATTTATAGCAATTTAGAGCCACATCACCAATTACTTCCCGTTGATACACCTGTGCTGTTACACAGATGGGAAACAAGCTCTTGAAATCAGATTTTACATTACTATCACAAGATATGACCTTGATGCAGTTTGCTTCAGCGAGAAGCTCGTCAGTTCGCTACATGAGTGCCTAATAATAGGTTGGGCCGGTTGGGGAAGCTTTGGCATAGTCAGATGTTGGATATAGCAATAATAAGGAAAAAAGAGCGAAAAATTCCGCATTCTATCATAATCAATCAAACTTTCAGCTTGTTCAGGAGCAAGATCATTTTTGCTATTTTAGCAATCATTTTTTTTTTTCATGCGGCATCAGTGTTTGCTTTGTATTCGAAAATCAAAATTCGAATACTTTTATAAAAGTTTAGAAATAATCACCCATGTGAAAAACGACCAAGCCCAATGATAGGTCAATCTCTGGATCTGGAAGACGAATCGACACAGGATTGGTCGATTTTGCGAATTTTTAAATTGAAGCCGACCATGCATGCGCATTGGCTTGGCGCTTCTTATAGCAGACCGCAACTGCAAATTACAAAGGCAACGGGCGCTAGCTCGAATGCTCGGTCATCGACGACTCAATGGTTAGTTTTGCTGAGTTTTGGAGATCATAAGTCATCTTGGAATCCTATCTCTTATAATGTCGGATTTTAATATCAATCAAGATTCTCAACAAAGCAATGGGTATGTGTGGCTATGGCTTCACTTTTTGTAAACATGACTGAGGACGTGGGAGTTTTGTTGACTCACATGTGTTTGCCCACATTACTTTGAGAATTCTTCTCTTGAGTTTGATCAAGGCTTGCGTTTTCCAAAACTACATTACTCCTTCCTTATGATGATTTCCATCGGTAGGCCTATTCGATCACCAGGAACAGGGTTATGATATCATGAGAGGCTCACCCGCAAGGACTGAGCTGTTGTTGGATTTTTGGAGTGTCTCTATAGATGATGAATCATCTATACCATTTGGAATCCAAAGATCTTTTGGAGGATTTGGTGCTTGATGTTATGAGGTTGTTCGGCTAACTGAAATCCAGAGCTAGTTTGAAAGTAGTCGATAGAACTGATTGTCAGATTTCATGTCTTTGATTTGGTTCTCATAGAGGATCCTTGTTTGCTTTCATGATTCAAATTGTATCAACCACACACAGTTTTTGTTTTGCATGGATATAATTAGGTAATGGAGGTGCTTTACTCGTATATTGATATCTCAACATTAAGTCAAACCATAGCAGCTACTCTGTATATCACTCAGCTTTTGCTCGCTCTGGAGACAAACAATTTTTATACAAGCCAATAAATTGCTGTGTGTGGTAGTATATTAGATTATTGATTGGCAATGAAAAAACTATAGCTCTATGATACACTGTTATATTCATTATAGTGATGAAAAGGAACAAAGATTTCTACCTTCGGAGAAGAGGCTCATCATAGGTTTTATGGAAAAAAATCCTACTTACGTTGATGGCATGCTTGTTTACACTGGCTCAGAGGCAGAAAAAAAGAAGTGGCTTGAGTTCATAACTGATATGCAACAAAATGGGAAAACTGCGAAAACCAGTGTCAAGTTATTGAGTGTATGTGCAAAAATATTGTAGATTTTGATCATTCAATTTCTATGATGTTATATAACTTGAGAATATTTATTCCAGTGTTGGCTTGATGCTCTTGATAGAGTGGCGACAGAGGCAAAACAACCAGGAGTGAAATTGAGTCAAGATAAACAGAGAATGCTTGCTCTACTCAAATCTGTCAAGAAAGAAGATTTCTCAGCCAGTTCTTGTAAAGCCAAAATCAAGAAATTGGATAACTTAGAAAGTGTCAGCGCTGGGGCTATGAAGGACCTGCAAGATTTCAGTCTGTCAAATAAAAGCAATGGCCAAAGCATTTTGGAAAATAAGGATTTCAACCAAGGGAAAATCATGAAGAGGTATAGCAATGGTAGCTGCAGTGGTAGTGACGATTCTGATTGTTATGCTGTGCCTTCAAAAAAACTAAGCAAGTGGTCCTTACCAGAATTTAAAACAAGGAGTGACCGTGAGTACCTTCATCTCCTCATTATATTCACCTCCCTCCATGGTTTTACGAGAAGGAGACATGTGTGCATATTTCAATTTTCATTATCGGTAAGAACTATTCTGATTCAATTAATATCATCTACCAGTATCCATGTGAGCTTGTAGATCACTTCCTACTAGTTTTGAACAGAGCAGAGATTTGAACTAATTAAAAACTACATCATTTGGAGAATCTTCTTTTGGTTATCCCTCGTTGAATGATCCATAATATTGCATGTATCAAGATCAACAATTTTCTTACAAACTCCAACCCAACAAATCTATGTACATGCATGAGAATTCGTTCCAACTTCCGTGTCCCTTTAGCACACGGAAGTTGGAACGAATTCTCATGGATCAGGATTGGTAGCACCAACCCAAAAAGCGAAAGTCACTTGGTGGCTCTATCAGAATTTAAGTTTGGTGAGTGTACGTAGCCACGATTTGTACAGAACTAACAGCATTCTAACATCTCAATATTTCAGTTGGTCAGCCTCGTTATTGAAGGTTATTTCCTGTTCTTCATACCACTTGTTCAAAAATGTATTTGATAAATTTCATGCTTGCCTCACAAGAACTACATTTCTAGAATGAATATTTTGCACTCGTAGATTTTTCGAGTCTTGTCGTGTAACAGCACATGGAGTGAATTTTAGAAAATTTTCAACAGATCTGTGGAAATATATGATTAAGGAGATTCATCCATCGTCTGGTACGTTGAGAGAAATGTGACGATTTATCATCAGAATAGTGCGAGAAAAAAAACACTCTGTGTTTATATTTTGATGAGGGATGGGATAATGTCAGTAATCAGACTCACAATTGCAATTACAGATTGTACCAAAATCTGTATGCCTTACGCCAACCCATCAAATTTGAATTTGAAATAAGTTTACGCAAAATAAATGTGATTTATCAAGTACCATTTGCCTCTCAGTCGTTGAATATAAAGGATTTCATTCAACACGAGTTGTGCCATGTGTGACATCATCATCATATCTTTCTAGAGCCTTCAACGTCCAGGTCATCGGAGATTCTTTCCTCGTTCATCAATGATTCCAAAACTTTGACGTACTCGGATTTGGAGGAAAAACTTGACGAAGGTTGCTTAGATCTTACCGCTGACGGGCTGCAAATGCTTCCAGATGATGTGGTATGATCTTACTGTAACGTTAATCTGGAGTTGATAATGGATTACTCACAGTTTTCCTTGAAAATTTCCAGCAACTGCTACAATTCCACCACTTGAGGATTGAAAAAAATGAGCTTTCATTTCTTCCTGTGAGTTTGGCCAATTTTTGCGACTGCCGTGACATTTTCTCGTAAATTTCTTTAATTGATGCAATACTTACAGTCATTTTTAACATCCATGGTGTGTATTACTCGCATCGAAGTGCAAGAGAACCAACTCGAATCACTACCTGATGATATTGGGCTTCTTCTTGATTTGAAACACTTGAACGTTTCTTCGAACAAATTAACAACGTTACCTCTCAGCATGGCTCTACTTAATAAACTGAAATACCTCAATGTGAACCAGAATCCCCTCGACGAATCTCTCACGAAGATAGCAGGCTCATGTCATAACTCTAGTGATTTCAAACGATGCGCCGAAATGATGGTAGATCATTTAGGTTTGATGAAAGCTGAAAAAGAGAGCGCTGAGATTGCTTGTAAAAATACTCGTGAGTGTTGCCATTTCTCTACCAAACTTAAGAACAATCCCTACAAAAAAATCATTGATTCGTGTTAACTCGTGTAAGCTTCTGGATCTCGCGAACTTCTGCATTTGATTACTAATAGCAATCAAAAAGTACGGGTGCACGTTTCTCAAAGTCTATTACGCTTCTGTTCCACTCGATCAGTATATTCTAATATTTTTCTATTCAATACACGCAATGGTTATGTACGAAAGACCACGGATATATTCTCACGCCTAATATGATGCTAATTCGTTGACAACCCGCATAATCCATACATTTTCAGTTTCAGAAATTCCTTATCATGATGACCAATACGTCGTCAACATGGGCAACGAAACGATAGAAAAATTGGACGTTCTGGTCAAAATCGGCAACACTCTTGTCGAAAACCAGGTTAAACGTGACGCTGAAGTACTATCGGTTCTTAAGGAAATTCGGGACGACAACCGAGATTTCTATTCGTACTTCAAAAGCCAACGCCCTGCAGTGCCAACATCGGTACTGTTGGATTTCAGCCCAACTAAAGAGATTGTATCGGGAGGTAAAGAAAATGAATCCGAGGATGATGAACTCGCTGATAAGGATTGATAATTATTCATTATTATTACTGATAGAGATCAAAGCAGTATTGCTAGTCTTTAGAGTCTTTCAGGACAGAGTATTCGTTTAGTCATCGAGACCAAAATGAGGATTAAACTCTAAGTTTTTTTATTTCAATATGATTGTTGACGTAAACTGTGAAGATAGATCATTTAAAAAAAAGATATTCAGTAACGCAACATGTTTCTGTTCTGTGCACTAAATAGATTGTCTGATATGAATGATGAATGGAATGTATGTCGAGTTCCTCGTTCAATAAAATGCGTTTGAACTCTGTAATACTAGTAATTGTTTACATTAATCTGCCCTCCACCAATTATCTTATCACTAAACTTCCATTCGACTGATGTTATTAGACTTGGAAGGATTCAGTGTTTGGATTTTCTTCCTAATCGATAGTTGATGTGAATACCTATTCACACTTGATCTCATGTGCTGTCATCTATTCAACTGTATAGAGAGATGGTTTAGGAATTCTGTTGAGTAACCGATATGGAGAGAATTGGATGCCTGAATGAAACATTCGATGACAGTACAGATGTTCCTCAGAAGCAACAGGAATGAGCGTCAATAATTGGATCAATCATAAGCTTAGTACTTGGAAGATCTCTTTGAGAGGGTTCAAGTATTCCAACTCAATCACAAAGTAGGAGTGAAGGTTTTGAATAAGAAGATTGATAAGTGAAAGAGTTTACGAGTCGTAGTTGGGCACATTTGAGTTTAAGACTTGTACCGACTTTACTTCTGTTTTGTAAATGAGTTGAAATACTTGAATAATCATTGTAAGTGGAGTTCAAGTGTCAAAGTGTTTTGTACATTTCAGTACTATAATATCTAGAGCGTATTGAGATGAAATGTCTAAAAAAAGATTGAGTAGTGGCAGAGTTTTTGTTTCATCAATCAGCACATTTACATTCAAGGCATACACTACCTTCACTCCAACTTTGGAGATGAGTTTCAATATTTGAATGCTTCCAAACAGAGCTTCCAAGCATGCAGCACATGTTTGGTGTAATAATTGACGTCAAATCCTGTTGCTGTTGAGGACCCTCCGGGCTGTCACCAAAAGTTCCATTCAATAATCTACTGCAGGGTGCAATTACACTAAAAAAGCACACAAAGTACTATCAATGCATGCCTTCTGCACTTTCATCCAAAAATCAACCACAAACAGCCTGATGCACGGTGAATCTTGAAATAGTACTCCACGAACTCATTACATGTGAGCCTCGAAACTCTCAAAACTGTAGGATGAAAGTGCAAAAGCCTACTGAGGCAATTGATAAGGAACAGAGCCTATATATACTTTCCCCATCAATTCCCTAAGAAGATTGGTTCTATAAAAGAAAAAAAAAAAAAAATCAAATATTCTAGATTTGCGCTAAAGAATCACGTTACCACCATGGAACGTGACTTTTAATGCATTTCGTCATGTCACTGTATTGTTGCATATAATCTCCAATTAATCAGCTTCCCCTAATACTAAAAACGACATCATTCAGCTGTAGCACAAAGCAGTCTGCTAGAGCCTGCTTCTGCTCTGCAAAACAATACTTACCTCGAGTTAGGTTAGACTCCGCAGTTTAGGAGCTAGTGTGCGTGGAGACGTGTACGTGTGTAAAGTTTGCGTGGCGGGCGTGCGTAGTGTGTGTGGCGTGTGGAGTTTGGGGTGAGCTGAATGACCCTACAGACTCACCTGGGCGCCGATTCTATACAGACGACTACCGAATTAATGATCCAATGGGTTTGCATGTATGTATGTGTGTGTGTGTATATATATACAGGTATTAGGTATATCGATGTTGGAATAAACATATCAGAGACTATGTACCGGTATAAGCAGCTCACGCAAGGCTTAGAAACGAATTCTGGTGATGGGCTCCTCTTTACTTCTCTCTCATGTGAGTTTAGTAGCTTTGAGTGGTAATGAGAATATATACCTACATATATACATGTATATACGGGGTTATTCCGCGATCATTGTACTATAAATTGGTTCCATGCTTTTGTAGACGAAGATTGCATGTATATATGGGTATAAATGTAAATAGAGCTGAGATATCAGGTGCTCTTATCACGAGATAGCTGATGTGTGCATCGTAAAGCAGGTGTGTGTTTTAAGCAAACGTTGAGTTTTCGAACGTCTTGAGAATATTTCAAATTTGTGTTATATGTGTATATTCATATATACACTGATGTCTCTACTGAATTGTGTATTAGTAGAAAATTGGTAAAATGATCGCTTGTAAAAATGATGTCACATGCTTTGCAATAAATTTTAGAAGAAAAGTTGTGTAAATACCGTTGGAATCGACGAATAAATTTGAAAACGTTCTAAACGGTTGAACGAATGATCTGGACTTAACGGCCGAATATATTTAATACTTATACGCAATCGAATGTTTTGAATACACATGCGTGGCATCGATTAATGTTTTGATAAATTTTCGGTGACAGGTAAATAAAATACCTGCGATTTAAACGACGTTCTGAAATCAAGAATCGTTTTATATAACGAACGAGAGCTTTCGAAATTTTTAAATTGTGGAACGCGCAATTACTTACATGAACGGGGCTATCATGAAAAATTTGTCATCTAAGCAGTTTTGGCGCGCGAATACCTATATGACCCCGGCCCGAAAAATGGAATATTGGTAAAACAGCTGTTTCGACTCTGTTGTCGCCGTTCCGTCGTTCGGGCGGACATCATGATAACAATAACGAGCAGAAAAAAAAGAACTGAGTCAGCTATAAAAACGGAATGTATACCTACATACATTTGAACGAAAATTGGGTGCACATGAACCATGACACCGATGTGATGCTTTGAATAATTTTCGACCCACAAAAATTTTAGCAACCAGTGAGGTAAGCAATAAGAACGAGTCGTTTTTCGATGAAACTGAGTTAATTTGGCTCAAGCTAGTGTGGAATAACAGGTGAATTGGCCGGCGATTTCTGTAGTAATCTATACATATATGCAAAAACCCGGCTGTTCCATTTTGGCATACCTAATGTATTGAATTGAATAAAGGGTCAAAGTATGTACGCCATGAGCCCTTATTTCAAAGCATCACATCATATCAGGTTGCTCGACTCGATGATGAGCAGCACTAACACGCGGCATCGAATCTACTTCCAAGCGGGGTGTGCCGGAATCCCATCTTTCTATCTCACTCTTTTCCCTTTTATCTATACCTTCAAAAGTAAGTGTATATCTACGAAGGTTTATCAAGCTCTAAGAATATCAAGTTTTGCAAGCTCGAATTTTAAAAAAATTCTTAAAATTCGAATTCAAAGTTCGATGAAATTTGAAGCAATGTATATGTATAACGAAGGTGAAAATATCCTGCGGGGAAATATAAAGATAGACCCCGGTAAACCCATCGGTGCAAGCACTTCTATCTCTCTTTCTCGCGCGCGGGGTCTATCGATCGGCGGGAGAGCAAGAGCGAACAGAGGTAGGAGCCCGCCACACGAAACATATCACACACACACAGCGTCTCCTAACCTCAAAAATAATAATTTTGCACAAAAAATCCAGGTGTATCTCTACTACAATATATCTATCATCACTAATATTATACACTATTATTGTACCCACCTGCTGCTGCTGCTTCTGCTTGTGCTATCGCTGTCTTGCTGAATAAAATATATACTGTGCCTATCTATAACTACAGAGTCGCGCACCAGGTCTTTGTAATATATCACACCTTTTTGTCTATATAGTTATATATTATAAATTCCACCCGGCACTTGTATTTATCTTCGTAAAATTCAGCTTTTCTTGTAATAATCTTCAAAATTTATTATCTTCTTCATAAATAATTTTTAATCCAGGTAATAATGAGCCTAGAAAGTGGTTTTGATGTTGATGATGATGAAGATGATGATGATGATGGTGCCGGCATCGACTCTCCCGGAATTTATCCAAAGCGTCGTCTGCTAGAAACACACTGATATCATACACCAAAAAAATGATGCTCCAAAAGGCAGGTTATGTAGACTTTCGATTAAAATTGTGATATGTTATAAAATCGCAATGGATAAACACTGATTATTTTTTTTTTTTTTTGTAAGTACAGCGACGGCAAAAATTTTATAAAGAGCAAGAGCTATAGCAAGAGACGAAACACAACGTCCGATTACAGGAGCTCGCGCCCGACTGACTGAACGATGAACGAAGCGATGGCCCGCACGGAGAGTCACTGGCACTGCGCTGGAGCTTGGAACTAATGGACGCCCACCCATATAAAAGAGGAGGAGGAAGCTTTGCTATATGCTCTGGCCACCACCTCTCACGCACCCGTATATAAACCCCCCCTACCTATGCAGGTGTGTGTATTATTATGATTCTTCGTCATCGATTCTGATTATTTACTCAAGTCTGTCTATATATTGCAGGTATAATTTCATACGTCATTATAATTGCCTACTGCTTATCATCAACATCCCCCTCCCCATTTCTAGTGATCAGAGCCTCCTCCTCCCCCCCCCTCCTCCAAAAAAATGAGCGAAATTTTCGGATTGGATTGGTTTGGTGGGAATTACACCTGGGTGTACTCCGGTGTACTCGGATGCATCAGTTTATGCTTCCCACGAGCTTTTTTGGGGAGGATTTTACTTGGGGAGGGAGCTTGCGACAGGTGCGAATTTTTGAACGTAGGAAGGATTTGTATTGGCTTTTCGAAATAATATTGATTCTTTAAACTTTTGCAGAGCTCTTGCTATT
Organism: Eretmocerus hayati; assembly: GCA_029851415.1. Lineage (NCBI taxonomy): Eukaryota > Metazoa > Arthropoda > Insecta > Hymenoptera > Aphelinidae > Eretmocerus > Eretmocerus hayati. The sequence goes on from CM056744.1 coordinate 99,119,832, forward strand.
TTTATTTAAAATCTTTTGGTTGGTTCAATCTCCATATTAAGTATTTACTCGTTTTCCATCTTATCGGTCAGTATAGTTTCAGATAACTGAGTCTCCTGACTAAGTGCTGCGATTTAGATTTTATTCTAGGATTTTTTTGAACTCTTCAAAGGGTACGATTTCCGTTTATGCTAAGGACCTCACCTTCAACTTGCGCTACAAAAATTATCCTCCACTATATGATGTCAAGAGTACCCATTCACATCTCAAAACTCTGATTTTGTAGATTTTGATTTGGATAAGTGAAAAAAGACAGGATTGAGCAGACAAGAAAACCGTTGATTTGAGACATCGATTCCGGATGAGCTCACAGACATTATTCACCGAATCTGAATTATTATAAAAATCCGTAGAATATCCAGTTAAATTGTGTATACCATTCGCATATTTGACCTCGACTAACCGGGAGACGGTTCACGTAATAGGGTTACATGCCATCCCGTTTTAAATATACAGGGTATATAGGTATATATCATTTCTGGATCATTCGTTTCAACTTTGATTTCTCTTTCGCTTACAAACAGGTTTATTTGTTTTCTTTCTCAAGGATTCGACCTTGATCTCTCTCGATTCTTGATATATCTTCAAAGCATGGGCCATAGTAAGAATATAATTTCGTATATTTGTCAACAATTTTTTAAATATTTGAGGTGATTTGGAAAAACTATAAATGTGGAATATCATTGCAGAAAACATCATTGGAATTTCACCGGTAAGCCTCAAAATATTTTCACCGAAAGAATTATTTTGAGCTTTATCTACAAGTACTTCAGGCTTTTTAGATTCCTATACACGATAACTAATTCATAGAATTTACTCGTGTTTTCGTTGCATTTTATATACTTATTTATAAGAATTCCGATAAAAAAGTAAACTCTAATGATGACCAATCAAACATATCCTACTCACTTTTTTAAGAACTCGTATTTTATCAAATTGATTCTACTCGCGTCATAAAATCTAAAATTTCATTCACGAATACTGTCACTCAACGGTGTTACATAATTCCATTCTATATCCCTTGGAAAATAGTCAGGAATGAAAAAAATATCGGACAAATTTATGCAAACGTCATAGGATACACAAACACAAAAATTCAAATCATTTCTCCGTATATCAGCTCTCAGTCCATCAATTTAAATATTCATCTCACCAAAAATCATCTCTAATCCTCTACGAATCAATTCATAGCCACGAATAAATTCAGAATATCTGTGATAGTAAATTTGAAATTCATGATGGAAATCACAGATCAACATTATTCTTTTTTTTTTTTAATTTTCACGATCGGCGGTCTTTTAAAGGATAAGTGATGAGAGATCGAGCAAAAAACGGAAAACCCTCGTGTAATATATGAATTTGAGACGATTAAGTAATTCGCAAAAAGACAACATTATGACACGTATAAACGAGGAGTGAGGAAGCCTTAGCAAGAGTCGATAACCGAGAAAGAATCCTATAAAGTTTATATTCGAGAAGTGCGCTCGTGTGTGTGTGTTTTACCATTTTCGCTCTTGTTAATCCCTCATAAATCCATGATTTGAATGCGGCAACAGTTTAATCCGTTATATATTATTTAGTGACCCTTACAAGCTATATACTCCCGCAGCAATCTGTTATGACTTGCGGATGAATTTTTGTAAATATGTATTAAATTTCCGCGACTACGGGATTATCACAACCGCATCTTGATTAATTCATCTCAAATAAAATAAAGATCGAATCAGATTTTTTTTGAGTTTGGTTTTGTGAGTTTGCATTTCTTCTGGTCACCAGTTTGTTAATATTCTTGAACTTGAATTTTTTTAATGATTCTTTCGTCTCTGATGATAAAAATACAACTAATGAGATTACGACGACTTAGAAGTATATCTGTTAATGTATTTATAAAAAAATTTTTTTTGGTCTTTCGGAGACTTGACAAAATTGGCTGAAAAAATCCAAGTTTTTCTCGGGCAAATAATTGTGAAATTCAATTGAAAAGAATTTCAGATTTAAAGCATTTTTAGAATGTCTTTTAGCTAGAATTCAATTTGAAATGAAAAAGGAATTTTCCGATCCACCAAATAGACTGACAAAGATCAATTGAATGAAAAAAAAGAAAAAATAAAAAATTGGCTTTTTTGTATTTTGGTATGGACCAATTGTGCATGTAACGACATCAGCGTATACTATCAATGGCCATGGCATAGCCCAACAACGAGCAATGACATTCGCATTTCCCCTATTTCTTTTTTTTTCTTTCTTTCTTTTTTTTCCTCTCCTATATATGTGAAAAGTCTATACACCTTTTCTTGTCAATCAACGCTCGATCGATCAGAGCAAATCTAACAGAGTTCGTTTACCCTTCGCACATCCCTCCATTGCCCTCCTCCCCTATCTATGTATATTTATATATACTCTCTATCTCTCACTTTTGCATGAAGCTGTGTGACCTCTAGTCTATACATACACACATACTATCTACCTCTGTATCAGTTCATCCGTGAATTTGCGGAAGTTGATCATTCTCTGAACCTTCGACCCATCATTCTAATATTCGATCCTTCTGCTTCATTGGTTAGAAAAATGTACAGATATAATTGGATAGAATCGACGATCGAGTTTTATGTGTAACTGTATGCACTGTACTAACTGTATGTGTATTATTTATCAAAATCTACGACGGATTGTGGATAAGGGAGTTAACCCATTCACTCATAATGTCCAATCTGAAAGACAAATTTTTTTAGCGCGCGATTTTCAATAATCGGCCATTATTTCTTTGGACACGCCAGAAAATCTGAGTAAATTCTCACAGGTCCATAAATAAGTAAGAATCAAATCGAACGATAGGACAAGGCCAAATACCTGGTTGCATCAAAGGAAAATAGAAGAAACTAAATTTCAAAAATTCTAATTTTACCATTTTTTGTCCTATTTTCGCCACACTAAGATAATTTGCATGGCAGAAATACATACATTTCCATGTGTCTAAATAGAGCTCATGGTAGTGAATGAATTGAATTACATGTTTTCCATGTGTATATATGAGTGGGAGAAACTACCCCTTGCAAAATCGTTTCGCAATAGCACAGGAGAACGCGAGTAATAGCACTATGTGCCCTTTACATGTGTATTATGTACCAATTACATATGTATATGCCATACTATATGGGCAATCTCGTCACAATTTATGAACTCGATAATCCTTACTTGATTCATGTTCATATCGCTGCTAAGCTGCTGAAAAAATTGATTTCATCGATAATATCTTGTGTACTCTATTGACAGGAAGATGTCCTGAAAGTTTTAGGTCCAAGTATGGGTATTATTTACAATGCCGGTCAAAATTTTCAGGACACCCGAAATTTTGTTTCCGATTCTGTAAGTAGAACTACTAGGCTCCACTCGACCGAAGAAGACTTTATCAAGACTCATTTTGAAGATCTTTCCACGTAATTTAAAATGGCATTATTTATTTTCGTCAGTATGAATCTGGATCTTCCAATTTGAGCGTGACAAAGTGCTCATTTCGATGATTTTTGGAAGAATCTCCTGGCTCCGGTAGCTCAAAGGTACAGGAACATAAGAACCGGAAAGTACAAATCTAGAACTCCAAAACCCGTTTTCCAACATTCTTCTATGTAACTTCTACTCTGAGCTATGACATTTTCTGTAAAGAAAAATTTTTCGCAAAAACTAACACCTCAATCCGAAAAAGATAGAGAAATGTGCTTTACGGGGAATGTCATCTCTGATCCTAGTATCTGTCTTCTATATCATGATCAAAAGGATGAGACTTCTTTGCCTCAAGTGAATTTCTTCGTCAATTCCTAATAAAGGTGCTACTTTTTTCGGAAAAACTTTCCTCGGAGAAAATGACATAGCTCGGAATAAAAGTAACGCAGAAGGATGTTGGAGAACGGATTCTAGAGCTTTAGAATTGTACTTTCAAGTCTCTAAATATCCATTCCAGAATATTTCTGTACCTTTGGGCAATCGGAGCCAGGAGATTCTCCCAAAAATCATCGAAATTGGCAGTTTTTCAAGCTACAATTGGGAAAATCCAGATTCGGACTGATAAAAGTAAACCATGCCATCTCAAAGTGTGTAGAAAGACCTTCGAAATGAGCTCCGATGAAGTACTTTTCGGTCAAGTAGAGCCTAGTTAGTTCCACTTACAAAGTTGGAGAAAAAATTTTGGATGTCCTGAAACTTCTGATCGGCAGTGTAAATGTGGGCTTACGGAAATTGGTGAAAACGACCTTATCATTGGTGAAAATGACCTTATCGCGAAGAGGGTAGCACTTTCCAAACATTGAGCTCACTTAAAATATCCGTTGAGTTTCGACACCTGAACAAAATCTCCAAAATCTGTGGACAACATTATTCTGTACCCAGATTTTGTGAATTTTTTCGGATACTTCTCAAGAATTTGTTTGCAGACCTGCGAGTAATAGTGATGATTCGATCCATAATTGTGAATCTTCTTAACATTAAGATTAAGATTCTACCAACAGAGTCGTAAAGTGAACAATTACATTAATCTGCTTCTCCCGCACACTCTTCTCAAATTTTTTGTTGCAAAATGAGATTTGTTCTAATTGTATTCAGTAGCTCTTGAGAAATTTTTCACACTCAACTTTCATCGTGAGAAATGCCATGTACTCACCTGAGCTATTCTATACCCTTCACCAATCCTTTGATCCAGTCCCGAAATTTTTGAATTTCAAAAATTGCTCACATATTTAACAAAGAATAAGGAAAAGAAATCATGCTCACTCGTCAGAAATTAGAAGTCAAATTTCAGCTATATCTTGAAAAATCATTTTTTTATAGCAGGTATGGCTTCAAAATACATCAGTTACTTCAAAATCACCCATATACCATATGTGGTATTATATGAGTGGATATAATGAGCCATTGCTGCCCGCTGTCATGGTGATTTAAGTCAAAACGAGCCCCGCGCAAACTCTAACACCCTCTAGTATACATTTTACTGTCGAGTTTGAGTTCGAGTGCATGTTTGGTGCATTGTATAGAGATGTATCAGATAATATGAGATGTGACATGCACTCGGCGACAGCTTGATTTCTATGCAGGGAATTGAATTTCAGCTGTATTATTAGCATTCGATTTTGTTGTATTTGTGAGGAGGGACTTGAACATTCACCGAACTTCAATAGCTTGATTTTTGTGCAACTATCATCATTTTTGTTAGCACAGAGGGCGAATGTATAACCAGTTTATTCTTTTTGACTGAATCGTGGTGGTTGTTGAAAGAACTTTTTGTCTCTGATGATTTGGTACAAATTTACGGAACTGGTTTTACAGTAAATGAGGGGAAAAAGGGTCCACTTACCTAAGTAACTTTGTAAAATTGGTGGATCATCGTCGACCAAATATCAGTGATCTTGAGAAACTCATACTAAAATCAATATTGTTTCCTTCGATTCTTCATTTCTTATACCAGAACTGAAACTGGATAATTTTTACAGAACTCATATGGTCAGTGTGAGTTTAGTGATTGACAAACACTAAAAAGGTAGTTTCAAGGTATTTAATTGAGAGAAAAAATTACGCAATTCAATCATAATATATTGGTTTACTGGAAATGAGTTGAAAATTTGAGATTAGATCATGTTGAGTGTATCAACAAGAGATAAAAATCATCGATAGCCATCAATTAAGAAAGAATATGATCAACACTATACGTAGGTAATTCAGTTCTTAGAAAAATTTGCAACTTATCATCGACTTGAAATATCATTGAAGTTTACAAATTACAATATGAGACTCACGCGTGATCGAGTTCATTGTCTATACACTCAATTTCAAACTCAATGTTTGCAATCTTTACAAAAGTCATTGGGGCAACTGCAGTCTATGTAAAGAGAACTCCAATAGATATTCAACTTTGGCGAATTGAAGATTCTCTCTGATCTCTCCCTATACTCAAAGATCGGACGTTGAATCCCCTGATGCTTGAATAAAATAGTTTTGGAAATAGCTTTGCGTATCCGTTTCTCGTACAAAAAGTCAACGTTTCTCCGGTGCACTTTCTTGGAAAGATTTACCGTCTGAAGTTGAATGTCTTTATCGAAGAAAATCTTGGTCGAAGAATCGTCAGGGTGAACAAGTATCTATTCCTTTGTCAATTTGGCGCTGAATATAAGCATTTGAGTCTTGATATTTTTACGAGACATGAAAATTACTAAGAAAAACTTGTATGAAATTTAACGAAATCTTATAGACGTACAGGGCGTACAAATAGTACATATTACATCGAGTTCATAAAGAAGCAAAGAATTTGCACTCTCTCAGATGAGCAAGACAATTTTTTTTTTTTTTTTTTTTTTTTTCATAGTATCCAATACTTCTTCCTCAAATTTTGAACGAAAAATTGAATGCACCGGTATGTCCATCGATTTGCGAACTTATCGTATCAGCTGTCTTTGATTTTTCAAATAAAGCAAACATGCCTATATAAAAAAAAAGAAAAAAACAGGTTATTCCACTCAAGCTAATTTTGAAAGACATGCCCCAAATGGATTTGTGGTTGACATAGAACTCAAGAAAATAAAATACGGTACAAAGGAATGACCTGAAGATGATAACATGCGGACGTAATATGAGTGTAATGCTGCCTCAGAAATAGTCGTATAAAGGCACTATTTGAATAACTAAATGCACCCTATCTATGTAGCAGACCTTATACATCAGAAATCTATATTTCATATATTGCATGACGAGACAGAGAATCCGAGGTTGTAATTTGACAAAGATCGATAGCTTTCCACTATTAATATAAGTAATTACACTCGATACTATACGCTTGACACTGAATTCGAGCCTAATCGTGCTCGAGCATTGAAATAATAATTTATGATCTATCGTGTTGCAAGACCCATTTTTCATTTTAATCGTACTTCTTGAAAAATTTCAAAATATTTCAGAATGGTAGTTTGGAGAATCGGATTTAGAATGGGTCATGTGAAAAATATACACAAATATAATGATACAATTATGATCGAATGGACCGATCAAGTCACGTTTGTTGCTGTTGCAAAGTATATTGAGGGTTACGACGTCATTTGAAGAATTTTATTGATAATTTTGTGGTGGACGTGCCTAATTTATATCAAGATACAATAACATCAATAATTTGTATTAACAAATTTCATAAGAATTTTCACATCTCACAAATTGAAGAATATGTGCACTTTACAAGATAATAAGCAGCACTGCAGTGACAAATTTTTCTTTTATCGTCTTACGATTCGATTCGAGAATTTATTCGAATAATTGCGTGAAAGCTGTCAGTTCTCTGGTCGAATATTTTATTAGTAATTGGTAAAAATGATATTTGTGATAAATGATGAATTTTTTAGAGGGTTATTGATCAGCGAGAATGACGATATACCCTCTACTGATGTCAAAATCAGTGGAAAATGATTTTTATTAGAGTACAGATAGGTAGAATCAATCCTCATGAAAAACAATACAAGGAAGTTTTGATTTGTACATTTGAAAGCAGTTGTCTCGCATCGAAATTTGTTGAGAAAACTGATTGAAACTCAATGGCCCTCGTCACATACTGGTGTGTTCTAAAAGTGTTTTCGAGACGATGTGGGTATGGAATTGTATCCAGTGGATCTCTGCAACAACTTCTTTTTGTTTTTCATTTGTCTAAAATAAAAAAAACAAAAAGAAATAACATCAAGTGGGCCCCTGGTAGCTCGGACAACAACCACACATCCAAAATTTTCAGTTTTGGCATTGAAATGGCTCGTCATGCTCGGCCCAATCACCCAGATCCAGACATATCCTCGCACGGATCGTTAATTTGAAATACCAGACTACAGGCCATTGATAAAAATTTAACCTAGATATACTCATTGTAACCAGCGTTGGCGTAGTTCACTAGATGACTGTGTTCAGGGTGCATTTTTAACAAGGGAAAATTGGTCTGAGCATTGCCGGTTAAAGGATTTTACAATGTAAAAAAGCATGTGATGCGCCAACGCTGATTGTAACGTCAAAATTTGCAAAATAATCGTGCAATCTTGCAAGTACTAAAAATTGATATCGTAAAACCCTCGGTAAAACCTCCAAAGTCTCAATCATCAAATTCTTTTCTAATATCCAATATAATCAAGTTGACCTAGAAAATCCTCAAAGATCATTCGATTACATTTCTTACATAGACTGTAAAGCTATATCAGGAAAGTCGATCTACTGTTACCGAATAGACGCGCGCCTCTCAGTATTACAGTCTCTATGTATCAGATCTTACAGGACATATATATATCTATAGAATAAAAGTACAGTGTGGATAAGGTGCGGAAAGAGTGAAATCGCCCGTTTGATTATTATTCATTGCGTCATACGCGTATAGGTATGTGCGTGTGCGTTACGTGAATTATCCCAACGCTTTGAGCGAGAAGCTATTGGTGTCTTGTTGTGTTATACATATATATATATATATATATAGATGCATATAGCCGGTTTCTTGAGAAAATCAAACAGATAAATGCTTATTTTCCGGGCTTCCCCAGATCTCTGCCAGTCTTGTAATACTTGCATCGAAAACTTATTTTCTCTTTTTTTTATTTAGCTATTTTTTAATATGACCATTGAGTTTACCTTGGTTTTGTGAGGTATATGACGCACTTACTTTACGTCTTTGGCGTGGATAAACCAAAATTGTTGATTTACTCTGTTATTAATATTATATCTCTCATAGGTCTGTGGGTATACTTATAGTCTGAGTTGTTACTCTTTGGATGGGTCAGTTAGTGGAGGAAGGATGCAATTTGAGGTGAATGGAATTTCCGAGAATAGTTTGTCAGAGATGACTCGGTTGGTGTAATATACTTGATGAGTCGCTGGATTCTGCAATGCACTCTCTTTAAAATACCACTTTTGGCCAGTTCCTCTTGATGAATCATGATAAATAGTCCAGGCCGGGTGGACGCCATCGTTGGGAAAATTATTCCGACGAGGTTTTTCTGCAGGATCCTCTTCAGAGGACTCTCCTTATGATGGAAATCTATGTTGCCAGTCCGAAAAATGGTAACAATTTGTTTAAATCGAATTTGCTTAAATAATTTGGAATAATTGTTCATTTCCAATTCAAACATCTTAATAGATGAGATAGTTTGACCCATTTTGAACAGAAAAGGTATCCTGCCATTTTTCGCTGAACTTGATCGTTTTTGAGTAATGAGCACTTTGAAAGTGAAAAAACGCAAAATTTGACATCAAATAAAAGCAACAATAAAGTGAAAAATCAATGTTGCCATTGAGGGAATCTGTTCAGTATAGGATGTTCTCTACAAGATCTGATACCGTCAATCAATGTTTCCGACCCAAAACTTCATATTTTTCAGAAATTTCTATTGTACAGTCTCTTATGGGCTCATTTTGACTACCCGGTTCGGACTTCGGTATAATTATAGGTATACTTTTACACTGATATTTACGAAAATCGTTCGTTATCTCCGCTTGAAGAAGGAGACGTTCTATTCCGGAAACATTGCTTCTATTGATACTGAATATTGTAGAGGACACCCTAGTGAACAGATTCCAATAATGGCAACATTGATTTTTCACTTATTGTTGCTTTTATTTAATGTCAAAGATTGCAAATTTTGCGTTTTTCCATTTTCAAAGTGCTCATTACTCGAAAACGATCAAGTAATGACACGACACCTTTTCTTTTCAAAATGGGTCAAATTATCTTACACAAGTAATTTGGATTGGAAATAAACAACTTCTCCAAATTGTTTAAACAATTTCGATTTAAACAAATTGTGACAATTTTTCGGCCTGGCAACATGGATTTCCATGATCAGGAGAGTCTTCTGAAGAGGGACCTGTAGAAAAACTTCGTCGGAATAATTTTCCCAACGATGGCGCCCACTCAGCCTGGACGACATTTAACAATTGCTGGACGTTTACTTTCTGGCTAACTTTGATGATTTCGAAAAAATTTTGATCTCGATATGTGATCATTGTGGTACACTCAAAGCTCTTACTTGGTGTACTTTTGATTGTAGTTCATTTGATCCCAAAATTTTCAATTCCCAGTTTTCTGTTTTAGCATCGAGGAGGAAATGATTTCCTATAACAGAAATTCTTACTCCAAGATATAATAACCTCAGTAAAATTCAGGTATAATAAGTCTAAATAGTCACTATAAGCATGTGTGAAAGTTGTATTTAATTGTAATAATCTGATTTGATCCATAACCCCACCCTGCAAATCATGTAAATGAAAATTGTGACACTTTTCCCCACGCGGTTTGGCGCATTGAATCCGATTCCGTGTTTGGGATTGTTTCTTCGTCAGGTCTCACTTTTGAGAAAATCGATGACAAAGTTGGAGAAAATACCCATTTGTCTGTTTGCGATAGCTTTTATCTTTCTTATCTCGATGGTTATCGAAATTTCGTGAGGCCCAGTCAGTTGATTTTTGAAATAAACTTACATAGATTGAATTCGATTGATGGTACCCTAGACACCTTGATCTTGAGAAATCAAAAACCCCCCGAGACTGATGGCCTCAGCTACGTAATGCGGGCAGTAAAAGGTGAGATAGGGAATGCACTGTAAAAAAACATGGGGTAAAAAAGCGCGGCTAGTTTTGGGGGCTTTTTTTTGATCTTATAAAGTCGGTGTATCCCGGGAATCTCTAAATCGATTTTCATGTATGTGTGGGTTCATTGGGAAGATTTTCCCACTGATGAATAACTAGACCTCGCAAAACGTTGGTAACTATCTTTATACGACAAGGATAAGAGCCCTCGCAAATTGTAAATCTCTAAATCTAAATTGCTCTTCCGAATGTGAAAGCATGCCAATACATTGTTCAATTCTTGAAATCTTGTGGAAAATTAGTTTAATCAAGTTATAAAAATATGTATTATGAAATATGTATAGCTCAATTATCCTGTGTCGTATGGATGCTGTACTACTCATGTGCTTCAATTAAATATAAAAAAATTAATGAAAAAAGAGCCCTCGCAAACAGCCAGATAGACCTTTTTTCCAACTCTAACATCGAATTTTACAAAAATGTGATGCGATATACAGCAGTTCTGAATACAGATTTGGATTCAGTGCGCCAAACTACGTCAGAAACCGTGTCGAGATCTTCATCTACATTCTGACACAGGGTAGTGAGATTAAAAAGTCAGCCAACTTCGCACAGTCCTTAACTGTCGACAACTTTGAAAAATTTCCTCTCATTTTGACTCGTTTTAAAACTCATTTCAAATAAAAATGAGCGGAAGCACATTTAGTTGGAACTTCTTTTGACTCTGAAGTATTTAAAATTCATGGAAGAGTAAATTTTCCAGTCAATAGAGAACGAAATAGCCGCTCGTTTAAAGGATAATAAAATTTAACTCGAAAGTGAACGCGCTCATTTCTCTTGAGAGCAATTAATCAGATCCAAAGACAAAAATTCTTTTTGTAGCAAAAGTGTTACCAAAAAGTTCGGAGTTCACAAATTTTTCAATGGATCAGATCTCTAATTAAAATGGGCACGAACTTAGTCATGTGACCATATGCACGGCACAAGATACCCTGATCCTTACCTCGTCAGTTTTTTCATCCATAACCTTTACTAGATTTGCTGTTTACTCCATGGAAATCCGTCTATTTAATTCAAACAGTATGTGAATTGGTGTGAGTAGAGCTGCAAAATGAGCTAAGATACGTCGCATTTGGACATGCGGGAGCCGAAATATCTCGGTAATATGGAACACCTATGAAATTTCATAGGCCTCTTAAACATTCGGTGTCGAATTAAGTTCACCTTTTCGAAAATTCACAGAAAAAATTTATTTGCGAAAATTGAGAAATCTTTGCTCGAAATAATTTCAGCTCATTTTGAAGATCTTGGAACGAACTTTATGAGCGACGCTGAAAAATGTTAAGATGATCTAAAGTTTTGAGCAAGACAAATTAGCTGGGGCATATCAATTAAATCAAATGTAATTACCTGAACAGGATTGGGACAAAGATCCTTGAGCTAATCATTTTTGTTACCACAGTGAAGCACTCGTTACCCCACTCGAACTCGTTAAATGTATATGACAGTCGATTATTATCCTTATTACAAGTGTGTTAGTTCAGGCTACCGTAATCTTTACAGTGGAGCTTTTTGAGCTAACCAAACACTCCATCAAATATATCCTTGCTAATGATACGTGTATTGGTACCTACTAGACTTGACATTAATATTATAAACACATCATATCAATGGCACACTTGTAATGTCAAAAGCAGAAGAAGATCAAAATTCGACAACACTTGTAATCACAATTTACCATTAATTATTCTTAACGCCAAAACTGAAATCAAGTATACCGAATCTATTATACTAGCCGTATGATAATGTATGTATAGTGGCTTATCGATCAATCTACGTCTATTATGCATAATTAGTGCATCGATTGTCGGTGTTATGTATAGGCCCACCAACCCGATCCATATCGAGTTCCATTCACACGGTTAGGGGGTATAATACGTATATTTGGTCAACACTTGACATAAAAGAATATATCAAGTGGTGTGTACATTTATGTAAAATTGATATGTAAATCGTCGGTGAATCGTTGATGTCTTGTCACTATTCACATGATTTACAATTGGACTTTGATTTTGGTCATTGACTTATTTACGAAAATCGTTATTCAATACAGCACCGTGCGGTATAAATTTCATCGATTGGTTCGAAAGTTGCTATTCTGAATTTTGGTCGGAGGCTTTTTTCAGAAGTTTTGTTTTAAAAATACACCCGAACCCGTATGAGTATCGCACGATAATCTTGTCAAACGATTGGGGCGAAGTTATTTTGAATTTCAGGTGACTTTTTTTAGAGACTAATATCGAAATACGACTCCAGGAATGTTACAGAGCTTGATAATTTAATGAGCAATCGCGATGAGATTGGAATCTGATTTCCTCTATTAGAGAACGTAATTGAGCCAAAGATAGACCAAATCATTCGTGGATATGATTATACATTCTCAGTTTTAATAAGATTTCTCAGAATAATTTTTGTTTTTCCGCCTGTTCACTATGAATTCACATTTTGGAATATTTTGTTGATTGCATTTTTTCTTCACGTGATCAAACCTACCATGCAGCATCGCCATATATCTTTCATCGTTAATTTGTTTATCAAACTTTTCCGATAAATAATGTGTTATCTTTCCCTGTTGGTGAATCATCATCATGATTGATACATCGAAAAAGTAAAACCAAGATGAATATATATCACATTCACTGTGCTAGTCAAAAAATACTTTTTTTATTTAAATCAGTAATCAGTTCTTGCACAAATTACTCATGAGATGTTTGAATTTTTATGCCATGAATCTAAAAATATGTGTAAATATGTACAATTTTCACAAGATTTGTAAAAACTGATTATAAATTCCAAACACAAAAGATACATATTTTGGTCTGATTGTTTTGTTTCCTCAGCTACTGCAATGAAATATGGCACACTTATTGGTGTCGCGAATAAATTATGACAGGTGTATACTGATAACATCAGATCTACGCTATCTATACTATAATGGATCGTGCATACCAGTTTCTTCTCTTCTACCATTGACTATAGTTTCTATGGTTGTGTAATTCTAAATACATCGTTCAAAATTTTCCATGGAAATAGTAAATTTACGTTCTGGTACTACATTCGTATATGCATGGAACGGAATATTTTCAAAATAAATACTTCAACCACTCTGTGACAGATGTTAGACTTGTCCAGTGGCAGAGGAGTACATACAATTTGCCGTATCACAGTCCCTGCATTGAGATTTATTAAAAGTAATGGTTCGGCTATAAATTAAATATCGTGATTTATTTCTATCATTACATTTTTCACGAATTTCACAATTTCAATTCTGACGTCTACGCAGTATCATGGAAAACTATAAAAATTCCGTGGTTGAAACTTTTTCAGAAACTTCTTGCATAACCCACAGTTTTTTTTTTTTAAACGGTTCTATAATAATAAAATAATTGAAATTCTAATTCCATCCTTTCTGAGGTAATAAAATGCACATTGCTATAAGTTGAGAAGAAGAAAGATCGCGGAAAAATTCAACGTTTTCAGCTAAATGTATACGATTGCTTAATTTATTCCATTAGATTTAAGTCTATTCGATAAGAAAAGATTTTATCGATATTTTAACTAGAAAGAAACATAAAAATCGATAGATTGTATCTGCGGAGGAGGACTTGATTAAAACGTTACCTCAAAAATTCCATCCTAAAGTGAAAATCAATCTGATAGATATTTAGGAATATTCAATGAGCTACACAAAATTCTCATCAGACGTTCGATTGGATAATTTCCAATTACGTCGAAATAACTTTGGACTCCTTTTTCCAGAATAATCTTGACACTTTGGCTAATTACCAAATATTCCTTTCTTAATCCATTAGTACCACGGAAAAAGCCTATCTATACAACATTGCCTAAAGTAAAGTATCAGTTTGACGACCTGCATACTAATAACGACGCGTCACGGAAAAACTCTTTTCGAATTAGCTAATATGTTGGTGCATTCTATGACGTATATATTACCTATCCTATTATACATTAGCGTCATAACGCATTTGACGCTTTGTAACAGATCAAACACTTTGATGTAGCGATTTATGGAAATTTTCTGTTCTCAAAACTTCTCACGAGTATTAGTGTATTAATGGTATTTTCCTTAAACTGACGCATTGAATTTTGGCCACAACTTGGTTTGTGATGTGCAATATTGGCTTAAAAAAATGAAATTCGTGGATAAAACAAGAGTATGCGGATAAAATTAAAAAAATTCTCATAACTTTTCGAATTCCATGCGTAAGATGTGATGTCATTTTAGGCACGTTTGATGATCAAGTTTGAGGTAATATTTTCTCAATCAATTCCGTTTGGTTTATGACATGATGCACGAACGATATGAGTGTGCTATTGGTATTCTTTTGTATGACTTTTAGCACTATTTGTGGATCGAGGAAAAATATTAGAGTAGATTTATCAATTCACGCGTGGGAGCAAAATTTGACTCATTCGGTAGAGATATACCACCGCCGATTCCATCAAGTATTTGCCAAACATATCTTGGATTCCCGTCGTCTGTCAGAGACAACATTGGACAAAAAAAAGGGAGTTTGGAGAAAAAAAATGTTTGAGTAGTTTCGGTTGGACTAGCATTTCCTGAATGAATCATTCACATCAAGTATTCCGTTTCATCGTCGCACAAGGAGAATATTTGCATACGAAATTCCGAGACTTGGAGCTGTATCATGCTAAAAAATTTTTCCTAGTTTGCCCCCACAGTTTTCATTTTGCTCGCCATTTTGACCCATTTAAATATTTTTCAACGTACCTCAACCCATTTTTGAGCTTGTTTCAAGACCTTCAAAAGGATCTGAAATTGGTTCAATTTTGACCAACTAGAGCAAAAATTTTCCACTTTTCAAGAAAACAAAAATTCTTTGTGAATTTTGAAAGGGTGTGCCTAATTTATCCCACATGTGTGAGAGGCCTGTTTTCATGAAATGATATGGGGTTGCCGTGAGATCGAGATATTTCTGCTACCGGAAGTCCAAATGAGATGTAAGTACACTGACCGGACAAAATATCTGCACAAATCTCAAAAAGTTTTTTTTTCCCTGGGCCGTTGGTTCAATCTAGATCAGACCGTTTTTGGTGCTTTGATGATTGGAACCTCACCCTCAATACTTCAAAGTTGGAATCTAGTATCAAAATTTTAACTATCAGTCTTGGAACGAAGAAGCTTTTTCAAATTTGTGCAGATATCATGTCCGGTGAGTGTACCTTAGCTCATTTTGCAGCTCCTTTCACACCTGTTCATGTACTGCTTGAATTAACTACATGAATTTTCAAGGGGTGAAAAGCGAATCTAGAAGGAGGTCATGAGGGCAAATTAGGCACATTGGACTCGGCCAGCAATCGAATTTTGCAGTTCTACAAGCAGCATTTTGGAATTGGGACAAAGACATAGGAAAGGGTGTAAGATACGTCGAGATTCTTTATGGTATAGCTTTTGGTGATTAGCATAAAATTTTCAGAAGTACCGAAAGACACTTTCTTCGTTTTAAGGGCATGCGATAGCCGTGCAACGCGGCCTTTGAGTTCTATTTACATCTTATGTTAAAATTTCGATGAGACAAAGATCGAGATGAGTTGTCCAGTTATTGTTAATGGCTAAATCATACTCTACAACTCGCCGTTTAGTCTAAATTATAAGAGTATTGTGAAAAAATGGGACCAAGTAGACCCCTGGTACCTCCTAACCTATAAAATGAGCACATTGTATATCCCATTTTTATCCGATTCTCTCGCGATTTGGACTGAACGACGAGTTGAGCCATTCGAGTTTGATGATAACAAGTGCGCGACAACTCGTCGTTTACCCCAAATCGAAGGAGAATTCGAGTAAAGTTGGAACAAAATTCAGCTTGCACGGCTACCGCATGGCCTTACGTAATGCGTGGGTCATTCAAGATCGGTCCGAAAGGTTCATTTTTTATATTCAACGCAATAAAAATGACAAAAATGCACGGCAACTCTACGAGTGCGCACATTCAAGATTTTGAGTGGGATCAAATTAGGTACACTTACCTTGAATAATTTGAAATCATCTATGATGAATGTAAAAGTCTTATCTGAATCTTTGTAACAACTTTGTCGAAAGAATCATTCTGAATTGCTGATATTCATAGTTAAAAAGGGGTTCATCCTTTGAGAACACTGCATTCATCCGAGAGCGAGTAAACCGTTAAACTTGGAACAATTCCTTCATATCATGTCCATATTGAGCCTATTTGTGAAGTAAAACAAATCATAGATTCTAGAATTGCGCTCATTTCCCCTCATGAATACGAGCTCCAAAAAATGTGTAAGTCTATCGCTAGCTCATTTCCTTTTCACCACATAATTTCATGACGAATCAATTTACTACGCGTGTATCAAATAAAATTCTAATGAGCACGAATAAGTACGTACTATTAGACATACCTATTTCGCCAAAATTTTAAAAGTTGGCCAAGCTCATTTAAACTGGCAATATAATACCATGGTTAAATACAAGGTTTTAGACTCGAGCGCGAGGTCAATTTCACTACGAGATGCATAATATACTTATGTAACACCGCGGAGACAGCAGTCGAGAGGCGGTCAAAATCTATATATATATGGGTCATTCTCACCTGATATATACCTTTTCCTTATATCCCATTCAGTTTAAAAGTATAGTGTTGTACAGCTTTCAATGATGGTGGTATATGCGAATTTTATGTTTGCTCAATGAAAAATTTTTCACTTGATCATTCATACGTGTTTCGTTGACTTCCATGCATCTTCATTACGATGGAAAACGTCGAGTTGGAATCATTTTGACTGATTTTGATAAGAGTTGATATTTTAGCGTCACAAGATGATTCTTCTAATTGGGTACATGTGTTATTATCACTTCCAGAGCTAAATATTTATCAAAAACTCTTGACCTGAGTCATTTCGGTTTTTCCCGAAAGTATACGTTTTTAAACGTTGTTGACTAGAGATGAAACGACGAGTGCAAAATCATTATTGAAATATCAGTGTCTATAGATGTAAAGTCCACATTCCTTGTCATCAATCGTGCATGGAAAATCGGAAAGATCTCGGCGCAAGATTTCACGAAGCCCTTGCAGTCTCAATGAGTAAAAGGACTATTATTAAAAGAGAGAGGGGAAAAAATCATTACAGTGATTTTTTGTAAAGGCTCTATTGACTTTCATAACTACATATAATCTGAGCTTTTGATCATCATCAGGTCAATCAAGTCATTTTCAACATTTTGGCTGAAAAAAATCGGGATAACCAAACCATTTTGAGAGCTCGGTAAGATCGATTCCTGATGACTCAGAAAAAATCGTTGATAAAGATAATTTGAGCGTGTTCTAGATTACCACACCCACGTTATTCGATTATGATTCTCATAAGTATTGAAATAAATACATTGCATTATCCTCGGTATAGTAGGGGGTGCTTGCTACACGTCGAAGAAACCGGATCCTTCGTAATTTTCCATAGTACGCATTAGAAACTCCTACTGTCAACGCTTGTGATATTTGGCCTGCATTGGCCGCAACAAAAATCGAAATATATTGATGGAAATTTTCTATTTTAATACGAATAGCCTGTGCGTATAGCAACATTGTCCAATTTCAAGCACAAAAATCAAACTGGAAATTATGTAAGTTGGAATAGCCAAAATAAACTCATCACTTATCAGTCAAATTACTCGATTCTGTGAATCTTTAGCTCGTAAATGTAAAAATTTCTCTCTAATAACAATGCGTGACACAACTTTGATAATAATATTATGTCTCAATATATCGAGGTATTCTAGCACCTTCGAATCTAGCTCAACTTGAAGTGACGATTAAACTTGTCTAATTTATCCAGAAGCCCGGTATATTACAACAGGTACAAAATACGCAGGTACTCTGTACAAGTAATATATCTGTATATACAATATAGCGATCAAGCTAGCTTTCGCGTAACGAGGAAGAAATCCAATAAGCTATGGGGCATTTAAGTATGTGGTCAAAGAGCCGGAATCTTTTACTCGTAACACCACAGCAGCAGGCCTTGTCTATGATATACCTATAATAGTATTTAGTGACCGCAAAGTATCTTGTGCAATATCTTCTGACGATATTGGATATTTGGCAGTTTGTACTACTATGCACACTATAACTTGTTGATAAGCTAATTTTGCGTAAAGAGTGACGCGTATATCATCACAGAGTGAGTGCCTTTGAAATTTTAAATTGGTAGACTGTATGCGACATACTGATGGGATTGATGACTCAGGTTTGGAATTTTCATTCTAATAGCTTGACCATGCATCAGAAAATATTGATAATTTTTTGAAGTAGGCATGCAAAGTATCTCAAAATTCATCATATTAGTTCTTGATGATGTGGAAATATCCAGAAAAGCCCTAAAAATGCTCGAGTACCTCAGAACTTCTTCAGGAATTCCATCAAAACCTCATCTCCAACACTCGTTGCAAAATAAGTGAAATTCAAAAATATCTGATTTCAGTGTTCTTTCCCTACTTTCAACTGCAATGCCGTATATTTCACAACGAATTTTTATAAAATAATTCCGTGCTGAAAGTGTGGGGCTCAGAATGATTCTGTCGTACATATGCGGATTCTCATACGTCGACTACTCCTGAGTGACTTTGGCCAGCCTGTCGTAGTCGGCTAAGTTTCGTTGTTCAAATAGGGGCGGCAAGTCTCAAGTTCATTGGCATGATTTTATAAGACTTTTATGTCTGTTTCTGGACTAATTCGTGATGGGAAAATGTGATCCAAGGAGAGAATACCTGTCACTGTGTTAAAAAGTACAAGAAGTTCGTATAGTGCTCAATATAGGTGAACAAAGTCACCCCGGATACCAAAGTGTCGCATGGCCACCCTATGTTATTCTCGTTATTATTTACAATTCTCAAGATCGCAAGGGGGTGAAATTGAATTCTGAGGCTATCATTTTGCCACACCTTGCTTTCAAGATGCGATGGGAATAAAAAAAAAAATTCTTGCGAAATCTGAGTATACGTGGTGTCGTTCAGGAGCTCGTACTCATTACAGATCCCTTTCGACTTAAATCGTATCGGTTCATATTTTAAAATGGCGAGTGAAATGAATTTCCTCCATATAACACTGTGCAACAAAATTTTGGGTCAGAAATGTCGCATGGACCGGACAATGATTTTCTTGTGTATTTTTCGACACTGAAACCGAATCCGACCTCAGTTTTGCGTCTATACGTCAGGATTTTTCTTAAATCGAAAAAAACTGATTTCTAAAAAAACAGCGTTTTTCACGTTTTTTTGCTAATTCTGTAAATTGAAGATCACTTAGCCAGGGAGTACCGATAGGTCAAAATGTATATCACAATATGTTTTCCTGCGTATTTTGACCCGCTGAACACGATCCCGGTGGTTTTAGAACGCTACGATGCAACCTTGGAGCTATATAAGCTAATTAGTCCACCTGGTGTTTGGAAAAAAAGTCCAATTTTGCAATAAATTAAAGAAAAATCATAACACGGGCTAGAATGGACCAATTCGAACGTTCGAGGTCGCATTTTCTTCGTTTTCCTACATACTTTGAGGGGAGAATTTGTCCAACAGTCGTAGAGGCACTGGTTTGACGTCAGGAATTTTTTTTCCAAACACCTAGTTTGGTCATAACTTTTGCTGTGCTCAAATCACGAGGAGAAAAATTTCCTCTTGCACGGGGTACCCAAACATAGTTTTCCGACGCAAAATGACCGTCTTAATACAATCCCGTGGTTCATTCAGAGCTAACACGTCAGAATTTTTTTCTAGTCGCAAAAAACCTGTTTTTTGAGGAGCTTTCTTGACCTGGACCAAATTCCTGACATGGTATCCCAAAATAAACCACCAGATCATGTTTAGATGGCTATTTTGCGTCGGAAAACCATGTTTTGGTACCCCGTGCAAGAGGAAATTTTTCTCCTCGTGATTTTAGTACAGCAAAAGTAATGACCAAAATAGGTGTCTGCAAAACAAATTCCTGACGTCAAACCAGTGCCTCTACGACTGTTGGACAAATCCACCCTTCAAAGTATGTTACAGAACGAAGAAAATGCGACCTCGAACGTTCAAATTGGTCCATTCTAGCCCGTGTTATGATTTTTCAAAAATTTATTGCGAAATTGGACTTTTTTTCCTAACATCAGGTGGACTAATTGGCTTATATAGCTCCAAGGTTACATTGTAGCGTTCTAAAACCACCGGGATCGTGTTCAGCGGGTCAAAATACGTAGAAAAACATATTTTGATATACATTTTGACCAATTAGTACTCCCTGGCTAAGTGATCTTCGATTTACAAAATTAGCGAAAAACGTGAAAAATGCTGTTTTTTTTGAGATCAGTTTTTTGCGATTTAAAAAAAATCCTGACGTATAGGCGCAAAACTGAGGTCGGATTCGGTTTCAGCGTCGAAAAATACACAAGAAAATCATTGTCCGGTTCATGCGACATTTGGGACCCAAAATTTTGTTGCACAGTGTAATTAACATGGGACATGGGAAGGAGATCATCAGTTTGGCTATAAAACAACGGATTGTTCCTGTGACTCGAAGAGTATTCATTTCATCGAAAAATGTGTGGAGTAACGTTTTGTAGGGCTTTTTTAGATCTACAAAAAAGGTATGATTACAATTCATCGCACGATGCGTCCATTCCAAGTTATGAGGCATTCTTGTTCAAATGTTATGGATTTTTTTGCAATATTTTCATTATACACCATTAGTCTATATTTTATATCTCTAGCATACTTATAGAGAGCCGGAAGATTCTGTAGAGCTCCCTTCCAGCGATTTCATTGAAGATATCCATAGAAGTGGTTTGGACAATCTAATAAAATTTTCAACTTGGTCATTGTACATAACCCCATTACTCACTAATCTCCATTCTCCATATGAATCGATAAATTTTGAAATTAGCTCGACTAATGACGACAGTGACCTGTTAAGTTGTTCCAGTAATCCTCACGACACTTGTTGTGTTGAAGGAGTGTTACCAGTCATCAAAGAAAAGTTTTGACTAACAGAGGAAAAGAATCACATTAGAATATTTGGGAAAACTTTGATGCAACCTGGAACTTACCCGAGGGCATCACGCAACTTGTGACGCGAGCATCATGTCTTTGACTATCAGTATTATATGCGTCATATCTCGAGTTCTAAGTACTTCTCACCGCAATTTTGTGTTTCGCATTTAGTCTTTTGGAATTTCTTTTCACAAGTTTGAGATACGAGTATAGCTGTATCTATCCTTAAACCCTAAAAACTAGTAGCATTTTTCACTCATTTTCAGACTTTTCAGAACTAGTTCAAAGTCAACACGAAAGTCAATGGAACCAGTCTCACAACTTTTCAAATCTAGAAAATGATGATGAGTAGGCTGAAACTCCATGATATCATGATGATATGTGAGGTCAAAACGGACGTCTTTCCTTCAAAAAATATAAAATGCATGACATCTAACAGATCGATCATGATAAAAAACATTAATTTTTTCATCATCGATTTACGTCAAACTCTTTTATAAATAAGATTGTTTTCACGTGCAGACTATATTTCATCAACAGATTCAATCTGTTCATTGCCGAAAAATTTTTCCTGAGTGCGTCTTATGCTAATGTAATGACCAATTTTGGGAGCCCTCTTCCATATCCTCATTCAATATCTTATATTCGAATTTGAATTTTGATAAATCAATGAGGTGTTCGATTGTTTGACTCTGGTCATTAGTCAGTCTATAGAAAAAGATTCATGAGGTCATGCTCAAGGATTATAAATATTATTTGATCTACTGGCGATCATTAATGAGAGTTTTTGTCTCATTGACGTTGAAAACTTAGTAACATCAATAACATTCAGAAATCAAACTCATGCCATTTTTCCCTGACGATTATGAAAATCAGAGACTGATGCCTCAGTATTGGTAAATTCGAATTTCATAACAGTTTTCATTCAGTTTGTGGCTTTGTGATCTTTGCACGCGTCAAATTTATCTGCCATCAGGATTGAAAAAAAAGAACCGTAACTTCTATTTGAATTTCGAGTTCACGAATCGCGCATTTGACTTCTGTTTCAGCCGATTATCTCATATTTACATTCTGAAAAATGCAGTTACGTGACGTACGAATTCTTTCCAAGTGTTTTGAGTAGAATGAATGATCCTCTCACATCTTGCTTGTTTGCATTCGGCAGAATTGATTTTGACGCACTCTAAGGATGATCTCTTTGAGCAAAGATTTTGATGACGTTTCTTGATATTGACAACCAGTCTCCAATTTTTCATCAAAGTCGCACGCATTTTTCAAAAATTTTCCACAATCTAATTGATACAGGTGAGGAAATTTACTATTACTTAAAAACTGGACGAAAGTTAATTCTGCATATGATAGAAGAGTTTGGAGATCTTTGTATTTGTTGAAATGGAAGCTGACAAGTAAATGTATCCGAAAAAATGGCATTATCAATGCTCAAGATATCCTATTTTGTTGTATCATCTGGAATTGATATTAGAGAAATTCGTTTGAATTTGCGTAAAAGGCTCAGCAAGTGAAAAACAAACTATATGTCTTTTTCAAATCAATCAAACTTTAATCCATTCCGATTTTCAAAAAAAGACAGTCCAAGAGAAGTCATGAGATGATAGAATTTCTGCCAAAACATCCATACTCTCAGTGAAGAGAGAAAAAAAAGAATAAATGTCTCATCTACGTTTTTACTGTCTCAAACCTTGAGTATCAGTCAGTGTTTGCACTCCAAAGAAGCCGAGTGTCTTCCCTCGTGGGAATCTTAATATTCATGAACATATCTCCGATAAATTAACACCTATGGATGTTTCCGACTCGGCTCATCTATCAGTTCATTGTTCAGTATATCAAGGAATTCGCGTCATTCGTGTTTGGAACGAGGAAAAACAAACCATTTACAATATATTTACGACGAGGAAACGAATGACTATCCAAATTTTTGATTCCTTAAGATATAAACCTCTCCATCGATTCTCAATCTCAAATATATTATGACTCTTGACTATTTTCGTATTTACACGCTAATGCATGATAAGTCATAAAAATTCCCGTTGAAGGCAACCATTGATTTGAGTCTTTAATTCCTACTGGGGAATCTATCAAAAATTTTATTTTTGTACAGGTTATGACATCATTCAGATCGGCACGTGCATTGAGTGTTATGTCACGATGAAAGTTGCGTTTACAATGTTTCGAGTCTCAAAATTGATGAATATGGCGCGAACAAGTTCTTCTCGAATTTTTGAGACCCCGACAAACCGGATATAACTTACATCTCACACGCGTAACATCGGGGACCTTGACATTGCCTGAAGAGCTTTTACCTTTCGAATGATTCGGATCTCGTCACTGCGATCACACTGTGAAATTCGATATGACCTTATTTGAATATGCCACACGTACATTTTTGAGATGGTCAAGATCGGGCCAGTATGAGGACTCAGGAAATGTATTCTTGTAAGGGTTAACTTTTGATTTGAGATAAACAAAAGTGGGATTGCTACCGACTTTTTTGTTATATACAATCACGTATTCATTGTGTTACGGCGGGTCCCGAATTTCCACATTTTCTGAGTCTCTTTTGAAATGTAGAACTACTTAACAATTTATACTTGGCTATTGACGACGATTCACTTATTCATGAATTTGAAGGTCGCAACTTGAATTGATGAAACCGACGGGCCATTTCTACGAAAATTTATCATCAGCAAAAGCCTTGTGATCCACAAATTTACTACCAGGACCACTTTTCATTTTATTGCTATTTTACTGCCACAGCTTTAAAAGTAAGGAGATGTCCGTGTTCTAGAAGTGGCTCGATCACTTTATCATAAGTGAAACAACCAGATTGGTTTTCCAACTTTTCAAACCATTCATGGCAGATGTTGAAATGGTCTCGAGGAAGAAGAGAGATTCATTAAAAACGTGTGTCGAAATGTCCTAAATATTATAAAATCAAAAAATCAAAGTAACTTTAGTTCCCACTCTTAATCATGAGTTACCATGTAATAGAATTCGAGGAACCAGTATGATATCATAATTTTGACTTTTCGAGTCAGAGGCCTAGAAATGATGACTGCCAAATGAGTCTGATATAGAGTACGAGCGTGAATTTTACGATATTGTGATTTTATTCACTGTCTATAACAGAGCTGAGATCTTTTTTACCGCCCAAATTAAATGAAACAATTCAACGTCACGTCCATACAATTTTCGGGTGAGATTTAATTGTCTCGCGTGGTGCATATTCAGTGATTCGAATGTGTCGTGTGACTAACGTGCGTGTTTTACACGGAAAATTAGCATCCACACTTGCTGCATGTATTTTACCTTTTCACAAAGCCGTTTCGCTTCATAACAATCCATTGTGTGTGAAACGGACTCACATTGTACTTGTTAATTTTAGCTTGTCTCGCACTATTCCACATCGATTGACCCAATTCCGCATGGGATTCCAGTCTTCAAATAAGAATTAATGAGCTTGAATTGGTGCTCAGTGTTGAAATTCTTGATTTTATCAGTAAATTGAGGCAAGTTCTGGATGTCTTTTTTTCGAAATCCTAAAAATTTGCCTTTATTTTTGTCAACCTTTCATATTCGGTGAATTTTCTACAAATTCACTCGAAATTAGGTTCCTGTGTAATTGTGAATGGGAGTTTGTGAATCGTGAAAACATTCATATTCATACTTTGAGGAGAGAAACTTCGACAAAAAATTTAAACCTGCGTTTCATATTTTGAATTGTAATTTTCACAGGTAGTCCCGTGAAAAATTGATGGGAGACTTTAGACTATTAGAAATCTTCATCGGCTTTTTTTTTAATTTCTATCTAAACTTTTTTGCAAAATTTATTTTGGGTGAAGTTTTCCCTCAAGAATTTTTATGAAAAGGGTATTTAAGTGAACTATGCATTTATGCAATTGGGGGTTCGATGCGAAGCTCTTAGATAAATTCTCGAAAATTAGACTGATGCTTTCGTGTTTTCTTTACGTGCTTGTCGCTGCTGAAATCTCCTATTCGAATAAGGGATGACATCTGGACATCTAAGTACACCTGCATCGTCAGTAGAATTTGTCAAAATATTTTTCAAAGTATCATTAGCTTTTATGGATTGCTAAAAGTCGAAAAATATTGCATTCCAGTGGATTGACATTGAACCATTGATCTTAATGATATTTCATTGTAAAAATTAATTTTTTACTGGATTTTTCTCTAAAACTTTCATAGGGGTTTCTTCGAGGGTTTCTTAGGTTGGATGACCAGCCAATCCTGGAGCACCTTTTAGAATTACTAATCCTTTCTGAGGAGCTATAGTTAAGCCACTATTCTGACAAAAATTATCCTTTCGTCCCAAATTTTCTGAAAATTCTTTAGAAGCTTTCTGCTATGGGTTTCCCATCGCGAGCTGACCTCAATTTTCGTGCACACTACCGCCTATGACTTGCAATACAATCAAAACAAATTATTTGAAATATTTCACACTCTTTTTTCATCCTGTTTCATCCCTCGCAGTTACTTCCAGCAGAAAACACTCCGACAGTAGTAAGAACCAGATACGTCAAGACGAGTGTCAAGACTGTGGCACCACATTGGCACACGAGAGTTATCATTTTATTGAGTGTTATTGAGCAAGTTTGGCAGTGATGATGATACTGTCGTCATTGACGTCCTTGAGGTCTAATAATCGTCCGATCCTTTTCCTCAATCACTGACCCCCCCCCTTTTCCCTCACCTGACTTTGTCAGGGCCTCAAATTCTCATCCTCATCCGCAAGTGATGTATAAATGAGTTGAACACACGAAGCTAATGTCCATGGAATGCGCCATATGTACATACACTGAGATCGAGCTTTCACCCCAGGCGAGGTGGTGGCATATATTATGTCGCTGTGTGGTGCGTGGCACGCATCAGCATCCACTTTCACTGATGCCGAGACGATGAAAATTAACTGGTCGCCTCGCGCTACTTATTAACATCGCGACACACACACACACACACACATCTCAACAAAAAATTATAGACGTATTTTATAGTAATACACATATGTATGGAATCGAATCTCACGTGGGCATCAGTGTATGTATCGGATCTTCTATCGTGCATGGCCTCTTCTCTTGGGAATGCGATAAAGAGCGATTGATGTCTGCGGTCCGGGGCAAAACGATGATGCTGGCAGTTATGAAATCCCAAGAGAGGAAGGTCACGAGGACACGACTCCCGTCAAGCATAACTCTGACATAACCATCATCATCAGGTTTTATAGCTGAATTTTTCATGCATGAAGAATCGGTCTAGGTTGAGCGGTTTTTTGTAGAGATTTGAGCGGACGGATATGTGATGAATGAGCCGGGCGTTATATTAGAGCTTTTGAGATTGTAGAATAGAAAAAGGCCGAAAATAGGAAATTTTGGTTTTTCACCATATTTGTGGGCAGGAGACATTTTTTTACATGGAAGAAATTTTGCCGCACGCTGAAATGCGACATTTTGACTTTGACAAGAGCTTTGAGGTTCGAAACAAAAATGAATGCAAAGTGACAGTTGATGCTTCCTTTCTTTCTCACTTTTTCGCTTCAAATCAGCGTATTTATGAATACTCCGTTCTAACTGACGAGAATGCATTGCATATGAGCTATATGTTTCCATAGATATTCTGCGAGGTATTCTGAGTCTGACTTCTTCAAAACAATTCCAGTGGTTTCCAGGAGCGATGACATGATTAAAATATCCAGTGAATACAGCCGAATTTCGTCAAGAATAGCGAAAAGTCACCGAAACCCGTGTATCACAGTCCAAATACTCTTTCCCTTTTGGAAACCACCGGGATTATTTTTAGGACGACAAAATACCGAGAAGAACATAGCTGATAATGCATTTTGTCGATTTGGGCGCAACATCTACAAGAATACCGATTTGAAGAAAAAAACCATCAAATGGCACTGTATACATAGATTGTTCTTTCATACTTATAGGCTTTCACCAATGCTAAAAATGTCATCTTTTCACGTGTGCAAAAATTTTATGTATGTACATTGCACGTAGACATACATGTGAAAACACAACTTTTGTCGTCCCAAATATGTTGTGATTCCAAAATTCTCATTTTTCGTCACACCCTGGTGTAAAACCTGAAAGCTCGATAAATGCATATGATCGTTGAGGTTGAAGAATATGCTAGCCCCTACCCTGGTAGAAATTCATCCTAATGTAACACATTATTAGCCATAAAATGGGGATTTTCAGCCAAAATTGGCCAAAAATATCCATTTTATGTCTATTAATGTGTTACTTCGAAGTAAATTCCTACCAAGGTAGGGCTCGTTACTTGAGATCGATATGGTTATTCTTAGGATTGATGTACTGGTTATTCAATTTAAGCCGTAATCAATATTCTAAATTGTTTCAGCAGGATTTAGGTTCAGTCTGTATGATCTCTGAACTAGTGTGAGAATGTCAATTTCTGAGGTATTCATCAGAATGAGGGACATTTGAAAATTCCTATAGATTTTTCGTTAGTTCCAGATAATTCTGCCAAAGTACTTGTACTACTTTTAATAATTCAAGAAATAATCGACACACTATGCGGAATGAAAATTGCGGTTGTGGGTCATAATTCGCTCGTAACTTCTTTTTGTCTCTCTCTTACATACGTTCAAAATACTTTTACTTATTATATAGAGTAAAAAAACAGCTTCGAGCTTAGAAATCATAATATCGCAAATTTGATTTTATCGAGCTATTTTGTTTTTTACAGTCTAGAAAAATGATACCTTTAGTCATCCCGTACTACAGAACTGTAAAATCTCCTTTTCGGAAATTTTCAATGGTCCCTCGAAAAATTCAGTCAAATGATGAGATCAACTAGCTCAAAAAAATAGTTTCCGAGGATCGCGCCCTAAAGAATTCGCGCCACAATTATTTTGTATGAAAAGTTCTATCAAACAAAAAAAGACTCGTCATTCACTTATTCACTCTTGAGGGAATTTCACTTCGGAAGCCCAACTTGTCAACTCTGCGTTAGGCTCATTTTCGAACAATTACCCTTTTACAGGCCTCCTTTTGCATGAGAGTAAACTCGACTCGCTCGTGAATATTTCATCGCAAGAGTTCATTATACCAGTCTACATAATGAACTTTGGTCTTCAAGACCTGGTATAACTGACGTACACGACGAACTTTTCGTTAGCTCATAAGATCCATCCATAATTTATGACACGCACCCTTTTTCGTAAATTTCATTACACGTACTTCATAACGTTTCCCTTGTGGCTAATCCTATTCGTATCCGTTTTACAATGTGACTCAAATTCACATTCTCAAAAAGAAGTTGAGCTGACATTAAAAGTCTTAATATCCTGTCTATAAAAGGAAAGTAGCTATATATAGATATACACATTCCTTTCATTTCACCTTTTCATTGAGAGATTTTACTAGAAGGAAATGTAGGCCAACGAACACGATCACTAATATATTTATGCAATCCAAACGGCATATTGCGCTATCTCTAATTTTTTGTGCATATCTCAAGCTAATCTACCTATCAGGAAACACCCGAGGAAATACCGCAACTAGAACCGTAAACAAAACTGTTTCCAAACAGAAATTAGTTGCACAGGTGAAAAGTAACTCAATAATGCAACAATTAATGAAAGGTAAGTGTACCCAACTTGTATCCGTTCAGCCATTTTAACCTTGGCCCTCCTCGATATTTTTCAATGTACTTCAATTTATTTTGAAGCTTGTCTCAAGAACTTCAAAATGAGCTAAGGCAAGTATAATTTTGCCCAACTGGTGCCAAGCCGTCTCAATTTTTGCAAAAAATAAATTTTGAGAGTTCACATGAGCGTGTGCCCAATTTGGTCCCATAAAATCGTATTTATCCCTGTGCAACCACATTTAGAGTTTTTTCATGGATCCAAATAACTTCTTTAAACTTATTTTGATATTAGATGAACATACGTTCTGGGTGGTGAATAAAGTCATTCTGCACGCCCTTTCGGGATAACCACATGGGGGCATGTTGGATGCACTCCGGTTTTGGCCCTCTTGTTTTACAATTTATGTCCGTGCTCTGCACATAAAATCTCTCCAGATCGAAGTTCCGCAACTCTGAAATGCGGATTCTGAAGGTCTTGGAAAAAAGAAATCGAATGCGTTGAAGTAAGTTAAGAATAGTCAGACCAAAAATTTTTGGTGCGTATTTCGCTAAACGCAATTTCCTCAGTGATTTCTTAGTTGCGCCAACACGAAAAATGAAAAAAAAAAAATCACTATAAATGAATGGACCTTCGGTATGTGAGAATCCCGTATATTCGAGATACCTTTTTGCATGAACCTATTTAAATTTTCTGGGGAACGAAGAAATGATTCGGGGTCGATCTGGGCTACTTATTTTTTCATATTTTAATTTTACAAATGTAAAAAAAAAATTATCGGGAAAGTCAACGAGTGCCCAATCCTGAAATCGGCATACGCGGGCAAGTTGGGATACAGAGGCAGGTTAGGTACCCTTACCTTGGTAATTTTTCATTCATAGAAAATTGAATCTCCAAAAGTCCAAACTATGATATCTGAAGTAACTACGATTCAGAGTGACAGGGGAAACACTCTTCGCAAACGACAACCAACGTTTCAATAACAACTATGTCTTCACTCTCAAGGCGCTAATACAGCTTCCACGGACTAATACCTGTACAGATCGAGCAGATACACCATAAGAAGAGAAATCGTTTGTCTTCGACGACTCGACGAGATAGGTACGTCCGCATCATGAGATTTTTTTTTTGTTTTTTCATTACGTAACTTCATTTGGGAGAGTAAACGCCCCGGTAATGTTGCAAAGTGCTATTTTTTAATGCTTCGATGAATATACCATCATCTACAATATGATACATGTCTACCAAGATATTCCCGGAATGTGAATGTGCTTATTCATCGAGTCAGTGTTTTTGGTATTTTGAATTAAGAAATTCCATTTTCGTCGTTTTTATATGGTTTTGATAAGCCACGTGGTGACGCGATTTGGACTGAAAAAAGATGTATTTATAGGATTTAGGACCCGATTGAGTGTATAGTAGATATGGTCCACCATCTGGAACGTTTTTGTATTTACAAAACCGTCGTCCAAAGAGATTAGACTTTCTTTTTTGCAGAATTCTAACATTAATTGTTGAAAGAAATTACTTCGTCCTCCGCACCAATTCGAATCATTTTCTTGTAAGAAAATCTATCAGGAAACGTAGTTCTGACGTAAAGTAATGATGTTTGACTCCAATTTTACTAATCATCTTCAATGATTAAGGAATGCAGTGAAGATACCGAACAACGACATCAAATCAATTGGTCGTCAGACTATAGACAAGGAAAAAACTGGTTAAGTACTACTTGAAAAACATTCGGACGTCAGAACACTTTCCTCAAAAAAATCTGAAAAACGCTCCGGAGATGAAAAAAAATGGATTCTTTCGGATGGAATTTATTGTTTCATTCGGATGAGATGGTAAATCGTATCGTCGTTCGGAAAATTCACGTATAAAGAACAATAAAGATCGTAATGAGTACGGTCGTTATGAATAATTGTTTGAGAAATCTGTGCAGGATGTATTTCTCCAAATCATGTGGATAAAAGTAGCTGCACCTACCATGATGTGCAGCGAAATACTATCATCATATAGAGTGCACGAATCTAGAAATAGATATGAAAATTCACTCTGTACGATAGAGCCTTGAAGTTGATTGATTGAATGAAAAAATGTACATTGTTTCCACGCTATTTTGAAAATTGAGAGTTCACGTACAGGTCTTCTTGTAGATTCGTCAGAAAACCGTACTGTAATTATACATATTATTCATTTCCCCCCAAATGAAATCAATCTAACTTCTGGAAATGGCTTGGGTATAATATACTTTAGGGAATTCAAAGTTCTGACTGGCCAAAGTTCTTGACTGGCCAAAGACCTTATCACACTCCGGCCCTTGGACCCTATGTATGCAAATACATCAATTTATCAATATAGTATCAAAGCAGTTGACAAACTCTATTTGGTTCACAGATGGTGAGGTAGAGTGGATGCAAAAATCTTTTCTTGAATTGTTCTATCAACTATGGATCAGGAATGATAAAGTCTAAATCCTTTAGCAGTGTCGTGCAAGGTATTGAACAAAAAAAATTTTCGAATTTAATATAGTCGTTGAAAAATATCAGCAAATCATATTATCTATTTGCACTAGTAGAAAACAACTGCAGATTGCTAATAAATCCAATAAACAGTAATTTTTAGAATGCGCGCCTTGAAGAACATGCAAACTCCATCTGTGTTCGGAGCTTGAAACTCGCGAGTCGGCTATGAGAGAATCTGCGTTATCAACAGAAAGTGTGATCGGCGCGGGAATTACGAGGGTACTATTACGAAGCTTGCTATTTTATCCGCCAGAATTTTTCAAAAGTTTTGTTAGTCAAGTGAGATTCTTTATTATTCGAAAAAAGTTGGAGGGGGTGATGCATGCTAACTAATACTCTTTCAGACTGAAAATTTCCAATGTTCTTCAATTTATTCCTGATTTTTTTCGTATCCGTTCAAGATGAGCTGAGATATACGCCTGGTTTCCGTGAACCTCTAAGCAGATTTATGAAAAAGTAATTTTTCCACGCACGAATCCTCAAGCAGTTAAACCCAATTTGAATTTATCGTTCTTGAATGGTGCGAACCAGCAGTAGAACGGGATTAGTTGAGTAACTGATATTATCAGTCCTCGGACTTATTTTCGGGTAACTTTTGCCTTGGTTCGAATCACTCGACTCTTTCTACACAGGGCTACTTTGGCACATAGGAAACTTTGAAATACATAGTTCTCACATCCCGCAAGCGCGCACAACCAGATTTTCGAAATATTTCTTTTGAGGTTCTGGGTCCATGAGGCTCTCAGATAATTGTCTGATAATTCTATTAAATTTTTCCTCTGATTGATATTATCGATATTTCATATCAAAAGTACCGCAAATTCATCATTATCCTTGACTGTTATTGTGCGCATGATTGAGCGAATCATATTAACCTAAGCTCTACTGTGTTTTGTTCATGCATGAAATAGCCCAAAATCGAATTTCGCAGTTTTCCAATGAGGCTTTCAAAAGTTTTAATTATTAATACATTAAATAAGATTCTCATCGAGTACATCAGGCAATCCGTAAATAATTGCAGAAAGTCACTCAAATTCCCCTAAGACACACAGACATCCTTCCATTTAGTTACATTACTATTAAATCCAAATATGACAAGAGTGAAATAAACCCGTGGCAGAATCCTTGGACGCATTCTTGATATATTATGGGTACAGTATTTACTCTATTCATTGGAGTTTCTTGTGTGAGATTAATTTTTATGGCACATCTCGAGATCAAAATCGAATTTTCCTCAAGTCAATGCTCTGAATGTTCCAAAAATTTGTAATTGATTGTTTCCATACTTGTTGCAAACTGAACCGGGTATGTGGAATCGCTTCCGTACACCACTCAAGTCCCTCAATTAATGAGCCGTAATTCATAAGGATTTTTAAAAAAGGCTAAGGTCTCGTTACAGATAGTATAATATGTATCACATGAATTGGCTCATTCTTTTTTTACTACAGAGGTTCAATACCATACAAATTTACTGCGAGGTTTCAAACATAGAAGTTATATAATAAACTGCTGAATAAAAAAATTGTGAAACTATTTTTTCTAGTTATCATACGGGTGTAAATTATATTCCCTTTTTGAATTTGAGTATACGAATTACCAATCACGAGTGAAGAGAGTGAGTATCATATCGAGAGATTTTTGAATTCCCTTTCTATTACGCGCGCAGTGGCTCTGCATCAATTCCTGGTGTAGAATTTGGCCAATAGGTGGCT
The DNA here is from genome assembly GCA_029851415.1 of Eretmocerus hayati. Classification (NCBI taxonomy): domain Eukaryota; kingdom Metazoa; phylum Arthropoda; class Insecta; order Hymenoptera; family Aphelinidae; genus Eretmocerus; species Eretmocerus hayati. The sequence goes on from CM056744.1 coordinate 99,153,429, forward strand.
GGTAAATCAACTCGCTAGTAAGAGAGTGTGGTTTGGTATTCTAGAACCGAGGAGACGCAGAGGTCTGCATCGCTTCTCGGCCTCTGGCTTAGATCAAAGTGTAGTATCTGTTCTTATCAGCTTGATATCTGATAAACTTCCCAGTGGGAAGTTCAGAATGTCGAACTGATTTTTGGAACTTGGTGGAATGTCTGGGGCTTGCTCCGATTCCTCCAGGGTCAGCCTAGCATTGCAGTAACGCTAGGAATGGCCCACCTATCTAACAACGTAATGATAATAACGGTCTCAACCTGAAGTCGTCGTGGATATCCACGGGTTATTCAGGTCGACTGTAACTCTGGAGACCCCTGGGACACAACCCTCGTTTGGGTCGTCGTCCGGGACTTTGATCTGGTACCACGTGGCGTCGCAGTGGGATCGAGTAGCGTCGCGGTGGGATCGGATGGTTCAAGTCCTGAGGAGACATGTGTGAGGACCAGCATTGAGGTCAAATTGTGGGACGATACGCACCCTTTTTATCTAGCTGGGAAGTCTGACCAATACAATTGGGCAAATCTCAGAATATGAGCGATGGTGTTTTGATTTGAGGAACGATGTGACAACCGTCCCTTGAGTTGCTCTACGTTGAAAAGTTTCGAAAATCTCCTCATGGTTGATGGTATTCAACACTTTTCGAGCTCGCAGCCCGATTAGAAATTAGTTCAAGCAACTTGACCGAACTATCCAATCTTGATCCAGTTTTTTATCCAATCTGGATCAAGAAAGGTAACGGGGATTGGATCCAGTTTGAACTTTTCACTTGAACTTTATTTTTCGTCTGCACTGAACTTATGCGGGCGGTGAATGGTGATGCTCATAGCTTTAAGTTACTAATATTGTTCTTATTCTTCTCTCTCAATTCTGTTGAATACAATCACCAATCTCAAGTTCATGAACAGTATATGTGATGGTCGTGACTCAGTTTATTTGCATAGTTGAATGACTTTCCTCACCTTTTTTAGGCTAGTCATTTCCTGAATAGGAAGTCAATGCTGATCATCTTAACAATATTTCTGAGGCCTGTCTCAATCTTTAACAATATTTCTGTTCATGTTAATAAATGTGCTGATCAAATGAGAATTTTTTTTATATCTTTCTATATTCGATTAGAGGTTAGATGACCAGATTCTTGTTTTTTGATCTTCACAATGAGTGCTCAAAGAAGACAAATTTTTGTGAAACCATAGAGGGAAGTTGAAAGGATGTAGATGAATGGAAATATCAAATAGAACTACAAATTGTTGAGGGAATATTTTACAATTTCTCAGATTGATGACAAATAGTATGCGAGAGTCCAGTTGGGGAGAGCGCTCAAGCTAAAGCATGATGACATCCCATCAAGATATATTTGCACCAATAGTATGTGACTTTTTATGATCCAAGAACACCATCAAATATTATAATATATCTTTGAGGAGATGATAGTTTATAAATGTACTAACATGTATCTTACTCTTCATTCAGACGAAGTTGTCACAACTACATCTTGATAGAATGTCACCATGCGATAGCTATAGTGCTCTGCTAAACCAAACTCTGGTATGTTGCTATCAAGACAATAGCTGATGTGTTCTTTACCAAAAATATCCAATTTTTAGTACCTTTTGGAATCCATGTATAGAACAAAGATGAGTGTATTAAAAAATAGCCAGATGATAGAGGCACGTATGGCCCACGTTCCCAGCGTTCCTCCGCGCGCGGGGCAGCGCTAGGTGCGAGGCTACGTCTGTTCTGGCAAGTAACGTTATGCCCATCTCTTTTCTTCACGGAATTCTACGTAAATAAACATTTAAAGTATGATCAGAGTACAACCCCCATTCTATAATCCACAACCTGAGCTCCCTTCGGATGCCTGCGGATTCAGACATATTTTTGTGATTATCAACCACAAGTGTAACGGTAGCAGAGTGGTTAGCACGTTCGCCTTCAGTTTTGACGGCCTGGGGTTCGATTCTCGACCACGTCGAAATTTTTTTTAATTTCTTTTTCATCAATTACATCTTCTCCCAATAATATGCAAAGAAAGTCGATACACAGCGGAAATAAAATCCGAATCCTAGATTTTTTACTGATGATGGGAAAGTTCTCCAGTGTGGTTCATCAGTACCTACAGCTTATTGTTTTTATCTCATGCCCCTCTCCCCTCCTGGTTTATCAGAATTTTATACAGAACCTAAAGAAGTATCTTTTTCGTTATTAATCTGGGTTCCTAATAACTATATAATATTTTGATGTATACCCTCCCCCCCCCCCCCATCCTGGTTTGTCAGCATTTTAGGAACGATTTTTAATTTTCAAATGCGTATGCTTATGCTTGTGTCGATTGGCCATGAATATATAGGTACTCGTATTTAGTAGAAAATTGATTCTTTGTCAGTACATATCAGAGGTGTTACTAGGATTTTCCTCATATATCTGTGCCCATGAATGTATGAAAATCCGTAGCTCAGGGAATTTTCGATCTTGGATAGCATCAGAGATGATCTGATCGAATACTTGAAAAGCATTCAAATTGTCGCCGGAATCTCTATTATCTTTGCCGAGCACAGCAGACAATATTTACATACAGTGACATACAGTGACATGTCGCTGCGACGAATCGAATGGGAATATCACCATTGGAGCGAGAGAGACAGACGACCTATGCATAAGCACTACACACACATACACACAAGCTGGTATTTGTTTTGCAATTGAGCCTACTTTTTGATAATCCGACAAACAATCAAGACGAACATCATTTCTACGGCTTTCCTACACTAACTATTGCTCGAATTTCGACCGCACCAATATCGCGACAGTCGAGGAAATCACCGGGCATCGCTCATAAACGGCACGTATAAGGAACGCGGAATCGTTGCGGGCCGTACGTGCCGCTAGCATCGGCCTAAAAAATAAAGGTATCAGGAGGGCTAGACAGTAATATGAGAGAATCATTGCTATGTTTTCTTTATAAAATGTCTAGTTCTTTTGATATTCTCATAGAAATTAGAGAGCTAAAAGGATGAGAGAAATATACAGACAATAGAGTATAAGAATATTCAGAATTCCTTATAACAGAAGACTCCAATTCTATAGATTTATAACAATCCATTCACACGAAGAGTCCAATTTTGGAGAGCGCTAGAGATATATGATAATATTTCATTAAAATGTAGTGGTACAATGAAACTTTTCTTGGTTGAAGAGCAATGATATTCATCATCTTCTTTCATTATCTACTTGGAGATGATGTAATAATTTATGTTGCTCTTTTGATAGAAAAAGTTACATTATAACAAGTACAACTCAATGGATGGCACCATATGTTCAAATCGAGCACTCTCCAAAATTTGACATTCATCGTATACTAAGTATTGTTGTAGTTGAGCAGGTTAGTCAACTACTACAATACTCTGCTGATGAGAATTTCAAGTCCTCCTGATAATTTGAAGGCTACTTTTGAATTTGAAAAAGGTTCGAGTGAAGATAACAGTGGATCAAAATTTGAGTCATAAGGAGGTATTACTTTTAATCAGTTTTGAAGATCTCTTGGTTCATGAGAATGTAATAAACTCTTCATGAGGAAATTTCACGTATAAATTACTTGATTTGAGATAGATAAAAATTTGCCAATAGCGAAAAATATATCCTGGGAACTCATATTCTTGTGAAAAACGAGAATTCAAAACTTTCGAGTTACTTAAATCCACCTGACGCGAGAATCTTAGCAATTATTCGTCCTGCTTATCTTCCCGAATAAAATTGAAAATGTCTGTCGCAATTTTTTTCATCAGGTTTGAAATCTACTATAACATTTATAGGATTTGGACAATAAGTAACAATCTCTGAGTATTATTAGATCCATCTGTCTCGATGCTCGAACTAAGATGGAAGGTTATGGTTGTTCTCCGGGATTTTAGTGCCCCGATAATTCCTTAGAAAGTTCAAGTAAAAAGATCAAACTGGATCCAATCCCCGTTACTTTACTTGATCCAACCTTGATCCAGACTTCAAGTTTTTTATCAAAATTGGATCAAGGCTTGAACTTTATTTCCAATCGGGAGTTTGCTCAAGGTGAACGCAGAAGCATGCACAGTTTCTGCGTGAATTACGAATTTGCATGTCCCGCTCAGAAAATCCGCGCGCGGCTCAGCTGGTGGCTTTTGGTGCGATTGACCAAACCGCCACTGCGAATGCTTTGGTGGTTGGTGCGATCAAAATTTCATCTCTCTCGCTACGGTATCTTGTTCTTTAAGCTTAAACCTACTCATTCAACTTAAGTTCAAAAGTGTCCTCCACTTCCGAGAAAAATGCGAGACTGAACAAAAAATGCTGTCCTGCGTGATTTGGTTCAAAAACGTTTTGCGCGTAGCACATGAACGTAAGGTAAGTGTGCCTAATTTGCCTCCACTACTTTTGTTTCGCTCGCCATTTCAACTCATCTCCACAATTTACAACGTACTTTAGCTCATTTTGGAGCTTGTTCTAAGACCTTCCCCCACAGGGAAAAGAGGCCTATTTTCATGAGGTTATACGGGTTTTGCGTATAATCAGAATATCTTGGCTCCCAAACCTACAGATAAGGTGTACTTTAGCTCATTTTACAGCTTTTTTCACCCCCTCTCGGATTTCTTGAGTGAAAATGATGTATTCTGATGGAGTGAACAACGAGTTTAGAAAAAGACTATGGGGACAAATTAGGAACACTGTACTTTTTCTCGTAATATGGGCGAAGAATTGGCTAAAAATCGAATTTTGCAGTTTTGCAAAGAGCATTCTAAAGTTGGGACGAAGACAAAGAAAATGAATTAAAGTACGTTGGAATTGATCACATCAATTTTGTTTGGCATAGCTTTTAGTGACTAACAAAAAAGAAGTCGAAAGTACCGAAACCCGCTATTGAGTTGTAAGAAATGCGCGGGTCATAGAGGATAGGTCCAGAACGTCTATTTCCTCATATTTTAACGTAACAAACGTGAAAAAAATGCGCGGCAGGGTCTGCGGGTGCATACATTTGAGAACTTGAATGGGGGCAAATTAGGCACAGTTACCTTACTAGTAGCTTCGAAGGGGCGAGAACCACGATTGATCTACCCTTCACGATCGAATACATGTATGTACCTGAGTCGCGCCGATCGTAAAGCAAACCCGCGAGTAACGCGAAGCTTGTGGAAATCAGTTACTACAAAGATGCGATTTCTAGCGATTTTTAGTAGGTAAAATATCTATGTCTTATGCTACTGGGATAAGAAAGGGTTACTCTGGAGTACCCAAACTATCTCAATACCCACTTCTCTACTCTTCAGATATCATATGTTCAAGAATAAAAATCTGAATTTGCGCAACTGAAAGGTGCCTTGACTGTGCTTATATACACATAAGGACTCTCGTTTTCTGTTCAGAATACGAAGTGCGATGCTCTAGAGTGAATCACACGAATATTTTTTTATCTTTTAGGCAATAAAACACCTGAAAGAAATTATGTAAACAGTGTGCAGCTATTCAAAAATTTTTTCAACTCCACAGCTAAAAATCGCCCAAGTTCAAAAAAATCAAGCACAGGTCCCAAATTGTTACATCGCATGAATTGAACAGATTCACTCGAAATGAATTACTCTTCAGTGGTATCTCATGATACAATCCATTTGCACACAGTTTTATACGATATTTTGTAGCACAAGAATATACAAATCGTGTCCAAAGATACGATTTACAGATCGGAGTGCCATAAGAGGATTTTGCGATTGACTGTCTGCTAAAGCGCCGAATGAAGATACATTCTATTTACTTGACCCCCTCCCCCCTTTAGGTTAACTTCAACATGACACCACTCAGAATGTATTCATCCCATCAAAATGTAAGGGATAATATTATTATTTAGGCTGATGAAAATGCTCTGGATAAGGTTTCTGGGCAATCGAAACAATTTCACAAATACTATGCATTCTAACACCCATCTCCATGTTCTAAAAGGATGGGAGCAATAAATGCAAATTATTTGGGTGCATGGGCTCGGTGCATGTACTCTCGCAAATTCGTATCAAATCACTTATCGTCTTATTATTAAGAATGAAGATAATAATTCGTTTCTGTTTGGTCAAAATTTGCAGCACACTTCAAAGATCTCGGAACGAACGTTAAAACAAGCCACAAAAAAATTGAACAGTATAAAAAGTGTGCCAATATTATTTTAAAAAATGGCGGCAAGGGGGGTCTACAAACCTGAGTTTAAAATGAGTTTTACCATATGACATCGTATCACAGCGATATCGACACCTTCTTTGATAAAACTATTTTTCTCAATAGGTTTCTCATCCCACGTACCCGATAATACTTGAAAAGCTCATCGTGACGAAAGTCATTCAAACGAGTTCGTATTGTCGAATTAAGTCGCTACATCTTATCACATCAAAATAAGCTATCATCATCTTGATAACCGTATTTTACGCCTCAAGCATCACTCTTCTCACTGGACACCACTCACATACCTCACATTTCTCATCAGAAGTAGCAGCAGGAGCAGCATCAGAAATAGAGATACCTTTCTCACGCCTGCAGTATAGGGTCAATTACATCTTTCGCATCGTTCTATTTTTTCAATTATCTCTTACAAAGAATAATTTTACACTCTTTGTAAGTAAGCCTGGGTTGAAAGTATTGCAGTACTTGTATTATCCTTGAAAAGGACACTTCCAAACGGAATATTTCCCTTCGAAGGATATTCTACTCGTCTTTTACTGAAGGAGGGTTGCATCCTTTTATTGCTATAGACCGCCGATCTCGGGAGATTGGTGCACTTTACTTTATATACCGCTGATGTATCATTGAAGCAGTCTTACACTAATGAGGTATCTGAACGACCCTTTTTTCTCAGCATAGATATACCCTATATAGAGTATTTCAATCTGTGTATAAATTCATTTCTGTGTACGCGTGTTTGTATGTAGTTGATTTTTTTTGTGCAAAGTTGACGGTAAACTCATACTTTTGCATCCTGTTTCTAAGAAGAAAAAAAAACTCGAAAAAAAAAATTGTAAATATATCAGGTGGGGCAAAAGTGAGAGGACACGTATTATAGGTAGCAAGGCCACGGACGGGCGTATATAATTCTGTAAGACGAAGCCGACACTTTTTGATTGCGGAATATCTTGAATGGTCAAGATACGCCTCTAGCTATATATAATATACTGTCTACGTTAAAGTTAGTTATAAAAAAAATGTACAGATTGAGCTTTTGATGATTCAAAGAGGTAGATATATAAAAGGGCCGATGCGAAGCTACACGTAGGCGTGACCACCAGAAACGGATTTAAAAATATTTTATTGTTATTATTATTATGTGGTTGGTATGTGTATAGAGAATAAATTTTACCGTAAGAGCGCGGGTAATTCAAATTTACGGTAACGTGAGGTAGATGAAGATTGAGGGGTTACAAGTTGTAAATGTAAGGTAGAATAAGATTGAGATGGATGGAAAATTACCGAGTCGGGCATATTTACTGTTCTTATTTGTTGTATATGTGCGTGAGATATGAGCGCAAAATAAGAAACAGAAACGAGACGCAAAGAGAGATGTCCGACAGGTGGATTGACGCGCAAACTTTCTGATGCGCTTCCGTGATGTATGATTTTGAGAGCCTGTTTGTATGAGGTGCTTCGATTGATGGTCAGTTTGGATCATTTTATGGATCAGGTCTCTATACCAAATGCTTTTGAGGAATGTGATGACCAAGTCATATCTTGATTCAACCAATGAAAAAAGCAAGAATCATGATCTGCAGAAAGCATCAAATCAGACTTTTGTAGCCTCTGGGCATTTTTTTTTTTTTTTTTTTCTTAATGAGATGTCAACCACCCTAATCTACTGAAATCGTTATACTTATTCTTAGGTCGAATGATGGCAGTTTTCAAACCAATCAAGTGAAGGATCACTCGTTTGGATTGGAGGAAATTTCTTAGGCAAACAATTTTACACAGATTAATTTTCAAAAATTTTAGATTGAATCATTTGTTGATAGAGCAGAAGGGAGCAAAATAATTCACCCAGCGCATTCGTAATAATTCTTCAAAAGTTACAAGATCCCAAGTGAGATTTCTGAGGATCACAGACAAATTGAGTGGGTGAGTGGAACAAGGACCTAAGTACACTTAGGTTAAGTCCTTCTTCCGGCCCGGCCTTTCGCTTTTTTGAACCTTTGAACCATGATCCATCATCCCATAAAAAATTTTTTCATTAACTTCGAAAGCCCCATAGATCGGAAAAGAGGCCTAACCACCACAAGGCCCTTTAATCTATAAAATCATGGGAATTGGGCCCTTTTTTCGGTGGTAAAAAGGTAGTTAGGCCCTTTTGTTGATTGAATTATGGGACTTAAGCCCTTGTTATCGGTGGTATGACGGGAGTTAGGCCCTTTTGTCGATTGAATGATCGGAATAATGAGTCAAGAGAACCTGAGGAAACTGAATCTCAACATGAACGTGAGTATACATATTAAGGGGTTTATCACAGAGAATGGTATCCAAAAAGCCTCAAGGCCGCGATGATTGTCTGAAAGAGCTTTTTTGACAATACTGAAAAAAAGGGCTCGAGTGCCAAGAGTATTGGTAAAAAAGGCCAAAGTGTAAGAGTATTGGTCAGAAGGGCCAAAGTGCAAGAGTATTGGTGAAAAGGGCCTAATTACTGAAATGGTTTCTAACAGGGCCTACACTACCGGTCAAAAGTTTGTGCACACCTAAAAATAAAAATTTCGATTTTGCTCACTCGACTGCTCGGATCTTCTTGGTCCAAATTAACTCTACTTGGGCTCATTATGTAGCTTTTTTCATGCACTTTAAGACTTACTAGAACTCGACACGCGCGCAAGCGCGCTGATTCTTAAAGTTCACGTGCGTTGAAAACTGAAGTAATAAGTGGGACAAAACAACCCTCAAATTTACAGATCATTATGTTTCGTGATTATCATAATCGTGGTTTGCCACTCCAAGTAAAAGCTTTACTCCTAAAATTATAAACTGAAATATTGTTTCAACTTTTTTTAACAGAAGGAATTGCCAGCTGTTTTTCGTGGTATTGGTTGGTTTCTCTTGGATTCCCTTTAGAATATAGAAATCTCTATGATTGATGTCTTCATGAAAATGGCACAGGCATCTTTTCTAAATTTACGCGTTTTTACGCCTTTTTTATCTTGGAGATATTTTTCCATCTGGGATAGTCTTCAAAATTTTAGCCGGATTTTAATAAGTAACTATCTCCGTAGATTGATATATAGAGCCAGATATTGAAAGCCTTGAAACAAATATTTAAAGAGCAAATTCATTACTCGATGACTCTTTTGAAATACAACTTTTCGCAATTTTTCAATATAGGTGCTCTGGTGCTTACAAGATTGCAAAATTGCAATAAATGGTATTCGCACATCATTCATTAGGTTCCCCGCTTCCGAGCGACTCTGTTAACATCCGCCTGCTGCTGGATCCGAAAATGAATCGCTCAAAAGCGAGCTACAAATTCATAAACTTGGTGTGAGATATACCATTCCTGTGTCTTCCTCAATCAAATTCTTCGCCCAGCAGTGAGTCGATTCCCATAAGTTCCTTCTAAGAGAGGACGGGAGTTTTGGTGTTGGCACCTGAAAATGCACCGAGCAATTTTCACCATCCAAATTACGTGCTGTTACCAAATTTGATCGGTCAAAACTTCTTACTTTAATTTAAATAAATTTGAAATGAAGATATTTACTTTTTTTAAGGCTACGAGGATCCATTCTTGAGCACGACGAACAGTAAAATGGTGTGAAATATCTATAACTTGCATGTCTGTTTGTAGTTGATGCGACAGTGCGTGAGTGGAGCGAGAGCGATCAAAGTGAATCAGCTCAGATGGTAAAAAGATACGATCGATACATGGTTTCAAATTTCTGACATAATTATTACTAATGATACAATTGATTTACTATTGAGAAAGAAGGGGAATGATGTGGAAGAGCACTTGCTTCCTCCGCACTGATGTAAAAAAACTTTACGCCATGTAAATCTCTGCTTCATCACAAAACTACGTAACTTTTTCTCTCTCGAAGCTGCAATCATACTCTTCTTCGCGAATGAAGTGCGAGAGAATTACACAATGAAGATCAACAGTTGACAAAATAGATATCATAAATTCTGGAAAACCGTCACGCGAAAGATAGAAAAAGATACCTTATTCGGGATTCAGGCATATAAATTTATCGGCATTCAACACGATGCTATACGCAATGTAACTCCTAGAGTATCGTGCTTAGAGTGAACTTCAATTAAAACTCACCTGTTTCATCATTCGTTATCAACGAATCGCTTACTTATGGCAATATTACATCAAAATTAAAAAAAAAACTCCAAAACCGTCTGTATTCATAGTGTCGGCTCCAAGTTTGGTTGCATCTGTACTCTTGCTCACACTGATCCCAAATTTAAGGCACGCATTTATATCTATCTTAGAAGAACACAGCGCATTTTCAAAATCTGAGATATCCCCAATTTGATGCCTCACATTACACTTTTCGATTAATAAACTCTGCATTCCGCGGATTGAATATAAGAAGTAGGAAGCACAACAAAACCTCACTTTTATCACAACAAAAACATCAAAATCAAAACATATCAAAAGATAGTTAGTTTGACACAACCCAGCTCATTTAGATGCTCATCCACACACAAAGACGAGATATCGAAAATTTCGAGATACGCCAACTTCTCGGAAATCCTGCGGATTAATAAGAGGGATTCGGTATTTTTTCTGCGCAACTCAATAGATTCTTGCAAAATCAATCTGAAGCCTTGTAGAATTTCACAAAAATCGGTTCATTACGCAAACCTCCGCAAGTCTGGTGGCAATCAATGGATTCAGATGATTAGAAAATCATCTAAAAATAGAAATCAAGAGCTTCAAAATCCGTTTTTGAACGTTATTCTAGCTTGTTTCTGGTCTGAGATGTGACTGGTTTTGTGAGGGAAGATTTTCCTCGAAGTAGAGTCCCAAAAACCACGAAAGGTGAAGAAATCGAGCTCACGGTGGTATTCCTCTGAGTGATTCCAAGTTTTTCCGTGTTGTTGGTAAGAGAAACCAAGATCAGTGCTTAAACCTGTGAAAAAATGAGTCGATTCATAATTTCTCAATGACTGGTCCTTTTTTCGAGAAAAATCTTCCTCTACAAAAAGAGTCATAGCTCGGACCAGAAACAAGCTAGAATAACTTTCATAAACGGATTTTGAAGTTCTTGATTTCCACTTTGAGATGCTTTTTGAATCATCTAAATCCATCAATTTCCCTCAGACTTGCAGAGTTTTGCATATTGACCCGATTTTCATGGAATTTTACAAGGCTTCAGATTGATTTTGCAAGAATCTATTGGGCTGCGCAGAAAAAATGCCAAATAACTTTTAAAGTGCTTGGAAAAAGCTACAAAATGAGCCCAAGTAGAGTTGATTTGGACCATGGAGATCCGAGCAGTTGAGTGAGCAAAATCGAAAATTTTATTTTTTGGTGTGCACAAACTTTTGACCGGTACTGTAAGTCAACGAAAAGATTCGTTCAAAAGAGCCTAACTTCTCTTTCGATATCGGGATGAAGGACCTAAGTGGTGGGGTATTGATGAACAGGGCCTAATTTTTTACGAACATTTTTTTAAACATTCTCGTGACCGCAATATTTATTTTTCCACCAACTCTGGCTATCTAATCATGTACTTTGGCCTTCAAACAAAGTATCCCATGCTTGTTAGGTGAATACTGAGTAATCACAGTCTCTTACACTCAATAGAACCATCATTCATGTGCAAAATTGATGAACATGGATTGAGAAATTGAGTCGCAATCGGATATCTTGTATGACATACCCATAAATAGACTGGAGATATTTGGAGGCCATTGAATTTGATTTCGCATCGTTGTCCAAAAACTGACTCAGTATTGGAAAACGGGTCTTACTACATTTTTTCGAATGGCCGTATTCCTTCCAAAATCGCCAGCAACCTTCCAATTCTTGTGCGGTTATTTCGAGGATGTCATAATTTTTTAAATAAGCCAGGTTCGCGCATTCAATCATTCCACCTGCGTGATACAGGCACTTTTCATCATTTTTCTCGAAATGGCTTTGCTCTTGGGCCCTTGTTCCACCCATCTCCTCAATTATGCAAGGTTCAAAAATGGTCACTATTTTTCCTCAGATCCAAAGCGTACTTGAACCATTTTGGTTTCTACATTTAACAAGGAACTCGAGCCTTTCTGTTTCTTGTACGCACATGAACAAACCAAGGTGTGAATCTTAAGATGTGGGGCATGTGAGAAATTTTCAAGAAATTATTCATTTCAAGTAATAAGGTAAGTGTACCCAACTTGCTCCCACTAAGCCATTTTCTCAATAACTTCGGCTAATCTCAAAGTATTTCAACATACTTTAACTCATTGTAAAGCTTGTCTGAGGACATTCAAAATGAGCTAAAGTACGTCTAATTTGAATGAACTGGAGCTGAACTGAATTGATTTTGAGAAATGAATGTGATTGTTGAGAGCCTGCAGAAATGTGTACCCAACTTGCCCCCATAGCTACAAAATCGTTTCCATCTATTATCATCGCCGTGTAATCACATTTGGAGCTTCTTGTCGGACCAAACCAGTACTTCCGACCTATTTTGACGCGATGAACACGTTCTGTGTTAGAAAAATTCGTAACTACACGTCTTTCCAAGATAACCATATGGGGGCAGGTTGGACGCACTCCGATTCTTGTTCTACAATTTATCTCCGTGCTTTACACATTAGATAGCTCCAGATCGAAGTTTTGCAACTCTGAAAAGCGTAGATTCTGAAGATCTTGAAAAAGAAATCAAATGCGTCAAAGTACGTTAAGAATGGTGGAACTAAAAAAATTTGCAACTGCTCTTACTGAACGCAACTCCCTTGGTAATTTCTTAGTTGCACCAACATAAAAAATGACAAAAATCACTTTAAATTTTTTGAGAAACGCAGAACTGATTCGGATTAGATCTAAACCACTCATTTGCTCATGTTTTAACATAAAAAATGTGAAAAAAATTATCGGAGAGGTCTGCGCATATGGGGGCAAGTTGGGTACATTTACCTTATGTCATTTGTAGGCCAAGCTGCGGTTTATTAAGAGTACTTTTTTTTCCAAAGTAAATTTAATTGTGAAGAAGACCTGATAGGTATTTTGATTTCATTATTATTCTGATACGATAGATATTTTGAAATTACAACAGAGATTTCATTGCTATATACCGAGTTGAGCTCGCAAACAAGAAACTCAAATGCAAGTATCAGTATAATAATGTACTCCTCGTAAACCGAAGTGCACCAGCTTACTCAGCTGAATAATTCAAATTTGATCAATTTCATTGGAAAAATTATTACTCCGTGTACAGCGTCAGTAGTCAGAATCTTCTTCCAGGTTTGCAAGGTCTCTTTCTTATCGTAAGCCATTGAAAACTGAAATTTTTTTTTCTCTTCGTGTATATTCTGATGATCTTCCTGCATTGGTACCACATGAACCTGCTTATTTTAAGAGCCTTAATCCAAAAAAGGAAAACCTTGCGGAATAATAATACTAGCACGAAATCATCGCTTTGAAAATCAATTTGAGAACTTTTAACAAAAATATGCACTCAATATCCTGTAAAAAATTTGCAGGTTGACGAATCACCATTTAATTGATGCAAAAATTACTATACATACAAAGAATTCAGATGCAAATTGTGTATCGTTCAATTAATCGGATGCAACACGGAATTAATGAAATTCTCGCGCTCGCTCATCAGTCATTCAGTGCGAGAACAGTAAATAAAATTGATTGTCTACGTGGATTTGTACCATTTTGCCACTGTATAGATACATACTGATAACAATAGTATTATAGCAAACGAATCTTACTCACACAGGCACAATTTTATGGTAAAAAGATGCGGTTTGCGATATGTGCTTACTCATTTGATGTACATACATGTACATACTCACCTTTGCGCTCATGAATTTTCCCGAAGAAAGGAAATGATGAGTATATTATTCTCGCGGTCGCGATGAGCTCGAGTACAAAAGCAAGGAAAAATTTTTGTCACACTTTGATTATTTTTCTGTATGCGCACAATGACTCTTCCTCATTTTCATTGCTTATCGAAAACGAAGATTTACGAGAATCGTATTAGATGGACTCTGCAAAAACCAAGAAGTGATGTCGATGAAAATGATAAACGAGAGGATGAATGTGTGAGTAAGTATTGATAGAAGCGCACGCCACTAAGCTACTTTTAATTAGAGTTATTAAAAGTTGGTGCTTCATTGGTTTTTTTTACTCTTCTCAATCTGTGCAAGATGAGCTATTCATTTGTATCGATCGATAGATCAACGAGTGACGATATCGAGTATACTTGGAAAATTTTGCGGTTTTTTTCTGCTTGATCAAATTGAAAAATTGCGCGGTATTCCGCGGTGTATTTTGCGTGACGCGGCGCGTAATACTTGTGCGACATCCGCATTGATTTTACTGGAAAACTCCATGGACTAATCATTGTAAGCTTTAGCATCTATATGTGCATATAGATCGCACTTTTTGTTCTACAAATGAGATTCATTTGAAAGTACCCTATTTCAACTCTTGACATTTTGTGGACTAATTATACATATTATAGGTAACTCTCAGGGTCGCTAAACACAAATTTGGTGCCAAAAATGTCAAATTCAAAAATGAGACTCCAACAGATCAAAGTTGACAATATTAACTTTCCGGCTGATTCATTGAAAACCTTCGGGAGTACTTTTTGGGGGGGAAAGTGCAATATTCCGAAAAATTGGGGTTCAAAGTCGTCTTTTTGGATCCGCCAGCTTGAAATTTGATTTTCTGAGGATGAATTGAGATGTTCCGACCTCAAAATCCCTGAGCGAGCATTTTAGGATAGAAGAGATGCAATGGGACTCGGTTCTCTCAACGCACCGATCTGAAAATCCGTCGTATTGAATTTGCCATATTGAATTTCGAGTTTTTAAAACGGGTGTTTCAGCCTTAAATTTGAGCATGTTCGCGATTTTTTTTCTACACAGAATAATTTTCCTGCCCTATGCATGATTTCCATAAATTTTTGCAGCTTCCAATGGCTTTTCTATCATATTATCGAGGAGTTATTGAGAATCTAAGTCAAAATGTTTTGGAAAAAAAATGATGTCAGCCTCAATTTGCGCTGTCGTACGTGTCGTAATGCGCAACGAGTCGAAAACTTTTCAAAAACATGTTAGTACAATCGGTTTTGTATGCAGTAGGGTTAGAAAATTTTGTACCAATTCTCAAAAATTCTTAAATTCTCATTATGTATCTGAGAAAATATAATGTTGTTAATTTGAATTGGTAATTATGAATGCATTTGGAGATTGACAACAGTAACATTTTAGTCGATGTGTACAGAATTTAATCGAAAGAACGCTAAGAAAAGTCAGAGATAGGAAAATGAACTCAACTTACACGATGGAAAGACAAGTTTGAATTGCACAGATTAGAAAAAATTTCAAAAATAGCAGGATCAAAGATTTAAAGAATTTTTTAATCAACCAAATTCATGCTCGTTTCATGCATGTTGTAATGAAAACATCTCTCCAGCTGCTGTTCAAAAGATATACATCTCACACGCTGTCCTGGTATCGTAATGATTTCAACGAAAGATTGATTTTTGCCAATTGAATGCGGTGATCTTAGGTGATTAGACAAGCCATTTACTAAAGATTTTCCTAAAAACCAGTGGTACATATTGAACCTCTTCCAAACTCAACCAACTATCTTTTAACTTTTGAAATTTCACTGTACAGAACCTACCAAACTCATTGAAATCAGCTGTCTCCACTCAAACAAACCGCCAAACTTTTGACCGTCTGCCTGATTTTGAACAGCACTAAATCCCACCTAGAATCCAAGGCATGTGCTCACATGTCACGTGCAATCCACCTTTTGACTGAGTATTTTGATTCATTTTTTCACCCATGATTTCGTCGGTCGGAGACTTCCGTGTGTCTGAAAAATGTATAGCCCTCCCAATGACCGACCGACGTCGCTATGAGCTATATATGTAAATTCATTCAATATCCAAGCTAAATCCAGCCCAAATCATATCATATACTAAAACTAGATTTTATGCATAGAACCTGTTTTTCTCTGACTAATACAGGAGATATGAGTCCTCATATTCTTCTCATCTTTGATTGTGTATCTAATTTAGTATATCGTAGCGATGGCATAGACGCATTTGTTGAAACTGAGAGTAAAACCAGTAAGTATATAACATTGACGTAAGAGGTTGACGATCGACGAGGAAAATTTCTCTCTAATCCGTTGGAGTGAAATTTCACTCGAAGGGAGTGAAATTTTGACTCAAAGCATAATATACTATCATAGCAATATCTAGAGTGTTAAAAAGTTTGGTTCTCAATTATTTGACTCAATCCTAAGAGTGATTATTGACTCACGTTTGAGTGAAATTTGACTCCAGCTTGGAGTGATGAATCATTCCAGTTTGGTGTGCACGAAACTGACTCATAGCTTTGAGTCAAATTTCACTCCCTTGGAGACTCCAACGGGTTTAGAGAATGGTAGTTCTAATTTATGGTGGGAGGAACGGCCGAATTGCGAGGCACTTCTTATCAATCAGAGTGACGGAAGCTCTGTCAAGAAATTTTGCTTCGATAAGGAATGCCTCGCAATTCGGCTGTTCCTCCCATCATAAATTGAAATATAGCGAGGGTATAATTTCCGTAGTTCTAATTGTTCATATTCTACGAAAAATGTATTTAAGGTGAATTTTAGCAGTTGTGTTCGACTCGATGAGGATTGTAACCCGCACCCTCTTGGTTGCCAGGCAAGTGTCTTAACCATTAGACCAAATGTGACTTTGTCAGTTAAATAGTTAAGAAAGCCTATGGACAGTTGTGAACGGTCGATACGAGTTTTTAAAAAGAAGTATTTCGGAGGGGAGCTCGGAATATAGCAGCATGATTCAACCCTTCAAAATTTGTCTACTTTCTTCATAAAAGTCCCGCAAATCATTCTGGGATTATACCCTAACCTATAAAAATCTATTTCACTCAATGTGAGGAGTCAACTTTCACCTTTCTTGGAGTGAAAATTGACTCAAGCTTGGAGCAAATGTAATATTTCTGTGGTTTCGCTCCCTATGAGTCAAATTTTCACTCCAATATGAGTCATTCTCAGCCGTTCTGAAAACCACTCCAAGCTTTAAGACAACATTTCACTCCAACAGTTTTAGAGTGTTGTTAAAAAATGATGATGATGATGATGATGATAATAATGGGCCCGGTATAAAATTTTTGACAATGGTGATTATCATTCGCAGGGTCGACCGGTGCATTTTTACGTACGCGTGTAATTTGTATCAGATAAGCTTTAGTGACGATTGTGAGTTTAATATAGATAATGGTGTATTGAATGTGTGTAAGATTTCGAAGAACGAGAAAAATCCCGTCTAGAATAATTTTATCTGCGTCACGCACAGCTTAACTATATGAGTTAAGAGCTTACTAATATAACGTAATGCATTTAAGAATGCAAATCAAGCTCACTCGCGCTCGCATAAGAGTCAGAGAATCGACTCGTCACTTGGATGATTTGACCGTTCTTCGCTTAAAATCATCATTTGTGGTTTTTTTGCACTTGGTAGATCCCCGAATTTTGTGTAAATATTACGGGCATTATGCGTCGGACTTTGAAATAGCCCCAGAGCTCTTGGCTAGACGTAAGAAACTGCAAGCTTTAACTTTTGTAACGATTGAAATTTCAGTTGTAGAAGTTGGATGAAATTCGGATAAAATCAAATCCACTAGAAATATCTCGACAACGAGCCACTGTCTATTGCAAATGTACGGAATGCCAGCAGAGAGTGAACAAGGATATTTTTCTATGTATTTTCGTAAACTCAATCGTTTTAACCCCTTATAACTTTATTTCCAGAGACTCTTAATGATTCTCTTGCCGCCATCGTCAGATGAACTTTAGAAATGTATCTTCTCACGGAATATCCTTTACGCAAAAACAATAAGGAAAATCCTAAATATTGTTCAAATTAACGATATACCATCTAAAATACACTGCGATGATGTTACAGAGACGACACTCTCCCATTATGACTGCAGTGCCACGAAGAGTATTGATTTTATCAAAATTGAGATCTTGAGTTTACAAGAGATAAGCCGTTAATATTGAAAATTTTTCCGTCACCTGAGAATTTTTCAAGATCAAGTTGGATCAATACAAGGACATCCTGATAGCTAATACCTATCAAAACAACTCGATGCACCGATTTACTTCAATCCGAATCGTTCGTTGACAGGATCGAAGTATGCAAGGCCAAACAGGATTCTGGCGAATGTAAGTATGCGGCATTCGGTGATGAGATTTTTTTTTGTATTCATTTCCTGATGTTGCAGCTGATTCTGAGCGTCAGACTGCATCATTTTGACGATGAATATGCACCCCAAGCGTGACCATGCACAACAAATGTAATCTTTTTTCAAGAACCTTTTTTTCTAGATTCTTTCGTTGCGTCTCTCATTTCTTGTTCATCACACTCGTATGATTGATCGATGTTCTGTCACGTTGGAATTTTTCAAGTTAAAGGACCATCAGCGAAACTGAATTGAATTTTGCTGCTTGAAAAATCATTCTTGGCAAGGGCCTGTCCTCAATTATTCTAACTTTTTTTTTGGGCAAAAGAAATTCTGGTGAGGCCTTCCTGATTATTTGAAATTATTTACGAATGGTCATCTTTTTATGACCATTTTTTTGAGGATTTTTATTTTTAGAGGATCATCATGAAAGAATTTTCATGAGGATTCATCCCTAAGTTGAGCACGATAGATTCCTTAATCGAAAAATGTAGTCTCTTTTAGTCACTGAGGATCGGACAAATAACAGAATGTTTGATGACTCCCATGGAAAGTGAGTTCGAAATAAATCATTGTTACGAAAGGAATCCTGTATCTCTAAAGAAACTCCACTAACGTCTGATACTTACATGAATGAAACGGTTTCTAACATCCACTGGATTATCCAATTCAGGTGATGTTTAGGTAAGATTATTTTCCCAGAAGAAATTTTGAAGCGATCAATGAATTCAGAAGCTATAAATTAGGTTGTAATGTCTTAGTGTGGGTGAAGAAGGTCGAACAAAAATGGTACAGGGTTAGCAAGACATCGCAGTGTCGTCTTCTACACATCGACAATGTCCCAATCTTCTTCAACATCAGACTTTCGTTTCTTAATACGCTTCAGCAATTTATGTGTTATCTGCGAGTACCATCTCGGTGATCAGCTTCTTTACCAAAATCTCAGAAACTTGACCGATAATTCAATTTTGGCCATGCTCCTGGATTTGTAATAATATTTTTTCATCAAGTTCAGTCCGCATTCCATCATGAGTCAAATTTTTGGGTTCTAGGTAGAAAATTACTATGCAAATCTTTTGCATTTTCTGCAGATATTTTGAAAATTTTGCGCTATTGATACATTCATGAAGAGAGACCTGATGTTGACATGGAAAAATTTATTCTTAACATCACAATGGCATTTTGCAGTTTTTCCATCGGGGTTTCTATTTTGCTTCAGGTGTAGTTGTCATTTTTGTCATATCAAAAGTTGAGACCAGATGAATATTTACTTTGATTATGTAAATTATTCATTTGTCAGTGATTTTCAGGGCCAAAAAGCTTTCTAGTTGGGCATTGCTATAGTGATAACTTGGAAAATTTTCTGATGTGGTGAATAAAGGTTCCCAAATGATTATATCTCAGATTCTTATTCCAGAAATAAAAGCCGCATGTAACGCTTCCAAATCAGTTTCAATTCAAAGGCCCTTAGACCAGTATCTAGATTTACATGGCACATATCAGAAGATGTTTTGATGAAATACATTCCACACTGCTCAAAAGTGATTTTATGGCACATTATGGGAGTTGCGAGGAGAGGTGTAAATGTATAAGAATTTTAAGTATTCGCAGCTGCAATGTGTTGATAACATTTTTTATTTCATCTCCATGATGAGGGTTGATGACCAGCTCATTTTATGGGTCTTCCTTATAAACGACCTAACTCTGTATTAACTAAAAACGAGTTCGGGGTTTTATTATTAGTCCATTTCACGTTGTCTGCTGTATGAGGAACTTTTCCAGGATTCTTTTGATTGTTGAGTCGTCGCTAGAATTGCGTGGTTCTTATTGATTTTTGCTCAAAATTCATCCTCAATTAAAACTTTCGACTTGCTCGTAGGATTTATTGCTGAACCTCGAATAATGTTTCAATTTTCTTTTTCCGAAAAATGCGTACAACCCATAAATAGCATTTCTTACGAATAATTATTACAGAAAACTCAGACTTCAAACGCGAATTATGATTAAATAACGATAAGTTTACTCTAGTAATACATTTTATTACACTCGATTTTCGCGCATGAAGTTCATAAAAAAGTGATCAGAAAAAAAACATCCCTTCCTATTTTCATCAGATGCGGTTAGATTTTGGCTCCGATGAGAAATAAAAAATTGACCATTGTGACGAATGAGATTGGAAATATGCAAAAATACCAAAGCGAGACACGAGTAATTCTGCATGTCCTTGAAGGTCAAAGATCTTTTCCATTCGATCGATCTTTTTAACGCCGCAGAGCAGGTGCAGCTCAAGCGATTGTCTCTTTGGGAGTTCTGCTGTCAGTTATCCATGCACTGAAACAGGCTATTCGGATTCTTGATGCATTTTACACGGTGTCTCAGATTATGTTACATTCCGAGGCGTCCTTTAAATTCGCAAATCTGAGCTTCAGGTAATTTTTGTAAAACAGTTGCAAGCCTCATACCGAGGTCAATTTGTGTGGTTACTGATGTAGCGTCTGTCAATCTGCATTTTTGTCTGGAGTTGTCTCATCGTTAGATGTGCCAATGGTCTCAATTCAAACGATGCTGAAGTGGTATTGTAGAATAGTTTTGGTGCTATTAAAGGCAGACTTTTCATATGATGGAAGAAGATTCAGTTCGGTACTCAGATATCACCGAATCAAGAAGCGACCAAAAATTTCAATTGTGAGTGTAAATCATACAAGATTGTCCATCTATTTAGTGGACTCATTAGGCATTGACATAAATGGTTCTAGCATTGAGTAAGGTTCAGTTCAGCTTTGAAAACCTGAGCTCGATTTGATTTAGGTACATACCTAAATCAAGTCGCATTACTACGCATTACTACTATATAGTAGTAATGCGTAGTAATGCGACTTGACCAGTTTTTGGCCAAAAAAAAACTCACCACTCATTCTATCCTATACAAATGAAAATTTCCATACTGGATGGAATCAAAATCTCAGGTTGGCAAATGATAGCCCGTGAAACAATGCCTGCTCGATTTTTTCCCAAATTTTTGCAAATCCTGCCCCCTCCCTCCCTTTCGCCCCCAGATTTTTCCCCAAATTTTCCTTATCAACCAGGACTCCTTAAAAACGGATACCGACATTATCGAGTTTACAAACCAATCAATGACTTTTTGATATCGTATTTTCAATGAGCAATTCCGATTCTGCTTCGTCCAGAAAATCAGGGTTACTTATTAGAATTGCGAAATGTCAAAAATTCAGCGAATGGTTTGTGAACTTGACAATGTGAACTCGACAATGTTGATAAGTATGTAGACAGGATAAGTGAACGAGTCTTAAATAAGGTAAGTGTACCCAACTTGCCCCCATCATTTAAAACAATGTAAATCGGCGATAAAGCGCAAAAAATAGCTTTGGTCCCTTTTTATCACCAGGCAGCGATACTTCTTGCTGTTAGCTGGCCCAAGACAGTGTTTCCGACCTATTTTGATGCGATAAAGACGTTCTGGGTGGTAAAAAAGCCATACTGCACGCATTTTCGAGATAACCATATGGGGGCATGTTGGGTACACTCCGCGATGTCGGCCTTCTTGATTCCCAAATCATCTCCGTGTTTTGTACATGAAATCGCTCCAAATCAGAGTTTTGCAATTTTAAAGAGCGGATTTTGAAGGTCTTGAGACAAGGAATCGAATGCCCTGAGGTACGTTAAGATTGTTCGAATGGAAATACATTGGCACCGGTTTTAGTGAACACGCAGAAATGATCCGGGGTCGATGAAAAGGTCGTGGAAGGTCCACGAGTGCCTATTTCTGAGATCGGCATATGGGGGCAAGTTGGGTACAGAGGCAAGTTGGGTACACTTACCTAGAAGACTTTTGTCTCGACTTTTCCCAAACATCTACAAATTTTTAACCAAAAGCATTCTTTTCCACGCGAGCTTTGAGAACTCAACACCAAAATAATTTATCATTCAATGATCCGTTTCAGTCGGGCAAAATAATTCGAGTTCTTGAACTCAAACTTGAAACCATTCTTGTTACACATCCAGAAGAATTTTTCGAGATTTCAAAAAATGAACAAGTCCTGCTCGGGATTCCATTGACTCTCCGCGAAGGAATCATTTTTTTGCGGATCGGGCATTAATAGCAATTCGCATGATAATCGTTTCCGATCAGATTGAAACTTGTAATCAAACAATGAACGTTGAAAAATCATGACGGTATAGAGAGCAAAAACAAGTCTGGGTATCAATAAACACAGATAGAATTCAAATTCTTTCAAGGAGCGGATTATATCATCTCATCTCAAAACGGACATTAATTACGCAATGTGTGTAACATCTTGAACATCGACAGCCGTAATGTTATAATCGAGCGTTACAAAGTATTGATTTTCTCAAAAAAAATCTCATCATAATCAAGTCTCCCTGAAGATTGCACTTATATCAATTGACCGGAGTTAAAAACAAAAAAAAAAAACTGTCGGGGAGCTACAAATTATTCAGCTGTTGTTGCTGTGGCGTAGCGAAAAAATGTCGTTTATTCATGAATTCACTAGATGCGTCAACGGAAGAGGTAGAATTGCCAAGATCTCTCAGATGATTCTGGAAATTTCTGCACGGAATTATAATTCTAATCTGAATCAAGTTGTGTGAACACTTTATTTGCAAAAAGATTCAAAAGTGCTTCGATACTATATATTTGATGTTTCATTGAGTCTCACTAGGCATAATTACACTCAATCACACTCTTAGTATAACGGTAAACGTTTTGAGTGTACTTCACTGCCTTAATTCTTCATTCAAAGGCACTACGTTCTCAGAATAAAAATTTCATTTTTAGCATATTAGTGCGACTAAACGACCATTTTTCCTTTCGGCTCGAATCAGAAAATTGACGTTTAGCCGCCCTGATATCAAAAAATCGTATATGCACCTCGCTCATCGGGCCGTTTCGGGGCACTGGGAATCTTTCCCCTCGTTAAACTCGGGGATTGATTCTCATTAGGGTGGTCCGAAAAAGGGCTTTTTTTGAAAATCGATACGCCCTAGCGTGGAAATGTTGTGTTTGTACATATATTAGATGTGAAAAAAATTTTGCTGGACGCTAATAAATGAGATTTTAGGTTCCAGCAAGAGCCATCAAGCTTTTATCAAAATTAACGCAGGTTTAAATGGGAATGTACCTGATTCGGCACTTTTTTCTTCCTAACTTTGCTCGCATTTCTGGCGCATCCAAGCACTTCTCAACGTATTTTAGCTCATTTTGAAGCTTGTTCCAAAACCTACAAAATGAGCTAAAGAACTTCCAATTTCGACTAACCCGAGCCAATCTATCTCAATTTTTTCAAAAGGTGATCATAATTAAGAATCCCAAAAATGGGGCAATTCTTCCTTCAAACTTTGCTCGTACTTCTGGTGCATCTGAACATTTTTCAACGTACTTTAGCTCATTTTAAAGCTTGTTCCAAAACCTACAAAATGAACTGAAGTACGTCCAATTTTGAGTTATCCGAGCCAATCTATCTCAATTTTTCTAAAAAGTGATTAGTTTTGAAAAATCCGAAAATAAGTGACTTCCCCCTCCCGCCTCACTCCTTTCAAAACTCGCAATGGAAAACTTGAGATGGATTGGCTTGGGTTGGTCGAAAATTGGACGTACTTTAGCTCATTTTGTAGGTTTTAGAACAAGCTTTAAAATGAGCTAAATGACGTTGAAAAATGTTCAGATGCACCAGAAATACGAGCAAATTAGAGCGTCCATTGGCTCAGTCGGTAGAGGCCTTGTGCCTTGAGCGGGCTGAAACAATGCGCTCGAGGGGGCGTGGGTTCGAATCCCGGTCGGGTCACTTGGGATTTTTTTCCGAGTAACTCAATCGAGAACGCGAACCCTTGCGTTCCGACAAAAAAATTGATAAAATGCCTTGAGTGCTGAGCGCTCGGCCAGAAATTCGAAAGAACGATTGGGCTTCGATGAGGGTTGGCGGTATCCTCCAGCAGCCGTGTCGAGCGTTGAGCTTCGCTATGACTGTCATTGGCAGTCCAGAAGTATCAGCGGAGAGACCGAATGGCTGGCATAGAATTGATGGAACCACTGACACTTGTCGAGCCTGATTAAGGCGGTGAGTATGGGCCTGCATAAAATGCAGATCATACTCGAAAAACGCCGCGGTGGTGCTTGAATTCTCGTAGCAACTCTCTGGTAGAGCCCGCTCGAAAGTTCGCACTCACCTGATAGGAAACATTGGAAAAACGACTAAAAACTGGAAAAATAACTACAAACTGGAAACATGACAATGGCCTCCACGCCAAGGCGGTGGGGGTAACACGTAAAAGCTCGAAAGAGTATACGTTGGAAACAAAAATACAAATACAAATACGAGCAAATTTTGAAGGGAGAATCGCCCTATTTTTGGGATTTTTAATAATGATCACCTTTTGAAAAAATCGAGATAGATTGGCTCGGATTGGTCGAAATTGGACGTACTTTAGCTCATTTTGTAGGTTCTGGAATAAGCTTTAAAATGAGCTAAAGTACGTTGAAAAATGCTTGGATGCGCCAGAAATGCGAGCAAAGTTAGGAAGAAAAAAGTGCCGAATCAGGTACATTCCCATTTAAACCTGCGTTAATTTTGATAAAAGCTTGATGGCTCTTGCTGGGACCTAAAATCTCATTTTTCAGCGTCCAGCAAAATTTTTTTCACATCTATATGTACAAACACAACATTTCCACGCTCGGGCGTATCGATTTTCGAAAAAAGCCCTTTTTCAGCCCACCCTAATTCTCATGCCCCAAAACAGCCTAACCTCGCATCGGTGCGTGATGTATACTTACTATTTCATCAACTGATTTCTATCCTGACCTATCAAATAAATTTTGTATTCACCATGATGTAATAAAGACTCAAATTCAAACGTAGTCCTTAGAATTTATAAGTCTTTTGTAAAATTTCAAGTTGTTATTCGAAAATTTGAATTTTCATGTTCGTAACTGCTAACTTATTTTCACAACGAATTAGAGTAAGATGATTGGATACAAAAAACATTGTTCACTGTTTCACTTATCATGTAATGCTTAAAGAAGTTCACATTGATGCAAATTCAAGAAAACCTGGCACTTAGTATGTCTAGCTACGGAAAAATTTGTAATCGCCAAGAGACTCACGTCAATGAATTTAAATTTTCAAAAAATCTGCGATCTCTCGATTCGATTAAGAAAGTCATTATGTTGCGCAATTCGTTTGACGAATAGTCGAACGAGTTCATCGAGTGGAATTATTGGCATAAAATTTTCCAGAATCTGCCCTCCAATAGAACTTTACGATGAAGCTCACTATCCGTTTTCATAGGATTTATCCATTTCATAATTGTTTTCCAAAATCTTCCATCGGGTTATGTAACAGGAATTCAAAATATTTTTAATGCCTAATAGAGTTGGTAGAATTCGATGATCATGGCATATAATACACCATGCAGAACTTTATTTTAAGAACAAATAGGTATAATATACTTCCATGCTCGAAAAGTGCAGTAATCCTACGTATACGCATCAACTCCCGATGATGTGTTTTTCGCAACGTCATCATTTTGCGGGTTTTGCATAGCATCGTTCGTTCATTCGTTCGTTCGCAGGTATAACAGCAACCAGCAACCCTGATGATGATTAATTAGAGAAAAAAAAGAATCAAAAATATAAAAAATAAAAAAAAATAATCCTACATACCACCGGAACCATATGTCCCGCGGCTTTTTATGAAAGGAATCTACGAATACAGGTTCACATTATCTCAACTGACGTCAGTGATGCAGATATGTATAGGAGCAGAAGACAACTTCGAACTCAGGGCGGAGTCTGATGCTCGTATTTTAAAAGTTAGCTCGGGAGCGTTAACCCCTTCCAAATGATCATCTCGATTATTCGCATGTTTTGACCATCGTAAAAAGTATATAGCGTACGTCTAACGAAAAATTTTAACGGGCAGATTTTAGGGAATTACAGTTTGAATATTTTTATTTCGAGTTGCAAAATTCCCTTTCAAGCAAGACTGACTTTTGCAAGTTCTTAAGCCATTCGTAGCCGTTTGCAGATTTTGAAAATAATGATTTTTATCATTCGAAAGATTATTTTCTATAAAGAGGATGAAAACATAGGTGAATTCAACTGATTGCAAATCTGCTTTAGAGATATGGTTAAAATATAAAAATACTGCTTGGGTAAGAGATACTTGAATCAAAATCATACGTGAGGATGAGGGATGAGAAATTCTGTTTTTAAATAAAGAGTATTATTACAAATGATGTGTGTTTTTGATAATCAGGTTTTTCTATCGGCTTAGTTTCGTTTCATCGTGTGGCTATTCAAATCGAGCGCCAGGTTATTAAAATAATGGTTGCCGTATCTGTATTACAATATAAGGTTGATATCCACCTCTTATCCATTTTCAAGATTCTTTCTCTTAGGCTCATTGTCAGTAGGATTAGATAATTTCATGCTGATTTCAAATAACTTACAAGCTATCATACAACTCGTAAGATTTTTTAGTACATCCATCAATTACTATACATTCCGCAGTGACGCTCGAGCGATTTGAGAAGTTTCCGGCTCTGAATAAGATGCTTGATATCGAGCTTGACATCTTATATTTTCAAGTTTGGAAATCTAATCTTGGATGAATCCATAGGTATCACGATTTTTTCTTTGTTTAATCATTCAATTAGAACGCATCTCCGACATCCAGAATATGTTTATCTTATGGAAATAGGACGAAAAAGCCAAAATTATAATTTTCACAACTTTTTGGTTTTTATTCTTTTTTTTCTTGCTTGTAGTTGGGTATTTGATTTTCGTCTCTGATTTGGCTCATTTTTTGTATCAACAGGGACTTTTGAAAACTTTCCCAGATTTTTCTGACGAGTCCAGAAAAATACAACAACCGATTATTGGAAATCGATAAAAAAATTTGCTCATTATATTGGATATTTTGAGTTAGTGGGTTGATCATGTCAGACTAAGAATTAGCCAATTTTTTACGGCGATAGGAACGATAGGAACTCCTTATGAGGAATCTTCTTGGGTATTCCTCGGTAATCTATTTTTCGTGCAAGAACTCATGAAGGATTGAGCAGTGTAGAATTACTGTAAGTATTAGATACGAGTTGAGGAACTATATTTGTAGAATTAGTGCTAAATTCAGTTTTGAGTCTTCGGTAATTTCATTGCTACCAAAAAAAGTTACTGTACGTTTCTGAAAGTTTTTCAATTTTACAAAAATTTCTCGAAAAATTGCTCAATAGTTCAAAAAAGTTGAACAAATCTAATCGATCTGCTTAACGGTAACTTCAGCATGGCCATATACTCTGCGATCATTTCACTTGCTACGTTGCATTGAATTTCAAAAATGTTATCTCCGTACCCTTTTAAATTTTTCAGTGCCTTACTCATCATGCAGCATCTGAGAGTCCGCAGTTCGGCAAACGTATCCAAAACGTTGCGTGATTTGGGAGTCTCAAATATCCTCGAAGTTGGCATTCAAATTTTATCATCCACAAAAAAATTTCTAAAACTCAACTAATCGCAACCACTATATCCACTCATCACAATAACTACGTGATGCATCTCACGAAACTATATTTTTCCCCCTTTGCACGTATGATATTCATATGCATCCAAAAAATGCGTTACAATTAACAATTCTCATATATGTTTTACAGATAAGCCCAAATCTCTAAAAAAAATTAACTTGCACCACGATCGATTTTTTCACCCTCAATGTAGTCCTCACTGATTCCCTTATACAAAATTAACTTGTACATAAAAAATTTTCTTATATTTTTAGGTGGAATGAGGCTATATGTATTTAAATTGAGCGTTCCAGTTGGCTTCCAGATGAGCATGTGCTGGATTCGCTAGTGATCAAAATGTTTAATTATTTAAACTATCTGATCACTAGAAGTTCAGCACATGCCTATTTAGAGGCCAATTGGATCGCTAAATTTAAATACATAAGTCTCACACGGTTTAAGTTATTTTAATTCAAACTTGTAAGCAGGCCAGTCAAATCAGATTTTAAAAAGTATTTTTATAAATACCCATCTAAAACATAAGATTCCATGAACATACATGATCATGGAATCCATGAAGAAAGTCGGTCTTGAAGTTCTTATAATTCTAAAAAATTGTTATGGACTAGTATTTTGAAAAAATTGTTATAGACTTATATTTTGGAGCTATAATAGCGCAGCATCAATACCTCACAATTATTGACCGCGCAACAACTATACGAAAAATTTTTTGGAAGGCAATCTCGCACTATGCAAAGGTAAAATGTTGAAAGAAGAAAGAACAGAATCTTAATATAATTATCTTTATATATTTGAAGAAAAAAAAACTCAATTGATACAATTATGCATCTGGGTACGAGATTCATTAATAAAATTTGCTTGGAAATTGCTGGAAAAAGTATGAATAGATCGTAGCGATATTATAATATCACTCTCGCAAATGATGTAGTCGAAGATGAGTCGATCAAAGATTGGGGGATAATTATGATTACGGAAAATGTAACCGACGTGTTACTAGCCTTTTTCAAGACTCTATTATGAAATATTCAATCATCAGTTCTAAAATCCTGACTTGAATCACTCAGTATAACAAATTGGTCAATTGAAAAAAACGAGTCTGTCTATAGTTTGATAATTATTTGATTTTCAAATTATTTCGTACCTCATTTGTTTGATTTTTCGAATTCGATAATCCGAATTGAATAATCTTTGCGAGGAGATTTTACTTAAAGAATCTCCCGCAATACTTTATAAATAAATTTCGTATTCAAATGTGTAATTGTACGAACTGATTGTGTTTTCAATAAAAAATAATATAAAAAATTCAACTTTTTTTCTTTCACCATTTTTCCCTGCCCTCATACGAGATCGACTTCCAGGGTTGTGCGGTCAACAACTTCAAAATAGCCCATAACAATTTTTTCAGAATTATAAGAATTTTGATAACAATTTCCACACGATCATGTTTGTTTGTGAAATCTTACATGTTTTGAATGGATATTGTATGTACCTACCTTTACTTCAATTTTTGTACTTAAATTTGTGGGGGTCGATTTCTATACGTATAAAGTGAACGTATGTATATACATCTATATACATAACTTTTACCAACAAATGTGAGAATCGGTATAAGTTAGCCGGTCACTCGATTTTCAAGAGTAGTCTTTGTCGAGACGCGGTACCGCGATATATAATATAGTTAGGAGAGAGGTTGAGATCCAAGGAGAAGAAGGAAACAATTGGACAAAAAAAAAAATAAAAAGAAAAGGGGGAGAATCGCGAGATTTCTTATAAAGCTAACGATATATAAGAGTGAACGTTGAGCGAGGGCGCGCTTTAGTGATACGCGCAAGACCGAACTGAGTATACCTACCTATATTACCTACATATAGTGATCGTTTTAAACAACTAACCAACCACCACCACTGTCAAATAAATGTTGTAAAAAGGATATATAGTATTAGTATATCCGCGAGCTTCCCCGCGCGGCGCTCGAGCGAGAGGTGCAGATCCAATCACCTTCCTCTCTTGGATTTTGCAGTTCAGTTTGTGCGCGAGGCCAGAAATCATTCAGTGTCGCGCGGGTGCAGACTTACAATTTTTTCTCTTCCCTGTGAAAAAAAAAAAATTTTCAATTTTCAACGTATAAAGGCTGCTGAACATCTATCCAATACAAAAACAAAGTGAGTACAATTTTTATTTATTTTTTGGACAAAAGTTTGTGAACAGTGTTTATTGAAATAAAAAATCGGTTGTGGTTCGAAATTTCAAAGTTACACAGTGTGTTTACAATTTTTTTTGATTGTAATATTTGAATTTACATGTTCTAGCAGGAATCACGTTGTGTTCGAAATTTTTCATCTATGTTCTGTGTCTTACAATTTTGTAGATCGGGGTATTTAAATTTTAATATTTAGAAGAAATTAAAGATACAGTTATCCGGAAGTTAAGATCAATAATTTCATACAGTTTTGTAAATATTTATTCGATTGGTATTATAACTTCCGAATTCATTGCTCTCTCTCTCTCGATGTTTTCAAAATTTAAAAGCTTTGTGTTGCGTGTGTCCGTTCGTTTGAGACAAAATTCATTCGAATATGATGTGTGACCGGTATAAACGACAAAATATGATATAGTTATTGTGTATACACAATTGATCAGAGTATTACCGAAGAATCGATTGTAATAATGAGGAAATAAGACTCATGAAGTGCATTAGCAGAATTGTCACGATTTACGTGTTGATATTTAACTCAAATTGTATAGAAAAAACAGGTTTTGCGTACATATAACAAACGCCCGTGAAGCTCTCTGATATTTTTTTTGCGTAAATTATTACGCACACATAGCTTGTAGCATCGGTAATTCGAGATTATGCGGTAATATAACGATTTTTGGCAATCAGAGATATTGGAAGGACGATATTTTTTTAGCAAAATTTAAGAAGCAGAAAAATAATAATAATACGTAAGATTTGTGCGTTAACCTTGATTATACCGTCTTTTCAAAAACTCGTTTTAATAAAAGCCGATGAATAAAATAATAACTCGATTCGACTTAACAATCAAATTTTTGAATATCGTGTGAAATGGTGACGGTTTAACCACCTGTTGAATGCAAAAATTTTATCGCGTCGCTTCTATAGTTCTACATAATACGTGTAATTCTTCTAGTATGTAGGTAAATCAATACGTTCATGTAAATAATGTTAAAGGGTCGTATACCGATCGATTGACCGAGGCGAATGTTTTGAATTAATGATTGATGAAATTATCATCACGAGAAATTTTACCTTCACTATACCAATCGAAATATTCATTATCTCGTGATCTATACACATTATACCCATAATTCAATGAATGGAATAAACCAGTATCAAAATATTCTTCACGATACAATTGATCTCCATATACGATAATATATTCATATATCAAAAAGTTTATTGAATTTTACGCAAGGTCGAATATATAAGAAAATGAATATGATGTAGGTAAAATCGGTCATTTCCTTATTTGGTTAATTGAATTTTCATCGCTGCTAATATATGACAAGGGTGATCCCCCCCCCCCCCCCAACACACACACACACACACACACATCACATTAATGTGTACCATTACCCGGAGAAAATTAATTGTGTAGTAAAATCGCGCATCATCACAATTCGACGGTTCAATTTTCTTTCATCTCACGTGATTTTATTACCCTTACACGCTAGTCTCATAGTTTACTCTATTTCTGCCTTTCTTTGGATTTGACTGACCTGTACATCATAACAGATGTAAATATACGTAAATATACAATCGTTTAGATACTTAGTTTTCGATTTTAAACACGTGATGTTTTAATTCTTGTATATGGATATAACATCTTGTATTTATATTACACCTTTTACACTCTTTGAGAATCTAGACAATTGCTTTGTCTCGTATATATCGCGTCTGCATAGGATATTGCATCGATAATGAATGTGAAATCGAATTACGCATTCTTTTGAATAAATGAGGAAACCGGTGATGATGATGCACGCACATGCGTCTATTCGAATCTTAACGGTTTTTAGTAAATTTAAATTGAATACGAATTTACGATACATTACTCATTTACAGATTTATAATTTATGACCCACGATTTTGGGTATAAGTTAACGTAAGAAAATCGAATCTTGTATAGTCATTTCAACATCGATATATATATACTGAATGCAATAGTTTGCGAAAGTGTTCTAAAATCGTTATTATCAGTTAATACAATTATACCTGTGCAATACACATTCTCACACAACTATAATTGCTGCGGTAAACTTATTATCGAATGCAAGTGTAAGTAATACTGAATTGGATCAAAATAAACCACGAGAAAAATTGTAATCCCAATAAAAGGAGAAAAAAAAACTTCAAGAGATTTCGCGAGTTTGACCGCTTACTCAGAGCCAGAACCTAAAATGTGATGCATAAGCATTTATACAAATCGTAATAATAAAAATTTCGGCGTGATGACCGGCTTTGTGTTGAATTTTTTTTTTCTTAACGCCTTTTGAGATGTATTAAATTCAAAAATCTGTGGTAACAAAGACTTGCATATAATTTTTTTCTTTCTGTAACCAAAATTAATTGCTTGGATTCACTCGTGAGTAAATTTTATAATACGTATTCGTCATGCTAATTCATCGCGGGAATTCACCAGGTATATAAAACGTTTTACACGACACGATGCACACGGAGTAAAAATTTTTACTTTTATTTTTTTTTTGTTTCACGAGATGTAAAATAGCGGTGCAACTCTACCTACACGTGCTGTATAAATTTTGGAAATCCCAAGTATACTATACCTAACACTCGTCAACTGTTTTACTGTAAACTCTCTGGTATATCTCGATTTTATTTTTCTTTACATCTCTGTGTACATCTATCTGTCTGCCTGTCTGTCTCTCATAATTTTTTTTTTTTTTGTAAACCTAAGCGTACACAAGAGAACGAGTTCAGAATTTTAAATTTGAATTTGCCGCGCAAAACTTGCACTATGCTGATTGTATTGATAATTTAAGTTTGTGTGTGTATGTGTGTGTGTGTATGTGTGTGTGGATGATTTGTATCATAGCATAGGATGACAGAGGGATGACAGGAAGGTGAAAATTGTCAGTTATAAAGGTGTATGAAGTCTGAAGGTATATCTTGATATGGGTATATGAGAAAATTTAATTCTGAACCCACGCTCGAGCGAATATCGCGGTGGACGTCAAGGTCGAATCTCTAAGCGCATATATATAGCAAAAAAATACACTCTTTTGATACAGCAATGTGTTAAAATCTTCCAACTGATGGTATATATAAGTTATATATATGTGTATCTATCTATACAAGAATCGAGTATTACATTTGCGCAATTACCGGTCGCGTGCCATAATGAAATCTCGATATATATCTCAAGATATATCTGCATAACTCGTGCGTATGGAATACCGGTCTCTCTATATCTTTTTTTTTCTCTCTCGATGAGTGACTTGTCTCTAATATTGTACGATATATTATATATATTATGAACTTGCTATCGAGATTTTTATCATCGATATGACTTTTTTCGGCTGTTATTTACGGCTATTGTTGAGGAAGTGGATACGAGTTTTACTTGAGATTCGAGTTTTCTTTCCTTTTCGTTTGTTATCAGTAATGTTAATTTTGGAATTTTTTTTGCTATTGTGAGTTCTCTTGTAGACGGTTTTTTTCTGTCGATTGGAATGTAGAGCCTCTTGACACTCAATTTGGTTAGACGTTTATTCATTTTTGAATCCGTTTAGCCGATTTATTACTAGAAATTGAATATCCATAATACTTTTCCAACCTGTCTGAATTACTTACTCTTGGAATTTCACAGCTGTTGAAGAATCTCATAACTACCATGAGGAATTCTTTTCATCGATGACATTCTTTTGCAAGAATTTTATGTGATATCATAAATTTTTTCATTCATGATTGCGAGGTCTCATCAGATCGGCTCAACCAATGATCGACTCCGATGTACTTTTTCTCACACTTACTTTTTCCACAGGTCAGATCAAATTGAAATTTCTCCCCTCAATTTTTTTTATACAAAATTCACGGGTGTTCGATGTTCGAGAATTTTTTTCATGCTTTTTGTCGCGCAATGAGTTTTATTAAAAATCAAGAAAATTTCTTTTCGATACACTGTGCGTAAAAGTGCACTTTGCGCACAGTTTGTCGACTTTTACTCACAGTTTATCGAAAAGTATAGTTAGATACACGGCCGTAAAATCTATTATTTGCATCTTCGTGATGATTCCGACCCTCGCCTGCGGCTCGGGCCGGAAACCCATCACTCGGACGCGAATAAAACGTTTTACGCCCTTGTATCGAAATGTACTATTTTCAAGCTAGTCCCGTGGTCGAAACAAATCACCAATAGGAGTCTACATTGTGCCAAGAAGACTTTTCTCCAAAATCTTAATCAAGTCCATTTAAACAAAATATAATCATCACGTTGCAGTTTGATCACTCATATTTATGTTTGATGTTAGGGATGTTTCTAGATCGATTTTTATGAATCAAATGACTCATAACGGTCCATAAAAATCGAACGATAATTTTTTTTATGATGAAATGGAAAAAATTGTTGAACATCCAAAATGAAAACTAAAAAAAAATCTTCAAATTTACACTAATTATTCAGCTCATCCTTTAAAATCTCATCAGATCACTGTAATATTACATCAAGATTACATCAAACAAACGTGGTACACACGCCGCACATACCAAAATCCATTGTTATATCAAAACAATCGCTATACACGCGATCCAAGAGAGCAACAATCCGATTTCGCACAGATAATAGAAATATATATGTGTATACTTTATAAAGTCACTGTGAAATATCCAAATGCAGTGCGCGCGGGTGGAACGAACTTGAATCGCGTGAGAGACACACAACACAAGTGCGCTCATCAATCTTGGAATCTTTCGCGCCGCGCTTACTTATAAGTACGAGCTATATATCTGACTCTCGGTCCAAATTGGGGATGAGTGTCGATATTTTGCAATATCCTTTTAACCACACACACACACACACACACACACACACACACACACACACACACACACACACACTCGGAATAAATTCAAGCTTTGTCTATATTATGATAATATATATTCAGATTGAGGTGCCATGTATCTGAATGTCGCGAGGCGCCACTCGTGCAAAATAACGACGTTTTGTCTCAAATGTTTTTGAAACGCGCGCTAAGTGATTATATACATAGCCATTGATCGTATAGACTGCAAATTGCAATTTTATAGCTGGCTATCCTCGAACTCCGCTATATCCTGCGTTTAAGATCACATGTGTGCGTGTGTGTGTGTGTGTGTATGTGTGTGTAAATGACGGGACATTACGTCATGAAAATAGAGATCTAAACCTCTCGATGTTGATCTATATAGATTTGTATGATGATAGAGGTATGTGTACGCGGTCATTGGCGCGAGAATCTTGATATTCCCATAGGAGAAAAGTAGTATTAGTTTGACTCAAGGTCGACTACAAGCATGTGTGTCTGATCTGCATTCGTTGCAATTCAACTTGGAATTGAATAGCGAATCTTGCTCTTTTAACATGAATCAGCTATTTTAGCTGATTTGCAGCTAACGTGGACGGATTTTTACTGAAAATCAGGTACAGTATAGCTGAAAATCCGTTTGTCTTAGCTGATTCATGTTGAAAGAGTGGGTCTCAACATGATCCATCCCTTAAGCCGTTCTGTCGATAGGTTTTTACCCAGTTCAATATTTTTCAACGTACCGTCAACTGGGGTAACTTTGGGACAACCCACGGAAGAGTCATTATCACGCGCAATCAGCAAGGTAGATAATCCTGAGGCTTTGGTACCTATTCTCCCTACTTAGGGCACGCATAAACAATGTTTTGCATCGGCAAGAGATCCTCCATCAGTTGTGAGTTCATTTATAGACAGACTTTTTTCAAAGTGTTTTTTCAATCCCAAAAAACAGTCTGTCGGAAAAATGAGTGTGGTACCGACATTTGCAGAGTGACTCCAAGGTGGCTGGGCTAGATTTCACTTGTCTGTTACAGATATCTGAACGGATCCATCATTACATTGGCGTACCTTCACCCAGTTTCCACTTTATAGCGGAAAAACTAAAATGTATGTGTTTTCTTCTGTAAATCGGGGTAAATTTGAGACACGATTTCAAGCAAGGATGTCTGAAAGTATACTTTGATACCTGTCAAATGAGGGCTGGAACTGTGAGCTTTCGATTGACCACAGACTTGATGCAATTCTGATGCAACTGGTGCGAGATATACAAGTTACATGACTTTTAAGTAGAACAATGCGATTTTTATCCCATTTTTAACGCAGTTAATGGTACTTCGGTTCATTTTAGAGCTTTTTCAATGATCTTCAAAATGAGCCAAGATGAATTTGATTTTGATTAATCAGAGCCGAATTTATCACAATTTTCTCAAAAAGTGATTTCATGCCCCAATCTTTTGAAACAAAGTGTAAGGGGATAGAGTGTATAACGATAAGAATAGTTTTTATAGCCGTGCAAGCACATTTAGCAAGTTAGAGACTTTCGTCGATCCAGAACACTATTTCCGACATATTTTGATGTGATAAACACGTTCTGGTGGTAAGAAAAAGGTCATCATGCAAAACATTTTGAGTTAACCGTATGAGGGCATTTTATAGGTGCAATACGATGTTGGCTTCCATGTTTTGCAAGTCATTTCAGTGTTTTGCACATGAAATATCCTCAGATCGAGTTTTTGCAACTCTGAGAAGCGGATTCTGAAGGTCCTGAAAAGAGGAATCGAATACCAAAAATTTTAGGCACTTGTTTTCTCAAACGCAATTTCATCGGCGGTTTTGTGAGTATGTGCATTATACGAAAAATGCAAAAAGTCACCTTATATTTTCTGAAGAACGCAGAAATTATTCGGGGTCGATGAAAACTACTCACTTTTTCATATCTTAACATAACAAATGAGAGAAAAATTAGAGGGAAAGTGAACGAGTGCCTTCCCCTGAGATCGACATATTGGGGCATGTTGGGTACACTTATATACCTTAGATTTGTAGAGTAACTCTAAGCATCTTTCAAACATTTCCGTGTATTAAAGCTTGTAACGGTTCATTTTCTTTTTTAATCTATTAGTATTCATGCAGAATTGAGTGAATTTATTCGATGACGCAGCTTGTCTTTCACACTCATGATGAAATCTAAGAGTGATTACTCGAGTGATTAGTAGTTTGCAATACGAAAAAAAAAACTCTATTCTTCGACGTAAAAGGCAATTGTAGTGGATAATACGGTTTAACAGACGCTGAAATCATTAGATTGACGCAAATTCGTGTATATGAGGCTGCGTCTGCAATGTCTTGCGCAATAAGTATACACCTATCTTGTCATTGAACTTTTCGCCAGGTTCATGTCCGCTATAGACAGTGACGCAGATGAAGAAAAATCACACCTGATACAAAACATTATTTCGTATGTAACTTGTAGAATCAAATTTTAGCTGCAGATTTTGTTGATTCCAAGTTTGACTAAATTCAATTCTACTGCTTGTTATACAAATGGTTTTTATTCAAAGATTCGATTTAATTTCGATTCATTACAAAAATTTTCATCTTAGCATGAGTCATTTCTTTTCTTAAAAATTTCAAAACCATTCGAATCATTTTGAATAATGTTCTAAAAGATACTGATTCAATCATATTTGGACGCACAATTTATCAGCCATGTCATTGCTCTTGATGACCAATCAACAGATTTCGCAAAACCGTTATAACCATCCTTCTTGCTATAGACCGTTGAAAATAATAAAAACAAGACAGCTACTGAATTGTGTGTTTATAGCTCATTAGTGCGAAAAAAGCACTTAATTCATTGCATGCGGTAGCGAAAAAAAATTGATGAAAATGCGGCGTCGAGTTTATGCACTCGTGGCTATAACTTTTTCAACATCTTCTTCGTCTCGTGAATGAAATCCATTCTTACCTCTCAAAAAAAGTGCCTATTAACTGGACGATTCTCGTAAATCTTGTACTTTTTTTCCACCCTTTTATATACCATTTTTCATTTTCAGTGTATTTTTGAACTAAAAATTCCAAGCGCGCCGCATGACGTTATTTATGAGCGTGAAAAAAAAAATTCAAACGAACCGCGCCAGACTTGATAACACCAGCCGATATGTCATCATCATTGTCCCAAGGAACAGAATATCGGTTAAAATAATTAGATCTAATTTCCCACTAAGATCTCATGAATATATAAGGCGAGTGTACCCAACAATGCCTTCATATGGTAGATTTCAGGAGATGCATAGGCACTGTTGGGATTTGAGAAAATAATTGATTTGAACCGATCCCGAATGGTTTCTACGTGTCCCGGAGAATTTTAAATGAGTTTTTCGATTTTTGCTTTTTTAACTACGATTTCTTGATCGGTGATTTCCCCAAAGAAATCGCGTTTAGTAAAACCCATGCCAAACTTATTTGGTTCGAGCAATTTCAACATACCTGAACGCATTCGATTTTTTTTTTTTTTTTTTTTTCAAGACTTTTGAAAGCTCCAATTTGGATGTATTTTATGTACAAAAAACGGTGATCGTTTGCAAAACATGACCGCCAAAATTAATGTGTACCCAAGCATTTGAAGGTTTTGCAGTGAGTGCAGCATTTTGCTATATCACTAAGAACGCGTTTATCGCGTCAAGATAGATCGGAATATTGCGTTTTGGATCGGCGGAAAGCTCTAAGTGTGGTTGCCCGCCGACAAAAACGGATAAAATCGCACTTCCCATACAATAAAAACGCAAAAGACTTCAGCTCACAGGGAAGGACGAGTGGGACCCACCGGTGGGTCCCGTCGCAGCGAATGTGTTAAATTATGGGGGCAAGTTGAATAAATCCTTTTGTAAACTCTATAAAGTTACTTTTCGGAAAGAATAAGACAAACCTGCTTTGGTCGGTCAAAATGAAACTGACCTCAGCTTATTTAGAAGGTCTTGAGACAAGCTTCAAAACGAGCCAAAGTACTTTGAAAAATATGTAAATGAACCAAATATATTGACAAAACGGCTTAAGGGGGGCTTGTTGGGTACACTCGCTTCATATCCATATCAGTGGGTCAAA
The DNA here is from genome assembly GCA_029851415.1 of Eretmocerus hayati. Taxonomy (NCBI): domain Eukaryota; kingdom Metazoa; phylum Arthropoda; class Insecta; order Hymenoptera; family Aphelinidae; genus Eretmocerus; species Eretmocerus hayati. The sequence continues at coordinate 99,192,582 of CM056744.1, forward strand.
ACAGGTTACTAAAATTATCCCAAAGCACTATTATATACCACTTTTACTCTAATTCTAATATAATACGACTCGCCGCTGAAAACCAGGTTCTCCACAAATTCTTATGTTGCGCAACACAGAATTGCCACAAGTTTGTGATTAGAGACACAACATATATGCATTTATAGTGTAGATTCTACTCCAAGTTTGTGACACATCGATTTCCAACATACATATCCATTTGTCTCTTCCGTGATTCTATTGCTCATCATATATATCAAACACTCATCTAACGCGTCGCGCAATTCTCATTTGAATTTTCACGCGCATTGCTTACGAAATCGCTCTCATCTTCGCATTTACAAGATTGTAAAATCACGAATTGGAATTCAAAACAATTTTTTATGTATTCATCAAAGACAATCAAGGCCTTGGGTTCAAAAATTTTTGTAATCCCATGAAATTAATGAGAACGCAAAATCAGCTGTTCACTGTAGGTGCGCCCACTCTCGTTAAAAATTTGAAATATACTTACATATGATTAGTGATGAGAAATTTCATCGTAAGCGTGTAACCTTGTTGAGAAAAAAAAATTTCTCTGTCAAAATAATAAGTTATCATCGTAGCACAATGGCCTAATGCCAAACGGATAGCGCGCACATATTATCGGGTCAAAGTCAAGCGTATAATAAAATTATACAGTATAATGGATAATAAATTGATGATTAGCAATTCTCGAATACCCAATCAAAGATATCCAGGCACCATCAGGTAATAATCTGTGCTTGATGCGAGGTCCGCAAACTGATGACCTTGAGATTTTATATATACTCTATCTCTGAAGAAATTCTGGTCGAACGGGATGACAATTAAGGAACAATTTTTTTTTTTCATTTTTTCAAAGACATTTCAAGTAAAGAAACCGCTTACCGATACGCATACAAGAATTTTCAAGCGGAATTCTACTGGTAGTGTAATCAAGGGGTAGTTTCGAACTTGATTGAAGGAGAACCTGTATATAGTGAAAGGGATATATCCTACAAAACTAAAATGTGTATAACTTGCTTTGTACTCAATGTGGTCCAAGTATATATATCTAGCAAGAACTTTGTTGGTTGACTCGAAGGTTTTCTTCAATATCGTGTCTTATAAATGCATGGGTGGGTATACACTTGAGATGGGAATTGTTGAAATGAAAGGGTATAAATGGTAGCCGAGGATGATGGCAATTACCGAGGCGCTTGAATGCACGCGTGCGCTTTTGTTTGACTTTTTTTCATGTTATGTACAGATGCCAGGAGCTATTTTAATGTGGAAGGATCATTTGCGTCACTGAGAATTAAGTCGTTTCGAGATGAGATTGAGATACGATGAATTTATCAAGGATATGTGTTCCGAGCTTTTGTTCTCTCAATCAAAAAGATCATGGAGTTTTGCAGGGGAATGGGATTACTGTGATCCGTGGTTTTAAAAATCATTGGTTTTCATTAGATCATTGGGTGATTAACCCCCTTACTGTAGATGTCCAGTGTAGTGGACAAACGCGATTTCCAATATTTTGTGATAACTTTTATGGAGGGACCAGCAAAAAAATCTGAAAAAATTCAAGAGAATTCCTGAGCGTCTAAGAACGATGTTAGCTCACGAATTATCCACCAGAAGAGGCTCGTTTTCGAGAAAAAAAATAAAAATAAAAAAAGTTTCAACTTTCTAATTTTCATGTTTTTCACCATTTTGAGACCAGTACTCAACGTTCTAAGCATTGAAATGCCATTCTGGAGTCCGGAAGCTGTTCTGCAGTGAGCGGGTTAAGTGTTTTTCATTAAAATATAACAAACAAGCAAATATAAATTGTTAATTTTTCCACTCGAATAGTACGGTACACAAGAGATTACCGACATCTGATGATAATGGGGTTTTCAACATTTTGAGCTTTGGAACAATTTTAACAACTGATTCACCCTCCAAAACTGTGTGTAAGAAAACGATGATTTGGTTTTGAATTGAAAGGATCTACTTCTGAATTTGTATTTCAAGCCACTTGAATTGAGTATATTCTAAAGAGGGCTAATTTTCACCATTCTGTCCTAATTTTTCGTGCACGGATGAATACACAAGAGTCTAGAGTTAGAGATCCGATATTTAACCCATTTTCAACTTTTTTGGGTTCTATTTTTTCTCTCTTTTGTTATCAGGTATTCGAACTCAATATGTAGTTTCATCCACTCTTTGTATCAAAAAGAGTTTTTGCGGATTTTTTTGGGACCTTTCTAATAATTGCTAGCAATGAAATGACAACAATTATTGAAAATAAACCAAAGAAAAAATTGTCAACACACTGGACAGTGTATGCCATCAAGTACACAACTAACATGTAATTCTCTAAAACATAAAAATATTTTTAAAAACCTCTCATTCTGTAAGTGAGGATGACATTCTGTGATGACTTTTGGATCGTGTTGAGCTCGGCATCACTGAATCTGGTAAAAAATAACTAATCAAACTTTGGAATCTGAACAATGAGTCAATGAAATATATATCTATCAGAGAAAATTTCTTTCCATGCAAGTGAAACGGTTCTGTTGTAGCAAACCGAATCAAAATTCGTACATTCTGAAGGCCTGATAACTTTCAAAATAAGCTTGCACATATCAGCACTTATGAGGCATTGATTCTGATTTCTGATTGCGACATCTGCTCTCTGTAATGCAGTTTCACTATACTCCGTTTTTTTTTCAATTAGTTATTGAAGAATGAACACGCACAGCACAAATTACTAACGATTTGTTCCCTCTCACTGGGGAGCAATATAAAAAAAAAGTTAACTCTATTGCCCAGAATGTGCGAATTTTCTAAATCGAAAGAATTTACGAGTTTAGACCGCAGACTAATTATACTTGCCATTGCAAACCTAAATTTTTTTATTCCAAATCTCGATTGCAATACAACTTGGTGCAAATGATACACGAAGGTAGATAATGTTGTAAGATTCTATATTTAGGCAACTCACACATTGTATTGGCTTATTTCCTTTGTTTCAATGGAATTATTTTCTAAATCTTGTACTAAGTTTCTACATTTCTAAATTTCTAAATTTTCTAAATTGTGTACTCTACTGTGTATTTGTGTGTTTACACACATTGACCTTCAGATTTTTACTCATCATTCGATCTAGCCATTTATTGATCAATAGGAAATTCCCTTTAGTTAGTCTAGTTTTGTGTCATAATCATATCGTGATGAGCTATTGTCAAAATTTTCCGTGTCCATATGAATTAACAGTATTTTAGAATTAATTTTTTTGAGTAAGTAGACAGCGAACTGAGGAAAAATTTCTAGAACGATTCTCGCGTACGTCTAATTCTCTTTTTTACACAAACACTACCCCGGAGCCGATGACAATAAAAAAATATCCATTTTTCTAATGATGAGAAAGTTATACTTTCCCTGAAAAATCATTTTTTCAACGCAAAATTTGACGAAACACATGCTCGCAAAGTACTGAGTACACCTGAGTTTTTTTTTTACTTCGACAAATCTCGTCCTTTGAAAGATATCAGTATGAGCGAAAGTAAACGAGTTCTCAAGAGTGCTTCCAATCTAGGAATTTACAAGTACATAGCCAATAGAAGATCATCCATGGAATGAGATATCGAGGCTACTCTCGTTAACCATGTAACGTTTATTTCTGCTCTAGATGGCGCAATACGTGAGGATGGTGTACGATGGCTATCGGGACGTAATGGACAACAAGAGTGATCCCAGGGTTAACGACTGGTTCTTGATGAGCGGTCCATTACCTACTCTAGCTATATGCCTATCATACGCCTATTTTTCAAAAGTCTTAGGACCAAAATTAATGGAAAACAGGAAGCCCTTTGACTTGAGGAAAGTTATGATATGGTACAACCTGTTTGAAGTAATATTCTCGTCGTGGCTGTTTTATGAGGTAAGGCTAAAATCTTTGACTTTCAAGAATTTGATCTAATTCTTGTCATCTCTAGATTTTTGGAAATTCTTATCCTATCTGTTTTTTGAGGCTTCTTATGATTAGAAAACTAGAATTTTACACTTTTCTGTGAATTAGCTTTTTCCTGGTAACTTTTGCTTTGGAATTCTAGACTTTTAACCAATAAAAATGTTTGTTTAAAAGGTTTCACCTTTGATTTTTCAAATTGAAGCCACACTCCACAAAAAAATGGAAAAATTAAAAAATGATGATAATAAGATGAGCGAAGGTCAAAAATCTAGTTACATGGTATGATTTCTTGTTAGTGTCTTGTATCCGGCTGGGGAGGAGATTATTCGTTCAGATGTCAACCAGTAGACTACTCAACAAATCCAAAGGCCATGAGAATGGCTCGGGGCTGTTGGTGGTACTACTTTTCCAAGTTCATCGAGTTCGCCGACACTATCTTCTTCGTCTTGCGTAAAAAGAACGATCACATTTCGACACTTCACGTGATTCATCATGGTATCATGCCCATGTCTGTGTGGTTCGGTGTCAAGTTTTCGCCTGGTAAGTGTCGTTGATCCACATGACCATAAAATATGTATGATATATAAGTACCTTTATCTGCATTTCCATTTGCAGATGATGCGAGATCAATCTGACAGATTCACTTTATTAGAATTCATTTTGTAGATTGTGCATATATTCGTGTCTTACGTTGGAAAATTTTCTCGGGGTCAAAAGAAAGTGCATCTGGCCATTATTTTATTTAATCTTATATTCGATCATTTCTGTCACTTGGACGGACAACTTGATAAGCTTCTTATAAGTTCGGTTGTGGTTCGTCCTTCGAGACTCATTTTGCATATCTTGAAGTTTTGGATAATCATCGAGTGGGGAGCAAAATTGTTCAGTGGTTTACTAGTTGGATTGTCATTTTTGTACAAAAATTTGTGTACCAAATATTTAGAGGTAAATCAGCCGGGTGGTTACAGGTGATAATAAATTCTCATCAACTTTCTGCATGTAAGGATCAAAATCTTAAAAATATGGTCACTCTGGTCTAATACTACAGATTATGAGAATGCCAAATAAGAAAAAAAAAAAAAATATTGGCTCAGGTGCTTCTAATACATACTGAGAATTTCAACGGGATGAGTCGCGAAAAACAGTACAAAAATCGCGTTTGACTCTGTATCCCTAATTATGTAATTATCGTGGAATTCATTTCTCAATTCGTCAAATGTGGTCCAGATATTTCAAAATCGAACAAAAAAACTCTTCTCTGACTACATTTTGCTATCGAAGCACTAATAGAATCCTACAAAACGGGTTGCATAGATAATTTGATAGGTAAAAAATCTCAGAAGTAGATTTCGTGACAAATATTCATAGTTATAGATTTGCATCAGATTCATGATTTCGCGATGCATTCGAAGAAAAAACACAAGACCACTCAATTATTTCAGAAATATGCCAAGCAAACTCGTGCACAATTTTCATTACACTCTTTTCACTTCACGCACTGCAACAAGACCACCTTCAATTTCGCGTCACTCGCCGAAGGTCAAATTCACGCGTAATGACTGTCTAGAGACTTTTTTTTTCTTTCTCGGGCAAATATTGATCCACGGCTGTAGTTTACTTTGACCTATCTTTCTTTCTACTCTGTCACTTTCATTTAACACCAATAATTTTCGGCATTTGCTACGTGCAAAGTTGCAAAACAAGCGCTGGCGCGAGGCTTCCATATGTGAAATTTGCTCGCCAACTATGACAATATTACCGTGTTTTTGTCTGTCAGATCTATAATCGTGCCTGAAAAATGACACTGATCTCGTGTTCTATGAACTAATCCATGAGTTTCGTCCTCGATTCGAACAGTCTTTCAGAATTTTTAAAATAAGAGTTGCAACCTTCCAACATTGACATAAAAATTTCGAAATCAAATCAATAAAAATTTAACTCATTCTCATTTTATTTCCACAGGCGGTCACAGCTCGTTCTTCGGCCTACTCAACACATTTGTGCACATCGTTATGTACACGTACTACCTCTTAGCAGCCCTTGGACCCAAAGTTCAGCCTTACCTCTGGTGGAAAAAATATTTAACAGCCCTACAAATGGTTCAATTTGTTCTCGTCATGGTTCACGCATTCCAACTTCTTTTTATCGACTGCGACTATCCAAAAGCTTTCGTTTGGTGGATCGGTATGCATGCAGTCCTCTTCTATTTCCTCTTCCGAGACTTCTACAACCAGGCTTATACCAAAAAAGCCCAGAAGAAGCTTGCCGCTGCAGCAGCAGCCGAAGCTGCAGAAATTGAATCCAGACAGAGGCTACAACAGCAGCAGAGGATAGATTCCGAGCAACAAAATTCACAGAAAAAGGCTAAAGATCAGCAAAATGACAAAGAGGAAAGGCAAAAGAATGGCTCGATATACCCAAGCCAATATAAAATGGCAACTGCCTACATATCCGACAGTGGTTTAAGAAACCGGGTGTTCATAGATAAACGTGAGGGTAGCTACGATGACTGAATCACAGATTTTTGAATTTCCCGCGTTAGGCGGGGAAGATGCGTCTGACCTTGTTCGGCTGTTACTACTGACGCGGACTGCAATTTCGATACCGGAGTGTTTTTTCATATTTGAAAAGCAGACTCTGTGTGCAGTAGTAAAAAATTGAATATTGTACAAATGAAACGGGAATGATGAATAGTGTGTTCATTTTTTTAGAACCTCATTCGTGCGTACCTGTGGACTTTTATAATAGCGAAACGAAGCGAACTGTTTTGTTCGCAGTTTTTCAGGGCAACGAATTTAATTCGTGTGCTCTTTGGGACTATATGATTACGATACTCTGTGTAATGGACAATTTATTTACAAGTGTATATGTGCCAATGTGCTTTAGCCATTGTGTAAATCCAAAATAGTCTTCCGAATAAGGTTTTAAACTTTTTTTATGCGTATGACTTATGAATTGTATTATTAGACGATATCTGAGATTTGAAGATTTGTGCCCGAAAAACTTCACGATTCAAGATTATTCAAGATTACTGAAAGTAAATTTTGGGCTAAGATCCTTCAATTCTCAGAGATTTGCGCGAGCAAATTTGAATTTTTATAACACTTCAGGATGATGTCGATGAGTAACTCTCTTTTGTATTTAAGAATATGACTGCGTGCATTTTTGTGTCTCATCCATGAATTTTCATCCGACTCGTCCTGGTTGACGGTAACGACAAGAATGCCTATGTTTACTCAGTGGTTCAATTATTTTGTATGGTTTTTTTTTCGTCAAATGCTTTGTTTTGTATTATTGTATGATTACATCTTGATGAAGCACTGACCAATGTATGTCTGAGAGTAAGAATCTGCGTCAGTTTTTAGATGTAGTATGATGTAATATGTTTTAGATCATAAAATACGGATTATTTGCTGAAAATTGATTTGCCAGTGAAAGCTATTCCGAAATCACAAGAAAAGACTATATTTTTACCCGAACGTTCAATCAATTTCCACAATACCAAATACCAAATTGTAAACTCACAACTCCAATATTTGTAATCTCAAATAGAACAATTCAAGATACGAATCATTTATCGACACATATTTAGTTCTCGATCATATGTACTTAATTTTCCATTCACCCATCAGTTTTAGTGAAAAAGTCAAATCAATGTACTAGACAAGTCATGTAATGTACCACTGACTTTGGTTTTCTCATTAAAGAGGCTGTTGAGCTATCAAAAAAAATTGAATTATCTGGATAAAGTGAGATGCTATGACGTAAGTCTTATAGTATAGTTGAACGAAATTTTAAACATGATCCTTAAACATGGTTTAAAAACTATCGACATGTCTGAAAGATAAAAAATAGGTGCCTCTTCTACGGCTGGTATTTTGACAAACGATTAATAGACAAAACATGTGCAAACAAAAAAGTGAGTTTAATATACAATCGGCGCAACACTTATGGCACTCGTCCTTTTTTTAAATTCCTATCCACTTCTGAAAACCAAGTATATGTGTTTATATTGCTATAGTTGAAGTTCGTCTCTATTAACGATTCATTGGCAAAGATTTCTTCGCAATATCATGAGGGAAGCCAGACAATAATCATTTGTTAACCACCAAAAAAATCAAGCATCTCATTCATTACGTATCAATACATCTTGTCACTCACTCATCGGGTAATATCACATCATATTCTTATAAGTACTTCAATTCGTGTAAGAATGATCATGACACGCGAGTTAGTATGTGGCGTTCGCGCATGTAATTTTTTTATACAAAGATAGGCGAGTTAGGTATTATACATTCGAATATTTTGTAATCATACGCATTTGATTGTTATTTATTATCTTATTATTGAATAAAAATGACAAGATAGAACTATAGTTCTATTATAATTATTATGCCTCAAATTCATTCCCATTATTTAAAAGAATGAATCCCGGAAATACGGATTAGAAAAATGAGTCAGAAACAAGGATTAAGTAAAGATTTTGCGTTGGTATTAGAGAGAAGATAACGTTAATCATTCATGCAAAAATTGATAAAAGCGCTCGACAGAAAATTCTCCGACACATCAATTGGTTCTCAAAGCATGCAATGAAATGGTAAGTGGAATAATCTCAAAATCATGAAAAGATCTCTGATCTCCGATCTCCGATCCAATCTAAAAATCGATCGACCATCGACCCTCTAAATAGTCGGCAACTACGGTCTCTAGAAAACCGGCACACCGGCACCCACTAGCAGACGACGAGTACCGGGGACCGGGGGCGGGGGGTCGTTGGCCAACGCCAAACTCCACAACACAGAACTTTGAAGTTCGATTATCTTTGAAAAAATGTTGATTTTCAGGAAAAACCTTCGTATTGACAGTAACTTTTGTTACTGTTGCATACAACTCAGGAGTTCGTCATTTCAGAGATTTTATTGCAGTAAAGCGAAACACAAACAGAAATCAAGGTTAGATGAAAATAATTCTTTAGAGAAACTGTCTTAATCGTTGATATTCCATCAATAACCGGTTAAAACATACTCGATTTTTGGGAATTTAAAGAACGCAGGATTATACCAAAGTCAATCGCTCATTGTGCTTGATTTATAAATTACTTACGTATTTCCTTGATACAGTAACAAGTGGAATGCTGTTGTCGGATTAGAAGTCCATGCACAAATTTTGTCCAATTCCAAACTATTTTCTGGTGCTGGTACTGCATTTGGAAATGCAGCCAATTCTTGTGTGTCATTGTTTGACTGTGCGATGCCAGGCACTCTGCCAGTGAGTTTGTTGTAGAACTGCCACGAAATTACTGCAACTATCTCATTCTGGACATCTATTTATTCTAGGTCTTGAATAGGAGGTGTGTTGAAGCTGGTGTTTTGACTGCTCTGGCTTTATCGTGCAGAGTCAATGAAACATCACTTTTTGAGAGGAAGCATTATTTTTATGCTGATTTACCAGTGCGTATTTGAAGAAAAGATTAAATTTTACATGACAAGTTTTATCAAAACTCTCTGTCCTGTGGTATAGGCTGGCTATCAAATCACTCAGCAACGTCAGCCTCTTGCTGTTGATGGAGAAATCAGTTTTAATGTATTTACTCCAGGAGTTCACAAGGAACCTTATCCAAAATCATCCAAGTTGAAGCAGCTACAATTAGAGCAAGACAGTGGGAAATCATTGCATGATGATTCTGCTAGAATGTCTGTTACATTTCTGTGCTCCTGTGATTGAGTAAAGATTTCATGATTCATTGTCTGGATTCTAAATTTATTCAATTTTAGGAGTCTCATTGATCTAAATCGAGCTGGGATCCCGTTGATGGAATTAGTGTTTGAGCCAGATTTGAGCGATGGTGAGGAAGCTGCAGCACTTGTCAAAGAACTTGTGCTAATTTTAGAAAAATTGAATACATGTTCCTGTAAAATGGATGGTAAGTTAATTTTGAAACTGGCAATTTTTGACAGCACAAAAAGTTATTTAGAAACTTGATATTCAAGAGGGAGCTCTTAGAGTTGATGCAAATGTGTCCATCAATAAACCTAATGAACCACTTGGCGTTCGAACCGAGTTAAAAAATATAGGCAGCGTCAGAGGAGTTGCTTCAGCAGTGAATTATGAGATTTCAAGGCAGATCAAAATACGTGAGAACGGAGATCAAATCGTGAATGAAACCCGTGCGTGGGATGTAGAAACAGGTAGAACTGTAGCTATGAGAGAAAAAGAGGATAAGTTCGTGAGTGTTCAATTTAATGAAATATTGAAATGAGTTGTTTGCGTTTCATACCAATCAGACTCAGACATCTGAATTTTGATATTGTCTTAGGATTATAGATTCATGCCTGAACCCAATTTACCACCCTTGCTTGTCCACATCGATATTGGGACTACAAACGTTCACAATTTAGTTGATGCAACAACACTCAAATCTCAAATACCAAAACTACCTCAAGCTATTCGAGATGAATTGTTGGAGCAATATGGTGTATCTAGAGCTCTAGTGCTTGTATTGGTTGTAAGTATAGCATTTCATTGAAACTTGACTCTATCTGTTGTGCAGTTTTCATTTCGTTCAATTTCTTTGCAGAATGAACCAAAATTACTATCATTATTCAGGCATATCATTGAGAAAAATTCAAAACTATCTCCGCAATTTGTAGCAAAGATTTTATGCTACCAGTTCATGGAGTTCATTCATAAAAACGACCTCAATATCGACTTCGGGTTTGTACAACTTATGCATTTGAAAAATCATTTTAAACAGATTCATTCATGATAAAGATGACATTTTAGTCTTTCGATCTCGGATCATCTGGAAGAGGCTATAGATCTTTTACAGTCAGAAAAAATGAATTTATTGGTATTCCATAAGGTGCTTAAAGAAATTCAAGATAATCCTGAGAAGTTCCCCACAGAGGTATGGATTCCACTTACACCCACGAAATCTATGAAATTTCCCACTGGATCAAATTGATGTTGAATTTTCATCTCAGATTATTGAAAAGGAAAACTGGACTCAAATCACAGACGAGGAAGAATTGAAAAAAATTTGCCAAAGCGTTTTGGATGAGTATCCAGATTTAGTGAAAAAGTACAGAGGTGGTAAAAAAACCTTGCTCAAATATTTTATGAAAAAAATCGTAGAGAAGACAGATCAAAGAGCTAACATGAAACATGCACAGAAGTTGATAGAGAAAATGTTAGAATGATGTCTTGATATTCAGGTAAGTTTTCCATCTATGTTGGAAACTCCTAATGAACACTTCTGACATCAGCATGAAATTAAAAAAAAAAAAAAAAATGTAACGAATATCAAGTATCACGAGCCGAAGTGATGAAGTATATTAACATTTATTTATACACGCAAAATCGTGGTTGAAGTTGTGAAAGCTGATGTTTCAAAGTCACTATTGTAGATCCATTATGCTTTATTTGTAATCTGGATTCAGCAAATGATGAGTCAATTGCATTGGAGTTGAATAATGATTCAATACGAGGTGGCAAGACATTGGTGGTAATCAATATAAAAATCGTAAATATATTAAAACACTTGTTCAAAAAATTTTAATTGCATCATCGCTCGTGGTTACAATACAAAATGAAGTAGGAAATAAATATTTGTTGTATGATGATTCGGAGACTAGAAGTCCTCAGTCCCCAACTGTAACTGTAATGCTATTGCAGGCAATTCTGTTAGATGTCTTGAACTATGAGTGTGATCACATTGATCAAAAAGGTAAAATATCAATCGGATACCTTCAAATTTGATTCAATGTTAAATGTTCTCGCAATAGGAGCACTAAATCACTTATCATACAATGACTTGAAAATGAAATACAGTAATTATTGATTCTGAGAATCCAAGAAGTTGGTTGATCGTTCTCATGGGGTTGTACATACTTCTATTAAATGCCTCAAACTTGGCTAGTTCAACATAAGAATGTCAAACTCTGCGACTAAAGTATGTTCCTTGTGACATATATTCCAGCCTGGGAAATCCATTACTTCATCTTCGTGAAATAGCGCGTGAAAGATCATGAAAGCCTCGCTTACAAGAGAATAGATCATAGTTACAGTGAAATGAGAATTTGCAAGTTCTTGGTTAAGTTTTCTGCAATAATCTCAAAATATATCTTGAATTTGATTCGCTTCATCGCTCGTTTAAAACTATATAATACAATAAGCACAAATATATGACTATTATACATTGCAATAAGAGTGCCTACCTACCAAAGGATTACGCATAACTCATGATATTAGTCAACAAACTTTTTCTTCATCGAACGACTCGGTTCGGATAATTCTTTTATACAACTGTGTACAACAATATCATTAAAAAAACGTCGACTATGGATCTTAGGTCCATTTCAAGATACTTTTGCATCGATTTATGATATTAGATCAACAGAACAAATTATCAATTAACGCACAAAGTTTCATCAAAATATCTAAAACTTGCCGGGGCACCAATGTGTGCGGCTGTGTGCAGATGTAGAATCTTATAAAATGATGCCATACATTTAACATTCAACAATGCTCATTCAAAAAGATCTGTATGGGGCTTTGTACGCAATGTAAGAATTGCTTTTATACGTGATGATAGAAAAGAGTAATGTGCTTCGCATTGCACTGAACAAAAGCGAGATTGATATTCATCTAAGTTATCCGCCTCTCGTGTAATTTCGGGAGAAAATTCAAAATTGAGATTTTTTCAAGAGAACTCCCGAGTTTTGACTAATTGCTCATCCATTCAAAATTGCAGTGGCGATTTGGAGATCAAACGACCAGTCTTCTATTATAAAGGCTACATTTTGCAATATCAAATTCAAGTGTACTAATATTGATGGAAGTAAACCTTCATCCCGATAGTGGTCACATCTTCCAAATAAAGTTTATCGAGATCTTTCTTCCTTGATGTATCAGATGTTTTCCTCAGATTAGAATTGCTTCCATCCAGTAGTTAATCAATTCAGTCTGGGATCGATTGGAGGAAAGAATTCATGGTACGAAAGTCTGATTACATATAGCAACGGGAGTTATATGGAATCCAATGATCTTAGCCGTTTCATTTAGTTGAAGTCCACATGATCGGTAGATTTTGGAAATTGATCCTCAGTTTCATACTAAACAAATGGAGAATTCACGTTTTGATCTCCGGCAAATGTCTCCAATCTCTTTTATTAGCATCATTTAGCGAAAAATTTTATACTGCACTCAGTTATCACCGTTATGCTGTACAAAACAGAAAGCTTGCGACAAAGCGCGCTCAAGCCCCTTTGAAAGTGCTATGGCTAAAAAATTACATCGTGCAATCGTACGTTCATCTTTTTGAATAAAGGATGAATATTACATTCAGCATATATAAAATCGCTACGAAATATCGCAAAACTTATACATAGGCAACAAGCTTGCAGTATTGTCAAATTTTTGTTTCAGTCCTACGTAATTGGTGTCAAATTTTACGAGTAAAAACTCGGGTTACTCTGAGATCTACACTAGACTCGAAGTAGTTGTTTCAGTAAAACATTCTAGTTGTATGCATATTACAGAAGATGATGAATCTGATTCACAATTTGAGTTATCCCTTTCTGACGTCTCCTATGGTAAGAGTGACGCATCATACGACATCTGTCAAAATTGCATTGCTCCAAAGCCCGTCGAGATTTCGCTCATATATTGAATCAAATCGACGCAAAGAGTCGGTTTTGACTATGCGAAAGTAAGAAAGAAACATGATGATGATGTGGCATATTTCTAAGTTCTCTTCGAGTATTTCGTGGCTACAACCTGCATTTTTCTCACTCTATGTCGCGCCACATCAGAATCGACAATTATCAAAGAAGGCTCAACATTGCTATCGTTTTGTGTACTGGCAATGCAATTTTTTCAATTATTACACCAAGGAGGACACATTTTATCTACGTTTGTTTAAAATCGTTCGGCAGAAATCATGGGGATATACCATGCTCGCTTCTCAATTTTCTCTTTTCGTAATAATTGATAGCATCGTGGACACGAGAAATAGTAAGTAGCTCGTACTTGGTTAACACGAGCCAACCAAGCAGCTTTTTTTGCCGCAACGAAATAGTTCGCACACACAAAAATTTCTTGGGAAGAAAATTTTAGTAACCCTCGTGTGTCTGTGTAGCGGCTTAAGGCTTTCATCGCCAAAAGCTCGCTGAATTTTCGACTCGTTCGCTTCATTGCTAAACTTCTACTTGGACAGCTTGCTAATGACTCGGATTAAGGCGCCGTTTTCGTCCTTTAGCCTCTGATTTTCGCACTTGAGTGTTTCCAGCATCTGAAATATTCAATTTCACACATTTCAATTCATTCGATAATAGATAAAGATGGATTTGTGTCTCTCGTTTATTTTTTTCTGCAATCAATATTAATACTGAACAAGTAAATTATAAGAAAGTAGATTATGTCAAGTATAAAAAAAAAAGAGTTGTGTCTGATTTCACAGCTAATATACAGTAAAATGGCCAAGACTGAACAAATATGCAGCAAGAGGCCTAACTGGGATAATAGTACTAGAGCGAGTGGTACATGTTTAGATTGTGCTTTGCATACGACTCGCTCTGGTCTTGCAGCACGTTCTCAAAATGTCACTGACGAAATTATATGTGCATTGTTGTACATCACGTTATTTTACGAGGCCGAGAGAGCTCCACATTGCGAAAAGAAGCAGAATCGTGCTTTGGAGCTGTAAATTCGGCCATAAATCAATAGAATCATTTAAGAAAACTATATACGCACGATTAATTGTATTTTACAATCGTGAAATAGATCTTCGGCTTCACAATTCGACACGGATGTTATTATAATCGTGCTAATTTTCAAACGTCTCTAAGTATTTGCGCAGCAAATAGAAACGTTGATGTACTCAATTTACAAATGCGAGTGGAGATGGATATTTCCTGAATGTTAAAAAAAAAAAAAGAAACATTTATTCGACATGCTTGTGCTACCGAAACAGAGAATCATAAAAAATGAGAAATCGTTTGATTAGATGTTGGTATAAATTTTTATGGTCAACAAAAAGTGTGTTGAAACCCAGGACAACAACTCTTTTCAATATTGCATTACAGCAATATTTGTGAGCAATAATAATTTTTTACGTTTCCAGACTTCCACTCTCAGACCAAAAATACTCTGATTAAAGGTCAATTTTTGAAATTTTGAGATATGAACGATGAAAATCCATAAGATTCAATCCACCAATTTATACGTCAGAAGAATACTTCTGATTTCTTCATATTTTGAAATACACGGAAAATGGGACATTCACAAATCTGCCAGGGGAAATTCTTCTCGAATTACAAATTTTCAAGATATTGAAAGCTGATTGTATTACAGCGAGATACAATAGATATGCATCACGTGAGGCAAGACTCAAAATAATAAATAAGTTGATTCAAAATGGATTCACTCGTCCAATTGTGACTATCTTGTAAAGTCAATTCGATCAGAATTTTGACCAAAATATAAGAGCATAAAATAGCGCTTATTCGTAATACAACTGCGGATCGTTTCATGATGTTTGTGAAGATTATAATGTCGATGTGAGAATGAGAACTAGATCGGCGACGCAAAAAAAAAAAATGATTGCGGAGCTCGAATTATTGCCACCCGTCACATAGACCTGTTAGTGCAAGGCTAGCACTGCGAAAATGCACTTAGCTTAAGCTG
Organism: Eretmocerus hayati; assembly: GCA_029851415.1. NCBI lineage: Eukaryota > Metazoa > Arthropoda > Insecta > Hymenoptera > Aphelinidae > Eretmocerus > Eretmocerus hayati. The sequence continues at coordinate 99,208,225 of CM056744.1, forward strand.
TGATAGATGCCAAACGAAGATACTGAAATATTGCGGTGATTAGTATTTTTAGTCGATTAACAGTTCGAGGTGAGCTAATGATATCCTATGTAAGCGTCTCGATTCGTGAATATGAATACTTGTGTTTGCGCTGCAAAGATGCGAATTATTCCAAATTTTTTTTTTTCATTTTTAAGATCTTTTTTATTAATGTCAGGATTTTATCCGCTAAAGAAGTGCATAAAGACATCCGTTAAAATTCAATTCATGTAACAAATTGTTATTTAAAGTTAGAACATTCAAATACCAAACCCTTAAATATGAGAAATGAATGCGTGGGATAAATAAAAGATAGTTTTTAGGGTTTTTTTTTAGCAATTCGGCCACGTATTCCTGTAGCGTACCGTAAGTTTGACCTTTTAAACCTATATCTAGGAACATATTTCAGTATTTTCTACTTCTAACCGCACACTCGAACCATGCCAGCTGCTTAGAATTCATCGGTACTGGTTTTGTGTATTTTCTACATGAAAGTGAAAACAATTAATTGTGTAAGAACAATTACCATGCATGTATTGAGCTGTGGTCTCTATAGAGATATTTTCAAATAGATTGCTATTTGTTTGCTAAAAAATTTCCTACGTCAAACAGAATTTCATTTTTGTAGCACATATACAGTGAAACAAGTTCGTGATTAAGACAGGACAACGACGAGATACGGAAATTTGGATCACGAATGGGATTTTGTGGTACAGTCAAATGTCTTTGACGTTTTTTCGCACTCGAGATCCAAACTCAGATAACTATTTTACACATTTAAGGAGATCTTATTCCCCCAACTGTTCAACTCTAAGTGCTCTGCAGACATGTTAAGAACACATTAGCATCCAATTTTTGCTTCAATTATAATCAAGCTCAATCGAATGAGATAAGATGAACTCAACAACAAAGTAATCGGTTTTAAATGAAGCTTGGATCAGTAATATTGTGAGTGTAGCAGAAAAGGCAGTTCAAATCAAAGGACAATCAAATTTAGTCACCGAAGAACGAAGAAATTTTAAATGAAACAAGATTAAAAACAACCCCAAGTTGGGTATAAATCGATAGAAGTGAAAAAATGAAAAAGAAAAGAAAATCAGAAGAAACATGATTACACTGGTGATTATTATCATTGTACATAAACGTACAATTTGTTAAATGAAAAATATGCTTGTCGTTATCTGTTGTCCTTTACCTATTTAGCAGTATTGGTGAGTTTGGATACGACGCGGGTAAGTGCCCGATTTTCGGCTTTCAATCTCTCATTTTCAGCTTTGAGCTTTTGTAATTGCTGTAAACATTTAAATTGATTAGCCTAAAAATAGCCCAGACCACTTGAGATGCGTCAACAGAGGAAACTCGAGTGGAAAAACTTTGTAGAATCTCCCATTACGTAAAAAACCCGAATTTTTCTGATAATCTCGATTGATAAAATACTCATACGTTATCGCAGACAAGTTGGAAAAATTGATGAGTTGAAAATCTTGAAATCGATCGTGGAGGATTAAGGTCTGTGAGGATGATAAAACACAGAATTCTTGCACATATAAGTATATTGCAACGTTTCGTTTTTTTTGGCATATTTTGCAAACCTCTTCAGGCTCAAACTTTTCGTATTTTAGAACGATCATCACTTTTTTAGATTATGATTAAAAACGTAAAAACACAGGAACTGTGATTCACGTCTTACGTCGATATTTGGTATATTGAGACTCATAGAGAAGTTTGAAAAAATTTCAAATTACATTATAGATGCAATTAAGACCACTATAACAAATGTATGATTCAAAAAACGTTACTTTGTCCTATCACCATTTAGCTACAGTCGTTAAGTTCAAACCGAAATTCTTCTTTTTCCTAGTCCTATCACCAATCCATTATGAAGACGTGAATGAGATAGAGGGATAGATATGCACATAATGATATGTTAGTGAACTACTTCAACCTCAACTTGGGAAAGCTCGGATGAAAATGATGATTTTACAGCGGGTTATTGTATAATTCATAGTTCCCTGTCAAATTGGAAGGTCTATTGAAGAAGTCAGGATAACCACATGAGTGAAAAAAGATGTTATGAGGAGAAAAGATACATCGAGTGAGGATTCCTTCAATTGTTTAGCTGCTTCTTTGATTTTCTACTTTTTTTTTATACAAAATGCTTGTCACATGAATCTGAATTTATCATATTTTATTTCTTGCATGTTTACAACCGTGCTTGCAATCAAACCTTGGATTATCCAACGCGAGACATTCATGCGGAACAATGCTTTGGCTTGATTTTACAGCGCGACATCACAAAATTCCAAAGATGGGAATTCATTCGAATTTTTGGTTCTTCAACGTTATGATAAACGAAAAAAGATTGCCTGACTCAACTTTTTATCAATAAATTAATTATTTGGATGAGAAAAAGCTTCTTTCTGACTAAGCAGGACCGAATATTGACTAAGAGCTAGGGCCAGGGTAGTCATCATTACTTTCAGAATCTTTGTAATATCTGATTGTGAATACAATTATTCTAAACTCGCGTTGATTCTTCGAACTTTAAAACAAGTCATTTCGGATGACCAACAATTCAAGAAATCCGAATTCTTTGTGTTGAGAATTTGACGTAGTATTGTTTTTCTTTCCAACGTTGAATCGTTGAATCATAGCAAATCTCACATATATCTCATTCAAAATCGATTATAAACCATTAGCATCGACTTATCAAGACATTTTTCACTTCAGATTTACGAGGAATTTTTTATGAATATAGCTAGCAATAGAACGACATCCTGTGTAGTGTTGCACTATAAATATCCTGACCAAAATCCTTACAGTCCAGAATTCTATGAAGATTACCAATTCTTCACATTGAAAATTCCCTCCACTTCGAACTCCTTACACTGGCTATCCTAGAAAATCGACTCAACAATGAGAAAACTCGACTGAATATTCACACGTTTTACTACATACCACGAACTCCCACCCCCCTTCCCCCAGGAAAGAGCCAACACCAACTCAAAGAATCAACAAAATCGAATCTCACCTTGAGTTCCTCCTCCATTTCAGAAAGTTTTCGTTCCATAGCCCTGCGTTCACGTTTCTCAGCTTCAGAAAGTCCTGGTTTATTATTTTGAGCCTTATCTAGTAAACCTTGAGCTTCTTTGAGCTGCTCATCTTGTCTGCGTAACCTTTCACGTAGTCGTTCGTTTTCTGTCTGACTTTCTTCGTAAAGCTTTTTGTAATCGAGTTCACCGTTTTCCGAAGCTCCAGTTATCTGATTCGATTTGGAGTTACTTGTGACGGCACCGCTTGATGCAACTCTACTGCCGGTGATTCCACTTTCAGAGCTTAGTGATGATACTGAGCCTAGTCTGCTTGATCGACCTGAACGTTCGTGTCCGCTCTGTGAACAGATTTGTAAGAAAGTAAAGGTTTTGGTTAGCATTTTTGTGGTAAATGGATCAATATTTTGGGATCAAATATTATGGGGTAATCCGAGTGTGACGGAGAATTTTTCTTGTGGACAACAATTCTTGTACATACATACATCTAGAATAGGGAGTTATAAAAAGTGAATTTCGCGAAGTTTGGCTATTAATTAGGACGTGTTTGTCAATGCTCACTGAGTGATCGCCTCTGCGTGGGAGTGTTTATCGCTTTTGGGATGTAACTATGTGATCCATCATTTCTTCACAAATTTTTGGTCATTTTTTCTGAGTAGCCAAAGGATCACTCGTTGAATAAAGATGAATAAAATCATTCCCTTGATCAGTAGAAAAATTGTATGACCAATGAGATACTTCATATTATCAAATCATGACTGCCAGCTGTAGCAAATTATCATCTAGTAGGGAATTTTCGATATAATAGAGAGCAGAATGCAAGCCAGCACAGAATAGTTATACCTGAAAATTCTGGGTTACATAGTCGGAAACTATGCTGAATAGTGAGTGACTTTGACTATAGGATCAGTCTCAATTTCCTAAATAATGAAAGATCATAAAAATGACCGTGCTATAGAAAGTGAGATAATTGTTTGTGCTTTGTGGAATGTGTTATACACGACCAATTCCAAAAGTGAATGGATAGAAGAAGCGCGATGTAACTACATCAAATAAAATAGTTCATTTTATGGGAGGATCTCGTGATATGATGTGATCGCTAGTTTTCATTTAACTGTCAACAAATTAAGATGTCGCAACCCACTGAAAAAGGCGATAGTAACAACTTTTGACTTCCAAAAAATCAAATACAGCCCTCAATTTTTCGCAACATATACGCAAAACCATTTTTCCCTGTAAGTACACCTCACACGTGTCAAAAATCAATGCTCACAGCGTATCCCTCGGAACCAGCCAAACTCTGCAGACTAGAACTCCTTGAACCAAAACCATTCTCCAACAATTTTGCAGATTTTGGTTTATTAAAACTTCCACCTCTTCGCACTGGTCTTCCACTCAAATAAGATCCATAAGTTGAACTTGCACCAGTCGATGTACCAGCCAGTCCTAATGTTAAAGCACCATATCCTGATGCCGTTCCACCATAACTACTAGAATATCCATTTGATGATGAATACGGGCTTTTATAACTTGGACTACTTGGTGTCGATTTACTTAAATAACTTGGTGAATATCCACCACCTGATTTTGGACTGGAACTTAGCAGACTTGAATAACTACTTTGAGAGAATAGACCACTGAGACTTCTTGGACGACTTCGAAAAATTGAATTGCCGCTGGCCGAAGCTTGCGCTCTAAGACCGGCTGCTGTTGTTGGTTTTGATTGGGTTCGCTTGCGATAGGTTGACATTTTGATTTTTGAAATTTTTGGTGTATTTGGGTTTGCAATTATACTGGTTGAGCCAGAGAAAGGAATGTAAGAATTTAAGATGATGATCTGATTGGCATTGTTGAGTGGTAGCGGCTGATTAGAGCTACGTTGACTGATATGAGAGAGCTTGCAGAGAGCTTGCAGGTGTTGGTGTGTCTTGGTCAAGTTCGATTTATGTGGACGGAATTTTATCGGTATCTGAAGTATTTTTGGAGTTGATGGTATGTTGTGACAATGTTTTTCCTCAAGATGTGAGCTTGAGCTTTCACAGAGCTTTCAGCGTTCACTGTAATTGTATATTCTGTGATCCCATCTGAATTCTTCAAACTGGTGCAATTTTCTTCTTGCACTTTGAGCCTAAAACTGCGATTGTAAGTTCACTGTTACAGCACAAGTATCCACACACAGAGCACTTTTCACCGATTTTCCAATGTGGTGCACTAATAGAGTGACTAGCGAATAGCGCTATATTCTATGAAAATCTGCTTGTTACATCTAAATTCGACACATAACCGCAAGCTCTTCCAATTCTGCATCTTTTTATCACATAAATCAACTTCTCAACACTCCACAGACTAATCTGCACACAAAATTCTCTTCCAATCAACTTGAATTTTCCGAAAAAGACGAGCCAAGCTTGAGCTTGCAACTCTACGGCAGCAAGTGTCCAACTGAAGATGCTTGCGACAACGGCTTTTGCTGCTCTTCTCGCAAACTTGCTTCTGACCAATAATTTGACTCCCTCTTCTTTTTGAACACGTCGCGTGTCAGAGAGCGAGCGAGAGCGTTGAGAGAGTGCGAAGAGTTATTTGTGGAAGCCATACAGGCCTGCGGTGCTGGTGACGATATGAGCATCGGAACTTTTGGCTGAGCAAATTTTCAAGGCGCCCTTGCCCGATGAAACCTAGCGAATTGCAAACTTACACAATTTCTGTTCCATGTGTTTTATTTCTTTCTTTTTTTATGTGAACTGTAAATTCGGATGCATTTCAGATGCATACTGATAGTGGTGGACACCGAGCGTTGACTTCTGAGTCTGGTGTGTCTGGTATTTTTTTTTTTTTTTTTGCGACAATAGAGGTATTTTTGCGGGTGGAGATGGATTTGTATGTCTGCATTGATAACTGCGATGATGGTTGTTGTGGTCGAGCTTTGGTGTAATATTCAGCGATGACTGGTTTGTGTCTTGAAAAGATTCTGGATGGTGACAGCTTTGATTGTGCTTGACACGTGTGGCTGTGATAGAAGAGAACGTTGAGAGACGTCGAAAGTTGAAGAACCTAATATCGCAAGAAAATGTTTCCCTGAAGGAATTCAGGTTCTAATTTGAGTTTCATAGGAGCCTGGTCTTAGCAAATTGAAGAAGCATAAACATAGCCTAGTTTGATTGATACTCCAAGTTTGCAGGAACATTTTAGATGAGTTAACACGTGGGAGCGCTACCATTTAAAGTCAGAAAACGTATGCAGAAATTACGTTGGAGTATCATCACGATCTCACAAAATTTGGTGCAAAATCCTAGACACTCGCTGGAATTGGAAAAAGAAGCAGTGCTTTGAGCCTCCAATTCCATATTTTCCCAATGGTATCATTATATTTTACGCTGAAATCTTAAGTAAAACAAGACTATTATCCCACATTCGATGCAAATCCAGCGTTTACTGCGTATCATATATGCATAGTCTTGAAAAATGAGAGCAACCAAAGAAAACATCAACTAGCAAGAAAATGATGAGTCAAATGAAACGAACTCTCGCAAAACTCACATCGCATCTACCTACGTAGTTTGAAGTTTATTGAGGGAGCATTTGAACCTAATTGTGAAAATTGTTTAGATCAGAGTATCTGGATATCGTCTGCGTTAGCAAAATTCGCTGGCAAAATCTATCCACTGTCTCGTTTCAACAACTCAATTCGGCTATTTATCAAGACGCGTGGCTCTCTTTGTGAATTTGGAAGCCGACTTCTTTGTCCGTGCGGTGGCGGCGAGACGTCCAATTAGGCGGCATCAGAGCCGTGTCTAATAATGGGACTTGGTTTACGTAGCTACTAGTCTGGTTTGATTCATTCTACTTGATTAGAGAACTCTGATCTTTTTGAGAATGTTCCTGGAATGGTAAATTTTGGCACTAGATAACTTACACAAAAATTTCAACAGCTGGAAACGACCAGGGAAATTCATTGAACTAATTATGAAGATTTATTGTTTGTTCTTGAAATGGTTTTTATGTAATGATGAACGTTCTTAGCGAATTCGGTCGAGAATTTAGCATGTAAACGTCTATAAAGAATAATTCTAATTATTTGTATCATCGCAGTGTTTGTGTGTGTGCGCGTGAGTGAGTGAGGACAAAACACTGAACTGATATGTATCATATCTGATATACAAAAATCTCTGATAAAGTGGACCAATGTATTGACATTCTTCTTGAGAGGTAACTCTAGTTGCGAATTTGATTGCACCTAAATTAATCAATATGATTAATAATTGTTCAATTAATTATTATTAGTAGTATTTAATTAATTATCTCTTATTTCATGATCATTAGTTTTGATCCATTTTCAACTGTTTGATTGATCGATCGAGAGCCATATCTAGGATTGTTTTGTTGGTCTTATGTCAAAAATGTATTTGAAAATCGTACAGCCTAGATGAGGCCCATGAAATTTTGATGGGAGAAATAATCACTGTCTCGACCAAATTCACAAATAACCCTCTTCATTTTATATTGAAATAATGCCTCTGACTTTTCAAAATCACGATTCAGTAAGATCGTGTAGACGGCCCAACACATTCAGAGAAAATTTTTAGAAAATATTGCGAGATATTAATTCTGTAGTAAACTAGCTAGTAGCTAGTCATCTCATTAGTAGTAATATGTTTTGACCACTCAGGAATGCTCTGACAAATGATTTCCAACAGCCAAGACTCATTTCAAGGGCAGATATGCAAACACTCAACGTACAAAAAATATCCGAGGGAAAATTCATGTTCTAGACTCTGAAATACAGTGCATCGATCAGACTTAAATTGACTCCTTTAAATAAGCAAATGTTTATGAAATAATTGGCAGCTGCTCTATGAGTTGAGAAAATAATCTGAGAATCTCGCATAATTTTTCTTTGCACCTTCACTAGCTGACGCATCGGTCTTGACTTGAAATCACTTTCAAATTATTCAGAGACAGAGTATAGCACTCTAATCTGTTTAGAGTCCATTTCTCAATCACTAAAATTATTTCAAGAGCCGAGTGTTTTCAACTGAGCGAATGTTTAGACTATCGTTCTCATTGGGTAATGTTAAAATCAACAATTTTTGAAGGTTTTCTAAGATTAGAGCAATACGAGCAACTCAACAGTGGATAAATTTTGAGTGCTACAAATTTTCGACGAATAACGATAAACTAAGCGTAAACAATCGATGTGGTCTGTAATTATCGGAGGAAATGCTCAAGTATCATATAGGGTTAATTCTATAGTGTATAAGTTTGAGAAATCATATAACAAAAAAGGAGCTTGGGATACACATGAATTTTCAAATTGAGAATCTTTCATTCTGTATAAAATTAGATAAAAATAAATATTCTGGATAAAGATGGAATCTTATTCTAATGAAGATTCGTTTTCAAAATCGTTTCATTCCGCGAGAGCACGACTTTTCGGCTGTATAGGTCTTATAAAAGAGAAAATATTTTCAATTCCAATCTTGGAAAACGCGGAAATAAAATATATCAAGCGGTTCAGGTGATGAATAGCTATGTTCAAATTTGTCAATGTGCCAGGAGGAAGCGCACTCTTGTATACTTTCCTCCAGAAACTAGCTCTGAGATAGTTATACAGATTTTGGTGAAATTCATCTTTCCTACGTCTAGTCTGATGAATTTGAATCGCACATGTACCGAACAGAAGTTCAGGAACAAAGTGACATTTGGAGACTTACAAAAATTCTTGTACTTTTTGGGTGAATAATTCCTACGATTCAATGATTTTTGCGTCAATATTTATAACATATGAATACATATGAACACGTAAAATGTCTCATTCGTCCCTGTCAGAGTTTACCTTATTTTTTTCAATTTTGAGAAATCAAGGCTGGCCACCCTTCTAGATAATGAAATTGAAAACTAATTGATCAGGATTACCGATTTGCAAAAAATCACTAAGGTACAATGTGAGCTATGCAGAAATGTTCAAGATCGGAATAACCAAAAAGTTGGAATACAGTCTGAAGAAAAGTCTGAAATAAAGAGAAGAAGAAGCTCTGATATACACACGAACGCGGGATCATCGGCCTGCAAGATGTCAAAGACGCATGGGGGTCTTGCAAGCTCTTAGACGTCGATGCGACGGGACTATTTTTGTCCCTTGGCCACAGTTCTGTTGCGATTACCCTCTCGTATATATTACACTCTTTGGACTTTGCAATGCTATTACGTGTACGTAACTTCCTCCGGACTGCGATGTCCCGTACCACCTTTTTATTTCCCTCATTGCAAAGCTGTCTAGCTCTTGCTTCGTTACGCGAGCGCGCAAATATCTTTACCGGGACTCAGAGATGCGAAGTATGTGATAATTTTTGCATACACCAGGATGTCTCCGTCAGTAAGCCGAAATTGAGATTGGAATTTTGATGATTTTGATCCATTCACAACTGAGATCTTTAGACACTTTAAAAGTAGTTTTGACGTTCAAAAAATGTTATTCTGATGGAGATAGGATGAGAAACGGCAAAATCAGGATTTTCACAATTTTTTGGTTTCTATTTTTTTCTTCCTTACAATCAGGTTAGTGACCTCGGCCTATAAATTGATTAATCCCTCGTGTCAATGGGGACTTGTGAGAATTTTTTCAGATTTTTCTGTTGCGTAAGAAAAGAACAATCGCCGATTACTGGAAATCGATCAATGAATTTTTGTTCATTATATTATTGAACAATGTGAGTAAATGGCTATATGGAGATTTACCCGATTTCAAGTGATGGTAAGTCTGTAATAGACTGATGTTGTGTAAGTCCAAGATGAAATTATTTTTGTGAATTTGATCGAGTCATGGGAGGTTGAGGTAGTGTAGCCGAGAATGATAATGATTGACGTGCATTGTAGGAAATTTGAGAGTCGTGTTTACAAGCCAACCTGTCAAGTGAACAAGTCCAATGATAAGTTTTAAATAGTTGGAAAACAGTTGAAAATATCAAATCTTGAAAAATGTTTTCAAGAAGAAAATTTGCTTGAATAAGAAGCGTGTATATCCGTCAGTTGTTGGCGTAGCTTATTCGTTGATTCTGAAATAGTTTTTTGGGAGCAAAAATCTTCTTTGATAACGTGCAGTGGTACAGATGATAAGGTATGCTTGAATTTCAGTTTTTTTTTGACAACCAAGGGGATAACACGCCGATACCACCTTATTGGTACCAACTTCAAATCAATGCTAATGTTTGATTATTTGCAAGAAAGCTAAGACAAAGATGAGTATCGAAAATTCACCTCATAATACCCAAATTTTAAGCAATCGACAATGATCTACACTTTTTTCAGCCCTAGAATCTTTCCAATTAGATCGAATGAAATCAAAAAACAGCATGGAAATCCTTCATGAAATCTGCCTAAACTTTCTTTATTGTAAAACATGGAAAATTTCACTCGTAATTTCTGGTTTTTTTCGGACTCTCAATACTGTGACAATGAGAAAATTGACGTTAGGAATTGATATTCATTACAGCATCTCAGAGATTTAGCAGATACTTCGAATTAAAAACTATCTGGGATCCACATATTTTTCCCAAATGGATAATCGTAATAGGCAATATGCACTAGAATCATAGGTTTTCAGAATAAAATCTCTCACTCCATAGATTCATAGAATAATTCCGGTAAATGTGCAGAGAACAAATCGCAATCAATGATCTCACGCAACGAGCATATAATTTGGGCTAAGCTCGAGGATATTCCCATACTTGATCTAGATTTATCGCGTGAAAATTCGCACGCTCAAAGAGATCTAAGCTCTTAACGGATGCCAATGCCAAGAACTGCCACGAACCGAGACTCTTGACAATCAACTTGCATTTGTATAAAACCATATCGCTGTTGCAAGATGATTCAAATGTTGTGGTATACATAATTGCCTTGTGCATGTCATGTCCGTTTCGCGCAATCGATCGTGCTAACTTACAGCCGCAAATCGTTCGAAACGAGAACTGACTATCCTTATAATTTGCCTAATTGCCCGAGCTTTGTATTTGACACACCACACTCCTCGTTTGCTTGTTTTGGCCAGTCCTCCATCGAAACGTATGAAAAGGTAATCATATTCCATTGACGGTGGATGTGATACCCTATGGGCTTTTGCACTATTAACCCTTAATTAGTACATGGTCATAAAAAATTTTGATGCGGCTAATATGAAAAAAGGTCTTGGAAATTGGAGAGGAAATTTTTGTTCGTCTCCTATATCTACATGTTTGTTATTGGAAGAATAAAAAGGAAAGATCTGTTGCAAAACTACAGAAATTTAGGGAAACAACGAAATTCACGCACAATGAACGTACGGTAGCTGTGTTCGAAAGTGTGGTAAATAATTATATACATGTATCTAGAAAAAATTATACATATCGCGCTGACTTTGATTCATCGATTCCAATATTTGTGAGAACTATATTGAAATAACTTTTGGAATTATCCATGATTTGCAGACAGTATCCACTTTGAAAATCTGTGAATAAACTATCATTCGAGGAGTATGTCACCAATATTTTTAGCTCGTCTTTGAGAGGAAAGTGAATCATTAAGCTGCCGAAGAGGACAAAATGATGAATTATCTTTGTTAGCCGTCTTCTACAAGCGTGTGAACATCAAGAATTTTTGGCAAGTTTGTGAGCTGCATGATTGATCTTGGACTCAAATTAGAGGAAATCGAATCAGTACCAAATGCCCATAGCGAACCACAATCGATTCATTTATTTTTATGAGATAATTAGACTAGATTTTTTTCAAAAGAAAATCAATGAGTAGGACTAGAACAATAATTAAAAAAAAATATCGAAGATAGAGGTAGCAGGTTCAAGACAGTATATCAAATTAATAAGTCGTAATCGTCGTTCGAAATATGAATAATTACATCGGAAGAACAAAGTCTATCTCGCGTAATTAATTCGCATTCCCTATTGATATATCTTTGAGCGCGTCACAATCCAGTTTTAAATACTACAATCGATACGAGATCTAAACATAGCTTTCCATTTTCAGAATCGAAGTCTTTCGGCTTATGATCTTTGGATTTATTTTTTTTTTATTTTTTAAACGAACGTCATGGATAGAAAGATGGATCGCCTTCGACAAGTTGTACTGACGTCAGCGGAATGAGGCAATGAAAGTCTCTCTCCAGTGTATATGTTATAGATTGTTGAAGTACACCTTAGTATCCGAATTTGATAAAGTTGAGGAGCTAGTGGAGAAAAGTTCCAACCACTTTAAATTAAAATTTATGTGAGCAGAACTACTAATTTATCTCAATGTAGTCGTTAGCATCAATTTGTGGGCAGATAACTTGCAATGAACAAACTCGCACCCCCACGCAACAAATATTTCAAGTTAATAGCCATTTCAATAAGCTTTCGTTCAGGACGATATTGCGGAACGTCAAAGTCGGGAATCGATCCTAAGAAATTCCTATTCCCGCCGAACTAAAGTGTATCACTCACCTCGTTATGATTGTTTTTGGCATCGTCGTTTTCTACACTAGCTGGCGAATCTTGCTTGTCTGGATCGATCTCCTGCAACAGTAAAAAAAATTCCCAAATACATCAACAGCATTCTAATTTTGCACATAAGTTTACATATGCACGTGACATCGGGATTTTTCGAAGGCCACATGCATCGGATACGAATAGACGGGAAAACGAAATCGGACTCGCGAACGTTTACCGAGAGGCGTGTGCATATAAAAATAGCAGCAGCACCGCCGTGTGTTTACACCTGACGTCAAATGCAAACATTGGCTACTGGTCATCACGATGACCCACGAAAACGACGCATCGATATTACGCCCTCGAGATTTTCACACATAGAGTGACTTCTAAGCCTCACGAGGTGCGATTAAATGAGCCATATAGTCTCTCTGGTCTGATGTGTTCGTTCAAGCATTTAAAGCGAACTTGGAAAATTCAGAGGCCTCTTTGTTCGGTAACGACGATGCGGACGATTTTATTCTGATTTTGATAGACGATCATGGAACATTTAGTGGAATAATTTTTCATTTCCAAGGTTTCTTGTGAAAGTGATTTCATTTGGTAGGTCAATGATATGAAAGAAGAAACTCTTGGCCTTGATTTTTTCTTTAAAAAAAAAAAAAAAAAAAAAAAAAAAAAAAAAAAAAAAAAAAAAAAACATTAAAGACAGGGTTGTGATCTTGTGGCGTAGTCAAAATAACGTCAAGATTCCATTCAAGTATGATAATGTATAAATATCGAGACAGGATATAACGAGCCGATCGAGTTTACGGTCGCTTGATCGAGATCTGCGAGATTCAAGATCAAGATTTTGCTGATACATCGAGCTAAATTTGCCCGCATCCGTATTTCATGATCTTTCAGAAATAGATTGGGGAATCTCTTGTCGTCGGGTGCTGGCGATGATTTATGAAAAGGCGCGATTCAGCTAGATGTCTGTGAATATTCTGCTTTCATACGCGGAAATGCAAAGTTTAATAATAAATCGTCGTACTAACATCCATGTCGACGTGAACGACTCCGGTGGATCTCCTTTTTGGTCTCCGTCTCCTTTGTATCACCGCTTGAGTCGCTTGTGCATTTCGACTATCGTTTTCCTTATCTTGCTCTGCAAATTAAAAATTCACAAGAATTTAGAAATGGTATTGGGATCAAAACTTCAACATCAAATATTCTAAATAAGTCGACAGAAATGAATTGTACTATGACTCATTTTTTGACGAATTTGTGAGAATTAATGTTTGAATAATTTTCACGTGTGAGAATGATATAAAAATTGCAGTCTTGCCACAAAACGTTTTAGGCCTCGTTTTTGTGATGAAGAGTACGAGAATGTTTATCTCACAATCTTTTAGAAAAAAATTTCAATTACATGCAAAACTCCATTCGACTCAAATTAGATATCAATAACGAATGTAATGCTCGTTGCTCATTTTAGAATGAAGAAAATTTGATAATAGTTACTTGATAATGTCTGCAGATAATTGGATTGAAATCGTACATGATAACACTGAATCAAATTCCTTTGAGACTTGGTAGCATCTACAATCTAGATATTTGTTTAAAAACTCCAAGAGCCGAAGAAAATGAACTCATGGCCCATCATAATTCAGATCTCATAAATATTCTCTCAATCAAACGCTCAGCTCAGTAGAATATCGAAACGAAAAATCATCAAAAAATAAGTTAGTAACGTTAAAAAAAATCTTACCCTTGTCTTCGAGTGGCTTGATAGGACGCCTCAACGGCAGCGTGACTGTAGCCTCTGCAGCAGCACTAGCCGATCCAGTCGATGTTACAGATTCTACCGGGGCTGAACTGGGCCTGCTAGAATTAGTTGCTCCACTTGGTCTCCTTATGTACGCTGTTGTTGTATCCGAAGTTGAACCTTGTGTTGTCGTAGCCGTAGTAGTCCCAGTGGTACCCGTTGCACTTGTCACCGAGGCTGCTGCATTCCTGCTGTTTGCGTCTTCCAGCTGGAACTGACCAGTACACGAAGATTTTCACTCCCCGTGTCATATTTGGGGCAAAAATCAAACATCTCTTCTAACTTGACAATCAGAATTTTTCACGTCAAATTGTGTTTTTTTAAGTTTGGATAATCTTCTATGTTGGTAATTAAGAGAGAAGGTTTTTTGGAATATAGGTGATCCGATCGTCAAGTTCATCATTACAAGAAAGGTGTGAGTGACGAGGATGTGAGACTTGTGGGGTAGGAGGTGTAAGGAGTTTGTTGGGATCGGTCCCCGGTGCTGAGAATAAAATAGATTTTTGTTTAATTGTCGCAGTGAAAGGACGACGAAAGTAGTCATACTGATTTAGGTGTTCAGAAAATTTGGTCGACTATTTTAATGATCAAAAATTGTCAGGTTTCTTTCGTGATAACGAGAGTCGTTTCGTGATAAGTGCATGGTTGTATATACAACTCGGCGTTTGAATATTGACAATTGGGGAAAAACAGTAAGTACAATAAACATGTCAATAGTTGGATCATACAAGCAAATCAAAGTCCTACTCAAAAGTGGAAAAAGCTCAATCCAGTCGCATAAGCTGTACAATATTCCTGGTCTATTGATTTCGAATAATTGTAATGAGATATTGTGATGCCACGTATCCATCATTTGATTCGTAAGAATCGGATAAGTTTTCCATATAGTTCCAGAACATTCGACTTCAATTAAAATTCCAAGAAATTTCTCAGTACCAGAGACTCGATGAATTTTTTATCAAACTTTGAGATGATTTGAAATAAGAAAGTCTGGGGTTGCATAACTTGTCATAAAAATATGTTTATTATCTCTCTGGCAAGAAAACCGTAAAATAAAAAGGCCTAGTACGGGTCATACTGCTCAAATTTGAGGAAAAAGTGCGTGTGTATAATATTTACAGTGATAACAAAATATGGTTGCAGTAGATATCACTCATAAATTCGAAAATACTGCAATATAATAAGCGCTTGTCAGTAATCAAATGTTCAAATCTACCATGCTTTGTATTTTAGAAATATCATGCATTCGCGTTAAAATAGTTAACTCTATCTTGAAATATTATACATCATCAAAATTCTACAGCGTTACCGTAAAATTACAACGGGAGATGTTTACACCTATCTCGCAGCAATATAGCCGAGAAGGAATGTCGTAGGATAGTGTAAAAGTAATTATTGATCATATAAAAAGGAAAATTTCTGACGTTTAGAGAAACAAGTGCATTGATTAGTCAAACTCGTGGTCGAACTAAATAATTTATATAAATGATATTTCTAGCACTTTGAATAATTTAGAGCCTTGACTTTTTCTTCTCAATTTCTTGCACCTTTGGACGAGTGTTGGCTCGACTAAAAGTTATCTTTCAGACTAGATCAAAATCATTTCAATTATTTCGACACGATTGCGGTTGCAAATGAGTACGCTCATTTGGATAATTAGACTAATGTTATGGATTGATTCTTGTTCGGAGTCCAAACTTCGGACTGGCGATCCATTTCCCAATCATTGAGAGTCCAAAATTACGTATTTGAAACATGCTGTTCGGGATTCGGAAGCCCAATGAGGATTACCTTGAACCACTCTACGTTTTTCTATTCAATTGACTTCTGGTGATATAATGGGTTTTTCTAGACTGAGCGATGACATTCAATGGAATTTTGATCACGATAACTCCAGAAAACCACTAGGCCCGTGAAAAATGTTGAATCGTTCAAAGCAGACCCTCATCCATACAATATTTCAGGGTTAAATCAACATTAGTAGTTGTCTACAATTATATCCTACCACTTAAATAATTGCCAATAATTTCATTGCTCTAATTCAGCTAGTTTGACGAAAAAAAGAACTTCAAAGACAATCATGAAGAAAAATTTTCTTCCGAATGAATGAAGAACGCCAACGTTACATTGGGCCATTATCTTGCTTAAACGACAGACAAAGTCGAAGATATCATTTACTTTGAGTTCAGGGACGTATAAAAAGAGAACCTTTTCCTATTTTCCACCAGATTTGGGAAAGAATTGAGAGAAGAGAAAGAAGTTGAGTCTGGTCACCGCCACTTACAACACCAAGTGAAATACTTGCGGATCGTCATGAGGATTTCCTTTGGGATAATACTTTTGAGAGCGTTAATACTACAATGTTATCTGTTTCTCGATACTCAATGATAGTTCGAGAGATTGCACATATATCTGAATAGAGAATGAGCGTAAGATCGAAAATTTGTAAAGTAATTAAACCACTGGCATGCAAAACGTTTGACTATCAAGAAAAAGAAAAAAACGCGAAAAAAATTCCCAACAGAAAATGCTTGTTTCGTTGTTCTACAGATTACATACATAAATGCAAAGGCTAATTATATTTACAAATACGGTGAGATAGACAGCTTGACCCTGTACAAAAGGGTAGTCTACTTATGGCTGAGGGCTGAAACCATTTGCATCCGACTTTTTACGGTCTTCCTTTAAACGAAAAAAAAACAAAAATTTTATTGCCATCTAAATACAACATCTAAATAATTGATGATATCTTAAATCCGTCTCTGAAGCACTCGAGGAACTAGTTTCAGCCCTTCTTTCAACATTGCCAACCGAAAAAGCTCATTAGCCATGCACACCAGCTATCGGTTCTCGAACCGTCGACAACGCTAGCAATTTCGAGTTTTCTACTAGCGCGGTCGTCGGGGAGTCCGAGCGGGGCACCGACCTTGCTACTGCCACCGTCGACTTTGAGCCTCCACGAAGGCCGTCTTTCAGGTCCACTTGAGCCATCGATATCCGCCGAGGATTGTTGCTGTGACTGCGACGAGTTCCTTCCGCTAGGAGTCGATGAGGTTGTGGTAGTTATCGTGGCCGTGATCGAGGCCGTTGTCGTCGTCGTCGCAGCCGCTAACGTTGATGAAGGTGCTGTCGTCGAAGTTGGCGCTGGACTGGAGGGCTGTGTAAGAGGTAAGCATTTTTCACCGCGTCAGAGTTACGAAACTCTTTGTTTTTGTACGTTTCATTTGAATTTTTATTGCGACGCTTTGGGAGAATGTTAATAAGGGTTTCCAAACGCAGTTGCGCGAATAACTTCGAGACGGGAAAAGTAATCAAGCCTGTACTAATCTAAATTCCGTGATGAAGAATCATTGGGAGCAAAAATTTGGCAGCCTTATCAGAGTCATACTTATAAACGAATCAATTGGTACAACCTACACATTTAAAGTATTGGACATAGGACAATACATAGTTGGGAATCACATGCTATAGATTCACGAGACGAAACAAACCAACAACAACCTCGTCGAGCTACCCACCACCAAGGAGATATTTGTGATACTAGACAGCCAGAACACTGATCAATTCATCTATTCTGAGGTAAGAAAAGTGTTCAAGATTGGACAGAAAACATACAAAAAGTAGGAAACACATTAGAAAAAAAATATGTAACAAAGTATGTCATTTACTAAAATAATTTATGAATATTTTGACAAAATTATAACAAAACAAAAAAATCAGAAAAATTTTCTTATGACAAAAGATAAAGCTCTTGCGGTGAGGAGCTTTCATATTTTCTTCAATTTCGTAAAAACAAAGCGCAAGCTGCCAGTTAATGACATTGAAACGGTGCCTGAAAATGTGTTTCACGGTTGTTCGACTTGGCAAAGTGCATCGTTGCCTCGTAACGCGATTCCAATAACAATAAGTGCGAAGAATGAATTTCGCGCTGACAGACTGAATTATCTGTCGACCGGATCGAATTACACACTCAAACCAAAGAAAATGCATCTCGAACTCGCTTCAAGTACAATATTTTGAAGTTTTCAGGCACATCCGCCAGATCTTAAGATCTTCCAAAAACAAAATATTCAAAAATGTCGATGTGAGTTGGATATTGGTGCACAAACAAAGCTAGCGGCGCATACACTTGTATCCGGTAAGAATTACAAGTGGAACTGCGAGAAAGCTTGCAAGCTTGGCAGCCTTGGCTTTCAGTGATCGGCTCTTTTTAAGCTCCTTTCTGTGGTGGATAACCGACGAAGTTTCACTGTAGTCATCGTCGTCGTCGAAGCTATCTTCACCAAGTACCTGAGTGTTTGTGGGGCTGCCATTTCCGCTATCGTTGGTTTGCTGTTGCTTCTTTTTGACAAGCTGTTCGGCACTTTTTATCTCATCGAGGGTCACACCCTGAGTTGAGCGACGCGTTTCCCTCACACGTTTTGCGTGAGCTTTACGCTGAGTCTCGCTCTCTTCATCCCGTACTGGAGGCACGAACGACCTGTAGGAACACAAAATTCAATAGCGGGTTGAAATTCAGGCGTCTTGTGCCTTACAATAGGAAATTTTGGAAAGGAGACACTCTGAGGGGTCATTTACGGGCTTTTTTGCTCCTGCGGCAGGCAAGGATTTGCAATCAGAATACAATACATGTCGTATCAGGGTCTTCAGTTAATTAGATGGTGGGAGAACACGTTGCTTAGATACAGTGGATATTAATTCATCTATTTTGATTTCTCGTTTTCAGAGAATTTGAATGAGGCTTTTTATTAGGTCACTAACAATAAAAAAATTAAAATTTAGAATTAGTGAAAATCACACATGATTGAAGAGTACCAACTTTCTCATGGACGAGCTCCTCTGAGTTTGTGGTAGAATTATTTTTTGAAACTAACTTAATCACTCACTCTTCGCGCGGGGGACAATGAACTATTCTAACGTGGTTCAATAATCTCTCAGAAAACACTCAGAGTTTAACGTGAATTAAAAAACGTTTCTGAATGATTCGGTAGTTTGCATCTTCCTGCGCAGGTACATGTAGGATATATATATATATCTGTAGAATCTACAAGTTAAGGGATCATTTGTTAAGTTTTACTCGAATATCAGAACAGTATACTTGGGTAAACATCATAGAAGTGGAATAATTGAAAAGCCATAACAAGTAATCTACTGAAGATAATGTGTAATACATGTAGAGTATGATAGAGTACAAACTATCGAAATGTAACAGAAGAAACAATTGCTCACAACAGGTGCATCACTCAACAGAGGATAGTTATCTGATGCAAGAGAATTTTTCAAAGTTCTCACGATTAGATTTTTTCCGCCAACGAATCGAGATAAACCGTATATTATAGCGAAATGAAATGCGAAGTTTCGATAAGAAAGGTAGAGAAAAATTCTGAAACGTCATGGAAGTTACTTCCAACTCCCAAAAACTATTTTCTTCACTCACGTCGATGCAAAAGATCATTCGAGAAGACAAGATTTTTCAATCAGTACATTTTCTTCTACGTAATTCCACGCAACTCAAAATATAATAAAACAATCTTCAGGTCTTATTCTCAAGCAAACTTTTTAGTACGAGCGAATGGAGAATATCTTCCAACTAATCACGAGGGACTTACACAAGATAGATTTTCACGGTTTCAGAAACATATGTAATAATGAAGCGTTTTCATACACTGTTTCTATGATCTACTGCGGAGACAAAAATTGCAAAACAATATCAATGAATAAATTTGTCATTGACCGAAAAAGCACACTTCATCATGCATTTGCAAATTGCAATAAAGGGTAAACGAAACACAATATCAATGAGGCGTGAGTATTTTATAAAAAAATGTATGCAAATCTTCACACGCTGCATGAACACAGTTGGAAACTTTTCAGTGAGCGTTCAGATGGAATAATAGTAATAATAGAAATTCTTCCTAATGAAAATCAATAAGAATTTGATGGTGGATTCAAAAAAATCCTGAGCATTCTAAATGTATCAAAAAGGTTTGGCGAGGAGATATTTGGATTGTACGCAAATAGCTCACAAATGAAGCGTTTTAATTTTGATTCCACAAAGATCCGATCATAATCAAAACGGCCAATTTATCTTTCCAACTGTGTAATTTTCTCATGGTGAGCGATGTGATTACGCACTTGAAGAAATTTTTGAAGATATTTCCTGGGCTTAGTTTGCTCCCACCAGGTGTGGTAGGAGTCACAGGTGCTGTTGCCGAATAATTTGGCGAAGACAAATCTGTCGGCGTTTGGGCCAGGCTTGATATGCTACTCGACCATATGTTCCGTGAGTAAACGAGCATAACTTCTATCATCTATCAATCTATTTTTCACAATCAAACCGTGACAATGCAAGCTAGATACCCAAGTTATTTAAAAATTTTCAAATCTCGAAATGTTTCTCAGACAGTCGCAAGAGAAATTTGAATTCTTTTGAGGGGGCAAGATTCCGAGGGATGCAAGGACATCAGTTGAAATTTTCTCTTGCGACTTTCATCAAGTCAAATTTTGCCGACTTGGACTATGATATCAAATTGCAAGCAAATATGATGAGGGGCAAGTCACCCTTCGATATTTTCTTCAGCTTCCATTGTCATGGCGAACTCGTAAACACAACAACGTTTGACGAACATGAATTGAGCTTTCACGTACCTGCGAATTTGATTGGCTGGGATTGGGCTGGTAGAGGTATTGAGATTTGGCGTTGATGGCAGCAATTTGTTGGGCAGGCTAGGTGACGATTGTGTGCTATTGGTTTGTGACAGTCGCGTCAGTTCCAGATTCAACTTTATATCCTTATCTTTTTTCCTGTAAGCAAACATAGTCGAAACCTCACATTAGTTCTGACACATCAGATGAATTTCGAAAAAGCTGCGAAGAAAGAGGATGATGAAGGCCTCAACATGGCTAGAAATCAATTTTCTAAAAATGGTTCAAAGATTGAAGTTGAGACTATTGACAGTATGGTCTCAGCTGACCTTCAAATGGCCGTTTTTACTGGCACTAAATTAAAATAGTCCAATGTAGAAAAGAAATAGAATGATCACCTTCAAGATTTTAATAAAATAATATCATTCACAATTTCTCAATATCATGCACTACTAATGATTGATTTAGTACATATCCAGATTCAAGTTTAGCATCATGCTTATGCTCCAAGACAAACTGAGTTAGTAATACGTTTTCGTTACAGTTAATACATTTGTAGCGCAGAATCATCCAAGAATCATGCAATATTAGATCGTGCAATTAGTATACTTATAGTATTCGCTTCAATGCTATAGTTGAAAGGAAGCAAAGTAGCTGTAAAAATGTGAATGAATGGAAAAAATTGCTGCTTTGAGGTTGCGCGCGTACCTGTGAGTATCGCGCAGGGATGCAGATCGAGCGGTCGTTGCGTTGTTATGTGAAGGAGTGACTGGATTGCAGCGGTGGAGAGTAGGGCAGGACGCTGCCTTGATACGGGCTCTCAGTGCCAGGTACTGCTCATAGAACCTGCACAACATGCCACCGTACCATGCAAACACTTAGATGCGAACCAAACTCTACCCTACGTTAATTCTCATTCTTAATGCTTTCGAGACACACAATTAGATCTTTACCCATCAAACAATTTCGATAACAGTTAAGGTTTCGATTTCATACTAATAACATTTCCGTTAAATTAGCGTGGGGATACAGACCGTCAGAGTGCGATGTTAGAAAATTTGCCTCTTGATATTGAGATGACGTAATACTCGAACACAATGTTTAGTCATAAATTTCGAATTCATGTTGGGAGCGAAATGCAATCCAATTCACAATTTTCGATGAAAATTATCGTGACCATCTCATTCCAAAAGTACGTTAGTGCTGTGCTATCAATTACGTCTCAAAACCAAATCAACAACGATAAATTGACAACAAACACTCAGGTTACAAGAATACATTCAGTGTTATTCTGCAAAACGTCTACTCACTTCTCATCCGTTTCGAAGCTATGAGTTCTTCTGAGCACGACCTCGGGCTCTTCTGATACTTTGGGTGAAGATGGTGTTTTGGTGACAGATTTTTCGCGTTCGTCAAGTTCTGGAAAGATGAATACCATTTTGTTAGTGACTGTCAACATCAAAGACACATGATTTGATAAATTATACTAATTCAACAAAATTGTCGATCAAGTACTCACTGTTTGTGATTGAATTTGGAGTTTCCGATTCGATGCCTCGATTTCTGAACGAGCCAGAACGTCGCCAAGATGGTACATTGCTGTCATCATTGTTTTCTGTTTGTTGCTTTGGCGGTATTGCAGGAGCTTGATTTGGAACTTTGATATCAGGCGACGACTGCGGACTGTGTGAAGCTGTTTCTTCCCGATTTGCTCGGTTTTTCTTTTCTGAAAGTTTGAATATCGCCAAATGAAAATCTACCGGGCCTAACATCATCTCACAAGTCAACTTTGGGTGAACAAATATAATTAGTCTTAAAAGTAAAATGGGACAATCAGTGGTGGACAGAATGAACATAGAAGCGGAGGTTCTAGCAAATGTGCAGTTGGGAAATTAGAGATATTTCTTCACGAATCTAACGCAAAATTTAGTTTCTGTGCGGGATTGGTATCGTGCATGTAACTGATAAACGAATAAAGAAGGTCTTGCCTACGACTGTAAACAGTGCATAAGGTCTCATATCATTTTGCTTAATCAATATTGGTATTATTCAACGTCAAATATTGCTGGAAAACTCAAAAGACAATCAAAAGTACCAACAGCAAAATTGGGACAAGTGGAATTATTAGCAACAAAATTTGAAAAACAAATTTGCACAGAGCTTCAAGGCGAAGGCGCAAATTGTGATGAACTCACCATCGTCGGTAAGACATGTTGAATTGTTTGATCTATTTGATTTATTAGACTCATCAGAATTTGTCGAAGTTTGTGTCTCTGAGCTAGTCTCAGTTTCACTTTCACTTTCGCTCACCTCCGCGTCCGAATTGACTTCCTCCTCTACATCCACGCAGCATAATTTGAGGAATAATCGAGATCAGAAACTTTTTATTGAGTTGCGTGGATCAAATGAGTGGTAACTTGTGTGAAAGTATAAGGTCTTAAATCGTGAGTTGTAGAGACAAGTGAACTATTGGTTTGACAGGCAGAAAAATTGCTTCGAAAACATTTTGAAAAAAATTTTCTACACATTTTGGATATTTAGAAAAAATTTCGATCTTATTGGAGAATAATTTAGCTCTATTTCCTAACGTATAGTATAGACGAGTTTAAGAATTAAGGTTACTGTCCTAAATGTGACGATTTTAGAATCTATTCTACATCCAAATATTACTGTAAACAAATGTAAAATGTAAATCACTCCTCAGTGAAATGATTTACGTGTCTATGTATGTCTTCAAGATGAATTCATTCGTGATTCTTATAATTGAGCGATGCGATGTTGATTGCTTTGAGGGAATGAGTCCACTTACCAACGTCACTGTTTGTCCCAACACTCGACTCCTCTTTATCGGATTGAATTTCCAATTCAACTTTTTTAACTTTGTTTGGCGTTTCCTCTTCATAAGGCTCCGTCCCCTCTTGGTCGATAACGAGCTCTTTGTTTGTTGATACACTGTAATTGTCAAAGAATGATCGAAATTAGCATTGATTTACGTGTCAAAATCTACCGCAAGCACGAGATTTCATATAATCTATCTCACCGTTTCTTTGGTATCGCTGTTGGTTTAACGAAGTTGTGTTGGTCTTTCGGTCCTTCTTGTTTCTTCCTCAGTTCTTCTAAAGCTTTTACGATATCTGAATCAGCTATATCAAATGCAGTCTGGCCCTAGATTGAGATTAAGAATTGATTCGTGAGTTGGAGGTTTGAATATCTTATTCTAGTTCAAAATCACAGTGGCACAATGTAATCAGTGAATCTTACATGGGAAGAAACTTCAAACAAGTATCTTGGTAATACCGTGTTTTACCTATTATGAGCCGTGATTGATACAAAATTTGGTCGGGAAGCAATGGCTTCCATTAAGAGGATGGCTTATATTTTTGAAAAAGAGGAATGCAAGTGAGCAGCAAATGACTCTTAACACAAATTTTTTATCGACGAGTTTGTACATTTATTTGAATGAAATTATCATTAGAATGGGTCGAATATAATATCGCTTCAAATCATAATTTTTATTTTTAGGGGTCGCTCATTTTTGGAGGATGCTTTATGTTTTTGGAGTGGCTTATGCTTGAAGGGCGGTATATATTTTCCAAATTCGATTCTCCGCGGCTTACTCTCGGAGGATGGCTCATTTTTGGAGTATGATTCATCATAGGCAAAACGTAGTACATGCTAATTAACGTGTTTTGATATTATAAATCATACTTACAGCATAATTCTTAATATCCATATCACAGTTGCTTTCGACGAGAAGTTTGCAAGCTTCAATTTGACCCCAGTGCGCCGATGCGTGCAACGGTGTCCATCCGTCATTGTCGCGCGCATTGACATCACACCGGGCTTGAAGTAGGATACTGAAAAATAAAATAATTATTCATGGAGTCTCATAAATTTGGAACACGAAACTATATGCTTTCACGGGTATCGATGGGTAATTCATAGAATTTTGCCCTATGTCACAAAATATACCCAATGGGATCGATAATTAGATTGTAATGAGACTTATTGAGAATCATACTAGGGTTATCGATACATTCACTAAGAAAACGACTTGGTGTTATGCAGATGATGCTGTCAACACATTCTTTGTGACGGCAAAAAACGTGATCAAGTCCTGTGTGCGATGGTTACCACCGCACTCAGAGTTGGGCGCGTGGGCCCCACCAGTGAAGCGCATCGCAATGAAGGTGTTAATTTCCCAGAATCTACATATTTATGCGAAAAATTGAGGGTTCGCAAGGTTCTTCGTGCTTATACTCTGGAGTACATGAGGTTTTTTTACCTCATGACATTGCTGTAGCCTTTAGCTGCGGCGACGTGAAGAGCAGTTGCCCCGGATTTTGGATGTATCGCGTCCTTTCCAGGAGCACCAGATCTCCAGGCTCTTGCATCGCTTAGCATTAACCGTTCCTCTTCGCTTCTTGCCTGATCGCAGTCGATACCTGCATAGCAAAAGCACAGGAAAAGAATTAGTCATCAAGTAACGAGTACATTCTAATCCTGGCCTTTGGTCAAATTTTTGGTTAGTTATTATTCTGATGGTAGTAGACGATGAGTAAGATTTTTTCTCGATTAGTGAGATCAATGTACGTACTGTCTCAGGCAAGGATACAAATGGTAATGGAGACTGAGATTACTGAATGAAAGTATCGAGTTCGTGGAAAATTATCTTTTGATTTGATCAAGAACAACGAAACGTAATATTTTTCGAAATGCATCATTAGAAAACTCATTTTTTTTGCTCATTTTTGACCTGAGCTCGTGGTTGGGGATAGTGTCTCGATTTTTATGATATTTTATTAAGAAATGTACAGAATGATGAAGTCAAAGGTACTTCATGCTTGGAACTTTGAATGAAGTAGGCGGATTGAAAGTTACGGACGCGAAAATCTTTGAACGAGTGAGTCGCACTTGAACATCGAGCATCATGGGAAGAACTCTGATCTAATATATTGGTAAAATGTTCTACTTTCCAACCAATAGACACAGTGAGAGAGAAAGAATTTGTTCAGATAATTGATTGCTATGTATTCATCGTGTAAGCTCAATCAAACTATAATAGCCGAACGAATCCGGACAGTTACAAATAAAAAATTTCTCTCAATTCAATAGAAAAAAAGTCAACTTGTAGACCCTATTTGTAGCATAATTCACGATTCAAACATCCAGCCTTTGCAATAAAAAAAGTCGCAATGCCATAGACAACTATGTAACGTTAGCACGAAAAAAGCCATCGAAAGATCGATCGAGAGAGAAAAAAAGAGAGGGAGTAAACCAAAGTTGTATATCTGTCTGTATAAATTGACTCTCGAATAAAATCCACAGCTGCAGCATCGATTCTGGCTAATCGTTTGCGACGAAAGGGATCAACAAGTATGTACACTCTGTGTCGCGTATACAGTATAAAATCGCGACGCTCAAAGGCTTGATGTTGCGACACCATCGATGCAGAGTATATAAAGTGACTCGATTCGATTAGAGTCAAGTTCGACGATTGAGAAAGCTCCTCTCTCTCTCTCTCTCTCTCTTTCTTCTTTTGACCACTCTGGAGAGTCAATTCATCGCTGGAGAGTAAAAAATACTCGGATTTACTAGGCTTAAATTCTTTGATGATACGCTCAGAAGATAGATTTTCAAATTCTGAGTGGAAGTGAAGAGATGCACTTGCCTGCCTTGGTAATATGCTCTTGAAGCATTTCTTCCATTTCGTCACTTTCGGCTATGTCGAGAGCGAGTTCGCCATCATTGTTTACGGCGGCCAAATTGCAACCTTGCTCGATTAGGTATCTGTGAACAAATAAAATTCAGAAGAAATTAGTTGATTGGTTTTGTTTTGTGTCGAGTGATGATGATAGGTTTTGTAGGAATAGAAATTGTATATCACAAGGTACCTGAGACAGATATCTAAATCTAAACAGGGCATAAGTGATATCTTGCTTTCCGAGTACATTCAGCATTGCACTAATCATTGGTATAGATTCAGTGAATGACTCTTGACTCGATGATGATTAGGATGTGTAAGGAAATATTCATGATTCTTGAGACACGATGGTTCTGAAATATATCCATAATCTGCTGACAACCATCTCCGGAATTCTTATGGAGTATGTTTCTAAGATTTTAGGGACACATTTCCTCATAGGAATCGAAATCAGCAATAGGTGTCCTCTTTCGAGGAGAGTTCAAAAATCGTGTTTTTTTGCCTCTCTCGAAGGACTCACTTTATCGAAAAAAGTGTAGAGGTATCTTTTGTAGATCTTGAAAAGCTGCACAAAAAACGTTCCCACATTCAAACTCGTAAAACGTACTCCATCAGAGATGTTTTAGGATTGCTATTCAAGAAGCATGACTTTTTCCAATAAAACATGATTCAGTGGCTCAAAACAATCTTGTTCCATCCAAAATTTTGTCGAGTATTACAGTATTGGCCTTTAATGATCTATTAGCTCAATAAAGTTAGAAATATTACTCAATTATTCTCTTAAAACACATGAAACCTTTACGATTCGATACCATCAGTCATCACCTTGGAAAATTTTCAACGGTTCTCACGGTCGAATATTCAAAGCAATGTCATTTTTAGATGTTTCAATGACTTATTCAAATCATTTTTTGATGAGCAGAGATCATTTTGAGCCACTGAATCATGAATTTTTGAAAAAATCATGCTTCTCGAACAGCAATCCTAAAATATTTTAGATGGATCACGTTTTACAATCTCAAGGGTGAGAACCTTTTATCTGCAATTTTTCAAGATGTAAAAAAAAGGCCCCACAAATTTTCCGATCAATGGAGTCCTTTTTGAGATTTCAAAAGAAAAATATTAGAAAAGATGCAAGAAACACGTTTTTTGGAACTCATCTCGAAAAAGGCTCAAGTATACCAATTCAATTCTTATGAGAAAATGAGCCCCCAAGAGCCTAGAAACATATCCTACAAGAATCGCCTCCTGGCGACGGTCGTTGTATTTCAAGACCACTGCGGGGATCATGCATACAAATTCTACACATAAATGATACCGCAACTCTGACGAAGTATGATTTCATGTTCCTATTGTTTACACACGTTTGACGATAGCCAGAGGTGTTATTTTTAATATGTATTCAGCAAATATATTTCTGTCACAAGAAGTTCTACACTTTTTGAGAATTTGTATTATGCAATCATGGTTTCACGGGGGCAGAGATCGTCAAGCCCAATTTTTGAACAGTTTGAACGCTTCATTAAATTTCCAACCGATCACTGCCCTGGGCTCGCAATATTTATTCATCAATCATAAAATGAAATCGACTTTTCTTCTTGTTGAATTTTAGATTCAATGATTTAATTTTTTTTCAAATTTAATATTTTTTCAATATAGATATCATAGGTTTTAAAAAATCATCCAAGTGCATATTAGGTCGTACATAAATAATATGGTAACACATGAAAATAAGTTTAGTACATCTTATGTCGCGCCACCGGCGACGAGGAATTGAGAGATGGAAGATTAGGTAGTCGTGAACAACGCAAATGGTCATAGAGAGTACACAGATTGGCTTGTTGATTTCAAGGTAAACGATGTATTGTTCAATAGTTAACGATTTGGAACGATCCAAGAATTACCGATACAGATCTTTGAAATACAGAATAAGATTTGGTTTTCAGAAAATAGCTTTGAAAAATTTCAATCATTTACCTAAATTTCATACAGATGATTTTCAATTGCAGGTTTCTATTTAGATGAAGCTTAAAACTTCAATGTCAAAAGTTTGATCAAATATCGATCCAAGTTGGAATTATTTAGTACTATGAACTTAAAAATTTTCCAATTTTGATTCAAACATGCCTGTACAAGATATCAAACAAGCTTTGAGGAGATGTGATTAAGGTATAAGACGAATTGAGAAGATACGAGTAATTAAATCTAACTCAATAAGCTGATTACAAGATAGAAGTATGAAAGTTCTGGCAGAAAAAAAAACAAAACAGTCAAAATTAGGAGCCTCCCGCATGTGCTACTTAGGAGTTAAAAATAATTTCGTCGAATTTCCGGGGCATGCAACCCACAGTAAGAAACTAAAAAAATAAAAGCAGTAGTAATAGTAATAGTGGTTGTAGACGCTCCATCAATTAAGAAATCGTTTTGATTGTCGTAGTCATTAGAGCAATTAATTATGATTAATAGCACGCGCAACAGTACGACAGAGAGAGAGCATCTTGAGTGGTGATGAAGATGATGATGAGACTGATTCATCGTGTCTCACACGCACGATGTTTCAGAACGAAGAAGGTAAGAAAGACTTCTCCGGAACGGTATTAAAAAGAGAAATTTGGCATCATACAACGATTTATAATTATTATTACATGTCCGGAAATTCAATCAAGTAGTTAATAATGGTTAACCCTGAACTTGAACTTTTTTTCAAGAATAGACGATGATTCAATCAATCTCATCTCTTCAACTTGTGAATGATGGTGATGTAACATTGATGCAGATGCAGTTAGAAAAATAATTCAATACTGGTGTAGTGGCAATTGACGACTAATACGCAAATACATATTTTTCTTGATGGCTTTTTTTCAGACATCTATCAATGAGCTTAATCGGTCAATGAGAGGCAAAATAGTGGTTGTGTCGTGGGAAAATTGATTTTCTTGAAAATCTTCGACGGATTAAAATTGACAGGATTGTGAAAATTGTGTGAATTAGATGTTCAATCCATTCAAGTGTTGATAAAAATTGAATCCAATAACCTCGCTCCTTAGTAGTTATTTTCCAAAATAATTTGAGTAATTTGATAACTTTTTTTTTTAATAGTTTAATGATTTTCCACAATTCCTTTCAAGATCCTCAACAAATAATTTTCTAGAATATTCTCAAATGTCTTAATGAACACAAAAATCTACGATAATACCTTTGCCAGAAAAATATTGGTCAACGGATAATCTTGAAACCAAATGGCAAGTAATTTGATATCTCAAACATCTCCGGAAAAGCTCTCGGACCAAAAAAAAACAGCCCGCGACATTTCCTGCGAGTTTTTCATTTTCCAGCGACATCAGAGTTCTATATAGCGCCACAGTGGCGCGGAAAATGTATTTTCAGACTCGATTACGAAAACAATACGCGTCGCGCAACCTTCTTCCAAAACTACGGATATTATCACTCTCTCACGCGATATATAGAAACAACTACGAAACAAGTGTAGAGTAGGATAGTAAAAAAAAAAAATAATAATAAAAATGAGGTGTAGATAGGAAGTTGCGGTGAGAAGAGGAAATACTGACTTGGCGATGGATATGAAACCACATGAGGCGGTAGCGTGAAGCGGCGTCCATCCCTCGTTATCGCCTCGATTTATGTCGGCGCCTTGCTCCACCAGGAACTCTACCATATCCAGGTCGTCGTCGATGCAAGCCTTCAACAGTCAAATCAAAATTTTGTTGTGATATAAGTACTAGTTGGGGAAGTGTTATTTCCACACTTTGATATTGAACGTGATACTGCACAGTCCCAAAAAGCTTTGGATCTCTGTTTTTGTCAGAAAATCAGTTTTTTTTGCAATTTTTCAATGTTTGAGCGTCTAAAAATTGCCAAAATTAGGTCTTGTGACCTCGGCGCGGGATGTGCCATAAGAGTTCGCTTAGAAATTTGTTGGAATTTTGACAGAATAATTTTCCAGATAGCAATCAGAGTTCAAACTGGCTGTATTCTTCTGCATATGTGGTGGTTTGGTAGACTGGGTGTCATGTAGGTATGCCAACTTTGGAATCAAGTTTGAACTTTTTGAAACATTGGATTCTTCGTACTCGAAAACTCGCCAAAAATTTGGTGCATCGTGCGTATTAATCCTGATTGTCCATTTTAATTCAAGAATGTGAATAGTCGACATGATGATAAAAAAGTTGATGCTCGTGAAAATGTTTCTATTATGCCATCGCGAATGCTTATACACTGAAAAAAAATTCTTGGTTCTCCGGCGCATTGATTTGTTGTACGACCAAAAAGTGGTATAGCCAGGAGAGCAATACCAATTTTGTCACTATGACAAGCCATCGACATGATTTGGCATCTAGTATTTCTGCGAGAATAAATAACAATAAGCCATATATTTCAAATACTTTGATATTCAATGGAATCACGGTGGTCACATTACGATTATTTTACCAGGAAAGCCATCTAATTTTGGCACGTTATCATAGCGGCGAAGGATTATTATAATCCAAAGATTTTTTGAGGTTATTCAACGGCAATAACAAATCATGATATTCATGATGCTGTGTTGGCCAGTATTGGCCTCACAGCAATACCACATTATACAATGCAGCCATACTGTTCGAACTGCAATATTCTGTTCTCAGTGTAGAGTCAAATCTCCTCTCAAAATCATCTGTTTAATTTCATTGTGTATAGATCTATGTGAGATTTAACAATGAGTGAGTAGCATGAGACAGGATAGTGAATGAATGATATCTAAAAACTTTTTGAGGGACATAAAGGATAGTTACAGGCCGACCGGGGAAAATCATTTGCGATTTATTTGATAATTTTTCAACTGAAGTAAATCATTATGGAGTCTCTCACAATTGTCTATTTTAATTCTGACTTGAGGTTGTCATGAAACCCCTTGCGATGCTTATTCGAACTCGTCACCGTAGTTCAAGCAAGTCAATGTCGGACACCGGCATTGTCGACTTCCGAATCTATTCGATAAATTTTTGAGGTATCACGGGTCGAGAAGATATCGACAATTCGTTGATACATAATGAGAAATCGGCAATAGCTTCAATATTTGTAATATCTTAATAATCAATTGGAAAATAAAGAGAGCCGACAATGTTGGTAAGTAAGGAACAGGGATCTAACATCCCATGCCATAAGGGAAATTACCAATTCTCCTCACAATACGAAAAAATTATGGTAATATGAAATCCTTGAAAATTCAATACCAGAGTAGACATTTTTCAGATTTTCATTTGTTCTTTTTTGCTGCCATAAAGAACCATCTGCGATCAAGGCTTGTGAGAATTGATAGAAAAGAGAAGGGAATACATTTTTTGAAAATTTCCAAGTTAAAGATCGACTCCTGAATTTTTACAATTCCCTGAATTTGATTTGACACACTTGTTGTGGAAATTCTGTTTGAAAAAGTAGGATAACTATGCATGCCATTTACGATTCATTTACGAAATCAAGTCAATGATTCTCTTTGATTTGACCACGAATAAATCAATAATTGTTATCAATTTTGGTCCAAATTTAAGCTACAGAAGATTTTGGTCTACTGAAAAAGAGCGATCAATCAAGATGCGTATGGAAGGAGATTCTTTCTGAATTCAAAATCATATACGAAGGAAATGAGTTATCGTTTCAAAGATTAAGAATAAGTGAAAAAAGTTTACGGAAGTGATGAACAAAATTAATAATGAATTTCATTTCAACTAATGCTCACTTTTTGATTGATAATTTAGTGCATTTAATAGTGCGCTTAGAAAATCTAATCGTTGATTACTGATAATTCTGATCCGTCAGTCAAATGAAACATTTCAAAATCTCTTATCGACTACATTCAATTCTTTCATTTTGTCTGTCAGCTGCAGTATTTGACATGATTTGAAGCTCTTCTTGCGTGTCACAACATTGTGATAAGAATTTACTCAGGGACGAAAAATGTGGAATGCGAGAATATGTTGACACTTTCAATCGTAAATAAGGTAAGTGTACCCAACTTGCCTCTGTACCCAACTTGCCCCCATATGCCGATTTCGGGGATGGGCACTCCTTGGCCCCCCGGCAATTTTTTTCCATGTTTGTTATGTTAAAATATGAGAAAGTAAGTCGTTTGCGTCGACCCCGAATCATTCCTGCATTCTCCAGAAAATCTAAAGTGATTTTTCTATTTGTCGTGATTGCTTAGCTAAGAAAGCACCGAGGGAATTGCGTACAGTAAAATCGGTGCCAAATTCTTCGAGTTCGACCAATTTTAACGTACTTTAGCGCATTCGAATCCTTGTTTCAAGACCTTCAAAATCCATTTCTCAGAGTTGCAAAATTTGAATATGGAGCTGTTTTATGTGCAAAACACGGAGATGATTTGTAAACAAGGATGCCAACATCGGAGTGTACCTAACATGCCCCCATATGTTTATCTCGAAAGGGCGTGCAGAACGACTTTTTTTACCACTCAGAACGTGTTTATCACGTCAAAATGGGTCAGATAAAGTTTTTCGAACCAACGAAAAGCTCCAATGTGCGTGCACGCTGATCAAAACACTTTATCGCCGATTTCCATAATTTATTTCGGAAGAATTGCGATAGTTCGGCTCCAATTGATCCAAATTGGACATAGTTTAGTGCATTTTAAAGGTCTTTATAACAAACTTTAAAATGAGCTGAAGCACGTTGAAAATCGTTGGAGTAAACCAAAGTTATTAAGAAAAAGGCTTAATGGGGGCAAGTTGGATACACACTTTTGTAAACTCTCAAAAATCACTTTTTGGGATAATTCAAACAGTTTGGCTCCAGTTGGTTCAAATTGAATGCACCTTAACTTATTTTGAAGGTCTTAAGACAAGCTTCAAAATGAACTAAGGTACGTTGGAAAATATGGAGATGGGCCAAACTTATCACGAAAATGACTTAATGGGGGCGAGTTGGGTACACTGATCTTAATATCTTTTGATTCATTGAAGTTCAGAAAATGTAATGTCACGTTTGTCCATAATAATAATTGTTCGTTTGATCGAATGGTCGAAAGGTGCCCAAGAAAATACATGCAAATTATTCGTGGTTCATCCCCTTTTTCTGGTGCTTCATTCTTTCTTTTTACTCTAGCTTTACTGAACAACGATATCAATCATATAGAAAATTAGAAAAAATTCCACAAGAATGTAGGTACTATTAGACAGTCAAATGTTAAGTATAACAACGCTAAAAGAGTTCGATCGTTTGTGGAGCAAAGATTTTGCTTATCTGCATCCTGCAGAAGCCTCGGATTACGTTCGAGGAAGTAGTATTACCCAACGGGTGAGAGAAAAAGAAAAATAATAAGCAAACGATGAGCTTTTACACACATTGCTTGCGCCAATTCCAATTTATAAAAAGACACATCATATCACCAACGAATTCATACGAGCAAATTTTAGATTTTCATGTTAACACAATTTTGGGCTCCAAAAATTTCATGTAAGTACATCTACCTATGCCTTCAAAAAAACGTTTCAAATCACACATTCAAACTTTGAGTATGAAAAAATCAATCCATACCAATCCTATAACTACATAATCTTTGAAAAGCTCGATTGCGTTTGTAAGCTCTGCAATGCTGCAGATTCACGCGAAAAAATAAAGATCGCGTATACACACTCACACACACACGAGAAAGAGAAAGATAGAAAGATATATCTATATAGTACAAGTTAGTTTAAAGCCTATTAATAGGCGGCCAAACCGATGCCTGATGTATTTTCCGACGTCTATTTTTGCGAATTCACAATGTATACCCCTCATCAACCTCCTCTCTTCTCTTCCTTCTTCGCCTCCTCTATTCCCCTTTTCTCTTTTACTTCCTATATATGCATATATTTTTTGATCTTATTGCTCCAGCAGGGCTTCGTACGAAGTTACGTGATTGATTCGG
This sequence comes from Eretmocerus hayati, assembly GCA_029851415.1. Lineage (NCBI taxonomy): Eukaryota > Metazoa > Arthropoda > Insecta > Hymenoptera > Aphelinidae > Eretmocerus > Eretmocerus hayati. Next base: position 99,242,828 of record CM056744.1, read on the forward strand.
AAAATCGTTCAACCAACGATTAAAAGAGCAGACCTCGACGAGAAAGTCAACCTCGACATCCAAAACTAATATATATATATATATATCAAAGATTATGTTTGATCTTTTATTACAGATGGGATATATTCAGAGATGTTTAAGTATATAGGAAAAGCCGATATATGTGTTGGTTTACAGAGATTTGGTATTGGTAAGGAAATTTTGTACGACATGGTGGTAGAGGAGTGTGTTGCAAGGGTTTGGCGAAGAAGAAGGAAGTGGAACGGAAATATTCGATCGGTAGATTTTGATAACATACACTCGTTGTGGGAGGTATACATGTTACTTTGATGGTACTTATAGCTTGAAATTGAATGAGGAAATGTAAACTTGTGGTGGAGAAGAGAGATACTCTATGATTCGTCATTCTTGTGTCGATAATATGATATTTTGATAAGCTTGGATGATTCTGAGAATGGATTTGTTCTTAATAATAATTAGGAGTGGTTCATTGACCTTGATTTCTGATAATAGATGTTTGATAAGATGTTGATTTTGGGTATGCCAATGGGAAATTCTGATCCGAGTGAGCTTAAAAAAAGTTGCATCTAATGTTCGGGGTCGTTTGACAGTTTATGATTTTACTTGCATGAAAATTTCTGATTAATGTCGATTAGAGAGGATGATAATTGTCAAGTTTCAGGAATGCATGGCCCATGAATCAATGAACAACTTGAAATGTTCAATGTTGACGAACTTGTAAAAGTGGTGGAAACAAGAAATTTTTTTCCAATCATATTCATTTCATCAATTAATGGAGGTTGAAGACGAAAAACCCACTACTTTGGAAAGGCAATCATATTGAGCTGAGGAAAAGTTTGTTAAAACTACTGTTTCAATGTTGAATACATTTGAAACTAATTTTTTTTAAAAAAGCGGAAAAATTACCTTTCACTCATTTTTGTCAGGATTTTTGTGTCATCACAAATTAGTCGTATTCTTTTGAGTAGTATCAAGTACTCGCTCTATACTTGTACACGTTGATTACTATTTGAGAGAGCTTAAATTTAGTTGGTGAGAGTCGTTTCAGGTCCTCAAGATCGTCATTATTTTGAATTATCCGATGTTTTATAACAGAGTTTGAACTGTTCAACCAAAACATTCTTCCCATGATCATTGCCAGTGTTGAGTATGATTTCAAGCTCATCACTTTTTTCTTCGCGATATTCCTCCGAATGATAAGATTCATCAATTGATGAATGCATGGGGAATCAACTTGAGGGTTGTCGATTACCATATTTTTCGAATTATTTCAGCGACAAATATATTCTACGAAATTTCAACAAACAAAAGAATGTAATGTTTATGTGAGCACTTCGACTCCATACTAGTCCGGGAGCTGGATAGGCTCCCGTATGCACTGAGAGCGCCGATCATGAACCAAAGGTTTTCTAACGTGACTTTTCTCGTAGAATCCGAATTCTTTGGTATTTTTACGATAGGAGGTGGAGATCACCTTTAAAAACGCAATTTTTAACCTCAAAACTGTTTTTTGCGCGGGTAAGGGGACCAATCTTCCAGACTACTTGGATGACATCCGGAACATAGAAGTGTAATTGGAAACACGCCATAACATCATATTCAAATATTTTGCACCCGATATACAGGGTGTCGAAGCCCCTTCGGGGTTGTTTGGTGCGATCGATGGTCCGGAAACGGATGAATCGCTAAATAATTTAGCTATTGGGTATTTATATAATCAGGTCATTGATGCAAGTTATTCTTCCCACTTCTGGGCCCTACGGACCCAATATACAGGGTGTCGAAGAGTTGCAATGCCCATCTCGATCGCATTTGAATTACCCCAACTCACGTAATAGAGTATTGGACAGTAAAATTGATAGATCTCAATTCAATTTGATCCTCTGACTAGACATTCAAAGATCCTTCCCCGATTTGGAGCATGGAAATTCCGTAGAAGTCACTATTTTCCATATCAAAATGTATAGATTTACAATGCGATCCCGTCGAAAAATTGAAATGTACAATCTGAATGTGGTATACCATCTCTATAGAGATTGCATACCACATTTTCTGTAGTTAATTAATCATCAGGTATCCAGAGTAATGCATTGCGTCTGTACTCTGGTAACTCTGAAAACTGTATAGTTTATGAACATTAATGATGTGCCTTCAAACCTGGAGCTCCTCATATCATCTAATCGTGACCGTTGGGTCGTTAGAACTCACACCGTCTCAAAACATATAAACACATGTGTGAGAACAAATTCGACCCCTGATAGCCGACGATTTTATGGGTAACACGCTATGTCCAAGGTAAATTGCAGGGTTATTGATTCTGAGTCATTCTGAAGAATGAAAGAATGCTTCGATCTACAATATGTTACAGAAGGTGTGTACATAATGTAACCGGGGGGTAGCAAAAAAATCGTAAACTTTATTGGTCCATTCCAAATTTTTTGTAAACCCTCGTGGTTTTTGTAAGGCTCACGCAAAGTATGGCATTTTAGTGTAACGCTAGTCGTGTAATGATTAATCATCTTCTGCTGTTTAGTTTCGCGTACGCGAGGCTGGACCTCGCGCGCGCGAGAATCTCTATTCGGCAGCGTTCGGCAGCGTGCTGATTCGCGTACGCGAATACAGGGATCCCTCGCGTACGCGGATACAGGGATCCCTCGCGTACGCGAGTCATCATTACGTTTGCGTACGCGAGTCTCGGATAGCTCGCGTACGCGAGGGATCCCTGTACTCGCGTACGCGAATCAGCACGCTGCCGAACGCTGCCGAATAGAGATTCTCGCGCGCACGAGGTCCAGCCTCGCGTACGCGAAACTAAACAGCAGAAGATGATCAATCATTACACGACTAGCGTTACACTAAAATGCCATACTTTGCGTGAGCCTTACAAAAACCACGAGGGCTTACAAAAAATTTGGAATGGACCAATAAAGTTTACAATTTTTTTGCTACCCCCCGGTTACATTATGTACACACCCTCTGTAACATATTGTATAGGCCCGTTCTACATAGGATGCGCTCACCACGTGAGCGTACGCGCATACGCTTGCACTTGAAGCATTTGATGCAGAGAATTTCATGAGGCAGCCTTAGCAGTCGTATTTTACTTGGAATTTTGACGAGTGAAGAAAAATTGATGATTGGTGGGCCCCGAGTGACATTATCAAGCCAAAAGATCAAATTCGTTCATCTTTTTCCTCAAACAAATACGGAAAAATATCAACGGTGGCCACGCGAGCCTTTTCGGGAGGGAATCCAGATTAAGCAACGTTTTCGCGATTCAGTGTTCGGATTGGTGACCACCCGTCGTAGCTTGCGAAGACTGAAACCTTGTTCGGGATCAGAAACTTGGCAAGAGCAAGATCAGCGGTTACCAATCCGGATACGTTGCTCAACCTACTGTATTTCCTCCCGAAGAGGCTCGCGTGGCACCACTGATGTTTTTCTGTATTTGTTTATGGTGAACCATGAAGAAACTTGATTTTTTGGCTCGATAATGTCACTTAGGGCTCACCAATCATCAACCAACTCTCCACTTGTGAAAATTTTTAGTAAAAAGGACGGCTAAAGCTGCTTCATGAAATTCCCTGCATTAAATGCTTTAAGCGCAAGCGTATGCTCGTACGCTCACACGATGAGCGCATCCTATGTAGAACGGGCCATAGATCTTGGTTTGGAAGTTTCGTCTTTGTTTCGAAATTTGAGAGTCTTGAACGGATTATTTTTCAAAGGTCATTATGGATAATTTTCATACAAGCACTAAACGTTATTCCGAATTCTGGATAGTAATAAATCAGAGACCGCGCATCGCATAATCATTTTGTAAATGTACAGAGATGGCATACCACACGCAGATGGTACATTCCAGTTTTTCGACGTGATCGCATTGTAAATCTATACAATTTGGTATGGAAAATAGTGACTTCTACGGAATTTCCATGCTCCCAATCGAAGAAGGATCTCTATAGAAGAAGGAATGTCTAGTCAGAGGATCAAATTGAATTGAGATTTATCAATTTCACTGCCCAATACTCTATTACGTGAGTTGGAATAATTCAAATACGATGGAGATGGGTATTACAACTCTTCGACACCCTGTATATTGGGTCCGTAGGGCCCAGAAGTGGGAAAAGTAACTTGCTAATGACCTGATTATATAAATACCCAATAGCTAAATTATTTAGCGATTCATCCGTGTCCGGACCATCGATTGCACCAAACAACCCCGAAGGGGTTTCGACACCCTGTATATCGGATGCTAAATATTTGAATATGATGTTATGGCGTGTTTTCAATCACACCTCTATGTTCCGGATGTCATCCAAGTAGTTTGGAAGACTGGTGCCCTTGCCCGAGCAAAAAAACAGTCTTTAGGTTAAAAATTGCGTTTTTAAAGGTGATCTCCACCTCCTATCGTAAAAATACCGACGGATTCGGATTCTACGAGAAAAATCACGCCAGAAAACGTTTGGTTCATGATCGGCGCTCTCAGTGCATACGGGAGCCTATCCAGCTCCCGGACTATACGGAATTTAATGTAAAATATAGCACGTCAATGTCAATAGTCACATTCTTGATTTTTGCAAGAGACGGGATCTATTAAATGAGATGATCAGACAAAAATATCTATTCAAAAACCAGCAACAATCAAATTGACACCTCAAATATTTGGAGAAAAGATTTCCAAAAACCAGGAAGAGTAATGACCCCGAAAAAGTTGAGCCAATGCCAGTCATTTACATCCAACTTTGTAATTTTCTGGTCACTACCTCTTAGTAAAAAACGGAAAAACTTGCCATTCTCGGAAAAATCCAATCAACTTTTCTAACGAACATTTCGTACGTCCCCGTCGATGATCTAACACGTATCAGAATTCTCTGTGCAATCAATCGCGACCAAAGAGCACCAAGCTCTAGCCAGAATACTCACTTCAAAAGCAACGCAAAGCTATACCACGACGATACAAAGTCCGCGTCCTTCAAGTTTTCGCACGTAATAATCTTGAAGATTGATCTTCGCACCGAGAGGACAAGTACATTGGACGAGATCTCGGCAAGTATGAATGGGCAGGTATATTTACGTAACGGCGGTCTGCTCTGTTTTGAGAAAATCGATGCTGTGTCGAAATATTGGACATCTCTGCCAATTGGCAGAGAAGACAGGAGACGAGCCTTGGCCGACACATTATAAGCGTCCAAATGTCAGAAATGAGAAAAATGTCGAGAAGTCATCCGTTTTGAGCCTCTTCTGGTCCCTTTTCTCTATTACATACATTGATGTGGCATTAGAAATACGAGCGTAATTTTTGAGGGTAACGCATCAGTAAGCGACTGAGATATCGGTAATCTGAACGATTCCCATTCTTTATTAGGCGTGAAAAGTATACACCGACGGTGTAGATAAATTCGACTGTTCTGATGGATGATGTATTCCTGATGCAACTGCAATGGGATGATTATATTTTAATAGCGCCATGACGAGAAAACACACGTGACTCACAAAACATTTGTGATCTTAATCGTAAAATTGCAGTAATGCACAATGCGATGAATCACTGAATGAATATGTCAGCAAGATTCTGATACTGTTGATGATGATGCCAATGTGTAGGGAGAATGAGAATCATAATAGAGCAAATGGGTGTACATTGTTTGATAAATAGTCGTTGGATCGTTTGAGAAATGGACGGTAAAACGGTGAATATTGCTGTTTCTCGGATTTTCTACATTGGCATGGACTATTTTTGTCAATGTTATGTCAGAATGAAGGACAGCAGACACCAATGAACTTGAATTCCTAACATAAGATGAAAAACAGATGAGAATTCTTGTACCGATTATATATGTACATTCAATTTAAGTTCTCTTGAAATTAAAATTGCTGTTAATTCAGTATCAATATGTATGAAATCCAATTATGCAGTGTATACTTGTGTCAGGACTCACAATTAACAATCCAGCTGTAGCTTCAAAAAAAAAAAAAAAAAAAAAAATAGTCTTTTCGGACTGTTTATTCGAATGAAAATCTATTCCTCTCCTTGATAGAATAATGAAGGAAAAAGGATGTCAAAACCACCTTAACAAACTCTGATAGATGCTTGGCATATATTGAAAGGTAGAATTCATTTGAAGGTCTCACCTGGTGTAGTGCTGTGAGACCATCAACATTTCCAGTGTTGATGTCTGCTCCCTTTTGGAGTAGTCTGATGACTTCATCTTTGTCTCCTGCTGCACATGCAGCAAGGAAGACACAGTCAGCTGAGAATTTAATTTTTCGAGACAAATGCTTTGGATCTGGTGGTTCCTTGTTAGTCTCTGACTGCTCCCACCTTTTGAGTTGCTCAGCCCTCTTGAAGAGAGCTGAGCTTGATCTATTTTCTAAAGACATTGCACTTTTCACACTTTGTAACAAATATGATGGAAAACTGTTTTCAGACTAGGCACAGCCTTTAAATGTTTTTTGATGACCACTATCACCAAATATCTGCTACCTTGCTGCGACTCAAACCTGGACAGAAATGCAAAACCCATAGTAAGTTAAACAAATTGAGGAATAATGAATGAATTCACTAGCTCATTACAATTCTAAATTATGAAAGTAACACTCAGATGGTTCAGTGAGATGTTGCTATAGAGTCTATCACAGTGAATATTTCGTTGAAGTGCATAAATTAAGAAAAAACCATATTCTGAAGTACATTGTTAGCCTGTCATTGAATACTTTGGATTGCAATGGGTACTCTGTACATTAAAATTTCACATTAAATCTCAATAGTTGCCTAACACATCAAAATTTCCTACAACACTGTTTTTGACAAAATTTTGTTCATTTTAATTTTCAACTTCCAGCAAGAGAAGATGAGGAGATAATCAACATAAAAACATCAGCTTGATTGGATTTTTGGTCTCACACTGTTGTATTTGAATTAGGATTTTGAGAAATTCCCAGTCTAAATATACCCGCATAAACAATGTTATGAAAAAGCAAAAATTTACTGAGTAAAATGCTAAACCAGAGATCTTTTTACATTTCTGAGAAAATTGAAACTTGCTCTCCAATGTTGTCAAGTATATTTAGTATGGTGTCTCGCTACCAATGCTCTACTGCAGAGTAGCATGCTGAGAATGAGCTGCTTTTGGCTGGTGGCCAATTAGTGAAAATCATAGGTTTTTTATAGTTATCCAGGTGCTGAATTAACCTATGACAATCCAAGCCCCATTAGGTAGTCATCAGAACCTTGAAACGCAATATCAAAAAACAATCTCTATAGGGCACAAAAGATAATCGACAAGGATGCTCATTAACATTCAGAAATCTGTATTACTCGAGCACCCCCATCTCCAGCAGAATTTATAAATCAGTGTATTTAGCAAATTGGACAACTATTCCTACATACAGATGGATTCAACGTTGACTTTGCACTAGTGAACAAAGCTATGCCGGAAGCCGGCTCTATAACCCGCTACATAATACGGACGCCTCGAAAACCTACCTCAGGAGTAGCAGCAGCAGAAAGAAGTCAATGACGGTTGTCCGAACCAGGCCCTCCGCTCGTCGACGGTGCAGGGGGCTGTGGTTGCGGATTTAAAACTAATCTGGCCGCCTGGCCCCATATATAAGTATGCCTCAACACTAAAGAATTGGCCAACCTGGGCCTTATAATGACGATAACGAAGACAACGGGGAGCGGTCAGTCCAGCTTTTGCTCTTCGCCGAGAGGCGACGGCGACGACTAGATTCGCGTGCGCTTCTGGCTATTCTTGGCGCCTCTTCTCTCTTTCTCTCTTGCTCTTATATACTCTCATATATACTTTTTCTTCTTTCTTCCTCTTCTCTGATGGCGAGGAGTCACATCAGGCCGTATTGGTAATTATGCTCTCTTTTCTGCCACCGCTGCTGCCGCTGAAGCCGATGCAGCCGCGCGCGTCCAAGAGTCCACTGATGATGGCTTTAATTATGTTACTGCTCCAGGAGATGCTTTTCCCAAACACCGTTTCCCAAATCGCAATGCAGGATAATAATATGATGAGACACATATACACTCACACACGCGAAGTAAACCCGGTCGCCGATAATTAAAAACTACGTATTTTTACTATCAATTTTCATGGTGGCTTATCGCGAGCGGAGCTGAGCTCAATGCTCTCGCACTTTTGCTATTGCCTGCAAAAAACGGAATCGCGAAACTGATGCACTTGGCAAGCGAAACGAAACGACTCCGCTAGACCTCCGCGCGTTTTCGCGATGACCGGGCGCCGCGACTAGCTGTGCCACAGTGCGACACACTCGATTTTTTGCCGTGGAGGCGTCCGATCTTTCTGATCGTGTGAGTGTGAGCATGTATAGTGTTTTCAATGCACATATATAAAACATATATATATCACATATTACACGATATGTTCGTCTGGGCGGGTTTTCACTGCATGCAGCCAATTTGTCCCGTTGCAATTGTTTCCTCTTAATTGTCGTTTTACTTGTACGACGAGAATATCGCGAAATTCAAACAGTTTGCATCACCTCATGGTTTCGGAATTCAGAATGTAGCAGACGATCCTTGAGCTAAAGTCGGAGCACTCGTTTTGAAACAATACGCAACTTAAGTACATCAAGAGTTTCGAGCCTATAGTCTCAAAGAATTCTTCTAAAACTAATTCCAAAGTATTTCTAGAGAACGTGGCCGATTCAGTCCTTTCAAATCATGCACTTTCATTTCATCTATCACGTACTGCATTCTGCGCTGAATACGCTGAATTATTCAGATGTCAAATTAGCTGTATCGTTGGATATCGATCATAGAACTGGACAGATTCTGTTAGAAATCATCCGTTCCTTATCAGATTTTGAAGAAAAAAATTCAAGGTTAACAAGGTCTCATTAATGTTCCATGTTTGCGAACTTTTGAACTTGTCCGAACACGAATCAGACAACTCATACTTAATTGCGTTCGAAAATTCAAAATTGGCGCAGCAGACCTGAGACCACGTGACATGCGCGCGCGCACATTTGACGCAATTTCCGCCCGAATTGAAGCCGAGTTCTCAAGAAAATCGCCAACTCTCGCAGTCGTTTCGTTTCGTCGGCAAGACGGCAACAACGACGGAGCACCCTGAAAAAGTGGCCGCTCCAGCTGAAATCGAAACGAAATCATAATCGCAAAACGTTGATCAAAAAGTGATAACCGTGCTCCAGGATTCAGTGTTCTTCACGATTTCCTGGAATTCCATACAAACTCGATAGTGCCTCGAACAAAGATCGACTCATGCTCGGACTCGTTTCATCTCCGCGACATCGTTTGCATCCGCTCGGCAACTGCACCTCGACTATCTCAGACTATCTCTGCGAGTGTTTCACCGGGCCCAAAATTTATCCTCTACAACATCAAGAAGTTTAAAGTCTGAGACCATCTAAACTCGGTTTTCACCGTCACTTTTAGATATAAACCTAACCGTGTAAGTACTACAAAAAAGTGGTGCACACCAAATCGGAGTATATCGTAGAAAGTGGCAGGCTACCTCTGGTGCAACATCGGCTTCAAGAAGAATTCAAAATCGAGTTTCGGCGATGCGTCCGTAAGCGTCGCTCGCGTCGATTCCAAGAGTATTATATCCATGCTGAAGATACCAAGTGCTAGTGCTCTAAATCATCTTCAAGAACAATAGCGCAGCTATAAGGGTTATACATAGAAAGAAGAAGACGCGGTGCCACGCGCGGAACGCGAGCGCCATGAGTGCTCGAAAGCGGTGTCGCGGCTCGTAGCGGAGCAGCCGAGAGCAGGTTGTAGGCTGCTCTCGTGCGCGCGGCCCACCGCACTGCCGAAAGGTCAAAAAAAAATTATTCTTTTCATCCCCGATGTTGGTCCCGGGTCTTGCTAGCATACCAGCAGCAGAGGAACCCGAGGGTAAATCGTCGACTCTCGCCTACGAAGGCGGGGGTGGCGAGGAAGGAGGCGGTGAGCCAGGCGGAGGAGACGGCAAAAATTATAGTTGTGAAGGAGGTGGAGGAGGAGGACACTCGTTAATAACGAAGAAAGCTTCAAACTTGTCGTTTGAAGCTTTCGACGTCGTATTCATGGAACTATGAACCTGGACTCGTTGTCTTTTACTTTATCGCAAATCAGTTATTTGGTTGCGACCCTGTGCAAGAAGAACTTTCGAGACAGCTGCCAGGAAATCGCACTCGTAAGTATATAATACACAGAGAAATCGGCATCCACGCGTAGCAGATACTGACACATTCTTATCTTATGTTGCTTCGGCAATGATTATTTGTTGAGACAAGTATCTGGGGTGTTTTTATGATCAAGTCGGCTAGGTTAGATGGTCTTTTAAAGACTGGGGCAGCAAGATTGAGCTGATAACTGAATAAAGATATCAGTCTTAGTTTTGAGCAAAATTTTATTGTAAAGTAGAATACTAAATCAATTTCAAAATGACTATTCTTTTTGGAACTGTCACATACTCCATATCTTTGACTTTGAATGCGAATAATAGCTAGCCTATCTATTGTGAATTCGTAAAGCAATAGTGTAGCTTGAAGTCATCAATCAAATAATTTTCCAGAGATTTGAATCTAAAATAGAGATTGGCTGAGATATACATCATTGTCACTGCATGTATAGATGTGGTACTCCTGCATTTGGAAAGTAAAATTTGCAATGAAAATATTATCAACCCATGTGACACTGCGTTACTGAAACTATGTCTCTAAAGCTAAAGCTATCTAGAATCAAGTTGTAGATTCAGTTAGTCACAAGTGGTGCCTTGAGTATAATTGGCTTATCTAGTCCCATCCTGCATATCTCATTATTGATATCATCACAGTGCCATCATTATGATGTAAATATGGCCAAATACTATTCAGACTTCTGTTGAGTTCATCCAATAGACTCATATATTGTTGAACCATGGGTTCAATTAGATTCTGATTATATGCCATGTTGTTTGAAACCTTTCAAAAGGACAAAGAGTCAAGAGTTTTGAACATAAGGACAATGTAATTTTTCCATAATGACTTGAGTTTTTGTGCCAATAATAGATCATTTCTCTTCTACAGTTGGTACGGTGGAAGGGACTCGAGGCAGATCGACATTTGTTACGCTGTTTGTTCTCTTCTGTTGATTTTTCAACTGGAGAAGCTCCTGAACTCAATTCTAAGGATTACTATCAAGTGCAGCTATTGAAACAAGAGTGCAACAATCTCTTGTCCAAACCATCTCTCATCTCCAACATCTGTTTTGCCATCGATCATCCTTTCCATCACAAGAATGTAAGTTGAAACTGCCTGTGGTTACAAACATTTTTCGTCAAGTCTACTCATGTTACTACTTTTGTTCAGTGAGATTCAAATCTAATATCATTGGGTTACATTTGCTGCCCAGAAAATTGTTCAAGTTCGAAGAGAATCCATTTTCAGCTCTATAAATGTATATGATTTCATAATTCTTCTTATCAATTAATTTGCCCCTTGTTAACATGCAAATAGTGCACACAAGTGGATAAAAAATTGCTCTGGAATTCATTTCAAGATCTTGAAGTTTTGTAGAAGTTACCTTATCTTCCAAATACTTTGTCTGTAGTGACTATTGTATGGACTTTGTTATTACATGAGATGCTTGTAATTCAGGGATTTATTTGTTTTTACAGCGCGCCTTCCCATCGCAGAAGTTCTTTCAACACCTGCGCAAGGTTCTCAATCTTTCACTAATACAAGAAGTTGTATTTGCAATAGCATTACAGTATTCACAAAATACTGATATATCAGCACGTGCACTCGAGCATACTCAGAAGCAGTTGCCCGAGTTGATTAAAAATTACGTTAACGCTGACAACAATAAAAAACAGACTGACGGGGGTCTCCACGATACTTCGCCAGAGATCTTGCATCTTGTACTCAACTACGTTTTTGAGAAATCAGCAAAGCTTTACCTTACTTCTTTTAGCGCGGAAGCGAAAGAAAAATTTCTCAAAAGCTTGAAACGTGACTTTCCCCGTGAGCTGGTACCAGTGGTGATAGCACCACTTTTGTATCCAGGTGACGGGGAAGCTTCACCAAAACCAATTGAGTTGAACATGGCTGCAGCCCAAATGGTAAGAAGCTTAGATCACCAGTTAATGAGTATGAAGTTGTTTGTTGAAAAAGAGATTCATTTAGATCTTTTTTTACCCAGGACAATTCGAATTTGGTAGAACTGATTATGGAATTAGGCTATGGCTTCACGAGTAGCGTAGAAGAATGTCGTTCGAGTTTAGCAAGTCTCGGAGCCCGAGAGCTGACGGTGCGATGTGTGGCCAGAGTGTTGGCATACATGGCCCGCACTTGCAGTGGTCTGGAGGATGCTGGTGGCCTGCACTCTTTCTGGGAAAACTCGGGTGCCAACCAAGACAACAAAGAGAAATTGCTCGAAACACCGACTACTTGGAATGTCGAAGTTTTTGTTCAAGCCGTCAAAGAAACCGTAAGTACACGTTTGTATCATATCATCATCTCTGCCTGGTTTTTCATTCGCGTTTCGGTTTCGCAGAAGGTTTATGTGTTGCATATTGAATGTGGAAAACATTTGATTCCACATGCTTCGGAAATCTGCGCGAATAGCGAGCAGTCGAAATATTTCCAAGATATCAATCTTGTCGAAAAACCGAACGAGAATTTCTTATTACAACCTACAGTAGTCAATGCTAACATACTCTAACTTTTTTTAGAACTCATCTCTTCAGTGGACAGATGTGATAGCAAAGCTCGATCATCCAGAGTTTATGATCAAAGATCGACAAGGTTTGATCTTGCTGATGAATGGTTTACGATTGGGCCTCAAAACACAGGGATTTACGTTAGACGTATTTCCCGTGGAATATTTCTACCGGCACTGGGAAAACTTTAAGGGTCAATTTTCACTTGTACAACAGATACTCAAAAATCCAGACGTCTTTAGCTTTGCAGACTATTCGTACATTTCGGTAACAGCCGATGCGCTCAAAGCTGCCCCCGAAAGTGATAGCAAAGAGACCCAAACGTGGCGTTCTCTTAATGTTATTGAGCTGTTATTGTACATGGCAGAAAGAGGATTGCATGCTCCTGTGCTGGAGATTTTCAAGTGGCCAATGCAACACTGTCCAGACCTGCTCGTTTTAGCGTTGCTGCAGATCAATCCACCCATAACATTGCTTAGGTAAGCGTGCGTTTTTTCGTAACAGTCACATGACAACGAATAAGTGCATCGGAGTCTTCTATATTCCGCTTTGGAGAAAGTGATATAATTTTTGTTTTGTTTCATTACAGACAAGAATTGCTCAGTACTTTGTTACCAATCTTTTTGGGTAATCATCCTAACAGTGCGGTCATTTTGCATCACGCATGGCACTCGAACGTCAAGATTAAATCCATAATGATGCATTCGATGGCTGAATGGTACTTACGTGGTGATCAAGATCAAACGCGGCTTTCTCGCATTTTGGATATTGCTCAAGACCTCAAAGCATTGTCTGCTCTCCTCAATGCACAGTCTTTCCCATTTGTCATTGATTTGGCTTGCTTAGCATCTCGGCGTGAATATCTCAAGCTCGAAAAGTGGCTTACTGATAAAATCCGTGAGCATGGAGAAGCGTTTGTAGCAGCTTGTGTCAAATTCTTGCAAAGGAGATGTCCTCAGGTCATGGGGTCGACATTGAAGGATGATCCAGTTGTTACCAAAGCCGGCCAATTACCTCAAGAAACGCTAACTACCATATTACACTGCCTACAAATTTGTGTAGGGTAAGTCGTGCTCAAATCTACCTCAATTTTTTTTTTTCCTAATGCAATAGACTCATCCGTTTAAACGTCAGAAACAAATTCCACTGTTGAAAACAAATACCACCGTTGATTCTGCTATATCTCATTTATATTCTTGAAGACCTTAGTTAGAGTCTCGTTAATGATCTCTCTTGCATTTCAGGAGCGTTTCACAAGAATGTTCAGATGCAATTCTGGCCATGGTTCAAAATTGCAGTCTCATGATGAGCAAAGGAACTCTTGGTAGAATACCACCACCAGTCATGAGACATAGAGCTCTTGAACCATTCAACCCCGGCCTTGGTGGACAGGTAATAATAAATGCCCGTTTATACTAGAACTTGAACCAGAACAAGTGCGTTCATTCATGAACTTTTTCAATTTTTTAGCTCTTTCCAACAAAGCCAGTTGATCCATTGACGAACTTGAACTCGAGTTTGGCTTCGATGAATTTGAGTTCAGGTCCACCGACCAACTCACCCTTCAATCTGCCAGGTACCTTAGGACCTCTAGTCTCTGCCCCAGGCTCGCCATCTCGTCTTGTTGGTCCATCGCCATCACCTTTTCCAATGCTTTCGCTGTCTTCCCAATTACATTCAGGACCAGTGGGTTCCCAAGGCTCATCTGTGATACCCGGCGGAGCAGCCATCGGTGGCTTGAGTAGACTGCCTGGACCGCCTTCGGGAATCGAGAAAACAAGAATGCAGGATACTTCAAACTTGTTCCCCGACATTAGTCAAAATGTAGCGAAAGAAATCGAGGACGAAGCGAATGGATATTTCCAAAGAATTTATAACCATCCTCCGCACCCTACATTATCAATCGACGAAGTCCTTGACATGCTCAAAAAGTTCCAAGATTCAACCAGCAAAAGAGAAAGAGACGTATTTTACTGCATGCTTCGGAATTTATTCGAGGAGTACAAATTCTTTCCTCAGGTGAGTTTGTGAACATTTGAAATTTTTCATCTAACGAAGAAAGTTACATCCCGCTTATACGCATTTCTTTTTCTTATAGTATCCGGACAAAGAATTACACATCACTGCACAGTTGTTCGGTGGAATAATCGAACGTGGTCTAGTCAACAGCTACGTAACTCTCGGCTTGGCTCTTCGTTTCGTTTTGGAAGCCTTGCGCAAACCCGACGGAAATAAAATGTACTTCTTTGGAGTAGCAGCTCTCGATCGCTTCAAGTCGCGCCTGAAAGAATACACGACGTATTGTGAACACGTTCGCAGTATTCCCCATTTTAAGGAATTCCCACCGCACCTCATCGAGTACGTTGAGTTTGGTTTACAAGGACAAGAACCACCCACTCGTCCTCAAGGTTCAGTGGTCCCCAAATCTTTGACCAACATGCTACCCGTCACGACATCTTTCAAGGCTGCCACAACGGCTACAGCGACAACAACTGCGACTCAGCCGAAACCCTCGACAACACCCACCACTTCGCTTCCAGCGCGGCCCTCCATTGCCAATGCTACTAACATTGATACGTTGTTAGTCGCGACAGACAAGGAAGAAAAGATCACGTCCCCACCCGAGACTTTACAGGATAAGACTGCTTTCATCTTCAACAATCTAAGTCAACTTAACTTGCAACAAAAGTGTGACGAGATCCGAGATATTGTTACGGAAGAGTACTGGCCTTGGATGGCACAATATTTAGTCATGAAGAGAGCTAGTATCGAATTGAATTTTCACGCGCTTTATTCGAACTTCCTGGACTGTTTGAAGGTACCTGACGTTAACAGAATGGTTACAAGAGAAACTTTCAGGTATTGCTTTGTAGCATTGTATTTATTATTGATCTCATGCATTTGCGGTTCTTGAGATCATTGCTCATTCCTCACTCAATAATCCAGTACCTTATAGTATTTTAAATTCAATCATCTCTTTTCTTCAGAAACATCAAAGTTTTATTACGAAGTGACAAAGGAATCGCCAACTTTTCGGATCGATCGCTATTGAAGAATCTTGGCCATTGGTTGGGAATGCTGACTCTTGGACGTAACAAACCTATACTTCAAATTGATATTGACCTAAAGAGTCTGCTGGTTGAAGCTTATTGTAAAGGCCAACAAGAACTGTTGTACGTGGTACCTTTTGTAGCTAAGGTACTTGAAAGTTGTGCCAAAAGTAAAGTGTTTAGACCACCAAATCCATGGACCATGGCTATCATGAACGTGTTAGCCGAGTTGCACCAGGAGCCAGATCTCAAATTGAACCTCAAGTTTGAGATTGAAGTGCTTTGTAAAAATCTGAGTATAGACGTGTCGGAACTGAAGCCCGCAGTGTATCTGAAAGACCCAGAAAGACAAAATGTTGAGTTTCAGCTGTCACAGCCAAATAAGAAATCTCAAGAGACACCCAATAACGCAACTAGTCAACAGCAACCTCAGCAACAAGTAAGTTTCACATCTTGTCCCAAAAACCGTCTAAGGTGAAAACTAAAGAGTCAATTACGAATTCTTAGCAAAGTATCAAATACAACAGTTCTACTTGGAATGATTCTGTAACAACTAGGAATTGGTGTGAAGGATCGTTGCCAATTTCGTGCATCAGTTACAATTTTTAAAAGTATGCTTCATACTTTTCAGCAACAGGGACAAGTAGAGGATCTGGTTGGTCCTAGCCCATCTGCTGTTCAACAGCAGCAACAGCAACAGCAGCAACAACAACAGCAGCAACAGCAACAACAGCAGCAACAACAACAACAGCAACAACAACAGCAGCAGCAACAACAACAACAACAACAACAGCAACAACAGCAGCAAGCTGCTCCAGTGACCAATACGACACCATCTTTGCCTACTGCTCCACCAGAACCACGATTCAATTATATGGATATATCCATTACCAACACAGCTAACATCGCACAGCACATAACTATCAACAACAACTTGCCACTATTCCAGGTAACTTTCATGATCAGTTTTCTTAATGTCCGCGAATCTTGCAATCATTGTCCATGCATTTCTCACAAGAGTTAGAACATCCGCCTTTTTTTAGAGTATTCTAAAAACATGCACTAATCACCTCTCTCAATCAACAATCCAGGCTCATCCGCACTTGAAACCATTTGTGCGTCAAGCAGTGGAACGTGCAATTCAAGAATGGATTCACGCCGTTGTCGATCGTTCGATCAAGATAGCTCTTACCACCACTGAGCAAATTGTGAAGAAGGACTTTGCTCTAGATCCAGACGAGACGAAAATGTTGACTGCTGCTCGCCACATGGTGCGAAATCTCACCGCCGGAATGGCAATGATAACCTGTCGCGATCAAATCCTTTCGTCAATCAGCACTAACATGAAGAATGCCTTTCTCATGGCTATCATTGGAACATCTCCCCAGCAGAAAGAGCTCGCTGAACAAGCCGCTAACGTCGTAGCCTCAGACAATATGGAACTTGCGTGCGCTTTTATTCAGAAGACTGCTATTGAAAAGGCGATACCGGAAATGGATAAAAGACTACTGAATGAGATTGAGCTTCGAAAAATTGCCAGACAAGAAGGCAGGAGATACTGTGACCCACTTGCCAAATACCAGGCAGAACGCATGCCTGAACAGATAAGACTGAAGGTGAGTGTTCAAACTAATTTTCATTAATTGATACACTTTTGATATAACAAAAGTGACACTCTAAAAATGAATTTGCATGATAGGTTGGTGGTGTCACGGCTCAGCAGATGACTGTTTATGAAGAGTTTGCCCGAAACATCCCGGGCTTCTTGCCATTGTCGGAACGCGAAACCCAAACCCTGTTTGTTCCAAAAGCTGTTGCTGAACCGACAACGATTCAACCATTTGCTACGAATGCTCCAGCTGCGGCACCACTGGCTGTTACCGCGGCTCAGCGAGTCGCTTACACGGCAGCGGTTACCAACGATGAGGTTGGAACAATGTTGGAAAAACTCGCTGGAGATGTAAGTCATTTTTCTATATTAGCTACTTCTATCACTAAGATCAGATATGTCGATGGACCTATTCAATGACCTTACGGCAAAAATTTACTTTGAATTACAGGTTGAGCTTTTGTTGACCACTTCTGGACCATCAACGCCGCAACCTCAGCTTGCGGCTCTCCACGGATTACTTGAATCGATCATGATTACTAGACGATCGAGGGATGCTGGAGCTGCCATGGCCTTGCTCAAGAAGACTGTCGAAGCTTTGCTTGACTGCCCAGCCGTCACTAGCAGCGTGATGGATTCCGAAGCTCTCATGAAGTATCGAGAACTACTCTTGAGAGTGCTAAAAGGCCTACAAGATCCTAGAGCCTATGGCATGCAATGGACCAATAAGCACATCACCAGAATTCTCACAGAATGCAGAGAGGAGTTCAAGTACAGTAATTTTGACGCCGTGGATTGCTTAATAAGGTATTTTGATCTACTATCCAATCTGCATCCAATACAATGACCAGTCGTATTTGATCGTTTGTGATTTTATTTCCAGATCTCATCTTATATCTTTACCTCAGTACGATCTAGTTTTGACTCAGGCAATGGAATCTGGTAATGCCATGGCCACTGCTTTCGCGATGCAACTAGTCCAATTGTATCTCATAGATGAGAGGCAAACAACCCATGTCACTGAGTCAGATTTGTTCCATACCATTGAAATCTTGGCAAGAATGTCTTTACACAGAGCTCCTCCAGAAGGGTGAGTTTCTCTGCATTATTTCTTCGAACGTACTTACGTAATTTTATTCAAAAAGATGATATAATAATTATACTGAATTCTCCTTCTAGCATTTCCCTATTCAGACTCAACACTCTCATAGAATCTTTGAGAGTCAACCACGACCCGACAGTTCTTACTGATCGTGCACCCACTGGCCCGACCGCTCACATTCATTCTGGAATTCGGCAAGTCAGAGTAAGTAGCTCACTTCGAATCAGAATAAATCGGGATCTTCCAATTTGAGTAAGTACTCTAAAGTTTTTACTCTTTCAATTTGCTTTCAGGCTCGGGACTTTGAAGATCCGCCCGGTTTGTTGGAAAAGACTGAATACCTTCTACGTGAATGGGTCAATATGTATCATAATCCAACGCATGCACGTGATCCAACAAAAGCTTTTGGTCACTTCGTGCAGCAGATGAATGTCCACGGCATTTTGAAAACCGATGATCTCATTACGCGTTTCTTCAAGCTCAGCACGCAGATGTGCGTGGATCACTGTTACCATGCCCTCAGTGAAGGCAGTACTGCGTTGTCTGTTGTCAGAACCAAATGTTTCCATACGCTTGATGCACTTGTAAGATTAGTAGCGCTGCTCGTCAAAAATTCCGGTGATACGACCAACACCCATACCAAAATAAATCTTTTGAACAAGGTTTGTACACCATTTTATTTCCTTAGTCTTTTGGAAAAATGATGGTTATGTTATGCTATCCAAAATTTGTGACCCAACAATTTTCTTCCAGGTTCTGGGAATTGTTGCGGGTGTACTGCTACAAGATCACGAGATGCGTGGCACAGATTTTCAGCAGTTGCCTTATCATCGTATCTTCATCATGTTGTTCCTCGAGCTCTGCGCTCCCGAACCTGTCCTCGAAGCTGTCAATTATCAAGTTCTGACTGCCTTCTGTCACACTTTCCATATCTTACGCCCTGCTAAAGCCCCAGGCTTTTGCTATGCGTGGCTCGAGCTGGTCTCTCATAGAGTCTTCATAGGTCGGATGCTCGCCATCACGCCGCAACAACGTTGCTGGGGTATTTACGCACAACTGCTCATTGATCTCTTCAAGTATCTTGCACCATACCTTCGTAATGCAGAACTTGGTAAGTAACCTGAGAATCTAAGCGATTTTGTGCTGAGATGACTGTACTGGTATTGATTCTATTCTATCGCCGTATCTTAGATAAGAGTCTCGTTCTGATGTTACATTCGTTTTCAGCAAAACCTGTGACGCTATTGTACAAGGGCACGCTGCGTGTTTTGCTCGTGCTGCTGCACGATTTTCCTGAGTTCCTGTGCGACTATCATTATGGCTTCTGCGACGTCATACCACCCAACTGCATCCAGATGCGCAATCTAATTCTCAGCGCTTTCCCGCGGAACATGCGGCTTCCCGATCCATTCACACCTAATCTGAAAGTTGATATGTTGCAAGAGATCAGTCATGCACCTCGTGTGCTCACCAATTTTGCCTCGATGATACAGCCGCCATCGTTCAAAAAAGAACTTGACTCCTACCTCAAAGCACGGGCTCCAGTTACTTTCCTCGGCGATCTACGCACAACTCTCCAAGTGAGTAAGACTGCACAACACGCGGTTTCTTTTGTAAAACTATCTTGTATCAAGTCTTTCAATTTCGAAAATATCACCCCACCACGTTTTGAGCATGGCTGTTCAAGTTTCACGTGTTTTCAAAAATATATCCCTGAACGAAGTTGCTTTTCTTTAAATGGCAACACATTTCTCCTAGTCGTTACTGACGCATTTAAAATTTTACAGGTATCTCAGGAGCCAGGCATGCGCTACAACATTCAATTGATGAATGCTCTAGTGCTGTACGTTGGCACGCAGGCGATAGCCTTCATACGCAGCAAGGGCCTTACACCCAACATGTCTACGATCGCACACTCGGCTCACATGGACATATATCAAAATCTTGCTGTAGATCTTGATACAGAGGGACGATATCTCTTCCTCAATGCTATAGCCAATCAGTTGCGCTATCCCAACAGCCATACGCACTATTTCAGCTGCACTCTGCTCTACTTGTTCTCTGAAGCAAACACCGAAGCTATCCAGGAGCAGATTACACGTGTACTACTCGAGCGACTGATCGTCAACAGACCTCATCCTTGGGGGCTCTTGATCACTTTCATCGAGCTCATAAAGAACCCTACTTACAAGTTTTGGCAGCACGAATTCGTCCACTGCGCTCATGAAATTGAGAAGTGAGTTACTACATTGAGATTTTGAGTAGTAATTGATTGTATTTCACCCCTCTATTTGAAAAATATCTCCGTTTTCGCAGTCATGACTTCCACCCTTCTTGAAGATCTAAAAAAGACGTATGATGCAATCTTGCAACTTCTCGATTAACAATATTGAATTCATTTTCTTTCAGATTGTTCGAGTCAGTAGCTCGTTCATGTATGGTTCAGAAACAAGTCCAGCCGACCCCAGAGCCAGAAATAACAGAGTGATACGACGTTTTCTTTTCCACTTCTTTGTACAGTGTACGTGAACATAAGTGTGTAAAAAGTTGTTGATCTAGGTGTACCATACTTCAAACTTAACAATTTTTTGATCTTGATTGATAATCATATAAATATATACATATATACATATTCTAGATGTAAGATTCATGATTAAGTAGATTGATAATGCAATTGATATGTTGATATTTTGATGAAAAGCAGATTTTCGTTGCATCAGTGAGACAAAAATATAGAGATACAGCAACGAATCTCTACAAGTCTCCTAAATCGTGTCTTTCTAAATGATGTATTCACCACTTGGTGTGATTAGTATTGTATTTTATACTTTGTAGGATATACAATGATTGCCAGAATCCTTTTGAAAAATATTTGTCCACGTCGAAGACGATAGCATCCGGTTGAAATGGGACTTTTAATGAAATTTTTTTTCTCTATAGTTTTCAATAGGATTATCAGCAATGAATGTTCATAAGAATGATTTGAAATACTGAGTGAAACTGTTTTAATCGTCAAGGTGAACAAATCTGAAGGATGTTTGATGTAAACACAATTTCAAATTGTCCAGGTACAGTTTTGAATAGAGTTGGTGCCCAAGTTTCAAATTGTACAAAAAAGAGTGTTTTCGATGAGTTTACGTTTGTAATACACCAAGGAAAGTGATACAACGTTATGTAAAGATCTACAAATGACATTTATTAAATAAGTGGAAAATTAATATTTACAGCGTTTCTGTACATGAGTATTAAACCTTTCGATTACAATGCAAACATTGAAAAAGGTATACAAAACTATAATATCTATTGTTATACAGTTTGCTGTCCGCGAGTTGCGAGATACGAATCCCTCTCCTGGTCTGGGAATTTAGTCGGCAGATTCGGGCTGTGCAAATGACACTTGGCATGGTATTTGATTCCTGCTATGTCAACTTCGTAGTCTCCAGAGAGAATGAATTGATTGCTCACAGTTTGTGGTACACCTTTGGAATCGAGATTCTGCACGAAGCCAAGGCACACCTAATTTTATCAAAATATTTTC
The DNA here is from genome assembly GCA_029851415.1 of Eretmocerus hayati. Taxonomy (NCBI): domain Eukaryota; kingdom Metazoa; phylum Arthropoda; class Insecta; order Hymenoptera; family Aphelinidae; genus Eretmocerus; species Eretmocerus hayati. Next base: position 99,264,831 of record CM056744.1, read on the forward strand.
TCATCAGTTAGAAGTATGGGAAAACAAATACTTCGATGAATAATTGGCTGTCCATACCTGTTTCCTAAAAGTGAAGCCAAAACCCGTAGTCGTCGTCATTCCACAGTACTTTCCATTTCGATAAATTGGTTCACCGCCCCAACACCAAGTATCGATATCGGGATCGTGATCATTGAGAAGAAGCTGAACATATTGACGTTTCACACCATCTTCTTTCTGTCGTAGTAGAGCATCCCTACCAATGAAATCTACCCCTTTCTGTAAGATGAAGAATGACGATGCACAAACTCGGTGCCAAAGGAATGAGGATATTGGAAAAATAAAAAAACTTACGTCGAACTTGACTCTCCAAGAACGTCCGCATTCTAGGGGCGTTGTAAATGTATCCAAATCTTGACCCCAGAAAGCATAGAATTTTTCGACTCTCAGAGCTCTTGTGGCATAATATCCAGCGTGTCTAATTTTGTACTTTTCACCAGCTTCTATCAATCTCGTGTACACGTGAAGAGCAAACTAGAATTTTCTCATGATTATTTGTGATTTGTATTTCCAACTTGTCCTATCAAATATACTAAAGACTTACTTCATTTGGAATATAAAGGACATATCCCAGCTCTCCGGTGTGCGTTAAATTCATAGTGCGAATGCCATTAGCCAATCCGACATCGAGCTCCTGAAAATGTTGAATTGAGTTAACTTATATTCAAGGTGAGACGTTTCCTGACACTTTTTTTCAGCGATTTGAAGATTTATAAGCGAGCTTAGCCTTCATCACAAGATTTTGGACATACCTTGAACGTGAAGAAGGGAAAATTCTTTGGATTCAAATCTGTATCCGTCAATTCAGACAGAAGTTGCCTTGTGGCTGGACCCATTATGCAAATAGCCGTGTATGCCGATGTGACATCCGATACAGCTACCGATCCATCTGTCGGCAAGTGTCTCTTCAGCCAGTATTTACAGCGAGTTTGCTGAATCGTTGGCGCAATCATCATAAAACTGGATGGATAATATAACTCATCAATTCAATTGTAGTTATCTCAATTCATTCTTCTACCTATTGATTTTATTTGAAAAATCTTGAAATATTTGTCTAGAGCTGTAAATCAAGACCACCAAAAAACTCTAAAACTAAACAAATGAAATACCGATGAACGACAATGAAAACGTACTGATTGGGAGCAATTCGAGCCAAGCTGCAGTCGTTTTCGTAGCCTCCACGATGATTCTGCATGCCAGTGTGAATGATACTGCCAACAGGAACGTCTACGTTGTTGGAGCACAGATACTGAAGAAAATCTACGACCTCTGTACCGTTTGACTGTGGAATTGGACAAGAATGAAGGCTTGACCTCAGCTGTATACATCGGGGATATTTGACAATTTTTTTTGGCAAAAACTCACCCATAAGTCAATTTTTGTGAAAGAAGAATAATCACTGAGACCGACGGTCTCTCTGCAAGCGGCGTACTCTCTTTCTGTGTATTGGAAATAAGGTGGCTTGCCAAATGTGTTTGTATAGGCAATTTTGTATCTCTGAGAACTATCGATTGGGTCGAGATCTACAAAATGGGAGAAAAGAGATGTATGTTCGACACACACAATTTTTAGCAAATGAGACACTCTAGCGTGGTTCAGGAGAATTTACGCAACTGGAATGTGGGGGACTTGACTATCAAAATACGATCTAGAAAGATGTGTGTCAATTTTTTGAATTTGTAACTATCAAATTAGAAAAAAAATTGTGGTTGAATCTCGTAAGCGCAAGTAGTAACAGTCACGCTTTGGTCAGACAACCTACATAAATTGCTCGATACGTCATCAAACATTTTGGAATCGATTGAATCAGAAGATCAAAATTCACACAATTCTTGCCTAGTCCTCAACTTTCATCAATTTTTCTTTGGCTTTGATTCGCAGCCCATCCAATAAATCAAAAAAAACTCTCGAAAGATAAAATGTTATTTAGCTTACCGTCCGAATCAGGTTGAAACCAGCTGGGCCTCTCGTAACCCATGACCTGTCCAAAGATGGCTCCGGCTTCACGTAATTTTGGATAGATAGGTGACATCCTTAAATTACGACCAGTCTTAAATTCATGGTTGGGATACTGTAATGCGTAATGCATTCCTGGTACCTCTTTCACGCGGTCGCGCAAAAATTTACGATTGTTGTGCAAGCCTAGGAAGCGCGATATATCGAGCTCATAAAAGTCGAGAGAAGCCAAACCCTTCGTTATCAGCTCGGCTGTTGCGCGACCAACACCTCCAGCCGCCGATATACCGATCTGAAATTTTTAATACATTCAAAAACTGAATCATTGAAGAGAATGCAAGTATCGAAACCTTGCATGGAATGATCCACGGGTAATATTTTGGATAAATTGAAATAGAGTTTCAGATTTGCATGAAATATAATTACCGTTTTCATCCCGGCTGCGACGAAGTAGTTTCTGATTTCCGGTGACTCTCCAACAATCCATTTGCAGTCTGGCGAAAATGCTTCGGGGCCGTTGCACAACATTTCCAATACAGCATTATTTAAACTTGGCATTCTGTGAAGCATCTCTTCCAATAGAATGTGAAAGTGGTCCCAGTCGGGGGGTAGATATCTATCGTTTGGATTCTCTGCGTAATATTGAAGCATTTATTATGGACTAAAATTGACCTAACGGAATGAAACAATAAATGAGAATACTCACCAGGTATGACTCCATCTTCAAAAACTGGTTTTGCAACAGGTTCAAACCCCCCAGCCAGAATTCGTCCGTCATTTTCTCTAAAATAAACATATCCATCCAAATCTCTCACTACTGGAGTCATTGGATCTAAGCCAGGAATGGGTTTTGTGTGAAGATAATAGTGTTCTACAGGGTGCAGAGGAACCTACGTGATTAAAATACAAATTGTGAGCATTGGATGCAAAAAAAGGTTCTTTCTTGAAATTGAGTCAAGTCCAGCATTCAAGATTTTGTAGAAATTAATGATTAAATTTTATTTCATCTAAAACTGTTAAAAGAAGCTTTTTTCAAGGTCTCATAAATCACACTCCATCAAACAATAATTCTTTCTCAACAATAAGGAAACGATGTGACAGTGCAATTGTTTGACAGAAAAACTTTGATTTACCTTAACATAAGGTTCACTCAGCTTCCCAACACTGCGAGCCCAAAAGCCAGTACAATTTACAAAAAATCTACACTCGATTGTCCCTTTTGTTGTATCAACAGCTTCTACTTTATCATTGGTACTTTTCACCCTCATTAGTTTACAGTTTTCGTATACTCGTACACCTAAGATAAATGAAAATGAAACGCCATAAGCTGCAAAAGAAAAGATATGAAACACAATAACAAGTGACGTTTAGACACCTTTTTTCACAGCCTCTCCAATGAGAGCTAAGCATATCCGGTATGGGTCACCGACTCCATCATCTGGAATCCATAAGCCACCATACAGATCATCAACTTTCAATAAAGGACAAAGAGATTTTATCTCATCTGGTGTCACTAAATCACATTCTATGTTCATGGATCTGGAAAGGGGGATATCAGTATTCACTTAAAATGAGATACTACCTTATATACTCAAAAAAAAAATTTTTGCTACCTACACAGACTGGGCTTTCATTCTTCTGAACACTGTCATTCTATCTCTAGTTCTGGCAAGAGATAGACTGCCACACTGTTTCCAACCAGTGGTTAAGCCTTTTTGTTCAAGATCCTTGTATAAAGCTATACTATCCTGAGCTAATTTGACTTGTGAAGAGGATGGCTTGAAAGCTCCTACAAGTCCTGATGCATGCCATGTTGTGCCTCCACCTAATCTATTAATTATAATTATGCAAATCAAACACTCGAAATCACTTCATATAAATAGATTCACAACTTCGAGGGACCTGAATCTTTGAAAACATACCGACTGCTTTCAATGATCACTGTTCGGTCTCCCCAGCCAGCCTCAGCAAGATGGTATGCAACGGCTGCTCCCATTACTCCTCCACCACATATGACTACTTCTGCCTCTGATGGAGGGCCTTGGTCATTAGCAGATGAAACACTTGTGCTTGCAGTTTTTGCAATAGTTTTATGTTTTATGTTCCATAACTTTGCTTTCCTTCCTAGGATTTGCTGACAGTATAAGTTAGATCTTTGCAACATCTTTGCTGGTTTATCAGGGCTGTGATATCATGATTTATTTAGCACATATATGCAACAAGCACTTTATATGAACTGAACAAGAGCTCATGTAGCTATAACCAATGGCCACCTGTTACAGACAGTGGCAATAACTTGGTTCACAGGTGTTGTTTATTTACTATTCAGATAAACAGGAAAGGTATTTCATCAAAATTCATTTGCAGATACAACTGATTATATCAGTAACATGACACAAAGCTATTTGTGAACTTCATGAGCGTTGTATAACTCCTGTGATACGCTCGATGGTCAATTCCATAATTGTGATCACACAAAATATTTAATTCAACTGTCTCATTCTATTACATTCACTGTTTAAACTTCGTCGATATCACCACACCACAATTTTATAAGAAAACACCCAACTTGGCAAAAACCTTATCACTCGATGGGTGCATCACTCAACAACACTCCAAGTCGATATTTCATGCTATTCATCTATGTGGGCGTTACATACACGTTTAATATTTCAGGAAGTTATAAATTATGCCTGCTGTGTGAGCATAAAGTGCGAAAGATAGACACAAGATCACTTTGTTAGTTACGTATTTGTTTGTTTGGTTGTATAAATCAGATTGTGTGAGGTTGTGGCTGATAATCATGGCGGCTGCCACCGTAGCAGACAGCTTGTAAAAAAGGAGGGAATTCTCAAATTCATCACAATGATTAGATAATAATCATGAAAATAGAACAGCTGTTTTTAAAAACGGAAAAGAGATTGCCTGTTGCCATGACCTCAAAAAATTCAAAAGAACAAGAAGGGTAATAATGAAATCATTTTTTTCTCGTAATTAGTGTTTATTTCAAATTCTTCTCATTCCTTTCTCAATGTCGAAATCGTATACTCTCCAGAGAGTATTAAAAGATGATAACGGACAAATTGACGCATATCATCAACCGCAAAATCAACAATTGTGCAACCGTCTACTTTTCGAAGGCACATACTATTACTGGCTTGCATATAATATTATATTTGTATTTATTATGATATATTTCTCACTCATAGATGAAAATCGATATGCATTTTTCGACACATGAATTCTTTGGCGTAAGTGTAAGATATACAGATGAACTTCTCCAATGTATGAGATTTACAGAACAGTAAAAAAAGTTTCTCGAAAATTATGTTTGAGATCTTTTAAATTGCGATGCAAATTTCGGCGAGTCGTAATGAACAAATATATTGAAGGCTAACAAAATGCAGGGACGAACACACCTTGTCACAAATCGATAATTCTTTCTGGAACAACTTTGAATATTGAATGTATCTCATACACATTTTTAATCAAGCTATTGGAGGATCATTAATATGAATGCTATTAGCTAAATTAACAACTTCAAAAAAGTATGGTTTGATGAGTCATTCAGTTCGTGAACATATGTGAACATTTTTGTCTCAGCATTCAACCTTTTGTTATTGCTCATCTAACGTGTATACAATCGGAAAATTCTCATTATTGGATTTGGGAATGAAACGAAATATCGGATAGCATCTGTACATTAAAACTTAATTAGTTATCCCAAATAGACAGTTTTCTTGCATTTGAATACAAGACAATCAATTAATAAAATGTATACTTCAAATATTCACTCAGTAAAAATTGAAGAGGTGCATATCCGATGTGGCAGAATTAGTAGGCGTGATTGAATTTTAGAACTAACAAGGGGGGACCACGGGGTCCAGGTCGCCAATCTCGCCCAAGGTTTTCATACAGTTTTGTACTATCAAAAAGATGAAGAATCCAAAGTATTTTCGTCAAATGGGCCTCCTGTTCAAAGATACAGCCACTGAAATTAACATTGCTCATATATAGGCCCATGTGAAAAGTGATACACTACTGGTCATAAGTCTGAGGACACCTGGGAATCAAGCTGATGATTTTCAGAGTTGGATATCTGAGAACCTATTGGTCGTAGTGAGCTCTGGTTGGTCGCATTTTGTACCTTATATCGAGCACTTTCAAGTCTATTTTCAGTAATTTCCGTCCCGCGTATTATACCGGAGACACACGAGTCAGAAAAATTACTTTTTTCGCAATTTTTCAGGCAAGGTACGAATGCCTGACAATTTTGGAGAGATTGTTGGATCGCTAAGCGATCGATCACATCTTTAAGCCCATGAAAAAACCTTGAAAATCCGTTTTTGAACGTCTCTCAAAGTGGTTCTAGTCCCGAGATCCAAGTTATTTGGTGAGAGAGTTTTTCTCTCAAAAAATTACACGATAACCCAAAAATGATGAGAAACAGCCCAGTCCAAGGTCGGTAGCCTTCTCTTTCGATGGCTATCTCAATGTTGAGTCGAACTCTTGCAGAAATGAGGGTCAGCTACCCCAAAGTGGGCTGTCCCTCATCATTTTTGGATTATCGAGGGATTTTTTGAGAGAAAAACTCCCTCACTAAATCACTTGGATCTCGGGACTAGAACCACTTTGAGAAACGTTCACTGGTAATGCTAATGTTTTTGCTTGTAGCTATGGACAGGTGGCTCATTTGACGGAGTTACTCGAGATTCTCCATATTTTGGGCGGTACCGAACCGTGAAAAAATTTTGGGGATGATTGGCGACCCGGACCCCGTAAGTATACAAACATTCCAATAAGTATAAGTATAATAGGTGTCAAAAATCGAAAGCTCTAAAATCCATAGTACTAGTTTGGATCAAAAGTCAACATTTTTTAAGTGAGTATAAAAATGCTTCATACGAAACGCTCACAAACAGACATAAACAGAGAGACGCTTTTCGTGGTAACATTTATCAATAGACTTTGACAAAATTAACAAATCGTAAATAGATATAACAATGCAAAAGAATCTTTCTGAATTCCTAATCAACGGCAATTAATTACTTTGAACATTTAAAAATTCTGAATGGACAAAAACAGAAATAACAACAAGAAAATTACTAAGTACTTGTTTTTTGAGAGGATCACTGTAAATAAACAGAGAACGGGTTATGCGTTTCTATAAATGTACGCATAAGCGTGCAAGATAGCTGTCGCATGATATTAAGGAATCCCATGACCTTGAAGCGTTGGCGAACGGCTCTCTTTATCTCCGGTGTCGACCCAGATACGCCTTGCAGTTTGGACACGTGTGGTGAATATCCATGCAATCGTCAATGCAGCAAGGTATCAAACAGCATCCAGCCCAGCATCTATACAGAGATCATTTTTACCAAATTTAATTGAAAGCGTTGGCGCTAGAATTTTTTTGTCCTCAAATATGAAAAACTACACAAGAAACCGTGTACATGGTATGTTTTCTCAGCTCATTTAACATAGTATAAAAACCGATTCAATTCTATGTTCTGATTATCTATCAGAGTAATCAATTCCGATAACAATGGTACTTATTTTCCTATTTCATGGAATTTCTTAATGTAAATTTTACTCATTCGAGCTTTTGGTATTCACATATATATAACGTCAATTATCGAGGATACAATAATCTTGCTGAAAAGAGACGGAAGTGCTACTACACTGATTCTACTGAGATTTTATTGATGAAATCATGAAAAAAGTAACAATGATGCCTCAGTCTTAGAGTCGAGCGATATCATAGGTGCACTGCGCAGCGAAAGGTATCTCTTTTACGAACTTTTGTCATTACGTCTATACCCTGTTTTTTTTCTTGCCGCGACGCATGAGCATTTCATTTTCACAGCTGTATCATAGAGCAGTTGAAATCTTTTGAATAATATCTCAAAAGGTCATCGAGTTAATTCATATATAGCGTGTAACGATCTATGATTCGTGGAGACTGACATGTGTGAAACACGATCTAAGCATTGACTAATGTAGGCATCTGTACTTCAAGTTTTCAATGAATGTGTCCAGATAATAAAGTAAAATCTTGCAGAAGCATAATAATTTATTATGTTTCTGCAAGGTGTTTATCGTGTGGTCAGCAGTCACGGATTCGGTATGAATTCCCTATTGTGATGGTTTACTTTTTTCATTTTCGTTTTTCAATAAATTTTCAAAAAATATGAAGATCGTGCTATTAATACCAAAGTTCATGATTAGAAAAAGCGAGTCACCCACACTGATTGAATCTCTCGAAAAATATACAAAAAGTAGAGGATTGCGGTTCATCCGCAGTAGCTCACATTGAGACATTGGGACAATTTTCGATCAGGTACGAATTCAATATAATGTAATGAATTTGGGTCCATATATAGGATCTACGATCTGTGTATGATTGTTTTGCAAAATTGTCAAGAGCCCCTGTTCATCAAAAGTAATCAAGATACTATTCTATCTATTTTTGACCAATTTGCTTCTGTAATAGCAAACACGTATTTATGCGATATTCTTGATGTGTATGAATGAATTATATATGACGCACTAAGTCGAAATAGGATTGAAAAGAGGAAGTAGCATTGTTCTGCTCTGAAAAGTTTCCTGTTCATACGGGTACCAAACAGCATTACTACCCAGAGCTTCTGGCGTACTTTTTTCTCATACTTAGATGATTTCTTGAACGTATTTCATCTAGAGCTTTTTCTTGTAATCTCAAAATACCAAGAAAACGACCGTTCCTATCTAGATCGAATACCAAACTCATGACGTGCATTCGGAATCAAAAATAATAAGTGAATTGTGTCTTAGATTCTCTCGGTAAATTTCAAAGGATTTTATTTAAATGTACTTATATAGATGATAGATTTCTCAAATTACTCAAGAGATGAGTCACGGTTGATTCGATTTGAATCGTCGGGGTCCGAGAAACCGAAAGAAACGAACAAACTACTCACTTCGATTAGTTGTGGGCGCACTCCGTATGTTTTAAATTAATAGCAAGTACTTCATGACTCATCGATATTTGTAGCAACCACGTATACGGATCTTCCGCGTAGCGAGTCTAGAAAGCGTGTAAGTGCTCGAGAAAAAAAATTACTTCAATAGGAAAACAAGAACCTGGCTAGAGAAATATCATGTGGATTACATTTACTTAGTTTATGATAAAATACTTGAACCATGACATATTTCGAGTTCATTCTGGGTTGGAACCATATTCAAGGACATTTATTTTTTTCAAAATAATTCATTTTCTCCAATGATAGAGCTTTAAAGTGAGACAGAGATATTAAGAGTAATAAATATACAGAGTAAAAACTCACCCCAATAAGGCAATGATGAATCCTGAGATGTAAGCTATCATTCCAGGCTCAGTTCTTGTTGATGTGTCTATTTCTGTGTAACAATGAGGACATACTGTGTGAGTTGGGCCTGGACCAAGAGGTACAATTGTTGTAACTATAGTTGGTCCACCAACATCTGGAAAATAGTGATTATAAAGGTGAGCAATTCTTGATCGAGTACAATTGAATCTCAAAGTTTACAAAATACAACAGGAAAATTCAAAGAATTTAATAGGTCAATATCGATATAGCACTCACATGTTTCCGCAGGTGTGAATGGGCTTGCTGGAGGGACTCCAGCTACAACTTGAATGTAACTGGGTGGTGCAGTTTGATCATAAGGAGGTGGTGGTGGTTCACTCTTGTACATTTTATCAGTTGCCTGTAAAAAATCAATTCACGATGATTAGAACAATATCCAGAGAATATACATTTTTTGACAATACATCTCTAGATTGGATGAGAGTCAATCAATGCTAATCGCCTACAAGGGTAACGCGTAGACAAGGAATCAAGTGACAAAAAAGTTAAAATAAAAACAAATAGAATAAAATGATATGTCAATCTGGCAGTTCAATGAAAATGGAACACAGTCACTCAGAACTTCTGTGGCAAACATGGTGAGAATTACTAAAGATTAGAAGTAAACAGACATTTCAACAGTTGCAAAAGCTTTGCGTGGCTCGAGCATAGATCTATACTGAGGCTTGAGCTCAATAAAAGTAATTGAAATGAAGCACACACAAACTCAGAAAATTGAAATTTCACACAGAAATTTGAATGAAAATTCAACAGAAACTGTGCAGAGCAGACCATGAAAAATATGTTCCAGCATAAGAAACTAACCTTCAGCCCACGCAAACAGCGACAATGATATACACTTCGGGCACACTAGCTCCGGAAAATCAGTCTTCGGTGAGTTTTTCCCAAAATATCTACAACTCGATTGCGAAAGCTGCTCGCGTTCTCATACACGTATTTTCTTATTATGACATAGACCTCAAGTTCGATCGAATCTTATTGGTCTATTCGGTCAAGCAGCGCAGAAAGGACTACTCTGGATTTTGGATATAATGCTCAGTTTTACTCGGCGTTCCAGCATTTTCCGGTAAATTAATTAATTATGAGCTATTCTTCATAAGTACGTCGCACTTTATTACACGCTTCGATACACACGCGGTAGTAGAGTCCTCCTACGTCAAAGATGATGATTTTCCTATCCAATTATTCACGCAATATCAAACTACCACCTCACTATAATACAGTCGCCGATCGATCACCATATATAATGCGTCGCAAGTGGAAAATATTCTACACCTGCGATTATTAAACGTAATCACGAATAATAATTCGCGTGCAAAACTCCACGCTCGCGTGTCTCCGCTAAAAAGCTTTCTGCAAGTTTGCACAACAGCTGATATCACTCACGTTCGGTGCAGAAGAACGCAGAAATATATGTTTGATGCGGCCACTGTTACCAACCAATCTTTGCTCTTTTGAGCTTTCTCATAGTATGTCGGCAGCACATTGCGCATATCTGGTAGATTTTTTATAGACTGGTAGCACTTGTTGATCGGGTCGTGCGAGCGAGCAGTTTTCTATCGGTGAAAAAAAATGTGCCGCATTTAGCCGCATTGTGCAATCCCGTCAAGTGCAACGGCGATGGATTAGGCAGTATAAAGTAATAGCACGCGATGCGAAAAACGGTGTTCGATGACCTTCGCTTATTAGGAACATTTTTTTTTAGCATAGGGCGACTAAAGCGCCACTTTTACTCCCTGCGAACATAAAATTGGCGTTTATTCGCCCTAATGCGAAAAAATAGCATACTTCCCTCGCTCGGCAGGCTGTTTTAAGGCACGGGGAATATTTTCCCCTCGTTGCACTCGGGGAAAAACCATCCCCGTGCCCCAAAACAGCCTAGCCTCGCATCGGGAGTAATATACTATTATGACGTCTGTGCGGTAATGAGTGCATGATGAGTGAAATGGAATCACATTGACGGATGACTCGCAACTATTCAAATGTTTCAATTAAGTAGTTGTATTGTAGTTGAAGTGAAGTTCAGTTCTTGTTATTAATAGAATCGATAAAACAATTATTACTACTAAATTGGTAAAGACGTGACGATCATTTCATTTGATTCATCGTTCCATATGTGATGGACTGCGATTTTGGAATGGTGGTCATTCGTTTTGTCGTTCTCACGGTTTTTTTTTTTCAATCAATGAGATGGTATTAGAATATTTCTCGTACTTCAGCGTTTGCCCAATAATTAAACTCTTTTCTATAATAGATAATTTCAAGTATTGGATATGATGAATGAGTATTCTACGATAAAATTATTATATTATAACTTATTTGAATAGTAATTCATCATGCACAAAGATACATAATATTCATTGTGCGAATATAATCATCAACTACAATAAAACTAATTTGTATTCATTAGAATGCGGGAAACGTGCAAGCGATGAAGAATCGTTCACTTACGAAGATGAAAAATTTCGATGACACGTTCTCCGGATGTTGTTCTCGGATAGATTTTTTGAAGGATTGTTCGAAGGACTACTATAGTTACCTGGCCGAGTGGACGATGAAAAACAGTTCTGCTATTTGTTGACAAAAAAGCTCACCGACAACAAGGAATAACTTGCTAATCGACCCTTATATTTTGCTATATCGGCATCGGGCAAAAAAAGCCGGGGGCTGCCGCGAGCAGCCGCGAGATTGTCCGGGCCGCAACTGCTTTCGCGCGAGCGCGGCCATCGTCTCCGCGACGACCCACGCCGTGAGAGCTCAGCTCCCGGCCCGCACCTTTTTTCGGCAGTTCTTCGCTATCGATATGGCTGGACGTGGTGGTTATGATGAACCAAGGCAAGTATTTTCATTTTTAACTTCACTAATTACTGGACAACTTTTATCATAAGCCCTGCAGCCGGTTTCATGACTCCTAGTGCTTCTGAGGCACCGGGGTTAACCTCTACAGCTGTCCACACCGAGGTTAAGCTATAATTGTAGTACAGCTCCCGGACTTCACACTATACATTGTATATCAATTTGCCCACGTGCGTACTTCACTGAAAAAAAATTATAATTAATTATTTATTAAATGTTGCAGGGGTTATGGAAGTCGTGGTGGTGGTGGTGGTAGTAGACCCTTACCCAATGAGCCACCCTATACTGCATATGTAGGAAATCTGCCCGATGGAATTGTTCAGGGAGATATAGACAAAATCTTTCAGCAGCAACGAGTCAAGAGTATCCGGCTTGTTAAGGATCGAGAGACAGACAGGTGGGTGGATGTTTATTTAATTTAACTGTCAAGGAATCGTCCTGTTTGAGACACTGAAGGATGTATCCACATGCATTAGCAAAGTCCAAAAGGAGCAAAGCATGGAGTTGTATCTTGCTGCTTTGAGCTCTGTTTTATCAATGCCATGAGGCTCTTGTATCATGCTCAATGTTTATTCATGAAACTGCATTCAAATGAAGCTCAAGCATGCTTCGTCTTATATTGGTTCATAGTATTCAATATTTGTATGGTGTTTGTTCCAGGTTCAAGGGTTTTTGTTATGTGGAATTTGATGAGATAAGTGATCTCATCAGCGCAATCGATTTAAATGAGTGTGTTGAGATTGAGGGACATATGATCAAAATTGATGTAGCCGAGGGTAAAAGAAATGACAGAGGAGGTGGTTTTGACAGGAGAGGAGGTCGACCAGGTGGTGGCGGTGGCAGAGATGGAGGTGGTGGTGGTTTTAGAAGAGATGGCGGCGGTGGCGGTGGTGGTCCCAGAGGATATGGGGACGACTTTGGCAGTCAGTACTCGTACAATCGTAAGCACTATACTAAAGCCCACATCTAAAAACCAAATGCTGTACAGAGTGCCTCTAATTATATTATGAGTTCTTCTGTTTTCATTTAGAATTTCTTGTGTTGTTATTTCTTAACACTTGACAAGTCTTGATTTCTCCTTGGTTCTACATTTAATGTTTTATTTTGGTTTTTAGTTGTAAGTAGTATAGTGCTTAATCATCATGCTTTGTTCATTCATTGGTATAGCATTGATCCAAAAATTGGTTGCAGCCTAAGTTGTTGAGTGTGTCAAGTCATACATCATTCAAAAATCAATGAAATGGAATAATTTTGTATATTTACAATCTGAAACGCAGTATTTCTTGTTAAATTGTGTTTGGGTGAATTCTTCTCTCATGATGAGATTGAGTGTTGCCAGAAAAGTTTGTCAAATAACTACTCCACCCATATTTCTTTGAAAAAAAATTCTGCATTCAAGAAGTGATCAATGCTATCCATTACTCCTCATTGACTGATTATTCATATGTCATTCGGAACACGCACCAACGATGTGATTATTGAATATCGACGTCTTGCAGGATTCAATGACCGAGGTATGGGAGGCCGAAGAGACGACCGAGGCAGTAACTATGGCGATCGTGGCGATCGCGGTGATCGTGGAGATCGCGGAGACCGCGGCGGAAATCGCGGCAACTATGGCAATTTTAATGACGATTCTGGAAGACAGGATTGGAATTTCAGAGGTCCAGGAGGCCCAGGAGGCCCTGGTGGACCTGGTGGACCAAGCGCTGGATCGTCCAGGTTTGGCGGCGGACGACCTCGCGGTGGGCCTCCAGATAGGAGGGATGAGCCCATCATCAGAGAACCACCTCCAGGTAACGTGTGATTCTCATGTTAATGATTTTTATAGGGGTATAGTCCATTTTCATTTGAGTCTACACCAGACTTCGATAATTCTGTCATATACTTTTTTATTGTCATGTATTTGGAATAACCCTTGGAAGGAGGCCCTCCTATGAAAGCGGTCCCATAATCATTCCATGAAATATTAATCTTTTACAGACACAACAGGTAGGAAGCGATTGGAGCTGAAACCTAGAACTGTCAAGGATCCTGTCAATGCTTTATCAGATGCTGCTCTCAGCTCTATTTATGGTGGTGCTAAGCCTAGGGAAGAAAAAGCTAAGGATGATCCACCATCCAAGTAAAAGCATGTATCATGCTGTAATTATCTCTCTTTCTCTCTGTCTGTATTTATGAGAGGAAATGTCGCTACAAAAAACTTGAATCAACCAAAATGAAAGTTGCAGATGCAAGCATTGTCTCTTCCTCCAAATACGTGTTTGCGAACAGAATCTCTTCCAGGACACATCACTCTGAAAGTGGAGTTAATGCTCTGCTCATTTCTTGGAAGGAAGATATTCTTCAAATAGATCGTTTTTGCTATAAACTGAGAGAATCGATAGTTCTCTTTGTTATGAACAAATTGCTGTCGATTCATAGTGGAAATTCAAATGACTTGAATTTAGATGAGCTTTTTTTGTCAAAAGTAGGAGTTTTTATATCCAGATCACGTCTACTCACAAAGCTATTTATACTTACACTGAGATTTCAGTCTGAAAATTATGGATTTTGAGTGAATTTTCGAGCTAAGAAGAACCTTGATTTCGAATCTTGTATGTAGAAGTTCAATTGGTCTTCTCTGAGTAGAACTTTCAAATGTACATAATATGACGAAAAATTAAGATCACGTCACTATCAATAAGAATTTTTTTTATCAAAGGTAATACTTGAGATTCACAACAGCCTGCATGAATTGATCATGTTGGAATACCGAGTAATAGATGTTCTTCCTTGTAAGACTAGTAGCTGATCCATGAAAATGAGAGAATAGATGTTGAAATTATTACACTTATCAAGCATCTGTAGACCTTGCACAATGATTGATCGTTTTCGAAAAAATTAATCCTCTTCGAACTTGCATTCAATCGCATTGTTTTATCACAGTTCAAATCTTTTGTAAGTAAAAAAAGTCAGCGCGTTCGGCGTTGAACGTGATGAATGCATAATCTCTTCGCAATTGATGTATTATATTAAAATCTGATGATCAGAAATGAATTAACACAGGAGCTAAAGTTATCTGCATACTTGGTTTTTTGTACAAAATTCTCGTATACTTGATAATGGACCAACTTTTCAATCACATTTTCTTCTCAAGTGAATGGTAGAATACCATTTAACAAAGTGCTTCCCTCACATAGAAATTCTACAGATTGAAGTTGATGAAATAGTTTCAGCTATGCCTAAACATTTTCATGCAGGTTTTCTGCGGAAAATTATGAAAAATCAATAAGAGCTTACAACAAAACTTATCAATTTTCCTGATCTTGCATTACGGCATCGACGATCAAATTCAATTCTCAGAGCACGTTTGACAAATTTTTTGTTAAGCTCGACTGCCTCTTTCTTTTTCCATGTGCAAAATCGTGATTATATGGATAATGAATTATAATGAAAAAAAGAGCATTAGATTGCAATAGCTCCAAAACATTTTCGGGATGTTTTTCGCATTTTTAAATTTAAGGATGCAACTATTAATTGAATGGTCCGCGGTATGATTCATCAAATGACGTAAAAATGGTTTGCGCTGATGTGGAAATGATATAATTGAATGAAGCGACAATATTACCCCAAAATACAGTTGCGAAACTCATATATTGAAGTTTGAGTTTTATTTAGTCATATTTGTACATTAATTGATGATTCTGTTATTGTCATAGATACTTGGTTCATATCCGTGTAATTTGTCTCGAAAAAAAGTTTCCAAGGAGGTAGGATGAAGTTTTATGTAATTTGAATTGTGAATAGTACTGCTCTATAATAACAGTAATGTATTTTATAAGCTATCCTTTAATATAAATGATCCATAACTCCTACAAAGTTTAAGTCATTTACATATCCTTTTGATCCATCTACTCATGTTTTCTATCAAAACGTGATCATATATTACTAGGCGCAATTGGCGGAATATATCACTTTTGATGCTTGTGGGATCATGCTACCACAAAAGCGTTCAAATTTCCGTCCGTGAAATTTGTCTAGGTACATATGTCACGTTATTCATACGGAATACGGATTGTAAGATTAGAAGAATCTCTCACGGTGATCTTGTTTCCCAATTTTGGATTGTCGTGATAATATGACGAGACATTCGCATAAGTACCTATGTGGCCAAGATCTTTTTCAACGACTTTTTGGTTCGATTTCCGGTGTCGTTCAATGTTTTTGTGAAGATGAAATAGAGGTATCTTATGGAAAATCATGAAACTATCAAACTTTTGTTTGCTGGAAAGATCAAAAAATTCGATGAAGAATTTTTCTCGTTCATTTATCGACGAAAAGAATAGAAAACTGAGAACTGTATGTAAGGTTGGATGAGCGTCTGGACCCATCGAATCTCGAAACCACGCCTATATCTATTATATTATACTTTTTGAGCGTTAATTGTAAATGTGTGGGTGGAGGAGTAAAATCTATAGATATACGCAGATGCGTAATATAAGTCAACCGCGGCGGGTCGTGTCATTCGAGCGATTATTTTTTTTATTTCATCGCTCAAAACGTTCCGCACTGATGCCTGTCAAATAACCGCCGCTCGCACATTGTCCGTCAGTCTGTGCTAAGTGCTTGAACGCTGAACGAGCGCTATCTCCATATATCTTTTTGATTAATATTAATTAATTAATAAAATTATTAGTGCGAAATGTCAAGCGAAAGCGTGAAAACGGTGAGTCGCTATCCACCCTTACGAAAATAATATCCGACGAAATCGCCGAGGAAATCCCTGGCGTGAGTCCCGGTGAGTATCCCGAGGTTATCCCGAGGAAAACACTGGTGAGTACTTTTGGAAAAATTCGTACTTTTTTGCCCCCGGGGTATTCACCACGGAAAAATTTTCATAATGGGAATAGGCTCGTCGCCCCGTAAAAACACCGGGGTATTGGTTTTTTTGGAGCTTTTCTCGGGATTTATTCCGGTGTAGACATACATCAAGGGCACGGCGACTGCAGCAGCCATATCCGGGCAAAACACCGGGGTTGTCCTGGGAGAGGTTACGGGCCTGATGATGAATTCTAAGTGAACAAATTTTTCGTCTCAAACGCCAGATCTTCCGGAAGCGGGTGCATTTAATTTATCGATACGGTGTTGTTGAATACTTGAGAAAAATGGTGAAATTAAATTAATTGGGGAGTACAGTGTTAAATCCATTCAGTTGCGAGCGTTATCAAGTTGATGATATCTAAAGTTAGGCATGGCGATATGGATGTTGAAAAATAAGTCAAGACTGAAATCCAAGCGTCGATTGGAAATGTTTAGATATCACAAGGTTTTTATAATATTTTAGATCAATATGCAGGTTCTAGGAAGACTGAGTGATGTGCGTCATATCATGAGTTCGTTTGAAATTACAATTTTAATGAGATACCAGTGAAAATCAATTCGATTATAACAAATATCATTCTTTGATCAACATCATTGTCTTACTATGGTAAACACTTCAACTACATCTACACTCGAAAAATAGTCTATGAAAAGTATAGAAGCACTGTTATAACCCGAACGTGCTGCGCACATAAAAAGTATGTACAATTCTGAGCCAGTTTCGGCATGAATACTGATTGCACATTATCATGGCTCATGAGACAACAAAAACATTTAGAAAATTCCGATCGATGATCTGCCTAACCAGCTCACCTAAACTTATCGACTCAAGTTGTAACAATATCATGCGTTTGCGGAATAATTCCTGAACAATTTATATCTTTGACGAAAAAGGAAAGATCTAAGGAACTAACGTACTATGTATCCAAAACTGGAAGATTATGATTCGAACTTTAGAATGCTGGTTGCGTAAGCATAATAAGGGAGTAACCTCGGTTCCGCGTGAGTCAATATAGATCGACTTTTTTCAACTTTCACGAATTTGCGTACATGTGTGTCTTATGTGTTGATCAGATCTCAATAGAGCCTCATATAAATTTGCATAAGCATCCAACGCACGAATCATGAAATATCAATCCCTGATTATGGGTGAATTTGTCTTAATTGTGACTTACTCGTGACTTCACGCTGAAAATGAATCAAAACTTTTTTCCAAGCTAACCAAAGCGCGGAAAGAAAGTTCGAGCACGTTCTGTGCATACAAATCTACAAGTGAGCAAGACTTGGACAGAAACTGATCGGTCAGTCTTCTATAGTCAACAATCATCGCGATGCCTCATAAGACAGCGCGTATCACCTCTAAAAATGTTAATCGCTGATGGTTTGACTCAGGGGTAGACAAGGCTCGTGAAATTTTGACTGTGTTTAGTTGACATACAAATACATTTTTCTACCAAGTTTGATCAAAATTTGATCGGTGGATCTTCTACCGAGGTTACTCCCTTAAAAAATCTCGAAATTCTGGGAAATGATACGTGACGTATGCAACAATTGAGAAAAACTGATGAATTTTCGCATTGCTTGTTATCCAGACATTCTCGCGGATCGCGTGAGAAAAATTACGAAATAACTAGACATCCACATCATCGAGATATCACAGCGTGGATAGATATTTTGCAAAACATACATATCAAGGCTTGAAATCGCTTTTGAAAAAAATATCACTCAGGATCCACTTCATAAGCGTATGCAAAAAATAATTAGCTGACGCCATCGAGCGCAGTTGTGACACTCGAGTTATAATTTACGATTGAAGTTGTGTGTACATTGGTGGGCATGAAAACTATTGATTTACAGACAAGTTGATATGGATTCACAATCTCGAGTGTTGTAGTTGAGATGAAACTAGAAGACCATTGGAGGCTCCAGGACACAATCAATAAAACACGATCCGTAATCAAATTTCAAACCGATCGATTCACAAATTCGACATCTCAAACACTTGCATTCCTAATCTCCGAACATTCACGCAGCAATCTTATACTAACTATATAACATGGAGATATTAGATAGATGGACAATTATGAATGGACAATTATAGATATCAGAATGTATGCAGCCAATCCTTTGATATGTAACAATTTGGGGGCGATGGCCATTTGTGTACCAGAGTTCTGGTCACTTCCGTGCGCATTACACGTTCGATGTATGTGCGCTTAGGATTCGTTGTGGGATCGTTTTCTGGATTTAGGCAATGCATCTCGAGCCCCATCTCCAAACCTGCGCTCGAAATGTGCCACCCTGCTGAATCTCCGCCAATTCTCATCTGTAACAGAAAATTTTCCCCTTTAGATCAATATTCAAGATAACCGCAACCAAAGTCTTGCCACATTTTTACAAATTTTCCATAAACAAATGCACCTACAAGGCAGTATATTACAAGAAGGCTCGACGAATTCAAATAGATTCATCAGATATACCGAAGAGAGAATAAGACTGCACGTGATGAGCGTATCCGAATATATTATGAACTCTCCAAACCAGATCTCATCATGACTACTACTGTGACGCTCGGGACTGGTCTCCCGTGAGCAGCTGGTAAATGCTTTTTAGTGAACGAAAATTCTCTAGGAATCGATCTTTTTATACTAACTCAGGGCAGCGTTGACAATGTCTTCTGGCAGAGCGGGTTTGACATTCACGGAGTTTGATGCCATTTGGCGCCCGTAGAGACTGCAGGTTTTCAATTGTTGGTCGGTGAATAGTATCGGCATTATCCACTTGCCAAAGGATTCAGGGTCCCCCAATCTCTCATTATTTATGCAGTACGGTGGCAGTTCATAACCGTTTGTGGACAATGGATACGCCTTTCCGCGCTGAAACAAGAGAAAAATATTCAACATCAAAATATTGTCATGCGGTCCCTGGAAAGATTTGATCATTGCATATTCACTGTGAATGTGATCAGCATAGTGCATCTGTTTTTCCACCAGAACATTGTCTCCCGAAGAAATAAATTAACTAATAAATGAATAAATCGTCTTGAAATTCTACACGTGAAATAATTGTTGTTGGCTACAAATATCTCAATTTTACCGTTCGATTCATGGCTCTCTTTGGCGGTTCCGCCGTCGATCGCCCGCCATCTCGCCGTCCCTGCGGTGACACTCTCGGTGCCCCTGCCGGCGGAGAGCTCCTCGATCTCTCCGCAGCCGCAGCGGCCAGCTTTGCATTGGCTTCGTCTAAAGCTCGCTCCAACTTGACAATTTTATTCTCTCTCCTAGTGAGCTTCCTCGACAGTTTTTCATTTCTGCTTGTCAAGCGCTCAATGAGGTCGTCGTCAAGAGTCGATGGCAAAGAAGAAGACGCCGCACTGCTCCTGAACGAGCCTCCACCTGCCGCACCCTCAGCCTCTGATAGCTCGTCGTCAGATCCGCGACCCTGTCTTGGTGCTGACCTTATCTGATGCTCGAATTCGGAAAATCCACCATCAGCGTCTACTGCCTCGGGGAGCCCGCCATCTTCACATTCCTTTGAGCCAAGGCTCTCCTGCGAAAATATGAAGGCAAATTAAAAGAAAGTGTCGAGTTTTTGGGTATCTGGTCAATGATTTTTTACAAGGCCTCATATACATGTATATTCGTCTCAAGGACCTTAGATTCGATATAGTGACCAAAACAAGAGAAAATCATATTGATGCCCGGCTCACAAAAACACAAGGCCTCATTAAAACGACGTTACTCCTTTTATATCCAAAATTACACATTTGTGCAACGGAATATAACAAAGTCAAATTCCCCAACACCATTCTTGTTAAGCCACCTATAGATACATAATTCTCAAACGATAGTAATACAAGGCTGCTTTACCTGATCTTCATCAAGGATTATAGCTGCCAGCTCTCGATCTTGCTCTGTCACGACGACTGGTTCTGACGTTGGGTTTCTCTTGGATTTCTTCTTTGGCGGCTGGTTTTGCTGCTGCTCCTCAAGAATACCGTCCAGGTCTGTACCCGAAACGAATGAATTACTGGCTTTTTTTCGTTTGAGCTGCGCTCGTTGTTCTCGGGTTGGGCTGAAACTACCACAGTCTCTGAAGTTCTTCTTAGCTTTCTTCAGTCCCAGCCAGGCTTTAATCAGAAATAAAACAATAATTGGTAAAACCATCGATGGTCACGAAGTGAAAAATTATATATGGTGGCTTGCTTGGCCTAAGGCACGCGTTATGGTGCAATTTGGAATTGAACAACGAAAGCTTACTCATGAAACTGAATTGGTCGATTGCATGAGACGAATTGAGGTCAAGTAATTTGATACTTCTTCTATGATCACTTATTCCTAACACTTCTCAAAAAAATGCCATTTTTCGAATTTGAATATTTTCGGTTTTTCACCTTTGCTCGCCTAAGTGACGTCCATAACCTCAGAAAATTTTAGTCAAGATGTGCCTGGATAGATTCTTTGAAGAACTTTTGAATGCCGCCAACCTTTCTTTCTCATCTTGCGCTAAATAAGGACTAACACGCGTTTTACCATAAAAAAAATTGACACTTTTTCTTCTGAATACTAGAATAAAAATATTCCCCAAACATACAGAAGAGTTATTTTGTACCCCATAGGGGTCGTAAAGTTGATGTTTTGGGCCGTAAAATCGTAACAAAATGGTGAAAGGATAATCCGAGACATGTCTGCAACTCGTGGTCCGCTTTCGCCCGGAATTACTCATATACGTCGTTGTGCGCAGCGATTCATATCTCTGCAGTGCTCAAAGACTTGGAGGCGCGTGGGTGAATTTGCGCAAATGTGTGAATACTTTTTGTAGCGTTTGCTTCGATATTTTTGCAACTGATGTACTTGAAGTT
Organism: Eretmocerus hayati; assembly: GCA_029851415.1. NCBI lineage: Eukaryota > Metazoa > Arthropoda > Insecta > Hymenoptera > Aphelinidae > Eretmocerus > Eretmocerus hayati. The sequence goes on from CM056744.1 coordinate 99,286,794, forward strand.
CGATTACTTTATATCTAACATACAGGATCGAGGTGCATAAAACGGACGTGGAAGCGCGCAAAAAAGACGGATCAGTGTAAAATTGCGTATAATGTGCATTTCACGCATTGATGATGACTTTGTCTAAGTTTCTTTTCAACTATTCTCGCGAAAACAATTCTTTGCAGAGTCAAAAAGGGGATTATTATACTCATAATTGCAAAGGAGCCGGATTGAAGCTATTTCTAACAAGAAAATCGGAAGCTGATGTGCTACCTCGTCACTGTGACGATACGTTGCAAAAAAGTATGCTCGATTTATCACTGGATAATAAGTCATTTTGATGTTGATACGGATCTCGAGAACAAGTTGAAAAACCGATAAAATGTTGCTACACTTGAATAACAATGACCTTCCAAATCTTCAGTTACGAAACGTTGAATAAATCAATCATCATGATCATGATCATATTTTTATCGTCCCGTTTGACTGTGAAAATGAACTACAAATATTCCTATATTCTCCATGCTCAATGGATCAAACGAGATTGAGTTTCTCCTTTTTATATACTGAACGACACAATTGTAATCTGAACTGATATCCCTAACTTGTTGATCAATGCTGAAAACTTCACGATCAAGAAAATATTCATTGAAGAGGAAGCATTCGACGTAGGCCTTGCAAAAATCGACTCATTCTGAAATTTGAATTCTTTTTAATATCTCCACGTAAAAAAGTCAAATCTCACATTGAAGTACACATTTGAGTACGCCCTTCGCGAAACTGTGATGACTCATACTAAGCGCAATAATAATCGAATAAAACAATGGAATATTGCGCACTTTTACATGGCTATTTCACCGCATACTTTGCCAAAATTTATACACGGCTCAGTTATCATGTATTCGAGTAGCTTCTTACATGGCCTGACTAATGCCTTAGCTTTACTACTCAGTCGCACCATCGACGGCTCCACTCGTTTGTCACTCTCTATTAACTCGAGTTGATAACACACGCGTTACGATTGAATGCTTGAACTGTACGATTACGTTTTTCATATTGTTCTTGGGCAAATAAAAATATGCTAGTACATAGAACCCCGGTAGGGTTATTTTCTCTAACTTGCAGACGCCGATCACTTAAATTTCATAACTTCGAATTGTGTACGACCATGAGATTTCAGAGTGCATGGGAAATAAATACAACCATCCGTTCTGTTACAGATACCGACTCAAATAATACTATATACTACAAATAATCTCCAAGACTCCCGCAGAATCCGCGGTGTCTATATATAGTACGACATTTTTTTTATATTCGCTGGGCAAGATTGATTCCACTGACAGATTGCCAGTTTCTACTTCTTACAATTACCTAGCCCATGCGAACGAATTCTTAATGCGTTCAATAATTTTCATCTAAATTTGTAGTCGCAAAACGACTTCTCAAAAAATTGACGATGCTCAAAACAGTTTTGGTATGGATCGTCAGTATTTTGTTAAAATGGAATACCAGTAATCTAGTTTGAAAGACCGTTTCCACCTTCAAAAACGAAGAGACAAATTTTGCAGACAAGAAACTTTTAACTTCATTATGATTTCGTTGATGTGAAATTGGCCAACGAGAGCCGACATCGTTCTCTTCTTAAATCATACTTTGGAACGCATTCTATCAAGTCACGCAAGCACGGCGCAAAAAAAAGTTAGAACATTTCTTGACAAGAATGGTGTATACCGCCAGTATATCGTCAAATTTCTCAGTTTCTTATTTGAAGTCTCTGCTATTAGACTGTTACTATACATATCAGTTATGTCTTGTGAAAATTGATCCTCGCATCGCAAGGCTAAGAGTAGACTCTGAAAGTTCAAAAAGCACTTCAAGCGTGGCCCATGCAGACTCAGTCGATCAGAAAACGTCACCTACACTGTAAAAAATTTTTTCGAAAAACTTCAACCAACTGGTTGAATGAGAAATTCAACAAGTTGGTTGAATGGGAAATTCAACCATCTGTTTGCAGTTTTTCGAGAAGATTTTTTACAGTATAAATTCAATGGATAAAAAATGATGGCACCAATAAGATACGATTACCAACGCTTATTGATTTGATCTGTATCGCTGTTACGGGCCATGAAAAATTCTAATCATCATCCGATTACCAAGTTATTTACATTTAAATTGATTCATTAATTTTGTCAAGGACGCCTCAAGAGTTCAATAGAGTTGAGGACTTTCAACGATGTGCAATGAATATTCGGCTATTACGTTTTTTGGCTATCCAGATTTCCAACAATTCCCAAGTAGATCCGAGATTCAACACGTTCCGTCAAATCGGGTAATTTTGGTACAGGAGCGATAACTTTGGTACACCTTTGCACCGCTTGTACTGAGCTTCAGTAGCAACTAAAAGAATTTCGCAGCTCTGCAATCGAAATTTGCTATCGGTTCTGACACTAAGGGATCCCATCCATTGCTCCAAGGAAACGTTGTCAGCTTGAAAAGGGTTTATTAAACTTACCCCTCGTGTTCCAAAATTACCCATTTTCACGGTATATAAGCAGAATAATATTGAGTTTTCAAAGAATTTCATCTTGCTTTGCACATACCTGCACGGTGTAGGCATTGTGAGATACTCTTATATCTTAGGATACGCAAAAAAAAGGTGAAGTTTACATTTCAGGCAAAATTTGAATTCAAATAATTCTTCAATTGATTGAGTTGCTTATCGCTATGTGCTCTATTTGGATCCCAAAATATGGAATGACTCGTCATAAACTCAATTCAAGCTTTTAGTCTTTCGAAAATAAGCAGATTAAAGAATGAATTCTTCAGATTACCAATCCTTATCCTCGAGAAACAAAATTTCCACAACTGACGGTGTTCTAAGCTATTATCTGTGGATTTCTTGAATTTTGATATGAAAAATGAGTTGCACTTTCTGCGCATGACCTGAACCGAAGTCACTGCGTATGGAAAATGAGGCGTGAATTATGTGCAAACATGGACAGATCCAAAATGACCTTGACATGCGAACGGGTCTCCCACAAAGCTACTTTATAAATTTACTATCAAGCGTCACCGTTCCGGCTGAAAAATTTCAAATTGCCAAATAGCTATTCTGAAGAGAATTCTCTACGCTTCCCGAGACTATTGATCCCGGGAGCTTCAAACTCTGTATGTTATCAGAAAATGAGGAACTTTAACGATTAACTCGAAGCAATGCAAAAATAAACTAAAAATCTCAAAGAGCAGGTGAGAAGCATCATTTCTGCGAATAGCACAACTTATTGAACATAAAGGACTTATCCAACATTTTTCGCATTCACTGCCACTCACCTCCGTATTTGTATATCCGTATCGTTACGGACTCGAAGACGGCTTCCTGGAGCAGCGGCTTCATCTCCCGCGGGGACGAGGAGACCCGGACGCCCCTTGGCCACCCGATTTCGAAGTATGTGCCCATGCCGATCCCGCTGGTGATTCTCCTCTCATCCGCATCTTCACGTCCGAGAAAGCTGGCGTAGCCGATTTCCAAGCCATCGTCCAAGTACTCCTGGTTGTTTTCATCCCTCAGCACTCGACGAAACAAGACACATTTGTCGGCGTCTATATTGAGGCGCTTGTTGCGTTCGCTGTCCGAGAGCTCCATTTCAGAACGAAAGAAAATAGATCGCGGGATCAAAAATACGAGTTTAGTTTGGGTTCGTCGCGGGGGACTTGCCGTTACTGACGCTCTCTGCGTGGGCCCGTGACGCAGCACCCCCGCAGCCCGTCGCATGGTCCCCGGCACCCTCCTTGCCGCCGCTTCCTCGTCCAATCAGCGCAAGTGTTCTCGTGCAAGAGGCGTGGTCACCATAGATGCAATGGGAAAATCTAGCTACTACTTTGGGAGGGATGGCGGAAGAGCGGATGCGCAAGGGTTTCCCTTGACCCTCTTATTCATGCGCCCGAGCGGATGAGATTTCCCTTGCTATTGCTGCTCTCTCTCTCTCTCTCTCACTCTCTCTCTCTCTCTCCCCTCCCCCTCTCTCTCTCTCCTCTTGCCACGCACCCTCTCTCCCTTCTCCTCTCTGCCTCCTGATCTGTGCAATTAATTCCAATCATCACATTATTTGTAGATCATTCGAGATCCAATTCCTATCGATTTTAATCATATACTTTTTTATACACTACGCGTGGAAGTGTACTTTACGCGCACTAGCCGACTTTTGCTAACAGCTTATCAAAAACTATACTCCGATGCATGGAAGTGAAACCTACTTTTGCATTCTCGTGATGATTGAGATTTTGCTGACTGGAAAATCACCACCAAGATACTCGATCTGGGGTAAACTCGTATGAGAAATTTTCCAAAACCAAAGTAAGACGAGATCGAAAAATGTAAGGATTGGTTGAATTTTCAGCCAGCAAATTCAATCAGCTGATTAACATCTGTCTCATTGTTCAAGTGAACTTGTAGGTCAAACACTGATTGAACGATAGCTTCAACCAGTTGGTTGAAGTGTTCCAAAAAAGCTTCTTGCAGCGTAAGTCGAAATGGTTGGGTCATCTATCCCACGCTTGCAGGCGAGGCTCGCGGATTCTTCGGCTTTCATCTGGTTTCAGAGTGCCATAGACACACAAACCAGAATGATTCATCTTTGAGTTAAGAGCTCGTGATCACTCCTGATCGCATTTTTGAGCCCAAAAGGGCCGTTCAGCATACCTTCTGCTTGGATCAAAATTTTATAACATTCTTTTAACGTGACTGATCGACGATAAATCGAGCTCACCTTTTACTTCATTTGGTAGTAAAATATGTTGAAGACTAATATAATTCTACTTGAGCTTAGGAGAGTCTCACATGATTCCAATCAATGACCTCAGAAATGAGAGATTATCGTAATATCAAGTAATGTAGCTGGTCTATCCGAATTCTGATTTTTTCTTCACACATGCATTACGCAGTAATACTACCGATCTGCTCTCGAACCAACTGCAGAATCTCGGAATCACATTGATTCCATTATACTTGATCTTAATCGATTCCAATCACACTCCTATCAGACATTTATCGAATACACAACTGATTAGGTAAAACGTGCGGATGGTGGTACAATTTGATTACAGTGTATCAGACAAGTGCACATTATCCATGAATGAAAGCGCAAAGCTAAAGTATATTCATCGCGGCATCGTGTCTCAAAATAGTACACTTCGATACAAGGGTGTAAAAAATTTTTTATGCAATTTTCCGATGTTTGAGCCCTCACAAAATTGCATAAAATAGCATTCGCGCCTCGATCATGAGGTTTCCCGCTTCCGAGCGATCATTTCGACCCTCGCCTGCGGCTCGGTCCGAAAACCTATAGCTTAGAAGCGATCTACAACCTCATAATCTCGGTGCGATATCTACTATTTCGATGCGAAGAATAGGTTTTACTCCCGTATATCGAACTATACTCTTCGATAAACTGTGAGTAAAAGTAGGAAAACTGTGCGCAAAGTACACTTTTATGCCCAGTGAATCGAAAAAGCCATTTCTTTACTCGTGATGTTCCATATATCCCATATGCTATCTCGTACACCTACTTTGATGCGGTATTTAAGAATGTGTCATGCATGCCTGAAATCGATGCAATATACAGACTCTCGGTATTTTCGAGGTATTTTTTTACTGCGTGGAAATCCGAAAAAAAAAAGATTGATCGTCATTATCATTCAGAGTTGCTTGAACATTGAACGCCTAAAAAGTTTGTTAGATCATCAAATTTCTTTTTGTTGAATCTGTTGTTATTTGTATAACCTTCTTTAGGCCAGAAAAATACGAACTTTTTACTGGTGTATTAGGAAAGTGACGACGGCAAAACGGTACAAAAGATGGGCACCGCACTTATAAAATCTTCGTCATCGCAAATATGTACTAATGGTACGTTATCGTGAATCTTTTTCTGAACTTTAAAATGTTATAAAAATAACAACAGATCCAATAAAAATACATTCGATGATCTAGCCAACTCTTTAGGCGCTCGAGATCCAACCAATTTTTTTTTCCTAACGAAGCTTATGGTTGTTTCAACCAATCCTTTTCTCCCGTGAAGTGTATGGCGTTGAAAAGAGCGCACCTTTGGCGACAGAATTATGTACGAACGTTAATTTTGCAACCCATCTATATCATAGTGATTGAATAAAAGTTTCTATTGAGGTGCCAATCCATATTATGCACTGCGTTGTGGTGGCTGCGAGCTCACATGTGACACATCGAAATTGAAAGATTAAAAATTGGAGCGTGTCTGATACTAGATTTTCGACGATGACGTTCACAAGCACTAAGAATTGATTTGCATCATTAGTTTTGATCATCTGTACGTTGTAACTCTGTCTAATTACGATGATTCATTAACATTTCGTAATCATAATTTTTATATCATACCTTACTAGAAGTCAATTCATGTAGGTACAAACAAATTCTTCCATTAGCGTATAATGGCAATGGACAAAATTCGCGCATTACTCAAACGGCCAAACACATACAGAAATACAACTACACCTCACGATACGTTTCATGACGAATCATCATTCTGCATGCAACAAAGAATAAAGAAAGTCGGCATAGGCATTGTCAGGCATTGTCGGCAGGTTAATTTTTGCGATAATAATCATGTGCTTCCCGGTGTAAACTAAGACACGGTTCCATATCATAGCTACTATGTATTTGCGAGCATACAGCTTGAAAGAGAGAGAATCTAGCGTGCTCTGACACACCTCCACGCACACCAATGCTGCAATCGGCTATCACTGTATTTGACGTTTCTTGCCAAACATCAGCATTTTTCGAGCTATTTGAAATGAAAAGCAAAGTACGTGCAATTATACTACATCTACTCGAAATAATATCTCGCCAACGCAGATCCACGCGACTATATTAAACGCGGATAGCTATGTCGCCTCTGTTCCTTCATTTTCGACGGATGCATAATGATATTCTCAATAGCCACTTTTGTTCAGTGTTATTTGCATCTGCGCGAACGTTCGCTAGATTTATTGACGGGTACGGGCCCCAATCGTCCCCGCCGCGATAATCGCGCGCGGAATCGGCGGCGCCGTCGTTTAGAACAATGGCTGAAAACCGGGGAAAACCCAGAGACCGTCGAAGCGGACAGATGTTTCCCGATTTTGAGACGTACCTGCTGGAATTGCAGACGGGCCAAGCACTTAACTCATTAGTCGCGCGTCATGGATATATATGACGCCCGGGCGGCCAGAAAGTGCACTATTTACAAAAACATGCAAACACCCTCTCTGCTGCTCTGCGCGTTTCAATTCAATACAATTTTCAGAGTCGCTTCATAATTCGGCTATCCCATTCTCAATCTTTGAGAAAGAGAACAAAATGCACACGAGCCAAAGAGAGTGGTACATGTTTTTATGAGCGACACTTTCATCATTATCATCTCTCAGTCGACAATCGGGTGCGACAATTTTCATGATTAATATTGCATGATCGGCGTATGTTTGTAGAACTTCGACTAAATATATATGGTATGTTTTGAAAGTAAAGTACCAATAAGTCTTTTCAACACTATAATTAGCGTTACCAAATAACAAGCCTCGAATGGGCTACACTTGTTTTTCCCTGAAAATACCGGTGACATCCATCCAACATCTCCGAACACTGCTGTTTGAAGATTCAAACAAGAGAGAGAATTCATACAAGTGACTGTAATCGAGTTCAACAGCGAAATTCAAATGGAGTTTAATCCTAGATTTCCTCAAATGGACGATGAGAGAGGGAGCTATTATAGAGCACACTACTGCAATGTGAAAAAATGTGATGATTCTAAAAATTTTTGACCGTGAGGCGAGACTAATCGATATCTTTTGCAGAATTTCGGAGAATATATTCTGTGACTCACATCCATGCTCCTTATTCCATCATATCAAGTGAAATGTGATAGTTGCAAAAGTTTAGCCATTCGCTTTGGAAATATCCATCAAAAATGTTTTTTTATCACAGCTCCTCTCAGACCGTGCGATGTACATGTAGAAATCGCCTCCATGGAAATCTCAAGGTCCAGCTATCATGGACCAATATAAGTTCAATATCTCTAATCAATTAACAGTTGAAGGTCACGTCATCTTCTGATTTTTGATGACAATGGGAATTGATATGCTTATGATCAAATTTTTGCATTGCGAAAAAATGTGCTTTCGAAAATCTTCAAATGCCGTCTCCACGAAAAATTTGGAAGCATCTTTGATGGAATCACCCCTATGCAACCCTGGTAACATGATAGCGGAGTTTTCAAAATTTCTCAACGGCTTTTTTCTCACCTTTCCGATGCGTTAAGCTGCGTCTCGCGTGTTACTAACGTTGCTTTCGAAAAATCACACCTGAAGGCAATTGAGAAGATTTCGCGAAAAAATTGAGGCATTTTTTCCATTAGTGGCTTTAAAAAACCTGCATTTATTCCATGCGGTCGTACGTTATCCTTTTTTCCTCGCTTTTTCCGCATATGTATCCGAAAACGATGAATTGGAAAGAGAATTTTACACCCACTTTTTCTTCGTGCGCCGTTACCTACCGCAAAACTCGTACATCGGCCCAACCGACTTTTCTGTACAAGCTTTATATGACTGACAGGTGAAACTGCTGTATGACTCGTTGGATTCAGAAAGTTTCATTTTCAATTGACAAATAAGCCGAGTCCCAAGTGTCGGCGTGCCACCGTCTGTCCGAAACTCTATCATAATTTCGTCTGATTCTCGACACTTGCGTCTAAAACGCAGTGGCCCTCTAGTTTATCACATAATGGACACATATAGATACAGATCGTTAGGATGGTTCGAGTTCAAAAACGTATATTTCGCATTGGGTTCACGAGGTTGTAGCTCGCTTTTGAGTAAGACAATCGCTCGGAAGCGGTTACCTCATGAGCCAGGCGCAAAAGTTATTTTTGAAACATTTTCAAGCACCCGAATATGGTAAAATTCTGAAAAAGGCCTCTTTGCCCGGAGCTTCCGATGAAGCGATTTCTCCTCAAAGACATTGGCGGCACATTGATTCTCATTCATTGCGTTTCAATCCAAGCGATATTTGCTTGTACTTGCAATCATCGCGTCAAAATGGGTAAAAGATAAAAGACGTGTGGATAAGCTTTATCGATTGTGAATGAACACTGATGTTCTCCGGCGCGCCATTCCCACCGTAGCGGCTATCGCACGCACTCATAGTTGAAGTCGTTTACTCTATAGAGTGTACGATGAGAAAGAGGGAATTCACCCAAGGCAATTTTAGGTAGCCATTCGGTCACGACGCGCTGTCGATTTACGCTTGCTCCGAAACACTTTTGGAGCAGAAATAGGAGTTGCCATGGACGATGAGGCATAGATCCCAGGGCCACGATATCACCCTTTTGTTTGACAACGAAGCGCAGCTGTTTCGATTTCACATTCTATGATGGCCCTAAACGACTGTGGAGGTAAGAGTTATTCGAATCTGCATGATTCTACTTTATGTACGACTCCGATCAAATTATTACCCTGGCATTCTCTGACTTGCCCGCCACTTGTCGCCGCACCTATAAGAAAATTATCCCTGTACTACATCATGGTAATTCCTAATATTCCGCGCAATGTTTCGGTGTACAGTATTGAAAGTGACATAGAAAAAATTTTGAATGATTCAGAAATTTTTCTTTCTCGGTCTTGAGATTGTGGATTTATATTTGTTGCTGGTCGAGATCGTTCCAATATCCATAACGAAAATTACACAAAACTTAACGGGATTTCCACAGATCTTGATTTTACAGGCAGTGATTTTCTGAGAAATTTTCTTAAGATACTGCAACGCATACTGCGTCTCTGCAATTGACCATGCGCTCTCACTGTCACGCGTGGTGTCACATTCATCATTCATCCTGCACGAGATCCTGCAATATGTAATCTTTCTGCTGTATTGTAGGTTTTACGCGAGAAAGGATTGATCAAAATCGAGAGATTTGTTTAACCACCCTGGTCGAACGTTACGTCTGCGGTTAACGAGTTAGAGTAGGCGAAACTACCGCCATCGTTTGCAAAAATAGGTGAGTGGAATTTTTTTGTGGGATCCTCTCCGGAAGACCCTCCTGATCATAGAGACGTATGGACCCAAGCCGAATTCCGGTGCAACATTGTTTAAACCGAAATTGTTTAAACAATTGACAAAAATCACTTATTTCGCCTTGAAACTAATTATTCAAGGTAATTTGGGATATTTTGGATCGAAAAGTATTCTTGTCATTTTTCTCTAGGAGCCATCATTTCCGAGCTATAAGCGTTTCAAAGTTGAAAAAACGCGAATTTCGCGATTTTGAACGTTAAATAAAGGTAACAACAAAGCGAGAAATCGATGTTCTCAAGTTCGGGATCTATTCACTAGGGTGTCCTCTACGGGTTCCAATAGCAAAAGTCCATGGTCCCGGCTCAAAACCTTCCGTTTTCCGGAAGTTTTCAAAGCACTGTTTCTACAGGCGCCAGTATAGCTATATACATCGCAGACCGATATATATAGTCAATCTCAGATCCATTCAAAACAGTGCATTGAAAACTTTCGGAAAACGGAAGATTCTGAGCCGGGACCATGGACTTTTGCTATTGGAACCTGTAGAGGACACCCTAGTGAATAGATCCCGACCTTGAGAACATCGGTTTTTCGCTTTGTTGTTGCTTTTTTTTGATATTCAAAATCGCAAAATTCGCGTTTTTTCAACTTTGAAACGCTTATAGCTCGGAAATGATGGCTCCTAGAGAAAAATGACAAGAATACTTTTCAATCCAAAATACCCCAAACTACCTTATAAAATTAGTTTCAAGGCGAAATAAGTGATTTTTGTCAATTGTTTAAACAATTTCGGTTTAAACAATGTTGCATCGGAATTCGGCTTGGGTCCATACGTCTCTATGATCAGGAGGGTCTTCCGGAGAGGATCCCACAAAAAAATTCCACTCACCTATTTTTGCAAACGATGGCGGTAATTTCGCCTAGTCTAAGTGCATGAGTCTTGAGGTGAGCATTATGCAGATGCGCGACGATCAAGTTCATCAAATGACAAAGTCTGCTTACACAACACGGGCCACAGCATAAATGCAGACGAGGTGCTACTTCGGTCATTGCCACTGCCGCGTTGCCAGTCGTGACTCGAGCACAGTCCGGTCTACCTAGAAGACTTCCGTAAGAAAAAAATTTATAAAAAATACACTCAGACACAAGTTAGTGATTTGGAAAGGGTAGATCAAGTTTATATCGAATCTTGAAAGTGTGACCGAAAATGTTGTCGCATTCGTTTTCTATACGGTGTCGAAGTTCAAGAAAGTGCGTTTTATGCGATTACTGCTAGAGCTGCTGACTTAATCAGAAAACGTTTCAAATAAAAGTTGTAGAAATTACGTATAAGTTGAATAGAGAGTCCAAAAATCAATATGAAAGATTGGCTGCGGATCGTGGGAGAGGGGGGAGAACGGGGCTTGCCACGCGTTCCGCAATCCGCAGACGATCTTTCATATCGATTTTTGGACTCTCTGTTCATTTTATGTGAAAGTACTTGGGTTCAAACTCTTGTCTTCGTAATGCCTACAAATTTTATTTGAAACTTCTACCGATTCAGTCAGCAGCTCCAGCAATAATCGCATATAAAACGCATTTTTTGACCTTCCACCTCTAATAAAAAATGGATCCGCCAACATTTCTGGTCACACTTCCCAGATTCGGCAGCTGCTTGATCTAACCTTTCCAAATCACTAGCTCGTGTCTGGGTATATTTTATTAGGGTTTCAAATCTTAGGCGGACCGGGCTTATAAGTGCTGAGAAGACAAAGCTGTCCGGAACGTTCTCCTCTCGCATTTCTATATCAATCTTGTCCTACAGAAATGCGGGTTCAGAAATTTTGCAGGTTAACTCAGAGTTCTGAGCAATGTTCTGATTTAAGAAATGCGTATTTTCTTGTTTTCTCCACGTTCATAACGATTACTTTCTGTTGGAAATTTTTAATTCATGATGATTCCATGAAACGAGTTTTCCCCGAAGTTTTTCCGCAGTTTTGCTTCACCAAAATGGTATGGAGAGTGATTTTCCAATTTTCTATAGTTTTTGCCTCCAAGTAAGCAATGAAATCATTGAATACGCAGTTTGCTTCACGAAAAATCATGAAAAAGTTTTTAAGCTCCAAACAATACAAATGCCGCAAATATGCAGATATTTTTTTTTTGTGAAATATAGGCTGTTCGGATGAGAATTGAAGATTCATATCGATTGTCTCAGTATTTAAATATACATCTTAGACTTGATCGAGTTATGAACTCGGGCGATGAAATTTTCTTAGATAACAAAGTTCACATCAAATACCCTTACAAAGCTACCGATTGAAATAATCACAGGAATACTGACATCGAGCAAACAGAGCAGATGAAGCATAGTCAATAACTGCGGAAATCTCTGACCGCAAAATAACTGAATTACAGAAATTCTCGAGCCAACGAGTCACAGCATAATTAGAAAACTAGAGCGTCTTCGTGAAGCTCGATCAATCTCACAGAGGAACATTTGTCATCTCTCTCAATATTATTTGTCTCAGATCTATACAATAAAATACTGTCGGCAAAGTGGGCGTATATGAAATGTCTGGTAATCATGAGCCTCCCGATGATGGAAGTCGAAAATACGGGAAGTGGAAATCCGACAAAAGTGCACCTATTTCAAAGAATACAAGAGCTTATTGGGCGAAGACGGGACGATATCCAAAATCTTTCTTGGTAAGTAGAGTCCAAGGATTGATCAATCATTTATAGGCCAGTAATTCTAGCTCAAAAATAACCCGTTCTCGACATGATTGCCATAGGATGGTTCTTTCTTTATTTCGATGCAGAACATCATGGAGAATATGGTAACATAAATCCGAACAATTTTTGGGCTGCGCGAATTTATACAATCAACAAATAGTGCGCGATTTTGCATTTTTTTGCACTTTTTGGCTCGTGGCTCTGTTAGTATGGAATTTGGATTGTTCTGAATGATACCATGATATAGCTTATGAAATTCTCTAAATATTCAAAAAAAAACTCATCCTCCTATCTTGTATCTAACTCGCTAAAATTAGCAACAAAGGCAAAAAACGTCCAAATTTTCTTTCATTTTTCATTTTGAGAAAAGCCAGTGGATCGATGTGTAATTACTGGAAGATGGAGCTCTCATATACTACTATATGTAAAAAAATCGCCAGTGCGATCCGTCCATAAACATTGACGCTATTCTAATTGTTTATCCAGAATTGTTGTTTTTTGTAATAGCTGCCAAAAATTTTTGAGCCAACCAAAATTGTTGCTAGGGCTCGGATAGCTCCCTGAAACCTTCGACTACAATATGCAACAATAAAAGTGGTCAATTTTTCATAACAAACCCGTCCTAGAGCCATTTGTTTATAAAAATCGAAAAATTGGAATTTTGTTTTGCCCCTGAGGCCGCGAATAAGCCCAATATTGATATACTTTTTGATGCATCGCATAGTACTTATCTTTCTCTGAATTTAAAAAAAAAAAAACATTGCTCCACGACCTTTTGAACCGGAGATACCGACTTTTTTTGAAAAATCGATATTCAATAAACAATTGAATATTAAGAAGTCTAGTTTTGGGGAAATGGTAGAGAAAGGTTCAAAGTTTACAACAAACAATATTTGGTAAACATACCTTCACTCATTTCGTCTTCGCAGCTATTTAAAGTTGGTGTCCAACTGCGGCCGGGTCGAAAGTGCTGGTAGGGAGCAGGGTGGGGGAACTGCCGCGACGGCGGCCCGCGTCTCCGCAGAAACTGAACCGCGACCTTCAAGATCAGGCGTGCGGATTTTTTGACGATATTTCGGGTTCTACTGAACCGTTTTTCATCTTTTTTTTTTTTAATTTGGGGTAGCATCTCGAGAAAAACACAATGGGGTACCTTTGAAAATGATTTGGTGATCCATTTCATGTGTACGTGAGACATGATCAAGGAAGTTTTCCTACAATGATCTTATTATCGTTCAAGCTTCATGGAACTGATGGTTTTATCACAAAAAAATATATATTCAAGAAAAAGTGAAATGGAAAATTTCGAAAATGTAAAAAGTTTTCCAATTTTTCCAAAAAAAAATCCGAAAAATTTCAAATTTGTTGACTTGTAATACTATAAACATCATAAAAAATGAACAAGAACAAATTATTGATTGCAAAAACCAAATTTGAAAATTTTCGGATTTTTTTCAGGATTTTTTGGAAAAATTGGAATACTTTTTACATTTCCGAAATTTTCCATTTCACTTTTTCTTAAATATATATTTTTTTGTGATAAAACCATCAGTTCCATGAAGCTTGAACGATAATAAGATCATTGTAAGAAAACTTCTTTGATCATGTCTCACGTACACATGAAATGGATCACCAAATCATTTTTAAAGGTATCCCATTGTGTTTTTCTCAAAATGCTACCCCAAATTAAAAAAAAAAGATGAAAAACGGTTCAGTAGAACCCGAAATATCGTCAAATAATCCGCGCGCCTGAGTTTGAAGGTCGCGGTTTAGTTTCTGCGGAGACGCGGGCCGCCGGCGCGGCAGTTCCCCCACCCTGCTCCCTACCAGCACTTTCGACCCGGCCGCAGTTGGACACCAACTTTAAATAGCTACGAAGACGAAATGAGTGAAGGTATGTTTACCAAATATTGTTTGTTGTAAACTTTGAATCTTTCTCTACCATTTCCCCAAAACTAGAGTTCTTAATATTCAATTGTTTATTGAATATCGATTTTTTAAAAAAATCGGTATCTCCGGTTCAAAAGGTCGTGGAGCAATGTTTTTTTTTTTTCTTTTAATTTAGAGAAAGATAAGTACTATGCGATGCATAAAAAAGTATATCGATATTGGGCTTATTCGCGGCCTCAGAGGCAAAACAAAATTCCAATTTTTCGATTTTTATAAACAAATGGCTCTAGGACGGGTTTGTTATGAAAAATTGACCACTCTTATTGTTGCATATTGTAGTCGAAGGTTTCAGGGAGCTATCTGAGCCCTAGCAACAATTTTGGTTGGCTCAAAAATTTTTGGCAGCTATTACAAAAAACAACAATTCTGGATAAACAATTAGAATAGCGTCAATGTTTATGGACAGATCGCATTGGCGATTTTTTCACATATGGTAGTATATGAGAGCTCCATTTTCCAGTAATTACACATCGATCCACTGGCTTTTCTCAAAATGAAAAATGAAAGAAAATTTGGACGTTTTTTGCCTTTGTTGCTAATTTTAGCGAGTTAGATACAAGATAGGAGGATGAATTTTTTTTTGAATATTTAGAGAATTTCATAAGCTATATCATGGTATCATTCAGAACAATCCAAATTCCATACTAACAGAGCCACGAGCAAAAAAGTGAAAAAAAATGCAAAATCGCGCACTATTTGTTGATTGTATAAATTTGCGCAGCCCAAAAATTGTTCGGATTTATGTTACCATATTCTCCATGATGTTCTGCATCGGAATAAACAAAGAACCGTCCTATGGCAACCATGCATAGTTCGAGTGCTAGAATTACTGGCCTATTAAGGAGATAGCTGATCATACTTCCCAAAAACACTCAAATTCTTTCGCTCGCAAACAACTTTGAGCTGTGTGCGGAACAACACACGATGTTATCAGAATCGCAAGACACTCACGCCCCGTTATACATTTCGACGCGTTTCGACGTCCTAACAAGAGAACGCGCAATTGATGAGCGAGAGCTGCATAATTTTATTTCAATTTTTAGGACGATACACCTAGTAACAATGACCCGGACACGAACCAGAACGATGTACCTCAGAACTCTGATACGAATCATCCCCAAGCTGCAACACAAAACATACCCACGGTAAGCAAGACCCCAACTTTGGTCATGCAACAACGTAGGATATCAGTCCTATCTCGCAAAGTTTGCTATCAGCTGTACTCTCAATATCGATTCCGAAAGGAACAATATTCGAGTTTGCTTGTATGACGGAAATAAGTTGTATTCGCGACGATACACTTTTGGTCAAAGTCACTTTGTCAACGCTAAAGTATTGTGTTTGTTCTATCAGTACTATTGCCTTCAATGATTCTTTCAGTTTTACCATCAAATCAGTCTACGTATCTCATCCTTTCATTTTTGGACCAGCTTATACAGTACCGTTCAAAAGTTCTGGAGAGTCATCCCTCGAGTACCTCGACTTGCAACAGCGATAAGTCAAATTCTATGCGTTGTACGAAAATTCTCGAAAAGCATCTTAAAGAGCAGACAAAATACTAACTTTTACTGGGTTTGGATAATTTTTATCAAATATTTTTGAAGGCCCTACACGCTGATGAAAAAGTAGAAAATCTAAAAAATTTTTACTTTCATTGAGACACCTGCAGTTTTAATGAGAATGAAGATACGGTAATTTTGGAGGAAGCACCTTGTAGAGCGGAAAAAATGCTATGTGTAGCTGTTTTTTGATTATTTTTTACGTCCCGTGTATGAAGACTTGCGAGCTGTCCAAATCCCCAAAATCATGGTTTTTCAGCAACTTCTGTGCCGTTTCCGGTGATGAACAGTGATTTTTGGTATCTAGACAGCTCGTACGTTCTCACATGCGGTACGTAAAAAATAAACAAAAAATGGCTAAACATAGCATTTTTTTCCGCTCTATAAAATGCTTTTTTCAGAATTGCCGTATCTTCATTCGCATCAAAACTGCAGGTGTCGCAATGAAAGTAAAAAAATTTTTAGATTTTCTACTTTTCCATCAGCGTGTAGGGCATTCAACAATATTCGATAAAAATTATCCAAACTCAGGAAAAGTTTGTATTTTTTCTGTTCTTTAACACGTTCGCTGCGAAGCCGGTTTTTAGTGATTTTATTTCTCTCATCAACTGGACCTCGGTATTTTGGTAAAAATGCTTGGATCGGAGCAAACTTCTTTTGGTTCGTTGTTTGAGCCCTAGACAGAGTAAATCACCTTGGAAAGTTGTTACTGGGTATATTTTTCGAGTCATGACGGATTGGATGAGATTGGAGAAAGAAAAATCGCGGAACCCACCGGTGGGTCCCGCCGCAGCAAACGTGTTAAAATGCTTTCTTGAGAATTTTCGTACAACGTATAGAATTCGACTTATCGCTGTTTTAAGTAAGGGTAATCAAGGGATCACCAGTACAGAACTTTTGAACGGTACTGTAGATATTCCTTTTCAAGGCCTCTACAGTGTACGTAACATTTTGTGAGCAGTTGTATTAGAAATACAATCTCATGGTATAACTCTATAACTGTATAAACAGATATGCTTTGCCTAATAATATGATACTTACGATTTCAATGCCGTTATTTTCTGTTTCCATCTCTTATATACAGCTGGAGAGTATGGTCACTAATATGGACGTGTCTGATCTCTCTGAAACCGAAAGTGAATACAGCGAATCCCCGTCAGATACAAATTCCACCGAGAGTGATACTGGTAGCGCTGATTCGCACCTACAAGGAATTTGGGCCGAGGAACATAGGGCCATTGAGACTGATAATGGAGATCAGTATGCACATCTTATCAGAGATGATGGAGCAAGAAATCCGGATATTGTATTGTCAGAAGAAACACCAAACGCCAAGGTATCACTTTTGCTAATCGCATATCATGGTGTTTTACTTTTCATACTTCAGAAACGCCAGTAGATTCTCCCTCACACGTCAATTATGACACCAGACAGAATCATTTCCAGTCTCTTTGATGAAGCCTCAATACCGGTTCAATTCCTTTTTTGGGCCAAAGGAGTAAGCCTACATTTTCATAATTTTTGAAAGCTCTCTTTCTGGTTCAGTTTGACCTCATTACATTGGGCAAGTGCAGATGTAGCGAAATTTTTGATGGGGTTCTGTCTCATCTTCTACATGTGCTAGGCCGGGTTCCACTATGTTACAATCATTTTGAAGTACAAAGTCCTTAGTTGGGAAAGCTAACAGAGATATTTGGAGAAAATAAACAAAACCGAATTCTCGATCTGCCTGATAAGGTCGTGTCCAGTTTTTTCAATTCTTATCGCTATGTAAGATGTTTGGTATTTCGATGTGCAGAGTCGCAATAGATCACCACGAAACGAATGTGAGAGTTGAACCGAGTCTATTCTTTTTTCGTGTTTTTTTACATGAATAAGAATAATGAACAGTTTTTAAGATCAAATAAAGTTTATGGAATGGACGATTGACTCGATTCTATTTAGAAAATTGACGATTCACACAAAGAAAACTCGATACAAGTCGCGTGTGCACGCCGTCAAATCCGCGGCTTTTCACGACTTGTGCTGAAAAATGCGTTTTCAGCCCTCGCCATGAAAATTCGGCGTTTTCATAATTCAGGTACATAACATATCGTTTTTATCCATTGCCCCAAACCGTCTAAAAAATCGGAGTCCATTGATCTAGAATATATTTTTTTGATGACGGTTGCTTATTACACGGTTGGTTATTCATCTCGTTCCATTCGGGTATCAAAAATACGACAGAATTGGGTTGATTTCATGTTGAACGCTCTCGATGTTTGGATCCTGATCCGTGAGATTATGTCAAAATTATTATTTTCAATTAAATATTTGGATATTTCCAAAAACGAAGCTCACCTTTGGAAGAAAGAGGTCACAATATGCCGGAAATGACTCGATTGAAAATATTCTGCATTGAATCGAATTATACACATGTGCGGCGAAAATCGCGGAAAAGCCGAAACGGACAAACTTCACCACGTAATTCGTTAAAATCGAAGGAAAACTTTCATTTTATTACGCCTTATCTTGATGTGAATCTTCTCGCACTCCCAACTATCAATACCTTAAAAATGAAAAAATAAATCCTTTGTTTGTACGATTTTACAATCTCATTAGCAATTACAATTGGCATCTTGAATTTTTTTTCACCACCGCAGAAAATAGTTCGGCAAGTTTGAGCAGATCAAGATAGGTATTGTGCAATAGGGAAAAAATACCCGAAATTGTTTCCATCTCGCGCGAATCGTTCGATGTCAGGCCAACTTGTGCCGTGTGACGTCACAGTGATTCAGTTGACTGACATTCAAACAATTTGCGCGAGATAAAAAAAATTTCGGGGAATTTTTCCCCAATTGTACAATACCTATCTCGATTGGCTCGAGCTGGTCAGAAAAATGCAAGATGCTAATTGGAAAATTTTGAAACGGTTCATATGGGCTGATTTACGTCGATCTTTCAAAAATAAGAAAATCTGCATAAAAATTGCTCTTCCCCGCACTGCCGATGAAAAAGTAGGTTTCTCAGGACTTTTAGAATGACCACTGGTAAGAGTCGATTATCAAATTTACAGTTGTCCACAAGATGACGCAAAATTTTCTAAAATTTGCTCTGAGTACAGCTCCTACAAGTCCTAACAGCTCCTAGAAGTTTCTAGGCTCAATGATTGATTTTGAATTTGTTTTCTTCAATGTACCAGTTCTAACGAAGAAAATGCGTCCAGATACGTTGCAAAAAATTGAGTTTAGTTACAGCTGCAGTTTTTAAAAAATAGATAGGCTGAAAGGAAGGCCCATGAAGGATGTCCCAAAATATTCAAAAAAAGTTTTTGTAACACTCCGTCATAATACTGACAGAAATTTTTTGTTGAAAATTTCTGTCAACCCCCCTATTGACGGTACCCCGTGAAATGCTCTGCAATGGCCCATTTACTGATGGGCCGAAACATACGATTGGGCCTGTTTGAGGTCATTTAACATAACTATATGCTTGCATAGTTTTGACTTCCTCACGCAGCTTTTCAACTAGGATTCCGATTGACTGGAACATCTTGGTTTTCAGGAATTTCCACTATACACTTCATGCAGGGTGAATCAGAGACAGAGTGAAGCGATGCATCTTGCCAAAGCGCTAGCGTTTAATAACTCTAACAAGGATCTGGAAGCGTCACTGAGATGTACCAACCTGCATCTACCGTATGAATTATCCGAATACCGATCACTGCACATGTTCAATCAGAGTCTGCCAGAGCCAAAAATGGTTCAATACTACTACTGTATTCCATGCGAGCGTATCATAGATTTTGCAGCACGCTCGTCAGCCTCTTGTAGCAAATGCGGCGTTGAGTATGAGAAAAAAGGTTTGAAGAAGAAGAAGCAATATTTCACAAACGTTTCATTACGAGAGCAGTTAATTCGATTTTTAACAAGTGAAACCTCACAGCATCTTAGGAAAGAATGTGAAGAGAGTGATATAGTGAATTCCGCGATCTATAAGAAGAAACGGAGGAACGGTGTGATTGCACTAGATGACCTCTCTCTGACTGGCTTCACTGACGGCGTGCAACCATACAAACACACTCGAGATAAGATGTGGCCACTCGCGGTATCAATCAATGAATTGCCCTACAGGATGAGGAAGAATAATATACTCCTTTGCGGTGTTTGGTACGGTCCGACCAAACCGATAATGAATCTATTTTTGAAGCCTTTCGTAGAAGAACTGAAGACCTTGGAAGAAGTTGGATTTCGATGCACCGTATTCGGTAGTACAATCGAGAAATTGATCAAGGCGCACTTACTACTCATGGTCCTCGACACTCCCGCCAGATCACCCTGTCAATGTAGAAAACCGTTCAACTCACGGTTTGGTTGTCCATACTGCTTGAACGAGGGGATCAGGATCAAAGTAGGAGATGGCAGTGCTCGTGTCTATCTCGGCGGTGTGATCGAGCCGCGCACGCAAACTATGCACAAAGAGCATTTGAGACAAGTAATGGCTACTGGCGAGGTACAGAAAGGAGTACTCGGACCTTCTATTCTGATGCTACTCAAGGCAATCCACATAGTCTTTTCTTTTGTACCTGAGTATATGCATTGTGGCCCCTTAGGCGTCGTCAAATCTTTTACTAGGGCCTGGTTTTTACCCAAGTATAGGGGAAAACCATTCTATCTAGGTGAGAGGAAGATGAAAGTGTTCAATGAGAGAATGACGAGTATCAAGCCAACGTCGGAGATCACAAGGCTACCTCGAGAATACGGAGAGGACAATAAAGCTAGCCAAATGAAAAATATCGCCATATACTACTCGCTTCCATGCCTTGCAGGATTGATGGAACAAAAGTATTATGACCACTGGTTCCTCTTCGTATATGGACTCACTCTATGCCTAAGAGACCGGGTATCCGACGATGACCGCAGGCGGGCAAAAAAAGCGTTCGATCTATTTTGCGAGCAAATTGAAGAGCTCTACGGACAAGAATTCAAGCGCTTCAATTCTCACCTATTTGAACATATCACAGACTACGTACAATTATTCGGAGCACTGTGGGCCTGGTCAGCATTTCCTTTTGAACACTTCAATGGAGTACTAGCCAAATGCTATCATGGGACTCAGCATGTTCCGGAGCAGATGATCAGGGTAGCTGATCGATTGGCTCACTTAAGAAATGAGGCTCACATCTTCAATTCTCCTGATTGTGACCCCAAGGTCACAAAATATTTTCTAGAGTTGACGACCAACTGCAACATCACTCGGATAATCGAACATGGCAGTGATTTGAGAGTTTGTACACCAGGGCGAGAGTTGGTTTTGTCACCCCTCCAGAAGGAAGTGATCGAAGCAACAATTGACGATTCCATTTGCAATGAATGCATTTCTTATCAAAGATTTATTTACAAAAGAAGGGTATTCACATCATGCTCGTATACACGTTCACAGGATCGCATCAATCACATGATTTCTACAAACGATGGGGGCCTTGTGAAGGTGACTAACCTGATTTGTGCCAAATCCCAAAACTCGAGCGAAGATAACTATCTAGTTATAGGTCAAAGATTGATAGAATTAGATGAAAAACTTTGCGAGTACAGTGAGTTTGATTCAAACGATTTCTCAAAAATTGTTCGTGAAAGTGCTCAAATTGTATGCTACCGTTTTAGCTCGATTAGAGAAAAATTTGTTTGCATCCCAATGGCGGATGACAAATTGTGTCTCGTTCCAGTTGTAAATACGATGGAGACTGATTGAGATGTTCAACTTCACTTACAAGGGGAACACCAACCTTGTGGGTCCTGGATCTTGACGAGACTCTGGGAATCTACTTGTTTTGGTGAGGAATGAAGTTACCCAAAAGGGTTTCGTCCAATGTGGCTCCTATCCTGAGATACAGCCATGGAGGTTAGCCTTGCCCATATAGGCCCATGTTAAAATGACACAAATATAGATATACTGACTATGCTAACTTCCATGGCTGTATCTCAGGATAGGAGCTCCATTGGACGAAACCCTTTTGGGTACCTTCATTTCTCACCAAAACAAGAAGATTCCCAAAGTTTCGTCAAGATCCAGGACCCGCAAGGTTGGTGCTCCCCTCGTTAGTTAGTACTTCAATTACACATTACCATGAAAAATTTGAGCTGACCCAACAATTTCTTTTGAATTGTGTGAGCCGCACCATTCGGCTTCACTCGAGGCTAGAGCTCTTTATCTGAGATCATTTTGAAAGTCTTTACGCGCTTCGAGATGGCATTATTCATTTTCATCCTCACGAAACTGGGTCTTCTCAACCTCAGCTTGAGAAATAGTCAGTGTCCATGATTTTTGAGAGAATCTTATGGCTCGTGCAAGTTTGAGGCACTTAAATATTTTGGTATGGGGCTCGTGAGATCTAAAAGTACAAAAGTGGAACTCCAAAATCCATTTTGAAACGTCTCTTCTCGCAACTTCTAGTCTGAGCTATGAAATTCTCTGCGAAGAAGGATTTCCTCGCAAAAACTAGCTGAAAAATGACGATGAATTTCATTATTGGGACATATATCGCAGTTTTCTCGTTTCCTTGATGATGAATGAGAAGACTGATACCAGAAACCGACATCAAATCCCCCATATAATGAGTTTCTGTATCTTTTTTGGATTTGGGAATTAGTTTTTGCGGAAAATCTATCCTCACAGGAAATGTCCATAGCTCGGGATAGGAGACGCGTAAAATGACGTTCCAAAACGGATTTTGAAGCTTAAGACTTATACTTCCAGGTCTCATGAGCCCATACCGGAATACTCATGCGCCTTGACCTTGCATAAGCCTTCAAAATTCTCTCAGAAGTCATCGAAATTGGAACTTTCTCTGGCTGAGATTGAAAAGATCCGAATTTGTGCAGACGGAAATGAAGCTTGACAACTTGAAATGCTCGAAAATACCTTCAATGATCCCTGATGAGGTTTTTCGGGGTCGACTAAAGCCGAGTGGTGCAACTCACAGAAATGAGAATAAAATTTTTGGTTGAACTTAAATTTTTGACCGCTAATGTGATTGATAGGCATCATATGATATCGTCCCGTCAAGGAATCAATAGACCGTTTCAGCTCATTCAGGCATTCTCTGAAGATGTTCACTAATAATTCATTGAGGACGCACCAAGATAATTTTGAATAATGTGGTCATGAAATACTGGATATGTTGTATATTATGAGGATAATTAATAAATTTTCTAATGAACTGACATCATTTTCGACCAACAATCTGCATGAGATCTATCATCATTCGTCAAAGAAACATTAATAAAAGCGACAGTTTGCACAGAATTTTGAAAATGTGCTTTTAAAAGGCTGGAAGAGATCGTGCCCCGAATGAAAATGTCTGTGCTGATCCAGCTTCAAAACGTCTCGATGACTTCGTAAGAGATATTTTCCCGAATTTCAGCCTGGTATGTGTACCTATCAGTAACTCGATTCGAGACAGATACGGGCAAAAGATACGCACTAACTTTTCTTGAAATAATTGGAACTGCCTTTTTCTTATCTTTTTGAATGCGCAGAATCATACTTCGTGTGCTCATGATATGAATATTGTTTAGAGAAATGGAATACGAATTGAGAGGGATAATCGTTCCAACGGAAGTTGCGTGCCTTTTTGCACCTAATTTGAGCTCGAACCATCCTAACGATCTGTATCTATAGTTATGGAAGCTCTATCTCACTGAACCTGCGTATCATTCTACGCATGCCAGTTATCAAACGTGATCAACTCTTGTACAGTTTCTTATATTTATTTCCAAAACGACCATGCGTATAACGCAAGGGAATACTTTGTTCCCTTTATCATGAGAAGAACATTTACTCCTTTTTTTTAATGGAATGTCTAGTTTGTGACAGGCTCACCGAAGTTTGTGGATGGTCTCTTTCTCATTCTAGTTGAATATACTCTTACATTACTGCGAACATTTCAACCCATTAATACCCAAAATGGAACATTTATGACATGTTTTTGGAGCTCGTTTAGTGTCACGAAAAAGCTCTAATGAAAAATTTCCAAGGCGTTAAGTCGAACTAAAATTGTCAGAACTTTTGAAATATGTGATCGAAATTTTCGTTTGATGCTATCCTGAAGAGCTACATTCAATTTTTCACAAGGAAAATACGATTTTTTACTTTAAAATCGTGTTTGAACGGCATTTTGACCCGTACAATCGATGTACAGGACCGTGCAAAAATTCCTGAACGGAGGTTTGAAATCCTCTCTCGCAAAAACGTCGATTACTCGAGCCCAGATTAACGTAGAGGAATTTTGAAAAGAGCATCTTGAAGATGATAAAAAATGCTAATTTTTTATCGTCTTCGATTTTTCTCTCAGCCCTTTTTGCTACCTCAAATAGCTGCCATAATTTCAAGGATTTCGAGAAAAAAACCGTTTTTACTCTATCGGCTGTAATTTGGACGCGGATAAAGATAGAACAATTTTGCAAAAAGCACATTGAAGAGCGGAAAAAATGCCATTTGCAATGATTTTTCGATTATTTTTTATGTCGTATGAATACAAGTGTGAGAGCTCTCAAATTAGCCAAAACCGTAGTTTTTTGCCATTTATAGCTGTTTTTACACGTATTTCATTGAAAATCCGAGAATCTGGCTACTTTGAGAGCTCTCACACTCTTATTCAAACGACGTGAAAAATAATCGAGAAATCATTGCAAATAGCATTTTTTCCGCTCTTCAAGATGCTTTTTGCAAAATTGTTCTATCTTTATCCGAGTCCAAATTTCAGCCGATAGAGTAAAAACGGTTTTTTTCTCGAAATCCTTGAAATTACATCAGCTATTTGTGGTACCAAAAAGGACTGAAAGAAAAATCGAAGACCATAAAAAGTTATCATTTTTTCTCATCTTTAAGATGCTTTCTTCAAAATTCCTCTACGTTGATCTGGGCTCGAGCAATCGACGTCTTTGCAAGAGAGGATATCATACCCCCGTTCAGGAATTTTTGCACGGTACTGTATATGCCTCTGAAAGGTTGAAAAAACGTGTCCTTAAGTCCTCAAATACAAAGTCATGGGTCAGAAAAATTTTAAAGGTCGTATCTGAAACCAAGGTATCGACCGAAACGAAAAAGGTGTTGGAACGCCTTTTCATCGTCATTGAAACCTGCCACCTCGTTGATCTCTCAATTCTGAGCATGAAATAGCTCTTAAAATAATATCATACAGCGCGTTAATGACGTGAAATTGTATGTTCTTTCAGAATCCGCGATCACAATTGAGATAGGATGAAGTTTGACGATGATTTCATTAGAAAGGTTCGGAAGAACGCGGAATAGTATATACGCTGGCAACTGAACAAGACAGTTAGAACGTAATCAACGCGGCGGAGCAGAAGAAGAACGAACGAGAAAAACGTGACAGAGACTGTCCATTATGTGATAAACTAGAGGGCCACTGCGTTTTAGACGCAAGTGTCGAGAATCAGACGAAATTATGATAGAGTTTCGGACAGACGGTGGCACGCCGACACTTGGGACTCGGCTTATTTGTCAATTGAAAATGAAACTTTCTGAATCCAACGAGTCATACAGCAGTTTCACCTGTCAGTCATATAAAGCTTGTACAGAAAAGTCGGTTGGGCCGATGTACGAGTTTTGCGGTAGGTAACGGCGCACGAAGAAAAAGTGGGTGTAAAATTCTTTTTCCAATTCATCGTTTTCGGATACATATGCGGAAAAAGCGAGGAAAAAAGGATAACGTACGACCGCATGGAATAAATGCAGGTTTTTTAAAGCCACTAATGGAAAAAATGCCTCAATTTTTTCGCGAAATCTTCTCAACTGCCTTCAGGTGTGATTTTTCGAAAGCAACGTTAGTAACACGCGAGACGCAGCTTAACGCATCGGAAAGGTGAGAAAAAAGCCGTTGAGAAATTTTGAAAACTCCGCTATCATGTTACCAGGGTTGCATAGGGGTGATTCCATCAAAGATGCTTCCAAATTTTTCGTGGAGACGGCATTTGAAGATTTTCGAAAGCACATTTTTTCGCAATGCAAAAATTTGATCATAAGCATATCAATTCCCATTGTCATCAAATATCAGAAGATGACGTGACCTTCAACTGTTAATTGATTAGAGATATTGAACTTATATTGGTCCATGATAGCTGGACCTTGAGATTTCCATGGAGGCGATTTCTACATGTACATCGCACGGTCTGAGAGGAGCTGTGATAAAAAAACATTTTTGATGGATATTTCCAAAGCGAATGGCTAAACTTTTGCAACTATCACATTTCACTTGATATGATGGAATAAGGAGCATGGATGTGAGTCACAGAATATATTCTCCGAAATTCTGCAAAAGATATCGATAAGTCTCGCCTCACGGTCAAAAATTTTTAGAATCATCACATTTTTTCACATTGCAGTAGTGTGCTCTATTATAGCTCCCTCTCTCATCGTCCATCTGAGGAAATCTAGGATTAAACTCCATTTGAATTTCGCTGTTGAGCTCGATTACAGTCACTTGTATGAATTCTCTCTCTTGTTTGAATCTTCAAACAGCAGTGTTCGGAGATGTTGGATGGATGTCACCGGTATTTTCAGGGAAAAACAAGTGTAGCCCATTCGAGGCTTGTTATTTGGTAACGCTAATTATAGTGTTGAAAAGACTTATTGGTACTTTACTTTCAAAACATACCATATATATTTAGTCGAAGTTCTACAAACATACGCCGATCATGCAATATTAATCATGAAAATTGTCGCACCCGATTGTCGACTGAGAGATGATAATGATGAAAGTGTCGCTCATAAAAACATGTACCACTCTCTTTGGCTCGTGTGCATTTTGTTCTCTTTCTCAAAGATTGAGAATGGGATAGCCGAATTATGAAGCGACTCTGAAAATTGTATTGAATTGAAACGCGCAGAGCAGCAGAGAGGGTGTTTGCATGTTTTTGTAAATAGTGCACTTTCTGGCCGCCCGGGCGTCATATATATCCATGACGCGCGACTAATGAGTTAAGTGCTTGGCCCGTCTGCAATTCCAGCAGGTACGTCTCAAAATCGGGAAACATCTGTCCGCTTCGACGGTCTCTGGGTTTTCCCCGGTTTTCAGCCATTGTTCTAAACGACGGCGCCGCCGATTCCGCCCGCGATTATCGCGGCGGGGACGATTGGGGCCCGTACCCGTCAATAAATCTAGCGAACGTTCGCGCAGATGCAAATAACACTGAACAAAAGTGGCTATTGAGAATATCATTATGCATCCGTCGAAAATGAAGGAACAGAGGCGACATAGCTATCCGCGTTTAATATAGTCGCGTGGATCTGCGTTGGCGAGATATTATTTCGAGTAGATGTAGTATAATTGCACATACTTTGCTTTTCATTTCAAATAGCTCGAAAAATGCTGATGTTTGGCAAGAAACGTCAAATACAGTGATAGCCGATTGCAGCATTGGTGTGCGTGGAGGTGTGTCAGAGCACGCTAGATTCTCTCTCTTTCAAGCTGTATGCTCGCAAATACATAGTAGCTATGATATGGAACCGTGTCTTAGTTTACACCGGGAAGCACATGATTATTATCGCAAAAATTAACCTGCCGACAATGCCTGACAATGCCTATGCCGACTTTCTTTATTCTTTGTTGCATGCAGAATGATGATTCGTCATGAAACGTATCGTGAGGTGTAGTTGTATTTCTGTATGTGTTTGGCCGTTTGAGTAATGCGCGAATTTTGTCCATTGCCATTATACGCTAATGGAAGAATTTGTTTGTACCTACATGAATTGACTTCTAGTAAGGTATGATATAAAAATTATGATTACGAAATGTTAATGAATCATCGTAATTAGACAGAGTTACAACGTACAGATGATCAAAACTAATGATGCAAATCAATTCTTAGTGCTTGTGAACGTCATCGTCGAAAATCTAGTATCAGACACGCTCCAATTTTTAATCTTTCAATTTCGATGTGTCACATGTGAGCTCGCAGCCACCACAACGCAGTGCATAATATGGATTGGCACCTCAATAGAAACTTTTATTCAATCACTATGATATAGATGGGTTGCAAAATTAACGTTCGTACATAATTCTGTCGCCAAAGGTGCGCTCTTTTCAACGCCATACACTTCACGGGAGAAAAGGATTGGTTGAAACAACCATAAGCTTCGTTAGGAAAAAAAAATTGGTTGGATCTCGAGCGCCTAAAGAGTTGGCTAGATCATCGAATGTATTTTTATTGGATCTGTTGTTATTTTTATAACATTTTAAAGTTCAGAAAAAGATTCACGATAACGTACCATTAGTACATATTTGCGATGACGAAGATTTTATAAGTGCGGTGCCCATCTTTTGTACCGTTTTGCCGTCGTCACTTTCCTAATACACCAGTAAAAAGTTCGTATTTTTCTGGCCTAAAGAAGGTTATACAAATAACAACAGATTCAACAAAAAGAAATTTGATGATCTAACAAACTTTTTAGGCGTTCAATGTTCAAGCAACTCTGAATGATAATGACGATCAATCTTTTTTTTTTCGGATTTCCACGCAGTAAAAAAATACCTCGAAAATACCGAGAGTCTGTATATTGCATCGATTTCAGGCATGCATGACACATTCTTAAATACCGCATCAAAGTAGGTGTACGAGATAGCATATGGGATATATGGAACATCACGAGTAAAGAAATGGCTTTTTCGATTCACTGGGCATAAAAGTGTACTTTGCGCACAGTTTTCCTACTTTTACTCACAGTTTATCGAAGAGTATAGTTCGATATACGGGAGTAAAACCTATTCTTCGCATCGAAATAGTAGATATCGCACCGAGATTATGAGGTTGTAGATCGCTTCTAAGCTATAGGTTTTCGGACCGAGCCGCAGGCGAGGGTCGAAATGATCGCTCGGAAGCGGGAAACCTCATGATCGAGGCGCGAATGCTATTTTATGCAATTTTGTGAGGGCTCAAACATCGGAAAATTGCATAAAAAATTTTTTACACCCTTGTATCGAAGTGTACTATTTTGAGACACGATGCCGCGATGAATATACTTTAGCTTTGCGCTTTCATTCATGGATAATGTGCACTTGTCTGATACACTGTAATCAAATTGTACCACCATCCGCACGTTTTACCTAATCAGTTGTGTATTCGATAAATGTCTGATAGGAGTGTGATTGGAATCGATTAAGATCAAGTATAATGGAATCAATGTGATTCCGAGATTCTGCAGTTGGTTCGAGAGCAGATCGGTAGTATTACTGCGTAATGCATGTGTGAAGAAAAAATCAGAATTCGGATAGACCAGCTACATTACTTGATATTACGATAATCTCTCATTTCTGAGGTCATTGATTGGAATCATGTGAGACTCTCCTAAGCTCAAGTAGAATTATATTAGTCTTCAACATATTTTACTACCAAATGAAGTAAAAGGTGAGCTCGATTTATCGTCGATCAGTCACGTTAAAAGAATGTTATAAAATTTTGATCCAAGCAGAAGGTATGCTGAACGGCCCTTTTGGGCTCAAAAATGCGATCAGGAGTGATCACGAGCTCTTAACTCAAAGATGAATCATTCTGGTTTGTGTGTCTATGGCACTCTGAAACCAGATGAAAGCCGAAGAATCCGCGAGCCTCGCCTGCAAGCGTGGGATAGATGACCCAACCATTTCGACTTACGCTGCAAGAAGCTTTTTTGGAACACTTCAACCAACTGGTTGAAGCTATCGTTCAATCAGTGTTTGACCTACAAGTTCACTTGAACAATGAGACAGATGTTAATCAGCTGATTGAATTTGCTGGCTGAAAATTCAACCAATCCTTACATTTTTCGATCTCGTCTTACTTTGGTTTTGGAAAATTTCTCATACGAGTTTACCCCAGATCGAGTATCTTGGTGGTGATTTTCCAGTCAGCAAAATCTCAATCATCACGAGAATGCAAAAGTAGGTTTCACTTCCATGCATCGGAGTATAGTTTTTGATAAGCTGTTAGCAAAAGTCGGCTAGTGCGCGTAAAGTACACTTCCACGCGTAGTGTATAAAAAAGTATATGATTAAAATCGATAGGAATTGGATCTCGAATGATCTACAAATAATGTGATGATTGGAATTAATTGCACAGATCAGGAGGCAGAGAGGAGAAGGGAGAGAGGGTGCGTGGCAAGAGGAGAGAGAGAGAGGGGGAGGGGAGAGAGAGAGAGAGAGTGAGAGAGAGAGAGAGAGAGCAGCAATAGCAAGGGAAATCTCATCCGCTCGGGCGCATGAATAAGAGGGTCAAGGGAAACCCTTGCGCATCCGCTCTTCCGCCATCCCTCCCAAAGTAGTAGCTAGATTTTCCCATTGCATCTATGGTGACCACGCCTCTTGCACGAGAACACTTGCGCTGATTGGACGAGGAAGCGGCGGCAAGGAGGGTGCCGGGGACCATGCGACGGGCTGCGGGGGTGCTGCGTCACGGGCCCACGCAGAGAGCGTCAGTAACGGCAAGTCCCCCGCGACGAACCCAAACTAAACTCGTATTTTTGATCCCGCGATCTATTTTCTTTCGTTCTGAAATGGAGCTCTCGGACAGCGAACGCAACAAGCGCCTCAATATAGACGCCGACAAATGTGTCTTGTTTCGTCGAGTGCTGAGGGATGAAAACAACCAGGAGTACTTGGACGATGGCTTGGAAATCGGCTACGCCAGCTTTCTCGGACGTGAAGATGCGGATGAGAGGAGAATCACCAGCGGGATCGGCATGGGCACATACTTCGAAATCGGGTGGCCAAGGGGCGTCCGGGTCTCCTCGTCCCCGCGGGAGATGAAGCCGCTGCTCCAGGAAGCCGTCTTCGAGTCCGTAACGATACGGATATACAAATACGGAGGTGAGTGGCAGTGAATGCGAAAAATGTTGGATAAGTCCTTTATGTTCAATAAGTTGTGCTATTCGCAGAAATGATGCTTCTCACCTGCTCTTTGAGATTTTTAGTTTATTTTTGCATTGCTTCGAGTTAATCGTTAAAGTTCCTCATTTTCTGATAACATACAGAGTTTGAAGCTCCCGGGATCAATAGTCTCGGGAAGCGTAGAGAATTCTCTTCAGAATAGCTATTTGGCAATTTGAAATTTTTCAGCCGGAACGGTGACGCTTGATAGTAAATTTATAAAGTAGCTTTGTGGGAGACCCGTTCGCATGTCAAGGTCATTTTGGATCTGTCCATGTTTGCACATAATTCACGCCTCATTTTCCATACGCAGTGACTTCGGTTCAGGTCATGCGCAGAAAGTGCAACTCATTTTTCATATCAAAATTCAAGAAATCCACAGATAATAGCTTAGAACACCGTCAGTTGTGGAAATTTTGTTTCTCGAGGATAAGGATTGGTAATCTGAAGAATTCATTCTTTAATCTGCTTATTTTCGAAAGACTAAAAGCTTGAATTGAGTTTATGACGAGTCATTCCATATTTTGGGATCCAAATAGAGCACATAGCGATAAGCAACTCAATCAATTGAAGAATTATTTGAATTCAAATTTTGCCTGAAATGTAAACTTCACCTTTTTTTTGCGTATCCTAAGATATAAGAGTATCTCACAATGCCTACACCGTGCAGGTATGTGCAAAGCAAGATGAAATTCTTTGAAAACTCAATATTATTCTGCTTATATACCGTGAAAATGGGTAATTTTGGAACACGAGGGGTAAGTTTAATAAACCCTTTTCAAGCTGACAACGTTTCCTTGGAGCAATGGATGGGATCCCTTAGTGTCAGAACCGATAGCAAATTTCGATTGCAGAGCTGCGAAATTCTTTTAGTTGCTACTGAAGCTCAGTACAAGCGGTGCAAAGGTGTACCAAAGTTATCGCTCCTGTACCAAAATTACCCGATTTGACGGAACGTGTTGAATCTCGGATCTACTTGGGAATTGTTGGAAATCTGGATAGCCAAAAAACGTAATAGCCGAATATTCATTGCACATCGTTGAAAGTCCTCAACTCTATTGAACTCTTGAGGCGTCCTTGACAAAATTAATGAATCAATTTAAATGTAAATAACTTGGTAATCGGATGATGATTAGAATTTTTCATGGCCCGTAACAGCGATACAGATCAAATCAATAAGCGTTGGTAATCGTATCTTATTGGTGCCATCATTTTTTATCCATTGAATTTATACTGTAAAAAATCTTCTCGAAAAACTGCAAACAGATGGTTGAATTTCCCATTCAACCAACTTGTTGAATTTCTCATTCAACCAGTTGGTTGAAGTTTTTCGAAAAAATTTTTTACAGTGTAGGTGACGTTTTCTGATCGACTGAGTCTGCATGGGCCACGCTTGAAGTGCTTTTTGAACTTTCAGAGTCTACTCTTAGCCTTGCGATGCGAGGATCAATTTTCACAAGACATAACTGATATGTATAGTAACAGTCTAATAGCAGAGACTTCAAATAAGAAACTGAGAAATTTGACGATATACTGGCGGTATACACCATTCTTGTCAAGAAATGTTCTAACTTTTTTTTGCGCCGTGCTTGCGTGACTTGATAGAATGCGTTCCAAAGTATGATTTAAGAAGAGAACGATGTCGGCTCTCGTTGGCCAATTTCACATCAACGAAATCATAATGAAGTTAAAAGTTTCTTGTCTGCAAAATTTGTCTCTTCGTTTTTGAAGGTGGAAACGGTCTTTCAAACTAGATTACTGGTATTCCATTTTAACAAAATACTGACGATCCATACCAAAACTGTTTTGAGCATCGTCAATTTTTTGAGAAGTCGTTTTGCGACTACAAATTTAGATGAAAATTATTGAACGCATTAAGAATTCGTTCGCATGGGCTAGGTAATTGTAAGAAGTAGAAACTGGCAATCTGTCAGTGGAATCAATCTTGCCCAGCGAATATAAAAAAAATGTCGTACTATATATAGACACCGCGGATTCTGCGGGAGTCTTGGAGATTATTTGTAGTATATAGTATTATTTGAGTCGGTATCTGTAACAGAACGGATGGTTGTATTTATTTCCCATGCACTCTGAAATCTCATGGTCGTACACAATTCGAAGTTATGAAATTTAAGTGATCGGCGTCTGCAAGTTAGAGAAAATAACCCTACCGGGGTTCTATGTACTAGCATATTTTTATTTGCCCAAGAACAATATGAAAAACGTAATCGTACAGTTCAAGCATTCAATCGTAACGCGTGTGTTATCAACTCGAGTTAATAGAGAGTGACAAACGAGTGGAGCCGTCGATGGTGCGACTGAGTAGTAAAGCTAAGGCATTAGTCAGGCCATGTAAGAAGCTACTCGAATACATGATAACTGAGCCGTGTATAAATTTTGGCAAAGTATGCGGTGAAATAGCCATGTAAAAGTGCGCAATATTCCATTGTTTTATTCGATTATTATTGCGCTTAGTATGAGTCATCACAGTTTCGCGAAGGGCGTACTCAAATGTGTACTTCAATGTGAGATTTGACTTTTTTACGTGGAGATATTAAAAAGAATTCAAATTTCAGAATGAGTCGATTTTTGCAAGGCCTACGTCGAATGCTTCCTCTTCAATGAATATTTTCTTGATCGTGAAGTTTTCAGCATTGATCAACAAGTTAGGGATATCAGTTCAGATTACAATTGTGTCGTTCAGTATATAAAAAGGAGAAACTCAATCTCGTTTGATCCATTGAGCATGGAGAATATAGGAATATTTGTAGTTCATTTTCACAGTCAAACGGGACGATAAAAATATGATCATGATCATGATGATTGATTTATTCAACGTTTCGTAACTGAAGATTTGGAAGGTCATTGTTATTCAAGTGTAGCAACATTTTATCGGTTTTTCAACTTGTTCTCGAGATCCGTATCAACATCAAAATGACTTATTATCCAGTGATAAATCGAGCATACTTTTTTGCAACGTATCGTCACAGTGACGAGGTAGCACATCAGCTTCCGATTTTCTTGTTAGAAATAGCTTCAATCCGGCTCCTTTGCAATTATGAGTATAATAATCCCCTTTTTGACTCTGCAAAGAATTGTTTTCGCGAGAATAGTTGAAAAGAAACTTAGACAAAGTCATCATCAATGCGTGAAATGCACATTATACGCAATTTTACACTGATCCGTCTTTTTTGCGCGCTTCCACGTCCGTTTTATGCACCTCGATCCTGTATGTTAGATATAAAGTAATCGAACTTCAAGTACATCAGTTGCAAAAATATCGAAGCAAACGCTACAAAAAGTATTCACACATTTGCGCAAATTCACCCACGCGCCTCCAAGTCTTTGAGCACTGCAGAGATATGAATCGCTGCGCACAACGACGTATATGAGTAATTCCGGGCGAAAGCGGACCACGAGTTGCAGACATGTCTCGGATTATCCTTTCACCATTTTGTTACGATTTTACGGCCCAAAACATCAACTTTACGACCCCTATGGGGTACAAAATAACTCTTCTGTATGTTTGGGGAATATTTTTATTCTAGTATTCAGAAGAAAAAGTGTCAATTTTTTTTATGGTAAAACGCGTGTTAGTCCTTATTTAGCGCAAGATGAGAAAGAAAGGTTGGCGGCATTCAAAAGTTCTTCAAAGAATCTATCCAGGCACATCTTGACTAAAATTTTCTGAGGTTATGGACGTCACTTAGGCGAGCAAAGGTGAAAAACCGAAAATATTCAAATTCGAAAAATGGCATTTTTTTGAGAAGTGTTAGGAATAAGTGATCATAGAAGAAGTATCAAATTACTTGACCTCAATTCGTCTCATGCAATCGACCAATTCAGTTTCATGAGTAAGCTTTCGTTGTTCAATTCCAAATTGCACCATAACGCGTGCCTTAGGCCAAGCAAGCCACCATATATAATTTTTCACTTCGTGACCATCGATGGTTTTACCAATTATTGTTTTATTTCTGATTAAAGCCTGGCTGGGACTGAAGAAAGCTAAGAAGAACTTCAGAGACTGTGGTAGTTTCAGCCCAACCCGAGAACAACGAGCGCAGCTCAAACGAAAAAAAGCCAGTAATTCATTCGTTTCGGGTACAGACCTGGACGGTATTCTTGAGGAGCAGCAGCAAAACCAGCCGCCAAAGAAGAAATCCAAGAGAAACCCAACGTCAGAACCAGTCGTCGTGACAGAGCAAGATCGAGAGCTGGCAGCTATAATCCTTGATGAAGATCAGGTAAAGCAGCCTTGTATTACTATCGTTTGAGAATTATGTATCTATAGGTGGCTTAACAAGAATGGTGTTGGGGAATTTGACTTTGTTATATTCCGTTGCACAAATGTGTAATTTTGGATATAAAAGGAGTAACGTCGTTTTAATGAGGCCTTGTGTTTTTGTGAGCCGGGCATCAATATGATTTTCTCTTGTTTTGGTCACTATATCGAATCTAAGGTCCTTGAGACGAATATACATGTATATGAGGCCTTGTAAAAAATCATTGACCAGATACCCAAAAACTCGACACTTTCTTTTAATTTGCCTTCATATTTTCGCAGGAGAGCCTTGGC
This sequence comes from Eretmocerus hayati, assembly GCA_029851415.1. NCBI lineage: Eukaryota > Metazoa > Arthropoda > Insecta > Hymenoptera > Aphelinidae > Eretmocerus > Eretmocerus hayati. The sequence goes on from CM056744.1 coordinate 99,322,553, forward strand.
TCAAAGGAATGTGAAGATGGCGGGCTCCCCGAGGCAGTAGACGCTGATGGTGGATTTTCCGAATTCGAGCATCAGATAAGGTCAGCACCAAGACAGGGTCGCGGATCTGACGACGAGCTATCAGAGGCTGAGGGTGCGGCAGGTGGAGGCTCGTTCAGGAGCAGTGCGGCGTCTTCTTCTTTGCCATCGACTCTTGACGACGACCTCATTGAGCGCTTGACAAGCAGAAATGAAAAACTGTCGAGGAAGCTCACTAGGAGAGAGAATAAAATTGTCAAGTTGGAGCGAGCTTTAGACGAAGCCAATGCAAAGCTGGCCGCTGCGGCTGCGGAGAGATCGAGGAGCTCTCCGCCGGCAGGGGCACCGAGAGTGTCACCGCAGGGACGGCGAGATGGCGGGCGATCGACGGCGGAACCGCCAAAGAGAGCCATGAATCGAACGGTAAAATTGAGATATTTGTAGCCAACAACAATTATTTCACGTGTAGAATTTCAAGACGATTTATTCATTTATTAGTTAATTTATTTCTTCGGGAGACAATGTTCTGGTGGAAAAACAGATGCACTATGCTGATCACATTCACAGTGAATATGCAATGATCAAATCTTTCCAGGGACCGCATGACAATATTTTGATGTTGAATATTTTTCTCTTGTTTCAGCGCGGAAAGGCGTATCCATTGTCCACAAACGGTTATGAACTGCCACCGTACTGCATAAATAATGAGAGATTGGGGGACCCTGAATCCTTTGGCAAGTGGATAATGCCGATACTATTCACCGACCAACAATTGAAAACCTGCAGTCTCTACGGGCGCCAAATGGCATCAAACTCCGTGAATGTCAAACCCGCTCTGCCAGAAGACATTGTCAACGCTGCCCTGAGTTAGTATAAAAAGATCGATTCCTAGAGAATTTTCGTTCACTAAAAAGCATTTACCAGCTGCTCACGGGAGACCAGTCCCGAGCGTCACAGTAGTAGTCATGATGAGATCTGGTTTGGAGAGTTCATAATATATTCGGATACGCTCATCACGTGCAGTCTTATTCTCTCTTCGGTATATCTGATGAATCTATTTGAATTCGTCGAGCCTTCTTGTAATATACTGCCTTGTAGGTGCATTTGTTTATGGAAAATTTGTAAAAATGTGGCAAGACTTTGGTTGCGGTTATCTTGAATATTGATCTAAAGGGGAAAATTTTCTGTTACAGATGAGAATTGGCGGAGATTCAGCAGGGTGGCACATTTCGAGCGCAGGTTTGGAGATGGGGCTCGAGATGCATTGCCTAAATCCAGAAAACGATCCCACAACGAATCCTAAGCGCACATACATCGAACGTGTAATGCGCACGGAAGTGACCAGAACTCTGGTACACAAATGGCCATCGCCCCCAAATTGTTACATATCAAAGGATTGGCTGCATACATTCTGATATCTATAATTGTCCATTCATAATTGTCCATCTATCTAATATCTCCATGTTATATAGTTAGTATAAGATTGCTGCGTGAATGTTCGGAGATTAGGAATGCAAGTGTTTGAGATGTCGAATTTGTGAATCGATCGGTTTGAAATTTGATTACGGATCGTGTTTTATTGATTGTGTCCTGGAGCCTCCAATGGTCTTCTAGTTTCATCTCAACTACAACACTCGAGATTGTGAATCCATATCAACTTGTCTGTAAATCAATAGTTTTCATGCCCACCAATGTACACACAACTTCAATCGTAAATTATAACTCGAGTGTCACAACTGCGCTCGATGGCGTCAGCTAATTATTTTTTGCATACGCTTATGAAGTGGATCCTGAGTGATATTTTTTTCAAAAGCGATTTCAAGCCTTGATATGTATGTTTTGCAAAATATCTATCCACGCTGTGATATCTCGATGATGTGGATGTCTAGTTATTTCGTAATTTTTCTCACGCGATCCGCGAGAATGTCTGGATAACAAGCAATGCGAAAATTCATCAGTTTTTCTCAATTGTTGCATACGTCACGTATCATTTCCCAGAATTTCGAGATTTTTTAAGGGAGTAACCTCGGTAGAAGATCCACCGATCAAATTTTGATCAAACTTGGTAGAAAAATGTATTTGTATGTCAACTAAACACAGTCAAAATTTCACGAGCCTTGTCTACCCCTGAGTCAAACCATCAGCGATTAACATTTTTAGAGGTGATACGCGCTGTCTTATGAGGCATCGCGATGATTGTTGACTATAGAAGACTGACCGATCAGTTTCTGTCCAAGTCTTGCTCACTTGTAGATTTGTATGCACAGAACGTGCTCGAACTTTCTTTCCGCGCTTTGGTTAGCTTGGAAAAAAGTTTTGATTCATTTTCAGCGTGAAGTCACGAGTAAGTCACAATTAAGACAAATTCACCCATAATCAGGGATTGATATTTCATGATTCGTGCGTTGGATGCTTATGCAAATTTATATGAGGCTCTATTGAGATCTGATCAACACATAAGACACACATGTACGCAAATTCGTGAAAGTTGAAAAAAGTCGATCTATATTGACTCACGCGGAACCGAGGTTACTCCCTTATTATGCTTACGCAACCAGCATTCTAAAGTTCGAATCATAATCTTCCAGTTTTGGATACATAGTACGTTAGTTCCTTAGATCTTTCCTTTTTCGTCAAAGATATAAATTGTTCAGGAATTATTCCGCAAACGCATGATATTGTTACAACTTGAGTCGATAAGTTTAGGTGAGCTGGTTAGGCAGATCATCGATCGGAATTTTCTAAATGTTTTTGTTGTCTCATGAGCCATGATAATGTGCAATCAGTATTCATGCCGAAACTGGCTCAGAATTGTACATACTTTTTATGTGCGCAGCACGTTCGGGTTATAACAGTGCTTCTATACTTTTCATAGACTATTTTTCGAGTGTAGATGTAGTTGAAGTGTTTACCATAGTAAGACAATGATGTTGATCAAAGAATGATATTTGTTATAATCGAATTGATTTTCACTGGTATCTCATTAAAATTGTAATTTCAAACGAACTCATGATATGACGCACATCACTCAGTCTTCCTAGAACCTGCATATTGATCTAAAATATTATAAAAACCTTGTGATATCTAAACATTTCCAATCGACGCTTGGATTTCAGTCTTGACTTATTTTTCAACATCCATATCGCCATGCCTAACTTTAGATATCATCAACTTGATAACGCTCGCAACTGAATGGATTTAACACTGTACTCCCCAATTAATTTAATTTCACCATTTTTCTCAAGTATTCAACAACACCGTATCGATAAATTAAATGCACCCGCTTCCGGAAGATCTGGCGTTTGAGACGAAAAATTTGTTCACTTAGAATTCATCATCAGGCCCGTAACCTCTCCCAGGACAACCCCGGTGTTTTGCCCGGATATGGCTGCTGCAGTCGCCGTGCCCTTGATGTATGTCTACACCGGAATAAATCCCGAGAAAAGCTCCAAAAAAACCAATACCCCGGTGTTTTTACGGGGCGACGAGCCTATTCCCATTATGAAAATTTTTCCGTGGTGAATACCCCGGGGGCAAAAAAGTACGAATTTTTCCAAAAGTACTCACCAGTGTTTTCCTCGGGATAACCTCGGGATACTCACCGGGACTCACGCCAGGGATTTCCTCGGCGATTTCGTCGGATATTATTTTCGTAAGGGCAGGACATGCAACACGCACGACAGGATATGTGTTTGTCTTTTGTTTACACTCCTTTTGCGCGTGTGACACGTTCGTGAGAAGCTGTTATCCTTGAAATCTATCTTATCATCCTCATTCCTAGAAGGGGAAAATCCCCTTTCGATAGCAGACGTCGTGCTAAATTCTTTGCATCCGCGGAAAAGCGACGCCGATCGATTTCTCCAGTGTTTGTGTCAGCCTATATTATTTCCAGTCTGCTCCTAGCCTCTAAATTTAGCAGTCATCAGAGTTCTATAGGGGTCTGTCTTTGAAGATCTTTGAAGATCTTCTTGTGCGTTCTTTGATATTAGATTGTGAAGTGAAAAAGATATTATTTTGAAGATGCCGAGCTCGAAGCAGGTAAATAAAAAACCAAGATGTAGAGAGGCACTTACTGGATATCGGAGAAATTGGATTGAGGATACGATACCGTGATGACTCGCTTTCGATCGGATCCTTACGATATGTGCAATATGTGTCTTTAATTCTGGGTCGCATCCAACCAAATATGGAAACTGGACTACTTGCATTTTTTTTTATTGGAAATGTACATGATGCTGAGAGAGCAAATTTTTCATTTGAGAGCGATACGCAGTTCTCTGATCTATTTTCGACAGCTTCGAGTTTCAGTCTCGGGCGTTGCTTCCATTCATCCTACCCATGAGTCAGTGCATAAACAAATGATTCTATAGACGAACCGTTACGTTTGTTGATGTGTGATCGGAATATTTGACACAGGTTTAATTTGTACGGCATTGAAATACAGTTAGAGCTACCTCTATGGAGAACAGATTGTTGCATACCTATACTATTTACAAATGACAGCTTCTGCATTGACTCGGTGTACTCTTTTTGAATGTAGGTGACTGTTGATTACGAGCACCCAATTTTCATTTGCTTCCTATAAGTCGTGTTTTTCTACAGCTTCAGATAGTTTTGGGTTGTAATTGATGACATCTTTTGCATTTTAGCATCATTACTTGAATTTTTAGAGTATATTATAGTCCAATCTGTATGTATAGCAAAAGCGCAACCTTATTCAGTCATATTGATGAGTCTCATAATAAGTTGACATTTCTGTAAGTATTTTCATGATGGTAGCTACAAAAGGGATATCTTCTTTTTACAGTTTGCCAGTCTTGAGACTCCTGGATATGTAGGATTTGCAAATCTCCCAAACCAAGTACATAGAAAATCTGTGAAGAAGGGTTTTGAATTCACTCTTATGGTTGTTGGAGAGTCAGGACTTGGGAAATCAACACTTGTAAATAGTCTCTTTTTAACAGACTTGTATCCAGAGAGAGTCATTCCAAACGCAACAGGTAGGGTTTATCCTATTTGTACAGAAAACATGTCTAAACATCAATTGAAAATTGATTAATAATTACTATGATTTAATTATATCTATAGCTATCACTGAGCTAAGCAGTAAGTACAATGAAATGAACCGTCTGCTTGAGTATCAGTGGTCACCATTTTATTCACATCTTATAAATGTTCCTGTGTTATATCCATTGTTTCAATTTGATTTACAGCAATTGAATTGAATAATTTTGATTTATTTTGTATCCACAAGAACACCTAATTTAGATTTTGTCACTGTAGTTATTGTTGCTACACTTGTGATTGTTGTAGAGCAAATTTAGCACTCTGCAAAATTAAAATTTGCCATTATCGTTACATCTGTTATCTCCTATAGAAAATTTTGTTATATGCACCGTTCCAAACAGCATGGTAACGAAACCAATCGAGTAACTTTGGTCATTTATATTATTGTAGGTCATTGTCTTCAGCAAATGTTTATGTTTCATTGTCTTACTGTATTATGTACTGTGCACCATTTTCCTTGAGTCTCTCAACCAGACTAAAAATCTTTCCAATACAATCTTTCCATTACTTTTATAGAAAAGACTAACCAGATAGTGAAACTTGATGCATCTACTGTGGAGATTGAAGAAAGAGGAGTGAAGCTTAGATTGACTGTAGTGGATACTCCAGGATATGGAGATGCTATTGATAACACTGATAGCTTCAGAGCTATCATCCAATATATTGATGATCAATTTGAGAGATATTTACGGGACGAGAGTGGTTTGAATAGACGAAATATCGTTGACAACAGGATCCATTGCTGCTTCTACTTCATCTCTCCATTTGGCCATGGGTATATAAAGTAATCTGTATATTTTTCAATGAAATCAATTTTTGTGTAACTCAAAATGTTTATCTCTCAAGTCTCAAACCACTGGACATTGAGTTTATGAAGCAGCTGCACAACAAGGTCAACATAGTCCCGGTTATAGCCAAAGCTGATGTTCTGACTAAAAAGGAAATGTTGCGTTTGAAAAAACGTGTGCTAGATGAAATTGACGAGCATGGGATAAAAATTTATCCTCTCCCAGATTGCGACAGTGACGAAGATGAAGATTATAAGGAGCAGGTAAAACAATTGAAGGAAGCTGTCCCATTCGCAGTTTGTGGCGCAACGTCGCTACTAGAGGTCAAAGGCAGGAAAGTTCGAGGACGTCTCTACCCTTGGGGAGTCGTAGAAGTAGAGAATCCTGACCACTGTGATTTCATAAAACTCAGGACTATGCTAATGTAAGTTTCTCATATAATCCTTAATACTGCAATTTTGGTCATCACTGAGTCGATCAAATTGTGCTCTGAAATTTCAGCACGCACATGCAAGATCTTCAAGAAGTCACTCAAGAAGTGCATTATGAAAATTATCGGAGTGAACGATTGGCGAAAGGAGCACCGGTACCTCCGCGACGTCAAACGTAAGTACAATCTCTTTATGAGTGTAGATGTCAATTCTTCGTTGAGAAGTCATTTTTCGTTATAATGGGAAAAATTATTTCGTTTAGTGCTATCGAAAATGACAAGAACAACGCTGTTTCCGAGAAGGATCGCATTTTGCAAGAGAAAGAAGCAGAGTTACGGAAAATGCAAGAGATGTTGGCAGTCATGCAGGCTCAGATGCAGCAGCAGCAACCATGAATGAATCCCACCAAGGTGCCAAATTTTATTTGATATGATTTATGAGAGCAAATCTACGATGTCTCATGGTGGTTCTTTGAAACTGTGGAATCTGCCGTGACAGATCATCGTGCAAGCTATTTCGGTAAATTCTTGAAGCCAGTTTTGTTTTGTGATACGTCACTCATCTCAGTATTCAATGTGTAAAGCTCTTCCCTAAATCATGATCTGAGCGATAAACATGACAAATTGGATAACTTATATGATATCTGCAAGACTTGCATTCACAGCTTGAATGAAAATGGTACAGCAAGCCTTGCTGTTACCAATTCATAGTTGTCAGCAAGGGTTAACCCATGAAATAATTATTCCACATTTTGATGGAGATTTCTAAGGGTATAGGAACATTTGTAATATCTTTTGAATGCCAATTAGCTTCTTTGAATGGTCTGATAGTCTTCATGAATCAAATCTAACGGAAGACAGGAAACCAAAACTATCGGCAAACTTCCAAATGTATTCTAAGTTATTCTGCAATTTAGATAAGTTATAGAGATTATTATTTGAAGAGTTCAGTATCTATACACTCAAACGAATATCTCACGTGTCGCTGGAAATACGCGCACACTATATAAAAGTATATTTTCATAAATGTGTGCTCAAAAATTACAGAACCGTTTTTTTGTTACATCTATAAATCGACATAATTATTTTATTTTTTGAATGCCTGGAGCGATCCGCATATGTGACTTCTTTGTGTCGTTTATGTTTTCGTGCGAGATCGCTTACGCATTTTGCTAATCTTGTTATAACTTAATTACACAAGATGACTTGATTAAATCGCGAGTACATTGCCTAGTAATAATAACACCATAATATTGGGAAGTATCTCGCAATCCAGGTTTTTGGCGCTCAACCATTCCGCATCATTCGATACTGGATTCCTACTTATTTTCAACTGGATATTCTAAATTTGTTTTAGAGAAGAAATGAGGCATTTTATAAAGTTTTTCTTATATACATTTACTAGGACCTTTTTTATACAAATTTTATACACATTTTTCTGACTGATCAACTCATAGGGGCACTTTGAGTTGACTGAAACAGTTCATGTATGCAACTGAAATAGTATGTTATACAGCCAGTTTTTCTACATATCGAAACCAAGCCTCGAAATATACGGCTTGGATGACAAGTGTACATGGCATAAGTCTTGTATATGAAAAAGATCATATTTCACAATTTAATAGTTATCTGATAAAAGAATGAATAGCAAGAGCAATACAGGAGTGAGACCTTTTCCTTAAGACAAGCTGCTATTAATTTGCACAGGGCAAAGCTATAGCATTCAACAAGGAAAAATGAGTTACTGTGGCCGAATGTCACATTCTATCATTGATCTTTGATATTTATACATTCGTATGAACAGCGTCTTAGAGCAGTTATTACAGCTGACCCTGTGTAATTAATCTTTGTGCATATAATAGTCTATTGCTGTAGAAAATGCTGCAAAGCCAGCTGCACCCATAATACCTGCCCTTACACCAGCTAAAATACAAGAATGTTCATTTAGATTCCAAAAATAAACAATGAAAATATGAGAGAACACCATAAAGAATAAGAATGATGGATTATTTACCTCTCAATCCTATCAATCCTCCCGTCAAGCCCCCCGCGTAAGTTCCGTTTTTCCAGTCTGTCTTGCCTCTGTACTGTAACAAGGAATTGAAAAAATTGATGCTAAACTGCATTGTTTTTAATTCTTCTTAATATATGAATTGATAAAACTATTCCCTCCTTCAATCAAATCTTTTAGAAAATCAACCGATCAAAGTTTAAAATAGAATCTACTTACTGATTCTATTGTACATTCAACTGCAGAAAATACTAAGCCAATTACTGCAAAATTTTTAGCATATCCAACAGTTGTGGTTTTCATTTCTATGAAAATTTCACGCGCTGTTTGCTGCTTATCAACTGCTGCAACATTGGGATTTACACTTGACGTGAATAAACCTAGTGCAGCTCCAAGCCCAAACCCTAAAAAAATATAATTTTCTTATGACCTAGAGGCTATGTAAATCTCCATCTGGCTAGTTAAAATGACAAAAATTTGTCGTCTGATTTTCATCCAAGTTGAGTTATGATGGACAAAAGAAAGTGGTATACCTATGACACAGCTCATGATACTTTTAAAAGTACAACTCTCTATGAACTTTTCAATTGCTTTTTCTTCATTTGTTTTAATGTAACCAGCACCTATCGCTTGTGGTATTATTATATTCTCCCTAAACCTTTGTTGACTTCCCACTAAATAGATAGCAATTCTGTCCAATTGTTCATCGCGCATAAAAACAGGAACTCTTTTCTTCTCTACAATAACTCCCTCTTGCTGTGGCTTCTCAGGTTTGTACGCCCAAGGACTGAATGGGTTTTTGAAATTATTGAACATTTTGAGTCCTAGATCAACTCAAACTTCATAGCTGAAAATGGTGAAAATTTCGATGAGCTCCTTAACTTTAATAGACAGATTTTCCACGGGTCATGCATGAAGCTATAGTACTTTTGTAATCTTTCCGTCAACTAAATATTGTCACTCTTATCAAATGATTGTTTGCAGACGGATCAAAAACGAATTTATCTACCACTTTCTTACCTATGGATATTTCCGAAATTGTTTGAAAGTTATATCCGCAGATTCCACTTTTTCAACTCATTTCAACCTATAACCTTAATTCCATAACCCACAGGAGGAAAGTAATATTCTCAGATGAATCAAACAGTAACATTAGCTTGAAAATTCAGAAGCAGTGTTCCTAATCATCATTACTTCGAGCTGGGTCATAAATTACTTCAATTGATTATCATACTAAATAATCGAGTATTTTGACCGAAGGGAGCAGACAGAATTTCGAAGCGGCTTTTGCAAAATATTGCCAACGTTGGAACGTTGGGGTTCGTCTGCTACCTCTAGGGTCCCTATCAGTATTCAGTACTCCCTATCAAATTTACCAGGAAAAAGCACGCAACAAAAAGTTTGAATCTGGTTCAGTGTTCAGTGGTCGAGTGATGCAGAAATAATCATAGGGACGTTCAAAATGCTAGCTTGGAATATTTACTTATTTTTGCTCAAATTGTTTACACCCGTCAAGATCGACTCAACAGAATAATATCTTATTTGGTGTTGTGATATAATTCAGTGACCGGGGGATAAATTGTGCTTACGCAAGCTTCAGAATTACAGTCAAGCCCTTGAAAAAATTCAATGAAATAAAAATTTTCTATCACTTTTACAGGTGAAATTTTGAGATTCACCGAGGCACCATACAGAGTTTTATAGACTCCCGTCTACTTAAAATGTTGAAATGAATTCAATTTTCAAATGTGATAATCTCAACTCCTTTACTTATTCTTACATTTTTTCCGAGGTCGGGACTCGTTGGAACCATGATATTATCAACCCGTTTACTACAGATTTGCCTCTGGTGTCAGAAACGCTGCTTTTTCCATCAGGAAATCAGAATATCTTTATAAGGGGTAGGAAAATGATGAAAAATTGAGAAATGAGGACTTGGAACATTTTTTGTTTTTTTTTCTCATGATTTCATTTTGAAACCCTATACTGATGTTTCATCATATCCCTGGTAGTGAAAGATATTTTTCAGGATTCTTTCAAAGTTTTTCGATGCAAATTTTCACCAACTAATGAAAATCAATAAATGTCCCCTGGAGGGGACAAAATAGAAGACGAATTGAAATGCATCTAGATACACAGTTTCGCATTTTTATTCTCGAATCGTCCCCAAAATCAAAGTTTGAGATACAAGATCATTAGATTGGATCCTGAGAATGAAATGCAAGTGAGATTTAAATCCATTATGCAAAATGTACGAATCTATCAAATCGATAATCTGATTGGGATCTCTGAAATGATACTGTTGAGTTTTGAATTTGCACAATGATTTCACTTTCCAGTGCGTTTGAATGTCAACTGGACAAGTGACATATACTTGAACGTTTGAGTGAGAGTAATGTTCATTATGGTGTGCACTTTTTTCGTTATTCCTCTTCAATATGTGATCCTCAATTTACTTCTAATTTTGCTTTTAATAAGCAGATCGTATGAGATGTATTGTGTATTATGATTCATTTCTTGCAATCTTCCAAATTGGTGCAAAATACGTCTCAATCTACTAGAAGCCCCGAAAAAAATGTTGTATGAATAATTTGCAAAAAATTAGGGAAACCAAACCGGAATAACCGGTACCAATAAAAATGCACATTTTCGAGTAGATTGTACATGCATATATACATCCGATACAAGATAAGCTATGCTGTACCGCATTCCTCTATCATCTGACATTTAAAAAAAAAAAGCATTTCGTACATTCACCCAACACTCATTTTTGATACCCTCAAGCTCATAGATACCTATATACCCATGCACCTATTGATTTATGAGCTCGCGCGTGGGTGCGCGTGACTCTTTTATGCTTTCTCTGTGCAAGTACCTTTTCACTTTCTCCGTATGTCTTGCATGTACATACTATCATAGCATTGATACAATGCCATTAATCGTATTCTAAACATTTGCAATCGTGAAAGTTGCGTAAGATCCTGACACCTCGCTTTGCTTATTCATCCAATACTATAAATATACAATAGCAACTTTAGGTACATACACATACTACTGTTTTGACTTGTGTTATGCAACTAAAATGATCCTCTTCTTGAATCTGTCCATAGTTTTGTTGTTGGAGACGTTGTCAATTTACTATTCTATTGACTATTGAATATCTTAACAGAAGCTGAATTTGTCGATGGGTTATTTATGTGATAGGTGTTAGAGTGTACTTTGAATTGATGAAGAGGCTACTTCATAGTATTTTTATGGCTATTTTATATGATTATTGCTTCGCTAGTGTGAATTTGATTCGTGGGACTTGTTGAATTAATTCTTGGTTTTTTCAAGAATGGAGGATTCTAATTCAGGTTTTGGACAATGAAGATCGTGAATAGATGAGGCAACCATAAAAAATTATAGATAAGAAGTGTGAGAATAAATGAAGGGCGTGCCTCTTCAAAGGGTTTTGAGAAATAGGCACTTGAGGGAGAATGTGCCTTGAAACCTAGTGATGAAATTTTTTGGTTTATGGTCGATTTGTTCAATTTTCTTGAGATTCGTTCCACTTCAAGGTTTTTGAGATACGAGCTTTCGCTTTCCAAACTTTTATTATGTTTGAAACTTTGCTGAATTTCACCAACATTAATAAGAATTTTATCGGTCACAGATGGTACCAAAAAGAATGAATTCTCAAGGATTTGAAGGAATTGGTAACGTCCACTTATCGATTTCATTCCAACTCACTGAACTTTTTTATGTACAGAATATTCATGTATTTGTCGCAGGAAAGGAGTTGATTTGCGGGTAATACCAGGTAAATGAATCAAATATAAATTCTTAACAAAAATGAGTCAACTTTATTCGATAGCATTAGTTAACAATAAGATGGGCAACATATAACAACGCACACGTGCGCGAGTACGAAAAAAAGAATCGAAAGACCAGAAGAATACTAAAAATCATAGTCGAAGAAAATATCGAAAAAATGGAAGACACAATCATAATCAGCAAGAAGAGGAGCAAGATAAAGTAAGAAAGTCACGTATCAAAAAATAAAATTACATTTAAAATAATGACGACGTTGATGTTAGATGACGAAAATAGTATATAGAAGGGCCCTTCAGTCAAGTTTTCGTCAAATGAGGCACTCGAGAGTTTTTTTCGCATATATCCACATATCTTATATATTAATATTTACAATGGGCTTAATTTTTATCATATACAGAAGGAGCGCGTTAGTCGTGCAAAATTTGTACACATGCATCGTGGAAGGTATTTTGTTGTTGTTGTTGTTTTTTTTTTTTTTTTCAAAAAACTTGCCTTCCAAGTTATATACTGACTTCATATATAACACTCATTAGCGACTGGCAAATTTAGCAGGATTAGCAGGCTGAAGTTGAGCCTGATTTAATGGAGGTGGCACAAGATCTTGCGTTATAGACGCTAATGGTCCAGCAACTGGTGCTGGTGATTGTTGATTTACTTGGAATGATCTATCCCACCTTACAGGGCTACTTCCACTATTCTGTACTGTGTCTTTTCTGTCTTTCCATCCGTGAGCTTCGTGATGATCATCGATTGGGAACCATTCGGATATCACTACTGGCTTCCAGATCTGTAATTAGAAATAGTTTTTATGAATTAAAATTTTTGTTTTTTTTTTATTATTTTTGTTTGTTTGAAAAGGTGAATAATGTTTGATTACGATTTCTAAGCTCATCAGTCAAGTTCAAATTTGCTATTATCAGGCATGCTTGGAAATTATGATTTGAAATTATTTATGTAAGAACATTACAAAAAAGTTGGGACATCGTATTATTTTTAGAGTTTCATGATATGAAATAATTTTCAAAGTATGCAAATTTGCGATGAATAAGATTTTGATAGATTTGGATACGGTACCTTCTTCCAGTCAGGAACCCAAATGTCTTTCCATACAGGAACATGGATTTCCTTCTTCACCTCTTTCCAGATGAGCTTTTTATCCTCGACCCACTCGGTCTTGTGTTCAATTTTCCAGATCTGTTCAAATTCTTGCTTCCATTCCACCTTCTTGTCCTTTACCCAGATCTCTTTTTTGCCTTAAATATAAAATGTGTGTCAATTTTCATTTCAAATAGAATTGCAAAAGCTTCACGCAAGAAAATTTAAGAGCGGGAAAATCTTGGCCGTGCAACGATAAGTCATTTTTTCCCAATGGAGTGATTTCAAAAGCAACTCGAACATCTGACGTGCGATAAAAGTTTTGTAAGGTAAAACATGATTATAGCCGAATGCAATTGTTCTGCTTGCGATCTTTCAAAATGGTTGCTACTTTGTCACGGGTGCAATTTAGTATTAAATTCAGTTTAACTCTTACTTCGCAGCTGAAGGAATACGGCATGAGAGAAGGTTCTGAAATAAAAGTAGAATCGATCCTGACATTAATCTATCGAATCTTACCTTTTTTCCATATTTGTTGCCATTCTTCTTTCCACGCGAGCTTTTTGTCTTCAACCCAGATTTGTTTCTTTGCTGTACGACAATAATGATATTTAGTGAAAAAAATGACCGGATAATATTTTCTGTTCATGCTACTGAATCATGCAATGGTGTAACGATCTTTAATCTTGACTCGATTCTATTGGTGAAGATGGAAGTTTGGGAGTTGATGCCCTAATCTAAAGGGACAAGAAAGGGTTGATAAAGGAAATCCAAGAGAGAACCAATTTTGCTGTTTGTAATGATTTTGTGGGTTCAGGATTGAAGAAACACATATGAGAGAAGTTATATTTGATGATTTATAGAGTTTTTGTCGATTTGCTGTGAATTGTTACCTGGCTTCCAAATTTCTTTCCATTGTTCTTTCCACTTGAGAACTTTGTCCTCCACCTGAAAATTCCAGAAAGTTAGGCTGTTTAGATATTCTAAAATGTGTTTCATCAATTTGCACTGTTTCTTAATTTTTTTTGGAGATAACGAAAAAACTCATTTTTTGGCAATTTTCTGATGTTTGGGTGCTTACAAAATTGCAATAGTATTATTCGCACTTTGTTCATGAGGTTACCAGCTCCCAAGTGACTATTTTGATCTTCGCCTGCAGCTCAGGCCGAATACTGATCGCTCAGGGGCGAGATACAACCTCATCAACTCGGTGCGAGATATACTATTTCAGGTACTTTCAGACAAGGGTACAAATAAGCTATTGCAAAATCTCTAAGTAACACGTCATGACTGAAGGATAACCATTGTAAAATATTCAAAAACGAAATCAAAATCATGTTAGATTGTGTTAGATGTGTATTCCTATTAATTTTCAATGAATTGTTTGTTACTGGAATTGGAAGATTTTCTGAAAGGTCGAATGGAAATCGTCCACGATTCTTCACAAATAAATGAAATATATTCGAATAATGATCTTGATAACTCACCCAGATTTGCTTCTTCTCAGTTTTCCATATCTTTTCCCACTTGGGTTCCCAGATTAGCTTTTTCCGCCACAGATCGTGACTAGTGTACTCCCATCCGTGAGAATCAGTTCCAAGATGTTTTTCTCCTGGAATTCCTTCTTTAACCCACTTGGGTATCCAGACTTTCTTCCATGCGGGCACTTTGACTTCTTTCCAAGCTTCTTTTTTGATCGGGACCCATATTGGCACATAGATCTTGAAGATAAAATATATTATAACTATTGAAGATCTTGGATTTTTCATGTGACAAAATCTGTTGAATATAATCCTGAGCAACCAATTGTCGTGAAGCTACTTTTGAATATCGGCTTCGTATGGTATTTGTTTTGAACAATAATCTCAAAAAAATCAGTCCCCACAGGAAAAGCTGTATTCCGTGGAGAAAAATTTTGAGGAGCTAATATCAATTCCGGAAGGATTTGCATTTTTTCCCGTATTTACGGTCGAGTGATTGAGGGTGGATTTCATTAGTTGAATATGGTTACAAATGCTCATGACATGGTCAACGATGCTCACTTTGAACTTTACCCTAACTTACCTTTTTATAGTCTTTAACTTGGATTTCTTTCCAGGCTGGTACTTTGATTTTCTGCCAGATTGGCTTGTAAACCTGAAAATATATATCCCTCATGAGTTGTCGTCTTCAAAACCTATTTCAATCCTGGGGTTGCCGTGAAGGTATTCGGATCCCAGAGAGATGGATGAGTCGTTAGAAATGCAAGACCGACTGAATCATAGAATCATCAATTCTAGCATTCTGTTACAGATGATCTCGAAACTGATTAGAGTCACTCCATGGAATCTCATAATTACAGAGAAAGTATTTAATGTAAATGGTTCAATTTGTATGTGCGTCTTTTCATTTTATGATTTTTGAAATCAAAAAAGGAATTCCGGGTCTTAGCGGACTAGATTCGTAATGATTTTGCAGGGAACAAATTTTTTTTCATCGAGAGTTTGACAAACTGTCTGATGACCAGCTCACCTTTTTCCAGGCAGGAACTTTTACATCTTGCCACGCTGGAACTTGGATTTCTTTCACCACAGGAACCCATTTCTGAAACAAGACAATTAGAGTAAGTGAACTGTAGAATCTTTCAAAAGTATCCTCTGTATGATGTAATGAGTGCACGTGAGCAGGCGTGCTTGATTTATCCGGACAACTAAACGATGTTCTTTGAGAAATCAGAATCTGATGTTCTACGTGAAATTTCTTGTAATCACCCATGTCAAACTTCCGAACTAAAACGTGAGATACACTCTTACTCATATTTAACAGAATTCGATTCAACATTATGTTATCATCGCTTACCTTTTTCCAATCGGGTACTTTAATTTCACGCTGGACAGCCTTCTTGGTGGGTATCCACTCTGCAAAGTGACACAAGATAAATTGAGATGTAGGTTTTTGGATCGCGAAGAATTCGATAATGAATGATGGATACAAAATAGTTGAATCAAAAAGGCAAATCAACAATAGTCGACAGAAGGCTCAGAATATTCTCTGGAGTCATTGTCAAAGTGTTATAAGGTGCATGTCAAAGATGGTCTACAGTTTTTCAGATAATCTGTGCCACTCGTTGAATATTTTGGCGTTATTTCTGACATATTCGCACAGGGGTGTTTGATAATATGAAAATTTTCGAAGCAGGAAATCATTTTCACGAGTCTAAGAACTGGCAGAAGATTTTTCAAAAAATTTGGAATCATATGAGTAGGCACCCTCGGTTCAATTCCTATTGATTTGCTTTTTCTATCCTTCATTTCTCCAATTAATTTATCAAAAGCAAAATTTACCTGCTTTCTTTTCAGTCGTCCACTCAGTCTTCCATTCCTTCTTTTGCGCCTTCTTCCAGACTGAAAAGTTGAGCAGTAAGCATAGAATAAATTATTTCGAATAAGTAGGGAGTATTTAGACTATAACTAATTTCTACGAGATGTTTGTTTACACTAACTACTGACGTTGCTATTTTTTGCTTAGAATGGATAAATTTTTGATCCCACACATTGTTATAGACAACTTAAAACGATTGGATTGTCATCAATTTGGGAAAGTGTATTTACATCCTTTCACACTGATTGATTTCATTCGCAAATTGTTAGTATACTTCAATAACTCAGTCCAAGATCTTCATTTCCCAGAAATTCAGTATTTCCACTAGGCAAAATTTATCTGACCCCTTACGCAAACTTGAGTCTGAAGACTGCACGAATCTCAAATGTATCACAATACTTCAGTCATAATTTCAAGACTAAAAATAAGACTTTGAATAACCGAGTGATTGAGTATAAGATATTAAATTGCATTCCTCACCTTTCTTCCAGCCAGGCTTCCAAATGACCTTCTTTTTCCAGTATCCTTTTTCATGATGGTGATCGTGATGTTCTTCATGGTGTTCTTCGTGACCACCGCCACCACCACCGTAACCTCCACCAACGTCACCTCCAGCAGCAAAATCACTTGGTCCACCACTTGGATAACCGGCAAAATCACCACCGCCGCCACCATCACCACCGTGATGATCGTCGGCACCACCGTGACCACCAAAATCGGTTGGTGCTTGGCCACCACCAAAGTCACCAGCACCACCTCCGTAGCCACCACCGTGACCACCTCCTAAATCACCACCACCACCTCCTCCGTAGCCACCACCGTGACCACCTCCTAAGTCACCACCGCCGCCAAAATTTCCGCCGTGGCCACCGCCAAAGTCGCCACCGAAATTTCCGGCACCACCGTGGCCACCGCCAAAGTCACCACCGAAATTTCCGGCACCACCGTGGCCACCGCCAAAGTCACCACCGAAATTTCCGGCACCACCGTCATAGCCTACTCGTTTTTGAGCTGCTGGTGCATTGTATCTGAAATTTTACAACATGATGCAATCATGATGGTAAGAACTTTTTTCATAAGATTTTGGGATTGAGTGTTTTAATATAAATATGCAGTGCATATGTGACAAAGAAGCGCGAGAGAGTACAATTTGGGCTGTGAGACAGTTTGTTACCCGAAAATAGGCGCCAAGTTTGGCGGTGGATAAGAAATGTTATAGATGGGAATCATTGCTTTTTTCCTTTTTTGAGATAATTGTAATCGGGTTTGTAGTCAATTTTTTGAGAGCCGAGAACCTATATTTCACAAATGATGATTTATACAAATTTTGCAGCTACTTATCGTGTGCTATCTTTGGATAAACTATGAAAGTAAGTTAAGTATTCTTGCTAGAAGCACACTTTTGCGCAAAGTGTGTAAAATTGTATAAAAAGCTTGATAACCAAAGATGGAATTACTTATTACGACACAAGGACGTCTAAGTTGAATTTTGTATTGTTCTGGCTGACTTTTTCCGCCTCGAGCCGAAGACGAGGGTCGAAATTACAACAAAAATACTAAATCCAGGACCACTGTAAGAAGAAATCCTGAAAGTCATGCACGTAATCGTATTGAATCACAACAAAGCCCTTAACCTTGTAAATTACGAGGGAAATACGATCTCTGGTGGAAAAACCTCCCATATGTCCAACAAATGAGTCTTACGGGATGAGACAAGGACATATTCTTCCTCAATTCTTCAAGATCTACAAAAAAGGTATCTACACATTTCTCGAAAAAATGCGACCCGTTCGAGCGGTGGACTGAGAGAGCGGGAAGAATATAATTTTTCGTGGAAAAAGCTCTAGTTTCTCCAACAGGTGAGTCTCGCAGGATTGGATAAGGACATATTCTTCCTTTACCTTGTAGGTTGTAGTATTAATTTTCAGGCAATTGTTTTGATTTTCAGAATTTCTTCTTACAGGGATCGAATGGTATTTTTAAAAACTGTGAGTGGAATTAGAAAGATATAGCCAACTTTTTGAAGAAGAAGAAAAAGAAGATGAACGATAATACGCAAAAAGGACACTTCTACGCAGAGTATGTCAAAATGAGTACATTACCCAGTGAGTATGAGAAAGGTATTTTATGCAATTTTGTAAGCATCCAAACATTCGAATTTTGGATAAAAGTATCTCTTGAAATCATGCCGGGGAGGTTATCTGGCTAAGGATCTGAAGGAAATCATATTTTCCCAAATGGGTCATTCCGAATCCAAAATTTTCTTCCTAGGTGTTATCCATATGCCCTCCATAATTTTCGAGCTGATGATTTTCCGGAAGATGTTATCAAGCAAGCTTAACCGCACTGTTAATTCAAGTGTTAACATTGCGGAACTGCATGGTCTGTTGAGATACATACATGACGTATATTAAAAACTCATTAAATGTCCATACAGGTGTGTTAACGTAACAAAACTTGTGGGTGTTTCTTGTATTTCACAGGTCCATTTTGAGCCAATGGAAGAGCCGTTTCTGGTGAAATTTCTTGGAGAATGCAATCCGTTGACACGCTAACATAATTTTTTAATTCCGAGAGTTTCTATATTTCAAATTGCGCTCTTTTATTCAGAGTAAACCATGTATACGATGCACAATTTTTTCACAAGAATACATTGTTCTCAAGAAATCTACGCGAAGTGACAGACATTCTAGACCGAGTTCCTCGATCCAAGTTAAGAAAAGAAAAAAAAAAAGAAAAAAAACGCGTGAGTATAGTAATGGGTGATTGTTACGTAGGTAGGTAGTGCTCGGAAGCGTTCACTTTTCTGTGTGTGTGCTTTAAAAGAATAACAGTAGTAATTTGCAATGTCGTGGGTAAAAGAAAGTTAACGCACCGTGAACGGGTCACTTTTGCTTTTAGTAGTACATACACGTACTTGGTATACGTCACAGCGTTAAACATAATTTCATGTAGTCTAGATTATCGAAAAAAAAGTTAATGGAAATTGAGTATTTAATTATCGAGTTCATCGCACTTTTTTGCAACTGTGTTTATATTTTGCGTCCGTAACTATTGAGATTTTAATTTTTTGAATAAATTTCATAATTCAACAGGTAATTCCGTATGTAACATCTTATTCCATGCAAATTAAGTAGTAAATATCGACGGGTGTTTACAGAAATAGTGATGAAGATTTTTTTTATCCAAGAGCTATTTAGTCAACGTAATTGATTGTCATGGATGAGAGAAAAATTGGCTTAAAATTTATTTAACACGTTGCGACAGGAGCTACCGGTTTACATTAGCCTCAAAACACAATTTTTTGCTGAAAAATCTCGCATCAGCTGAATTTTTGAGGTATTGAGATGATTCAAACATGATTTTCCTCGTTTTTCAACCAACTTTTGAATACACTAGGCTGATTTTTTTCTATAGGAGCAAGAGGATGACCTGTAGACTTCCAGAATACTTGATGAAAATTCAATCCGGTTCACCATGAAGAATAGTCTCAAACGAATCGATTGGAGGATTGTCCACAATTAAAAATAGAGATTTGTCATGATCTATGATAGACACGGTATCGATTTTATATGACCGGAAGCTATCTTGAGCATCACAGAGCTGTTCCGCGTGGTCCTGTGAGAATGGGTTCTCCGTCATCGCGCTCCTCCTATACATAGATTCTCAATGAATGTTCCAAAGGTCTACAGGTCACTCCCTTGCTTTTAGGAGGAAATCAAGCCAATGCATTCGAAAGTTGGTTGAAAAAACTAAGGAAATCTGGTTTGAATCATTCTGATATCTCAAAAATTCAGCTGAAACGAGGTTACCGTCAACTGGAGTAACTTTGGGACAATTTCGACTTTTTTGTCATTGTTTTTCGCTCGGGAAGGTTACGATAAAACCCATCTCAGCCGATGGCCAATCAAAAGCTTGAAATTTTAGCTTTCGATTGGCGTTAGTTAGAGCTCGATTCGAGAATTCTATTAGAAGATACGGTCGTAGAAGCAAAACACTTTTTACAAAACCGGGGTTGGGGTAACTTTGGGACACTCCAAGTTCAACACATGTTACTTTTGTTCTGGAATAGAGAATCGACCCTCTCTGTTCATGAATTAGAAGTTGAAGACGTTAGCTTTCAATTGCTTCTTGAAACGTCCCGATCGGATGTTTCCACGCCGAGTAATGCTCATTTGAAGTTGATCAACTATTCGAACCAATTTTCCGAGATTTGGCAGAAATTCGTATGAAAATTGGAAATTAGTCTACATAGCTGACTAATTTCAAATCAGCATTACTCGGCGTGAAAACATCCGATCGGGACGTTCAAAAAAGCAATTGAAAGCCAACGTCTTCGACTTTTAATTCATGAACAGGGAGGGTCGATTCTCTATTTCAGAACAAAAGTAACGTCAGTTGAACTTGGGTTGTCCCAAAGTTACCCCACCCCAGGTTTTGTAAAAAGTGTTTTGCTTCTACGACCGTATCTTCGAATAGAATCCTCGAATCGAGCTCTAGCTTACGCCAATCGAAAGCTAAGATCTCAAGCTTTCGATCGGCTATCGGTTGAGGTAGGTTCCATCGTAAGCTTCCCGAGCTTCACGAAAAACAATGACAAAAAAAGTCGGAGGTGTGCCAAAGTTACTCCAGTTTACGGTATCGTCGAAAAATTGTGTTTTAGGGCCACTGTGCGGTGGGTCCCGCGATTTTCCATTTTTTAATTTTGATCGACAAGTAACGGCTCGAAAAATTTTTCCTATGAAAATCTTCCATGGTGAATCAATAGATCTATGTTCTGATGATGAGTTGAAAAAGAATTTGCTCTCGTACAGAAATATTCGTCGCCAAAATACGGAAGTCCAGCTCGTGGCCGAGATAAAATTGAGAAAAAATGCCCTAGAATTTATTGGAAAAATTCTTTATGATTAATTTTTGATAGACATACAATAATCATACATCTTAGAGATTGACAACGTACAAATCAATAGCAATTGTTGCAGATACCGATCTAACTTGTCCTTCAAAAATAATTTCATCCAAGCCTATACACCATAATATATAATACTCCAAAGATAATAATCATCAAAGATTTCTCTCAAGATCCTCGCACCAAATAGAACTTACATAGGAAGAATCACGTTATATACAAAATGATTATCTCTGAGAAAATCAAGATACACCATACCTATACAAGAATATAAGTAAAGTCACACGGAATAATCTCATGAGATCGCTAATTTTAAACCTATAATACTACAACCTAGGTATGTGCATCAGTGTATTAGGCCTTCAAAACTCACGCGAGCGAAATCGACCGTATCAAGATTGAACGTTACCACCATAATACACCATCAAAAGTGCACATACCTATAAGCATTGGCTACGGAAGAGCAAACAAAGAAGCCGACTCTTGATAATATATATAGCGATGCAATGATGCACATTGAAACCATTACTCTTTTATACCAGTCACATATCTCATTACGTTTTCTTCTATCTATAGGTTTTGGTACGATGAACCCATTCGAAAATGCGGAACGATAATATTGAGAATTGAACAAATGTTGAACTAGAGTTATACTCTATAACTGTATTTTCACGGTATAATTACTAAATTTGTGTGAATTTGAATTTTCGCGCCAAAAAAATCTGATTAGTATGTATATGTATAATGTACCTGTACTCTGTTATAGGTATATGGAGTACGGAAGCCGGAAAATAACGAAATGGTACGTGTCACTTTCGACGAGCAATTAGCGCCTACCACCTACTGATGTGGATATGTATATGTATGTTATGTGTGAAGGAGAGCGAGATGAAAGTGAATTTACTGGTAGATGTATATAGATTACTTACGGTACTATCTGCTGAGATGGTTTAAATTGTTGCTGTGGCTGCTGCTGCGACTGTAGCGGTAGTAACGGCCTATTCTCTTGCAGAGCTTTACCGGTCACTAGTGCGACCTGCAGTAGCACCGCTAGCGCGGCCTGCAAAATAAATCCGATATTTGATATTTATTAAAAAAATATTTCAGATCGAAATTTTTTTTGAATGAAAAATTTTATGGTTTTTCCCATTCTGTTACATATTTACCAACCAATTGAGTTCTTTAAAACTTTGATGATTTCGGGTGGAAGAGATCTAAATATATTTTAAATTTTCAAAAAATTGTTTTGCTATGTTGGGGGCTGTTTTGATCGATGATTAATTTCAGAAAAAATTAATTTTGCATCGTGCCAATGAGCTCGCATTATTGGAGGCTATATTGAAATTTCTTTGGACGATATTGAAACCAATCAAAACAGCCTTCAATGTGTTGAAACGATTTTTTGACAATTTGCAACGGATAGACACGTGTATATACCGTTCAAAATAAAAAAGGGCGAAGAGTTAGTCAAATTTTGAAAAAATTGAGAAATTTGCCTCATGGTTTCCTGAATTTTGATGGGTTTGCAGTGATTCTTTTGCAGAAGATTTTTCCCATCTACTTTGTGATATTCTCCAACTTGAAAAAAGACTTCTGAATGGCTTGCATTCATGGTTTGATTGTGAGAAACCGCATGAGTACGTCTGGACTCACAATTAGCCTATTTTGATAGTGAACAGTACATTAACCATTCCCGTCCTGAGCTATTCATTTTTCGAAGTTTTGAATGAATATTTGAAATACCGAAGACGTCTGACAAGTATCAACAATTCTCTGATTTTCACGGAACCGATAGTTTTCAGTATTCCTGACATCTCGACGAGTTTTTGAGAAATATAAATGTTCGTCTTTGTGAGTTATTTCAGTAATTTATTGAAAAATTTGAAAAATGACAGTGGTCCTAACGAAATTTTTCATATTTTTTCATTGAATTTTTGCAGTGGTATAGATATTGGAAACATCATAAACTCTATCAAACTCGAGAAATCGGCAATACTTTTGATGTCTATGTTAGTGGAAAAAAAAAAAAACTGAAAAATCTCGAAATTCAAGAGTTACGGTGAGTTTGCGACAGAAATAAAATTCCAGGATTCTTTTAGTTCCTTCTCATAGCTACATAAATTCTACGATTAAAAGTACTTTTATCACCAGTAAATCAAAATTTTGTAAAAAATTCAATCAAGATCGGTATGAAACTGTGCAAAATTGTCATGGGAAAGCCGATATAATTTTCTTTCTTTTTTCTACACAGCGATAAACGATAGCAATTACCACTGATATGTATGTTATACCAAAGGTATTTAGGGTATCGTAAAAAGTGAATGCGCGCATGCTGATGAGGCTATGAGTATATAGAAATTCGCTTCCAATTTCTCTAACGATCTAAACCAATCCATACATATATATATATATATATCTCATAGAGGTGTTTACGATTGAAGCAAACCTTTATAGAGAGAAATTGACTTTAGAATCTATCCTAGTCTCAAGATCGTTGCCTGCTAATGATGCGAATTGATGAGCCATTCGAAAAAGAGATAGAAGATATATATACATTTTATTGATTCCTTAGATGGTCAGATTCGAATTTGCAGAGAGACTGGCTGGTAGAGAAGTCTAAAATTCAAGAAACACTTTCTCAGGTACAAATATCATCGTATATGGTTAGATGGTATTCGCTAAGTTTATAGTTAGGCTAATATTCAAGTTATCTCACGCGATTATTAAGCAACTTTGCAAGGACGGCCTAATCATTATACAGGTAATTTCATGGGTGGTTGAGAAGTTATGGGTAAATCACTTTTTTTTTTTTTTGACGAATTGGATGGTTCTAATACACGACGAAACAGATCAAAGAAAGGAAAAGTGCACTGGCCGTTTGTATTAGTGGATATGAGGTGAATTCTAGAAAAAAAAAAGGTAGAAAGGAGGAGCGATAGTTTTTTACTGCGAGCGTAAATTTAGGCGCACACTTGGAGTAACATTGTAGTTTATATGGTTTGGGTGGACTTTGAGTGAGTGGTAGAGTTGCATGACTTTCTTTCTCAAAATTTTTTTCTAAGTAAAAAGTTATGAGCATACCGATTTATGAAATTTTCTCACGACTTTCGATGTTAAGATGTGATATGGAAGAAAGTTTACACCCGACCAATCTAGAAATTTCATGGATTGGAACGAATTGTAGGTTTTAAAAAAAATTGAAGGATAATCTCACACTTGGATTAGATTACCATATTAAATCATGCATTGAAGAGATTTTAAAGCTGCTTGAAGCATAACGAATTTGTAAAACATAAGTGCATCTATTATCATGAGAAAATTCATCGCCTGACACTGACTTTATAGTTTATTCTATACGTTGTATGATACAACTGAAGGAATGGTATCCTAGAATTTTCATTGAAAATTTTCGAAATGGCTTCATTGAAAGTAAAAACAAGTGAGCTTTGAAACTTTGGTCGATATTTTAGCAAGCACAAATTTTTTGACCAAAGTATTTCACACTATGAAATATCATTTTCAAAAAATTCTTAAACTTTTCTGTTAGCTGACAAAAATAGGGTTCGATGAATTGAATGTTTCTCTGGGCTAGAGTCTGATAGATAGAATGAACTAGAAGATAAAATATTCTTGGCCAGATGAATTCGAGTAACTTCGTCGGTTGCAAGAGCGTATTTCGAATTCCAAGACTTTGTTCTATATTTATGTTGGTAAGATAAGGTCTAATTGATTTCAAGGGAATAAGAGTTGTTATCTTCAGATAACAAATTCCAGTCAGCACTTCTAAAAAACAAAGAAAATTCATAGTCAATGCACGAAAGCTCGATTTCACGTGTGAAATATCAAGCCCTACTAATTACTTTTCTAATTTATCACTTTACTTTTTCCTGAAGATTTGAAAATTTCCATATCAGAATTTTGATTGAATTTTGTGAACATCTAAGACAAAAATCCATCTTGTCTTTAAAAATGAAATGTCACCACTTTCTCGAGTCCGCGAGCACATCAATTCTCAAACCTTCAAGCCCGCCAAAAGCTCCACTTTTAATTCGGTAAAAGCTCAAAGCTTCCACACCATTACGCTCGCAGCACACCGTCCATCCCTCTCATCACCCATTTATCTTTTTTGTTTTCGCAATCACTGAATCGTCCATATCACTCAATAAAAATCATCAAAAAACCGCCAACCCACGATTCAAGAGTCCAAAAATTTTTTGCACTGTGTATCACTTTCAAAATTTGTTCCATCAATCGCATCACAACCAAACGTAATCTTGAATTTCTTTTTTTTTTGTTCGAAAATCTGCAACTAACCGCACTGGCCGGGCCAATCCCCATGGCGCCTCGTCGTCCAAATTTTCACTAGATAATTTTTCTTCTTATTCTTCTTTTCTTTATAAGCTGTTGTAAAATAAAAAAATTTGAAGAGGCGCCTCTGCTCTACTCGATAGCAGGGCCCAACTGCAACGGCTTACACGAAAACTTTGACCCAGCGGGCCCGTACATCGACGTTATATAGGCGCGTATCCTCCTCCCCTTTTTCACCAAATGCTTTTAGTCCAGGAAACTTGGTATAAACCACCTCTGGGTCTACCACCACCATCACCACCACTATCACCTTTTTCTTTTAGGTATTATATGTATGAGACAGACACAACAGTATCCCCCTCCGGACGTCCGGACGTCCTCTCCTTTTCCTTTCGCCGACGAGCTATATCTGCCAAATGAGTATAGAACACCTTCTGACACTTTCTTCCCAGACGATAGTGAGAGTGTACTCCATGTGTTTGTGTCTTTTAGGTTCAACGATATGAAAAGGTGAGCTTTTTAAAGGGTTTCTGTGTTATGGCGGGCTTTTTGAAATTTTTTTTAGGATACTATGGTACAGGTGAACTGGTTGGTTATTGATGAGGTATCAGTCGTAATCGATAATAATCGATTTTTGATCGAAGGTTGACGACGACGGCGATGACGATGATGATGATGATGTGGTTGCTTTTGATTGTGGGCTTGGTTTATTCGGTAATCGTTGAAACGTTTTTCCTGGTAATGCCGAAAGGGCCGGCTGAGTGAGCTGGTTTTGCGCTTTCTCTGAGATCTGAAATTTGCGAGAACCAATAAGGAAACTCAAATGCGATTTCATAACGATCAAGAAGAATGATGGAGGCTTCGTGAGAGTCGACCTTCACATTTACATATGCCAATTCGTGGCATAGTTTTGTAGCGATAGATTTTGGTGGATACGCATGGTGGTTCGTGACAGAGGGAACTTTTTTTGTCTTTGTATTTGGAGGAGAAGGGGTGTACAATTTCATGTACTCGTAGGGCTAATTGTGCTTCAAAAATTTTGCTGGGAAAGAATCCCTGGTGAAGAATTTTCGATTCCGGTGAAGAAGCTCCGGTGAAATAATTCCAAATTTGAATTTAGAATTATTTCATCGGAGCTTCAATTCATTGATTGCAATAACATTTTTCAAAGACTTGGTTAGAATCGTGAATATTTCTGTAAGAAAAACTCCCAGTCAATCCCGATTATGTATTTCTCAAGGTGGAAATTTGGAGATCAATTAAGGAGGGGCTTGCGAGCTTCCAAAATCTTTATGGTTTCTGATGGTTCATCATCGTGCTTCAAGAAATTAATACTGTCTTGAGTTTTTGCGGTTGTCGGTGATTTACACATTGGTAAATGAAATGGGTACACGCGAAAGGACTAAACAGCTCATTTTTCCTGGGATGCAGGATATCTGAGCCTGAGGACAATTTTTTTAAGATTTTCCCGAATTTTTTCAAGACTTTTCTGGATTTGTAAAAATTTTTGTAGTCTGGTCCAACACTAACCATGTAAAACAAATTCACCGTGATTTAAGGAAAAATCTGCTCAAGCATTCAAAATACATCTCGAGGAATATCACTATTAAGTTTACTGTGGATCTGTTCATCCATTTTGAAATTTATCCATTTTTGACTCACTTTAAATATTTTTCCAAGGGGTTACCCAAGTAACCTCTTCCATCTATTCATCCTTCGGGAAGGTGTAGTTCTTTCCCCTGTACACTTGCCGGGCATGAATTCTGAGCAAGTTTAAAAAAAATTTTCCATTCCTGAGTTGTTGTTTCAATCCAAATCAGACCGTTTGCGGTGTTTTGATAATCGCAAGTCTAATTTCCATATCTCCAGAATTGGAATCTAATATTAGGATCTCGAGTAGCACATCAGGGGTAAAAAAGCTTCTTCCCAGATCTGTTCAGATTTTATGTCCGGTGATTGTACAGTTACCGAATAAGTCATCTTGGAAACTATTGAATTAAGGTATAGTAATTATGTCAAATTAGTCCAATTTTTACGTGGATGAAACGTCTACGTTAGGAGATTATCAAAGTTCACCACTGTCAGTTAAATTCACCATTCATCCAAGTGATTGATGAAAACTTGTTCTTAGATTTGATAGGATCAGCAAATATTTTTATCATGAAATGATGATATGTGATCTCTAATTTTTTTCAATATTCGACGTGGAAAACGGTTCAATTTTCAGCAAAAAGTCTTCATCGGCTGTATAAATTTTGTTGCGATCGCAATCGTTATATTAGATTTCATATTTGATACGAAAACGGAACAACTTTCAGATTTAGTTCCAATTAAATTATAGTTGCCAAACCTTGCTCTTTTCAGATAAATGTGCATCGCGGCATAATCTAAATGACTTTTCACTCCAAGATAACTGATCTATTTAGATAACCAAATGGTACCAAAATCACTTCTAAATTGCAAAATTAAATCTACTAACACACGAAATTTATCTATTCAATCATTTTTATTGAGGCAATCAAACACACCAATAAAATATTTCGCAGAATTTTCTCACATTTCAATCACCATTCACTCAACACGCGACAATAATACCCACCATAAACGAATCCTCCGACACCTTCAACTTGAAGAGTCTGGCACTAAATATTCGAAACAGATGTTGCCCTCGGGGCTATCCAATGAAATTCTACGTTCAACAGGCATCATCATCTCGCCTCAAGTTGGCTACCGAAAACGATTATATCCGTTGTATATATTCCTGTCTTCTTTCATTAAATTCATCTTAGTATATGTATATGGAGAATTTACTAAAATTGATCCTAGAAGATCCTCAAAATGACGCCCGGAAATGAGTTGTTGAAAAGTGAATCTACGTTTGAGGCAAAATTGACGACTAACGAGATGCGAGATTCGTATAATAGATAAGACACACATTCAATAAAAATTCTGAAGAAAGTCTTGTACGAGTCTATTAGATTCAGTGACTCAAAGTCATTATATTATACTTGGTGGTATGAAAGTGATGATCAAACATTGTATTTCCTTCCAGCTAGAGGAACATCCTATTTCTTGTTTGGAGTATAAACTTTTTTTTCGTATGTGCAATTTCTTGATAGTAGATGGTATTTTCATGATCGGGGAAATAATTATGACTAGTCGTTTTTTAGGATTAGACTTGACAACTCATTGAGTTTCTTAGTATGATGTATTTGTCAATTTAGAATTACGTGGTGATTGACGATTTGTTGCTAATCTACAATCTATTCTTGTATCATTGAATTTTACGTATTGTAAGTAAGGGGACTAATTCCAACATTCTGATGCAGTCATTCCATGTTGGCCAGCCAAATCACCTTTTTACGGTGTCATGAATCGTTTTTATTGTTTCTTGTACAACAAAAAATTTACGAGGCTAAATTTTGAAGAGCTGAAAATTCTAGATGAAGAGTTACGGAACAAATATTCAAAAATCAGGGATGTAAGGATGAATATTTGGAATGCCAAAATTCAGATCGTTCGGAAAATAATAAATTAGAATTAATCAAAAATCAGATGATCGAAACTTCTGAGATGAAAGTTGGGCCAACATTTCGATACAATACCTCCGAATTTTCGCCAATCCGAATTTCGATCGTTCCTCTCTTTAGGCTTTCCGAGCGTACCCGATTTTCGACCCTGCCAATTTTGTAATTTTAAATATGCACTCATTTACACTTCCGATTTTTGAATATTCATCTTTCTATGATTCTGCATCCCAAGTTTTGATCTACTATTCGGTACACTGCTTCCCGAATTTTTGTCTTTCCATAAAATTGACTAAACTCAATAATTTTCTTGACATTGTACAAAAATTACGTCCTGAGTCTCATCAATATACTTTGCACGTCCGCAAGAACAATTGTATAAGAAATTCTTGATAAATTCATCGTTTGCCCTCAGAAAAAGTTTACAACCGTTGAAAGACCCACATTTTGTGAATTCATGCACCGTCTTTGATTCTTGCGTAAACGATAAATGTAAACACTCACAATCGCCACAAAATACCCTCTATTCCATTTTCTTACCAATTTTATGAGGTAAAATTGGCAATAGTTGAACATGATTATCCCTCATTGCAATAAAATCAAGATAAAAAAAAGAAAAAAAATTAAATTGAGGAAATAGATGAATCGAAGCGTGAGGTTAGAATAAATTAGAGGTGAACACGATCATCGTTCTTCAAAGAGATTATTTCATCTGATGAATGACTCTTAGAGTCACGAAAAGCAGATGGACCTCATCCTCTCACTTTCTCCCCTGACTCATGTACATTACATACGTATAGGAGATCTTCGTCCCTAGCAATTTCGCAATCTTTCAGTGTGAGATACTTAGAGGACCAATAAAAATAAAACTTATCCCTGTATTTCGTATGTGCGAGTAGTAAATATATGTAGAGTTTACATTTTTATGGGACGCAGTATGTTTTTTTTTTGAGAAAAAATTGAAATGTGTCCTCCTTGCAAAGTTGCATGCCAGGATATAAGAAATTATACAACATCTGGAAGTTTGCCATGCCACAGTTTTGAAACTCTATTCTTTCGTGAAAATGGACTCTTACTGCAATTGTTATTTGGATGATGAAATTTTTCTACTTTGCAAGAATTACATAATGTTTTTTGGCACTTCTTTGGAATACAAATTGTGGAAAATCAATCGAGTGGCATATATAGGTTTCGATAGTTGCTTCGCAAAAGTCATGTAATCATTTCTATGACTTTTGGATGTTATAACAAACGAACATCTTAGCATTGAAAAAATTTCTAATAAAGAATCCACTAGGAGATATAATTTCCATACCGTTCAGTTACAAAGAGCTCGGACCTCTTGGCGAGTTCTGAATTTGATGCATGGCTCAATCACGATGGGTGGCAGATAATATGATTTTGAACGGAAGCAAATGATAGGGTAATCATCTTATCTCTTTTCGATCAATTTGTATGAAGTGATTGACGTTGTATTGCATGATCCAGACTTCAAGTTATGGAATGTAAATCTCATTTCAAACTTAAAAGGTGCAGGGTAATACTTTTAGTGTATCCTCTGACATTGAAAACACTCATGGAGTGTCAAGTAAGATGTCGATTACACTGATAGTGATGTAATTCGATTGTAGATTGTACGGCTGACGAATCATTTGAGGTATGCATGTATCAAGTTGTCTCATTTATGCATCGATTTGTGAAATTCTGGTTCAGAATAAATTGTTTAATTCGATGCGAAATCTCAACTTATTATCGATTTAAGCTAAATTATTTATCGCTAAAATTTTTTTCCTCGATTTCTATATGATTAGTGGAATGATTTCGAATTAATTTATGGCAGAGTTTGTGGAAGAAATGATGAAAATCGTGACAATATTCTGAAATTTTCCAGCCACAAAAATGTTATCCTCTTACCCAACATGCTTCAGTATCTTGGAATTTTTTTGGCGTGATAATTTTGAGCACTGAAAATCGACCAAGACACCAGATGGTTCATCGAATGATATAAAAATTGATCTTTCTGCTCCACTAAACGATATTATTTCATTTATGTATCATTTAGTTATTGAAATATCCTTGAGAATATCCGAGTAGTGGACCAGTGTTCTGATTCCCGCATCCTCGTCATTTTTCAGTCTAAGAAAATTTGAGTGCTGTTTCTTGTCCTTTAGAACAAAACTATTTTATTAAATCTAAATTCTTTTGTTAAATTAGAATATATCATTTGAATAGAAAACAGTCAAAAATAACACTCGAACTCAATGATTTTTTACAATCCACTTATTCCATCCCAGGCGAGCGTATGAGAGCAGATTTCGGTATAAATTCTGTGGATACTTGATTCGCAAATGCCCAAAATGTCGCAGAATCTTTTCAAATCTCTTTCCGCTCAGTCGTACAAAAGTTGAGGTGGACTCGCAGAAAATCCGTATCGTCTCATTTTAGCTGACTATAGGTTTTCTTTAAATCCCATGAGGTACATACAACCACATTATGAAATTTCCACGACGATTGACTTTTGATAGCCGAATCCTTATTCCTACAACAAACTATAATGTTCTAATGATAAGTTTGACATTTTTTAGCTTCCTATAAAGTCTGGTAAATTTTGCAGGCTCCATGAGCTCCCTATGAGCTACGGATAAATTATGAATATTGCAGGCACATACCCTGGTAGAAATTCATCCTCATGTAACACATTATTAGCCATAAAATGGCCATGTTCAGCCAAAATTGGCCAAAAATAGCCATTTTATGTCTATTAATGTGTTACATCGAAGTAAATTTCTACCAGGGATATTACACAGAATACTATTCATAAATATTTTTCCCAAATGAATAGCATATTTTTACGTAGATGACTTTTTTTATAAGCTTCAGGTAGAGTTCTGCGTTATTCAAAATCAGTATGACAGTGTTTCCTTCATCGGCGATAAGGGTTTGAATAGATATTAGTCTTAAGGCTTGTGACAAGGTAAACTGTAAGGGAAGGTGGCACGGAGCAAATCAAATTCTGATGCGTCATCAGTCTGAAACAATGTCAGAGGTCATCTATGTTCTGGACAAAATAGCTCTGTCATGGTCATTAAAAAATCAAAGCCTCTTCCTCAAATATAGTTTTAGTAAAAACCGTGCACAACTCGATCCCTAATCTCCGTAGACCAGGATCTAACTCTCACCCAATTCCACTTTTCTTCCTCAAAATCCAAATTTTTCAGGTCTCATAACAACCCATTCTTCTACCTCATCCTGTTTCATAATCGCTCGAGGGCATCAGGTGTGCAATCCTTAAAATAAAACCGCAATCACGCACTTGACCGTCCCATAATGTGAAATTCAATCCTGTCATTTACCACCACTACCACCACTCATTCAAAAACCATCAAACCAAACCGCGACGGTAATCCGATTCGTCATCATATATAAGGATCTCTCAACTCAATCTATGCGTGTAAAAATTACATGCACATACCTACACACTAAGAATGTTATATACAAGTGAAAATTGCGGAAGAGTATTTTATATTTTCAAGAATTCTGTTCGTCTTTCTCCTTCTCTGGGTATATTACTGTCTTTGGGGTCTTTGAGCGAGCCCAGAGCAAAAAAAGAAAAAAATGACACAAGACGAGAATGAAAAGTGAAAGATGCATCGCAGCCAACGCACACGGTGCATTTACAGTAGTATTTTATATATGGAAGTCTCACCGTAACGTTATAGTTGGTGTTGATGTTGCTATCTCGTATCGTTGCTTATGACTTTAGCGGAGTTGCGGGAGAAAGTGATCGAAAAGAAACAAGATCAACCGGCCGGCCCGGGCTCGCTGTGCGTTACTACCACCATCACATTTCCTTCAAAATCATTTTGAAATACTTGTAATGCATTGGATTTTAGTACAGCTTGCACTGAATTTGTGATCAAAGTATGTGGGACTTTTTATATGTGAACGGAATACAAGCCAAGTTCATTCGCAAGGTTACGTGGTATACATAGGCAAGGTTATTGCACATTATGGAATTTATATTAGTGTGAGTAATGAGTGTGAGAATATCTGTGTGAGTAATGAGTGTGAGTAGCAAGCTTTATAAGTTTAAGTAATCTGGTTAGGGTACTTTTGGTCAAGAGGTGGACGCACTTGTTTCTCAACTGACTTGACTCTTTTGTCGTTTCGCTTTCGTTTGTGTGAACTTGTTTTTTTTTTCTTTTTTCAATGCGGGAAGAATGATTCTCTTCCTTGTTCCTGCTACAAGAATTCGATAAATGAATTCTAGCGGTACGTAAAATGTAGCTCTTTCAATGGTCATGGAAAGTTTGGAGGATTTAGAACCCTGGAAAGAAATAATTAGCAGCGGTCTATGAAGATATATAATAGATTTGAGCGAAATCAATCGAAATCGGTTGGGTCAATTGCATATGTTCTTCTTTCTTCTGCACAATACTTTGAAAGCACATTTCTCATCATGGCTCAAAGGAATAAGGAGCTATGTGACTTCCTATCCACGAGCTGCTTTCAATATTTTATTGATGTTTTCGAAGATTTCGAAGATTTCAAAGATTTTGATGGAACGCTATAGGTGCGTTGAGGTGCGTAAGTAGTAACAGACGAGCATGACCAGACAAACTTTTGCGTTGATTGGTAGCTACCTACCTGGATCATTCTAGTGTATCATAAAATTTCATAGTGTAATTATTTCCTTGCTGGATGTAAATTTGATTTTGAACGATAAACCCTGAAAGGGAAGAACATTATTTAAGCTATTTGGTATATATGTCAATCCGATAGTGAACCTGTCTGGCCATACTCGTCTGTTACTACTTATCATACCTCACAGTGGTTCCATGAATTGTTTTTTATATGCCAGCAATTGAATGGTAACTGTGACCACAGTACCTAAGAAATTTACCATTATATCATTTGAATACATGCTTTAGACACAGTAGATTTAAGATGAAATTTTTATCATTCAATTTGATACTTGAGCTTTATACCCCTGGTAGAAATCTATTCCAAGTTTTTGCCAGTTAACGACCATTACGTTGCATCGCTTTCCAAAATATGGCTTGTGATAATAGCCAAATTTGACACCAAATGAAACGGGGTAAACAACCATATAACGACCATTATTCTTGGCCCATGATTCATGGCCAAATACTGGAGGGAAAATGGATATGCCCCTAATACCAATCCAGAAAAACTAGCTACGAAATGGACAATAAATGGCCATTTCGTAGCTGATGTGTGGGCTCGTATCCTTTTCAACGATAGCGCGCGCACGTGTGTGTGTGTGTGTGTGCGCGCGCACATATTGATGTGTATGGAAATAACTAGATTCCAAATTGTGCATCAATCGAAGAGAATTTATTAAATATGCATGACTAGATCTTCACATGGTTTCGCCCTGGTAGAAATTCATTCCATCTTTTTGCCAGTTAACAACCATTATGTTGCATCGCTTTCCAAAATATGGCTAGGATTAACAAACAAATTTTACACCAAATGAAACGGTGTAAACAACTAGATAGCGAACATTATTCTTGGCCATGAGTCATGGACGAAAAATGGCCATATAAACTGTCTGAATTCAGGTGCTTCGATATTTCATAATGACGCGTGTCTGCTCCGATTGTTTCACGGCTATTCCGATATGCATGATGTAGTTTTACTGTTTTGAAGTTAGAGAAAAGCCGTAACACTGACACTGATAGAAAGTCTTGTATGAGTGAGGGAGTTCAGTGATATACAAGTCCCTCTACTTATTTGAATCAAATGAAACATTGATGAACAGATTGGTGTCTCCAACTGCTGCTTGCTCCGATTTCTTCAGTGACGCTATCTCAAAACTTCGTGATGGAATTGACTCTAGGTTGCTTTTTTAGATCATATATGCTACTTTGCTCCAATTGATAAATAATCCAATTATGCTCCAAACCACAAAACTTTCAACAGCATGGTTCCGCAACCCCGGAAGTATTCGGACACGAAGGTGAATATGAGTAATTTTGATGAAATGGTTTGTGCATCGACAACACGTTCAAAACACGAACTTATACTGTCACAAAACTCTCTCAACGACACGAGCTCCCAACTTCGGAATTATTTTGGACACGAAAGTGCATACAAGCTAGACTGATTATATATTTCGTGCCCCAGATGGAACACAGAATAAACAACACACTCAAAACACAAACGAATACTGTCATTGCTATAATGTTCCTCCTCTGGACTGCTCTGGACCGCATCAGGTCCTTGCAGCTCACTGCAGCCGTGCTGCCTCGTTGCCGCTCGGTTTCATACTGATGGCGTCCATCATGGCGTCTTGCTGCCCACGCTCAACCCCCTCCACAGACTACACTCCAATGAGTTGTGGAAATTTTTCAGCCACAATTTGACCATTATTCATAGCTAGATGCCATAATCAGGAAATGACCATTTTTTGACCATCAAAAGTGTAGTCCATAATTCGACCATGAACGTCGCTCTATTCTAGCCATTTACCAACCATTAGTTCTGTGACCATTTAAACTAGCTGTTATCTAGGATCCAAACTAAGTTTACTGGACAAATTTCTACCAGGGACCGCACTCGGCTATCACAGTTGGCCAGCCGAAAATTAATTTTCTTCAGTCTTTAGAAATTCTTGCATAGTCGCAGAATCTCTTATGTCAACTGTCTACAAATATGTGCGAATAAAACTATGCAAATTTTCAATTTCAATACAAGCCCATGGAATATCTAAAAAAAAAGCTTTGTGGCAGTTTTTGGCTTATCATACTTTCGTCTCTCGCCACTAGAGACTCAAGAAAATGTTTTTCTGAGCTATCATCACAAATTTTTGAGCAATAAATATGTACATTTTAACATGAGATATCAAAGATTTATCTTTGAATATTTTGAATACTTGGGGAATTTTGAATATTTATGGAAAAGCCGATAAATTAATGAAAAAGTAAGCGATAGATTTTACATGGAAACCGCGGAGATTCGAACCCAGGACCTTCGACTTCACGATATCCATGTGTCCCAGATGCAAAGCGTCCGAACCACTGGACCACGACCGCCTATTCTTCCGTCGTCTCATCGACTTACACCTCCGGAGACAGAATCCGAAGATGTCCGCGTTGCACTTATTCGAGACTTTGCGCATACGTCACACTTGGTTGATTTGACAACGAACTTGTCCGACCACACTCGTCTGTTACTACTGACCACATACCAAGTGTCTATAACCGTAAAAAAAGCTCATTAAAATTGTACCATTGATTAGATTTGTGCTATACAGAAACACATTTTTCACATATCCACCGATGCAATAAATAATTCTATCAATGTCATCGACTGCGAAACGAATTGCTCAGAATCGTAAGCCTAAAAAATTCTTCATCAAATCTGCCATAGTACATCAATTTCAATCCACCAACCTGCTGCGCTCTGCTTCCACTTCCTCAATGCTATCCTATTTAATTGCTCTCATCGCTTTCAACGTAATCCCTGATTCAAGCTATATATTCAACTAGATAAAAATGTAAAACTCTTCGGGAGGCTTCTATATATAATATAAAACTCTCATATACTTCTATAAAATGAGACATCGGAAGCCACTGCCACGTACATAAATCACATTTTACGGGATATAAAAGTCATAATGTAGCCAGACCGGAATCAATCTAGAAATGAATTCGACTATAGTGATATTCGTGTTATAGTAGTATAGCCAATTTTAATCGAAATCGAGAGGTAACTTTCTTATCTCTTGTGAGACATGTGAAATTATGTTCTGGTCGTCACGTGTTGCACGTGATGCTTTGAGAGACATTTTTGGACGATCCGGTATTTTGATGTTTATTCATAAATGTCAGATTCTTGTTTTATGGGTCCGAGAAAATGAGTTATTAGTTTCGCATAACATTTTGGATAAGTTGTGTCTGTGCCAATTAAGATACGAATTTTTTATAAGTTCGCGGTGACGAAATGGTATTTGCATATATGTGTGAGATTCCACAAAATTTTTGACAGTCACGTTTACAGTTGTAGTAGAAGGTCTCCGAAGATTTGAAATATTTCAGAGGATTCGAAATTGGTTTTAATGGTTCTTAATGTGCGTCTTCCATGATTTATCTCATATGAAAATCTGCAACCCATGGTTTTTAAGGTATCCTGGATGTTACGTATGTAAAATGTTCGCTGTGACAGATCCCATCGGTGGGACCCGCGATTTTTCATCTTTTAATCTTTCCCGACTCAGACTTGCTCGAAAGATATTTCCAAAAAAATCCATTATTTTAGTTTACTCTGCCAAGAATGTAAACAATGAAATAAGAAAAAGTCTAGAACCATATGGGGGGTTTTACCGAAATGAGGGGGTTGAGTTCGTGACCAAAATAAAATTATGAAAAAACGCCGTCGCAGTAGCAAACGCTTGAAATATAACCTCGAATGTAACACAATCGGATGATCATAAAGGTCGCGTAGATAAATCTACCAAAAATTTCGAGTTTCTTATTCGAAGGCGTGTCAAAAAAATAACATTCCCGATAGAACCGCGATCGAAACGGGTTCAGAAAGTTGAAGATCAGCCGAATAATTTCCAGTTATGTGCGTGAGACTCGATGGGGTCGAATTAAATCACTTTACAGTCCAAAAGTTCGGCGTGCCAACTTTTTCAGGAATGGCCAAATGTTCGCCGCATGCAAACTGTAGGTAAGGGGAGCACGCACCTGCCAATTTCTGCAAATTCCATTTTTCGTCGCTCTATGTAAATGGGTCCCCCAAGTTTTATAAAGCCGTTTATGAATTGTTATTCTAGAAAAAGCATTGTACTTATTTTCTCTGATGACAACCATGAGCTTTCATGTTAAATCGCTCAAAAACTCAACAAATATCAAGCTTTGCGAAAATTTACCAGATTACTTTTGAGTTCAGATCAAAAATTTACATTGGATTAGTCAGGGAAATTTTCGAATGTCTAAAAGTCTATGATAAAAAAAAAAGCTATACATATCTCTATTTTCGAATAATCTCATTCTTGACTTTTGAAAACCTTGTTCGAGTACTTTTTATAATTTTATGGTCGCCGGGCTACAATCTAGCATATTGCGCGCATCTACGTGGCCTTGACGGCCGCATAGACGGCCCGCAATGTACACTAGATTGTGGCCTGGTGACCATAAAAAATCATATGCACCTCGTGTCGCAATCGCGGCTTTCCATGACTCGAGCTGAAAACTTCGTTTGCAGCACTCGTCATGGGAATTCCGCGATTGCGGCACTCGGGTACATAATCTACTATTTTCATCCAAACAAAAGAGTATTCTTGTCATTCTTCGAAAGAGTCGATATTTCTTGCATTCAGAGCCCATTTCACATGCTCAGAAACTTCTTCAGGAGTTATCTGTTGCGGTTTTGATCAAGTCGTAGTATGGAATGAGTCAATCTGTTTAGGTGCTAACTTTTATCGCTTAGCACTGATGAGCGATAAAAAATTAAACGAGCCAAGAAAATTCACTCTCTAAAGTTCACTAAACATTATGTTTCTGCATCAGAGGAATACATGGATGTGTCATTTTTCCGCGTACTAAAATTCTGCAGGATAAATTTCTGAGGTCATGCCTTGGTCCAAGGACTGCCCGCGATAAGCGATTTTTATACATTACAAAAATGACATCCCTGGAAATAAATTGGCATATTGTTTTCTGGTCGTCTCTGAGACACTACAAAATAACAACAGACGCGTGCAATACTAGAGGAAATTTGATTTTTCGGGACCCTAATATGGAAATTTCTGTGGAATCTCTCACATGCCATGACATCGTACGTTGCTCTTGCTATATTTATATTTTGATACGTTGCGAACAAATTTTGAATCTACAACTCCATTTGTAGGAATAGTGTTGATTTGATGTGGATAATCGAAGATATTAACAGATTAAAATCCAGTGATGAAGAATTTGATTGATTTTCTTCACTCGAGTTTGGTTGGGATGGGAAATTTCGATCAATCGTTTTCATGATTAAGAAGTAGCCATTTATTCAGGCAAAGTTTCGGCACTTTTTTGGCACCCTTATCAAGCCTCTTTCTGAAACCTTGCCCATTTTTTACAATAGTAACACGTCGATATCGTTCAGTGAGATTGCTGGTGTTAGTGATAAAGTTTTTCTTTTAACGTTTCGTATGAATACTAAGTATATTTGAACGGCACATTTTTCCTTATTTTGTACAAACTACTATCAACTGTTTTGTCGCATTCTTGACTAGATGTGTTTAAGAGAGGCTCGGTGAAGGCGCCAAAAAAGTGCCGAACAGTTGCCTGAATAAATGGTCACGTCTGACTCATAAAAACGGCTGATCAAAATTTCTCACTACAGCGAAGAAGAAAGTTTCTAACTTGAATCGAAATATGAATGATGAGATAGTTTGGACACAAATTTCATTTTCTTCCCTGTCTACTTACGAAATAGACCCAAATTTTGTGTTGAACTTTGCTTGCTTCATTAACAATATTTAGATATTGACTTAAAATTGGCTCGACGGATAAACTGTAATTTCGGCAAAAGAATGCTTGTCGATTGAAAACCATGCAAGAAAACATTACGGCGAATAGTCTCCCAAAAATGTGTAACGATTTTTAGAGCCAGGGTGTAAATCGAATCGCAAAGAAAAGTCACAAACTCTCAATTTCTACCCTTGACTGACGTCTCAATAAATCCATACCGAGATAGTAAATCATCATTAGATCATTCTGGAAGAATTTCCACACCCAGAACCAATCAATCGTCCGCTTAGAGAGTTAAAATTTTCTTCATTTTATTTATTTTATGGTTGAAAATCATGTGTCATCTAATATTAGCTTTTGCTCGTATGAAATTAGCAACCAACTATTAATCGCAAATCAGTCTAATCAAACGATATAAAGCGTCGTCATTACGGCCCAAGTCGAACGTAAAGAATTCGCATCTCTGTAACGGATAGTATGTCTAAATATATAATATACCTTTCGCCGTAATTTTCCATACGTTCGCAAACCTGACGCAAGATAGATTTCAAACATGAAAACGCAAAGGAGTCAACTCATCGTTGCAGTATTCAGAGATATAAGCCTCCGTTCGATATTCCAAAACCGGTGTTTTTTTATGTGTCTACATATTAATCGTAAAATTCCAGATCCGTACAAATGTACATGAGTATTTGTACTTATCAAAAATTTCACTTTTCAAGTAGGCGTTTTACATCAAAAACGACATTCCATGTGCGAATTACACTTGTGATACCGGATGAAGATTCGCAATCGGTTTTTTTTTCTTCTACCTCGCATTTTTTGATTTCATCAGACTAACCAAGAAGCTGGTCTGTCACTGTATCATTTGATAAACTAAAAGTGAAATTCAATCGAAATCGGTCTTACAGCATACATACGAATCCAAAAAAGTCCATCCTCGTTTTCAGTTATGTTTTACTCGGAACTATCCTTAAAAAAATCAACTAGATTGATTACAAAATCGTTTAGGTTAGGATCCAAACTATATATACGGAAGAGTCTATAAGATGATAAATGTATCTCATAAATCTACTTCATTTCACACAGGTTCATGCCATCACTCAATCATTATGGTAATATAATAGTGTACCATATGATAGGTTATACGAACTTGAGGCGTCAATATTCGAGCTTTCACCATTATACAGACGCGCTAAGAATGACGATGATGATATTAGAGAATACTGAATTGACAAATGAATCCAGAAGTATCGATGCTAAGTGCACCCATTACGAACACAACGCCCATCGTCGTCATATACTAATAAACGTACATAATACCATATATAGATATAGATATACAGTATAATTTGAGAGGTTGGATGAATACTACGTAACCGAGGTTAATTACACCAATTTAAATTTTCACGCCCAAAAAAAGACACGCCCATTATTTGAAGCTTTTCAGCTCGCGCGAAAAATTCAAAATGATTCAGAAGGTCGAATTTCTGAAATTATATTACAATCTGCATCTCAAAATTTTGAATTGAACCCAATGGAAAAAATATATGAGAATGATATTACATATAAGAGCCGCGAGGAAATGCCCTCATCTCATCGCGTCAGAACCAATTTCTTTCCGACTTTGGCGTCACACATACTTTCGCGCGAACGCGTAATCGAAAAGATTCTCATCTTTCTCTCTCTTTCACTTGCACAGGCATTAATTTCAAATGATCGAAAGTTTGAATATATGCCTATATATATATGTATTAATGAATTCATGCACTGCTCGCAGATTGCAAATGGTTTAAGCATCATATTGGATGTGTGAGCGTCTGATGTGTATAAAAAAAAGTGGTAGAGTAAGAAATTGACGGGAATAACAGAAGTTACAGGTGCGTTTGGAATTTTTTGAGAAGAGAGAAATTTGGGTGGTTCTGATGATGCTTGTTTGGTGTCATTCATTTACTCACTTTCATTTGGTAGTGCTGAAATTCACTTTAATTAGTTGCCGATTTGTGTTTTTAAAACTGCTGCGAGATAAGTTTTTGATGGGATCGTGTGAGAAAGTGAATAAGCATTATTATGAATTGATTTTGCTCACTTTGATAAATTGTAATAGTTACTGATAAAACTTCCATATCTTATTTCCGTTTGAAATTTTCGAGTTGTTGGTGATGTGAATGAGTTTCTATATGATAATGATGGTACATTGTTGTCCTGGGCGCGTACGTTACAATTCGGATACTAAGGGTAGAAACTAGCAAGGGGAGTCCGGACAATCCGGATCACCAAAACTCACCAAAATTTTTTCACAGTCTCGTACCACCTAGAATATGGAGAATCTAAAGCAACTCTGTCAAATGGACCTTCTGTTCTGAGCTATGGTCAGAAACATTAGCATTGTCAGTATATCTATAGATATCATTTTTCAACATTGGCCTATATGAGCAATGCTAATTTCAGTGGCTGTATCTCTGGACAGGAGGCCCATTGGACGGAGTTACTCTGGATTCTTCATACGCTAGGTGGTACGAGACTATGAAAAAAGTTTGGTAAGTTTTGGTGACTTGGACCCGACGAACTCTCCTTGTAAGTCCTCCTTGCCCGGACTGGGCCTATGAGCACATGGAAATTATAATATTTCACCGTGAGAACCCTAAAACCGCGTTTCAAGGTGACATTTTCAGGTTGAGTGATGAAAAATAGATTTGTACAGTATTTTCCTACCGCAATAAGTCCAAACTTGAATTTATTTCAGCTTGTGAAAATTGACTTTATTATCAACAGAGTAAAAAGTTGATGAATTTTCAACCAACATTTCAACCAGCTGATTGAATTTTTTCAAATAAGTGATCGGATTCCGAGTCACGTCGATCGGAAATCTAAAATGAACAACGTATCGACGGTGATCTTATCCGGATAGGTGACCACTAATCCAGATTTGCCACGCCTAGGTCGCGTGAGTAATACTCCGACCTCCTAAATATGGATATGTAAGGTAAGTGTACCCAACTTGCCTCTGTACCCAACTTGCCCCCATAT
This sequence comes from Eretmocerus hayati, assembly GCA_029851415.1. Classification (NCBI taxonomy): domain Eukaryota; kingdom Metazoa; phylum Arthropoda; class Insecta; order Hymenoptera; family Aphelinidae; genus Eretmocerus; species Eretmocerus hayati. Next base: position 99,365,402 of record CM056744.1, read on the forward strand.
GCCGATCTTAGGAATAGGCGCTCGTTGACCTTCCCGCAATTTTTTTTTTTCGTTTGTTATGTTAAAATATGAGAAAATACGTAGTTTTCATCGACCCCGGATCATTTCTGCGTTCTCCAGAAAATATAAAGTGAGTTTTCCATTTTTCGTGTTTGCACGGCTAAGAAATCGAGGAGGAAATCGCGTTCACTAAAACCGGTGCCAATTTATTTTTATTTGACCAATTTTGACGTACCTTAGCGCATTCGATTCCTTGTCTCAAGACCTTCAAAATTTGCTCTTCAGGGTTGCAGAACTCTGATCTGGAGCAATTTTATGTACAAAACACGAAGATGGTTTGAGAATCAAGAAGGCCGACATCGGAGTGTACCCAACATGCCCCCATATGGTTATCTCGGAAAGACGTGCAGTATGGCTTTTTTTACCACTCAGAACGTGTTTATCGCGTCAAAATAGATCGGAAACAGTGTTTTGGGCCAACTAAAAGCTACAAATGCCGCTGCACGGTGATCAAAACGGATCAGAGCCATTTTTCGCATTTTATCGCCGATTTACATTGTTTTAAATGATGGGGGCAAGTTGGATACGCACTTTTGTAAACTCTCAAAAATCACCTTTTGGGAGAATTCAAACAGTTTGGCTCCACTTCATCCAAATTGGACGTTTCTCAGCTCATTTTAAAGGTCTTAAGACAAGTTTTAAAATGAGCTAAGGTACGTTGGAAAATATGGAGATGGGCCAAAGTTATTAAGAAAATGGCTCAATGGGGGCAAGTTGGGTACACTTACCTTATACGGGATCCATGAGATTGGTGAACGGGTAGGTAAGACGACAGCTCCACTCGAGTGGTCACCAGTCCGGATAATGAATCGCAAAAACGTTGCTTAACCTGGATTTCAGACCAAAAAAACTCGCATGGCCGCCGCTGATGATTTTTTTTATTCGTTTACAAGAAAACACGAAAAAATTTGTTTTTCTGAGCCAAAAATGTTGTCCGTAGACCACCACAAGTATCAATCCCACGAGCCACGTATTCATAACCATATCCACAGCCGTCTATAATATTCAACCACCTGGTTGAATATTCAACCACTTGATTGAATTTTCAACGAACCGGTTGAAGTTTTTCGAAAAAATTTTTTCCAGTGAACCTATCCCTTTTAAACTATGCATTTTTGAAACAGCTCTGGTTGATCTCAATATTTTTAGCTTGTTTTAAGGCCAGTCCGGAACGGAACCCATATTTTTCGCACAATATAGATGGGGCTTTGATCGCCCTACACATGCGATCAGAGATTATGAATCAGAGAGTTTTGCCTCATAGTATTCCAACTTCACATTTCCGACTCGAAAATAACAATGCACCCTGACAATGCAAGTGAAACACCATAAGATTCTCAGCCGAATGAGTTGTTTCACGCCTAGAAATTTCAGTCTATATATCGAGACAATCGTTATTTTTCGATCCGCCGGGCGTTATATACTGCTCGATGCAAAATAAGCCAAAATGCATCTGGAAGCAATAATTTTTGAGTTACAAAATGGTGTAGGCGACTTGCCCTTATTAAGCCATTTTCTCAACAACTATGGTCTACCTCAACATTTTCCAACGTATTTTAGCTCATTTTAAAGTTTGTTTCAAGACTTATACAAAATGAGATGTAGTACGTCCAAATTTGACTAACTATGGAGCCAAGCTGTCATGATTTTCACCCCAAAAACGATGTAGAGAGGCGATGAATTGCAAAAATTCTTTTTCTACGCTGTGCAAAAACATCTGGATTTTTTTCGACATCCCTAAACACCATTTTCGATTATTTTGACTCGATAAACTTGTTTTGAGTGGTAAAAAACTTGTACTACACATACCCTTTTGCGATGACCACATGGGGGCATGTTGAGCACACACCCGTAGTTAGTCTCCGTTAGCTTATAAAATCATTCCAGATTGAATTTTTGCAACTCTGAAAAAAGTAATCTGAAGGTCTTAAGACGAGGAATCAAAAGCGTCCAAGTACGTTGAGATTGGCTTAGCCAAAAAATGCTGGCACCGATTTTATTGGAAGCAATTTTTTAGCTGTGCAAACACAAAAAATGGAAAAATCACATTAAATTTTCTGGAAAACACAGAGATCATTGGGGATCAATTAAAATCGTTTATTTTTTCTCATTCTTACATAATAAACGTAAAAAAATCACAGAAAGGTCAATAAATGTCCACTCTTGAGATCGGCATATGAGGGCAAGTTGGGTACACTGACCTTATGTTAAATTCAAACTTTGGAAAATGAATAGTCGTTCAATTTTGAGAAGGGATCGTAAAAATAAGCAGTAATGCACTATTACTTGTATGGAAAAACTACAACAACTTCCGGGATAGGTATTGACAGAGGATGAATTCGGTGTGGAACATACTTAAATGATGAATAAGTTAGGAATCATGAAGTGAGGCGACTTGAAAAGAGTTTTCCCAATATCCTACGTTGCCAAATTGGTTAGAGTATTATTGCTCTATTCAATACAGTGGTCATCGATCAGACAAGTGTTGGTCAAAGAATAAGAAATTTTGAAGTGTGACCACACATATAACGCGGCGCCTTTCACTTTCGATCATTACATCATATATCGTTTGTTGAATAGGCATACTTACTTTGTGTCAAATTCAGATCAGCTCTGCTAGAAAGCTCACGTTATTAGCTCACTTCGCGCGATGAATCACAAATCAAACCATCAATACGCCAGCTCCTATTTCACAATCATTTTTTAAACATTTAAATAATGAGATACTTTGATTTTTCAAAATTCCTGCTTCATCTTGAAATTTCCTGGTACATTTTTAAAAATTTTTTGATGAAGTGAACGTTCATAATTCATGATTTATCACGTTTTTACAGAATTGAGACGGTTGTTGCACCCGTGATAATCGGGGTGATCGAAATAATCGGACGTCATAAATTTTCAGATGCGTCTTAAAATAGTGTGAAATTGAGAGAAAGTTGATCAATTTTTCTTTGATATATTTTTGTAAACTTTAAATTCGTATATACGCATACGCGAGTACACCACTGCAAAAAAGTATGCTACTTACATCGGTTGATCATCGAACGGATATATAGAGAGGGTCGAAAATTTATGCGTATACGTCGATGAGCAGTTTCAGAGATTTATGACCGCATCGAACATTTTTCACTCGATGTAATTCCTTCACGGTTGCTTCACCAAAGACGATTAATTTCAGATTACATTCAATAACTCGAGGTGTGAAGTCTATACCAACCAAAAAATGATGCATTTCCAACTTACTTATGTTGCATTTTTGATTTTGAATCAAATTGAGTTACAGTACCGTGCAGAAATTCTTGAACGGTGGTTGAAATCCTCTCTTGCAAAAACGTCGATTGCTCGAGCCCGGAATGGTGTACAGGAATTTTGAAAAAAGCATCTTGAAGATGAGAAAAAATGGAAACTTTTTGTGCTTTTGATTTTTCTCTTAGCCCTTCTTGGTACCTCAAATAGCTGATGTAATTTCAAGAATTTCGGATAAAAATCGTTTTTACTATGTGGTCTCTAATTTGCACGCAAATAAAGATAGAACAATTTTGCAAAAAGCATCTTGAAGAGCGGAAAAAATGCCATTTGCAATGATTTTCTGATTATTTTTTACGCCGTGCAAATAAGAGTGTGAGAGCTCAATACGAGCGAAAACAGCAGAAAATGGCAAAAATCGATGGTTTTGGCTTTTTTGAGAGCTCTCACACTCTTATTCGCACGCCGTAAAAAATAATCAAAAAATCATCGCAAATGGAATTTTTTCCACTCTTCAAGATACTTTTTGCAAAACTGTTCTATCTTTATCCGCTTCCAAATAGTAAAATTGGTTTTTTTTTTTCGAAATCCTTGAAATCACATCAGCTATTCGAGGTACCAAGAAGGGCCGAGATAAAAATTAAAAACTACAAAAGGTTAACATTTTTTCTCATCTTTAAGATGCTTTTTTCAAAATTCCTCTACATTAATCTGGGCTCGAGCAATCGAAGTTTTTGCAAGAGAGGATTTCATACCAACGTTCAGGAATTTTTGCACGGTATTGCACATTAATCTTCTTGAAATGTTTCTTTTCAATGCAAATTCGAGATGTCTAGAATACAAATACCTACGCGATTTTCAATAACCCTGGATATCTTTTAAAGAAACCGTTGAAAAAAATCTCAAAATTTATGACTTTTTCCGAGCCTTAGGTTAATTAGCACACAGATTTTCCAAGGAGGTTTATTTTTGAGTACTTACGCATAGGTACATGAAATTCAAAACATATCGCAACATACGCATAATCCCAGTATGCGGCGCTTCATGATCTTCTTGCTATCGCAAGTAGATTTTGAATCGCAAGCATACAATAAAAACCTCGATGCGACCAGAGGCAAGCGTTTGCCCAAATCATCCAGAGGGGCACTGATGAGGTGGCTCTGGATTGCTGCACCGAAACGCTTAATAATTTTTGACTGCGATCTCTAGATCGTAACCCTCCTTGTCACTTTTGACGACCTCATACTAAAGAGGCGGATAAGGAGTGGGTTAAGTATTTGGACCTGAGAGCGATAGAGTCTCTTTTTTGAATTCAAAACATTTTCGACTTTCGAATTTTCAATAAAATTGGTTTCGTGATAAGCGGGTCAACGTCTACTTCACAAGTTGTAAAACGATCAAATTCCTTTACAATTTATTTTGCTTGCCCTCTAAAAAATATATGTACTATTAGTAGTCCACCCAGATAACGCTAGTAGTGAAATTCACGTGATCATCAAAATCCTCACACCTAAAACAAATCTCTTTTGACTATACACCTTTAAAGATCACTGACGCAACAACTTATGCAGGATAATCCACAAACGATTTAAACACGTCACGCGATGCTTTTAAAGCTCATCTTACCACTTCCAAATACTCTTTTTCATCCTCTCGCGAAGAAAGAAAAACTCATTCGCACCAAAAGGGAGCTGAGAATAGTACATTACGCGTCGAGTGCTGGAAACATTTTTTCCTTCGGGAAACCGAGCTTGACGTGGGCGATGGCACCGTCCAGCTTGGTTTTCCCGAAAGAAAAATGTTTCCGCACGAGACGCGTATGCAGTTTTATACGTCTGTACGCAGAAACAGCTTGTTTCCAGGCCTCCTCGCGCAGCGAGGAGGCCTAGAAACACGCTGTTTCTACGTATGGACGTATAAAGTGCTTTTGATCTCAGGTATACATATAGTTTTAGGCCTCAGGGGTATTATAGTTCTTCTCAAGGTCGAAGTTACATTATATATACTTACCATAATGTTACGACTGTTGATGGGAGAGAAAAGTGAAAACGGATGGCGCGAATAGCAGTTGTTGCTTATAGCGATATATAATACGACGTTAGAATGAATTTCGGAGTATGGTGATGATGATAGGTGTATGGATATGTTATACAGGTGTTATGCTGGAAGCGAAGATGACGCAGGAAAAAATAAAGGATAACCTATTGCCTGTGGCTGTAGAATACTTCCAAGAGGATCGGAATGAGGACGCGGTATGTGGTGATGAGGTGTGAGTCGTATTTTTGGTGACCCAGTTTTTGAGAGCAGGAGTCTTCCTGTTCCGCATCTTTAGACTTGTTCAAGGGATTCTGAACAACTTTACTAAGGTTATTATTTTTTTCAAGGAGGATAATTTCAGTTGAATTTTTCAATTTTTATCAACTACAGTTGTATTTCCTATAATGAATTGTTTTGACCCTTTCTTCACGCACTGGGTCTGACCAACCATATTCGAATTTTGAATATTTACAGCAAAAGTCCTATCGAACGCAACAGATTGAAAGACTCTACAGGGGTCTTCTGGACAAATTCATGAGTAGATGATAACAAAAATGTGGAAAAACATAACAAAATAGTACGTTTCGATACAGGGGTAGAGAAACTTGTTTGTACAATTTTCCGATGTTTGGGTGCTCACAAAATTGTAGAAAATAGTATTCGCAACTTGTCCATGAGGTTCCCCGCTTCCGAACGATCATTTTGACCTTCACCTGCGGCTCAGGCCGAAAACCAATCGCTCAGTAGCGAGCCCCAACCTCATAATCTCGGTGCGAAAAACGTTTTTACACCCTTGTATCGAGATGTACGATTTACATCCGTGCATCGAACTGTGTTTTTCGACAAACTGTGCGAGAAAGTAGAAAATCAGTGCGGTAAAGACACTTTCTCGCACAGCATGTCAAAATAACTATTGTTGTACTATATGTTGTACTATACATTTCGATACAAGGGTGGAAAAACTTTTTTTCGCGTCCGAGTGTTGGGTTTCCGGCCTGAGCCGTAGGCGAAGGTCAGAATCAACACGAAATTGCAATACTAGCAAAACTTGAGATAGCTCGGCTTCAATTTGTAATAATCGAACGAATCTTAGCTAATTTTGAAGGTCTCGTAACAAGCTCCAAAATGAGCTGAAATACGTTGGAAAATATTGAAATGGTCCAGAACAATGAGCACAACAAAAGTAGTGGGGGGCAAATCAGGCACACTCACCTTAGATTTAATTTCTTGGTCATTCGCTCTGATTGATCTCTGTTTGATTATCGGATCACATCTCACGTGCGATCGCGAATCCTCGCGATTCAAAAGTTTAACCAGGATCTTAAATCTGAATCTTTGTCTGATTGTAAGTGAATAATTTTTTTATGTTGACAATGTTATTGACTTTTTATTTGTCTACGAGTAGCTTGGTATTATAGGAATACTCACATGTTTTAATCCGTACACTGTTTGTAGATTTATAGCTCACGATAAGTCAAGCCCCAATTCATTTAAAGTCAGATAGCGTTTCGATAAATTCACGAAATAATTTGAAAATGCTCTCTAGCGAGTATCATGATATCGATATCCGCACCAACTATTAATATTAAATTTTGAATTAATATTGCTGTGATATAAAGTTATGTGAAATTACCGATTAAAATGCGTACAGACGCGATGGAAATTGGAAATAATGATTAAGGTCAAGATCTTTCGGCATTGACTGAACCAAAATTTGAATGTCTCTAACATTGATTCACAATTTCACAAAAAAAAAACTTCAAATGATTTTCTCGTTTATCGCAATACGTTCCGTCAGAAACAAAATGCCGCAACGCATTGCAAACATTTCCACATGTTCGTACCTCTATGGAAATAAATTTGCTCGACAATCTAGATCCGAAGTGACGCAAAATATTAGAAAATTTGTACACTAAGATCATTGCGTAAGTTTCACACCTGTCCAAGTTCATCAACCTAAAACATATTCAAACTCAGATTACTCTAACAGACATCAGTCCTCTCAATCTTCGTACCAGACGGCTTAAACCCCGATAACACGCGCATCAAAACTTATCAAAATTCACACGCATTGAAACTGCACTGAATCTCTGAAACACTTTCCACCTCATGTCAATATTGGTCAATATCGATAATAATTTTGCAATCTTGAAAATCTTTCTTCTTCCTCTACCACAAGATTACATATGGCGTTAGGTTAGAGTAGGCATAAATTTATCTGTAAAAAAATTTCGCAACTTGCAATTTTATAACCTTGATGTATAGGTGAGTAATCAAGACTCTTCTTCTTCTTCTTCAAAAAATTGGCTATATCTTTCTGCTACTGTGTGCAGAGGTGATTTTAGCCATAACACCAGTATGTAGAGAGCAGTAGGTATCAGTGGATCTCGTAGTGGGAGACTTTCCCACTTTAATCAAGACTCGTCTATCCCCCGAGAAATTTCAAATTTCTCCGAGATTCTAAGACGCTGACTTTTTATTACCTGTGCAGCTCTTGAGTATTATATCTATGCCGGCCTATGACTATATCGCGTGGAGTTTACGTACCGTTTGGGTATATATTTGTATTGGAAGACCAGTGGTCGTTTCGTTTGAGTTGAATGTGCGAGTTCTTGAGATTTTTATTTGCTAAGAATTTGTAAGTAAGTATTGGGTGAATTTACATAGGTGGGCGTGTTTGCCTATTGGAGTGTTGATATATGTGGTAGAAAATAATGGGACAAGATACTTGAACTTTCTTCTTTCTTTTCTGTCTGCGACTGTGATCATCTAAAAGTGAGCTGAACTCCCTTATCGTGAGATTTTATAGTTTGAATTATATTATATGAGTGATTCCACCGAAAGTGTGATTTTTCGTGTTCCAAGCTCTCCCACAATCAGCTCTGCAAAGTCTCCAATCGTCGACTAAGCCTTCTCAACTGACGAGGGAAGCACCAACCTTGCGGGTCCTGGATCTTGATCAAATTTCGGGAATCTTCTAATTTTGGTGAGAAATGAAGGTACCCACAAGGGTTTCGTCCAATGGGGCTCCTATCCTGAGATACAGCCATGGAGGTTAGCATTGACAGTATATCTATATATGTGTCATTTTAACATGGGCCTATATGGACAATGCTGATTTCCATATAGCTGTATCTCAGGATAGGAGCCCCATTGGGTCAAAATTTCCATTTCGTCCCCCTCTGCAACCTCTTATATAGTCCGGGAGCTGGATAGGCTCCCGTATGCACTGAGAGCGCCGATCATGAACCAAACGTTTTCTGGCGTGATTTTTCTCGTAGAATCCGAATCCGTCGGTATTTTTACGATAGGAGGTGGAGATCACCTTTAAAAACGCAATTTTGAACCTAAAGACTGTTTTTTTGCTCGGGCAAGGGCACCAGTCTTCCAAACTACTTGGATGACATCCGGAACATAGAGGTGTGATTGAAAACACGCCATAACATCATATTCAAATATTTAGCATCCGATATACAGGGTGTCGAAACCCCTTCGGGGTTGTTTGGTGCAATCGATGGTCCGGACACGGATGAATCGCTAAATAATTTAGCTATTGGCTATTTATATAATCAGGTCATTAGCAAGTTACTTTTCCCACTTCTGGGCCCTACGGACCCAATATACAGGGTGTCGAAGAGTTGTAATACCCATCTCCATCGTATTTGAATTATTCCAACTCACGTAATAGAGTATTGGGCAGTGAAATTGATAAATCTCAATTCAATTTGATCCTCTGACTAGACATTCAGAGATCCTTCCTCGATTGGGAGCATGGAAATTCCGTAGAAGTCACTATTTTCCATACCAAATTGTATAGATTTACAATGCGATCACGTCGAAAAACTGGAATGTACCATCTGCGTGTGGTATGCCATCTCTGTACATTTACAAAATGATTATGCGATGCGCGGTCTCTGATTTATTACTATCCAGAATTCGGAATAACGTTTAGTGCTTGTATGAAAATTATCCATAATGACCTTTGAAAAATAATCCATTCAAGACTCTCAAATTTCGAAACAAAGACGAAACTTCCAAACCAAGATCTATAAAATATGTTACAGAAGGTGTGTACATAATGTAACCGGGGGGTAGCAAAAAAATTGTAAACTTTATTGGTCCATTCCAAATTTTTTATAAGCCCTCGTGGTTTTTGTAAGGCTCACGCAAAGTATGGCATTTTAGTGTAACGCTAGTCGTGTAATGATTAATCATCTTCTGCTGTTTAGTTTCGGGTACGCGAGGCTGGACCTCGTGCGCGCGAGAATCTCTATTCGGCAGCGTTGGGCTATCCGAGACTCGCGTACGCAAACGTAATGATGACTCGCGTACGCGAGGGATCCCTGTATCCGCGTACGCGAGGGATCCTTGTATTCGCGTACGCGAATCAGCACGCTGCCGAACGCTGCCGAATAGAGATTCTCGCGCGCGCGAGGTCCAGCCTCGCGTACGCGAAACTAAACAGCAGAAGATGATTAATCATTACACGACTAGCGTTACACTAAAATGCCATACTTTGCGTGAGCCTTACAAAAACCACGAGGGTTTACAAAAAATTTGGAATGGACCAATAAAGTTTACAATTTTTTTGCTACCCCCCGGTTACATTATGTACACACCTTCTGTAACATATTGTAGATCGAAGCATTCTTTCATTCTTCAGAATGACTCAGAATCAATAACCCTGCAATTTACCTTGGACATAGCGTGTTACCCATAAAATCGTCGGCTATCAGGGGTCGAATTTGTTCTCACACATGTGTTTATATGTTTTGAGACGGTGTGAGTTCTAACGACCCAACGGTCACGATTAGATGATATGAGGAGCTCCAGGTTTGAAGGCACATCATTAATGTTCATAAACTATACAGTTTTCAGAGTTACCAGAGTACAGACGCAATGCATTACTCTGGATACCTGATGATTAATTAACTACAGAAAATGTGGTATGCAATCTCTATAGAGATGGTATACCACATTCAGATTGTACATTTCAATTTTTCGACGGGATCGCATTGTAAATCTATACATTTTGATATGGAAAATAGTGACTTCTACGGAATTTCCATGCTCCAAATCGGGGAAGGATCTTTGAATGTCTAGTCAGAGGATCAAATTGAATTGAGATCTATCAATTTTACTGTCCAATACTCTATTACGTGAGTTGGGGTAATTCAAATGCGATCGAGATGGGCATTGCAACTCTTCGACACCCTGTATATTGGGTCCGTAGGGCCCAGAAGTGGGAAGAATAACTTGCATCAATGACCTGATTATATAAATACCCAATAGCTAAATTATTTAGCGATTCATCCGTTTCCGGACCATCGATCGCACCAAACAACCCCGAAGGGGCTTCGACACCCTGTATATCGGGTGCAAAATATTTGAATATGATGTTATGGCGTGTTTCCAATTACACTTCTATGTTCCGGATGTCATCCAAGTAGTCTGGAAGATTGGTCCCCTTACCCGCGCAAAAAACAGTTTTGAGGTTAAAAATTGCGTTTTTAAAGGTGATCTCCACCTCCTATCGTAAAAATACCAAAGAATTCGGATTCTACGGGAAAAGTCACGTTAGAAAACCTTTGGTTCATGATCGGCGCTCTCAGTGCATACGGGAGCCTATCCAGCTCCCGGACTAATAGGCATATTTCCGTCTGGCTTCATTTTTGAGATACGAAGCTCTAGATAATTTCTTTTTGTGCCCAAACAGGTGAAAATCAACTGCAACGACCCACTAAAACTCGTCTGGGGCTCAAATAGTTTTTTGACCCAAATCACTACTTGTGACGATTTTGGCCTCAAAAGATCATACTTTCGGCGGAACCACCCATATATTGAATGGTGAATTGGTGATGAAGATTGGAATCCTCTTATGAGTATCTAATTAGGAGGTGCAATTTTAATCTATGATTTAGTAGTGGTATCATCATGAATCAATGAGTAAAGATATATAAGGAAGGAATTATCACTTAATATATTGATAATCCAGAGGTTGAGGATTTATTAGGCTTGGAAAAAGGAATATCTTTGAATATCGATCATTTGAAAATCAATTATAATCTCATAAAATATTTTCAAGTTGGCAAAACTGTCCCCTCAGTATGATTAATTTCTCTAACCGATGTGTTGACAGAGGTGCGAGACACTAATTCAGGATTAGCCTCTCATTATTACATTATAATGTTTGTTTTGGGACTTTCATCAGATTGAAAGACAATCGAGTTATTGTGTCCCCGTTAATATAATCATTGGCTTACACTGTCGACTTCTAAATGAGTAGTTTGACAAATATTACGTCTCGTTGTCACTTGAATATAGTGGTACATTATTCTCGTACATAATTGAGGAGCTCATTGAATCCCAATTTTCCTAGCCTTCCACAACGCTCCCTTGTATTATTGTATGAATGGACTTCTATTATCTTTATAGATGTTTCATCTCGTTTTATTGCTACTGGATGAATCTTCATTCGAACATGGGGATAGAATCTACACGCCTTAGACATTACACTTGAGGCGATATCAGTTGAATACCGTCAAACAGGGTAACTTTAGAACACTTTTGCTCTTTTTTAATTGAAATTACTCTGTAACTTTCAAGTCTTACAGCAAAAATTGCAACGTATCTATGGTAAATCTAAAGTTTACAGTTCAAGTTTTCGATTAACGGATGTCAAAGCCTATTTTGACGTCCCTGGTCGGAGTTATGGGTGTTGAAAAAAGTGCTCCAAAGTTAGACCCCCATTGATGTAAATTTGGAACGATAAAAGTAAAACGTGCAAACTTTCGACATTGTTTCACTGTACGGCTCTGAATTCATTGTTGAACACTGAAAATCTGATTCACCAGGGCTCCAGTGTCATTGAGGCTCCCACGTATCATGGTGGATCTCGTGGGACAGGTTTCTAGACTTTATTGTGCGCTTTCTGCAGCTCAATCATCAACTGCTCCAAAGTTACCCCGCCCGGAATCCGAAAAAGCCTTTGGTTTCCTAAGGTGTTCCATGGATACCCCATACCTCGAAAAAGTATGTAAGTAATTTTCCCATCCAAATGTTCCAAAGTTGTCCCGGTTTGCAAGAAAAATACGAACTCTTCAGTTTTCACGTACGACAAAATTGAGTGAGGGTAAAAATACACCAATGTAACGATGAAATCGTCAAGGTATCGGTATGGTTTGATGAAATCTAGCACCATCAGAATGGATTTAGCCTGAAAGTGCTCGAATGGTACTCATTGTTTGCAGCAACTTTTTCTCGCTCCAAATTCATATTTTCGAAAAAGTTCGTTGTAAACGAATACAGTGTAAGTCGGAGCTTCCTCAACGGTGTAAAACGTTACCTACATTTGCCACTAATTAGCAGAAGTTGTACTAGAACCGGAGGGGGACATGGTTTTCAGGTAGCGAGGATATACGAAGTTTCACTCGAGTGTTCCAAAATTATCCCTGCTGTTCAAAGTTATCCCAGTTGATGGTATCAGGTTATTTTTCGTAGTTCTTCGTTACAACATTTTTAATCGGCATCAAATTTATATTTATACCATGGAAATTTTCACAATAGTTTTAAGGAAATCCCTCATTTTTTGTTTGGAATGAGAAAGATGACTTTTGACAGAAATTTTATCATTTCAAAAACTTACCATGGAAACGATAAAAGACCTCATGAACAACTGCGAATCCCGATTTATTATTTCTACAATTTTTCATTTCGGCAGAAATGAGACAGATTCAATCAACATCTATCTCAGCATCAGTATTTCTACAAATCTTACGATCAGTCAAAATAATTGATTCATTTCCATCGAATTCAATTTGTACATGACTTATTGCAACAAAAATTCAAGTTTTTTTTCATCACGTTCAACACCTTCAAACGAATGACACGAATTATTTTAATCAACTCATCATCATCACATGGCCACACATGAAAAATATGTAATACAAAATGTTTAAAACTAAATGCCTCATTTACGTCAAAATTTCACTCGCATAATCATCGCACTCGAATTTGCACTCCAAATATCATAAGAAAAAAGGCAAACAATCAACGGTAGTCGAAATTTTAAAATAAAGATCTCAAGCGAGATAAACTGTGATGTTTGAGACCCTTCGATAAATCGACCGAATTTCGAATACATTTACCTTTCGTGCCTTCAACAATTAACGAACACCTCACACAAAATTACTCAAAAATTCAACCAAAACCTACAATCATCCGAACGAATTTCCAGGTACATATTTCACAAGATATACATATATGTATCGCACCAGATGCAATTGAGTCCAAAAAATTACCTCTGACCAATGTATGCACATTATCGTAATCAAGTAAAATACAACATCACGCAACAGCATTTGAGCGACTAAGTGTGTATATCACTATATAATAAGTAATACAATATAAAAGCGGTGCCTTTTCGTTTCAAGTCATGAAGCATGCAAGCGTGCGGATAATAATGGTTGCATTGTATTAAAAGACGAGAACTTCCCATTGAGCAATGTATGATCAATTCAAGATCGAATCGATCGATGCTCATTGGACACATACATTTTTTGCTTGGGTACAAGTTTGACATATTAATTAAGTGATCGAAGTGTATACGAGGTATATTTTTGTACATATATTTGTGTATTTCGTATTTTAAAGGTTTAAATGTGGTGCATGGAGTAAAAAGTATATAGAAGTTGGTGACCATCACCCATGAGACTCATTTGTGAGCAGTATCTAACTTTCTCATCGTAGTGGCGCATTAGCAGGTAAAAACCGCCTGGCTCACACATGCGCGTGGGGTAATGAAATCGCAAATTGTGTCTTTTTGTTTTGTTTCTTTCATTTGTTCGTTCGGGCGTTGTGTACTACACTTGAAATGATATCAGAGTTGATGATGTAAGACGGAAGTCAAAGTACTTTGGTAACTAAGTGAACTGATTTTTTATAAGATTCGAATTTTGGTGTTGGAGCATATTTTGGGTAATCTTATTTGTGAAGGCCATGTTTGATTTTTGATGCAAATTATTAGAATTTTGACTACTGGATTTTTTACTAGGAAGATGGTATCCATTCTAGTAGAATTGGATAATGAGATGCAAAGAATTCGAAGAACCTATGTTGAGTGGACTAGCTTTTCTAAAGAATTGTGCTATCCAAAATGTCGATGTAATATATGCCGAGGAATATATATCATGAGGGAAATAAGTCGAATTACAAAAAAACGTATCGAGTTTAAACAACCTTAACCTAGAATAACAGAATAACAGTTCGACGAACGAGAAAAAGTAGAATTGATAGAAATCTTTTAGGATAAAACTAGTTCATTATCAATTTTCAGGGTGTTCATCATATGTTACACAGTGGTACTAATTGTAAGATAGTAAGATCCACCAACTTGGCAATTTTAAAAAAAATTTTACAGGCCGAAAAGGCACACTTTGTGGCATGATCAGTAGTAACAGACGAGTACGGTGGGACAAAACCAAGGTTCGTTATAAAACTTCATTTCGAAAATTCTGGGATAAATTAAGAGATTTCGATTCCATCTGTGTCTATTTTCAATATATACTTTCAGTTTGGCAATAGAATGGTAAAATTCCTGAATTTTGTGATATCATAATTTTGATGCGATTCGTGCATAATTAGTAAATGAATGGGGCTGCTCAAATAGGCGGTTAGTAGTAACAGGCGAGTACGGTCAGACGAACACAGAAAATTGAGTCGATAAGTATTTCGAAACGCTCAGATAGGATGTTCCTTCGAGAGTTTTTATATTCATTGCATAGAATTTATTTTGCATTCAATGACCGAGTATTAGTTATAACATGAACATTTATGATAATTTCTTGAAAGATTCAGATGGTTATCACACGATAAGACATGTGTTGGATCTTATGAGAGATCGACATCCATGAAAATAGTTTTCATTAAGGTTCACAAAGATGGCCTATTTTCCACCCCAATGCTGTTGAATTCAATATTAGCGGTGATGGTCTAATATTGTTGATCCTTCTTGATCTTGGAGAATATAGGGTTTAGTGTCCAAACACTCATCAGATGAAAATATTAAATTAGGTTACACTTTTCGAACTCGACTCGTCCTCTCATGTTTCAAATGGTATTATATTCGTAAATCGGCATCGGAGGACTAATTTTATTTCTCTATCAATCTCGAGTTTGAGATCGATTAATTGAGAAATTAACGATCGGGTTTGATCGTGGAGGTGTTATTTAATGAAAAAATTGCATATGTTCAAACCCGATCGTTAATTTCTCAATTAATCGATCTCAAACTCGAGATTGATAGAGAAATAAAATTAGTCCTCCGATGCCGATTTACGAATATAATACCAAAATATTAAATTGTGACGTTTCGTCAACTTTCAGGTGACCTCATCAGTCTGGAAAATCCATAACCAAATATCTGTGTGTAGATTCAAAACATCATTCGTTCCAAATGCGCGATCGCGATGAGTTGACTGGCGAGAAATGGCACATAGTTTCAATTTCGATTAGAATAAGCTGTGCCATGTAATTTTTATTGTCATCTAAATAAGGTAATTTTCTCAAAAAAAGATATTTGTAATGAAGTGATCATGTGTTCATATACTTATGTGATTTTGGTTGTGTGAAAATTGAATTTCAAGCCTGATGGAGGTCAACTAAAAGTTGACGATAAGTCACAATTTAATATTTTCATTCGAGGAATATTTGTTCACTCAACCCTATCCTCCTAGATCAAGAAGAATCAACAATATTATATCAAGTTTGGGGACGGGAAGTTATCAATATATAGAAAGACGATAGTCGATAGAATAAATTCTCATAATATAATCACATATATTGAAAACCTGGGGAATAAAACAATGACCAATTGGGTTCAGAATCGACCCAATATCATCGAAGTTGACGAAAGTAAAGAAAAAATAGTTGAAAAAAATGTTTTAATTTCCCTCGACAATTCGGATTGGGTATACTTTGGGCTATTAAATTGCGGTGAGGTAACAAGAAGTCCGATGCAAGAAGATATATTTACGAAGGGGAACTGATGAGACGTGTAAGAATGTAAGTCTCCAAGAGAAAGGTGCAATGAAACTTTCGGGTAAATCCCAGAGAAAGGAAGAATGGAGTCGATCTGCTGCTTCTGCTTCCTGCATGGACTGCATTCGATGCAACACGAAAATCTTGTCGTGAGTTGTTGATGCATCAAACGATGGATTTGTGATAGTGAAAAGATTTTTCAAAGAGTCTGAATGTACCACTTTGCTGGTTGGAGACGATACGTTGGTGCAAAATGTTTCGTAAGGAGCATTATCGAATGTGGTTATCTTTCTGATAGGGATCGAATGTCCTGGTAGAACATCTTGATGGAATAATCCCACGTAGTGATGTAATATATAGCGCTCGTATTTGATTTCGATATTCTGCAAGTTGCAATTGAAAGTAATTCAGGCAGTACATTCTCGTTGATGCTTTCTTACAATAGCTATTTCATTCATTTCAAATGATGATCCAGAGACCGTTCCGAAAAATACGATTATAATAGATTCAATGGATTAGGCTGCGTGATTGTGATGACGTGAATCTGTACAGGGGAAATTTTCATAATTTGCAAAAATATGAAAATTTTTGTATATTAGTGGTCAGCAACTGGGAATTCAAACTAGGATTCTCAAACATTTTGTTCTATACCAGGGTTTGAATAAATACAATCGACAATTACCTCTTTAAACAGTAAACGAGGTCCATCACAAAAACCCAAATTTTTTGAAACAACAAATTGAAGACCATTTCCCCCGAAAACCGATACAATCTATCCCTGCAGAAAAAATGGACACACGGATACCTTCACTAAAGCAGCCATCACTCCGACGCGTTTGGGTCTACAACAATTTTTCGGAAAACACCTGGAAGATGAGAAAAAAATCTATCAAATGATGTGTTTCAAAAATTTTTTTGATCGAGATTTCATACTTTTAACTGGTACTCCAAATTGGAAAAATTTTCATTCCATTCAATCACTTTCCATTCATATGCAAGTCATGCTAGCGTAAAAAGCTCTTTCCAAGACCTTAAAATTTTTTTTTAAACGTTGCTCTACGATTTTTCACACCCGACTTAGAAGCGATCTCGTAGAAAGAATTTTGTACGGGTTGAGGGTATTGAAAGTATCGAGACATCAGCTTATTCGAAATGGGCGGAAGTTCTTCCGATCAATCTTTGGAATGAATCTAACAATAATTCCATAATATTCTGCAAATTTTACGTCAAAATCGTAGATTATGGCCGTTTTTTTGTTTTTGAATTTTGATTTCCTTATTTTTGTTACCCTTAAACCGTACGAAATTTTTTCTACGAGATCGTTTGTAACTCGGGTGTGAATGGTCGTAAGGCAACATTTGAAAAAAGATTTTGAAGGTTTTGAAGAGAACTACAAGATCTTACGAGAATTTCCACGCTAGCACGACTTGCATATAAATGGAGGGTGATTGATTGAAATGGGAATTTTTCGAATTTTGAGAATCAATTAAAGGCATGAAATTTATATCCAAAAAAATTTTGAAACACATAATTTGATAGATTTTTTTTTCATCTTCCAGGTGCTGTTTGGAAAATTGTTGTAGATTCAAACCCGTCGGAGTGATGGCTGCTTTAGTGGAGGTATCCGTGTTCCATTTTTTCTGCAGGGTACTGTATCAATGGACATTATCATTCAACAAGTGTCTCCTAGAATCACAATAAAAAAAATATCCCATCAACAAGGCGCGAATTCTTTCGTCATTCAAAAATCTTGCCGAATGCAGACATGATAGACATGTAGAACAAACCCATTGAAATAAATTCGAATCACTCTATAGAATGACTCACGTTCCACACAACATCTTGAAAAACAGAAATTCTTGCCAATCACATTTCAATTCTACCCAAATAACACGTGTTTTAAGCCTAGTAAATGTACAATCGAGACTATAATACTCAAATAGTCAATCCTGACTCGTTCGAAATACATTCTCTATTTTATAAAGTCACGTTTGGTGCGGGCGTTATAATCGAATTCTCGATTCCATTCAAAATGTTTTCTCTCACCATCACGTTTTAGAATAAAATTTAAATTGCGTACATGACCCATCCCACCAGGTATATACCCATCAAATACGCGCCTCGATTCTTTATCTGATATATCCTAGACAGTAGTATAAAATATATATCTATATATTGTTACACGTAACACATAGTGGGACGTTTCCAATACCATATTTGTAAAAATTTATACCTGCAAAATGTAACCTATTCAATCAATTCATGTATGTGAGTATTACACATGCGTATGTGATTCTTGTTGGAGAAATTTTAGTTGGGTGTCATTTTTAATTTCTTAGAGGCGCCTCGTATCGTCAAATTGCAATATATGCACGTACAGAGGAGAATTGCCGCCAACACGTACGACATACATATAATGTATCAAGCTTGATCACGTAACGCGGTGTAATAATCCGACAACTTTCTTTCAATCACTGAAAGCGCAATAATAATGGCATCATGATATGGGTCCGAAGAATAAATACGATCTCTTTTGTACGTAGTTATGGCTTTTGATGATGTCTTTTTTTTTTGAGGATTTGAGGAATTTTGATCGTCTTGGTGCATGAGATGAAGATTTACCGAAAAGAAATAACTTTTTTCTGTGTGTGCGTTATGGGATGGGCAGTATATATATATGTGAGTCGTAAGTAAAAGTTACGGATTCAGTTTTACGAATTCGTGAGAGTAGATATCGCAGTTATATATACGTATGTAACGATGCACCAGTTGTTGTTGTTGGCTGCATTCTGGCGGTGAAGGTCGTAATTTTGAATTTCACGAGCTGTGTTTTACAACCTCGAAGCTATTGCAAACAGCTCTTATATATTTGTATATGCATATGGGCGTGTTTTTCTTTCAGATATACTTGTTTCATCGTTTGGAAATTTTAATATTTCTCCGAGAGATCGATGGGAATGATATTTTTGCGAGCTTTGTGAATTCTTTTCTTCCGTTTTGTTCGAGAAACAATAAGTGGGCGGTAACTTTTGCGTTCTATTGAGTTGATGGTTTGATGGAATTGTAACTTTCTATGGT
Organism: Eretmocerus hayati; assembly: GCA_029851415.1. Classification (NCBI taxonomy): domain Eukaryota; kingdom Metazoa; phylum Arthropoda; class Insecta; order Hymenoptera; family Aphelinidae; genus Eretmocerus; species Eretmocerus hayati. The sequence continues at coordinate 99,384,860 of CM056744.1, forward strand.
AGCAAGATTGTGATAAAAATCTATATGAATCACATAATTCTGTGTCTTAGGATGTAGTACTGTAGTACTGATCGACAGATTAATTTGAGGCTCTTGTGAGATTTGCACGGGTTATTTAAGTGAAATGATGGGATTATTTTCTTGTTGTACCATTGAGATACCGAATTTTGACGGATATTGAGCAAGAATGCATGCCAATGATGATTGAGAATTCTATCACGAGTCGATAATTCTGCATCTATCGTTAGACTGTTGTCGTTTTTCTGGTAATCGGACTCGTTCAGAGTTTAATAGTCGTCTATCATTTATTATTGTATTGTTACGATTCGTGTCTGGCCTTAACCTCAAGTTGCGTCCTGTGATATTGCTTGATGAGTCTGCTTGAATATAACTTTGAACATCAAAATCCTATTCTGGTTTCGTTTTTCTCAAAGATCTGTCTACAATTTAGCCTCCAATTATCCCACTCAGTTTCTTTACTTACAATTTTCGTCAAACCTTTTCTTTGGTGTTTCAACTTACTATGGTTCTAACAAAAATATCGAAAGAATCATTCCGAATCACACCACACTAGTGGCTTCCCATTAGTGCAAGCGCCTTCAAGGGAGTGATCTTGGACCTCAGGGGGGTTATTCCAAGGTCGGCGATTACTATCGCAGCGGTGTGACTCGCGTCACTCGTCATGTTCTAAGGCGGTTCGCCATATTCTACATTCCTTATGTATGGCAAGTGATGTGAGTCACCCACCTCTGTGACTTCCCTGGTCATTGGAACGATGCCCCTGTTATTCCTCATCTTTATAAATAATCTCGCGAAAGTACTACACCATTCACACAATAAGATTTTTGCCGATGACACACGCATATACACACTCATACACACACCCATACATATATGAGTGATTCCGCCTAAGTAGGATTTTTTGGGGCCAAAATCGTCATCAAGAGTGATTTGAGTCGAAAAATTATTTCAGCCCCATACGAGTTTTAGTGGGTCGTTGGAGTTGGTTTTCACTTGTTTTGGCACAGAAAAAAAAAAATACCCAGAGCTACGTAACTCAAAATCGAAGCCGGACCAAGATATGTCGAGATTTAGGGGTCGCAGCTGGGGGCGGGAAGGACATTTCGCTATTAAAATTATCCCCGCGGCTCGACAACCAATTGTAGACTGTTTTCCGCATAGATTTGATCCAATTCAACCAAATACTTCAAAAAGATGTGTTTCGCAAAGCGTCATAGCGCGCGGGGAAGGAGCACAACATGGTGACGGAGACGTTTGACAATCTGGTCCTGTACCGATCATCCTTGAGGGTCGATGTGGTCCTATACCGGTCATCGGCGAGTATCGATCTGGTCCCGTACCAGTCCTCGGCAAGGATCGGTGTGAAATCAGAATCACACCTATCCGAGTACCGGTACAGGACCAGATCAACACTCGCCGAGGACTGGCATGGGACCACATCGATACTCGCTGAGGACTGTTCAAAGACCCCAAAGACTCTCGCCGAGGACCGGGAGTCGCCGAGGACCGGTATGGTACCCAGATCGCCACTCGCCGGGGACCGGTATGGTACCCAGTCGCCACTCACCGAGGACCGGTAGAGTACCAGATCGATACTGGCAGAGAACCGGTACGGGACCAGATTGCCACTCGCCGGGGACCGGTATGGTACCTAGTCGCCCCTCGCCGAGGACCGGTAGAGTACCAGATCGATACTCGCAGAGAACCGTTACGGGACTAGATCGCCACTCGCCGGGGACCGGTAAAGGACCACATCGACATTCACCGAGGACCGGTAGAGGACGAGATCGACACTGGCAGAGAACCGGTACGGGACCAGATTGCCACTCACCGGGGACTGGTATGGTACCCAGTCGCCCCTCGCCGAGGACCGGTAGGGTACCAGATCGACACGCGCAGAGAACCGTTACGGGACTAGATCGCCACTCGCCGGGGACCGGTAAAGGACCACATCGCCACTCGCCGGGGACCGGTAGAGGACCACATCGACATTCGCCGAGGACCGGTAGAGTACCAGATCGACACTGGCAGAGAATCGGTACGGGACCAGATTGCCACTCGCCAGGGGACCGGTATGGTACCCAGTCGCCCCTCGCCGAGGAACGGTAGAGTACCAGATCGACACTGGCAGAGAACCGGTACGGGGACAGATCGCCACTCACCGGGGACCGTTAGAGGACCACATCGACATTCGGCGAGGACCGGTAGAGTACCAGATCAACACTGGCAGAGAATCGGTACGGGACCAGATTGCCACTCACCGGGGACTGGTATGGTACCCAGTCGCCCCTCGCCGAGGACCGGTAGGGTACCAGATCAACACTGGCAGAGAACCGGTACGGGGACAGATCGCCACTCACCGGGGACCGGTATGGTACCCAGTCGCCCCTCGCCGAGGACCGGTAGAGGACCAGATCGACACTGGCAGAGAACCAGTACGGGACCAGATCGCCACTCACCGAGGACCGGTAGAGGACCAGATCGACACTGGCAGAGAATCGGTACGGGACCAGATTGCCACTCGCCGGGGACCAGTATGGTGCCCAGTCGCCCCTCGACGAGGACCGGTAGAGGACCAGATCGACACTGGCAGAGAACTAGTACGGGACCAGATCGCCACTCGCCGGGGAACGGTATGTGGTACCCAGTCACCACTCACCGAGGACCGGTAGAGGACTAGATCGACACTGGCAGAGAACCGGTACGGGACCAGATCGCCACTTGCCGGGGAACGGTATGGTGCGCAGTCGCCTCTCGCCGAGGACCGGTAGAGGACCAGATCGACACTGGCAGAGAACCGGTACGGGACCAGATCGCCACTTGCCGGGGAACGGTATGGTGCGCAGTCGCCCCTCGCCGAGGACCGGTAGAGGACCAGATCGACACTGGCAGAGAACCAGTACGGGACCAGATCGCCACTCACCGAGGACCGGTAGAGGACCAGATCGACACTGGCAGAGAACCGGTACGGGACCAGATCGCCACTTGCCGGGGAACGGTATGGTGCGCAGTCACCCCTCGCCGAGGACCGGTACAGGACCAGATCGACACTGGCAGAGAACCAGTACGGGACCAGATCGCCACTCACCGAGGACCGGTAGAGGACCAGATCGACACTGGCAGAGAATCGGTACGGGACCAGATTGCCACTCGCCGGGGACCAGTATGGTGCCCAGTCGCCCCTCGACGAGGACCGGTAGAGTACCAGATCGACACTCGCAGAGAACCGTTACGGGACCACATCGACATTCGCCGAGGACCGGTAGAGGACCAGATCGACACTGGCAGAGAACCGGTGCGGGACCAGATCGCCACTCGCCGGGGACCGGTATGGTACCCAGTCGCCCCTCGCCGAGGACCGGCAGAGTACCAGATCGACACTCACAGAGAACCGGTACGGGACCAGATCGCCACTCGCCGAGGACCGGTAGAGTACCAGATCGACACTGGCAGAGAATCGGTACGGGACCAGATTGCCACTCGCCGGGGACCGGTATGGTACCCAGTCGCCCCTCGCCGAGGAACGGTAGAGTACCAGATCGACACTGGCAGAGAACCTGTACGGGACCAGATCGCCACTCGCCGGGGACCGGTAGAGGACCACATCGCCACTCGCCGGGGACCGGTATGGTACCCAGTCGCCCCTCGCCGAGGACCGGTACAGGACCACATCGACACTCGGGATCACAAACAAAGAAAGAAAAGAATATTATCCTGACAAAATATCCCAAACAAAGATGAGCTATTTTGTATCAATGATAATCCTCCTCACCATGTAAACTGCCCATCTCCAAGTTAACCAAACACTCTAATACAAGGTATAAAAGACCTACATGTAGAAATCAATTCACTGCACCAGTCATTGGGTTAAATCTAACCACGATAGCCAAACCAATCGATCGCAATATCGACTTTATCCACCTTACTCCACATACTTATACAGAGCAATAAATTAGGGTTGCCCACTTTGGCTGAACCGCCGAGTTGGAAAGCTGTCTCACACTTCACGCTAACCTTTATATATCCAGCCTTTTATCCGATACCAATAGAAATTTCACATTGGATTACTTCTCTATGTTCGCAAATTTACAAGAATTGCTTTGCACGTACATAGGTATACATATGTTTGAGGTAGGGGCGCCACACACAAAAATTGAGACAGCCGGAATTCGATGCCCGATATTTACTTTCTAAATTTCGTAGCCATTTATACAAGGGTCAAGAACGTTTGAAAGTTCCCGCCATTCGACACTTATTGGTTACATTTTATTATTTGTTCATGATACCAAAGAAGAGACGAATTGCGTCATCAAAGGCTATTAGCCCAATAGTTGTATTAGAAGCTCGAGTTCTTTATAATGGTTGGTTGGGCATTCGATCAGGTGGCAAACGGTATCCTTATGTGAGCAAATTTACAGTTGTGTATAAGAAAGCCGTTTGAAGGATTCGTATGTGTATGTAACTGGGTAAAACCGACAAACCGAGACCTTGAGACAGTGTATTCGTACCGATGTATGGGTGAGGTTTAGTATAATATAAGGATGATTAGGGGAAGAGTTATGCCGTTTTGAGAGGTGAAAACGGATGTGTAGAGTGTGCCATTAGAAGAATTTTTTTATGTGGCGCCTCGTAGATACTTGATAACCGAGGATAAATTAATCGACGCATTAGCTTTTGGGATACGATCGGCGGCAAGTTTGAGTGGTTTTGTGATATGTTGATTTTGAGAAATTTCGATTTGTGTAATTCATTGATGGATTATCGAGAGGTTTTAAGTGGTTCACGTTAATCAAGAGTCTCGGGCGATCCATTATAGAATAGTTTGTTTTCACCGATTTTGCAATCTCAAACGCGATTGTGATTCTAATTCAGGACAGATTTTCATCACTTTGTCTACCAGAAGCGGGAGACACTGTCCGCAATTGCGGAAAATCTGCACTAAGTTTCTATGAATTCATTTTCAGTTTATTGAAATCAGATTGCATCTTCTAGAAAAAGATGGAATTTTGATGTGGGGTGGCACCTGACGACGTTGGAATAACTTTAATTTAATATCTGATAAGTTATCTTGGTTTCTCATAATTTGATTCCAAAATTTATCCTGAAAAACTCTCTTGCTTCGATATACATATAAATAACTTTCTCAAAGGATCCAAAGGGAATGTTATCCAAACATTATGTAGGGAAAATGATAATATATCCATGACAATGGTTCTCCTATACCAAACTCTTGCAATGCTTCACTTGACATAGAAGTGGCGACAACGACGCATAAACTTTTTTTTCATATTCAAAAAATATGAATCTTTAAAATTGACGGGTCAGCTCGAACGGTCGATCCGTACACTGTACCATCCAATAATTTTCTCAGGAATTTTACAAATTAGTTACAATGGTCTGGAATAATTGGGAACGGCTTGGAATGGTTGAGAACGGCCTTGGACGGTCAAGAATAGTATGGAATGACCTGGGGTAGTCTGGCACGGTCTGATACGATCTGGGAAATTTCTGGTACGGTCTGGAACGGTCTGGTACAATACGAGACGTTCTAGTGCGGTCTGGAATGGTTTGGAATGACCTAGAGGGGTCTGGAACTATCTGGGACGGTCTAGTTCAGGCCGGGCTGGGCTGGACGGGGTACAATATAACACGTAGCCGTGTGGGTTATCGGTGCGCTGAGAGGGAGGTTCAGAAGGGGCAACGTTGACGGTGGGGTGGGTGGGTGGCTAGATGGGCTGGTGGTTGGTAATAATCATAAGCAACACCTGTTAAAAAAATGTCACCTATGAGAACACTGTCAGAAACCTATTTTGAATACTATCAATTGGTCGTTACACATCATTTTACAAATATTATTAGAGAGCTACAAAAGTATTTCAGGGGCCTCTGATTTATCAAGGACATTTACAAGTCGAACGAGCGAGAGAGGCTGCAACTCTAGTAATAATAAAATGCCTGTCGAAAATGCGCCCTATCTGGATCAGGTTACCTACGTGGAACGGGTGAAGTATAATGAATGTGGCCGTATGGGTCATGGACGGTTTGGTGAGTGGATGGGTAGATGGGCCGGATGGATAGATGACCTGGTCCGGCTTGGAACGGTCTGGAATGGTCTACGATGGTCTGGCACGGCGTGGGACGTTCTGGTACGGTTTGAAACAGTCTGAATGGTCTGATATGGTTTGGGACGGTTTGAAATAGTTCGGGTGGTCTGGAATAATCTAAAATTGTTTGGTAAGGTCTGAAATGGTTTGGAACGGCCAGAGATATTCTGATACGGTCTGTAACAATCTGGAACTGCTCGTGGAACTGTTTAGAAAAGTCTAGGGTGGGATGGGATGATCTGGAATGATTTGGAAGAGTCTGGAATGATCCAAGACGGTCTGGAACGGTCTGAAACAAAGTAGAACGGACCCACATTGTCCGGAATGGTCTGGTATGATCTGGGACGTTCTTGAACAAAGTGAAAGAATCTAAAATATTTTGGAGCGGCCTTGATTAGGTTGAGCTGGCTAAAGCATAATATGTGGCCTAGGATACGTATACAATCATCATTACTGAACTACAAAAACATTTCGGGGGCCTCTAATTGATCAGGAATATTCACAAGTTAAACGAATGGTAGCGAGAGAGGCAATAACATTAGTACTAAACTAAGACCGTGAGAATGGAAAATGTCGAAGCTTCACTTCCTGTTCAATTTCTCGTTTAGTATATAATTTTACGCATGAAGACAATGCAAAAAAAATGAAAGAGCTCATCCACTTCATATCCAAGTGTCCGTCCTTTCCTCGAGCGATATATTACGAGAGTGTGGTTGAATATTGAATTTGAAGTCGATCTGCACTCGAGTAACGTACGAGAGCGTTGTGTCGCTTTCGGCATTACGTCACGATTCGCAAGTGCCCTCACGACATTTTATCAAAATACATATACGTCCCATTCTCAGGTGACTCGAGTATATGAGCATTTATTATTGTAGAAAGTGTACCACGTCGCGTAAAATTTCATAAATAAAGAGCATGCTAATTTTCACCAGACTATAACACACCTCTTTACTCGAGTGTATCACTTTTGGTAATCCAAAATTGTCTGACCCTTCACTCTAGATCACATTCTTTGCTTGCGATTTCTCTTGATGCGGTATTTTTTATTTTTTTTCCTTGTTCTATCATACCGAGTAAGAGCATTGAGACCTGGTGTGAACACATATTTCCTGTAAAAATCCTTAGATTTTTGTCATTATTGCTAGTCAAATACTGGTCAAGGTATTCGTGCATTTTACTTCTCATTTTTTGACACTTGAGCGGAGATTATTTTCGAATTTTTGAGAATATTTTCGACCCTCGTGCTTCCAGTTTGGGCAGCAGAGCCTATCAAAATGTAAAAACGAGCGTATTCTGCCTCATATAGAAACATACTGTTATAAAAGTTGAGTGAGTGAGAAACAAAGTGCCTCCAAATTTGAGCTTATTCTGTAAAAATTGATTTTAGATACTCATCCGATTGAAATCTTAGCTGTATGACTGCTCCTTTACCTTTTTTGCAAGTACAAATTTCATGTTTATTATCCTTCCTTGATAGGCAATTTAACCACTATCTTGTGGTTTAAAATCACAAATTGTATTGGGACTAGACCTGTGTGTTATTCAAGATGAGGCGAAAGTGCAATAGGTCCGAATTTTAAATCTCTCAAATGAGAACCCTGGTAGAAATTCATTCCAATTTCCGGCTAAAAATTGGCCACTTGACTCCAACTTTGGTCAATATTCAGATAACTGAAGTGGCCAGATTTTAGCCCCGAGATGTAACACTTTTTAGTCTAACTTTTAGCCAACTTTGCTCTTGGCCAATAATTGGCCAAAAGTTTTGGGAATCTGAAAGAAACGAATATTTGAAGTCCAAATGTAACCGACACTAAATGGGCATAATTTGGACAGTTCAGATATTCATTGACGACCATTTATCCCCTTAATTTTGGCGTGGATATGGTTAAAATATAGGCAACTTCGAATCTATTACTAATCATCATAGAATTAGAAATGTGTGACTATACGTGTAAAGGAACGTTTATCCTCCCCTGGAACAGTATTAGGGGCTGTCAGTGGTTTTCAACTGTGATAGTTGGTACTTACAAAAGATGTGTCAGAGTTCGCGAGAAATCAGACACGATCTGGTAAAGGTTCACCCGTGGTCTACACGTAACACTGCCAAGTTTGGTGCGAGAAAGTTAATCCAGGCACTGCGCCACCTAGTGATCATCGGCAACCTCTCAAATACAGAAGAATCAGTTGGCCAATTTTTGAATCCAATTTATAGCCAAAAACTAGCCACATCAATTTTTGTGAGACTTAACCTTACATTCCGAACGTTGGTATACATTGTCACCTTGAAGCGTCTGCATGGTCAGTTGATCTCGATAACATTTCAACGCTAGTTCACTCAAGACAACTAATTCGACTAAATGTTCAAAAAGGCATCAGCGTAGCCTATATCTGTGAAGAGGTAGAATCTGTGACTCCAGTGGTTGTCGCGGATTTCTAGCCATCAGTGACCCGAATAAGATCGCGGATGTCGAGGTTAGCTGCATGTGATACGCCAGTGTTGTGTGATCCCGTAGTGCATCATCAGAACAACAGTCAACACCCTTGCCGGGTTGTCATCTCCTTGTAAATGTGCTTTGGTCATCGATTTATTAGTTCTTGCTCTTGTCTTAGTGCTCATACCGCAACACCGTGGTTCAGGATGTAGTCCGTGTGTCAGTGCTTGACAAAAGTCACCCGTATAATGTCAGCGATTTGTGTATTACAAATATTTATTGATGTATCCACCATTTTTTCATAGGTGCAAGCAATAGACAAAATTAAAGTCATCTGTATATTGCACTTTTATCCTACTTTTACATTTGGTCAAAACTGGGCATAAAATGGCGCTCACATCAAATTTGGATTATATCCAATAAATTTCCATAAAATGACCTCGCATATTCCACGCAAAAGCAAAATGTGGCCATTTTTTTATGCACTTCGATCGGAATTCCGCTCCAGAATCCTCAATCTATTCGATGGCATTCAGGTGAGTTTCATTCGATACAAGTTTCAATCCCAATTACGAAGACCAAATTATAGCCATAAATTGCCCATCTAAATTAGTCAAATTTTCTTAGCCATATTTTAGATCTGACTCTAATACTTTTCGGCGAATGGAAATCACCGGGGCCAAAATGGCCACGTTCTCCAGGATTTTTGTAGGATAAACACAATAATTTCGATCGTATGGACAGCTATTTACCAGAACAGTACAATTCAGTTATGGATTTCCAAAAAATTACGTTGATTTTTTTCTTTGGAAAAAGTTTCTTTTGGTAATGATGTCTCAAAAATTATCCCCGGTTCACATAAAACGTTTTCTTTTCGAACAATTTCGTCAGAATATCTGAAAGAAGTAACCACGGATCAAAAAAGTCGTGAACATCAGATCAATATCGTTCTGTTACATAGCATCCCTCATTCATGTGGTTCAATACAAAATTAGTCCTCAAAGCTCATCTCGAAGTTCATAAACAATTCCACAAAAACTGGATCAGTATATTTATTATCCTAATCCTCTGGAGAATATGAGTAATAAAGACGTAGTTTACGAGTGTCAGACTCTCTTCAACTTACCAAACAAGACCGCAAACATCATACCAAGCTCAATATACCGTCAAAACTATGCATACAGTCTGTAAACCTTTGAGCCTAAATCATCCATAACACACTGAACTCATGCGTATATACAAGAGCAAACCGCAAGAAGTACATTCATCCATCCATTCATCCTCTAGTATATTATTATGATCTACGCAAAATCTAGGCCTCACATAACATCGTACCAGACTTCTTATAATATCCCCATAACCATTTAAACAACATAAATATGTACAGATTCAAAATTTTCCACTTACATTATTTTGAGAAGTAGCATCGAGTCTTTGTACGAGAAATCGTTTCCGTAGATGGGCTTCCTTTAACTCTATGGTATGCTAGATTCACAGTATTTGGTATTAGATACAAGTCTAAAACTCGTATTTTGCTCGCACGCCAACGAATGCGGTTTTCACATGAGCTTCTAAATACTATACTCAGGATCAATGTTCTCTCTATCTATCTTTCATGCTTTTGCCAGTGTATAAGAGCCCCATGCACAGAGTCAGCGCGACAATTTAACTTTCCTACCATAGCATGTGAACTTACTACTTCTCAAAGCCAATGACTCTTTGCACGATGCGGTTCTGATATATATATTTATATCTACTATACATGCTTCTAGAAGGTCTTAGAGCAATGAAATATAGACAGTAGAGGAGATATTGACCTGTCGATGCTTTTCAACTGATGTTTTTTGTCCAGCTTCCGGTATATGTCATTTATACTGGCGTTTTAGGGTTTTTTTTTTTGAGTGATGGAATTTGATTTGGGATCGATGATGGTGCTCATTAAGGGATTTGATAGTGATCAGTGGTATTAAATAAGAATTTTTTGAATGAAAGATTAATGATTAGATGTTCACTCAAATCGGGGATGAAATTTTATCGGTTTTTCTTGATATTCGATGCGCAAGACATTGACAGAAAAATCCGGTACTTTTGTTTGCCAAAAAATGAATATGATTGTACATGTCAGATTGTTTTTCAACAAACTAAACGCCAGATTGTCCCTTTTGTACCAATTTTTCACTTTCACGCCCAGTATGTTTAAATAGTACAATTCCGGTCCAAGGGCAAAGAATGTTGGTTTTCTTGTATCAAGTGATATTTTTCGGCCAAACCAGAAAGCCAGGATTGGAATTGTCACTAGGATATATGAAAGCCATTATGTTCAAATGCCGTAGTCTATCCTTCCTTCTGTTGTAAGAGGGGAAAAAATCAAAAAATTGGTCGGAAAAGTCACATTCCCGCACAGAAGATGAAAAGATAGCGTACTTATAATCCACAGCAACAGACTCTGGATTTCGTAAACCCCCGCCCACGGCTCGGTCCATTCAAAGTCTGCACTCGGGATGCAGAATTCAATTTTCGCGCAGTTGTATCGTAACTTAGTGATTTCCATTAGCTGTTTGGGAGAGGAAATCAAAAAAATGTGTGCAAACGTCAAATTCCCATACATCAACTGATGAAATAATGATACCTTACAAAAGTAAAATCTCATATTTCGAGTGTCTATTTTTGACCATCGCCTTCGGCTTGGGTCGGAATTGTTGTCGTCACGAGGGTGCGAAACCCAAATTTTGCGAACACATGTCGTGGAGTAAATTTTGAGAAACTTTGGGTGAAATTGGAAAATTCATACAGGGAAAACCCTCTCCGCGCCGTATGCGAAAAAGTAGTACGACACTCGGACGTGGAGATTTTCACATTTTCGAGCCAATTCTGACCCTCGCTTACAGCTCGGGCCTAAAAAATATCACTCGGTGTCAAAAAATGATAATTTCTACTCTCGTATGAAAACTTACTGTTTTATGCACGGCAGAAATTCGAGTGTCAGATGATCAGAGAGCAATATATCAATGGCTCAAACAAACATAGATTCGTGTTATTTGGAAAAACATTATAAAAACTACTGACTCCGAGGAGCACTTTCGATAATTGATAAAATAGTCTACAAGAAAACACAGAGCTCCGAATACGTCTCAAGTATCTTCTATGAAGCCAGAAATGCTTTTTGCAAAGGCCATCTTCGTTTCATGCATAACCCAGAATAGCTCTCCCATAACCTATCAAATAGATCCAAAGGGGTACGGTGGTACGATTAGAAAGTACTCCGAATTCCATCTCGAAAGATCAATCATTAAAAATCTTCAAACCATATCATCATCTCCAAGTCATAAAGCTCATTACATCTTGTCTAAAAATCACATACACAAGCTTCAAAAGCTCTACTATTAGAGCACAATTACATTTCCTAACGGTGAACTCTCATCTCAGTCATCGTACTTGAAAACTATTATTGCAGTTAGGTCGAATCAATTCGTCTATATAAGCTAGGAATGCCAATTTAACGCATCTCATGATTCGATTTCTGATTTTTCTCTTTCAGTGCGCAGTGTAGTACGAGTTTGAGTACGGAAGATTCCAATCGTTACGTCCTGTAGAAAAAAAAGCTCCTGCATTGCAGTGAGTTCAATCGCACCAAGACCTATCACATATATATATATATATATATATATATGTATAAGTAATGTCACTTTTACCTTCACCTGCAGAGTATGCCGCTGCCGATGCTATGCATGGCGCCGAGCGACTTTGAGAAGTCGAACTTTCATTCTCGCGCGCGAAAAACCTTACGGCTCTCTACCTATAATACTTGCATGCGTGCGTGTTGATCTTGCGACAATAATTTGTCTTGTGCGCACGGCTACTATACCACATCTTGTAAACACATACACATACACTATACGTAATACATATGTACATATATGTGAGTAAATATTCATGTGTGTGTGTGTGTTGGTGTGAGTTCATTTCATTGGTGCAGAAGATGGTAACTCCCACGTTAATTAGCCTGAAATCATAATACGCGCCCATTCGCCATTGTTACCCTCAAGCTCGCAAAAGGATCTTCACCTTTGTCGAGCACGTAATAGCATTTGTATGTGTGTAGGTGTGTGTGTGTGTGTGTGCACAGAAAAGTGCAAAATAGATATTAGATTGCTTTGTATGCGCACGTATACGCGTCTAATTGTCTATTTGCAGTGCCATTGTTTTGCCTTCGAATGTATGTACGATTGCTCTCTTATTTACTTTCGAAACTTTTTGTGCTTTTTTTCGGAATCATTTGTAGATTGCAGGAATCCTGATTTCTCAGGGTTAATGAAGTGTCTCTTGTGTATTTGAGAAGATTTCCATCATTTTGCGAGTAATTGATGGGATTTTTACAAGAATGCCATCCAATACTATTGTACTGATTGAAAAAGAAGTGAACATGATACCAACTTTTTCAAATCGAACCTATGTTCCCACGAAACATTTTTATTTTACCGTATGTCGAATTGGTGAGGTGATCTAGGATTTATACTCATTGAAAGCCAGTCCAAAATTTGTCCTCCCAGATCCCGCGTATTGGGTTGCCTGAGTGGGGTGAGGGATAGAGTCTGAAGGGTAATAAGTGGCCGTATGTATGGGTCATAGATGGGGCGATGGGTGAATGGGTTGGCGGGTTGGTGGGTGGATGGATCGTCTGGTTCGATATGGAATGGTCTAGGATGGTTTCGTACGATCTGGGATGGTCTGGCAGGGTCTAGTACGATCTTGGACGGTCTGAAATGGTCTGGGATTGTCTGGAACGATTTTGTTTGGTCTGGGAAGGTTGGAAATGACCTGAGGTGGCCTGGAAACGATTTGTACGGTCCAAGACGGTCTGGTACAACCTGGAATGGTCTGGGTCAGGCTGAAATGATCTGAAACAGCCTGGAATGATTTGGAATGGTCTGATACAGTCTTGGACGGTCTGTTATGGTCTGAGATGGTCTGGAATGGTTTGGAACGGTCTAGGATGGTTGGGAATGGTCTGAGGTGGTCTGGAATAGATTGGTACGGTATGAGACACTATGGTATGGCCTGGAATTTTCTGGGGCGGGCTAGTATGGTCTGAAATGGTCTGGTACGGCCTGGAATGATCTGGTACGTACTTGTACGGTCTGGTATGGTCTGATGGAATCGTCTGGGACGGTCTGGATTGGTTCGGAACGGTTTGGTCTGGTTCGGCAAGGTCTAAGGTAATCTGGAACGGTCCGGTACGGCCTGGGACGGTTCGATATGGACTGGTACCGTCTGGAATTATCTAGGATGGTCTGGAATGGTTTGGAACGGTCTAGGATGGTTGGGAATGGTCTGAGGTGGTCTGGAATAGATTGGTACGGTTTGAGACAGTATGGTATGGCCTGAAATTTTCTGGGGCGGGCTAGTATGGTCTGAAATGATCTGGTACGGCCTGGATTGGTCTGGTTGGGCAAGGTCTAGGGTAATCTGGAACGGTCCGGTACGGACTCGGACGGTTCGATATGGACTGGTACCGTCTGGCATTGTCTAGGATGGTCTGGAATGGTTCGGAACGGTCTAGGATGGTTGGGAATGGTCTGAGGTGGTCTGGAATAGATTGGTACGGTACGAGACAGCATGGTATGGCCTGGATTTTCCTGAGGTGGGCGAGTAAGGTCTGAAGTGGTCTGGTACGGTCTGGAATGATCTAGTACGTACTCGTACGGTCTGGTATGGTCTGATGGAATGGTCTAGGACGGTCTGGATTCGTTCGGAACGGCTTGGTCCGGTTGGGAAAGGTCTAGGGTAATCTAGTACCGTCCGCTATGGCCTGGGACGGTTTGGTATGGACTGATACTGTCTGAAATTGTCTGGGATGGTCTGGAATCATCTGGTCCTATCTGGGACGCTCTGGGAGGGTTCTGGTCTAGGCTGGGCTGGGCTGAGTTGGCTCAAATATGATACCTGGCCGGGTGAGTTAAAGGTGGGGGCGCGAGAGATTTGATAAGTGGGTAGGTTGATGGTTGGCTGGTGAAGTGGACAGGTCGATGAGTGGGTGTCTAGATGGGCTGATGAGTCGTTATAACCATCAGAGGTATTAATTCAACACAATATCAACTTTATAAAGTTTATAAGAAGCCCCACTTCGGGACCATCAATTAATTATAACCCACTATTTTAAAAATATAATTTTTGTGGTACAGACGCATATTAGAAACCTTTGACCCATCAAGAACATTTACAAGCTGAATGAGCGGTAGTGAGAGAGGCAAGTAAACTAGTTATCTATGAAGCGAAGGAATTGAAATTGACTACTTGATTCTATAGACAATTCTATAACTACCTTCGTTACATGCTCATATTGCTCATGGCTCACCTACGTCTGCGAAAACTGATGCCGTGATTGTCAAAAATCATTCTGAATTGATAGAAATTGAACGTGATCACATATTATGTAATTGTCTCAATATCTTTGCGATGAGTTGCGTGAAGTTTATACCCCAAATTGGTGTGAAATGCGATCGATATTGTTTGATGATCTCACAATAGCGCCATAACATTATTTGTTACTATAACTCACTTACATTGTCCGATACCGAAAAGTTACCCTCAGTGACATCATGCATGGGGATATTATGATTGGGGTAATCCTAGATGGAATTGCTTTTCAGTTTGTAAATCTTGCTAGGGTTCAAATCTTCAAATTCAGATACGAACTATGGTCATCGCCAGCCATTCGCGACAAAGAATCAATTATAGGTGAAATTTTAATCATCAAACAACAGAGCTTGTCGATTAAAAAAAAAAAAAAAAAAAAAAAAACGCAATGTCTGGTTTCTGTTGAATCCGGTATTAGGTAACTTCCGAGATGAATTTTTTCTCACATCTAGTCCACCGTTACAATATAACGTTCATCAGAGCACAACCTGCTGCCTCGTACCAAACTCGCTAAAAAAGAAATCCCCGCGGGGGTCGCTAAAGGTGATGTATGATATAAAAAAAAAATCGAAAGCCCAGTCTCAAGAGCACAAATATATATTTATATCGTACATACGCTGGGGACAATTAGAAGGTGAAAAGATTCGATTAAAATGATTCTGCACTCTCACTTTCTACGAGATTCGCGCACTTGATGCCTAGGTTCGTATGTACTTACACACATACACTTACTTACATACTAGATTTTATAAGGTTGTCTAGAAGCTAGTTCTTGCTTAGCGACATACGCGTTCACGCGCGACGTCAATTTGCTCTTACCGCTACTATTATATACTGATGGCGTTCCATTCTGGTGCTTATGTAGCTCGCCACTCATCCGTCAAAAGGTTTAACACTTCCGCGATCGTTCAATTTTACGCGCTTAAGAAGCTCTCGTAAACATCTCATTAATTTTTAATTCTTGCTTACTCAGTGTATATAATACAGTGGAGGCTTTTAATCATTGATGTGTGAAAAAATAGATGGTTACGCGTGAATCTATGTCAATTTGTAAGAAAGAGGTACCTACACGTTTCAGTGAATATCAAAGTGTCTGATCTTTTCAAGTTTCGCAAATCCTGATGGGGTGATAATAAAATGTCATTTTATTACGTACATGATTATTTGAGTTAACAGATACATATCTCAACATCCAGAAAGGCATAATAGATTTTCAGTTTAAAAATTTGAGCCATGAAAAAGTGCCATGAATCTATCAAAAATTTTTTGAAAGAAATATTTCGTTTAATTGACCATTGATCATTAGATATGTTTTTTCTATTATGGATTTTTGTAAAAATCACGGAATTATAGGAAACCGTGAGATAATTGTTGCCTTATTCTAAAAGAATGTCTGATCATAACCTTACTTTTGACCTTTGAAGTCATTTTCAAGGCCATTCGAAGGTCAAGCCCATAGTTCTTGACAGAAAAATCTTTTTTTGACTTCAAATTCTGAAAGACTGTAAATAATCATGAAACTGTAGGGACTCGGGCAGATTATCATTAACTGATACTAACCTCTGATGTATGTACGCCAAGAAAAAGTGTTTTGTCGCAGAATGGTGGGGATGATTTTGATTGTGATCAGAGCAAAAACCAGATCGTGACCTTGGCTATGACTTTGTAGGTCATTTCATGGGTAATTTGAAGAGTACCTACATTTCTGTCAATGGAAATATCTACTTCTGAATTCAAATTGGCTGAGAGGATGTAAAGGGTTGTGGAACTCCGGTATATTATTTGATTTGAAGTGACCTCGGTAAGAGTTTACCAGGAGACCGCAGACTCCGGAGCTCCCAGAGGGAGTGGTTCTCTCACACAAAAAATGCACGACTTTTCACATTGTTTTAAAATTCGACACTTTGGAAACAATTGAATTGACCTCCAAATGACCTCGAAAACACCTCGAAGGTCATAGCTAGGGTCACAACTCCTTATTCAACTCCAATTACAACCAACTTTTTTTTTAAGCTACGAGGCTATCGTTCACCGGTATTCATTCAGGGATGAGTCAATTCACGTTCTTCAAGAATTTGAGATCAAAAGTAGGTGTTACCATTTTAAAAAGCCGAATTGACCTTCAGATGATCTGATTTTGGGTTACAACCTTGAAAATGACCCTCAAGACCAAAATCCGGGTCACCATCAAACTTCTCTCTCAGAATAATAGGGGCACATGATTGGGTTTTGCTTTGGCGATTTCCAACCTTGTTTTTTGTAGCAGTGCCTGTCTAAACTTCAAACTAATGACCAACACATTGGTGACAAATCGCAGAGTTTTACTAGAATATCTTACGAAGAAACTCTCTAACACCCAAGAATTTCAACGAGCTCATTTTTTCAGAATCCATACAAATACTCACATCTCCTTTGTTTTTTCCGGTAATACAGACCTCAGAGTAAAGGATAACCGACGAAGACACGGAAATTGGTCACGATATCGCACTTCGATCACTGATGGCTGGCAATTTTTTCAGCCACCTCCGAGTTTAACGAAGGTGCGGTTGTGCATTGGCTTTGGCGGCAAAATAAATGCTAACGAGGATAGTAATTATTGTGCCTCACCGTAATCATTTGGCGCGCCACTCAAAAAATTCAAAAGCCTGTAATTTCGATATTCCGTGATGTATTGCTTTTCTCTTATTTTACGCGATTCGATCTCCTTATATTCTTTCTCCTTAAACACAATTATCAATGCGTGAATTCGTTATTTACTTATAAATTTAAAAGAAAAAGAGCGAGATAAAAGATGCGTGTTGTTTGGGATTAAAATTTATGAATAATTATGGGATGCGATGATTGATTTTGATTGATGCGTTCCACTTCGACCGACATTTCTTCATATACATAGTTTCATCAATTGTATCGAAATAACAGACATTTTATCTGGAATAATATCAAAAAAAAGTCGGGTACACACATAATAAACATTTTTTTAAAAGCGGGTTGAGGTAAGAATTAAACGAATTTTCAGATTGTTTCGTTTATCTATAATTATGCGGAAGTTCTGTATGTCATAAATGAAGAAAAATGCGACTCACATGGCTATCTCAGCGTGATCTTCTCGCGACGGGAAGAAATTAAATTGCAGTTGTGGACAAAATCAGACGACCGAAGTTTTCTCGCATGTTGAGAGTAATCTACTCTCACTATATCGCAAGGCGGACGTAGTTATCCAGCTCCTGACAGCCTGCATAGACTTTTCTGGTCTAATATTTTTCCGGTTTCCGAGATCTTGTTTATTGTCGCAGATTAACGGACGCATTCTTTAGTGACACTTTTGCTTTTTTAAGACTACAAGATGTTTTGTCAATTATCACGGTTACCTAATAATTTTTTGAGCTATCAGTTTGATGTAGTAAGGTTAATATTGACATGTGTTGCTGTCTATGAGAATCTTCTGAATACGAAAATTTGGTCATTAAAATTGATCTGTTTTATAGGATCACGTAGAAGAATCTATTTTCTGGTAGAAATACCACCTTGAATAAATGAACAAATGAAAAAAATGACAGAAATTGTAAGAATTCTGGACCAATTCATGACCACAAACCAAAAATCCACTATTTCATGCCACAATGCAACAAGAAAGGAACTTGAAAAAAAAATCTTTGAACAAAAAAAAGTACTTTAAAAAAGCCATGAGCAATGTATTTCATTTATTGTACTAGATAATTACTTCAGGGGTTTTCAGTGAAATCATGATAGAAATCACAAAACCACTCAGCCAGTAGTAAGCGCAGAATTATTCTAAAGACGATAAGACTACTCAAAGATTCTTACTGATTAATTTCTAGCAAAGAAAAATTCAAGTAATTACTGATCAATAAATTCAATCACACCATATATCCACCTGTGAAACTAAAAATAAATAAATTATCATCAGCTACATCAGTCATCCTCATTGAAATACCAAGAATCGCGGAAAAATCTTCGAATGAAATTATTGCCATCAGTACATTCATCAATTGCAAAGGCAAACTTGAGACGTTCTGTGCATATAGTCCGCAATCGCACAAGTTTATAGATTATATGCACAAACATACATAGACTCGACGCTTTCACTTAGGAATCATTCCACGATAGATGATCATGTTTCAGGTGAGTATGCATAAATTTTCTAATCTCTTTGCTACCAGAGCTACGGAAGCCTCGTCCACATATTATCGATGAAGAGTCGCTGAATTCAACAAATTTCCTGAAATTTTCATCAAAATTCAAGAAAATTCATGTACCCCATTCACGTCAGTAAAATTCAATTTTTGCTTCTTTAGAAAACTATATCTTAGATTACTCACATAGCCACATGAAAATCATTCCCGTATCACCAATATTGAAAATTTTAACCCAAGACACGATTATAATGAGATCTGACATTTTCGAATACAGGAAGCTCAAAGTATATTTTACGCATAACGCGGAAGGCGGAGGAGAAAAAAAGCAATTATAATGGGCGTCGCATATTTTGTAAGGTACATACATACATACATACATATGTACATGAAAACTTTGCGAGCCTGAGAAAAAGTCGATGAGCGACAGGACACAGTGAAAGGACGTTATATTATCTTATATAGTTGCAGTAAGAGCTGAGGAGGATCGTGGAGAACCAAAAGACGATCTGCGCGTTGCAAATTTCCGGAACTCTTCTTGGTAGCAAATGTGTGTTGTTGAGTAAGCGAGAGAGTATAAGTAAGTAAGTAAGTAACATTTCCGAGATGCGATTTATTCTTTTGCTCGTTACGCATCTTGAGTTTGAGTGTACTGTAGAATGTTTTATATATGTATGGGGGATATGTATTGCTTTGCTCGTTATAATTTGCCTGGGTAATGGTAAAAGTGTTCACGGGTAAGAAAACGAACTGGCTTTGAAATAGAGTCTGGAGACTAGTAATTTGTACAAGGATTTATAGGTGAACTTTGCGTGAGAATTTGCTCTCTTGGGACTGTATGAGTGTTACGAAATCTAAACTCGTTGGAGTGTGAATTTTCAATATACCGAAATTGAATTCAAAGGAATTACCTTGAAAGAAGCTTCTGCGATAATACTTTTGTAATTTTTCACAAGATTGTGCTCATTACAAGATTTACATTGAATAAATAACGGGAAATTGTTATATGGGACATTTTTATTAATAACCTAGTTTTCGCTCTTTCTTTAGAGAATGAGAGTCTTCAATGCCATTCACGATTGGTTGGATTTCATTCTGGAAAAAAATCAACCCTTCCTATAATTTAGTAGATTCTTTTATTTTTCTAACATTACTTTAGGTAACTCAAAAACTTCGGGACCTTAGAATGTTTGTACTACGCGTTATTCCGATAGAATTTTATGGAACAAAGTCGGAGAGTTGTAGTGGATTTCGTAGATTACAACTCTTAAGGTAGTTGTACACTAAGATGCAAAATATACCAGAAAATCACCAAAGTTGAGGAGTATTTAGTTCAAGTGTTAATGAACATCTGGCAAAATTTCAAGATGATTGAATGTTTTGTTTCAGAGTGGTAGTCATCAGAATCCGTCACTTTTAGCATGGCGCTCATGCGGGATCGTCGACTCCCATATAAACGCAATGTTAAAAGTGGCGGGTTTTTGATGGCTACCACTCCGAAACAAAACGGTCAATCATTCTGAAATTTCGCACAGGTGTTCATTAACACTTGAACTAAATCCTCCTCAATTTTGGTGTTTTTCTGGTATTTAGCGGAATCTCCCTTAACGAATACCTCCTATTAGCGGACACCTCTCAATAACGGACAATTTTTTGCGACCAGCAGAAGTATAATCACAGAAATGAACCTCTGATCAGCGGACACCTCCGGATAGCGGACAGTTTTGACGCAACCATGAGGTGTCAGTGCGACCGGTGATTTCACTGTATTTTCAGCTTTAGTGTACAACTACCTTAACATCGGATTTTTTTTGGTACTCAATTTTGTCGAATGAACGTTTGAAAATCGTGAGCCATGAAGTCATCCGTTGTGAGTTCCTGATGCCACACTTATATAATCCGAGTATCGGACTTTTCTCGGGAAGCCTTTAGGGCGAGATTATTTTCGACGTAGTAGAGCGGAAAAATCAGAGCGGCGAGAGTATAATGTGGCAGCCAATCACAAAGCACGAGTTTCAAAATATTGATGGTGCGCTCTCTGAACTCAAAAGTATTATGTTCGCAGTTTCAATGAATGTTCTTGTATCAGTTGGAATTGAGGAGATATTTGTTCAACTGAGTAGTTATACACAATAAATATGTAATTAGACCGCATTACTTCACTTTTCTAATCGTAAAATTAGGTCATATCTCAGTAGACGGTTCTATTTCGAGATGAGGAAGCGATTGCGTTATGGCTAATTATATATTTGAGCTGCTTAATCTTCGTCTGTTGTTTGAATAATCACTGAAACAGTCGCATTATCAAGTCCCATCCTGAAAAACTCTGGCGACCGCGACATCAATGCGAGAACCTGAGCAGGTGCATTCAGCAGACGACACGCTGTTTTTTCCGCTCCCTCTGTCTAGTTTTGACGGAGTAGCGTGAAAATGCAATCTTCAAAATTTTTTCTGAGAACTTGGGGAGGATGAGTTTATTTGCACGAAGCATGATTAATCTAAAAGTATGAAAATGTTGCAACAGAGGCTTACGTAACATAAATTTTTATTAGATATGAAAATTTAAACCTTGATCATGGTTTAGCCCTTCATTTATAGTCAGAAATCTGATTTCGTTATCGAAATTTCATTCAGCCTCACAGTGACCATGCTCATAGACAATTTGTGGACTGCTTCATGACAAACTGGGAATTTTTCCAGAATAAGTATAGTTTTAGAATCTTTAGTGTGTCTCAAGATTTTCCTAGAACTTTTTTCTTCGTTATTAAATCATTTTATTGCAATAATCGAAAATTTTCTATCCATCTTTTCTTGAAGGAAATCATTATCACGAGTTTCTTTAGAGGATTCTAGACCCTTTATAGAGGTGTACATTCTTTTGAACTCACAGAAGCTATATAGAAACTTATACATTGAAAATGGATTACGTATGACTGCAATCAAACGAATCAATAATTCTTGCGTGATCGATAACCTCATAAACTTACGTATACTTTAACCAAAAATCCAAAAATTTCGAAAATCTGGGAATGGTGACATCCTTTTGAAAAAAGCTCAATCATGAACTTGATGGATATCTGAAATTTGTACCACTTTTCTGAAACAAAGAAGAAGGAAAAGCATAGAAGCACACCACAGACTGTTAACCAAACTTTCTTCGGAAGTTTTTCCTTTTGTTGAAAAAAATCCATTTCACACGCCAATGAAAGTTTTGGACCCAAAAACATCTCACGTAGTTTTCACATTTTACCACGATTTGTAAAACTAATCAGACTCTGATTATAAGTTATGTCAGTTATCCATGATTGAAGAGACACGAAGCTCATATTTTGTCTTGAAAAGATCCTCGATGAAAATTGCCTTCACATCCACCTACTCTTCATGTATCCTCTATATTATAACCCAGCCTCTCGACTTATAGGTTATGGATTCGCATTTGTGCAAAAAGAGCCTCAAGGCATACCGTCGTAGTATGAAGCTGTGTAATTTACGAGATCTTCAGCAGGAAGTGTATAGTGGGTTCAAAAGACCTGTGCATTACGTCATGAAATTGATGAAAATTTACCCAGCGGCTGGATAATGCATAAGTCATTTGCACGAGAAGAAGTCACAAATCGATTACGAAACGATTTCTCGGCTCGATCTATGCATTTGATATCTATTCTTCGAGTCCCTATCTCATAATAATATTCTAACTCGATCCGATGAGAAAACACTGAAATTCTCTTAAACTACCATTTACAGGATAAATTTTTTTGCCATTTTCAGGAATTTGTCTATGTATAAACAGTTTGAATGTAAATTCTTCGGGGCTATTCTAAACGGCCTTGATGAATTTGACAAGCCAGCAGCCATCAGCCTTTATCAAAGTATTGCACTAAGTATTATAGAAAGTAATGATGGCCGATTATACGTATGTATATTATTCGAATAATGAATATAGTACTTTCACTATACAGCTACAAACTCTGCTATTTCGATTGAGATTGATTGTAACGCTAAATATAATATGCCTCAATAACTTTTCATCGTTCGGATAAACATCTTGGCTATTTGCATTTTATGGGTATAATAGAAGGATCAGCTGATAAAAACGGTTCAGTTTGTTGATGGTTATTGTTCTGAGCTGCATTTACCCCCTCGAATTCGAGTTTGACATAAAGGTACATTGGATGACTCGATTAATCGGTATAATGAATAAGGAGAGATACGATGAGATTGACGACTATGATATTATAATCATCTGTCTTTTTGTTTGTTGTCTCAGACATTCGTATTCATGCTTCGTCGCAAAAAATTACATATTAGGGATTGAATATGATGAATTGGTGTCGTGTATGACGATGAATTTTATGTAATTTAAGATTGATTGAGAGAGACTATATGATGAGAAAGAATGATATGCACGGTAGCGCGAAATTAGTACATTTCGATCCAAGGTTGGAGAAATAAGTTTGACACCCGTGTATCGAACGTGTTCTTCAACAAACTGTGCGGGAAAGTGGAATTACAGTGCGGAAATGACACTTTTCGATACACTGTGCGTAAAAGTGCACTTTGCGCACAGTTTGTCGACTTTTACTCACAGTTTATCGAAAAGTATAGTTAGATACACGGCCGTAAAACCTATTATTCGCATCCTCGTGATGATTCCGACCCTCGCCTGCGGCTCGGGCCGGAAACCCATCACTCGGACGCGAATAAAACGTTTTACGCCCTGGTATCGAAATGTACTATTTCCGCACAGCGTATCGAAATATTACATCTCGATACGAGGGCGGGAATGTTGGTTTCCGCACAACGAGCGATATTTTTCCGGTCCGAGCCAAAGGCGAGGGTCGGAATTATCACGAGAATGCGGAAATCACCCCGACCGAGTATCGAATACCATTTTTTGACACACTGTGCAAGAGAGTAACATTTTCGCACTGATTTTCCACTTCCTCTCACAGTTTGTCAAAAAATAGTATCCGATACACGGGTGTGAAACTTATTTTTCGCATCCTCGTAATGATTCCGACCCTCGCCTACCGCTCGGGCCGTAAAACCCATCACTCGGACGCGAAAAAAAGTTTTTACGTCCTTGTATTGAAATGCACTATTTTCATCGTCGGCGTGGGAAAGAACACCAAATATCCTCGCGAAAATGACTCTTTCCCGACAGACAATGAAAAAAGTACTTCCCCATCTTCTGTGCGGGTATGTGATTGTTTTGCAGGAATTTTCGACTTTCTTTTCCACACAGCTGGTGAAAAGATAGTATTCGACGCTCGGGCGGGTGGTCGCATCCTCGTGATAATTCTGACCCTCGCTCTCAGTCCTGGACGGAGAATCTCACTCGGTATGCGAAAAACAACATACTCGACCTCGGATGGCAATGTACTATTTCCGCATCCTAAAATATTGACTCGAGCGAAATACCTTTTTATCACATTTCGATCGACTGGGTGTAAAGTGAACAAAACTACCGTGCGAAAAGCAGTGCTTTTTACGCACAGTCGATCGAAAGAGTTTTACTTTCATACACTTGTCACTACTAGGGCTGCCGAAAAATCCGATAATTTATCGTTATTGTATCGCGATATCAATAATTCCGATATCGATATCAACATCGATATGTCAGATTTCCGAACAGATCAATAGCGATATCAGCGGATCAATAAAACATATCGACCGATATTTTATCGCGATATATCGCGATAATGTCTATATCGATGCCAATTTTGCCATTTTTTGACAAAGATATGGAACACACATGAGTTCTGTTGGATATGACAGTGATAATTGCGGGTGGTCTTTATGAAATTCCAATTTGACATCCTGCTGAAAATAATTCCGTGGTTAACCATGGAGAATTTCTCCATGGTCAACCTCTCCAAATTTTCAATCTTGATATTTTGCTAAATTTGGCACCGAAGACGTATGCAACATACAAATTTCGACCAATATTTTTCTGGTCCACGAGGTGGGTGATACATGGGGAGTAAGGAGTGAATGCTACGTAAAATTTGATTTCGAGATCTGAATGATTACAGGGATGAATATTTCAAATGTCTGGTACTCCGAGAGTGCCAAATGAGTGAGCGTTGAGAATCAGTCCCTTCACTCCTCTCAAGATGAAACTTTACCCGAGAACAGATGACTATGATCTCGTCACGTATGAAAATATCAATATATTGAATCATCCGATGATAAGGACCCGTGGAAACGATGCAACATACATGATCTTACTTGTGTCACTTTGAGCATTGTTCGTCGATTGCATTTATCAAGTCTAAATTATCTACAGTTTTTCCTAATTCTAAGTTATGTACAATTCCATTTACTTCACTAGTTCTTACATCTACATAATCATAATTATTTACAATTTCTACACCTGCCTGACTTCCGAGCGATCGAGGATTTGGTGCGGCATCCTCCTCCCCGTCGTTGCTATCGTCAGCCAAGACTTCTTTTCCTTGCTGAGTACCTCCGTGCTTGGTAGCCTCAGCCCTCTGTTTCTCCAACGCCTCCGTAACGGCTTGTTCAATTCTTTCCCGAAGATCTGCTCGCTTTTCTCGAATCTGTCGTTTCGCTTCCCCTGGGAAGTGTGGCTCCAGGGCCTGATTAATGAAGAGTCCCTCTATGAACGACACAGAGGTCAATTAAACTGTCAATCTCTTCCTCCGTCCACACTCTAAGTAGGGCGCCCGGCATACCGTTTTCCGGTACAACCGCCCGTTTCTCGTTCCTCACGGCTGGGTGTATCCAGCGTTCATGTTGCGACTTCCTACTCAGAGTGCCGAATCGATCACGCTAATTGGCATAGACCTGGGGTCTTTCCCTCTTGCACTTCGCAGAGTGGCTTGCCCAGGCTTGCCTGCTCTTCCAGGCCCTTTCACATGCCGTTCACACCCATTCCATTTGAGCCTTGGGGTACTCGGGGTGCTCGCCTTTCATGTGTTAATCCATATCTGTCGGTTTAATGAACCAATAATCACGCCCACCCTCCTCGCATATCGGACCAGGTGTTGCGTCAGTGAGGAAGGGTGCCTCCAGCACCATTTTTCTGTTTTCCAGAATTTTATTGTTTTTTTCGGCGGCCTCCTGTGTTATCCAGACGCGGAGCGAGGTCCTCTTCCTCTCCGCAGCTGGCATCCGAGACCGATCCTCTGTTGCTCCTTGTGTTTATCTTCGTTCATTTGGTTCTTGTTTAACGACCCCTCCGACGAGTTGCCCCGCCTATCCGTTTACATGGATTTGACCAATTATAAGCTTTCGGTACTATGCCCTCGGGACCTTTTAGCGTGGATACCTTTCATTATAGTACCAAAAACTGGCGCCGGACGGCTTGCGATGCCCAGACCGGCCTTCGCCCTCCTCATCCCATCAATCACTTTGGTAGTTCCGCCTCCGAGTGGCCAGACGTGACTTACGTTTCTGGGTCCTAGGTCGGGATCCACCGTAGCCTGCGAATCCCTTGCGTTACGAGCAATTAACCCAGTATTCTGGCATATGCCCGGCCCATGAGTGACTGCACGCTGGTCCACTTGGATTAAAAGACACCTCAGACGGCATAGTGGGTCCGTTCGGGCTAGGGTCAGTCATTACACTCTTCCCAGTTTGTGCTAACTGGTATGCCGTTCGGACGCGAGCTGTTGTGTGCTCCCACAGCAAGAGATGTTGACTTGCCGCCTATCTCCTTCCTGCATGCGATCCAAGTTCCATACGCATTGCTATGGCGACGAGCCTGTCCAGCATGCCCAGGAAGTCCCACGCGCATTGCTTTCCGCCGTTTACTTATCGCCGCGCTGGGAGTGGCTAACAAGGGGGACCCACGAAGTGCGGGTCACCAAATCTCACCAGACTTTTCTCACAGTCTTGTACCACCTAGAATATGAAGAATCCAGGGTAACTCCGTCAAATGGGTATTCTGTTTAAAGTAATTAGCAGAAACGTTAGCATTGCCCATGTAGGCCCATATTAGAAGTAATATACATAGATGCACTGACAATGCTAACATTTTTACTCATAGCTCTGAACAGGGAGCCCATTTGACGGAGTTACTTTGGATTCTTCATATTCCAGGTGGTACGAGACTGTGAAAGAAGTTTGGTGAGATTTGGTGACTCGCACTTCGTGGGTCCCCCTTTCAAGTCCCACGCGCATTGATTTCCAGGCTCATCCCATGAGCAGGCGTCCCGGAACCAAGTTTCACACGCATTGCTTTTTCTCCTTAAAGCAAAAGGAGAAGCAAGGTGCGATCCAAGATCGCATGCATCTCTTCCTTGCCCCTCGACTAGCGGCTGCCTTGAACAACTAGCTAACTTAACATATTCCAGCTTACTTTGGCTCATCCCAAAACTTGTTTCAAGACCTTCAATATGAGCTCAATTGCGTCTAATTTTGATCAATTGGAGTCGAGCTGTCTTAGTTTTTCCAAAAAAAATGATGTGAATCGTCGATAAAGTGCATAGAATCGTTGTTATCACCGTGTAATCACGTTTGGAGCTTTTCGCCGATTTAGAACACTATATTTGACTTACTGTGACGCGATTAACACGTTCTGAGTAGCAAAAAAGTCGTACTACAATCCCTTTCGAGATGGACATGGAGGCATGTTGGGTACACACCAATTATGGCCTTCATTTTTCCATCCGATCTCCTCATTTCGCTCATGAAATTTCATCAAATCTGTGTTTTGCAATTCCAAAGAACAAAGGAAGGTTTTGAAAAAAGCAATCGAATGCGCTAGAGTATGCCGAGATTGGTCGAACCAAAAACTTGTGGCATCTAAAGCGATGCCAAAAGTTTCAACTAAATGCTATTTCATTGACGATTTTCAAATGCGCAAACACGAAAAATGCAACAAATCAAGGGTCGGTCCAAATGATTGATTCACTCATATTTCAACATAGCAAACGCGAAAAAAATTTCACGTAGGTCCACGAGTGCCCAGTTCTGAGATCGCCAAATAATGGAGGCATGTCGGGTTACACTTAAATTAAAATTATAATTGGGAATGCACATATTCTAGAGTTTAATTATGGACAATGACGAGATATCAGGTTTATTCGATAATAGACATCTGATCGACCTGATCTGATCTGACCTGACCGAATGAGTATTCGGCTGGAGTTCAACCACACCAAGTCATAAAAACTACTTTTATTTACATTTTGACCACAATTTATCTCAATTTAAATACTCCGAAGAATGCAATTTCGCGCTAACGATGTCTAATCCTACAAGTATAAAATTGAGTCCTCAGTAATATTTTCATCAAGAAAAATTGTTGTTGAGTATGTGGAAAGAGAGGGAGCTAGTTCAAGATGGTCAGACTGAACTCTGCCTTTGACTCGTTTAGTCAAAGGCGAAAGGCGGTCGAATTAGGTGACATTGGTCCCGTTAGTCAGGGCTTTCTGATTTCCATAGTGGAATCAACGTATCCTATCAGAAAAATCATCTGCAGTTGAGAAGTTTTCGATTACAAACAAATCAATGATCCTCATTAAATTTGGGAAAAAATTTCTAAAAAAGTCTCTGAAAATTGTAAGAGCACTTGGAAATCAGGCTTCTGTCAGGAATATCCTGGAATACGATCTTCCGAGTTTCTTGGAACAAATAAGAATGCCATCTTCTATAACTTTGTATTACACTCATATGTCTCGATTTCATCTGAATCACATATTTAAATTGAAAAAACTCATTGGTGTGACTAAATAATTCTCTGATGGAAGATTTAATGGCCTAGATAATGCGAAAAATCATCGTTTCAGGCTTCGGTTGATGTGCATACAGTGAGTCATGGTCTGTATTAAACGCATAGTCATGGAAGTTAGCCCGCTCATTGCAAAAGCAACTTCCGGACCTCAGAATGATGATTGGTGAAAAGGACAAAATCAATTTGAGATTTATCAAATTCTTTCGACTTTGATAGAATTTTCTGAAGAAGTGAACATTCTGAAGAAATGAATGGACGGTACGCTGCGAACCAATATGATTCTCAGATGTTTTGAAATTGCTCATATGTTTGCATATTTTTCGATGCTTCCTGCAAATGTTACTACGAAGTATTGGAAATCGCGTTCGTTGAGTACACTAAAAATCAATAGAGAATTGGTCGATGACAATGATGCAATGATCAATAGCGCCCAATTGAATTCGAAAATTGAAAAAAATGATCTTGAGGACAAAGATCCAAGGAAAATGACTCCAGGCATTCACGGAAAACCTATTTTCTCCAGAATGAATTATGTGAAACGCTAAGAAAGAGAAAGACTTGAGCTTACGGTGATAGACTTGAGTAAAAAGCTAAGCATGATGTCAATCTCGATAACTCTTTTCTCAAGCATGCACATATATTCATATACCGTAGTCTGACATGCATCATTGAGTAGGCATTGGATGAGCCGTCACGTCGGAAGTGTGTTATACAATTCTCAAACGTGCACGCATTTGCCAACAGTTTTTTCTTCCTTCCACCATATAAGTTTGTATGGCAGCAGCTTCTCGTGATGAAAACATTTTCTCTCTTATACTTGTGAGTTTTATTATATATATGATGATGACTGACTCAATATGTGCACGCTCAATTCGTTCCGACAGATACTTATAACCTCCTCAGTGAAAGTGATACGTATTATACGCCAGAATTGATGTAATATGCTCTGCTGGGCTCAGTCATAAATGTAACTCTTTGAGCAGGTTGTATGGGAATATGTACAAATATAGATATGTGAAAATTTGAGAAGGAATGGTTGGAGTGAAAGAAGTTTGGCAAACAAGTTTTGGAATCAATTCGATTTTGATGGGAATTGATGATGAGGTTGAGGGAATTTATGGTTGAAATTCGCGTGCAAGGAAAGATTTGTTTCGATAAAGTGGTGATGATGATCGATTCTGAATGGTAATATAGAAAGATTAAATTGGAGGGAAAAGTTAGAATAATTCGTTTTCTACAGAATTTCAAAAAGTTGACTTTGAATAAAATTGAAAAATTGTTGAATTCATCTTCTTGAAAAAAGCAACGTCGTGTCAAGATGCAGATGCCTTTTCAAAAATCTAGAAGTAAAAAGTAGAGACACGGTGTCTCAAATTATCTCATTTTTTCTCAGTACTGACCGTGCAGCTGATTCTTATTGGCGTGCATCCTAACGTGAGAGATGAGTATCAATTTATACTAGATGGCTTAAGAACTGTTTGGTCGTTATTAGATATTAGTCTAATTTCGAGGAGTCAGGGATCGAAACGGTATGATAAGACTTTATAGCAATTGCATGCTATGCTTGGAAATTTTTGTCCTAAAGACTAGAAAACGTGAGAGTTTGAAACCTTCCCAATTTGTTTGGATTGCACCCACCGTAGATAAGTCATTCGTTACAGACAAGAAAGAAGTGCCGATTCTGAACACCTGTATAACCTTGAATTTTTCGATAAAAAAAAAAAAACGTTTTGGGATCACCGAAAATATTTGACTGACCCAAGAATCATTATCAAGATTGCTCGTTGAATCTCTCTTGTGATTTTAAAAACATGTCGAGGGCTTAGGGTTCAAAAGTATCTGGAATCTGCTCAGCGGATAAACGTGCCAGAGCTAGTGCAATAGCCTAGTTTGGGAGGAGGGAGGGAGGGGGGTTCCTTCGAGAAAAATTTCTCAGACTTATTCCGACCCTCAACCTGTGACCTTGAACACGACCTCGACTCTTAAGACTCGAAAATGATCAAACACTCCGAAACACGTTTCTACTCAAATCAAAAGAAAGCTCAAAAATGTTCTCAGATTTGACCCTGGATGTAACCTTGACGGTTTTCTCGATGCCAAATCAAATTCCATTGAGTGGCAACCCTTATTCTCGACCCTGGGCAGTGGAAATATGTCAAATTTTGAGTTCAGATATGATTCTCTGCCAATTGCGTTGATGACCCTCAAAAGGCATTTTGAAGATACAAGTCACAAATACAGGCCACGAAGTCTAAAATAGGAATAATCATTCTGGATTTTGAGTTCACCTCTAATGAGGGTCAAAATTATCCTCAAGGCCACAAGTCATTCAGAAGCTTGAGAACTCAGAATGATCTTTGAGGGCCATCTACATTAGTAGAGAATCATGCCTTGATTCAAAATTTCGTCACATTGTCACTGGAGAGGGCCCAGTGTCTGAAATAGAAATAACCTTACCGATGTTCGAGTTGACCTCTGATGGGGGTCAAGGTCATGCTCAAGGTCATAGGTCACGGATTCCACGGAGTGTGGGATCTCTTTAGATAATAATCCCCTCATCCAGAATATTGTATCAGCTCTGGCACGCTGAACCACTTTTTAGAGGCTTCTTGAAAATGACCTTTGAGGGTCATTTACGCAGTTGATAGAGAGTAATATCTGAACTCACAATTTGACAAATTTCCAGGACCGAATGTAAAAAATAAGGGTTCCCATTCAATACAACTCGAATTAACCTCTAAAAACCGTCAAAATCACGTTCGAGGTCAAATCTGAGGCCAATTTGAGCTTTCCCTCGATTTCAGGAGACAGGTGTTCCAGGGTTTTTCGATCCCAGGAGCCATTCTCGAGTTGTCAGGAGGGGGGGGGTGACTTTTGGGACACTTTGTATATGATGGATTCCACGCCAAAGCGATCTACGGAAAGGGGTCATCTCTCAGATTCTTTTTTAACCTTTTTCATTCGATTCTATGGCTCAAAATAGGAACTTCGGACCACCTATGGGGCCCAAAAAAAATTTCTCCTCTCCATTGCACGCATATCCGTCAACAGACCGAAAATTTATCGTGTAAAAATCTATGCACTTTTATTCACGAAAATGGGAATATTTCGAGTTTTTGGATAGCTATCATTTGCGGGTTGCGGCATCTGAAAGGGCATCAAAAAACCTATCGGAAACGTTGTCGAAAATTCCTTTTCTGTGATTGGGGGGCCTCCTGGAGGCAAAAGAGTGTTTTTCACTAAAATGTTGATTTCTCAAAAAGCCATTTTTTTTATTTTTTTAAACTCAAATTTTTGACGTAAAATTTTGCGTTCTTTCGAAAAAAATGGGTTTCAGAGAAGTTTGGGGCGATCCAAGTGACTTATGAGCCATTTTTTGAAAATTCGATTTTTCCGATTTCAGAAAAAGGCGATTTTCTGCGCATGCGCACAAACGTAGACTTTCGGCGCCACTTCCAGACAAAATTTCCTATAAAATGACTACCCGCAAAGTTGAAATTCATGCTTTGAAACGGGACCTGCAAGGATTAATTATGTCGAATCAAAATCACATGAAAATTCAGCCCATTAACGCCTTCGTGGCGCCTGCTGAGATGACACATTCACGAGATCTTATCGGGACTTGATTTTGAGTACGAAATTGACCTGAAAAAAATTCGGACCACATGGTTTCAACGTAAAATTGTATGAACTTTCAAAATATGCGATGAAAAACCCCGTTTGAGGCGAACCCGAGGTGCCACATTCAATTTTTCGCAATTTTGAATGTGAAATATCGTATTTTCTGGCAAAAAATTGGATGTAGCACCTCGGGTTCACCTCAAACGGGGTTTTTCATCGCATATTTTGAAAGTTCATACAATTTTACGTTGAAACCATGTGGTCCGAATTTTTTTCAGGTCAATTTCGTACTCAAAATTGAGTCCCGAGAAGATCTCGTGAATGTGTCATCTCAGCAGGCGCCACGAAGGCGTTAATGGGCTGAATTTTCATGTGATTTTGATTCGACATAATTAATCCTTGCAGATCGCGTTTCAGTGCATGAATTTCAACTTTGCGGGTAGTCATTTTATAGGAAATTTTGTCAGCTTTCCATTGAAAGTGGTGCCGAAAGTCTACGTTTGTGCGCATGCGCAGAAAATCGCCTATTTCTGAAACCGGGAAAATCGAATTTTCAAAAAATGGCTCATAAGTCACTTGGATCGCCCCAAACTTCTCTGAAACTCATTTTTTTCGAAAGAACGCAAAATTTTACGTCAAATATGTAATTTTAAAAAAATAAAAAAAATGGCTTTTTGAGAAATCAACATTTTAGTGAAAAACACTCTTTTGCCTCCAGGAGGCCCCCAAATCACAGAAAAGGAATTTTCAACAACGTTTCCGATAGGTTTTTTGATGCCCTTTCAGATGCCGCAACCCGCAAATCGATAGCTATCCAAAAACTCTAAATATTCCAATTTTCGTGAATAAAAGAGCATCGATTTTTACATGATAAATTTTCGGTCTGTTGACGGATATGCGTGCAATGGAGAGGAGAAATTTTTTTTGGACCCCATAGGTGGTCCGAAGTTCCTATTTTGGGCCATAGAATCGAATGAAAAAGGTTAAAAAAGAATCTGAGAGATGACTCCTTTCCGTAGGTCGCTTTGGCGTGGAATTCATCATATTGGTGGTCGTATACCCGAACAAATCCATCTCTTCGCATCTGACTGAATCAATCTCTTTTGAAAAACTTTTTCTCGAGATACTTTGCGTGCAACCATAATATAGACCCCTAATGACCAAATCGAATTCAATTAAAACACTCTGACTTGGTTTTCGCAGAATCTACATTCAAAAATATAAAATCCCAAATTATCAACATCTCAAACATCAGAACAATCCCTTTTGAACAATAAAAAATCAATGCCCATACTTTCACCTATTAAACTCTTACGATCACCACCGCATTCAAACTCGTCTCTACAAAAAACTCGATAAAAAAAGTTACCAGGAACACCACAACGCCCAGAATAAAAGAACCAACGTTTGCGCCTCCAAAACTTGCATCAAAAGACGATCACGAAGAAAAAAAAACTCTTCGCCATATACTCATACGGAAACGAGCTCTGCGTTGAAATTTCTCTCTCTTATGTATTTATAAAAGTACCATACAACGATCTGGTTTCTGCAAGTACAGTCCCAAGATTTACTCTGGTACACACATTTATACCACACCATCACCAGCAGTCGATATCGAAAGTTGCTCTCTTGCAATTTTTCTTGCCAAGGTCGTTTTCCCCTTTGCCGCAGATAGCATGATCTGCTCACCAAGGAGGTACTATCTAAATGGTGTGGCAAATCTGGACTTCTACCTAGCACCAAGTTCCTAGTTTCAATGTCAGGTTTATAGAGAGACCGGCGACTGCCTATGTGGCATGCAAGATGTATCTTTTAGATGTACGTATGTGTGTATTTAGCGTCCGGGTTTGATCGCGTTCTTGACAACATATATGTATACAGTTCTGAGGCCAATGTCCGAAAGGAAAAACTTGTCTCGTTTGAAGTTTCGAGACTTTGACATTACATGTATAGGAGTGTAGACCATATACTGATAGGTGTTATTTATAAAATGAATAATGAATGTGTGTTTAATCCGGAGTTGTGGTGGATTAGATTGAAGGTTTGCTTTTCTAAGAAGATTGAGGATTTTTTTAGGAGATAAAATACGGTTATATGTACTGTTATTACTTATTTTCCGATACGTGTTTAACGATTTCAGATGAAATTGTTACTACTGTTCTGTTTGAACGATTGATTTGAAGGAACGCGTGAGAGGCAGAATTTTGTATTGGTTTTTGATGTGAGATGCTTGAGTGAAGAGTAAAAGTGACGGATTTTATTAAGAGGTGCTAGGATGAGATGCGGAACGAGTGTGCGTCGAGACGGACGCGATGTGAGTTTCAAGTGTGTGCTCTTTTCAAAGTGCCATATCAATCTGTCACTTTTACTTGTATAACTAAGATTCGGAGGTGAAGAGCGAGATAGACTTTGGATTCTTTAATGGAAATTCTTGAATACCTGCGTGATGATGTTTTTTAACAGGTCGAGCGGGATTAATCAAAAATTATTTTCGGTATCATTTTCCGAAGATATCCTGATAACTGATAATGATTTGATAACTCATTTTAATTCCGTGAGTTTGGGGTGCTCGAAAAATTGAAAATTACTCATCAACGACTTTTTCAGCCAAAATCACATATCAGTAGCTCCATAGAAATTTTGGAATAACGTATGCCACCTTGTACAAACCTTAAAAACGATAGGGGAAAGAATCAAATGAGTCATTTTCTAGGAATTTTTAGATGCTCTTTCTGGTGCAATCGTTAGTTTTCCTATCCAGGGTTACCCAAAAAGAATACCATCGAAAAAGGTCACAATTTCAGGTCCGTAACCTGTACAGTTTTTCCTTTTTTCGGGCCTTCGTGAGTGTGAATCGCCGGCGCGCGATGCCGGGATGGGACTTGTTTGGGATTCGAGCGGGTGAATACATC
This sequence comes from Eretmocerus hayati, assembly GCA_029851415.1. Lineage (NCBI taxonomy): Eukaryota > Metazoa > Arthropoda > Insecta > Hymenoptera > Aphelinidae > Eretmocerus > Eretmocerus hayati. The sequence continues at coordinate 99,420,227 of CM056744.1, forward strand.
AAATATTATGGTCTTAACCAGCAAGTACCTCTGCAGTAGAAGCCAAATAACCAATATTTTGGGTGCACAGGGAGCACTCACATTTTGTGGCACAATTATACCGAAAATTTGACTCATTCCTTTTTTTTCTCTAAAAAAAAGTCTCATCTCAGATTTTTCCACCCCAATTTTTTTCTTCAAGCTTAGCGCAACTTTTTATGGCCCAAAATATAGGAAAAATAAGTTTTCATTCCGGTAGTACTTTGCTACGAAATAGTACATTATGCACCGATGCAAGGTTAGGCTGTTTTGTGTCACGGGAATCGAGTTTCCCCCGAGTGTAACGAGGGGGAAAGATTCCCACTGCCCCAAAACGGCCCGACGAGCGAGGTGCATACACTATTTTTTGGTATCACGGTGACTAAACGCGAATTTTCTGATTCAAGCCGGGAGGAAAATTGGCCTTTCTGTCGCTTTATGCCGAAAATCTACTTTTCATTACTCTAACCTAAAAATGCTGCATTCAAATTTTTAAAATCGATTTTAGGGTTTTCGTAATAAGAAAGTATAGCCGCACTTCGCCTGCAAGCCCATTTCGGGCCTAGTTCCCAAAATAAGCTCCATACAAAAATATACTCATTGCCAAATTTTTCCATTAAGTCCGTGCCCGCTACTATTAGTTTTTTACATCAATCAGGAAGACTCAAATGAAATTATGACAATTGATAGAAAGTTTCAGCATTTCAATATCATCTTTTCGTGAGAATGCATAATAACTTCAATCATCACTAATTTGGTTTCTACTGGTAATGTCGTAATAGTCATAAATTTTTTAATGTGTCAAGTATATATGAACACATTGAGAAGAAAATCAGACGGTGATTTTGTGTAGTGAGTAATACCATTTCAGTCGATTGGTGTCGTAATGCCAATAAGGAATCATTCAATATTCAAATTATATTTGTTCGCGAACTCTTTACTGCCCCAAAATCCAAGTGATAGCGTAGCTCTACTAATTCAACGGTTTTTCCATGAAATATATTTCCACGCGTGGTTTTAAAAAAGGATCACATATCCTCGTTACCATATTACAATCCATCACATCTCCAAAGTATTCTAAAATTTTAAGAAATCCAAGAACCTACTAGAAGATAACTTTCAGCCTACCAAAGAATTTTATCGACAACTTGATATCAACGTTCACTCAAACCTTGTATGAAATATGTATGATCTTAAAGACCAATCGAAGACTCCCGCGTAGAAATTTAAAATATTGGCGACATGTCGCCGAGCTATCGCAAATTGCCATCTGCGACATGTTTGCAATAGCCTGGCGATATGATTTTTCGACAGCTCGAAGACATGTCGCTAAACCTCTATTTGCGACATGTCACAACATTCCCGTTTATTTTTTTTGTAAATGAAATCCAATCGCTCGATCGTGTTGATTCTTGTCGCAATGACTCTTCATGATTGAGAGCACGAGGTTGTTCGTTTGAAATTTGGATTACTTTCATTGACTTTAATACAACTTTTCCTACTACAGTGATAGTTCACAGATCTGGTGCGAACGTCATTTGAAGTTTATGAGATTCAACAATTACATGTCTTTTAACAATTAATAAGTAAGAGTAAAAAGAATTTTCAAGAAACGCTTTTATGAATTATACCAAGAAACTTTGTCAACCTTGGCATGTTATTAAGGAGATAGAAATTGGTAGAACGATAAAAATCATCGGAAAAAAGTACGATGTCAGAGTACGCGATGCTTGGAGAAGAATGGTCTATGAGTAGGGAGCTACCCTCCCAGTCAGTCTCTCATGATTGTTGCCTTCTTTGTAGCCAAACGATGCGCACAAACACGGTACGCCCCTTGCGTGGCGAGTGTATTTGGGGAGTAACACTCTTTATAGTCTAATAACAAGAGAATGTGTTGAAACTATGTGGGTGGTATATTTGGATTGAGTCGTCTCACCCGATTCCTTGGGTGAAATATTAAGATGTATATATGTACCGCTTGTACTTTGATACTCCATCGTTGATTGGCTGCTGTTGAGAATGTAGGTAGAGTGTTTTCGGAGTATTTACGTGCGCACCTTACGAATTAAGATATAGCTGTAAGACTTTGAGCAGTTGGAGACGGATATCTCTAACGTGCGGTAAGTTAAAAGCCACATAATTATGGTTTCCAGGCTGCAGCATGCGAACGAAGATTTTTTACCACGGGCTTTCAATAAAAAGTTTGATGTCGAGTCTTACATAATCAGCCAAATGTGAGTCCGGTCAGTGGAAAATGAAGATCTCATGAGGAATTTCGATGAGTGTACAGCTTACAATTTGTGCGTGCGAAATGCATGCTGCAGTCTAACGTTGTCTTTGTGTTCCAAGAATCTCAACTATATGAATTATGAAATGTCTTTCGAAGATTTTGCAATTAAATTCACATCTGCAAAATTTTCGATTCTCTCTTTCCTTCATGACGCTGTCGATTGTCTAAGATGGAGAAAAATCACTTTACCGCCTTAGAAAAAAAAAAAAAATCCGTGTACAAACTATTTTTTCCGTGTCGAACTTTCTGATTCTGTGTACAAAATAATTTTCCCCGTGTACAACTTTCCGACCTTGTGTTGAACTTACAAGGAGAGGTCATGGTCTGTGGGTCGTGGATTTGGCTGAAACTCTGGGAATCATCTCCTTTTGGCACCAAAAGATGATATCCAAAACGGCTTACTTGAATGCTAAAGCGTTTTAGAGCTACAGCTATAGAGATTATCATTGTCAGTATATCTATATATGCGACTTTTTAACATGGGCCTATATGGGCAATGCTAATGTCATGGGTTGTAGCTCCAAAACGCTTCAGCATTCAAGTAAGCGGTTTTGGATATCATCTTTTGGTGCCAAAAGGAGATGATTCCCAGAGTTTCAGCCGAATCCCCGACCCACAGACCATGACCTCCCCTTGTTAGAGAATATTTTTCGAGACCGTGTACAACTACTTGGCCACGGTGTACAACTTGATCGTGTACGTGTCGAACTATATCTGGACGCCGTGTACAGAATAAAAAAAAGCGCCGTGTTCAACAATTCGCGTGTCGAACTTCAATGCAGCCCTATCTATGAGTGTCGTATCTCATATTCGAATTTCGGTGCCAATGAGACGGGTGATGAGCGCTGCTCACTTCATATCAGATCTCCCCATATCCTCCCTAGCTCATCACGGTCTGGCTCACGCGCGCCCGAGCCCCGAGCCTAAATATTTGATCGGGTACGAAAATTTGTAGAACAACAACAGACGAGCTAAGCCCGGAGAAAACTATATTATCTCGGTGAAGCGTAATAAAAGCGTCTATTAATGAGCTCCAGTAGATCAGAGTCATCGGACACTGACGCAACTGGACGTAAGTATAACCTAAAAGATCTGACAATTGTGCCGGTAAGGTCACTCGCGACTGCTGACAAGACCGAGGGGATTCCTGAGATTTCCCCAGAACTTATAAATTCATTACTGTGATTGGCTGATTTGAAATGCCGCTCATGATCATGATTGGCTGTTGGCGGTGGGCCGGATGCTTATATTCATGCACCACTAGTTATAGTTACAAAGCGCTAGACCGAGGTGAAGTTAAATAAAAGCGTTTAATAATAATAATAATAATAAAAATGGTCATGATGGATGGCTCAGATTCAACACATGGAAATGCAATCACAGCACTCAAACTGGCGCGTGCACATAGTGAGAAAGTAATCTTGATATGGGATACACATCACACATCGCACAGAATCGAGAAGAACTCATCACGATTCTCACAGAGACTAATACACTTTGGATTATGAATCGATATTTTTGGTATTTCAGCTCCTTGACAGGAGCATCGTCTCAAAATCATCCGGTTGATCTGGAAAGTCCTCGGTGTTGCGACAGAGACGCACGGAGGCCCCGATGCAAGGGGCTCAAGAGCTCCCGCTTAGAAGATCACCGTAGAAAAAAGCCAAGCAGGAAATGAAATTGCGTGTAGATGACGCTCAGCCCAAATTTTGAGGTGTATTCTCGGAAGCGAGGAGGCACCTGGTGATTTCTCGATCTCCGGATGATAAAATCGGCACAGGTCGCTCCTGGCCAAGCAACGGGGTCATTCCTTCTGCGAAGAATATTTCCACCTCATCAATCAAGCAACCCTCTTTTCGTGATTAAACAGATCCTAATTTCTAGATCACAATGAAGAAATCGAGCGAAGAAATTTTTCAGCATTATTTTGCTGCTGATAATCAACAACTTGCGGTTGCAACCTTCGCGAGGTTATGATGATCGACGACTCATAAAATTGAATTGAAATACCATTGTAACCATGAAAAATACTAATCTGAGAAAGTCGAGAGCACTCCTGAGGTGTTCTTCATCACATACGCTTCACCCTCACCCCTCGCATGAGTAATAATCCGAATTATTATGCTCGCCTTAGTCCATCGGTATATCAAAATTCTATCAACTGCCCATTTTGCATAGATAAACAATCATCGATGCATTGTATTTCTGATAGATGTCAAAATTGCCAAAAAATATTTGATACAACGCCCGCTGGCCTGAGGCGAGCAAAATAATTTGAAGCCTCAACATTGTCACTCGATATACATATAGGAAGTTCACAAATATAAGAATGAAAGGTGTGACGAGATAAAATTCAACAAGAAGCAAAATGTGCGAGAAAGTTGAGAAAGTACATATCTCAAACAGGTTGCCCGTCGTCAAGATACTTTTTTGGAATTCTCATTACCAAATTAAAAGAGCGCTGAAACTGGCGGTCACGACAATACATGTAAATGATAAGTAATGGACTCAATGAGTATATGAATTGAAAAAAAAAAAAACTGAAAACTTGAACAGCAGTCCGTATAAATTATATTTGCGTGTTACAGTAGGTTGAGTAATAATGAAAAACAGGAACAATGATCGTGTGAAGTGACTTGCGCAACGTTGATTGCTTATAGTCTTTCGATTTTATTAATGTGTGAAATTTTACATCAACCGGTAAACCTTCGATATGGCTTTATGAAGGACTCCTGTGAGATAAATTTTGCGGCAATGATGGTGAGCTGATATGACGCTGCAATATGAATTTTCTCTTACAAGTGTGGCGTATGTTTGACGCATTGATAAAATAGTTTGCCTTCGAGGCAATGTGGGCTTTTGACCATATAATACAGTACCCGTCAAAATTAATGGGTCATGCATATTCTCAGTCAATCAGCGATAACTTTGGCCTATTTGGTCGTAGAAAAATTTCGAAGAAAGGAAATTGAAGACCAGAAAAAATCCTATCGATTAATGGGTTCAAAAAAATTTTTTTCTTTTTTTTATGGGGTCGTAAGTGGCGAAGAAAAAACAGTTGTTTTTTTCTTCAATCAAACACCTGTAATTTTGGCGCGCATCATCCGATCGTAGAAATCTCAACGGGATCTTGTAGCTCTTTTCAAGACCTTCAAACTCCTTTTTTTAAAGTTTTCTCTACGATTTTTCCCGTCCGACTGGCGAGCTTTACAAGAAAACCTTCCATAGCATGTGTTCTTACGGAGGCACGGAAGCTCGCGCTGACTTGATTTCTCAATGCTCGTAGTCAATGCAGAAAGTCATCTAAAAAAATTTTGTCAGGCATGATTTTGACGTAAAATTTTCTGATCTTCCAGACTATGCTATCAGATTGCCATTTTGATGAGCCTCAAATGTCTTTCTTCGTCTTGAACAAGACAAAAATCAAGTATTTCAGGAGGAAATTCGCCTCGATAATGGTTTGTATGAAATGCATTCAACTGAGCACCGGTAGCACATAATATTACGTGAAATTTGCACAATGAATGCACTCTCATCGACAAGGTTGCAATAGCTTATTCTATGAGCTCAAAAATTCAAATTAGTTGTTGAATACAGCCTTACTGAAAACAATATCAAATGAAACTGAACCATAACTTTTGTATTGAATCTCCATTATAGGTGCAGGATAGAGTGGATTCCGATCGATGTCTTCATCATTGCACCAAGATTTTCTAGCTTAGTCGATACCATGTCCACATAATTCTCAGATTTGAATGAAAGTGCATTCATTTGTGCAAACATCACGTAATGTTATGTGCTACCGGTGCTCAGTTGAATGCATTTCATACAAACCATTATCGAGGCGAGTTTCCTCCTGAAATACTTGAATTTTATCTTGTTCAAGACGAGAAAAGACATTTGGGGCTCATTAAACTAGCAATTTGATATCATATTCTGGAAGATCAGAAAATTTGACGTCGAAATTATGCCTGACAAAATTTTTTTAGATGACTTTCTGCATTGATCACGAGCATTGAGAAATCAAGTCGGCGCGAACTTCCATGCCTCTGTAAGAACACATGTTTAGAAAAGTTTTCTGGTGAAGCTCGCCAGTCGGACGGGAAAAATCGTAGAGAAAACTTAAAAAAAATGAATTTAAAGGTCTTGAAAATAGCTACAAAATTCCGTTGAGATTTCTACGATCGGATGATGCGCGTCAAAATTACAGGTGTTTGATTGAAGAAAAAAAAACGATGAGTAATTCTGGATCAACAGAAAATCTTCAAATATCGCGTCATGCTTATCAATTTAGACTTGAATCTTGCTTCAAATTTCGCGTTGTTATAGCGTAGCAACTATCATATTCATCAATCTTTTGCAATACCTCTCATCACACAAGTGAACTATTCTTGGAAATGGGGCAAAGTATCGCTCATTTTTCGTTACATAGTGATAGTTTACCGGCGCGTCTTTTTCACATTTGCGAGAATTTGAGCAATTGGCATAGTTTCGAGTCTGTGTAAATAACACCGATTTCTGCACATTGAAATGGAATTGTATGAGATTTCAGAGCCTTACATAATTTGAAATTAGAGAAATGGTTCGCTGTATGCATGGTATCGATTTGATGAGGAGGTTACGTGGGGGCGAGGATCTTCTTAACGAATAAAAATTATAACAATATCGAGGTTTGCCGATTACTGTTGCTGCGACATTAATCACGTAACTTCACAATTTACTAATCGTGTGACTGAAAAATCATTTTTCATCAAAGGCCTGCTATCACAAGATATGCGTAAAAGGACCTTTTATAAGATTAACACGTACATACACTACGATGGAACCCCTCGTCCTTCCCTGTGTGCGATCGGCCCCACCCGTGGGGCCCACTTTTCATTGTGTTTCAGCTCACGTCCAACAGCGGAGACATATCCAATGGCTTATGTCGTGGTAGTTTCTTGTTGTTTATCTTGTAACGAACATGTGTGCACAGCAGTTTCGGTGATTACGTTTATAATGATATTTAAACCAAATATTGCAGTGACGCAGGCGACCTGCCAATAGAGGCTTCTTAGCCGTGTTTGCTGTGGAAGTTCTAAAGATTGCAGGCTGAAAAGTCAGGCTCTCAATGTTTTTAAGTCACTAAAAGTGCATACCAACGTGTTGAAAAAAATGTTCAAGTGTCAATCAAAACTGCAGCCATTGTTTGTGAATGTGACATAAGTATTTAGGTATTATGTCAACAGCTGAGTGTGCTGAAGTGTACGTGAAGATATAGCTCTATAATAATTCTTCACCTCGCCCTGACTTTTATCTATCGCTTGTCGAGCGTAACAGACTTAAACGCAAGTGTCAAGTAAGTTCATTCAGTATCTGGGATGACTCGACCGTGTTAACACTGGTCGCTTTGAGAAACGCATCACTGCGGCGGGAAAATTTCATTTCTCAACATCTAATTCAATTCAAAATTCAAAATTTGTAAAAATGGAAGAAAATAGTTTATCGAACGAGGTTGTACTATTCAGTGATAACGAACTAGCCAAATTAGCTGGTGAAAGTGGAAATTCGAATTCTTACGAGTATAGTTTAACAAATTTTTCAAATGAAACTCTTGGATACCTAAGTAATCATCAGTCATTAGAAGTGAAGGTGATTAATGAGGAAAAAGTGACTGTGAAAGCCCTTACATTTTTTGTGAAGTCGCAGAAAAAAGAAACCAACGATTTTGAAAGAGCTGTGTTCAAGAGAGAGTCGACATTTTTTAGTGATGTGGTTCCTCTAATGAATCAAAATTTCAAATCCGAGCCATGGATTCCACAATGTTTCCTAGTAAAAAATGGTATTCTCGTCATGGAAGATTTGAAAGTTCAGGGTTTTGAAAGTATTAAAGGTAGCAATTTTGGAATTGATTATTGGAAATCAGCAATGGAAGCTCTGGCAAGATTCCACGTGTCCTCCATACTCTTAGAAGAAAGAATTCAAAAACCACTGAGTGATTTGCATCCAGGACTTTTTGAAGAGATAGTTTTCGTTGATGATAATGGACTGTCTTGGAGATGGCTTTTAGCCGGGATAGAAATTGCCGAAATTATAGCTCAGAATTTGAATTTGGATCCAACATTTATTGCCAAAGCTTACAATCTTACCCTTGAAAGAATTAGACCATCTAAGAAAGATTTGAACGTTTTCTGTCATTCTGATCTCTGGTATAATAATATGATGTTCAAAAAAAATAATGAACAAGTGGAATGCAGATTAGTAGATTTTCAAATGACAGCTTACACATCGTATGCCATCGATCTATTACAATTTATGTACATGAACATTGATGGGGATTTGAAAAATAAGTACGAAAAAGAGCTGATGAAAGTTTATCATTCAAAATTGGTTCAAGAGCTTGAGAAACATGAATATCAAGGTCAAATAGTCAGTTTTGAAAAAATTCTGAAAGATGCTGACGAGAAAAGAATTTGTGGATTGGTTGCCGCTGTTCAATTGTTTCCAATCGCCCTACTTTCCAAAGAATTTTCCAGACAGTACATGGCCGATTCGGAAAAGTTTGAGTATTATTCTTTTACTACTCGGGCAGAATTTATTAAAACGGTTATGGAAGCTGATGATGGTTATAGAAAAAAGTTAGAAGATGCTGTTAGTGATTTGGTCGAGTACATGAAGACAATTGTAAATTAAATGAATGGATAAACTTACATACCATAGTTAGGAAGGCATTTATTTGGTTCGAACAACATTTTAATGGGTCCTGTGTTCATTATCACGGTTTGATCTGGTCTCGCATTTTATGAATGAATTTTTGACATTTTGTCACGGTAAAATTCAAGCCATACATATATAATTTTACATGAAAAATGTGAACCAAATAATTGTACGAAGCATATGGATTTTTCAAACCATTCACATTGTTTTAACTTATTCATGCAGAATCTGCAGATAATACAATAGACATTTCATAAAGAGTGTGACTCATCTATAGACGTAATTATCACGTCACGTGCCCGATTGTAAATAAATGCTGCTAGTGCATATCCATTCACACTGATTGACCCCTCATTTTATTTCATGCACGAGAGAGAACAGAGATGTATGTGAATAGATTATTTACTTAAAGTAATACCAAAGTCAAGAATGATGTTGAAGAAAATAAGAACATTAGCTGTACCCAGCAAAAAAGATTCTAATGTTGGTGCAATCGAAGTTCTCTATTCTTTTATGATTGTAGAACAAACATGGATGCTGAGGAAAGGATTGACCAAGGAAATCGTAATATAGTATATTTTCGTATTTAGCGTCTATTTTGGTCGCATAGAACGCAAGACGGACATGTATACTCCTGTGCCCAAAAAAGCTTGCAAGCGATAAGTGCGGATATATTTTTTCAGTACGAGAACCCTGGAATCGCATTCAAATGCGTAATTTTTGGGTTAGAGTGATGAAAAAATAACCGTGTATCACTGAATTAGGGAACAGATAAAACACAATAAATCTTGTTCCTTGAATACTTCGACTAGTCTGATGGAGAGTCCCCTCATGAATTTTGGCCAAAATTACTATTCTCCGTGGAAGAAAACTATTTATATTTAGTTCGATGGACTCGACATGTGACTAACTGACCTTGTCATTGTGAACTGACTGTTATAATTTTATTGGGAGATGATTTAATAGAATGAGAATAATTCTTCAATTTCTGTTCAATTGTACTTACGATTATGAACTTTTGGCTCACTCAAAAGGACGACTGCGTATTACAACGTTATTGTATGAGGTCCGGCTATTTCGATGCACATGAACAAAGCCAAAATCGATTCTTGATCATTTGTGATGATTCTTTTGGTCTGTGCATTGAGCCAGTTTAAGAAATCGAAATGAATTGTGATAAAGAAAATCCCCCTTTAGACTCTAGCTCGATCGTTTTTTCAGAAAATAAATCAGCCATGCAGTGCTGGCAGAAATATTTTCCTCTGTATCTTACTCTTTAGTCATACACATATACTGACACCAAATTAGGGTGATGACAGATAAAGCGCTACGCCACGATTTTGCGCCACGCCACGACGCCCTACGGCACGCCATGACCCAAAAATTCATTCCAGCGAACCCGACCACCGATGGACTGGAGTTATTGTTACAGTTATCAGTCGTAGATTATGAGAATGAATCAAATCTATCGATGGTCGGGTTCGCTGGAATGAGTTTTTGGGTTGTGGCGTGCGATAGCACGTCGTGGCGAGGCGCGCTTTATCTGTTATCACCCTTAAAAGGTGAGTGTAATATGCGAGGTGTAATGTACTGCACTGGCATGTGCAGAGACCATTTGACTGATTACAAATAAAACCGAAATAAAATCATCAGTTTACACTGGGCATTCTTTTGAATGGTACGAAAAATTTCTAGATGAATATTTTAGTAGTGAGAATTATGTATACCTCATATATCACTGATGATAAGTTAAGATAAGATAGGCTGAATCTTTGTTCTATCTATTGTTAGAAACAAAAGATACAGATGAACAAATATTTATAACCAGTATCAATAAACCATTTATTTGCTTGTAAAAAGGATCAGACCTTTCTCAGGTCTCAGAAAAACTGATTGTTCAATTATCAATTACAGGATGAAACAACCAACCAATCTTCTTGAAACCTAACGGTCTTTTAAAATATTAGTCAGTTGAGTGAGTCGGAAAAAATGCAAGAACCTTATCATCACAAGAATGCGAAAATCTGAGCGAAAACCACCCCAACCCAGTTCCAAAATTCATTTTTTGCAATTTTCCAATGTTTGGGTGCTTACCAAAATGCAAAAAATACTCTCTCCGCCGGAATCAGTGAAAATCGCTCCCAGTCACTGATTGGCAGTGCATATGCACTGATTTTCAGTCAATTTCACTGCAAATCAGTGGATTGGGAGCGATTTTCACTGATTCCGGCGGAGAGAGTAGTATTCGCAACTCGTTCATGAAGTTTTCCGCTTCGAGAGATTACTTCGACCCTCGTCTGCGGCACAGGCCGAAAATCAATCGCTCAGAAGCGAGCCACAACTTCATAAACTCGGTGCGAAATGTGCCATTTTGACACACTGTGGGAGAAAGTATCTTTTTCGCACTAATTTTCCATTTCCCTACACAGTTAGTAAAATTACACGGGAGTAAACTTATTTTTCGCATCCTCGTGATGATTTTGACCCTCGCCTATACGGCTCAAGCCGGAAATCCATCACTCGGACGCGAAAAGCCATTTGCGCAGGGGCCGTATTCTGAATTTTGTGGTAAAATTTTCCGGCAAAATTTACCGCGAAATGTGTCGGTGCCGGCATCGGTGGCGCTCTGTCGGTAATCTGTAAAATTCGCCGCTATTGCTGCAATTTACAGGCGCGCCGCGGATTGCGGTATTTTTCACGGCAAACGCTATCGTTAACGCAAATACGGCAAATCGCGTCGGCAAAGAACAGCAATAGCAACAAATTTCACAGGTTACCGACAGAGCACCACCGATGCCGAAAAATTTTGCGATAAATTTTGCCGCATAATTTTACCGCAAAATTTAGAATACGGGCCCAGGGATTATTTGTCCACCTCACCGAATGCGTGGGAAAAGAAATAGGAAAATATTATTTATTTGACACACGAGCAGGATAGTTTTCTACTTTCGAACAAAGACACTGGTAAAAGATTACTCCATCGGCCGCAGAAACCAACATTTTCACTCACGTATCGAAATGTGCTATTTTGATCAGTTGCACGATAAGAATATTAAAAACTGTGTAAAAAAGTCACGTTCCCGCACAGAAGATGAAAATAATTTTAATTACCGTCTGATAGACTACTCTATTCGATTATTTGTGAATAAAATTTGTGACGAGCTGTACGTCAAATACACATTTATGCACGGTGCATCAATAACTAACATGCTGTTCATAGTCGCAGAATTCATCATATTTTCGCAAGAGAAAATATCACTCACAAAATGGGGATGCAAGAAAACAACTCTTAATTCCTCGTAACAAAATCTACTATTCAACAATACCCCCGGATAACAAAAAAGGAAAAGAAAAACATCGCTTCAACCACATACAATCAGATAGCTAGATCAATCCCAACAGTTCTAGCTCGTTGAAATTCCTTTTACAACTCACCACTCCCGCGATAATCTAACAGAGCCCAGAAAGTAAGACCCTTCCGACTTTTCTCGCTGCATATGTAAGTAAGCTCACCCGCATAAGAAAATGCTAATCCAACCTAGGCATCAGTAGGAAAAGTACTTCTCCAACGACTTCAACGCTTCAGCTCAATCTTGACTTGACGTTGAATTTTATTAGCCCGGATTTCGAATCTCACGCCTATATACGTAACATTTCTCGCACACTCGTTATCCACAATCATTGCATATTCAACTGTATTATAGCGTAACAAAGATGTATGTATTATGTATGTACATGCATCCAAACTGAACCAAGTAAGTAAGTAAGTAAGTATGCACGAGAAAATTGGCCTGGTCCACATGCGGATTAGATTGCTTAAACCAAGTTTGGCGTAATACCCTCAGAAAACGCGGAAGATGCTCACCTCGCGAAAAACATCACAGTAATTTTCGCATGCGTAAAGTATAGATATATGTAATAAGATTTGCGACTATATACACCAGAGTTGTCTTGAATCAAAAAGATTGAGAGGTAACTTCCGCGTCGAACTCTTGCGCTGGCGGCTTATCTAATATCTCGTCCTCACGTGTGGTGTACTATATATAGGTATATGGACCCTCATACGATCCGACTTGTGCACATTGGGGAGGAGATGTGATCATCGTCATCATGCGGAAGAGTCAGGCAATTTGCAGCCTATATATGGTACACAACCATAGGTACAACATAAGGTGATGCACTCTATATATGCAGCAGGGCACCGATTATTTGGCCAATTGGTATTACGATGCTGCGTAAGAGATACTGATTGCATCATTGATGTGATTGGGACCTTTCATGACCTCGTTTTTATTTTCTCATCGGGATGAAGGGGTAGAAATCTGTTAGATTTTGTCGATACTTGGATGAAAATGATTATTCTATCATGGATCGACGATAAAAATTGTTAGTAGTCCTTTAGAAACTCAGATCTACTAAAGGCGCATAGATATTTTGTTGTTTTGAGCTTTTTCAATTTTGTCGAGGTTCGTACTAAAAAGCAATGCACGCGTGAAATCTCGTAAAACACCAAGGAAAATTAATTTTTCAGTCAGCCATGAATGCTTCGGAGGTGTAGTTATCAAATTAAGAAAAGTGAAATTTTATCATTGAAATACATCCGCAGTAGGATCAAACCTGAAAAAAATCTCAGAAAAGGTGAAATAGAGTTCATACCACGACGAATCATTGAAGTAAATTCCAAAACTTAGCTGAAAAATGGATTGAAAATTACAAAGCCTGTTCTCTTATTACATAAAAGAGGCTCATGGGTATCTTGAAAGTGCCAAAAGACTTACAAATTGTCACTATCTGAAGGAGAAAAATCCATACCGAAGTTGCGTGAGTAGTCTGAACGTACGAAAGTATTAGACCTCAAAAGTCTGGTATTATCTAAAATAGTGAGTCGCAGAATTCAAACCAGGATGATACGTGACACACATGAATTTATGAAAACGCCAGTAAATCTGGACAAGGTTGTTTAGCAAAATATGAACCAAAATATGAACGTCAAAAAGCAAGTCACTTCTATATAACACCAGGAGCAGGAGTTTTCACGAGAGTTCAATACATCTCAGCTGATATTTTCTTATTCAGACCGTTCAGAGCTCTTGTACCTTCAATTTTTGTTCTGAGAGTCAATATAGCAAATCGCCATGACATGGCACTTGCAGATTGTGACTGATCTCTGCCAAAAATTTTGTGAATAAAATTTTCACTTTTCCCTTTGAATATTATAATGATAGTTCCTCAAGTGAGAGTGTTTCGTTATAACATCCAAGCAAGATCAGTCAGCAGAAATCATGTAATGAAATAGCAGTAACCAGTAACTTCATATTAATCTATAACCCAGCAACCCAGTTATACTCCATATGCAGCCGATTCGAGCGGTGCAACATCGATCTTTGAACCACGCTACAGACGTGCTTAGATGTCGAATCATCGACTCATTTTCATTCAGCTCAATACTGTATAGGTCAAGTATGCATTGCTAAACTCGACCTGATCGATTGCAGAAGGCAATTATCTCTCCGTTCCCCTCGGTGAAAAATGATTGTCGTGACAGTAAGCAGTCTGATTTTATATTATTGTAGAAAATAGTATTTTATATATAATGCTACATCGAAATACATTTAGATAAAATATCACATCGAACAAAGATACATCAAAACGGAAAAATATCTTGACTCCACATGATGACTGTGAGACTCCATGCTCAAACTCAGAGGTAAACAAAAGCAGCTTAATTTTAATGTAATTAATAAAAACTTGATCTCTGGGTATCAACTCCATAGATTGATTTGTAATGACGAATTTTAATTAGCCTAAGAAATATTGTCCAAAGAAGCTTTAGAAGAGGATGAACAAGCTCAAATGGACCCAAAGCTGACAACTGACCATTTCAAAAAAATCAGTATATGCAAATATTTTACCTGTATTTTGTCCTCTTAGTTTCTGATGAGCTACAATTGTTGCTTCTCTAATCTTCTTCTTGTTTTTCAAGTAATTATGGATACTGAGGACGTTTTATATGATGAAGTGAATCAAAAGATGATGCATTATCATCATTCCTCACTAAGAGTTTGTGAAGAACTTCAATGAAGAGTTTCTTATCTAGATCTACTAGCTGATCTACATACGGGTGTTGTCCCATTTTTTCTCCATTAAATACTATAAACTGCAAAATCAATTCCTTAGAATCCGTAAGATTGAAATCACTGCAAATTTTGAGATAGTCTAATGAGTTTTCAGTTCTTAATGTTTCACGCATTCTATGCTCGCATAATGTTCTCAGCCCTTCAAGCTGGTATCTGTCAGCAGCATTCAGCAACTTATCAAGAAAGTCATCATATCTGTTCACCTTGCCTGTGTATATAAACCTTAACATTTCTTTCAAAACGCCAACATCCATGTCTTCTATTTGGATTTCTATCATTTGGCTGTCACTCTTATGAGATTTGAACGATGCTTTGAACACAGGGCTCCGAGCAAGTAAAAAGTTCTTATGAGCTGGAACTTTTTCACCTCCTTTGGCGACAAGAGTAACATCACTATGCTTCAAATCATACAAAATACTTTCAAAACAATCCAGTGCATCAAATTCAGACTGCCAGTTATTTGGCATTACCAAAGGTTTGAGGGAGAGTTTCTTGTGAAAATCTTTTCTTATCATTGCTATCTCACAAATGATGATGCCATTTCGCGGAGAAGAACCACAAACTAAATCAATCAGATCATCTGTTAGGGCGAATCGATCATCTCCAGCATAATTTCCAGGGGTAATCACATATTGACACCATTTTTTAGCTCGCTCCTCTGGAATTAATTTTTTTCCCTCTGTGTCATCCAAGATTTGAAATTTCAAATGTAAGCAACACGTGACTGAATTCAGTGATTTCAATGAGATCCCAAAATATCCTTGTGGAGCATCAGGAGGTTTGGGATGCAAGTATATTTGCCAATACAGTTCAGTTGTATCACTTAAGGTAAACATTGGTGATGCAATCTTGTCTCCTCTTTGGCACACAATGAATTTTGGAATGATATCTTTAACTTTCCACTTGAATGCTGGTTTGATTGAGGTGATATGTCCAACAGTTTGTTCCATTTCAATTGTCTACGCTTAAATCTCAAGACTCTACTCGATGATTCAAATAAGCAGGATATGAAGGCTACAAGAGAAAGAAAAAGCTCATAGTGTACAAGATATCAAAGTTTAACAAATCAAAGAATTGTGGTATGTAATAATAAGTAAGTACTTGTGTAATCTCAGGTTATGAGCTGATAATATCAGGGCTTAGACAACTCAGACATGAAAGTATCAGGGCAAATTACCAGGCACTGAAGGTCCAACTCACAATCCAGGGAAAAGTCATTTCGTTTAAAAGTCACATTTCATTTTTACAGACTACGTTAGGGACTAGGGTGCTTTGAATTGATCTTTTTTGGCTTGGCAGCCGAATGATTATCGAATGAAACGTAAAATTGCGTAAAATGACGGAAAACAGCAGAATGATGTCGAATATGCAGACGATGTAACTAACTCCTCAGTAGCGGCACCTCTCGGACCACACTCGGCACCTCGGCAACTATGGGTATAGGCCTTAGCACTTAGCATGAGTTTCTAATCTATTGTGTTTGGCGTTGTAGTCTATGGTGTTCTTGGTTTTAAACTTTGAGTCAGTGTCACCGGTCACACGTGCATCGACAATAATTTAAACAATTCAGCTTGTCTCTACTTTTCACGTTTCAAAGTTAAGAATTATATATGTCAACAAGCCCTTTTCCGGCTAGCATTGATTAACCTAAAGTCATCAATCATCCAAACATTGTTTATTGACGTTTCTTGATTGAGTTTCAAGAATAGAAGTGAAATGGATCATACCACAGGATATATAACAACAATCGATCCTAGATTTAAATGGAAGTTAGCAGATGTGTCTACCAGATTCATGAAATGTGAAAAAGGAGAGAAGATTCTTTCGCCAATGTTTACGTTGAGTGATACAGCTGATTTGTATTGGCAGATATACTTGATTCCAAAACCTATAAATGTAACCGATCCAGAACCATTGGGAATTTATTTGAAATCATTGAACACAGTAAGCTGTTTTGTGGGATACAAATTTTATGTTCTGGATGAAAGGGACAAGAAAATTTTCTATGTGGACAGATGGACTAGAGAAATATTTGCTCCAGGAGCTATTATTGGCACCAATAATTTTGGTATAAAAAGTAAAATTTTTGAGCTGGTAGATAATTCAGCATCCAAAAATCTGGTTATAATCTGTGAGTTGGAGTTGATGATGAAAAATATAGATAATCGGTACTCAGTGAAACCTAACATGGTCAACACTTCAGAGTGGTGGTTTAAATTAGAGGCTCTAGACTGTTTTGAAAGGCTGTTATTCAATCCGCAGCACAGTGATATTAAATTTATTGTCAAAGGAGGTAAGGAGCTGCCAGCTCATAAAAATTTCTTGGCAGCACGTAGCCCAGTGTTTGATGCCATGTTAGGGCCAAATTTCAAAGAAAGTCAAGAGAACGAGATAAAAATAGAAGACATGGATATAGAAATTTTGAAAGAGATTTTGAGATTCATTTACATAGGCAAAGTGAACAAAATTGATCATCTTCTACAAGACTTGCTGATTGCAGCAGATAGATATCAGCTTGAAGGGCTCAAAGAAATATGCAAACAGAGGCTGTATGAAACACTTTCTATTGACAATGCTATTGACTATCTGAAAGTGGCAGACCTGTTCCATCTCAAACAGTTCAAAAAGTTTATTTTGAACTTTATCTGTTTGAATGGAGAAAAAATGGGTAAACATCCCTATGTAGATCAATTAGCAGATTTGGACAAGAGTTTATCCATGGAAGTTCTTCAAAAGCTTCTTGTGAAGGATATTGACAAGGATGACGACACGGTGACTAATGGTTAAGTATCTCACTGATAGATTTCTTAAGAACAAAATGACGCCTGGAAGAGAATGGAGACTGTCCCCATCTTCAATATTCATTATATTTTGATTTAAACTTCACATCATGTAGATCATGAATTGTTTGAGGTTTTAGAATTGTATGATTCCAAATATTTTATACTAGTTTCCAACTGATGAGTTTCTTTCTCTAATTGTACATTTTTATGTTTGTGATTCAATTTTTTTTTCAAAGTATTCAATTGATTGGTAATAGGATGATACAGAACAGCTCTGTAAGATGGGTACTGGCTATTGGTAAATTACAGAACTCTAAAGATGAAATTGTGTTTTATTAATATATCTTCTGATCTGATATTATTAGTTCATATTGCCCAGTTGTGTCTTGGATAAGTTTCATATTGACTCAAAATATTGTTTGAACATCAAAATCTCAAACTGCTTGATTATTAGCTGGATACTTGAACTTCAAATCCCAATTTACCGCTGTATTTTTTAGAAAAATTTGTTGGAAAGAATTACCCAAATTTGACAGTTTACATTGAACATTTTTGAATTATTTCGTATTGGATACATGTAGAATGACTGAACAGATGCTACTCAAGCACTGTGGCTAACATTTAAATAAATGCCCATATTTTATAAAACTTTGAAATTATTAAATCTGCACTCATTCCTCATGATTAGATCGAATTTCTTCATCCTTCATAAAAACATCACCCCAAAATTAATCATGGAATTTTAAAAAATCCTAGTGCGAGATCAGAACTTTACTCTTATTGAGTCATAGTATCAGATTATTGAATACCTTTTTTATCTGTCCTCTCCATTGATTTTAAACTATCCTTTATGAGCCCATGAGGGTGCCATGACTGGCCATGAGGTATTCGGAAAACGTACCAATTTGAAAATATTATCCTACAAAGATCCCACGGATCGAGCTTTGGACCAGTTATCCCATATAAGGATCGAGACCATCTAAAAACAGGTAGATATTTTGTTTTTTGATTTGATTCACTTCTCTGGAGGTTTCGATTAGGCGCAATGCACGTAAAATCTCATACATTCTAGAAAGTCAGATATCAGGTCCGTCATTCATGTAAAGCGTCACGTGGAATTTTCTCACAATATTGGTTATTCATTAACTACTCTAGGCGATCATTCTTCGTCAGAAGAGTATACTATTTACACCAACGAGAAACCCCATTAGACTGAAACATAAAATAGTATTCGTACAGTGACGACTTGATGAGTCATTCTTACCAATTTGAAAATTTGGCCAAACAATGTTTTTGAAAGTGGTCTGGACTCTGAGGTTCGAGCACATCGGAGACTGTTGATAGACTTTAATAGTCATACAAAATAGTTATAGGTATGAAATTCAACGTATTGTTAATGGGTCCCGCAGGACCCACCAGGCGCCTATGGATTAAAGTTGTTAAATGCTGATGGATACTTATTCCAAAAGCTCGGATCAAGTCTAGAAAAGTTTGAGTAACATAGAAAGATATCACATATTTCTGATATCTAACTATGTACCTTCAAGGCACCTCACAATTTGAGTGTTGCAACTTGAAGAATTTTGATGGAAAATTCAAATACATGAAATGAGATGAGATACGAAAGATTTTTGGACTCTACGCTGATGTTGGCGCGTTTCGCCTTTCCTCGACAGATCCGGCTCTTCAGGGGGACTGAGGGGATCTGTCAAAAAGAACCAGAAAAAAGTAAAAGTTCGAATTTGTTTATAATTTTTCGGAAATGGAGAAGAGTCTTACTGCCCCAAAAGTGCATAGGCACGACTTGAATGAGCATGATGTTTGTTACGTTTGAAAAAATGAAGAATCGTGGACATTTTTTGAGCGCGGATTCGGTGAGTGGTCCCTCTCTATGATTTTTTGCAGGTTGGCATAGTTCAAAAACCAGGGTTGATTAGCCCAAGGAGCTTCACTTAACTTTTTATGCCAGATATTTCATATAAGACAATTAATTCTTCTGTGCTTCATTTTCCTCAGTTCTAATGCCTCTTCCCAAACGCTTTTGTCGATACTAAATGTGCACGTTCATCTGCTGCAGATTGGTATTCGGTAATGCATCTTCGAAAGCTTAATCATGCAAAATTGATGCTAATAATAGCCGTGTCAGATAAATTTTGCTCGGTCAGCATATTTTACTCAGATATAACTATGCCTTTGGAAATCGGATTCATATACTTTTTCCCACCGAGCTAAAACGTCATAATAGATTATACTTTCAATACATAATCTGTATGTTGTATGTGTACGGGCGCGAGGAAAGCTCAGAGGATAAATTCATCTTCGAAACAGATTGGAAAGCCGCGCGGTTCTGTAAGCGGTATAACTTCCGCGTGCGGCAGAAATGTAATTGCAGCGCAGAGGATGAATCCTCCAATATAGAATTTTACCTATTTCGGCTAATGCATTATAAGATTTTCATCGAGAGAATCGCGAGTTAGAGTTATACTCATTGATTTTCGCAGACTTTGTATATGTTTAATATGGGCAAATTTTGCTTATGGTAAGCAGGCATATTATATGTATGAGATTAGCGCGTGATTTGGAAGATTTTGAGGCTCTCGGATGTATACAGCGAATCTTTAGCTTTGTGAATCGTACACGCGTGAATTTGAACCAAACGATCGGTTGGCGAAAGTGTTCTTGAGGTATCTTATATATTATGGTATGAATATCGGCGGGTCGAGTAGGCGAACGTATCTTGTAATTTGCATTGATTTTTGTGGGAGAGGTATGTGTACAGGATGAATGGGGTCCGTACATTTTTTCATGTATATGAGAATTTTCATGCACGGAGAAAAGACGTATGGAACGAAGCTCATTGTGTTTTGAGACATGACTTGTTTCTCGATGCTTAGGTCGTTGACGTTTGGTTAGTTGTGCTTGTTGTTGAGCTTGTGTAGTTTGACAGCTTTGAATATTGTTAGAGAATTCAATGGGTTACGAGAAGTACAATTCATTCTAGATGAGACAGATCTCTAATTTGCGTTGAAAGATATTGTGTGTCAATGATTTCTGTAATGCTTACAAAAAATTTGAGCAATTCTTAAATTATTACACTGTGGGATTTTTGATTTATGATTCGCAGATGAACCATATGGTCCAAACAAGTATTCATAAATAAAAGAAGTGTAAATTTATAAGAGATTCTCAACAATCATTTTTTGAAACGCAAAAACTTTTTAAGTGTCCTATCTGCAAGGATTTTTCACTCTAAATCATGCTATTATTACTTTTTGGCCTCTGGAATTCTAATTGAACAGCAAATCTGCTGTTTCTTGATGACGCAAATTGATATTGGAGTAATCCAATTCAACCTACGTACCTCCAAAGCTCTTCGAAATTTCAAAGTTGCATTTTGAAAATTTGCATTTGAAAATTTGTAATTGCATTTTTGAAAAGTTGCATATGAAAATTTGGAAAATGCAACTTTAAGATTTCGAAGAGCTTTGGAGGTACGTAGGTTGAATTGGATTACTCCAATATCAATCTGCGTCATCAAGAAACAGCAGATTTGCTGTTCAATTAGCGTTCCAGTGGCCAAGGATTTGAAATTCTCGGGCGCAAGAAGGTAGCGATCGTTCATATCGATCGATTACCATATTAGTTCTGATTTTTCATTCTCTCTCGCAGTTCCAGAAAATATCGCTTGGTGGGCGGGAACCAACATTTCCGCTCTTGTACCGTATTTTCACGTTCAGGAGATAGAAATAAATGTAGTATTACCCTGCTAAAAATGGTTCTGTGGAACCCCATGGAGCTTCGTGGGACCTGGCCTCGTGGGAAAATTTTTAATCTTGATATTTGGAAAATTTGGCATCGGGGACGTGCAGCATACTAATTCTCCAAAAATTCTTGACTTTGGTCGAAATTTGTGTGCTGCACGTCTCCGATGCCAAATTTTGCAAATATCAAGATAAAAAATTTTCCCAGGGCCAGGTCCCACGATGTCCCATGGGACTCTATACCCCATTAAACCAATGGGAAATTATTTTCAACGGGGTATCATATCATCACTGAATATTCTTCGTGCTTTCTTGAGGATCAAAAACAAATCTCTCGATCTTTCTCATTCTGCTTCCGTGTTGTTCTAATCAAACTCAAAAAAATCTCCATTGCAGTAGTGTAAACAAAAATGTATGTTATTATACCTACAAAAAGTCATTAAAATACGATACTGGCACAAAAAAGTTTTATTTTACTTTCTGATCAAACAAGAATCGTATGATACCAATAATATCTAAAATCAAAGCATTTAGTACTACATAAATTGAACTGCAAACCAATACAGACGAGTAAAATATTTGCACGCACTTACAACGTACGGCCAGTATATACACGGAGTGTCGCGATAAACGCGCATAATATGTAATGCACGCTCGACTTTCTATTGAGTAACATAAGAGTCACCTGAACCAAAACCTCATAGCACGCATGCAAGCACAAATTAAAGTTAACTCTATACGAGGCTTTACATCTTCAATCTCAGATGTGTTAATTGCACCTTAGACTTTTTAAAGTTCTTACCTATGCCAGTAATTCGACTAAACTCTACGTGCATATAAAATAAACGCATTCTATGTTACGCGATACGAATACACAAGGCGTACAAATCGCGTGCCCGCGAACTTTGAATTTCTCTATACATGCGTGGGAGAATACAGATATAATACTATACAGTACTGTATTTAAGTTTGGAGACCCAAAGTATGTTCACATGAAGCTCGTAGAATGTACGTACAAAAAATATTATGGGAGCGTTCGAATTGATCTTTTGAATTTCGCGCTGCGCATGCGATGAAGGAAAGTTGCAGAATGTAGATATTCCCGGAATTTGAGAGTTTGAATTTCCCGCGCACGCGGTTGTGTGAATATTTTTTTGAAGGACGATCGTTCTTTACTTCGAAGGTGAAGGTTCTCGCTTAGACATATCCATATACCTATATGTAAATGGTAAGAATTTGATAAGTTGTTTGGTGGGTTGCGTGAAGAAATGAGATCTGTATAGAGAAAGGTGGATCGGGTGAAAATTTTTGTGTGATCAGAGTGTGAGAGAAATTTTAAGATGATGCAAACGCAATGAATGTGTCGGGGAAATATATGCATAAAATTTGAGCCAGGTGATTGACGCAATTTTTAATGGGTTGATGTTGCGTGATCAAATTTAATAAAATGCACTGTGCACGCTTTTCGATCTTATTTCATTCCCGACGTTGGTTAATAGTATGGAATTTCGGTTTGACTTTTATGATCGGAATTGATATTCAACGTGATCAAGTTCTTACTTTCGTATAAAATTTGGTTTCAATTTTGCTGCATTATTTCGGCATCACGTATTTCAAGATTCAGTCACGACAGCTGAATAAACTCAATGGAATATTTGAATGAAAATCGATTGCTGTACTCTGATGCTTTCTTTGGACTAGCGAGTGATTTTTCTCAAGAAAACAACGTTTTATAGAAAGCATTAGAGTACAGAAATCGATTTTCTCGCTCCTGGACATTAGAGTCTAAAAAATCATTCGTATGAAAATTTTTGTAGTCGAAACATCTGAGCTTCACAAAGATTTTGTACAATTAAACGTGACAAACGTGTCGACTTGAGAATAAATTATTTCTGAAAATCCCAAGATGGTAGAGATATCTAATATGTATTTCCTATAGGAAATGATCCCCATCTCCTGATTTTCTCACGATTTCATTATCCGCAATTTTATTTTTGTTATTCTGTGCGCAAAAATGGCTATTCAGACGCGAGTGTGCGTGGATAAATAGCGGATTTGTGCATTATTTCGGATCAAGTGTGCGCCAAAAATTTTTTACGCTCTGTTTCAATGCACTTCTGTGCGCCAAAATTTTTTTACGCACGGCTTTGATGCACTTCGTTTGCGCAGTGCGTTAACGAATTTTGAACAGTGTTTAAGTACCTCCTCAGATTCATGCAGATGATCAATCATCGCTACACAAATTTACTTATGAAATATCAAAATGAGATCTTTTGATGGCTGGCGATAGTTTCGAGAAACGATTTTAATGAAATTATCATATCTGGGTCCGTTGGACCCCACGTACTTTTTTCTCGGAGCCTCTCATTCGATCGCAAGCCGACAGTATGGACTTTTTGAAGCTGATTTTGACAGATTTTTTGATGAAATTTTGAATGAGCTAAGATACGTTCAATTTTTCCAAGTCTGAGGAAAATGATCAAAGTGACACTAAAACATGGATTCTGATGTGTGCCATATACGAATTAATTTCTCAATGATTTTTCATAAATGTGAGCTGATAAATATTGAAAGTTATGATGAAATAAAATAGACTTTGAATGGAATCTTTTTCTACCCTGCTGTATACCTATTCCCCGCATCTATCGTATTGATGCTTAGACGTTTAAATAGATAAGTTCTGGCACTAGTCAGACAAATTCAGCGCAAACTACTCGCACTCAATGCCTTTATTCTGCACGTAGACTAAGACAGTAAGAAACACGTACTTGCAAGAAGTAATATGCAATACTACCATTCAGTCTACTTATAGAAGCGACAATTTCTTCCTGAATTTTCCAGCTTGGGAAAAAAAAAATCATCGTTGGATGCCATCACACTTCCGGGAAGTGCAGTATGTCCACAACGTATATACAGAGTCGAGCTTGCATCATTTCACTTTCGTTTCGGATGATGCACATAGAGCGGTGGGATGTCTTGAAAAATGTGGCGGGGATGCCCACCAGCTCTACTACAGGTATTTAAACGCACTGCACTTTGAGTCTTCGAGCATTCAAACGAACACTTGATACGTGGCAAAGCTCTGATACTTTCGCTCTCAATATTATTATACTTTTACGATGTAGCCCGCTGGGGATACAATGGATTTTTAATTTCTATAACATTTTTTTTTTTGAAAATCTTAGGTCGTTTTGGTATAGCTTGCAGCATGAGATCAGTAACTCGGAGGGTTTTACGTTGACTATTGCGGTCTAAATCGTGCGTGTAAAAGCCTTGAGGCGTGACATGATACTTTAGCGGTTCTCTCTGATATGATCTAATTAATATGTCTACTTGAGCTAAAGGGAGACGCGCGTTTGATCGCGATAAACTTTCTAACGGGACAGGTTTGGTTTGCATGCGGTGATGCATTGATCTTTAGTGGTTAGAGTGCAGTGTTTCGATATGATTACGGAAGTTTGTCCGTGTGGTGGGAAAATCTTGACGAAACTATCAAACAAATTGTTGCGCGAGGCAAGGATTAGAGGTTGATAAACTTGATATCAAATTACAATTGAACAGATTCTGAAGGATCGGGAGTCTTAAGGGCCATACAAAAATAACGACACCTTCTTAACGGTGGGGGGGGGGGTACAGCAAAACGTGACAGGCCATGTATAAAATAGGCTCGGTGGAGGGACTCAGCGTGACAAGGAGGGGGCAGGGGGTCAAAAATGGCCAATTGCAGCGTGACATCATTTATGGGATGGCTCCTACCCATAGTCTTCCAGCATTCAAATTTTTACTCTAAACTCAAAATCGCAACTTTGGACATATTATTTTTGTGGATTCTCTGCCATCAAAGATGAGACTCATGCGAGCAGGGTACCTATTGAAGTAGAATTTCGCGTAAATCGCTCATGCGCGAGCATCATTTTGCGCGCGTGAAATGTGAATTGATTTTCGCTGCGGCCGCAGTATCATGGCTTACAAGGGGGACCCACGAAGTGCGGGTCACCAAAGCTCACCAGACTTTTTTTCACAGTCTCGTACCACCTGGAATATGAAGAATCCAGAGTAACTCCGTCAAATGGGTCCCCTGTTCAGAGCTACAAGCTTATGGCCGAGTCTACATAGACGCGCTCACCCCGGGCGTGCGCCTTCTCTCTGCTCGTGCTCTCCGCCCAAACACCGCAGTAGGTACCAAAAATGGGATTTGAAAATCTTTTGACGAGTGTTCTTTCTTAATCGGAGTATCAGCACAGTTTTGTGAGATAAATAATGGACAGTTAATCGCATAAATCGAACAAAAAATTGATTTGCATTTAATAGAGATCGGAAAGTGAGAGACTTGGATATCGATCGATCTGCCTAATATCACCACCCCCAACTTCTCAGGTTTCTAACCACGATTTATTCAACAATATTCAACATTATTTCGGGTTTGCATTGAGACTTCCTCCAGAAACTGTAAAATAAGTAAAGGTGTGCGGTATTGTGGTTAAGAAGAATCGAGCTATCCCATGTGCATCAAAGATCGAATTTGTGTTATACAAGAGTCACTCCTCCATGAATTCGGGACATCTTGGGTATTCTTAATCAGGATTTTATACGCTTTAGCTCATCATTCAGCTTCTGGAATGAGTACCAATGTATAACCAAGATGATGCTGAATATTGCTGAATGGTTTGCAAGTTGGAGACCTGATGGAAAGTCGGGGGATGTTCAAATGAGACACAAACACGCCTCTCATTTTTCCATCTCTATTCGATGCAAATCAATTTTTTGGTCGATTTACGCTATGAGCTGGACGTTTTTTATCTCACAAACCCGTGCTGATACTCAAATTGAGAGGGAATACTCGTCGAAAGATTTTCAAATCCCATTTTCGGTACCTACTCCGGTGTTTGGGTGGAGAGTACGAGCGGAGAGAGCGCGCGCGCTCCGAGTGAGCGCGTCTATGTAGACTCGGCCAAAACATTAGCATTGCGAGTATATCTATATAAGGTCAGTGTACCCAACTTGCCCCCATTAAGCCAATTTCTTAATAACTTCGTCCCATCTCCATATTTTCCAACGTACCTTAGCTCATTTTAAAGCTTGTCTTAAGACCTTCAAAACAAGTTAAGGTACATTCAATTTGAACCAACTGGAGCCAAACTGTTTGAATTCTCCTAAAAGGTGATTTTTGAGAGTTTACAAAAGTGTGTACCCAACTTGCCCCCATTAAGCCTTTTTCTTGATAACTTTGGTTTACTTCAACGATTTTCAACGTGCTTTAGCTCATTTTTAAGCTTGTTTAAAGACCTTCAAAATGCATCAAGTTACGTCCAGTTTAGATCAATTGGAGCCGAACTGTCTCAATTCTTCCGAAATAAATGATGTAAATCGGCGATAAAGTGTTTTTATCTCCGTGCACGCACATTTGGAGCTTTTTGGTGGTTCGAAACACTATTTCTGACCCATTTTGACGTGATAAACACGTTCTGAGTGGTAAAAAGAGTCGTTCTGCACGCCCTTTCGAGATAAACGTATAGGGGCATGTTAGGTACACTCCGATGTTGGCATCCTTGTTTACAAATCGTCTCCGTGTTTTGCACATAAAACAGCTCCATATCCAAATTTTGCAATTTTGGAAATTGGATCTTGAAGGTCTTGAAACAAGGAATCAAATGTGCTAAGGTACGTTAAGATTGGTTAAACTCAAAGAATTTGGCACCGATTTTACTGAAGGCGATTCCCTCGGTGCTTTCTTAGCTAAGCAATCACGAAAAATAGAAAAATCACTTTAGATTTTCTGAAGAATGCAGGAATGATTCGGGGTCGACGCAAACTATTTACTTTCTCATATTTCAACATAACAAACGTAAAAAAAAATTGCCGGGAGGCCAAGGAGTGCCCATCCCCGAGATCGGCATATGGGGGCAAGTTGGGTACAGAGGCAAGTTGGGTACACTTACCTTATTTCACTTTTTAACATGGGCCTATATATGGGCAATGCTAATTTCAGTGGCTGTAACTCCGGACAGAGGGCCTATTTGACGGAGTTACTCTGGATTCTTCATATTCTAGGTGGTACAAAACTGTAAAAAAAGTCTGGTGAGCTTTGGTGACCCGTACTTCGTGAGTCCCACTTGTTAGTTGGGAAAATAAAGTGAATAAAACAATTTCAATAAATTATTGGGAAAGGCGTAACGGTGCCATGCTTACTCAGGTGTCAAGATATTCTTAATAAACACAGGAAAACAATTCCAACGCGTCTCCAAAAAAACTGAACATGACCAGGCGATTTCTTCAGAACAGGCATTGAAATTGAAGTGTACGGATATTGAGGTTTCATTCACTTTTTTCACTTCACATATGAAGACAGACCTCCGCCTGAAGTGTTAGCACTAGTTGTGAAACTGGTCAGCCGTTTTCCGCAGTTTCCTCGGGCACCGTCAACTAGGGTAACTTTCAGACAAAATTCGCATTTCTTTTCTTAAAACTCGTGTAACTTGAACGATTCGCATCAGAATTGCATTGCAGGGTTGCTAGATTTCATTTGGACTTCTCTGGTTGGATCTATGAGCGGTCAAAGTCGTGTTTCAAAGTCAAACCGGTTTAGGGTAACTTTGGGACAGCATACGTTATAAAAGAAATTTCATTGGGACAAAAGTCGCATTAATCTCCTGAAATTCATGTAACTTGTATATCTCGCACCAGTCGCATCAGAATTGCATTGTGTCTGTGGTCAATCGAAAGCTCACAGTTCCAGCCCTCATTTGACAGGTATTAAAGTATATTCAGACATCCATGGTCAGAGTTATGGGCGCTCAGAGTAATGCCCTAAAATTACCCCAAATTGCAGAAAAAAGATAATACTCTTCTCGAATTTCTCACTACGGAATTGAAACTGACAAGGGGGGGTCCAACCTTGCGGAACACGGATCCTTATGAAACTCTGGGAATCATCTTGTTTTGGTGCAAAATGAAGGTATTTCCAAGAATTTGTTGGGTTCTAAGGACTGTTTGTTGGATTAAATCATACTTCTGAAAAAATCTGTTTATAAACGAATACATAGCTAATGGAAGCCTTCTCGTTGGCGCAAGACACTGCCCGTGCGTGTTCCAAGTGGGAGGAATCGGTTTTAGAGCCTTAGAATTATCTCTGCCTTGCCGATTGTCCGTGATAACGACTTTAGACTTCATCATGGGTTATTTCGAAGTTACCCCCCTCCCCATTTCCTGTCACAGAGTTACCCTCATTGAATATATTATTTTAAATCCGAGTTTGATTTAAAAACAAGTTATAACCAGAAATGAAGAGACTAGACAAATTGAACAAAATTTACATCTTTTATCTCATCATTAAAGTCTCCGTTTTTTAAAGAAATGTAGAGTTGCACTCCCCTAACTCGGGGAAACTTGAATGAAAATGAACGTCATGTACCATTTTGATCAAGGAAGAAAACTCGTAATCGTCATTTTTCATACGAATTATAAATACTGGCAAATCTCGCGAAGAATTACAGAGCGTTATTCAGAAGCTTACGCAGGATATAATTGACTGTGATTGACTGTATCTCTCACATTGATCGAGCTGCTTATTCTTCAATTTTCATCGATGATTTCATCTACGAGTAGGTTCGAGATCACGTTCCGCCTTGCTCTAATTAACTCATGTATTATTACGAGGATATTATTTTCTCCTCTTACAGGCATATTACCTTACAATTTTCTCGCGTTACGCGAATAGGTTATGAAAGCATCGACATCATTGCATTTTTAAGAGAAGAATATTCATAAATATGCATATAAATCGAGAAGATCCCTACAATGATTATCATTAGTGCTTACAATCTTTTGCCTCGAGTGGATTACGGGACCGAATAATTTAATAATCAGAAGATTAATGTGGCCTGAAAAATCTTTTGTGACATTCATTCTATTTCTAAGGGTTGGTCAATGTACAAATTTCAAGAGGATCGGAAATTGAATGAATATGAGTAAAGTTTGAATTAAAATGAATGGTGATTTGTAAAAGTAGGATAATTTCAAAAGATAAACGCATGCATGCATGGTGTTTGATTATACGCATTAATTTTCCAAATCGCAAAAGTGCAACTTATGAAAAACAGTAGTAACAAATTTTATTGTACACTTGACTACAAGAAATACGGCACAGCAAATACAGAAATTACATGCTAATGACGTGTAATAAGTTGAATAGTCTCTGAAATGCCTAATGGGCAAATAACATACCTCGTAAATTTTCGCACTTTTCAAAGACTCTTGCAGTCATTACTCACATAAGGACATGAGTACGTGTATATTTCCACATTTACTGTCACTTGTACCGTAGTTTGCATGAAAAACTTGAATCATCGTCTAGATTTTTTATTCATCAAAATTGATTCGAATCTCCATAGGAATTCAGTTCGAATTTAAAAAGATGAAGATTTTCTTATTGTTTTTCAATCAGAGTGAGATGTTCAGTGACGTGATAGAATTCAATTATGATTTTTGCGAATGAATGGCGAATATATGTAATTGTAAATATGAAGGGTGTACTATGCTTCATGAATGGAATTGAATGTACCGGATACGATCACGGAAGAGTTATCCAATGCCTGTTAGCATCATATTTGAAGGTATATCTATATAGTTATAGCATCAATTGTTACATACTTTTTTTCAATTTATAAGGATGATTGACCATCTAACTCAACATGACTTCCAAACAATATGGTGAAATTCATTTTCAAGAATACAATCACCCAACCCCTCGAACGTAATCTTTTTAAAAATTGGTAGCTTGGATTACTCTGTTCATTTTTCAACTGCCTTACTCGAGAAATGAGAATGGATTTTATACAGATTACAGGTACAACATGGTGAGAAAAGGATTTTTCAATAACACTGACCGAGATAAATTTTCTCTACGTACTCTGGTAGAAATGTGACCAATTTTTTTGGCCTCCCATGCAATAAATAGATATAGTGACAATGCAATTAGGTTAGAATTAGCCAGTTTTTGGCCAAAAAAGCTCACAATTTCTACCAGGGTAAATTCAGAGTTGAAAATCAAAAGTTTGTGAGTGGGTTTGAGGCATGTATCTGACATTGGGTCTGGTATTTATATTGGTTTTCCTACAGAGACAATTTCTGACACTCAAAATAGGTTGTAAAAACCTTATCCTGTTTTCAGGTAGGTATGGTAATTCAAAATTGTCTTTGAGCACTTAGACCGCTGTTGTAGAAGATTTTCAATAATACTCATATCAATAAGTGTTCGACAACGACTTTGATTTCCGTACCGATAAATTAATAAAAATGACCCAAATTTTACAAGAATAGAATCAGGTAAAAAAGTTTATTCAATTAAATTTGCATCTAAAAATGCTTAAGACAGAAAATTCAAGATAATTATCAGAGATCAAAACTAATCAAGACAATATAAGAAAATTATGTAGATCATCGTAGTCGTTGGTCATAACGAACGATACAATTTCCGAGTCTTCGTAATCGTTCATGGATTTCTCGATAAAATCTCGATACTCATCTACTTTTGTATAAATCCCAGGAGATTCTTCTTCGTCACAAAATTCATTACTTCCAGCTATAAGAATTCCAATAAGAATATTTTCACCATATACCAAAGGTCCACCTTGATCACCCTAAACACAACAAAAAATTCATAAAATCAATGATACATTGTAAACTCTGTCGAATCAATCCCGATCACTATCGTCTATGAGTAAGTCCTGTCGACATAACCTCCAAAGTGATTTCAAAAATGTTCTTTAGCGTATCATAAAGCAAACCAAGCGAATAAATCAAGTCCATACACTTCATCGACTTCACCGTGAACATATCAAGAAATATGAAGGGATACCATACACTCTAAACACGTCGTAATATATCTCCGTTTTATCTTATATTGCTCATGGGATTAGAAAGTTTCAGGATATAAGTATAAGTACTCGCATCAGGATCGTTCAAAATTATTGCAGCTTGGCAATCTCAAAGTTCATACACTATTATATTGATGTTTATAGGTACTTACGTAACAAGTGCCTTCGGGTACATTTGGCATATTTCGCTTAACTTGAGCGCATAAGTGCCGATTACTATAGGTTTTTAGATGAATTTCACATTTATCAAGATTTAAAAAATTAACCTCGGCTACTCGAAGTTGACCAGATGGATTACCGATTGAATATGATGTTTGAAGTAAAGGATCGTGTTCATAGGTTGACCAGTCCCATCCGAAACCAGTTACTATTGCTCTTCCTGAGTTGTGCACGAAAGAATCGGCATTTGGTAAGATCAGTTTGCTTAGATGGTTGTCGGGTTTGCTTAGGTTAAGACTTTGTTTGAGCTGTAATGAAGTTTGAAATCAGTTGAGATATGTATTAGCGGACGAGATTTTGATATGAATTCAAATATTTTTGAGGTTTGTGATCAAGTTGGTGGCTCACAAGACGCATAATCGAAACTCATCTTAATTTGTATTAAATAGTGTTATTTTTGATACACTTGGCGTGCTTTGCGCACAGTTTGATCACTTTTGATGATAGCTTATATTAAAGAATATAGTTCTATACACGGGAGAAAAATCTATTTTTTGTTTCCTCGTGATTATTCTGACCCTCGTCTTCGGTTCGGGATGGAAACCCACCACTCGGACGCGAAAAAAGTGCTTACACCCTCTTATCAGAATGTCCTGTTTTCTCCATTCGGTTCTGTATTTGGGGATCGATTGGCATATGGGTACGGAAATTTTTCATGCAATAACTTTCGCACGAGAACTTGAAGTCATGTAAGAAACATTTTTTATGCCCATATATGAATCATGCACAACCTTTCCAAATCAATGATATCTTCGATGTACTTCGTTGTACAAGGATCCTAAAATTATCCCGATGATTAAAGGAAACCCATGGATTGATGTATTTTGAATATCTACACGTGCTTCAATGCAATATTGAAAGAAATTGTTCGATCATAAATTCTTACGGGTTCTTGTCAATGATAAGAAAATGTACAATCTTACTACATTTTGGAATTTTCAGATGACTTTCCAATGTAGCCACGAGCATTAAGAGAAAATTCAAATCATCCCCATGAAAGTTAAAAGTGATTTGGTAGAAGAGACTTTCTGTCAATCTCATTGTTGATCGCAAGTCTAGAGAAGCACATAGATAATTTTTAAGGAACACGAGTTGCTGAGCTACCACGCGATCTTCAAAATACTTCTCTTTGCAATTGCTGTGGAGAGAAATGTTTTGAGGAATCATTGATTTAGTAAACTGCAATTGATTCATTACTTGTCGAAGATACGATTCATCTTTTAATTTTTCACTTTTTATCCCGAAGATTTTGATAGGCTTGGAACTTGTATCTGACGCAAACTGTAATTCTTGACATAGGAAAATGCGTATATTTCTAGTTTCTAATATTTGTAGGTACATAACGTACCTCGATATTTGATAGAAAGAAATTTCGGGGCCCGTGTTGTAATGGAGTTGTGATTTATTTGATAAAAGTTGTCGCTCGATTCGTGAAGATATTCCTCAATAGGTTTGATTGTATTTTAATGCTTTAATGTTCCGTCAAGTACACAGGATTTTCAAGACAATTTTTTGTGGAGAAAATCATAGATAAGAATTGTGACCCCTGAGTGATAATGAATCCCATTTGCTTTTCTAATTTCCGTAAAATATCCTGAAAAATCCTGTGTTCATTTGACGGGACACTGCAGTATCGTGGACACCATAATCAAATTTCACTTTACGAATATTCGAATTTTCACCCAATCTCCAAAAATAAGACCTACTAATTTAAATTACGTTCCACAAACATATAAACCAGCCTCAAATCAATAAGCATCAGATGAGCCAGTTTATTAGATGAATAAGGCAATGATTAAATATTGATAGGCAGATATTATACCTTGAGAACAGCAATGCTTCCATTTCTTGCAGACTTATTAGGTTCTTGGAAATATATTTTTGGTACGTAAAATTTCTCAACTTCAATTTCGATCATGGAAGATTCTGGATTTTCGTAGTTGTTGGTACCCACGATAACTTGTAATGGTAATATGGGTTGGACTT
Organism: Eretmocerus hayati; assembly: GCA_029851415.1. Classification (NCBI taxonomy): domain Eukaryota; kingdom Metazoa; phylum Arthropoda; class Insecta; order Hymenoptera; family Aphelinidae; genus Eretmocerus; species Eretmocerus hayati. Next base: position 99,453,992 of record CM056744.1, read on the forward strand.
GCTTCATTGGATCATCAAATAAACAACAAGCGGCAGTAATAACGTGTTCTTCGCCTATTATACTGGCACTGCAATGATGAAAACCATGGACTTTAAGTGCGACGCTGAAGGAATAGTGATCATCATTTGCAGGGGTACCTCCTCTGAGAGCTTTGACTGTAGGATGAAAAATTTATTCAAAAAGTTTTTGAAGAAAACTATAATGGATACAAGTGAATTTCTTAAATCATCAGATTCCGATGTGGGTTGCATATGTTCAAGTTAACCCCCCCCCCCCTCATACATCTCCTAAGGGTGACGTCTAGTAAAAAAAAGTTGTTGGAGATCAAGTGAGGGCTCAGATACCCTCCCCTCACCATTTGCCCCATTGAGACCAAGTGTGAATTTTCAAATATAGACCCCCATTTTTTATTTACCTCAGATTCAAAAGAGCGAAGAATTCTACGCTCAGGTAGGTTTTTATGATATTAGTCAAAGTGAGCTCCAGGGGTAAATAGGGATTCACAAGAACCTACGTAGAACGGGACCCCCAGTATTGCCCAATGGTGACGTCTCATAAAAAAGTGTCGAATACAAGAGTTGTTGAGTATCAAGTGAGGGTTCGAACCTCCCCCCCCCCCATGTCTCCCAAGGGTGAATGAAGTCTAATGAAAAAATTGTCAAATACTAAAGTGGTTGGATATCAAAGAATGTTTCAGATGAAGTCCTCCATTTTCCCCATTTAGGCAAAAATTGAATTTGTGAATGGAAACCTCCATTTTTTACCTCAGATTCTGAAAGAGCGGAGAACTCTACATTCAGATAGGTTCTTATGACATTAGTCAAGGTGACCTCTAGGGGTCAATGGAGGCGAGGGGGTAGTCACAAGAGTCTATAAGCTTATATGAAGTACGGAACTCCCCGCACCCCCGGTAGCTCCGAGGTCGACGTCTAATGATGAAAAGTGTATTGAGGGTTTGGGTGGACTTTGGAGGGATTTGTCTGGACCCTCACTTGATATCCAACAACTTTCGTATTCATCTTTGTTATTAAACGTCACCTGTTGGAGATATTAGCGGAGGGGGCTTGGAGGGATTGGAAGTTTGCCAGAAAACCTTACTTGATCATCAACAGTTCTTGTACTCATCATTTTTCCATTAAACGTCATCCGTGGGGGATACGGGGGGGGGGGGGGGGTACTGTACTCCGTAGGCCTTTGTGATCGCCCATTAATCCCATAAGCATATCTTGATACATGTCATAAAAAGCTATCATATGAACGTAGAATCGTCGGCTCTTTCAGAATCTGAGATAGAAAATGAGGATTTACATTTGGAGATCCAGAGTTGGCCTCAATGGGGCAAATTGGGAATGTCAGGAGAAATTGTGGGGTGGGGGTGCTCTGAACCCTCAGTTGATATTCAACAACTTAATCTTGGATTCAACACTTTTTCGCTAGACTTCACCCCTGGGAAATATGGGGAGGGTCAGGTACTTCTTGAACGTATACTATATAATGACGTTCTCTTGCAAATGTGACTTTCCCAAAGTTTTCAAATCTACAATATTTCAAAAAATAATAGTAGATTATGCCCCACGGCGTATAAACGAGCATTTATTTACGATGGCGCGCATGCGTCGGGGGATTTAAATAATTAAGTACCCAAAATCCATTATCGACGAAAGTAAAAATGTTTATATTTTTAAATATTCACCCAATTCGAGCTCCAATGGATCATTCAAGACCTGTTTACTATAATTAAACATCGTGGAAGTGAATTGTGTAATATCTAACATAATTCTCTGGAAAATTGTAAAAGCACTCATAGGTCATACCAACAGAACTGACTCTATTAAAGAACTTTCCAGGTAAATTTAGGAACTCCCCGCCCTTCAGAAAAAATTAATACCGATTATTCATAAGTAGTTGAGCTTCAGAGAAATAATTTTTTCATGTTACTCGCTGCACGGGATTTGGAAATCGGATAGATCCACCAGGATGTGCTAAAAGTCCACTACCTAAGTTGGAGTACAAAATACAACAAAAATACTTTCCTTTACTAATTTGAACGGTGATGGTTAAAGTCAGAAGAGCAAGAAAAACTTTTCTTGGATACATATTGATTGCTTAATATGCACAGAGACTGACTTTTCATCGCTCGTGTGGTATTTGAAATCTCAATAGCATACAATTTCGTTGACAGTATAGAATATTCCTGAATTAAATTCGAATGTCTCGACACATGGATATTTGAATTTTATCTTGACGATTTCCGCTCAATTGAATGATAACAAATACAATTAAATTCGTGCGTACTTCAAGTCGCGAATTGGATTTTCGAGTCAATGGAATCACACTTTATCTGTACGATTGAACAATTACATTTGTTGATTCTTCTTATCTCTCAGTCGAAACATCTTGATCAACGATATTCTGTTCGGTAAAGAATATAAGTGAATGTACATTGAGTAGATGTCTTTCCTAGTTCCGAGATAGATCCTCAAGCCTCTACAGAATTTTTATCCGCATAAATGTATCTGATATTCATTATTGACTTTTAGACATATTCACTATTTGGTTATGAAAACATCTCAGATGATTTGGGTAAAATGAATGGTCAGAGGTTCAAGGTATACTGTTAAGTTATAAGTTTGTTATATTTTTGAGTCACGTCAGCTCAGAATTTTTCTTTATCATGCAGTTTCTCACTACCAAATGGCGATTTAGTCGGTATCGTATGGCAAGATGCACTTTATATCATTACGTTTACGAAGAAAAAGAAAATATCAGGGATAAAACCTTAAAACCCATATTCACGCCACCACATGAGCTCCGAAAATCTTGTCAAGGTAAAATCATTATTTGAGCAAGTGATATGAAAACACAATCATGCAGTGATTACATAAACTTACAGTACCGTGCAGAAAATCGTGAACGGTATGATCAAATTTTCTCTTGCTCCGCAACGTCAATTACTCGGACATAGATCAACGTAGAGAAAACTCACGAAAATCATTCGAAAAAAGAGGAAAAAATGCTAACCTTTGCCAGTTTTTAATTTTTTGCCGCCCTTTCCGGTGGGACAAGCAGCTAAGTTCAAGAATTCTGAATCAAAAGTTTCCACTCGATCAGCTACCGTTTAGGCGCGGATGAAGATAGAGTAATTTTACAAAAGGCATTTTGAAGAGCGGAAAAATCCCGTTCGCAATGATGTTATGATTATTTTTTACGTTGTGCAAGCAAGAGTGCGAGGGTTATGTAAGTAGCGAGATTCTCGAATCTCCAAATGAAGGCGAATAATGGCGATACAGTTTTGGCCACTGTGAAAACTGTCACACTCTCGCTCGCACGACGTGAAAAGTAATCAATAAATCATTGCAAATGGCATTTTTCTACTCTTTAAGGTGCTCTTTGTAGAATCACTCTATCTTCGTCCACGTCCAAACGGCAGTTGATAGAGTGAAAACTAAAAGAAAATCCTGAAGTTGAATCAGCTGTTTGCGCTATCGGTCAGATTTAAAAAAAGAATCCATGGGAAGTCAGCATTTTTCTGAGATATTTGACTCGATTGCAAGATATACTTTTGAATATCTATAAATTGGCTCTATCGGTCTTGCCTGCTTCAAGGGGAATCTGAAACTGACTCGAACCTCCATGCCCACAATGCAAGAACCGAGAATGTTGAATTGCCCAGGTTTTACACGCAGCATATTTGAGGATCATCTAGCAGGAAAGACCGATAGAGCCAATTTATAGATATTTAAAAGTATATCCTGCAATCTAGTCAAATATCTGATATTATTCAGGCATTGGGTTCTTGATATGCTTACAATCTGAGCTTTCCCAGTCTCAGTACAAATAACTATACATTAGTTTTGTTTCGCATTATCACACTCAGATGGCTTACGATTCTCCGGAATCGCAAGTACTTATATCATCTTTTGCAATAAAAATCAGCTCTTTGCAACGTATCTTTCTTCCAATACCTGTCAATAACAAGCCTTTCCAACGTCATTCTGACGAGCCCAAGTGGAGAGGCTGGGGCGAAACAGTACTTCAAACAATTTTCCTTTCCAATTATTCCGAGCCAAGTCTTATATTGAAAATGAGGAGGATCTGAGACTTCTGTCGATCCTCAAATATGCTGCGTGTAGAATCTGGGAAGTTCAACCTTGTCGGTTCTTGCATTGTGGGCATGGGAGTTCGAGTCAGTTTCAGATTCCCCATATAGCAGGAAAGACCGATAGAGCCAATTTATAGATATTTAGTCATCATTTTCATTCAATTCTTTCAAATATTTTCCGTAAGATTTCTCTACGTTGATCTGGGTCCGAGTAATCGATGTTTGAGCAAGAGAGAATTCACGAATTTTCGAACGGTAAAATTCACGCTTATTACCAACTTGTCCCGATTTACCCTTTTATTTCCCAGTCAAATAGTACCAATCCGGCATTCTTGTGATTTGTAAATCCGTTAATCCATCTGGAATATAGGCTCTATCTCGATGTGAGTTCGTTCAGATGCCGATTTTGTGAAAATCAATTCAGAATTCATGTAAACCAGCTCATTCATACATAAATAAAACAAAGAAGATATTATACTTCTTGGTCTGGCTCTCAATTTCTTACTAAACACATATCGGTAACAAAACTTACTGGGTCAATGACGTCGAATTCATTTGTGAGTAAACTCATTTTTATATGCTACCCTTGGTAAATATTCCTTACGAAACATGAAATTGGTTCAATTCAAAGATATCATCTTAAGAAGTTGTGAGCGTGAAGAAAATATTCGTCATCAATGATGTTTCCTCTTCATAGATTTTGTCTTCACAGGTAGATTTCCTGTGTGTATCTTGGAATCTATCTTATTGTGCATTGCTTTTTCAATAAATTCTGTCCAGTATGGTGCTATCTTAGTATACAATCCAGGATGATTATTTTCATTACAATCTTCATCACTACCACTGGTCAGCACAGCAATCAGAGTATTTCCATCCACCACAAGAGGTGCTCCCTCATCACCCTGATGAATAACAACATAATAAATGTAAATTAACATTCAACAAATCTAAGATTTGTGTAACACGGTGAATAAATTTTTTACTCACAAAGCATGTACCTTCAGGTATATCCGGAAAATGTTGATGTACACGAGCACATAAGTAGTGCTCATTGTAGATTTGATCAAAAATTTGGCATTGATTCAAGGGAAGAACAGCAGTTTGGGCAAAACGAAGTTTACCCGAAAAGTATCCGTTAATATAGGGTTGGTGACCGGAAGAAGCCCATGATTTGGTTCTTACATTTGCCCAGTTTGCTCCAAAACCACTTACAATGGCTCCACGTCGTTCGTAAGATTTAGGCCCTGATAAGATTAAGTAACTCCAGACTATATCAGTTTCTTTCATTTCCCCGTGAAGCTGGAATATTGAGAATTTGATTGTGGTAAAAACTGAGTCTGACATCAGATAATAGATCGGTCATTCATCTTGTAAACAATTTAATTCTCTATGGAATGATATACTTCCTATTATATGCAGTATATCTCAAATCAATCTAACAGGTTTGCTGCGGCGGGGCCCACCGGTGGGCCCTGCAATTTTGAATTTTCGAATCTTTACAAGCCCGTGATGATTCGTGGAATATCCCCAATAAGAATCTCTCTAGGTAATTCACTTTTCCCAGAGCGTAAAAAACGAGCCACGAAAGAGCTCTCATCTAGACATATTTTCCAGAATACGGGAGTCGAGTTCATGACCGGAATAAAATTACGGAAAATCGTCCCAACAGCAAACGCTCTAAATCCTAGTGATTGGTGGAAAAAATACCTCAATATCTGATCATAGAATCAGAGAAGAAAGAAGTGACGCTCTTGCTGTAAGATGCTCAAGATTTGCATACATACTCAGTAATTTTTTAAATAAAAATCAAAAGAAAAAAATTGGAAAACTTCAGACCTTTCAGCATCAATGTGAAATTATTAAAAAATCTAGAGAAACTCTAGTAATTCAACAGTTGGGACTCATGATGTTCTCAGAACCAACTTCTGTCTTAATACGGGTCAAATATTACGTTTTGGCTTTTAAACTTCATTGAACGATAAAATCAAACACTTACTTTTAGAACGGCAATGTTCCCATTCCTTGCATAGTTGTCTATTTTGTGGAAGTAGATACTTGGTAAATAGTATTTATCTACTTGAAATACCGACCTTCTTTGACTAAATTTTTTATAATTTACTGTGCCAATAACAACCTGCAGTGGTTCCTCTGAAAATTTCTGCGTACCTCTCTCGATAAGGCAACTCACTGCCGTCAAAATATGTTTTTTGCCTATGATGCCACCACTGCAGACGAGCACTCCATTTCGTTTCAGTGCAACGGTGTATGAATATTCACCGAGTTTTGCATTATGACCACCCACAATTGCTCGAACTATGAAAAAAAGTAATTCGTGTTATACGGGACAAATTTGTGAGTCTCGAATTTGAGAAATATGTTACATATACAATTCATTTTTTTTTTACAACTTCATGAAAACCCGAATGTATCCAGATTCACGCGAATCCCGGAAGAAATCATCTTGTTGTCAGAAAAATAATAGTAGTTTCGAACACTACACCAAGCCATTTTTGGAATCTTGTCTAAGGAATAAATCTTCGATAAGATCATGAACCCAGTGCTGCTGATGGAGTTGTCCCGGATAGATTTGTTAATTAATATCTATCACTATATATTAATCATCTCATATATTCAGAATCTTTAGAATATATATTATTTGTGAGTCCGTTCGCTTCTTTTATACCTGTCCCAATTATTGTAGATTTCAAATGCTTCTTCTAGAACGTGAGGGACGCTGGGTCCTGGTGTTCACTGGCCGTAGGTACGGATTTATCCGGGGCTGCAGTTATCTTCGCAGGGAAGATATCGACACGACTCAGTGCAGAGGCTGGTCGTGGTCGACTTGGCCAACAGAAAAAGCATTCGATTCAAATTAAAATTCAATTGTTTCGCCGGTTAGTAACGCGTTTCCAAGTGAAAAAAACATCACGAACTTTTTGGTTAGAATTAGAGGCGGGCAGACATGAAAAAAGTGTTTTTTCTGCCTGTGCTTTGATTATTGAATGAACCAAAACCTCTATTACGAAAGCTGTGTAAAGAACTTATTCCTACCCGACCCGAGCGAGAACAGAGGTCATAAGACTCGCTGATATGTCGACAAAAACGGGTCACGGTACCTTGTAGGGTTACGCGAGTACATCCAAATCCTGTTTCAACGAAAATCGCAGCTGATCATTTACCATAATGCAAGCAAAAAGGGGTGAGAAAGCTATTAAACTCCATGTTTTTCCATTGGCATATGTTGAGCAGTCAAGTGATGCCAATTGCATAGTGGCTGATACACCATCCCCAACCGGGTTAGACGGGTGTCAATGTGCATTATCATAAGAAATTTCCAGCAGAACACGCTGGTGTATTCCATTTTTTTTTATATCTAGCGTATTTCTTTAGATGCGAACAAAGTAGAGCAAGAGCCGTTAGCAAAATGCAATCTCGTAGCAACGTCTTGTTTTGAGAATTTTATCGACCAAGAGTGTATGTGGACCGAGGTGAGGTATATATTGATTCATGATTTCTATTGTAGTTTTTCCACGTCAAATCCGAACTCGAGTCCACTTTCTCCCTGACTAGGCAAGTTTTCATTAGAATCACAGAGAACCGTCGTGATTCTCCATAGCTCATTATGATTCGACGGGTAGAAGTTCTTTATCGAGTCAGCCCCGTGGTTTATGTCTAAGTGCTTTTTTGGATCATTGCGCCTTTTGCATCATATTTAGCGGACTGGAATCCATTGAACAAGTACATCAAAAAGGTCGTTGTCCGACTTTGGGAACAGCACTTAATTGAATGTTTTGTATTTTTTGAAAATTTGAATAAAATCTAGAAGTTTCTGGAGAATTACGACATTTCTTCGAGATTCAAATGAAAACCTGACCGGTAAGGAAGACTTGGGGCCCAAATTTGGATTCTGTAAGAAACAGAAAGAAACCCCACGGTGTGGAAAGAAAAAGCTCAGGACCGGGCTATCTGGCGTAACTGTTGTGATGCAGTCAGGGACCTCGAACTCCTACCCCCTAACCCCACCACCGCCCGGATTTAGTTATGAGCATACGTGTGGTGAACGAATCTCATAGAAACTAATGTTCCAATGGGTACAAACTACACCTAGAAACGGCCCGCCACGCTGTCCACAAATCTAACCACGGACTTTCCCCACAGATCGAGCTCCTGAACTGAGAGAAACCGGTGGTATGGATCTGTGGACAGAGATGCGGATTACCGCGGCAATAGGCCTCAATGGACCCGAAACCAAAGAGATTCTACCCGAATAAGACCCCTGGAGTTCTCCCGAGAAACCCGGCGGTTCTGGAAACGCCACACACACACACACACACACACACACACACATATGGAAAAATACAATAGAAATCATGAATCAATACCTCAACTTGGTCCCCATACCCTCTTTGTCTTTCATTCTCAAAACAAGACACGTGGCTTTGATTGAGATTGCATTTTGCTAACGGCTCTTGTTCTATGTCGTTTACATCTCAAGAACTATGCTGAATATCAAAATACGCTGCTAAATGAGATTAGCAGAATGCTTTCTCTTAGCGAAATAGTTTGAGAGGTTCACTGAAACTAATGAGAAATTTGCAAAACTGATGAAATTCCAAAATGATGATTGGGATTCCTACGGAATAGTTTTATTTCTTAATCTAATTTAATTGCATTTCATATCACACTCACAATCCAATGATTGGATCCAACCAATCGATGTAGAATGAGGGAAAAGTATCTCTCTAGTCCATTAAAAGGTGGATAGATTAGTTGTAGAGGGAGATATGAGGATAAAATTGGATTTTGAATGTATTTAAAAGGATTTTGAAAAATTCGGTATCAACTAATCGATTTAGAACGATGAAAAAGTATAATCTTAGTTGAGTAAAATTTGTATATATTAGTTTAGGGGGTGGGTAATAGCGGAAAATGAATTTTAGATGCGATTTCCTTCTGATATTTTGAGTTATTATGAGGAGATTGCCTTTAAGGGGAATTCAGATGACCTAAACTAGGGTTTTCCATGGAATATATGTAGTATGGTTGAGGGCAAATTTTAATATAGTTGGTGTAAGGATTATCCCCCCTCCCACTTTACTTTTTCCAAAAGTCTAACTTGGCGAGTATCACCATCCTTTCCCCCCATAACTTCATCTGAGATCAAAGTATGAATTTCAATTCTTGAGGGTCATGAGATCAGGGGAAACATGTCGAGTAACTTTTTACCAAAATCTAAACGTCAAACGAATGAAGAGAGATTGCAAAATATTGATTTCAATTCTTGAGAGTCATGAGATCAGGAAAAGTATGTCGAGTAATTTTTTTGCAAAATCTGAATGTGAAATGCATGAAAAATGATTGATTACATTACAATCTGATTATCTCTCTGTAAGTTTGACTCAACTTGAGTTACTCACCATCTCTCTTTTCCTTAAAATACATTGCAAATAATAGACCAATAAAAAAAAACAGAAGTGAGAAAATTCAATCTAGCATTGGTCGTTCCAGTTTGGAAGTCAGTAAAGATGGTGAGTAACTCAAGATGAGTCAAACTTACAGAGAGATAATCAGACTGTAATGTAATCAATCATTTTTCATGCATTTCACATTCAGATTTTGCAAAAAAATTACTCGACATACTTTTCCTGATCTCATGACTCTCAAGAATTGAAATCAATATTTTGCAATCTCTCTTCATTCGTTTGACGTTTAGATTTTGGTAAAAAGTTACTCGACATGTTTCCCCTGATCTCATGACCCTCAAGAATTGAAATTCATACTTTGATCTCAGATGAAGTTATGGGGGGAAAGGATGGTGATACTCGCCAAGTTAGACTTTTGGAAAAAGTAAAGTGGGAGGGGGGAAGATTTCAGGACTTGGCTATGGCAATGGTTGAAAATTCCCAGATTGACAAATATAAGCTGTGAACAGTAACATGTAGAAAAACCAAAAACACTTATCCATATCTGATTCTTAAAAATCATCCCCCCAATGAACAGCAGTGTGCTATGTTCCAAGATAAATATTTTTTCATCCCAAGCAACAGAATCTGGAGCAGTACAACTTTTTGTTTTTGATAGCAAAACTTAGAATTAGTTTATAAAATTCAACTTGAGTTGATGCAAAGACTCTCAACTCTACTTTTGATAGTATAAGGTTTTCAGTTGATAAGAAACTTCTGGATTGTGAAATTTCCTTACACGAGTTGGTTCATCCGCTCTCCAAGAAGAGAGGATCCCAACCACCAAAATGACCAACTAATGGGTGACTTACAAATGAAACATGGAATTATGACAAAACATCTGTTTCTCAACACTATTTGAAAACCAAAAACTTGAACATAATTCAACTAGGACATTGATTATCTGTGACACATTAAGAAGTTCAAGTGCTGCGTGGGAACTCATTTTGAGAATGAAGATTCAATAGCGTTATGTGAGAAGTGCTTTGATGCCAGACAGAATGATCCTCAAAGTACATCCAGATGAATGTATGGATCCACTTTCTATGTTAATTGACTTCTTCGCGCTACATTTTTCCAAGTTTAACTTACCAGTTTTCTCTAAGAGCGTAAATGTGCTACTCTTTCTCAATAATAATTTTGATGAATCAGATGAACCCTGAACAACTCTTAATTAGACCTATTTAGGAGTTGACATATGCCCACTAGCTCTTGATGAAGTCTTTAGCATGAATGTAAGTGGCACGTCAAAACAGCTCAGACCCATAAATCAAGAATAAAAGTGTAGCCAAGACTAAGATGTACAGTGATATGCAATGGAAGTATATAAAATTGATTAGAGCAGCATCGGACATCACTAATACACATCTCACAATAACTGTTCCACAGTCACTAATAGGACTGACCAGTCCTACAACATCTAAATGTGAGAGACGATCCCTCTTGTGTTGGACCCAAATAAGTTTTTGGTGAGATATGAGAAATAGCTTCAATGGATAATACATTGGTTGCAATGTAATTCTCTCACTAGAATAAATTATGAACTTGAGATACACAATTTATAGCTTCAGAGTTAGGTCTATCTCAAGTATCGGAGGAATCAAAAATCAATTCACTGATAAAATGTATATTAATGCTGGCACCCATGCATCATAAACTCTCCAAATATATATTTGAAGATTATTCTTGACACTTCACCTTATGCACTGCACAACAGCAAGAATGGCACACATTTTGGCCATCAGACCATCATTTTTAAATCACTGCAAACAAGAGAGCATACATCAGATGGCTTCTTTTTTTACTAGTAGACCAACAATGAGATTGGCATTAATTCGTATTAAATCTTCACTGTATTCAATACACGTGCAGAGAGTAAAAACACTCATCTGGAACAGGAATATATGGTCTGCTATAGCTTGTTTTAGTCGCTCATTCACGCACACAAGCCCGATTGTGTCACACCGATGCATTGTCGACTTCGAGATGAGTCGAATCTCGAAAGTGGCTGAAAATGAAAATCCACGATGAGTTTCGTCGGGGAGGGTCTCAAATTTGTCGGTCGTGGAACGGTGCCATTAGTTCATACATCGACGAAACAAAATAGTATTTCGATAGAGAAATGATCAAGCTCGCGATTACTGAGACACATCGTGGCTGATAATCGCAAGAATCCATAATATTCTATGATCGAGGCAGAACGAGAGGTTAAAAAACCCCAACTTGGCGTATATAAGGCTACGGCAGCGCTGCGAGTTTTTCTTCTATATATACTCGCCAGCAAGGCGCTACCGCGCCTTTTGATAAAAATGGAGTATTCTGAAAAAATTTGGATTTTTCGGGAATAAATTGGATTTTGAATGTATTAAAACGGATTTTGAGAAAATTCGGTATCAACCAATCGATTTAGAACGATGAAAAAGTATCAACTTAGTTGAGTAAAATTTGAATAAAGTAATTTAGAGGAGAGATTTGAGGAAAGTATGAATATTGAAAAAAATATTTTTGTATATTTTGAGATATTTTTTTGAGGAAAATAGTTATCGGGATTTGGGCTACCTAAAGTGAGGTTTTTTTAGCAAAACGTGTAATTTGGTTAAAACAGAATTTCGATAGAATAGGTCTAAACATGCTCAAGTTGCTGTTTTTGTTGGAAATTATGGTTTTTTTATAAAAATTTACGTTGATGGAGTTTGAATGGAAATTCGGTATTAACCAAAAGATAGATTGAGCCAAAAAAACCATAGCCTAGGTAATCAGAATTGGGGTAAGGTGAAGTTAGGAAGAGATATTTTAGTATGAAAGTACACAATTTCAGCGATTTCACCTCAAAAAACGTTTAAATCAGATTCGATTTGGAGAGGAGACCAGACAAATCACTGGTCTCATCTCTGAGTGATTCTCTACAACTTGTAGAAAAGCAAAAATCGATAAAGTAGAGTGTAGAAGAGAAAGCGTGGCGCAAAAAAAAAAAAACAACACACACACACACACAAAGACACAGACAAAGGGCCGGAGAGATGAGTCACTGGGGGGTTTTTGAGGGTTATAAGGGGAAAAGTGTTACTTACAATCGTTAGATTTTGGCGAGAGGAATAAGATGGTTAAAGCACTTTTTTGATAAGATGAATTATGTTGAAGAAAATATTGGGTTGAATGGGAGTATTTTGAAAAAATTTGGATTTTTCGGGAATAAATGGGATTTTGAATGTATTAAAACGGATTTTGAGAAAATTCGGTATCAACCAATCGATTTAGAACGATGAAAAAGTATCAACTTAGTTGAGTAAAATTTGAATAAAGTAGTTTAGAGGAGAGATATGAGGAAAGTATGAATATTGAAAAAAATACTTTTGTATATTTTGAGTTATTTTTTTGAGGAAAATAGTTATGGGGATTTAGGCTACCTAAAGTGAGGTTTTTTTTTAGCAAAACGAGTAATTTGGTTAAAACAGAATTTTGATAGAATAGGTCTAAACATGCTCAAATTGCTGTTTTTGTTGGAAATTTTGGTTTTTTTATAAAAATTCACGTTGATGGAGTTTGAATGGAATTTCGGTATTAACCAAAAGATAGATTGAGCCAAAAAAACCGTAGCCTAGGTAATCAAAATTGGGGTAAGGTAAAGTTAGAAAGAGATATTTTAGTATGAAAGTACACAATTTCATCGATTTTACCTCAAAAAACGTTTAAATTAAATTCGATTTGGAGAGGAGACCAGGCAAATCACTGGTCTCATCTCTGAGACATTCTCTACAACTTGTAGAAAAGCAAAAAGCGATAAAGTGGAGTGTAGGAGAGAAAGCGTGGCGCGAAAAAAACAACACACACACACACACACACACACACACACAGACACAGACAAAGGGCCGAAGAGATGAGTCACTGGGGGGTTTTTGAGGATTCTAAGGGGAAAAGTGTTACTTACAATCGTTAGATTTTGGCGAGAGGAATAAGATGGTTGAAGCACTTTTTTGATAAGATGAATTATGTTGAAGAAAATATTGGGTTGAATGGAAAAATTGATCAAAAATTTGCTGTGTCGAAAACAAAGCTTTCTCTTTAGAGAAAGCAAAATGGATCGCACCAGCGCGTTCTACGGGAAAATTCCTATGAAAATGCACATTAAGGCGATGCGGTCACCGTGCATTATGCACGCTGAAAGTTATTCGCACTTTTATCAAATTTGCTTGCGATTTGGGTGAAACGACGAGAAGACCCACGTTTATTATCATCTAACTTGAGTTCATCTTCTCGTCGTTTAGCTCAAATCGCAAGAGAATTTGATAAAAGTGCGAATAACTTTCAGCGTGCACGGTGACCGCATTGCCTTAACACCCCTTTAACCCGTTTGGATACGTTGTGTCAGCCACTACGCAACTAACATCGCTTGACTGCTCAACATATGCCAATGGAAATACATGGAGTTTAATAGCTTTCTCACCCTTCTTGCTTGCATTTTGGTAAATGATCAGCTGCGATTTTCGTTGAAACAGGATTTGGATGTACTTACTCGCGTAACCCTACAAGATAGCGTGATCCGTTTTTGTCAACATTTCAGCGAGACTTATGACTCCTTCAGGAGCACTGTGTGAATCCGATTTCTCCATCAAAAATGACTTCAGAGTTCATGTATATTACTATAAACCCACTAGTTGAGGAGAGGGCCAGTATTCGAGACTTTTTAATACTTGAATTATGATCTATTTCGTTGCTCATCTCTAACAATTTCCGGAATGGCCATAAAACCGTATTTCCGATGCATACCTTTGCTCAAATAAATAGCTGAGATGGAGAACAATAAAGTGAGAAGAAATATTGTACCGCTCATGGTAGGATGTATGTACTATCGAGAAGTAAAAGATGAACTATCTATCAGAATTTGCGTTTAGATTCAATCGTTTACAGCGCTATTTTTAATTGAGGCTATATTTACTTCAATTTACAAAACTCGCCATTATTTCTTGTCTGCTTCACATAATTCCATTTTCCTTCTACAATTTTTGAATTTGAATTAAGCACACGAGACAGTCTTTTTCATGCAAGCGATCAATTACTCGTGCTAATCATACTAGTCTCTTTCTGAAAAAGAAGTTGACAAAAAGTAGACAAAGTTCAAACTCTGATAGATATAATTATTGAGCGTTGTGAAGCGACGTTATTTTTTTGCTTTTGTTTCACGTTCGATGATTGTTAGACTAATTTATTCCACTAGACATTCTCATTATGCTTGACAAAAATGCTTATCAATAGAATAGGCCACTTTAATATCTACCAGATCAGTCGGGTTCATGGGAAAATAATTTCAAATATAAAATTTTGAGGCAAAAGCTTGTATCACATTCAAATTTTGGCAAATTCACATAGAATAACCCAAACGTATTTTATGTAACAAGTGCAAATTCATGCAATTGTTGAAAAATTGTAAAAACCAATATCTGGCATAATTTGAAGGATCAAAATGAAATTCCAGTAGGAATCATCGTCAAATTGCCTTCTTCATGAGATTGATTTATAGATAAAATCTTTTGGAAGGGGAGATTATATATTTCAACGAGGCATATTCTGCATTTTGAAGCAGGAGGAACTTAGGCTGGAATTCATAGTCGTTAATCCGAGATCAGGATCGGCGGATTAGGAGCGCTGCGATCGCTGTGCCCAGATGTGAAATGCCTCGCCATGACGATCGCAGCGCCCTAAATCCGCTGAATCCAATCTCGGATTAACGACTATGAATTCCAGCCTTAATGAGATAGATATACGAGTCCTTCGCCATCAACTGAGTCATCTGAATCGAACATATGTTTGACGTATGACCGAAAAGTTTGCAGAGTTAACTCAACATGTTTATCTTCAGCTGTTATTTCACCAGAGTAATAAATAGGACGTTCCCGAGGACGTTCCACTTTTCTGACGAGAACAAGCGCTGTGGCAATTGACGCAAGAAAAAATGATTATTTCGAGCATTTGATGACACTGACTTCTGCTCTGTTTTTTTCCTCCCAAAACATTCTATCAAAGAGGAATACTGTGTGAAAATGCTAGGTCCCGAAACGTACAAGACTGAATCTGAAACTAGGATAAAATACCGTAATAAGGTAAGGGCGTACCTATATATCATGATCTCAAATGTTGATGTCAGGAATATGCTCTCGTTGACTTTCCCGCAAATTTCTTTCATATTGGTTATGTTAAAGTATGGATAAATAAGTTGTTTGGACTGATCCATAATAATTCCTGTGTGTCCCGAAAAATTTAAAGTGAGTTATTTATCTTTGTTCCTGCTCAGCTAAGAAATCACTGAGAAATCGCGTTTAGTAAAACCGGTGCATCAAAAAATTTAGGTTGAACTAGTCTCATTTTCGATTTCTCTTTCCAAAACCATCAAAATTCTATTTTGAGTTGCACAACTCAGATTTGGAGCGATCTCATGAGCAGCCGAGGTTGTTTGGAAAATATAAACGCCAAAATTGATGTGTATGTACCCAATATGCCCTCATGTGGTTATCTCCAAAAAGCGTGGAGTATGGCTCTTTTCAACACTCAGAACGTATTAATTGCGTCAAAATAAGTTGGAAAATTGAGTAGGATCGATGAAAAAGATTCAAACGTGGTTGCAAGGAGATAAAAATGATTCCAGGTTTCTCATCGCCGATTTAAATGTTTTTGAAGGATAAGGTTTTGTTGGACACCTACACCCTTTCGCAAACTCAAAATTAATCACTTATCGGGGAAATTAGGTCGGCTTTGGTTAGTCGAATTCGGATTCACTGTAGCTCATTTTGAAGGTCTCGAGACGAGCTTCAGAATGAGCTGAAGTCAGTTGGAAATCGTTCAAATGGACCAAAATTCTTGACAAGATGGCGTATCGAGTGGGGGGGGGTTAAAAACAATTACTTTAGGTCGACTCAAACATGGTCAATCATGCAGATATTTAACCAGTAACAGTCTGAAATTCGAACCAAAACTGACCAACCACGATGCCTTTACCACACGTTCCAAATTCAGTGAGAAAGTGAAGAAGATGGATAGCCAACAAGTCAATTGATCCTTGATTATCTGTTCTCTTCATTCCTTCAAAACGTATCAAATTCTCGAATAGGCCTGATTGAACCAGAATAATTTCTTCCAATACGGAAGGGAAAATTAAGTACAAAAAAGAAAAGAGATTCTCATCACAATATGTCCCAAAATAGGTGGAACGTAGTGAGGGGTACCTGCATTTTACTTGCAAGTAAGCTGACATTCAACGGGAAAATTTGGTCGTCATATGATTACATTGATAGTTCCTTATTTGTCCACTCCCCAAAGCAAATCGCCCTGGCAATCAAACAACAATTTTTTTGACTTCAATGTTGTAACTTTTGCAGAACTGAATACTTTGAAAAGAATACTTTGAAGGAACACTTCTTGCAGTACTAATTTCAGAAGCATACATACACTTTCATACACAGGTATATTATCATCTTTTACACTCTCTAAAATCGAATCACAGACAATTTTGGTTTTTCTAGAAACATCAATACGTAGGCGCGACACAAGAATCGGCGGTTTCCCAGAAATCAAATTCAAATCATCGCGAGGCACACTCACAAATTTTATTACAATGTACCTTTCCATCCTGTCAACAGTTGACGATTTGTTTTCGTATGCGTGAGGTTAAGGTCTTCGACGGGAGGCCTTCCCATAAACACATTCCAAGATTGGACATTATCAGAGACTACACACAATCCGATCAAATTCACTTACGAATTTTCAAAAATAATTCCAGAAGAAAAATTATCATGGGAAATAACTCCCCCGTCGCCACACTTTGCTCTTTAATCCAGGCTTAGGCTATCGCCTCACAAGAGTTTTTTTATGTTTATGGGGTGGCGACTACGTGGAAATTGCCTTAGTGTTTCAACCCGTGGAAAGTTAGTTTCTGATGGTAGATTTTGTGTTGTGTCAGGCTGTGGTGTTTGAGATATCTCTTGCAGAAGAAAATCAATTGATGAAATGATTAGTTGTGTTGTTTGAAACTGTGGTTTTAGCTGTGAAGATCGCACTTGTGATGATTAAGGCTGTGATGAACATTCTAATGACCAACAAGGATGTAGTTGAGTGACAGTAGAGGTACTTTGTTAGGGATTAAAGCGAACGAGGTTGAGATTCGACTTGGTGTTTACAGTAAGTGTTCCATCCACCCCATCGAAGTTTGAAATGACTTCATTCCTATTAATGGTGAGGTCCACAGACATAATGGTAGAGACATCCTCTAATAATTTTGAAAACACTAGTGGGAAGAGGACTGGTGCACAGTGGGGCGGAACATCGATTTTGGGCCATAAAGTGCATCCGCGCGAATTTTTGACCGATTGACTTGATCCAAAAAAGATTCTCTTCGTTTTTCAACCCTCAACCACGTGGCACTGCAACAATTTTGATTAAAACCGTCCTGGAGTGTGGAGAAGGCACTGAAGTTGCACTGAATTCGAGACGGGAATACGCTGATTTCTTGGGCACCCAGGCTGTATTTAACAGCTTGACATCGTCCAAAATGACCTATATGATCCTTGAAATGTGTATACTACCCTTCAACACTTACCTGAACCATTTCATCGTTTGTGATGGGTTGAATGTTCTCAGAAATGGTGAAACTCGAACCTATGTTGATATACACGTTTTCTGGACCCCTTTGAGGGAGAATTGATCAACTTGGGAGTGTTAAACGACTTGCGGGCTCTGGGAAACACTACAAATACCATCTCACATGATTTAATTATCATATCCTCCAAAGCAGGGGTCAAAAATTGGAGCTGGGATATTTTAGAATATTTTTTCGCCGGAAAAAAATGGCAAATGATGAACTGACCCAAAAAATCAAGGCATCTAGGTGTCTTTGGGAACTTCCGGGATTTGGAAAATACTATGAACACCAATCAACGTGAATAACTCATCGAATGCTTCAAAGCAAGTTTTATAAAATTGCCGCTGGAATGTTTTGTAACCCTTTTTCACCGGGAAACACTCGTAAATCGTAGAACGACCCCTGAATTCGAAGAAATCTAGGTGTTTTTTGGGACTTGCGAGGTTTTGAAAACACTACAGACACCATCTCACGCGATGAAACTATCGCACGCTTTCCAGCCGGCATCATAAAATTGCCGCTGGAATGTTTTATGATCCTTCTTCACCGGAGAACACTCGGAAATCGTAGAACGACCCCCAGAATCATGAAATCTAGGTGTCATTTGAGACTTGCGGGATTCGGAGAAACCTACAGGCACCATCTCACGAGATTAACTAATCGAATGCTTCAAAGCGGGTGTCATAAAATTGCCGCTGGGGTGTTCTCGGGCCCTTGTTCGCCGAGAAACGATCGAAAATGAGAAAACGACCCTGAAAATCATGGGATCTAGATGTCTTTGAGAAGTTGCGGGATTTGAAAGATACTACAGACACTATTCTACTTGGGTAACTCATCAAATGTTTCAAAGCAAGTTTCATAAAATTGCCGCTGAAATGTTTTATGACCCTTTTCCACCGGAAAACACTCGAAAACCATGAAACGACCCCCGAGATCATGGAATCTAGGTGTTTTTTGAGACTTGCGGGATTCGGAGAAACCTATAGGCACCATCTCACGAGATTAACTAATCGAATGCTTCAAAGCGGGTGTCATAAAATTGTCTCTGGGGTGTTCTCGGGCCCTTTTTCGCCGAGAAACGTTCGAAAATGAGAAAACGACCCTGAAAATCATGGGATCTAGGTGTCCTTGGGAACTTGCGGGATTTGGAGAACACTACACTAGTACAGTCCGTCCGAGGTCACCCCGAAGAATGCACAGATAAATCTGAAGATCCCGCAACTTTCATTGAAGAGGTGGCAAGAACGGAGGATACAAAGGAGAATTTACAGACGGCAGGACCTGCTAGCACATCCACAGCCGTAAGAACCAGCCTCGTAGAACAAGCAGTGCCTGATCATATACGTGCTCTAGAAACTATGAGAAAGTGGAACTGTCATTTTGATGGCAAGGACCTATACTCTTTCCTGGAACGGGTCACCGAACTACAAAAAGCATATCAAATGACAGACGAGGCATTAGTTTTGGGACTGTCAGAACTCTTGAGAGGAGAGACGCAGCTGTGGGACAGAAACACGAATGACAGTGATATAGATTGGAGAGTATTCAGGAAAACATGAGGTCATATTTTTTGTCACCCAATGCGCGGAAGCACACAACAAATAACAGAAGATTTCAGGACGAGAGTTGCACAACCGATTCGACATCATAAATACCCTGGGATGCGATATACTACTTGGCATGGACATGCTGCCTTGGTTGAAGATGAAAATCATTCTGGATAACAAGGTACTGCAACCAGGGTATGGGAAGGGCCCGGGCATCTGCACAGTAACAAACTTTCAAGGACTAGCGGAGTTATCAGCGGAGGGAGAAGAAACCATACAAGAGATCATCGCAGAGGAAGAAGGACGATTTGCGGAAATAAAGGGGTCCCCCCACTAATTAATCTTACCATTCGTATACAACATAAAAATTCGATCAAACAAAAACACAGACCATGCAATTCAGCGAAACAAGAGATTATGAACCAAGAACTAGATATGATGCTTGAGAATAAAATAGTAAGACCTTCAAATAGCCCATGACTGATTCCATGTAAGATCATGCAGTGAAAAATGGTCAAGTCTCGGATTATTTCGGCGATGAAGTATGTGGTTCTAGAGTGAAAAATAAGAGACACGTATTTTTTTATTTTGGCCGAAACCGATTCCTATCGAAGTTGTGCATCTTCTGAAGAAGGAGAGTGAAGTATGAGTTTTCGAATAATTGACGCTGAAAAATCGGAAGGAATGCAACAGAACAAAGGCTATCGATGGTGATCACTAAATTCTTGTTGCTTACTGTTAAATGAGTCATACTTTACCGAATTCCCCCATTTGTTAATGATGATAACCGAAGGCAGCTCAAAAATCCAATTTTTCGTGAGAAACGGGAAAAAATTAATAACTCGAAATAATATTCTTATTTTTGGCTGAATTTTTTCATGAGAGTAGGTGAATACATGAAGAATGAAGTGAGATATTCGTCGTTGGCGCGAAGTGGTTGTGAGGGGTGCGAGAATTTTTTTTCTGATAAGCATTTTTTTTCAATTCATTTGGTCAGATATACTTTACAACGGATGCTCTAGTGGTAAAATATTTTGATTCAGATATATTTGGTCAAAATCCTCGGAGTTCTGAGGGAAATGAAACTTCGCAGATTTTGGAAAGCTTCCTTGTCGTGACGCCTGAGCAGTGATGAAGAATTTCTTTGCGTTTCCTGATTGCCTAAGTTTTTCGTGTATCTTCAGATTTATTGGGAGATCTCCTAATTGGAGACAAAAGAGAGTTGAACTGAGAAATAAAATCATTCATTTCCTGACATGCATGATCTCGTTCGAATTCAGATTCAAGATCGTCTTCGGGGTTAGATTCAGGGACATCATCGACGAGGTCACCTTCACCTTGATTAATCTCACTCGGCAACATTTCACCATACGATCGCTGATACTTCACTGAAAGTTTTAAGTAGCAGGTCTTGCAAACAAGTGTTTCACTGTCCATGCTCTTATCAGGATACTCATTTTTTAATGCGGACGCTAGAAATCCCAGTTTTTTGAACACAGTATTCTTCTTCTGTTCAATAATTTTTTTCTTTTGATTACCAGAGAAATTGGGACATATTCTCTGTATCGGAAAACGTGTACTACTTGATGATTCCTGTATAGCGTACGAGAATATTAAAGAGTAAATCACGAGTTGACTTAGTGACTGACTCTTTGGCACTGAGTGCCGGATAAACAAAGGCTGAACACACCGAAAACGATGGAATTTTCTGAACGAACAGGAAGGAGAATTTTTGTGGAATACTTTGGTATTCGTATGGTGATATGACAGCACGCAACCGTCAAAGCACAACATCCGTTACATGCGGCTAAAGTCCGCGGCGCCACGTTAAAGCTCTCATTCCTTCACCTATCACTGCGCCAAATACCACCTTTAAACGTTTTTAATGCTCGAATTGTCATGATCAATGATATCATTTCGCAAACTAGGCACAAGACTCCCCATGAGAGATTTAATGGGGACTTTAACTGCCAAAAGTAACTATTTCAATAGAAAAAATTCTTGCGCCCCTCACAACCGCTTCGCGCCAACGACGGATATCTCACTTCATCCTTCATGTATTCACCTACTTTCAAAAAAAATTCATCCAAAAATAAGAATATTATTTTGTGTTATTAATTTTTCCCCGTTTTTCACGAAAAATTGGATTTTAGAGCTGCATTCGTTTATCATCGTTAGCAAATGGGGGAATTTGGTAAAGTATGACTCATTTAAGGTAGTATTAGCGGTACTCGAATTGACGCTCAGAAAATCACGAAAGTCGGCGCAGTTGTAGATTAGGGTCTCAAAGTGCTTCAGTTGGAATTTCAGAAGCCTTCAAAGTCGGGGATAAAAGTTATGAGCGTTTTTGTAAAAGTCGTTTAACACGGCGTCTTATGGAAAATCACCAATAGAGTGATACCTGACGCACAGATTTCCGTGGCAGTGAATACACAGATGTAAGAATGCACAAAAAACACTCAGGAGCGACCAGATTGACGATTCAGAGCCTACAAAAAAAGATTTGAGCCCAAGTGTCACTCATTTCTGCGGTTTCGGGGTTAGGTTGTCGTCTCCTGCCGTGCATTCACTATACCTATATCGCGGGCGGAAGGGAGTCAAGCGCGGGTATGTTCGGCACTTGACACATCCAGTACCGCTAATACTACCTTAACAGTAAGCAACAAGAATTTGGTGATCACCATCGATAGCCTTTGTTCTATTGCATTCCTTCCGATTCTTCAGCGTCAATTATTCGGAAATTCATACTTCCCTCTCCTTCTTCAAAAGATGCACAACTTCGATAGGAATCGGTTTTGGCCAAAATGAAAAGATACGTGTCTCTTATTTTTCACTCTAGAATCACATACTTCATCGCCGAGATAATCCGAGACTCGACCATTTTCCACTGCATGATCTTACATGGAATCAATCCCATGGGATTCACCAGTTGTAATCGTCGAGAAGAAAAACGGGGAACATCGATTTTGCGTAGACTTCAGAAAAGTGAACGACAACTCAGAGGAAGACGCCTATCCCATTTCACAGGTAAACGCAACAATCGACAAGCTAAGGGGAGCTAACTATATATCAACGATAGATTTGAAAAATGACTATTGGCAAGTACCGATCACCAAGGGAAGTTGCGAAATCACAGCGTTTACAGTACCGGAGCGTGGCCCATTCGAGTTCGTGGTTTTGCCGTTTGGCCTACATGCGGCAGCATCTACTTTTCAACGTCTTCTAGATAAAATACTCACACCACATTTAGCACAACACGTCTTTGCCTATTTGGATGACATCATCATCATAGCGGAAACATTTGAAGAACATATTAAGGTAGTTGTACATCAAAATTATTCATCAACAAAATTTCTCGAGAATCTGCAGAGAGATAGTCCTAATATCGAAGAGTGCGTGTGCAAAATTCCAGAACGGCTAACCATCTCGTTTTAGAGTATCGATCGTCACAATTTGAGCAGTTTTGCACCTTTTTAACATTGCGCTTATGGGAGCGGGCCCCAGAAATAGCACAAATATGGGTCCAGCGCAAAACCTGATCAACAGAAAATGGTGGGACTGCGAGAGATCCGAGTTTATGTATCAATGAATCATATGACCAAGCCTGGAGATGATGGACCACGTCGTTTTTTAGTAATTGTTCATACAAAGCGTAGAATGCAAAAAATGCGACACGTGATTTCGATTTTAGGGTAGATAACTTTGGAAACCATGCCTGATTCTGTTCAGGAAGGCTTAGATGACCGTTTTTGTTTATTGTTTGATGGAAAAAAGCAGCTATTAACAATAATAATAACCTCGAATATTTTGATGTGGGCAAAAAAGTGAGGTTAAGTCTCTTTGACTCACGTAGTTGGTGTACAACTACCTTAAACTCCTACGAGATGTATGAAAAAGGTTGAGGAAGGCAAATCTAGTACCGAATTGGGAGAAGTGTCACTTCGCCCGAGAAAGCCTCAAATATTTAGGACATATTGCAGACAATCACGGACTCAGGACGGGTCCTGAGAAGATCGCAGTCATAGAAACGCTGGATGCACCTGAAAACGCAAAAGAACTGAGACGATTCTTAGGTCTGACAACCTGGTATAGGAGATTCATAAAGAATGCATCACAACTTTTAGCCCCGTTAAACAAACTGATCAGAAAGAAAACCAGGTATGAATGGGGATCCGCACAGCAGAGAGCATTTGATCAGCTCAAGGAACAGATGGCTAAGGCCCCTGTCCTAGCATACCCTGACTGGAATGAAACCAGTCAGGGTATGCTAGCACATTATTTAGTCTTGGGAGCTGCAAGTATTAACTCCTTTGATCCATCTCAGCTTTAGGAGCTCTAGAGCCGTGATAGATAATAGACCTCGGGAGCATCGAGGCAGCAATGTTATCCAAGAGCTCTGGATAGCAGCCATCCTAGATCTTCGCATCCTGGGAGCACCAAGATACGTAAGGGCGTGTCTACAAACGGAGCGCGCGCGCACCGCCGTGGCTCTTGGTGCGCGCGCTGTTTCTACCAAAGAAAAATTACGAGTTTTCCTCGTGACTGACAACTTTCAAAGTATATGGAACCGGAGCACCCATCAGTTCAGTATAACTTTGAAAGTAATCGGTAACCACAGGAATTCGTAATTTCTCCATGGTAGAAGCAGCACGCGCACCGGAAGTCGCGCGGGTGCTGCGTGGGAGCACGGGGGGCGCGCTCTATTCGTGTACATACCCTAAGATTGACTAGGATATTGTAACCTGTATAACCCGCCCGCGAAAACCGACCGGAACAATTGACATTCAGGTAGGAGCTCCATCAGATGTCGCTGTCAGGAGTCCACTGACAGACTAGTTCACTAGCCAGTCTCTGTACTGCTCATCGTAAGGAGCTCTTGAGATTAACTGACCAGTCCCCGTACTATTCCGCCGAAGTTGCTGCAGATGAACTGTATTTTCATCAACAGTTTTTAGGGTTATTACAGTGTACTAGAGTAGTGGTGAATTAGTCAAGGCCCGAGGGCAATTGAATATATCATTATTAACTCTTTCGTACATATTCTTTCTCATATATATCATTCATTCCAACTTCATTGTATTCAATTGTCATCCTAACCTGGAATTCCTGATATCCTGGAATCCTCTCAGTTACAACATGGTTATGAAATGTTGATTCATTAGAAATGAGACATTGGACACCTGTTCTTACGACTCTTAGTCTAAATATTGTGAATGTGTCTCGATTAAAATGATGCGTATAGCTTTCAGTATCAGTTTTCATCATCAATCATAAATCCAGGGCAATTTATTTATGACTCAAAAGATATCTTCATCTTATAACGACGTAAACAGTTTATACGCATAAAAGGTGATACTGTCTGGGATCTCCATTCATAACGTAACTCGAGTGGTGATTCATCAACATTACCCGAAGTTGTGCTCGTCATCATTGAGTTTTGATTTTTTAGCACGCCTTCAGAATCAATCTATTGGAAACGCTGTGCTTGCGTGATTCTTATTCTGAATCTTTACTTCTCTAGTCTAATTGAATCAAAATGTCAACATACATTCACCTCGTCCTCATCATGATTACTGTCTACCTATCAGCGGTAATAGCATACTATCCACCTCAAAACATTCGCTGAGATTACTCCAACATGGTTTTGATAAGTAATTAAATCTATCGTATTTTCTTCAGGTTCACAGTCGTTATTTTGAAACTCTTCATAATAATAAGGAAAGGCCTGGACATGTATTAGTCCATCTGGTAAGAAATCATATTCTGAGAATAAATAGCTCTTTGGATTCCGATTGATAGTAGTCCAAGTCTGACACACTTGGATCTCATTATCGAGTAGTGAATAATCCACAAGTTTCAGAAACCCTTATTATGGCCATACGACTTCTTAAGTAATCAGTCCTTCTGTATAATAGATGGTCAATCGAAATTTGTCACAAAGTTTATGATTTTGCAATGCATATACGAGTCATTTCTCGAGAGAGAATCCAGCCAAATTTATCCATATTCTTGAGTAGAATTTATCTAATTGTTTAAACTATTATAATGTTCTCAGCTTTCTTCTGGATATGATTTAGAAGCAGTTGAAGTATTGATTGTATCAAAATATCACCATGTTTTTGAAGAAATGTATCAAACTTATCGTATTTATATTTCAGAATGCGACGAAACCTTCCACGAAAAAATCATAAGATTTGCATTTACATTTACGTCATTTCGGAGGATCGAGTCGAATCTCAGCAATCAACGGCTCGCAAGGTCAACACTATATATAAACTTTATTTGCATTTTTCATGAAATGAAAGCATCTTTTGGATAACTCAATTCATAGTTTTGTACTCGAAATTTGGATATGAATGTTGTAGTTACTTCTGTTAGTATTCTTTCACGCACCAATATAAAATCTGCGGTTATCGATACAATGACGAGAAAATTTTTGTAAGAGTGTTACATTAATTTACACATGAATCAATGGACAATTCCGCACCATAACAGTACAAATCCATTTCAGATTTCCGAAAACTACTTTTGTATTTTGTGCACTGCTTCCATAGGTGCCTATTCCTTAGGGGAATTACTTTTGCATTTACACATGGAATTATATTCCAGATCACGTCATTGGATTTTTTTGAGAGACTGAAGACCAATACTAATAGCCTCCGAAAGTCAAAATCAATTTTTAAAAATATGAAAAGTATTCATGCTGTTCTGGTCCAGAGTCGTCCATAAGTAATTGAAAATTGTTTGGATTTGCATACTCTGAAAATTCTCAAAAGTAATAATACATTGGTAGGTCTGGTGGCCACGTTGGGTTCCGTAGCATTTTGAGGGTCGCCAGATGAAATTTCGTGACTCCGACGTACTTGTACCCGCTGAATCCGATTTCCAATGTGCAAAGTCGAAAGAACATTCTAAAAGTTGTTATCAACGAGTTTTCATGAATGAATAATCAAACTGATTTTTCCGGCGTAAAATTTTTTTGCACATTCTCTAAGTTATTCGGAGATGAAAAGGTCTTCACGAATTCTTCTTGAGATCGCATAGATTTCCCAGAAAAAAATTCGGAAAGTTTACAAAAAGCGCGATTTTTCAAAAAAACTAACCACAGTTTCTCGTCTGCAAATTCAACTTTCCGAATATATTGTCTCTCAAATGACTTCTTGAAGCTCCCTCAACAGACAGGAAGGATGAATCTGTCGGAAATCTGATGCTTCCCGCTTCTGTTCCGTGAGCTAAAACAAACCTGTGTTTTCGTTACTTTTTACGCATCCGTCTAACTCTGATATGAACCAGATAATCTGACAATGATCGAATTATTTGGCTACAACCATTACAGGGTTGGGTTGTGGCCAAGTGATTGGAGTACCAAGAAGTAGGGCTGGGAATATCCGTGGATCCGGTTATCTGGATTTTCATCCGGATATCCGCCCAGGTTGAAGTGATCCGGACGGATCCAACTATCCGGATAGTATCCGGATACTCCCGGATAATCCGGATTGGATCCGGATTTCCGGATATCATCTGGATTCTCAAATCTGTTTTGTGATGGGGAACTATACATACCTAATACACAACTAATAGACAGAAGACGACGGAGACAGCCAAACAGACAGACAGATAGGAGTAGAGACGAAGAAAGAGCGAGACAGAGATACTGGTTGACCGGTTGCCAGACTGACAGGCTGAGAACGGTAGTATGGGTCTGTTACAAACACATTTGATACTGCTACATTTGATATTCGTTTATATATGCTTTCCTCACGGAATATATATCTTAATTCGTCTATAAAATCCGGACGGATCCAACTATTCGGATAATATCCGGTTATCCGGATATTTGGATCCGTCCGGACTTTTTTGCCGAATCCGGATATCCGGATGTTCGGATAGTTCGGATTTTTCCAAAATCCGGATAAAAGTCCCAGCCCTACCAAGAAGTGAAATCAGTGAGCATAATCGGGCCTTTGTCCATCTTTGTTATGGGTATATGGGGTAACAAAGCACCGAAGACACAGGTTTGTCTTACCTCATGCACGAACAGACGAGGTAATGAGCAGATTTATAATAGATTCATCCTCCCTATCTATTGATGAGGCTTCAAAAAGTAATTTGAGCCATGATGAATTCGAAAATTTCAATCTGCAGACGCGCAAGTACAGTTGTATTTTTGCAAAAATCGTGGATTTTTTAACTTTGGAAAAATTACCGCGAAAACTGTGCCTTTATAAGGAAGACTCGTTGAGACCTTCGCAGTTTCGAACCACTTGAAAAATACGGAGAAATTTGCTTTATTGCGAAACAATAAATTTTTGTATTTTTTCATAAAAATTTGTTAATAACCATTTTTGGATCGTTTTTTCGACTTTGCGCCATCCAAAATTGGATTCAGCGGGTCAGATATGGAATCATCGAATTCTACCCAGCGTCATCCGAAATTCTACGGAACTCCACCGGTCCACCAGATTATAAGAAGAAATACTGATTACTCAAAAGTTCATGGATTGTTACCTCTACTGTCTTTTTACGGCCAACGTATTTCATATAGTTAAAGGATAACTCACACTCTGAGGATTATTTTAGAATTCATGAAGATGATTCAGAAAATAATGGTCGAGAGAGGAAAAAACTAAGATGACAGATGAAAAATTCTGTTATGTCGTAACCCGTGTTCTACTGAATATTTCCCTCTCCCAAGCGCAATTTCAATTGAGGGGTCACGTGGAAAAAGGGCGTAACTGCATTTTTTGAAATGGCTGTAAAATCCATGGAATCAACTCTAATTTCACGAGGCTTGCACTGATAATTCGAAAATGCTATCTTCTTCGAAATAACTCGTCCAAATACGCCTCTGGCGGTTTTCATTAAGTTTTTATTGATTTTCTCGAAATGACCCTTTTGTAGTTACGCCCTTTTTCCACGCGCCCCCTCAATTGTGTCAAAACGCTACTTTTATGGCAAAATTTCTGGACGATACTGTGAAGTGTGAAAGATGGGTCCAAGCGTGGAGGCAAGTTCAGAAAAAGCTCAATCTTTCGAGTTTTATGAGAAAAATCTGCACAAAGTATTAGTAGATGTAAAATCCAGTGGAAAATTCTATTCTCATCGATCAGTATACAATATTGTTCCATGAAGCGTTAATGTCTATAACATCATCAGATCAGTAGCAACAGCCATTCAAGAACTTCCAACGGTGAAAAATACATTCGAGACAGGTTCACAGACCAGTTTCTGTATATCTATAGCTGATCCTATACGATCTCGTGAGAAATGCGATGACCAAAGAAAAGCTCTCCTTGCTGATAATACAAAATCTCAGGAGCCCATCGTAGACGTGTCCGCATGTATAGAGTGATGAATAATCACCGCCCACGCGACACAATGGGAAGAAAAGCCGGCTCCGTCCGCTGACTGAAAGAAAACTTCATCACGGACTCTCAAAAAATTGCATTAGGAATTTTGCCCTTTCTCCTTAGGCTCTTTGCAGCTCTTTGTTCGCATAAACCCTGTATATATTTACAGCCTCAAGGTCCTCATTCAAATGAGAAGGCCAGTATCATCCACCTTACGACAATATATATCTATATATGTTTCAAGTGCTATCTCAAGTGTAAGGCTGCGAAAGACTTTCACTCTCTCGCGAATAAAGCGGTGCATGCATGCAGTCGACAGATTATAAAAAAGGTTGCCGATTTGAATCATCCGCGCTTTGCAATAAGATGACCAGGAGCAGTAGTCTCTGCATGTGTAATGGTACTAAATTCATTCCCGGGGCTTCCTGGGGAATATAATGCGTGTGACGATGGAATGCCGAAGGCTGATTTACAGTGTTAGGTGTGAGTGGTGGTATTTATGGTCATGTATACATGGTTTTGGCATGTAGTAATCTGATATTATCCATTTGGGAATATGTACAGGTAGTTGTGGGGTTTTATAGGATGGCAGTGGGAATTTTGCGACTATCGATTCGCCTATCAGAGCGGAATCGAGATGAAATGGTATATTCCCTTACTGAGCGCGGCAGCCTATTCTAGGCACGAATAGGAAGGACAGTTTGTCTGTCGAGCGAAGCGAGACTGCGGGAGAATTTTTCGTGCTACTGAATTTCTCACGCAAATTTCTGAGCTCAATTTTACACCGACCGCGATGAAACTTTTTTTTAAATTTGTAGAAAAATAGTCCGCAGGTTGCAGTACCACTGGTGTCCTTCTTCTTTGTTTTCAAAAATTGTTATTGGCAATATACCAATTTGACCGCTAGAGACGCCACCATCGCTTTTCAAAAGTTAGAGATGAGCACTCTTAATATGCATTATCATCCGCGCTCATCATAAAACAGTCATATTTATAAATTCAGAGCCAAAATCAACATCGTATTCATGAAAATTTCAAGCACATTGTGCACAATTATCTGTTTGATTTTTCAAATTGTTCATAATCCCAACGACTCCCAAATCAAATTACAATACAAATTGAGGGGGTGGGTGGAAAAAGGGCGTAACTGCAAAATGGTCATTTTGAGAAAATCAATAAAAACTCGATAGAAACCGCTAGAGACATAATTGGACGAGTTGAGCTCACTTATTTCGAAGAAAATAGTATCCCCGAAATAGCCCAACCCGAGCCGGGGGATGAAATTTGATTTCGAGCTTTTTTCAGCAATTTCAAAAATTGCAATTACGCCCTTTTTCCGAATACAGGGTCAAATTTCGGTCTTTTTCCCTCACAAAAAGTGGAATTAAATCTCGAGATCAAGTCCAATCATTTCCAAATTTTTTGAGAGTCTTTCTGGGCATGTTTTGAAAGATATCTGATCGCTAGGGGGTGGTTCGATTCATGCTCCACGGTTCTATGGACACGAAAATCTTCCATCAGCCGTGTGAAAATGACGAGACATTTTCTCCACTAGGTTATGGTAAAAACACTAAATTTTAAGGTAAAACAACATATTTCCATCGTTGTATTAGGTGGAAAAGCGTTTCCAGGCTCTGGAGAATTTTTATAAAATTTTTCCTCGGTAATTAGGCCCTTCTTCCAGATCCGCCCTCACTTACGCCCTGTTACAGAGTAATTACGCCTTTTCAAATGTTTTCAGTCAGGTACTTAAGCCCTTTTTCCAAATCCTGTTGGGCTGAGGCAGAAAATTAAGCCCTGCTTTTGAAATTATAATACAGCAGTTACGCCTTTTTAATATCTTATCATAGCAGTTACGCCCTTTTAACATTCTATCATTGCACTTACGCCTTTTTATCGTGCAGATGAGAGGGCGTAATGGCGGTTACGCTCTTTTATCTGCCAGACGGTTTTTGGGGTCTTACGAAAAACGGATTTCGGGGGGTGGTAGATCGTGGTATAGGGGCTCAAAAAAGCGATATCCGGAAGAAGAGCATAATGGCGGTTACGCCCTTTTTCCACCCACCCCCTCAATTTCATTTCGAACAGTTTTTCTCGTCGAGAATCCATTTGAACCCCTGAAATCTCTATGCATAGTAGTTAGAAATCCAGACCAGTGAGTTTATTTCAATACTCTGACATTCATTTTCGAATTACATCGTGACTTGTTCATTTTGCCATCGCAAAAAATGATACCGAATCTTTGGGTCCTGATATGTACGTACGAGCGAGCGTACGAGAGTGGTAGAAAGTTCATCAGTTCCGAACTTCCATTACCTCACATAAGAATATGATCTTAAATGTCTTCACTTCTTCATCCCTGGCTCATCAATTTTTTCCCGCTTCTCCCAATGTGTTACAAAAAACATTGCCACTAACGAGGTCCGAAGTTAATAATCGGTTCTTACAATGCGAGGAAAGACAAACCGAGCCAAGATTTTTTTTCACCGATACACAAATAAACGGAAGAGACATATACATTGTGTGCCGATTGGTCGATTATCTCAGGTTGAGCAATGTCGCCCGACCGCAATTTCGCTCGTCAAGAGATTGTATACTTGGCCACTTGATTCCAGTGTTCTCCAATTCTCTTCTGCTTTTTCTCATTCTTCTTCTCTTCCTGAGGGGTATTCGAGACGCTCACGTAATCAGATGTGAGCGAATACAATGGCAATTTTCAGAGAGTCCTTGCGAATTTTACTTACGTAAATGGGATAAATAAACCTGGGGTAACGCATTGTAAGATGTTATGGTTGCGTGAATTGGAGTCAGTCTTTGATGAATTCTTCTTTTCATTGCTCAATCGAGTAGAGAAAAGGATAATGTACATTGACTTGGATGCTGTGCGACGGTATTGCTCACTTGTACAACTTGTGATAATGGTGATGATAAGGACGAAAGCAGGATTGGTAATGCTACAATTTGAAATTGGTGTTGTATGATCCTAGTGCGATAAACTTTTCCATCATTCGGTGCTATTGAATTGATATCGTACATAACTCAAATGATGTTTACAATTACATATGTAAGAGTGATTTTGAATCTATAGAACATCAGGATAGTCACTTTTACCTCTTTGCTGTTGGACTCGTTTTTGGCTCTAAGTGGGTGAATTTTGATTCTTAGTGATTGAGATGTACCCTAACGAGTGGGTGAAAAGCCCAACAACACGTACGCTGTGAGGACGGTTCCTCGTAATTCCATCTCGGCTACGAGATGGGCTTTTGTATTCTGGCAATTATATTTGTATGGCCCTGGTAGGGATGTGAGCATTTTTTCTGTTCAACTAATGCGTAGCAATGCGACTTGGTTAGTATTTAGTCGAAAAATGCTCCCCATTTCCATCGGGGTGGAGGAAATTATTATTCTTAAGTCATTGTTTATGCCTTTGGTAAAGTGAATCTTCACAAAAGATTCTTATTGAAAATAATTTTCGAGCCACTACTTGTCATTAAGATTGGAGAATGGAGAATCGTGGGTCCCACTGGTGGGTTTCGTCGCAGCCAACGCGTTGAAAGAATACACATTATTCCTGCAAATTTCGGTCACCCTGTCTGTGAACGCTAGGAAACACGAAACGGGTTGTTTAGTCTATAGGCTCATGGCAAAATTATCTGCGATTTCAGACTTCTCCAGAGCCTTTTTTGCCCAATTCAAGTGACAACGAATTTAGCCAACGGAGCAACCAATTCTCCAACTGCAAGCAAAATCTTGATTTTGCTTTTTTTAGCAAAAGAAAATAGAGAAACCTTATCTATTCAAGTCCGTGCAAATTTGTGGTAGCCATGAATAATTTTAAATGTATATCTCAGCTTGTATTGGAGCTTATTTCAAGGTCTTCAAATTGAGATCTTATACATTAGATATTGATCAGACAGTCAAGCTACACTAATTGATGGGTGGAAAAAAGGCGTAATCGCAAAACGGTTGTTTTGAGAAAATCAATAAAAACTTAATGAAAACTACTAGAGACATAATTGGACGAGCTGATATGACTCATTTCGAAGAAAATAACATTCTCGAAATAGCCCAACCCGAGCCGGGGGTGAAATTTGATTTTGAGCTCTTTTCAGCAATTTCAAGAAATGCAATTACGTCCTTATTCCGAACAAAGGATCAAATTTCGGCCTTTCTCCCTTACAAAAAGTAGAATCAAATCTCGAGATCTAGTTCAATCATCTCCAAATTTGCTGAAAGTGTTCCTGGGCATGTTTTGAAAGATATCTGATTGTTAGGGGTTGGTTCGATTCGTGCTTGATGGTTCTATGGACACGGAAAGCTTCCAGCAATCGTGTGAAAATGACGAGAAATTATTTTCACTAGGGAAGGGTAAAAACACTTAACATGAAGGTAGAATAATGTTTTCACCTTTATATTAGGTGAAATAGCGTTCCCAGGCTCAGGAGAATGTTCATAAAATTTTTCCTCGGTAATAAGGTCCTTTTTCCAGATCCACCCTCACTTACGCCCCGTTACAGAGTAATTACGCCCTTTTAAATCTTTTCAGTCAGGTACTCAAGCCCTTTTTCCAAATCCTGTCGGGCTGAGAAAAAAGTTGAGCCCTTTTGGAATTTTCTTGGTAACAACAATTAGGCCCTTTCTAAAAACAATGATCGTAATTACGTCCTTTTAAAATTCCATCACAGCAGTTGCGCCCTTTTGAAATTTTATCATAGCAGTTACGCCCTTTTGAAATTTTATCATAGCAGTTACGCCCTTTTGAAATCCCATCATAGCAATTACGCCCTTTTAAAGAATTTTACAGTTACGCAATCAATGGTGTCAGAAAAAAATTTGATCAATCAAGAAATCAATCGGAAATTCCTTACCAACTTGAAATTCAAATTTGCTGATCCCTGAAACTCCAGTTCTCCAAGTAACGATCTCAAAATAAGAGTTTCAAAAGACTCGGACATCATTATTCTCGTTTGAAAAATGCTCGGAAAAATGCTTGCTTCTGATGTAGGTGTATATACGTTTCTCCCTCGGGCTCAATTTGAAGACAGAAAACGTACCGCCGCATATGAACGCAGTACACAATAGGATGTGAAGCGCGGAAGCTTCGAACAAAAATTTACGGCTCACCTGTAACTACCTTGCCCTTGACTTCAAAGAAAGTAAATCACGCATGACTGAGAACTTGTTTGATGGATTCACTGAGCACGTGAGATGTATTTTTGCTCCGTCACTTAAATCAGCGCCCGTTTTGGGTTTGCATCGTTCGGCCTTTTGAAGACTACTCATTACTTATGCGCAAGACACTCGGTGAAGTTGCGCTGGCTGCGGATGATTGATTTCGACGTCTATACACAGTTGCTATAGAGCGTCACGATAAATACTTGATTTAGAGAGATCATGTTTTGAGAGAGTATTGGAATTGAAAAGGGTGAATCCATTGGAACACTTATTTTGGATTCCCGCTAGTAGTTTTTAGACATTATTACTAAATCTGAGTTACGTGTTCAATCAAAATTAATAAAATCTCTGGTGCTGTCCCTCACTTTATTTTCCAATTCCAAGAATTATGATTGATTCGACAAGGTGCCTCAGATTGCTACTCTAGATTTTAGAGTGAAATAAGAATTTTTAAGTACTGAAACTGACTCTCGGTTTATCAATCTCAAAATAGCGTGACTTAGATGCAGTTGGAAAATTTTCCAATTTCGATCTGCACCGAAAATTTGATTTTTCTCACGGTACACGTGTATGCCTTTATTAACTATTGACAATGCAAAAAAAAATCAGGTGACAGAAGGAGCATGCATTCCTGAAACGAATCTAGTTAGGCTGAAATTCATGGATTGCAAGAATCACCCAATGAATTTTTCAATAAAATCTGATATTCTTTGTCTATCATATGGACGCAGCAAAGAATGCTGAATGCATTACGACCAATAAGTAGATATAACTAAAAATGATACACTTGTCTCGATACTTCTTGCTGCTGTTTACTTCTTGGACTAGTGCCACATGAAAAAGGCAATCATGAATAAAAAAAAGTGCAATTGCGAATTCTTACAAAAAAAATTAGAGATTTCCTTGATTTGCAACAAATAGAAGGTGGCAGCCTAGTCAAGAAACGTTTGAATATTTGCATAAACGAATAATGGTTTGCATGACGATTCAAACGCGGAGGCGCAGAATTTCTGTGTATGGGACGCATATTCTTCACGCACTGATCATTAATCATAATATCCTCGACAAACTTTCGAATAGCGCACAAGCAAACGGATGAGTCCAACGCGTTTGTGAGATGATAAATGACATACTGAATTCCTCTCGGGACTCCTGAATGAGGATGTTTCTAGTGCGGAAACGTTCCGGAGACTTACAAAAGTTCATTTTGTCAAATGAAACTGACAGTTAATGATTCTATTGTTGGGGATTCGTTCAAATCTTAGAGTAAACAATAAAATGAAATTAACTCAGTTTGTACCTATAATTCTATATTCAGTGTCAGTTATATCGTCTGGTGGATTAAAAAAAATCTGTACGGATTGATTAGTTCACTTTTCGTGAAATACGAAGATTCTGAATATTGTAGGGATTCCATCCTTGTTTTAATCTAATAACGAGTGATAATCAAGCAATTGATCGCAAGCTCTCGTAGGGTTTTATATTTAAGCTCTGAAAGAATTTTGAAAATCTATGATGAATTTAGATCTAATCATCGCGTGACTACCCAAATCGACTAAAAACCGAGAAAAGGTCAAATGGCTCGTGGATAGCATGATGGGAAGGATAAGGCTGCAGAGATGCAGAGTCTCCGCCAGGCGCCAGGTCGTTGACATCCAACAGATTGGATGCATCCGGAGCTTCAGCGGAATGCCACAAGGAATGCGTGGCGCCATAGTCCAGCGTTTGATTCGTTAGAGAAAGTGTAAAGGTCGCGGGAAGATTTTCATTAGAAGCTTCACTTTTTTTAATGACAATTTCTTATACTCTAAGAAATTTTTCAACGTTAGAAAAACTTTGCGAATCGAATTCCAGATTGTTTTGAATTTTCAAGACATAGATTGACGCCATAAGAATAATATTATCCTGCGAAATAAATGTTTAGAAATAAGACCCCGCGGTGGTCCGGCCCAAGTTTTTTCATGACTCTACCGTAAATGTTGCTCATCAAGATCGAAGCATCGGTTAGCTAATACAATTTGGTACTCGGCCAAGTTCTTTGAGAAAAATTGCATCACTCGGGTTCAATCAAATTGTTATGATACATTTTACTTTTAGAACCTAAATCATTCAAATGAACTGATCACTGTTCATTCAACTGGTAAAATTTTTGTATGTTGCGAAAATGAATTTTGTCACTAATGCCATCTCGAATGCCATATTTACGATCGACATCTATCGAGGAATGTAGGTGTACCTATGGTTTGCTTCCATCAGAATCCATCAGTTAGACTCAAAAAATTTAAGAGGTGAAGATAAAAGCTGCAAAATGAGCTGAAGAATGTCTCATTTGGAGGTCCGAGAGCCTAGATATTCCGCTGATTCTACAAAAATCCCATGTAATCTTAAAAAATAGGCATCTTGTACACGTGGGGGCAAATCAGGTCCGAACTCTTCCGTTCGCAAAATATCTCATTTTATGCGAAAACTGAGAAAGCTCAGATGCAGTTTGTCAAAATTGAAAAGACTTCAATTCAATTTAAAGGTCTTCGAACAAGCTCTAAAATGAATTAAAGTTCGTTGGAAAATATTGAGATGAGCCAAAATCATGAGCAAAACAAAAACGGGTGTGCAAATTAGGCACGCTTACCTGATTTTCTGCATCAAGGTCTCATTAATATCCGTTAATGTAACTAAACAAAATGAACGAAAAAATCAAAACACGAAAGAGGATTTCAACAGAAAGATCAATTGCAGCGATGGAATACACGAAAATAATTGCTGATTCATGTTCATCTTTCCACAGTCTGGACAAGTTTCAATGACTTTTTATAAATGCTGTAAATAGTAGCATACTAAAATTGAATTAAATTGAAAACTCAGTTGTGCACCGGAAAATGCATGACCTCTGGGGAGCTAAAAATGGGGGTCTTCCACAAAACATGTCAAAAATCTGAAGAGAAAAAAAACAAGCAGCGCTTCGTCGGTGGGCGTGTCAGGTATGATGGTGTAGGTGGAGATTCGATAATTACACCAGGGGCAGGACGAGGACAGAAGATTCTAATCATCCATTTTTCTGCATTGTTATTTTTAGCAAAAACTAGAGGAATCGGCATGAGTACAGAACATATAAATTGGGATAAAATCACGGGGGCTCACAGTTGAAAATACAGTATCTGCAACAAATAAGGGATCCTAAAGCCATTGGGAATATAACATTTATGAAAAATGATGAGGTGATATGGTGCAGTTGGCTTTCGAGGTGTTATTCTTCGTGAAATTGCCGTGCCCGTATATAGTGCACACGGCCTCATCGAACACAGATTGTCAAATTATAAAAAAATGAGTAACGCATTTTTCACAGAATCTCACTTATTGGTCTGCCATATGAGGCAAGAATTGCTCATCCAAAGTGAACACAAATCGGCTAAATACAAATACAAACAGAAAATTTTCTAAAACTGCATATGTTATACTTGCCTACCAGCAATTGGTTTTATCAGCAGTTGTGAATCATTATCGATCTGGTTAATGATTTTATTACCTTCCAATTGAGAATTCTACAACTATCATGTATTTATCTACTGCTCGGATGATACAAATTTGGAATTTGCAGAAGAAAATGTTGGCGTGCTGTAGAATAGATAAGTATTCGCGCAACGATCTTAGGCAGATCGGCCGGTAAGCCACTCTGCAGGCGCTAGAAAAAGACCGTCCAGGGATCTCTGAGCTCAAGTGGCGTAAATTCCACTTTACAGAATCAACCTCAAATTTTGGGACAAACTGTAGACAATGATTTTGACTC
This sequence comes from Eretmocerus hayati, assembly GCA_029851415.1. Taxonomy (NCBI): domain Eukaryota; kingdom Metazoa; phylum Arthropoda; class Insecta; order Hymenoptera; family Aphelinidae; genus Eretmocerus; species Eretmocerus hayati. The sequence goes on from CM056744.1 coordinate 99,492,042, forward strand.
TTCAACTTTTATAAAACGAACGAAATCAAATTACAAGGATGCGTCAGTCATTCCTTCACAAAAATAACAAAGCCTCAACATAAATTCCTTTCTATAGGTTTATCATAGATAATTCACGCAACAAAATATCGCAACGATCTAAGGACACATCTTCAATCTTGGTATGAATGATTTATGTTCGACAGATGCGCTGGATGATGATGATGATGATGATATAATGACCCGTGCGAAACATTTCCGAGGTCAAGGCGATTGTTTTCAGCTCGTAGACAATTGATGAGTGAGAAAAATTTGCCCCTCATAACTCTCTGCACTCGATTAACAAATCAAAATTACTTTATACACAGCCTTCAATGTGTTTGCGATGAGTCTCACTTTGCACCGGAAAGTCTTAATATTCAAGAGCTATGGATTCTATCTTGGAGAAAAGATGATTACAGACAAGATCGCTCAATTAAATGTTTTGCTCTTACAATTATACTGCCATTGTTCTTTCTTTTATAGAACTTTTTTGTTGATTGCGCCAGATAGTGAGATAATAAGATGCGCATGTCATAATCAACATGAGGAGGTGATTCTGTTTTCGAATTATTTATTATGAGTGTGAGTCTGTAATCCCATTTACCTGGTCTCTGTCTGTTATTTTTCGACAAATATAGGATATTTTTGCCAATTAAACCTTATTGAAGATCCCTATTGGTAATGTATTTCCTGAATATGTCGATTGAATTCAGGGGGGAAATTTTGTGTCGAATACTTCATTTTGAACACTTTTCTTGGTTTCATACTACGTAATTTTCATTTTCAAGCGGTTTTTCAAGTAACAGAATTTCTGTGAGTATTACATTTAACAACATTGGTGAATCCAGATTGGAAGAATGAATTGAGATAACCTAATTGGACAGAGTGAAAAGAAAATGACCAAAAAACACGAGAAACAGAGCTGAAATTCGATTTAACAGAAAACTGACGATGTATACCTGCCGTTTTGATAACCTCACACGATGCAATGAAGATTAGATCTTTGACATGAATCGACCTCATCCATTCAAAGATTATGATAGTTACAATGTGCGAACAAAGTGAGAATAATAACAATTTTCTCATGGTTACATGCTCTTACTGACATTCGAGTTTCGAATGAAAATAAATTCATAGTACCAGAAGGGATACAAGGTGAGTTGGATACATGACGATTTAGAATCATGAGAATTTTGCACTGATCTTAGTCACATTTATTTCGAGTATAAAAATAATAAGGATAAACATGGAATATTAGACCTATGTTATGATACGTAATTACAACCTACAACAGCATCTCACAAACGGATGTGAGAATTATGTACAAAATTACAATCGTATTAGCTTAATGAATATACAACAGATACATTTTTTGTCGCTTTTCAACTGGCCACGTATTGATATGTTATTACAATTTTTTGTCATCTCGATTTCTGATTTTATCCCTTCTACAACAAAAATATTATTCAGTTTCAACTAGATGTTATCACCACAAAATTTTCTTCATTTCATCATATGAATTCGTCAGAGGATTAATTCCATTTATGATGTTGAGAAAGTGTTATCAAATTTCCAACTTGAATCATGGCTTCCGGTTATTCTCTATTTCCCAACGTTTAGTGAAGCAATGCTCACAAAAGGCACAGTTTTGACATTCACAAGAATACACTGATGGCAGCATTTTCAATGATGATTTTTTGAGCACTGGAATGACTGTGGTAGATTTGCTCAAGGTCAAATCGTTGAGAAGGAAAAATCTGGCTTCTCAGTATTTGTATCCTTCGTCGTGTTCTGGTTCTTCCACCCAAACATTTTCCCACACGGGTTTTGAAACCTGTTGAAAATTATTAAACAGTTGAAATACAATTTCTATCAGACCATTTTTGTTTCACATTGCAATGTATACTGTTCTCCTCGATAGCATGTATATAATTTTGTTCTCAAATGTGTCAATTTTGTGAAATGGGCCAACTATCTTTACCTTTCCGAGTGAATCCCCCTCCCCTTCTTTGCGGCAACTCAAGAAGAGTGAAATTCGCTCGAGAACGAGTGGAATTTTCACTCCGAAAGAATGAAACTCACTTTTTTCGAAGTTGCCACAAAGGTGGCGTTCACTTGAAAAGGTTAAGAGAGAATGAAGTTGCAGTTCATTTTGAGAGTAATTAATTTTCATCTTGAGCTCGTGACAAAAATAGATTTCGTGATATGTTGCATTGATTTGAATACAAGGCACTTTCTGCAGATGTCGATTCGAAATGGTGCCAATTTTTTTTTGTAAAATTGCAGAAATATTGTTCCAAATTATTGCTACATTTCTTAATTTATCGATGGAGCCGAATATTTTTTAAGGGCCTCACTCGCAAGTTGTGACTAAAATTTCAATAAGTAGATCAAATGAATTATTGGTGTCATTGATTTCGGGAAATTTTCTTAATTATTAGAATTTCTTCAAATTATTACTACTGAATCCTTCAGAGAGCTGTACTTTTTTAACACTACAAGGAAAATATTTGTGTTACCTTTTTGTAGTCAGGAACTTGTACTTTTTGGACTACAGGAACCGTTTTGCTGACCCATTCAGTTTTTGTACCCTGTTCTTTCTTAGTCACCCAAACTTTCTTCTTCTGTGTTTCATAAGACTGGACATTCTCTTCTTTCCACTGTAGTTTTTTCTCCCAAACTTGCTTCTTTTCATTCGAATAGGTTTTCTTCCACTTTGGCTTCCAGATCACCTGTAGAAACAACATGAACATGAAAAAACATATCATCATTATTGAACTTCAGCTTTTCAAATTAGAAGAAAAAACGGGAACTTTTGAGTTTTTTTTTCTTATTGTATAATGATAGAGAACAGCACCGTCGCCAGTTACACGAGTTTGAAACAATTTTGTCAGCCGACCTTATGCATAAATCTGAAACCACCTAATCTCTGTCGAAGTTACTGTATGATAAAATCATAATGCACTAGAACCACTGAGAAACCATAAAACATGTGAAAGAAGCGAGCGCTGTATCGTGGATAATGTTGCATCTACCGTGAAATTTCTAAGATTTCATTCTTACTATGCTTATCGTTAATTTTTTCTGTCGCGATATTTGAGTGATGAGCTGGTTCAACTTAGGGGCTGTCCGTTAAACTCATTTTTCGATGAGAAAATTGCTCACACTCATACCTCACTCTCATTTGTAAAATAATGTGTAAATATACTTGGATTTGACTTTACCTTTTTCTTCCAGAGGTCGTGGCTCGTGTATTCCCAACCCTGGTTATCAGTTCCAAGGTGTTTCTCTCCTGGGATACCAATTTTGATGAGTTCTGGTACCCAAACCTGTAAACATTTTTCCATTTTGAACATGTCACAATGAATTACGAAGAGTCTTTCGCAGAAGCTAGTGCTAGAAATCAATTTACCTTTTTCCACTGAGGTACTTGCACTGTTGTCCACACTACAACAAAAAATGGAAACGATTCATACGTTTGTGTGACAGCATCACTTGCGAAAAATAAAATTCTCAAAGAATTGAATGAATTTTACCTGGCACTGACACCCATACAGGTTTTTGGACCTAAAAACATGAAATAATTGTGTTACTAAAACCCTTTTCTTGAATACAGTTTTGACTCTATCGAGGTCGCTAATGGCTTATCTTATCCCGATGGATGAGAATCTATCCCACCACGTCAATTGATTGATTCCCGCAATGCAGTGCCATGCTTAGATGTCGTTGCGAATTCAAACCCTCACAAGAATGCAAAAATAAGGTACGTAGTCACGAGTTGATGAGATATGCACTCGGTCATCTCGATTTTCGTATACCTTTCCAATCATAGACGATCATGAATGGAATTGATTACAATGACTTGAATTTTCCGTCGATTGAGATTCTACAATGAATACAACAAATATTGTCTCGAATTTGGAGGTGTGAGTCATCTAAATCTACCTTCTGAGCTTGTAATGGACACTTTCGCTTCAGAACAATAATTAATACTCAGCAATGTTATTTTGTTCTATATAATAGGGAAAATGCGTGGATGATTCCAAGAGATCATGATTCAATTTGGTTTGGTGCTCTGGGCAAAGGGCCAGCAGAACAAGAATCAGTTTGGCTCTCATCATCGCTAAAAATCAAAATGTAACTCAACTTTTTAGCCCAGCTTACCTTTTTCCATACTGGCACTTTTTCTTCTTTCCAAACGGGAACCTGAACTTCCTTCCACGTAGGGACTTCTACCTTCTCCCACTTCTTCTTCCACGTCGTCTTAGTCTCTGTTTTCCACACCTGAAAATTCAATATTACACAACATGAGGATTTCAAAGCACCCTCGCAATTACGACGTGTTCTACAAGTTCTCTTTATATACCTTTTGCCACTCGGTTTTCCATGTGAGTTTCTTCTGCCACGAACCTTTTGGTTTCTGTGGTGGTCCATAGGTAGGCGCTGGTGGTCCATAGGAGTAACCAGGGGTCTGTGGTGGTCCGTATTCCGGAGCAGGTGGTCCATGATTTGATGACGGTGGCCCGTACGAATTGCTTGGTGTAGGCGCACCATAACTAGGAGCAGGTGGTCCATAAGAGTTACCCGGTGTTGGCGCAGGCGCACCGTAAGATGGCGCAGGTGGTCCGTACGAGTTACTCGGTGGTGGCGCAGGCGCAGGTGGTCCATAGTTAGACGCTGGTGGACCGTAGGAGTTACTCGGTGGAGGTGCACCATAAGAGGTTATGGGTCCTGGAGTACCGTACGAGGCCGATGGTGGTGATGGTGCTCCGTAGGAGTTGCTCAGTGCATTTCCGCCATTGTACGGGCCTTGAATGGGCCCAAAATTACCGGAAACATCGTGGCTAGGTGCATTGTAACCGGAAGATGGAGCTGGAGGTGGTGTTGCCCAAGAGTCACTCACGGCTGGAGATCCATATGAGCTGAGCGGTGGCCTGTAATTATTTGAAAACGCGTTATGAGTATGGATGTTGACGGTGCAATAAATTCGTCAAGAGTTGGAAATCTATATATTTGATCTTAAGAGTCACATAATTATGAGTGTGTGATTAGAATTTCTCCGGAAGCGTCAAACATGGTTCGTTGACGACAATTTCCGAGACTGCCTATTAGGGTGTCCGTTATTTTCCAAATTTCTCCGATCCTTCGTGGCACCCACCATAACCTAATCATTTGTTGAAATATTGCGATGAAAAAATTTTCGTGGACCTACGTGATGTTCAAGAACTGCCTCACCTGAAGCGTTTTTTTCTGGATTATGGCCTCAAAGCAAATTTTGATTCAGTGACCAGCGTTTCTTAAGCATGTGCGTGCTTCTATATACCTGAGAGTATTTTTGATCGATAGCCAGTGAAATTTCCTTCAAAATTACTACTGGAAAGTCAACTTGATGGAGTAGAACTAAAGTTATCGCTGTTTTCGAAGATCGGAAAATTCAAGGTACCAAATCCGTGAAACAGGGTTTTCCTCAAAGAGTCCTAATAAAATACGAATTTTGAGTCGGTCTGTTTTAAAGATGTGAATATGTGTTTTTGATATATTTTTGAACGTAGAACCAAAATCCGTGTTCAGTTTTACCTCTAATCATCAGGATTTTTCACTAGACTTGAAAAACCGAAAAAAACAAAAACTGTCGTTTCCAGTCACTTTTATGTCTTTCAGTCGGATAACATGTAAACAAGTGGGCAATCTCCGGTTGTACTGTATCAAATCGAATGTTCCAGGTAGTCATTTTGAATAAAATTGCACCCACTACCGATCGAAAAAACATTCGAGGACGTAAAAAGGAATGAATGCGCGGTAAATGCGAATCATTGACTCAGCTCTTTATTTAGAAGTGTAGAGTTCAAATGAAAAACGCTCCAGGTGGGGCAGTATTTGATCTTTACCTAGGTCCTCGAAAAATTTTTTCCCGCAGTATCTCACCAAATGATTAGGTTGTGAGGGGTGGCACGGGTGTTCGGGGGAACTTGGGGAATAACGGACACCCTACTGTATATTCATGCATGCGAAGAGCTTTAGAAATACTTTTAATGAACGAATAGTAGTACAGGTACTTACTCTCGTTTCGATCTGATTGGATCAGCATGTGTGATAGATGCGATGAAGAGGCAACCCAGCAAGATCTGCTGAAAAATTGAGAAATATTCAATCATATATAATTAATTACAAAGAGTTTGTTATCGTCGTTAAAAATACATCGTGATGGGTTTGCAAATCGAATTTATCCGAATAAAAAACCGAGTAGCGATTTTTCTACCGAATGTCGTATAAAATCCCGTTCGTATGATAATTTAAGGATATAGATTGCATTATGCCACTTTGAGCGGACGAGACGTATTCACTTTTCACGATATCTTTGCTATAATCGTCCATTTTGCATACATTAACATATTTTGACTCTCCACGAGTAGTAGCTCAGATTGAGACTTATGTTCGATTTTTGATTTGTTGATGTTTCTTATTAACATCGCTGGATCTCGCATCAAGCTGTGTATGCAATTCATCAGACTTGGGAGCCCTCGCCTTCTACCGTCACTCTACAGATCAGCTCATTTGATTTTTGATATTTTATTTACTTTAACCCCACCGAATTGACGTAAACTTTCCAATGATGTGTTATAATTTCAGATGAATCGTCCGCCAAAAGACCACGACTATTTACGGTTCGATTTCTACTGAATCATATTCAAAGTTAATTTTTCTTCTCGATTTAGTCAGCCGAGAGTATGAATAATGAGTTAGAAAAAAGTTTGACTCCATACGTTTGCATTAATCGGAGAATGCGGGTAGAAATCACGAACAACCGAAAATTATGCAAAATTGTCTTTGCAGTGAAACTGTTACTAGATGTGATACCGTGCAGAAATTCGCCAAAAGTGGAATCAAATTCTCTCTAAATGTCGATTTTCTCGGACCCAGATCAACGTAGAGAAATTTTACAAAAAGCATTCGAAAGCAGAGAAAAAGTGCTTTCTTTGTATGTTTCCTAATTTTTTCCTCAACCCTGCGTGGCACAAACATCTGATGTAATTACAAGAACTTCGATAAAAAAGTATTTTCCCTCTATAAAGTGCCGTGTAGAGGTGGATGAAGATAGAGCAATTTTACAAAAAGCATGTTGAAGAGCGGGAAAGATATCATTTGCAACAATTTTTTGATTATTTCTTACGTCTTGCGAGCGAAAGAGTGAGACCTTCCAAAGTAGCCAGATTCTTGAATTTTCAATGGAAAACGCCAAAAACGGCAACAATCTACAGTTTTGGCTACTTCTAGAGCTCTCACATTTTTGCTCGCACGACGTGAAAAAATAATAAAAAACTTATCCGCTAGTAGCATATTTCCTGATCTTCAAGATATTCCTTGTGAAACTGCTCTATCTTGATCCGCATATTTAAACGGCAGCTGATGGAGTGAAATAGTATATTCTTCGATGCGAGGGTGGACAGTTTGGTTTTTTTTCGAATGATTGTTTCCGGCCCGAGCCCTGGCGAGGGTTAAAATTATCAAAACAGTGCTATACGCACAGTCGATCAAAAACGTTCTTCACTTGAAGTTAAATCAGCGATTTGTGCCACGAGGAAGGGTTGAAAAAATAAAAAACCATAAAAAATCATCTCTTTTTCTCTTTATCAAATACTTTTTTTTAGAATTTCCCTACGTTGATCTAGACCCGAGTAGTACAGACCGTTGAAGCAAGAGAAAATTTTGATTTCACCGTTCACAATTTTTTTCATTGCACTGTGATACTAGTAAAACAAATATATCGTGAAAGTTGGACTGTGGCTAATGGCGCGGCGTTACCAGAATTTGTTCGGGTGTCCAGTGGTGACATGAACTTCATTGTACGATTATAAATTATGAGTGATCGTTACCGAATTGCAAGTGAAATTTTTTTTCCAAGAACAAATGTAATCACGGAAATGCAAATGTGGAGCAAGTCTCGCATGAGCTCATTTAATGCTAACCTTCTAACCCGGTGTCAATATAATTATATTACCCGACGGTCTAGTTGGTTTTAAAATCACACTAATTCATCTATATCGAGATGAATATTCCAGAACGAAGATTCACTTTAATACTCTGTGTAATCCTCACTTCCGCTCGCTTTCAAACCGCCAAATATAATCAAAGTAAACGACTGAAAAATGAAGAAATGAGTTCTTTTTATGCATATGCCCCGAAGCGTAAAAGAAAAGAAAAAAAATTGAATACACACAGTGACTCATTAATTAAAGACAAATTCTCATCTATTTCAAAGCATCATGGATTCGTGAGATCGAGATAGCAATAGACAACCTTTATACGCACAAAGAAATACAAAAACTAGCAACTTGATACATCACACAGAAAAACCTTCCAAAGATGTTCAGGAAATCCCATTAGACGAAAAACTCAACGCATCCAACCATCATAACATTCTCACTTTCTTTAACGAAGTAGCAAAAACTGTTTACTCGTGAGATACAGACAGAAAGAAAGAAGCTATACCGTCAATTAGCAATGATTATACATCCCGAGGCTTAGGATACATCTTTCAGCTATTACGATATCGAACTGAGAATTTTTTGTGTATAGATATAATACCAAATTCAACAAGTAGGTCGGGCTTCCTTTTGACTGTCTCATCCTTTTACCAAAATCCATCGACAGTGAAAGTAAGTGCTATCTGAAGACTTCGGGATACGTAAAGTGTAAATTTATTGGTTTTACGCCCGAGATTGACACCACTTAACCCTTCAATCTTATATATATATTTTTTTCAAATTTTGGGCACTATTACATTTCACTCTGTGTAAGTTGTAATGAGCAAGAATCGTACTTATATCTACAAGCGGTTACATCAGGCATGGTAAGATGTTGAGTCAGAGATTGCGGCGGTAAGAATTGTGAGAGTGAAAAAAAAAAGGGAAAGAAGTGCACGATTTGCAGAATCCCTTTAGTGTTGTTTGGTATGACGTAATATAGGCCCTTTGAACGTTGAAGGCCATGGAGAAATCGAGACCTTGGTATCTTTATTCTGACGTCAAATTAAAGTCCCTTTGCATCTGGGGTTTTTTTATTCATTTCTTCCTTCCTGAAATTCTACCTAGAAGTCTACTTTCTTTTTTTGAGCTACCTGTATAGACAAGGACGATTTGCTAAGATTCCCCAACTGGGAATGTGTAGAAAAGATTAATGTCTGGCTATAAATATACGACGTGAGGTCTAAAAATAGTTTTAGGTTGAAATACTTTGAATTCAAGTTCCAAACATGTTGGAAGTTCTACAAGGTACAGGGAGAGCGAAAGGGTTACGTCAGGTAGCTGATTTTATTTAACAGAGATCAAGATTTTATGTTTCAAGATTGGAGTATAGGTTCTGTTGGGTCATCCAATTATAATAGCTAATTTGATGATGGACTGATGGGATATCTCATTAAATGCGATGAGTAGTTTAGATTCTGATCTCTGGCTATTGAGCCAATTTGATGGCCTTTTCAACACCTATTTTAGTTTAACGTGTCACTTGTATATGTTTGCATTTGTATGTATGCAGAAATCTTCACAAATTGAAATTTGGCCTCTCACTATTTCTAGTTACTTAGAACTGAATGATGTTAGATTCTCATTATAAAATTAATGGCTTTGAAAAAAAGCGAATAATCTTGTCAGAAATTTTACACTAAGCAAGAGACAGGATTATAGATTCGGACGAAAAACTTTAGAAATGGTCTTCTTCCACATAAGAAAAGAAAACTTAACGCCCAGGATGAGTTTCCGAGCTACAGACTTTGAGTTATGACTTGCCGATATGACCTGCGATGCTAATGTTTTTAGCTATGGTTCGGAAATGCTTGAATGTTAGGGTGAATAGTTTTGGATAACTCTTTTTAGTTTCAAACGAGAACCATTTCCAGAGTTTTAGCCGAATCCGTGATTCGCACATGAAACGATCTCCTTGTAAAACAAACTGAGATTTTTGTGGAAATAAACATCCCAAACTTGTGAAGGATGTGGAAAACTAATCACTGTTATTTAATGTGGGAAAAATTATATTACGTGGATAATCAGAGAGTTTTTCAATCAGGAGAATTCTATCCAAAAGTTAACAAAACGTTCATAGAAATGCCCCAATTTTATGTAGGTATTCCAAAAAATTTGACCAATTATGAGGGTTTGTTCCACGAACACTTGGATCTTTTTCTTGTCAGAAAGTTTGGAATGAGCTTATCCTGGTTCAAGCTTCATAATAACTACTCACGGTTAGTATAGATTTCTGCTCAGGATATAAAACTGTAGCGTACAGAATTTTGTCTCTCAAACAACGAAAAATTGGAAAAAGTTATACCGAACACTATGAAATTTATTAAAATTTTTATCAACGCATTCATTTAGTTTTTCGAAAAATCAATCAGCTGGTGGAATTTTTCAGTCAACTAGCTGATTGAATGCGATTTTTACCCAGCTCGTCGAGGTTTTACTATAAAAAATTGATCGACATTCCAAAATAAAAAGTCACACTTAAAAATTTTATTCCTAATAAATTTAGAAATAGTCAGACGTGTGAAACTGCATCTCGAATTTTGCTCAAAAAAATTCGAGATCTAATTTCTGAAATAGAATTACTCCAAGACTCAATTAGGAATTTGTATCATCCAATAATAAATAATGATTAGCAAATCTAACAGTGACACTTAATAAGAAAAAAGAATATTTTTATGAATATAGTAAAGATGTTCAAGAAAAGACGAAAAACGAAATTAAAGTTTGCATAATTTGAGGCTCACCCAAGAAAATTGTGAGAGTTCATGATTCAAGTTTCGACTAATGAGCATATTGAGAATGACTTCCAAACAAAAGCGAATGCGGGATGTACGCCCGTAAAAGTTGTTTGTACACCGCCTTGAGCGAGTATAATCTTGAGTATATTTTTGCAAGTATGCCTGAAGGAACACTCCCGTTTAATGAATTGTGGGAAATGGGAAGAAAGTTTTCACATAGTCCGTCTCTCAGTCAAGTGTCAAGTTCAACGTAATGCCAAAGAGGTGAAAATACTATGAGGAATATGATGATGATGCCCGAGGATGAGCATCTTTTTGAAATGATGAGTCGTATGTTGATTTATACTTGCGGAAATCCAATACATCAGGAATTAAGTATTGAAAGTGAATATTCGAAGGTGTGCTTGAGATATGGCACGAAAATTTTCATAATTTTTGAATCAATCAAGAAATTCTTTTACAAGATAAGTTTGTAATCTAGGCGCCAATTTGTAACAGCAAAAAATAAATTGCGGTGGATTTGCATGGAGATCCACTCGATCATTTTGCTAAATGAGTTCTCAAAATTTCAATCTCGTTCTTTATTTGTTTAAATCGTTCTTTACAACATCCTGGCAATAAAAATTAATTATAGATATACGAAAAAATTTCTCTTCAACCTCTTTAAGAAAACAACTCGCGTGGGTTCGTCAGCAAAAAAAATGTACCCTAAATTTGCAACCTAACTTTGATCTCTATAAATTTCCAGGACTCAAGGAATTTCGATACTTTCTTTCTTTGGGTATCACGTATCACGCATCGAGATATATATAGAAATAGACATTCTGACATTCTTTTGGTTACATGAAATTGTGCGATTGTTATTCATTGATGGTTCTCAGACACAGTCTTCTAAGAATATAAATATTTGAAAGACACTAAAACAAGATTTTTGGGATAGTCTACCCACTCATCACTTTACTCTCGTTCTCATTCTAAATTCGGAGCCTGTTGAAATTTGAAATTTTCAAGTGCATCTCATAGCCAAGAATAAATTATTTATGTGCATTTTGACTACTCTTGATTAATAATTCAGAGGTCAAGTATAGTTGTCTTTTAAAGAGAAAGGTTTACATTAACATTTTACTTCCGACCGCATTTTTGATGCAAGACTCTGCATGGATGAAAGAGTGAGAGTAAACGAAGAGAGAAATTTGAAAAGATGCGAGTATGCAGGAGATGTGCACTTGACAAAATTACCTCCGGGGCTTACTTATGTTGAATCTATAATAATTTTATCACCGAATGGTAATCCTTGGATGCGGTTACATTATCTATTCCTCATAATTAGCTTGATTAAAAAGGAATTTAAGCGATCGTTTTGGTATTTTATGTGTTAACAATGTATCCGGATGTACATGGAGAAATTGTGACGGAAGTCTAGACCATAATTTCTTGGTATAATATCTCTATGGTAATTTCTGATCATGAGATTGGGATGTAAATCCAAAATCCGATTTTATAAGGTTAGAGACCTTTTGGTAATATAATTGATGCCTAGAACGTTAAAGTTTATTATTATGATGTTATTGAGCTTTCATGGATCTAATAGTTTATAATTTGACATAGAATAAGTACCTTGGCCGATAGGTTGGAAAGAGCCATAAAATCATTTTTCAAGAGTTTTCCCAAGAATTCTGAACCTTTGGTAAGTTTTGTTCAACATTATCAACATCGATGGTATGGAATTCATTTGAATGATTCTAGTTATGAAAGATGAATCCAAATTTCTTCTGCCAATTCTAATAAAGAAGTGAGTTGACTCCGAAAGAATCGCTCTGGATTTTAAAATTCATTCAACATTTAATTCATCTTATGGAGAGAACGAGAAAATTTGGATGTTAAAAAAGGAGACAATTTTAAGATTTCTGGAAATTATTCAATCTTTTGGGAATGGAAACCACGCGAAATATCAACCCATTCCGAATGAAGACGTGAAGATCTTAATAAAATTCATCTCAATTTAGAAATCATATGGTTGTAGAGAAAAATTTGGAAAAAATTCTGAAAAATATTTGAGCATCTGAAAACTGAGCTTACTCAACAGTTACACCAGCATCTTAAATTCAGAAATGGAAGAAGTTTGAATTTTGTGATCGATAATTTGATACTTTTCAGTTGATGTTGACGCTTGGAGAGAAAAAAATTTTGAACTGCAAAAATAGTTCCAGGCTGAAAAGCTCAACTTTATGATATTCATGGGATTTAAAAAGATACAACTCTTTTGATAATTTTATATCTTCGTCGCTCTTCCTCATTTGAATTCAAACCTTTGATTATGAATTTTTATATTCTATGCGGGCCAAACGAATGCTGCTAATAGATAAAGGGTTCAATTTATTAGATTGTCGTAGAAAACGATGATTTGAATCTAACATTTTTTTGTTCCAAATCAGTGAAAAAAGCTATATTTAATGTTTCTCAGAGCTCAAAACTAAGGTATTTTTTCAATTTTGTCTTGGGAAAGTTGCAATTAAGGAATATCTCGAACTCCTTATAATTTCTGTGTAAGCATCTTAGATCTGTAAAAAATCAGATCAGTGTAGAGGAAATCAACAAATTCATCCGACATCCAAATTCCGATCTACTCATCGATTCAGCTCCTAATAAAATCTTCAAAGTAAAGTTCAGCTTCCGAATCTTCATTCCAGCGACAGGTTGCAAACTTGCAAGCTCGCAAGCTTCGTCTGGCGGACACTTTGAAAATGGGCTTCAATTTTCTGCAAACACTACACCCTGTAAGCACACCGCTCACACTTCACTGATTGATCATAATAAACCCAATAGTTTCTCAAATCACTCAAATTTCCACCCAATTCAAATTTCGCGCACTTTTTTAACCCGCCGATTTTCAAATAATCTCAAAAAATTTTTTGAGACACTTTACTCCAATTAAAAACACAAAAATTTACACACTGACCATAGTAATAGATCTCCTTTGGATGATCATCTTGTAAAAAAGACGAATTAATATCGCCGTCTTCACCGACGGCCGCTGGTATATAATCTGGCAAGACGCCGGTGACAAGACCTCTCCTTTATACTTGAGTGAGACACAGAGTATACAACCATCCAGAAAGGAGAAGCGCCTCTATACAGATTGTATATACCATACATATACTATGTTAGGCTATCAGGTGGGGTTCTCCCGCCTCTTGAGCGCGCGATTTTTTTTTTTTTTTTTTTCACCAGCCAGTACATCACATCATCATTGGGTGGGGATACTATATCACCTGCATGACTCTTATAGACTAACAAAACACTCATGGTCCCATTTGCCGCAAGGCATAAAGGAGAAAGGGATATTACAGTGCCCTCCGGAAAGAATAATTTTTTTTTTTCATTTTTTTTTCAAAGTTGTACGATGACCCCGAAGCTAATTGATATTGCGAATCGAGAGTATGTAGTATGTAAAAATTTACAGACAGTAAATGTATGCCACGGAAGCTTTTTGAACTTGCCGAATGGACAATGAGTATGTAAAACAGAGTAAAAATGAGAACAAAATTGATGGTAAAAATCGATCGTTATCGATGGCAGATTGGTGACGTAAAACGTGACTCGTGGGAATTTTGAAGGATGGTTTGGTAAAAAGAGAGGTTTGGATTTTTAGTTTGTCTAATGTGATAGTATTTTGAGAGTGGGGAGGTTATGATAGACAGCGCGGGTGATGAGTTTGAGAGAAATTTTTCGATGATGGAGATGGATACATCACGAGCTGAGAGAAAGTGTTGTAGTTTTTTATTTGGAACTTGCACCGCGTTGTTGGAATTATGTACTGTCGTGTAATATGCTGGTTTGATTACAGGATCTATTGGATAATGGAGACCACTTTTGTTTTTTCAGAGAATTATTTTTTCATTGCCGTGTGAAAAGCAGTAACAAATCTTTTCTTCGTAAGCGCTTTTTTCAAACCGAAAAATTAATATTGTATTGGATAATATTTACCCATTTTTTGAGAATTTTTTTGGATAGTGATATTTGATGAGAAGAAATGTTCAGACTTCTAAGGTTGAAAATACGATATGCGGTTATCATCAGGAACTTGTAGACAATTTTTAATACTCAGGAAGTGTCAAAATCAACACCGTGGTAAGAGACTACTCACGTAATGTTATAGTGACCGTAATTTCAAATTTGAAAAACGCATCATCTTATTCACACATAACGCTGGTTGGGCTAATTTGACCCCTGCATCTTTTCCTTGATTTTCTAAATCACGTAATATATCTATGTGGGTGCGTATCCTACCAATGAAATAATTTTGAAATTGCTGTTTCCGGTGACCTCATTTGAGGAAAATCATACGGGAAAATTTTTGCTAGCAACAACCGCAATAAAAAAAAACAAAACCCAAACTCATATCCCAGTTCCCGTGAGACTACTTTTCACCCGAGACAATCCATAAATTTATAAATATTTCTGATCGATCAAACGTGTCGAAATCGGCAACATTCTTCCCCGGAACTCCATAACAATACGTCAATAACCTCCCCCATCCATAAAGGTATTGCCTATTCAAAATATTCACGACTTGGCATTGTATACTACAAGATGACTGAATAATTTCTGGCTCTCCGATCGTCTCTCGCGAGAAGAATCAGTCTCGGGCGTGTAATTGCCGGACTCTATCCTCGCATCATCAATTTGTAAGAACACAAAATGCATAAATAATATACAACACCGATGCTTTGAATGAGAAAGTGAAATTCGCGCTTGGCGATCGTTAAGATTTTTACTGCGTGTCTAAAAATTTTTTTTCGACGCGTCGAGGGGCATATAGGCTTAGCCACAAAATGATCGTGTAGCTCATTTATTATCACCACAATTGGTAAAGAAATCTTTTTCGCAAGGACGTATTTCATGTTTTGAATCTCAGTCATTCTTTTTTTACAGAGCCTTACTCATCTGTCATAACCCCACCTAAGTTAGTTGTATGTGAGCGACGTCGAGCACCTGTTTATTTGATCGAAATAATTAGTTCACAGAATACTCAGAAGGTTAGATATTAGACTGAAATAAATTTTGAACTCATTGGCATCACGATGCACACTGTGCTAGAATCTATAAAGAGTTTAAAATACTCGTATCAAGTAAAAACTGACCATTTATCATCCTATGACAGAATACCAAATCACCATGTTTGGATAGAAACGAAATCAACCCTGGTACAAATTTAATAATTTTTTCTTGACACATATGGCCAGTAGCAATGCTATTTGGCGTGTTGTTGTCCAAAAAATATTCACCATCCCTACCAGGGATGTTTGTATCACAATACCAATTTTTCTCACATTCTTTAGCTTAAAATTTATTTGAAAATGGAGAAGGAGTAGGAAATATAACAGTCAGCCGTAACAAAATTGTTGGTATTTACAATTCAAAACAGAACCTTGAGGGAACCAGAGAGGAATCAGTTCCAACTGTGTGAAAGTGCTTATCATGAAACAAGCGAGCTCCGGCCGAGTCTATTGATCTGATCCCGAGAAAGTAACGACAAGATACTAGGGCTGGGGCTCTTTTATCCTGATTTTCAAATGATCCAAACTATCCAGATATCTGGATATCCGGGTTCGACAAAGAATCCGGACGGATCCAGCTATCCGGATATTTGGATCCTGTGAATTTTACACAAGAATTGAGTTACGTATCGGTACTATCATGGAACAGATTTGAGAATCTAGATGCTATCCAAAAATCGGGATCCAGTCCGGATAGTCGAATACTATCCAGATAGTTGGATCCACAAGTATCCGAATCCACGGATATTTCCAGCCCTATGTACAAGATACCGTTAAAATACTGCGAGAAAAATATTCAAGTACTGTTGTCTTGAGATAATTTTAAAAGTGGGATTTAGATGTACCTCATAAGTCGGTCATGATACTGGTGAAGTACGGCAAATGTACCGCACACGTACCGATTAAGTATTGAATGAGTTACGCATAGTCCGGTCTCCGGCCGACCTTTTGTTGGTCTGTTGGCCTCCAGCGAGGTGACAATTTGGCTGGATAAGAGCCAAAATTACAAGAAATTACCGCCAAAGGTGGACACTCTACGTGTGGTACAAGCTGAGATATGGATTTTTTAAATAATTAATTTGTAAGCGTTATATGTCCGTTATCCTCCAGTGGCCACCCTATGCTCATTTGAAAGCTCACGAAACGTATATTGAGATGGAAAGAAGGTGGACAGTCCTAGTGTGGTCGGAATTGGGGTATCGAGGGCCTAAAGGTCAAATGTTTAGGTCAAAATGGCGAAAATGACGATTTTTCGCGTATAACTCAGAAATGATGCACCTAATCGAAATTTTACATCAGTACTTTTTTGTTCATCTTGTTAAGATCTTGAAATTTGTATTCGGGTAATTTTTCTCAGAAATGCGTCATTTCTGAGATAATGGCGTTGCAAGTTGTGAAAAGTAGACGCTCAGACCTCCTGATACGTACAAGTCAAGAGCGGCGCACTTGGTCAAAATTTTACATCAGTACTCTTTTGTTCGTCTTGTCAAGATCTTCAAATTTTTATTCGAAAAATTTTTCTCAGAAATGCGTCATTTCTGAGATAATGGCGTTGCGAGTTGTCAGGATAAGACGTTGAGATCTCCGGATACGTACAACTCAAGAACGACGCACTTGACCAAAATTCAATATCAGTACTCATTTACTATTCATGTATTTTGAGATCTTCAAATCTGTATACGAATCTTTTTCCTCAAAATCGGATAATTTTTAAGGTATGAACATTA
This sequence comes from Eretmocerus hayati, assembly GCA_029851415.1. Lineage (NCBI taxonomy): Eukaryota > Metazoa > Arthropoda > Insecta > Hymenoptera > Aphelinidae > Eretmocerus > Eretmocerus hayati. The sequence continues at coordinate 99,509,612 of CM056744.1, forward strand.
TTAGTTGCGGGTATTAATCGTACCAGACGCTTTTTTGTGTACATATGGAGATTGATGCGATAGAACGTTATTCTATGTTTGTTCTTTTTTGTTAACGTTATAAGATTTCAGTCTCGAAATCTCTGATTTTTCGAAATAAAATGAGTCCCTATTGAGAGGGTACTTATATTTATTCATATGTCGAATTTGTACCGTACATAACTGAAACAGTGAAATATTTCTATCGTACAAAATTACCATCGTTCCTCATCACTTTCATCGGTAGCATACATATCGAAGTCACTCAAATCACCATCAGAATCACCACTGACCTCATCCTCATTGCGATCATCGTCGTCATGAAGGACATCTATTACTTTTTCTGGAGACGGATTACCATCAAACCACACAAATCCAGGCTCTCTCCGTTGTCGGTCCAGCCACATCGATTCCACGCTTCTATACCCACGATGCAAAGGACATTCGAGGCGCCTGCTAGCCCCAATTGATAATGTTCATACCTCAAAAATTATACGATTTTGAGGAAAAAGATTCGAATACAGATTTAAAGATCTCAAAATACATGAATAGTAAATGAGTACTGATATTGAATTTTGGTCAAGTGCGTCGTTCTTGAGTTGTACGTATCCGGAGATCCCAACGTCTTATCCTGACAACTCGCAACGCCATTATCTCAGGAATGACGCATTCCTGAGAAAAATTACCCGAATACAAATTTCAAGATCTTGACAAGACAAACAAAAATGTACTGATGTAAAATTTTGACCAAGTGCGCCGTTCTTGAGTTGCACGTATCAGGAGGTCTGAGCGTCTACTTTTCTCAACTCGCAACGCCATTATCTCAGAAATGACGCATTTCTGAGAAAAATTACTCGAATAAAAATTTCAAGATCTTGACAAGACGAACAAAAGAGTACTGATGTAAAATTTTGACCAAGTGCGCCGTTCTTGAGTTGTACGTATCAGGAGGTCTGAGCGTCTACTTTTCACAACTCGCAACGCCATTATCTCAGAAATGACGCATTTCTGAGAAAAATTACTCGAATACAAATTTCAAGATCTTAACAAGATAAACAAAAAAGTACTGATGTAAAATTTCGATTAGGTGCATCGTTTCTGAGTTATACGCGGAAAATCGTCATTTTCGCCATTTTGACCCAAAAATTTGACCTTTTGGCCCTCAATACCTCAATTCCGACCACTTTAGGACTGTCCACCTTCTTTCCATCTCAATATACGTTTCGTGAGCTTCCAAATGAGCATAGGGTGGCCACTGGAGGATAACGGACATATAACGCTTACAAATTAATTATTTTAAAAATCCATATCTCAGCTTGTACCACACGTAGAGTGTCCACCTTTGGCGGTAATTTCTTGTAATTTTGGCTCTTATCCAGTCAAATTGTCACCTCGCTGGAGGCCAACAGACCAACAAAAGGTCGGCCGGAGACCGGACTAGCAGTAGAAGAACCATATGACTCTCGTTATGATATGTTCTGCTGAAGTACATTATAATACTACAAACATTCCAACGAAAGAATACAAAATATAATATCACATTATCAAGTACAGACGAGTGTTTATATATTTCGACTGACCAATATTTCAAATGAACCACCAGAATGCTTGTTCGGTGCTAAAAACTAAGCTAAGCGGGTCATTTATTTCGTCCACCTTCATCGGTACTTTCATAAGTGTCATAAAACTTGACCAATGCTCTCGCAGTATGCCGATAGAATCTTCTCAGAACTTTCGCAGTGATTGATCAGTACCATAATAAGGTTTTGGAGCACTCGTGGAGTATCTCAACTCAACAGTAGGTCTCTGCCAATAGCTGTTGCGCTGAGATACCTTGTGTAGAAAACTGTACGAGTAAGGTATTCTGAAGGAACCAAACAAATTTCAATTTGATGCTGATCAAGTACTGCAAAAGTACTGTTTGTTATGACGATGAACTATTCCTGATACGATCGAGTGCTACAAGGTAACTAAATATCTGGTGCCATTGTGTTGAACGAAAAAGTGCATCATTGTTGAATCAAGTGTAATGCTTGGATACTGAAACTATACTGATGCTAATGCTCTGTAAGTGTCATTTAAGGTCAGTCCAGAATCCCCGCAGAACTGCAACCAGACACGCACCGGCGTACTTTCAGGATGCGGCTGCATGCAACGATTCTGAGAGCGAAATTATTGTTTATACGCTTTTATTGGTATTGAATGAGTTGCCCAGACCGTATCGCGCTTTTGAAATATTATATGACGATACCATGCAAAGTTTCATGGCATTTCGTTCATTACAAATTGAGAAAAACTTGAACGGAGTATTGGGTGAGACAGAGCGCATCCTCACCTTTTCCGATTTATTCCTCAATATCAAAACAGTTTTGGCCAATATTAGATAGTAACGCGCCTGTGGATTGGAATTTCCTATCGAATGAGCCCTCCCGCGTCCAGAAATTCTGCATCTATTGAAGGAGTCTGAGCATCGAGCAGTATGACTTGCCCAGTGGATCGAAAAATTACGATTTTCTCGAGATATATCATGGGCGTCAAACAACTCACTCGAATTTTGGATCGGAAATGTGAGATTGAAATGCTATGGGGTAAAAAGTTGTCTCATAATCTCCCAACACATATGCAGTGCGATCAAAGCGCCATTTATAGGGTGAAAGATCCGGATGCTCTCCTGACGGGCCTCAACGAAGAGCACTGTAGAAAACTTCATTATTTGGTCATGCCATGCGAGCAATTTAAGATTATTTACAATAAAATGTTGCTGAGATACTGACTAATGATTCAGATGCCTGGTAATGTGCGGAATACTTGAAAAAAAATACTCAAATCACGTCATGGTACCGATGGAGTACCGCAAAAGTACTGTAAGGATATCGCCGAGATACTGCTGAAATGCATATGAGTCATTTCACACTAAACGGACCTACGGAAAAGAGTCATGTCTGGAGTTGTTCTCTTAGCACCCTTATTCAATTTTGTGGTACAAAATATGAACTTTTTGCCGACTATGACATCCCATTGGACCCCATAAGAATTTCCCAGGTGTCTGGAACGCATCTTGATTTATTCTTTTGAACTATCTCCATCCAGGAAATTCGGTTTTTTTTTTTAATGAAATATATATTTCTCGGATCCCATTGGTGATAAGGAAATACGGTCTGCGATACCTAAAAAATTCTTATGGGGCCCCGTAGGTGGTGAATAGTTTATACTTTTGAATCTTTTATTGAATTAAACCTTATTGAGAAAGTTAAAAAACAACCCGAGACATATTTCTTTTCCTTAGGTCTGTTCCGTGTGGAATTACTCACATATAAAATATGTACAATTTGGTATAAGAAGCACTGAGGTGCCCCGTGGCTGGTTTTTACAACCCGCCAAAACCATGCAGAGTCATGTATTTTTATTATAGCGCTGGAAGCAAATAAAATCATCAAGGCCGGCATGATCCCCTGGCAATATTGGTGTGCTCTCAGACTCATACTCTTAGTTAGGATCTTCATTGCTGAAAGCCTAAGTTTGAATTTCAGTCAGTATTAATATGAATTTTCATAAGTGCCTTTACGGTGTGACTTCAATACCGTAAAATGAACTCAGATAAGTAGGTTGAGAATGAATTGATGAAAAAAAGTTTGGATATTTCTTTTCGGTTCGAAAATGTAGACTTGGCAGGATTCAATCAAAATAGTGAATTTCGCACCGAGTTTACGAGGTTATGGCTTGCTTCCGAGCGATTCGTTTTTGGCCCGACGGGCAGGCGAGGGTCGAAATAATCGCTCGAAAGTGAGGAACTTCATGAGCGAGACGCGAAAGTTATTCTTCGCAATTTTGTAAGCATCCAAACATTGGAAAATCGCGAAAAATATTTTCTTCCATCAGCTGTGCAGAAAAGGGCCATTTTTGCTCGAAATTTTGACTTTTCCACTGGGGCGGGGTGGTTTCCGTTTTTAAGCGATGATTCCGACCCTCGCTAAGGGTCGACTCGGATAAATATCGCTCGAGCGGCGGAAACCAACATTCTTGCCCTAATATAGAAATGTACTATTTGGTAGTAGAGTATCACATCTTCCAATAACATGTACGTAGACCTTCGTGAGACTTCAAATGTTACGAACAAAATACTAACTGAATTCTGGGTCAGTTCCTCTGATAAAATCTTCTCTGCGTGAGATAAAAACCAAAGTAGCCCAAACAAAAGAAACTTATCCATATTGATGATGCCCACCTCCACTGTACGGAATTTTTTTGTAATTACAACAAGAAGGCATCCAGTTAAATATAGAAAATATGCCGGAATCACAGTAGTAACTATCTTCATGATCGATCAAGTGTAAAAATACGTGTTTAGCGTAAAATACGAGCGATTCTTGATCTCAAGATCAATCGGCATCTCTCGCCAAGTTCACGAGTGGCGCACCGCTTAAGAACCTTGCTCACCATATCCTGTAGGACGATGGATATTGTAAATGCACCTTATATTGATAAGAATCACATACACTATGAAGATCGTAAATCTTTCCCTCTGCTTACGTAAGACCCTTTTTTTTCTTAAAATACGGTTGCGTGAATCGGCTATTACCGATTTCAGCTTACGAAAGACTATACAAAGGGTTCACTATTAAATATATTATATTTATGACAAGGATTATGACTGTTGTTAATCGTCGCGGTAGTTTTGAAGTTTAATGTTTGATAATTGTAAGGTCCGGATGAGGAAAGTTTTGAAAAAAGACTATCCGTAAGTCTGATGTGTTACGTTGATTCTTGCAAAAGGTGTGGAAAGTTTTATGCTATGAGATAAATGAGTGCCGCTCTAATGAAGACTAGAGGCCACGATGAGATTTATGGAAGCTTTTCCAATGAGAAATTTCGACGTTGACAAATGCCGTATTTGTACTATACATCAGACGTATTCCGTCTCCGTGTGGAGGACTCATTTTCGTTGCATCATAGAGGGGGTTCGAGAGTGTTGATACAGTTTTCCGAAGACTTGAGAGATTTGATATTGTTTCATGGCGATTAATCAAAATCCTTCTCTTTCTCAACGAATCTGAAGTAAGGAAGTTCAGGTTTGCCATCCGTCAAATTCCATTTCGAATGATCACTGTCAAAAAGAATAGTTTATTTTATGGAATAATTCGACAAAACTTTTGATGCTGTTTTTCATCATTCGACCAGTTTCTACGTGCATTTGGTTGCAGGTTGTCCATTAATTACGTAATATGGGAAATTTTCCTACGTTCAGACCAGTCGCCCGTTCTGCTCAAGTTTTTTTTTTCCTGAGATCAATATCGTCGGTTATGTGATTAATGAACAGCCCTTCCATGTTCGATCTTTCCTCAAGAGTGTTCTATAATTTCGTTCCAAAGGATGCCGTTTTTTCTCAAACTGCGATTTCTTCGCTCGCCGATTCGTGAGGTTTCACTGAGTTCTTTTACTCTAATATCCGTTGTTCTGAATGTTATTTTTCAACTCAGAGGGCGATAGAAATACTACCTTTTTGATACGTTGTGCATAAAATGTGTACTTTGAGCACAGTTTGCCGAGTTTTGATCATATTTTCTCAAAAAGCATAATTTGACACAAGAGTGTGAAACCTACTTTTAGACTCTTACTTCCCTGATATAGATCGATTGTTATCATGGAGATGTAAGAAACCATGAAACGTGGATTCAAAGCCTCTTCAAGCAATTTTATAGCATCTTTACTATTTTTCAAAGTCTAAGTATACGAGAAATGAAAAAGTGGAGGTCTGCCCAATTCAACTGCACCTTTGAGGCTTCAGTTAAAACGATCAAATTTATCGAAATCTTGTGAAAAAGAAAATTTCCAAGTCAACTTCTCAAAATTCAAGAAACTTCCAATAAACCTTGAGACAAATACAATTTTTCTGAAACAAGCCGACAATTAAAGTAATTTCAAGTGTTTACCATTTAATACGTTTCCGGTAAACTTCGGAGAATTCTCAATCGTTCAAATAATTCGACAACCGAATTCCAATGTGCTTCTTGAAACGACAAAATACGCTGAAAAATCATTACCAATCTTCCAGTTACGAATGGATACCTTCTCATGTTCATAGTAAGGCAAAATAAGTGTGTACCCTAACAACTCATTTGAAAAAGAGTATAATAAGACTCAAGCTCAAGACAAATATACTGACCTCAAAGATTCACTCTCGCTCTTTATTGCACGACTTGAGTGGCTAATTTTAAAAAAGGAGCCACTCGTGTTCGCAAACTTCATGTAATAGCATCTTTGGCGAGACAACTTGTCAGAGAATCATCTCGATCAACAGGACGTTATAATGCCAAGAGTCCAAGAATCTCATCATTCTTGAATGCGACAATTTAACTTTCTCGAGTAAGATGAAATTGACTATTTTGTAATCTGACGTAATGTACTGGATGCAGACTGGCTCACGTTATTATCGTATCCATGTATTTGAGATGTATTATACATCTTGTCGAGATTGGGATGATTCGCGTTCTTTCGTTGCATCATAGCATCAGGAAGATCATGGCATTTTTCATCAAGGCGAAGAAATCTTTGCAACTGAGGTCTTTCTTTGGTGACTCGATTACCACTTGATTCAGGATCGCAACTAATTTGTTGAAGATTTTTGATTGGAGGAAAGGCATGTTACCCTCAGGGTAACGAATTTTGCAGGAAAGTTGTACGAGTGAAAGTCTTTGGAGGGCTATTTTGTGTTTGAAATTGTTCCTGGTGTGAATTATGTCTTACATATGGATGAGAAGGGTTGTGTTATAACAATCTACAGATAAATGATGCAGTAAAGCGAGCTCAAGAGTTGAATGGTAAATGATTATGAGTCATTCTGGAGCAAGCTGGACAAAACCGTCTCCAGGGGGGTCTGGGAAAAATTCGCAAAAATATTTTTCTATTAGTACTATGTTGAAAGAGTACGGAAAATTTTTTTTTCAGATTTTTTTGGCCCCCCGCCCTGTGGGCCCCAGGGCCCATGAAAGGGCCATTTTAGGCCCTTTTTTAGCCTATTCTGGAAAAATCATAGTTCCAACGCAATTCAACATTTTGCAACGTGCGTGGGCGCATTTTTCTCGTCAAGACTAGTATTTTTGAAAAAAAAATTGTCTAAGACCACTTAATGAGCCTGACGACTTCTGCAAGCTATTCATTGAGAGCAAATTTTAGCGATTTTTGGGCATGCTTCAAAGTGATGTAGCTCCCACTAGACATGTGATAATCGACTTTTACAAGTGGTCATTTTAAAGGTCTTGAAGATACCTACAATTTGCCCACTTGTGAGAGTCAATTATCGCACTTTTTGTTGGAGTTACAGTCGATACAAGTTGAGATACTTACGAAAAAATCGAAAATTCAGGACTCGATTCCAAAAATATATCTCAATTTTTTTTCTCACCAAACTTGTGCGAAAATGTTCTTTGAGGTATCTACGTTCAGTGGAAAAAATTTGGCGGAGGTTAATTTTTTTAATTTTTTTTGCCGAGCGTTACAAAATGCCGCATTTCGTGAATTTCGCAAAAATGGCATCTTTGATCACGGTCACACATGCTCCAATCTGGACTGATGTGCACCAGTCTGTATGAAAGTACTCCCCAAAGTACTCTCAAGTACGTGTAAGAAGTTGCGGGGACGAGCCTCGAGCCAGGAGCGAGCTGTAGGTTCTATTTACCGTGTCAATAAAAAAAGGTTAGAAAAAATGGATTTTTTACGATACGCTTTTATTCACAGCTCTAATATTTTTCTCAACAACTAAAAAGCATAAAATAATCTGAAATTCCATCAGTCAGCGCAGTTCATTTTGAGAAAAATCTTATGACATGCCGTTGCCTACACCTGTTATCTCAAAAAATAATTGTTGAATTCGGTGTTCATCTATCTCTCGGGGATCCCTCTCAACCCATCATGATGAATCTCGGAGAACATTCACTGTACCATAATTACAGATGATAAAAGCGTGGCGTGCTGAGCTTCCGGGCAAGAAGTGCATGATCTATGGACATTTTCTCATTAGCAATCGAGAATCTGAATCATGGGAAAATATCACTCCACGCTTTCATCATCTGTAATTATAGTACAGTGAATGTTCTCCGAGATTCATCATGATGGGTTGAGAGGGATCCCCGAGAGATAGATGAACACCGAATTCAACAATTATTTTTTGAGATAACAGGTGTAGGCAACGGCATGTCATAAGATTTTTCTCAAAATGAACTGGGCTGACTGATGGAATTTCAGATTATTTCATGCTTTTTAGTTGTTGAGAAAAATATTAGAGCTGTGAATAAAAGCGTATCGTAAAAAATCCATTTTTTCTAACCTTTTTTTATTTTATATTTTTTAGTCGGATGGTTATGCGTAAAGCATATCCGTGTCACTAAAAAAATATGAAATTGTAATAACCGTAGTCATCTCATCTCGAGAGCCTGTGTGTGCGCGCGCCGCCAGCTGCCAGCAAAAATGCATCGAAAATGACGTATGGATTACCAAGCCCTGCAGTAGAGTTTGGTTTGGTTGTTTAGCCAACCCTGGGCCGCTTTCGGTCTTTTGCTGCACGGAGTGGAAACGCGCGGCTGATGCATGTTAGGTTAGGGTGCACGAGAAAGGCGGAGAGAGAGAGAGAGAGTCAAAATAAAAAGGTTAAAAAATATTTTAGAGATCGCTTTTATGGGTGTGAAAATTATTAAGAGTAAAGTATTTAAAAAAAGAAGTTTGAAAAATATCAACTTTTTGAACACCACACGCCGGTGCATGTCCCTTGTATGGTACCCCACGCTTTTACGGTGTGTGGTGTTCAAAAAGTTGATATTTTTCAAACTTCTTTTTTAAAATACTTTACTCTCAATAATTTTCACACCCATAAAAGCGATCTCTAAAATATTTTTTAACCTTTTTATTTCCTTTCTTTTAGTGAAAGTAGTTTTTGATGTACCGAATCTTGAAGTTCAATAGTGGCTCAAATTATCACTTGATCCAAGTTTTGATTTCGTGGTTTGGATGTGATCTGTGATTCGCTACTCATGAGGTTTATTCGATTATGCGGGTCGGAGCGCTCCGACCGCTCGGATCTGTCCGGTCTCGTCCATCACCGAACGCGCGTTCGGACAAAGTTCGCTCGGAGCGCTCCGAACGCTCCATCTAAGATTTCTAGCCGGGGAGAGGGGAGCAGGCCTGGAGGGGAGACAGCCTGTTTCTAATGCTGTGGACGATTCCTCCCGTCTCCTCGGCTGAAAATCTTGGACGGAACGTTCGGAGCGCTCCCAAGCGCTCCGAGCGAACTTTTGACCGAACGCGCGTTCGGTGATGGACGAGACCGGACCGATCCGAGCGCTCCGAGCGCTCCGAGCCGCATAATCGAATAAACCTATAGATCGAAGCTAGGTCGGTCTCTCTCTCTCTCTCTCTCTCTCTCACTCACTCTCTTTCGCTCTTTTTTTTTTTTTTTTTTTTAAGGTGGTTAGAGGGCAAAATCTGCCTCAGGATCCCTCGGATCCGTCCCCAGACACCGGACTGGTTCAGCTTACGCGGACTACGCATAGCCCACGCAGGCCATACCAGGCGGGACACGGGTTTGGGTGGGGCCCACCGAGAGGTGGGCCCGGCCGTGTAATATCCCTCTCCCCTCGATGTCCGATACCTAGGGCATCGGGCAATCAAGAAGGAGATCCACCTGCATCTACCATCTCATCCCGGAACCGCGTGAGCATTACTTCAGGATGAGCGGCATGTCTCGCGCTCGATTGCGAGCGTTCCTCTTCTCCATCTTCTCTCTTCGGCCACTTGTCGGCATCTTCTATCTTCATTCTCCATTGTTCCCTCTCTTTCTTCTTTCTTCTCTCTTCTTCCTTCTTTCTTCCCTCTTCAGTGCATCAGATTCCTCCTGGAATCATTTGGGCCTCTTCTGTTTCAATCGGCAGAGTCTCTGTGATTCGCCTACTTCGAGGCGCCTTACTTCCCTCTCTTTCTCCTCTTTGCGGGTCATCACCATCTTGATGTATCCGGTGAGTCTATCCCATGTCTCCTGGTTGCGGAGCAAGTACGGGACGAGATTCTCGGGTGTTAGTTGAGCACCCAGCCATTCATCCAGCTCGGCGCGCTCTCTCCGGGTGTCGCTGCACTTGAACAGGGCATGTTCGGCGTCATCCCATTCATCCCCGCATGACTGACATGCTGGGGTCGTCCTCTTCTTGAACCTGGTTAGATAGGAACCGAAGCAACCATGATCGCTCAGTGCCTGCGTCGTCCAGTAGTCCATCTCTCCGTGGGTGCGTTCCGCCCACTTGGCTACGTCACGGATCAGCCGGTGCGTCCATCTGCCGTTCGCAAATGGCGAATCCCACTCAGTTTGCCAATGCTCAAGGGTGGTTTCCTTCTCGTTGTCGCGGATAATCTCCGTCATCGTCGGGGTGAGTACTCGTTCGGCTCCGATCACTTTCTGGCGGTCCCAGATCCTCACTCGCTCCGCGACGAGCAAGTGGATGGGCGGAGTACTCGCCAATACGTAAGCCGCATCTCCTGACACAGTGCGGTAGGCACGGATACTCCTCAGGGCCGCTCTTCGGTGGACAGGCCCCATCTTCTTCTCGATGATGGTCTTCTCTACTCTCTTTCCCCACACGGGTGCACCGTAGAGCATGATAGAGGTGCTGACGGTGTTGAGAAGTGCGCGCCTCTTTTCCTTGGGTCCTCCGATATTCGGCATCAGCCGTTGGAGCGCCGCACCAACCCTAGCGCCGCACCAACCCTACTCTCTTTCGCTCTCATACCTATCCTCTCATGTCATCTCGTGCTGTGTCTGCTGGGTAAGTTTACTGCTTCAGTTTACTGCTTACAAACATTAGCTGGCATTAGTCGCCAGCTTAGAAACTGCCGTGAGGGGGGGGGGGGGCGGGGCGACCACGAAAAATCGCGGTGCACAGCCTATTACCGACAAGGCCGCTTCGAGCGACGCGAGTCCACCGGGGATGGCTCACACAGATGCGCGCTAGGACCAGTCAGACAAACAGTGCACAAACTTTTTCCAGGAAAAAACACCAAATATCGGGGAGAAGGGCAAGAAATGGGTGGTCCGAGCGTCGAGTGGGGAGACGGTGAAGTAGAATAAAAGCGATAAATAAAAAAAGAGATGGAGCTTACGGGCGCGAAAATTTCAGAGAGCAAATCTAACCTAAAAGCTCATCCGCGCGCTGACTAGCTCGGTACCGGAACCGCGTGTATGAAAAGGCTTTCTCTCTCTTGCTCTTACGGCGAGAGACGTGCCTGCTGACTAGTTGAGTACCGGATGCCTGTGCATGAAACAATATGGCCAAAGTGAAGTAGAATAAAAGCGTATAAAAATAGGCATTATTTTGGCTATTCGAGCGTAAGCGACGGAGAGCATGATTTTACTTGTTCTGGCTTACAAATGAGATAATGGGCTAGAATGAGAATTTAAATATACTTTTTTGCAACTGTGTGCGCAAAGTTGTAAAAAAATGAGACTTCTCTTCATTATTTACAGTGCGAGAAGTAATGCGTGAATGACTTCTCGCACAGTTTCACATTTACGCACTGGTAAAGTGTGCGTAAATGTAACTTCTCGCTCTAATGCATTTTCATTCACGCACAGTTCCAAAATATGATGTCACGTCATCCCTCTGAATTTGGCCGTTCTTGAAAACTTCGTTCTCAAGATGATCTTGCTCGGACAGTGGTGCATTTAATTACAACTTCGCGCACAGTTGCAAAAAATAGTATACGCAACACGTGCGAGAAGTTTCCGCACACGTTCCCAACTCGCGCGAGAAGTAACATTCACGCACACTTCGAAACTTCTCCCACACACAGAAGTACATATTTACGCACGCTCGCTTCGCGAGCGTGCGTAAATGTGTTCTTCTGGCTGTGCGAGAAGTTCCAAAGTGTGCGTGAATGTTACTTCTCGCACTCGTTTGGCAACTTGTGCGGAAATTGACCTTCTCGCACTTGTTGCGTAATATACTATTCCGACTCAAAATGACCATCTGAACACAATTCCGAGGTCAGTTTAGCTCTAGAATGTCGTCTAGTGTCTCAACGGTGTCAGAACCCGTCGACAGAATCTAAGTTCCTAAGGGGCAGAGGGACGACTATTTAGAGCAAAACTGACCTCCGAATTGTGTTTAGATGGTCATTTCGTGTCGGAAAAGTATGTTTGGATCCTCATTCTAGCCCATTATCTCATTTGTAAGCCAGAACAAGTAAAATCATGCTCTCGGTCGCTTACGCTCGAATAGCCAAAATAATGCCTATTTTTGACACGGTAAATAGAACCTACAGCTCGCTCCTGGCTCGAGGCTCGTCCCCGCAACTTCTTACACGTACTTGGGGGTACTTTGGGGAGTACTTTCACACAGATTGGTGCACATCAGTCCAGATTGGAGCATGTGTGACCGTGATCAAAGATGCCATTTTTGCGAAAACCACGAAACGCGGCATTTTGTAACGCTCGGCAAAAAAAATGAAAAAAATTAACCTCCGCCAAATTTTTTCCACTGAACGTAGATACCTCAAAGAACATTTTCGCACAAGTTTGGTGAGAAAAAAAATTGAGATATATTTTTGGAATCGAGTCCTGAATTTTCGATTTTTTCGTAAATAGCTCAACTTGTATCGACTGTAACTCCAACAAAAAGTGCGATAATTGACTCTCACAAGTGGGCAAATTGTAAGTATCTTCAAGACCTTTAAAATGACCACTTGTAAAAGTCGATTATCACATGTCTAGTGGGAGCTACATCACTTTGAAGCATGCCCAAAAATCGCTAAAATTTGCTCTCAATGAATAGCTTGCAGAAGTCGTCAGGCTCACTAAGTGGTCTTGGACAATTTTTTTTTCAAAGATACTAGTCTTGACGAGAAAAATGCGCCCACGCACGTTGCGAAATGTTGAATTGCGTTGGAACTATGATTTTTCCAGATTAGGCTAAAAAAGGACCTAAAATGGCCCTTTCATGGGCCCTGGGGCCCACAGGGAGGGCCGAAAAAATCTGAAAAAAATTTTTCCGTACCATTTCAACATGGTACTAATAGAAAAGAATTTTTGCGAATTTTTCCCAGACCCCCCTGGTGACGGTTTTGTCCAGCTTGCTCCAGAATGCCTCATATGTTATACGTGGGCCTTAGATCACGATTTTCTATTCTTCAATTTTTACTGTTTCATGTTTAGTGGAGATATATTCGAATTAGCAATAAATCATGGAAGTTCAGTCCCTCAAGAAATTGAAAAATGAAGCGAATAATTTTGCATTTATACAGTTGTGTTAGCCACAAAACAAGAATCCACGACCGCCAGAAAACAATAAATTTGATAGATACTCGATCAAAATTTTAGATTACAGCACATTGTATTATAACAACACACAGACACATATTATAATGAGTTGATTGCTACGTTAAAATTTGTGCAAGATTAAGTTGATCATCTTACCGATCGATTCATTTGAGAAATCGTGAGCTAGTCCTTTGTTGAATCGCTGGTGAGCCTAACAATTTCTACAATTCATATGAATTATATACTAGGAATGCCGTTAAGATCTTATCCGAGAAAATGATTGAATATCTCTGCGGGGCGTCTTTATTTCAAGAATATGTGACTTTTCAAGGAATTTTTCATAGCGAAGTTGGATAATATTACTCATGGTTATAAACTTCGTATGGTGGTGAAAGCTTTCACGATTTGGATGCAGACGTTTTCCTTGTGGAGGTAACTTCATTCAAGGGGCACAAGCGCGAATTTCTCATTTCATGAAGATTACAAACAAGAACATTAACTTAATGGTGTGCCCATTTCCAAATTTTTGAAAATGGAACCTCGAATTAGCCTTTCCGTTACAGATTCGAATGTTCATCAAGGTGACCACTAGAAATTTTCCCAAGTTTTAGATGTAACTACACTAATAAATGTATAGGTTGTAATGGAGTTTGGACTATATTATATTGTATCTCTTCCAACAACAGTGTTTTATCACAAATTCTCGAGATGTCAATATATTCAAGAATTGGTATGGCAAGCTGTAGAGTAATAACGAACAACTATCCAACAGGACCAAGCTAAACCTGCATATTTCCGACAGAGGGTATTTATATTGTTTCATATTTCTCACCTATAACCTACCTGTTTTTCCATAGGGATACAACACTTTTGAGCTCACAAGGAGAGCATCAAGTCTGCGGGACACGGATCTTGATGAAACTCCCGGAATCATCTTGTTTTGGTGAAAAATGGGGGTGTCTCCAAGGGTGACCCTTGGAGATGGGATTAAACCCTTGGAGATACCCCCATTTTTCACCAAAACAAGATGATTCCCAGAATTTCATAAGGATCCGTGTCCCGCAGACCTAATGCTCTCCTTGTCAGTCCTGATTGACCTCTTATAGTTATCTGCTTTTACAGTTGTTGAAAATTCTTCTTTCATTTCATTCAAATTATACAATTTTTATCTGGACTCGTTCACGAATTTGAATGGGATGTTTTTCTTTCTTCCATTTCTTTAATCAACGACGCGTTCGAGGACGCATGGGTAGAACTTTATATAGGATTTTTTGAATGATTTGAAGAAATGCCAAAGTAATCTGCGTGAAAATGTATCAAGGACTCTACGTCGGATATGACACAGGGGAGAGTGGGCGAATTAAGACAAGCTTGATAACTCGGTTGTGTAAGAGTCTAGGCTTCCGCCGCATGAAAAAGTTTTCAATACCATTACAAACAATGGTTTCTATCGCAGTCAGACCTCCTGAAACGATACTGGAAGTCCTCGCTGACGTAGCGGCGCTTTTTAAGGGCCTACGTGGTTTGTTTTGAGAATGTAAGTTTACACGCTGCTTCTGCACGAGTGGATCGGCTTAATCGCCATCCGGCGGTAGAAAATGGCGTCACAGAACGAAGATTTTGAGCCATCGCCAAAAATCGGCCCAGTTGAACCCAAATTATCGCAATTTTGCAAAAAAAAAAACAGGAGGGGTATTTTTGGACGAATTGGTGGGGGCGAATTTGGACAATGCTAAATCCCATCTAAAATCGGTCGACCGATCGCCTGTCCGTGTTTTTCGAGAATTATTGTTTGTATGTTTGTATCGAGGTGCGTATATGCATTTGTGCAAATTTTTGAAGCGCGGGTTGTTCCGGGTGAGTTAGATGATTGAATATGGGTTAAAAAGGTGAATTTACGATATCCAATGGCCGTCTTAAGGGCCAGTTTAGAGGTCAGAAGTCGCTTTTTACTCATTCGAAGATGGTGCTCGATTTTCGCATTTTCACTGTCGCATACGCTGATATCCGGTTGATTGTCGCACTCTATCATTCGGATCGTTGACAATACGGGCGAAGCTCGAGGCGAAGCTTATTCAATAAGAAGGATAACGGAAGCACGTCAGCTCCTTAGAGTTAATAAAAGCCGGCTGTTGGTTACTGGTGACAGTTTCGCATTGATGGAGCGCCTATTTCAATAATATTAAAAATGACGTAGAAATGACTCGCTTGCTGAGGCTATGGGAGGATGTAGAGGTTGCGGGCGAGTTTCCCTCTCGATTTAGGGATACTACTACGTGTTTTGATGAGCTAATACGACTCTAATAGGCAAGGAATATTGCAGTTTACCTCGATTATCCAAGGATGTCCTAATTCCACCCCCCCCCCCCCCCCAACCATCCTGAAGTGCTCCCAAATGCGGAGCGAATTTGGACAGATTTTTATTCTTAAACTTCAAAAAAAACCATGAAAGACATGACCGTGAGGCTTGAAAACTTTTCTAGTATCTATCCAATAAGTAGTTGAACTTCAAATGCCCGTAGCGCGCCTAGTCCAAAGTATCACCAGACAGCCCCACTGCAAAACCTGTGCTAGTTCGTCCCATTCTCCCCTACATGGACCTAGATCAGAATAGGTAATTTTCCGAATTTTATAAGAATAAAATACGCTGCTAAAAGTGATTAGCAGAATGCTTCCTCACGGCGTTATATGATAATAATTTTAACGAAAAAGAAAGTACCCTATATTTTGAGTTTTTCTTGTGGGGAAGCATTCCAGAGAGATTTGGGTAATCTAAAAGAAGGTTTTTCCAACAATATCTATTATTTGGTTGAGAGAAAACTTTGATACAGTCGGTTTAGAGATGATTAAACTGGAGTTCTTTGTGAAAATTTCCTTCTCCCGAAAGAATCTTCATTTGAATAATGTTTTCCGGATTTTATGAAAATTTCGTATCAGCCACTCGATTCAGAATGGCGCATAATTAAGTCTTTAAGTCATTAAAATTGAGATAAATGAGTCGCAAAGGATGATACGAGGGAAAAATGACTATTAATTCAAATGTTCTACTATTTTTCGAGTTATTCTTTTGAGGAAGCTTCTTAGAGACATTCAGGCCATCTATACTGAGGTTTTTTAAACAATATCCATCGTTTGGTTGAGACGGATTGAACAGGAATAAAATGAAATTTTTAATGAAAATTTTGATTTTTTCAAAAAGGACCTTATACATATAGGCCGAAATCTGCTCCAAAAGTTTTGGCCCCAAAAGTCCTGGAAAAGATAGGCTTTTTGGGCCTAAAAATGGGTCCGTACTCCATTTCCATCGAAAGTGACCTCGAAAGCCGTAGTAGCGCATAACCTCCCCTTTTAAAATACATTGGGATGGCCATTTTTGGTTCACAGCTCAAAAATATGGACATCGCCCTGGCTAATTCTAATGGGATGTTGTTGTCCATCAAAAGATACAACTTTTCTGTACACTTTGGTGAAGGGGAACGATGGGCTAGTGGGTTAAAAATCGCGTTATTTCTAGAATTTTCGTGACTCTTGAGCTAAGATAGCGATTTAATCGGAAACAGAGAGGTTTAGCGACAAATAACTGAGGATAAAAGTTGTTCATTTTCAATTTTTCTTTACAAAATCATTGATTTTATAAGGCCAACATTACTGACAAAGCCTCAGTCAATCAGAAAATGTGGAAAAATGGTATTTTCTGCATTTTTAGGCCTTGAAACGTCAATATAGGGAAAAATGAGTAAAGAGCTTCGAAAGATCTTCAAAAAATACAAATTTTTCATTCTTGTCATCTTTCTGAAAAAAACCCTTTCCCTTCGATTAATAACGCAAGAAAGGGCCAAAAATACGATTTGAGCACTTTAAACTGGCAAAAGCTCGAAAAATTCAAATGCAACCCCCCTAATATTTCAGCCTTGAAAGATGACTTTTTTCCTATACTTTCGAATGAAAAAGAAAATTTTGCCGTAGAGCTAACCTATATCAAGTTATTGCGTTTTTAATGCAATAATGATACTTTTCCCGCTCAGTTGCGATGTTTTGACCCCGTTCATCACTCCGTTGTGTGTTTGGGGATGCGAAATGTCATGAATGACTAATATATTGGGTCACGAGATGCAATAGGCAGTGGCAATGGTTATGTGATACCCCTAGCAATGATTATCCCCATATTCAACGTGCTACCTGGAATCACGAGGACAGTAGACGCATGGAACTATCGGATAACATAACCCTCCGGAAGTGTTCATGCATTTTATTTCATCCCTCGACGAATCGGGGATCCAGCGATACGATTACATGAACTTCCTTCCCCCCTCGCTTGGGAATCATTCATATCATATACCGATCGTTTTTCATGATCCGCAAACAAAACCGCTGCTCGACAGCGCGGACTCACGATGAAAGATCTCCAAGATATTACTCTTGGTATATACCAGGTAACGGAAAGAATCCGTGTTCATACAGCCAATTGACTCATTTTTCTTCAATTTATAATCATCCACCAATGTATCAGTTAAAACAAGCCAGTTCGTACACCGATGAACATCTGAGTGCTGATGGATTGTATGAGTTCAAATTATGAAGATGTAATTTTATCGGTCTTTGCGAGTTAAAGTCAGCAAATTTTGCTGAATTTTTAGCATCAATCGAGAATGGATTTTTCTCCACTCTCGATCAATGCACCTTTAGAGCCTCGTATGGTTCCGAGGATGCATCTAAAGGATTTTGATGGAAAGGAATGAAAAGTAAAGATGAGAAATGAGAAACTTGATGAAAAATTTTGATTCTACGCTAATATTGTGCGTGTTTCGCCCTTCTCTCATTGCTCGGGCTTTTCAAAGTGGTGGAAGAGCAATGAGAGTTTACCACTGACACGCGGCTCAAGTGGCCGAATGTTCGATGGTTTGAACGCCCTTATATACGAAAGTTCATCTTCGTTATGCGCTTGCGAGAAACTCTCATTGCTCTTCCACCACTTGGTAAACTCTCATTGCTCTTCCACCACTTTGAAAAGCCCGAGCAATGAGAGAAGGGCGAAACACGCACAATATTAGCGTAGAATCAAAATTTTTCATCAAGTTTCTCATTTCTCATCTTTACTTTTCATTCCTTTCCATCAAAATCCTTTAGATGCATCCTCGGAACCATACGAGGCTCTAAAGGTGCATTGATCGAGAGTGGAGAAAAATCCATTCTCGATTGATGCTAAAAATTCAGCAAAATTTGCTGACTTTAACTCGCAAAGACCGATAAAATTACATCTTCATAATTTGAAATTCCCGCGAGTGATAAATACGATATCCGATCATATCGATCGAGTGTCAAAATTAATTACATATATCTCCGGCAGAAGGCCGAAGAGCTGCCAAAGTAAAAATGTTGAGAAATCAAATGGAAATAGCGGGTTAAATTGACCTTTCTCGCAAGCGCATAACGAAGATGAACTTTCGTATATAAGGGCGTTCAAACCATCGAACATTCGGCCACTTGAGCCGCGTGTCAGTGGTAAACTCTCATTGCTCTTCCACCACTTTGAAAAGCCCGAGCAATGAGAGAAGGGCGAAACACGCACAATATTAGCGTAGAATCAAAATTTTTCATCAAGTTTCTCATTTCTCATCTTTACTTTTCATTCCTTTCCATCAAAATCCTTTAGATGCATCCTCGGAACCATACGAGGCTCTAAAGGTGCATTGATCGAGAGTGGAGAAAAATCCATTCTCGATTGATGCTAAAAATTCAGCAAAATTTGCTGACTTTAACTCGCAAAGACCGATAAAATTACATCTTCATAATTTGAAATTCCCGCGAGTGATAAATACGATATCCGATCATATCGATCGAGTGTCAAAATTAATTACATAGATTGTATGAGTTGTTCTTCTACAAAGAGGATGCGAAGCTACTCCGGGTCAAAATTCAATCTCGCCACACATCATCAAGACTATATAGTTTGTGGATCCAATATGATCAAGGAGATGAACCTATTAAGGGATGGTATTGTCAGTGTAGAACTGGCGCCAGAACTGTTGGCTGTTGTGCACATATTGCATCTGTGCTGTGGTTTCTTGGATATCATCGATATGAAGACGATGGTAGAATTAAACCGAGACAGAGTTATCGAAATGCCATCACCGACGCATTCGATAATGATGAGGAAGAAGAACTGCGGGACGATGACCAACTATTTGAATCTTTCTCCGCCAATTTGAATGACGAAGATAGCAGTGCCGATTCCGAATAAAAAAGACTTTTGATGAGACTTGAATCCTGTATCAATCAAAGTTGAAACTACTATCAATCTCAGTGAACATGTCATAGAGCTCAAAAAGATGGAGCCTAGGCACAAGTATCTCGATTCTAGAAGAACTCCATGGAGCAAAGACAGTTCCATCATAACCAAGGTGTGTAAGGCTTCGCGTAATCGCACTGTCGATAGAGTTTTTCAATGCTCACCTAGTCGTAAATGGTGCCTGGTATGTATGCTCTAAGACCCGAATGAAACAGAATGCACGAACTTAATTTGAATGACTTCCGGAGGGTTATGTTATCCGATAGTTCCATGCGTCTACTGTCCTCGTGATTCCAGGTAGCACGTTGAATATGGGGATGATCATTCCTAGGGGTATCACATAACCATTGCCACTGCCTATTGCATCTCGTGACCCAATATATTAGTCATTCATGACATTTCGCATCCCCAAACACACAACGGAGTGATGAACGGGGCCAAAACATCGTAACTGAGCGGGAAAAGTATCATGATTGCATTAAAAACGCAATAACTTGATATAGGTTAGCTCTACGGCAAAATTTTTTTTTTCATTCGGAAGTATAGGAAAAAAGCCATCTTCTAAGGCTGAAATATTAGGGGGGTTGCATTTGAATTTTTCGAGCTTTTGCGAGTTTAAGGGGATGGCGTATACCGGCCGAAATTCGTCTGCTAAATTATCCCAAAATCGTATTTAAAGAACTACGGCTCTAAAATCCATCGAATCGATCCCAAATTTTCCACAGAGATAGAAGATTCTCGTGAAAATGGTGGAAAGTCAGTGATTTCCTTGGAAAAGTTCTGTGTCACTCAAAAACTGTCTCGAATGTCGAAACTCTTTGAGGTTAAGCTACTATCATACTCACAGTGTAGGATTCCTGTGAGCTGGATTACCCCACGAGGGATTTTCCACCAATCCTACGGGGATCTTCTAACTCTGTGAAAAATTTGGGATTGATTCGATAAGTTTTGGAGCCGTAGTTCTATAAATACGAGTTTGGGGTAATGCGAGTAAGATTCTGTATCGCGAAGTTGAGAACTGCATTTTATAAGTTGGCAGCATTGACGTGGTCTCTTGTGTTGATGTCGGCTGCTAGCAGACGTTCGCAAAGCGCGTGCTGTTGTGTGCTGTTGCTCGCATGTTTGCTTTTTTCGGTATACCACAAATCCTCGTAGTCGGCGTTTTGCGAGGAAATCGTGGCTTCCTGGTGGAGATGAGAGTGTCCGGGTCGTGTGTGAAATGTGATAGCTATGAGTGTTTTGTGTTGTACTGAGTGTGCTAATGTGCAACCGCAAATGCTCGCATCCTGCGGGTGGAATAGGATGTGCCTGGGCTTCTACCGTGGCCACCTCCTGTACACGGCTTTGTTATTCTCTGAAATATCGAAAATTTGGTCCTAGACCATAAAAAAATTGTCATGACGGAGGAGTGCGATATCTTTTGGAAGCTAGTGAGACCAAGAGAAAGCTGCTGTTTGTGTATTTGTAGCGTGAGTGATGGTTTATTACATCATGTTTTTCCCATCTTAGTGCATGAATTTGCGGTTGCCAGTTCTTAGATTCTCCCCCAAATATTTATTGAGAAAAGTTTTGGAGGAGTTTTTGGATTCAAAATGATGTGATAAATATGGAATATTGTATGCAAGTGGGATGAAGTAGAATAGTTGTCGAGAAGTTATTTTAGTTGACTTGCTGAATATCGTGGTTCAGAATCCGCAAGTAGCATCAACCTCGAACATTGCCTCTGACCTTGTTATTGGTCTCTAGTTGTTCAATCATCGCCCCTGAGTCACCTAGAACTCTTAGAGAACTCTATTTCCCATTTTCACAGCTCCCAAGATGCATGATTAGCATGTTTTCATGGCGAGGAATCATGGAGTTGGATTTTTAATTGTGATCAGCAGTTCCTTAGACTTTCAGAAATAAGCTGAATTATCTTTTATATTGTAATGATATCATGGATAGGAAACTATTTTGCTTGATTTCTTATAACCAGACAATTGCAGCGACATGTTATATATTGTTGAAAAAGACCATGGGTCAATTGAATATCTGTCACCTCAATTTCCCAGATTCTTGATGACGCAAGACTATACTTATTGTTAGTTTCAATTCCAAATTCTTGAACCAGACAAGATAATTCAAGTTCATGAGACAAAAACTAACAGCCCTCTAGAATTTGTTCTATAGAATAATTGGTTTCCTCTCAATAATTGTTTATGTGAGTACTTGGTGTGCAAACTCGGATATCTTTTCATGCATGTAAATTTGAATGATTTTTAATGAATGTATGTGTTATCAAATAAGACAACTCAATTCATGTTGATGAACATGAACGCAGATGACTATTTACATGGAAGGATCAACCTGCTGTCCAAGGAATAATCTATTTCCTCTTAATAATGATTCATGTGAGTACTTGGTGTGCGTACTTGGATATCTTTTTATGCATGTAAAATTGAATGTTTTTTGATGAATGTCCGTGTTACCAAATAACACAATTCAATTCATGTTGATAAACATGAATGCAGATGACTATCTATATGGGAGGATCAACCCGCTGTCCGAGGAATAATCTATTTCCTCTCAATAATGGCTCATGTGAGTACTTGGTGTGCGAACTTGGATTTTTTTTATGCATGTGAATTTGCATGCTTTTATGTGTATTTTCCAATGTGTGAATTGCATTGACGCTGATGAATACAAATGGAGAAGACTATCTATTTGGGAGGATCAACCTGCTTTCCAAGGAAGCTCCATATCCATTCTTGTATTTGGAGATGAATTTTGGAATTGACGGATGGTACAACTAAGGAGGATCTGTTTGGGAGAATCAACCTGCTTTCCAAGCGAGCTCTGGATCCATTCATGTTTCTGAACATGAATTTTGGAATTGACGAATGGTGAATCTCTAAAAGGATCTGTATGGGAGAACCAACCTGCTTCCCAAGGAAACTCTGGATCTACTTTTGTTTCTGAACATGAATTTAGGAACTGACAGACGGTGAATCTCAAGGAGGATCTGTTTGGGTCAATCAGCCTGCTTTCCAAGGAAGCGCTGGATTCACTCTTGTTTCTGAACATAAATTTTGGAACTCATGGCAAAAAAATTTTTTTTGCATCGATGGCAAATTTCAATAGATGGATCTTCTGCTTTTGATGAGGAATCCTAAATCACTGATCAGGAATCCCATTTTCGTTGAAAAATGAGTATACCCTTTTCGTTTACATAAATCTTTGAATTCATCTCGTTTTGGGGAAAATGCTGTCTTATTTCCAAATCATCCACGTTTGTGAGCGTGGATATATAGGATGCAGGGGTATAAATGGTGGATCCATTATGGTTTGACGGAATCTGGAATATTTTCGAATCGTTCGAGCTAGTATCCAAGTCGTCTACTCGCGCGCTTAGGGCTACGGGCGCTAGAAAATCCGAGAAAAAATCAGTGCTGCCAACAACAAAAAAGTACATTCGAGAAGCTCATTCTACGTGTCGCCATCTACACTTAGAATGAGCTACTAGTATGAGCCCGCCGGATAACCGAAGAGAGTACTACATCCCCTTAAAGTGCTCAAATCGTATTTTTGGCCCTTTCTTGCGTTATTAATCGAAGGGAAAGGGTTTTTTCGGAAAAATGACAAGAATGAAAAATTTGTATTTTTTAAAGATCTTTCGAAACTCTTTACTCATTTTTCCCTATATTGACGTTTCAAGGCCTAAAATGCAGAAAATACCATTTTTCCACACTCTCTGATTGACTGAGGCTTCGTCAGTAATGTTGGCCTTATAAAATCAATGATTTTGTAAAGAAAAATTAAAATTGAACAACTTTTATCCTCAGTTATTTGTCGCTAAACCTCTCTGTTTCCGATTAAATCGCTATCTTAGCTCAAGAGTCACGAAAATTCTAGAAATAACACGATTTTTAACCCACTAGCCCATCGTTCCCCTTCACCAAAGTGTACAGAAAAGTTGTATCTTTTGATGGACAACAACATCCCATTAGAATTAGCAAGGGCGATGTACATAGTCTCGAGCTGTGAACCAAAAATGGCGTTCCCAATGTATTTTAAATAGGGAGGTTATGCGCTACTACGGCTTTTGAGGTCAGTTTCGATGGAAATGTAGTACGGACCCATTTTTAGGCCCAAAAAGCCTATCTTTTCCAGGACTTTTGGGGCCAAAACGTTTGGAGCAGATTGCGGCCTATGTGCATGAGGTCCTTTGAGATTTGTGAAGACTGAATGAAATTTCGGTATTAACCAATCGATAGATAATGCAGAAAAAACCATAGCTCAGGTCATTGAAATTGAGATAAATGAGTCATAAAAGAAGGTACGAGGAAAGAATGAATATTGAGAAAAATTTTCCATTATTTTTCCAGTTATTCCTTAGAGAAAGCTTTTTAGAGGGATTTGGGCCATCTAGTCTGAGGTTTTTTGGATGATATCTTTTGTTTGATTGAGACGGAATTTGGGTGCAGTGGGCTTAAAAAGGGTCAAAATGAAATTTTTGGTGGAGATTTTGATTTTTCCGAAAATTTGAGATATGTAAAAATTGGATAAAATTTCGGTATCAACCACTATTGATAGATCATGCAGAAAAAAAATCATAATTTAGGTGACTCAATTCGTGGTGAGACCGTGTTAGAAAAAGATAGTTATGTATTAAGGCGATGCGGTCACCGTGCACCGTGCACGAAAAAAGTTATTCGCACTTTTCTCCGATATTCTTACGATTTGGACTAAATGAGGAGAAGACAAATACTTATTATCATCCAACTTGAGTTCGTCTTCTCGTCGTTTAGCTCAAATTGCAAGAGAATTTGATAAAAAAAGCGAATAACTTGAGCGCAGGCACCTCCTAACCTACAACACAGGACTCTGTAATTCGCACTTTTATTCGATTCTTTTGAGATTTGAGCTGAACGACGAGAAGACGAACTCAAGTTAGATAATAATTATCACTCGTCTTCTCGTCGTTTTGGCCCAATCGCAAGAGAATCAGATAAAAGTGCGAATAACTTTCAGCGTGCACGGTGACCGCATCGCCTTAAGAGTCGAAATTTGAGCAGTTTTGCTTTGGCCGAGTCTACATAGACGCGTTCACTCGGGGCGCGCGCGCTCTCTCCGCTTGCACTCTCCACCCAAACGCTGGAGTATAGGTACCGAAAATGAGATTTGAAAATCTTTCGACGAGTGTTCCCTCTTAATTGGAGTATCAGATCGGGTTTGTGAGATAAAAAACGGCCAGTTTATCGCGTAAATCGACTAAAAATTGATTTGCATCTATTAGAGATCGGAGAGTGAGAGACTTTGATGTCAATCGTTGTGCCTAATATCACCAGACCCCCCAACTTCTCAGGTTCCTCATACTCGTGGCTTATTCAACAATATTCAACATTATTTTGGGTTGGCATGGAGACTTTCTCCAGAAACTGTGAAATAAGCAAAAGTGTGCGGAATTCTGGTGAAGAAGAATCGAGCTATTCCATGTACACCAAAGATCAAATTTGTGTTACAAGAGTCACTCCTCCGCAAATTTGGGAAATCTTGGGTGTTCTCAATCAGAATTTTATACACTTTAATTCATTATTCAGCTTTTGGAATAAGTACCAATGTATAACCAAGATGATGCTGAATACTGCTGAATGGTTTGCAAGTTGGAGACCTGATAAAAAGTTGGGGGATGCTCAGATGAGACACAACCACGCCTCTCATTTTTCGATCTCTATTCGGTGTAAATCAATTTTTTGGTCGATTTACGTGATAAACTGTCCGTTCTCATCTTACAAGCTCGCGCTGATACTCCGATGGAGAAGGAACACTCGTCAAAAGATTTTCAAATACCGTTTTCGGTACCTACTCCGGTGTTTGGGTGGAGAGTGCAAGCGGAGAGAGCGCGCGCGCTCCGGGTGAGCGCGTCTTTGTAGACTCGGCCTTTAAAAACCTCATGGATCAAATTTGACTGGGAGCTGAAAGCTGCCAAATCACGGGGCTCTCAGAAATTGGATTCTGTACAACTTGTAGAAAGCCAAAAATTGATATAGTGAACTGTCAAAGAGAAAGCGTGTCCGATAGAAAAAAAAAAACACACACACACGGACAAACGGGTGCAAAGATGAGTCTCTGACGGATTCGGAAGGCCATTAGGAGGAAAAGTGTTACCTACAATTGATAGATTTTGGCGAGAGGAAGATAATGGTCTAAGGCTTTTTCAGATGAAAGGAATTTTGTTGAAGAATATGTTGGTTTTAGTGGAAAATTGGATCAAATTGTCGTTGGGGTGATAACAAAGCTTTCTCATTAGAGAAAGCAAAAGATCCTGAACATGGCAGACCCAAATCTAAGTAATTTGTCAAAAACAAGATATCTAAATCACCATTACGACCGAGATCTCGTCTCAATTTCCGACTCTCTTAGAGTATTCACAAAGAATCTAAACACGAGCTAATCCTACAGTACCGTTCAAAAGTTCTCGATGGGTCATTCCTCGAGTACCCGGACTTGCAACAGCGATAAGTTGAATTCTATGCGTTGAACGAGAATTTTCAAAGAAGCATCTTAAAGAGCAGAAAAAATACTAACTTATACTGGGTTTGGATGATTTTTATCGAATATTTTTGAAGGTTCTACACGCTGATGAAAAAATAGAAAATCTAAACATTTTTTACTTCCATTGAGACACCTGCAGTTTTAAAGCAAATGAAGATACGGCAATTCTGAAAAGCATCTTGTAGAGCGGAAAAAATGCTATGTGTAGCTATTTTTTGATCTTTTTTTACGTGCGGTGTATGAAGATGTGCGAGCTATCCAAATCCCCAAAATCATGGTTTTTCACCGTTTTCTGTGCCGTTTCCGGTGATGAACAGTCATTTTGGGTATCTAGACAGCTCGTACATTCTCACACGCGGTACGTAAAAAATAATCAGAAAATGGCTGCACAAAGCATTTTTTCCGCTCTACAAGATGCTTTTTCCAGAATTGCCGTATCTTCATCCATATCGAAACTGCAGGTGTCTCAATGAAAGTAAAAAATGTTTAGATTTTCTATTTTTTCATCAGCGTGTAGGACCTTCAAAAATATTCGATAAAAATCATCCAAATCCAGAATGAGTTAGTATTTTTTCTGCTCTTTAAGATGCTTTTTTAAAAATTCTCGTACAACGCATAGAATTCGACTTATCGCTGTTACAAGTCAGGATACTCAAGGAATGACCCATCGAGAACTTTTGGACGGTACTGTAAGTCCACGCTCAAGTTCACGTAATACCTTCTAGTGCCATCCAAGGCTTTAAATTTTTTCACCGCAAATGCAAAAATTCCTGCTCGTCGTATCATCACTTTCAACACTCTAAGCCATTTTCCAAAGATTCACAACAAGTTCCAGCTTTCAAAGTCGAAGTCTTTCAAACATAACGAAATATACGCAATCGCGTAATATGAGTATACCAACTACACAAATGTCCACTTAGCTATACTATCTATACAGTCATACTATCCATAGAAAATTTTTCTGATGTAAACAGGTGTTTTACGCGCTCCGTCACATATAATATAATATAATGACGGACGAAGCCTGACGAGTTACGCGCAACTTTTAAGAACTTCCGCGATTTTTGTACATAGGTTGCGCTTTTGCCAGTGTCAATATCAATGTTTCATGCCAACTTTTTTTCACTGTCGCAATAATTTGCCTATACCAAGCTTCAAAACGTTGTTCAAGTGTAAGAATACATGTACCTAATGCATGTTTATAAGCAATATAACGACGATGAAGGAGTGAAAGTGATTACCGGACGCTGATGCGATGAGCGATGCAGTTTTGTATATAATTTACCGTTGAGATGACTTTGGGATCGTAATCTTTTTTCATGGCGTTGAATGTGAATGTCGGATGAGATATTAAAAAGCCTCTGGGTATACAAGTTCAAGTTTGAATTTGTTGGTACTATGATGATGGTGATGATGTGAGAAAGGGCCTTGAAACATTGTTCTGTATATTGTATACTTAGTCTTATGTCTGATGGAGATGAGAATCTGGGATGGGCGAACGCTGTAAGCGATTAATTTGAAAATTATTTTCCCACTTGGAAGCTTTTGATTGAGGAGCCTATTCAATTTTCTATCCTCGTTTTGTATTGTTGAGGAGGAAATTTTGTATTATATTAAAATTGACGACTCCGAGTTGGTTTGAATGAGCGTGGGAGTTAGTTTTTGCTGCTATTATAGGGATATTCAATAGATTTGTTCTTATTTTGAGGACTGCGCATGCGGATTGCGATGCATACGGGAAATTGACGAGAAAGATATGAAGTATGAAAAAAAGGATGGGAATTTTTCAAAGTGGAATCAAAAATTTCCCAAAGAATCTTTGATGAAATAAGCAGAACGAATCATCCTGCATTACTGTTCCTGGCTAGTTATTAATGATCAACTTGACGAATTTCCTAATATTTTTGTACCATATTTATATGTAAGAATAGCCTCAAAAGTCGTCTCTGGACATGACTTGAATGACGAAAACAAAATTCTGTTCCAATTAAAAACTGGTGTGATGATTCCTGAAATTCCAGCCTCATCCGGCTCTCAAACCCCTTGCATTCTCCTGGTCAGCCTTCTTTTTTAAACTGAACAACTCAATTCTCAAATCGCAAAAGAATCCAGATTCTGATCCATAGAATGAGTTTTAGGATCAAATAGCATGATTTTATGATAATTTCCACATCTGTTATGTGCCAGATCAGAATAGTTCTTGAAAAATGACCGAGATCCCTATTTATTTTGGGGGTTGAAAACAGCTTCAAATAATCGAGATTTCTGTTCTGATTCCTTCATCACAAAGTATGTAGGTATTAAATGACAAAGAGAACAATCAATTCCATCTTGGACTTTACATAGAAATAATCAGAACGTGTGTACCTGTACCTCCAAACATTGTGTAATATAGCTCATCGAAGTGGAACCGATTACCCCATATGTCTGTCCTGCGTGACCAGACAATCGCACACATATCTCTCCTCAATAAAACTCTGAGAAATTCGAGAAAAAGTTGAGTTTTTTTTTTAAATTTTATTTTTCAACAAAACTCGAATGTTCGACGTTTTCATTAAATGCGAGAACACACGGAGATGATAGTCGAATCCATTTTTAACGAAAATGTTTTACATAGAAATCTTCTAATGCATGCCTAAGTATAGAAACTTTTTTCTCCGAATGGAATGCCAATAGAGATGTTTCCTCATATGAAATGAGACATCAAAGCATTTCAAAAACGTCCGACTTTTCCATTACCTTTCGATTTCTTCATTTTCACTCTAAAATTTCTGGAATATAAGCAAAAAACACACGGTACACAGGAATAAAAGTATCGTAAATTGGACGCAACGAGCGCGTGTAAGAATTTGAAAATTTAGCCGAGAAGATGGAGCTATATATTGACAGCTTAAGAGGTCATTAGAAAAATGAGTATCAGTTGCATATTCATGATTCCGTATAGTAGAAACTCCGAAGATTCGAATGACCCCAATGGCACTCAAATTTTTATGGATAGACGGAACTCATAATTCATGATGAGATCGATCGTTTCTCAATAAATATGGGGTCCAAATGGTTTTTTTTTCACTCTCTATTGAACGAGGCTGCACGTCATCGTTGCACGCGTAACACGAAAATGTTACTTATTGCGGTGACACTTTGTATAAATGCGTGGCATCCGGAAAATTGGATAGAAAGTAAGAGTTGATGAGCTAATATAGACGATACACGTATAGCTAATGTGAGCGTAATAAACAAGAAGCTTTTTCCGTGGAATAGGCGTAGGAGGTTCGTCAACCTGGTGACATCGATTGCTAATGCGTTGTAGAAGTTTTCTAATTTTATCTTACTTCTTTTTCGAAATCATGTATAGGGATTAGATATGTCGATGTGTCAGTCGTGGTTGAACTTAATCTCATTCAAATTCAGTGGTTTCGATCGGAAGAAAAATAGGTGACAAATGGAGCTGGTTCAAATGCACCAAAAGTTTTTGAAGGAGAGGACGAGCATCGTGGAAAGTTTTATGTCATTCTCAAGCAGTATTATCGTTGATATGCAAATTTTTAATGTCAGATGAGAATAGTACGAATATAAATTATTCACAAATTACTCATGAGGAAATTATTCCAAAAATTAGCAGACCATAACTATTTTTTATAGTTTTTCAATAAAAACCACTCTGAACACTCAAATCGAAGTCTGACAAATTTTACACACTTAATCCTAAAGATGATATGTTGAAATGAATTAACACGTTCACTGCGATGGGCCCCACTGGTGGGGCCCACAATTTTTCAACTTTCAATCTTTACCGGCTTATATTTTCTTAAAAAATATTCTCAACAGCCATTTCCTTTGGCGTTTTAGTTGAACAAGGGTAAGAATAATGAGTCAGAACAGAATTTTTCCCAGTGCACTCGCATTAGCCCGAGAAAGAGGGTCCTGATGATGACTAACCAAAAATTACAAAAAACTGCCTTCGCAGTGAACGTGTTAAGGAATAAGTAATGTTCAGACTATTTTCCGAATATTTAGATTATTTTCGAAACTCTTGCAAATATCTTTTGAGAACCATTGTCTCATTTCGCAATTCCACATATTTTCTCACTGGATTAAGATTTGTTAAATTCATTTTACTAGATTTCTATGCCGTTCTTTAGTTATTCCCAAAAATTCGGGACTGATGAATAATATTTGAGCGAAGAACGATTTTCCCCCGCATTCATTCAAAACTACATTTTCCCAAAATATTGTACTATCTGGCAGAAAATCTTACAAAATTGAAGTATACTAAGAAAATGGCACATGTTAGGAGAATAAAATGATGCCACCAAGTCGAAAATACAATATTTCAATATTTGAGAAGTGCAGGAAAAATTATCTTACCGAATAAATTACCATTGAAAATTCTCATCAACATCATTGTGGAGTATTTGAAAAATCTATCCGTCAAAATTTTGAAGGTGTAATAGACAACTTTCGATTGTCCACGCCTAAGTACAAAAACGAATCAAAATTGTACACAAAACCGGTGTCTTGTATCAACGAAGCGGGTACGTCGTAACTTTTGTTGCAACTGTGACGGCACAAAACGCATTTAACTTTCTCAAATTCTTCTTTATTGAGAGGAGCGGCCTTCCGCATCACTGCTTGTATCACTCATTGCTTGAAAGAAAAATGAATGAATACGAAAAAATGTTTTAGGCATTTCAAAGAAAACTTCATTGCGAGCCTAATAAATTGCATTGAGTTGGAATTTACGATAGTTTGATTTTCGGTGTCTTCAGTGGTTGGCCAGACGAGCAAAACCTCATATTTTCAGCTGAAAGATTTCCACGAAAAAGGTTGAAAAAGAGTGAAAAAAAGACTATAGTAGTTCCTTGAGATATTCCTGATAAGAAACTCATAATGATTGATCCAATTTTCCGCCCTGTGAGACCTTCCTACTTTTGGCCTGTACAAAAGATAATTTATTAACATATTTTCTTGTAAGAATCATTTATCTCGTGAGAAGCGGACAATCTTCATATAAGGTCAATTATCTATAATTAAAATTTTTAAACGCCATATCCTCTCAATACCGATTCTGTTGGCTCCATAGCACGCATTAAAAACACCCCCAAGAATGATATCATCAAGGAATACCTTCATTTGTCCTAAAAGAAAAACAGAGAAATGGGATTCACGACAAAAAGGCCCAAAAGTACACTATTCATTGTATAGGTGAGATGAATGCATGGATATAGCATCCAAGTTACAACAATGCCTCGGGCAATCAGATTCCGTTGGCAAAGATCTTGCCTTTTTTATTTTCGAAAGTTCATGAAATGGAAAATGCAACACAGAATGACGTTGCTGGAGACATCAGGTGAATGGTAATGAGATAAAACTTGAGCTGCATTCAATTTTTACGCACATCTTGCATCAGAACTTTTTCCTTCTCTTGAGTGACAGATTCTTGCATTGAAAGTTACACGAGGATGATTTGTAATCTGAGCATTTTCTGCGTTAGACATTTTTATTGGCGTATCTCGCTCTCATTAAGCGATGATGATAATTGATTCTTTCGGAGTGATAAAGTTTGGGGATGATAACGTGGACTTGTATTTAGCTGTAGGTCCCAACCAAAGTATTTTCGAATCCATGGTTTTCATACAAAACTAGGTTTTCAATCCCAGGGTCCCCAAGAAATATATTTCGACGTGTGTGTTACAAATTTTCTGACAAAATTGAAATGAGAAGATTCATCAGTAAAATAACTGGCCCTCTCTCTTATGTGCGGTGACTTGCGTAACATGATTCGACGATTTTTTGAAATATTCACGAATTTCCAGATCAATCACACGTGTAGTGACTGGATGCTTCATTTTTCTTATTAGTGAAATATGCATGTCAAATTTACTTGAATATTCCGACGCGGCATTCGTACTTATGCATTGAAATATGATAATTATGATTATGGTGCTTATACCTACTTACATTCACGCCCCGTTTCAATGGCATACTATTTATGTGAATACATCTTAACTAAGCCTTGAGTTGGTAGAATGTCTCAATCGTAAAAATTTTCTCCTGGTTTTGAGGAATGATTGATTATATGGGCGGTTGGATCCACTTTAATGTTTCAATGACTTCATCTTGACGGAATTTTTCTTCGTTAATGGACGAGATTAAGCGCCTGCGTTTCCCGGTTGCAAGAGACAATTGAGCGCAAATTATTAAAATAACATGATATTGAATTAAATCAGTTACCAAATTCCACTCGAATATGGAAATATTTGTTGTAACACAATTATCCACATCGAGTTCTGAGAAGGGCCCCGAAAAACTCCCATAACTTGATTTTCATCATGAAGAAGCTTTGATTATATCGTGAAAAATTGCAACATTTACAATCTTGGTCTATGAAATTTCACCGTGATTGTTTATTCAAATTAAATGCATTGACACTAAATTCTATAGATTGAAGATCATCGTCTAGTTTTCGTTCAAATTTGATTCAGCATCAACAACTCAATACATTATCAAAATGAGAATGATTCGGATACTGTTGGATGGATAAAAGCAACGATGGATATTTTTCAACCTATGCAAAATATTGTCAGGGATCTGTCAGCCCAGATCCCGCAAATCAGGGTGCCCGTGGGAGGAGGTTAGGTGGCTGTGATGGTCCATAGATAGATAGAAGAGTGGTGAGTGCACGATTGGACTGGGTGCTAAATCGGTCAATCGACGGGTGGATGAAGGGTTTGGGATGGGATAAGGGGGGGATGAGGCAGGATGAAGTGGGGCAGAGTAGGATGGGGCAGGACAGGATGAGGCGGGACGGGATGGGGTGGAACAGGACAGGATAGGATGAGGCTAGACAGGATGGGATTGGATGGAATGGACCGGGCGGGACAGGACAGGATGGTGGATGGGATGGGACGGGATGGAATAGGATGAGCTGGGGCGGGATGGACCGTACGGTGATGGGGCGGGACGGGACGGATGGGGCGTAAGGGGCAGGATGGGGGATACAATGGCGTGAAATGGAGCAGGGTTGTGGCGGGTCGGGATAAGGCGGAACGGCACGGGGTGTGATGGGATGGGATGGGATGAGGGAGGGATGAGGCAGGATGGAGTGGGGCAGAGTAGGATGGGGCAGGACAGGATGGAACAAGACAGGATAAGGCGGAACGGGACAGGATAGGATGAGACTAGACAGGATGGGATTGGATGGAATGGACCGGGCGGGACAGGACAGGATGGTGGATGGGATGGGACGGGATGGAATAGAATGAGCTGGGGCAGGATGGAACGTACGGTGATGGGGCGGGACGGGACGGTTTGGGGCGTGAGGGGCAGGATGGGGGATACGATGGCGTGGAATGGAGCAGGGTTGAGGCGGGTCGGGATAAGGCGAAACGGCACGGGGTGTGATGGGATGGGATGGGATGAGGGAGGGATGAGGCAGGATGAAGTGGGGCAGAGTAGGATGGGGCGAGACGGGGTGAGTTGGGGTCGGACGGAATGGGGTGGGGATTACGTGATAGAATGGGGCGGTGGGACGGGATGGGATGCGGGATGTGATGGGGCAGAACAAGTTGGGGTGCATGACATAGTATGGGGAGGGTCGGGATAAAGCGGATGAGACGGAATAGGATGGGGAAGCGAGCTGGTGCGGGCGGATGCGATGGTTAGATGGTCTGTTGGTGAGTCTAGTATCATGATTTGGCCAACTACGGAAAGCCAACGCTCAATATCATATCAATATCCCCTTCTGGGTGCAAAAGCATTTGAAAATATTATGACTGGTCGGGAAAATGTACAACGAGCGGTAGCGAGAGAAGTAACCACTACTAGTACTTATAAACCGTGAATAGACCTCAAGTATGATATAAGATAGCTAAACCGGACTTAAACAACCACTACCTAACCAACGTGGGTGGGTTGGTTAGATAGTGGTAAGCAGCTACCCAGCTCTGCAATACTGGCTTGCTAATATTGCAGGGCTGAGGGCAAAGGGTTTTATTCCGAGTGGTCATGATCAAGCAAAAAAAAAACGGGGGTTAAACGGGAAGTTGGACCTCTGAATGGCATGAAATACTGCCATCAATGTACGGGATCCAATATACTATTAGTTGTAGGATAATTCTTCGGAAATCTGAGAGCTGAAAAAACTTTTCAATCTGGTATGGTAAACCTATAATTGTAATCAAAGTAGCTTCATAAGATATATTTTTGCTACACAGATCGGAAAAAGTTATCCCTCGCAACTATCGAATGAACAAATTCACTATAGGAGATCCATAACTTCCAAACTCTATTATGAATCTTACTCTTGTAATGTATAAACTTGTTCAGAGTGCAACGTCCTCGAAAATTTTTTTGTGCACCATCAAACTAACACTTCCATCATCAGCTCATCAATAACAAAATATTCTCTCTCATCTCATTTCATCTAATATCTATAGGTATATATATTAAACATATATAAAAGCGCGGATGTACTCGATGCCTTGCGGCAAAAACGGCTTTCTCCCGTCGCGCACCTGTACATACATCGTCGCATTTGGCGGATACATGCCGCAAAATCCTTTCGCGAACTTCCACATGCCGTGCCTTTGCTTCCATAGCCAACAAATACAGAATTTTCATCTGACAAAAGCGCCAAAAAAAAGACACTTACATGACTGCAGGCGTTTATTATGCCAATGTCCAACAAACACAGCTATATAATAAGTGAGGTATACTTTCTTGGGTGGCTGCATGCATGTCTCTTTCGATTTTCGTAAAGATCTTGGCGCCTTGGTATAATGCAGATGCAACAGGTGAATTGGGATTATTACGTAAAAGCTTTTGGGAGGAGCAGCAGCAGCAATTGGTATAGTGGTTTGTGGTTACCGTGGGACTTCTTTTAGTTTTTGAGATTCTTACTCTACAGAGATGGTTGATTGTACCGATTCTTGTCAACGGAATTACCAATATGCTGGACTAAGGTCATTAAGGTGGTTTGAAGTATTCCTTGACAGCATTTGATCGAAGCCCTTGGGAAATCTGAAAAATTCAAGAAATATCCTGAAAATCTCAATAATTTAAAACCTGAAAAATGAAAAATTGATGAAAAAATTGCTCTTGAAGGAAGTTGATTCGGTGTACAGTTGTAACTTACCGTCTATCATGAGGAATAACGTGGTTAACTATAGGTTACATCTGTCAATCCTATTAACTTTCCTACAGCCTGATAAATTTTCAAATTCCTAATCTCAATGTTCCAGATATCAGGATCATTCTGGAAGCCGAGATTTGATTCTATAAAAAATAAAATACACAGGGGACATGGAGATGGAAAAATACAAAATAATGAGGACTCTAGGTTACATCTACAATGTATTTTCTTATTATACAATGTATCTATACTACATCGCATCTTTAATTTGCTAATGATGATTTTTTTTTTTTTTTTCATGTGCTCAACGGTCGTCTTCAGCCAAAGGACTATTACAACCGGGGTGGATCTCGTGGGCTTAGCGTTTCGTATTTTTATCGTGGCGTGTTTTTGAGATGCAGCCTAACCTAATTCTCTCCGCATTTGCCCGGGAATCATGCCCGTGGAGCGAGGGAAAACTCCTGAGAGGAGAAAACCTGCCCCGGAGAGTTCGGCACATTTATCATGCTACTGTTACGGTGCTCATGCCACTTTTCGTAATCATGAACATCGCAATTGTAACATTTCGTGCCTCCCGCTCACGTTGCTGAGTTGTGAGTGTCAACTAATCTATCAGAAAAGTCAGCAAGTCGAGGTTGATTAGACCGATATGAGCGGTCACCCATCCAAGTACTAACCCCGCCCAACGATGCTTAACTTCGATGATCGGCCGAGCTGACACCCAGCGACCCCACCAACTGTGTCGGTGCTAATGATGATTTAATAAGTATTTATTTTAAAAAATCTCATCGGTCGGACGCCATCAATATAGTGTGTATCCACCTTTGTATCGTCTTCAAATATCATCACGGCACCCCTGCGATCGCATTTTTTGCTAAACTCGAATGGTACTTATGTAGTTTTCAGATTGCTATCCAGATATCCTTCTCGTTTTTTCTGATATCAAAGACCGATCCGTGTACTTTTCTTCAGAAAATCTAATCTGGATGCAATGGCGGAGAAAAACTTTTCTAAAGATCAAAAAAATTCGTTCAGATGCGGATAACATTGATAAATATCAGTGATAGATATGAGGAGTTATCATTGCATCAATACTCGACATGAAACATTGCAATTAGCACAGATTAGCCCGATTAAGCCCTAAACCATCTTTTTGAGTGCATATTTTTAAAGATCGTCCAAAACTTCAATTTTCACATAAAATAAATTAACTTACATCCAATAAACAAGAGCCAGGTCATTAATTTTTCCTCACTCTCGTAACTCAGAATACAGATCAATTTGATGAAAAATGTTAATCAAACACCCTTCATAAATCGATTAAATGAGACTCCCCATAGTGGGACTCACACGCCTCGAAAATTTAATGTACCGTTGATGGACTGCTGCAGATCGGAGAACGCAGATTAATTCGAAATTGAGCTTGTAAATAAATGTAGCTGGTCATCGGTGACAAGTTTTAACGAAAATATATCCCTATAATCCTGTACGTCTGCAAGCGCTGGCGCACAAAATTTGTTCATCCAAATTCTGATATGATCAGTACGACATTTTAATGGTGAGTAACTTGATTTAAATACGGAACTGTTAATTTTCATACATCAAAGCCTACACTTTCACCAAAAGTTAGGGTATCCACGTGATTTCTGCATATTTATATTAGAATATTTTAGGTAAATCTCTCAAGAATTTTTTCCGGTTAATACAACGTTAAAGGAAAACAAACTTCCATTGGAATATTACATTTAGACTTAGGAGATATAAGTCAAGAGTGTCTAAAATTTTACAATGAAAAAAGACATTTTGTTTTTGACATTATTATTGAAGATTTAAGTGAGCGTAAAGTCGTCCTGAACAGTCTTGTAAATTGGACATTCCTTTACGGCTGTCAGGAATGATTAATTATGACATCCCAATCAGACCGTCGACTATTAAATTCTGAAAAGTCGGATGGTTGGGACTAATTTCTTTATCAAATGGACAAACCTGAATCAATATTATGGATTCCAATTATAAATATTTTCCTCATACCAAAATTACGCGGAAATGCTGATAAGATACGAGACTCAGAAGTAATTGAGCCTGAAATACACTTGAAAAAAAAAAAAAAAAAAAAAAAAGAATTCCAAGTATGTAACTTCTTGTGCGTAAGTTAAATAAACGTGAATGGACGGTGATAATCAGAAAGCAAGAAAACCATACCAGAATATTCACAATTAACGATCATAAATCTAACATTCGATTCCTCTTTCGTAACTGACTCAAGGCCAAGCCAATCTTCCAAATCCTGTTTTCAAATTTCATCAAAGAAACATGGTACCATCCGCTAAAATCACTGTAACATGTTATAGAACTTATACATTATATTATCTAATTCTCCAATCAAACATCTCCACCTTTCTTTTTCCTGCTTTCTCGATGTGATGACGGCGCCTCGGCTCATCGAAAATGGAACCGAGAGTAAAATAATTTGAAATTTGAGAATATCTTTCGCTTGAAGCAAATCCGGGTTTGCCAAATAAAGATTGCTAAAGCTGAAGGCCATTTTTCGATTAGCATTTGAGGAATCTAAAATCTAACAGATTGACGGTTCGATAGCTTGAAATCGAATATTTTATATTTGTGAATGGGTAGATCAAGAGTATGAGTATAAGTCGATCTAGATACACTATGTGATTTTTGTAATATCGTCACTTGGTGAAATTTGGCCCGGCCTTCCGTTGTCCGAAACGCGACGAGACGTTTACAACGCCTTGAATTAGAATTAGGACTGTAGGTGAAAAGAGTGGCCACATGCATGCCTTCGTGCAAAAATTCGTCAATTGTTTTTTCGTA
Source organism: Eretmocerus hayati (assembly GCA_029851415.1). Taxonomy (NCBI): domain Eukaryota; kingdom Metazoa; phylum Arthropoda; class Insecta; order Hymenoptera; family Aphelinidae; genus Eretmocerus; species Eretmocerus hayati. The sequence continues at coordinate 99,547,715 of CM056744.1, forward strand.
TTTGTACATCACATTCTTATTGTATGTACGTGATGTTACTGACTGTTACTAAATCTTTTAGAGCAGCGAGGACTTTGCGATTTTTATGCGCTCTGATTAGTGAAGGATTGATTCAATGCGTGGATGCGGTGAAAAATCGTAATGGAATATTGAATATTACTTCTGGAAGAACAAAACAAGCTAGCTTTGGATTGTCATATCCAAAGATATCTAATCACACGCATTTTTCCAAGAAATTTCTTGAGGAGAAATTTATTTTCGGAAGAAAGATGATGGTTTTTTTTTTTCATTGCTGCATGAGTTAGTTGAGCTTTGACTCCTTTCCATTTGCGCATCGTTTGGAATTTCAGAAAATAGATTTAATGTATAAAGAAACATACTTCCGTTAAGCTGGTCTATCTTAGATGACAAAAGACAATTAAACCTATGATGATGCACCAATAAAATTTTTCGTGAATATAATTTTTCTAAATAGTTATCGCTGGCCTGATATAAAATAATATAAAATCTGAAAAATCCTTTTAAATACCTACGAGATTCATAATTATAAAGGACGCCATTATCTCCCGATTCCCTTACAATTCGTTTCTCTTAGCTGAGAAAGTGATGCTGGAAATGAAATTCCCTAAATAAAAAAGAATCCAATCCCAGAATCAATCTATTTGAATCATATGATTAGATCATGACATGCTTGATCGAATAGTAAACAAAATTTTGGGATTCTTTAATCAGACTCATTACAAAAATCAGTTATTTTCGTTACATACTGCAATCTCACACGACCAACAGCATTCTCTAATCGAGAGCTGAGAATATCTCGTTTCTGATCCCTCCAGCTCCCTCAAATCATGATCAGTGGGCACTGAGAGCTTGTCGTAAAGAAGTTACAACCTTGTCGACTCGGATCAATGTCAATTTCTTTTTCATCATCCAATTCATTTTTTGACAACCGGGAAAGTCTCACTGTACAAGATATTTTCATCGCTAATAGCCATGCGTCGCGTTAACCGTATTGAAATCAACAAAATCTTCTAAAGTCAAGACCACCGACACCAAAAACTTCTGTCACAGCATCCCAATTCTAGTTCAATCAAAAATCCGAGTTAGAGAGTCTTTGATTTAAAATACTGGCAAAAATTGATCAAATATTCGAATTAGGGGATTTTTACCTGCAAAAATTTTTTAGGAAGTTTTCAGTTTACCGTGTATATTTTTCGAGTTAGAAAGCCCAAACTTTTACTTCGAATTAGACACCTTTCTTTATTATTTCTTTATTTATTATTTTCTCTTCTTTATTATCATCTTTTTTTATTATTTTAGTATTTTTTTATTATTATTTCGAGTTGGAGAGTTTCTACTGTACAACGGTCCTAACTCATCTTTAATTACTATTTTTTCTGGAATCATGAACCGACTAAGCGATTTCTAAAATACTCAAAAAACTGATTCGAGTATCTTCAGCATGGATCGCACACTCAAGAATCGGGTCGAGATAGACAATATTCAAGCAAGTATAAAAAATTATTTAATGTAATGCCTCATAATTTATCCTTGAAATACTCATGTGAGGGAGTGTGGATATCGGGCATAAAAGATTAGAGCCAGGTCTCGGTCGTCTGAATACAAGAGAAAGTTATTCAACTGTAAGTATATATTGAGCGACCTTGAGACTCTTTGATGGCACGCGAAACATCGCCAAAAAGACCTTGAGAGCTATCCGCAAATTTCTTTTCTTTCTCGCAGAGTGCGAGATCAGAAATCGATTAGGATCTCTATCGAATATACTGATGCGTGATGCAACTCATGATTAATTTTTTAGCCCGCATCTTCCTGGATTTGGGATTCCCCACTTGACTCTCTAACGGGTTTTGCTTGAGAACTCATTGGTATTTGGGCGTGGATGGGATTTACATGGATTTCTTTTTTTCTTCTCTTTTTTGATTCCTAAGACGATAGATCAAACGAAAGTATTAATCTTTCGATTCTAGGCGTTGAGTTTCACGGAACATTTGTAATCGGGGACTGATTTATGATTTTTTGATTGCCTAATTTATCTCCACCTAAGACCTCAAATGTATGTACGTACGTAGACATTCGTGAAACTCGCCTCGCCATTTAATTTATCTTCTGTTTGTTCTATGACCTAGGTATGCGTTTCTAAGAATAAAATGGTAGATTTTGCACCGAATTCATGAGGTTGTAGCTCGCTTTTGAGCGATTGGTTTTCGGTCTGAGCCACATGTCGAAATAATCGCTCGGAAGCGGGGAACCTCATGAACGAGTTGCGAATACTATTTTTAACAATTTTGTAAGCACCCAAACATCGGAAAATTGCAAAAACAATGTTTCTAAGAATTTTTACTTTATTTGTTAGTCACTCAACAAAATTGACGCAATCGATTCCAACGTACTTGAGCACTTTTTTTGGCTTTGTCTCAACTTTAAAAAACTTTTCGCGGAATTGCAAAATTCGATTCCTGGTCGATTTTACGCCCATAGAATAGTGTGCCCAATTGACTCCCATAAACTTTTTTCAGATTCAAAAATGATGACAGGGTGTGAAAAAGCCGCAAAATAGGTTAAGGTACGACGCACTTGGACGAGATAGAGCAGAAATATTTTGGTTTTATCTCTTTGATTCTATTTCTTGGAGAACCCATGTAATTTCATGGAGCCTCTTTCACCCGGGAGGCAAATTAGGCACACCCTCTCGGAAAGTCACAGAATTTTTTTTTTTTGCAAGAATTGAGATAGCTCAGCTCCAATTGGTCAAAATTAAACTTACTTCAGTTAATATTAGAGATTTTGGAACAAGCTTTAGAATGAGTTGAAGTACCCTGGGAAATATTGACATGGTACACAGTTCTGAGCAAAATAAAAACAGTGAGGGCAAATCAGGCACAAACATCTTATTTGTCTTCATGGTGAAATTTCATGATATTCCATCGATCCGCGTTCTCCGGGGAAAGATTGCATTACGCTGGAGTGGAAGCCATCGCGGCATAAATTATGAACAGTGTTGGAAAACATGAAATTCAATGGGTTTTAACGAGATGAGTTATTCCGATTTTACTACATTCAAGATGGAATTTTCCGCTCGAATTCTGGAATTTTATTGAGACCTTAATACAAATAATTCGCATCTTCCGAAAATTCACTGGATTTGTTATTGTTTCTCTTTCCTTGTGGGATATCAGTAAACTATAAAAATTACTTGCATATAAAGTCATTTATAGATGTAGTCTCATAAAAATGACTTGCACTTACGATATTTTCACAGGAAAACTCTGAGACACTAACCGATTATCTTGTAATAATCATAATCTCCACAAAACACGTGTAAAATAAGTGTGAGCTTAAGAAACGGAAGAGGATGTATTATTTCTCAATCTGTAAATTGACCCTGGATACTTTTCTTGTGTGTATAGGCTCTTCAATACAGGTGCTTTCCTTTCAGTAATAAGACCTTACACGGAAATACGGAATAGATATCACTGCTGTACAACAAAATTTTGGGGTAAGAATGTCGTATAAACCGTATCACGACTTCCTTACGTATTTTCGAGGCTGAGACCGAATCCGAGCCCAGAATAGCATCAGAATGTCAGGAATTTTTCTAAATTGCAAATAATTGTTTTATCAGCACTTTTCTGACGTAGTCAAGAATTCTGACGCTAGTAGCTCAAAACAGAGCACGGAATCGTGTTCAGACGGTCATTTCGCTTCTGATCTCCAGTATACGTGAATGCGCACCTGTTTTTGCGATAACCCTTTCTGTTCCAAAATTACGAGGAAAAGAATTCTCGCTGACGCCGTGTATCCGATTATGCTTTTTCGAAGCAAAATGACCGCCTAAACGCGATTCCGCGCTCTTTTTTGAGCTACCACATCAGGATTCTCGTCTACATATAAAAACTACTTGAAATCGGTTTTGTGCAATTTAAAAAAAAATCCTGACGATCGGACGCAATTCTGGGCTTGGATCCGGTTTCATTGTCAAAATATACGTAGAGAAATCATAGTCCGGTCAAGAGGTATGATATTCCGACCCCGGAATGCTAGTTTACAGTGTAATCTAATAAACTCACGCAATGGTCAATACTTGAATTGAATTACGACTGTAAAGATGGGGAATTAGGCCAATCTAAGTAATAAGGGACAAGCGTAATTCAGTCCTCTGGTGATGACTTTGGGACTGGGCTAGGAGGCTTTGAAAGACAATACTATTTAAAAGATCTTGTACCAACGTTGGAAATCCATTTCAAATGCGAAGCGTTGTGTGCTGATGTCGAGGCTAATGTAACAAATTTGAAATCAGCTCCTAAGGTTCCAAGTGATCAACATTTTTCGATATATCCTCAATCGCCCGTATTCATTACTTTTAAAAATTCTGCAAATAGAATCTCAGGGGAAATCGACGACAAATATCCAACTTCAAATAGATTGTTCGCAATTTTCCAATGTTTGGAAGACTGCAAAATTACGAAAATTAACTGTCGCGCCTCGCTTATGAAGTTCCCCGCTTCCGAGCGATTCTTTCGAACCTCGCCTACGGCTCGGGCCGGAAACGAATCGCTCGGAAGCAAGCTACAACCTGATAGGCTCGGTGCGAGTCATACTATTTTGTAATTTCGATAAATCTGTTATGAGCTCCAGATGGCTTTAGTACGCGGTGAATGGCTAACAAAAAATCCCACACTCAGTGCTTGAATAAAAGCTGAAGCATCGTGTGCGTACAAATTTGACCACCAAAATCCGTCTCTTGAAATTGCCTGAGGACATCGCATTCACTTACGTCCGCTCGTTATCATTTGCAGATGCTCAATTCAGAATTCGAGTCATTTTAGGCAAGCCCCGCGTACGGGTTGCTGAAAATTTGCGATAAAAAAATTCACCGCGGTCAGCTTTCTCCTCGGCACAACTGCATCAGATTACCATTCACGTGCATTATGTGCAGTAGTGTATACTTTTCTGCAATGGTTATCCCTCTTTTGAGCTAATTTACAAAATTTTCATGGCTTCCTGTTATATCCTGATACCGGTGATAACGTATAACGTCGATCTACATTTCTGTCAATAAATGCAAATTTAACATAAAATGATTCGAAACTTTTTTGTAAGAAGACTGTTTGTCATCTAATGCGTTAAAAGTTTATGGAAAGTGCTTCATCTGCTACAGATGCAAAACAATCACTCTATTTCGTGCGGTATTTGTGTTATTGCTCGAAGAATGAAAAATAAGTCTTTTTGAAAGTCTTGCTGAAAATCTTGCAGAAGTCTTGCATATGGGACTCACCAGTCCAAAATAAACGGGAAGGTCAACAAATGCCCATTTCTGATATCGACACATGCGGGCATGTTGGGGGCAGTACTCACCTCAATAAAAACATGAATTTTTTCGTCTATTTGATTGGTCCATCCGTTCCAAGTCAGAAAGTAGTATTTTTCCGGGAAAACTCCTGGCGAGGTTGTTACTAGATCTTTAAAAGATCTACGAACCACTTTGACTGGTTTTTCCTAATAACTAATATATTTCACTTGATTAGGTATAAAACGAAAAAACGCAGAAAAATGCATGTTTTCATTGTTCATTTATCCCACGTCTCAATTTTCAAATAAGAATATCGATTACTGTATGTTCCATCTAGCCCTTGGGCCCGAAATTGTGCTGTTATACCGAGTTTAACCATGCACTACTCAGTGATCGAATTGCGAGGGTTGCGTACAGGTGGGTAAGTAGCGATGAGTTCAGCGAGTATCGATATTTTGAATTTATTATGTAAGTAATTCTGATGATAGCTCAAAGCTATCAGATGTAGGATATTTGGAGCACAGCTATATCGCAAAAAAATGGTCAAACTCGAAACATGTAAATTTGGTGGTCGGAACAGTATAACTCAGACGTATAATTCCTACGCAAGAAGATTACACCATAAATGTATAGTAAAACCAGTAAAACGGGAATGCTGCATTGAGCCAATCAATACTGTACCAAATGCTCCAAAATCTTAGCCATTGCTGCAGGATTATCGGCCGGCACCTGAAATCATCACAATTGAGCAAAATACATGGGTTATGAGATCTGGACTGACATAAGTAAACTGCGATAATAAATATTTTCTAAAAGACAGGATGGACTTCTTTTCCGAGGTTCAAATGATTATATATCAACTCACCATATGGCCAGCTCGATCCACCCAATAGAAACCAAGATTGTCGTAGCGCTTAACGTAGCCTTCTATTATGTCATTAACCACCAATGGAACTCTTTCACTAGAATGCCACTGTTTTGCATGCTTCCAACGCATTCTCTCAACCCACCGCAGTGTTCCTATTTAAATTAAAAATTGACTTACATTAAATTTGGTCCAAAAAAATCTCCACAAGTACAGATCGCAATGAGAGTCTCGCGGTTACTATGTATTGACTTTGAAGAAATGAACCGTCATTAAATATAGTTACCTGGAGTATCTACAATCATATCCAATTGACCAGAATAGATGAAGATTTTCAAATCAGTTTCATCCAGTAAATGTTCCACTGTAAAAATATTAACAGATCCTGGATGAGATGACTTATAAGAGAACAATCTTGTTGTACATTTTCAAAACTTTCCATTCTAGCTGAAACACGAACTCAGAATCCATCAAAGAGTATGCAATGTTTTATCATCGTCATCGTCATCATCAAATGAAGGATCGCGATATTGCTAAAATTTTCCACCACTATATCTAACCATAAGTCTGTTCAAAATTCTTACAATGGCGTTCAAAAATTGTGAACGAGACCAGTGAAGATAACAACCCAAATATTGTCATTTCAATTTTGAGCTAGAGAGAGAGGCTACCCGATGACAGTCATTGTTATGAAGTCTCTCTATTTTCAAAGTTATCTAACGAGTGACAACTTACCTACATCAATTACAGGCTTCATGAAATCTGATCCAAGGGTGTCGTAAGTCTCATTACTCTGAGCTCCCCATTCTGCAGTGATGTTGAGTGATTCTCTAACTTGACCATTCATCAATTTTTCCAGCACCGGATCATCATCAGTCGAACGTCGACTCCTTTTATCTATAAATTTTTTTTTCTCGATTATATCTTTTTGGATACAGATAATCACACAGATCCTGACGAATTCATAGGATCCGGGGGATCTTTTTTCACTAATAATTTGTCGGATACTTCTCCTGCTCATGAAAACGTTAGGTTGTGTAAGAATAATATGATACCTTTGAGAAAATTCAGACATCCAATTCTTTCTTCAAATCGTTTTCCAAGACAACAATTGATTGTATTGATAATAATTATTTGATGGGATGAATTATGGAAGAATGGCTCTCACCTGACGATTTGACGTTGAAATCGGCAAATTGAGTCCTGGAGTCATTTTTAAATTCTACTTTTGTCAAAACATTGAACCAATCAAATCCACCGGTAGCAGATGTAATGACACTAGTAATATTATCCCAGGAATTGAAAGCCTCTTGCCATAAGCCAGCTTTGATAGCATCCCCTATTTGTTTAGCTGATGCTTCTATTGCTTCGCGCCCTGTCGTGTCAACTATACCCTGGTATTTTATCACAATTTTTTTTTTTTTTTATAAATTATTTCATGAAAACATCCATATGGAGTAGCTTTTGTGTGATGAATTGATGAATTACGATTCAATCACAAATTTTTAGATGATTGGTTGTCATGTCGGAACAAATTTATGTTGTTCTTACCAAATGCCAGGAGGTCGATTTTAAACTCTGGTCGTAGGCCACTCGACCACTGAGCGCTGGCCGTGCGACCAGCGCGTACGTATATGCGCGTAGAAAGAGCCACGGCGTTCATCCGGCAACGACTCGTGAGCTCGCGAGCTTCTGCTCCGCATTGTAAACAATCAGATACAAATATTTCCACCTATAAAAGATTTCGAGGAGGTGCACGATTATTATTGTTCATGCTAATACAAGAAGTGACAGTTTTTCATTCTAATGTGAGGTTGTATGTTGGTTCTCTGTAACCTCACAATGAATTTTCTGTTTGAATTTGTGCAAATAGAGCAAATGTGATGTGTGATGATGTGCCTCAAACTCAAATGAGAAATGAGGCAAAATTACTTTCACAGGTTCTCATCATCATGCTGCAGTTATCAACCTGGAGAAGAAAATTTTGTTGTGAGCCAGCTCAAGCAGGTTTCAAAGATTCTGTGGAAAGAGTTTTTGGCCTCAATGATGCTGATCAACAAATCAATCTTATCTTTTCTGAATTAGTTCATCCTGCTGATCCAATAGGTTTATTGATTCTTGGTTAAACTAACGTTTCTCCATTATTGAGTGAAAGTGGCTAGACTCTGAGCGGAAAGTCTGGTGATGGAAGTTGGAAATTTCAAAAGAGTATGGAACTTGGGTATAGCGTGCTTGGATCCTCAACATGGTTGTTCCTTGGGATACATTATCCAATGGTCCAGGAATCATTTCACAATCAGATCTTGGTATGAGAGAAGCGACAAAGTTATATAAGTATGGTTGCCTATCTTTCGTAGAGTCAAGTGTCACTCACAATCAAACATAGGCATTCATTGTGATCTTCTTGAGAGTTGCCCATAAATTTGCGTAGAGATTCTTAACAACTGTAAGGTTGGTCTGAATGTGATAGTTTAATCTAGACTTGAACCTAAATCCAGATTATCTGTCCATCCTGGCCTCAAGTTATATTTTAAAACTGATTGGGGTTCAAATTTCACTTATATCCATCGAACTCAATTTAAATGTCAGAGATGTTTTTTCTGCTATTCTGAACCATTTATTGCTACGTTTACCATACAATCAACGTCTAGATCTTCATTGGTAGTCATTGACATACGCAGAGACATAGTAGTTTTGTATAGCATGAACTTTAAAATGATGGGATATGTGTGTAGCTACTCATGGATTTCATTTATATTATTTGCCAAACAATGGATGCTCATTTTTACCAACAAATATCTCAGGTATTCATTACTGGACCAAGGATATGGTCCCTGGGGAACTGACATACAGTTTTATTGGCCACTTGTATTAGAAATTACATTGGATGTCCATGTTTGCTTGTTGTGAAACTGGACTCGACGAAAGATGTGCAATCATATTTATATAACTTTGTCGCTTCTCTCATACCAAGATCTGATTGTGAAATGATTCCTGGACCATCGAATAATGTATCCCAAGGAACAACCATGTTGAGGATCCAAGCACGCTATACCCAAGTTCCATACTCTTTTGAAATTTCCAACTTCCATCACCAGACTTTCCGCTCAGAGTCTAGCCCCTTTTCACTCAATAATGGAGAAACATTAGTTTAACCAAGAATCAATAAACCTATTGGATCAGCAGGATGAACTAATTCAGAAAAGATAAGATTGATTTGTTGATCAGCATCATTGAGGCCAAAAACTCTTTCCACAGAATCTTTGAAACCTGGTTGAGCTGGCTCACAACAAAATTTTCTTCTCCAGGTTGATAACTGCAGCATGATGATGAGAACCTGTGAAAGTAATTTTGCCTCATTTCTCATTTGAGTTTGAGGCACATCATCACACATCACATTTGCTCTATTTGCACAAATTCAAACAGGAAATTCATTGTGAGGTTACAGAGAACCAACATACAACCTCACATTAGAATGAAAAACTGTCGCTTCGTGTATTAGCATGAACAATAATAATCGTGCACCTCCTCGAACTCTTTTATAGGTGGAAATATTTGTATCTGATTGTTTATAATGCGGAGCAGAAGCTCGCGAGCTCACGAGTCGTTGCCGGATGAACGCCGTGGCTCTTTCTACGCGCATATACGTACGCGCTGGTCGCACGGCCAGCGCTCAGTGGTCGAGTGGCCTACGACCAGAGTTTAAAATCGACCTCCTGAGATACGGTGCCCAAGTAAGAATACTATCAATTGGAGAGATCCAGGAATCGCCGAGACCAACTCCTTTTAGGTTACTTTCGATCTCACCCAAACTTTGAGCCTGGTGAAGAATATGATTATCATAGGGAAATATTTACTGGTTTCATGCAAGATTTAAAAGTCGGCCATAGATTTTGTGGCATTATGGGAATGGTTTTTCATCAGTATACATGTTCCCAATCATAAGGGGCCTCATGTGCCGCTCTCAGGAATGGGCACTCGCTGACCACATCGCGATTTTTTTCACATTTTTTATGTTATAATTTGAAAGAATAAACAATTTGGAACGACTCTGAATGATTTCTGCGTTCCCCAGAAAATTTTCCAATATTCGTGTTTGCACAGCTGAGAAATCGGTTTCAGTAAGATCGATGCCAAAATTTTTGAGCTTCGATTCCTCCTTACAAGACCATCAAAATCCATTTTGTACAGTTGCTAAATTCTAATCTAGAAAGATTTCATGAGCTGAATACGGAGATCGGTTGTGAAACATGGGGTGTACCCAACTTGCCCTCCTATGTTTACCTCGAAAGGGCGTGTAGTACGACTTTTTGACACTCAGGATGTGTTTGTCACGTCAATAGTGTTTTGGAATGGCGAAAAACCCTAAGTTGCACGTCGATAAAAACCGATAGAAACGATTCAATACACTTTATCGCCGATTTATATGGTTTTGAATGATGGAGGCAAATCAGGTACACACTTTTGTAAATTCCAAAAAACTACTCCCTGGGGGAATTAAAACAGCTCAGCTCCAGTTGATCAAAATTATACGTACTTTTAGCTCATTTTAAAGGTCTTGAGACAAGCTTCAAATTGAGCTAAAGTATGTTAAAGAATATCGAGATAGGCTAGAGAAAATAGCTGAATGAGGTCATGTTGGATACACTCAACTTTGTAACACTTAGGAAACTTATGAGCTCAAAAACCTGCCGAACATATACTCGAAAAATTATACCTAAAGATAATCAGTTTATATGGAGAGTTCATATAACTCATGAAAGAATTCGTAAGGTAATTAAATTAATTAAGCGCCTTCCCATTTTATCCGTCCGGATGCCTCGTATCGTGGTGGCGTCGTTGGTGCTGTTGGTGGGTCGGTGGGTTAGTGGGGTCGGTGGGTTAGTGGGTCCGGTGGGTCGGTGGGTCGTGGTGGTGGTGGTGGTGGTGGTGGTAGTGGCGGTGGTGGTGGCGGCGGTGGTGGCGGTGGTGGTGGTGGCGGTGGTGGTGGTGGTGGTGGTGGTGGTGGTGGTGGTGGTGGAGGTGGAGGTAGTGGGGGTGGTGGTGGTGGCGGTGGCGGTGGTGGTGGTGGTGGTCTAGAGTGTTCGGTCTAGAATGGCCTAATTCGGTCTAATTCGATGCAGGTTGGTCTAGATCGGTCCAATTCGATCTAACTGGGTCTAGTTTGGTCTAATTGAGTCCAGCTCGGTCTTGCTCGGTCTAGTTCGGGGTAATCAGGTCTCATTCGGTCTAGTTCGGTTGTATTAGGTTCAGTTCAGTTTAATTTGGTTGAGTTGAGTCTGGTACAGTCTAATTCGGTGTGGCTCTATCGATTCCAGTCTGGTTTGGTCTAGTTCAAGCCAGGTCGATCTATTTCGTTCCAGCTCGGTCTAACTCAGTCTAGCTCGGTCTAGTATGGTCAAGCTCCGTCCAGTTTGGCCTTATTTCGTATTTCCATCATAAAATATCATTAAAGCCAAAATTTGTCCGTCAGCATCTTGCGTATCGGGTTGCCTATGTGGAGGGAGTGAACTTCGATGGCTGGCCATATGAGTCATGGGTGGGTCATGGGTGGGTAGATGGTTGGATGTGTTGGTGGGTGAGTGGGAGTTAGTGGTCAGGTGGGTGGGTTGGCGCATGGATGAATGTACTTGAACTTTAGTGATTTCAGTGAGAATTACTAAAGTTTCAGACTGGGGCTAAGGCTAAGGCTGACGCAGGGGCTGGGTTTTGGTCTAAGGCTGGGCCTGAGGCTGAACTGAGGCTATGGTTGGGGTTAAGGCTGAAGTTGTGACTGGGACTGAGGCTAAAACTATATCTGGGACTGGGGCTGGGGCCGTGGAGGGTGCGTGTCTGAGGCAGGAGCCGGGATTGGGGCTGAGGCCGTCACTGGGTCTATCCAACTGAGGGAAATTTCCAGATACTTACCGGAGATTTACTACTTCACTATGAGCAACATTACACCAACTCAATAGTTCTCAATCAAAGTTACTAGGTCGCATCAAGAAAATTGTTTTCTTCCGAATTCACTGTATTACGGAATCTGCATGTTACATTGTTGAGCTACAGAAGCATTTCAGGGGCTCATACCATATCAGAGACACTTCCAAGCCGGACGAGCGCTAGCGAGGTAGGCAAAAGCGCTAGTATCTATTGGTTGATTGACAAGAATCTGCATACCTTGTACCATTCAAGCGCCCATTCAGCAGTCATTTTCCCTCCATAAGATTCGCTTACAATGTATGTTGGTATTGTCTTAAACTCAGGTATTTTCTGATAGAAAGCTCGAATCAATTCCATCAGATCCCTTGCGATTTGACTATTATTTGTGGTCAGAATGCTGAAGTCGTCAACGTAACTGAAACCCGTTCCTACAGGGTTATCGATGAATAAAACATTGTAGTCCTTCACCTACAAGAAAAAAGTGATCATAAAGCACACCCCAATTTAATCTGAAGATCTAGAAAACGAATCTTGTCAGGGTAAAGGAATCAACGCAAAGTGGATTATACACACCCAAGTATAATTTCGGGTATTCAAGTGCTCATCCAGTGGGCCTAATTCTCCAAAGTTTCCAAAACCTGTAGAAGATGAGCCCGGTCCGCCTTGGATCCAAATCAGCAGTGGTTTGTCGTAATAGTTGCTCACGGCGGTATTGGTAGTATAGTAGAGCCAACAAAACATATGAGCACCGGGTCGTACATCCACATACCCCCATTCCTGTTCTCCGGGGCCAAATCCTTTTTTACTGTAAACTTTTTCGAATAAAATTTGGCTCTGAGGTTCAATGTGTATTTAGAACTATTTTCAATGGGCTTTATATTAGATCTCGAAATGAATTTTCTCCTTGCATTTATATTGTCATGGAAGCATTTCAGAAACCTGATGTGTGAAACGTACCGATTGCTCGGCTTCAAATTTCAATCATCATTAAATACGAGACTCGGATAAAGAGTGTGAAAATTCGGATTTTTTTCACGGTGGTGGAGTTTTAGACCCTTGAAAAAACAAAAGTGGTTGCCAAGGTACCATAACTTTGTTCCAGGAAAGTGTTTAGATGTGTTTTTTTTTGATTGAAAAAAAAACATTTTCTCAAAAAATGCCTTTCTATAAAATTCCTCGAAATTGTTTTTTCTATATCTGAAGTATGTTCTTTGTACGTGATATGTGGAAGCATTACTGTTTTCCTGTGAAAAATAGTGAATACAAATACGCACACTCAATCCAAAGAGAGTCTGGAAAATATATATCAGTTTTTGAGAACAGTAAGAATGGAAGCAACGCCTCAATAATGTCTCTCTACCTCTTGTCAATTACACACATTAGGCATGTAATATCAATCATAACTTTTTACTTCTCATAATTTTTAGATTTCTGTTGGGTTCCTGATGACTGGTTTTTTCTGCCACAGGGTAAAACATTTTTCAATGTACCAAAAAAATTCATTACAAAGAAACAAGTGTTACGGAAGGATCTGAATGGCAAGTTTATGTGCTGAGAATTGATTGACCTGATTTATGGAAATGGATTCACATTCCCCCTTTTTGCCCAAATTTTTGCTGTTCTCATTCTCCGCTCATTCCTAGAAAAATTGCTCGCTTCATTCAAAGTTAAGCAATATTATGTTCGGAATAACACAGATTATCAGGCAGAAACGGAGGATTATCCTACAACCATGCACCGTAAAATTCTTCCTTTTGATGTTGGAAAGTCTACAATACTATCGTAGATCATCAAAATGCGAAACCATGAATCGGGATAAGTGTTACTCATCGAAAAGAAATAGTATTGAGAGATTCTTGAATATTTAATCAATCCGGAAATCGTACTGCTCTTCCGAATGTGAAAGCGTGTCAATACATTGTCCAATTCTTAAAATCGTGTGAAAAATGAGTATAATTAAGGTATAATAGTGTGTATCATAAATCATGTATAGCTGAATAGTTCTCTATGGACTCATGTGCTTTAAATAAAAAAAAAAGGAAAAAAAAATCCAATCAATCCTTTGCCTTTCGCTAAAAAATGAGAATCCAAACTCACCATTATTTGCACCAAAAGTGAGAAATACCAGTATTGAAAAAGCGTTAATCAGTTTCAAGTTCGCCATTGCCAATGAATGAATAACAGAATAGTATCTGTCACAACTTATACTCAAACGTAAACTGGACATCCGAGACTCATTCTTTTATCTCATCTCTTCTGAGATTAAATGAAGCAATATTATTTGGCTCTCTGAAGAGCCAACTCATCAACAAAACACCACCAGTTTTGTTTTCTGGTTCTATTGACTCCAATGATCACTATAAGATTCATCATCTCAACTGCTTTAAACTATAATAGATTTTTCGGAGACATAACTGCGTCAAAATCCAATGAACAACATTAACTTTCGTTCATAAATTAACCCATGTATAGAACCCATGCTTTCACAGAATGTACCTCATCAGATTGCTGTGGGAACCAAGGGAACCTTCAGCAGAAGTACCCGAACCCGTTTAGGGCTATGATGCGGCAACGTACAAATATCCGCGGGCAACTCCGTTCCTCCGAGGTTGTAACTACCGTGAACGTTTCCGTGGTTCCGTGAAAATTTTGGACTGATTGCTCATGCAACCCTAAAACTTGGAAAAATTTTTGTTTAATAAATAAAAATTATTTTCGAGATTCTCTCGCACAGATCAGACAGTGGCCGCAATCCCTTCGGTTGGCCTCAATTTGAATTTGTGGACGTTTTTCTGATAGAGACCAACGGAATTCGAGAGACTACGGATTCGTCTGAAATTCTGGGAATAGTCTGATTTTAGCATAAAAAGATGAAACTCTAAACAGTATACCCTAATACTTGAGCGTCTCGAGCCACA
This sequence comes from Eretmocerus hayati, assembly GCA_029851415.1. Taxonomy (NCBI): domain Eukaryota; kingdom Metazoa; phylum Arthropoda; class Insecta; order Hymenoptera; family Aphelinidae; genus Eretmocerus; species Eretmocerus hayati. Next base: position 99,562,731 of record CM056744.1, read on the forward strand.
ACCAAAAACATGTTAGCATTGACCATATATACAAGCCCATGTTAAAAATTATAAGTATAGGTATACCTGCAAATAGCTGTAGCTCGGAAACGGTCGAGCGTTATAGGATCTACAATTTCGGGTTTCATATTTTGGTGCTGAAAGAAGACTATTTCCAAAGTTACAGTCAAATCTGTGATCCGAATATGAAAACCTCTTCTTGTAATAAGTGTATTTATACAAAATCGTCCTATAGTAGTAACTCTGTCTGTATCTGAAATTTACCATTCAAGCAATTTGACTAATAGGATAATGGTTATCAAATACAACTTTTATCACGGCACAATTATCATGCATCACGAAACTTAATCCTCTTTTCGTTTATATCAGACTTGAGCATAGTTATTGTGGCGTTGATTTGCGTTATCAACCTAAATCATGAGCCCTAATAATATTCATGATCATCATCATAAATATTCTAAAGAAAGTAGAAAGCATTCTCGATATCTCAAGTTCTCCAAGATTTTCGATCAAAAATATTACAGCTAACTTTGCCTTCGAAAACCGTTCACAGTGAAATTTCCCAAGTAAAACACCTCCATTATGTGAAACCACCACCTCTGTTGAGTGAAATCAAGATTCAGAAACCATATGACCTTAGTACATGCATGTTATTCAACCTCCGTAAGTGAGAAACCTCTCCTACCCGATTAGAAATGAAGTTAAAAAATTTTACTGTACAATGCCGATAATAGCGGTTGAAAACTGATATCTCTAATTCATAGGCTCAAAAATAATTTACTGGACAAGCAGTTACAATAAGTACGAACTAAAACAAAACTTCGAGGACTCTTCCCTCTTCTTGAAAATGTAAACCTTATACATAGGTACTTCAATTCGATCACTATCAGAATAGCCAATTGAATTTTCGTGCAATGAGTGGAATTTGATAGATATGGGGATAAAATATTTTGTTTCTAGTTCTTCATGATATTGTGGGCCTTAAGTGATACTAAGTAGCTATAGAGTTGAAATTGAGAGCTTCCATTCAATTTTGTGTTTTCGCGTGCTAAGAATTCTTCTAGTTCGAATTTTGTTCGCGCTCGGTTCAAAGACCAATCAAAGATTTCGTCTCATATGCGCAGAATCCCTAGCAGACGACATGCGACATTCGTCCATTGAAATCGTAATTCGTATCGAAGTTTTGACTTTTGTTTACGAGATTCAATAGAACAAAATAAAAATGAGCCACGCGACTTGTTGTATAAAGTCTTGTAAGAATACTGTTAAAAATAAGTGCTTGTTCTACCGATTCCCTACGGCGGCTTCTAAAAAAGATCAACGAGAACGATGGATTAGCATAGTTAGGAAAGTCAAGTGCGTAACCTTTTCAAACTTTGAGGTTGTCACCAGAGTTTTTTTGCATCAGTTATTGATAAGTCGTACTTGAAACGTGATTGATTCTTTTACAGTAAATTTGAACCTGATTGGGAGCCAAAACTTCATTTGAGAATATGCAGCGCTCATTTTATTGGTGATAGGAAATCAATCGATAAGCTCAGTCCCAATTATGTACCAACAATATTTACAAATCTGAGTTCCAGACAGAAGAGTAAAAACTTGTCTGCATTGAAGAGGTATGATTTTTTTCAGTAGATCATCAGTACTTTGATGATGAAGTGTTCAGCACTCAATTTTTGATTACAGGCATGAACGTTTCATGGAAAGAAGGAGACAAGATTTTTGTACAAAACCAAATGTAGTCGTTAATCCATGTGCTACTATATTTCCACACGAAGACCATAATTATGGAATCAAAAAGGAACATCCGAAGACTCCAGTCAAAACAACCAATGTTAAACCAGCGACTGAAAGCGGCAAACCCCCAAACAAGAAAATTAATACTCAGAAGTGGAAGATTCATGGTATTCCAAATGTTCCAGAAGTACCCGAAGTTGTTATCCCATTCACACCAGAGTGCAACAGCCAAGGATGCCAAGTTTACATTCCTGTCGCACGTAGTCCACCATGGGATAGTTTTGTATGCTGCAGATATATTGGTCTGGATGGGAAAGCTGATGCTGAAATTCAAACCGAAATGTTGGAACCACATTGCACAGTTAAATTTAGAAAAGACAGGTTATACAAAAGCACAAAATGCGGTACCCCCCATAAGACTTATGTTGATGCACTAGTTGGTCCCAATTTTGCGTATACAGATACAGTCAGAGTCTTTAATTATGATGTTATATCTGCTATTAAAAATGAAGAACAAATGTTGGAGCTTGCTGGTGTCACAACTGATACTTTCAACTTTTTGATGAGGCGGCTTGAAGACATTGGTAATGAAAAAGTTACAAGGAAGAATAGACTCCTGATATTTTTGATCAAATTGAAATCAGGAATGAACTCAACAGCAGTTAGTGTTTTTTTTGGTTGCCATCGTTCTACAGTTAGAAGAGTTTTTACAGCGGTTGCACAGAGTCTGTCTAAGTCAATACACAGTGAAATAATCTATCCAAGTAGAGATGTTGTGATTGGCACTTTGCCACAGCGTGCTTTGCCTGAAGGAGAAAGTACTGGCACTGAAGAAGAATGTACTGGTACTGAACATAATTGCTCCAACATCCAAACTAATTTGCCATCAACTGACGAAAACTTTGTATACACTTATTCTCAGTGCAAAGAAGAATTCACGGCTAAGATATATGTATCAGTAAATAAATCAGGCTTTGTAAGTTTAACATCAGATTGGTCCACTGACAAGGTAAACGGCTTACCACCAGATCCTGAATCTGATTCAGAGTCAACAATTGCAAAAAATGCAACTTCATTCCCAAAAGGTTTTTTAGAACTTCAGTTAAGAATTGGTAAAGATGGTAAAAAAACCATTGTTGTCTTGCCACGGTTCTCAAATCACGATGATGCGCATTCTGCAGAAGAAAGTTGGGAGACAAGCAAATCCCCTAGAGTAAAAGTTCATGTCAAGAGGATAGTGCAGAGGCTAAGAACATTCAAAATGCTGGAGAAAATTCCGGATGTATTGATAAAAAACCTTGACGATATCATGAGAGTTTGCTGTGTCCTCATCAATTTGCAACCTATTACTATTACCGAAAGAGGGCCTTACACAAAACATAAGAACAAAGAGATCCAATGAAACCTCCATCATTAAATTTGAATGCATCATACCATTGCTAAGTATAAGTATATGACATTGTACAGACATTTAAGCTAATACTTTATTATAAGCCTGTGCCTTTGAATAAATTTTTTATATGTTTCAATTAAAAATTTTATTGCCCACACCGCTCTGAAATTCTTCAAGCTATAAATATGTCAAATTAACATGCACCACGACTCATTTACATATTCTTTTGATTACGATAATTTGTGCACGAAATCATCTTACGATCTTACCCTCATTGACTTTTCACTGTTCTTGTCGCCCGTCTATCATTTTATTGCCATTATTTAATCTCGGTCACGTCCTTCACATTTTCGTGTTCAAGTGCCTTAGTCAATCACTTTTTGGTCCAGCTTCACATTCTTTTGAAAAAAAAATTGAAAAATCAAGATCTGACATAACGCTGACTTTCAATGATACCGATTACACGCAGACGATGCGGTGCGTACTTGTAGGAAACATGAAATTGAAGAAGAAAATACAAAAGTACGATCGAGCGAAAGTGATTCGCAATCGTTCCCTTTTACGGCTCGCGTTTTTTTATAGCAAATATTCAGTACACCAACGTCAGCCAAAAATAAGAGGTGCGGTTTATAACGCAGGTATAATTCATTATTACGTAACGATTCTGAATGTGTGCTTACTTCGGTCCCAGTACGCTTAAGGCTCATTACGACCTTTTTCTGCGACTTCCCGGATTCCCACTCGCGCGGTGGGCCAATTTAATTAAACTAAATTCTGTGAAGTTGCATGCTCCAAGATCTTAAATTCGCGGATGAATATTGGTACTTACCTGTTAATGAACTTTGGGCGTAGATTGAGGAATTTTACTCTTTACCAAAAATTAATTTTGTGCTTTTTTCATTTGAGGTGGAATGACTTCTTAATTAAACCTTAATTGCGGGCTAAGGCGAGAGGGTCGGATAGCTCCATCAGATACGTATTAGTGTTTCTTGACAGGAGTTGACAAAGCTCAACTTGCGTACTTTGGTTTTTTAATGGAATGTAATAGATTTTTTTTAGTAAAATTGATCAAATCAAATGCATGCATTTGCCACCAGAGACCTGATTCTGGCTATTTTATCATATCTTATGAATTAAAGGAATTCGACCTTTAATTGTACCAATCCTCATTCACATACTCTATTGGAACATTCCGAGTAAAGAACGATTCAGGGAAATATTTCATTGCAATCTCCTGGGAATCTTGCAGGGATAATGCAAGGGATATTTCAAAATGTTCCGTGGCAATATTTCAGAGAAAGCTTCCCGGAAGCTCCCGTAAATATTTCAAAGAATCTTACACTCAATCTTTCAGTAACCTTGCACTGAAATATTTCTGAAAGATTCACGAAAGCTTTTTGACAGATTCCTTGAAACAATTCACTGAAATATTTCTGAAAGATTATCGGAAGCTTTCTGAAAGATGTAAGTGCAATATTTTGGGGAGAAGTTTTGGAAGAGTTACGAAAGCCTCTTGTGAGGTTTCACTGCTATGGGGAGAATCTCCTGGAAATGTTTCACCGATGATATTGAGTATAATATTTCATCAGGACGAGGCCCCAAAATTTTCTGGAGGTTTTGCTAGCTTCTACGGAGGGCTACATTTTGAGACCAGTTTCAAATAACATCGTGCTTGCAGCTCTTTTAGGCTGGGAAATCTTCGAAAATTCTATGATGGATTTTCAAAACTCACCGCGTTCTGATACTCTACATGGAGCACATTTGTGGCTGTGAGTTATCCTTCTAACTCACGATATGAAACGTACCACTTGATTGAGCTTGGAAAATCAATTTGATTCTGGTTTTCATTGAATCAATAGATTTCGGGAACATTTCAAGGAATTCCTCTATAAGTAATCTCTCTGCCACTCAATTGCACCTAATGAAATTGAAAAATTTCTGAATACCTTCTAAAAGGTTCCAAAAATATTTCTAAGAATTATTTCACCGGTTAATCTTTCAGAAACGTTGCACTGAAATATTGTTGAAATCTTTACGAAAGCTTTCTGGAAGATTTCAATGCAATATTCTTAGGAAGAATTTCCGCGAAATTTTTGTACGATATTGAGGTCAATGAAATATTTCATTGCAATCTCCCAGGAATCTTGCAGGGATATTGCAGGTGATATTTCAAAATGTTCCGTGGCATTATTTCAGAGAAAGCTTCCCGGAAGCTCCCGTGAATATTTCAAAGAATCTTACACGCAATCTTTCGGAAACCTTGCACTGAAATATTTCTGAAAGATTCACGAAAGCTCTCTGGAAGATTTCTTGGGACAATTCACTGAAATATTTCTGGAAGATTTACAAACCTCCGCTGTGATATAGGCTCATTGAATTCCTAACTTGTTCAAATTTCTTTTGAATTTAGGCTAATCACGAGTCGTCGCATATAAATAAAGCCATCATAATAATAGGTTTGTGGAAGGTCTCTGACTGATTCCGTACATATTTCTTGGGATCATTCCACAGGTAATCTCCCAGGAATCTTTCACTGAGATATTGTTGATAGATTCTCGCAAGCTTCCTAAAATTTTTCAGAGCAAAACTATGTGACGGGGTATTGCATATTAATACCGAAAACCGTTACAATCGAGGTGAAAACATATTATGCTGTTAAATTATTGCGAGGAGTAATTCTTAACAACTTGAATCTGTGGGATATGACACATAAATATTGCGGAGGAACATTCTGGGAATCTTTCAGTAACATTGCAGTGAAAGATTGTAGGAATCTTTCAGAAACATTGCAGTGAAAGGTTGTAGGAATCTTCCAGAAACATTGTTGTGATAGATTGTAGGAATCTTTCAGGAATATTTCATCGGAAGATTCTGTTCCCGATAGATGTCGCATAACACACTTTAGTTCTCAAATTTCGTTCTCATAAATTATATGGTTTTTGGGAAACTATCTATCAGGAAATTGGATGGTAGTATCAAATGATCTGTCATGTGTGATAACATACTCAGGACCAGCTATGCATAATGGTCTGTAAATGATACGTGAGGATTATTTGAAGATGCGTAAAGGCTTTCTCGCAAGCGTTCACAATAGACGCTGGTTAGTATATAAGACAGGAGGCCGGCTTATCGGTTAGGTGTCGCGTACATCGAAGAGTTCATAAAACCTGGATGAATCTAACGCGGAGCCTCGGATTCAACGTCACAAAGGAGATGAAGTACGAATCAGAATGATGAAGTCATGCATTAGAATGATTAAGAAACTTATCAAGCAAAATATGGATTCCACAGATAGAATATTAACGCTTATATTTTTGTGAGATTTCATGAAATCTTGCAGGAACATTTCACCGAAATATTTCAATGAAATGTTCCTGAAGTGGGACATATCTTTATTGAGGGAAGCTTTCAGTGAAATCTTTCTGAAAGATTCCCGGGTTTTCCTGAAAGCTTGCAGGAAGGTTTCTGAAAGATTCTCATGATGTGTGTAGTGATGAATAAGAAGTATACATACATAAGAATTCTGATTAAGGCGCAAACCTACAATTAGTAGTATTTCTACCTAATTTTTCCCCGGAGATATTTGTTGTGCATAATACATTATTCATGATGTGACTCTTGAAATTTAATTGATGGCCCAGTAATCTCATCTCAAAAAATTAACAACGAGTGATGATACAGCTTTAAAAGAGTCAACGATAAAATTGAGTGAAAGAAATCTTCCGATAATCTCTAAGCTCAATACCTACTTTAGAAGACAGAAGTTCGCAGATGATTTCTTACTTGGCTCATCAGTTTCAAATGCATTATCGTTATAGTTTCTGGGTTACGCGCCAATTTGGAGCTGTATTATTAGTTAGAGACGGTCGAACTTTTCAAGTGCTTTTGAAACCCCCAAGAAATGGTTGATGGTCAGATAAGGTAAAAGTGTGCTGGATTTGAATGTGCAATTCAAGAGCTCTTAAACATTATTTTGGAGTTTCAAGCTCTTTCTTGGCCCGATATGCTCTTGTTTTCTTACGAAAGTTTTGTCTTGGGAGAAGCTTGAAGTGAAACGAATCTTTCTCACGCAAACTCAACGAATCATTTTCTACCGTTATATATGGGGAATTCTGGAGCAAGCTGGACAAAATCGTCACCAGGGGAGTCGGGGAAAAATCTGAAAAAAATTTTTTCTCTTTGTACTATGTTGAAATAGTGCAAAAAAATTTTTTTTCGAGTTTTTCGACCCCCGCCCCCTGTGAGCCCTGGGGCCCGTAAAAGGGCCATTTTAGGCCCTTTTTGGCCTATTTTGGAAAAATCACAGCTCCAACGGAATTTCATGATTTTCGACGTACCTGGGCGCATTTTTCTCGTAAATGCAAGTACTTCCAAGAGGAAAATTGCCGAAGGCTCATAATCGACCCCGGCTACCTCTGAGAGCTATTTACTGAGAGCAAATTTTAGAGATTTCTACGTCATCTTGTGGACGACCTAGGTCCAACTAGAAAGGTGATAATCGACTTTTGCCAGTGGTCATTTTGAAGGTCTCGAAAAAACCTACGATTTGATTACTGGTAAAAGTCGATTATTGTACTTTTTATAGGAGCTATATACAGCAGTGAGAAAACGAGCATTTTTTTAAATAATTGAAACTTTGAGACTAAAATACTAAAAACGTCCATAATATTTATCCCCCAAACTTCTCCAGTATGTGCTCTGAGGTGTCTACTTATACCAAAAAAATTTTTGGGAGGGCATTTTCTTTCTTTTTTCTTCAAACGCATCCCAAAATCCTATTTTTTACAATTTTTTTTAATACGTCATCATTGGCCATGGTGACATATGCTACCATCCCACTTAATTCGCACCAGAGTATATGGAAGTACTCCCCCAAGTACCCCCAAACATGTATAAAAACTTGCGCGGACGATTCTCGAGCCAGGGCCGAGCTGTGGGTTATATTTGCCGAGTCAAAAATGGGCATTATTTTGGCCATCTGAGTGCAGGAGGCCGTGAGCATGGTTTTACTCATTTTAGTTCGCGAATGAAACATTGAGCTGGAATGGAGATTCAAACATACTTATCCGACTTAGAATGACCATCTAAACACAATTCTGAGGTTATTGAGTGAGGAGTAACCCTTTAGTATCAACTATCAGCATCGTGAATTAATGAATAAATATGACCGTAATTGCAAAGTAATTGATTTAGTGGTTGCGACGTATATCATTCGATTCAATAATATCTTACAACTCAACGATTCTAAATAGAAATTAGTAAGATTTCACATTTAACACTATTTCGTTTTCAAAGTGAAACTAGGGAGAACCGCATAACTTTTCATATCAGCGTTGAGCAATGTATACGAGAATCTCATGGAATTTTCCGAATAGATCTCTAATGACTTAGAACTCGCGTGGATTGAATATGGCTACACTCTTTTTTTTCCTTTGATGTGAGAATTTTACATGTAGAACAGACGTTTTCAGACAAAACTTGATCGAAGCTATATAGCGGTGTTGAAATGCAACTTCCCTATAGAATCTTATCTATTACGCAAGAAATCGCTCACAGTGTTACAACATATATATTTTGTACGCACTATCATTCATTCAATCGTCGATCAATGGAGCTTCAATGTCGTGATTATATTGAAATATCTACACAAATCTACACATAACTTCTAACTTCACGATGACGTACATACACACACTTCAGTCACAGATTTGCAATTGCATAAAGGAATTTAATCTCTGAAATAGGCACACTCATTTTCAACGGATAGCATTTTTGATATTTGAGAGAGATCATAGTGTTTTGAAAAATGATTACTAAATATTGTCTTTTTGAAAATGATCCATTAATTTTTCCTGTTTGACAAAATTCATATAGGCAATAATCTCACTTCGGAGATCAGCCCCTCCACCTCAAACACGGGAAATTGGCTTAGTTATCGATGTCATTTTGGAGAGAAATCGTAGCATCTTGTAAATCGTTCCGTCAGTTCCGATTGAATTCCCAAGAAGATGACACGACCAAACATCATTCTTATCTTAGGAATAGTAATTTTTGGATTTTTCAATGACGGTATGGAAAACAATCAATTCTAATTTTTGTGAAACAGATTTTTATTGTTCTATTTGATTGAATTTCATTGGCTTGATCCTCATTACACTTTGTGCATTATCCATTGTGAGATCCAAGCAGTCACAAAACTAAAAAGAATTTGATTCATTTCCTCGGAACTTTATTTAAAGGTGTCCAGCGAATCATTCTCCAGATTTCGTTTTGGAATATTCAAAATTAATGTACTTTTGAGATCAAAATATCTCGCACCTGGACAATTCGTGACGATTAACTACGTAAATTATTTTAATCATTCTTCACATATTTCGGGTAAAAAGTTGAAAACCGCATCGGAATTGGTGGCAGCGAGCAAGAATGGGGTTTTGTGGAAGTGCGACCAGGAGCTCACATGTTTTGGTGGCTTTTTTACGTTACCGGGTCGATCAATTCAACTTTTTACGAGAAACCTTTGCTAATTTGGCTCGAAGGTGGTCCTGGATTATCATCTACTGGAACAGGGAATTTTGATAAAATTGGCCCGCTTGATGGAAAGCAAAATCATCGCAATCATTCTTGGGTATTCTAATTGAATATTCTCAAAATTTAAGTATGTCTTCATAACCTTTAATACATTTAATCGATATTTCCAGGTTAAAGACTACAACGTCTTATTCATAGATAGCCCGGTTGGTGCAGGTTTTAGTTACGTTAAAAACAAAACACTGCTGTGTAAGACTGATGCTGAAGTCGTAGAGGATTTGCTGACTTTTATGAATCATTTTTATAAAAACATTCCCAAATTTCGAGATGTACCGGTATATTTACTTGGTGAATCTTACGGTGGTAAAATAGTCGTCAATTTTGCTTCCGGATGGTACAAGGTAATATCATATACTATTTTTTTGGACAATGATGATAGTTAGTGATAAGTACATATTGTCGGGTTTCTTGCTTCTCAAGATGTTAACATTTTTGAGACATGGTCCAAGATGGATAGCAAAATCAATGTAAACGAATATGTTCACAGAAAATGTATCTTGATTTTGAGAAATTACCCTCACTTCAAGAATTTCTCATCCAAATTTCTGCTACGCAACAATAGAGGATACGTTTGCGCTAAATATGTTTCCCCGGTGTAAAAATTAAACTAAAACATTCAGACTTGAATTAAACCTTCTATATGATGCATTCGATATATATTAGATCAAAATTTCTGACCAAGAATGATCCCTCCTTTACCACCAAATTTTTTTCAACAGAATCAAAGATCCAGTACTAATCTGGGTAATCTCAAAGGCATCGCAGTAGGAGGGGCTTGGATTTCTCCAATTGACAGTATGTCAGCGTGGGCACCTTACCTTTTACAAATAGTAAAGTAAATCGAACTATCAAGTTTATAATATTATATACAAAAAACCCATGTAAAACATACGATTCCATGAACATATATGATCATGGAATCCGAGGATTCCATGGTCATATATGATCATAAAAAACCCGCTTTAAACATTTCATTTTCATTCCAGAAAGTTGTGATATATTGATTCAAACCTATTCTGACATCAATACGTCACGATACTGACCTTATACTAAGGTAAGTGTACCCAACTTGCCTCTGTACCCAACTTGCCCCCATATGCCGATCTCAGGAATGGGCGCTCGTTGACCTTCCCGCAATTTTTTTTTACGTTTGTTACGTTAAAATATGAGAAAATACGTAGTTTTCAACGATCCCGGATCATTCCTGCGTCCTCCAGAAAATCTAAAGTGATTTTTCTATTTTTCGTAATTGCTTAGCTAAGAAAGCACCGAGGAAATCGCGTCCACTAAAACCGGTGCCAATTTATTTCCATTCGATCAATCTTGACGTACTTTAGCGCATTCGATTCCTTGTCTCAAGACCTTTAAAATCCATTTTTCAGAATTGCAAAATTTGAATATGGAGTTGTTTTATGTGCAAAACACGGAGACGATTTGTAAACAAGGATGCCAACATCGGAGTGTACCCAACATGCCCCCATATGGTTATCTCGGAGAGGCGTGCAGTATGGCTTTTTTTTACCACTCGGAACGTGTTTATCACGTCAAAATAGGTGGGAAACGATGTCTTGGGCCAGCTCAAAGCTACAAATGTCGCTGCACGGTGATCAAAACGGATCAAAGCGATTTTATTCACTTCATCGCCGATTTACATTGTTTTAAATGATGGGGGCAAGTTGGGTACACACTTTTGTAAACTCTCAAAAATCACCTTTTGGGAGAATTCAAACAGTTCGGCTCCACTTCATCCAAATTGGACGTATCTTAGCTCATTTTAAAGGTCTTGAGACAAGCTTCAAAATGAGTTAAAGTACGTTGGAAAATATCAAGATTAGCCAGAATTATTAAGAAAATGGCTTAATGGGGGCAAGTTGGGTACACTGACCTTATATAAAAAAATCTTTCCAGGAGTCGGTCTCAAGTTCCCAAAATCTGACATTTTTTACGAAAAATTTTATTCAATGTGGATGTTTCCTGTTCAGTGCTTCAAATGTTCAAAACCTGAGAATGACTTCGAAAAAAAATTTTCTGAGTAATATTCGATCATCATCGTGAAGTATTGATGTTGAAAATCAGTATATCCCACCTTCCCGGAATGGAAATGACAAATTTTGAAGCCGATTTTATTCATGATCAGTTCATGGAATCTTATGTTCCACATAGGAATCTTTATTCAGAGCACAATCACAGTTATATATGCTACTTTTTAGGGTTTAATAGATTCAAGTGGTTCCCGCAGAATTGATGAAAAAGTTAATCAAATTATAGAAGCTATCAAAACTAAAAAATGGAATGCGATCGATGAGTTGGTAGCATCTGCTCTAGAAATAATTTGGTCCGAAACGAGAGGAGTAGATTTTTACAATGTGCTCGAAAAAGTGAGCTCAAAATCTCTTATCAGTGGAAAATTAATTGATTTTGACAGCCCTGACACCGAAAAAGAAGGTATCAAAAATTATTACTCACCAATGACAAGGACTGATCCTAATTCGTTTCCTTTTTTCATGAAACTAGCAATGTTTGCAAAATTTATCATAGCCCTCACGACGACCAACAGTCTCATGAATGGAATCGTTAGGAAGTCTTTAGGTATCAATCAGACTTGGACTGGTTTATCGCAAGATGTTCACGTGGCATTGGGTCATGATTTTGCAAAACCAGCTACTCGTTGTGGTAAGGCAACCTAAGATGAACATTTACATTGCTCTCGAAAAGTTCAAATGTACAAGCCATGTTACATACTTTCCAAAAGAGTCAAAGAATCGATCGATGGCAACATTTGTTTGGCACAGTGGACATGACCCCAAAACCCGATAATTGTGGTCTGAATCCATATAAGATCGTCCGGTGAGAATAGTCGACATTTCCAGTTGTCTTGGCGAGGAAGAGTATGATTCTAGAGACAGAATGAAGAGACATGTATGTCCGTATGTTTTGCCTAAAACCGATTCTCTCGAAAGTGCAAGTTTTGAGACTAGAGATAAAATGACGAATTTCTCAAAACATGACTCTTGAAAATCACCGAAATGGCAACTACTTGGAAGGCAGTCAGGGCATTGACACGAATTTTGATTCATATTATCGAGTGTATGCTCATACACCAGTTCTCATCGCTGTATAGCAGGAAAAGCCGTTCAAAATTCGAGGAATCGTTATTTCATGATCAAAATCGAATATCTTGAAAAAGTATTAATATTTTTGGCCGAAAATTTTTTTGAGATGAGATTCGAGCCCTCTCCTATCATGAGAAATGGGGTCAAATTACACTGCGCAACAAAATTTTGGGTCGGAAATAATGTATGGACCGGACAATGATTTTCTTGTGTATTTTTCGACGCTGAAACCGAATCCGAACTCAGATTTGCGCCTACACTTCTGGATTTTTCTTTCATTGAAACAAACTGATTCTCTAAAAAACAGCGTTTTTCATGTTTTTCGCTAATTTTGTAAACTGAAGGTCTCTTAGCCAGGGAGTACAGATGGATCGAAATGCATATCAAAATGTGTTTTCCTACGTATTGTGACCCGCTGAACACGGTCCTGATATTTTTAGAGCACTATATTGCTACCTCGAAGGCGTATGAGCTTCCGAAACCCTTCTGGTATTTAGAAAAAAGTCTAATTTTGCAATGAATCTTCGAAAAATCATAAAACAGTCTAGGATGGACCAAATAAGACGTTCAACCTCGCATTTTCTTCGTTTCGTAAGATACTTTGAGGGATACTTTGTCCAACAGCCGTAGAGGCACCGGTTTTACATCAGGAATTTGTTTTTCAAACGCCTATTTAGGTCATAACTTTTGCTGTGCTAAAATCACGAGGAGATAAATTTTTCCTTGCACAGGGTATCTAAATATAATTCCCCGATGCGAAATGGCCGTCTTAATACGATCTCGTGGTTTGTTTTGGGATACCATGTCAGGAATTTGGTCTAGGTCAAGAAAACTCCTCAAAAAAAGGGTTTATTGCGGCTAGAAGAAAATTCTGACGTGCCAGCCCTGAATGAACCACGGGGTTGTGTTAAGACGGTCATTTCGCGTCGGAAAACCATCTATGCGTACCCCTGTGTAAAGAGAAATTTTTCTCCTCGTGTTTTCAGCACAGCAAAAAATATGACCTAAATAGGCGTTTGAAAAACAAATTCCTGATGTAAAACCGGTGCATCTACGCCTGCTGGACAAATTTTCCCCTCAAAGTATGTTACGAAACAAAGAAAATGCGAGGTTGAACGTCTAATTTGGTCCGTTCTAGACTGTTTTATGATTTTTCGAAGACTCATTGCAAAATTAGACTTTTTTCTAAATACCAGAAGGGTTTCGGAAGCTCATACGGCTTCGAGGTAGCAATATAGTGCTCTAAAAATACCAGAACCGTGTTCAGCGGGTCAAAATACGTAGGAAAACATATTTTGATATGCATTTCGATCCATCTGTACTCCCTGGCTAAGAGACCTTCAGTTTACAAAATTAGCGAAAAACATGAAAAACGCTGTTTTTTAGAGAATCAGTTTGTTTCAATTAAAAAAAAATCCTGACGTGTAGGCGCAAATTTGAGTTCATATTCGGTTTCAGCGTCGAAAAATACCCAAGAAAATCATTGTCCGGTCCATGCATTATTTCAGGCCCAAAATTTTGTTGCCCAGTATTATTTCAATCTGCAGGACATGATTGGATCGAGCAGGAAAGAAGCTATTCGAGAAAAAATTTTTCTCGCCCTTTAAGCAGCAATAGCGCTGAACTTCTATCGTTTTTCCAATCAGGTCATCATGAGAGGTATGACAATCATCTAAAATGTATCTAGGTCTACTCTCACGATCCTTACGGTGCCCTTATCTGCTTCACAATATTACAAGAGGCTCATCTGATTCAGAAAAACGAAGTGACACTGCCATTATCTACCGTAATCATTATGGATAGGTTCAACATTATACAGTCAATGTAAGATGCATAGAAGTGAGTCTAAGGAAAGAATGGTCTATCAATTTTCTGGCAAAATTCCAACGAAGCTGCTTCATCTTGCTATTAGGAGCTCTTATATTCACCTCGTGTTTCTCTTTTTCTCTGAAAAACAATGAGGCTTCGATAGAATTTGGGGGAGGAAATTGTTAGACTATCCATTTCCTCAGACCCGTTGCCATACATCACAAATCGAATTCATAATCTTGAACATATACATATTGATTACAGTAGATAACGGCAGTGTCAACTCATTTTTCTGAATCAGATGATGAGCCTCTTGGAATATGGTACAGCAGATAAGGGCACCATAAGCATCATGAGAGCAGATCGAGATACATTTTAGATGATTGGTATACCTCTCATAATGATCCTGATTGAAAAAAAAAATGATAGGAGTTCAACGCTATTGCTAGTTGGAGGATAAAAAAGTTTTTTTTCTTGAATTGTTTTCTTCCTGCTCGATCCGATCATGTCCTGCAGACCGGACTGATTTGACCTCTTTTCCCATATTCGAATCCAGTCTCACAAAATATTTCAGCCACAAATATCAAAACTTTTTCGAGATATTCAATTTTGACCCTTTTTCATGAAATAACCTATTTCTCGAAATGTTAGCGGGTTTTCATGCAATACAGCGATGAGAATTGGTCTAAGAATATGTACTCAACACTATGAAACGAGATTTGTGTGAATACCCTGAGTGCCTGCCAAGTAGTTGCCATTTTGGTAATTTTTAAGAGTCATCTTTTGAGAAATTCGTCATCTCACCTTTAGTCTTAAAACTTACATTTCTAAGAGAATCGGTTTTAAGCAAAACAAAAGGATACGTGTCTCCTTATTCTATCTCTGGGATCATATATTTCCTCGCCAAGTAGTGATGTCGACCATTTTCACCGAACGATCTGTATGGATTCAGCCTGTGACAACTCTAATTGTGTACATCATATAACTGAAAACATTCTAAAAAATCTTTGGCAACGTCAGAAACAGATTTTCATAGAAAAATGAAATGGTTTCATTTTGAAGAAATCTTGGAGAAAAAAGAAACTTTCCAACTTCGTCCTTTTCATCGTTCTGACTATTGATTGATTCATTTAGCGTCGGAAAATTCTTGACAGATTGAGAAGCAAGGTCTAAAGCGAGTGGGTTAACCTAGTGAATCTTTCAAAGCTCAAGTCTTGTCACTTGAATTGTTTCTGGTGAAAGATCATGCGTCACACTCTCGTCTAGTTTTTTATGGTACCGTGAACCGGGCTGACTTGGAGTTTCCAATCAAATTCCCATTGCGATTTTATAACCAAACTTATATGTATCTTAGGTCATCCGACGCGTCTCGTCTCTTTCTTTGAAATGTTGTGCTCAGAATTCAATTCCACTCATTAAAAACAGGGTGGCCATGAACACCCCGGTATAGCCATAGCCAACTCGGTTTACGGTACCCTTAGATTGGGTAATTTTGATAAGACTCCAGAATTTTTCATTGTGTTAGGCTCTTAGCTTCAGCAATCATTAACGAATCGCACCTTAATCAAAAGCCCAGTCGAAAGCGTACAACCTCGGCTTTCAATTGATGAGCTGCGAAGTTCAATTTACCATCTCCGTTAAACCCCGATTGGGTAACTTTGGTACACCAATTACAAGATATCCCCATTTAGCCAGCACGATGCAAGTGAGTCAACTTTTATCAGTCACACGTATTGCTGTGAGCTCTTTTCAACATTTTGCAACCTCATCGAATTTCGCTAGACTCATAATGAGTCTATGAATAAAATTACAGTGACAAATGGATCTATCCTACAAAATGCGTACCAAAGTCATCCCATCCTAATGCTTCTTATCTAGAGTGGGGTAACTTTGGTACACTTTTTTAATAGTATTTTCCTGTTTTAATTAATTAAAATTCTAAATGCTGTAAATAACTCAATGTAACGATGGTTTCTCCAATGTGATGATATGTGTGATAAAAATGTGGAGCTATTTACTCGCAGTTCATCCTGGAATAGTTCTTGCCAGATCAAATTACTAGACCATCCGCTCCTTGCTGCTAAATCAGCTATTTTGGACAAAAGCTTTAATAAACTACAAAAAAATTTTACAGAGGATCTATACCCGCTCAGAGCATTGTTCATACGTACCTCAGGATAGGTTTTCTGAGCCATAGAATCATCTATCTTGCCAAACCCAATTTGAAAGTCACTTTTAGGGGTATGCAAAATCGCACCCACTGTACAAATAATATCCAGTTGGACGATATCCCATGTAAAACATACGATTCCATGGTCATATATGATCTTACGTAAAACCGTTTCAAATTTTTTTTTATTCCAGAAAGTTGTAATATATTGATTCAAACCTATTCTAACATCAATATACTACTGAAAAAAAATCTTTTCAGGAGTCGGTCTCGAGTTTCAAAAATGTGACATTTTTTACGAAACCTCTCTCTTCAGTGCTTCAAATGTTCAAAACCTGAGAATGACTTCGGGAAAGTAATTAATTTTGACACTCGATCGATATGATCGGATATCGTATTTATCACTCGCGGGAATTTCAAATTATGAAGATGTAATTTTATCGGCCTTTGCGAGTTAAAGTCAGCAAAGGGACTAAGCGGTTAAGCATGGTGAATTGCCCCTCGTCCGGTATAGCCCCCGGAGTAGATTTTCCCGGTTTCTAACACCAAAGTGAGTGGGAAAAAAGGTTTATTAGGTCCCGAGGTCACCTTCACTTTTTGTACCACCCTAAAACGACCCTGAAAAAGGCTAAAAATCGATATTTCTTAGATTACACCGTGTTCTGACGCATCTCAATGAATCGCTTCGAAAATTTTTTGACATATTCTTGAAATCTGAACAATTTGAGGAGATATATTTGCGTTCCGCTTACTTTTCATTTAGGCCCTAAAAAAATTCTTAAAAATTGAAAATCAATTTTTCTCATAGAGATTGACCGGGGAAACGGAAAATTCCTATTCCAACGTGTTTATCAGGAAAAAATACGTCGGATATGAGTGTTTTTGGTCATTTTCAAGTGGTGGAAAGTGGTCAAAATCGACCAAAATCATTTTCAAAGCAAATTCTGATTCAGTATTTAGCATCTCCTGCGCATGCGCGTTTATCTGCGTCCCTAAAAGTATTCTTAATCGATAGCCAGTGTAATTTCCTTTAAGATGACCACTTGCAGAAGTCGATTTGATGCATTAGAACCCGAGATATAGCTATTTGTAGAGAGGAAAAAATTCAAAGTACCAAATCCGTGAACCGCCGGAGCCCAGTAATGAAGAGATGCTCAGGTTTTCGCTTCTGCTGCATGGAATAGACTTCTGCAGGGGGTCATTTTGAAGGTAATCGCGCGGGCTATCGTTTTAAAATGAGTTCAGAACCCGAAAATCACGCGCATGCGCAGAAAATCGCGTTATATTGTCTATATTGCAGGATTACTCTGCGTTTACCATTTTTCCATCGTCACCGTTCCAATAATCGTCAAGGTTACAGCAAAGAAAGACTGAGAACTCATATGGTTATGTTCCAAGTATATTTTGATTGGAGACGCATCACATGAGTATTGCCTGGAAAGTATTAGAGCGAGTAATAGACGAAAACCACATCAAAAGTAGAAAATGTCCTAGATTCTCGAATGCTGATGGTTCCTGTTTCTAGAGAATGTTGGAGTTCGCTAGCTCAGTCTTCGTACTCACTGTCATCTGCTATCACTGGTTCCACACCTTCATGTTCAAATATTCGGCTGAGAATTTCAGCTGGTCTAATGATCTGCGATAAATACCTGGCGTGTGACAAGTAATAAATTATAGATGCTACGTGCGAGCAGCATCCGATGGTGCGGAGTCCATTCGCACACTCGCAGCAATATCCAACTATACCACGAATACCAACACAACGGCTATCATATTTCACAAAACATTTATACATTTTTCTATTTATATGCCGAGACCTCACTTCGAATTTGATTGTGTCTGGCGACTCTTTCACATAACTGAGGGCTATGTTGCCGTCATCATCGTAAATCTCGGCCAAATAAGAGACCGCTTGGGATAGTTGATAAGACCCAGTAAACAAGATCTTCAAGTCATTCTCCGTCATCTCAGGGAAATCTTGTATGTCATTCGAGGTCACCTTCAATAGTAAAGAAGAGCGTCTGTTCCATCGCTTCTCTTCAACTTCTAGAGCGAGTTGATTACTATTGTGAACATCTTGGGTCATCCTCACGAAGATAGCATCTTCCATTCCTGAGTCACTATTTAACTTCCTCCCATATTCATTATGGAGATAGCAAGCTATGCGAGCATACAGCCCTATTTTTGGAAGCAGCTTGTTGTCCACTTGGTTGTGCAATAGTTTACATTTTCTACCTATAATGCCATGAACGGCTTCTACCACCCAACGGCATTTGGTGACTTTTCTAGATTCATTGGCTTCGACTGTTGACAACTGTTTCTGATTGCCTTTCAAGGCGGGCATCATCACAACAAACCCGAGTCCTTCTAAATAACTCTTCACATCCCGAAATCCCCGGTCCAGAATGAAGATATCTCCGGGCTTCAACAATCGCCGTATCCCATTTGGATCTTCCATAATCAGTTTCATTATAGTGGCATCATTCTGTGTCCCATAGAATGGTCCAGGCAAGTCTACAACAAATCCGTCGGTTGTACAAATGGTCATAGGTTTACAAAGAGGTTTCTTCTTTTGGCCAGAGTAAGATTTCCTCTGATAAGCGTTATTGGCGCTCTTTTCATGGCTAACATATGTCCCATCACAAATCAGTGCCAATCGGTCCCCGATATTGAATAATTTATTGGCTATGGGAGACGTGTGGTTTTTGATGAGATAATCTCTTGTGTAGACAGTCGGTCCAAATCGTTTCGGTAGAATATCAACTTCGAATGAATTCAAAACTGATGTACAAAAATGAGATACTAGTCGAGGATTTCTTAGATCCAAAATTGAAGCAATCACCTCGTCAGAATTCCCGGTCCGTAGTTTGAATAAACAGGTGACTACAGCTTGAATTGCATTTCTATTCTCCGAAGCACGTAGTGATTTCATTCTGCTGACCAAATCTTTTAATTCATCTGAAGTAAGTCCGGTGAAAACTTTCAAACGCGCGTCTGATATACTCCAATCACCGATATGTTCAAACAGCCCTTCGTTGACTTTGTTACTCAATCGTGACATGAAACTGGAGAATTCTGAACTAGGAATAGAGCACTCATTCGAGTAGATGGTTAAATCATCCACTTCGCTACGATAAAGCAATCTTTTTTGAATCAAATGTCTTAAGCAACAACGATTCCTCTTTGGAATGTAAATCTGTCTTAGTGAAAAAACTTGAAGACGCGCCTCCTCTGGAACGTCAACGATGTCATTTTTGGCTCGACAAATGAAACAATAACCGTGAGAGATTATAGTTCTTGCAAAAGGTACATTGACGTACTCAATTTCTTTTTTTTCGGGGACTTCATAGAGTTCACCAGAAGATTGTTGAGATGGTATTGGAGGTGACTCAGAGAAGTTTGATGACTGACTACCTTGAGAAGTTTGGGCATGTTGAACGTTCTGTGTAGGGACTGGCTCATCTACTCTTGCACGTTTGCTTGCTCGTTTGTAAAGTGATCCATAACATTTTTTACATATAAGAGATCCAACTCTAAGATCCTCTTCAAAAAACTCAGAGATGCGTTGAATTGATTGATCAGTGAGAACTATTTGTTCGCTTTTTGGCAACTTTCTGGATGACTGATAACAATGAACACATCTGGTGTCTTCATTCTTCCTACAAAATGTCACAGGCTCACCTTCATCATTACCCTTTGAAGTGCTACAATGGAAAGGTTCATATTGCAATTTGTACACCTAAAGATGCAATGCGAGGAATAAATAGGATCATACCTGGCAATTGGATTTGACATATTTGAAACGGATAACAACTGTGTAGTCAAACATCCAGTCTTAGGAGTGTATCCCAAAATCAAAAAGATCTTCAGAAGCACAAATAGCTGCAGTAGCAACTTCATCTCGTATCAATGACTAGCTTGTTCAGATGACTGATCTGTGAATCAAGCATTCCTATGAGTTTAATATATTCCTAATTCGAGTTCAAACTATTTACATTGATCAATACCCAATCCTATTCACTAAAATTATCAACAAATTCATTATTTAACTGGTTGAAATTCATTCAAGATGAAGCTATTCAAGAGTAATATACTTGTGCATTTCAAATGAGATTACATTGAACCTGGATCCAACATTCCTCCATCAAGCTTTTAGGTTCCATTCATTCAACCACTTGGGTATAATTGGGAAAGACTTACCTATCATTGTGTTTTCATTAAAGTATCGAATAGCTGATATTCGCCTCTATCATAGTAGTGCAAAAGTCTAGTGTGACGATACTCTGAGATCTAAGTCAGTATGCAGGGGTGGATCCTATACTTTGGATATCTCAAGGAGTTGCATGAAGGCAGCATTGATTGAGTTCTATCTACAAGGGTGTTCTATCATCAGGAACCTCTAACAATTTCTTTCGAGTGCTATCCAGCTGTTACATCACCTGTGTACAAAATTGAGATTGATAATTTCACAATATGGTAAATTCAATGAGCTCACACACTCAGTCGCAGCTATGATTTGGGGAAGAAGTATTGGCAACACTTGACGAAAGCTATTCTTGTTACAAGACATTTGCCTGCGTTTTTGGAAGTGAATATTGATTTGAAAAGTCTAAGAAACTCTGCAAATGTTACTGTAGTGGCTTTCTGAACTCAATTGTATGTTTGTGAAATTAAACGACAAAGTCAACTCCATCCCCATCATAATTGTTATCTCCATGAGGACCCACTAACTTGTTTTGATCACAGGAAATCATTTCACAAAGCACACTGCAGCACAAGTGCAAGAACTTTTTGGTTATAACTTATCGTTGGATGAACCACTGCCACAGACGCAGAAGTAATGCGTTCCCTTCTCGAATGGAGAATGAAGGATATCGCATGCCTGAGTGCTATCTGTGCTTGAATTGAGAATTCATGATCAGAATCTATACTCACACTATATACAAGTTGCTGGTTGTCAAGTAGCTATTGGACTTTTGAAGCGAGGTTCTTTGGACTTGATGATTTACACAAGTGAATGGTAGTGGGTTCCTCTTCCCAAACCCAATTGAATGAGAAACTGGACCAGATTTATTACAGCTTCATCTTAGAACTCCTACAAGAACATAATTCATTTTTGATTCTGAGTTGTGCATTCAACAGAGACACTACCAGTAGATTACAGCTGGCAAGATTCTTTCTCGAAAAGCTTGTTGCTCAAGTATAAAAAGATGAGATTATTGTCGACTGCAACATTCTTCTATTTGTTGCTGCAACTCTTGATTGAGGAATCATAACTGCATATTACTTATTCGGTCACTCGCCTTCAGTTACTCAAGTTTCACTTGTGTAATTTGGATTTTAAAATCAAGCCGGCTACTCGCTAACAACCCACAGTGTTACAGCCTTATCCACATGTTGGACGTTGCTGGTGGTTGGGATGAGCATTTGTGTAAATTCAAAACTGTAAATACAAAATCTGGCACAGCAGTCTGATTGCTCTAGCTCTTTCCGTGATTCTTCGAATTTGCTCAACAGAATGCAGAAAAAAGGTCGGGTTAGTTAGAGATGAACTTTTGATCCGATTTCATCCGTTACAAGAGTCAATTTGAAATGTTCCATTGGGAGTTTCGTCAGCACTCACTATAATCGAACACCTCGATGGACAAATGTCACGAGATCGAATAAATCTTTTGCAATTTCAGTGTGATGGGCTTGAAGGGTGCCAGATAAGACGAAAATCAAAGTCGTGTGATGTATAGCATCAAGACGAGTTCTACAATGACAAGTTGTTGATTCAATTGTCTGAGCGCATGCGCAAAAGCGCATATCTCATTAGGTCCGCCGATCAGATGTATATATGTATATATAGAATAGCTGACAGACTACATCAATTCGAGGTGGCAAGCGTGCCCTAGCAGACAATGTATTTTAGATAGGAATAGGCATTGCGACAGTTCAATATTTGACCACCTTACGCGTTCGTCCGTGGTAATTTGGCGCTGTAGTTAGGGTTGACACCTCGAATAGGGAGGGTATATAGAAGGTGATACAATTAAGCTCTACCTGCTTTACACTTACATATTATACGGAGTATGCAGGCCGGTATTCGGCAGTGACCTCGGGTCAGCTGATCTGCTGATGTGGTCACGATTTCAGAAAAATCTAGTCAATTCATCCAGTACCTCAGCGTGTGGATGAGGAGATCACAAAGATCGGGGAATCATGTAATCAAGAATAACAAGGATGTATATCTTGGTCATCTCACATCACCACAAGCGCAAAAATCTTGCCACATAGACAATATAACGCGATTTTCTGCGCATGCGCGTGATTTTCGGGTTCTGAACTCATTTTAAAACGATAGCCCGCGCGATTACCTTCAAAATGACCCCCTGCAGAAGTCTATTCCATGCAGCAGAAGCGAAAACCTGAGCATCTCTTCATTACTGGGCTCCGGCGGTTCACGGATTTGGTACTTTGAATTTTTTCCTCTCTACAAATAGCTATATCTCGGGTTCTAATGCATCAAATCGACTTCTGCAAGTGGTCATCTTAAAGGAAATTACACTGGCTATCGATTAAGAATACTTTTAGGGACGCAGATAAACGCGCATGCGCAGGAGATGCTAAATACTGAATCAGAATTTGCTTTAAAAATGATTTTGGTCGATTTTGACCACTTTCCACCACTTGAAAATGACCAAAAACACTCATATCCGACGTATTTTTTCCTGATAAACACGTTGGAATAGGAATTTTCCGTTTCCCCGGTCAATCTCTATGAGAAAAATTGATTTTTAATTTTCAAGAATTTTTTTTAGGGCCTAAATGAAAAGTAAGCGGAACGCAAATATATCCCCTCAAATTGTTCAAATTTCAAGAATATGTCAAAAAATTTTCAAAGCGATTCATTGAGATGCGTCAGAACACGGTGTAATCTAAGAAATATCGATTTTTAGCCTTTTTCAGGGTCGTTTTAGGGTGGTACAAAAAGTGAAGGCGACCTCGGGACCTAATAAACCTTTTTTCCCACTCACTTTGGTGTTAGAAACCGGGAAAATTTACTCCGGGGGCTATACCGGACGAGGGGCAATTCACCATGCTTAACCGCTTAGTCCCTTTTGCTGAATTTTTAGCATCAATCGAGAATGGATTTTTCTCCACTCTCGATCAATGCACCTTTAGAGCCTCGTATGGGTTGCGAGGATGCATCTAAAGGATTTTGATGGAAAGGAATGAAAAGTAAAGATGAGAAATGAGAAACTTTATGAAAAATTTGGATTCTACGCTGATATTGTGCGTGTTTCGCCCTTCTCTCATTGCTCGGGCTTTTCAAAGTGGTGAAAGAGCAATGAGAGTTTACCACTGACACGCGGCTCAAGTGGCCGAATGTTCGATGGTTTGAACGCCCTTATATGTAAATTAGTATATCACGTCTTTCCGGAATAAAAATGACAAATTTTCAAACCGCTTTTATACCTGATCTTATATGAACATGGAATCTTATGTTCTACATGGGTATAGAAAAATATAATCAAGAGGAAAGTGGTTTTTGTCAGCGTTACTTGAAGCGTAAGCTTTATTAGATTCTTTACTAATGCACTATTTTGATCGATATTGCAGTCGAAAGTTTGTTGAATGAAACAGACCTTAAAGTTTACGTTTACAATGGCCAACTGGACATGATGGTACCAATGTTAGGTAACTAAATACGCTTTTTTCAACTATACAAAAAATTTTTCCATCTTGCTTTTCACGATGCATATGATTTTCATCTATAATAACTCTTGATTGAAGGTACAATTAATTGGATTGAGAGATTGAATTGGAAAAACGTCAAAAAATGGGATAATAGTAGAAGATCACCCATTATTGTGAATGACACCATCGAAGGATTCCGCAAGACCTTTGACAATTTCTGTTTTTACTCGGTCAATAGAGCTGGACACTCGGTGAGTACAAATCAAAAATCAATTGAGATGACTCATATTTTTTCTTTTACTTTCCATCTCGCATACTAAGTATCGACTAGAAAAAGTATAGATCCAATTGATGCCCCGGTTAAATCATTTGATTGAGAAAGTGATGGAGACTTAACAATTTTTCCTTGTTTCTTTTTTATCTTTTTCAATGTAGTGACTTCTTCCTCGACTAAACTTCCTAATCAAGTTTTCAGTGCACTTTATTGACTATTTCACTAATGTTGACGAAAGATATCAGTGATAATTTCTAACACTCAACTTTTTATACCCACCTTTCAGACCCAATTCCTCTCTCTTATTTTCTCAAGAATTTTGATGCACCGAATGATATAAGCTCGTGTACCCAACTTGCCCCCATTGAGCCATTTTCTTAATAACTTTGGCCCATCTCAATATTTTCCAACGTACTTCAGCTCATTTTAAAGCTTGTCTCAAGACTTTCAAGATGAGCTGAAATACGTCCAATTTGGATGAAGTGGAGCCGAGCTGATTGAATTCTCCCAAAAGGTGATTTTTGAGAGTTTACAAAAGAGTGTACCCAACTTGCCCCCATTAAGCCTTTTTCTCAATAACTTTGGTTCATTCCAACGATTCTCAACGTGCTTTAGCTCATTTTGAAGCTTGTAAAGACCTTCAAAATGCACCAAACTACGTCCGATTTGGATCAATTGGAGCCGAACTATCTCAATTCTTCCGAAACAAATGATGTAAATCGGCGATAAAGTGTTTTTATCGCCGTGCAGGCACATTTGGAGCTTTTCGGTGGTTCGAAACACTATTTCTGACCCATTTTGAGGTGATAAATACTTTCTGAGTGGTGAAAAAAGTCGTTCTGCGCGCCCTTTCGAGAGAAACATATGGGGGCATGTTAGGTACACTCCGATGTTGGCATCCTTGTTTACAAATCGTCTCCGTGTTTTGCACATAAAACAGCTCCATATCCAAATTTTGCAATTCTGAAAAATGGACTTTAAAGGTCTTGAAACAAGGAATCGAATGCGCTAAAGTACGTTAAAATTGGTCGAACTCGAAGAATTTGGCACTGATTTTACTGTACGCAATTCCCTCGGTGCTTTCTTAGCTAAGCAATCACGAAAAATAGAAAAATCACTTTAGATTTTCTGGAGAACGCAGGAATGATTCGGGGTCGACGCAAACTATTTACTTTCTCATATTTTAACATAACAAACGTGAAAAAAATTCCCGGGAGGCCAAGGAGTGCCCATCCCCGAGATCGGCATATGGGGGCAAGTTGGGTACACTTACCTTAGTATGTTTTGCACCAAGTTCATGAGGTTGTAGCTCGCTTCTGAGCGGTTGGTTTTCGGCCCGAGCTGCAGGCAAGGGTGCAAGCGGAGAACCTCAAGAACGAGGTGCAAATACTAGTTTATGCAATTTTACGAGCACCCAAACATTGAAGAATTGCATAAAATATTTTTTGTTATGATATAATTCTTCGTCTCCTCAAATTCATGATACAATTCCATCGTCAAAACCTCTAACGATCAGAAATCACAATTTACTTTTAAAATTTTTCTAGGTTCCATTTCACAATCCAGCGGCAATGTCGAGTATACTCAAGGATTTGACAAAGCAGTAAATACAATCGATCAAGAGATTTCCCTTCTATATTTTGATGATTAGAACTGGTAAATTTTTGAGGATTGATACGGATCAGCTCAAAAATTCACGTTCAATTCTTTTAGGAGATGAAGTTCTGTAACTTTTTACATGCTACACTTATCTATTAATCACGAAGCTCATATTATAGGTGACGCACCAAGCGACTCGTGCGAAGGGTAGCGAATTCTTCAAACACAGAGTCCGCTCAATTGAAATAGAGTATTGTTAAAATTCAACCGATGGTGAGATATAATGTTATCGATTAATCAGCCATTCAGTCCGTGTACTAATAAGCTTGTTTCTTATCATCTCGAAAAATATATGCTAAATTTAAATTCCAGTATCCTGGTTGCCATTTGCTAGCCTCTTTTTCGATTGTGTGTTTTCTAAGACTCTTTTACAAATTCATTTATGCTGATTATTTGTATGATTTTTCTTGAAATAAAGGAGATGAAAAATAGATCAATATCGATAGAAGTCAATCATGTGCTGTCTCCCTAATTTCTAGGAAATTTCTTATTTTTGAGATATAAATAATTTCTTCCAATCAAGAATCTTCTATCCCAAGGTTCTTTGTACGAACATGGATTGTAACGAAAGGCTCCAAGATTTGAAAATCGAGATGAAATTATGCAGAGTGGGGAAAATAGATTATGATTGAGATCATTAGACATTGTATGGTGCATTTTCTGAAAAAAATGTAGTCAGTGACCTAAATTATAGAAAAATCTTAATGGCAATTAGTGTCTGTCAAATGATCGAGAAATCTATTGTGGGGAATCATGAACAAACTGCTACCTCAACAGGCCTCTATCATTATGTATTCTAATCTAATCTCAACGAAGAATAGATTAGCGGAAAGTGCAACGATATATAATGCGGGTGAGATAAAGCTACATAGTGATCATTTTCTTTTATAACTATGACGATGGTGATGAAACGATTGAAAGCTATCATTGCTTTTCCAATTTTCATTTTTTTATTTCGTGCTTGTGATGGTAAGTTCGATTTTTCAGACTCCTTTATGTGCACAGTGTTCAATGAATAATATAGATGATCTTCGAATCAACATCATTGGTATTCTCTCTGACTCGTTTAACCATAGAGTTATAACTCAGCTCATATTTATAGTGCGATAAGCCGAAGGTTCAACAAAATTGTTCTTCCGGGCCGATAACACTGAAATACAACATTTTGGGTCAGAAATACATAGTGCATTGACCGAGCAATGATTTTCTTGTGTACATTTCTTGATGTAGAAACCGAATTCGACCCCGGTTTGCGGTCCCACGTCAAGATTTTTTTAAATCACAAAAAATTGATTTCCCCCCAATAAGACACCTATTTTTACGTTTTTGGCTGATTTTGTAGAATTCAAAATCTGATAGCTTATGCTTGTAAAAGGCAAGGGGCGTAACATTATGCGATCGTGGCCAATCATGCCGTTTTTGCTAAAACGGCAAAATTCGATATTTTATAACACAGGACAAAAGTATTTTCAAAAAATAACCTCCGTTCAATTTTTTCTACTGATGGACGGTATCTCAAGGAATATTTTTGCACAGGTTTGGGTACGAAATATCGAGATAATGTATTTAAGGAGTTCAATCCTATCGAATTTCTCGAGAATGCTAAACTTTCATCGACTCTGTGGCTGTTACGGAAAGTACAATAATCTACTTTTACCAATGGACAAATTGTAGGTTGTTTCAGAATCTTTAAAATGATCGCTTGTGGAAATCGATTATCACCTTTCTAGTTGTAGCTAGAACGTCCAGAAAATGGCGAAAAAATTACTAAATTTTGTTCTCAGTTAGTAACTACTACGAGTCACTGAAGTCAATAATCGGTTTCGGACAATTTTTTCTGTAAAATATTCATATTGACAAAAGAAATGAGGCCAAATACGCGAGTTGTAACCCGTCAGTCGTGTCACACAACCCATAACAGGGGTCAACAAAGCTTAGAAAATTTATTGTAACATTTCAAAATAGTACTAACTTGGGAAATTATTTTGATTTCCTACCAAACCTCCCTGGTAACAGTTTTGTACAGCTTGCTCTAGAATTACTCATACATTTCATGCCTTCTTTCATTACCTGTGATATTATCACGGTATCCACATGCATTAGGAGCTTTGTCAAATGACAAATAAAGATCAATCTATTCTGTTCTATTCTATAGAACATAATGCTTGATCCAATACTGGACAGTGATGTCAAGATATCTGAGTACAATGAATAAAGACTTTCATATCTCTTCTCAGGAATCAAAAACCTATCAAGAATGACGTTACTCATTCACAGTGACTTGATTTTTAGCATTCATACTTTCTTGAAGATTATAATGATGTTATTTTTGGAAGTTGTGGTTAGAGCTAATATTTTTCGAAGACATGATATGAGTTCTGATTCCTGTTTTTGAACATAGGAAAATAAACTCTTGATATAAATGGGGGAATCCGATATAGTGTGAAATGCCTTCAGACACTTTCCATGATTTTGTTGGAATTAAACTTTATACCTATATTCAATATGACATCTCATCGAGAAGATGAAATCATTCCTCCAAGGTCGAAAACTTATCATTACAAAAAACAAATCAATCAAAAGTAGTTCACATAATTTTTACACTCTTCTTGACACAGTTCAAGGTAAAAAAGGATTTGGAAATGGTGAGCAAGATTGGGGGTATGTGGATGTGCGACCTGGTGCTCACATGTTTTGGTGGCTTTACTATACCACCAATACCGCCGTGAGCAACTATTACGACAAACCACTGCTGATATGGCTTCAGGGTGGTCCTGGTGCTTCGTCTACTGGTTTTGGCAACTTTGAAGAGCTAGGCCCCTTAGATATTAATCTAAATGCTCGGAATCATACATGGGTGCGTTTCCAGATTTACATATACAGTACCGGTCAAAAGTTTAAGCTCACCCAAAATTTTTTTTCTTTAATTTTTCGAGTTGAACTACTCGGCTCCATTTGACCGTGGAGGACTTCTCTGGAGCTCATTCTGAAGGTTTTTTCACGTACTCTAAGATGGTATTATTCATTTTTATCCACACGGATCGAGATCTTTACAGTTTGAGCTTGGAAACGTGTCAATTTCGACGATATCTGAGAGAATCTTTTGGCTCGTGTCAATCTGAGCCACATAAATGTTTCAATACGAGAGTTGTGAGATACAAAAGTACAACTTTAGGGCTTCAAAATTCGTATTTGAACGTCCCTCTACGCCACTGCTAATCCGAGCTATGACATTTTCTCTGAGGGAAGATTTCTCGCAAAAAATATAGCATTCCAATTCGAAAGAGATACAGAGATGCATTTTTATGAGGTATAATCATCATTTCTGTTACCTATCATCTATATCTTGAGCAAAAAAAACGAGAATTTTTTTAAATATCCCCCAAACAGTGAATTTTCTCGTCATTTTTTAATACACGTGCTAGTCTTTGCGAAAAATCTCCCTTCGGAGAAAATGTCATAGCTCGAACTGAAGTGTAGAGGACGTTCAAGAACGGATTTTGAAGCTCTAGACTTGGACTTTTGGGTATCACAACTCCCATACTCAAACATTTATGTGGCTCAAATTGGCACGAGACAAAAGATTCTCTCAAAGATCGTCAAAATTGACACATTTCCAAGCTCAAACTGTAAAGATCCCGATCCGTGCGGATAAAAATGAATAATGTCATCTTAGAGTACGTGAAAAAACCTTCAAAATGAGCTCCAGAAAAGTCCTCCACTGTCAAATAGAGCTGAGTAGTTCAACTCACAAAACAAAAAAAAAAGTTTTTGGGTGAGCTAAAACTTTTGACCGGTACAGTATTTAGCATATTATTAAGAAATATTCCATTGCAAATGCTCGTAATAATTCAATTTGATTTAAATTTTGCTTACTAACACAAAACTGCTCAATATTTTTGTAACGAAATCGGTTTTGTTTTCAAATATGCAATTGTGAAAATTGAAACTTTCGAAGTCGACCGAAATATCATTGGAGAGCTATATTTATTTTCATCAAAATCAATTAAGAATCGAATTTAATTGTAAAGCCGCATGTAGGCTTAAGGTATTTAATATATTTGTTCTACAAGCGATCATACCTATACATGAAAAAATCCCTTTCTCCTTTTAGGTGAAAAACTATAACGTTCTCTTCATCGATAATCCTGTGGGTACAGGTTTCAGTTACGTCGACAAATTCAGCGCCCTGACAACTAATAATAATCAAATTGCAAAGGATCTGGTGGAATTGATGCGAGCTTTTTACAAGGAGTTTCCCAAGTTTAAGACAGTTCCCACATACATTCTTTGTGAATCGTACGGTGGAAAAATGTCAGCTGAATGGGCTCTAGAGTGGTATAAGGTACAATATTTCATAATTTTATTATATTATGTACAAACTTTTCTTTTCAAGTATTCAGTTTCTGAATGTACTCTAGTTTCGAGCAACTCTAGAAAATAGGTTATGCTGAATTCTATTTACTCCAATTTTTTTAAGAGGCTTCAATCGAGATAGGTTTTATCAACATTTTCTAGTTGTTTCTTAATGCTCTATCAGCGCCGGATTTCTACGGCTAGGGCCCGTAGGCCACACTGTGATATCAGGGGTCCCTTTTGCAAGGTGGTGGATTTTTGGAAAACCTAAACCATGCCTCCTGATAAAAATCAAATCAAAAGTGTTTATTGCATCGAACAATGATTGACTATGAAAGGTGGTAAGGTGAGTTCGATCGGGAAAAGAATCATTTCCAAAAACGAGGCACCAGACATCAAACTCATATTACACATATCCGGATGCTCGGATCAGAAGTTCTATCAGAATGAATAGTTATTAGTTTTCCAATCAAAGAAAGCAATTAAAAGCACAGGTGCTCAAACGGGGAATTCCACCAGGAAAAGGTTTATTCTTACAACCTAATAAGTTAACCGGACTTACAAAAGACCGGATCCTCGGACCAAAAGTTCTGTTGGGAAGCAAAATCAGTCCCAAAAACAAGGAAGGCCATCGGGCTATCTGGGTTTTGGGACTAACGTTTCCATTTCAGAATTTCTGGCCCGAGCATATATGGAAAATTCTGTCAGGAGAAGAATTATTCCCAAAACCGAAGCAGGCATCAATTAAACATATAAATAACAAGATGATCGGGCCAAAAATTCTGTGAGATGAAAAGTCATCAGTTTGGAAGGCACTTGAAACCACAGATACTGTGCTCGCGCATTCGCGAGTATTGCGCAGCGAGATGAATAAATTAATCACAATTGAAAACACTAGATTTCATTTAACTTTTTAATGAAATAGAAAAACTTATGTTGACAAGAGAAACGTAAAAAATTGGTTAGGTTAGACGTTGTTGTGCTCGCTTCAAGAGCCTGAGCGAATCTGAC
Source organism: Eretmocerus hayati (assembly GCA_029851415.1). Classification (NCBI taxonomy): domain Eukaryota; kingdom Metazoa; phylum Arthropoda; class Insecta; order Hymenoptera; family Aphelinidae; genus Eretmocerus; species Eretmocerus hayati. The sequence goes on from CM056744.1 coordinate 99,594,524, forward strand.
TAACGATTTACATGTTTTCGTCTGCTTGACAGCGCGTTGCTAACAAAATTGGTTACAGTTGAATCGAATTACTTTCACTGGTGGCCAATTGCCCACAGACACACTGTCTGCGACAAGGGCCTCTCATATAGCCACGGATTAAAAACCCGTGCTACGGCCGGGGACACCGGGATCACGTCCCTCACGTCCTAGCGAGAGTAATTCAAAGAAAAGTCATTCAAATAAATAAAAGATTTTACAGGATTTTAGATTTGAAGCGAACACATAATTATAATTTTACAATTACATGATTACAATTACAATTTTCATTGTATGTAATATATACGTGATGATTAAATTCATGGATTTCATTTTCATTTTCAAAATTTAAATATTTAAAATGTAAATTTCACATATTTTCAACAAACTAAGATTGAAATTTCAACTTTTGATAACACAAATATTTCATTTCAATACTTTCAACCATTAAAATAATAAATTGAACTTTGGAAATTTCTTCTAGGTAGAAATTCAGTTACGCCGAAAATAGTTGCTAAAATGAACAATAAACTGATCGAGAACAGATACCAACCTGAATTTTCGGATGAAAAATTTTGTCGGCGGAAGAATCATACCCAAAATCTAAGGCGACCCAGCCCGCAAGTGCCCGGATTCTCGGGCCGAGAGTTCTGTCGAAAGCAATAATCAGTCACAAAATCGAGGAAGGTCGTCAAGCTCTCTCGGTTTTGAGAATGACTTCTCACCCGAGTGATGATTCTTGGTTCGATCATTGAACTATTTGTGGACTTGTTTTGTTTGCCTTCCTCGATCACACAAATAATTTTTTACCCGTAAGGATTTTCAGCCCTAGTATTCGGAAACCTGCGGTCTTATTCGTCTTCCTTGATTTTGGGAATGACTTTTCTTCCGATAGAATTTCTGGTCAGGCTATTCTAGTGTCTGCTACTTTAGTTGCCTACCTAGGTTTTGAGGTGGATTTTTTCCCGACAAAATATTGCTCCGAGCATCCAGGCATTTGCGGGTTTGATTGCCTTCGTAGGTTTTGAGATTGGTTGTTTCTCTTAACTGAACACGGACAAAACTCTTGGTTCGAGCATCCGGGCATTTGTGGGTTTGGTTGCTTCCTTGGGTTTTGGAGATAGATTCTTTTATTGCAAGAATTTTTTTTCCGGATAACTCTCGAATATTTTTTTTATCGAGATGGTGGAGGCCCTCGAATTGACTCAAATCATGGAGGCCCGTATTAGGCCCTCGCCTATACTCGCCTATTCGGCCTACTTGTATAGATCCGGCGCTGTGCTCTACAAAAGAGCTAGAGTTATTCATCTCGGAAACTAGTCTTGCGAAATGCGACGATTGATCATAATAGTTTTCTTTTTCGCGATAGGCTCAAAAATCAGGAACAATAGAAAGCAATCTAAAAGGAGTTGGTCTTGGCGATTCCTGGATCTCGCCAATCGATAGTGTTCTCACTTGGGCGCCATATCTTTGGCAGACAGTAAGAATCATATTAAGCATTAGCATTTTGCAAATATGCATTTCAAATTTACCGTAAATTACCTGTACATATTGTATAGATGTGAATCATTCACGTTGTATTTTCTTATAAAAAAACTAGGGTTTGGTCGATACAACAGGGTTAAAAGCTATTGAAGCAGCGGCAAAGAAGACAGAACAAGCTGTGAAAGCTGGATTATGGAAGCAGGCTACAATGCTTTGGGGAATTACAGAAAATGTCATCAATTCCGTAACCAATGGGATTGATTTTTACAATATCCTGACCAAAATGGGATCGGACAGCTACGCGTCTGCGTCTCGATACGCTGATTTCAACATTGCATTCAAATTTTTAGGTAAAATGCCATTTGTCTATTCATTTCAATACACCATGGAAGACTTTGCAATTGAATTAAAGATCTATTGCAAGGAAAAGAGTCTGGAAAATTATATTTGGTTTCAAAAATTAAGGCTATATAAAGCATTCGTAAGTTCTGAATTCAATCATGCTCAAAAATTTCATGAGCGGTCAAGTTTTCTTTCCTTTTAAGTTAAAATAAATTCAGTAAGATGACAATGATGTTTTTCCCTTCATTACAAAGCAGTACATACCATGTCAATTCAATTTGAAGCATGCATAATGTTCAGAACAATTGCTAAATTCTTGCTTGGTATGACGACACTGTTTTCTCAATAATATTTCAGAAAAAAAAATATATCCATCATATTTTTTGGGTTACTTTGATACAAAGAGGGACTTTGGCACTTTTCAAAATGACTAATTTTCATATATGAATCTGCCACAATTCAATAAGCACTAAAGAAGGACCATGTATTAAAATTTTTGGTATGAGTACGATTTCACGATCCAAGTCGAGATCCAAGTCGATGCCATGTGAGTTCGCAGCTATGTGTCAGGAGTCTTATTAGTTTTGTGCATCAGCGTTATACGAAAGACGAAAGTGCGAGGCACTTAGACTACTGAATAGCTTCTGGATAAAACATATCACTTTCTAACGGACTGTAATTGAAAAATCCTGTCATTTCAATACAGAAATGCAATTTTATTTTTGACCCATTCTCACTTTTCCATGTGTGAACATTCTTTGAATGTATAGTGCAAGAAATGCACTACAGCAACAGAAATGTGACAGTGCCAAATTCACAAATAGCACATCATCATCCTGGCCAAATGCAAAAATACAAAGAAAAATTACATCAAAAACTTTTTCAATAGGTAATCGAAGCTTACTAAGCAGCTATGATGATCTGGCACTAGAAAGATTGATGAACGGACAAGTGAGGAAAGCTTTAAATTTAAACGTAAAATGGGGTGCTCAAAATGGAAATGTGTTCAGTGCTCTTCAAGGAGATTTCATGAAACCTGTTACCAGTGTGGGTGAGTTGATACAAAATAGTTGACTGTTGTTCACTAAATTAATTTACATTAGTTGTGAAAGTCTGGTGGCTACTTGAAAAATGAGGTTTCTATACTCTCAATACAAAATGTTGTTCCTTATGAACAGGAAAACGTCTTGGAAAACATAGATACTTGTCGTCCTTTGTAACTGCAACTTTTGTCCTGCACTTTATATCGTAGCCCGATAGAGAATGGCTTTTTTGTGGTTGGTATCTGTTAAGGCTACGAGATTCTCATGACTGATATGTCATTTATCTATTCATTCATAGTGGAACGCCTTCTGGATGAGACAAACTTGAAGATCTTTATTTACTCTGGCCAATTGGATCTAATTGTTGACACTCCAGGTAATTTTTTCCAATATTTATTGACGCGGTTCTTTGGGTTATGGCTCACTCATCAAATCGATATGAGTGCCTAAGTTTTATTAGGAATGCTACAAAATGATCAGTATGGATTCTAATATTTTATTATAATTTTTATACATCGTGATTAAGGGACTCTGTTATGGACAGAAAAATTACAATGGAGATACGCAAAGCAATGGCGTTTGAGTGATAGATTTCCACTAGTGGCTGATGGAATTATAGAGGGATTTTTCAAACGATGCAACAATTTGAGCTTCTACTGGGTAAACCGAGCTGGCCATATGGTAAATGACAATTTCAATTCCATTCACTTTTTTTTTTACATTTTAAGTGCCTGATTTTTCCATGGTTTGGATCTTTTGGTATTGAAAGATTTACTATAGGAAAAAATTCTAAAATTAATGAAAATTTCAGGTGCCAGCGGATAACCCAGCGGCGATGGCGAAGATATTGGAACATTTAATCCAAAAATGAGAGTATTGTCGTATTATATGAGTACCCATGTCACAATACATTGTCTCAAAAAACAGTATCGATGCAGTCAGAATAATAGGTAGAAAAAATTTACGGAATACTAATTATTCAGCATGCGAACCGATCATCATACTCACTGTGCATTTCTTGATTTCTTCAGAAGAATGTCAAACATTTTACTTTGTTGCTTTTAGATCAAATGCTCAACGTCGCAATTCACTTCCTGTGCTCGGAGCAACTTCAATATATTTTATAGAAATCCCATGTTGTGATCGCACTTTTAAGGTGCGAGATTAGTTGATGGTGAATATCATCACTCTCAAGCAAAAAGCACCCTGGCCAAATGCCGGGCTCTACGTTTGATTTGTTGTCGTGGCGAAAAAATTGATCGAAAATGGTTTTACCTCGCACAGTCGATGAAGAACGTTGCTGTAAAGGTTGTTGGATATACGCCACCGAGGCAAACTTTATGAGTATATTGACAAAATTTTCCAAGTACTTCTTTCAATGATACCCCCTTCTTGCAATAACTGCTGCGTTAAAGTATGTGTATCAAAACAATGCCATTAGAAGAAAAAACAATGCATATAAGCATGACCACTGAATAATCGTAACGTCAGCCTCAAATATACAGTGAGTTAAATTTGGACATCTTGTGACAGCTGAGGGCAACCACCTAGTTCACGATAAAAGAAATAGCAAACACAGACTCATGTCTTATATCCTTAGTATTCATGAAATGGACTCCCAAAACATATATACTATATTTGGAAAGTTTTAGCAAAATTTTGAGATGTTGCATAGCACTTCAAGAGATGTGAGAATGAACAAAAGTGAGTTGATACTATCATGACTTTGGGGGACAATTACATGATGAATAAATTGAGAAATATGACTATGACTAGTATTTCAATGGCAGATCATGTACCCGAGTTGCGCTAAATTTTCAGCACTCGCCGTAAAAATTCCGCGATTGCGTTGTGCTGAAAAACGAAGTTTTCAGCACGTGTCGTGAGAAACCACGATTGCGAAATGAGGTACAATACTAACGATATCTAGCCTATTCACCAATCTAACGTAAAAATGCCGCTTCCATGCAAACGCGGTCTTAGGGCTCTCATGGTGGGAAATCATAATTGCCCTGGGCTTGCAGGCTCATTTCGGGCGTGGCGTACTCGTTTTCCTCGCTCCGCTCGGGAATTAAACTATCCTAGCGCCCGAACTGAGCGTATGCACACAGGGCAATGATTGCTTATCGCGCGTGGATTCTGTAGCTATCAACAAGAACAAAGTTTCGTGTGTTCAGGCCGATCGAAGAACTCGTATATAACTTAGCAAATATCCGGATGCTTGGACCGGAAGTTCTGTTGAGAGTAGGGATTATCCCCAAGACCTAGGAGGGCGAACAAACCTACGAATCCCCTTATGGTCTAGCCGGAAATCTTGCCGTGTGAAAGATCATCGCAAAACCTAGGAGGGCAAATAAATCTGTGAATCCCCGGATGCTCCCACCGAAAATCCCACCAGGTGAAGAATCATCGCAAAACCTAGAAGGGCGTACAAACCTGCGAGCACCCAGATGCTCGGTCCAGAAATTCTGTGGGTGAAGAATCATCGCAACACCTAGAACGGGAAACACACTCGCAAATATCCGGGTGCTCGGACCGGAAATTCTGTCGGGGAAAAATTATTGGATAACCTACGAGGGCAAATAAACCTGCAAATATCCAGATGTTCAGACCAGGTATACCGTTGAGAAAGAATCATCACAAAATCTACAAGGGCAAACAGGACCCACGTAAACCCTGATCATCGGACCTAAAATTCTTTCGGAGAAAATTACAACCCCAAAAACGAAGAGGACAGCGAAATTTGTGAACACGCGGAAGCTTGGACCGAAAATGTAAAAAAGTTCGTTCCTATACAGAAAGATGAGATTTTTGGTTTCATTCTCTTACCGACAAAATTTCCTTTCCGAGCATCCGGATGTTTGAGGGTTGAGCTGCCTCCTAGCTTGAATTTTGGTTGTTAATTCCCCTTGACAAAATTTTCGACCCGAGAATTCAGGTATTTCATGATTGAGCTGGTTTTTAGGTTTAGATTTAAGTCTTCCACCGAGGAAATTTTCGGTCTAGCGTGCGGGTATTGGCGAGATTGTTTGCCATCGTAGGTCTTCGGGATGATCATCTACCCTAATAGATATGAGATACGAGCATTTGGACATTTGCGGGTTTGTTCGCCCTCCTCTGTTTTGGGGATGATTTTTGACCCAACAGGATTCTCGGTCTAAGCATTCGAACATTTGCAGATTTGATTTGTTTGCCTTCCAAAGTTTCGAGGATAATCTTCTTCTCGACAAGATTTACGGCTTAAGAATACGGGTATTTGGAGGTTCGTTTGCCATCCTAGATTTTTGGGACGATTCTCCCCTTGACAGAATTCTCGGTTCGAGCATCCGGGCATTTGCGGGTTTCTTTGCTATCCTGGGTTATTGGGACCGATTTTTTCGCCGACAAAGTATTTAATCCATTCATCCGCGTGTTAGCGAGATCGTTTGCCGTTCTAGGTTTGGAGGATGATCCCCCCCCCCCGACAGAATTTCCATTCGGAGCATTCGGGTATTTTCAGGATTGTTCGCTTTCCTCTAGGTTTCAGGATTGATTTTCCCCAAACTGAACTATTATTCCGAGCGTCGACGTGTTTGTGGGTTATCTAGTCTCCTTAGGTTTTTGGGTCAATGCCTCCCCACAACACGAGTTACGGTCCAAAACATCCGGTTGTTTGAGAATTTGCCCGATCCCAGTGCACCGAGATTGTGAAAATTTCCAAACATTTGGGCGCGCAGGGATGGAGGGCGCCGCACGCCCCCCCCCCCGCCCCAGCCCTGCGCTGGGGATGGTCCAATCTACCCACGTTAGTCAACTCGACACATTACTTAATAGTTACAGAACTCATAGGCTCGTCCGTAGAGAATCCGGATATTTTGCCCGATAGATGGCGCTTTGATCTTACTGCATGTGCGATGGGAGATTACGAACCACGTTTTGGCCTCATAGTATTTCAACCTCACATTTCCGACCCAAACGAGATAGGGCAACTGAAAGGCCATGATATTTCCCATCGAATGAGTTGTTCCACGCCCGGGGATTCATTCTATATCTCCAGAAAATCATAGTTCTTTGGCTCGCTGAGCAAGTTATATTGCTCCACGCTCACACTAGTTCAAGCTTTTTGTGAGCTAGATTCAGAATTTTCGGGCGTGGGAGGGCTCATTCGACAGAAAATTCCAATCCACAGATGGCCTAGTATCTGATATTGGCCAAAACTGTTTTGTTATTGAGGAATGTATCGGAATAGTTGCGGACGCGCTCTGTCTCACCAGAAAATTGCCTTCAAGTTTTTCTCGATTCCTAATGAATGAAATGCCATGAAACTTTGCATGGAATCTTGTTATAAGATTTCACAGGTGGCCTAGTATCTTAGTAACACATTTAGTACCAATAAAAGCGTATAAACAATAATACCGCTCTCAGAATCATTGGAGCAGCTGCAACCTCAAAGTACGCCGGTGCGTGTATGGTTGCGGGTTTGCGGGGCTCCGGACGCCTTAAGGAGAGTTTAAACAGAAAGTCAGATTTATAAATTTACACATGATTTGTCTTATAATGGAACTTCCAGTCGTATCAGAATCATTGACAAACTTTTGCATTGTTAACCCAGACGAAGTATCTGTTCTGAGTGTGTTCAGGTGGAGTTTATTGAGTTTTAGAATATCACACTTATGGCCAGAAATTAATGATGAAATGTTACGAGTAAAGAAAAACTGAATATAGAATCCTGAGTATCCGATGACTGATGAATATAAATTAAAACAAGAACTGATTGATCCAATTCTCGAATCGCAGAATAACCAAATCTGTTGATATGCTAAGGTTGCTCAGAAAAATTCTTCTGTCTGTGCTATATTTCACATATCTCAGCTATGGTAAGTTTACTCAAAGGCGCCTATGGTGCCCTGTGATATAGACTAATAATAATAGTCTCCCATAGACTGAATGTTTGTGTCCATTTGAATATTTTGAGCGATCGAAGAGTGGAATAGATACTCTATTTCGCAAATTTGATTGCGACGACTCGGAAATTTTTCGAATTCTTATCTATATTTCTAATAAAATCTAGTTTCATGAGTATTTTACACTATGTCAATTTTCGGGAAGTTTTTAACGAGTAATTTTTTCTTGTATCACTATTATAATTGGCTTGCCCAATTTGAGATATGAGAGTTTTGATAGTATAGGCATTTTGATTTAACATTCGTTCTTGATATTTTCATACCAGAAGTGGTCAAGAAAAGGTAGATCTGAGAACCATAACACTTTGGCTGAAGACATAATCAAGTTTATACTGTTTTGCACTAAATGCCAACAAAGAGGAGAATCTCAGATCGTTTTTTGACTCCATTACTCATTCACTCATTCGATTATTCATTCGTTCATTTGAGTCAAACACTTGATCATGGCCGTCTATGATTCATTGAGATTATTCAAAAACATGTATACCACGATCCCAAGGAAAACAAGGGTTTGGCCCTGGAGAACAAGATTGGGGGTATGTGGAGGTACGACCCGGTGCTCACATGTTTTGGTGGCTTTACTACACCACCAATACTGATGTGAGCAATCCCAATGAAAAACCATTGCTGATATGGCTTCAAGGCGGTCCTGGTGTGTCTTCAACTGGTATTGGCAATTTCAGAGAATTCGGGCCTCTTGATCCGAATCTTAGACCTCGAAAACATTCGTGGGTGAGCAAAAAATGAACATTACTTATGTTTCGCGGGTAGTTTATGAATACCATCAAGTTTTGGAAGCAGAAATTCAACCTTTGGCCCAGACTTCGGTGGAATTTAAGTTGTCAAAAAATTTGGGAAAGGGTCTTCGCAAAATTCTCGATATCCAGTCGATAAAAGTGTTATTGCTCTATCAGTATTGTAAGCTCTATTGCATTCAAGTCCCTGCTAGAATGAAACACATACTCCCAATTTGATAATAAATAATCAGTCAATTGAAAAGCCGAGAAATATTCGAGTCAATGTAACGCATTTTCCAGTGTTGTTGGTGTTGGAAAAATTTGAGGGTACTATATTGTTTCAATTTGGGAGTAATGCTCATAACTAAATGACTATCTCTTACCCAATGCAGGTAAAAGACTACAACATTTTGTTCATCGACAATCCCGTTGGTTCGGGATTCAGCTACGTCGAGAAAAAAAGTGACTTGGCGAGATCCAATTATCAGATAGCTCAAGATTTGATGCAATTAATGTATGAATTTTACAATAAACTGCCAATGTTTCGTACGACGCCAACTTATGTTCTGGGACAATCTTATGGAGGAAAGATGGGTACTGAATGGGCGCTCTTGTGGTATAAGGTAAATACACACACATTTTAGATAAGCACTTTAAACTCGCAACTGACTAAAATATAACGCTGAAGAATAATAATTTTATTTCGAGATAAAGTAAACATGAATTTTTTACAATGAAGTGCTCGCGCGGTGAGCTTATTTTCAATATTACTCGCATCTTATGTGCACTAAATTAGTTACTGCAATGTAAAACATTTTTCCGAAAAACTTCAACCAACTGGTTGAATGAAAAATTCAATCAGTCTGGTTGAAAATTCAACAGTTTGGTTGAATATTCAACCAATGTGGAAATGTGGATTATCACAATCTGTCCGTGCGGTTCCTGCATATCAGGTTGCTTACACTTGAGGGGTAGAATATGATGGATGGTCATATGGGTAGATAAGGATGATGGAGGGGTGAACTAGTGGATGATGGGTCGATGGTCGATGGATGGATGGTGGATGAGGTCGATAAATGGATCGAGAAATGGATGGTGGATGGACGGATGGATGTATGGATGGAGTGATGGATGATGGGTGGATAACGGACGGATGCATGATGGATAGATGGTCAATGGATATTCCATCGACCATCCATACATCCATCACGGAACAAAATTGCTTGGTTGAAAATTCAACCAACTAGTTGACAAGTTGGTTGAAAATTCAACAATTTTTTACAGTGTGTGTATGTTACATCATTGAATAATGAGCATAATCAAAGCACGTGATTCGAATGGTTTGAAGAACTTATTGTTAGTCGGATATCTTAAAAAATAAAAAAAATGAGGAAACACAACTTTTCCCTCGCATCTTTCATGGTATTGCGTTATGAATTATTTCATCACTTTAAACTCATATAAACGTCATCGATTTTTTTGGATCTCTCAAATGTATTTCTTGGTTTTCGAGAACAGATATCCTAACGGCCCTAAAAATAAGGCTCAGTCCATTAAAACCCCACTTTGTAACGTATAGCAAGTGGGGCGAGAAGTGGAGGCTACTGTGACCCCATAGTAAGGGAGCTCTAACAGTCCGTGATTATGAATAGGTTAGAAATGAACGATTCTAGGTTAGGAAGGAATAATTTGGCGATGATGAAGAAAAAATAGCTCAAAAGGAAAATCAACACAACAGGCGTTTTGAAATCACCGCGGACCCACGAAAAAGTATCCTCTCTCAATAAAAAATTCTTATGCTACATCGGTCATTGCAAACTGATCAGATTATCACAGCTATGCTAATAGATAGTTGACTCTTTGAGTTTATGGCATAAATGACCCGAAACGCCTAACTTTCTGTACTATGTACATCAAAAGGTTTCAAATGATTTGTGGACGGATTCACAGTTACTCCATGTATCATTTATAATTTGAAAAAACCGGACTCACTTGATTCCAGCAACTAATATTGTGATTCGCCTTCTTTTTTGGGTTATGGATCAAATTGGTCCCCTTTAGCACCAGCAACTTGGATACATTCAAAGCAACTTAAGAGGCGTTGGTCTGGGCAATTCATGGATATCTCCCGTTGACAGTGTTCTCGCATGGGCTCCGTTTCTTTGGCAAATGGTAATGGAACCGTGAATGGTTTTTATATTTTCTCATTCCATTTTTCATTTGCTCGATTGAGGAATCTACAAAACAGAATTAACGAATCGAAATCCATTGATATAATTCTCTTATAATACAACCAGGGTAAAGTAGATCAAACGGGATATATGGCAATCGACTCAGTAGCTGAGCAGATTGAAACTTTTGGTAAATTGGGACTATGGAGCCACACAAAAAAATTGTATCGAAATTTAGCTTCAGTTGTTGAGGAAGTAACCAACAATATCAGTTTTTACAACATCTTGGAGGAAGATACTGACCCAGGTAATTTATCTATCACTCTATGAATTACTTTTTGGTAAGTAGTATTCATATTTCATATAAAATTATATCACACAAAAGTTAAAATAGTAACCTGTCTTGGCATTCAGATTGAATGATTCTATCCTCACTTCTCTGTAGATTATTGCCCACCGTAGACATCCCTACGCAGAAGAAAGACAAGATTCGGTCTAATAAAAAGAGACAAAAAATTATTTAATTCTCTTTACTTTGTTCAGGCCAGTCTAAGGTCCGAATTTATAGTCGCAATCCGGAGTCCGGATAAGCTAATCCGAGGCGCCACAATCGCCAGTTCTAATTCGAGATGTCCGCCGACTCCAGCGCCAACTTCCACGTATAAAAGTGGTACGAGTGGTCGATTTGCGAAGCTCTTATACCCCTAGTATATATAGCATCATCATCGATATAGGTATACTTATGCATTAGGAGTATAAAAGCTTCGACGCATGATCCGCTAGGTGCGCTACAGTCGGGGGACACCTCGAATAGATTCGTTATGAAGTGACATTGGCACTTGATTTTTAACACGAAAAATGTATCAGTCATTCCAAAAATTGAGATCATATACGTCAATAATCTTGCAGGATCCAACAAATCAAGAGATGAAATATTATACATATAATACAACCGGGAACAATTTTTTTTTCAATTACAGTTTGCGAGAACTTTTCCGACAACCCACTTGAACCAAACCCATCATTCTTTATCTTTTGATGGTCTTTAAGATGTTCCTGCAGATCGTTAGGCCATGCGGTAGCCGTGCAAGCTAAATTTTGTTCCAAGAATTCTCGAATTCTCTTGCGATTTGGGATAAATGACGAGTTATGCCACAATTGTTATCATCTAACTTGAATGGCTCAACTCGTCGTTTAGCCCAAATCGCAAGAGAATTTGAGAATTCTTGGAACAAAAATGTGTGTATATCATAGATTCGGATGTCCCAGGCGCCCAGTGAATCCCACTTTTCTGCAATAATCTAATGATTTGGGCTGAACATTGAGTTGTCGAGAACAAAGTCGGACAATAACAATAACTAGACAACTCATCTCAAACTATGTACCATAAAAATGTTCACATAAGTGGTGAATGGAACTGTATGGCCGGGCTGCACGGCTACTGCATGCCCTTAACTGAGTAAAATCAAGATTGCATACAGTTTGCAGATTGAGTAAAGTTGAATTGTTGATCCAAAGCCTTCAAAATGCTACGTATAAATGCCCTCTGTGATACCTGTAATGATGCAAGCGGCGATTGGTTGGCAAGTGTGCAGCATGCCGAACGACTATCTTCGGAGTCTTCCGAGGAGTCTTCGGCAAAGAGGCGGCAAACGTGCGGCAAAGCGTTAGGAACCCGAACGTATGCCGTACGCGGTAGCCGAACGTTTGCCGCGAGCGGCCCGAACAAAGTTTGCTGTACATCCGAAAACTTTTTCTATTCGGGTATTAGAGGCATTCGACTCGACGGTTTTGTTATGTTCTTGTCAACATTTCTGTCGACCACAATAAATAGATATGATATTGATTGAAATCACTCAGAAATTTGGATCATTTATATTTTCATCACTGTTTTCAGGTCACAAGGAACCAGTTGTCACTCATCTGATGAACGGTTTGGTACGACAGACACTACGCCCTAGATCAAATTGGAGTGCCTTAAATACTGACGTTTTTGACTCACTTAGTGATGAATATATGACACCCGTTGATAATTTAGGTACTTATCTCTGATAATCAAAATCAAGTTAAGTGTGTGAGAGAACTATGAGGTCGATTTGAAATTTTTAGTTTATAGTCGTGATTTCTCACTTTCAGAGGAACCGTGTAGGTAATTTCAGAATTAGTTGTTCCATCGACCCATTTCAAAAAGCCATTTACGCATAAATTCATGGTTTTCTTTCCGACGCCGACGATGGAAAAACAGTATTCGACACTCGGGTGGGATGGGATAGTTGATAGTTTCCGAGCGATGATTCCGATCCTCGCCAAGGCTCGGGCAGAGAAACATCGCTCGGGCCGCGGAGACCGACATTTTCACCCTTCTTGTATCGATATGTACTAATGTGATTTGATAAAATGATTGTTAACATCTCTCATCTCGAGACTGGAAAAATGGAACGAAAAAATTTGATATGTTTGATGCTGAAATTGATTCTTGATTGTATTTTGGACAGTGGAACAACTGCTGGATCAAACGGACCTCAAAGTAATAGTCTACAATGGACAACTCGATCTCATAGTGTGTACGCCAGGTATGAGATTCTTCACTAAATGTTTATAAATGATGAAAGCGCTTCAGATGCGTGATGATTGACTCCTAAAAACCTTCATGAAACAATCAATCCTTGTTTATCCAATCACTCGTTAGGAACATGCGAAAGTTCATTTTTACCGTCTGACGAGGAACACCCAGGGGTTGTGGAACACAAATCTGGCTGTAACTTTGGGGATGGTCTCCTTTTACCGCCAAAAGATGAAATCCAGAGCCGCATTTGCAAATTCCCAATTGTTCTCGAGCTGCAGCTAATAAACATGAGCATTAGGAGTTTATCTATATATCTTTTTTAAACATGGGCCCATATGGGCAACGCTAATGTCACAGGGCATAGCTTGGAAGTAGTGGGCATTTGCATGTGCGGCTCTGGGTTTCATCTTTGGGTGGCAAAAAGAGACCATCCCCAGGATCCCCAAAGTCTCAGCCAGATCCATGGCCTACAACACCTGGATGCTCCTCGTGAGCATTAGCAATGGGCCACGCGAGTCCACCCGTGTAATTCTCTCATGCTTCTGGCAATTTTATGAAAATTTCCAGATTATTTTTGCATAAACTGACTGTCACAAATTGTAATTTGTGATCGGATTTACTTCCCAGAAGTAGGAAGGAGTGAATCAGATGAGTTGTTTTTCCTAGAATCGTGGGGATTGTATACAAATGCCAATCAGCGGGTTCTGCAATCTCCACGATTTCAACAGATCAACTATTTTCTTACTTCGGGCGCGGGTAGAGACAATAATCATCTCCAGTATGTTGCAGACATTTCTTTGAGATATCTTTTTCTCTTCTTGAGAAAATTCATTTTTCTCGTTTCCTTGCAAAGTCGGTAAGGGCTGGGTATACGATTGGTATATTTTTTATTCAGAAGATCAATAATATTTGTATATGATTTTTTGAAAATGTAGCAGAATCCAATTGAAAAATTTCCGTGTCTTCACTAAGGAAATCCATACAAGATGGTTTTTAGTGTTCGATTGATTGGATATTTGTTCGAAAAGTCACACATTGCAGATTGTTCGATGCTAACAAAAATTTTTATGACAAGATCCATTTTGGACAGACACCCTTTCAATATTGATTATATCAACTGAAAGTAGTCCGATAAATTAATCCTCAGGAAATCGCTTTCGATCACAGTGTCGTTAGAAAATCCTTATGATTTCATCTTAAAACGAATTCAATCACTTTCTAATACTAAGAAGCTAAGATTGATACTTCGGATGACAGGAACGTGGAGCTGGATTAATAAATTACGATGGGATTATGCGCAACACTGGCAAGCGAGCATGCCTTCACCGCTAGTCGTCAATGATGTTATCGAAGGCTATCACAAGAGTTTTGACGATCTAAGCTTTTATTGGGTAGAAAAAGCTGGCCATCTGGTAAGATGATCATATTGTTCAACGTTGCCCGCAGTCTTATGATTAAATTTGAAAATTATGGCATTGAATGATTACAGGTACCATCGGAAAATCCTGCTGCGATGACAGCGATTCTGCAGCATTTAACAAATCAAAATGTGTAAATCGAGTTTGCACAATATCATTTGAGCAGAAAAGTTGATACCATAAAGTAGTAAAAAATAATAGTACTGGTGTTCTACATTGCTTATGGAGATGGTCAAAGAGAATTTGTGACGTGATTTGTGGCGAGATTTGTGATAATATAGATTGACTGAATTTAGGAATACCCAGAACATTTTGATAACCATGAAAGGATGTAATAAATTTCCACAACTTCATGTGTCATGCGATGAAATATCTAATAAGATTGCTTGGAAAACTTGAATGCCTTCTCTGACTCTCTCTCCCCTCATAAAATCTACCTCGCCGTTATTTGTAGATAAATTTTATTGATTCAAGAGAATGTCGCATACCGAACATCGTCGAGGTCTCAAATGAATATCCCCATGAATTTACCAAACGATCATCACAATGTGTCGATTCAAGGTAACTACTTCCAAAAAGTTCTAAGAATTCATCGAAGAATTGAAGATTTCGGCAATGCTGGTTGTGCAATATCACATGCCCGATAGTTTCCAACTATATCTCCAGATAACTGCTCTCGATTTACTCAACTACAAACAATAAAATTTTTGAATTGAAAGCATTTTGAAATACCTCGTTTTTCACACGGTCACTTAGAATAATTTTATAACAAAATGCCCCAAGTAAAGTTCATAAACCCTTGGCTTACCTAAACTAATAGTTTTATCAAAAGAACTTCCCATTGAAAAACACATGAGGTTATCTTGTTTTAGATCGATCACTCGTCTTCTTCAAACTCCATCATTGACTCAACATCATTGTAAATCGATAGTTTTTTATGTGCAAAGTAGCACGTGTTTGTCTATTCGTCTATTATATTGTGGAATATACAAGCAAACCATTGAATCTCAAAAGCCTAATTTGTGATGAAACATCCGTCAGTATATCGAGATATTCATCCCAAGTTGAGACGCGAAACTCTTATTGTTAGTCTTTGGAGCGTCGGCGCCGGATTCTTCAACATCAACACTTGAGGTCTAATTGAGAGGTGAGATCTTGGTTAGATATTACTAGTTTACATCTCAAATTCTATTGATCTTGCTGTAATTCCTGAAATTTGACGTAAATCAGATTCCTTCACGGTAACTTTTTTGATAGCTGAGTGTGATACATGGCGAAAAAATCAAACCTATGATAATAGAAATGGTGTGTTGTTCTCAAATGTCCAGAGAATCAAGTTGATCTTGTGGATATCAATTCCATTTGTTACTGTGTTCAAAAAAGTTTCAAAATATTGTTTAGAATGTGAGAGCCGTTTTAATAATACTGTAGAGGGTTTTCTAAAGAAATACTATCGATGAAATTTGCTCAATACTATTTTGATCTGGAACTCCCTAAATTCGTTACAATGGTTATTCGTAATAATCAGAAAAATTGTCAAGATGATTTACCAAAGTTATCTGAGCTAGATATGCTCACGATGTGATAGGGATATGTTTTTTAAACTAGATAGCGAATGTCTCTAAAATGTATTTTCTCTTTTTTCATTGAGAAGAAAATGTGCGTCGTGTTATGAAATCTGATTTCAAATCTGAGCACTTACATTGGAAACTGTTGCAACCACAATTGTTGGCTATTAATTTCTTGTAAGCTCACGAGAATTTGGCGGGTAGGAACTTTGAGTTCTCAGATGAGCTGTAGCGTGACACAAAATTCAGCAGATGTGTTGGATTGTGAACTACAATCTTCATCATGTCGCTCATATTTTTTCACGAACTTGTCCAAATTACCCCTATGACTATACCAGCATAAATAAGCTCTCTTTACTTGTTCATGTAATCATCCATTCTCGCTACTATTCTTGCTGAGTTCTCAAACTGTTTGATGAATATTCGAGATATCGCAGATCTAGGAAGTAACGCCACCGATCCTTCATTGTTTTTAGAATCGACGTTACTTACACTGGATTTACGATATCCCAAAAATTCACGGAGATATTCAAGAACTTGATAGTTTCCGTATCTGGCATCCTCTTAAGCTCGCGTCCTGGTCTATAGATTTCTGAAGTCAGACACTAAATTATGATCTCTCGAGAGTATTTTTAGCACCATTTTTCCAGAGTTACAGCGCTTTGGAATCGAAAAAAGTCTCAGACCGTCTAAATTCACACTGTGTAATACCTCCCATCGTGATCATCAAAATATTTGGGATGTGATGAGTTCGACGAGTATTGTAACAGAAATCGAATCTCATGCCTACAGACTATTGTAAACCAAAAACATATATTTCTCTATGATAAAATACAAAGAAACTAAACTGTACCTACCCTTTAACACTCCTTCGTTGTTTTGAGGATAATATCAAACTCCCAATTCAAAGTCTTTGTTAGCTCAAAAAACTACCGGCAAATCATTAGAATATTAGTAGTCTGAATTTTTCATTCTTCTATAAAATCTTCGAGGGTAGAGAAATTATGAAATATGGTAAATAACGAAACGGAATCAAATGATTCCCAAATTATTAAGCAACTCGGCAAAATCAAGTAACACATGAAAATATTGCTACATTAATCCAGGTGCAGACAATTTTGCGCAAGACTCTTTCAGATAAGGCATTTTGCAAGGATTCAATTCCAGAATACTCTCTTTCCTGGAATGAAATAATTGAAGTTGCCCCAAAGTTGAACTACCTTCGGGAAGCTCACGCATAAAAGATCATGATGAGTTTCATTCATCTATTACTTGGATTATCCAGCATTCTTATTCTTGGGTCAGGTAGGTTCCAACAATTCACTACTTGTAAGCATTAGTATTAGGGAAATGAGGTCACCGTGCACGCTGAAAGTTATCCGCACTTTTATCCAAATCACAAGAGAATCGGATAAAAGTGCGAATTACAATTATGTGCCTATGTTAAGAGGTGTCTGCGATCGAGTTATTCCCACTCTTCTCCAGTTCTCTTGCAATTTGAGCCCAACTACGAGAAAACGAATTCAAGTTGGATGATAATCAGGATTCGTCTTCTTCTTCTTTAGTCAAAAAATGGCAAGTGTATCGGACAAAAGTGCGAACAACTTTCAGCGTGCACGGTACACGGTGACCACATCGTTTTGAGGATAATTAGTCATGAGGTTAATAAATATTGACATCTTAGTCTGACATGTCACATAGATAACGTCTATCATGTTAGATTGTCTGATAATAACGTGTGTGGTTTTTCACCGGCCTGATTCCTCATAGACGTAACATACTAAACGAAATTTGGTCTGTTTACACAGCTAGTGGGGATGAAGGATTTGGCCCAGGAGAACAAAAATGGGGTTATGTGGATGTGCGACCCGGTGCTCATATGTTTTGGTGGCTCTACTATACTACCAATGCCAATGTGAGTAATTATTATGACAAACCACTGCTGATATGGCTTCAGGGTGGTCCTGGAGTCTCATCCGGCATTGGTAATTTTTTGGAATTTGGACCAATTGACATTCATCAGAAACCACGCAACCACACTTGGGTAAGACTAAATCTTTTCTATAGATTATAGCCTTTATTTCAGAAGCAATTGCGGATTCTCCGTCCATCGCCTCCAAATATCAGAGCAAAACCCCTATTTGACCCTCTCACTGTCTCGTTTTTGTGTGTTCCCAGTGATCGGTCCGATCGAAAAAGATTACGGGTATGTCTTTTCAACCGAACAACATATCCCGGAAGTGTTTACCGATCTCTGGCCCAAAATCTCCAAAGAATCGATGTAGAATTGAATATCGGTCTCAGTCCATTTTTAGGTTTTTCCAGTAACCAATTTGGTCGAAGAAAATTCTGTGATGTGTATTTTAACCTCTTTGTCAAGACTGTGAAGTTTTGAGCGGTATCCAGTGTGTAGTTTCAGAAAAAGTAAATTATTTCGTACTAAAATCGTTATTTAGACATGGAGCCAACTTCAGACTGAAATTCTGAGCATTCCATCGGTTTTACCGACGCGAGTACTCACCACTGGAAACATTGAAGTTGGCTGATCATCTGACATTTTCGTTTTGTTCCTTGAGAATACCCGGAATCCGGACATCATCTTATATTATTTCGAGTGGTACACACGCATTATATGCTGTTTCAATCCAGTTGTATTTCCCAGCTTCATTCTGACTCTCTCCACGGTGTCCTTGAACCAACTTTAAATGAGCCGGAAGACCACCTCGCCAAATTTTTTTTAAAATGATTTTTCAAGGCTCAAATAACATCTTCCAATTGTTTTTGAAATCGCCTACGTTAGGATTTTCGAATAAATCCATTTTTCTGAAGAGAACATCGAAAAACTACTTTTACGCGCTTTACTGATGATGAAGGCTTGATTATATGATTGAAATTTCACGAAAATCTCGTCAGAAAGTGCAGACGCCCGCGTAAAAATGGATACTATTGGCAATATATTGGCGCAATATGGGCCATTGCTCTGACCAATATATTGGCAATATATTGGAAAAGCAATTTCCAATATAGCGCCAATATTGCGGCAAAGAGCCATTTCCAATATTGCGCCAATATATTGCTAAGAAAAGTCAAAAATTTCAAAATAGCCGAATTTCCTATTCAAACAGCATTTAACGGTTAACAACAGCATGGACATCATGCTACTCTGCGATGTGGCCAGGCGTGGCTTGTTCAAAATTGAATTTGAAATTGTGATAGAGCAAGGAGAACTTGTATTGAGCTTCAAATATTTATTCATGAAACGCTTACAATGTACACCAAATCATCAGTTAGTGCATCCAACTTCTTGAAATCTCAGCCCGAAGTATGATTTATACGATTGATAAAAGGAATTGTGTGTTTGCTCTGGCAGCTATTGAAAAATATCACATAAAGAATTTCAAAATACGCAATGAAAGACAATAATATGACAGCGATCTAGTAGCAACTATGAGCAGTTTGTGCACGATATAACATCATTTGGAGACAATTTACAATGAGTTATAACACATTTCGGCGGCGTGTGTTCTAATAGAATTTTCGCTGTCTTTGCGTCTCATCAAATAATGGTCAGTTGGACTTCTTTGAAAATTCAGCGTCTCCGTCATCATCACACGAAAAAGAGATCTTGGCGATTCCCTTCTCGATTCTGAATAGTTCTCGCCGAGCCGATCATATCTCGACCTGCAAAATACAATGCGACACAGAGCATCAGATTTCATCAAATTTGAAATGAGATGTAGTTAGACGACCTAGTAACATCGAAAGGAGAGGAATGAATTTTGAAACCGGTCATACACATCACGAGCTTATGTTTTATATCATGAAAATGTTCAAAATGACCACACAACCGAGAGCCGATGTGATAAATGAGATACACAACAAAATTATTGAAGGTTATCTGTAAAAACTGTATTTGTTGAGCTTAGAGGTTCTGATGAATATACGACTGAGTTAATTTGGAGTACTTATCTGACTCGTCGTTTGATGACATGGCTCGATATTCTATTGCCAATGGCCCAATCCTCGCAAAATCTTTCGACAAAACGATTTAGTTCGGCACCCAATAATTTTTCTCTTGCGAACCAAGCAGACTGATCTGTAGACAAGTCTGTTTGTTTACACGACCACGTCATCTTGCCTCAAATCAGTCTGCTTGGTTCGCAAGAGAAAAATTATTGGGTGCCGAACTAAATCGTTTTGTCGAAAGATTTTGCGAGGATTGGGCCATTGGCAATAGAATATCGAGCCATGTCATCAAACGACGAGTCAGATAAGTACTCCAAATTAACTCAGTCGTATATTCATCAGAACCTCTAAGCTCAACAAATACAGTTTTTACAGATAACCTTCAATAATTTTGTTGTGTATCTCATTTATCACATCGGCTCTCGGTTGTGTGGTCATTTTGAACATTTTCATGATATAAAACATAAGCTCGTGATGTGTATGACCGGTTTCAAAATTCATTCCTCTCCTTTCGATGTTACTAGGTCGTCTAACTACATCTCATTTCAAATTTGATGAAATCTGATGCTCTGTGTCGCATTGTATTTTGCAGGTCGAGATATGATCGGCTCGGCGAGAACTATTCAGAATCGAGAAGGGAATCGCCAAGATCTCTTTTTCGTGTGATGATGACGGAGACGCTGAATTTTCAAAGAAGTCCAACTGACCATTATTTGATGAGACGCAAAGACAGCGAAAATTCTATTAGAACACACGCCGCCGAAATGTGTTATAACTCATTGTAAATTGTCTCCAAATGATGTTATATCGTGCACAAACTGCTCATAGTTGCTACTAGATCGCTGTCATATTATTGTCTTTCATTGCGTATTTTGAAATTCTTTATGTGATATTTTTCAATAGCTGCCAGAGCAAACACACAATTCCTTTTATCAATCGTATAAATCATACTTCGGGCTGAGATTTCAAGAAGTTGGATGCACTAACTGATGATTTGGTGTACATTGTAAGCGTTTCATGAATAAATATTTGAAGCTCAATACAAGTTCTCCTTGCTCTATCACAATTTCAAATTCAATTTTGAACAAGCCACGCCTGGCCACATCGCAGAGTAGCATGATGTCCATGCTGTTGTTAACCGTTAAATGCTGTTTGAATAGGAAATTCGGCTATTTTGAAATTTTTGACTTTTCTTAGCAATATATTGGCGCAATATTGGATATAGCTCTTTGCCGCAATATTGGCGCTATATTGGAAATTGCTTTTCCAATATATTGCCAATATATTGGTCAGAGCAATGGCCCATATTGCGCCAATATATTGCCAATAGAATCCGTTTTTACGCGGGCGGTTCATGACACTCTATCCCAAACGATTCGCAATGTAATGCGTAGAGGAAGAGATGGGATACGCGAGTTGTGGCCGATGCTTGGGTGAAGATTCGAATCGCTAATAGAGAGGTCCAAAAATGTATATTGGAAGATTTTTAGCATGCTTACGCCTCTCTTTTCCACCCTTTCTCACATCGGTCTCGATAATATGTGAACAAAATCTCGGCAAGGCCCTTATAGCGCAACAAAAGCTCTCATACAGGTTCGGGAGAGCTTGCAGGTACATCATATCTACATTACTTCTTACATTTGAGGGGGAGGGGGTTTTATCGTAGTTCCAAGATGCGATGTGCTTGCTGTCATGAAGAGAATCGGCTCAAATTCTGGATAAAAAGCATGAAAAAGAAGTCTTGCGTGCATATGCTGAGTGAGAAACATGAAAAATTGATCCAAAAGTGTTCGGCATTTGATGTTCAGGATGATAGATTGCCTACATCCGACCTACTTATGTCTGACATAATGATAGAAGCAATCTATTATCTTGAACATCAAATTCCGAACGCTTTTGGAGCAGTTTTCCATGTTTCTCACGCATCATCTGCTCACTCAAAACTTCTTTTTCACGATCTTCATCCAAAATCTGAGTCTATTCTCTGCATGAGAGCAAGCACATCGCATCTTGGAACTATACGATAAAACCCCCTCCCCGTCAAATGTAAGAAGTGATGTAGACATGATGTACCTGCAAGCTCTCCCGAACCTGAATGACAGCTTTTGTTGCTCTATAAGGGCCTTGCCGAGATTTTGTTCACATACTATCGAGACCAATGTGAGAAAGGGTGGGAAAGAGAGAGGCGTACGCATGCTCAAAATCTTCCAATATAGATTTTTGGACCTCTCTATTTGCCATTCGAATCTTCACCCAAGCATTGGCCACAACTCGCGTATCCCATCTCTTCCTCTACGCATTACATTGCGAATCGTTTGGGATAGAGTGTCATAAACCGTCTGCACTATCTGACGAGATTTTTGTGAAATTTCAAGCATATAATCAAGCGTTTATCATCACCAAAGCGCGTAAAAGTCGTTTTTCGACGTTTTTTTCAGAGAAATATCATAAAAATTGATTTATTTGAAAATCCTAACGTAGGCTTTTTTAAAAACAATTGGAAGATGTTATTTGAGCCCTAAACAATCATTTAAAAAGATATTTGGCGAGGTGGTCTTCCGGCTCATTTAAAGTTGGTTCAAGGACACCGTGCTCCTGGTTACCCTTCGCACGACACAACAAGCAGGTTTAAGTCACAAATATAAGACCGATCGATATTTCAGAAATCGTGCGTCCGATGCTTATGCAAATTTATATGTGAGTCTATTGGAATTTGATTAACACATGAAGTGAACTTGTACGCCAATTCGCGGTGTTTGAAAAAACCGATGATTTTGACTCGGACTGTACGGGGGTGACTCCCTTAATTATCGAAAATTTCTACGGAACCACTCATATACATATGAAGAAGGAAAGTGATTTTGAAAAGAGCTGCCACTATTTCACTTGTATGTCTTCAGAAGAGTAGAACATAAATCTTAAATGGAAATTCCAGGTGAAAGATTACAATATTCTATTCATCGATAATCCTGTTGGTACGGGATTCAGTTATGTAGACCATGAGAGGGATCTTACGAGAACAAACACTGAAATAAGTAGAGATTTGATGCAATTCATCCGTGAATTCATGGCAAAGTTTCCAGAATTTCTCAGAGTACCAACATACATAACCTCTCAATCCTATGGAGGCAAGATGGCTATTGAATGGGCCTTTGAATGGTACAAGGTAAGTAAAAAATATCTCAGACTGTATTAAGCAATTAATCGATGAATCATATTTACAAGGTGTCCCAAAAGTCAGCCCCCGCCCCCCTAAAAACTCGAAGGCTTCGGGAATTAAAAAACCCCGTAACACGTATCCCCTAAAATCGAGAGGGAAGCTCGAAAATGGTCTCAGATTTGACCTGAAATGTGACCTTGATAGTTTTATGGAGGTTAAATCAGTTATTTGAAATGGTAACCCCCTATTTTTGACTCTGGATTTTGAAAGAGCACAAAATTGTACGTCCAAATTGGACTTTTTGCCAATTTTCTAGATGATCGCTAGGGGTCATTTTGGGGTCAAAAGTACCGTCAACCGGGGTGGCTTTGGAACAAAAATCGCGTTTTTTTCCTCAAGCCTCGCCAAACTTGTACGTCTTGCATCAGAAGCGCGTTGTATCTGTAGTCAAACGAAAGCTTACAGTCTCAGCTTTCGATTGAGGTGGTTATAAGGTCTATTTGGACATCTCAGGTTGCAGCAACGAGCGCTGAAAGTCGTGTTCCAAAGTTAGACACGGACTGGAGTAACTTTGGAACAGGAATTGTTATCATTATTTATTTGTCAATTGATTCATAAGCTACGTCACGCCATCGATTATCATCATCAGTAATCGAAAGCTGAGTGTCTTAGCTTTCCATTGACCTATTATAAAAGTCCGTTTGGTTGAATTTAACTTCTATAATCGAGCATAGACACCTTCAGCATACCTCACTGACTGTACCACGGCTAACTCTCGAGGAGGAAAATACCTTCACAGTCAGTTTCTGACAAAAATTGCGATAACTTGGCTTCCATGGGTCGAAATGAGACGTTCTTTGGCTCATTTTGAAGCTCTCATCAACGGGTACTCAAGTATGTATCATTCGAGGATGATATGAATCTTGTGAAATGATTGAGAGTACATGAACAAGTGTTCCAAAGTTACCCCGGTTTCTGAAAAAAATACGTGCTTGTCAGTTTTTACTCCACAAAATTGAAACTTCGTGAAAATACTGTAATGTAACAATGGATTCATCCAGATATGTGTACAGACGAGTGAAATCTAGCTCAGCTACCTCGAATTCGACATACTAAAGTCGGAACCACACCACTTTTTTCGAGAGACTGTTTGTTGGATCGAAAACATACTTTTGAAGAAGTTGGCTCATAAACGGATTAATAGTTGATGGAGGCCCTCGCGCCAATACAAATCATTGTTTTTGCGTTCCCCAAGTAGGAGAAATCGGTATTGAAGTCTCAGGATCATCTGGCTAGCCAAGCGTGCGTGATAACCACTATTTCAGGGGGTTCTTCCAAAGTTACCCCGGTTGACGGTATCTGAAGAGTGGATCAATGCACCAGACCTAGTGCGATAGTCTTATTCTGAGAGGTTCCTCTCAGAAAAGTTTTCGTGCCTTTTATTCTCACCCTTGATCTGTGACCATGCTATTGAAAAAATTATGTAGCATAACCTTGAGTTTTAAAACTCGAACATGGCTCCAGGTATCGGAAAACCCTGAAACACGTGCCTCTCAAAGTTGAGGAAGAAGCTCAAAAATGGACTCAGATTTGACCTTGGATGTGACATTGATGGTTTTTGGAGATGAAATCGGATTTCTCGAATGACAACGCCTATCTTTGACTCTGGGCACTCAGAATGGAACGAGTATGACACTCTACACTGAGAAAAGAGAAAAGTAGAAAAAACTCGAAACTCAAGCAGAATCTGCTTGACTCATCAGGTATATTCAATAGCTCCGCCAGCCCGAGCGCATGTCTTGTACGAATCATACGATTACTGTGAGACCACTCGATGAAATGATCTGAAAATTCGTATGCGCGCACTTGAACCGCATTAGTCGATCTCAACCTTCAAGATTAATGTTGTTCTGATAATTCTGAACAACTTTCTCGCTTTGAGTTTTGGTATGAATAAAGGCCGAAGAATTTCCTCGCATGTCGGAAATTATGCTTTTTATTGTAAATCGACAATTATAAAGGCAAATATTTTGATTCTTCAAATTCTTCTGAAGCTATGTTTAGGCACAAATCTTCCACATAATGGAAGCAGTGCTATTCAACTATGCTCATATGAATTTTCAGATCATTTCATCGAGTGGTTTCATGGTAATCGTATGATTTGTACAGGGCATGCGCTCGGGCGGGCGGAGCTACTGAATACCGGACGAGTCATGCAGATTCTGCTTGAGTCTCGGGCTCTCTCTACTTCTTTTCTCTCAGTGTACCAATCACGTAAATGACCCTCAAAGGTCATTTTGTGGTCAATAGTCTCTGAGTAGTTGTTCAACGTGCCAGAGCTGGGGCAATATAGTCTGAATCAGGTGGGTATTTCCAGAAGAAATCCCAGACTCCGTTTAACTTTTGACCTGTGACCTTGATCCTCATTAGAGGTCAAATTGAATTGCTCAAATGGGAACCTCTATTTTCGACTCTGGGTCGTGAGGATGTGACAAATTTTGAGCCCAGATATGACTCTCCATCCCGTAGATGACTTGTAGATTGTGAAGTTAAAATGACCTGCGAAGGCCATTTTAACTTCACAAGTCTCTGAATAGTGGTTCAACCGTATGAGACTCGTGTTTCAGGGTTTTTTTGATACCCGGAGCCAGTTCCGAGTTTTAGAAGTCAAGGTCATGTTCAAAGTCACAGATCAAGGGTAAAAATAGGTCTGAGAAACTTTTCTGAGAGGAAACTCGCACAACATGACTATCGCACTAGCTCTGGTACGTTAACTCATCCTCCAGATACTTTTGACCTCAAAATGACCCCTAGAGGTCATTTTGCATTGGTCCAGCTTCCACGTTCGCAGCTCTATCAGACGTATTATCCTTGCGGATTCATCGTGTTTCATTCAGCTACAACGACTGTAAAACTACTCGATGGTTGCCTTCATGCAGAAGCCGATGAAGTTAGGGTTCTCCATATTTTAGATGCCATTTTCTCGATCGGTGAAGGGTAGGCTTGAGATCACAGGTCAAGGGTTCAACGGAGTCTTGGATTTCTTTCTAAAATAACCCCCTAATCCAGCTATTGCCTCAGCTCTCGCACGTTAAGCCACTATCCAGACACTTTTAACCTCAAAATTACCTTTGAAAGTCATCTACGCAATTGGTAGAGAGTCATATACACTACCGGTCAAAAGTCTCCGTACAAGTACACCTAGGAATCAAACTGATAGTTTTCAGATTGACCACTCGCTTTCAGTTCCTTGGATGTTACCGAGAGTTGTATTACCACGCCCTGCGAGAATAGACGAGAAGAAAATTTTTGGCTCAATTCAGAAAAATGTCGGCTCTTCGCGGCACGGTTTAATTTCCTTCTCCCGGGACCTCGCGTGGCGGGGCGTCAATCTTATTCTTTTGTCATTTAGAAACGATCTAGGGGGTGCCGGTGAGTCTGAAAAAAGATTGGTGAATGAGTGCCACCATAGTGTATACTCTTAATTAACTCTGCAGACTACGTAAGGCCTACTGATTCTCTAATTTACACATTTGTTTCGTCAAAGTTAGCACGAACATTAATTCTGTGAAGATAGTTGAAATTGACAAAGATTGACATTCTTCTACTCGAGACTTACTTGATTGAAGTTATGTCATTTTGAGCATTTTTGCAGTCCTCAATCCAAATTAATTTAACAACCTGTACTTAAATTTCAGGCTGAACAAGCACGAGATCTACACAGCAATCTCACAGGTGTTTTCCTTGGCAACCCATGGATATCACCTAATGATAGCGTGATGACATGGGCTCCATATCTATTTCATACGGTGAGGAAATGTGATTTTTGCCATTTTTGATTAAAGTCTCGTCGATATTTGATTTTGAACACCTTTGAGTATTCTCTAGTCTCATTCTCCTTTACACTGAAGTTTCCACGCCAGAATGTATCAATCTATTATTCAGTGAACTATTCTGATGAATTTTTGCATGTTTAGGGGATGATCGACAAAGATACGTTCAAAGAAATTGAAGCACTAGCAGAAATTGTTAAAGAATCTGTAAATGACGGAGCCTGGTTGTTATCGTGGATCTTGGAGCAATATATGCAGAATATCATACACGAAGTGACGCACGGCATCAACTTTTATAATATTTTGACCAAGATACGTATCAAAGCCAAAAGAGAGTTTAAGAAATTGAATTTTGAGGCCCGCAAAAATTATTCTGAGTTGTACAATCAGGTGAAGAACCAGTTTAAAGGTTGGTCCCATGCTACTATAACTCATTAGTCCCATGGTCTATCGCGATCTAAATCAATTAGTAAGGAGTGTAATAAGAAATTTTTCACGCTCGAAAGCGCGCTGACTTTCAAAATTGTGATAACGAAATTGATAACATTAATTCAAAATAACTATTTCTAACAATATAAGACTAGATTCTTGTTTTTGTTGACCGATACGCGAATGATGGCACGTAACTTGGATGAACAAACTCATCACTTTGGTCTGCATTTCGAATCTTCAAGAATTTAGAGGTTCACTCGATTCAACGATTTGCGGTAAAATTTGCTAGTGTCAATATTCTGCCTCTTTCTTGAATAAAATGAAAGAAAGAGGTCTAAGAATCGTCTTTCCACTATGGGCTGGGCCCAACTTACCCAGCAGCTCAAATAAATCTTAAAACTCGCAGATTTCATAGCAGATTATGCGTAGTTATTATCGGTTGTACGTCAGATTTCCATATCTTTTTATTCCGCTATTTAGTATTTAGAGGCCCATGCTGTAATTCAATACATACTAAAATAAGCTTTTCCATCTTCTGTGCGGGAAATGAGTTTTCCGCACGGATTTTTTGATTTTGTTTCCCACACAGAAGATGAAAAAATAGTATTCGACACTCGGACGGGGTGGTTTCCGCATTCTCGTGATAATTCCGACCCTCGCCGTTGGCTCGTACGGAAAATATCACTCGTTGTGCGGAAACCAACATTCCTTCCCTCGGATCGAAATGTACTATTAACTCACCAGGAAAGTGTTTCAGATCCGGGTCACGGATTTGGTTGAAACTATAGAAATAGTTTTCTTTCAGCACCAAAAGCAGATAGGTACTGAAAATTATAGACCCTCACGTTCAAGCGTTTCCGAGCTACAGCTTAGAACGTATGCATTACATTGTATCTATAATATCATTTTTTCACATGGGCCCATATGGGCAATGCTAATGTTCTTGGCTGTACCTCGGAAACGCTTGAGCGTTAGAGTCTATAATTTTGGGTATCTTCTTTTGGTGTCAAAAGGAGACTATTTGCAAACGTGACCCGAATCTGAAACACTCTCCTGGTCAGCTATCTCTGGGTCGATTTGGACGTTCAGAAATTGAAATTGAAGGTCTTTCAAAGACAAACAAGATGTAATTAAGAACTGCACAACACATATGCACAATACAAATGTCAAAACTGTCGTGATTCCCATACCAAAATAAATTCAGTGGAGAATATCAAATATGAAATGGTCATGGTTCCAATCCAAATGAGTCGATTACCGACTTCAACAGCGGGAAATGTTCGTCCGCCCAATACGAATAAAGGTACCCATAATGCATCGGGGAGTTCGCAGTTCCATCTAAATGACCAAATCATGAAGTCATACCGCTACTCTAAGGGTTAATGATGTATCGAGAGTTACTTGACAACGCCAAAATATGTAGATCTCCGTGACTTCACAAATCGTATCATGGTAATAATAAAAGACCATTTTAGAAGCTTTAGAGACCCGTGAAGATTCAGAATTCTAGATTTGACTCTCGACGGACTTGAGCTCACCTCAGAAAGTGCTCAAAACGCCTCTGTCGAAATTATATCTGTATATGTTAGACCCATGTATGCACATATGAAACTGGAGGAAATGTACCTTTGTGAGCTGGAAAAGGATGCATCTGATCGATTTCGTGATCACTATGAGATTTTCCGCAAAATCGGTCAAATTTTTCCGATAGCAACTTAAAAAACCAGCTTGTCATTTGTTTCGGTCGCATTCTGGACCTTTTAAACCACTGCCGCCAAGTTTTATACAGGTGAAAAGACGTAGGGAATAATTGTTCTGATACGCTTCTGGCACGCTGCCACCAGAGCCGTCAATTTACAAAATGAGCAAAAAACCGTAATATCATTGTTTTTATTAAGAAGATTATTTTTTTGCGATTGATAAAAAACCCTAACGTATAGATCAAAACTGTGGTCAGATTCGGTTTCTACGTCGAAAAATATCCAAGAAAATCGTGTTTTCCGTAGGTGAACATTTCCGACCCAAAATTTTTTGTTGTACAGTGTATTTTTCCACTGTTCCAATGATATTTGAGGTTACGCGCTTACGGCAGACCCTGTTTTTTGCAACTTCATTTCAATCATGATATTGGACTCATCTCATGTTTTGGCAAACACATCTATATCAGATTGCACTATTTTGTAACTCATATCATCTATGTTCTTGGGCCAACATGATTCACCATGGCAGATTGTTATTGGAGGTATTATCCGAACTCCAAATGATATAAGACGGTGTACATTGGATAATCAAAAACCGTTGACCCCACCGGTGGGCCCCAACTTGCAGTGAACCTGTTAAAAGGACGCCTATGTAGAACATAAGATTCCATGGATATACATGATCATGAATAAAATCAGTTTGAAAATTTGTCATGTTCATTCCGGAATTACAGCTGGTGTATCATCAATACTCCACGGTGATGATCGAACATTACTCAGAAAAATCTTTCCCGGAGTCATTCTCAGGTTCTGAACATTTGAAGAACTAAACAGAACAAATCCACATTAAATATCATTTTTCGTCAAAAATCTCAGTTTTTGGGAACTTGAGACTGACTTATGGAAAGAATTTTTTTCAGTAGTATATGATCAGTATCATGACGTACTGAAGTTAGAATAGGTTTTTGAACCAATATATCACACTTCCTAGAATAAAAAAAATATCCGAAGCGGTTTTATATATGGTCATGGAATCGTATGTTTTACATGGGCGCCTATTGGCGCAAGATATCTTATCAAGGTGTACAATATTATTTGATTGGCAATCAGAGGAACAAATAAGAATGCAAAGTTGGAAGCTTGAATATTTTTGAAAAAGAACCTCAATTCATTATGATCATTACTGATAGATGTTTCATTATAGAGCCTTGAAATGAAGTCAACCATGATTGCAACAGTTCGTCAAAAGTTTTATTACTTATTTTTTACGTTTTTGCTTCGGAAGCATGAAGAGATACACGTAGGACATAAACATTGCACCAAGATGTCTCCGCACAAAACATCTAATTCTTTAATGATTTTACCCGCTAAATGCTATTGGAAACCCACATCCGCTCACATCAGGCGAATCATCCTGTGGCGTAGTACTCACTTCATTCCTCTTTGAATCTACAATTTTCAGAATTTTCCTTGAAGGGACGGCTCTTTAATCATTTAGAAGTGCAAGTTCGTAGACGTTGATTTTCTTCGACACTGAACCTCAAATCATAATCACAATAACAACAAAAATATCACAGTCAAAAATGAAAATATACATAGTTCCGGCCCAATTACACTTATTCTTGTGTTCATACAAACATCGAATATCGAAATCATGAGATACTCCAACTTTTCGATTAGCCTGCGGATTGATAGCTTGATGGAACGTTTGAAAAAATTTTGAGTGAATATTACGTGGGCAATATCTTTCCCGCCCATGGACGTGAATATTCAAGAAGGGAGTGTGATTTTTCTAGAAATAATCTGATCAAGCCCCGAAGGTATCAGGTAGTGAAATCTGAGATAGTGGAATGACTTCAACATTTCCGCCATCAATCATCGCGTTATTCACAACCAACATATGTATACATGTAATACGATTTTACCGGGATATTTGAAAACGAACGAGCCCTAATGAGTTACTTTTCATATTTTACCGAAAAAATATGAAAACCCAATATTCCAACATACAAGGACACTCAATTTGTGTTATAAATTTTCAGGTAATTCACTAAAAATAGGTCATGATGCTGTAGCACTGCCC
Source organism: Eretmocerus hayati (assembly GCA_029851415.1). Taxonomy (NCBI): domain Eukaryota; kingdom Metazoa; phylum Arthropoda; class Insecta; order Hymenoptera; family Aphelinidae; genus Eretmocerus; species Eretmocerus hayati. Next base: position 99,625,989 of record CM056744.1, read on the forward strand.
GCATCTGGTGACTTTGATGATGATGATACAGTTCTAAAGATTCTCATGAACAACGAAGTCAAGAAAGCATTGAACATTTCAAGACACTGGGATATTTCGAATGAAGATGTGTCTAATGCCCTTGCTGGTGACTTTATGAAACCCGTTACTCACATTGGTAATATAATTTATTCACAAACATAAATCTTTATATTTGTAATTTTTACATTATTCCATTCAATAGCGACAGTTGGTAAGATGAAGATTGTATATAATGTGTTATTTTCATTTTGCCAGTGTAGTACGATTATTTTTTGAATTTCGATAAAAATTATGGAGCATCAAGATATAATGATAATTTATTTGCAGTCGAGGAACTACTCAACAAGACGAACCTCAGAATAGTAATATATAGTGGTCAATTGGATCTAGTTGTCGACACACCAGGTCAGCATATTACTGTTACGGGAATAATGAATCATATGAGAACTCACAGTTTTAAAAACTACGACCTCTTGTCGATCGCGCATATTAATGAACGCTACTTTTTTCATCAGTATGATTCTACACAGTGGCCACATTCATTTACATTTGAGTTTTTCGGTCTCGAAGAGAAGACTTGCCAAAATTTTTTAGAAATCACTCGCAAGAATAAGTCAGAGGAACCCGCATTGATATAAGAATAATTTTGTTTGAGAACAATAAATGAAAAAAGTCGGGCCCTAGATTTCTTAGACATTATATCATTCTTTTCTTCGGTATGAATATTCGCCACAGTTGAAAAATTGCGATTATTTCTTCGAGTTTAAAATTGCAAATTATAATCTGTGATAGAATGTTTCTTCTCCAAATTTTTGTGATCCTTTGCAGTACAACCATTACAATTCAATGAGAACGATAATGGATGGCGAAATGTGGTCGCCTTTTTTCAAACACCCATTTTTATGTGAAGAGCTTACTTGTGAATGGCTTTGCAAGAATTCCTTATCAATTTTATTCTCAAATTTCCAATTTCATTACAATTTCGTAATCACGCGTTCTGACTTGAGATCTGATGATTTATAAGAAAAAAAAATATTTTTTAATAATTCCACGGGTTTTGAGCAGATTATGTGGCAATATTTTGATTCTCTAAGTCTTCATACATTTAGAAAAGTTACTTTCCGCGACCAACTAATGTAGAAATTACTGATAACATCCTGAAAATATAATGTGAACTTCGTGAATAATATTTTCAGGTACCGTAGAGTGGGTTCAGAGATTGAATTGGAAGTATGCCAAAGAATGGGATAGAAGTATTAGATACCCCCTTGTCATCAATGGAACGATCGAAGGTTTCTATAAAAGTCACAAGAATTTGGACTTCTACTGGGTGAATCGAGCTGGACATGATGTAAGAGTCGCGAAATGAAAAATTTTTCATGTGTGAAAATGTGTGAATAAATATTCGTAGAAGGGTGGCTGGTCCACATCGAGCATCACGAGCTCCCCTTTTAATTTTGACTTTTGATATGTATGAGTTCAATCAAACGATTCGTAAGACCATAAAATAAGATAACACAGACCGAAAAAAGTTGTGAATTTCCCGCGCGTAATCTCAAAATATTTTTCAACTCCATAACTTGATAATCTGAATAATTTATCAAATGATTGTTACAGGTACCAAAAGATAATCCTGTTGCGATGGCTGCAATTCTCGAGCGGGGGACAAAGGGGCAGTTTTGACTATAGACAAAATTCTCATTGTACGACTACACCAGTCTGACCATGTTCGTCTTTTACTACTTGAGATTATTTTTATGCTCGTCCATCAGTAGTGACCCCCAATAGAATCTGTCTGATTTCGCAGAAACTATTTGTTTATACCGTTTTAGGAAACCATCATTCCTTATCGTGTCATATTTCGTGGCATTCTCGATGATATACGATTTTTGCTTTCTCAAAAGAGAAAGCATTCATTTGGTGCCAGCGGAATTTTCGTCAAATTTTTTCTAAAAAAATTTTTTTCTCCTCCAGTGAACCTCTTGAATACATGAAATTGGTACAGTCCTCTTCCTTTCGCCAAGATCTATCGAATGTAGGTCACAGTTTTTCGTTATAACCCCTCACAAAATTACTACAACCCCGTCTTTCGAGCCCTCTGTCCGTGTCTGTGTGTGTGTATGTATGTATGTTGTTTTCTATCGCTCAGCAAAACTCCTCACTGGTTTGATAGATCGTCCTGAAATTTTTATGCCATGTTCGGAGGCGTCTCTAGATGGGAATGCTAGATTTTGAGTGCCCCCCGATGATTACTTTTATACTTATGAATTTTTTTTCATTTATGTATAATTTTTTTCATCTTAAAAACTAAAAATATTCTCTCCTTCCTGCTCAAAAAATCTGAGGCTGTTGATTTACGCGTTTCTCGACGTGCCTAATCGATTGGTTAATACGGAATTTCGATTGAAGCTCATTTTATTATATCTTTTACACACCTCTCTTTCGTTGGGCTATAAAACCTTTCTAATCACAATTTAACAAAATTCCGTATCAGCCAATCGATCCAGCACGCCGAAAAATATCTAAAGTACTTCGTTGACATTTTTTTCATATAGTCAAATGAAGTACAAATCATTTATAAGATTTGCTTCTTTCCGAAAAATTTCGAATTTCTCATTAAAAAATTCAACAGTCAAAAAATATTCATGCGATCATGCTCAAAATTCACTGGCATCATCGTCACAGTCTTTAAAATACACCTACAAAGTCTCAAAAGATTTTGTCAAATCGATCTCGAAATTTTGCGTTCCAAATGATACATTTTTATTCCAATTTTCACGTTCACCGACAGTTAATTGCTTTCTTCCCTAACATAATCACCTGTTTACCAAAATTCTGTATCAATCAATCAATCCCTCGCGTTAATGAAACTCAATAAAGACCTTTTCGAAATCATGTGCGTAAAGTTAGTGCGTAAGGAACATTTTTCCGTGCGTGAAGGAATTTTTGCGCACGGAATGCGTGAAGACCTGTGCGTAAAGTCACCAACAGTGCGTAAGGTAGGTCTTTACGCACTGGAACGTATCTTTACGCACTGCCGTATTTTCTTTATAGACTGATATTCTACAACATCTCTTGAAGTTTCTGCGTTGTTTAGTAAAATGATCTCTGTCTTAATTCTGTAGAATCGGAGTGCTCCAATCGTTGATTCGAAGCTGCCCAAAGCAGGTGTAATGACTTCTTTCACTCGATAGGATGAAAACTTATGAGCTCTCTAAATTGTTATACTCAGTCTTGCTCTCTCGATAAGTCCATACGATTGAAATATCCTGGTCGGCCCATCGAATTGAACATGGAAATAGTTCACTTCGGTGGATCATGAATTTAATTGAGTTCAATACAATATATAGACCTTTTTGGAGTACTTCCACCGTGGTTTCGGTGGTTTGAAATCTACCTTGGACCGTACGTCCAAAGGAAATGTAAATTCACTTTTCGGATACTTCGCCTCAAAAAAGAGTGTCGGCGATGTATTCATATTCTTTTATAAGAAAGAATCCGTAGGTTTCGAAATCGCTTTCAATCCCGTGTATTCAGAGCATTATTATTATCGTTAGAATTGTCCAAGTTCTTTCTATTGAACCATAGAAATGGCATACTATTTCATCAATCCGTTGATTTATTCTTGCCCGTTCTTGACGATATTCATAAAACTCTATAATAATTTTCTTCGAGATTCAGAATTGATATTATCTTATGAACTTACATATTTCGGATCTTGTCCACTATTTGTACTTTTGAGGATTGAGATCGATATTTTCAAACTATGCGGTAACATATGATATATAACAAAAGACCTTTTTCTGATACATTTTCAGAATTTTTTTTCAGTCGGGGGGCTCCGCCCCCCGAACCCCCCGGCGGGGGCTTCGCCCCCTGCACCCCCACCAGGGGCTGCCGCCCCTGGACCCCGCTCTACGCCCTTTTCCTCCACCTGCCCCGATACGATTTGATTACTGGCGTATGAGGTGACCGACAGAATACTAACTTTCCGCACAAAATTTCGAAAAATATCGTACGCAACTCTGTCGAAAGGTTTCCGCACTCGGAAAAACTTTACACACGAGATGTGAATCTTTACGCACTGTTGAGATACTTTACGCACTCGCCGCTACGCGGCTCGTGCGTAAAGAATCTCACCAGTGCGTAAAGACTCACACTCGTGTGTAAAGATTTTCACTCGTGCGTAAATCCAACTTTTCGACATCGTTGCGTAATATACTATTACGTTATCATCACTCTGTTCCACCTACTGCAAATTGAAATTTACACTCCATAATTTATTCTTCAAATAACTAATTTGTAGAAAAATACTCAATTTTACTTGATTTTCTTCAAACCGATTCATTCCCTTTTCAATGTATACGACTCATATTCATTAGACCATAAACCTGTTAACATAGTAAAATGTCAAACACAGGATGATGAATTAGAGCAAGATAGTAAAGAACAAAACATTGAGGAGGATATTGTGGATTTGATTGATGTTGAAGATGAAGATCAAAGATAAATGAAGGATCATGGATGTTTACCAATTGATATTACAGAAAGTCAGTATAAAGAAATTCGAAAAAATATCTCATGTTCTGGATCATGGTTAGGAGACGTTTTGATATTTTGGATGAATAAATATTTTAATAAAAATTTCATGAGGAGAATTGATTAATGTAACATATTAATGTATTTGAATTTTCGAGTGAATAATATGAGATTAGTTGACTTCTTCTATGGCAATGAGAAAGCATTCTGCTAAATTCTTTTAGCAGCGTATTTAAGTATTGTACCGGGGCGGAAATTTTGGCTTGAAAATTTGTCGTATTTATCATTTTTGACCTCTTAGTTTGAGCTCTACCCCGATGATAATTGATCTATCTTATTCTGCTCGCCAAGGCATATTACGTTATATTTCTGTACATTCCCGTTGCAATGTACAACGTATATATTCAGCGTGTGTTGAGTCTGCGGAGTCTGATTTTCTGCTCTTGTAAACCGAGAAATTTCGATCATTATCCGTAAGATAATAGATTATCTTGTCGGTATGAGAAAGCTATTACTGAAGATACTTCGACATCACGTACTACCAATAAAAAATGAAATTGAGTGAAAACTCTGCAGAGTTTTGACGGTTGAAAAACTAAATCACATTTTTAGTTGAGGGTGAATTTTCTGAGTAGCTAGGCTGAGAATATAATTTACGCCGGGAATCGATATTATAAAACTCATTGTCAGTCAATTTGAGATAGTCTGTCGAATCGAGATTATTTGTTATGATTCACTGGGGGAGTGAATACCGAAGATAAGCATTGGAAATTTGTTGAAAATAGGCCAAGAAAGTTCCTTCACGAAATTTATGTAAGAATCATTGAAAATAACTAAAATTAAAATATTTTTTTGATTTGTATGATTCCTGAAAAAAACATTAAATAAATATCAGTGGTCTAGAAAATTCATGAACGGGTTTTTAAATTAATTATCAAATCTTTATTTGAGCTGGTCAGATTGGAAGAGCATCATTGATATACTTCAATGTATTTATATTTTTTATACATTCATCCAGTTATCCCGTGAAATTAATTACAAATTAAGTAGATGTAACTTAAAAGTAGGTAAAACTCATATCAATATTATGATACAAATATTATGGATGCATTTATCCATATATAAGAGTTATAATGGTTCTTCTGCGCTACAAAATTGCACGTTTTCGTGCTACATATTCAACGGTTCTAGCAACAAGAATCTCAACAGTATGTGACATTTCAGAATAATAGCACGGGCGGTTCTACCATACAATTTTGCTGATCATTTCTACGGCTGATTAGGCGAGAAACTAATTTCCGTTTCGTAGGTGATTGTTATGGAAGATTGGATGTCTAAATTAATCCTTGTAAGTGATAAACAACCCGCAAATACATTATTAAGGTGGGCCGAAAAATGGACTTTTTTCGGGAATCGATACGCTTTATAGCTAGGCAAAGTTGTGTTCGTGCAAAATTTCGGCCCACCCTATTGTTACATACATCGGAACTGATCCCTTCTTAGTTGCCATAAAAATTGATGAATGACTTTTTAAAGAGCTCTTTATATTTATGTCATCGGCAATTGATAAACATTACCTATGAATTCCTAAAAGTCACACATTGGAGCGTTGGCACAAAGAATGTGAATCTGAATGAAAATTCCCAAATTGTAAGGCAAATATGTGCTCCGAGTCTCGTAACAGTCAATGAAAACGTTGCAAAATTTTTTTTTTGAAATTTCTCGTTACAAAAATGCATCACAGTTGAGCAATTACCCTTGTGATTGATGTGAAATGCAATCTCTTCATATGCCTTACCATAATAAGCAAATTTGCGATGAAAGTTTTTTATGGGCGTCAATGATTCTCGATTGCTATGTATGCCAGCTGTGATAAGGAAATTCCAAGGTCCAATTTTTACGCGTTGATAATGTCGTATATTCAAGTACAGAAAAGATATTTTAAATTAATAAAGCGACAGGAACTAGAGCACAATACATATACTATTTCATCACATACATCTTGATAATGTGCTTGATCAGGGATAAAAACTTGTTTTTTATTGTTCACAACCTCAACCATGAAATTTGACAGCTTAGGCAAAATTGACTGTACTATACCGTGCGTCAGCCAGTGCGAGATGATCAAACTAAGAACAAATTTTGAATGGTGCAAGCAATGCCATAGAGTAAAAAAATATTTTGAGGATGAATCGCAAAGTTAGCCTCTTGAATAATTATTTTTTCAGACATTTTGCGAATTCAGCTCGAAACTACTGTTAGGAAGACGGGTGTGCTGTTGGAAAACTTTTGTGAATTGAATTCTGGAATGTAATGATACACGGTAGTTGAATCAAGTTCGTTGGATGAGTTAACACACCCTGAGAGCTGAAAGTGGCAGCCAAAATTCGACGAATTGTGGGCTAAGAAGCCCTAGAGCTGTAAAAAGTTTGAATCAAGAAAAGTCGAGTGCGCGATTCGAGTCCCACGTTTTCAATATTATATAGACACGGGTTACTATTAGGTAGATCGAGATTAGATTCACAGATCTCAAATGTGAGTCGAAATACGGTAAAAAGAGCTAATGTAGCGCAAAAATTAGTTTCGAAATCAAGGAATGTTTGATTCCGAATGAGATGTTTGAGGTGTTTGCGCAATCACTGTGCGTATTACGAGACTTACATTAAAATAAATATGGTTTTCTGAAACGATAATTGAGTTTGAAACACTACACACTAACTCCTATCAATATTTTGAGCCTAAAATTCCACAAGGTGGTGGTGACTCAGCAAAATATTTCGTGATAATGAAGTTAGCTGTTGTAAGATGGAATATTTAAAAATAAGTTCGAAACGGCTAACAACCATTGATGCACATGTCAAGAACTCATCAAGTAAAAGACTTTTTTTTCATTTGTCAAGGGGGAAACGTTTTGATAATTTCGAAATGGCTGGTCCAGTTCTTTGAGCACGGTTTGCGGGTCTGACGGTATACAATTCTAAAAACTGTCCCATCGCTCTACCCAGCTGAGGACTACGTTTGAATAACTTTCGGATGTCAAGTAAAAGACTGTAAGAAGTCTCAGTGAGGAGTCACTCAGATATCGGTGTTCGCTGTCGTGAAAAATCCATGAATCAATGTCACACTTTGTTGTTGTTTCGCAGTTTTTCTTGCGACTAAGAAACTTCATTTCGATCCCATGTTTTTGTATTGAAACCCATAAAGCAGTAGTGGTAACTTAAATGTGTAGATATCGGTATTCAAAAAACGTAGTACCACGTCACGGAAAGATGATTTTGTTACAAGAGCGGTCGTATCAATATTTTTTTAATGAGACAAGAGCTACATATTTTTGACGAGACAATCATTCATTTTTGTGCTCTAAGATGTGCCAACAGTGGGATTGCGTCCCGATATAACCAATATATCTATATATTAGGAAAATCTAAGGATTCAACTTGTAACTAGGCGCAATGCCAATCAAGTTCAATAGTAACGATGCTCGTTTGTGTTGTTATCCACCAGTTGTCCAAGTATCAATGTATAAAATGTATGTACAAAAGACTGATAAATTATTGAAATCTAATATAGATTCCTGCACGCATGATTTGACCCTCGATGTAGCTGCTATCTAAACTCGCTTACACTCTGATTATAAAATATTTAATACTTATAGGTACTTTTGTTTCAAATACCTTGTCGACTTTGATGAAGGTCTTTTAAACAGCACCGCGATTCGATCGTTTATGCCGTTGGATTACTCTTCATGAGCGCTAGATCTGCAGTCATCATATCACTTATGAGTTCCTGAAATGAATGTTTGTTACACAATGCTTTCAAAATTAAATTTGAAAGTAAGTTGCTCACCAGGAATGAAACTGTGGGTTTCCAACCAAATTTTTCCCTAGCTTTAGTTGCATCACCCATCAAGATATCCTAAAATTTATAATCAGTAAATTACCAGTTATTACACAATAGTTTCTGAGTAAATCAATACTCACCACTTCTGTGGGACGAAAATATCTTGCATTAACTTTGACAAGGATATTCCCTGTAGATGCATCTTTACCAACTTCATCAACACCTGTGCCCTCCCATCTAATACTCCTTCCAACAAACTGGAATGCTGCCTCAACAAATTCTCGAACGCTATGCGTTTCGCCTGTAGCCACAACATAATCATCTGGAGCATCTTGCTGTAGCATCAACCACATAGCCTAGAGAACCAACGATTTTGATCAACAAATAATATTAAAAGAAGAAAAACGTCTGAATTATTAATAAAAAATGTTCTTACTGACCTCCACATAATCTTTGGCATGGCCCCAATCTCTTTTAGCATCCAAATTTCCTAGTTCTAATATATCTGTGAGTCCCAGATGAATTTTTGCTATAGATCTGGTTATCTTTCGTGTGACAAAATTTTCACCACGTCTTGGACTTTCGTGATTAAAAAGAATACCATTGCAAGCATACATGTTATATGCTTCTCTGTAGTTTACAACAATCCAGAAACTGTACATCTTAGCACATGCTGAAGAGACAATTTTTTTTCATCATTTTGTATCATAGAGACATGATGGAGCTGGGAATCATTATTGACTTACCATAAGGTGAGCGAGGATAGAAAGGTGTTTTTTCAGTTTGAGGAACTTCTCTAACTTTACCATACAGTTCTGACGAAGATGCTTGATAGAATTTGACTGACTTTGTGAGTCCACATGTTTGAATGGCATCCAGGAGCCTGACAGTACCAACAGCATCAACTTCAGCAGTGTACTCGCTTAGCTCAAAACTTACCTATGATATTTGACAAAAAAGATGCCATATATACTTATGATCCCAAAGATTTAATGCATTGTAATAAACAAGATGATGAGATTAATTATGAGCTGCTACCTTCACATGGCTTTGGGCAGCCAAGTTGTATATTTCTGTGGGTTGGACTTTGCTAATCACCTTGACAAGACTGCTAGAATCAGTCATATCTCCATAATGTAATTTCATTTTGTTTTGTTTGTGACTTCTTGGGTCTTCATACAGATGCTGTATTCTCCCTGTATTGAATGAGCTTGCACGGCGAATAATTCCATGCACTTCATACCCTTTTTCAATAAGAAATTCAGCCAGATAGGAACCATCCTACACCAGGGCAAAATTAAAAAATTAGAAGATTGTCTACTAATCATTGTATCATTTTTCAGTCAATTAATACAACTTTGTAACTAAATTAATGGAAAAGTGATAGAGAATTGATATATAATTGAACTGAACTGCTCTGAGATTTTTGAAGACGACTAATAAAGTCAAATATTGACAAAAATTGATTACAGTTGTCTTACCTGACCAGTAATGCCAGTAATCAGGGCAACTCGTTTTTCATCCATTATAGCCTCTTATAGCAGTAAAGCCTAGAACTCCGCAATTATGTGATATTGTAATAATCTTGATGAAGTGACACACGGAATCGATTCCTGCCACTCATCTGTTATCAACGTAATCTGGATGCACCATATTCCACGCCACGTATACGCGTTCTCTTTTAAATGATCAAATGCGCCACGTTAACGTTGAGTAGATAGATTTCACACTATTATCGTCACAAACGAGCACTCGAATGTCCTGCGATGAAATCCAAGTGTAAAAATGCGTATTTTTTCATGAATTTTTGAAAAAATTAAGTGTCACTCGAAGATAACATTTGCGGAGGCCCCGGCGCCGACTGACGCCCACACACACGCGCCCAGCTGATGCAGCGGACGACACAAATGACAACTATGGATGTGTTGTGATGCCGGGTTTTTCTTTAGCACGTGTTTACAAAAAGAGATTTTGGAACAGAAAATAAGTTCTCAATCAATTTAGAACATAAGTAGAATAATAATGATTTCGACACGGACATGTTTATCAAGGCTCATTTGTGGAAATGACAAGTTAATGCGGAGGAAAATTCATAAATATGCGACTATTGTCGAGTCAAACAATCCAGAAAATGTTGGAAAAAAAGCATCGATCCAAGTAAGTTGGTTTGATTCACTTACCGAAAAATTCTGGTCTATGACAAAATCTTTGCTACTCATGCATAAATTCTTTAGATTGCAAAAGTTTATTAAATTCAAACTTTTTAGGGTTGGGTTCGAGCAGTAAGAAAAATGAAAGAAAATGTATTTCTTGATGTGAGCGATGGAACATCTAGTGAACACTTGCAAGTGGTTTTAAAAAAAGACTCGAAGCCAGAATCTCTAGGCTATGGTTGCAGCATAACTGCAGAAGGTGAAATTTCCTTAGCACCAAATGGAAGGGCAGAATTACATGCTGAAAAATTGAGTGTCATTGGTGAGTGTGACTTGGATGGCTATCCTTTTTTGCCTAGAAAACAGTATGAACAAGATTACATTCGCCAGTATCTACACCTCAGACCTAGAACAAGAGCTTTTTCAAGTATATTGCGTCTTCGAGATATTGCTTCTCGAGCTGTCGGAGACTATTTTAAGGATCATAATTTTGTTAATATTCACACTCCAATATTGACTTCTAATGATTGCGAGGGTGCTGGAGAAGTCTTTTTGGTTCAACCTAATTCAAAAGAATTGAACAAAGAGATGATGAAAGATGGTACCAAAGATGAAGCTGCAGCCTATTTCGATACAAAAGCATTTCTAACAGTGTCAGGTCAACTCCATCTTGAAGTATGTGCGAGGTAATTCTGTTACTCATAATTTTGTGATCCCATAAGAACATATAATGTTGAATTGGAATCTAGTTATTTAACATCTCTCTTGTGACATTCATTTTACGACTTCTTATTATATAGGGCATTGTCAAGAGTATACAACTTCTGTCCAGCTTTTCGAGCAGAGAATAGCAAGTCCAGGATACACCTTTCAGAATTTTACATGATCGAGGCAGAAATGGCATTTGTCAGTTCATTGAGTGAACTTATAAAAGAAACGGAATCTTTCATCAAATCTGTCACAAAAAGAGTTATCGAAGATGGACAATCAGACTTGAGAACTCTTGGAGCTCCAGAGCCAAATTGGCTAGATAAAGATTTTGGCATTATCACATATAATGAAGCCTTAGGAATTTTAGAACGTCACAAAGATCAATTAACAGTTCCTATTAAACATGGAGAAAATTTAGCTAAGGAGCATGAACTTTTCTTAGTTGAATACCATGAGGGTACTCCACTGTTTGTGATTGAGTGGCCTTCACAAGTTAAACCATTTTACATGAAAGAATGTAGCCATGATGCCTCAAAAGTGAGTAATCTTATTTTTGAGATCCAATATTCAAAATTTTACATTAATTCGGGAGAATTTAATTTTAACAAATTTTGAATAGGTGGAGGCACTAGATCTTCTAGCTCCAGTGACTGGGGAAATTATTGGTGGCAGTGTGAGAGAAGACAGTTATTCAAAACTAGAATCTAGAATACCTGAAGGTCTCAATCTCAACTGGTATTTGGATCTTCGAAAATATGGGAATGTTCCAACAGCAGGTTTTGGAATGGGATTTGAACGATATCTGCAAATTATTTGTGGTGTGCCTAATATCAAAGATGTTATACCATTTCCTCGTTGGCCGCATAATTGTAGTTTGTAATTTCATCTGCTTTGTAAATTCTGTACATACTTAGAACTTAATAATTTATCGATAGATCAATTGTTGCGTTTTAACCTCGCAAATAAACAACATTCTATGATGGTATTCAATTACTCATAATCTTTCTTTGGGTTAATACCCATAATATTCGGTTGGGATGGGTTTGTGAAATGAATAACACCTCTTTTGGAATTCCATACCTTTATTAGACGGCATAATACGATTTTCCATTTTCCACGAAGATAGAGCTGCACTTTAAATCATTAGAACACTTGGTAATAACTTCACGATAACCATCAAAGAAAAAACGAGAATTAGAAGATAATGAATATTTCAGTATTTTATGGAACTACTCAGTTAAAATTAAAAGAAGCAAATTGATTTTTTTTCAAAAGTAATATCTATGAATTTTTTTTTTTATTTTCGCTGAACTGCGATGTCATTGAGATAAGGTTTAGGGAAAATTACCTTGATCGTGAAAGGGGATGATGAAGTAGGAGAGTGGGAATCGACAAAAAAACCTCCATTTGTAAAAAAATAAAGTTCATGCTGATTCTTGTTATACAATAACTTGAAATCGCAGTTACAAACATTAATATTTACAAAAAATCACAGTTGTTGGGGCTATGTACAAGTTATTAAATAATTCAATATCTTATCTGTTCTCACCGTTTCGCGGAGATAATATCTTCAAACGACATCACGTCATTTGAATGGTAAAAATGCACTCATCTTTCAACACTATTTCAATACACGCACTTATCTGAGCACACAATTATTTACACTTTTGGAGCTTTGCTTATTTACATAATCGAACATAATCCCGAAAGTTCTTCTCCTTTCTCAATCGGCGGTAAAACTGAAAGATTTCGGTCACGCAATGAAGGTTTGATTGATGCTGGTTCTTGAACCAAAGGAACTTCTTCTTCTTGATTCTCTTCTTCTTGGGGTTTTTCCTCTTTAGAATCTTTCATTTCTTTGGGGGAAGGAAGAGGCTTAGTGATATTAATTTTGATTTTCGACTGAGCTGCTGGTATAGTCGTCGTCGTAGCTTCCAACTCTACATTGCCGTCAATGGTACTTTTAACTTCGACTTGCGTCGAATCAATACCAGCACTTTCAGGGAGTTCATCCTCTGCATCTAGAGAGAATAAAAAGGTATGATAAATTTGATTCTACTTATTTACACATATTTTGACAAGGAGAGCGTGATACATATATTATGGAGGCTTTTAAAAATCCTCATAAGAGTGCTAACGATAAATTCAAGCGCACCTTTTTCTGAATCCGAAGGTTCATCTGCAGAATTGAAAGGTTCTTCTTTGACGCCAACGTCCGCGTCGGCGGGTTCTGAATCATTTTGATTCGTTTCTTTTGAATCTTGATCCTCAGATTCGCGATGGTCTTGGGTATCAGTTACTCCCTCCACAACTGTCTCAAGAGACTGATCGTTTGGTTCATCAGAGGTTGCTTCGTCTGCAAAAGAATGATATTTCAGATTCACACTTCAACCTATAATATGTTTGGAAACGTGTGCATTATAAGAGTAATCATTTACCTATCTTGTTATCGATAGGCACTGCAACATCTTTCGATTCACCTTCCAACGCATCCAACAAATCTGTTGTATCCATCGCTTCGGTTTTGATCTCAGCTTCACCTTCTTCATTCAAACCATTCTCCGATTCATCTTTGATTTCACTCTTCAACTCACTACTCTGTTGCTCATCCGTTTCGTTATCGTTTCCTGACACTTCCATTTTTGTTTCACCGTCATCAGTCTTAGTTTTGTTGTCATCTTCACTAATATCAGCTGGTAATGTAGACTCTTCCAAAGATCTCTGCAAGTTTCGAAAAACAGTGATGTGAAGTAGATTTAAAGAGTTACTACAGTTAAAACTAGTCTATGGTAATTAAGAAAATTATCAATCAAATAATCAAAAGTTCAAGGAAATTAATTTTAGTGTTTTGCTTATGGAAACCAATATAATTCATTCAATGGGAATTTGAACATGCAGGGATCTCTACTAGCACCAGTATAGTAATAAGCAAGAGTTTGCATATCTGCTGCAAGTAGCTAAAAATTGATTAGGTCACAACATGGTAACATACCCCAAAGAGATTTTCCTTTACAAGTAAGCAAATATGAAGAGAAGTACTATTAGCTCGTTTCAACGATTGTTGACAGATAAATATTCAAATAAATGATAGAAACACTTACCTTATGGTCTTCAAGACACAATGGATGGAAGTTTTTGCCATCGAAATTGACTGCAGGTCGGAGATGCCACTCTTCTTTTTCATCGTGATAAAATTGTACAAAGGCTTCGCGGCATACATGACACTGTGCATCTTCATCAGATCCGGTCGGTACACTTGGCTGCAGTGATTCGTCAAACAATTCTTCTGCAGCAGCGTTTTCGATTTCCATGCTTTGCTTCTCCGTTTCAAACCAACTTTGTGCTGCAAAAGCAGAGATAGCGAGAAATTAAATTACCAATATAGAAAATAAGTTTGCATGCAATTTCTGAGGATTTGAAATCGTTGTTTACCTCGATCTTCGAGATCTTCAATTTCTTCAAACTGTATCCAATCACTGATTTCGTAATACCATAGCCTAGAATGCGCTTTTCTCGACGAGTCACGTTCTTTCCGATTTTGTCTGAAATGCCAATCCAAATGACGACTGTATCGAGTGGCCATTTCTGGCGCAAATCTAGCACCACAAGAACTGCACTGTATACCACTGTAAAGCGCCGACACCATAGCTGGTTGTTTCCTGTGGATGATTTTAGGATCTTTCCATAAATTGTTCATTTTTCTACCAAATGACGTATTTATAAGCTCTCCGTCCGTGAAAAATAGTCAGAATTTTACTGAGTGCGCAAAAATGGAATAGTGGGAATTGCAATGCAATTAGTCATTGGTAAATGGAAGTGCCAGATACTTACGTCTTCAATGTTTCAGGTTTATCGAAAGAAACGGGGATAATTTCGGGTGCTTTCTTCTCTTCTTCTTCCGTTTTCTTAATCTCAAAAAGATTAGAAACGATGCCAGTTTCTACGAGCCTCTGGAACAGTTCGTTCAAATTGAGCGGCAACGTTACGGTTGGACCAGATGTTGTTTGATTCTCTGACGGTTCAGCTTGGTAAGACATTCCAGATGACGGTGCCAGTCCCGACGTCACGACCGAAGAAAGAACATCCAGTTGAATATCTGCAATAATATTTCATTAGATACCTCACTCTAATACAAGGGAAAAGAGAGTACGATTCAAAATAAGCTATTGCCAGTTAACAAATTCAAACTTATGGTCACATACTTTGGTCACAACTTTGCGATGTGTATTTGAATAATTTTATACAAAGAAACTGATATCTGGAGGCTAATCATAGATATTGAATCTTATGATGTGGTAAGTCGTGGAATTGAGCCTTGATATCGTGAATGTCGGGTAGCTCAACTACCCACTCGTCAGATCTCGCATTTTTAGAACATTCATGTAAAATTATTAAGCGCTTTCAAGAAATTTCAAACTTTTTAGAGCTGTGCGAACCTTATTGCATTTGAAGATTAATCCTGAGAAAAAAAAATCACGAGATGAAAGTAGACAACCTCGATTCTCAACAACAATGGCAAGTTGTCGATAACGATGAGCATACTGTGATTAGATATTTGTTGCTCAAATCAGACAAAAAAAATGCTTGATGCCCAAGAACAATAAGAGCCACGGAGTAACTCACCAGATTTGGACTCAAAAGCGTTATCAAGTCCATCTTGCGATGTAGAATCATGTTCAATAGGCGACGACACAGAGATCGCATTGGTAGTCTCAGAGGTTTGTAAAGTAGACAAACGTGTCGATTCTTGAGCTTGAGGTAGTTCCTTCGGCTGCTCACCCTTCATATTTGCAATTTTGACGTAACCAGCACGGAAACCGCGAGGTAATTTTGAGAATCTGATAAAATGCTTTTCACCGTTCAATACGACTGACATAGGAAGACCACCGAATTCAACACTATAAGGTTGTCCATTTAGTAAGACTGTCTGCAGAGCATCCATGAACTCCAGAGTGCAAGGCAGCCCGTGCACTTCGAACCTACGTAAAGAAGAAATATGTTATTGTGATAAGGTGACAATATCTAAATGAAGTAGAATTATGTGAATTTGGATATTTAGGGCCTTGTTAAGGATATTAATATTCCAGTGACAATTAGTTGAAAAGAAAATTTTAAATCTTCGTATAGTTTCAGACGACTGCTGAATAATTAGTATATCTCGCTTCAACAATATTTTTTCTACTTGGTTACGGGCAAAATACATTGCAGAAAGGTAATGGGTAGCAATGACATCGAAATAGGACTTACATTTGGGGCTTGGCATCGAGGAATACTGGTACCATCGTTCTCGCGTTGATGATGAGGTTTATCTTGCCAATAACGAGATCAGAACGCTTGTCGTTGCCAAATCTTACACCTGGAGGAGGTCCTTCGAGATTGACGCTGACTTTTTTATTGCCAAGTTCAATGTTGATTGGCTGTCCACCAAAGAAGCACTGATACCACTTGTCGTCAATGAATAACTCCCGAGTAGGAGCTCCGAGCTTTATCCTGAAAAATTTTATTGTCACGTCTTAATCGTAAGTTTCGTTAGCCGAGCATGATAAAAAAATTCAGAAAACCTGACAAAAGTTCAAGAAGGATAATTCTAACCCTGGTTATAAATCAATCAAAATCTGACAAATAAAGATTCAAAAGCTTACCTATGAACTTCGCCATTGTGTGTGAATTCCCTGTAATCATCGTTGAACGAGCATACAAGGGCTTCTTTTCCATCTATAAAGACTCTCCTAGCACCACTCTGGAAATATACATCTCTGGGATCGTCCCAGTGCATAAATATCACAGCTTGGTCTCCATAATAACGAACCTCTTTAGGTAGGCCATCTATCGTTATAGTCTTCATCATATCTTTAGATATCTCTTCAAGAAGTTCAGGATCTGCTTCGGATACTTGATCGGTAACCGGTTCCATCTCCTCGCTTTCCGGTTCCTCACTATCGTTATTATAAGATCGATTCGGCGAGTCGTCTCCACTGCCAACACCTGGTGGTCTCTGGTGAGATATCAATGGACCAGAACCTCCCATAATTACATTCGGTGGTACACCCAATGGTGGTGGTGGACCAGAAGGTATTAATGAATTCATTGGTCCTCCAGGTATTGGTGGGTTGAGTGGTCCATTAGGCAAAAGAACTGGTCCATTTGGTCCTATTGGCGGTGGTGGATGACCCATGCGTGGATTGAAACCACCGTGGAATGGTGGACGAAAATCTGGACGCATTGGTCCACCGAATGGAACTCGAGGATGTTTTTGCCACGGACCTACGGGTCGGAAATCTGGACGATACGGACCTTGGAATGGACCTGGAGGATGAGACCAAGGTTGATGCCAGGGCTGTTGCCATCGTGGACCTGGTTCAATAAGCAAATTAGATTAATGGAGCGTTTCTATTTTTTTTTGGCTCATAGGAAAATTAAACTAGTATTTAGATGTTATTTGAAATATTGGTCGAATGTTTCAATTTTATCGAGCAAACTTCGTAAAATAATAATTCGGCAATATTTACACACAGATAGGTGTAGCTTGGCGAGATCAAAATTAAAAGTTCATAATTTTCACCATGTTTTTCGAATCAAAAAACGTTTATATTTCTGTTTCTATGATAGGCTCCACGACTTTTCATCTTCGCTAGTTACCGATTCATGTTTATCCAGAAGATATTTTCGATTCCTATCAAGGCGATTTATGCTGTCGAGGGCATGGAGAATAATAATGATTTAGAAAATAATTTATTCTCTTCACACGCACACGTGCCGAAATATAGAGGACCAGTTAATAAATCAATTAAGTTAGAAAAATCGGCCTCGCGGTGATAGTATTGATTCACACCACTGAAGAGGGTTTTAGAATCAAAGGACACGTTTATGGGATTGTTTAATATGATAAATGATGAAAAAATTTCAAAAATCAACTCACCAGGTGGTCGGTGCATACCGTGCTCTTTTGGTCTTAAATGCTTATCAGTAATTCTGTCCCAGTGTCCGCTTTCGCGTTCCTTGCGCTGAGCAGCCCTCAACATTTGGTCCTCGCTCATGTGTAAGACCTCCTGAATAAGCTTGTTATATTGCATCTTAGTGATTGTGCCTTGGTTCAAATTTTCTGCAGCCTGTTTCATGATGATCTCAATATTTCGATCTGAATTTCGCTGATCGTATTTTTCCCTCAAAGGAGGATGACTCAAAGCTGGTGGAAGCCTTCTTCTCGGTGGCTGGTCAGGCTCTGAATTACCTGATGGCGGTGGTGTATTGTGTGGCTTTGACCTAGGTATCCTTCCTCGATAGTCACTTTCAGATTTGTGATTTGCCCACGAATCCTTAACTCGACTCGATTCTTTTTCTTTACCCCAGCCAGTTTCCTTATCTTTTGAACGAGTATCCTTATCTTTATCTTTAGACCGAGCTTCTTTATCCTTGGAACGACTATCTTTATCCTTGATTCGAACATCCTTGTCTTTGTCCTTAGAACGAATATCTTTGTCTTTTGGACGCACGTCTTTGTCTTTTGGACGAATGTCCTTGTCTTTGGGACGTATGTTTTGATCCTTAGGCCGAATGTCTTCATCCATAAGGTCTTCACGAGATGAGCTGATTCCTGGGGATGATGACTGAAGAGGTTTGACTGGTGTGAGCAGGCGTAGATCCACGTCTTCCGTACCAAAGAGCCTGCAAAATTTTGAGTACGCTTTATGAGTGAAATACCTACTAACGCGTTTAGATGAAATCAGTGGGATTGGGTTTTTTTACTCTGGTGAAGATGAAATCTTGTAGCTTGTGGAATGAATTTGCTTACAAAGGTTGAAGTGGGGTGAAAGGTTCAAGAGAAACCGATAAATGTAAGGGTACGATTGACTATTCAAGGAGCATGTTCATTTTTATATTCTTCTGATAGACTTTTTGACATTTGAACTATTAAAGCAATAAAAAGTCACAATGTAACTTGGAAAAAAATTTCCAAGTTTGAGAGCGACATTCTGCAAAATAAAATCTTCAAGTAGGACACTATTTTGCAACCCAGTTCATTCATCAAGGCTGATGATGGATCGATAAGGGTTTTTGCAAGGTCGTTTTGGGTCCTCAGGGGATTTGATCTATATCCTCATGTCCTGAGAGGAAACTCAGTATCTCTTAACTTTACTGAGAGGAAAATAGTCTGCGGCATCAAAGGCGCGCAAAATGAATGAAATTCTTCCAGAAGCTATTAGTCCAATTCAAGACGACCCGTACAATGGTGGAAAAAATACGCTCGACTCGAAAGGCCACTCTGTTATAGATAGATTAGATAATAAGAGCCGAAGTGGATTGATGCATCAATTATTATAAAAGCTAAAATGATATGAAGAGACGTGCAGCCCAAAATTTGAAGTTCAGCCTGGAAAATCGTGGGGGTGACGGGGAGGGGGGGGGGGGACTTCAATCAAATGTATTTTTTCATGTAAAACTAATAATAGTCTCGTAAATTTTTGAGAAAAACATCAATTCATTTCCCATCTTGCAGCCCCCTCGACGGGGAGCCAAAGCCATAAGACACCTTGTTCAAAATCATAAAAATTACTCCCAAAATAACTTTGATTTTGATACGATTCGTCGAATTATGAGAATTTGCTTCATTATTGAGATTAGAATTGAAGATTTTCACGATTTATCGCCCAAGAACTAAAAAAATCAAGTTTTCGAAAATTACCAGAATACTCTTTTGTTTCGATTAAATCCTACACAACAACGGATTCAAGAACAAATGGTCAAAGTCAGGCAATGAAAAATTCAAAATTGGACGCATAGTGGTCATAGCATCCTTTCTTGATATTTACAATTTTTACTTGACTAAAATGTTGTATTTTTTCAATCTAAACAAAAAATTACCCAACTCATTTTTCGAAGAAGTCGACATTTTTCGGATTTGATGTAATTTAACTTGAAAAACTCAACGAGTCGGTCTGAAAGATTGTATAGGGTAGCTCTCATCATTTTGAACAAAATGTTGTATGGATATCGCGATACGTTGAGGATACCGAGATGAAGAATGAGGTAAAATAAAAAAAAAATTTCTCAAAAAATTAATTAGACGACTGTTACTACATTGAAAAAATACATGTCACCGGATCTTTTCAACTCTCAAGATTTTCCAATCCAGAATTCAAAATAAGGGTTGCACCTTCGATTCACGCGTCAAAGTAACTTTGAGACTATTTCTCTCGATGGCATTCGGTTCGAAGTACACTTTCCATCTGTCTGCATTTGTATTCAAACCGATTTGATACCGTTTAGGAAAACAAAGAGTGACTTTCCGTCTTCGACAGACAGGATACCTTTTTGTATCAATCTTTGATTGGCTTAGAAGACAATTAATTATTGCACCTTGGTATAATGTTCTACAAGGAATATTATTTATCAAGCAGAAAACATTTCATTTGAAAAAGTGCTTCTTTGTACAGATTCTGGGTAAACATTATAGTAATGGAAATATCTTGAAAGATGATCGCAGTCGTAATGGCCTGTCACCGCAATGAAGAGAATCAACTGAAGAAATAGCAAAATAGTACATTTGAAAATTTTCCAAATTAACCGACCTCGAAATATGAAATTCGGAAAAAATTTGCGAGATTGGATTTCGATACTACTTCAAAAAGATAGAGGAAAAATATGAATGGTCTAAGTATTTTTTCGACCATTTCTTCTAAAAATCATATAGGGTGAGATTTGGTCTGATGAACATTAGTCAAAAAGTAAACGTGCGGGTAGAGAATGAAGAAAGCGTTGGAAAAGAATGCAGTACGAGATAAAAGCACTCATGTTGCAAAAAATGACCAATAATCAAAGGACAAAAAAGGCGAAGAAGAGAATTTTCCCTAAGATAGATTGATAGAAAGATAAGGTATTTTGTCACGCTGATTTTTACGAAGTTCTGTCTAAATACTTAGAGTAAATGTTTCTGATGAATTCATGCGAACTAACTATCTGTTGCTCCATCAAAAACTAATGTTAGGCACCAATGAAGCAACCGTGCAAATGATATAATTTAAATTAACTCACTCATCAAATCTATCCTCCTTGGATTTTTTGGCATTGGGACCTTGTGGCGAGTCTGCAGACTGTCTTTTATTTGATGGCAATGGTGGTAGTACTCGCAGATCTAAATCTTCTTCTAGAAAGATAATAATCAAAATTCGGGGCATATAAATTTTTTTGATGAAAATATTCATAATATTAGTTCGTCAAGGTTTCAAAAAAAAATAATCTGGGTTGCTCCTTCCTGGCTGCTTGCACCGACTTTACTTACGGATGGTCGTCAGCTTCACCCATGATTGTGATTATTGTAGTTGTTCATTAAAGAATACTGGATCATTGGCCGAGATAAATAAAGAAAAATGACGGAGATCTTGGATTCCCCATTGAATACTTAAAAAATTCGCCATCATCCATTAAAAATTTTGAGATTTTTCTATGAGGAAACAGCTAATTTACGAATTTATTGTGACTGAATTGTAGGTTTAATTGATGAATTATTATGGATAGAAATAAAAATCATGATCTCCTGGTCAAACAAATTCACTTCGTCTTCTGTGTCTCTACAGCCACGAAATCTTTCTGCTCGAATGAAATCTTTTCATCAAGCTACCAATTCTCGATGAACTTGATTTTTCAAACTCGTAACAACACGACTCATCTTATTTTTTCCCATCAATTCTGTACAAATCTTGTGCACACAAATGTTACGGTCATGCATCTCAAGTAAACATTATTTCGTTAAAAACTCAAGATGTAACGAGTAAATCATCATATATTTTTTCTTGAGACCACGTTCAATTCTACTTGAACGTGATAAAATATCTAATTCATAAAACTATTTCGTATATCAAGTTAGTATTGTTAACATATACTCCATCGAAGAATTATAGAATGTTGAATGAGAAATCTTGTTGGAGTCAAAGAACATATCGATTTAATAAAGTCATATTGTGTGCGGGAATTTTTTTTAATAATCACGACGGCCATTGATCGTGTACAATGTAATTGAAGGGTTTGATAAGAGGTGATAATCATGCAGATTGCAGAGATATGGCACTAACAACATTAAAATTAGGGTATCTGGAAAATTCATCTAGGAGCGTTCTATGAGGACGTAAAGGGATGTATTTCCATAGTGAAAAAATAAAATTGTATCTTGTTCTTCAATCTGAACAGGCAATCAATAGGAAGTAGCTTCGAATGAATAAATCAATCATGATATGTTATTGGAATGAAAACATTCCAAGACCTTCAACCAGGATAGGAACAATATTGTTGCTATACATATTTCAGTCGTGCTCTAAACCCAGTCATCATGAGATTAGAGTATTTGAAAATATTTGTTCTAATCTTTCATACAAAAAATATTTTCTGTCACACACGCGCCAATCAAAACAAGTAGTGCACGCTAAAAACATATTCTAAGCGTACACTACGCATAAAACATAATGGACAGAGAGTATCGTTACCGATTTTTTTTTTACCGAATCATCATAATATCACAGAGTGGTACCGCAACAGCGGTTAAGCGTAGTTTGTTCTATGTATATAAAGAAAAACAATCTATTCAATTACAAGATCACAGACTCTCAACGCTGGCAACTACTCAGATCAATATCCTCAAGTACGACGTGACAATCTCTGCGAGCTTTAAGATGGGCCAAATGGCATCAGCGCGATATCCGCCAATTTGGCAGCTCGGAGAGATCATTATCTTCAACTCACTCGAATCGGTCGCAGCGCCGGCGCCGCTCGAACTCGCGGCAACAACCGACGGCTGCGGCGTTGTAGGCGGCAACGGTGGAGCAACAGGAACGGACCTCAGGTCCTCGTCTTCCTGAGGTTTTTTACTAGGCTCGATCTGCTTTGAATGCTTCGGCGGCTGTTGAAGTTCTTCCTCGTTGGGGGTTCGACTTTCGCTGTTTCTGTGCCTTTTACTCCTTCGTAAATTTGCGACAGGCTGTGGCGGAGATACGATGAGAGAACCTCCAAGCTGTTCTTCTTCGTCGACACTCTGGTGAGTTTTCGGAGATGAGTGTCTATGAGACGATGATGAACGATGACGGTGGTGATGTCGATGAGGACTTCTGCTTCGTTTTCGAGACTTTGAAGATGACGATGACGACGACGACGAAGATTTTTTGTGCGAGATACTCTCAGACCGTGCAGATTTTGCGGCGCGAGGCTTCCCTTTTCGAGTGGGTTGCTTCGACGTCGACGAACTTTTTACAGGTGATCGGCTCTCGGAAGAGCTTCTCGATTCGGCGTCGCTCTTTTTCAATTGAGGCGACGATAGAGATTTTTTCGTTGATTTTCGACCCCTACTAACGCTACTCGATCTTTGACTATTATCGTCATCAACACATTTATTATTACTAGATTTTTTCGCTACATCGACGCCGGCGGATTTTTCGTTTACGCCAGTCACATCGCCACTTCGGGATCTCGATGGGCTGGCTGCGGACTTCGATGAACTAGCCTCGCCGCTCAGCTTGCTCATGTGACTGATTCTTTTGGGGCTGGACTTTGCCTTCGTTAGTTCCTCTGTCGCGACGAAATTGCAGGGAGCATCATTTTTGGTTGCAATGGCTCCATTGTTTAAGGCAGCAGCAGTTCTCACGCGAGGATCATTCGGAAGGAGTCGAGGCGTGGAACTTTTTCTTGAGCTGCTTCTCAAAGATTGGGGCGATTCAACAGGGGCCAAAGTCTGGAACGAGAAATTTTTTTTGTCAAGCTATGAAATACCACAAGGTGTTGTATGTATATGGCGAGCAAATCGGGAACAGAATTTGACTAGACTCAATTTCAAGTACACAAAGAATTCGAATGGCTATTGTTTCACTCATATCTGAATCATGGATTGAAAGGCAAAGTGGTCAGTAGACCCTAATGAGAATAATGTTCTATGTGTCTGAATAGAGGATTAATAGCACCAGAAAGGTTCAATGTTGAATTTAATTTCCTTAACCGAAATGGTGTTATAGCGGGGAAGTTGCTCGATTTAAAACTTCTCCCAGCTTACCTCTTTCTTAGGTGCGGCAATTTCCGAAGGCACTGTGGACATGATGGGGACTTTGGCTCGAGGGTCGGGAGCAAGCTGGAATGAGTAATATTCAATGAGTTGTCGAGGAAATTTATCATTAGAAAAAGTCGAAATATGAGGTGAAACTCACAAGCTCTGAGTTGATGTGAACTGGTGGCCTTTCAGTCACTTTCTGACGTTGCTTCATCATTTCCCACTGAATTTTTTGTTTTTGTAGCTCAAGGAGTTCTTTTTGTTTTTTCAACAATTCCTCTCTTATTTTGAATTCCGCAACTGATGGTGCATCCATTTCAGTTCTTACAGGAAGTTGCATGCTATGCTGTTGCTATGTTGGGAATTAATTTAATATTATTATACATCATATGCAGCAGTGCTTGACAAGTAACAAAAATAATTACCAAGAATTTTGGGTTCACGTGAATGAACGATTTTGGAGCTGTAAGCTCAACAGGCGCCTTACTGATAGGCCAACCAGGATCAATACTGTTTACTTGGACATCCAAACGATGTAGCATATTTGGAGAAAATATGTCATTCCAAGTATCTCTCAGTTTCCACATCTTAGCTCTTATTGTCTCATTGACCTATTTGAGAAAAAATGATTAGTTACTTCCTAAATTTAATGAACAATGTTTTTTGGAGATTTCATTATTCTCACCTTCTTAAACACTCCGCAGAAAGTTGTGACCATGTTCTTTTCAAAAAGTTCTCTATAATTTTTCTCTTTCAAGTTCTTGATGATTGAGTCAATCAGGTAGAGTACAGGAAGCTTGACCTCATTTCGTACCTGGTGAAAATATTATACTTGCTCTATCCATTGCTTCCTTTATTCATCATAATAATCTCAACCATAATCCACAATGAGTGGAAAAAGTGTTAAATTATATTTAATCTAGTTTGTGCTGATTATTTTAATGTGAATGAATGAAATACTTGGAATTAGCTCCAAAATAAATCCTCTCATCTTGAGTACCCAGTGTTTTGTTTTGAATATAGAACATTGATATTGAATCAAGTTTAAAAATGATAATATTTTTTCACTAATAATCATAAGTAGTTGCGTGGATGTTCATGTTCAACAAAACAACACTTCCTATGTATGTACGAATTTCAAATCACATCTTTTTATTCAACATTTACAAACTCTTATAAAATCACGTGAGATATCACAGACCGTCATACTTATAAATACTGAGGGGTTGTGTCAGAATATTTACACAAAATATAAGTTCCCATTGGGAACTAGCATGTTTCTTTGCTCATCTTATGCTACCAATGAAAATGAAACTATTCAGATAGAGAATATTATAACCCTTGGAAATTTTCATTGTAGTGATTCGAGGCATATTCAACATGCTATTCAACAAATCAAGATAATTGATTTCTGGAAGTTGACACTGAATGGGGTTTATAGATTAGGATGAAATTATCATAGTGCTCGGAAAAGAGATAAATATGGCGAGTTCCATTTGATTGGATTTGTAGTAATACACCAACCAATTCATAGACCAATGGAAGACAAGAGAAAAGGACAAATCTCCATGAAGTATCAACATCTATACCATGTGACAAACAAGAAATGTAGTGAAAACATATCGTGTGAGAGCAATTTTTCAAAGGAACTGTGGAAATATAACCATGGATTGAATCCCTGCTTCTATATTCAAGAGAGTTGTCACACTTCTATGGAATGGATCTTTGGTCAGATGAAACAATTCAAGCTATGAACTTAGGCCAAGTGCCTTCGAAGAATCATAATAGTTTGAAATCGCTTTAATGAAGTAAAACCAAGGAAAAGAGTTATCATTGCATTTGTGGACAAAAGCATAACTTTCATTACAGAGAAGTGATTGTTATCATGTAGCAACAAAATATATTAACCTGTTGTAAATGAGCTTCAATTGCACCAACTATGGCTGGTGCATAGTCACTGTATTCATCTGCCAATTGTGTCAGCATAGTGATGAATGGTTTGCTGCTATCACGCAGATCCTGGAGGGTTGTACGGTATTCTTCTACCAACTCTGCCATCTTGTTGTTATTGTTTGCTTGATTCATGTCGGACAGCATTTCAATATTATGAATGGTGCGAGCAAACTCAGTAGAATCTGTAATTTAAAACAAAAAAAACCTTGTTGATCATCTGGTCAACATGTTTTTATGAGAGGATGGCAGGATTGTACCATGATAGAGAACTTCAGAAACCTTAGATGTAAGTTAGAACAAATATTTGGATTTTCTAAGCACAATGTACAAGACTATTATAGTTTCTCTCTCCATCATACACCTTCAAGAGAATCATGAAATCTTTACTTGAGCTTCTATACTCAGTATTCAAGTAGTCTGAGATAAGGCGTAAGTATTGAATTCGGAGTTAGATAAGAATGTTCACTGGCACCATCTGTTGGTTATTGAATTAAGTGAGTATACACAATTCATGGCCACTCACTACAAGGCCAGATTCTTTATTTTCAAAATCTGTGATCTACAAGCAATGAAGGAAATTTCAAAATGTTCTCAACAAACACTCAGACAGAATTAAATTTTTTGCTAGACAAATAAGTCATATGTGCTCATCTGTCAAAAATTTTTGAGAGAGATGAATGGACAGTAATGGATAACTAGCAAAAAATGAGTTTTCCAAGAAATACAATACCCAAGACCTATTTTCCTAATCAAGTGTTGGAAAAAAGGGGTACAAAGAGGGTATTTAATGCGGATAGCAAAGTAAGCCGTAAATTTGGCAGTGCATTTGCTGTCTGCGTCTCACATCAAATGAGGGTCATTACTACATAGGCGATTCCATAGTTCTTTCAGATTAGATGCATTCGATCATTATAAATCTCTGGTCAACACAATACACCAATGCATTTGATAGATATCCATGGAATAAGGAAAAACAACTAATGAGAAACACTATTGTGTGCAATCCATCTGGTAGCACAAACTCAAGAGCTCTTTCAACATATGCATCAAAGTTGGATCAATAATGGACAGTGTTCCTTGGTGATAAATCAAGAGGCCGAATATAATAGCAATCCTCCAATCAAATAATTCAACGCGATAGGTTATTTTCAATGAAATTACCTTGTCGCCCAATAATCATCGACGGATTACCAGCTTGCTAACAACTGCGCCATATACATAAACGATAAATCAATTACGATGCCAAGTCTGCAGCAACAATATGTTCCCGTTGTTTGAAAACAAATTTCCCGAATACATGTAGCAATGCATTGCTCACACCTCAACTAAACGCGTCGCGTGTGTCGCGTCAGCACAAATACAACATATTTAGCAACAGAGTAATAATATAGCCCCATAATCGTCAAACAAGGAAGTGGTGCGAGGCAGTGTATCAGGTAATCAGGTATATCGACTCCGCGAACAAACTGAAGATGAAGACCAACAACTAAAAGCTGCTCCGTTCAGCTCGTTCATCACCGTATATATGATGCTCTTTTACTAAAAACCCCTCTCAAGGTCTCCTCAACGATAAAATTCTCTAATTCTCAATATTTCCAAAGGATAACATCAATAGCATCATTGAGGGAATCCCCTCGTGATACATAAAATACGCACGCAAGCGAGAGAAAAGAACGAGAATGAGAACAATGGAAAATTTACCTGGACCAAGCTGGCTGCCTGGCTCTTCTTTTTTTTTGATGATGGAGGCGAGGGCGTTGATGACGAAACCCGTTGGACGACCCGATTATATACGTTATTTGGGCGTTGCACTTTTCTTATATGATTCTTAATAATGTACGCCGAGGATATAAAAAAAATATATCACATCGCCGCGAGGAAGAGCACTAGCTAACCCTCGCGGCGTTACTTCCTGGAGAAGCTCTCCCGTCTGCTTACGAGATGTGCTTCTTCCTCGACGCTGTTGCTGATCGCGACTCTCGAGGACGTGGAAAATCCAGAGCACGCGCAGGTCTGACTCGCATGAAAGCGATTTGTAATGTAACCAACTTCATGGCGTTCTTATAAGCCCGCGCTATTCAAATATAGATGAATTTTATTGTCAGGTTTTAGGAGCGCCCTAAGAAAATTTTATTGAACATTCCGTATTTTGTCGTCCCAAATAGCCTTAAATCATACAATCAAGATACAATTCGTGTTTTTCGGTTGGGAATATTCAGACAAAGTAACTTGGGATAATGAATTTTCTTGTTGAGACCAGCGACTCCCAACAAGAAAATTCATTATCCCAAGTTGGGAGTAACTTAGTTATTTCTGGATGAGCAATCCTTGCAGGACTCAACAAATGTTTTTGAAAGGATATTGGGGTGGAAATCTTATCTAGTAGTAATGGAATCGCTCTCATGAAAACAAGCCTGCAAGATTATTCTGATATGGAATTCTCTCGAATTAGCCGCGGCCATATTGCTGCCCAATTGCATAAACGCGCGGCCGTCCACGTTCATCAAAAAGCCCTTCTTTCCCTTATTTAGGATGGCTTGATGATACCCAGCCCTTTCTTCAGGCATCAATCACATGCAGTTTTTGCAGCGAGACTCCGAACGATCAGCGAATAATGAATGGTGAGTCATTATTTAGTGAACATGATCGTGTGAGAATTCCCGTTTCCATGCAGTGAGTTCGCCATTTTCTCTTGCACCAACAAAGATTATACACATGAGACTCAAATGTGCTCTTGAGCTTTTAATAATTACTCACGACATGTGTGCCGCTTTTTAGATTTCATACTGGGCAAGTAGGTATGACAATTGAGTGAGAAACTGTTGCAATCAATTTTGTTAACATTCTATTCGGTTACTCGCAAATAGAGTTTACCAACACTCTTGAGAAGTTGTGCATTGATTGATCATTTGATTTTCCAAGCAAGGACCTAATTATCTTCATTAATTATCACTTTTTCATTTTACAGGGCACAATACGGTATTGAGTAATTGATACTGGTTTTTAATTTCTACACTATTAGTGGAATATTTGTTCTTGAGAATGACACTCTTGTGATAATTTGACTTTGTCTTCCTTTTCAGGGCGGAATCCATGCGCAGTAAGGTACTGGCTTAACTTTCATGACAGTTTTTTTCATTTCAACAATTTATGATTCTTTCCCATTTTTGCAACATCTTCTACGAAAGATGACATGAATAAACTATTGAAATGTCACCCTTCCCTCCTCCACATCATGAATATCTTTTGATTTTTCTAGCTTTTAGGTGGCTAGAAGAGTCAGCTAAGTCTTTTTATTTCATTTTGTGATGCTTATCCATGACTACTAATTGAAACGTACAACATGAGAAGATGTTAGCACGTTAGCACAACATTGTGCTCTCATTTGTGTTGATGCACAATCAATTTACTTCAAGCTGTCATGCGTTGACTGTATTTTTAATTGATGATTGACAAGGAGCAGGCCATATTGAGATGAGCAAACACCAGACTTTCGTCACAAATATGTTTATTGAAATTTTACAAAATTGCGTATAAATTTTTTGCTACATTATCAGCAAATGGCCATGGTAAAAAAGTCTGAATTTGATTCACATTATTGATGATTCAGGAGGTCTGTGTTGGCATGGTCAAAATGGTGTAATTTTTGCACACTTGAACAGCCATCAAATGGAGATGGATACATCATCAGTGTCTGATGAGTGTACAAACACGTCATACACAATAATATACAATGGAGACCAAGATTTGGTCAAAATGAGGTCATTCATTCCTTGGATTTCACAACTGGGATATCTACCTCATAAGGACCCCGCCATAAATGATAGGATTTTGGCTTTCAGCGAATTTGACCGAATCGGCAATCAATCGATAGAGCTCGACGTGCTGAGCAAAAGTCTCCATAGCCGCTAAATCCGAAAAATTCTCGTTTTTGAGTGATTTGGTTGCAAAGTCGCCGATTTTACCGAGCCAAAATAGGGTTATGGCATCAATCGAACAATAACATAAGTTCGAATTCGTTCGGCTCGCTTGGTATTTGCCAGCTAAATACCTCTGATGAAGCAAGAATCTTTGCATTACACGCGATTTGATAATCCTCTCAAAAGAATCTTTCACTGCCACCATTCTCGCGGGATATTTTCAAAGTCCGCACAAAATGTCTAACTCTAGAAATCATCAGAGATGTATTTACACTCTTGACCAGTAGTGTACATTCGAGAATATATCTATCGAAAATCAGAATTCAATATCTCTTGGTTATCAAACGACGATTACATTTTCTGTCAGATCGCACCTATTTTGAGAAAAAAGAATTCGATGCTTCACATGGTTTCAACAAAGTACTTAATTGACTCCTCATTTCTGATATCATCTCGCTGAAACGAATACATTTTCGAAAATCGATAGGCGTCTACTCAAATAAGCGTACAAGTCTCAATCCGCAATCCCGGAAAAAAAATTAAAACGGTCTTCGCAACCTTTACCGATGTAGAGTTGGGCCTGATTCGATTTTCGTATGTTCGAGCCGAGTGCGATACGACGCGGAATTTAATCACCACCCAAAATTCGAAACGAATATCTCTCTGACATCCCATAAGATATTTTCAAATGTCTGTAGGCCCACCCTCCCGCCCCCGCACACTAGAAAGGTGAAAATCTCGTTACCTTCAAACGATAAACAGTTCGGAAAAAAAGATTCAATGGTTTTGTTTCAAAGTTGTACTGAGAGCTTAGACGTATTTTTCAATCGTCCAGCGGGAAAACGCTCTTCTCAACGCACCCTTGCGTGAGGTGTATTGTATGTATCTCGTTGATAATGAAACTCGTCATCCGCATTTGCCTTGATAATATACTATGTCCCGCAGACCGTTTGAAAGATCAAAATCTTTCGAAGCGTTTCGATTGTGCGGACTTTGAAAATATCCCGCGAGAATGGCGGCAGTGAAAGATTCTTTTGAGAGGATTATCAAATCCGCGTGTAATGCAAAGATTCTTGCTTCATCAGAGGTATTTAGCTGGCAAATACCAAGCGAGCCGAACGAATTCGAACTTATGTTATTGTTCGATTGATGCCATAACCCTATTTTGGCTCGGTAAAATCGGCGACTTTGCAACCAAATCACTCGGAAACGAGAATTTTTCGGGTTTAGCGGCTATGGAGACTTTTGCTCAGCACGTCGAGCTCTATCGATTGATTGCCGATTCGGTCAAAGTCGCTGAAAGCCAAAATCCTATCATTTATGGCGGGGTCCTTTCACTACTTATGAGATAACTGAGGAGCTACTGGAAATGCACTCGGAGGCTGCAACTGTACAAAGATTCTAGCGTTCTATGTATCTTTCTACTCACTACATAGACGTTCACGATATTTACAAACACGCCCTTCCATTGTTCCTTATTTACAATCTTGGAAAATTCATAGTACATACATATATCTAGTCACGTCGTGGACACGTGAAGGTGAGTTTGACTAATTTGGTGGAACTCAGTCACAACTTGAGACAAGAAACGTCCGGTAATTTGGAAAATTCGGTTAGTAGCATTGTAAGAAAAATATTCTGCTCAGCAGTATATGAATACGAAAGCAAGCTCATAAAATCGCGAAAATTTACATTACTGAACAAAGCCCGGAAAGCTCGTGACCCTTATCCACAGTTGGCAGAATCGACAACTTTTTGCCTTGCAAACCGGGTTTAATTGCGGCAGGTATGAGCGGTTTTGGAGGCGCAGACGGTTTTTCAGCTTGTTTATCCGATTTATGTGGCTGCTTATCTTTGCTGGAATCTTTGGAAGCGGCACTTGCTGATTTCGTGATATTAAGCTTGATCTTCGACGATGATGTACGGATGGTCGGCCTTGCAGAATCCAGTTCCACGTTGCCGTCAATCGAGCTCTTTACGGCGACCTGAGTTGTGTCTACACCCTTCGGTTCAACTATGTGGCCTATGATTACTGGAGAAAGAAAATGGGATTTACTGAGAATGAAAATGGGGAATTCATTTTGATAACTAGAGCAATTTTTTCGTCAACTTGGCATGAATAAAAAACAAACGTGTGCGTCACAGATATCAAAACGATACCGAATCGAAATGAAACATGATAAATCAAAAATCCGTGGAATTTTTGCGACTTCAAACCCTTTGTGGAACACTACCAAATCAATGTTTTACTGTCATTTTTGACATTTTCCTGGACTTTGGAAAAATTGGACGTATCTTAACTCGCTCAAAAGTCCATCGAGAGATCTTCCGAAATCAGCTGAAAAAAGTTGAAATTGTCGGCTTGCGATAGAATGGAAGGATCCAAGAAACAAGTACGTGGGGTCCTCCATACGAGGGTTAAAAATCTTAAGAAATGTAAATGATCAGTAGATTCAACATAAAATACCATACAAACTTATCAACAGCTCATGAAACATTAATCCAATGGATCCACAAGAACTCCACAGCTCTATCATAAAGCAATGCACATGCCAATCCAAAAAGTCTAAAGTCTTACCTATATCGTCGTCATCAGGCTCCTCTTTGATCGTAACATTTTCGAATATCAGAGGGATATCTGGCGCGACAGTTTCTTCTATTTTCTTTTCGGGAACTTTGGAACGACCATTTGATACCTTTGGCGGAGGCGCCTCATCTTCGGATGAGTCTTCGACTTCGGCAACTTCTAAAAGTCGATTTACAATAATTTATCCAACAACTATATTCAAGGCGCTTAACATTAACAAAGTTGAGATTTGATGATCATAAAAATTACGTACCTATTATTTTGGGAGCCGGCTCAATTATTTCGATGTGGTCTGGATCTTCCAATTCCATTTCTTCTTCAATTTCGGGAACTTCTTCAAATTGGTCTTCGATGGCCTCCTCCTCTTTAATATCAACATCCGGTGGTTCCTGTTTGACAGGGTCGAATTCTTCATATTCTTCTTCTTCTTCTCCTTCCTCCTCATTGTCCTCTTCAACTTCCATTTTTATAATTACTGGTTTTTCATCGATTTCCTCTTCTACATTTGGCATCTCTTCTGATTGCTCTTCCAAAAGAGGTTCTTGTTGTTCATCTACGCTTTCTTCTTCGTGTTCCCCTTGATCCTCTAGTTCTACCTGTTCAAATAATTCGCCAATTTCTTCCGATTCTTTCTCATTGCTCGGAACCTGGTCATCATCGTCGTCGATTGTTACTTCTTCAATAACTCGAGTTTCAGTTACTTCTTGCTCAACTTCGGTTACAGGTTCTTCTACAGCTGTTGCGGCTTGTTGAAGAGCTCGCTGTGAGAATTTAAAATTTACAGGACTATTCATGAGCATGCATGCCTTTTTTATTTTCGATGATCTTTAATAGCAAGAGCAATAACGAGGTGAAACATTTTCTTGAGTGAGTCACTCATCGTTCAGAGAACAAAGTAAGTCATATTACCCGCTATGTTCACGTTGTATTATGAAACCGAATGATGAAATGATTTCTGATTTTCACCTTTGGTTCGGAAACGTAAAATATAATAGAGGATTTGAGACACGATCCTATCGGGAAACTAATTGTAAGCAAAATCTGAGTTTATAATAGAGGATTTGAGACACGATCCTATCGGAAAACTAATTGTAAGTAAAATCTGAGTTTACCACAGTCCATAAGCCAAAATTCGTCGATGGGCTATTCCGAATTAAATTCCGAGACCTTACATCATGAAAATTGTCGTATTGCGATGTAGAGAGTGAATTATACGTCGGAATGAACATTTTCTCGATTTATTCTACCGCCGTCAGAATGGATAAAAAAAGAGAGAACCCATTTTACTCATTTGATAATGAGTAGGGACTGTCAGTCCTCAATTCTGCGATACCGTAATACAATATCGAGCCTCGCAATGTAATGAACACTTGGTCAGACGACATACTATGAGTCTCAGTTTGATCATATCAAAGACCAATTTGGAGAAGCAAAGCTTTAGACTTGGTGGTGATTAATTGCATGCTTCTTGGCGTTTAAAAGAGACTAATGGTTTATTCAATCCATTTCTCTGTCGCAAATCTTGATTACCACGTCTACAACTACGAGGCATTGGTAAGAATTTATTTATTTTTTTTTCAAGTAAAAGATTGAAATTTTTCTATGACGAGAAAAATGAGTGAAGTCTTTTTGTCAGAAGAATATTTTAAATTTAAATGAATATAGTTTTTTTCACGTAAACTCTTTCAAATGTAGCGAATCGGTATCAATACAAAATTACTAGGATATTATCTAGTAAAATCGCGCGAGAATAGTGAGAAACTTGACTAACCTGGAAATCTTTCAAGCATATCGGGTGATATTTTTTCTCTTCGTGGATAACAACTGGGCGAATATGCCATTCCTCTTTTTCTTCGTGGAAAAATTGTTCAAATGGTTCTTGGCAAACCTCACATTTTGAATTATTGTCAGAATCAGTCCGTAAACTTGGAAGGTCTGAAGCAGAGGAACCCTCATTCTTATTCGTCTCATCTGTTACATGCCTATCGGTCTCAAACCAGGGTTGAGCTCTACCATCAAGATCTTCAATCTCTTCAAACTGTATCCAATCGCTGATTTCGTAATACCAGGCTCTAGATTTTGGTTTCTTCGTTGAGCCTCGCTCTCTACGATTTTGTCTGAAATGCCAATCTAAATGATGACTATATATAGCTGCTTCTTCCGGTGCAAATCTGGTTCCACAAGAGCTACATTGCATACCACTGTACAGTGCTTTGACGACGCTTGGATTTTTTCTATAAAATGAATTTTGGTATTAGAAAAAATTACGTGTAATTGACTTTTTTTTAGATTTCCGTATTTAACTTACGATTTCAAGCTATCTGGTTTACTGAAAGACACTGTAACGACTTCTGGTATCTTCTTTTCTTCTCTATATCTTCTTCTTCTTACTTCTATTCTTCTAGAGCCCGTGTAAGTAGGAACGATTCCAGTGTGTACTAATTTATGGAATATCGAGCTGATGGGTAGGACAGGTAAATGTGAGGGTGCCGGAGGATTTTCGAAAGGTTCTGCTCGGTAAGATAAACCAGATGCCGGAGCCATCGCTGAAGGTACGACTGAAGACAGCACATCGATCGGCATAGCTGAAGAAGAAAAGAGCGTTATAAATGGTCTGAAACCGATTGGCAGTTCGTTTTAAACTTTGCAATTTTTTATATTGAAAACATAGAGGATCAATATCAAGATGGACTGGATTTAGATCACATAAAATGAAGTTTCTTGACCAATATCAAGTTTTTTTCATTCGATATCAACCGAAAAATTGTTCGTTACATATTGTCACAGACGATTATCTAAACGAACATCGATACGTATTTACCATTAACTCGAGCCGTAACCACAACCGAAAATCGTCACATATTTCAGGGTCAAATTCGTTAAGTTATGTTGTATCGATTAAAAATTAAGATTGGTAGTTGAGGTGCTAGAATAACTAAAACTTCTGCATGATATCTAAACTTAAAAAGTGTCTCAGGGTAGTAATTTTTTTTGTTGATACCTTGATTTTTGAGACCATGGTTCATCACATTTTATCAATAATCATGTCCACCAAGCATTTTTCGAGAAATTTCCAGAGTATTCCAAAATTTCCAGTGTCTTCGAGGTAGAATATCAAAATCCAAAATTAGAATCAATGAGACACAACTTAGTCGAGTGTGCTACATTGATTTGTCGAAGGCGGATACAGAGTAAACCATTATCTTTCAAATACACAACAGTGATATCCAGGAAATTCTTGATTGATGATCAATGACGAATCGTGACAAAATGAATTTAACACGTTCGCTGCGACGGGTTCCAGCGGTGGGGCCCGCGATTTTTTTCATTTTTCAATCTTTGCTGACTCAGACATAGTCGGAAAATTCTCCCAAAATATCTACCGTGGTGGTTTACTCTACCAAGGTCATGAACAATAAGCCAAAAACGAGTCTAATTCCATACGGGTGTTTCTACCCAACTGCGATGGTCCAGTTCATGACTAAAATAAAATAAAATTACGTAAAAAACAGCGTCAGTGTCGCAGCGAACGTGTTGAGGAGGGAGCAATGGGGGGGGGGGGGGCTACGTTTTGACAGTAGCCGGCGAATTTAGCACCTCGTCGAATGCTGATATTCCATCGAATGATGTATACTCGTTTGAACGAGTAGTAAGACGAGAAATTGAAAAATGAAAAACAAATAGATGACCATCTTATTGCAGATAGCAAGTCAACTGATACAATTGTTGAAAAGTCCAGGTTTTACGTGGGAATTCCCTGACTTCCCCCTGATTTCCAGATGCAAAATTAATTCCCTGAATTTTCCATGATTTTCCTGATTTCTAGGTTTGATAGACAACATGAAGACTATACATTCATCGATGCTCGATAAGAATTCATACCAATTAAATACAGATTACCCGATATATCCATCCTCTGCGTGAAATGGATTTTTTCATTCAATTCAAGATATCTAATAATAAGATTCACAACCATAGTGCGATTCATAGCGGCCACTTATAGTATAAGGATTGAAATTTTGGGAAAAAATATAGATTCAAAGTGACAATATGAATGGGAATCTCAAAGATAAAATTCGTACCTGGTTTGTTGGGTGGAACCTCATGAGTATTTGGTGGGTCTGCGTCAGGGCCAAGACCTGGTAAAACGGTAGGATTGGCAGTTGGCGTAACTGAGAGAGCCTTGTTATTGGGATCAAATATGCTCCGGGACTCTTTGGGTGGTTCACCCCGCATACCAGTAATTTTCACATAACCAGCATGGAAACCTGGTGGTAGTGGTGTAAATCTTATGAAATGCTTTTTGCCTGCAAGCATGATCGGCTTGGGCAAGCCTCCGAATTCCACTCTGAATGGAATTCCATTCAGCAACACCGTTTGAAGAGCATCCGCAAATTCCAGAGTGCACTTCTCACCTTCAATCTCGAATCTGTATGAGAGGACGGAGGTGAATTATTAATATCACATTTGTAAAAATAGTAAGCCTCATATGACTGTTGACATTGTGTATCGATCCTTTTGCGCCTCAGATTTTTTTTTGTTCATCCGATTTGAAATGACAGTACAAGCATTTACGCTAGTTATCAAAACGTTCCGCAAAACTAATTTCCTCGATTAAAAATATCTCATATTTCATTTGTTCTCGCGCTTTTCGGGGCTTGATATGCTCCCTTAGTTTGATTAGGAGGAAAGGGAGATGATATTGATAAAAAAAGGGATTCAAAGGCTGCACGGGTCTCTAGAACTGATCTAAATCCATGGTGCAGACCACCCAGGGGATTGTTGTGGGATATCATTTTAGGCCTCTGTGGAATCATTTTCCAGCTAGTATAGAAATCGCCACTTGGGCCGTTTTTTAATAAAGTCCAAAAAACGTGTTTTTTTCGCGACCTTTCGACCTCTTACGCTCTATAGCTCGAACAGGACGCGTTTTTTTGGAAAATGTGTAGAGACCTTTTTTGTAGATCTTGAAAAATTGAGAAAGAATATGTCCTTGTCTCATCCCGTAAGACTCATTTGTTGGACATATGAGAGGTTTTTCCACCAGAGATCATATTTCCCTTTCGATTTCCCATTGTTTTATAGACATAGTTATAAAATATTGTGTTCCATTGAAGGTTCATAGTTTATAGAAAGTTATTCCATAGAAATATCGATGGAACACATCATTTTATAATTATGTCTATAAAACAAAGGAAAATTACGGGGGAAATACGATCTCTGGTGGAAAAACCTCTCATATGTCCAACAAATGAGTCTTATGGGATGAGACAAGGACCTATTCTTTCTTAACTTTTCAAGATCTACAAAAAAGGTATCTACACATTTTTCGAAAAAAATGCGTCCCGTTCGAGCTGTGGACCGAGAGAGCTGGAGGAATATAATTTTTCGAGAAAAAAAGCTCTAATTTCTCCAACAGATGAGTCTCACGGGATTGGATAAGGACATATTCTTTGTTGATTTTTTCAGATCTACAAAAAAGGTCTCTACACATTTTCCAAAAAAACGCGTCCCGTTCGAGCTATAGAGCGTAAGAGGTCAAAAGGTCGCGAAAAAACACTTTTTTTGGACTTGATTGAAAAACGGCCCAAGTGGCGATTTCTATATCAGCTGGAAAATGATCCCACATAGGCCTGAAATGATATCCCACAACAATCCTTCGGGTGGTCTGCATCATGAATTTAGACCTGGTTCTAGAGACCCGTGGCTGAAATACATCAAGGGGATGATGATCATTTCTAGCAATTGTTAGGAAAGTGAAATTATTCTGTAGAGAGTACCAGGAGTCAGACGACCCCCCCCCGCTCCATTACTTCTAAAATTAACGAGAATCACGCAAAATATTTCGAAACAGACGTGCTCTTAATATACGGGGTAGTGTGATGGTGTTGTGAGATTTTCACTCGAGGTTTGATTGTACGAATATCGAACTAGGCATTCAGGGATTTCATGTTCTGTAGATCACTGATCAGTTTCTCACGAAACTCGCTGAGTGGCGGATATGTCTTTGAAAATGAAGAATTTCCAAAAAATGTGCGCACAACAAGGAACTTTCATTGATCTTTTGCTCAAAGTCTACCGATTTGAAAATTCTAAAAGAATGTTCAGAGGATGAACAGGATTTCGAAAAATAATCCGAGTTGATAGTTCAACTTTTTAGTACAATTGTCGTCGCCCAAATACGGAATGGTTTCCTCTTCTCCCGACCCCGGATGCTGAATAAGCTTGTTATTTCACTTCCTAGTACTTTCTTACATTATGCTGATCAATATGTGGCCTCTATAGGTCCATATAGGGAATCACACTCCTGTATACATCCTCCCGGAGTACCAATTGAAGAGCTGCGCAAAACGATTTTTGATTAGCTAATTTCTATAAGAAAATTTGACTACCGCAGTTGACTGCATTTCAGAAGCATTCCCGATGCAGGGTTCCTACTGGATATCTGATCAATTTCAAGGATTTTTAAGGATTTTCAAGGAGACAAATTTGAGAATTTCAAGGACTCTTCACGCTTACAGAAATAAGAAACATCTCATTCTGCAAAATTTCGATTGTATCGAAATCGATTGATTGCTACACATGTGTTATGCTTCGTGTATTCAACTATTTTAAAATACACTATTTGATTATTCTTCGGAAAATTTCAAATGATGTCAACCCTCAATCACTGACGTGAATATTTCTGTGAACGTTGCAAATTTCAGTTACAACGATAAAACTGTAGCTCAATTGGGATAGTTGTTATTGACTGCATTGTCTCACATCAAACTCTGGTTTATATAGATTAAATTAGTCAGGGAGTTGGCCCAACGTGAAAAAGGATGTTCGTTGAGAAAATTCTTAAAATAATGAAATGGGCATTTTATGCCCATTTTATAGAAAGCTGATCACCATAGTAATGAAACAATTTGAAATATTTTCCCCAAGTGCCTTGTCCAATGCCGAATGATTTTCAACAATGAAGTAATTTCAAAAGCATAATCCACGCGGATACTGCGTTAATTGAGATGTTAGCTCATTTCACGCCAGCTATAGAGGTTTGACGAAATACAACTAGGAATTTTCGGAGAAACCCAGCACTAAAATGTAGTTCATAACGGGAGGAAGAAAGGTTAGGCACAAAGTAGAATAGAAATGAAGATCACGTGTCCAATCACAAGTTTTTTTCAAAGATAGAATCACGTCTCTAAGGATTTGAACTTTTGACGCATGATCTTTGTCAGATTGAGTGAGTATGTTTGAGCAAACTCAATTTTGAATCATATTGGAGTACCTCTCTCAAAATTCAAGGAGATAACAGATGATTTCAAGGAGTTTCAAGGATTTCAAGGAGGGCATAGGCCATTTCAAGGATTTTCAAGGATTTCCAGGTTTTTAAGGAGTAGTAGGAACCCTGCGATGATAGGTACACTCGGCAACGGTCTGAATTAACCTATCTACGACCAATCGATCAGGCTCAGAAACTCCAAACGCAAGATAAAATACGAGCGCGAGATAGAGATACCTGAAGTTGCCGAGCCCGATCGATTGATCGAAGCTAAGTCAATTCAGACGTCGGGGAGTGTACTAACTCAGCTCAACTTCTACCAATCTTTTTTATTCACGCGAAAACCATGTGAAGTGTCCAAACTTCGAGATCTACTACCTCGCTTTCATTTATAAGAGGTGATGAGGAAGAGGCGTGAGACAGGACATCTCGATGCATGTACTGAGTGCTCTATGTCATTTGAAAAGCAATAATGGCGCCTCTAGCGGCCAAATTAAGATATTTGCGAATAACAATTTTCCAAAACGAAGAGAAACAAAACCAATATAACCGCTGAAAGAGGAGGATTCTTTTGCAATTTGTTCAAAAAATTCTACCGAGATCGGTGCAGAATTGAGCTCAAAAATTTTCGAGAAAAATGTAGTAAACACTAAAAAATTTTCCCGCAAAAGTTTTGGTTCAATTTTGTACTGATCTCGAAATTTTTTTTAACTTTTGCGAAAGATTTCTTCGCAGTCGGCCTGCACACTCCACGTTGTTCTATGTTGTTTGGTTGATTTAATATTTTCAATAAATTAATTTGACCGCCAGATGGCACTAAAAATAGGCAGAGAGTATTCTTGAGTGGTTCCAGTGTGTTCCTGCGGCACTATCATTTTTGGCTATCTACGGTTTCTGATATGATGAAAAGATTTTCGCGCATCGATGGCTTTTCACGTCAGTGGATCATTCATCAGTGGAAATGTTCTTCCTGGGGTTAAAAGGATGTATGACTATAATCGACAGGAAGGAACTTTCAGAGGTTGTGAGAGATATCTGAATTGAAGAATTTACCGAAAGAAAATTCCAAGTTCCCTGGAAACTTTTTGGAGTGATAACTCATCATTCGGCTTCAGTATTCCGATGCATGATATCTGTTCATTTACTGCCACGAATGGTTTGGACCTTCACCGACTTCAAGGAGTCATTTTGCCTCATTACGTAAAAACGCATTGGAGCGTAACATTTCCTGCTTTTTCAGTGCTTAAGTGGAATGAATGTGTTAGAGGACGTGGATTTCATTCGATTATTACTCAAAGCGGTCATAATTAAATGAACCTTCATCTAAGTAGAGATTTGATACCAAGCTACCCTTTTGGTTGCCTTTGCATTGGAATTATTTTGAATTGAGAGTTGTCATCAGAAAGTGATGCTGGAAACCGAAATTATTGGCGCTCTCATGTACAGGCTGGGGGGTTTAGGGGTTAGGCTACCTGTCCATTCATTATAACCGGCATGGAAGCTAACCAGCAAAAATGTATCCAAACGTCAATTCTTCTGACCTCCGATGCTCACAGTCGAGAATGAGGATTCCAACGCAAAGTTTTAATACTATTGTTCTACCCAGATATAAGGGAATTAACGTGATTCCGGAAGAAGTCTTATCCTGCAAGATCCGCCTGGGCCTATACAGTCATTTTTATCATGTTTACTAAGTAAGTTCTTGTTATCTGTAATAACTCGAGATGTTCACCATTTCCCCAAAGAGTGATACGTAAGCTTAATGGGCACCATCTCACGATCTGCAGTGGAAATGAGAATGGAGGAATGGGGAAATATCTAGACAGCGACCTATGCGAACTTTTTAAAGAGAGATAAGAAACCAAAGCTTCGAGGTCGTATTTGAACTGCGTAATAGTACCACCGAGGCAATGCTCTAGACTCTGACTGGTAGAGCCTAAGGTCGGGAAGCGGCTCGTGGTGATAGAGTTTTGCGGTCATTCGAGACAGATTTTGGGAGAAATTTCGAACTTGAGGAACGCGAACCTTTCTTATGTCTCAACTATAGATTTGTGATTGCCCAAACCCTTCATGTTGGTACCCAAATGAAAAGTGAACAAAGCAAAAGGATGGACATGATCATATTTGAGGAAGCTGATTAAGATTCCTCTACATCCAAAGATCATAGAATTTCAGAAAATCAAATAGGTATTCTCGGGAACCAGCTCAACTGCCTTCCTGGAACTCACTTCACGATCTTTCTGTCTCACTTCTTCCCTACCTCAATCAATGAGTGCGAAAGAGAAAGCGAGATATCGAACCTGACCACTTCATCTAGTCCCCGGATGTAACTTGGTTTTTCAATGTTAGGGTAAAGGAGAACAATAGAAAGTAAAGCTTACAACTGTGGTTTGGCATCGAGGAAAACAGGGACCATGGTTGTGGCATTGATTATCAGATTGATTTTCCCAAGTACGAGATCGGAGCGTTTGAATGATCCAATTCGTACCGACGGAATCGGACCTTCCAATGTGACACTGGCTACTCTGTTTCCTAAATCAATCCTGATCGGCTGACCACCAAAATAGGCTTCATACCATTTATCATTCACGTACAGTTCTCTGGTTGGAGTACCGAGTTTCAGCCTGGAAACAAAAAGTGAGTTTGATGACCATTGTGCTTCCACATTAAAACAAACCCTGTGATATCTCACGCACCTGTGAATTTCTCTCTCAAATGTGAATTCTCTGTAATCTTCGTTAAAATTGCACAGAATAAGGTCTCTCTTGTTTCCATCATCAATAATGACGTTCCTGGATCCACTTTGGAATCCGATGTCTCTAGGATCATCCCAGCTCATAAACACAACGCCTATGCTACCGTAGTACCTAACCTCCCTAGGTGTTCCATCAATGTGAATTGATTTCATGGTATCTTGGATTATTTCTTGAACAAGCTTGGGATCAGGCGGTGGTAAAGAACCACTAGCTCTAGCTGCAGCTGTGGCAGCGGCATGTGCAGCTTCTTGTCTTTGGATTTCATCATCGGTTAGAGTCAAACCGGGTATTATTTGATTTCCTGAGTTTGGAGATTTGAGGTTATTGGACGTTATCGCGGCAATAGGCGCAGGCGTAGCAGGAGCCTGTGGTGGAGACGGAGGAGGTTCTAACGGTTTCATCAAGTCCATTGAATCCATCGACTCATTCGTCAATAGCAGAGGAGCAGGGGGCGGTGGCGGGGGTAGGAGAGGCCCGATTTGTGGACCAAAAAATGGTGGTGGCAAAGGCGGTGGGGGTAGTGGCGGAGGAGGGGGTCCAAAGGGTCTAGCCACCCAAGGAGGTGGTGGAGGCATGGGACCGCGAAACGTCGCATCAGGAAAAGCTCCTGGGAACGGGGAAGGGCCCCACGGTGTTTGAGGCCATGTTCCAGGCCATGTGCCAGGTTGTGGAGGCCTTGGACCTGCTGCTGCTGCTTTTTCCCATTGCATGAAACCTGTCTCTTGCTCTTGACGTTGAGCTGCTTTAAGTTTTTGATCTTCGCTGACTTTCAAGATTTGCTGAATTAGATCATTGTATTGAATTTTGCTGATGGTTCCTTGGTTTAACTGTTCAGCTGCCTGTTTTATAATGATTTCAATGCTTCGGTCATCAATAGCAGGTACTTGTGCGGGACGATCTGATGGATCATCAGATGAAATGGTTAAACGTCCGTGGAGGCGTGGACGACCCAGTCGGTCCTTGACTGCTGAGCTGGGAGTTGAAGTACGGCTATCTGTTTTGGAAGGAGGTGTTTTCAACATGGCCCAACTACTGGTTTTACTGAGTGCTCGAAATGATGGTGACGACGGACGACCAACTGATGCAGAGTTTGGCAGCGTACGCAGGTCAACGTCTTTAGACCCAAAAAGTCTGTAAATTTCAAGATTCTATCAAGATATCACAAAGTTACATTTGTAGCGGATGCATCATCTTTTCATTAAATTTTTTTATGGAGAAATTCATCTTTTTCCTCAGATTAAACTTGAATGGGTTTGATAGTGTACCACGTACCAAATTATGGTTGCTTTAGTGATTTTACCGAAAATATACTTCTGCCTTAAATGTACGTATGCAACTTCATAACTTTTACCTTCCAAAGAATGACCATGGTTAAAGCCAATAAAAAAAAAGCAAACGAGTGCTTGGATGAGCTACTTTAACTTTGACCATTGACTTTCATTTGCTAGCATGAAATTTTATGGAGATCGCTTGAAATTTTGGATACCATTTTTGCGTTCTCGTGTCCACGAATATCTCGACATTTATATTCAATTGATGAAGGTTGATCGTGACTTTCAAAGAATTGATGTTG
The DNA here is from genome assembly GCA_029851415.1 of Eretmocerus hayati. Classification (NCBI taxonomy): domain Eukaryota; kingdom Metazoa; phylum Arthropoda; class Insecta; order Hymenoptera; family Aphelinidae; genus Eretmocerus; species Eretmocerus hayati. Next base: position 99,670,336 of record CM056744.1, read on the forward strand.
TTCTGATGTGCAAATTCTTCTATTATGGATCTTTTTTGGACTCGCTAGAAGGTTCGAGACAATTTGGGTCGTGGATGGATTAGGCTGTAGTACTGCGGATAATTTCTTTCTAGCACCAAAAGATGAATCCAGACCCTGACAGTCAGGGTACGATTACATGAGTGAGCCATCTTGAATTTAATGTCACGTTGACCAAATACTCCGCATGAGTGCAACGAGGACACATAGCGTCAAATCTAAGATGGACAGGCAAAATTGAACTCCATGTAACCGCACACTCAAGCGTTTACAAGCCACAGACCATCATATTTATCATTTTTGATGACTATATGAATCATCTTTTTACTGCTTTTCAACAAAGGCAAGACCATCATTTCCGCTTTCAGCAATAAAATATCATCTTGTAATTGGACGATGGACAATACTATTCGAATACATTGTCCGCTACGGCACAGTTGCCACCTCGGATTGTCTCACACCTCGCGCTGTAGCTCTGAAACGCCTGAGTACAAGTCTCTGGAGTTCTGAGTTTCACACTCGCGGTGTTGGAAGGAGATTTTTTCTTCAAGTTTCAGGCAAAGTCGTGAACCGCAATTCTTGAAATCTCTTCGCTAGTGATTAAAGGTGGAATATTTCTATGGCTGGCCCGTGATTATTGAGGACCTCTAAAGACTGTTTTGATCTATGGAACAGTCTTGATCTAAAATGACCATGCAAAGAATGATCGAAAATTAGCAGAAATTTAACGCGTGCTTTCCGCAGGGATTCGTGTGACTTTGAAGGCATGTCTTTCTTTTAAAAAGGGATCGTGGCCACAATCAGAGAAGTGTTAAGGCGGAATTCACCAATGAACAATTGTTTACAATTTTTTGTTATAACTTACAGTTCTTCTTAAGAATTAAGATCAGTGTGAGACAACAGGAACAAGCAATTCTTGTAGGATCACCAGTGGAAGTTCTAGACACACGAGAAAGTTTTACTTACTCATCAAAGTTGCCAGTCTTGGTTTTTTGGTTCAATGGCACTGATATCGATGACTGTTGCTTTTTTCCGGGTGCGTCGTGAACTCGTAAATCTAGATCTTCTGAAAAATGTGTAAGGTCTCATGTTATAGGCGACCCCGGTATTGTGTCAAATGAGAGATGGAAACCCGTGGAAATAAAACGTTTCCGCAAAACTAGAAATTAGAAGACACGCCTCAGTTCTACTTCGCGAAGCATGAATAAGACGTGTTTTTGTTTCTTTGTGATGAGGATTTTAAAGAACCGCTAGGTGGCAAAGAATGGCGAATCCTCCCCGAACTCTTATCATACCCGCAGATGCCCTTCGCCATTACTTAACTGAAAGGGACTTGTCTTTCATTTACTACCTATAGTTGCTATGCACTAATTTCAACTACCAAATACTGCGCTTGCTCTGGCCACTACTTATTCTTGTTCCGATGTTCGACTAGTTATTCTTTCAGCAGGTTCTGAGGGCTCACCTGATAGTTGGAGCAAGGATCAATTCAAGGATGCAGGGAACTGAATAATCAAAAGTAATTTGAGTTTTTGGTACTAGGACCAAAGTCTTGAGCCCAACACTTATGTTGGATAATTGAATCAACTCGTGCATCTACACCCATAAAATAATTCTTCCGTTCACGCTGATTCTTTCGAGGGTAAAATTTCCTTCAGAATGACTACTTGGCGGAATCAATTTCATGCAATTCAAGCGTAACTGCAACATATGAAAGATGAACCCTCAGCTTGAGTGTGGACGCTTTAATTGGGCGTGGATAGTCCTGAATTTTCCTTACCGCTGTCTTCCGTGCCTCCGACGATGCACCTCGTGGTAAATATCGAGCAGAGTTGGGAACATCCGCAAATTATCCGGATACTACCCGGATATCCGGATATCCGCATGGTAAGGAAGTTGTACATAAAGACCCTGCATAATTAAAAATATCCGCGGATATCCGGATATGAGAAAGTCCCAGCACTACTATCGAGATATTCTCTGGTATTCGTAGTTGTTTCTAAACCGAGGGTTGGAATCTGATTTGCGGATTGGGCGCTGTAGTCGTCATAGCCAAGAAACGAAACCAAGTTACAATTGTTTTGCTGTGCTGGGATAACGTGAAGACTTTAATTCATTCATTAGCTGTACAGACTACGGCGCCTAATTTGCGGATCAAATTCTAGATCTCATAACTATGGATACCAGAGTCAGTGTTCTTTTGGATGCTGTAACTCTGATTTGAATGCATGAAATCGACTTCGCCAAGTGATATTTTTGAAGCAAATTTCCTTGGGTTTCCAATAAAATTGGTTTTCGAAAATAAAATCCCTGCGCATGCGCGGGAAATGGAGGATTTCAGATCACTTGAAAAGTAGATAGGCCTCAGAACGCATAAAAGGAAATTCGAGACCATTATTTTCTAGAAGGTTGCCAAATTTCACTACGGTGATCGAATTTCCAAGTACTGTGAGGAATTTATCGAATTTTCCACCAACATTTCAACCAGTTATTAGTTGAATTTTGTCTTTCCACTAATTAATTGCATTTGTTTCAATTTAACTACTTTTGAGTCAGGTCGATCGGGAATTTAGGTTGAGCAACGTTTTGGCAGTGATCGTGTCCGGATGGGTAACCGCCCGTCTGGGTCCGCCACGCTTAATAAAGGCCGCGTAAATACGCGCAAACAATACTTTGGCTCCATTATTGAATATAATATAAGGGACCCACAAGAATGGTAATTGGCAGTCTCAGAGCGACATTTTGGGTCAGAAAAACGAGTTTCTTCGTGTTTTATTGTAAACGAATAGAAAAAATCGTTGGCGGAGTACACGCGAGCCTTTAAGGTAAAGAATCCTGGTTGAGCAACGCTTTTGCAATTCGTATCCACATGTGTGACCACCCATCTTAGTTTGCGAAACCTTTAACTTGTTTGCCATCAGGAACTTGGCAAACACAAGATGAACGGTCACCTATTTGGATACAAGTTGCGAAAACGTTGCTTAACCTGGATTTCTAGCTGAAAATACTCGCGCATCCACCGTTGATGTGTTCTTTCAATTGTTTATAAAAAAAACATGAAGAAATTTGTATTTGTGACCCAAATAAATCGTCCGGAGACCATCGCCTGGGTACTCATTTCACGAGTCGCACATTCATAACCATACTCCCAGCCGTCGAATATTCAACTACATACTTGGTTGAATTTTCGACCAGTGCGGTTGGAGTTTTGATTCAACTAGATGGTTGAAGTTTTCTGAATAAATTTTTTTACGGTGAGGATATAACAGATTGGGTTTTTGAAGAACAATTTTTTTGTGTTGTTTCACTCTTTTGCCCGATAAAACCGCACATAACCTCGAAATCGAATCATTGAGAAAAGCACCTCAACATTTTCGTTGGAGATGGCACGGCCGCACAGAATAGAAGATTCCAGGAAATTCGTTCATATAGGTTTCTCAAATCGCTGAACAGTTCACATAAATCTGAGATAGTAATTACTACTCCAGTTTCATGAATCTAATTTCGATTTCGACATCAAACGCTGGCAACGCACAAAATAGTACGTCCGAATAATATTCAAAGAGAATTAAATCTTTTTTTGGGAAATAATCATCACCTGGTAGAATGAAATGCCTTGGGGTAGAAGGCGTGACACTGATAATACCCTCAAGTTTGCACCTTTTCCCCTGTGTCAAACTCGAGTAAAAAATCCCGAAAGTTCGGAAGTGCTTTTCCGGGCTCTGGAAATTCGGGGTTCGATTTGAGAGGAGAAAGGCTCAAACAAAAATTGTATGTACTTCAGAAGACGCAAATTATAAGCCAAACTAAAAACTCGCAGCACCCGTTGTTTATCTGTAACTGGAGCGTAAGTGCCGAAAATTGGCGTTTTTTCAAACATTTTTCCCGCGAAAAATTCGGGACTAGTGCCTTTCTTAATTATCGGAATCGATTACTTTTGATTTGATACGCATGCATGATTTTTTGCAAGTCGCCAGCTTGCATAGTTTTTGAAGAAAGAGAATTGTTGATCAAAACAGGCCAATATTTAGCGCTAGTTTTCCATCGTTCCACAAGACTTACAGTAATTCGACAAAAGGAATCAGGAGCTAACAAGCTTCGACTGAGAATTCATGGGGAGGACTAATCCATTTCCAACATCTGCGTTGTTCAGAATGAATTATTTGCTAGACACTATCTTTTTGCTCATAAACAAATGGAATTTGCGGGAAAAATTGTTGGAAAAACCGATCTTCGGCACTTTCCCTCCGATTACGGATTAACAACTGGTGCTGCGAATTTCTGGTTTGGCCTGTGATTTGCGTCCTTCTAAGCCCTACAACTTTTTTTCGAGACTGTTTTTTCTCAAATCAATCCCCGAATTTCTAGAGCCCGGAAAGGCACTTTCCTAAACTTCCGGAATTCTTAACTCGAGTCCACAAGGGAAAACGGTACAAAGTTGAGGGTACTATCAGTGTCACGCCGCGCCCTCTACCCCAAGGTGTTCTTTTCTACCAGGTAATAATCTCCCCCCAAAACGAATACTTTTGTGTTTAATACTCTTAGACTATAAGTGTTTTTGGAATTTTCCAAGTGATTATCGAAATGTTCCACAAAGTATCACAAAACTGACACCACAATTTACCTATGAGGTGTTTTTCAAGAGGTTGTATACACTGTCAGGAGCCGTTTCGACCTGAAACGTATCGGTTCATGCCTCAAAATGGCGAGTAAAATCAATCCCCCGTGTATAAGTATACGGAGGCTCATTTCTAAGTATTGGCGGTTTGACACGTTTCATTAATCTTTCAATAAACCCAAGACGGTCTGTTGTATCGAAAAACGAGTGAAATAATTCTCTGTCGAGCTTTCGAAGATCTAAAAAAATGTGCCTAGAAAGTTTCTCAGATGATACATCTATTTCAAATCACGAGGGAGCTTTATTTCAATTTTCGTGGATATTGAAATATTTTCATGGTACATCATATCTCAAAATGCATGTTTCCAGACACTTCTGCACCGTTGGAGGTTGATTCAGGAAACTTTCTTTCATTAGTCATTGAAATTCTGCTTGATATAACTCAAGAGAATTTTTCAGTACTCTGTAATCGCTTACACATATGAAATTTGAGTCGTGATAATTATGAAAAAATTTCAAGATCCACGAAACTCGAATTGAATTAAGACCCCTTGGTCTTAAGTCTTAAGACCCCTCGTAACTTGAAATAGACGCATCCTTTGAGGAATTCTCAGGGCATGTTTTCTTGTATCGTTGAGAGATCCACAAAAAGATTATCTACACACTCTCCGATACAATGAACCGTTTTTGAGTTATCAAAAGATTGAGATGAGGACGTAGTCCACCAAAAGCTCTAAATCCGTTCGGAGGATATGCCGATTTCTACTCAACCAAAGACTTGGGATTTTACATGCATCTGCAGAATGCATGTCTAAAGAGGGCTACGAAGCCAATTGTGTCAAACTTCCTACAGAGGGGTATCCAGACGAAATTTGCTCGAGACGTCGTCGTATGTGGCCGCTCATTAGCAGACGACGTTTGTTTGGGCCTCCTCTGGATACTTCTATGTAGGAAATTGACACATTTCGCTTCGTAGCCCCCTTCAGACATGCGTTCTGTATGTGCATGTTAGATCCCAAGTCATTAGGTTGAGTAAAATTCGACTTATCCTCCGAACGGACTCAGGGCTACAATTAATATGGAGGCTGACTACGGCCTGGCCTTCACGAGGAAATGTGGCAAAATCGCCAGTCTTTTGAAATGGGCCTTCGTATACTTATACACGGGAAAAATGATTTTACTCCATGGTGTCAAAAATCGAAAGGAACGTTTGGACCTAAAAACAGTTGGGACCATCTTTTTTCGACACCATGAAACAGAAAAAAACATATGGATGAATGAAAAGATAATCGGAGAGAACCTTGCGGTATCGGAATCAAATTACCTATCCAACGGATTGCTTTCACTCAAATCGAAAAATAGACGATCGTTACAATGCGAATAAATGGGAAATCAAATAACACATTCGTGAAAAAATCAAGGTTCTCTCTGGGGATTGCCTGAGTTTCCCTGATTTGCAGGTACAAAACGGATTCCCTGAGTTTTCCCTGATTTCCAGGTTCGGTGGACACCATGTACTCGCCATTGTGAGGCATTGACCGATATGATTTAGCTCGGAACGGATGTTTACAACGTAGGACTTCTTGAAGAATACCTCATAGGTGGATTTTGGTGTCAGTTTTGTGATACTTATCGCGGCTCAAAGCGAGGTGTGGCGCGTGTCCCCGTTATTTGATGCACGATTCAGGCGGAAGAGGCGTCCTAAGACAACTTGGACGGAGAGAATAGGTCACCAGCTCGACGGAATGATGGGGCATGTAGCGGATGGGAGAGTTGGTGGGTCAGTTGGTTATGCAATGCGTCACTAGGTCGGTGGGCCGGTAAATTTTGCTATGGTCGAGGTGCTTGCGCGAGACATCTAGCAGCTAGCTCGGGCGTTACGCCGTGGTGGTCCTCATACAGCCATGCAATGTTTCCATGTCCGTGTGAACTCTCCCGCTCTACCCCCATCACCATCAGCGACCATCAGGCAACTCGCCGGGACCACCACAGCTTGAGTTACGTGAAGTTGGCCCGCCACTTTGAGATGAATATATCAAAAAATCTCGAATTCAATGGTGCAACTCCTTTAATTTGAGCAATTTGACCATTTAAGCGATGAATTTTCAACGAGATTTTCAAAGTGCTGAAATATTACCCCCCACCAAAACACAGTAAACGCTCATTACCCCGCGAATATATGCAGTAGGAAAACCCAGGGGGGGGGTCAATTTGAAGCTCTTAATTTGACCATATCGATTCAATCATCAGAACTTATCACTATTCACGCAAAATTGTTTAAACAGACTGGGAGAAGTCCCCATGTATAAGGTATAGACCGGCAGAGGAGAGGCAGCGAAGGAGGAGCACGCATGGTGCGCATGGTCGCCACCAGTCGGCACCTGCCTATACCTTATACATGGGGACTCCTTCCAGCCTGTTTAAACAATTTTGCGTGAATAGTGATAAGTTCTGATGATTGAATCGATATGGTCAAATTAAGAGCTACTAATTGAGCCCGCGTGGGTTTTTCTACTGCATATATTCGCGGGGTAATGAGCGTTTATTGTGTTTTGGTGGGGGGTAATATTTCAGCACTTTGAAAAATCATTGCTCAAATGGTCAAATTGTTCAAATTAAAAGAGTTGCACCATTGAATTCGAGATTTTTTGCTTGATTTTTTGATATATTCATCTCAAAGTGGCGGGCCAACTTCACGTAACTCACAGCTTGGGGTTATTTTCTGACACCGCCGGGGCTCCAGTCTCCTTTTTTCATAGAGCGCATTCGTGACCATAGCGAATTGGGTTGTGAAATGTTGTGCTCTTTCAGAATTTGATGTCGCAAAATGAAATTCCCGCTATGTTAAGTGGAGTAATAGTTGATATCTCAGGTTTGCGGGACAGTAGATAAGATATAGAATCGGAAGCGTGTTCAGCGACCCAAAAACCAACATACAAGAACTTTCAGCGATCTCCCAATTTCAGCTTAATTTTGGCCTTTAATATTCCGAAAAAACGATGCGGCTGGTCCAAATCGACATCGATTCGGGATCAGCGACCAAAAGAATATAGAGTTAAGGCGATGCGGTCACCGTGCACGCTGAAAGTTATTCGCACTTTTATCAAATTTGCTTGCGAGTTGGGTGAAACGACGAGAAGACCCGTGTTTATTATCATCTAACTTGAGTTCGTCTTCTCGTCGTTTAGCTCAAATCTCAAAAGAATCGGATAAAAGTGAGAATTACAAAGTGCCTGTATTATAGGTTAGGAGATTCCTGCGCTCGAGTTATTCGCATTTTTCTCCAGTTTTCTTGCGATTCGAGCCAAACGACGAGAAGACGACTTCAAGTTGGATGATAATAAGTATTCGTCTTCTCCTTGTTTAGTCCAAATCGCAAGTGTATCGGATGAAAGTGCGAATAACTTTCAGCGTGCACGGTGCACGGTGACCGCATCGCCTTAAGATATGGAGAGCGCTGCTTCAGACCACTTTTTTACTTTGCGGGGAAATGTGCAATTGAGAAGGTGCAGTTAAATAATAGTACATTTCGATACAAGGGCGTAAAACGTTTTATTCGCGTCCGAGTGCTGGGTTTCCGGCCCGAGCCGCAGGCGAGGGTCGGAATCATCACGAGTATGCGAATAATAGGTTTTCCGCCCGTGTATCTAACTATACTTTTCGATAAACTTTGAGTAAAAGTCGACTAACTGTACGCAAAGTGCACTTTTACGCACAGTTTATCGAAAAGTACGTTTGAGATACCTGGAAAATTTTTATGGGGGTCCCACGGGTGAAAGTTTATACGTTGAATCATAGAATCAAATAAAGATGTTAAGAAAGAATCTGAGACATGGCCCTCTTTGGTAGATCTGTTTCGCGCGTAAGTACTCCTATACATATGAGCCATGGATTGATCAAGATTTGTATGCTCTACTACAAGGGATAACAATTCATATGGGTTCGACCAACTAAAATATGAAGCAGGAACGTTAGGGTTTAGGGTTTTCTGAGTCTCGTCACACAATTCAAATATGCTTCGACCAAAATCGTATCGGTTCATCTTTCAAAATGAATCATTTTGGCTATGATTCGCTATTATTTTTCGATAGCCAAAGTATCCATTTGACCGCGCAAGAAAGTCTAAACGAATTGTTTGATGGATTTTTCAAAGTCTACAGAAGAGATCTCTGAACAAATTTTCGAACTGCTTCCATTCCAAATTATGGGAGATCCGCCCTTGTACTCAAATTTCAAATTCTGCAATATTCTAATGGTACTAAATACATTTCATGATGTTTCACGACAGCAACTTCAGAGGTGGTGCTTTTTCCAGAAAACTGCCCTCACAAGTACTCTAGATAAGCATTTGGTAATTTGAAAGACGCTGGGAGTAATAAGCATCTAATGTGATGGATAATGATAGAATAGTCCAATTTGGAAAATCGATACAATGATCTCATATTTCTTGAATTGGATATAACATTCAAAAACTTAGAATATTCTTTTTGTGGACCTCAGGATACCCTGCAGAGAAGTTACTCAACACACTTTCCGATAAAATGATTGGCTCCTCAAATTTTAGCAAGGTAGTGCCGAAAATACTTCCCGCATGGAAACAAATGAGTCGTTCACGAACGAGTCGTTGGACGAGTCCAATATTTGTTTCATTATGTGGAGCCATTTCAAATGACTCATTGAAACGACTCGTGTCGAAAATTTTACCGTTTAGTTTTTCAAAGTCGTTTCATGACTCTACATAATGGAAAGAATATTTGACTCGTTCAATGACTCTTTCAACGACTCAAATATACGGCTCATTGATTTTCACGCGGAATTTCTACCACAGATGATTTATCCAGGGAAAACCCATTCTACTCGCCATTTTGAAAGATGAACCAATACGATTGTCTTCGAAGTGGGTTTACTTGTGAGAAAGCAATCGGAAAACGCCCCGTAAAAGGATTTTGGAAACATTTTCATAGTAACTATCGCAGCTTGCGAGGCCAGGTATGAGCCATTTGTTGCTTGAGCTACTCTTGAACGTCATTTCAATCATAGCTTTCAGATGTTATTCCATCATTACGAGTGTCCGAGTTATGAGTTCGATCGCGCTAAAATTTTTTCCTCCAAGTAAATTCAAGAGAGAATGTTGTTGAGCAGAACTCATAACCATGCGAAGAGTCCGAAGAATTCACCATCTTTTAAAAGGATGTCGAATATCGAAATAATCGAGTTCACAAACCATTCAATTTGAATTTTTGAGATATCGCATTTCTAGTAAGTAACTCCGATTCGTTTAGTCCATAAAGTCGGCGTTGCCTATTAGGATTGAAGAATCTCAGAAATTCATCGAATGGTTTGTGAACTCAACAATGCCGATAAGTATGCAGCAAACATAATAGGACTCCGACATCCCCTTAAGAGGATGTCAGATACCGACATTGTCGAGTTTTCGGATTTCTCGATGAATTTTCGAGATATCGGGATTCTACTAAGTAACACCGATTCTGTATAGCTCATAGAATCGGCGTTATTTGTTAGATTTTTGATATCTCAAAAATTCATCAAGAAATCCGAAAACTCGACCACGTCTGTAACTGTGCAATATTGATAGGACTCCGACGTCCCCTTAACGGATTAGCTGGGTGCTTAGCTGGGAGATTAATCCAATAATGATCGAGGGATATCATCGTACTCCAATAAGCCTGAACGTTAATCTAGGCCCTCAATAATTATGCCTCATATAAAATTATGCTAGATTCTCGCAGATGTTGGGTTGAATTATTGATGAAAATTTGTAAGTGAGGCCAACTCGGTTATCTCTCAAATATCAGAGATATTTTGCAGTAGAGTGAGACTGGGCGAATCATCGTGAGATGCGATAGGTGAAAAAAATATATTTCGATACAAGGGCGTGAATATCATTTGTCGCATCAGAGTAATGAGTTTTCGGCGCGTCTCGGAGGCAAGGGTCGGAATCGTCCCGATGATGCGAGAAGTAGGTCTCAGTCCCGTGTATCAAACTATACTTTTTCATAAACTCCGAACCAAATAAGCTAGAATCGTGAGCAAAGTATACTTTTACGCACGGTGTATCAAAAATATCACGAAGACAGCAGAGTGACAGAATGTCATCAATCTTTCGTGTGGTTCTATGTGGCATGAATAACGGATCATGCATTTTTTCGCGCTTTGTTCGATTTTCCCGTTATGAGTCAAAAAATACTGGTTTTTCGGGAAAATTTGTAGAGAGGTAATTTGTCGATCCTCAGAAGATCTACAAGAATAATTTCTACTTCAGTCACCGGAAGATTCACACTTTTGGAGTTATTCTCGATTAGGGTTGTGATTGAATTAGCTGAAATTGTTTATAATGGGTTCAAACTATTCTTCTGAGATAGTTGGGTCAAATTCAAACAGTAAATGTCTCTCAATATTTTTCTAGAGTTTGATATCGTTTTCGAGTGATGAGAATAGCAAATTCTGCGGCCTATCGCTTTCTTATACTGCTTTCATTCAGGGATGAGAGTCGAAAAATTCATAACTCAAAAATGGTCAAATTCAGAAAAAGATACCAACAGATCTGCTTTGTTCGAAATTGACCCAATTGTCTCAGGAAATGATTTGAATGCATTATAAACAATTCTAGCTAATTTACTAGAGCATATTCGATCATAACTTGACTTACATCGAGAATAAGTCTGAAAGGATGGCGAAAAGTGCACAGATAATTTTTGTAAATTTTCTATAAAGATCTATATATTACCCACCTCTCTGCAAGTTTTGTCGAATCACTGATATTCTCTGATTTGAAACGGAAAAATCGAACAAAGCGCGGAAAATGCAAGTTTTGACTGTTTATCTATGCCATGCCCCGAATTTTAACAAGATAATTCTTGTTAATATCAATCATTGGACGTGCTACCCATCGTTTGAGTACAAAAGCATCCTTTTGTACCGAGTTTAGCCACATAGTGGTCAAATTGCAAAAGTAATTCCCCCTATTAGTAGGAGAAAGTGGAAATGTATCACCTCAAACTTTCATGCGAACTGTTGAAAGACGGGCGGGGATTGAAAAAAATCCTCAACCGTTTTTTCAATAAAGGGAGCTGAAAGTCGTTTGATTCGTTTCTGATACTTCACCGAGGGAACCCACCAAAATTATCTGAAGTGGCCAGTCAAGTCATCGGCCTAGGGCATTCGTCATGAACCGAACCAAAGACAAGTGTAGATGAACGTTTTGCTTTCTGCGTTCATTTGAGATGGGAGTAATTCCGAGTGGAAGCGGACCACGAACTGCACCTATCTGTCGGATTGTTCTTCCACAATCCTGAATATAGATTCTATAGTCCAAAACATGAAATCTCCATGCCCAATTTTTGAAAAACCCATTTCTTGCAAAAAAGACCCCGCCATAAATGATAGGATTTTGGCTTTCAGCGAATTTGACCGAATCGGCAATCAATCGATAGAGCTCGACGTGCTGAGCAAAAGTTTCCATAGCCGCTAAACCCGAAAAATTCTCGTTTTCGAGTGATTTGGTTGCAAAGTCGCCGATTTTACCGAGCCAAAATAGGGTTATGGGATCAATCGAACAATAACATACGTTCGAATTCGTTCGGCTCGCTTGGCATTTGCCAGCTAAATACCTCTGATGAAGCAAGAATCTTTGCATTACACGCGATTTGATAATCCTCTCAAAAGAATCTTTCACTGCCGCCATTCTCGCGGGATATTTTCAAAGTCCGCACAAAATGTCGTAACTCTAGAAATCATCAGAGGTGCATTTACACTCTTGACCAGCAGTGTACATTCGAGAATATATCTATCGAAAATCAGAATGCAATATCTCTTGGTTATCAAACGACGATTACATTTTCTGTCAGATCGCACCTATTTTGAGAAAAAAGAATTCGATGCTTCACATGGTTTCAACAGAGTACTCAATTGACTTCTCATTTCTGATATCATCTCGCTGAAACGAATATATTTTCGAAAATCAATAGGCGTCTACTCAAATGACCGTACGAGTCTCAATCCGCGATCCCGGAAAAAAAAAATTAAAACGATCTTCGCAACCTTTACCGATATAGAGTTGGGCCTAATTCGATTTTCGTATGTTCGAGCCGAGTGCGATACGACGCGGAATTCAATCACCACCCAAAATTCGAAACGAATATCTCTCTGAAATCCCATAAGATCTTTTCAAATAACTGTAGCCGCCCCCCCGCCCCCCGCACACTAGAAAGGTGAAAATCTCGTTACCTTCAAACGATAAACAGTTCGGGAAAAAAGATTCAATGATTTTGTTTCAAAGTTGTACTGAGAGCTTAGGCGTATTTTTCAACAATCCAGCGGGAAAACGCTCTTCTCAACGCACCCTTGCGTGAGGTGTGAGCTCTAAATATTGTACGTATCTCGTTGATGATGAAACTCGTCATACGCATTTGCCTTGATAATATACTATGTCCCGCAGACCGTGTGAAATATCAAAATCTTTCGAAGCGTTTCGATTGTGCGGACTTTGAAAATATCCCGCGAGAATGGCGGCAGTGAAAGATTCTTTTGAGAGGATTATCAAATCGCGTGTAATGCAAAGATTCTTGCTTCATCAGAGGTATTTAGCTGGCAAATACCAAGCGAGCCGAACGAATTCGAACGTATGTTATTGTTCGATTGATGCCATAACCCTATTTTGGCTCGGTAAAATCTGCGACTTTGCAACCAAATCACTCAAGAACGAGAATTTTTCGGGTTTAGCGGCTATGGAGACTTTTGCTCAGCACGTCGAGCTCTATCGATTGATTGCCGATTCGGTCAAATTCGCTGAAAGCCAAAATCCTATCATTTATGGCGGGGTCCTTTCAACAATTAATAATTTGATGATAAGTGTAGTGTTATATTCTTTCAGAAAAAATTAGCCTCAAATTTGGTTTTGGGCTTACGCCACTTTTTTCACGTTTTATCAACGTTTACATCCTCCTCAATTGAAACATTGACCTTTTTTGAGCATGTGAACTGGAGCTTCTGAAACCAAAGGACTTTGTAAGGTCAAGGAAATTTACCTCAAAATCACCACTTGGTAAAGTCAATTAGATACGCTAGGACTCAAAGTTACAACGTATTGATGATCAACTGTTAGTTCACTATCGCCAGGAAGGCTAGTCCTGAACGAATTTTCCATTAAACTAGTCTCGCTGTTGCGATTTGAAGGGAGGTGTCATTACTATTTAAATCTTGTATCTTTCGTCTCGAACTAATTGATTTTCTTATTGCAGAAGCCAAGTAGTCATTTTGAAGGAAATTCCTCTGGTTAGATGATGAAATTGGTTTCAGAAGCCTAAATTCCTGTTCAAGCGCAAAAAATTCATTTTTCAAACTGAAGAAAAATAATATTGATAAAACGTGCAGACTGACTTTTTCCTGGAGAGATACGATATTTCACATCGAAATATGAGTTTTCGGGTCTTTTAAGAAATTGAATTTTTCCTGTACTCCATCAGCTTACTGATAGAAGACGCCCATCAACTCGAGAAAGAAATTTCGAAGTGTATTTCGATGGCTTTCTGAGGAACTTTCGAATGCCACCACTCGCTCCGTAGTTCGTATTTTGTGTTGAACTGTGGCTACACGCTCTTTACCAAGAAAGATGGGTTTTTTCTTCACACACTGTGGTAAAATAGTGAAATTGGTGAGAAAGCAGTTCGAGATATGGCTGCAATTTGTGGTCCGTTTTTGGATGGGATTACTTGTGTGCGATACGTATGTACAAAGGAACCCAGTTGAGCATCTCAACTTCGACACAATAAGCCGAAGTTTATGAAATTTGTAATACTTTTTCGACCAAGAGTTGCTCGTTTTGACCTGAATGGATCGATTTCATTATTGGGGTTACACCTAATAGGGTCTTATTGAGTGACAGTTCAATTGTTGGATCAAGCCACTCTATTAGTGTAATGGGACTTTCCAAACCCAACTTTGGGAAAACACATACATAGAGCTTGTTGCATACGTTCATTTCAAAAAGAACTTTTATGCAATTCTCCGATGTTTGGGTGCTCGTAAAATTGCATAAAATAGTATTTGCACCTCGTTCTTGAGGTTCCCCGCTTCCGAGCGATTATTTCGACCCTCGCCTGCGGCTCAAACCAAAAACCAATTTCGCAGAAACAAGCTACAACCTCATAAGCTCGGTGCAAAACATACTATTACAATTCACTCTAGAATGAGATAGGTAAGTGGGAAACTTTCATGCACTTCATTTTAAAACCAGCGCATAAATTCAAAGCCCCAAGATAACCCGATGACCCACGGGACTTATTAATCCCACCCTCTCATAGTACCTATGGGATAGTCGTAAAATATCCATGAGAAAAATGTGACCTCAGCCGATTTCTCGTCCTTCTTCATGAAGCTCTTTGTAGTATCAAAAATCTAAATCTCTAAGGAAGAAAACGTTGGTTTCGTTTGCCCAAAATTATATGTTGTTCTTTACGCACTTGGTCTCGAGATTATTTTCACTACGTCTGTTTTTAGAAACATGGCAACGTTTTCACAATTCATCTCAAGCTTTTCATGTAGTTGTCTCAAATTTGGCAGTAAAGCACTTCATTCCCGGGAAAAGCTGGTCGAATAAGTCGTCCTGATGGGAATCCGAAACAGTCACACGAGCACGGGATTCCCATGCTTCTCTGTCGAGAAAAATCTGAAATCATGTTAGAATGTAACACATGATATGAAACGGCGAACGTTGATCAAAGTTACGTATAATTTCAAGGACTGATGCTGAAACATGCGAGAAAGGACGATGGGGTTATCTCAAATCCTTGCAGTTTGCCTCATGGTACGGATGGCATTAAATCCTAATTTTGAAAATCCATCTGATCAGTTACGAGGTTCTGTGATGTATTCCAAAATATTCTACATTTGTCTACTTGTTGTAATAAACGCGTCATATCTCATACCTGAGTTTCATTGATCTGACATATTTCTCAAGATAGAAGAAGTTTCAAGGAACGACTGACAGTCACATTTCCCCATGAATTTTGACTCAAAACATTTGGGACCCGACCGTGATGGTGGATCGGATTTTAACTCATTCCCGAAACATGATTGGATCAGCGTACAAACATGAAGCGGAATTAGGATCAATTCAAGATCATTGTAAAACATGATCAGATCCTCGATGAATAATCATAAAAAACGAAATGGGGATTGATTTAATAGCTAAGCTCTCACATACAATAAAACATGTGTATAAAATATGAACATGTATATAAAATATGAATTATCAAGACGCTGACACTTTCCGCGTAACTTCATTCTAAAGTTAGGGATGGTCGCGTCAGCGAGACTAGACTTCAACTATTTTGGAGAGTAAAAATCTCCACTAAAGTGAGAAAATGTATGAAAAATAGGAACTTGGAAAAATTGACTGACCGATAGCCATTGAGGGCTGTGAAATGCATACAATATACATTATACATCTTCATCAATTTGATCGATCGTTTGCAGCTATGCGTAACAATAGCTTATCCAACGTGTATCACAGCAAATGAACATGCTTGAGAAGGTACACAACGTTCCATAGACGACACCGACATAAGTGATCGAAATATCGTGTCATCATGATCAGTTGAGAAATCACTCCCGTCATACCAACTCTAGCTGCAATACCTGTTTGGCAGTCACAGGGGATAACAAACTCACTCTTATCAAGAACGGCGTTACTCTTAGCGATTGACATCCTCAGGTCCTCATCTTGCTTTGCTTCGGGCACCGTGGAATCCTTCGAATCGTTCCCACTGTCTGGATCCTTGTCACCATCTTGACCCTTTCTCTTTGAATTGATACGCCTTGCAATAGTTAAAAGCTCATCAGAGCCATCTTCTATATCGTATTCCTCCTCCTCCTCGTCACGAGGAGATTTATCTCCACTACTATTACTGTTGCTACCGCGAGGAGTGAGTTCAGGATCAATAATGCGTTTACGTTTACGGTGATAAGCAGAATGGATGATTTTAGAAACGGAAGAAACTGGCTTGGGACTGTAGCCTTTCCGATCTTTCTTGGAACGTTTTCTCACGGGGCTTTCATCGAGCCTTAAATTTTCGGATGGTGAGGAAGAGGAATATAAGTATTTCGAACGCGATTTGCGTCTTGATTTTCTTCTTCTAGATGAGCTGTCATTCTCATCTTCAAACGTATCACTTCGCGTGTGGGAAATATCGGTCTCATCTATCCTGGTCGTAAGTTCACTACTCAAGTTTGATGCTGCGAGATCACTGCGTTCTCCAGCCACGTTCACTGTTTTTGAGAGAGTTTCGGATGATAATTTAGCTAGTTGCTCCATTTTCAATGCGTACTGTAAACCAAGACTCTTCAAACGCGGGTCCCGTGAGCTTATGGCTGAGGCAATGGCTGCGCTGCTTTCAGGACACTGGAAAAAGTATACAATATGTATATATAAAATAAGTTGCGTGGAAAGAAAATTTTGTTTTAGGAAGCCACGCTAATTTGCGATTGTAGACATCAGACATCAGGTAGTCATCAGGAAGTTACTCTAATCTGGGATTGAAGTATTTTTGCTTCTGTTAGTGTCGCGCACACGAGAAACTTTGCACAAAGATATAATATTTTTTTTGATTGTCTGAAACGCAAAAGAGTCATTTGCACACTGTTTGTCGCTTTTCATTTGCTCACAGAAGATCAAAAAACATGGTATGATACTCGGGCGCAACGGTTTTCGCTTTCTCGTGACTATTTAGACCCTCGCCTGCGGCTCGGGCCTAAAAAAGTCACTCGAAGTGCGAAAATCATCGTTTGAGCCCTTGTATCATAATGTACTATTTGGACACGCTGTGCGGAAAGTGTCTTCTCCGCACAGATTTTCCACTTTGCCGCACAGTCTGCCGGAAAACAGTTCGATACATGGATGTAAAACCTATTTTTCACCCTTGTATCGAAATGTACTGTAGTGATCGGATACTAAAAGTGTGAGGAAATCATTGATATATTTGGGAAGGGGGGCTAACAATAAGTTTGTTGTTACTATACACGGCGATCATTCCGTGTCAAATGAATTCATAAGGAAATGACACGCTTCAAACAAAATTCGCGTGTCATACGACTTTGCAGCTTGAAATTAGTTTTGTTTTGACATTGCTGCTCAGTAAGATGCAAGAATTCCAATTTATCCTCATTTTACGGTTTAGTTAATACGCTACCATTCTTGGAGCACGCGTTTCACTCTAATAGTAAAAATGTTTGATGTGAGAGTTCTAGGGATGAATGATCATCCTCACAATTATGAGATATTACAGTGAATACAAGATGAAAGCATCAACTTCTTGATACAGAGCAGATGCTCACAGAAAACAAATGATTCGAATTCTCTATAAAATAATCACTCACCTGTTCTTTGACTAACTGCAAAACTTGACTAGAAAATTTAGTTTCTCCTTCGGCGTTACTTGACGATGAACTCTGTAACATATAAAAGCACGATTTTGGTATATCATGACGAAGTGGTCAGGCAGTGCTAGAAATTTTCATGTTTCAATCTTCCCTAAGCGGTGGCCTTGGAAAATATCCACGATAACGAGTTGTTTTGATGACTCACTTTACTGAAGATATGAATGATGAACCATAAAAGAGTTTAGTCTTATATAGATATGTTCATCAAAACAGGAGAGTGAAGTTATGAACGAAATATCGACCTCGCAGTGGACGTGTTAATGAGACTCTGTTAAGCTCGTACCTACATCGAGACAAGCGGCAAAAAGAAAAATAATTAAATTGACTCTATGTTGAGAAGACAAAGACAGAATTCGTTCATGATACAGGCGTGACAAGCGCCGTTATACCTTTCTGCACGTATTGCCGAATTTGTTGGTCGAAAATTCATCAATTGAGTTCATTAATTCACTCTTGGCAAGTAAATTTATCGATAAACAGATCAAGCTCACAATGTCCGAAAGAAATGATGTCTGTCTTAAAAACTAATACATTGCCAACTCTCTCGAAAAAAATATTAGGTACCAGGTTGTGCAAAATCGTTTTCCGCACGAATTACATAAAAAATTTGATCGCCTGACTGCGGAAACAGCCTTTATCCAACTGTAAAGATCAATGGAAACACAATGTTTCCGTGCGGAAGGCGATAGTCTATTTCCGTACTGAGCGCGGTAGCCCATTTTGGGCTCTAGGACAGTTTGTCTGTCGAGCAAAGCGAGACAGACATGTCCTCCACTGCCCAAAATGGGCTTGCAAGCCAAGTGCGGAAATATTTTTTCATGACCAGAACCCTAAAATCCTATATAAACGGGGCATTTTTAGGTTAGAGAAATGAAAAAAAGTATTGTTTATTCTTACCAATTCTATTTTAGGTTGTGTTGCATTATCTCCAAGTTGTCTACGTTGTTGATCAAGACTAGCTTGAGTTTGCAGCAGCTCTAGCTCAATTTTCTGCTTCTGCAACTCTAGTAGCTCTCTTTGCTTTTGTAACAACTTTTCTTGCATTTCTACCTCAGAGCTCGGTGCAGCTTTCACTGCTGGTAATATTTTGGCAATGGGAGGTGGTTGTACAGTTGTCACTACAGGTGGTGGTAATTTCTTTTTCTAAAAAATGAAAATTTGATTATTTTTTAGCTGAGTTAATTTGAACTACAGAGTATCTCTTTCAATTTAGATTCCAATAATTTATCATAACAATTATTACGCAAAACTTACGGGTGGCACAACTCCTGGAGGTAGTCCTGGTATAGGCCAAGCAGGATCGATTTGATTAACTTTGATGTCAAGCGCCAATAGTTTTCTTGAAGAAAATACATCATTCCAAGTGTCTCTCAGTTTCCACATGCATGCTCTAGTATTTTCATCAACCTAAATGAGCCAAGGATGAAATGAATGAACTGTGAGTTATCAATCATCAACTTGAGGGTCTAATTTTACCTGTTCGAAGACACTACTGAAGGTGTGCACAATGTTTTTCGAAAAGTATTTTAAATAGCGTCTATTTACTGACTTTACAATTGAATCAATCAGATATAGTATGGGAAGTTTGATTCCTGCATGCACCTGGTGAAAAAAGAAGATATGATAATGAATTGATCTTAAGACATTAATAAGGGAACACATTCTATGCTGTTGAAGTAGAATACCTTTTGCACATGTTCCTCAATGGCAGTGACTATATCATGAGCATGTTCAATATAGTCTTCTGCAAGAATAGTGAGCATACTGATGAGTGGCTTTTTATTTGTAGTAAGCTCAGAAAGAGATGCAGTGAAGTCATCTATGATTTCTTTCTTCTTTTCCAAGCTGCCTCCACCCATCTTGGATCAATTATGTACCAAGAATCCAAACAGCTCAAAATATATAGGTCTGAAAGAAAAGTTGTAACCTCAACATGATTGAAATGGAATTCAGTTGGTGGTAAGTCAAATATGAATTCTTTGAGATTGCTATTCCTGCAAAATTTCATTTACAATAGATAATACGGATCAGTTAATCTCAGTTGATATTCAATAAAAATTTAAATAATAAGAGCAAATTCAAAGAAAATCAATTCAAGTGCACATAGAAACATTATTCAGCTCCATCAAATTCAAAATTTGTTTTACAGACAATAAACTCAATCATTTTCCATGCCATCCATCCTAGCTAACTCTTCTCTACATGAAAAACCTTGATGAAACATGTGAAAAAACAATATGAAAAATGAGCATATATTATTAAGATTAGCCAAATGGATTCCTTTATCTCCAAGCCATTCAGTCAGTACTAATATGAGTTGACTAAAACAGAAATATACCAAAGAATTGAAAACGCTCATCAAATAAGAGATTGACTGAAAGAGTTTCAACATTAAACAAAAAGTATAAAATTCAATTTCATCTAGCCAATTCATGAGTGCACAATACTTTATCACAAGTAAAACAAGGAGGGCTATGGCATAGGCGACGTCAAAGCTATTCGTTGATGGCAATGAGTTATGATGGTCATCGAGAAATAGAAGAAAGTGCACGACTATTTTTTCACATATTTTTTCATTTTAAATTTGAAATGAAAGACAAAGACTGCTAGCATTTTAGTGATCAGTTTGGAAGTTGAAGGGCAACTCCAAGCTAAGATTTAGTAGACTATGGCGAGTATAAGATACATGTGTAGTGACTCATGCACAAAGTGCACATCGTTAACAAGCTTCTTCCACTACGTCTCTGGCTTCCCGTGGAGATAGTCATAAAGAGAATACATCTCGAATGATCTCAATTCTCAATTTAGCTAAAGTGAGCCTACATTCTTACCTATACGATGTAAAAGCGAGCTATCCACCCGGGGTATAGCCGCCTCGATGGAACATTAGGAAGGGATATCTTATTACGTAAGGGGCTTCGAAATTCATAACTTACCATGGAGGATTAGCTAAAGTAGCGATGGAGATGAAGAGAAATCGATCCGGGTCTTAGAGAAACACCGATGCCGAGACATTCTGCAGTCCTGACTCCTGGTGTACTTATCTTGCAGATTGTGTTTCGATCAACGTCTCGAACAAAACTGCTGAGATGAAGAGGTAAGATGGCCGCCGCATACCACGCATCGCATGCGCAGTATTAGAACTAATTTTACAATTATTTTTATCTAAAAAAATACGGAAGCATCAGAAGGAAGTGAAGTATTTATAGGACTGATTTTCAAATGATCTACACCGTTTTCGATTCGAAATGAAAATTGAGAAATTCCGAAAAGCACGACGATTTGACGATGCCTTTGAATTGAGTAGCAGTCGATAAGGACGGAATCATTTAATCCGCGATCACGTTTCTCGTGTTTTCTTTGCGTGCATATATCATATACATATATATATATATATATATATATATGTGTGTTGCTCAAAGTTTTTTTGTCCATCAAGGGGGGGGGGCCAATGTATGTAGATGAGGAGCAGCCGCACTTTGTTTATTTCAGTTTATTTTTAAGTCCAATTCATATTTTGTGTGTTGACTGTGTGCGGGTGCAGTATTTCATTAAGCGTATTATTCCTCTTTTCGCAAAGCCACCTATTGCTTGGATCGAGCTTATAATAAACTGAACAAGATTAACACATATGCAACGTGCCACTTATATATGTGACAATACGCTCGGAGCGGACGGCATGTGCGTCGGCTGCGCCACCAAAAAAAAAACAGCAGGTAAACAGCTTCCCAAGGGAGCGGACGATTTTCTGCATCAATAAAAGCAGCCATCACCATAAGTAGTTTTTTGAAGAGGATGTCGCGGTATCGGCCTAATGTACGATACGGTAAGTAAAATTAAATTGTTATGATGTTTTGGATAATATAGAGACTAAAATTTTGATGAAAAATTCGTAAGAAAGCTTGTTGCCATCCGGCGATTGCTTGTCCTTTTTGTATGAATGCGGCAAAAGCGCCTCTATACCATGAGCATCAGGTAGTTTGTCGACTGGCTGTCCCATTGTTTTCGTCTTGATCCCGTTGTTCTTCTTTCGTCGTAATACTTTATAGATGATGTATGAGCTTTAAAAAAACAATGCCTGAAGCTTGTCTTTCCAGCGTAAACCATGCCGAAAAAGTCTGTATACGTAGGCAATTATATCAAGAAAGTTTCAAGGAATAGCGCCCTATACACTCTTCTGAAGACAAGTTTCGTCAATGCGTCGTTGTTTTTCTCTCCGAACACCACCCGTCCCGTGCGGGCTTCACAATTTTCGGCGTTGAGTGCGATGAGGAACGTGCTTGTGGTCTCGTTTCTTTCTGACCGTTCAATATCAATGTCCAATGACGATATCGTCCAAACTATTGATTCAAGTGTATATGCACGTAAGCTAGACGTGGACCACTGATGGGTGGGTTTTATTCATTATTGGATAGCTGATTCCGTGGTTGATTCGAAGGTTTTACAACGATTGATTTACTTTTTACGAAAATTTTGTATTTTTTTTTTTTTTTTTTTATGACCACGTCGACTCAGTGAACTCAGAACAATGATGTTATCTACTCTTGATCCTAGATCTTGTATCAATGCATGTTCTTGGAATTCATGAAATTATCAATTTGGGGTATTGCATCCATCTGATGTTGAAATGAGAATTGTTTGACTCTAAAAGTGTCAAGTTTAAGCGAATGGTCATAAGAGCAATTGTAGTTAGCAAATAATTTAGTTTTTTCCAAGATTTTGAATTATATTGTTCAACTCTTTCATGGGACATATCAATGTTAATGTACTTGAAATCACTTTCTTAGCTTGAATGATTCACTTGCAATACCTTGTGTGGGCTGAGCAGAGTTTCTGCTTGTGGTAATTGACTTGGTAATCAGTTCTCTGATTTGCATAAATCATGAACTTGATTTTCAGGTTTCATCTATTTATCTGTGGGACCCATGTAGTTATCATGGATTATGAGTTTTGTAGTAGCTATGAATGTTGTAGAATCAGAAATGCAAAAACATATGACGTACAATCTTTTCCTGCATTAGGCTTTTGATCAATTATCATAGAATATTATAACTAGAATGAAACTGATGACCTGCTCATGATTTTCTTTTAGATCACGAGACCAAAACCAACTCACTCAAGATGTCATAATTCCTCAGAGTAAAAATTACCATCCAGCCTAAGCTTCTATTCTCAAAATTCCAGTCACTCTAACTCAGATTCCAAAATGTTTATAACCTGCAAGTGTTTGAATGTATCTATCAAGACAAAAACCAGTGATCTAAACACCATGAATATTGATGATATTGATCTAACCAAGGAAGAAAAGGCAGATATATTTTTTAAAAGTGTGAGTATTGAATTTACCTTACCCACACGAGTTCGAACAGAGTTTCAAAACAATTTTGAAGCTCTGTAAATTAAACTCGCCTCTAAAACCCACAAACAGGATTCATGACGAGTGTTTCAACATACTCATGTCTATCATGAATGATTTAAATCAGATTGTCATAAGATACACCAGCTCATTATGATGTGAACATGTGTAATGGATTTCAACAGAGATTGAGTGATAAAACAAATCAGTCGTGCAAAGTCCAAATTTGATGAATCCATCCTTGACAAGTCATATTTCATTCAAATTGGGTTTTCTTATGCGCATGATCAGATCCTGCAATAAGTATATTTCAACAATTTTTGGAACTTTAATTCAAATAACTCAGGTACCCCTTAAATGTTGGAATCATTATTCAAGCATCCACCTCAGAATCTTACATAAAGTATTTAATTTTCACTCAAACTGTTTTAACCTTAATGAAGGTTTAGTCAACTTCAATTTCAAAGAGATTTAATGGCATACTTCTGAACTTGACTCAATTTCTAATAGTATTTCATGAAATTTTAATAATTACAGGACCTTGCCACTACCAAACAACTGGAAAATATTACCAAAGAACAACCAGGTTTGGTGGAAACAAGAATCATTGGAGCTTGGGTGGTTCATCGGTGCTACAATTGCATGACATACACACATGCTGTACATAGAGAATTTGGAGCAGCCATGGTGTTGATCAGATGCAACCTTATTGTGAGTAGAATTCTTGATTTTTTCATGTATTCATCACTGTGCTGGGCAGTCCTGATTGATAATATATATTATTGCAGACATCTGAAGAAGAAATCATCAATTTAAAGGCCAGTCCTGGTTACAGTTCAGTTTTTAGGATAGTCATAAGCCATTCAAAAATTGATCAACTTGACATGTTTGAACCACCCCCAAAATTGTCTGGTTAGCTTTGATTCTTCTAGAATTAGTAAAGTACGATCAATGATGTAAAAATACAATATATTTACAGTATGCCAGTTACCAAGTAACTTGAGATTGGCTCTTGGAGGATTGGAGCAGCAATTGAATGAAGCTATTCAAAGACAAGCTCTTCTTACAGCTGAAAGAATTAAATCCTTCACAGAAGAACAATATCAAATTTTGGAAACATTCAAGGAACGTGCCCACAATGAACATTCTTTCCTTGCAAAGTAATAGATTTAACTTGATTGATTCTTCTTATTATTGTTATGATGTGTTATGAGTGACATCTTGGTTGTCTCCTCTAGATTGATTTGTACTGAGCACCAAAACTTGAGTGGTTCAGCAAATTTAGAAACTCCGCCAGCAACACCAGAGACTAACCAGCCAAACAAATCTACCTCAGAAAGTGATGTTGTAGATGCAACTATTATTAATAATCAAAGAAATCTTCCTTACAAAAAGCCTTTGCCAAAGCCTGTAAAGGGCGTTCATCCTGTGGTGAGTTTTCGGCTGTTAAGACGCAAATCTTTGAGGACATTTCCCATCTAATTTCATTCATGTTCCGCTTCTAGAATGGTACCAGTGATAATAATCATCTCCAAAAAGAGCCTGTTAGTTCGGACGGGGAAACCCTTTTCCTATTGGAAGGTATGGATGAGCCCCTACTACATGGTAAACCATTTCAAGTTTCTGATTTGGAATCTGATTCAGAGGGTAAGTGTACAAAGCTGTCCGAGTTTCTCAAAACGACATTTCATGATGGTGAGTTGGAATATTTGATAGAAAATAATTTCTGTTTGTCTCGACTTTCAGATTCTGGCAGTGAAAGGGTCAACATGGCACGGATTCAAAAAAATAAGCATTCAGTTATCGCAAAATCTTTACCTGTCACTGTGCCTGCTTTCCACTCTTTTGGTCGGCGCCCAGTCCGAGACGAAGATGATGAAGAGGCTAGTTAATTTTTTTTGGCATTTTCTTACTATCTCACTTTTTATGTCTACTGAGCCGTGTGTGAATTTTATATTGAGGCGTCACTATTGGAATATAGCGGGTAAACTAGGAATCCGAGATTTGCCACAAGTCGACATTCGATAAGATCTGTTTCGAAGTGAGGGAGGGAAATCTCTGCTGCTAACCATCTGAGATATTCATGCTAAGGCTCTATCAGACTCGTCTTTTCGATCTCATGTTTCCTGAATCAGTCGTTCTAACTCGTCTTATCCGAACTGCAGTTTTAATTTTATACAATTTTTTTCATTCCTTGTACTAGAAGAGGCCCTTATGAATCATACATCTCCATCTCGGTCGTTGCATATAATTAACTGTGTACCGGAGTTCATACAATCATGTTGAATGAAGTTATGTGGATCAATTGCTAAATTGAGCTGATTTTATTTTCCAGATCTCTGAAAATCCTATGGATCCTCACAACATACAAGCTTCTATAAGAGCCTTAGCCAAGAGTGTGCATGGCGATACAGTCTTTGGTGATCTACCTCGACCGCGATTCTCAACTCAAATTTGACTCCCTGAGTTGGTTGAATTGCTGGGTTTCTCATGAACAGAAACGCCTAATGTGATTTTATTCTTTTTTAGCTATTGTAAACTGTATGTAGTCTGTTATTTTTATTTTTTGAATAATTCTTGACACAGCAAAAAGAAAAGTCGTTTTGTAATTATGGCAAATGCATATTTTAATACAGAGTAAATGCTGATGTTTCAGAAAGTGAGAAATGATTCCCAAAACTTGATTGAACTCAACAAAATAGCCAGTCTATTCAACTGTGAGTGATGTATCATTAGATTTTATATACTGTGAGCCAAGTGTTTACTAGGACATAGCATCATACGTGTTTTCAATGTTGATGAACTATAATATTCTTAACTTGTTAAGATAGTGAGTATTGAAATATACACTTGATTGATTATGCAACCCATCACCGTTTCATCTTCAAGCAGAGGAATTTGAGATTAGATACCGTGAACTGTATTCTATTCATAATATTTGAGATTTGAGATCAATTAATTGTTTTACACACAGTAGCAGCCTAGTCCTGGAATGATCATTGACGAGAGAATGTCCATTAAAAGTTCATATCAGTTGAAAAACCATGCATGGGTAAGTCATAGAGATCGGCAAAGTTGGCATCCACGATGAAAACTAGATGAAACTGATTACACCATTAAATCGCAGTCTTTTCATGAGGATTGTATAATTCGGGCATGCATAGTTCACTATTATTTGGATCTATTCTAGTAATGAAAGATTTTGATGAATCACCCCAACATACACTTCCAACTGTAATTTAAATGAGATTCATGCAGTCCTTTGTCAAGAGTTTTTCTTATTCCTGAGAATTTTACAACGCCGGCTTCTAAGTGCCGCACTATCAATTGAATTTTAGTGTGATAAAGTTCCCCTGGAAATGAAGCAGTCTCTTTTTCACTAGAATTCGATTGCCCGATCTCTGATAGGGAAGCAATTGCATCTTTTCCGTTTGTGCCACATTTTGAAAATAACTATCTATTTGATTTCAATTGCAGAATTACGAAGTTAATGATTTCATTTTAACAGCTATAACAACGATCTTGTACATCGCCGTTATAACGTTTGACTAAAGAGAAAAAAAATACTCAAACTGATGATACTGGTAACAAACTATCGTAACACAATAATGAAATAGTATGATGTTAGCTTTTGATAAATGTCATGATTATGTGGGGATGTGTGAGACTGGCAATAAATGAATCGAACAACTTTGGACTACTGAACACTGAACCTAGATTACAAACTGCTAGTTTTGAGTCACCAAAAGGAGACTAGAGCATGACGTGAATTATTTCTGCCCTAATCTAGGTTTGAGCCCTTATTGCTAGCTTGCCTCAGTTCTGATCAAATCGTACCTTAGGTATTTCTATAAAAATAGGGTTCAAACAATGGACTTCAATATTATTAATGAGTGTGACACATGTATTACGATATTTAATTTCTATAATATGTGGGGAAAATGTTGATACATCATAAGTATTTTGTTGAGGCTTACATGAGGAAAATATAATGTATGTTAGTATAAACTCAAGTGTACACCTTAGAAAGATAACAAGTTTTTTTTTGGAAAATGTGCTTACTGTTACAGGATGTACAATGCCTGACCAATGATCACACATGGTAAGGTTAAAACATTTTGCAGTACCGAAGGTAAATCCTTCTGTCTCAAACAATATGCGCCTAGCCCGGAACAGCTGAGTAAGGTGAAAAAAATTGTATTAATTTCAGATTACCATCACGCTTATATTTCGGTCTAAGCTGGGTTTCAAGTGTACGAGCTCAACTTGCACCATGCTATAACTAATTACGGTTCCCTCCGATAGTAATTTTTCTCAATGATTCATTTACAATATCGAGACCTTTCACATATACTCCATCAGAAGTGCCAAAATGGAAGCATTCCCTTTTACTTGTTTAGAACGGTTTTGTTGAAATTAAGCTATTTCATGTCCGGGTGAAAAATTAAAAGTCGGATCGGTGTGATCCCTGATAAAATTTTGTTTCATCATTATTGGGTTTTCATGACTCTAGATTTAGAATAAATTTGGCTAATAGTTTGATTCGAAACAGTTATTGCTGACGCGACGCGTTGGATCTAAAAAACATGAAACGTCGATAATTGAAAAATATTACCCAGAGAACTTCAAGCATATCATTTGTTTCGCCTTCTCAGCGAAGGGGCCGATTGTCAGTGAACTACTGGAGCTTTTGTCTTGGCAGCAAGCTCCATTTGAGCAGAGGCTACATTCTTCATTCCATCTTGAACACCACTCAAGTTAGTTTTCCATGCGGCGAGAAGATCGCGAAGCTGTAACCACTGAGGTCTGCCAAAAGTTCGATGCATTGTACTCGATACCAGCACTTTGCGGTTGGCTTGATCCATACGAGCTCGGACTAACTTGGTTTTCAAAACTGCAAGAAAAATTTCGATATTCATGCTGCTCTTTCATGATCGCAACTACATGAAAATTTTAGTAGAATGAAAATCAAAATTCCATTAAAATTTTTTGGCATGCATGGAAAAGATTCACAAAAATTTTGTCGAATAGTACGATAACTCGAGTGAAAGATAATTTCACCAAGCCAGTATTAATTCTTTTGCTATGCCCTAATAATGATGAATGCTCACCCAGAATTTTGAATAAGCAATACATCATAGGGTCTGATCATTTTGGTAAATTATAAGCAAAAATCTTGATTCAAAATGCAATGATTAAATGGTCCAATAATCAAAAAACCTTTCCCGGCTTATAAAGATAAGACTCTTGTGCTTTATTAATTTTGAGCAGCTTTTTTCTATGACGTAGATTGAATGGATCCAAATACATACCGTCAATAATGAAGCTTTCAACTTGGTCTTCCTCAATTTGGAGTTCTGATTGGATGGTTGAGAAAGACATCTCTGGATTCGTCTCAGCAAGCTGCATGAATGTAAGCAATCTCATTTTCTTCATATTTTGCTCATGATTCAAACCAAGGTTGCTCTCAACAAACTCCTTGTATTCTGAGTGAAACTTCAAATAAGCTGGCAGCTTCTCTTTGACAAAAATTAAGAGTAGATCATGGATAAGTTCTCCCTCCAAAAACCTTACTGGTTTTAAAGCCAGTAGAGGGTCTAATAAAAATGTATTTGGATCAGCGAGAGCTGCCAAGATACAGCGCTGTGCGTCTTCCCTAGCTGCTGATGCATTTTCAGAAGTATACGTGCCAAGTAACTCAACCATGACTGCAGCTGCTTGCTCACTGTTTGGATGAGAAAGTATCCAAGTAAGTAAAACCATATTGCAATGGACCATGTCTCAAATTGATTTTTATTTGTAACTCACCCTTGTTTGCAACTCAAAAGAACTTCATGAAGAAGTCGCAGAAGTTTTTGCATTTGTTCATTGGCAGGTGGACAAGTGGCGAACTGTTGCTTGAGTTGCTCAACTCCATTATAAACTGCCTTGACTTGATCAACATTCCTGGCAATCTGTACTAAATGGTAGTAAACATGATATCTCATTGCCGAATCTTCAGGCAGCGATTGGAATAGGAGCCACAACCTGGAGGAAAAAATGTAGCCATTGTTACAAAGCTTATACAATGAAATTAATCTCCAAGTATGAAAAGATCCTCACGCCTTGAGACAAACTAAACCTAGTTTGTGACCTGGTGCTTTTGTGAGTTTTTCACAAAAAGCTAGAACAATGTTTTCAGCGCGCTCAGTTGGCACCAAGATCATGATTGACACAATGTCATTGAGAATGGTTTCGATTTCAGCTTCATTGCCTTCCTTGAAGCAAGCGTCACAAACACTAATAATCTTATGCAGATCATCCTCAATACCCTTTGGTGATTTTTCTTCACTGATTTCTGCACCCAGACTCTTGAAGTAAACCCTCAATTCTTGAGCCTATGAAAAAGATACAATTATCCAGAGTTACAATACTTTACCAGTTTCATATTCATTTCAACGAATCAAAAAAATGTAAACGAGTTACTTTTAATGACTTTAGTAAAGAACGCATCTGGTAAGTATAACCTCAAACATACCACCATCAGCAAAGCTCAATTAGTGCACGATTTATAAGATAATTTAATTGTTGTACCTGTTCCTCAGTGCTACCGTCCATAAACACTGCCGGGCCCTGCATTTTACTTCAGTTTTGAGTTAGAGAATCTGAAAAAATTCCCATGAACCGGGAAAAATGTCAGGCACTCGCGCGCGTGGTGCGTGGCTACAATTTCAGCGGGGGGGGGGGGGGTTAAGACAGGGCGGCAGAGAATAATGACTTTTTTACAATTTTTTATAATTATAAAGTGTTGTCATTATTAACACTCTTACCTTGAAAATCAAGGGAATTGAAGGGGAAATTGACTGGCAATTTCTCAATTTTGAGATGAATTTATGGTATCACTTTATCTTTAAACAATTCGCTAATATTAAGTGAATGGAATGGAAACAGATCAAAATATTTTTAAAGTAGTGATCGAAGAAGTGAATAGTAGGAAAATTATCGGGTGCGGTCAAATTTTTGCGTTATTTGGGGTTTTTAGAAACGACTGGAAGGATATGCTTTTCCTAAATCCGCGCAAATGATTGATCGATTGATTTCAGAAATGATCCATAGGAGGACTAGAATTAAAACTGTCACATCAGAAATGAACGAAAGGGTTCATTGTACATTTTGCAAAGAATAATATCTCGAATAAGGGTTACTGCATAACGCCACGTCGTGGCCGGCTAAATTGCCGGGCCGATTCCTTGATTATCGAGACTTCAAGAGGCGGCGGGGCGGCGCGCGACCGCGAATGACAAATCCATCATCACACAAAAAACGCTATTTCGTTGTGGGACTGTATGCTGGGTCTGGCCGTGCCTCAGTAATTTCATCTGTTTTAACAACAACAAATACACCTAATTGACAACTAAAAGAATCGATAGTGCAGCATTATAGAATCAAGTGTTTCTTAATTGACAGTTTTTCCACGATAAAAATTAAAAAGAAGTATGACTTGAGCTAACCAGCTGACACGTCTACATATCGTATATAAAGTGCTATAGCACCTAAAACAACCTTTTTTTTTATCATACAAGATCTTGGAAAGAGCCTTTGCCAATGTCTTGACATTGATTTTAGTGAATTCATATTGGATTTGCATGTGTGTATCAAGAAATTGACAGGATAACCTACAAGCGACCGCCTGTTAAGTGAACTTATTTTTATGCTGAATTAATAGAACAAGTTGAAAACATTCAAAAATGGGTAAGAATTCTTGACATTCTCTTTCTGATACTTCTCTCTACGTCGATGAACGAATAATTCATTTATTTCTCATGGTTTCTATAATTTGAGTAGCCCTTGTCTATCATTGCAAATTGAGCATAAACTCTTTGCTACACTTTCTGTGAAAAACCTGTTTTGTAGACTCATGAGAAAGTCTTGTTGTTATCTAAGTTGAACTTTGCCCAATGTACTTAATTAACTACTCTGTTTTTACCATTCTGAATGGTAACTTTTTCATTCATAAAAATTCTAGGAGGGTTGCTCAGCTACTTCCGGAATCTTATTGGTAGTCGGGAGATGAGAATTTTAATCTTGGGTCTAGATGGTGCTGGTAAAACAACTATTTTGTACAGGTATTGTATAATATACACCTTATATTTAGTGTATGAGTACTTTCGTTTAACAAACCTTGAATTTGATGGATTTTAGGCTGCAAGTGGGAGAAGTAGTAACCACTATTCCCACGATAGGATTTAATGTAGAGCAAGTTACATACAAAAATCTCAAGTTCCAAGTTTGGGATTTAGGTGGTCAAACAAGTATTCGGTAAATTCTACATTATCCTACTGAAAAACATCGTTATTTCTCCTTGTGTTTTAACCATGATCATTATTCATCACAGGCCCTACTGGAGGTGTTACTATTCAAATACAGATGCTATAATTTATGTAGTTGATTCTGCTGACAGAGACAGAATAGGGATTTCCAAAGATGAGTTGTTATATATGTTGAGGGTGAGTGCCAGATACTGCATTCTTATCTCTTTTGGTAACAAGATTGATTACAGTGGTTGTTTTCTGACATAGCTTGAACTTTTGTTGACTCCAAAAGTTACTCAATGTTATAGAAAGACAAAATTATGTTGTGTGGCTTGTGCTGGGTAGGAATCACTCAACCTTACCTTCAGCATCAATCTTCTTTTATTTTCAAATCGCATGCTTGAATATTTTTGATGATGACAGTTTTTAGAAGTGATTTGTAAATCAATCCCCAAATGAAGTAGTCAAAATCCTTGTTAACAGAATTTCATAGGTGTTCCTATTCATTTTTCTTATTTCTTGAAATTCTGTAGTCATATTATGATTTCTTCAAGAACAGTCAGAAAATGTTCTGGTAGTTCAATGTACAAACCCGTAATGGTCAAGGATATTGTTTCATCAGGCCAAATTGATATTGGCTACTTTTGAAAGCTATTACATGTATTCGCATATACTTTTCAGTGTTCATAACATTTTTTCGAGCTATTTGATAATGTTCTTTTTCACTACATTTTTCTACAGGAAGATGAGCTACAAAATGCTGTTTTAGTAGTCTTAGCAAATAAACAAGACATGCCAGGTTGTCTGAGCGTTGCAGAAGTGCATCAGGCACTGGGCTTAGATGCCTTAAAAAATCGAACCTTTCAGATTTTTAAGACATCTGCAAAGAAAGGTGAAGGCTTGGACCAAGCCATGGATTGGCTTTCTAATGCCCTGCAGGTCAAAAAATGATCAAGTGTTGAATGTAAAATTGATATCTTCTTAAGCTACGGCCTGTGTTACTCAAAGGACTAACCCACATGGCTCTGATGACGTGGGTGAGAGGATTCGCGTTTGATCAGTAGAGAACTACAATATTTTTCTCTCGTGTTTTGATGTGAGGGATACTTTCAGATAAAGTCATTGTGAGAGAAGTGCGATTTTCACAAATGAACGTGTATTCAAATGAAGGTCCGAAGAAAGCTCTAATTTTAGTTTGGAGTGTGAATGCGGGGTAAGGAATGACGAAATTTCATATTATGATTAAAGAAAAATTCACCCCATAATCGACATTTTATTTGGCTATTTCATTGTAAGTTCTTTCTGCATCAATTATTCCATGCACAACCATTCTAGATGTATACAGATGAAATTCTATTCACTGTTATTCAAATCCAACATCTTTATGTTTTGTCCTAAAGATACAGCCTGGGAGTGAAATTTGCAACATTTCATAGCTGATGATAATTAGTACATTCTCTCCTGTATTACCTTTCAAAAATGGTATTGAGTCAACATGATGTGATGGTGATAAAAGCTCGATGTATTTCTAAGGCTTTGCATTCAATCGACATCATACAAATATGTAAAGTCAATGGCGAACTCTTTGGCAAAGTATGACCTTGTGTGCTCAATTCGGGCCCCAGTCAAACTTTTTCTTTGTTCACACGAAAAAATATGTTAATGATGGACTGGCAATGGTGTTCTTTGGAATCGGTCACCGAGGTTCGTGCCTGTTTCTGGTCTATGAGGTCGTTTTTACATCTAAAGTACTCACTCCAGTTCATTTCATACTTTTTTTTTTAACTGAGCAAATTCATTTCTAACTTTGGTGTTCGCATTTTATAATATTAAGGGAAAATTTCCGACAGTCCTTTATAGATTTAGCCATCTCGAACTACTTTCGCTATACATACAGCGTGCTTCGGGCATTGTTGCGTGGTACAATGCTTGCAGTACTTGTAAAAGACGAAATGCGCGCAGGTGCCGCATGTTTGATAATTGGGCGATTGTAGCATACATTTCGAGAAATACAGACTCAATATGTAGCGTCAGAATAAATATATTTGAGTATAGATGAGCGTAATTGCCGATAAAGCATGATGAAGTAAGAGTGTATTTTTTTAAGTCAATTGATATAATTTTTATGAACTCGGACTGTAGTTTATAATAGTAATTATTCATTGGTGTGGCTGAGCTCTGAAACCGACTGTAAATTTTTACATGAAAGATTTTTACGCTGAAAAGGCGTTCTGTATTTACGTTAAATGTACATCCAGCTCAAATTTTGGGAAACTGCGATATAGTTCAAGAGTTATTGAATAAATGTACCTCACTGCGTAAAGTGTTTGTGTTCTCAATTTTTCTTTTTTACAATCAAGTTGTAGTAATTAAATTCAGGTAAACGTACCCAACATTCCCCTTGTACCCAAGCTACCCCCCTATATGCGAACCCAGGAGTGGGCTGTTGTTGACCTTGCCGCAAGTATTTAAGTATTTTAGATGGTTCCCCAAAGAATTTATGGATTTCTTAAAAAATTTATAGTGACTTCCCGGATTTTTCGTGCTTGCACAGATCAGATAGTAGCGCATTCTGAAATTCGTGGAATATAAGCTAAGAGATGCTGAAAAGTACCGAAATATTACAGAATTATAAGCGATCGCTTATGTATAACACCTCGAAATGGTTTTGGGGGAGGGTGGGAGAGTTTGGATCACTTTCTTCATGCATCCAAACTCAAACTGCTTCATGCATGCGTCAGTGGAAGTAATCCGGTGAATTTTGGGTTTTCAAAATTCATTTGCAGATGAAAAATGATAGGATTATTGATATGATGGAAATATGTGGATGATTTTGCTTTTTTGAGGAGGAAGTACTTTATCCTTGACCTTATCGGTGCGGGAATCTTCACTTCAATTTTTTTCGAATTTCTCCATTTTGCCCCCCTACTGGATTCGAGCCCTACCTCAATTTATCATCTTACATTCTAATCGCCGAGGTCTATCAAACCCGATACAAATGTGCGAAGCATCCTGTGATTTTTATTGGCAGTGGGTAATCGCAGTCGTCCCGCTATGAAATCAATGTGCCTCATACACGGTAACAGCGGGTCCGTACTTCGGTATTTTTATTACGCCTTTTGTATGTCCGTATGTATTTGTGTCGTCATGGTATACTCTCTTTGTCACTCGACTTTTCGAACTTTTCGTAAAACCCTGGACTAATCTTTAAGTAACTTTCAGGGTCTGTTCGCAATTTTATTGACAGCCGTGAATGAGAAAATTCAATCTTTTGACTCTAATGTCCAGGGTATCTATATTCCTCCAGTTCGAAAAACACC
The DNA here is from genome assembly GCA_029851415.1 of Eretmocerus hayati. Taxonomy (NCBI): domain Eukaryota; kingdom Metazoa; phylum Arthropoda; class Insecta; order Hymenoptera; family Aphelinidae; genus Eretmocerus; species Eretmocerus hayati. The sequence continues at coordinate 99,705,397 of CM056744.1, forward strand.
TAGCGATCTGAGGGTCTGTCCCCGACCATGACGGCACCACCAACCCTCATAGAAACCCTTCGATCATTGAAATACCTCAAAACCTCCGGAGTACTATTTAACCTGAAGAAGGACCTAATCAGAGGTCCGAAACGTTGTTTTGATAGAAAATTGGTATACCCATGCATGGTCCATAGAAAGCATTCGAGACTCCCAAACATATTTATTGACAGCTCCACACTCTTAATACTCCCTCTTCCACGTGAAATTGATTACCTAAAATTCAAGGTCATTTTCACATCATGTTGGTCCAAACGTTCCTACCATGTAATATTCAACATGTAAAAATACCAAAATTACTTCCGGATGTTCCGTTAGCACTTTGAAGAGATTGGTCAATACAGAAATTTCATAAGGGTTTCTATTTTTTGTAGAAAAATGTTTTCCTTCTCCGTTCTACTTATATATGTCACTGGGAATTTCAGGGAATGTTCCTCATCAGATAGCGATAGTCTGGCTTGATTTTCACCTCCCTCTGATCAATATTTTCTTTTGATTACTGAAATGAATGATCATAACTCAATGAAATTTCTCAATCTAATTTATCCAAACCGTCTAGCGCCCTACACTAGTCATCAGATGAAATTACCAAGACATTGCCGAAATGTTTCTCTTACATTCTAAACAAATTGGTTGATACGTAGTTTTGACTGTATTTCCATCTTCAATGTTGAAATAAATAATATGACACGAGAGAACATTCCGGAAATGTCTTTTTGCAGCGTATTTTGTGAACATTTATGATCTCTCATTAAAAGTTTTGAAAAAGCAAAGAACTCTCTATGCAGATAGTCTATGCGTTGTTGGAAAATGCGCAATTCCCTCATTGCATGGTCCATGGGAATTGAATTGATTCAGAATAAGTTGTTGAGAATAGTGAGTCCTTCAAGAAGTTTTCAGTGCAAACAGATAACGTGACTTGCCTTGAACTTTTTCATCATTTCATTTTTATCATTTTTATATTGGATTAGACTCATTAGAAATGATAAAATATTTATCAAATGAAATTTTCAAGATGCGATTTGATCACTCGGTAAGTCGAGCAGAATCTTGGATTGATAGTCTCATTTTAGCCTACGTTTATTAAATTCTGAGGATCCAATTATTTTCATTCCATCTCATATTTGAGGGAAAAAGTTGGGAATTAGTTTTTTTTTTTTTTTTTTTTTTGAGGTAAATGAAGGAATACTGCTAATCGAGGAGAGGTTGTCTCATATCACCCACAAACTCCGAGGGGCTGTCCCAGTTCTATTTATTACTTCAGAGTAACTTCAATATTCATTTTTTACACAATCTTGTCGGCCACCAATTGATACTGCGTTGGTATGAAAATCTTCCGTCGATGGCATCTTCCTTATACTGAAATAGAACGAACCGATCAGAATCTGTGTCTTTTGTGCAAACACAGCCAATCATATCAGATCCTTTTGCACATATTCCTCGATCAAAATTGTGTCCAGAAGTACATGATGCGTAACATATCCGATCGCATTCTGAAATAGATAATACAGCCGTACGCTGAATTAGGTGCGATGATTCAATTCCATTTGCGAGAAAGTCGTGGATTCATTCCTAATGCAGAAGCTGTAACTCGTGTAAAAATGTATCTTAGAAGGTATTAGTACGTGATTGACGATGGAAGACAATTCTACAAGAATTATTGGAAAGATGACGGAAAATTCGATTGAATTATGTGTTTTGAAAAACTCAGAATTCAAATAGTTTTAATTTTAACCGTAACGACCTCAAAAATTCCAAAAAACCATGGTAGCATCAAAATTTTCCCGAGATATGATAGCTCTTTTCAAGAACTTCAAAGTTCAAACATCTATCAACGATTTTTTCACCCGATCTGCAAGCAGCAAATGATCAAGTAAAAAGGAGTTCATTTAACATTTTTAATTTGTAGTTATCCATAAATTTATTTGTTGACATCTACAAATTGAGATTTACATTGGAGGATTTGGAAATATAGAGGCAAAAATCTTCTCTTGGTAAAGTGGGGAAAGTTAATTCTTCGATATTTAGAAGATTTTACGCCACAGTGGATTATGGAACTTTTTTGGATCTTCAATATCCACAACACGTACAAACTCTATTCTACTTGATCGCTCGCCACTCGGGTGTGAAAAACAGTAAAGACATGCTTGAAAAAGAGATTTCGAAAGTCTTGACAAGAGCTAAAAGATCCCGCGAGAATTCTCATGCCAGCAAATGATTTGGATAGAAATTAAGGGTGAGTGATTGAGAAAAAAAAATGTTTCAATTTAATGAGTCGGTTATGGGTACGAAACTTTGATCAAAATAACTCTTGGAAGACAGAATTCGATGGACTCTTTGACATCTTTCAAATGCTTTTCGAAAACGTTTAATATAACTCAAGGGTGAAGGTATCCGCGTGTTCCAGTTTTCTATAGGGTGTTGTATGTTTGATGCGGTTGATCTTAGAGGTAATATTTTGTTGAGGTGAATTGAGATTATACCCATGATACCATCAAAACAAAAAGTCGAAACTCTCCGATTTCTTCTTACTGTCAACAACGACTTGATGCAGATTGTATATCTTCAAGAATGCAAAAAACAGGAAAAGTCGAGACGTTCGCAGGCATCATTGTCACCTCAAATTCTATGTAAAATTGATAATATGATATTCTTAAATATCACGAGGCAATCTATCACTCTTGTAAATGAACAAAATGAAAAAAAAAAATCTGGAGAACTCTATAGTTTGAGATATTCTTATTCGAGAACATAATGAGTATCGGGAGTGGATTCTTATTTTGAGACTTGAAGCTCATTTTGATTCCTAATACATCTAATACATATGAATTGAGATATTTGTGGTAAAACTCAGTATATTTGATAAGCCACGTTGGATTATTATGAAATGGATTGTCTGGAACTAACAGTGCGCGCGTCTCAAAGTCTGTCTGTGGTCATTAATGAAACAAAAAAAGATCCTGTAAACCGTACTCGTAAAATACAATGTGCCGACAAGATCATCGATACATTGTATTACTTGAGGTTGAGTCATTTACAGCACTCACCATCTGTGTAAATTGTGCCACAAATATGAACAAATATCGCACAAAAAACAATTTGGAGACTAAACAATTCAATTCTCATTTTTAATCCCAGTTTTCAGAGACAGCACCATCAAGGACTAATGGAAATATCGTCAACTTCGATGTTTTCAAGCTTGAGCAATTAATAGTTATCTAGTAAGATTGGATGGGAAATGAAAATGGAATACAATATGCAATGTCTAGAAGACATTTTTCAACGATAAAAATGATTGCTCATAACCTTTATCAATAACTCGAAGTCATTCAAACTGCATGTTTATTCCAAAATGACTCTGATGATTATACCATAATCTGAAGTATTACTGTGATCACATAGTATATTTCGTAAAAACAGACGAGATATTCAATCAATTTTTCTGCATATTCCTGCAACAATAGGACTCGCGATGAGGCTTAAAAGTCAAAATCTAAATAGAGAAATTTAACCACGTGTTTGATGATTTTTTTCTTTGAGCTCATATAGATGTTTATAATGTGGGATTTTTATGTACACCATCGATTAAATTTTTGTGTATACTTTTCGAAATTTTGAAGGATTAGATTCATGAAACATAGAAACAGGGATTTCACGGATACAAGTTCCTTCCGTGCCACATAATAATTTTGAAATAAGCGGATACATTGCTCGGATACATCAACATTTCAAGAAATGATTACAAGAGTGGAATAAGTTCTGAAAACATTATAAAGCCGAGGCTGGGAGAGTGGTCGGCCTTTGAAAATTCTTGGAGCTGTGCTAAAAGCTGGCTTGAACAACTTTAGTGAAGGTACGCACAAATAGTGCGTACTTGACAGGCCTGACACCTGATGCACTACATGACAACAATGTCATTTTTTCCAAAGAATGCTGGTAAGATCGTTCTTGAATATTTAAATAGTGTTGGGGATTCAGTGAATTCGGCAAAATTATTGGAACCAAGAATGTTCTTTTCGGTAAATACTATAATATTTGCCGAAAAGAACATTTCATTACGGAAATGTATGTACCACCCGAGGGTCGAAAGTTTTTGCCAGCTTCCCGTATTGTAGATCGCTCGGTAGATCGTCTGTGCGCAAATGAGTCATTTGCACACTGTTTGTCGCTTTTTATTTGCTCGAACAAGATCAAAAATCATAGTATGATACTCGGCGCAACGATTTTGGTATTCTCGTGACTATTTAGGCCCGAGCCGAAGGCGAGGAGAAAAAGTCACTTGAAGTGCGAAAACCATCGTTCGCGCCCTTGTATCATAATATACTATTTACACACTGTCTAAATGAAGATCCGTGCACCAATGAGGCCCTTACGCACGGTTCAAATTTCGTTTGCGCACTGAAATTGAGTTCTTGTCTGATCATTCTGCTCGCAGTGAGAAAATTAAAATTATGGGTTCATAACTGTGGACCATTGGAAAAATAATTCGAAGAATTGAGCATACATGTTGATGTGTCGGTGAAGAGTGGATGTAAACCCTCCAATTAATCATTGTTTCAGGTTGATTCATGAGAAAAAATATTCACTCGATCGATCGAAATAGACATATACATAATATCTGACACTATCTTCACAGATATACGCAGATGATTATTCATCACCACACAAAATTACATATGAAATATCAAAATAAGATCTCTCGAAAGCTGGCGATAGTTTCGAGCAGCGTGGTAACATGCTATGATGATGTGTTTTTTCATCGTCTGTGCGGAAAAGAATCGTTTTTTCTTTCCCACGCCGACGATGAAAAAATAGTATTTGACACTCGGTCGGGGTGGTTTCCGCCCTTGTATCGAAATCTACTATTTGGATGAAAAAAAAAATTAGTAAAATAATTTCAAAAAGACAACTTTATGCAACTTTCCGATGTTTAGGTGCTTGCACAATTGCATAAAATAGCAATTCGTTCATGAGAGTATCTACTACTGACTGAGTATTTCGACCGTCACCTTGGGCGGCTTCGGCCGAAAACCAATCGCTCAGAAGCAAGCTACAACTTCATAAACTCAGTGCAAAGTATACTATTTCCCATGCCCCACGCTCGGCCCCACGGGCTCATCAATCTCCGGCAAATACAGAGGCTTCTATACACTGATACCCACATATTTTACACACACGACACGTACACTGAACAACTTCGCGAAATAATCCCATAGAAAAATTGAAATGGGGTAATGAAAAAAAAAAAAAAAAAATCCAAGTTCAATGTTCAGTTCAAAGAAATAGTATTTTCCGTGCGTAAATGGAAATTTGCGCCCGGAATTTTTTTGCAGCGTGCGCAAATGGCCGATTTGCATACGGTTTGACGATTTGCGGCGTGCGCAAAAAAAAAAATTGCGCACAGTTGGCACATTTGCGCACGCTGCTCGCCATTTGCGCACGGCACACAAGCGTCTAAATGGCCATTTCTGCCCAGTTTTGCGCACAGAATAGCGTAAAAAAGTTTTCCCACCCTTGTATCGAAATTATACTATTCTGATAAACCTTTCAGAATTTTTCTTCAGTCGGCGGAGACCCCCCCCCCCTCCCTATTTTCTTTCCCACGCCGACGATGAAATAGTAGATTTCGCACCGAGATTATGAGGTTGTAGCTCGCTTCTGAGCGATTGGTTTTCGGCCCGAGCCGCAGGCGAGGGTCGAAATAATCGCTCGGAAGCGGGGAACCTCATGATCGAGGCGCGAATGCTAGTTTATGCAATTTTGTAAGCATTCAAACATCGGAAAATTGCATAAAGTAGTATTCGACACTAGGGCGGGGTGGTTTCCGTTTCTGAGCCATGCGCGGGCCGGAAAAACATCGACCAACACTCTCGCCCTTGTGTCGAAATGTACTATTTTGACAAACTGTGAGAGAAAGTGGAAAATCAGTGCGAAAAAGTTACTTCGTCGCACACTGTGTCAAAAGAGTACATTTCGATACAAGGGCGTAAAACGTTTCATTCGCGTCCGAGTGATGGGTTTCCGGCCCGAGCCGCAGGCGAGGGTCGGAATCATCACAAGGATGCGAATAATAGGTTTTACGGCCGTGTATCCAACTATACTTTTCGATAAACTGTGAGTAAAAGTCGACAAACTGTGCCCAAAGTGCACTTTTACGCACAGTGTATCGAAATAGTATATTCCACACCGAGTTGATGAGGTTGTAGCTCGCTTCTGAGCGATTGGTTTCCGGCCTGAGCTTCAGGCGAAGGTCGAAATAATCGCTCGGAAGCAAGGAACCTTATAAACGAGTTGCGAATACTTCTTTTTGCAATTTTGTAAGCATCTAAATATCTGGAAATTGCAATAAAATTATTTGTCTCTTCTTGGCGCGCACTCAATTTTGATACTCGTAGTACGATGATCCCAATTGATCTAGGTTTAACATAAACTATTATGAAAAATATTTTGCGCCCGAACACATGAGGGTTTCCATGGAACATTTGACTATTGACCCTCTAAAATAAAAAAAAATTTTTCTCATCGCACACGTTTAAAATGGGTTTTATGTGATTCTTATACCTCGAAAACATGTGAAAAAAGTGGTGCCACTCTCTTCCAAGCCGAGGTATCTGGTTCAGAACGAATTGTACGGAATTTCATACTTGAAACATTCGTGAATCAACTTCAATTGAACAGATTCGATTCAAAACATTGTCTAGACGATCGATACAGATTATATTTTGCCTGACCTGACTTTAAGATGAATTTCATCATCGATTTCTCCGAAATTCGATGTAAATTTCCAAAATCGAGTCAAGAGCTGTGAGTCTCATTTTAAATTCTAGAATACACTGTGGTGTTATTTTGTTCATATTTCAACCATATACTATGTAAAAATCAAGGAAATCGCGATACCATCACATTTAGAGGCTTATTTAGCTTATCATCCGGATTCAAATATTTCTCCTCAGCATCTCACAGAAATACCGATCGACAATTGCAACTCAAAACAGTGCGGTTACATCCTCTTTGTGATGAAGGAAAAAGAGCACAACGTCCCAACCCTGTGCTTCGCGTCTCCTGAGTATGACATCAAAAAATGACCATTTTCAAAGCCAGTGGCGCAATAACTTTATGAGCTTTAAAGCTTTATAAAATTTTTCCGGATCAACGCACACTCACGAACCAAACGGGATTCGATTCGTCTTCTTTCTAACTTCGGAAAGTCGTTGCTGAATTCCCCGTTTTGCACGAGGTATTTCATCATTTACGTAAACAATAGCCAGAAAAAGTTTTCCCACAAAACTCAGTTACATCGATGAATGAGAGTTAATATCATAGCCAAATCAGCGCACACCTCTGAATCAAAGATTTTCTCAAAATATCAGATTAGTAGATGGATATATCATTCCACCGAAGTAGTTGAGGCATAGGTATTTTAGTTACAGCCTTATCAATCCAAAAAATCGCGTTGGTACGCTTGTAAACTACCCAAAAATCATCCTTTGCGGTCTGCTATTGACAAATCAGGATGCGTTTCAACAAAAAAGGATGTAGTCCATATGTTGAATGATGCCAAATACTATAGAATGCCACTCCTGCGCACTCCAAATAGTTCAAAATACTCTTGGAACACTGCAGTAACACAAAAGTTAAAAGTTCCGTGGAAACTCTCACATGTGTACAATTTTTTCCTGAAACGATGTATGATCGCGTGAACCATAATAGGCTAGCCTTTAGAAATAAAAACTGGCTAAGTCCACGAGAGAGAAGTAATGAAAATACAAAAATGTTTCGGATCATAATATAGCTCGGGACGTTAAAATTGAAAGCACATCCGACACGCAAGGGAATATTTTCTCATCATCCGTGAGCATGTTCGTGACATTCTTCATTTTACTGTGGATAAAATGGCTTTTTCGCTCTATGATAGGTTAGATACTTAGACGTGGTTTAGAAATACGACAAGCTCGACGATAAGATACCTAAACGTGATCGTCTGACACGCTCAAGAGTAGAAGAAGCAAACTTGTATTGCTCAGTTATGATCATACCATGGAAATACTCAGAATGCCTTCTCGGAAAACCACGAGAAGAAAAGATATTCCGTATCGATGTAGAATTTCGGGACCCTTAGAGAATGCATAATTTGTATTAATTTATTTGAATCCTAATCGTGCATCTGCAGTGATTTTTTACAATGTAGTTGTCCGACCAATCGTTATCAGATAATACTAATATTTTACTGTGCATATACTCATAGTTTTGTAACTTAGCTACTGAGAGTCCGGCTAAAATAACTTCATATAATGCTCATTTAATGCTTTTAAATCCAAGGTATTGGTAATTTAGAACGTAAAGACTAATAACGTCACAACAGCCAAGAATCTTTTGAAAAGATCCACGCCATCGGCTATATTGACGAAAAATTTCCAGAAATGAAGAATCTATCCATCGAGTATTTTTTCTCGCTTAGTGCACTATCCGATGTATCTTCGTTCCAGATCCATATGAGACTCGAATATCTTACTCTAAAACCTTCGTCACGCAAAGATGCAGTAAATCATTGCAACAAGGGGAGGTCCAACCTTGCGGAACACGGATCTTGATGAAACTCTGGGACTCGTCTTGTTTTGGCGAGAAGTGAAGGTACCCAAAAGGGTTTTGTCCAATACAGATATGGAGATTTGCATTGCCAATATAGGCCCATCTTAAAATGACACATATATAGATATACTAACAATGCTAATCTCTCTAACTGCACCTCGAAATAAAATACCTTCATTTTTCACCAAAACAAGATGATTATCAGAGTTTCTTCAGGATCCACGTTTTGGAAGGTTAGACCTCTCCTTGTGAGCACGGTTTTGAAAGGCATAAAGAAATATTCTGGTTCGTCATAGGTATGCTTTGATATTCATATTTGAATTAAATTATTGAATTAATTCGTGGTGTTGGGTAAAAAGTTCAAAACACCACACTGTATCTTGAACATCTGTTTCTCGTAGAATAGGTCTCTGGCCATTCACCTATGGTACAGAGTAATCATAAAAACAAGAAAAATACTTAGCAAGTTGATCCAGCCATCCTAAATTATCGGGTTCTATTCTCAATTAGTTGAATGGTGAGTTAAAAATATGCTTGAAAAGAATAAAGAGTGATACATCTATTACATCAACAATAAATGTTTGACTGATATTCTATAGCATCTTGGGTACACACGAGAAAAAACATATACGTCATACAAAGACACACAGCCATGCACACAGCTTAACGAATAACATTGAAATAATGAACCTTAATTAGAATTTTGTATTCGATCGGTCTTTGAAACATTGAGGGAATAAAAGTTTAATTATCTCTGTATCAGCATTTCAGTTGGTTCTGACTGAATGGCTGAGGAACATTCGAAATGGTATAAATATTGAAGGCGATGATCAGATAGCCAAATGATGCTTTAACGCCCAGCAACTGCAATGGGACATCTTCGATTAATCCAAATTATTGCACTAGTCGTTGCCATGGGTAAGCTGAATCTTTGCTCCGTCTATTATTCATAAAAAATTTCAATCACAAAATTAAGACGCAATGTCATTTTTATAGGTGGCATCGTACTAGCGGGCGAAGACAGAATTCTATCAAGAGTTAGTCGTTTTATTGGATATGAGAAACAAACCGGTCCGCATCCCACCGTTGTCGAAATTTATAATTTTGGTGAATTCTTATGCAGCGGTAGTGCAATCAATCCATTTATAGTTTTGACCACAGCTCATTGCCTCTCTGGAATATTTCTAGCAGGATTGATCGTAAAATTGAAGGAGTACAAATCTTTTGTGACAACGGTTAAGAGAATGGAAATTCATGACGATTATAATTCGGTAACATATGACAAGGATGCAGGATTGATTCAACTCAAGGACAAGTTGCCACAATTTCATAATTCATATTTTGTGAATCTAAAAAAAGATACAGGAATGGATGATGCTATTACTACCGCACATTTTTGGATACATGTTAAATCTGGTGCATTAGGAGATAAGACAATGGAACTTCGTAACTCAGATGTTAGAATTATTCCAAACACTGAATGCACAAGAAAATGGAATAATTCATTCACCCTACAATCGATTAAGGGCCAGGCATGTGGTGAAGAAATTAAGCCCGATCACAGTGTAATTTATTTAGGCGCTGGTGGACCTGTAATGGGACCTGGTACATATCAATGGGGTATTGTATCTACTCCCCGTCGTTGTGGATGGAATGTACCTGATATCTATGTAAAAATTTCTGAAGTCTACGATTGGATCATGAAAACCACCGCTGACATGGAGAATGAGATACCACACGAACAACATACGATTCATCCTTGTGAGTTTCAAAATTGTTTCTTTTATTTTGGATATGGTGAGTGTTCCCAATTTGCTCCCATATGCCGATCTCAGGAGTGGGCACTCCTTGGCTTTTCGGCTATTTCTTTTACGACTGTTATTTTAAAATCTAAGAAAATGAGTAGTTTGCATGCAACCCGAATCATTTCTGCGATGCCCAGAAAATTTGAAGTGATTTTTTCATTTTTCGTAATTGCACAGCTAAGAAATTCTTAAGGGAATCACGTTCAGTAAAACTGGTGCCAACATTTTTCAATTCAACCAAACTCAACGTACCTTAGGGCATTCGATTTCTTGGCTTGAGACCTTCAAAATTCATTCTTCAGAATTGCAAAACTCGGATACGGAGCTGTCTTATGTGCAAAACACGGAGACGATTTGTAAGCAAGGATGCCAACATCGGAATATACCCAACATGCCCTCATATATTTATCTCATAAGGGCGTGCAGTGCGACTTTTTCACCACTCAAACGTATTTATCACATCAAAATAGGTCGGTAAATAGTGCTGGAACCGGCTTCGGCTTCGCCGACGTCCAGCAAAGTTTTTGACCCCGTTGATGAGTGATGAGCCTGTTCCATTGACAGTTTGATACTCTCAATACTCTTTTTTCCGCGTCAAATTGGTTACCTAAGATTAAACACAAGTTTTAGACCATGTTTGTTCAAATGCTTTATAATATAGTGCCTAATATTCAACACCTCAAACCACCAAAGTTGTTTCAGGATGTTCCGCTATCATTCTGAAATGGTTGCTTTGTACAGAATTCTGATTGAAGTTTCCAATTTTCTGATAAAAAATAGTATATTACGCGTCGAGGGCGGAAAATTTTTTCGGGAAAACGTTACTGGACGCCTAAAGTTTTCCTGAATAATAAAGTTCTCGGCACGAGACGCGTATGCTATTTTATGGGTCAGTACGTAGCGAGTTCACAAGCGTCCTCGCGTAGCGACGACGCTCAGTGCCAGATTTTGAAAAATCCTACTTCATTTTCAATGCGTCCCTGAACTACGGGCCGAAGGTCATTGATTTTTTTTGGAAAATGAAAGTCTGTACAAGGAGAATAACAACGCGAATAGTCCCAATTCCTGCAAATCGCTCCGCTTTTCCTAAAAGCCTCTCCAGCGTTTGGGTGCGACGCCTCGAATCTCGCTGTTTCTACGTACTGATTGATAAATGCTCATTCTATTTTCTATTTCACTCGAAAACTCGTATACACTTCTACCGTCCTCGATGGAATTTTGAGACATTATTTAACCTCCTTGCGCAATGGGCCCAGTCTTTCTTAAGCTATACCGAATATCGACTGATTCATTATGAACCTAGAAAATGGAGTTGAGAAGCGATTTTATTTCAGTTCGAACCTGAGATTCTCTCTCCAGATCTCGGGAACATTTCGAGTGATGTTTATACATTTTTCAAAAATGTTTCCGAATCACATAGCGATGCACTTACAAGGGGAGGTCAGGGTCTGCGGGAGCTCAAACGCCATGCGAATTTCTTTACATACTGTTTGGGGCAAAAAATATACATATTTTTGGTATAGGGCATAAAGTGTTAGGACCAACATTAACAGGATTCTCGAGCTCTTGACCACTGTTCATCCTTGAATAAGTCGAGTTCTATACGTCGTGGGTATTTTTAAAAAAGCTTTTCAGAGGGCAGAAAAAATACTAACTTATAGTGGGTTTAGATGATTCTTATCGAATATTCTTGGAGGTCCTACACGCTGATGAAAAATTAGAAGATCTCAAAATTCTTTACTCTCGTTCAGACAACTGCAGTTTTAATGCGAATGAAGATACGGCAATTCTGGGAGAAGCATCTTGTAGAGCGGAAAAAATGCTATACGGAGCCATTTTTTGATTATTTTGCACGTACCGCGTGTGAGAACAAACGAGCTGTCTAGATGCCCGAAATGACTGTTTATTACCGGAAATGGCACAGAAAACGTTGAATAACATGATTTTGGGAATTCGGACAGCTCGCACGTCTTCATACACGGGACGTAAGAAGTGATAAAAAATAGCTACACATCGCATTTTTTCTGCTCTCCAAATGCATTTTCCAGAATTTCCGTATCTTCATTCGCATTAAAACTGCAGGTGTCTCAATGAAAGTAGAAAATTCTTAGATTTTCTATTTTTTCATCAGCGCGTAGGACTTTGAAAAATATTCGATGAAAATCATTCAAACCCATTGGAAATTGGTATTTTTTTCTGCTCTTGGAGAGGTTTTTTTGGAAATATTCGTACGACGCATGTAACTCGACTTATTGCTGTTGCAAGTCAGGGTATTTGAGGGTTCACCAATCGAGAACTTTTGAACGGTACTGTATGTACTAGACCCGTGAAAGGACCCCGCTCCGAGAGATAGGATTTAGGGTTCAGGTGAATTTTGCTGGTAGTGAAATATGTTACAGAACTGAAAATTCTGAACAAAAAAATCAACGGGCTCGAAGACGGATAATGAAGAGTTTTTTCAGAATTATTTACTTGAACGCCGAAAAAAGGAGGTTATGAGATCATACAGAATAACAACATGCGGACGATAACCCAATTCACGGCATTCAAACTCAGGTAGTAAATGTTTGATGTAGGCAAAGACTCACGACTTTCAGAACCTAATCATTTTATCTTCAACTAAGTATTGCTAAAATTGCTCAATTCCATACGGTGTCGGCAGGGCCATTAAGAGAGGAAAACGCGAGGCTTGTTCGCATCATATATAAATTATACATGCATTCATAAGTAGCAAACAAGCCTCGCACTTTTCTCTTTCAATTGTTCCGCCGAGACTGTCTGCAGTTGAGCCATTTCAATAGCCTTCCAAATTCTATTCACTTTTGCGGTCTCAAGTCAATGACTGCGGTGGATTTCATCCGTCGATTTCGCGGAAGAGATTACCATCTTCGCTTTCCATGGTCAAATGTCAAGTGGCAAATGAAGATCGCAAATCAGGCTAACATTTCACAAGCCTAAGTCGACCATTCGTTTATCGAGGCACTTTGAAACGTCTTAGAAGATATACCTTCGATTTACAAGCTTCGGGATCATGATTCTTTAGAATAAATGGGAATATTGAAACTTCCATAAATCTACGAAAGTACGAAATCAACTAGGAGATTTAAATGCGGTTTGTTATTTCTGACCTCTTTTATGAACAGAATTTGGTCTCAAATCGCCGGGAAGATTGGTTACTCTGGCTACCATATCCCGAGCATGAACCAAATATCATTTGGTCTTCCAAGTATTAGAAAATGGCCGAGTGACGGTATTGCTAATTTTCCAATTCTGTGACCTTGATTCTCGAATTTGGATGAAATAATATACAGTTTTGGGCACGAATCTCCTCGGAAATGGAGAGAACTAAGATATTCGAGTGCTGTTCTCTGATTCGGATTAGTTTCACAGCCAAAATCTGATGTCAAATCTCGGAATGGAGACCGCAAATTAGGTCACCATAACACGAGCATAAGCCGATTGCTATTCGGTTGTAGATGTACTGGAAAATATTTTACGAGATGAGTCACTGACTCTCCACTTTTGTCATCACAATTCTCGAGAACAACATGAAACTCAAAAACGTGGATGCGTGAATCTCTCATGGAAATGTGACAAAAAGGAGATTCGATCGCTGTTTCTTAATTCTGTCCTTTTTTACGATCAGAAACTGATTCCGAATCACGGGAACAATATGCAACTCTGGCTATCGTACCCAGAGATAGAGACGAACCTCATTTTTGGTCTCCGAGTTATTGGAAAATACTTGAGAGAGCGTGGTGCAGTTGGTGCTGATTTCCCAGCTGTGACATCACAATTCTCGAGTTTGTATCGAATCGAATCGACTTGAGATTGTGCATCTTCTTGGGGATAGTGTCCACGAAGAGATTCGCGAGCTGCTCTCTGCTTGAGGCATTTCGGAGATGCGAATCATGTTATGTTCCGCCCTTGAAAATTGTCGCAGCTTTTTTACATTATTGTAAGGATTATGATACCTTCTTGAGATGCCTAAGGTCGATCCATCGGCAAATCGATTCCGAGGATTCTGATCACAAAGCTGAGAAATCGGATTTACGCTATCTATATCTTTTAGTCACTGAGCCAGTAGATCATGCTTCACTCATGTGTATAGTATATAACTCGGGGTTGCAACTCTTCTCGTCACTTTGGATCCAATCATATTAGTGGGACGGGTGAGAATGATGTAACAACATTCGAACCTCCTCGTAGACTCTGTGACCTAGTAGATTCACGCCCGGAATTCTCAGTAATCCAATCCATTCCCGAGAATTCCTATCACGAAGCTCAGTAATCAGATTTCCGCAATCTAAGATATTCCTCAGTCTCTGAGCCAACAGACAATGCTTCACTCATGTGTTTGATATTAGACTCGGGGTTGCAATTTTTCCCGCCACTTGAGACCAAATTACATTTATGACACAGGTCAAAATGATGCAGTAACACTCGAATCACCTCATCGTCTCTATGAACTACTAGAATCTCGCCCAAAATTCTGAGAAATTCAATATGTTTCCGAGAATTCTGATAACAAAGACGAGAAATCGAGTTCATGCTAACCAAGATTTTTCTCATAGCTTGGAAATCTCAGTTTGTGAGTTTCAAAGCTCGACTCTGATCCACGCGTGCCCCCAGCACCGCATCCGTCTATGCAACACGATTTGGGGTCTGGGCGGTGTTAGATTCGTGTGTAGTGCCTTCAAGATATCCCAGAAACGAGATTCTCCGACTTTCCAAGCTTTATCTCGATTTAGAGTTTCACCAATGTCAGATTCGTCTTTAGCGTCCTCGAAATACCCCGAAAAACATATCCTATGACTTGACACGCTCGATTCTGATCGGCACACTCCTCCAACCCCGCATCTCTGCGGGGTCGGTGGCGCGCATTGAGCAACACGATCGGGAGGATACACATACTCAGATTCGTGTTGAGAGACCTCGAGATGTTCAGAAAACACCTCTAGGCTCTTCGAGCACGATTTAGATCATCGCATGCTTCCACCCCCGCAGCCTCTTACTCGGCCTGATCTCGAACTTCCGCGATATCAGATTCGAGCTCTGCATCCTCAAAAATACCCACCCAAGACCGTCACCTCGCGATGCATTCCGAGGATGCCATCATCTTTAAAATAAGCCAGGTTGTCCCACTCAATCATGCCTCTGACGACTTTGATTGAGTTTTTATCGATTTTGTCAAAATGACTCATTTGTAATTACGCCCTTCTTCCGCGCACCCCCTCAAGCGTCTTTTCGCAGTGATTTCGCAGTGTATTCATGGTTGTTTTTGATTTGAAGGTTAGAGTGTGGGTCGCGGATTAGACGCTGATACTACAGCAGTCAGCGTGGCGAATAAATGAATTGAAGTCTATGCATTGCACAAGCGGGAGTAGGTGAACTGCAGTGCATCGAGATCTTCGGTCTTATTTGCTCTCATAGGTTGCCATAACCTATGAGTGCGGGTGGGACAGTGTATCTAGATGCACTGCAGTTCACCTTCCTCCCGATTGTACCAGCGTAACAGAACACCAAAGACTCGAACTCGTTCTCTTGCTACACTGACTACATGTAGACTGACTACGCGCCTAATCCGCGGGTCAAACTCTAACTCGGCTAACGACACTGCACCAACTAGATCCAACCTTTTGTTTAAGCGCATGACCTTGAGCGCATGACTTTGTTAAGATTAGTCCTATTGAGAAAAATATGATCTGAAATCGGAATAAGCTGGGCGTCGTGGATGGCGTGGAAAAAGAGAAAAAAACGCGCATTGTCTGTCGAAGCCCTACACTGAGAAAATTATTTGGCCATTCTGAAAAAAAATATATTCAGATTGAATACACGCGCATGTATATTATCCTTTACTGTTATTTTTCTAGAATGGATAAACGTATTTTATCAGAATGGATGAATATTTTTGCATTCTGAGCGTACATTTGATCAAAATGAAAAGATGCTCATACACGGGCCATTAATGTGAACGATACTGTGAATGTCATTGAAGAAATATTATTCAAGTTTGATAAATATTACTTTGAGCCAGGTAGATATTCAATAAAAATCAAAAATCAGTTTCAAGTCTGGAATAATAATTTCCAAAAAATAGCAAAAGTATAGCACAATTGCGGCTTATCTGGTTTGGATAAATATTTATTCAGACACGCTTCTTTGTCAGTAATTGTTAGTTTCATTTCTTATTAATCTATATCACTTAAACTCGTATCATAATACTGTAGAGGATCTTATATCTTAACTATTCGCTAATATACATATCACTTTACTAATACATTATCGCTTCGCACTCATATTCGCTATGTTCCATGAGATGCTTTGGAGCCTTATATATCAACCGAGGCCCTTCTTAGCCGCTTGCGAGGAATCAATCAACGTGTTGTTACCCGATTTAGGAATGAAGATATACGTTCAGTTGACATCATAGACTAAAGAGTCATATCTTCCGCTTAGGAGGATATCAAATTCATCGATTTACACGAGAAATTCTTATTATAAGCCAATAATTCAGTTTAAAAAAGCTGATTTTGAGGCGATTAATATTCCAAGCGCCATCTATGAGCGGAAATCGGTCGTAATCACATTTGAAGTTTCTAAATAAATATCTCATCAAAATCGTCCATTAGCTTATTCGCAATTATCAAACAATTATTTGAAATTAACAATTCTCAATAAATTGATCCACCAAAGTGGCGCATTCTAAAAATCATACTCATTGTCTCATCTTTCAAGTTTAATGGATATTATCTCAATGTCGGTACCTCAGATTTTGATTCTAATATATTCTTTGTATACGTGATATCAAACCATTATTCAAGCACAGAGTTACAAAGATCCTGGACTTAGCAACGCCAAGGTTTTTAAATCAAGGGATATGATGGATGGAAGTGATTGTTCCGAATAAGCTTGATCATCAGGCTCGATTATCAGTTCTCATCGGCTATTTCCAAACGGACAAATATTTATTCATATTGAATATAGTTTGTTCATTCGGACCAAGCTTGATTTGATTAAACTTAAAGATTCGAAACGAGGAACTATCCTATACCAGAATGTAAACTCACCTCAACAGTCTTGGCAAACAATTTTTGGAGCTGATTAAATATTTGTTCAATCCGAGATCATTCCTAACCTTCGAAATTATATTCCTTGAGAAACTTGATTTGATTATTCTGAACAAATACGTCACTCGAAATAAGTGATACTTACCTGTTTTCAATAAATCTTTGTTGAAATTGATGACGATCGTGTCTTCACAATTGTAATATCTGTTTAATGAGAACGTTAACTTATTCATTCAAATTGAACAGACCATTCGTGACTTGAAATAAATATTCATTCAAACCCATGGGTGCAATTGTGTTTTATGAGGTCCTGGCTAATTGAACACATATAAATTCGAGTTTATAAAATAAATTATCATTTGGTCGCATATTATTACTCAATTATATATATTTGTTTTGAATAAACTCGATTATTTGGTTCTATTATCAGCTTTTACTGAATGTACAACTTATGAATAAATATGTATTCGAATCGAATACAATTTATTCATTGTGGCCTAATTCATGAGTGAATAGATCACAAAATCACCAGTGAATAGATATTTATCTGAAAAAAGAATCTTGTATTCACTGAGAACAAATATTTTTTCAATCTACACAAGGCATTTACGATTAAATATATTTATTCAATTCTGGCAAATAATTTTCTCAGTGTATGAGGGGAATAACAATAAATTCCAGTCTTAGGCTGATTAGTGGTAGAAAAAAGTATGTAAATCAGTATCTGTATTTAGAATGATGAGACGAAAGTGAAAGCGAGGAAAATAGATCAATATAAAGTCTAATGATCCATTTGATCTCCACAGTGTCCAAGGAGGAGATTGATTTTTACAAAAAAGAATATGGTGATTTAGTATATGAATGGGAGGCAGACTTCTTGGTTTCCATCGTCGACGCCAAAACTCGCAAGGCTAAATGTGTTGGAGCCTTACTCGACGATGATCTTATCGTGACAACGTCCAAAGATTGTGCCGATGCTGGTAAATCAAATATTATGGTCACAATGGATCGCCTGAAAACTAAAAAGACGATTCCTGTATCGAGTATCAAGAAACATCCTAAATATGATCCAAATGACCGCACGAACCGATTCAACCTAGCCATTTTACATCTACAGCAAAAAATTGAATTCAATGAATACAGCAACAAGACCAAATTGGCCGAAAAAAAGCCTTCGGCTGGATCCTTGGCCAAGATCTATGGATATAGTGAGTAAATTCGCTTCTTAAAATATATTGTGAGTAAATGCGACCATTATATATGACTTCAAGGCAGCAATAACTTCAGGGGCTTGTTTTAGAAGTCAATTCTTTCATTGATGACAATAATATTAACATAGCTACATTCAATCTCTGGCTCCGTGTGTGCTAAAATGGCAATTTTGAGCAAATTTTCCACTTTTAGACACAGTTCCACAGATCGACAGTGCTGTCGGGGTTGCGAGAACTTGTAGTTCATCCAGCTTCAAGAGTTGATAATCTCAACTCTTGTGGTGATTCAGTTTAGATCAAAAAGTATTTCGAAGTATCGAAACCCAATTTTCGGGATGCTACATCGAAGTTTCTCATTATCAATGCTAGCATGAAGTCGACTGTGGAATGATGAAAGTACTGATCTCGACAATAACATTCCTCGATTAAAATAATCCCATGGTGCATAAAAGTATTCCTTATGAATGATTCAAGTTGATAGGAATATCTCACCACACAACGAATAATTCGCATTTATCCCAATCAATCATTTTCCATGTATAAATTTCTATCTTTTACTTCGTCGTTTTCTCTGCACTTCGACCCATTATTTGAATACCTGTCGATAATTTATTCACTGAGGAGATCAATATTTACCAATGGATCTAACCCCTCAATCCTAACTGATGAAAAATTCTGGACGTAACAATAAGCTGATGATTTGTTATTTTTTTAGATTTGCATATGAAAACTAGATCATTGAAATTGTCAGTAAGCCACAACGAGGAGTGTGAACTCTTCATCTCCCCCAACGTAAAAAACGAGCAAGGGAGAATCTGCGCGAAGAGTAGAGTTGGAATGTGTCCTTTCCATAAACCCTTCGGAGCTCCACTTATGGTCAATCGCTCCCTTGTCGGACTAATGTCGATAGAACCGACTGAATGCGCTGACTACCGAGCTCCAGTTGTTTTCACTGATCTTACAATGGATGAAAACAAGAAGTTCGTTGAGAAATGGTTGCATCACGATTGGCACAACGACGGCGATCTATAATCTGTGTGCTTGTTTTATTAATGATTTTGAGACGAAATTCTCCATGAGAATAGTCTTTATCCAATATCCACTCAATCTAGTTATGAAACAAAAAAATGATGTGTGATGAATCAAAAGTGTACCTACGTATGATTAAATATTTCAAATGAAGGATTTGGGAGATTTTGAATTCGATGGAAGAATCGACATGTTCCCAGATACTTAGTTATAATTTTCATCGCATGTCAATATCAAAAATAGTCTTATATTTTGAACTTTACACTTGGATGTCATCAATGCTGTACAATGTGGTGCGCAAACGATGAACTATTGGGACTGCGTCAACACGTTCGCTGCGGCGGGGCCTACCCGGCTGAAAATGGTCACGCGACATTCGTGCGATAGTAGCGTGCCTCGTGACGCTACCGTGAGGCGACCGGGCGCGCTATGGTCGCGCGACGAGAGTGTAGCCTCACTGTAGCGCGACGAGATCTATTATGAAAATGAAGTGATCATCATTGTACAGGGTATAATGGGTATTGGCAGAGGAGTCAAGTGATGAATATGGCGCTTGCGGATTGTGATTCACATTACGCACAGAGTTTATCCATGAAGATGCCTCAGTTCGGATGTTAATTAATTCGCATCTGTTTCCAATTCGGATTCGTCGCATCACAGTGGCGTGCTCGTGAGGCTACCGTCACGCTACAATCGCCCGACACAAAAAGAGCAACATATGTGAATAAACTCTTTGCTCGATTGAAACGGCATTCATAGGATGGATTAAAAATGCATTAAGAATGCAAAAAAATTAAAAAAAAACACATTCAACTCATTATCAGTAATTGTCCAACTTTGAAATTTTCGGCCGGCACTTGGGCACGAACCCACGACTGTCCGATCCAAAGTCTGATACACTAACCTCGCGGCCGACGAAGCGTGTTACGCGGGATGTTATAAAAGGCTTAGTTGAAGTTGAGGTTGTCGTTTTGTAGTATATAGCGTTTTCCTACTCATTCGCTCATCCAATGATAATCGTTCATGTTTTCTAACGCAAATATTGACCAGTTGGTAATATGCTATATACGACAACCTCAACTTCAAGTTCGCCATTTATGAGACCCCGCGTAACACGCTTCGTCGGCCGCGAGGTTAGTGTATCAGACTTTGGATCGGAAGGTCGTGGGTTCGTGCCCAAGTGCCGGCCGAAAATTTCAAAGTTGGACAATCACTGATAATGAGTTGAATGTGTTTTTTTTAATTTTTTTGCATTCTTAATGCATTTTTAATCCATCCTATGGATGCCGTTTCAATCGAGCAAAGAGTTTATTTACATATGTTGCTCTTTTTGTGTCGGGCGATTGTAGCGTGACGGTAGCCTCACGAGCACGCCACTGTGATGCGACGAATCCGAATTGGAAACAGATGCGAATTAATTAACATCCGAACTGAGGCATCTTCATGGATAAACTCTGTGCGTAATGTGAATCACAATCCGCAAGCGCCATATTCATCACTTGTTGACTCCTCTGCCAATACCCATTATACCCTGTACAATGATGATCACTTCATTTTCATAATAGATCTCGTCGCGCTACAGTGAGGCTACACTCTCGTCGCGCGACCATAGCGCGCCCGGTCGCCTCACGGTAGCGTCACGAGGCACGCTACTATCGCGCGAATGTCGCGTGACCATTTTCAGCCGGGTACCGGTGGGCTCTGCATGTCTTTCCTCCAGAGCTGAGAATTTTGGCTTTATAAGAAATAACATTGGGCGGGGCCCACCGGTGAGCCCCGCCGCACCTGATGTAAGATCATCGACTTCAGCCTCCGCAGCGAACGTGTTAACTTGATATGAGACTATTGTGAAAATGGTTCCAATATAATGACTAATTGGATTATAATTCAATAAGAATTGTGAAACTTATCTCGTGAAGTTTTTATTATGGCTCAAAAACAAATTTTGTACGTAATGCTCTATATAGAGCAAAAAGCAGCAAAATTCTTTACAAATACTCAAAGTATTCTTCAAGAGCTATTGAGAGTTCCCAAAGGGTTCTCACATGCGCCACCAGAACCAAGTCTCTCAGGGTTCTCGCTGCAGTTCTCAAAGAATTCTTGAAGAATTCCTAGAGAACTCTCAGAATGCTGTCAAGGTATTCGCAGATCAGTCATGAGGAATTCTCTTAATCCGTAAAGATGAATCACTTATCAATATTATAAACAGGTATTCACTCATAGACTATGAGTCATAGTCTCCTATCCATTCCTTTATCTCTTGAGTTCGTACCAGTTAGATTGGGGGGAATATAATCGTTACCAATCTATCCACCCTTGCGATTCTGTGAGCTATTAGACTTATCAAAAAATAATAAGTATACCTCACACGTTGAATATTCCAATAGACTATTCCTTACATTCAAATTGCAGGGCTTTCCGAGATCTTAGAGGTCGCTACCTGATTATTCTAGCTATGGCGCTGGGTAAATTCGAGAGCGCTTTTGAGATTTACTGAGATTTGTTCTGAGTAAGTATCCCAGACGAGTCACTAAACTCATTCTCGGAGAAATAAGACTGCAAATTCTGACGGAGGAAACGAGACACAAAACGTTGAAAAAGCGTATTATGGACGAAATTTGAGAAGCTCAAACTTCGACCTCGGCTTCAACTGATGGTATCGTGAACTCTTCAAAAAATAACGCTGAAATTCGAAAGAGTTGGGAAAAAATCTCATTAGAGTTTGGTTGAATCTTGTGTCCCGAAGAGTAACTTGCAGAATCTTGCTACGGGTATGACTCTGGTGGTTTTGGACCGAAAAATCGATATTTCGGAAGTTTTTTAATCATATTTTCTGTACTATTTTGGAATGTTATCAATAGCCCCCGAGCCGTTATTCGTATTCTTTTCTCCTGAACGAGTAGCTTTCGATGTGTGAATTTACATCGAAACGAGGTTTGTTACACTACTCTTCCAAACTATCAATTTCAAACTTCCTGGTCGACGGCCATCTTGTTATTTTAGGGTCCCTATATGATTCATGGGTTATTTCTGGCCGTAAACTGATAATTGTAGAACTGACTAGTGATACTTTGACAGATGAGTGACCAGAATGGATCACATCAGGAAATCATCAATGGAAATAATTCTCTAAATATTCTAACTCAATTTTGATGCTAATGTTATTGAAGATGCTGGATCATCTTTTGCCCACCCCACGACTAATCCCCCTTCTAATCCAACTCATGAAAATGAGTTTCTTACAAAATTGAGAAAAATGCATGGAGAAGCTAGAATTGGGGATGAGTGATATTCCTAGTATACATAGAACTCAATACAATCAGTTGAATAGTATGAACTTGTGCAGCTATATCGGTCCTGATTATCCTCATGTATGGCATTATAAGTGTGATGTGTTGTGACTGTGAATTGAAATAGTGGTTTTTAGGTTATTAGGCAAGATGCTATAGCTTTTGCCAAGGATGACTTTCAGTTTCGAAGTATATCAAAGTGCACTCCAACCTCAGGACATGATAAAAGCTCTTCTTCGAAGATAGTTTGATCGGTTCCTTCTTGTGTATCAACAGAGTCATGGATAAGCATGAGTTGAAGTTTGAATGTACCACTTGATAAGTTCATGAAGATCAAAAGCAATTAACAGGCTGTGTTTACTTTAATATTGTTGTCATGAAGGAATTTAAGTGATGCCGTCAGTTGTATTTCTGATATTCCAATAATTTGTCAGTGGGGATCAAGCATTTCGTGGGATGATAATGCATCCAAAATCTACAGTCTGGGATACTTATTCACTTTATTTCTAGCTTCTTTATCGGTATAGTAATCATAGCAAACCAGAGGAACCACCCAAGATTTGAAGAAGGAAACAATTCGTATCATTAAATGGCTCCACCCGCTTTTTCCCACACACTGACTTTCCAGTCTTGAAAAGTTTTTGTGCGCATCAGATCTTAATGAACATCCCTCAACTTTTTTTTACACATTATTTGAAGTATTTGATATGGAAGTTACTTATTCTGCTAAAAAGATTGACAACTCTGACTATATGTGCAGAATTTGTTTTCAGTAGAATTGGTGGTTTTCATTGTTTTTTAGGCTTGAAATACTAGCGTGAAAGTAACTGCTTGCCAATAATAGGGGAAACATTGTATCACTAGCAGAATGAATAACTCCTGTTGGATATGCTGTGTACTATATGAGGAAAAAAAGGCCATCTCTCTACTTGATAACTGATTGCGCACAAAAAATTTCTTGTAGTTATGATTTTGCTTGATTCAAAATGACAAAATATGGATTTGTTGGGCATAACTAGACTAAATGAGCTGAAAATCACCTAAAGTTAATTTTTTATATAGGTCTTGATGCTGGGTAAGTATGGAAGTCATAGCTGCCAAGATAAAAAACTTTTGAAATCACCGGAGTCATACCTTAAAACAAACCGAGAAGAAGAAAATCTACCCAAAACAAATCCCGAAACCTAATAATCGTTGGCGGACTCTACAACCTCGCGCTGCACACGCTGCGCTAGATTTTGTGTTAACAAATTCACTCGTGGATATCGTTATATGAAATATGAATGCATAATTTGATGGATCAGTAGTAGTCTCCGGGAGTGAATTTACTGGAGTAAATGATCAATTAGGTCTTTCCTCGAGGTTTGAGCTGGGAAACTCTCACTGCGGATTAGACACGGGAAGTTAATATTTCAACTATACTACCATGATACGTCTGAATTTCAGAAGAATTAGAATCATGTTACTGTGATGATCCGAAACGTTTAACCAACTTTAGAATCCTCAAAAACTTCGTGAAACAATAAGTGCTTGCTATCCAGTTCCATGAGCACGAATGCTACCCCTCTGCTGGAATATTGTAACATATATCGCGATTGCAGCCGATCATGTTCTGGTTATTGGTCGGTTGCTAGTTTGTTTCTTTGCGCGTTTCGAAGTTGGGCTCGAATTTATAGGCGTGATCCGGAATCCGGATGAGCTAATCCACGGCGCCACAATCGGTGCGGCGATTTTGCGCACCTATTAGGCCTGGCGATTGTGGCTCCTAGGATTAGCTCATCCGGACTCCGAATTACGACTATGAATTCGAACCTTAGTCTGCTCGTGGCTGTCACGGGGCCAGGCGCATTTTTATCGATTTAGCATCTGCTAATGAAGTCGAGTTTGCTCTCACAAACCGTGTTGTGGTTGGTTATTCATCGAAATCGAGTGTAACAATTTGGAGGCTCATCCGAGATTGAAGATTCAAGGACATGTTTCTGATTGGTGGAGATGAGGATCCGCGGGAACAAGTACTTGTCGCCAGAAGATCGCAGAGAAACAGGGTCGGTATCACTCTTTGTCCCTATTCAAGCCCGAGTTCCGATGCTGCCTCATTATTTCATGATTTTTCAGGTGAGCGCAGTACATCGTGAACTTTTGGGCAATTTTGCGGTGCTGCCCAATGTCATGGAGATAGTGGACACAGGGATGACGCACAGTGGGAAAGACCGGAATTCTTCAGCTCAAGAGTTAACGCGCTTGAGCCATTCGACTTTTGAGCTAAATAATTTCGATCTTTCCCACTGTGCGACGCACGTGATCGGCGAGATCTCAATCGACCAGGCGACGATTGTCTGAAAGTCGAACAAATTATTGAAAGAATTATGAAAAAACGAGGGGTTATTTGTAGACCAAAAAGCTTTTGGTGTTCTCCAGTAGTAATTAAAATAAAGAAATTACGGTTCGATCATATTATTGTAGACTCAATACAGTGACGATGAAACACTCGTATCCATGGCCTAAAATTGATGAAATTTTGGACCAATTGAAAGAAAATTCCTGGTTTCCGACTCTTGATTTGAAACTTGGCAAATGGCGAATTCGCATTGGCCCAAAAGGTGAAGGAAAGGGCGCTTTTACCTTAGGCAATGGATTATGGGAATTCGAAGTCATGGCTTTTGGTCTATGTAACGCTCCTGCAACCTTGGAAAGATTGACGGAGAAGTATTAGCCAAGTTACTCAACGTCATCTGTATGGGGTACATAGATGGCGTAATCATCAAAGCAGAAACATTTGAAGAAATTATTGGAAACTTGAGGTTGATTTCCTCTCGTTTTTGACTGGCTGATTTGAAGTAACACTCAAAGAAATGTCATTTTTTCAAACGCAAAGCATTGTATTTAGGACTCATCATTTCAGCGGACAGGTGGAAGCAGATCCCTACATAATTCCTAGTGTCGTGAACTGGTCAATTCTGGGAAACAAGCAACAAATTTTGAGCTTCCTCGGTCTAGCTTCTTACCGTAGAAAATCGACCTCATTTCTCAGCCATTGCAAAGCCACTGTGCTTATTGACAGGTCAATCATCGGTATTCTCGTGGACTCCTGAATGCCAGGAGGTGTACGATAGATTGAAAATTTCCCCAACTTCTGCTTCTATCGTAGCATACCCTGATCTAGATATGGAATTCATTTTGGATGCTGATGCTTCGGGACACGGGATGGGAGCGATGCTGTCTCAAATGCAGGATGAGAAAGAACGAGTTATGAGTCATTTTAGTAAAGCTTTCAGCAAATCAGAGGAAAACTATTGTGTAATATAGCGCGAGCTGTTGGCGGCAATGAAGTCAGTGGAGAATTTCTCACATTAACTAATTGATGAAAATTTCACGGTAAGGACTGATCATAGTGCACTCAAGTGGTTATCATCTTCCAAAAATCTCAATCGCCATGAGGTGGGCTGGTGAACTGAGTAAGTACAATGTTGAGATAATACATGGGAGAGAAGTTTCTCATGGTAATGCAGACTCACTCTCTAGAGGACCTCGTGAAAACTCGTCGCGTAAATATTGTCAAAATATAGGAACAAGGTATAATCCACGTAACAATGTACGCCGTATTCAGTTGTCAAGCATTGATGTATCAGAACTGGTACGTGCTCAACAAGAAGACGAAACACTCATGGAATTGATTGGATATAAGAAAAGAAAATGGATGAGAAACTCGACGGGAAAGGAATTTCGTTGGAAAGTTTGAATCTGAGATTTCACAAGCAGCAACGGAACTCACTGGGTTTGAAGAACAATCTTCTCCATAGACGTTGGGATTCTACTAATCTTGACTCGTTCCATCTCCTGTTAGTTGTTTCAGAGTCAAAAATTGATGTTGTACTCTGAGAAGCCCATGCCTCCGCTGCGGGTGGTGATTTTGGATTGAGTAAGACTTTGGCCAAGATAAGGAGATTATTCAACTAGGGTCGTTGTCGGAGAAACGTCGAGAACCATCGCAAGACATGTGATGTTTGTGTTAGGAGGGAAAGACCTCGAGATAAGGAACGTGGCAATTTGAACATTTATAATGTTGGTGCATCTTCCGAAAGACTTCAAATTTATCTTCTCGGCCCATCTTTGCCGTCGACATCTGAGAATAAATATTCACTAGTTATGATAGATTGCTCCACGAGGTGGCCTTGGATAGTTGCATAAATGGCAAACACTTTGATTAGTGATGTTACGCCAGAATCAGGAGTTCCTTTAGAAATTCATACAGATGAAGGTCGAAATTTTGAGTCAGTTCTATTCAAGGAATTGACTAAAAAGTTGGGTATCATCAAAAACTAGAACCCCGCCGCTACCTCCACAGTCTAATGATATGGTAGAACGTTTAAACAGGACTATGCTATGGTATCTCTCATTGTTTGTTTTGGAGAATCAGAATACAAACGTTTAAACCGATTAATGAAGTAATCCTACTAAGGGAAGCTATTTTTTGTCCAAAATTTCTTATCTGCAAACCTCGAAATAGAGTATCGACACCATTATAATGGGTTACTTTAACTTTTTCGAGTTACTGTTTTGGATTGATAATATCTCTTGAAGAAGTATCTTGATGTGGAAGTAACAAGTATTATACATCAGATAGTTTACGCGAGGGTATCTCGAAGGAAGTCATAGGGCCTTTCAGAAAGAGACTATTGTAAGATCCGTGTCCTGCATAATGGGACAGTGTATTATTAGTTGCATTATTTTTAGTACTCACTATTTCACCCGGAAAAGAGTAGAAACAATATATCAAACTAATATTTATGTTCGATCGATACGATCAAGCACTGTATTTATCACTGGCGGGAATTACAAATGATTGAATTCCAATCGATCGGCTTGTTCCAGGTTTTGAAGTAATTCAACTCGATCTATGACACGAGTCAGCGAAATTTGTTGACACAATGCTACTGGCAAAAGCCGATTAATTGAAATTCAATCATTTGTAATTCCAGCCAGTGATGAATACAGTGCTTGATCGTATCGATCGAACACAAATATTACTTTGATATATATCCGACAGTAGGCTGAAAATCTGTCGAGTCGATTTCATATGGGAATAGCGGGTTAAAATCATCTTTCTCGCAAGCGCTTGCGCATGTAAGACTTTCATATATAAAACCGTTTAAGAGCTCGACGTTCGGCCACTTAGGCCAAGTGCGGCGGGGACTAACCTCGGCAGATCGTCTGTCCCTTTGACAAGCCAGATCTGACAAGGAATGACGAAACGCACTGTAATCCAGCGTAGAGTCAAAAAATTTTTTCCATATGTCTCTTTGCACCCTTGAACTTTCCATCAAAATCCTCCAAGTTAACCTTGCAACCATATGAGGCTTGGAGGTGCA
This sequence comes from Eretmocerus hayati, assembly GCA_029851415.1. Lineage (NCBI taxonomy): Eukaryota > Metazoa > Arthropoda > Insecta > Hymenoptera > Aphelinidae > Eretmocerus > Eretmocerus hayati. The sequence continues at coordinate 99,733,799 of CM056744.1, forward strand.
TAGTTCGAGTTGAAGTAATTTAACTCGATCTATGACATGAGTCAGCGAAATTTGTTGACACAATACTACTGGCAAAAGCGGATCAATTGAAATTCAATCATTAGAAACAATAGTTCTGACAGAATTCAGTACATTTTCCGAAGTCCGATCCCACCAAAAAAACGAATGATATGTTCCAATCACGACGGAGGGGCGGAGGGACGCGTCAGTCAGGTCTCGGGTCGGAGTCATGTCGTGAGACTACTGAAACAGAGCAAGAATCAAAAATCGCTAAAAATTTACTCTGTAGTTTTTACCCGACGTGGAGTGCGCTGTAATTATTCCAATCGGGTTCAATAAAATCATAATGATGAAGTCTGCGCGTGGGCTGATCCACTACTTCAGATCTTAGCGAAAGAGCACTTTGTTGAGTTAGAGCTGAAATAAATTAATCTGACCTACGAACCGCAATCAGTCGAATACTCTAAATTTTGCCGTAAACGTTGGAATGAGTGAGGATGCACGAGGTATACTAAATCTACCTTGGCATTCGGTTGTGATTCATGAAGATAAAAGATAAGAATAGCTGACAAGAAACGATTCCAACCCAGATTTTACTCAAGCATTATTTGATAAGCAGTAATGGTGGCTTGAGATATCTACCCGAGAGATAGTATCGTGACTTCGTACTCGCGTGTTCACAAATGCCAGTGTATGTGAATATTGGTCCACCTTCTCATTCTTATATAGTTCACTCTAATATTTTTCTCCAAAAGATTAGTCAATCGTCATTAAACATGTTTGCATATTTTAAAGAAACACTTTTGCTAGTAAATATCTTTTGGACGAGAATGATCTACACAAGCAGGAAGTAATGGGTGAGTTATATTTTAAGGAGGTTCCGTGGACTTAGTGAAGATGTAGAGATCGTGACAAATCCTTCTACACAATACAATTTTTTTGACTCTTATATCCCGAAGCGAGACGAATCAATTTCTACGTTATTGTAACTGTCAGAAATTAGGGAATGCCGTACATTCACTGGTGGGCTCAATCAATGTCCGATAGGCCAGTCCGGAGTACCGCAGAACCGCAACCAGACACGCACCGGTGTACTTTTAGGTTGCGGCTACGTGCAATGATTCTGAGAGTGGTATTTATTGTTTATACGGTTTCATATGAATTGGATAAATTGCCCAGGTAGCATCCCTCGATCCGAGTCTCTTTATGTGAGGCCATACAAAATCTCATCTCATTCTGGTCACTAGGGAACGAGGTAAACATGAAAAAAGTCTGGGGTCGGACACAGCGTTGTCCACCTATTCCTATTTATTACTCAACAGCAAAACACTTCCAGTCAGAATCAAATAGCATTTCGCCTGTGTATTGGAATATCCAACCGAATGAACCCTTCCACGTCCGGAAACTCAAAATCTAGTCCGCAAAAAACATGGACTGACGTGAGCATCGAGCAGTATATAGCTTGCCTAGCGAAAAATTACGATTTTCTCGAGATATAGAATGAATTTTCAGGCGTGAAACAACTCACTCGGCTAGTAATGTTATGGTGTTTCACTTGCCTTATTTCATTATTGTCGGAAATGTGAGGTTAAAATTATATGGGGCAAAAAATTGGTTTATAATTCCCGATTTTATGCATAAGGCAATCAAGGTGCGTTCTGTTGGGCGGAATATCCGTATTCCCTTCGGACTGGTCTCAACGGAGCGTACATAGGGTTTTCAATAGTGATTCTCGAGATTCACTGGAATGCATTCGCGAATGTCCGATTTCACTTTGACATGATGACTGATGAAATATAGAGATGAACTTGGATCATCAACCGAACGACCCAGAAATTTATTCTGAACTAGTCTTTTCATATTCAGATTTACACGGACTTTTGACCTGGGGCGGGTTTCAGCAAACTTTAGAAATTTACTAAATTTACTAAATTATTAAAATTTCCGTAAAAGCGCATGCGCTGGGTCCGAGCAGGAGCGGCAAGTTTAGTCCACAACGTGAACAGCACTCACTATACCAAAATCGCCATACGCGCGCTTTTTCAAATTGACATGTGTCAAATGAAAATTTTGGGAGAAAGGAAATGAGGCGTTTATGCGAAAATACGTGCATAGTAAAAGAATAGACGCACCTGATTCTTGAAATAAGAGTGAAAATTGTTGAAGCTGAGATGCTGGTTGTGAAGGAACTGACCGACGCAATGTCTAGTCTGTCTTTCATCGCAGATCAGGAGGAAATCAATCAGTATTGTGATGAAAACGAAGCCCAGGCGTCTTAAGTATAGCAGCAATATACAAAGGTGTTTTGATCCCAACCTTCATCCAAGAAAATTTCACTCCTTAGTATCTGAATCGAAATATTTCTTAATTTACTGTCGGAGATTTTAAAATTCTCACTTCAGTTCACGATGAAGGATCACCATTCTTTTTTTTTCATTTACATAATTTATTTATGCAAGGAAAATTCAGACATACAGGTATTTCTACACTGGTATTCATGATTATTCAGGTAATCGTCATTGTAAACTGAAGTGTAGGTTTCAAAATCTCAGACAGTAAATTGAGAAATATTTCGATTCAGATACTAAGGAGTGAAATTTTCTTGGATGCAGGTTGAGAACAAAACACCTTCGTGTATTGCTGCTATACGTAAAACGCTTGGGCTTCGTTTTCATCACAATACTGATTGATTTCTTCCTGATCTGCGATGAAAGACAGACTAGACATTGGGTCGGTCAGTTCCTTCATAACCAGCATCTCAGCTTCAACAATTTTTCACTCTTACTTCAAGAATCAGGCGCGTCTATTCTTTCACTATGCACATATTTTCGCATAAACTCCAGCTCATTTCCTTTCTCCCAAAATTTTCATTTGACACATGTCAATTTGAAAAAGCGCGCGTATGGCGATTTTGGTATAGTGAGTGCTGTTCACGTTATGGACTAAACTTGCCGCTCCTGCTCGGACCCAGCGCACGCGCTTTTACGGAAATTTCAATAATTTAGTAAATTTAGTAAATTTCTAAAGTTTGCTGAAACCCAGCCCTGAAGTGTACGTTGTTTTGTAGTGGAAGTCCTCGTAAGTGTAATCACTTCCAGAATCTCAAGACAATATGCATTCTGGATCGAATGAGTATAGTGAATAATTTGGATTTGTCCAAAACTGTCCCACTTATTCCAAAATTACTCTATTTGATTGTACGCACTTTGTTTAAAACGTTGACACCCCGCAGCGTGGTTATTGCTACTGACTTGAGACGCCTAAATGAATTTTGGAATAAGTTCACGATTCCGTAGGAGGTTCTGGCGGATTACTCAATATTTTATTTTAAGTCCTTGGGGAAGTTCTAGGAATGCTGTCCATTTTCAGTTGATCCCTGACCAGCTGGATGTAATTCAAAGCACTGTGAAAATCTCGGATAAGAACGATTACTTCAACATGCTTGCCAGATAAAAAAATAGGCACATTCCTAAGATTCGTTTGCACTACACTAGAGCATACGTGCGTAAATCATCAAGTTATGGGTGTTGAATTTTCATAAAACTAATTTTCCGAATAAAATTTTGCAAAAGGTGACATTCCGGACACGTCACTTTTTTTTAATTCTCTTCTCGAAAATATCTGTGAAATTACTAGTAGAAAAGCGATCGATTCTTCAGGGTGTGCTTGACAAATTACATCACTTTTTGAGGTGGACTGCTATGTTACTTCCGAAATCTCATTGGAGAACAACAACGCAGGATCTTAATTCTCGGATTAGATGGTGCTGGGAAAACAACGATACTATACAGGTAATCCGTGAGGACTCTTTACCGTCGATCGTGATCTGAGTCTTTCAATTTTTTGCATTCTTTCATTTGTACGAAGAATTCTAACATTAATTTATAGATTGCAGGTCGGAGAAGTGATAACAACAACCCCAACAATAGGATTTAATGTCGAAGAAATCACGTACAAAAATCTCAAGTTTCAAGTATGGGATCTCGGAGGGCAAACTATTATGAGGTGAGCTAGTGATGAAAGCTATTTCGTGATCATACTGATTTAAAAACTACGGTATCATTTCAAGAGCATCGATATACTTTCAGACCATACTGGAGATACTACTGGTCGAAAACGGATGCAATACTATATGTTATCGATTCTGCTGACAAAGACAGGCTCAACCTCAGCCAAGAGGAACTATCTCGGATGTTGCAAGTAAGTTCTGAACTTATTCCAAATATCTTAATACTTTGCGATATTTTGAGAGCATCGTGGGATTGGATTTTGTGCAAAGAAATCTATGAGAATATGTGTTTTCTCAAAGTAGAACTCTGAGAAAATACTGATTAGCAAATCTTTCTCGTAATTACATATTTTATGAGTTCAATATCACAAGTGCTAGTTGTTTTCACATAAATGGTACAAGTATTCTCTCATTTTCCATCTGCATCTTCGAATTCGACGATTCGAGAGAAGTAGAAAGATACTTTTTCTCAACCTTCCATCAAACTATTGTTGTTCAACACGTTCGGTGCAGAGGCTGAAATCGGTGATCTTTCCCCAGGTGCGACGTGACCCACCGCTGGGCCCCGGCCAATGTTTTTCCCCATAAGGCCAAAATTCTCAGCACTGAGGGAAAGACACGCGGGGCCCACCGGTGGGCCCTGCCGCAGCGGACGTGTTAATGTATCATTCATTCGGTTCGTGGGTTAAAAGCACTTCACGAGTATAAATTCATGTTTATGCACCCACGGAACTTCGCCGGCTTTCTTTATTTAGATCTTTATTTGGATTCAATTGGTCTTGATGACCGTATAGTTAGATACTCGCCAAACATTACAGCAGTTATTACTTTGAAATCTATAGATATCTGAATATTTCTAAGACTTATATCTACAGTTTCATTGATGAATTTCACAGCCATTCAATTCTAACGCAACTTAACTTCATTTGTAGCTTTGGTTCACCAGTTGTCGAATAGAACCGCCAACAGGGGTAACTTTGGAACAGGAATCCCATTTTTTCCATTAAACCTCGTGTAACTTGTAAGTTTCACATAAAAAGTGTATCGTGTCTGTGGTCAATCGAAAACTCACAGATCTAGATTACTACAGACCGGTTTGAAAGTCTATTTGAACGTCTTCTGGTCAGAGCTGCAAGCGCTGAAAGTATTGTTCCAGAGTTAGACCGGATTGAACCCTCGACTGTGGGTTACTGTACTGTCCTACACATTCCTCTTAACTCTGAGAACCCGATTTTGAGATCACGATTCATTGTGAATCTCATAGAAAAGATTTTGAAACTTGATTTTATGCTTTCTGAGTCGCAAGGGGCCGGCGAGTACTTGGGTTGCGGGACACCGACCGTGGCCAAACGTTTTTACAGTTTTGGACTTGCTACAATATAAAGAATCTAAAGCTACTCTTTCAAACGAACATCCTGTTCAGAATTATAGCCTATGACATTAGCATGTATTGCTTATCTAGGCCGATATTAGAAATTAGAATAGTGTACTTGAGCACAGAAATCGAGTTACATCCCGAATTTTGTATTTTTGGAGGGCGTTATCCATGTTTTTCGTAATGTCTTCTTATTCTTGTAATTTCGAATTGAGAACGGTACTCTGAACATTGTTCGGGGCAACTCGACATGCTAGGTAACCATTACACCAAGTTTGTTCTGTTATGATTTTTTGCTAATTCATTAGCAAAAAATCATTAGCATTAGCATTAGCAAAAAATCAAAAAAGCTCTAGCCGAGTGAGTTGATATTTTAAAGAAAATGAAAGGAGGTGGAGTTTTTCCCCTTGCGGATTCGGGAAGTAGAATTTTCGGTGCATCGATCTGTCTTCCTGGATTTTCCACAGCTCACAATTTCGGTGCCGGGGTACCTTTGCCGGCCATTCAGAGCATGCAAAACAGACTTCCGCATTAGGGTAGGTCATAAATTCATTCTTAAACGAAGATAGCTTTGCGCTAGTTAAATTTCACTGTCTTTTGACAAATAAGTACGGAAATTTCTTTGCTGCTTGCTCAAAGCGGAGTTTTTGAGCAAGCAGCAGCAAAGATTGAGAAGTATTGGAAAAAACGTGTTCTTTTGTGACTTTTGAGACCTCTCTTTATGATTGTAGACCTGACCACATCGACCACATCGCTCATTAACGCCATTTCGAGTCGAGTACCTCAGCCCTTGACGGACTCCACTCAAATAGAATCAACCCCAGTACTTCGTAAAGTCTCTCTCTCGTATTTGTATTTTGGGATTAATGAACGAAGCTCTAGGGATTCCCTTGTATTTATTTCACTTCCGAATTTCCACCTACCTATCTGTCGAGTCAGGTCTCCCCAGGTGCAGTATTAAAGAAGCCGCGTTACGAATTCCCGTAACACTCTGTGGTTCTATAGGGGTTGTATGTTCCCAAGACAATCAGAGTGACGGAGCTCTGTCAAGAAATCCTGCTTCGATAAGGAAGGCCTCACAATTCGGCCGTTCCTACCATCAGAAATTGATATTAACGTTAGATTTCTCCAATCGAGAACTCTTTTCTCTAAATGAGGAATTATCTTCAAATTCTGAGAAGCACGTGTGCTCAGAACGTTGATTTGAGGGAAATTGAACTTCTCGAAAAAACAATTTCCGAATTGAGTAAATAAATATCTCGTACACGAAGGAAAATTTCCTCAAAACTCAAAACCGGTGTTTACAATCTTTGGTCTTGTCCTACAAGAATTTGAACAATACTAATTCCTCCGCGAGACTTTTTCGGATGAAATATGTACTTCGGAACTACTTAACAAATACACGGACGATTAAGATATTACCGCTGGGCCAAGAAATTGATCATGAAATATGATGGAGGACAGGTATTACAGTGATAGGATCATTTATCTCATGCAACGCGCATGATATCATCTCTTTCATGCGTTGTTCCAAAGTTACAACCCCTGCTTCAAAATTAGCTAGTTGAAGCATTATGAGTTTGGTAAAAAAAGTTGTGAAGTCAATTTACGGACAACTGTGATGAACCATAGTTGTCACCTGTGATTCATTCCAGAGGTTCACAAAACGAAATGCGATGAATCTAGAATTAAATGATCGTCAAGGATCAGCATAGATTTGCAAGACAAACTTGGAAAAAGCAATATAGATTCAACCTTTAGTTCTTATTGACTCAGAAATAGATCATCGAAATTCCATTATCGTTTGTTCAGAGCAAGTAACTTTATATGAACATTTTCATCGAAATACAGGAAGATGAGCTGCGAGACTCGATTTTGATGGTCTTAGCGAATAAACAGGATGTCCCCGGCTGCCTTAGTACAACGGAAATATATGACGTTCTGGGACTCCATGCTATACGAAATCGCATCTTTCAAGTTTTCAAGACATCGGCGAAAACAGGCGAAGGACTTGATCAGGCTATGGATTGGCTAACGATTACTCTGCGGAATAAGGAATCACCACAAGATAAGAGTGACCTTCGACAATAATTTTCTATGAATAAATATAAGCCCATTTTTGTTATGATTAAATCCTTGCCGTTCGTTTTATGAGAGACAAATTCAATCTCAAAACCACTCCTAATTATTTTGGCTAAATTTTTTTCTGCACTCGATGTATATATTTAGAAATATGATCACAATTGACTCGTCAAGAGCATGACGTACGAATTTCTTCTTGAGTCGTGAACAAACTTTGTAAGATAAGTTTTCCAATTTTTATTGAATCATCTCCCAATAACAGTAGATATATTGAAAGCATTTCTACAATAGTTCCATATCAAGTTGATGCAGTCCTAATAAATCATCGTTTGTATCATCATATTGTAATACATTGATGACATTCAAGTGTAAAGTTCAAGATATAAGATTATTTTTAATATTGACACGCGATGAATATTACAATTAAGTATTTAGGAGCATATTAATTCATCCATCAATTTTGAAATCTCCCAAATCCTTCATTTGAAATATTTAATCATACATAGGTACACCATTGCTTCATCACGCTTCAGTTCCTTTTTTCGTAATTAGATTACAGGCATAATCAATGAAAAATATTATGAAAAAGTTTTTTTTTTCAAGATTATTGATAAAGCGAGCTTAAAGATCGCCGCCATCGTGCCAATCGTAATGCAACCAGTGCTCAACGGCCTCCTTGTTTTTATCCATTGTCAGATCAGTGAAAACAACTGGAGCTCGGTAGTCAGCGCAATCATCTTTTTGCATCGACATTAATCCAACAAGGGTGCCATTGACAATAAGTGGAGATCCGTATGGGTTGTATAGAGAACACAATCCATATCTTGACTTTGCACATATTCTTCCAGGCTCATTTATTGTCTCGCGGAAATAGGAGAATTCACACTCTTGGTTGTGGCTCACAACTAATCCCAGTTTTTTGGCTTTCTTACTCAAACCTACGAAAAAAAGAAAAATGTTAGATTATTGCTAGGTAAAGAATTTTTTACAAGCTATGTTTGAGGGTTGAAATTCATCAGCTTGCGTTGATCTCGTGAAAGGATAAGTTATGGAGAGGTGTTCAAATAATGAGTCGGAGTGAAAAGAAAACTACGAACTGGAAGATGAAATTTGATCCATGGAATAGATCGAATGTTTTTGAAAAATGTAAATAATCCGTTGTGGGGTACGACGACTATTTCATTTTACTTGAATTATTCATTCAGAATACTTTCATGCATCATGAAATTATTTCAATCGAAAAATGTTATTCTTAAGACCAGTATTTTCATCATTCCAAAGTCGAGATCATTAAAACATTAATGATATAAAAACCTCGGATGTAGCGTTCCAAAAATTGGGTTCTGATATATTGAGATATTTTTCAACCTAAGCTGAATCACCACAACAATTGACATGATCATCAAGGTGGATGAACTAGTCCTCAAAACTGCAACAGAACTTCATCGATTTGACTAGCTGTGACTGAAACTTCAAAATTCGCTCACATAGAGCCAAATTTTGAATTTAGCCATAAAATACTGCCTCTAATAAGAGAATTAAATCCTAAAACGAGACCCTAAATTTACTGCCTTTGCGTGCGGTCGATAATTATCTATCGGTAGGTACAATCGAATCGGGTATTTTTATTATCACAATGAAGTCACGTTAGAATAGTCATATTTAGTCGCAATATATTTGAAGAAGCGAATTTACTTACTATATCCATAGATGTAGGCTGAGGATGAGAACGAAGGCGTTTTCTCGGCCACCTGGACTTTGTCGACGTATTCATTGAATTCAATTTTTTGCTGCAGATGCAAAACCGCTAAGTTGAATCGGGTCATGCGATCACTTGCATCATATTTTTTATGTTTCCCAAGTCCGGACACGGTATAGTATGAATCTTCGCTCTTGCCAGTTCTGAAGGATTCAATTTTCACCAAAATATTTGATTTTCCAGCATCGGCACAATCTCGGATGGTTGTCACGATAAGATCATTATCGAGTATAGCTCCAACGCATTTCATAATTCCACGAGTTGTCGCATCCACAATGGAAACGAGGTATTTTGCTTCTGTTCGATTGACTGGAATAGCTGGTATCTTTCTGTAGAAATTGATCTCTTCCTGTTGCACTGTAAAAATTAAATGATCATTAAGGTTTCTATTGATATTCTTCTGCCCTGGCATTCCTTTCTCTCATTTTCACTTTCGTCTTCATCTTTCTCAATGAAGATACTAATTCACATACTTCTTCCTATCACATGTTCAACCACTAATCAGCCTTGGGTTGGAATTTATTGTCATTTCCCGCATAGGACTTCGACAAAAAATGCACGTTTTTCCAATTTTCTCTTTTTCCCCCACTATCCACGACGTCCACGAGGAGCCAATGCGTGCGCAATAGATGCGCAATGGACACATCGTGGACCTGGTGTACAGAAATCCTTACGATCATCCTCACGCGACACCTTACGGCCGGTTTCCAATGACCTATCGTCAACAGTATTTCGCAAAAACTCACTTACATCGTTTCATTTCAGTACTCAGAAGATAATTTTAGATAATTTTCGGGACCAAGATGTAGGCTAACTGCATTCAGTACACTCTAATTCCCCAAAATGAAGACGAGCTCATCCTTGCGCTAAATTGCAGTCACAAGCTGTTGGAAATCAGCCATAAACTATCACGTAGAGGGATTCGTGAGGATTTTTGCTAAAGAGGAACAAATACTTGGTTTTGCTTGATAGATATCTTGAATTCTTATGCAAGCTAAAGTGAAGTTTAATTAACCCATGAAATTTTCGGTCTGCAAAATCTGTAGGTATATATCATGATGATATGAAACGAAGGTGCTGGTATAACCAACTGGTGAAATCCAGAGATTATTGAAATATTTTTCGGCATTTATAGAACGGGTTCCCCACGTGCACTACATTATGGAAAGATTTGCCGCCCCCTCAGTCGATTTCAACAAACGATCAAGTGAAATTTAAGTGATTGATAGGGAATAAATTATTCGAGATTGTTATTTTCGAGCTGACTTTACTCCTATTTGATACTCATCTTTGGTTTATATAAGACTATTACCTCTCTTAACTTCTCCGAGTGAGATTTTCCACTCGGATTCCGAGTGAAAGTCCATTTCACTCGGTAAAGAGTCAGATATCAAAAAAACCAAAAATTTCACTCCAAAGTTCGAGTGAGATTTCACTCGGATGCAAGACTGAGACGCTCAAATCAAATTATAGGTTATGTTTTGCCGCACATTTGTTCGAGCATTTGTTACTGGTGGATCAATGCGTAGCTCACAAAGAGGAAAATAGTAGATTTCCTGCAATATTCGTTGAAAAACTGAGCTGAGAAATGTCAATATCCTCTTCCATAAGTTTTATAAATGCATGTATTACGTATAAATTGATCAACCCCATTAATATAGATGCAATGCCTTGTTACCGGGGAAATATGTAGGTTTCACTTTTGTTATTTCTTCGACCGAAACAATAACTACTTTTCATATTTTCATTTCCATTTACGACACGTATAAAGTTACATGGTGCATCATTCCTATAAGACGATGCTATGGACCTCAGATGTCAACAGCAGCAGTGGTCCAGTGGAGAAGTAGTCCGATTTACAACCAAGACAACCGAGTTCGATTCCCCGCACTTCCCAAATTACAAAAATATTGAAGCGACCATGCCGCTAAAGGCGGGATTGATTTTTTCCTCTTTTCCGAACCTTCGGATGATTAATAATAATTTATTAATTTTATAGCCCGCAACGTATTGATTAAACGAAAATATTCAGTTTCGGTGAAATAACGTTTGAATTGACTCGGATTCCCCGAGTGAAAAATCTCACTCTTTTTTCTGAGTGAAACTCACTCGGTACCGAGTTGCCACGATTTCACTCCGAACTCCGAGTCAGAACTCACTCTTTCCGAGTGAGATTTCATTCGGAAAAGTTAAGAGAGACAGTTACTGCTTCGATTCCATTCTTGTGCGATTGATCATACCCACTTCTCCAATAAAATCATAATTCCATTATGTACTCTGGGTTCCACAAACCAATTTAAAATTTGAATAAAATAAATTAAAATGCCGCAAGGAAGAAAGGGGGGGGGGGGGAAATCTGCGAATCGGGCAACGTGGTTTATGGACGGACTCTCCGGTAATCAAGCAGCATATTTTGTTTTACATATCTTGAGTCTGACCGAGTAATTTGTTGAGAAAATTCTGAATCAAATCTTGGTTGAAAATGATCCCAAGAATCAAACAGCTGCATTATAGAATGAAAAAAGGTTATTCAGATGAAAACAATTTTTTAGAAGGTTAGCATCGTGTCTGATAACTTGAAACGGATAAGCTTACGCGTCAACACCAAATTCATTGCTCTGGTCAATGAACTTTAGTCGCATGCATTCATGAACAAGTTCTCCAATATTTTTCGAAGGCAAATCGATCAAATTACTCATCCTCCCAATACCCTTTGAATAAAAATCGATTTTTCGCATATTTCAATTGAATTAAATTGTAAGTTGGCGAATAAATAGTTACGCGCAACTTTCGAGCTTAGCTTTCATTCAATCTCATGATAATTATTTCCTCAAGTCCGCTATTTTTTTATAAATCCTGTGTTAATTTTCGATGAATTGTCCGAAAGTCAAAATTCGCATCACACTATGAGATAATAAAATTACGACTAAGCATATCAAGAACAATAATACCGGTTGAAAACTTCTGGAAACAAACGCCTAAAAATATTCGAAAAATTTGAGTGACGATTAATCCGAAGAAAAATTTCCAACACGGTCGATGCGACGTCGAAAATTACGATTATATCCACCGGTGGCTCCCGTCCCCGCTTGACAAAAGTAAAGCGACGCCCTGAATATATGTCGAGTAATGTGTTTGTGCTGAGATAATTTCGAAGAAATTTTTTTTACGGAATCGTGAATTTATAACAGATGAAACTTTAGAACATCGAATTGAAATTGTTTGATGTACCAAAATTTCGAGCTCACGGTGGGTACAATTTCCGAATTTACAATTTTATGTTAGAGAATAATGAGTCTAATTGACTACGAAATAAGATCGTTATGATGAACAATGCCCACGTGTCAAATAAAATTCAAGGAAATTTTTTTAATATTCAATTTCCACATAAGTAGATTAGTTTCTCTCGAATCTTTAATATATCTATGATTCACTTATCGGGAATTGTATTGTGTAATTTTTAATATTCAATATGGCGATCTCTTGTTTGAATGGTGTAGATGATGTTGATCAAGGTTTAACAGACAGAATTTCATATTTAACTGACTGACTGAGTTTGTTCAGCTGAAAAATATTCTTTCATCATGGATCTACATTCATAATTGACTATCTTTGAAGTCGCCCTATATTCAAGTTTATCGATATTTGGTGTATCTTAAGAATTTGCATTTTGAATATTCCCAAGTGATATACACAAGTGTTCTTTAGATTCTATCGAATTAGAAGAGGAAAAGGCCTCATGTAAGTTATTGAAAGCCAATCAAGTGGTTATTTAATTCTAATACGACATGCAGGTTCTACAGCAGACTGACGTGGAAGAATTTCGAAATGGCTTTTGTATTTTGTCAAGAATATTTATCTTTTCATCATATCCTCTATACTAGGAATCCCACAGCTCTTCGAATAAAATTTCCACTCGTCAGTAACTACAACAAGCTATGCTGAGCTTGGATATGTATTCATCATTTTCAATCCATGGATTCATTTCAAATTGTGGACTATACTTTCTGATGAAGTTTTTAAAACGATTTGTTCTTAGATATTTGAACGTTATTGAACTCTTTATGATTTTATGGTTTACTCAGAATAGTGGCTTCATTCTCCAAAGTGGTAAATAAAAAAATTCCGTCGAAGTTGACATGATTCCTATAGTGCAAATATCAATATGACTGGAATTTTATTGCACTGTAATGGAAACCATTAAATTGTGTGATTAAATTCTCCAAAATCAAGATTCCAAGTAACCAAAAAAAAAAAAAAAAAAAAAAAAAAAAATAATGATCCAGATTTTAGTGATACACGAAGTTGTATTCAAGTTGTATTCAAGTCTCAAGCCAGCAGTTGAGGTCATATGAAATGTTTCGCTAAAATTTTTCCCTTGGAATCAGTGAGATTTTTATGATAACACATGAAAGCCGAAAGTGGGACACTCTTAGAACAGAATGTTGTACCGGATAGCAAAATTTTCCAAAACAGAATAAGAGAGAATTTCTGAGGAACATGTGTTGCGCATGCGCTGTGGATCTCAATTCGGGAGGGACACGATGTGGCAACTTTTTTTGTGGAAAGAAACCGTATCAATGCTGAGTCGGTGAATGAGATTTCTATGCCACGTGGACAAAAATTGTAATGTTGTAGCTCTATAAAAGTTCATCTAACAAATCAACCTTCTGAACAATCAGTCCCTCCAAAAGATTATAATTTGAATAGAAATAAAAATCGCGCGTATTCAGGACATGGGATGTGAAATGGCTTCTGGAAGATTCCAAATCTCAATTTCTTTCTGGTAAAATACATGCATGTTAGTTACTTATGACGGAAACTTTTGAGTATTATTGAGAGGGTCATTTTATCGACGGAATGCCCAAGCTTCTATAATTTCATCGTCATTCTTTCCCTTTGAAATTTTGAGAATCTTAAATGACGTTGGAAATTTTTGACATGATGGACTAATTAGGCTGAGCATAAAAGCTCTTGGAAATTATTGTAAGTTTAATAACTATATATCTGTTCAGATTTCAGGTTCGGTTAATGAAAACGTTGACACTCTAAATTGATAGATGTAGAAGGTCATTATCTCGCGGCCAAATCACCATCTATTCTTGTTCCTTTGTATCATGCTGATTATGATTGAGATTCTTAATATGTCCAAAAATACCGTAAATTTTATCTTTCGTTTACACCAAACTGAAGAGTCGAGACAAATATTAAGAGACCATCAGAGCGACTGATCGAATAAATCATTGCAACGAATTCATTGAAACGAGATTGACACTTAGAGAAGAATTTCTACACCAAAACTTTATCAAATTAGAAGTTCGAATCCTAAAACTTGATTTCGTGCTCAAACAATATATACGACTTCCAAAAATTTTATAAAATCAAAAAAATGTCAAAACTTACATTGAGGTTGCCCGTGGGTTCTTTTAGCTTCATGCTCAAATTCATCCATGGTCTGGGTGATCCAATCGTAGACTTTTGGAATTTCAGTAAAAATTTCAGGTCTGTATCCGCAATCACTTGCTGAGATAACTCCTACTTGACGTCTATCGCTGTGATCACGTAGCATAACAGGTGCACCATCACTCTTATAACGTCCTTGATTTTCTTGATTTGCATTTACTAAGCAAGATTGTCCCTTTAGAGATGATACCGAAAAAGATTTACTCCACAAATTTACACATTCGGTTTTTGATATAACTGTCTTGTTAAAAGTTGTTTGTCTGACGACACCTTGATTAGGTGAACCAAATGGAATATCTGGATACAAAGCTAATGGTGTACCATTTCCATAATCCACAACTGGTGATTTTTCAAGAGTTACCATGTAAGAATTTTTTATACGTGGAACTGACTCTGATAATTTAATCAGAGCTACGTCATTTTCATAAGTTAGAGAATTATATTCAGGATGTATTGCTATATCTACAGCTGATAAAACGGCTTTAACAGGATCGCCAATAGCTGCTTTTAATCCTCCAGCCCATCGTCCAGATACGCAGTGAGCAGCAGTTAAAAGTGCCTTTTCGGCAACTACACTAGCACTACAGAAGAATTGACCAAAGTATTGAAGTTTAGGAACCATTGGGTGAGGCCCAAAATCCATATGATGACCTGAGAATCGACGATATCTTCCATTTCCTGCTTCGTCATCGCCATATGCGATGGCACCTAAAAACAAAATAATTGTAAATTTTTTTCCCCCCTTCCATATCTATGATTTCATTGGATTTAGAATGAGTAAACTTGACTTACAGATCAAGAGGCTGACAGCCAAACTCAAAATTAATCGAGTCCCCATCTTTACTGCGTGGGTTTCAACCAGCATTTGTCGATTTCATATCATGATGTGATATTTATACCGTGTACCAAATGTTAAATTATGTCCCAGAATTCTTCAACATACTGTTGAAATATTCGTACATACGATAACGGAAAGATAGTGTCTTCAATGTGCTCAACTTATCAAAAATCAATGAGTGTATTGGGGGGAAACTAATTGAGTACATTTGGATAAGAGAATCATTTCCATAATTTTTATCAATTCTGTTCTACCTGGGACACTTATTATCTGACACAAGGTTGGAAGGACTGTATAGGATCACGAAAATGTTCTTTTTGATAATAAAATTGAACAAATGTGGTTCCATTTCACAAGTATACATTTAAAGTTGAATGAGTATTCTTTTGAGTACAGTTATTTCAATGAGAGTCAGAGTATGGTAGATAATGATTAAGATTTCTGGAATTTTGACATTCTTTTTCATACTGGTCCTCTGTTTAAAAAATTACATGAAATTTCTGTCAGTTTCGAAATCAAAGTCGTTTATCACACGAGCATCTATGTGCATCAACAAATTATCGAAATTGTCTCGAGTTACATAGTTTCATTTTTGTATGTCTCCAATTTCATAATCTTCTTATTCCTCCCCTTACCTTCATTTCCGTCTATCGCCAACTGATTCATCTGATTTTTTGAAAATGAAATTTAATTAATGGTACAGATCCAATAAAGCAATCTCGACAAGCAGACGAATCTAGACGAATATCTCCTTTCATATCATTTTTTTTAACATTCGGTTGACGTTGGATCAACTGTTGATACAAGTTGTTTTTTTCGCCGCGGGAGGTTTGAAAACGTCTAACTTAACAATGAGTGCGACAGAGATGGTACTACATCGATGGTGCCTATATTCTGTCTCCTACCCGTTGTGAAGTTGGGCGCGCATTTTGCTATGTAAAGGCAACTTCAGTAGAAGAAAACTCGGGAGGTTACAATTTTTCTTTAAAAGAGTATATTCAGAAATGAAAAAAAATATGATGATTATGGAGTATATATTAAGCCGTAATAAGGCCCGTAACTATGATCTGTGCAATCTAATGTCTTGATTTTAACTACGAGGATTCTGAAATGATCGGGGAATCCCCAGGATCTATCTAAAATGAGCAGGTTCGATCTAAAAATCGACATGGACTTTACAATCCGTGTCAAAATGCGTGGGAAGATTTTATGAAGAATTTTTGAGATTTTATTGTGATCACATTCAAACTCATGACAATCTCTCCGAAAGTTCCACGCAAATGTCTGGAAAACCTTCCAAATTTGAACTTAGTATGATTCTCCTTTCAGCTCGGTGCTGAATTTGAAAATAGATATGAACTCGGAAAACGAAGATATTTCTTGTTAATTGAGACTATTCAGTTTCTACAAATATTCCAAATGACATAGCATCGTTCCATTTCTTGGTTATTTAATATCTCTATTGAAACTTCTGATTGTATAAGTTTTAGTTGAAAATCAGACAAAAGTTCGAATTGATGAGTTGAAAATTTTGAAATCGATCGTGGAAGACTAAGGTCTGTGTTTCATCATCTTCACAAACCTTAGTCCTCCACGATCGATTTCAAGATTTTCAACTCATCAATTTGGAATATCTGAGGACGATTCAAAGTTCATTACTTGTATTCAGACAAAAGTTCGATAGTGAGATTTGAAATATTCTGGACATGAATTCGCAACGAGCAATACAAAAGATGAATATCTTCTTTGAAGGTAATTCACAGAGCCACTCCATTTCGTGAACAAAAATACCCGACCATGAGTTTTTCTCCAGCTGAACAAACCTATGGATAGTCTACACGCATCAATAAGCTTTCAAATCTTTCAGTCACTTGAAAATCTTATAGGATCGTATATTCAATCATTATAAGAAAAAATCGTGGGAATTTTAATAGTTCAATCTCTTTAGAGAATAACAGGATAATCGAAAATTTTCAGTTTGCCCAGAAACAACATGAGAATATACAACAGCTATCAGTAAGAAATACTGCTATCTGTTAAGATGGACTTCTTAAATCAAGAAAATTTGAAAATAGAAAATTCAAAATAATTTAAATTTGATCGAAATAAATAGTTAATTATCTGAAATTCCATCTAAATTAAGTAGCAGAGATGTGGATTAAGTTGAAAATATAGGGAACATCGTTTAATCAATCGGGCGTATCATAAATTAATTGAAAGATCATTATTCATAGTGAATTGAGTTAAAACTCTTATGCTGTAAAAGAAACGTCCAATGTGGCTTTTTTGTGGGGAAAATTTTGAATTATTATGTTCTTCCCGGAGCAGAGAAGTTTCATCTCCAAATTTCAGTACCCAGGATGATATGACCATCAACTTCAATTTGTTGGAATCGGAAACTATATACAGTGTCCTTGGTAATATTTGATCCATATATTGTGTAACATTTTGATCAAATCAATACCGAGAGCAGGATAATGAGATCATTTTTCAATTATTTGTGTTTTTAGATTTGCAAGCAGCTCTCTAATATCGTATATGATGGAAAATAACTTTTGCAATCTTCCGATGTTAGGGTGCTGACAAATGTGCAAAAATAGTATTTGCACCTCGTTCATGAGGTTCCTCGCTTCCGAGCGGTAATTTTGATCTTCGCCTGTCGCTCGAACCCAGAACTAATCACTCAAAAGTGAGTTACAACCTCATCAACTCAAAATGTAAGATCATTGGTTTCAACAGACATCACTTGGATCTGTTCACAGCCTCTTGAAGTTCCTCGCTGGTACTAGAATTGTTCTGTTATTTAAGGTAGTACTATCGGTCATCGGATGACCGTACAGAAAATTACGAAATTCGGCCCAGTGGTAGATTGATATCTCAAACAGGCTCAGTTAAGATTTCAAGAGCCTTCAGAGTCCAAGAGAAAAGTTCTGAGCAGTTTCGTGAAAGCCGATTATTTAACACGGCGGCTTACGAAAAATGACGAGTGGAGTAATATCTACCGTACAGATTTTCACGAGAGTCGGTTCACAAGAGGAAGAGAGCACGAAAATCACATAGAAACCAACAGATTAATGATTCAAAGCCTACAAAAGAAGATCCAAGCCCAAGTATCACTCATTTCTGCGGTTTCGGGGTTAGGTTGTCGTCTGTTGCGTGCATTCACTATACCTATATCGGGAGCGCGACAGAGTCAAGCGCGGGTATAATCTGCACTTGGACCCATCAGTACCGCTAGTAATACCCTAATGTAGATAGCGATGTACACTATCGGTTAACAGTTCGTGCACACCTAGGAGAAAAAGTTCGATTTTGATGACTCGACTGCGCGGATCTCCTTGGTTCAAAGTAACTCTTTTTGGGCTCATTTTGTAGTTTTTTCAAGCACTTTAAGAGCTAATTGGTATTTTTTCCACGCAGCTCGATATATTCTTGCAAAATCAATCTGAAGCCTTGTAAAATTTCGTGAAAATAGAGTCATTACGCAAACCTCCGCAAGTCTGCCGGAAATTGACGGATTCCAATGAAAGCATCCTAAAGTAGACGTCAAGAGCTTCTAAATACGTCTTTGAAAATCATTCCAGCTCATTCCTGATCCGAGCTGTGACTGTCTTTGTAAGGTAACATTTTTCTATAAATATATTTTGACCCCATTAAATACTCACACTGTTATTCATTGTCGTCCCTAACCCGTGATGGTTTACGGATGACTATGAATACCAGTGTTAGTAATGTTTGCTCCCTAGAGATATAATACCAATTTGCTCATGTCGATGTTATTGAAATAAGTACTACATGTCGTTGTATCAAGAAACTAGATAGTTCTACGATGTTTTCAAAGGAGGCAAGAAATACGTTTTTCTCTCATCACGAGCACATTTTCTCTCATCGGGAAAGACGCAATGTCTTGAAGTGAAAAAATGTAATCATTTCACAAGGAACGTACTATTCACTCAGAGCCGCGCGCTTTTGAGATTCAAAATACGCAATTGGGCGCTGATGGCCAGTGGCCACCGACCCGCAAGCATTACGCTGTAGAACTTGGGGACGCGTTATTCAAGATGTCAGCAGACTCGAGCGCCAATTCCCACGTATGAAAGTTGTAGGAGTGGTCGATACACGAAGCTCTTATATCCCTAGTACATAATCGATATAGGTAAACGTATGCATTAGGGGTATAAGAGCCGACATACTTGATCTGCTAGGTGCACTGCGGTCGGGGGACATCTCAATATAATCCGAAAAGCATGAAGTGAGACCAAAACAAGATATGGTTTCATCACCAGCTCCAAGATTTCTCAGAAACTTATGGTATTTTGAGGTTATGTCAGATCTTCGACGTGCTGGGAATGAATTAAGCTCGGTTACGAATTTGGCGATCCCTAAAATATTGAGGGAGTATGGTTCGGGAGCTATGTAGATCAGAGCTTTATTTAGGGCTGTGTTATCACCTCCTGTCTCCTTGATCTCCTTGACCCTTTGATTCCTCCTCACTTTAGCCATTCCGGATGGTGGTGCGTTTCCGGTACATAGCTGGTCAGCAGTAGGTGGAGAAGGGTAGCGCGTTCCTCGTTGTGAGTGCGAGAGAGAGAGAGAGAGAGAGACCATAATAGTCAAGAGCCTGCGAAACGGATCCCGAGGCACCCAAACAGCTGTTGTGCCCATCCCAGCGAGGCTCGCTCACCGCCTTCTGGACTGGAAAGAACCCAAGGTGGGATGGAGCAGAGTGAGAATCCGCGAGAAGGGAGGCATCCCACGCTGCTATAACTGCCTAGAGTATGGCCACAAGGCCTCAGGCTGCAAAAAAGAGAAGGCAGAGGAACGTCAACCGAAACTCTGCTTCCAGTGCGGTGAACCAGGACACCTCGCCGCTACCTGTAAAGAGAAACCAAAATGCCTCAGCTGCGTGGCTATCGGAACCAGATCTGACCACAGGTCAGGCTCCAGCAACTGCACAGCCTACCAAAACGCGAGGGCGACATATAGACGCAGGGGGGGGGGGAAGAAATGGCTAACTTCATCCAAGCCAACCTCAGGGGAAGCGGGGACGCTTGTGACCTCCTACACACTGCCGCCAAAGAAGGGGGTATCGATGTTCTGATCATCTCCGAACCGCCTCGGAAGCGCGAACTTTCCCGTTCCACATTCGATCACTGGGGGACCGCTGTAATTCAGATCACGAATCCCGCGATCCGCGAGACTGAACCAGCTGTTAGTGGCCGTGGTTATGCTCGAAAGACCATAGGGGGCACAGCTGTATACAGCTGCTACTACTCGCCGTCGCTCAAGACGCACGAATTTGAAGACGAGCTCCACGACCTAGAAGAGGATGTGAGGCAATGGGGGGGCCCAGCTATAATCGCGGGAGATTTCAACTCCAAGGAACTGACTTGGAGCGGGGGGCCGCGCGATAGACGGGGGGTAATACTCGCTGATGCCATGGAGGCATTGGGATTAGTGCTCGCGAACGAGACGGGGGTTATCACCTATTACCGGCACGACACTCGGTCCCGGGAGGGAGGTTCATCATCGGTCCTCGACCTGACGTTCATGAGCCCGTCGCTCATGGGACGTATGACATCGTGGGAAGTTCTGGACACGGAAACACTGAGTGACCATCGACATATTTGGTTTCGACTTAGGACTGACGGACAGAGACAGACGACATGCAGACCGCGACCAATGGGGTGGCAGGTACGGAAGCTGGACGAGGGAAAATTCCGGGAATCGATAGAAACAGTCGAAGATCTCCCGATGAACTCCGCCTCGGACGAGGCTGTGGCGATGGTAACATCCGCCATCACGAGAGCTTGCGACGCGTCGATGCCTCGCAGGACAACACTATGTTTCTGGAGGAAACCAGAGTACCGATGAGATCAAGGCTCTACGAAGAACGAGCAACAAGAAAAGGAGGACCGCATGGCGATCAAGGAAGCTCCAACGACCATCGCTGGCGGAAGATGACAGAGCGTACAAAGAAGCAAAGAAGGCTCTCGTCCTAGCCATCCGGAGGAGCAAAGAGAAGTGCTGGGGTGAACTGTGCGACATGGTTAACGAAGACCCCTGGGGCACGCCATATCGCGTGGTCATGTCAAAGGTCCGACCCCGGAAGGGCAACCCAGCACCGACCGATGCAGCAACATTGCGCACCATCGTGGAAGACCTCTTCCCAGCAGGAGAACCCAGAGTTACATTCCCTACGGAGAGCGAAGACCCCATCCCGCTCTTCACTATGCAAGAGCTACTCATAGCGGCGAAGAGAATGCCGAACGGCAAGGCCCCTGGCCTGGATGGCATCCCAAACGAGGCTCTGAAACTGGTCTTCAAATACAAGCCAGATCTACTCCTCGACCTCTTCAACATCTGTCTGAGCGCGGGAACTTTGCCGGACAAGTGGAAACGCCAGAAGCTGGTCCTGATACCTAAGGGTCAAGGAGGTCAACGCCCTCTCAGCATGCTCGACAATATCGGGAAGATGTACGAGAGGATGGTGCTCAACAGGGTGGAAAAAGCCTACGAAGAAGGCGGTGGGCTATCACCAATGCAGTTCGGGTTCCGGAAGGGACGGAGCACTGTGCACGCGATCGAGGCGGTCCAAGAACGGGTTCAAGCGTCGGTAGGGAACCCATACCAAGGAAGAGGAGGATTCTGTGCCATCATTGCGTTGGACAGAAAGAACGCATTCAACTGCGCGAGCTGGGAGCGAGTCTATCAATCCCAAGCAGGTAAAGTGCCCCCCTATCTACTAGCCGTCACGAGTGACTACCTGCGGAACAGGACCCTCGTGTACGACACCGACGAGGGACAAGAGATTCGGGTACTGTCCGCCGGAATCGGACAGGGATCGGTCTCCGGGCCGTTCAACTGGAACACCCAGTATGACAGCTTACTGTCTATCGAACTGCCAGAAGGAGTGATAATAGTGGCTTTCGCGGACGACGCAGGACTCATAGTATGGGCTGACAACGAGGAACTCTTGGGTAGACGCGCGAACGAAGCGCTAGCCCGAGTCTACGAGTGGATGATTAGCAGGCTTCTGGAGCTCGCTGTCAAGAAGTGCGAAGCAATCGTGGTCACAAGGCGTAGGAAGTTTGACTTACCCCGGTTTTATATCAACGGGCAAGAGATTCCACGGAAGACAGAGCTGAAATACCTCGGTGTATGGCTCGGCGACAAGTGGTCGTTCAAGAAGCACATCCAGGTAGCCGCCCAGAAGGCGAGCAAGGTCGGTGCGGCGCTCCAGCGGCTTATGCCGAATATCGGAGGACCCAAGGAAAAGAGGCGCGCACTTCTCAACACCGTCACTACCTCCATCATGCTGTACTACGGTGCACCCGTGTGGGGGAAGAGAGTAGAGAAGACCATCATCGAGAAGAGCATGGGGCCTGTCCACCGAAGAGCGGCCCTGAGGAGTATCCGTGCCTACCGCACTGTGTCAGGAGATGCGGCTTACGTATTGGCGAGTACTCCGCCCATCCACTTGCTCGTCGCGGAGCGAGTGAGGATCTGGGACCGCCAGAAAGTGATCGGAGCCGAACGAGTACTCACTCCGACGATGAAGGAAATCATCCGCGACAACGAGAAGGAAACCACCCTTGAGCATTGACAAACTGAGTGGGATTCGCCATTTGGGAACGGCAGATGGACGCACCGGCTCATCCGTGACGTAGCCAAGTGGGCGGAACGCACCCACGGAGAGATGGACTACTGGACGACGCAGGAACTGAGCGATCATGGTTGCTTCGGTTCCTATCTAACCAGGTTCAAGAAGAGGACGACCCCAGCATGTCAGTCATGCGGGGACGAATGGGATGACGCCGAACATGCCCTGTTCAAGTGCAGCGACACCCGGAGAGAGCGCGCCGAGTTGGATGAATCGCTGGGTGCTCAACTAACACCGGAGAATCTCGTCCCGTACTTACTCCGCAACCAGGAGACATGGGATAGACTCACCGGATACATCAAGCTGGTGATGACCCGCAAAGAGGAGAAAGAGAGGGAAGTAAGGCGCCTCGAAGCAGGCGAATTACAGTGACTCTGCCGATTGAAACAGAAGAGGCCCAAATGATTCCAGGAGGAATCTGATGCACTGAAGAGGGAAGAAAGAAGAAAGAAGAGAGAAGAAAGAAGAAAGAAGAATGAAGAGATGGAAGAAGATCGAAGGAGGAGAAACAACACCTGCGAGTCGTGAGAAGAGGGACGCTCGATCCTGAGCGC
Source organism: Eretmocerus hayati (assembly GCA_029851415.1). Classification (NCBI taxonomy): domain Eukaryota; kingdom Metazoa; phylum Arthropoda; class Insecta; order Hymenoptera; family Aphelinidae; genus Eretmocerus; species Eretmocerus hayati. The sequence continues at coordinate 99,757,542 of CM056744.1, forward strand.
GAGACGCCACCGGTCCTGAAGTAATGCTCACGCGGTGCCGGGTCCGGATTGGTAAGTTGGTGGATCTCTCCCTTGTCCGATGGCCAGCGCCAAAGGGGAAGGGAGAGAGGGTTTATCTGGTACGGATGGCCGCATCGATGCGGAATCCAGCCCGGAAGCCTTGAGAAGTATCGGCCAGGCGTAATTGTCCGTCCGGAACCTCTCTGTGACTACGTCGCAGCGTATTCACCCTACAACCACCTAAAAAAAAAAAAAAAAAGAGAGAGAGAGAGACGCAGCTTGCGTGTTGACGCAACGCCACCCATCCACTTACTCGTCGAGGAGCGAGTGAGAATCTGGAACCGGCAAAAAGTGATCGGAGCCCAACGTGTGCTCATCCCAACAATGAAGGAAATCATCCGCGACAACGAGAAGGATACCACCCTTGAGCAGGGGCAAGCTGAGTGGGATTCGCCATTTGCAGATGGCAGATGGACGCATCGGCTGATCCGTGACGTAGCCAAGTGGGCGGAATACCATCGACCATTGACATATTCGGTTTCGGCTTAGGACTGACAGAGACAGACGACACGCAGACCGCAACCGACGCACAGTGGGGCCAAGGTGACCTTGAATAATTCGCCTCTACGTGAATTCGCAACCAACTGACATATGCCCAGATACAGGAGGTTGTTCTCATTCATCCAAAAGTCTTCTGTTGGCGCATCTGTCGATTGGTTGCAGATTCACGTAATGGCGAATCATCCGGGAACTTCTTGGCCCCACTGTGCGACGGGGTGGCAGGTACGCGAGCTGCATGAGGGTCAATTCCGGGAATCGATAGAAACAGCCGAAGATCTCCCGATGAACATCACCGCGGTCGAGGATGTGGATTTGACGACGACCACCATCACAAGAGCTAGTGACGCATCGATGCCTCGCAAGACAACATTATTCTTTTGGAGGAAACCATAGTACTGGATCACCGACGAGATAAAAGCTCTAAGAAGAATGAGCAATAAGAAAAGGAGAACCGCGTGGCGATCAGGGAAGCTGTAACGACCATCACTGGCGGAAGAAGACAGGGCGTTTACAGAAGCGAAGAAAGCTCTCGTTCTAGCCATCCGGAGAAGCAACGAGAAGTGCTGGGGTGAATTGTGCGACATGGTTAATGAAGACCCGTGGGGAACGCCATACCGCGTGGTCATGTCCAAGGTCCGACTCCGGAGGGGCAACCCAGCACCGACCGATGCAGCTACCTTGCGCAGCATCGTGGAAGACCTCTTCCCAGCAGGAGAACCTAGAGTCACATTCCCTACGGAGAGCGACGACCCTATTCCGCTCTTCACTATGCAAGGGCTACTTATAGCGGCGAAAAGGCTGCCAAACGGCAAGGCCCCTGGACTGGACGGCATTCCAAACGAGGCTCTGGAACTGGTCTTCAAATACAAGCCAGATTTACTCCTCGACCTCTTCAACATCTGTCTGAATGCGGGAACTTTCCCGGACAAGTGGAAATGCCAGAAGCTGGTCCTGATACCTGAAGGTCAAGGAGGACAACGCCCTCTCAGCATGCTCGACAATATCGGTAAAATGTACGAGAGGATGGTGTTTAACAGCGTGGAGAAACCCTACGAAAAGAGCGGCGGGCTATCACCAATGCAGTTCGGGTTCCGGAACGAAGCACTGTGCACGCGGTCGAGGAGGTCCAAGAACGGGTTCAAGGGTCGCTAGGGAACCCATACCAAGGAAGAGGAGGATTCGGTGCCATCATTGCGTTGGACATGAAGAACGCGTTCACCTGCGCGAGCTGGGAGCGAGCTTATCAATCCATAGCAGGTAAAGCGCCCCCCCCCCCCCCTATCTACTATCCGTCACGAGTGACTATCTGCGGAACAGGACCTTCGTGTACGACACCGACGAGGAACAAGAGATTGGGGAACTGTCCGCCAGAATTGGACAGAGATCGGTTTCCGGGCCGTTCAACTGGAACACCCAGTACGACAGTTTACTGTCTATCGAACTGGCAGAAGGAGTGATAATAGTGGCTTTCGTGGACGACGCAGGACTCATAGTCTGAGCGCACAACGAGGAACTCTTGGGTAGACGCGCAAACGAGATGCTGGCCCGAGTCTACGAGTGGATGATCAGCAGGCTCCTGGAGCTTGCTGTCAAGAAATGCGAAGCAATCGTGATCACAAGACGCAGAAAGTTTGACTTACCCTGTTTCTACACCAACGGGCAAGAGATCCCACGCAAGACAGAGCTGGAATACCTCCGCGTATGGCTTGATGACAAGTGGTCATTCAAGAAGCACATCCAAGAGGCCGCCCAGAAGGCGAGCAGGGTCGGTGCGACCCTTCAGCGGCTGATGCCGAGCATCGGATGACCGAAACAGAAGAGGCGCAAGCTGCTCAACACCGTTAGCGCTTTCATCATGCTCTACGGTGCACCCGTGAGCGGCTCTGAGGAGCATTCGTGCCTACCGCACCGTGTCAGGAGATGCGGCTTCCGTATTGGCGAGTACACCGCCCATAAACTTGCTCATCGTGCGAGCGAGGATCTGGGACCGCCAGAAAGTGATCGGAGCCGAACGAGTACTCACCCCAGCGATGAAGGAGACCATCCGCGACAACGAGAAGGATATCACCCTTAAGCAGTGGCAAACTGAGTAGGATGTGAAATTTGTGAATGATAGATGGACGCATCGGCTGATCCGTGACGTAGCCAAGTGCATGGGCGGAATGCACCCATGGAGAGATAGATTACTGGATGATGCAAGCACTGAGTGACCATGGTTGCCTCGGTGCCTATCTAACCCGGTTCAAGAAGAGGACATCCCCAGCATGTCATTCATGCGGGGACAACTGGGATGACGCTGAACACGCCCTGTTCACGTGCAACGACACCCGAAGAGAGCGCGCCGATTTAGATGAATGCCTGGGTGTTCAACTGACATCTGAGAATCTTGTTCCGTACTTGCTCCGCAACCAGGAGACATGAGATAGAGTCACCGGATACATCAAGCTGGTGATCGACCGGAAGGAGGAGAAAGAGGGGGAAGTGAGGCGCCTCGAAGCAGGCGAATTATAGTGAGTCTGCCGATTCAAACAGAAGAGGTCCAATTGATTCAAGGAGCAATATGCTGGACTGAAGAGGGAAGAAAGAAGGAAGAAGAGAAAAGAAAGAGAGGGGAAGAATGAAGAATGAAGATACAAGATGCCAACAAGTGGTCGAAGAGAATATAGAGAGGGGGGAACGCTCGCAATCGAGCGCGAGACATGCCGCTCATCCTGAAGTAATGCTTACGCGATTCCGGGCTGAGATGGTAGATGCAGGTGGATCTCCTTCTTGATTGCCCGATGCTCTAGGTATCGGACATCAAGGGGAGAGGGATTTTACATGGCCGGGCCCACCTCTTGGTGGGCCCCACCCAAATCCGTGTCCTGTCTGGTATGGCCTGCGTGGACTATGCGTAGCCCGCGTAAGCTGAACCAGTCCGGTGTCTGGTGACGGATCCGAAGGATCTTGAGGCAGATTTTGCTCTCTAACCACCTTAAAAAAAAAGGAGAGAGAGAGAAGCTCCCTCGTTGTATATGCGTTTCCGGTACTGAGTTAGTCAGCGCAAGTGGTAGCTAGCGCATTAACTTCCAAGAATGGAAATTCTGATTGGCTCGCTACCAATCTGGGTGTTCCACAGGGATCCGTTCTCGGACCTCTCCTCTTTACTTTATACGTCAACGATTCACCTGGGTTACTAGAAGGGAAGTTGGTTGATCACATCCTCTACGAAGATGATCTTCAAATTTGTATTCAAGTAGAGAAGAAGAACATCAGAGAAGGAACTGCTCGGTTAGAAAAAATAGGGCGACTCGTCGCTGGGTGGGCCGATGGCTCCGGCCTGCGTCTCAACGCTGGTAAAACCAAGGCAATCTTTTTTTCCTCTGAGAGAAACATCAAGGATCTGAGAAGGATGGATGTGCCAGGTGTTGAGATACAGGAATGAGTTCTTATCCCTTTCAGCGATGCAGATGTAAGTCTTGGTGTTGTTCTTGATAGTGAATTATCGTGGAAACCGCAAATGAATCAAGTAACAAAGAAAGTAAACAGAGCCCTATATGGTTTGCCGTTTTTAAGGGATGTATCACCAGGACTCTACGAATTCGTTCGGTCGAGGCGTTGGTCCAACCCCACCTGGACTACTGTAATATCGTTTACCTTGACGCCACGGACGAACAAAGACAACGAATACAGCGGCTGAGCAAAGCATGTGTGAGATAAATTTTCGATCTTAGGAGAGACGAGCATGTTACTCCGTTTGAGGAAAGAGTGGGCTGGTTGCTTACTGATTCGCGGCGAATGTACTTTGCAGCCATTCTCATGGGAAAGATCATCTGGGAGAACCTGGCTACTTGGCCGCAATGTTCACCAGGTACCAATCCGATCACCCTACACGGGGTCACGCTGAAGAGTAAGAACTCCATGATCGAAGATCGTTTCAAGTTCAATGTGCTCGCTTGTGGAACTTCCTTGCCTCGGGTTTACGCCAGGTTCAGAAAATTTCATTGTTCAAGGAGGCAATCAAAGAATTCTTGTTCGAGCAACCTCCACAGAGAATTGATGTGAGCGGGATGCGACATTTCAATCTTAAGCCGACCTGGGATTTTTTTGTTTTTCTTTTTTTTCTCCTTCTTAATTTTTTTCCTTGAACTGAAGAGGAATATTGTTGATACGTGGCTTTGCATTATGAGACTCAAATATGACTGATATTTCTTGCGAGCCCTTGTCGACTTGATAATTTGTTTATTTTACTGTCAGCTATGGAGCATTCACCCTCGGTGCTATTATTATCATTTTATATCTAGTATTATATGACTATTCACGAACTGTATTATACCTTGTCCTTGCCCAAACCGAATATTATTAATTATTTATCTGAAAAGAATTTATTTATTCTCACGAGACTAATGTATGTAACATACGTGATATGTATGTATCTTGAAATTTTGTCTGCGGACGAATTAAGGACCATCAATCAATCAATCAATCCTGATGACCCGGTTAATAAGTGACGTTCTTGAATGCTTCATGAGATTCTACGTGCATTGAACCTAATTGGAAACCCCAAGGAAGTGAATCACGTCAAAAAACAAAATATTTACTCGATTTTGGATGGTCTCGGATTCTTTGGGTAACCAGACAGTGTACAATTACCTAGAAATATCAACTTTTAATCGCTAGCAATGAGTTTGGAGGAAAAAGTCTGGCCTCGCGATGCTAGTATTAGCTCAGGGATGATTTGAGTTTTGATTTGAAATTTATTTTTAGATGATAGGGTGTAAAGGGGTCCTTTGGAGAATTGGGGTAGATATTTTGAACAAATTCAAGTTATTCCAGAGGTTCAGATTCTTAGATTCAACATTATGGCAATATTTTGCTGCCAGACAAAATTCTGCTCATCTCGTTTAGCAGCAAATTTTTCAAATGGCCGAAGTCAAAACGAATTTTCACGATTGATCAACTCTGAATGATGAGAACGCTAACAGTTACACAATTGAAAAACTGTATTGTTTCCAGAATGCATTAACTTAATTTTAACATTAATAACTCTAATGGCGTATAATATCAGATTAGAAATGAAAATAATTATGCTTGTGTGAAGAATTTGGTAAATCGGATAACTATTGAGAAAGTTCTTCTTATCGATTATGTGCTCAAAGGTGTTGGGTAAAAACTGTATAAATGGGAAGATGAAACTATTGATTGGATAGCATATCTTGAGGGTAATAAGTAATATCGTGAATGAAGATCGATACGTTGCTGCGGGGTATAATGCACATTATCATCTCCAGTTAGTATGCAATCGACGTATACGATTCAGGTTGCGGGGGCGTATTAGAGATGATATAATCATGATCTCGTTTTGGTTCGCCCAAAACAAGATCAAAATTTCGATTTTGGCAGCTAAAACGCTCTTCACTTGATGAATGCTTCGTGCTCAAAATAACTGATTTAGAGCCGATAGGGAAGTTATATTGGTTCCGGTACGTTGCATCTTTTGCTGCATGTCTGTCTAATCTTGGACGAGGTAGCGAGTATTATTTAGCAGAAGAAAGAAGATAAAAACGATTGCTTATTGTCATTGTAGGCAATGAATCGATACAAGAGTGTAGATCTTGTAGCGAGAACTTGCGATATTTTCCGAGAGGTAACAGAGTTACGCTCAAATTTCATCCACTAAGCATCGCTGACGAAGTTCTTGAAGTACGATCAAAGGTCATTCAAAGTTCACACAACTCATATAGAATGGATTAGACATTAAAGTTCTTCTTCGTGATCGGCTTTATTGCGTATGAAGTGATCTATTAATACATCTTTCTGATGATAACGTTTCAATGATAATTTGAACAAAGGTGATAACATCGTTCCGTTCGTATGGGCTCAATATCCGCAATAAGATCTGTGAACTAGGAATACTTGAAATCGATTCATACCAGATACCTAAAATTTCTTAGCTGTTCCTATAATATATCCAACACTCAAGAAAGTTTGAAGCTTATCGAGTATTGACTTTTGACATCCGTGTGATATTTCAATTGTTTCGAGTCATTTTTTACTTGAGAATCCAAGATCAATTGGAATATTTTATGAATCGTCCTTGAGATAGTAACCCAATTCTGTTTAAAAAAAAGAGCTATCGATAGAATTGCGAAAATATTTATCCATTCTTGCGCATCTTAACAGACGTCATTATTCTATCGGCGCAGTTAAAGACTTCATAAATTGGATTTACTTTCTATCTAATGATGTTTCTTGCCTTTGATTTTCCAGTCTTCTATTAGAAAGACTGGATTATAAATCCAACAGGACGACTAAAACCCTCTCCGTATAGGCAAAGCATAACGAGGTCGGTTACCATTAAAGGTGTCCATTATTTGAAATTTTTGAAAATCTAGTTGATAGTTCCTAATTAACTCACAAATGCTGTGATAGATTCATCGAAAAATATTGTCTGTTATTCCATAAGAGATAGCAGTATCCTCAGAAAACCTTACAGATTAATTTCGTAAGTTGAGAATTGAAAAATCAACATTTGTTCTCCGCACATTTAATGTGTAATTTAATGAGACGTATCTTGGAAAATATCTACGAAATACCTATGTGAACAGCATATTCACGGAGTTGACGTAAAAAGTCGATTGCATGATAGAAAGGTTCTTACCGATTCTATCAATTGACACACATTTTTGTCATCGGTAAAGAGATGATGATTTGCGTAGCCTCATATTTTGACATTGAAGAAAGAATTCGATGATAATAATTATAACATAATCTCAGCCTGTGAGATGAATGTCTATTCTTGAAATTCAAGCAGAGGTGACAGAACTCAAATCTTTGTTCTTATCGACGGAAAAAGGAGAGAGCTGACTATGGATCAACCGGCAAATTAGACTTCAATTGAGGTTGTACAATCTTAATCTGATTTTTCAAGATTTCTTAAGGCTTTAAACCAGTACCAATTCAGCCCAAATCCCATTGAAGTCGATGTCTTAGTATGACTTTCCTCTACACAAAATTTCAGAAGACTACGGTTTGTACAATTGGAGATATTCAGTGACAATTATGGACATTTTTTGTCTCATTATTGACTTATTCGTGATTCCACGATGAGTTCACGTAAACATTGGTTCATGGCTAAGTTACAAGCTAACCAGACTCCGTGAAAAGATTTCTGAGTATACTTACGGCCATTACGAATCGAAATATGGAATTCCATAAGAATCTATGGAGACAAACGTGCTGAATTCGAAGAAAAATTTTATTTCATGAGACTACGAGTTAAGGCCATGCGGTAGCCGTGCAAGTTAAATTGTCTTCCAAGAATTATCGAATTCTTTTGCGATTTGGGCTAAACGACGAGTTGAGCCACACTTCTTATCATCTAACTTGAATGGCTCAACTCGTCGTTTAGCTCAAATCGTAAAAGAATTCGAGAAAACTTGGAACAGAAATGTGTGTATATTATAGGTTAGGATGTACCAGACGCCCAGTGGTTCCAGCTTTCCTGCAATAATCTAATGACTTGGGCTGAACTCTGAATTGCCGAGGATAAATCGGACAATAACAATAACTATACAACTCATCTCAAACTTTGTACCATTTAAATGTTCACATGAGTGTTAAATGGAAGTTTACAGCCGTGCTGCACGGCTACCACATGGCCTTAAAATCACAAAAACAACAGTTTGGGAGTTCAAAACTCTCTTCCTAAGCAATCTACGTCCTTGAAATTTCATCTACGTAGTTCGTCAGTCAAATACTTAGCTATGATTGTAATTTCATCAAAATCCATCAAGTCAATCGATTCACAATAGAGCAACCTCAAAAGTACCGATGAAGTACTTGAATGTATCAAGTATTAAATTTTTGGTAAAATGTGCTACTGGTATATCTATCCCGCTCTTTTCCATCAGTCGGAGTGCAAGTGGATTTTCCTAAAATTGCAATGAATCTATTATGGAACATGTCTTAAAAAGAGCCTCTAATAAGTACAGTACGATAAATTTGGCGACATAATGTATTCAAAATACTTATAAGTATAAAACGAAGCTGACGGCACTCAAAATTCTTGATTATCATCTTCATTCCACGATCAATCGCTCAATTACGACTAATCTTTACTGGGAATCAGTTCATCGGACGGTTTTGATAGTGCTCATATGAAACACTCGCTTGTCACGCTTGAAAATCGCAAACAAATCTTTTTTGTCACTTCCTTGCGTGGTCAAAATTCAACCGACAACGCCGACAAGTTCCTAATTATGAAATTACTCATTTAGTTAGTATCGGAGAAGATATCGTCTCTTCATACGAAAGAAATCGAGCAGAGTGGAAGATGGGCCTCGTTAATATCCGCGAGCTCGACGGTCAGCTGATTTTTATCGAGAAATGCGTCGCCTCGAACCGATCGCATATGAATATAAATATATAGTAAATAATTTGTAGGAACCGGTTGCAATTATGCCGGTGAATGATCGGGGGACTTTACAATATGTGCAATCATGCTTATCTTGGATGCTGTGACAGATTTTTTTGGTGTGTGTGTGTGTGTGTGTGTGTGTGTGTGTGTGTGTGTGTGTGCGTGTGGGAAGGGGGGGGGGGCGCGAATGAATAAGTGATTGAATGAATTTGATGCTTGAACGCGTCTCACTATTCTGTTCATTTGGTATGCTGTGATATATTGGGAATTGCTGATTGCCGATCTACATTGAACATTTACCGAAGAAATTTCAAGAATGTTTCAGGAAAGTTTGACTACAGTTCTTCACATGTATTGCTGTCCAAAGAACGTTGATGAGAACAAGACAATATAACTCCCCAAAACGCTAGGAAATGTATTATTTGATTTTCTCGTAACGTGAACTCGAATGAGCTCACGTGACGGCCGTAATTCACGTAAATGCATCCTATTAACTTAGAATACCGTCAACTGGGGTAACTTTGGGACAAAAATCGCATTTTTTCTTTTCAAACTCGTGAAACTTGTACGTCTTATACCAGAAGTGCATTGTATCTGTAGTCAATCGAAAGCTTACAGCTTCAGCTTTCGATTGCGGTGTTTATAAAGTACATTTGGACATCTTTAGTTGGAAATATGAGCGCTCAAAATCGTGTCCCAAAGTTAAACCGGTTTGGAGTAACATTGGGACAGCATACATTGTATAGGGAATTCCACGGCTACCGTCAACTGGAGTATCTTTGGGAAAAAAATCGCATTGTTCTCCTTAAAACTCATGTAGCTTGTATATCTCGCACCAGTCGCATCAGAATTACATTGTGTCTGTGGTCAATCGAAAGCTTATAGTATCAGCTCTCGATTGACAGGTATTTAAGTATATTCGGAAGTCTTTGGTCAAAAATATGGGCGCTTGAGGTCGTGTCCCAAAGTAACCCTGGTTTGCAGAAAAAAAACACATACTTTCTATAGTTCTTTCGCTATAAAGTGGAAACTGGGTGAAGGTACGCCAATGTAATGATGGATCCGTTCAGATATCTGTAACAGACAAGTGAAATCTAGCCCAGCCACCTTGGAGTCACTCTGCAAATGTCGGAACCACACTCATTTTTCCGACAGACTGTTTTTTGGGATTGAAAAAACACTTTGAAAAAAGTCTGTCTATAAATGAACTCACAACTGATGGAGGACCTCGCGCCGGTGCAAAACATTGCCCATGCGTGCCCTAAGTAGGGAGAATAGGTACCAAAGCCTCAGGATTATCTACCTTGCTGATCGCGCGTGATAATGACTCTTTTATGGGTTGTCTCAAAGTTACCCCCCCCCCCTGTCCCAAAGTTACACCAGTTGACGGTACCTCAAGATTTCCAATTTACATGTCCCTCCTTATTTTCAACGCTTATTCAAGAATTGTTAGCCAATTTTCGCAGTGCTAAGATGTGTTGAGATGTATAATTTGTTTTTTCACTTTAGAAGTACTTAAAATTCGATAAGCCCATATACGCACCTGGTGGGTCCTGCAGGGCCAATTAACAATATGTTGAATTTTATACATCCATATGAATATTTTATGCCTCTCAAGGTTTCATCGTCTTGTTTCAGGCCATACCTAACTATTTTGTATGGTTATTAAGGTCTCTCAAGCATCTTCAAGTTTCCAGACCATTTTCAGGAAACCGTTTGGTGAAATTTCAAATTGGTAGAAATGACTCGTCACTGTACGAGCACTATTCTACGTTTCCTGAGTTTCTAGTCGGTTTCGAGTCCACGGGGTCTTCCAGTGGTATAAATAGCATTCTTTTGACTGGAAATGTTCGCCTAGAATATTCGTAAATAACCAAATTTGTGAGAAATCTCAACATGACGCTTCACACGACGGGAGTAATAACTGACATTCTAGAATGTTTTACGAGATTCTGCGTGCATTGCGCCTAATCGGAACCTAAAGAAGCGAATCAAATCAAGAAATATATACCCGATTATAGATGGTCTCAGTTTCTATGAGTTAATATCTCGTTAGCAATTATTTTCCACTCCTTCCACTATTTGATACCATCAACGGACTATTATTCTTGCGCAATATCGTGAATATATCTACAACCGGCTATAATGACCTAATCCTGAAATTTCGAATATTTCTTCATGAGCATATCTACTGGCATGAAGAAAAATCATCTACGAAAGTTTTTCGAGAAATTTTTGACAAATATTACGCAGAGAAAAAGTTGATTGTCGCAGTTGTTCGCATCCATTGATATAGTAAGAACCCAAAGTGTTATTGTACTTTAGTGTTATTGTAGGATAAGGTGATGATGTGTGTACTTTTCAACATTTCAAGTTTTCATTAGTCAGAAATGAGTCAATACTCAACGGAACACGATACATTTCATCAATTTCCGATTTATCTATTATTCAGTTACGAGTCAACATTGAATTCATTAGCTCTTTTCTTCCGTTTCTGGCTGAGTTGACATACCTAACATTAGTATTAGACAATTGCTGAGACCTTTATTCGTCATTCATAGCAATTCGTTGAATATGTTCTTTCAGAATCGAAATTTTGTTCCACTCACCTCATTTTCAGAAAACTCTGGTCAATATTTTTGAAAATTCTATAAAATTTGAGCCTCGAATTGTTGAGTGCTGAACCTAGGTATTCAAAATATATGTATCACGAGAATGTGGATTGCCATTGCCTCGCTATTCGCTATTGATGAATATAATTTGGGAGTAAGTTTTTCCTGGTAGAATTTGGGTTGTATAAATCTTCTCGGAAAATTGGTAATTTTTCGCGATAAATGCATTCGCTAGATTAGAATTAAACGGATTTTCATAAAATTTGATACATAGCGATTTTATGGATTGCTGATAACGAGAGCGAACTCAGATTTTGAAAATTCGAATGGCGGGTCCAAGATGGCAACCAAAAAATTCTGATTTCATTGTATATTGCAGAAAAATGTCCACATGTACAGATTTAGAGTCGCTTGGATAGCCAGCAATGTCCGCCATTCCTGTGGCTGCGGCGTTAATATAGAGATGAATGATATTGAATAATCAATTCCGTTAGCCTGCCACTCAAAAGTGATCTCTAACACGCAAAAGGTACAGAAACATCAACATCGAAGTCCAAAGCACGGTTGCATTAATCTACTGGGGATCTTGCAGAAAGGACGTCCGCGGTTTTTTCCAAGATTTTGGGCCCCTCCCCCCTCTTGTCACACGTAGTCACAATTTCGTGGATATACCCCCCCCCCCTCATAAGGACGTCCGGATTTTTCAAAATTCTTCATATACCCTCGACTGAAAATTGGCATCGAAAAAATGAACATCCTCCATACAGAGGTTTTCCGAGAAATATGTTGCGTCTCACCAATTTTATTGTCGAAATTTATCGAAATCGGATTTGAAATTGTATTTAATTGCAAATAAGTCTAATTCATCGATTAATTTGAATTGGCTCGTATTGAGAATGCTGTCGAGATTCTTTTCTTTCTCGGGAATACCTCTGCTTGCTGAATCGATTTTTCGAGGTTCCTTGGGCGAATTCATTTGCCAACCCTTTGTTATAAACAATTTTTAGTGCAAAGTTAGGGTTTTTTACCAATATATTGGAAAATATGTATTTTCCGGGGAAAACACAAGGGATCACAGTTGTAGATCTCAAAATTTCTCACAGGAAAGGTCTGCACAACTTTCCCGGGAAACCCAGTCCTCAGCCTATAAACGCGTGGAAAGCGTGCGGCGCGGTAACATGGGCTTATATGGGTGGCCAATGCATTCCTTCTCAATTTTCATGTAGTTTCAATGCTAGCGAGAATATTGAGATGAAACCAAGCCCATTCGAAAGAGGAAGATGTAAGCTTGACAATAACATCGTTTCGATATCGAAGAAATCGGAAATTTTCGATTTTCCACCGAGAGACTGCTAAAATGGAGCCCCAGACCAGGTGCTTGGGGGCCAAGTACACGTTACTTATACGTTGGCTGTTACTAACAATTCTTCGTTTCATTTCTGTGTTTATTGAATCATTGAATTGATTCTTGAATATTGTCGGACTCTATTATGCGTTGTGATGAACGAAATCTATTTGTTGTAAACAATTATTATAACAAAATCATATTTTGTTAGCATCATTATTGCACGGTCACAGCCGGAGAGGGAAGTGTTTGATCATGTTTGAAAATCCAATGATTTCTCACAACAAAAAGAGTCGCCGAGTTTTCCAGGGAAATTGTGGTAGGTGGTGGAAAACCGTGGAAAGGTGGAAAGCAGGAAACATCATCCCGAAATTGCAGTGCATATCAGAGACATTGTACCATTATGTTTGAGACTTCACGCGTATGTCCTCTAACTCCCCCGATTTCTCCCACCCACCACAATTTCCCTGGAAAACTCGGCGACTCGTCTTGGTGTGGGAAATCATTGGGCTTTCAAACATGATCAAACACTTCCCTCTCCGGCTGTGACCTAACAATAATGATGCTAACAAGATATGATTTTGTTCTTATAATTGCTTATAACAAATAGATTTCATTCATGACAACGCATAATGGAATCCGGCAACATTCAAGATTCATTCCAATAATTCAATAAACACAGAAATGGAACGAAGGATTGTTAATAACAGCCAACGCATAACGTGTTCTTGGTCCCCAAGCGCCTGGTCTGGGGCTCCATTTTAGCAGTCTCTCGGTGGAAAATCGAAAAGTCCAGATTTCTTCGATATTGAAACGATGTTATTGTCAAGTTTACATCTTCCTCTTTCGAATGGGCTTGGTTTCATCTCGATATTCTTGATATCATCGAAACTATACGAAAATTGAGAACGGATACGCTGGCTACCCATACACTTTCCACGCGTTTATAGGCTGAAGACTGGGTTTCCCGGGAAAGTTGTGAAGACCTTTCCTGTGGAAAGTTCTGAGATCTACAACTGTGACCCCTAGTGTTTTCCCCGGAAAATGCATATTTCACAAGATATTGGTAAAAAACCGTAACTTTGTGCTAAAAATTGTTAATAACAAAGGGTTGGCAAAAGAATTCGCCCAAGGAACCTCGAAAAATCGGTTCAGCGGGTGGAAATGCATACGGGAGCATAGGTGGGCGCCCAGACTATTTATGCTTAGCTGCTACCATGAAATCATGATCAGACTCCGTGGGTTGGTTTGTATCTTTGTAGATAGCTTTGTATTACAGGGATATCATCACTAAATATAATCTTGAATATAATCTGCAGCGACAAATCTGAAAAAGTAGATTTATAAATGATGGTATATTTCTTTCGCAAAATCGATCCGAGAACCTGATGATTGTTTAGAAATTCAAAACTCCTACGATTAGAGCCGCTGCGAAATCGTTGTGACATCGGATCACTATTCAAATTAATGCCGCATGACCGTCAAAGCTCTATCCATGCTTGTGGACGTTTCACTGTACATGAAATTGTTTTGAAACTTGAGACTTTTTATCAAGGCGTCTCGCACCCAATGAAATATCTGATTTTTGATTCCGAGTAAGTGGACGTCCGAATGTTCATTAGATACCCCCCGTCAGCAGTCACAAAAAGTCACACTTTCGATGACCCCCTCCCCCCCTCTGAGCGCGGACGTCCTTTCTGCAAGACCCCTAGGGACAAGTAGTTTGGAGACGCGTTACTCGGCCACGGACTAATAAATTTGATGGCCAACCATGTGATGACTCGGCATGATTGTATATACCCGAGGCGCGTGGTGGATCCTGCAGGACCCGTGGACAATGTCTTGAATTTCGATCATTTGAATCAATGGTTCACGCCTCTCAAAGGTCTTATAATCTTGTTTTAGGCCATACACAATTGATTTGTATGGTTATTGTGGTCTATTAACAGTATCCAAGTTTCCAGACTCATTCAAAGCATCGTTCGGCGCAATTTTCAAATTGGTAAAAATGACTCGCTACTGTACGAACACTATTTTACGTTGCCAAAGTTTTTGATCGGGTTTGAGTTTACGAAGTTTTCCAGTGGTGTAAATGGCACTCTTTTCACCAAAAACGCATCCCTAGAATATTCATGAATAACCAAAATTGTGAGGAATATCATTATGATGCGTATGACCGGGGTCATAAGTGATAAGTCTTAATTGTTTTATGAGATTCTACGTGCATTGGGCCCAATCGGAACACCTATAGAAGTGCATCAAATGAAAAAATAAAATATCTACACTACCGGTCAAAAGTCTGAGGACACCTGGGAATCAAGCTGATGATTTTTAGAGTTGAATATCTCACAACCTATTGGTCGTAAAGAGCTCTGGTTGGTCGCATTTTGTACCTTATATCGAGCACTTTCAAGTCTCTTCCCAGTATTTTCCGTCCTGCGTATTATACTGGAGACACACGAGTCAGAGAAATGACTTTTTTCACAATTTTTCCGGCAAGGTACGACTGCCTGCCGATTTTGGAGAGATTGGTGGATTGTTATGAGACCAATGCCACCTTTAAGCCCATAAGAAGACCTTCAAAATTTCTTTTTGAACGTTTCTCAAAGTGGTTCTAGTCCCGAGATCCAAGTGATTTGGTGAGAGAGTTTTTCTCTCAAAAAATTACACGATAACCCAAAAATGATGAGAAATAGCCCACTTTGGAGCAGCTGACCCTCATTTCTGCCAGAGTTCGACTCAACATCGAAGTAGTCATCGAAAATGGAGGCTAACGACCGTGGACTGGGCTGTTTCTCATCATTTTTCGATTAACCGAGTAATTTTTTGAGAGAAAAATACCCGCAGACAATCTGTCATATCTCAATGCCAGAACCACTTTGAGAGACGTTCAAAAATGGATTTCCAAGATTTTTTCATAGGCTTCAAGATGACATCGGTTTCATAGCGATTCAACAATCTCTCCAGAATCGGCAGGCGTTCGTACCTTGCCTGAAAAATTGCGAAAAAGGTCACTTTTCTGACTCGTGTGTCTCTGGTATAATACGCGGGATGAAAAATACAGAAAATAGATTTGATAGTGCTTGATATGAGCTACAAAATGCGACCACGCAGAGCTCTCTACGACCAATAGGTTCTGAGATATCCAACTCTGAAAATCATCAGCTTGATTCCCAGGTGTCCTCAGGCTTTTGACCGGTAGTGTACCTGTTTTTAGATGTTCTCGGTTTCTATGGCTTAAAGGGAAGATCCTTAAAGAGTCTCGGGATTTTATGACTCTTGAGGTCAAAGTGAGGAAAGATTCGGAGGATTTCTAATGAAATGGGTATTAAGGGCTCTTGGAAACTTACGCCCAGGTCTTGACAAAATTTGGATATGAATACGCGGCATATGGGATTTGTTCCGTACACGTAATCAGTGAGTCTCTAATAATCCCACCCTACATGTATTTCTGGCAATATTCATCTCGAAACTGGGGATGCGTTTTCGCATCCATAGTTCCTCGCAAGGTCCAGCAAAATTGGCATATTTCCCTGCCATATTTAGCCCATCTTCAAAGATTTGCGTAATTTAATTTCATTCTCATTATCAGCAAACCAAAAAATCCTTGGATATCGATTTTTTGGAATCACCAACGAAATCGATTTTCTGATTTGCCATCTTAGATCCGCCTTTCCGAATTTTCAAAGTCTGCATTCATTTACGCAATCAGCGACCCAAGAACCTCCCTATCAAAACTTCCATCGATATCCGAGGAAATTAGAATTTCCCAGTCGTAATTCTCCATTCATAATCTCACCAGTACCCGACCAGTATTAGCACAGTATTTCACCCGAATTTTGTCAGTACTTTTGCGGTACTATATCATCAGCATTGTCATAGAAGTTGAATAGCTTGTTTCTGTCTTACTCACTGCAAAACTCATTCCAACATTTGTTATTCCGTTATCACTCCAGAAAATTTTTGAAAGAATAATTTTAGCCTGACTTATTCAACTTCTGAGGGGCGGTTCACAAACTACATAAACGCAATTTGGCAACTTTCAATTCACCTCACCTGCCGCAGTTTTCCGTGCTTTTTCAAAAAATATTTCCTGACATCACTCCACCTCTATCTGTTCACGTCGTTTGTGAAGGGTCCATGATATCCAAAATCATTGCTCACATTGACCAATCCTAATTCATCACTTGAAGAAGGCGTGCGAGACGAGCAGATTGAGTTTCACGCGTATAAAGTTCATAATAGTCTAAATCAATCTTCTACGTTAATTATACATCCAATCGGCTATTTCTGGGAGGATATGTTTGATTCAAATTAACGCAATGAGACGTTGAACAGTGAAAGTTGCATATCGTTGTAGCATCCAATATAGTCTACGAATATCCGAGTGATTCTTGAGTGTGCGCGAGTTTTCGCGTAAATTGCCAATAGGTAGTTTAGGTAAACATGTAATCATCACAGGATTCCTCAATTCGTCAAGCTCATAGATTTCAAAATGAGATGGTAGAGGAATTTTCATCAGATCCATCGTTCATTATTATTGACGTGCTACATGATAAGAGCAGGTTATATTTGGCCTCACTCTTGGAGCTAGAATTAATCAGTCGAATGATTCTTATCATTGGATTTTCTTTACCTACTTACGAAAGTTGCTACGCAATTTGTGCATTATGGTGCAATAGCGATACAGTGTCCCTTTGAAACACTTCTTTCTTTATAATCAGTAGAATGAAGCAAGATTAGGAGTTGAGAAATTGGGCGTTCACGGGACTCCATCTAAAACAATCAATTGGGATATAACGCAGTCCCAAAAGTCCGATCCGTCTTGGTTTTGAACTCCGGAGTCATGACCCGTCGAAATCGTGAGATTTACTAGAATTACAAAATGATAGATAATATAATGAGGTGAATGATGATATCTATTTGGCATACCTACGATACAAAGTAGATGCCGATGGCAACATAACCTCTGAAATTGTTTTTGTCATGGATCCATCGCATTTGTCATCAAAATTCTCATCAGTGAATGATGATAGGCCGATTGTTTTGTGCAAATCTGTTTGCATCCTCGAACACAAACTGGATTCTAGTCTTACTTTCCTATTCTGAATGGTATCCTCACAGGAGTTTGAGCACAAACTCAAAAAACAAGTATTTGTCTCAAGACCTCTGACCAATAAGAATACGACGATGATTTATTATACTGAGTGGGTGAAGACAGCGAGAATCAGTGAGAATCAGATTAATCATTTATGTCATTAAGATTATCGTCACTATATCAAGATCAGATATTTTTTCTGCGCCAATCTATTTCTAAATTTTCTGAGCACGAACTATGAAGAATAGTATATTTCCGTACTGAGCGCGGTAGCCCATTTTGGGCACTATGACAGTTTGTCTGTCGAGCAAAGCGAGACATAGAAAAATTTTTTCTGTGGATCGTTTATTGCCGTACATGTCAATATCTTGACTCACAAAAGTAAAAAACCCGAAATAAAATGTTGAAGAATCAGTCATATTCAAATAGAATTACTCATACTCTGAGACGTTTGTGAGTTTCGTGAAAGCATTTTTTATGTGCTACCCTTGTGAGCTGTTCCTTCAGTTATGGGAGAATCAGGGATAATTTTCGGTCATCTCATCTCAATCATCTTTATTCCTTCATATTTAGTACATTTCTATTTTTGATGATCAAAAGGATTCATAATAGTTACTCTTGAGAAGTTATAAGATATAATCTCATTCGGGATTAACATACAATACAAGCTAAAAGTTTCAGTCAAAATACTTAGTTTCACATTTTCTGAATGATTTTTCCGAATAAATCAATCAAAAATATCATGCCATCCATTCGTTTTTACCTTTCAACGCAAGACATAAGTAAAATTAAGTCTTCGCTGAAAATATGATCTATGATTTTAAATCTTAAAATTATAGGATTCTCATAAATACCATGTAATTGACTTGGCCTGTGGTTAGGCACTCCTTGGAAACAAGCCACTATATTTAAAAAACCCAGAATTTAATAAGTTACTTCTCATGACAGACCGAACAGACGAAACGTGGTAATTCACTTTCATACAATCAATGTTTACGAGCATTGCCAAAATTTCCTTTCATCTTATTTGAATCCATAAGGTCCTCAGGCTCATCACCAGTCTGATATTCTCATTTTCAACTATAGTAAAAAAATCGTGATTTAGCCTCCCTATACTAATAGAATTTTAACCATCAGGCTGTTTTGACCCATATAAAAATATAAAATTGTTTCTTTTTTGTAAGCGACGAACTAAAATAATCGTGTGGTCGGACAAGACTACACTATCGTCTGTCCCAAAATCCAAGCTGGTTACCGGAGAAGGTCCAGGGTGTATTGTCGCAAACGGTTCCAGCTATGGCATCACGTACAGGTACTGTAAGAATCCGGAAGTTGACATCCGTGTAGTTGAGAGTTGACTCAAGGAAAACTGGCATCTTGTCAGTCATGATCCACAGCAGACCTCGCTTTACCTGATGATCATTTTTCAGTTAAATGCATTAGAATTTTTTCTCTATTAAATTTTGTTAACCTCTTGAGTTTGGATTGTAGAGGAACATTGTTGTTGAATTTTGTAACTATTGTATCTAAATTGAACAGTTGGTTGAAATTCTTAATCACCTATAGGCAATTTAATTCGACCTAGTTACCGATTTTGTTTTTCGTTTGGCACGATTTGAGCACAATTTTACTGGGATTCGAAAAATTCTAGCCTGATATTTCAAGATCTTGATTTGCAACTGGAAGTAATAAAAAATTTGGGGATGTATCCCCAATAATTGTTCATTAGTTTGTGCCAAAAATTGATGTAACTTAACATAATACTGTATGAAGAGAAGCATTCATTTTTATCATTCTTTCCTAATACTAAGGTAAGTGCACCCAACTTGCCCCCATTAAGCCATTTCCTCAATAACTTTGACCCATCTCCATATTTTCCAACGTACCTTAGCTCATTTTAAAGCTTGTCTTGAGACTTTCGAAATAAGTTAAAGTACATTCAATTTGAATCAACTGGAGCCAAACTGTTTTAATTCTCTCAAAAGGTGATTTTTGGTAGTTTACATAAGTGTGTACCCAACTTGCCCCCATTAAGCCTTTTTCTTAATAACTTTGGTTTACTTCAATGATTTTCAACGTGCTTCAGCTCATTTTGAAGCTTGTTTAAAGACCTTGAAAATGCACTAAACTACGTCCAATTTGGATCAATTGGAGCCGAACTATCGCAATTATTCCGTAATAAGTGATGGAAATCGGCAATAGAGTGTTTTTATCGCCGTGCACGCACATCTGGGGCCGAATTACGAACAAGCGAACGCACGAGCGAGCGGACGACGCGCACGATGCGCAAGATGCGCACGCCAAGCGCGAGAAACGAGCGACCGAACGACACGAGCGGACGAACCGCGAGTACCCCCACTCCACCTCCCCAATGTAAAAGGTATAGGGGCCGGTATAGTGGGGGTACTCGCGGTTCGTCCGCTCGTGTCGTTCGGTCGCTCGTTTCTCGCGCTTGGCGTGCGCATCTTGCGCATCGTGCGCGTCGTCCGCTCGCTCGTGCGCTCGCTTGTTCGTAATTCGGCCCCTGGAGCTTTTCGGTGGTTCGAAACACTAGTTCTGACCCATTTTGACGTGATAAACACGTTCTGAGTGGTAAAAAAAAGCTATACTGCACGCCCTTTCGAGATAAACATATGGGGGCATGTTGGGTACACTCCGATGTTGGCATCCTTGCTAACAAATCGTCTCCGTGTTTTGCACATAAAACAACTCCATATTCAAATTTTGCAATTTTGAAAAATGGATCTTGAAGGTCTTGGAATAAGGAATCGAATGCGCTAAGGTACGTTAAGATTGGTTGAACTCAAAGAATTTGGCGCCGATTTTACTGAAAGCAATTCCCTCGGTGCTTTCTTAGCTAAGCAATCACGAAAAATAGAAGAATCACTTTAAATTTTCGGGAGAACGCAGATTTGATTCGGGGTTGATGAAAACTACTTACTTTCTCATATTCTAACATAACAAACGTGAAAAAAATTGCCGGGGGCCAAGGAGTGCCCATCCCCGAGATCGACATATGGGGGCAAGTTGGGTACACTGACCTTAGTACAATAATCGAGTTAAATTATTTTGTAATGATATCAATAGGTAATTACATAACCAGTTGTTCAAATAACCTACTTTTATGTAACTCTCAGATATTGTACCAGTTTTTCAGTCTACGCGAGTCGAAATTGAACAGAACTATGGCTCACACGATTCGTTTTCTCAGATATTGAGAAAAGCAAATATTTCGTGGGCGTATAGATACATTCGAAGAAATAAAGAGTAAGCCTTTCTATGAGTACGATTGGAAATTTGATGAAAGTATAATATGAGAAAAAAATGTTGGCTATTGTATCATACAACAGTCAATTAAGTACAACTCGTAATTTCGATCTCGTTTTTTCATTCTATAATACTCGTATAATGCATCTCTCTCTCTCTTTGGTCGTTATAAAATTACAAGCTAGAAATGAGATAATACACTCGCAAGTTACGCGAACAGGAGGAGTCTTGAAGTCTATAGTTCCTCCACGGAGGAGACGGGCTTCTAAAATTACAGACTATTGTAACCTTAATTTCATTTGATTTAGTAGGAAAAAGAGTAGAATGGATCTCAAGCCAGGAAAGTGATTTCACTCATCAAAAATTAATTATCTACAATGAAAATTGGATCAAATTTTCTTCTTCCTAAATCGCGATACAACTCCAATCTGATACACAATTTTGAGTAACAATCAGAACGTGATTCTCTTTAACAAAGCTACCAAATTTTCTACTGTAATACAGACAAATCGACAGATATATGTATAGGATACCTGTCAATTGCGGACGTTTCAATCAAAAACCGATCTTTTACAAAATGAGTGAGCCACAAGAGATCGTGACCCATTAAGATATTGCGATTCTGAAGGCAATCGAAAATTGCTCTTGTGCACTTCTAGAGCGCGGGAAATGATCAGCGGAGAAAAGGTAAGTTTTGTGGAAGGGGTAAAAGTATTTTTACGTCAGTTTGCGAAGAGAAAGATTGCAATGTTGATAGGTTTACCTTGATATCAGATGGGAAAATCATAGCCTCGTCGTGTCGTGCAACAACAGCTTGGTTAGCCGGTGCGTAAGGTAGAAGAGAGTTCCAACAACCAACGGCATTTTGATCGATAAGTGTGAAAAATTGAAGTCCGTTATCGTCCATTATTTCGGCAGTTGAGTGTCCAAGTGGTCCTCGTTCTGGTAGAACCTGCAGGTTTTCAAATATTTTACATTATTTGATTTTGAAGATGTTGGTGGGAATTGATGCAGTAGGTTTTCAAAATTGTGGATTTTGGAGGAGGGCGTAGAGCAACGATAGATATTTTCAATTTTTAAAATAGTATTATGGTCGCTTCGATCGAGGTTACTTTTTGAAACATTATTTATATTCGATACGAAAGGAGAAGTTATTGAAAAAAGTTAACGAATCTTAGCTTTTTTCGGGACATTTGATCTGATCATCCTTGTCATAATATTGATAGTAATGATCACTACAGTGGAAAGAAATTTAGACCTTTTTTCTAGAACTCCAAAACGCAGGTACAAATTTATTTCCTCAAAAGTACTATCTATAGAATTATATTAGTTACCTATTCCTCTGAAATCTAATCGAAGGATGAGAAACTCGACAAAGAACTTTTGTTTTTTAGAATCATAAAATGTTTTAAAATTTGAGAAATAAAGATAAACATTTTTTAAAAATTTCTAAGTTGGATAATTTTTGAAAATTGGTAGTTCCTGAGGACCAAGAACTGAACAGCAATTCTTATAGCAAACTTTGTACATGAACCTGATCTTGAAGCCACAGGGGTTCTGAACTGGTTCTTCAGTAGCTTTTTATCTCAACTTCTATAAATACTCTGAATCACTTTTTTCATTATCTCGAATCATTTGGAGGCATTTCGATTCCGACGTCAATAAAAAGTAAGGGAAATTTTGCATTTTGCACCAAATATTTCCAGATAAAATATTTTTTCACAATCGCATACGCGTATCAGCTTGATGAAACTCCTCATTTTCAAACTCACCATAAAGGTCGATGTTCGTATGAAATTTTCTTCATAAATTCAGAACAAATGTCCAAAAGAAGAATCCGACGCTTACAATAGTTTACATTTGGTTTTCGGATACGACTGCTATGAGTGATATCAGCAAATCAATCACATTGCTGTGGCAAATACACCAATGAACATTCTGTATGATTATCTCCGCTATCGAATATGGGAAACCAGTTGATTCTAACATGTCGACCCGTATTTTGTCCATTGCGCGAATGGAACAAAATGAAATACTAAAGAGTTTAACGTGTAGAACTTTGCCTTGAAGCTATGATTCTGACCAAAAAATCTTGTTAAACTACCAATCGAAAATCTCATAAAATTCGTAGCCTATTAGTGTAAAGATAATTACACCGTTGATGTGAAAAAAATTTGATTCGAAACAAAAAGTAGTTAACAAAGTGTCTACTATTTGTGTCGGAGAAAGTTCAGGTTATAGCGAATATGGATCGTAATAATGCAAGTATTCGCACATGTTTCATTCATGAGTTAAAAAACGCGTTTATCATAGTTTCATGTACCGAACGCGTGAAAAAGTTGCTTCCTAATGAAAAAAAAGTCACGGAATGTAAGGAGTGCGTAAGGTATCCGGCATACCCTGAACGTTGTTACACCTATGGTATATTCACCAAGGCTATACTGAAAAAATTGGAGCAAGGCTTTTTACGATTACTCCATATAGAATATGATTTGAGCCTTTCAATTGATGTAGTGGGTCTTTTTAATGATTTGTTGTGAGACCTTTTATGTTTCCTCTCTCTCATGAAGAATGATACAATCGGAAAGGTTCTAACGTGTCCACATCAGGTATAGGCTACCAATAAGAGTGGAAATCTAGTATTATTGGCACATTGACCGAAGTTTGTTCGTTATTTCAAAGAGGGAAAATCTTGATACTTTGATCTTTGATCAACGTTTCAATCACCAGGCACGCCGATTTGACAAGTTGGATGAGATTCTGTGATTCATGGATTTACTATTTCTATAAAAATTTTGATTCGCACAGATGGTCTGGGTGCTGGAAAAATTCGCTCCTGCAGGAACTTTTGCGATTCAGAATTTAGAGCGTTAACCCCAAAAACTGTTTCGGGAAGACTTTAATCTGAGAATCGATTTTCAAATAGATCAAAATCTGTAATGAATTAATCTCTAACTTTTTCAATGCGATAACTCTTGTTTTTTGAGCATATTGGATGAATTAATGATGTTTTACTGGGCTGAAACTCGAATGATAATATTTTTACAGAATCTAAACGGCCTATCCAAGAAGCATTGAGAGTCTGACTACAGTAAAAGGACCATTAGTTCCAATCAAATCCGTGATATGAGGAAGCTATACTCACGCATGTGAGGGATCAGGAATTCTGAAAACTTTGTAGAAATGCTTCGAAGTGTGAGAAAAAATGCAATCGATTTCAATTGCCTGAATTCCTTGTTTCGGAATGCTCAGTAAACAGAAAAACACAACTTTGGATATTTTGAGATAGTTTTTGACAAAAGTTTCGCAAAAATCTGAGTAAATGTGTAGAATCTTTAAACGTTTGAGAATCGTACCGGCAGATGAATTATGTTCCAAAAAAGCTTCATTTTCGTGGCAAAAGTTAAACAATTTTTCCTTCTTCCTGAAGGACATATTTTTCACCTACACACACTAATATTCAGTGTTTCGACCATGAGAATGTCATACTGAAAAACGGAAACTGGTTCCGCAGTGAGCGGGTCAAAATACGTATCTTCAAAATGGACTTACCTGGAACTCATGCCAGCTATTGGTAGCAAGTTTCTCATCTCGCAAAATTCTAGTAGAGACAGCAAACTCTCGATTACTACTCAGAGGGTGGAAAAATAATGTCCGATATCCATCGAGTCCTTGTGGTGAAAGACTAATACCAAAGATACCTTCTGGTCCCCATTGGAAATTCAGGCCTCCGATATTGTAATCGCCGGCAAGAGGATCGGGCATAAAATAGCTGTGCTCAACTCGCCAAGAACGATTCAGCTGCCATGAGTAGACTATCAATCCGTAACCAAGCTCATCCGACAAATAGGCAAAGGCATCTTCGCATCCACCTTTGCCTAAATCTACAGCTATGTTGGCTATGAAGGTGTTCTGAGGAATTTCAAAACATTGTAACATTGAGTTATGATCAGAAAATTTTTTAAGCTGTTGAGGTTTGTCATCGGTTGAAGAACTCAAATTGGCATAATTTTTTTTAGGGTTTTTATCATTCGACTTTATTTTGGAGCACTTTATGATGAAAAAATGAATTACGGATTTGATTGATGAATCAATCCGGTGAAAGATTCTCGTTATTATTTCGAGCATTTGAAGGGGATCGTGCAAAGATCAGATGTGACAGCTCGTTAAAATCGAATTTGATTGAATTCTTTCATCATACCTTATTACACCAACGAAAAAAACATAGAAGTTTGAAATTTTTGAATCCGAGACCAGAATTCACCGTAATATGCTTTATCCAAGAATTTTACAACTGATCGTAGATCATTTTGATCATGTTCTATGAGCCACTGATGCATTTCAGCTCTGCTTCGATCTCCGTCATAGGCACCTCAATCAACGATTAACCATACACTTAGACACACAATTGAATTTTTTGTTAATTATTTGCAAATTTCTCAATCATGATCCATAACAAGAAACGCCAAGTAACGATACTTTTCTCGTATAATTCCTAGTTGTCGATTGATTTACAGCCACTTTTACGACCCCTAATAAATATACTCAGTACGATGCATTAGAGTAAAAAAAAAAACAAAAAAATGAAAAAGAAATCCACCAGACGTCATTGCGTCTGCTACAAATCTAATCGCGAGTTTATAAACGTGAGTATAATGCACGTAATGCGTCAAGTACGACAACGCGCAACTTTCTCTTTACAAAATCTCGGGAAAATCACACACTTCTCATCAATCTACAAGATTTGTCACTCTTTTCAGATCGTATAGGATGAATGACAGAAAAAAAAACGAGAGCTGAGAATTTAATAGCATTGCTTACCTGGTTAATATCCTCAGGTCTAAGCCTGTATTGCCTCAAAAGTTTATCTGTGGTCAAGTCGAATACGTTCAGAGTGTAGGGACATGCCTGCACTGTTGT
The DNA here is from genome assembly GCA_029851415.1 of Eretmocerus hayati. NCBI lineage: Eukaryota > Metazoa > Arthropoda > Insecta > Hymenoptera > Aphelinidae > Eretmocerus > Eretmocerus hayati. The sequence goes on from CM056744.1 coordinate 99,783,743, forward strand.
GTTACCAATTCCAATGGTACCGGTATCGAGTACCCATAGTCTGTCACACGCGTCTGCGTGAATTCTGTGAAATAATTAGATAGGATTATTGCTTAGTCACGTTCGGTTCGTAACATTTTTTGAAATTTTTGAAATTAGGTCATATAATTATTGCATTCTTCAACAATGCTGACGGAATATTTTGAGGGGGGTATAAATTAGTTACAAAGATGAAATAGAGTAGAGGTTATTATATATTACGACGATAAAACTGACTTGAAATCTCTTTGAACATCATTTTTACGAGAGGGGGGTCTGTGATTAGAGTGGAAGGATCCTGAATAAGAGTAGATGGAACTAAAAATGTCAAAAAAGATTTTCAAGGAATTTTCATCACGGGTTATATAGAGAATTTTATTGGACGAAATTTTGAGGAAATAACGGATAGTAGGGTTGATGACCATTCCAGAAATATGCTAAATATGGAACGTGACTCCAGTCAATTGAAAATTTCATTACCTGTATGCGGTCGTAAGGCCACTACCACAGGCTCCAGCTACATTTTGAGCCCAGCTTGGGTATGGGGTCAGTTTAGGCGATCCTCCACGGATTGAATCTAGTGGAATGTAGTTCAGAGTTGCCGGTATACCTGTGGAATTTAAACATGCGACCAAAATGAATACATAACTTCCTTGTGATTTAGAAAAATTTGACAACAACGTTGAATCGATCTTGCTAATGACCTTGACAAATTATTTTTCATTACTCAAACCTGAAAATGCAGCGTTTAAATAGAATTTTAGGTTGGAATTCATAGTCGTTAATCCGAGATCAGAGTCAGCGGATTTAGGGCGCTGCGACCGCCATGGCGAGGCATTATCAATCTGGGCACAGCGATCGCAGCGCTCCTAATCCGACGATCCTGATCTCGGATTGGCGACTATGAATTCGAGCCTTAGGGTTCTCGTAATGAAAAAATATATCCGCACCTCGCTTGCAAGCCCATTTTGGGCACTGGAGGACATGTCTGTCCTAGTGCCCAAAATGGGCTACCGCACTCAGTACGGAAATATACTAATTCTAAGTTTAGAGATAGACGATAAAGTATGGATATTATTCAGAGGGTACAAAAATATACCTCAGACGGTACATTTTTGTGGATGAGTAAATTTCTATCGACGTTCGGAACGAATCAATCTGGTAAAAATGAGATAAGCGGGGACAAAAATAAAATTCAGATATTATTTTGGTTTTTATATTTCATTCCCTTTGAAATCGGAGATTTAGTCGTTGTCTGAATTTTGGACTACGATCTGTATCAACGGGTTTTTTTTTTTAAATGTTGCAGATTTCTCTGATGTATACGAAATGAATAACCATCGCCGATTGAAGATAGAGCAAAAAATGGGTTCATTTTATTGAGCAATATGACCAAATGAGTAAGTGACGAATATGTGTACTGCAGCGGTATGGAAGAAGTTGTGTATCTCCATTTTTGTCGTGAATGAGTCATTCGTGTCATTCCACGTAAAACTAAAAGTCGGAATTCCCAAAATTGTTTAGATTATGGGGGATGCAAACGCCGTAAAAATGTGAATATGAGAGAAAATCGATGATAATACTACACAACAACCTCGTAAGCACCAAAAATATTTATAGTAGTATTTTATTTTTAGAAATATATTGAGAATGTAATAGAAGTAAGAACTGCGTTTTCACTCGATAAAGTTATTCAAAACTAAGTAAGTTATGTACAAAAATGTTCTGAGCCAATTTCCTCAAAACGATCAGAATAAAGATACTTAAATTCCCCCGTACCATGAAATTGCCAACATTATTTTTAAGTAGACATTTTGATATTGTACGCAAGATAAAGCATTAGAATGGAAAAATATGTACAAATACACGTTGGACCCAGTCAACGAGAAACGGGAACAGCTCCCTTGTTAATAAAAATTTTTTCCAACTCATAGATCTTCCATGCACCCTTTCCCCACCAAACCACATTTAAATTCACCTTTCGATATTCATTCTCATTAGACTTGTAAATGCCAGCCCACCTCTATTCATTTTCATTCGATTCACAAACTCATGCATCTCTTCAAGACTCGCGATGCCCTCAAGGAGTCACTCAGCCATCGTATTTTATAGCCCAACGTATCAAATTTCAACCTCATGAACCACCGACTCGAGAACTTGAATTTATTTCATCCACCCAATGTCAGTCAGTCACTTCCGAAGGAAGAATAAGACGAAACATATATAGTGGCTAAGAAGATCTTAGCCACTACATATGGCCTTAGCATGTAAGGTTTTGAGTGATATTTAAACGAGAGCCAAACAAAAAGTTCAGAAAAGAAAAAGAAAATCACGGTGCACAATCGAGAGCACGAAGAATAAGGTGTATATTTACGTGTATACCTATAGAGATGCCCAACTCTGTGAATGAACCCATTCAGGTCAGAAGTGGATTAAGATCGACGCAAGACGGCAGAAGGATCGAATTAAAAAATTGCAGGGGGTTGAAGGAGCTGCTATACAAAAAAGAACTTTTGAGATGCTAAAGACTTTAAAGAACAGGAGGAAGAGGAGGAGGATATTGTGTTGAAAGAAAAGGGATGTAATTGTAGGGCAATATTTAGAAGTGATGAGAGCTATTGAGATTTGATTGCATTTATGAGTTGAGAAAATATTGATCAAAGATGCAGGCGGAGCCAAGAGGTATTGTGTTGAAGGAATAGCCTTGTTGAATTGACATGCAATTAGAGCATAATTGTGAAGGATGTAAATTGAATGATACTGCGGATGATCATTGTAGAGATAGTTTCATGATTACGTCTGTATCCTAGAATATTAAAATCTTCAGAAATTTTGATTCCTTCCCGAGTTATTGGAATTTTGGACAAAGTAGTCTACAATTCAAGAGAAATATTTGTCCTGTAATAATCAGAACAGCGTGGAAACAAATATTCACCAGGTGAACCTGCAGTTGTTCTTTTTTCGAAAATCGTACATAAAATATCCATGAGAAGATCATCAGCTGGCTGATATGAGATCACTTGCGAATACTGCTGAAATTTTCAGTGGGAAATGCAATAAAGATGATCTAAAGAATCTGAGCTTCAAATTTCAAAAACTCGGTAGAATCTTACATTTCTCTATACGATTAATGCATTAGAATTCTTGTTAAGAGTCCTCTATCCAGAAATCGTTTGACATAAAAAACACCTTCGTCCCACAATTATTGAAATAAATGAAAGAATTGCATAGCAAATAGAGTCGCCAGATTGTGTGGCGATTCATGATTGCATACTTAAACGGTATTGTCCTATTTTTGAATAAGGCGTGTCCTTGGTGATATTCAGACTATTCAAGGGTGGAAGGGAAAAAAGGAATGAGGTGTAAAGCTAAGGAAAGAAAGGTGAATTCTTGAGGAATTTTATCCGTAGAAAAGAATGGAATCATAAGAATGCAGCTAGAGAACGGAATTTGTAAGGTTATGTCACGTAAGACGGAAGCTGACCAGACTGTATTCGAGGCTTTAAAAGCGAGAAAACGAGATCAAAAGCGAGAGTAGCCTTGATAGTTTGAATCTCACCACTCATACTGATCTTGACGATACGTGTTGGGCACTTTACTTCCATAACTGAATCCTTATTGGATAAGAGACTAACTCGAATCACCAGATATGTATGATGCAGAAGAGAATTAGCATTGATCAGAGAAATGAATTTTTCCAGCGAACAACGATGACAGTTTTTAATCATGGTGTGTGACCGAAGTCATCTAGTTTTTTCGAGATACTTATATCTACTTGCATGGGTAATAAGGTTCGAAGCATTTTCCTTCACGAAGAAACCTAAACATAATTGAGTAAATATCAAGTTTTTTATGATCTATGCATTGAACCTTAGTCATTAAAAAACGATGACTCATTATTTGACCAAATTTTTTTGAGCTAACACGATAACACAAATTTCGTCCTGTCTTATCTAAAATATTATATCGATTTATAACATTAACAATTTCTTCCATGGGTCTTGTTTTAAAATTTTATAACTTCGGAAGAAATTCTGCGAAATCGTAATAGGGTAAGTTTACCCAACTTGCTTGTGTACCCAACTTCCCCCCATATGCCGAAATGGGCACTCGTAGACCTTCCCGATATGTTTTTTTACATTTGTTATGTTGAAACATGAGTGAATGAGTGGTTTGGATCTATTCTGAAAAATTTGTGCGTTCCTCAGAAAATTTAAAGTGAATTTTCATTTTCGTATTTGCGCAATTGAGAAATCACCAAAAACATTGCGTTCAGTGAAACCGGTGCCATTTTTATGAGCGAAATACGGATTTGTGAAACAAGACTACCAACATCGAAGTGTATCCAACATGCTCTCATACGGTTATCTCGAAAAGACGCATAGTTACGACTTCCTTACCTCTCAGAACATGTCTATCACGTCAATATAAGTCGGAATTAGTGGTTTGGACCAGCACGAAGCTTTAAATGTGGTTGCACGGTGATAAAAACGGATATAAACGATTTCTATGCAATTTACGTCTGATCAACATTGTATTTAAATTATGAGAGAAATTTGGGCACACATTTCTGCAAACTTTCAAGAATTACTTTTTGGGAAAACTGAAACCGTTCGACTGCGCTCATCAAAATTAGATGTACTTCAGCTCATTTTGAAGGTCTTGAGGTAAGCTTTACAATCAGTTCAAATTCGTTGAATATTAGTGAGGAAATCCGAGTTGATTGAGAAAGCGGCTCAATGGGGACAAGTTGGGTACACTTACTTCATTCTGCACCTCCCTCGTTTAATTACTCAATAAAAATATCCGAGTCTACCACTAACATAAGAATTGTTGCGTCTACAAAACTCTTCAAACTACACGTATCTCACCACGTAACTAAGAGTTGCACCATGTTATGTAGTCTGGTCACGATTTTTTTTTTACGTCATAAGACTGAATGACTGCAATGCAAGCTACTGATCAAGTGTCAAGCAGTGATCGTACATAGCGTGCTAATTGGTACTCGTAAGAAGCGAACTGTCTCATTTACAACTCATAAGCGTCACCATTTGAAGTAATGAATTGCTGTGATCTAAGATTGACACTTCCAATTCAATATTTAGTCAAATTAGATGAAATACCTGAATCGGGTTTTTTTCAGTATCGTAAGAAATCTAGTTTGGTGATTTGGAAATGACCAGTACTGGGAATTTTCATGGATTTAGATTTGTAAAGGCATAAGAAGACTACCATATCGAAGATGAGGTAAGTGCGCCGTCTGGCCAGTGTGCCCAATTTGCCACCACTATTTTTGTTTCGCTCAGAAATTTGAGCCATCTCAATATTCTCCAACGTTCAAGGTCCTTGAAATGAGTTGTAGTACGTTTAATATTGACAAACTGGAGATGAGCTATCTCAATCCTCGCAATAGAGGGTGTGCCTGATTTGGTCCAGCCGTGTAGAGGAAGCCTATTTCCATGAGATGTTTTGGATTTTCCATGGAATCGAAAGATTTTTGCTCCCGGGAGTCTAAATGAGTCGAATCTTAGCTTATTTTGCAGCTCTTTTCACACCCTTTCATACTATTTGGGTTCTATGGATAGATCTTCATGGAGTGAAGAGCAAATCTAGGAAAAGGTCATGGAGGCAAAATACACACTGCATCTTTTCAATATTATGGGTGTAGAATCAGCCAGGAATCAAATTTTGCAATCCTGTCTAATGCAATTTGAGGTCGACTCAGAGACAAAAGAATGTGCTGTCAGCGTCGGACAAAAACAGGTCAAAATTAGCAAAAACAGTACATTTGTCCTAAAAATCGCGCAGGCCATTTCGGATCACTTGGAACAATCACTTGCCTCATATTTTCATGTAACATGAAAATACGATTATGCGCGGCAAGTTCTGCGAGTGCGTACATTTGATATCTCGAGTGGGGGAAATTAGGCACTCTTAAGTTTTCGGAGAGTCGAAAGAATTTTCATCATTATCAGAAATCTACAAAAAAATCATCAAGATGATAATCTTCCGGCTTTCTGAGAATGCTACGAGAAATATGGAATAAGGTAAGTGTACCCAACATGCCCCCCCCCCCTTAAGTCGTTTTCTCAATGACTCTGGCTTACCTCAATATTTTTCAACGTACTTTGACTCATTTCAAAGCTTGTCTCAAGATCTTCAAAATGAGTTAAATCTTGATCAACAAACGCCGAGCTATCACAATTTTCCCAAAAGGTTATTTTTTGCAAGTTCGCAAAAGCGTGTGTGGCAAATTGATTGATCGATTGATTGATAATTTTATTGTAGCTATGAGGTATAACACTAGATAGCTCTGAGAAGATAATTATAGATTGCAGTTCAAAACTTTTCATGAAGATCACATCAAAAAGTATGTAATAAGTAATTAATAAATCAGTATCAATAACAATAAGAAGAGTCGGGTGATGATGTTATTTCATTGAATCGCTATAACGATAATGAATATCACTATGAATGTTGTCATACAAGAGTAGGTGTACAATCGAACAGCTGAAGAATACATTTTAATGAAATAAAATGAAACATAAAATAAAATATGCAGGTAGCGAGATGAACGAAGTTGCTCAGGTGAAAAAAAAATTCATAGTAACATTCAATTTGATGGAGAATTTACTTGATCGAGGAGGTCACTAAAAGCCTTATTATTAGGAAGAGGGTTAGTGACTAGCTTTTCTCTTGATGCTCGTTCACACCAATTAATAACATCATCATGACACAGCTCATCACGGATCATTTGTTTTGTACTGTCTGAAAATTTGAGTTCAAAAACAGTGCACTCGATGCATGAGAATTTAATATTTTAGATGCTAATATGTCGAAGGAAAACTGCATGGTATCGGTCCGTGGTGGGGTGGCGTAAAGTACAGGTGAAGGAGTGTGGCGCGCAGAGGAACGTATAGATGGTACATCAATTCGACGGCGGAATAAATTTTCAAGGTGTGATGGTTCTTGTGAATAGACAATATTGAGGCCTAGTGATGCAATAAGAAGCTTACGTCTATCCTCAACTAAAAACCAGCCTAGTGCCAGCCTATAATGGGACATAAGCGCTGCCCAGGGAATATTACCATGAACGAAACGTACGCATTTGTTGAAAAGCTGACGGAGTCTCAGATTTTGTGCTTCAGTAACGTCATTATGAACAGCACACGCGTGATCAAAGTACGAAAAGATTAGGAATTCAATTAGACGCTGCCCGAGTTCCCGAGCAAGAGCATGCTGGTGGAAACGCAGTGAGTACAGGGGCTTTATGAACAGAGCTCGAAATCGAGTTAATGTGTTTTTCCCAGTTGAGTGTACTCGCAAGTTGCACACCAAGATCTATTACATGCTCAGAGTGTGGTACAGTATAATGCCATCAATAATGAGGGGCGGGAGTCAAGGCGGGAGTGACGGAAAATCAATGTGCCTTATATAGTAAGGACTACCGAGGATGATGAATTTGGTTTCATCGGGATTAAGCTTGATCATATTCAACTTGGCCCAGTCATGCACCTTTGATGCATCAGAGTTCAATTTGACCATGAACTCGGGGAGATCAGAAACTCTACAATGGCCATATATTCGAGTATCGTCAGCGTATATGCCGTGTTTACGATGTTCGAGAACTCGAGGTAGATCATTAATGAAAATGGTGGAAAGTAGAGGGTCTAGGAAACTGCCTTGGGGAACACCTGCGAAAGTTGATACGGGCTCTGATAGTTCTCCATTGTCACTTCGAACTGATTGTTCTCTCCCAGATAAGTACCCGTGAAAAAATGTTTGGTGCATGATCATGCATGATGGCATACCGCTACTAGTGCACGATCATGCATGACCGCGTACAAAAAATGGTGGTATGTAGTCATGCATGTATCATGCATGAATTATGCATGACCATGCACCATACAATGTTGCAAATCATTTGAGATTAGGTACTAATTTCGGTGCATGGAGAAAGCTCACGATTTGGAAATTTGGAATGTTACAGAGAAAAATCTACCATTTTGCGTTTTCATCGCTATTTGGCTCCAATACTACGAATCACTCAAAAACTTTGATGATTAAAATGGCTACGCCATTTGAAGGCTCAAACGATGTCAAAAATTGACCGGTATTCCAGAAAGATAATTCATCTCCCTCACGGTGGTCTTGAACCACGTTCATATTTGGTCAACATACTAAGACCTAAAATTCCTGTGCAATGTGTTTCTGTGCACTTAGATGATCATTTCTGGACTGGGCCGCTACGAAAAAATTGAAAGAAGGGTGGTTTTTTGGTGTTTCCCTGTCGTAATTCCTCTATAACTCGAAATAGACACATGTCATCAAAAAATATGTGGGGTATAAATTTGTAGATTTTCAAAATATCTACAAAAGTTGTTCTCATAGTTTTTCTCGTACAACGTATCCTGTTGGAGATATTTGAGGATGGTCCTCAAAAATTTATCTCTGATTTTATTTTAGCTCCGAAACTCCAATCACACATGTTCTACAAACATATGTACGGTAATTTTTTGTAGGTTTCCCAAAAACTAACATAAAAGATTCGGTGACTTTTTCTTGTAAAACGCATCCTGTTTGCGTTATTTGAGGATTCTTTGGCGACATCCATACTTACAACTCTAATATTGGTGAAGGGAGTATGAGTCTAGACGAAAAATCTACAAATATTACAAACAGGATACGTTTTACGAGAAAAAGGCACTGAACTTCTTTTGTTCTTTTCAAAGACCTACAAAAAATTGCTTCACACACTGTAAAAAATCGGTTGACTTTCCACCAAAATCGGCAACTAGTGGTTGGTTGTCGAAATCAACCAGCTGGTTGGGATTCAACCACTGGTTGAAAATTCCACCACTGGTTGCCTTTTTCCCGAGCGAATATATAAGGATGAATGCGGTGCCCACTATATTGGTCGATGGTGGTCTCCGGGTGACACTTTTGAGTCGGAAAAACAAGTTTCGTCATGTTTTTTTTCCAAACAAAGAGGGATAAATATTAGCACCGGACGCGTATAGACGACAAAGCGGGTTGCCTGTCCTGCAAGAGTCGAATATACGTCGTAAGGCTGGAGGGATGAATAGATGGACGTTTGGGGTGGGGGCTAGATGGGATGGATGGATGGACTGGGACGGAATGGGATTGAAAGGAACGAATGAAATAGGATGGAGTGGGCCGGAATGGAACCGCCCAGAATGGAACGGTATGGAATGGAATGGAACGGACCCGATTGGAACGGACTGAAATGGAACGGCGTGGAATGGAATGGAACGGGCCGGAATGGAACATACGATTCAATTCCATACCGTTCCGTTCCCAACCATTCCGTCCCGTTCCATTCCGGTCCGTTTCATTCACAACCATTCCATTCCCATCCATTCCGTTCCATCCTATTCCATTCCACGCCGTTCCATTCCGGTCCATTTCATTCCAGTCCGTTCCATCCTATTCTATTCCATTTCATTCAATCCCATTCCGTTCCATTCCATCCATCCATCCCATGTACCCTCCCACCCCATCCGTCCATCTATTCATCCCTCCAGCCTCACGACGTGTATTCGACCGGCGCTGATGTTTATTCCTCTTTGTTTGTGGAAAAACATGAAACTTGTTTTTCCCACTCAAAAGTGTCACCCGGAGACCACCATCGACCAATATCGTGGGCGCCGCATTCATCCTTATATATTCGTTGTGGGAAAAAATTCAACCAGTGGTTGATGCCAAAAATCAACCAGCTGGTTGATTTTTGGCCCAAACCAGTCGTTGAGGGAAAAACTGCAACCACTGGTTGAAATTTTTCCCACAAATTTTTTACAGTGCACATTCTCGATAGAACATGTTCTATTAAAGTTAAGGAGATATATGCATGCAGAAATAATGTGGGTATGCGGTTGTCAAGATACACGTTTGTTGGCATGTGTTGAAGAACTTTTCTAGATCTTGGAAAGGTGAACATAAAAGGTCTCTACACATTTACTTATATGAGGCTTTGTTCCTGCAACCAAGACATTTTCGCTCAAGATCGATATTTTTCACGGTTTCGGCCCCATAACTCATGAGAACCACGTTTCATCAAAAAATGCGTAGAGCAACTTTAGGTGGATTTTTGAAAGATGAACCGAAAAGGTCTCTACACATTTTCTCGGTTACGTTCACCTGTTTTTGTAATTGGAGGATCCCGCACAAGACCCATGATTTTCACGGTTTCGACCCCACAACTCATGGAGAATACAACTTATCCGAAAATGTGTGGAGCAAACAGTCATAGATCTTTGAAAGATGAACAAAAAGGTCTCTACACATTTCCTTACATGAAGCTTCCTGTTCCCGCAACCAAGAATTTTCCGTCCGAGATCCATATTTTTCACGGTTTCGATCCCATAACTCCTCAAATATCTCTAATAGGATACGTTGTACGAGAAAAACTACGAGAACAGTTTTTGTAGATATTTTGAAAATCTACAAATTAATATCCCACATATTTTTCGATGACATGTGTCTCTTTCGAGTTATAGAGGAATTACGACAGGAAAACACCAAAAAACCACCCTTCTTTTGATTTTTTCGTAACGGCCCAGTCAAGAAATGATCATCTAAGTGGACAGAAACACATTGCACAGGAATTTTAGGTCTTGGTATGTCGACCACATATGAACGTGGTTCAAGACCACCGTGAGGGAGATGAATTATCTTTCTGGAATACCGGTCAATTTTTGACATCGTTTGAGCCTTCCAATGGCGTAGCCATTTTAATCATCAAAGTTTTTGAGTGATTCGTAGTATTGGAACCAAATAGCGATGAAAACGCAAAATGGTAGATTTTTCTCTGTAACACTTCAAATTTCCAGATCGTGAGCTTTCTCCATACACCAAAATTAGTACCTAATCCCAAATGATTTGCAACATTATATGGTGCATGGTCATGCATAATTCATGCATGATATATGCATGACTACATACCACCATTTTCTGTACGCGGTCATGCATGATCGTGCACTAGTAGCGATATGCCGTCATGCATGATCATGCACTAAACATTTTTTCACGGCTAGCTTGCAAACCACTTGATCACATTATCAGAGCAGTTCACAACTCAAAGTTTCTTGAGAACAAGCTTTTGAGAAACTGTATCGAATTCTCTGGAGAAATCAAACAAAATGAGGGGTGTTACAGTGTATTTATCCACTGCAAGGCGCACGTCCTCAATGAAGCCCAGTAAAGCAGTTTGAGTTGAATGGCGTGGTCTGACACCGGACTAACGTTCGTCAAGGAGCTTCTGAGACGCGAGAATTGATAGTAATTGCTTATGTATAAAAGGTTCGAAGAGTTTAGAAATTTCGGAGAGTAATGCAATAGGGCGAGTGTCTAATGATGATGATGACGAGGGGTTGATTTGAGCTAGGGGTAAAATAGTTACTATCTCCCAGCAATCAGGAAAAGTTCCATCTTGTACCGAGGAGTTGAAAAACCTCACAAGGTGGGTTAAAGAACAGGGTAAACTGATTTCAACATGCTTGTGGACAGTGAGTCACTACCAGCACAGTTTTTTGTGGCCTTAGCTGAAGCTTCATCAACATCCTCGTCAGAAATTATTTTGAATACAAATTGATTCGCTTCTTCACACCGAAGTGGGTTACTGAGTATCTCATCGAGATCTGATTAATCAAGAGCAGGAGTAACACAAGACACAGCTGCATAGTGCAGGTTCAGTGCATGGGACGAGTAGTATTTTAAAGGAGATGGTGTTTTTGGAGCTGTTATACCCATGTTTCCAAGTTACCTCCAAAGGTATTTCGGGTCTGGTATTGTGTCAAGCATGGACGACAAATACTTGTTCTTGGCAGTGTCAATGTTGTTACTCACTGTAGATCAGATCTTCCAATATATCACATCGCGTGGCCTCTGTGTTTTCTTTGCTCGGCGGTGAGCAAATAAAACATAACTGCAGTTTTTTAGTATTATGAGCGTAAAATTGGACTGGAATCGAATTTCGCAGTTTTGCAGAAAGCATTCTAAAGTTGAGCCAGGTGGAAAGAAAATGAGGTGAAATATATTCAAATTGATTGCATAAATTTTGTTCAGCATAGCTCCCAGTGGCTAACAGAAGAAAAGCAAAACAAGCACAAACAGTGCCTCTATTCTGAGAAACGCGAAAGGCATTCTAGATCATTCGAAACAATTAATCTTCTTTTACTCTAACGTGGATAATATAAGAAAAATTCATTAACGCAGATCTTGTGATTGCACAGATGCGAAAAAATTAATTCCAATTTAGAAAAGGTGGAATTCATTTTCGACACATTTTGAGCTATGGAATACGTTAACGAATCTGGACTCAGATCAGCACTTTTTCTTAATCTTCTCAAACTAAGATCCTGCTTAAGGACAACTCAAAATCCGATTCCGTCTTTCAGTTTTGGCCCATCTAAAACTATTTCGGTCCAGAATGAGAATATCCCCGGTTCAGAAGTTTCAATAAAAAATGTTAAAATAAATATTTTTCGACACCTAATCGAACAGAAAAATAATCCTGCTCTTAATTTTGCTGTAAATGGTTTCGATTTACTCCTAATATACAAAAACTCATCTTCAAGTATTTTTGTAACCCATAGGTAGGGTATAACTCGAAAATAGTGAGGGTGAGATGCGCTTCTGAGGTCAGATTCGAGTTCACCAGCTTAGAATTCATTGGAATTGTCTTCTACTTTGTTTAATCGTATTTTTTTTTGTGAGACTGTGTTATTGGACACTGTTGCAACTTTAAGAAAAAAGTATCCAATTTGACCACGATATTTCTGACAAAACATACCTGCACAAGCACAGGGCATGGGAATAACCTCCATATTTTGGCAGAAATATGTGGTCACATGACATACTGCCTCATTATCATCCCTTGTCATCAGTATATCTCCTCTTTTTGAACTATTAGCCCAAACTGTTGTGAATGAGGACTGAAATATCATTGAAAGCATAATCGTATTGCTGATTCAAGGAAACCGGACAGTTTCGCGATTTTAAGTTTATTATCAATACCGTCAAACCGGGTATCTTTGGTACATGTGGAGCAACTTTGGTACACCTTCACAACGCTTTGAAAGCAACTGAATCAATTTTGCAGCTCGGCAATCGAAAGCCGATATAGGTTTTGATTCGTAAAAATCCTATTTGCTGAACTTGGGAAACGTTTACAGCGTCAAAAGGATGTACCAAAGTTACCCCACGTGTGCTAAAGATATCCGGTTTGACGGTATTAAGTTTGTTATCTCCTGGCCTTGAACATATGAATAATAATGTTCATGAGAAGGAAAAAAGCTTTCAGCGGCGTGATATGGTTTACAACGAAATTGTCACCCTCTTATACGATATCCGCCAAAATTTTAGACACTCTCATGATCCGAATCGCCTTGCAGTTGCAAAGCCTCAATAAAATCTCTTACACCAGAGCGCATCGATTCACTTTCAGAAAACTGAAAAGGCGGATACAGACGGCAAAAAATTAGTTCTCAACCCTCTTTCTTGAGATATATTCAGCAAGACCAAATGTGTCAAGGAAATTAGGACTTGTGGAAGTCCAGCCCTTACGGTTACCGAACTTTTTATCCTTGAACAAAACGGCCAATACTTGCATTCGATGGTCATTGTCCGGTTAAGGTATGTACAATGATGGGCGGTTTTTTTGCATTGGCCTTTTGTGGGTGGACTTGTGTGACGATTGCAATATACGTAACACGCGAATTACATCTTTAAACCTGAACATTTGGGATTGGATACGATATGCATCGGATGAGGTTTGCATATTGTATACGCGCGTACTCTGAGCCTATGGAAGTCAAGAAATTGTTGTATGAATGCTGAAAAAATTACGGTAGGGATTTGAGATTGATTAAAAATAGTTTTTTCCTTCAGAATTAGGAAAAATCTGATATTGATGCAGAACTCAGCCCTTAATAAGGCTAGTCTGCTTATAGCGTACAAATTACGAAGAAAAATAGCGATTCAGATCGTCAACTATGTCAAACGTTAAATTTTGATGAATGATCTTTTTGTAAATTTCTTAATTTGTTAAAAAATTCACTCGTTTTATGGTTTTTGTAATATGGTCAAGTGGATTTCCCAAAGAATTACGATGTGTTACAAAATTCTTGATGTCGTGGTTTTAGTAAGGTTATTGAGCTAATTTTGATACAGAAAAGTCACTTTTTCATACTAAATCATTTTATAATCATAAAAAATCATCTTGAAAATGATCGTTTGAATAGAAATTTTCTGATAGGTCTAGACAAAGTTCACGAGAGATAGACTTCTAGCTGATGAGAGGAATTCTTGATTTTCACATTCTGGTCTAAGCATTCACTCAAATCAAGATATCTAGGTAAGAGCAGGCTTTTACTCTTGTGTGATTACGGTAATTTTGACCATTCCAGCTTAATTGGAAGCTATCGTCAAAACGCGTCGAGTGAAATAGTGCAATCAGCAAAACCATCAGTCTGTACGTAATCATAATGATAATCTGAATTCAGATGTCGACAAGTTGATTCTTAATGAAACTTAATCAATGATGCTGAATGATCAAAAGATTGCCGGAAGCTACGAAAATGATTTCAAGTTTAACGCACTTGTTAAGATACTCAAGTTTTGGTCATTTCTTCTAGGCCTTTATCATATATTTAAATTGTTCGATATTCGTTTCTTACATCTCGCAGGCAAAGTTAAGTATCTGAAGTTCTGAAGTTATTTGTGTCGTAATCTTGGGGGTGAAATGTAAGGTTAAGTAGCAATTGAGAGAGTACTTGTTAACGTTTTCTCTGTAGCGTTGCGGAAAGTATAAAAACTTTTATTCACTCTGATTAAAGTGTTGCAGTGAACTTGCATAACGTTCAACACACCATTACTTGTAAAAATGTCGTCTTGAGTTTCATACAAGACTAGACTTAATTTTGCATTTAGCGTGTACACCAATTTCCCAATTCTGAATCTCAGGATCTTACGATATATGAGTCACTGAGATTTACATGAAAAATGTCAAAATCCGTTCATATCTTGTTGAGGAAACAAAAAATGAAAAACGAAATTTTATGTCAAAATTCAAGAAATTGTTTTTTGAAACTGTTACCGACAATAGGGAACTTTATAACAGGAACCGATGGAATTCCATGGCATAACTTCATCAAGATTCAAGCTATCTTTATAATCACGTCAAATTTGAGAAAGTAATATGCATCAAATGGAATCTTTCTTTGAGAATCCGCAAAAGCATTTCAACGATTCAATATCATACCAGCGTTAATGCACGAGTGAAAGCATGATTTGGCCAAGGAAACAAGTGAATTTCCGAGTAATGCGATTATCCAAGAATCTCATACCTTTTACGACTACATGATTTGAATCCCGTTTCACGCAAGAGCATTGCGATAAGTTTTACTATATATCTCATTGTAAGATATCGCTTTTCTTGTCTAAGTATTTACCTTTGAAAAATACATAAACAAGATTTGACATAATTATACCACTGCATTCTATCAGAAATTTCCTAACGCGATACCCATTCGATTATTTTGGCAGAAGAACTAAGTAATTGTGATTATAAGTGTGAATTTTGGATGTAACGTGATACCAATTCTTTTCCAAGTCGTCTAAAAATATTCATTAGATGCAATACATGTGTTAAAACGCTCACGTTTAGATTCGTATTGCATAAAAGATTGCAATAATTTTTCCAGATTTGAATATAGGCCTTTCGTTACACTAGATCTAAACTACATGGAAAAGTAACTCTTCAAACCACATTTTCGCTATAAACTGTTCAATCAACGTCAACAAGTTGTTCATCAACGTCAGCGAGGATGGTGAGCTGGGTACAAAACCCGTCTTTAAGTTCATAATGAATGCAAACAGTCTGAAAATGGTTAAGAAACTTGAAATCAAGTGATGCTGAAATTAGCAAGAGGGTAAGCAATCTCATACGTAATCGTATATAGTATGTCATTGACCGAAGTAGTATACTCTGATATGTTGTGTGTAAACTTTTTTCGAGTCCTGATTGACATCATACTGATG
This sequence comes from Eretmocerus hayati, assembly GCA_029851415.1. Lineage (NCBI taxonomy): Eukaryota > Metazoa > Arthropoda > Insecta > Hymenoptera > Aphelinidae > Eretmocerus > Eretmocerus hayati. The sequence continues at coordinate 99,799,820 of CM056744.1, forward strand.
GTGATGATCGAAGATATTAGATTTCAATCAAAAGCTTCTAATTTTGTATGTACCAATCGGGGGATTGGTGTAAAGCTTTGTTCGGACCTCTTAAGGGGGTGTAGAATTCCTATTCCCAATACATACTTACCGACATTGTCGACTTTTGAAACTTTTTAATGAAATGTTAGGATATTAAAAATTCATCACTTGAACTCAAACACGTTGGGATGATAATTGAAAGTGAATTCATCTGATTCAGACTGATCGATCACAAGATAGATTTAACGCGGTAAGAATGCTTCAGAGATTTGACATAAAAAAGTGATATATCAAAAAATGCTATAGGCATCAAAATGAGATGTATCTCACATCAAACTACAATGTATGATGGTTGCTTTTTCAAACATTTGATAGCATAGTCTTTCTTGCAGATATTGGAAAGGATTTCTATCGCAGTAATTTGCCACTTTCGAAGGGTCCGAATCAGATGAGCTACTGGTGGTTCAAAAATTTGAGAGTAAGGTTGAAATTGATCTCTCATATGTGTTTTTAGTAACCATCAAAACATAATATCGTGGCTCTTTGTTTAAAAAAAAGCTACTCAATTCGAATAACTGTGGAGTCCGAAAAATTTTCTTTCAATAAAATTGAGGAAAACAAGTGACAAAATTTTGCGACATACTAATTCATTTCGATGAATCTTCTTTAGAGTTGAGCAAAATCTAGGGAACGATAACGGAGTGGAATTTCTTAGACTTTTGCCTCAAACAAAAATCAGACTATTCTCTGAGAAAGGGTAAACTACCGACAAATGACAGAATAACTTTTATACGTTCATACGTAGAAACAGCGTGCTCGCTACGCGAGGAGGCCTGGAAACAAGCTGTTTCTGCGTACAGACGTATAAAACTGCATACGCGTCTCGTGCGGAAACACTTTTCCTTCGGGAAAACCAAGATGGACGGTGCCATCGCCCACGTCCAGCTCGGTTTCCCGAAGGAAAAAATGTTTCCAGCACTCGACGCGTAATGTACTATTATAATCGAATCAGGGAGCTCAGCAAAATTGATGACGGAATTCCGTTTGTCTAAGATTCTGAATCCTGATTCATATTTGCCTTTCATGAAATTCTATACTTCACTGGGTTACCTAATCGAGTATGCAAAAGAAAGAACTTCACCAGTGACAACAGAAAAAGATCGCGCGAAAAGCTAATTAGAGCAGTGTAAACTGTATGATCTAAACACTAAATTTTTCTGCGTATAGTTTCATGGCAATTAAAGGACGTAACACTTTATTAGTGTCACCTCTTCGTGAAATATAGCACATTTTTGCTCACAGATTAAATTTTTTCTCAATTCTAAAAGTAACGCAAAACAATGGCATAATTGAGAGAAATGCATTTGAAATGAAGAATGTAAGTTTAGCTATATAAATCACGAGTATTGCGTGAACAGAGTTTTTTCATGCCTCACGGAAGCTTATGAATTATTCCGCCTCTGATTGAAATCAAAGCTCATGTAATTTTTATAAAGCGTTCGAGTGATGTGTGAATCAAGATACAGAATGCAGTAGATTGGCCAATATCTTGAAGATGAATGAGTCGCTCGGGAAATTACGAATTAGATGTCAAGTGTCGATTTTAGATGTCTTTATTCTTGGTGGACATGATTCCATTAATGATTCTTCGATTTCTAATGTATTGCAGACCTACGGAAAAGGTCCGTGTCTCTGATTGTTTTTCAAGTTTTCGCATTAGATTCTATGTAACAAAATATGAAGTTTTCACCATCCATGGAACCCTATACAAATTTTCCAGCTGTCTGGACTCGTGTCTGGAACACATTTTGATTTATCCTTATAAATTGTCTCTAACAAAAAAGTTTGGGTCTTTTTTTCGGAGATACAAGAGTGCGATTTGCGGCATTCGAAGGGTCTTGCAAAAACCTATCGAAATTAGTCTAGTGAGGTTAGTTTTGAGATTATGGGCAATTCTATCGAGTAAAAAAGTGAAAAATACAAAAATATCAATTCTTTGAACAACCCTTTTTTTATTATCTGAAAAGTTTATATTTGATATAAAATTCTGTGTACTTTCAGAAAAAAGTGTTCCTCAGCATTTTTCTGCATCATGAGGCCTATTTTTGCTATTTGCGCAAATCTGTCTTTCAGGTGATTAAAAATCGTCTGTTCTCAGCGCATGCGCAGGAATTTAGATTTCTAAAACGAAACCAACTTTATTGGGAAGCTCAGGACATTTTTTTTATATTGATCACTTGACAAAGCCTATTGCATGAATTTGAACTAGAGCTATAACACCCAGAGGGCCACTGAATCTTAATAAATATCAAGGGAAGGGTCGAAGATCCAGAAGACAATGATAAAGGGAATCCACGCTGTGATGGCGTTCGCCTACCTGCAACACCCGAGCTGAGGTTCCATCTTTAATACGTTGCAGCCCAGTCCCAATTGAGGAAATTGGCTTTGTGAAGTGGTCATTTTGAAAGAAATTCCCTTGGCTCTCCGATGAAATTGGTTTGACGAATCCGAATTTCTGCGCATGCTCAGAAAACAGAGGATTTCAATTGTTTGAAGATTAGATTTGCAAATACAGCAAAAATAAGCCTTAGGACTCAGAATAATTTTCGGGACCATTTCCCTGAAAGTACCCAGAATTTTACATCAAGTATAGAATTTTCAGGGAATAAAGAAATGGCTTTTTAACCCCCTTGCGCAGAGTTTATATAGGGATCCCGTCAGGCCTGGATCCCGTGTTATTAGGACGAGTATACTCGGCTTTGTGCGCAGGAAGGTTAAGGAATTGATACTTTTGTGTTTCCCCCTTAACCTCAAAACTAATTTTACTATGCCATTTTCGATAGGTATTTGCGAGACCTTTCGAATGCTGCAAACCGCGGTCCCGTATCTCCAATGAGATCCTAGAGATATGAATTCCATTGAAAAAAAGACCCAAATTTTTTGATGGAGATAATTGAAAAGGGTGAATCAAAATGCGTTCAAGACATCTGAACAACTTTTGTGGGGCTCCATAGATGGTGAAAAGTTCATATTTTGTCCCATAGAATCAAATAAAAGAGTTGAAAAAACAATCCGAGACATAACCTGTTTTCTTAGGTCTGTTCCGTGTGGAATTACTTATATGTGGACCTTTTTTGGATGACTTGAAGTATGTCTGAAAACAGGCTGGAATTTTGATAGCTACCTAGTTTGTTCTAGAAATAAATTGAGTGAGTACAGCATTGATCAATAGTAAATAGTAAATGAAGTACAATTAACCCTTATCTGGCACACTTCTGCTGCATAACATAGCTGGCACACCTGGGTGGATTACACCCACGACGAAAAATTAATGCTGTGGCTACTATGATCAATCTTTTGCTTTTAAAATTTTTTTGTAGCCTCTTCGAAATGTTCTGAATGGATCGCCGTACCGAGATAGCCGGCAAGGTCGAATGAAAAATTTTAGATAATACAAACGTCCAAAAAAATGCAAAAAATCATCTTTTCCACTAAAAAAATTCTAGGAGACGCAATTTTCAGCCAAATCAGCTGAAAATTTAACTGACTCATCTCGAGTCATCTTGAGATGAGGTTGATTCAAGAAAAAAATAGTGCAAGAGTTGATCTTGAGAAAAAGGAATTTATTCTGACATATTTCGACGCATGAATTGAGAATTTTTATTCTCACCTAATATGCCGGAATGAAGACCTCCACTGGAAGATCGACCACTGGACCATTTTTATCTCATATCTCCTTGATCTTGAAATGACTCAGTTAAATTTTCAGCTCATTCCATTGAAAATTGCGTCCTCTAGAATATTTTCAGTAGAAAGGCCTTTTTTGCAATTTTTTGCAATAATTTATTATTGCAACAAAATGCACTCAGAAATAGCGCGCAAAGCTGGCACACCTGGGTGTCAAACACCCAGTTCGTTTCTGGCTCGGCTGTGGCGGAGCAGCGAGCGCGCCAAAATTGGCGCTCTGTGCGCGGTCGGTAAGTGGCAAGTCTTGACTACCAACAGAGGTCACTATGAACCCGGGAAAATTTGAATCATGGAGACTATAGTTTACTATAGTCTCCATGATTTGAATTATGAGCGTGGCGTACTCATATGAAGGAGGCCTTGGGTGGACTCCATCCAAATGTGCCAGCCGAGGGTTAAAAGTGCGTGAAAATCTTTCAGTCGATTTTTCTGGATCGAGATTCAAACTCACATTCAAGCTCACATCATGGTGTATTATACCGAGATAATTTATCGCTAAAATACTAGATTGAGTCACAGAGTATTTGACAACGATCGGCCAATAACTTCAAGACGAAATTCATTTCAAGCACTTCTAAGATGTGTTGGTATACGATTTCGTAGAATGCAATATTCAGAATGGCTCATCATTGTTGAGCTACAAACCGTTTCAGGATTTTACTGTAGCTGCAATTGAGGAATGTTTGTTACTCTTGAATTTCAGAATCTCTATCTTGGTAGGAATATCTTCGATTACACTCCAGCCGGAGTGATTTCACAACAGCCAATCTAATATTTGCAGTCAAATTCATGTGAGCCAGCCCTCGTAAAATTATTATTTCAATGTGACACAATTCCGACCATATATATAATTGTTGAACTTCTAGCTTAATCATGGATAAAAGTCTGAAATTAGCTTTTTGTTGGCTATTTCTTGTTAGAATAGAGTGGCATTCCTATCAGGGAAATTATTTGAACGGGGACATTTTTTCTCAGTTATAATCACATAAATCGCCAAGAACTTGTCGTGAAGTTGATGAAATAGGTACTTAATTATTCTAGAAAAGGGAGAATGATTTATTTCAAGAGTCGCAATCTAACTTTTTCTAACTAAAATATCAACATAAATACTTTTTCCTGATCTTACTAAAGTACGTCCGGTCGACAATCGCTAATAATGATATGGAAAGAATGAATCCTGTATCGCGGTTCAGAATTATCAGGGAAATGATTTCAGATTAAAATAATGATCTCAAAAAATTATATTACGCGCACCGATGAATTTGATCCACATCAGACAAATTAAATATAGCCGATCCGATAGAAGGATAAACATCAGCTATTGGTTCTGGTTAGATTACATATGAATTATGCACTCGTTTAATTGAAAAGTGACATGGCTTCAAACGAAACTGATGGAAAATGTTATTACAGCTTGATCTGGACTAATGGGATTGACCTTTGTCATTGCACCATAATGATAGAGCTATATAGCTTTTCTTTCGTGTTTGAAATGACACTTGGTCTGATGCAATAATAGGAAATTCTGCCCTTGAAGAATTTGCACTCTACGGTTGATCGAGGCGCATATGAACTTCTGCGAAGTGTTTTTCGAAGTTTCAGACCACGGTCGTTTCTTTTATGACCGTGTTTCAGACATTCTTACTGATGCTGTTGTATGTCATTGAAACAAATGTCTTATCGCAGTTAAACCAACATTATGACTGAAAATTCTTATGCATTGAAGACAATTAGACCTCGGAGCTAATATTCCATTTTATAACAGAATGTGTGATTGATACGTTCAAAATTCTTTTTTTTTACGAAAAGACTTGCGGTTTTCGATTATGTCTACACCCATCATGAGAAGTTGGTTCGGATGCAAGTGTCGATATTCTGAACTATGAGTTTGATTCAGTCCGTGATGGTATTACTTCCTATACCACAGATTGAATGGATTTTGAAATTTCATTCGAACTCAAGTTCATATTCTGATCGATCGTCAATGTGAAGTGAAAGATATCAAATTCAGCTTGGTAATACTTCTAATAGCTGATTATTTGTATTATAAAATAGTATATTATGGCATTGCACGCGCGTAGATGGGTAGTTTTCTTCTTAACAAAACTACCTATCTGCATTCAGTATCATACGATATTTCACAAAAATCCATAAATCAGCTTCAAAGTTGCGATTTTTAGGTTAGAGAGTTACAAAAAAAAATTCAGTATTGAGTAGATCACCCAGGTTTTGAAGTTCGTCATTGTATCGTAAATGTTAAATTCAGATGACTTCGCTCATGACTCAGCAAACTTATTGCAAATCAAATATTGCTAAAGGGTAGCTACTCGGATAACCTGTTATGATGGAGGACTACTCTGCGAAAATCACCATCATGGTGCCATTGAAAAATGACGTCACTGATTGATTCAATTGACAGGTTAAGATTCATCTTGGAAAATATTTCGTTAAAAATGATCCCCACTCAGTTGAGTTTTATCATTCAAGATAAAAAGTGGTTTCAGATAATATATGGGGTCAGTTCATAATAGAATAATCAACCCTCTCCCCACGGTGATTTGGCACTCCGATATTTGAGCCATCAACACGAATGAAGATTTCCTAGTCCTTATGTGAAATTTGCGATAAGCAATAAAGATCCGTGAACAGTCTTCTTTGTAGATTTTAGCTTTGATTGTGAAAAGTGCGAGGCCCAATTACTTATTTTCTAGATTTTTCGTACAAATTTTTTCACGAAATCCATGTTTAATACTCATGAATGACTTGAAATTCAGCGAATACTCGTATTTTGATTTTTTGTGGAAACCCTGAATTCTGAGTGAAAATATTGCATTAGCTTATGTATTTCAGCAACAACTATTGTCACTCCTTGCAAATTGCTTGGGTATGAAACTCGGCTCCGAATCAAAGTGCATCGTTTTTATTGAGTTCACTGTCAAAAAATCGAACGATATGCGAATTTGTGGTACACCCCCCCCCCCACCCACCCACAATCCGTGATATCACTCAAAAGTAATAAATCTGAGAAAATTCCGAAAAGGACCAGAGCAGTTGAGAATTCAATATCTTCAGAATTCTTTCCGGAAATTCATTTCATACACTTATCAGCGATCAAAGAGAAATATTCCTGAGAGCAATTGATCTCACATTTGAAGAAAAATTACTTCCATGGTTTGAAATGTCCCTACCAAAAATGTACTCTGACAAAACTTTCCATTCAAGAATCCTGAATTACACTCCTTAAGAAACAAAAAAAAAAAGAACAACACAATTCCAAATCAAAGCACACAAACCGTTCTTCCATCTGGGTACAGTAACAAACAGCTTATCTCTCCATATTTCAATCCCCACAGGTAATGCATTTTCCGGCTGCAAATCACCACTTGCCAAAGCCTGTTGTCTGCTAATTTCACTAGGGTAGTTCCAGTCTAGGCTGCGCCAAGCAAATCTTTCTAAAAGTGGTGCTCTTCCAAATCTTGAACCCCATGGTCCAGCAGCCTGTCCAATTTCGATCCAACCAAGTATCAAAAGAACCAAAAGTTTTGATAAAATTACTTTCATATTGATCACGCAAATTATTGAGTTAAAATCAAGTGGTAACACGCGGTGGATGACGCGAGTGACACTGCACGATTTGTCGAGTTTGCAGGGTCCTATATGCCCCCCGTGCGTGCCTACTATCACCCACTGATTTTTCTTTCTCTTTCTCTTCCATGTGGTTTTAGGTATTAGCGCTGATGCTATAGAGAGTTTAGATTTGAGAGAGCTCTTTCACTTTGTCTTTGAGTATATGAGCTAAGTACATCGTGGGGGCTCGTTGCGCAAGTTCAGTGGCTCACGATGTGAACAACAACTAGTGCGTATGAAGATTGCTTTTAAATTTTTTAAATAAAGTTTGTGGTGTATTAAAGTTTCGAGTGGGTGAGCACGGAAACTATGTAAAGAGTAGGACCATTGTGTTGAGCACCCTGTAAAATTGATTGTGATGGGTGATAATGACTGAGAATAAAAATGTTATTGAGGTTCGTGAAAGAATATTTCATCGGCTCTGTTGAGCTGCCCTAATTGTGCGTGAAGTCAAAAAGTGGTTGCAGATTTGTGAATGGGGGGGGGGGGTACTATTTGATATGAAAAATTTTTGTCAAAAAATCTTGCAGTTGTAGAGAAAGAATTTTTTTTGTGCTGAATCTGAAAATGGGTGTTTCCTTCGTACGATCTCTATGAAGCACTGAACAGAAATAAATTTTTAAAGTCTCCCTCGGATCTTTCTGGGGCGTCGATGTTAAGATTTTTGTCGTTGGACGTCTTGACCTCGGCTAGATTGAAATTTACTCCAGACTAGCCCTTACAGTATAATCGCTGGAAATTGACCATTCGAGCATCGTTTTGACAACAGGAGATTAACTTCACTTTTCCGGCTACATCAATCTTGTCGAAATCATCAATACTATGGATAACTGTGATCTTTTGAGTCAAACGACGAACAAAAATAACCTCCTAATCAAACAAAATAGGCACGCAATTCATAGTTGAGTGCAATAAACACGAAAACTTTGTCACAGTGATCGGGAAGAGAGGGAGTAATGGTCCAAAAATGGCAACCAAATCGGCGCACGTAGTTACTTTATACTACTCGTTACAAGTAAAATCCCGTTGAAATCAGATCAAGAGCTTTTCGGTTCTTCAAATGCGCACAAGAATAGTATTTTCCCTTATTGATAATACGTGGATTTTTTTTCTCGGTCATACCTGCATGCGGGGCGTATACATATCATAATTTCTGCGTTTCCCCGAATTTTTTAACTCACGAGGGGAGCACCGACCTTGCGGGTCCTGAATCTTGACGAGACTTTGGGAATCTTCTTGTTTTGGTGAGAAATGAAGGTACCCAAGAGGGTTAACCCGGAATTCCGTCCAATGGGCCTCCTATCCTGAGATACAGCCATGGAGGTTAGCATTGTCAGTATATCTATATATGAGTCACTTCAACACGGACAATGCTAATCTCCATAGTTGTATCTCGGGATAGGAGGCCCATTGGACAAAACCCTCCTGGGTACCTTCATTTCTCACCAAAACAAGAAGATTCCCAAATTTTCGTCAAGATCCAGGACCCACAAGGTTGGTGTTCCCCTTGTCAGTTTGGCTCATCCAATTATTCGTTCCGAAGTTTTCGAAATGAAATGAAGCACGTCTGATTCCACTAAACTTGAACCAAATGGTAGTGAGAACTACACTCGTGTTACGGTTAACAGGTATATCCCTATTTGATGCATATGCACAGTAGCGGAACCTGGGTCTGATCTTGTGGGTGGCGATCGGGTCTTGGGAGGGGGGAGGCGATTAGCAAAATTTCATGGACGCGGAAGCTGTCGTCCTGGAGCCGTACCTGCATGATGCATGAGCGAGGCAAATTTTCGCTTCAAATCTCGTGTACCTCGAAATTTACACTGAGAATAAAATATTGCCGTCTGAAAAATACAACTGTATTGTTACGTGGTATTGCTGTCAGACCAATACTGGGTTGTCACCACAATGAAATGATTTTTTTATTGCAGCAATGTGATATGAGTTACCTCAAAAAATCTTTGAATATTAATGATCCTTTACCGGTATCATTACGGGCAAAACTTGGATGACTTTCGTAATTACATGGTCGGGATGTGATTGCGATTCCATCGAGTATCGAGGCATTCGAAATATACGAGCTATATTTTTTATTCTGGCAGTAACACCGGATCGCCTAACCATTCTGATGGATTGATGCGATGAAAAAATCGACATTGTTCTGCAGCAAAATACCATTTTGGTCGTACGGCAAAATGCATGGATGTACGACCAAAATTTTTTTACTCAGTGCACTCTGAATTCGATCATGGAATTAAGAAGCTTTTTCCGAGATCTATGAATCAAGAGAAGGTTTTTCATCCATTCTTTACGGAGCCGAGTATTTGGGTGAGAAAAGGTGTACAGACGTTCACGAGCGTTAGGCATAAGTTACTCAGTTTGGTGGAACGTTTCGTGTCATTTGTGAGAGGAACACTTTTCTCACCTGTATACTCAACTCCCAATCTTTTATTTCATTTCATAGACTTCTAAACAAGCTTTTGATTGAACCAAAAAGAATGGATTAAATTTTGAGAAGTATAAAGGGTTGAAGCGAATTGTTCGCCTCGCTCATATATGTACGTGTTGTTCATTGTACGAATGTGGTTCTTAATCCCATTCCGTTTCAATTCAACAAAATCAAATGTGCTTCATCCCATTCTGAAGATTTAGAAAGGAACATTTGGATGAGCCAAACCGACTTGAAAAATTCAAGGGAACGCAGAAGTTATGAGATATATTCTCCCCACATGCATATATTACCGGAAAGAACGATCCACGTATTATTCATATAGGGAAACCATTCTATTGCGGATTTGGAGAACCAAGCCGCTGTGAACCTGATTCCAACGGGAATCTACTCATAACAAGTAGTAAAAATGAACATGCGCAGCTTTGAATGACATTCTTGGACCATTACTTCCCTTCTTCTCGAACACTGTGTATGCCTTACAAAAGATTCATCAAAACCGACACGGTTAGAAATGTCCAGACTTAGCCATATCATTTATCGATGAATAAACTACTATTTCCTAGGTTGGGTGGTTTTCTCTTGATCAGACTTCTTTATGGAGCATGATCGATGGCCTATCTCCCCTCTGCTCCTATAAGTGCAATATGACAATAAATATGACAAAAACATCCCAACTCCCCGAATCTATGGGTCAAAATCTATGGGTACGTCAATCGGTCTGAGATTCTGCTGGCATACTTTCACTTACTCCAACTCGATATGCGCGAAGCCTCAAGATGATCTGTTGATCAATAATTCTGTTGTCGAACCATCTTAATCCAGTCCGGAAGGTACTTAATCAATTTATGTAGAAATATTTGATCGGTCTTTGCGAGTTCAAGCCAGCTGATATTGCTGAACTTTTTGGCATCAATCGAGAATGGATTTTATTCCACTCTCGATCGATGAACCTATAGAGCCTCGTATGGTTGCGAGGATGCATCTGAAGGATTTTGATGTGAAATCCCCTGCGAGTGATGAATACGATATCCGATCATATCGATTGTGTGTCAAAATTAATTACATATATCTCCGGCATAAGGCCGAAGAGCTGTCAAAGTAAAAATGTTGAGAAATCAAATCGAAATAGGGGGTTAAACTGACCTTTCTTGCAAGCGCACACTTGGCTACTTGAGCCGCGTGTCAGTGGTAAACTTTCATTGCTCTTCCACCACTTCGAAAAGCCCGAGCAATGAGAGAAGGGCGAAACACGCATAATATCAGAGTGGATACAAAATTTTTCATTAAGTTTCTCATCTTTACTTTTCATTCCATTCCATGAAAATCCTTCAGATGCATCCTCGCAACCATACGAGGCTCTGAAGGTGCATTGATCGAGAATGGAGTGAAATCCATTCTCGATTGATGCCAGAAAGTTCCGCAATATCAGCTAACCTTAACTCGCAAAGACCGATCAAATATATCTCCATCGTTTGGAATTTCCGCGAGTGATAAATACGATGTCCGATCATATCGATCGAGTGTCAAAATTAATTACATGTACTTAATCAATGTTATTTTAGTTTTAATCTTCTGAGACCTTCACCCTATCGAATTGTGGCCCAATCAACGATCGGCTAAACAAAATGTCTCATTTTTGTCAGAATGCAAATGACTTCGAAACTCTAATAGAAAGTTTGCCCCAACTCCACCTACCCGCTAACTAACGACCAATGTGATACATAGCATTATAATTGAGTGATTAACTGTATGTCAGGAAATTTGAGATTTGTTATGAATAACCAGGCAATCTCTTCATAAAGATATATATATATATATATATATATATATATATATATATATGTATACATACAGTACCGTTCAAAAGCTTCTCGATGGGTCATCTCTCGAGTACTCTGACTTGAAACAGCGATAAGTCGAATTTTATGCGTTGTACGAGAATTTTCAAAGAAGCATCTTAAAGAGCAGAAAAATAGTAAATTTCGATACCAGGGCGTGAAACGTTTTATTCGCGTCCGAGTGATGGGTTTCCGGCCCGAGCCGCAGGCGAGGGTCGGAATCATCACGAGGATGCGAATAATGGGTTTTCCGCCCGTGTATCTAACTATACTTTTCGATAAACTGTGAGTGAAAGTCGATAAACTGTGCGCAAAGTGCACTTTTACGCACAGTGTATCGAAAATACTATTTTTTACTGGGTTTGGATGATTTTTATTAAATATTTTTGAAAGTCCTACGCGCTGATGAAGAAATAGAAAATCTGAATTTTTTTACTTTCATTGAGACGCCTGCAGTTTTAATACCAATGAAGATACGGCAATTCTGAAAAAAGCATCTTGTAGAGCGGAAAAAATGCTGTGTGTAGCAATTTTTTGATTATTTTTTACGTACCGTGTGTGAAGCCGTGCGATCTGTCCAAATTCCAAAAATCATGGTTTTTCACCGTTTTTTGTGCCGTTTCCGGTGATAAACAGTCATTTTGGGTATCTAGGCAGCTCGCACGTTCTTACACGCGGTACGTAAAAAATAATCAAAAAATGGCTACACATAGCATTTTTTCCGCTCTACAAGATGCTTTTTTCAGAATTGCCGTATCTTTATTCGCACTAGAACTGCAGGTGTCTCAATGAAAGTGAAAATTTTTTTAGATTTTCTATTTTTTCATCAGCGTGTAGGACCTTCAAAATATTCGATAAAAATCGTCCAAACCCAGTAGGAGTCAGTATTTTTTCTGCTCTTTAAGATGCTTCTTTGGAAATTCTCGTACAACGCATAGGATTCGACTCATCGATGTTGCAAGTCAGGGTACTCGAGGAATGACCCATCGAGAATTTTTGGACGGTACTGTATAATATATACATATATATTGGAGATAATAACGAATGAATGCACGGTGGGTGGGAAGAGATTGTTGAACAAAAATGTCATAATAATCTGCATACGTGGTGTTTTTCGTCTTGGCGTCCAGATTACGAATCTTTTTCGAGCAAAGTTATAGATGATCCTATATTGGAATGCGAGCAAAGAATTTGAAAATCCGATTCGATCACATGTATTTTTGTTGGCATCGATAAATCAATCGACGAGCGACAATAGCACAGTTGCTGATTTACCGTCCTCGGACGGGTTAGAGGAGTGTCAATATGCATTTTCATAGGAAATTCGACGTAGAACACGATGGTCAAGTCCGTTTCTTAGTATTTAGTTCCAGTTTTGGAGGCATGAAAGAAATAGCGCAAGAACCGTTAGCAAAAGCGAATTTGACAGCAACGTCTTGGACAGAGAATTGCATCGACAAAGATGATATGGGGGGATTAAATGAGCTATAAATTCATGATTTCTATTGTATTTTTTTAAGTACAATACAAATTTGAGCCCAATTTCTTCCTTACTGGTCAAGGTTTCACTTGAATCGCGAAGAAGTGTCGTGATTTTCCATTAACTTCCAATTTTAGTTCGAAATCTATAAGGAATACTAATTAATCGGACAAGTACTGGGCCTTCTTAATCGGACGAGGCCCTCTCTGATGTAGTTTTTCAATACATTCAAGTCAACAATATATATATTGTCGACGGAATCATGATCCTGAAACGTATCTGGAAATAAACTACGGGCTGAATCGATCGAGTTTTTATTCACCGAATCACAACGAATTATAGAAAAACAGGATAATTCTTCACGATTCAAATAAAAACTTGACCAGTAAGGAAGAAATTGGGCTCGAATTCGTGTACTACATGAATACAATAGAAATCATGAATTTATACCTCATTTAACCCCCATATCCTCTTTGTCGATGCAATTCTCTGTCCAAAACGTTCCCACACAGCATGGGAATCTTTCAGGAATATACCAGGGATATCACATTGAAAGATTGGAATATTCCAAAAATATTACTCTGGAATATTCCTGGAATATAGTTATGTCCGTGGCTGGGAATCTTCCTGGAAGCTTTCATGGGAAGATTCCAGGGAATCTTGCAGAAATCTTCCAGAAATATTACATTGAAATATTTCACTGGAACGTTTCTGTAACATTGCCAGGAATCTTCCAGGAATCTTTCAATGAAAGATCTCTGGAAGATTTCATTGAAACCTCTCGGGAATATAGTTATGTCCGCGGTCGGGAATATTCCTGGAATCATCCATGAAATATTTCTGAAATATCTCATGAAAGATTCCTGGCAATACTATGTCTGTGGTTGGAAATATCTCTGGAATCTTTGGTGAAAGATTTTTGGAATCTTTCATAAAAGATTTCTGACAATATTTCTAAAATATTTCAGGTTGATTACTATACAGGTACATTCCATCTGGATTCTTGGCAGATTGCCCGGGGTCTCTTACTGTAGTCTCATTTTTCTGAAATACTTCGAAAACATTCAATGATATTCAGTATAGTTTTTTGCAGACAAAAGGATGGAAAGATTCTGGAACTTGTACGAATTGGAAGAACTTTTACTCACTCACAGATAAATTTTTTACAGGAAATCCCAGATGTTTTCAGGTTATAACCTAAACTAGGTCATAAATTAAATGAGGTAATATCCAAAGATACCAGTTGGAGATAATACAGAATCTCGTTGAAAAACTCTCTCCAGAACTCACGCTAAACTTACCATCAGAGGCTCAAAAAAATAGCATTCGAAAAAAAGGGACGTTTGGTTACTCCAAATTGGAGACAAGTGAGAAATCAGCGTATTGTTCGAATGTCTCACAAGTTTCCTTTTTCTCTGAAGATTCAATCATGTTCCATCTGGGTTCCTGAAAAATTTCATGGGATTCCTCACAGTAGAGTTATGTTTCCTGAAATCTCCTACCAATAGCTTAGTAGTAAATTTATTGTAGTTTCCTTGAGGAACCGGGCTAGAAAGACCTCTGAGTGAGAAGTATCATCTCATGTCTGATCTGAAACAAGAGCCAGCGAGTATCACCTAATTTTGTTCTCAACTCAACAGTTGTCATCTGAGTAGAATGAACAATGTAAAGTGTATTCACAGTGTGCTTTCATTAGTTCAGAACTAATTCATTGTTCAAATTGGTAGGACTGACAACCTCGGTTCAAACAAAACTTTTCTATATTAAATGAAAATATTAGTGCACGGTAATAGAGTCATTTTCTCTGAAAACTAATCTTACTTTAGATTCGTTCATTTCATCCTCAATGAAGAATTTGATGAGATCAGCTTCAACAAAACAAACCAGGATTCCACGTGGGATAGATGGAGGATTCATAACTGTATGGAGGGTTCAAAAGTGAGACGAGAAACCAATGCAGAGTTTCACAGCAAAGTCTCTAATATAATTTTGTTTGATGAGGAATTTTTCCATTCGATTCTTGTGAATATTCTCTTAGAAAAGTTGTTTGTTCATGGTCATATTAAGTTGAATCTGAAAGTTATGATCCCCAAAACTCTACTTCGTTTTCATCTAAAGGATTGTATGGTTACCTAATGTTTTACTTAGTCTGATGGCTGAAATACTCCAAGCTCTCATAGGGTGTTCAATTGATACTGTTACTGATATCAGAATCCCATTGATTGGTTATCCAATACGTCCATCAAGGAAGGACCTTGAACATAGCCTGGGTATACAGATGCTGCACAAACATACGCTTAAGATCAAGAGATGTCTCTTCGTTTCATTACAAATACTGTCAACGAACGCTTAAGAATGTCTATGCAATCGCCATTCTTGATGACCATTGTCATGTACCTAATATGTAGATTGAAATATTCAAGAACTGGATGAAAACCCATTCCCGCCAATTGGTTTGACTTGGAGAAGTAATGTGTACGACTCGTGTCTACAGAATCCTACAATCATCATCTAGTTGAGGATAGAATCTCACCTACAGATATAGGATGAAGAGTTGCAGGAGATGTGTGGGTAGCTTGTATATGTTGCGATAATTGTTCTCATCATGATTGATGGTTTATCTCTATCTTACAGTGACAAATGATGATGTCATCAGTGATCCTGCTTTAAATAGCATTTCGTCCATTTGCTCGCACCCATTTTTCTGCAAATATATCTTTGACTGAACACAAAGTGTCTAGCTCTTTGCTCACTAGCACTCAAAAAGATTATTGGGCAGAAATACTCATCTGATCTACAAGGTATCAGCAACGAATACAGATCAGCTCTATGGGTTAAGAAAGTTCCGACAACGAGGGCATAGGTTATGGTTGCTCATGCCGGTCACTTGAAAACTGTAAGACCGCAAGTTCGTAAAGTGTTCCATAAGGTTGACAATACTTGATGCATCACTACGAGATGAGTAACAAGGAAACGTTGGGAAATACATGGAAATTCCCTTTATACACGACTCGCCACGAAGAACACAAGTCGATGATATTCAGCTCGGAGTGCAGAGATTAGTCCCGCACGATGCTGCACGGCACTGACTGGCACTGACTGCACTGACTGAATTGATGGCACTGACTTGCTAACCTGACCTGACCAGCTTCGAGTGGCTTCCCAGGACGAGATCCTCGAGAATTATTCACCAGAGGATCGAATTAGTAAAAGATCCCAATAACGCCAAATTTGCTCATTAGAAGAATTTTGGAATACTCAAGATGTCTGGCTATGAATGATGAACTAGCCCTCGCGGAGCCACAGTATATAGTTGGATAAATTCAGCACCTTGAAATCTAATTATAGCGATGCATTTTCGTCTCAGAAATACTCTTCTGAGCTTGAAGAGGATCGACCTTTCAGGACTCCCATTCTAAGCCTCCATACGGTTATTAATAATTTCGGTTATTGTTCAAGAGTCTGAGAATCCAGATCACTTGATAACCTGAGCATATCGTGGAGGCATATGTGATCTGGACTCAACCAGATATTGCACAATTATTTCAGAAAGATATTTATGGAATATTGCACTGAAATCTTCCAGAATTATCAATTGCATATTGCACTGGATAACCTTTCTGGTATCTTCCCAAAGATTCTCACAGTACAGCAGGAATATATGGAGATGATGAGATTCACGAAACATTATATTCCACTGAAATCTGTCAGAAAGCATTAAAAAATCGTTCGGAATAAGATTGCTGGAATATTTACAATGAAATTTTTGAGAACAACTTCGGAACACTACTTTTGGAAGATCCACTGGAATCTTTCAGCAAACCTCCACGAACTTGGCCCGAATATTTTATTGGGAGGAAATTGAAGACAGACTGCCAGTGGATCATCGCAGGCATAATAAGATGTTTTTGGAGTATTGCACTGGGATCTTTGGAAGAGCACTCAGGTACCGATCAACAGTGTTCCAGAAAGCTTTCAGGAACTTTATCGAAAATCTTCCGATGCAAGATTGCTTGGATGTTGTCGGCAATATTGAAGAAATATTCAAAAGTCATTTTTTTGCAATATTACACTGGAATCTTTCAGTAATCTTTCAGGAATCTTCCGAAAATCTTCCGGACCAGGATCGCTGGAATGTTGTTTGTAGAATATTGCAGGGATATTTTGAAGTAATATCGCTAGAATATTGCACTGGAATCTTTCAGAAAGCTTTTAGAAATCTTTCAAGAATTTTCTCCATCATAATTGCTGAGAAATTGTCAATTGATGAAATATATGAAAGCCATACTTTTGGGATATTGCCAAAATTTTCCAAAGGACTATATATTGGAAAACCTCTTGAGAATTTCTCCGAATCAATATTGCTGAAAGATTGTCAGGAATATTGCAAGAATGTTTGAAGATGATGTTTTGCAAATATTGCACTGAAATCTTATCGAGGAAGCTCTCAGAAACCTCTCAAAAATCTTCCAGGAAGCTCCCAAAGACCTCCCAAAGACCTTCCAGTGCAAGGTTGCTGGAAAAGTGTCGTGCAACATTGCAAAAATATTTCCAAGTCAAACTCTTGGAATGTTGCACTGAAATCTTTCAGAAACCTTTCAGAAATCTTTCAGCGTAAGGTTTCTGGAAGATTGTTCGTAATATTTCATGAAATATTTCTGGGAGCTTCCTGGAAGATTGCTATGGAATATTCCAACGGAATATTATGAAATATTTCCTGAAATATTCCTGGAAGATTTCTGAAAGATTCCATTGAAATATTTCAGTGAAATATTTTCTTGAAATATTCCCATGCTGTGTGGGTTGCTATCAAATTCAGTTCCGCTAACGGTTCTTGCGATATTTCTTTCGCGCCTCCAAAATTGGGACTAAATACTAAGAAAAGGATACCACGATCACGTTCTACGTCGAATTTCCTATGAAAATGCATATTGACACCCCTCTAACCCGTCCGAGGACGGTGAATCAGCAACTGTGCTATTGTCGCTCGTCGACTGATTTATCGATGCCAACAAAAATACATGTAATCAAATGGGATTTTCAGATTCTTCACTCGCATTCTGATATAGTATCAGCTACGATTTCGTTCGAAAAAGATTCGTAATCTGGACCCCAAGACGAAAAAAACCACGTGTGCAGATTTTTATGACATTTTTGTTCAACTTTGAATCTATTCCTGTCCACTATGAATGAATAGGGCGAATAAGCTCGCTATCAACTTACATCAATGATAACTTGGTAACCCTAATAGATGTAGGTACATGATATAGGGGCCTCAAGTCTGAGAACGGAATTGTTGTACGTCAACCCCCCCCCCCCCCCCCCTCGCCGCGAGAATGCCGATAAAGGCAAAGCTAGAGGCCGGTACTGTGAGTACTACCTGGGTGTACCCGGAGAGTACTTGCAGTCGTGAGTTCGTACTGCCCTAATACTGCTATCAGGCTAGTCTTGCTCGCGTCGATTTAGAGGGTGAATAACTTGATCCAGTCAGGGTAACCTATAATGGGGGCGTTCGCCATTTGTCTTTTCAGCTGGACGAATGCCTATTGTTGTTGTGGGCAAAATTTGTACTTGCGATTTCTTTTCAGCAGTTTATTTAGTGGAACTGCCAGCTGTGATGCGTTTTCGATGAACTTCCTGTACCATGATGTCAATCCTAAAAATCTTCTCATTTTTTTCACATTCTCTGGAGCATCTAGTAATTTTATTACTGCTAAATTCTCCGAATCTGTTTGCAGTAGATGTTTGGCCACAATATGGCCCAAATACTTCAAGTTCCCTCTGCTAACTGGTGTTCATCCCATTTCGGGATGAAATTGGTATTGATCAGCTTTCTTAGAACTTCTATGGATATTTTGATGTGCTCTTGGAAGGTTTTTGATATGGCAATGATGTCATCTGAATAGGCAAACACATTCTGACCCAAACAAGCGTGATAATTTTATCCAGAAGTCCCTGGAAATATGGTGATGCTGCATGTAAGCCACCCGGTGATTTTGCAAATCCGAATATTCCGCGCACTGGGACTGTGAATGCTGTGGTTTTTCGGCTTCCTTCTGTGGATGGTACTAGCAAGTATCCATTCTTCAAGTCTATTGTTGAAATGTACATGGCTCCTCTTAGCTTCGTCTAGGCTTCCACCCGAGCAGAAATCTCAGTTGAGCGCTGTACAGGGCCAGGCGTATCGCCTGAGATAACTGAGTAACGCCTGGAGTAGAAGTAGTTCAGGCGTTAAACGCTGAGCAAACCTTCGCCTTTCCGATAAGCGAGGCATTGGGCAGGCGAGACCATGATGGTGAGCGACTGCCAAGAAAGCCGTATCTTTTTTCTACACAACTTTGGATGCAGAGGATGATGAGTGCATTGCGGTTATCCACTTCATCATGCAAAGGCCGTTAGTGTTTGGATGTTTTTTGGAGTGAATGCAGGAATAATCTCTTGGATTAAAATTGAACTGAAATTGAGCGCAGTGACTTTTCTCTCGTTCATGAATTCCTCTCATTGTAAAACAGTACCGAAATGTGTGCAGGGACTGCTATAAACTCTTGCATATACGACTACTGTGAAATATTTCAAAATTTTGCAGTATACCACGGTCGTATACACAAGCCTTACAACTCCCGTGGTGGGGGTGGGTCCGCTAATGTTGCCAGATAATAGTTCGCGAGTTGGCCACCTACGGCGCGTCGATCTGAGCAAACATAGCTCGCGACTGCACGGCTCGTCGGTCCGGTCGTCTGCTCTCGACATGCCAGGCTCGCGCGCACACCAAAGATTAGCATGCACTATGGATAGGACTTCTACTTGCTTTATCTGTCCTCAATCATCTCAGGAAAGATAATCAACCATTTCTGGCGCTCAAATGGAGTGTTATGTTACGGTATATTCGATATTAGGTGACAGATTCTCAACCCAACCAGAGTAAACCCAAGTGAGGGCAAGCGACTCAAGTTTTTGTTCATATCGACATAGACGCCGCGATGGTTATATGAACAAGGCGTCGAGCTCTTGTTTTGCTGACCCCAGTTCGAATCCCGGGCTTTCCTCTTTTTTTTTCTTTTCAACAGCAATCCTCAAATGTTTTTATCTTATCCATCAATTGAGAAGTAATTTATTCGGATTAAAATTTCGTGATATGACTTTACGAGAGAGTAGAAATATCCAAAATAGGTCCAATTACTTTCAAAACATTGGGAAAATGTTGTATTTACTGTGTACATCGTGTTAAGTGATGATGAAAAAAATAGTTGAAGGATGCTCATTGAAATATTAGAAATAATGACGAAAAGATTGATGCTCGGCATGTAGGGTAGTATGAGCAATATTCGAAGTTTAACTTCATAGCCCTTACTCTCTCGGATATCCATATCACAATATTCCCATATGAATAAATCACTCCCTAGTTGCCCGATTAAAATAAAAACATTCGAAGATTGCTTTTGGAAGAAAAAAAAGTTGAATATTGGGGATTTGAACTGAAGCCAGCATAACAAGACACCGGCACCTTGACCACACGGCTATCGCGGCGTCTGTCTCGATTGATTCAAAAACTTATACATAAGTCGCTCGCTCCCATATGGGCTTACTCTAGTTGGGTTGAGAATCACCCGATATCAAGTGCATCGTAACATAAAACTCAGTTGAGCGACAGAAATTCTTGATTATCATTCCCGAGATTATTGAGGATAGATGAATCAAGAAGAATTCGTGGTAGAATCCCATGACGCGTGCATATCGTTAGTGCGCGCGCGGGACCTGGTAATTTTAGCATGGCAAGAGCAGACGACCGGACCGACGAGCCACGCAGCCACGAGCTATGTTTGCTCAGATCAACGCGCCGCCGCGTGGTCGTTGTTAGACCTGCGTATACGACCGTGCAGTATACACGTACACTCGGAAACTAACCACCCAAGGTTTGAAATCTAGTCTCGTAGGGATGAGATAACTTAATCGATTACTCCATGTGAGACGGTACCCATTTGATACAGATTTTGTATGCACTCACGAACCCAACATGAATTCTGCACAGCCATGCCACTCACATCCACAACATAACCTCTATGCACGGGTGAGGATGAGTGGAGAAGAACGGGTGAAGATCTGCAGAATCACCGTCATTTTACATCCATCAGAAAAGATGAGTGGAAAATATTGGCCACGAATGAAAAGAAATAGAGATAAGCAAGTTCCACGAAGCACACGTATCCACACCGATTATCTACTGCCTGGAAAGTGATATTTTGCATCTTGCATCAGTTGACAAAATCCCTAAGGTATAAGCAAGGCGGCGTCAGAGCGGAAACTTGTTAAGGCAAAAGTCAGCGCGATGAGCTTGGTCCTGGGGTGGCTCAGCGTTTCATGACTTATTTCCGCCCAGCATTCGCCCATAGACTGACTTAGGTAAGCCTGTTTATGCCCAATGTTGTTGTACAGGCGCGCCTGAACAGAATTCCACTCGGGCATTGATTTGGAGAGTTGAACATGCATCTTTCTGTTCACCTTTCTGGGATCTATGCAGAAACGAGCTCTGCCATCACGCTTTCTAACAATTACTACTGGCGAGTTCCAAGGGCTCTGGGGGGATCGTACTATTTCGCTCTCGAACGTTCCATCTATTTCTTTGTTCATGATTTTTGGTTTCACTGGGTTGCATTGACTATGTTTCCATTTGATCGGAGTCTTATAATCCGCGCGGATTCCGTGAACAGTTAATGAAGTGAGCCCTTCAATTCCTGCGAATCATATCTTTCCTTCGCCTATGACATCCTTTATCGCCTCCTCTTGTTCGCTTGATAGTTCTGCCAGTCCCTTGAATACACCGACAGAGCATATATTTGGATCTCTTCCCCGACCTGGGTGCAGTACCTTGCATTTTTGGTATAATTTTCATCCTCAATCGAAGAAGTATATCCCTGCCCAATAGAATGTTGCAGCCTAGTGCATTCATGGTTCCAAAGCGATCGTGTACTTCTCTCCCGAGGACATCGATGGTCCCTTAGATACGGCTCGAGACTGCCGTTTCTGAGCCATCTGCTACGCCCACGGAGATGCATCCATCTACATAGTTCCATTCTTCTTAGATGCAATTCCTCTTCATTTTTGCATTCATGAACGAAGATAAAAACCATGAATTTACCAGCACTAGATACCTCTTATGGCCTACTCTTGTCCCCGCGTAGTACGTCGATTCTTCGGGGGTTGGTTTGATGTCGGGCCGACCCCTCGGTCGTTTCCCGACCTTGGACATGTACAATTTCGACTGCGTTGTCCTCCCCACACTGGGAGCAAAAACGTTCCCACGGATTCTTACAACTGAACCTCACATGACCCCTTCCCCGGCCGCATCGCTAGCCGTGTTCGGATTTATCGTAGGTAAAGGTTGTTGCCATTGCACTGTTTCTAGGCAATGTGTGATGCTCTCGAGTGTCTTTGTTGACTTGTTCCATTGTCTCTTCTATTTCTCCTGCAGCTTTGCATATCACCGCTTCCTGATGTCAGCTCTGCCCTCCGAGTATGAAGACGATGTTCTACCTTCATTTGGTAGTGTAGTGGATCTATCTGTTCCTCCGAATCGAATCCTCTCATACGTCCCATCAGTGTGGTCAGGACTGTTACAAGAGTCCTAAACGATTCTGGCGTACCTTGCTTTCGTTCGTATATTAGTCTATCCAGTAATCTCAATTCATTCTGCGACAAATAATACGATCGCAAGCTCCCTTTTATGTATATCTACGCGAGGCTGTTGTTTGTGATATTTCTGAACCAGAGTCGTGGTTCGCCTCGTAGTATCGCAGACACACCCAACAGTAGTGCATAGTCAGGCCTTCTGTATAGCTTTCTGCAGCTCATCAATCCGTTCCGAGAACGTGTACAGATCTTTTCCATCGAAGTGGCAACTTCATTCTCTCATTTTCCGAAGGTTCCTATGTGAGGGGCAACTGTCTGTTTCATACCCACTACACGTTCTGGTGCACTTCCCGCTGTGTCGTCTTCTCATCCATCATTTTCGCTGCCACTTCGCCAAACCCTGAGGGATCTCTTGGTTTATTCTTCAAATTCTTTTGTATTCTCTCCCACATAATTCACTAATGGTTGTCTTAAAGCTGCTACGTCTCTATCTGTGTCTAATTGATAACTGATTAGTTCTGCGATCAGATCTGTCTCCTCCAGTATGTGTATCGATGATACTCCTACCATCTCGACTCTTCAGTCTCGTCTATTCGAGCTTCTTCAATCATCTTTTTTCCTCTTCAATTCACTTTCTTTCTAGTTCACATCCGTATATCAACAAGCTAGTTACCACCCAGTCTTGCCCGGGCGCCATGTAACCGAGGGTTATGATTGGCATCACCAAATTCGAGTTTGTTATAAATAACTAGGCAATTTCTCCACGAAAATGTTTATATATATATATATATATATATATATATATATATATGTTACGTGCAAAGTCCGAAATTGTGCACTCCGGGGAGTGCACAACGGTGGTTTGTGCAAAGCCGGTGGATCGGACTCTGCACAACTCGCGTTGTGCAAAGCCCGATATGCTGAGTTTTACACAGAGGATCAGTGAGTATTCTGCGATGTATAGAGGTGAGTCGGGAAATTTCTAACACACAATGAGCGACATGAAGAGTCGATTCTTCTTCCAATGTTCACTAATACTCGAGCAAATTGTACTCGATATAGTATGCCAACGGTGCCCTCTAAATCAAAATGAATAATGCTGAGACTAATTTATTGTGAATACGTTTAATATGAGAAACGCGTCATGAGAATTAAACAATGAAAGACAATTTTTTCTTACAAGATAAAAATTACAATAGTCTCTGTGAAAATCATCGATCGTCAATTTACACGAGAATAATTATTGAATATAGCGAGATATTTTGAAGATAAAATACTTATAACGCTTGGTAAAAAATTGCTTCCCTTGTTATATTAGCATATTTGGCTTTCACGGCGTTATTAATCTTGTGGAATCCTTCATATCCCGTTTCAACGTGGATTTTTATCAGAATATCAAAAATTTCTGAATTTTGCACGTAGTATTTTACGTCACTTTCGTCACTTGCTTTCATTGGCATGATCAATCGTGATGTATCGCCAACAGTCAATACATCGTATCGTGCCAGTCTCCTGTAGTCAAGCGACGATTTATTCTTTTTATTTTTCGCAGCTAGAACACTTGCGATAAGATTTTGATAGCCCACTGCACTCTTAATCAAACTTTTATTAACCCTCAATATGATTGAGTTGAGTCTAGAATTGAAATCATCCCGAAACGAATCAGCGCTATTTGGATCCATAATTTTGTAACTCAAATAAGTGTCGATGTGATTGGCCTCGCGAGACTGACTGCTGTAAACATGATTTGAATTATTATTATTAGCAATTTACCGACTCACCTCTATACATCGCAGAATACACACTGATCCTTTGTGTAAAACTCAGCATATCGGGCTTTGCACAATGCGAGTTGTGCAGAGTCCGATGCATCGGGTTTTGCACAGAAAATTCTTGTGCAAAGCCCGATGCATCGGGCTCTGCACAAATCGCGTTGTGCAAAGTCCGATCCACCGGGCTTTGCACAAGCCATCGTTGTGCACTCCCCGGAGTGCACAATTTCGGACTTTGCACGTAACATATATATTATAACCAATAATAACGAATAAATGAATGGGGTGAACTAGCTCGTCGTTGACAGTTATTTACATCAATGATAACCTGGTGACCCTAAAAGACGTGGTTACATAATACTCGGTGTGTCCGTGCTCGCGGGCAAAATGGGGCAAAGTGATGTTTGGGGAGAGTCGTTTGACAGCTCAAAGATTTTTCATCATTACATGAACATTTCGGGAACGGAATGTCTCAATGGCCAGATTACGAATCTCTCATGTATTTTTCAGTGTAAAAAACGCATTTGCAGTTCTCTTTCGCGCGTCAAGACTCCTCGTAATATGTAAAATAACCAGTTTTTCATTCTGAGGGTTTCTTGACTTACGAGGTCCAAGGAGTGTGGGTCACGGATTCGACTGAGACTCTGGAAATACTCTGGTATTCATAGTCGTTTCTAAACCGAGGGTTAGAGTTTGGTCCGCGGTTTAGGCGGCGTAGTCGATGCGGCCAGATTATGAGTTCCTTGATGTTGTGCTGCGCTGGTATGATGCAGAGACTTTAGTTCATTTATTGGCCGTCTCGACTACAGCGCCTAAACCGTGGACCAAACACTAACCCTCGGTTTAGAAACGACTATGAATACGAGAGATAGTCTTATTTCAGTGCCAAGAGATGGTACCCAAAGCCACAGAGTCTAACACCCAAGCGTCTTCCAGCTGCAAGGAATGACATTAGCATTGCTCATCTAGGCCCCATGTGACAAAATGATGTATATAGACATACTTTCATGCATAGATTATAGGCTATAGCTTAAGAACTCTTGAACGTTAGACTCTGCGAATTTAGGTGTTATCTTTTGGTGCTAAAAGGAGACTATTCCCAGAGTTTCGGTCATGGCGTAATAATGACATTATATAATTATTACGCCATGGTTTTGTCTTAATCCACGACCCGCATTCCCTGGCCCCTCCTGGTTATAGACAAAAATTCCGACGTGGAAGCTCAAAAGGGAGCCCGTTGTCGGTAATTCTTTGTCGGCAAAGCATATTTGAGTACCCTTCCCCCTAACTAGAAAGTTCTTGACGCTGTTTCTAAACGGCAGAGACCATTGCGTCAGCAGATTGATAATCGGTTTTCATGCTGAGAATCGTAGAATGAATTTATGTAAAAAAACATCGACATAGGTAAGGATTTTCGTGGACTTCGTAAAGGACTGGTGCGGGATCTTTCATTCCATTTGTTTAAACCTATTTACACTTGACGATGACGTTTTCTACAGTGTTGAAATCCGTTGCTAAGAAGTTAAAATTCTGGTAGCGAGCAAAACTTGTTGCCATCTGGTGATGTGAGGCCGGAACGTGTAAGTTGCGACTCACGAGTAGCGTGGCGCAGCGAAGATGAGAAAGAGAAAACGCCGATGACGGCATAAAGCTATAGGATTTACGTATCTTTGCAGATAATCTTCATTAATCAGCTTTGAGACAACGAATCTGCATGATTCTCGAGATATGCACCCTTGAGTATGTCCCCAGCATGTGTGCAAAATTTGGTAAGGATTGGTTCGGTAGTTTCGTCAAATAAAGGTGCGGAACAGCTGGTTCGAGTCGCGGTAAGGAAAGGGGCTTCGCCCCAAAAAGAAGTTTCGCCCCAATAAATAGAAATAGACGATAGCAGACGATAGTAGATATTTTGGAGGACCGGGGTGAGGTGTGGGCAGATAGCGAGCTTGATGAGCGACGACACTTTCGGTCACGCAGTTGAGAGCAGTATGCATACGGTAAATCGGATCTAAAAAGTTCACTAGATGTTACTAGTGTGAGAACTATGGACTCGGTGAAGTGCAATAAAAGCGTTTGATAATTGATAATAAGTTATCGTTCTCCCTTAATGTAGTCCACTTCGCCAAATTATCGGACAAAGGTGCGGATAACTTCCAACGAGCTTGATGCACGATGACCGCATCGCCTTGAAGCCGAGAGTTTCCACAGCTTCTTTAGCTAACTTTGGGTGAGGCTTTATTCAAATCCTAAAATCCACAGGAACGTGTGTTCAGTTGTGCGAAACGAGCCCGGCGAATACCAAACACGTTTCGCACAACTGTTCTTTATACTTGTTCCCAAGCCATCATAGTGTCAGGTTTGTCCAATTCGTATCAAAAATTTCCATACCCCTAATACATGCCAGAATGGCAGCGAGGTTAGACTTCTCGCCTTTCAATCAAAAAGTCGTGGGCTCGTAACCCAGTGTCGGCATCACTGAGATTTTTTTTCCAGTGTCCTTGCCGTGATTTCGGTGATTTAGAATCCCCTTTGAACTATAGGTCCAGTGGAAGTGTAGAATTCACTCTCCGAACATTTCGCTTCAATGAAGAAGAAATGTTAGAAATGGATTCACGTATCTTCTAAGGAGAACTAATACATAGGCTTACCTGACCAAAAAAGCAATCTACCCCTCATATTTGTCAATCAAGTTGAATGAAAAATGCCACACTTGCTGTAACAGGCTCTAAGATCATATGGATGTTGTCACGGTAGAAAGAACTACACTCATCTATGTAGTTCAGGGGCACGGGCAGCATTTTAAACCGTCAGACGAGGCTGTGAATCATCTTCATTGCGTAGTGCGTATTGATAATCTGCACTACATGTTTATCCCCCCCCCCTCATTCACTTTTTTTCAAAAGTAAAACTACGCGAGTATGAGGTTTAGAAAAAAACCATTCATCTCCAGTACATCAAAACTTCAAATTTTATACGCCATGGTTTAAACTCTTGGAAGGAATGAGATCTAAAAAAACCATGTTGAGTATTTTTTGAGCCGATTTGTCACTATCAACATATCATCACTGGTAGAGACTAGAGCCACTTTCCTCCAATCAAATCTTTCTTTCAATTCATCCCAATGGTGGTGGTTTGACAATTTCTCACTAGCTAATTGTCGCTGAAATGACCCGAAGTTTAGGTGAGTAGAAGAGGTGCAGGGGAATATCGAAATAGAGAAAATATAACTGAGTATGATATGAGATTTTAGTGATTCATCATGAACACCAAATTAAACTGAGTTGTATTTTCTCTATTTCGATATTCCCCTGTACCTCTTCTACTCACCTAATTTTCGGACCATTTCAGCGACAATTAGCTAGTAAGAAATTGTCAAACCACCAGCATTAGGATGAATTGAAAGAAAGATTTGATTGGAGGAAAGTGGCTCTAGTCTCTACCAGTGATGATATGTTGATCGTGACATATCGGCTCAAAAAATACTCGACATGGTTTTTTTAGATCTCATTCCTTCCAAGAGTTTAAACCATGTCGTATAAAATTTGAAGTTTTGATGTACTGGAGATGAATGGTTCTTTTCTAAACCTCATACTCGCCTAGTTTTACTTTTGAAAAAAAGTGAATGAGGGGGGGGGGTGATCTCACTCCTTGGTTATAAAAATCCAAGGGTAACCACAAATTTTCCAAGCACTTGTCCCCACCGCACTTGAGAATTTCTTACACACGGCTTCGTCATTCTTTCCATAAAAAAATACACTACTCTCAGTGTATATTTTGTTCAGTTCAATCTGGAGAGCCATGCAGCTACAGGCAAGAGCAATATTGCGGAGCCGCGACGAACACACAAAACACAGCAAAGCAGACGAATCTCTCCTCCCTGTCCTTTTCGCATGGCACTCTGATCTTTACGTCACCTCTAGTCGTGGCTGATTTCGAGTATCCACATCTGATGCAATAATTATAGAATCGAGAAATTCAGATAATTCGAAAATTCATTTATCCGCGATAACAAACCAGCTGGTCGGTGCCCGCGTTGCCCGCACGGAGAGAAATGAGCGGGCAGATTTCATGCGTCGCGCTGAGCGGAGGTTAGAAACTACCCGTCTCTGTTTTGAAATGAAGCGCCACACCGAATTCTTCGGAACTAACCCCCGATTTTCCGTGCGGGGTTGTCTTTTGTCCGATGGGAAGCAAAAAATATTCGCCGGGTGAGAAAAAATCGCCGCTGCGCCTAGATTTCACGAGGCTCTCTCAATCGATCGGCGCGCGAGCGCGGCTATTTACATTATGCTCGTATGTAACGCAGAAACTATCAATTATTGCTCCGGCATATTTGTAGTATATGGCAAACATTTCCTTGAGAAATCAAGAGCGTAGGGGTGCACAAATTCAGGGCCATACTTTTTTTCTCATCACGTAAAATTTCGTAATGCAGCCTTGAATGCGAGAGATTCACATGACAACTACCTACAAGGTGCTGTTTGATTTGGTGCAAATTTGAATTAATTCCACTGTTCATTTAATTAAAACCTTCGATTAACTGCATAAAATACAAGACTCACTCTCAGAAATTTCAAGAGCGTTTTGATTATAAGAAATATCAAATCCGTATGTTATCTGTAAAGCATTATATACCCCATGGGCTCTTAGTTTATATACAAAATTTCAACAAATCATTGCAAGGAGCATAGTAGCTTCGGGGTCAAGTCACGGACTCACACGTGAAAGATCAAGGTTCGATCCCCGACCACAGAATTTTTTTTTGTTTTTTTTGTTTTTTCGGAACAATTCTCCTTAAAAATGGCAAACTTATACACCCATATACTCTGGTCAGAATCGAGAGCAGAATCAAAAACCACACAATCACATGAGCCGTGAGCTGGAGATATGCTGTTACGAAAAAAATGAACATTGTGCCAAAACTATTGACTGTTCCATGGGATATCAATAAGTCTGAATCGGTCCTCAAAGACTTCATTGCATGACCATTTTGAGTCGTGGAAGATTGAGTAATAACACTTTCTGCTGCGGTCGTCTATTTCTAGAATAATCCCGAGGAAATTACGAAGTCACGAGTGTCTGAGAGACGTATTCCAGGGAAATAATCATAGTTATTCATATTTATATTATTCATATTCATATAATTGATCATTATTTTGAATAATTATATATAATGATTATTATTCATCCTTCGAAGGGGAAATATCTTGAGCGATAATCCAAGCCTTTCTTCGAATCAACAGCCTGTCTCTCATCAACCTCCCATACTTATGAGAAATAGCGAGTTCCCGTAAATTCACTTCCATGGTATATTCCCATATGTGGCGGTCGGACTAAAGGGCGTAAGTCCATTTGAATGAAAATCGAGAAAAATGCGTTTGAATGCTATCATTATAATACAAGAGAGTGGGCTTACGCCCTTTTACGAATGGAATTTTTTGCCAGCAATGCAATATTTTGGTCCGGAAGGAGTTCTAAGTGATGGAGATGATTCAGTAGAACATCGTAGATGCCTTAACTCAAATTTTATGAAAATTGGACTTACGCCCTTTAGTCTGACCACCACAGATATCTCGCTACAATTTGATGGATATACTTTCAAAGTGATGCCATTTCATTCAAACCAACCATCACCCTCTCGAGCTCGTGTTATAGATTTCATTATATCTCAAATAAGCATCATGAATTCTAGAGCAAAATTTATATTTTTCTAATTGTTTATCTCCAGCTCACGGCTCTTGTGATTGTGTGGTTTTTGAATTCACTCTCGATTTCGACCAGAGTATATGGGGGTATAAGTTTGTCATTTTCTAAGGAGGTATTTTTCGGAAAAAAGAAAAAAAACAAAAAAAAATTCTGTGGTCGGGGATCGAACCTTGATCTTTCACGTGTGAGTCCGTGACTTGACCCCGAAGCTACTATGCTCCTTGCAATGATTTGTTGAAATTTTGTATATAAACTAAGAGCCCATGGGGTATATAATGCTTTACAGATAACATACGGATTTGATATTTCTTATAATCAAAACGCTCTTGAAATTTCTGAGAGTGAGTCTTGTATTTTATGCAGTTAATCGAAGGTTTTAATTAAATGAACAGTGGAATTAATTCAAATTTGCACCAAATCAAACAGCACCTTGTAGGTAGTTGTCATGTGAATCTCTCGCATTCAAGGCTGCATTACGAAATTTTACGTGATGAGAAAAAAAGTATGGCCCTGAATTTGTGCACCCCTACGCTCTTGATTTCTCAAGGAAATGTTTGCCATATACTACAAATATGCCGGAGCAATAATTGATAGTTTCTGCGTTACATACGAGCATAATGTAAATAGCCGCGCTCGCGCGCCGATCGATTGAGAGAGCCTCGTGAAATCTAGGCGCAGCGGCGATTTTTTCTCACCCGGCGAATATTTTTTGCTTCCCGTCGGACAAAAGACAACCCCGCACGGAAAATCGGGGGTTAGTTCCGAAGAATTCGGTGTGGCGCTTCATTTCAGAACAGAGACGGGTAGTTTCTAACCTCCGCTCAGCGCGACGCATGAAATCTGCCCGCTCATTTCTCTCCGTGCGGTACGCAGCAGACAGCTTAATTGCAGACTGTCGTCAACCGGACGAAGATCTTGCGCACGCGCTTCTATCTCTCTTTCTCTGCATCTCTCTCTCTCTTCCTCTTTCTCGACCATCTTACATACCCAACACATGTGTAGCAGAGACGCTTCGATATTTCTCGAGTCGAAGCACGGGGCTGGTGAAATCGAACTGAGATGTAAAACGAAGGCATGAATTTTGCGGTGCTGAATAAAACGCGTCCAGTGCTCGGATTGAGAAAATAATTGTACAGAACTCTCAATCGCTTCAGAAAGGCTTTGCTAAAGCATTGCAGAGCTCTATGAGCAAGGTTAAGAGGTTAATAATCCAAGTAGAAAAAAAGTGTGAGGTTAAAAAACCCCAATTCAAAGTATAGATAGGCACAGCGCCTCGCTCGATTTTTCGTCTGCTCATACTCGCCAGCGAGGCGCTACCGCGCCTCTTGATATATTTCCGTACTGAGCGCATTAGCCCATTTCGAACACAAGGGCATAGCCCGCAGAGAGCTTGTAAGCGAAGTGCGGATATGGTTTTTTATTGCGAGAGCCCTGAAATCATCTTAGAATGCAGAAAAATCAGATTAGACTGGGAAACATTTTTTCTCCAAGTACTCGTGCTTGCTCGAACAATGTACTGAAACATTAAAAAAAAAAAAAAAATGACTCAAAACTGAGCTGTGATTCATCAAAATTGAGCATCAAATGGGCCAGAAACGGGGTTCATATCATTTTAAGCTAAAAATCACAACCTTGCGCATAATTTTCAGATTCTTGTGTTACAAGATATTGTATGAGACTGCTCGCCGATGGACTCATCCAGTAAGTGCGGTGTCATTCAATACTATTTTACGAGCTTTAGGACTCACATAAAGTGTTACAAGAACTGAAGAAGGAATCTTTGTACCTCAACTATTCGAGTTCAAGCAGGAGAAATTCTTCACTTTCCCCTAGACCATCCTGGTATCAAACACCATTAAAAACATCATGACAAGATATCATTCTGTAATGAATTGAATTGTTGCCGGAAGAAAGACACGCTTATCTATGTAGTTCATGGGTGCGAACAGCATTTCAAACTATCCGACAAGACCATAAATTGTAGCTATTACATAACCTGCACTTGTAGTTTTCAACACGAGCGTTGGGACTTGTAACCGGCTATAACTTTTATAGTGCGACTATCGCATTGAACTTCCATGGCTACGTTTGATCGCCACATTTTCAATGACAGTACAGTGTATTACATTAGTGGCATTGAACTTCAATCACGGGCCGAGCTTTACTTCATTGATATGTTTGTTGAGCTTAGGTTGCGTGTTTAAAACTGGAAACTCGTTAATCTTGTGAATGAAGTGAGTTCATAGCCCGTATCAGGCATTTAGACTTCATGCCTCTTTCTTCCTCTCTCGACTAGCCATTATTTTTAGAATGTTGATCAGATTTTATAGGCTTGAAAAAAATATTCGCCGAAAGAAAGTATTCATGAGTTTAATTGGGAAGATCTAAAGGTACTGTCAAATGTTGATTATTTTCCGGTCAATAATTTTGAAATAAAGTAAACTTAAAGAGTTCGATTGTGGCGATTTTTTTGAAAATCCAAAAAATTTACACAGTCGAGTCCCGGAAAGCCAGAAATTTGGAGGGACTAAACTTGGCATGCAGGATGGCAAAAAGATACATATTCGAAAATCAGAGATGCGTAAGGATGAGGGTGCAGAGCGCCAAATTTTGAGGAGACTAAAATTGGAATGCTTGGCAAGGCAAAAATTAAGAGCGTTCAAAATTCGGGCTGTCCAAAGTTCGGAAGTCTGGTTCCAAAATTGTAGCTCTCCGCATTCTCATCTATGAATCTCGTTGCCCACCAGGACTGACTCGAATTTGGAGAAATGAGAGTACTCATCCCCCCCAAATTTTTTCACTCCGAATTTTCACTCGTGCGTCTTCCCGATCTCCACACGAGAATTTGTCCTTCCGTTATTATTTATTCCGAATTTGGGATTTTCCGAAATAAAAATTGATACAGCTTGAGATTTGGATATCTATCAGAACTGTTTTCAACACCTTCACTGCGATGGGTCCCACCGGTGGGGCCTACGCGTTGAACTCTATGTGCGGCGCGGCGGTGATCAAAATTCTATCAGATGGGTCTCACTGGTGGGGCTTATCGCACATACAACCCAAACGCATTCTCGGATGTACGTGTTGAGCTGAATAGAAAACTGCAACATTCGATTCCACGCAAGTGATAGGAGAATATGAATATTTGACAAGCTTTGTGTTCGAATTGTTATTTGGAACGATATACTTGAGCCCATGCCTCGAGAACCTATTAAGCGAAGGTCACGTGCCAATCTCCATTGTTATACAGTGTAAAAAAAGGGCTCGGGCTTTCGTAACTTGCGAAACGCTGATACCGTGTTACATCCGGGTGACATAAGCTCAAGTATGGCCTGTTTACCAACACATGTAGCTTCCGTTAATGGAACAGGATCTCAACTCATGACAAAATATATCAATGATCATTTATTTCGATATCAATTATCTGACGTTTAGTCCATAAAATGGATCACCTAACCAGTACTGTATGTACCCAATACTGTTGGGTTATTGAATGTGAACGAATATTTATGAATGAACATTATCGAGTCAAATTGCTATGATAAAATCTTACGAAACTGCGAGATAGTGAACCGCTACCTCCGCAAAGCATTTCTTAATGAGCAGTCTGAGTGTATTATTACCATGCAATAAGATCAAATTCTCCAGTCTGTAAAAATTCAGACTTTTCATTTTATTAGCCAAAAACAGGATTCAACTGAGAAGAGCGCGAATTAATGGGTTAACAGGAGAAGCGGAACTCAGCCAATTTTGATCGATTCGCGAAACTCGAATTACCTTGAGGAAGCTTATAAAAATATTCTCGGTGCGTTGCACCCAAAAGCGTGCATTTCAGCAGCATGTAATACAATTTCAGAGGGAAAGTTGTAAATTCCATTCAACGCTTTTTTGCGATCCAACGAGGCTCATGATATGTGCGAGAGCTCTCTGAGTACAGAAGCATCGGCAAACATCATAATTCAGTCCGGTTCGCCATTCCATGTAATGATTCCCATTGAGCTTTATACGAGCTCAATTGTATGTATGTGCACATACAAAGCCACGTACGTTTGTATTTGTTTCGGTACAGATATATATCTACATCTACATAGACAAGTGCATAGTGTGTTGATTGCATTTTCATTGGGTATAGCGCAGTATATAACGGTAGTAGTAAGGTGGTGCATGTTGGTTCTATACATATATTGAAGGAAATAGTGAACGCCATCACAGTTGCACCGCCTGCGGCAGGATAACAACGGCGCCAATTAGATGGACAACCACATTGGGCGCAATCAGGCGTGTCACGTGATGGAATTTTGGTTGTTTGGCAGATTTCAGTGTTGACAAGGCTTGTTCTGTATCGATAACCGATCTCGATGACTTGATTCTCATAGAACAAGACGTAAAAGTTGCGCTGCAAAATTATATTGGAGGCTTGCAATCAAGTGATGTTATCGTGATGCTCAGGCTGTAAACCTGATGGAATTCAAATGAAAAATTAGCAGTCGATGGAAGGTTATGACTTGAACAAATACCTTTCATATATGGGAAAATTAGGGCTGAACCCGAGGCAAAACCCGAATCGAAACCGCTCAATCAAAAAATCATAACATCGACGAAATTCAACAATTTTTATGCAATGTAGCATTTTTTTTTTTTTTGTGAACACGAGTATTACACAAGAAAAAAGATTTTTCTTGGTTGATAAGTTAGGCCCGATGACTTCTGGGATTTATTTACTAGAGTCAAATTTCTTTGATGTTTGGGTCGCTTCCAACACAATTTAAAACTGACTAAAGACGTGATTTTGCCAAAGACTTTTTCGAAGGCCTTGAAGAAATCTAGAAATCGACCACCAATAACGTTCAATTGTTATCATTCTATTATGACAGGAGCTTTGGCGGCTTGGTAAGGAATCTTTGAAATGGTTTCAAAGTAGCGCACTCTGCTTGTTTATGCCCAAGGTCCAAATATTCTTATCGAGAATTTCTTGAATGAGTAGAATTCTTTTGTAGTAATTTAAATAAGCCACCACTCATTGCCACATCAATCACTTTTCAAACATCTCATCAACTTACTCGTCTGCTTACTCGTCACGTTGGCATATTTCAATCCTTCAAATGATCCCAGTCGAACATTCACTACAGACATGACCATATTCAACATGTCTCATCTTCACATTCAATTATCTTCTATCCTCACTTCCTTCACTCATCTCACATAATCATTCCAGATGTTCACTTTATCACTTCATGTTTCGTCATTCTTCCGCTTATTCATTAGCTTTAACACGTACATAAACCATCTGACATAAACTAGTCGTATATACACTCCAATGATCGCCTACCTGGAGGTGAGTTCTTGAACGCATCACGTTAGTCGCCTCACGGTGCAGGTATTGCGTCCGAATTCATCCCCGATAAGGAGGCGCCAGCGTTGGGTAACGTATCACGAGCAGTTAGGTCCCCCCCCCCTTTAGAAATATGTTCAAGTGACTTGAAAATTTTATCAAAACTTGATCAAGTTTTTATCAAGATTTGATCAAGAAAAAAACTCCTACTTGATCAAACTTGACCTTTTTCTTGATGTTTACTTAATGTTTGGTCGTTTGTTTACCTCGTTTTACGGAACAACGCGAAGCTAAACGCGTCTGTGCCGCATATTGTTGTTACAATATTGTGGCCATAGAAGATTTATAATCATCTGCAGCTCATTCCAGACTTATCAACGACATGCAGGATTCTTTTATTATTATTATAGCACTCCAAAAAGTAACACAGGCTGCGACCATTTTTTTAAGTTATAGGTGTCTTCAGGATATCCATGCCTAGATGGGGTGGGCTTACTGCAAAAATCACTTGCCTCTACTCTCTAATATTTTAGTGATCGTTGATTTCATAAAAACAAGCTTCGTAAATATTCTACGTTTTTCTATTGCTAGAGCAGTCGTTCGGGAGAGATGATCATATATAAACAAATATCAACTAAGAATTCCGTGTAGGAGTGAATTACAGTTCATTCTTAAATTTGAGTTCAAAGGAAAGGAGCTTTTGTTGTAATTTAGGCACATTTTTGCAAGCAGTATATCTCTGAATATTTTTGTTGTTTGATAATCTCGGATTTGAGGTTAATCTGAACTTCTCAACTCTTAGTAACCCTATAACTCCCTAGAAACCTCAAGTCAGAACGTCAAGTTTGATCAAGTAGGGGTTTTTTTCTTGATCAAGACTTGATAAAGTTGATCAAGCCTTTGATCAAAACTTGATCAAGACTTGAAGTTCATTTCTAATCGGGCCGCGTTTACAAACACAAGCGCCAGGCTACGAGACGCGCTCGCTCACCGACACACATACACAACCCAAGCTCGCGCTCGTGCAAGCGTGCAGCCACGTGCAGCCAGTCAAGCAGCCGCTGCTCACCGGTTTTTCGACAGATTTGATCCTTTCCAATGTTTTCCTGCCTTTTAAACGTCCGCAACATGCATATTTCTGAATGACATTCCATTCGTCTATAAATGATGCATGCTTGGACAGTTGCTCGTTACGGTAACACTGTTAAATTTTGAGATATGACTCATTCCGTAGTCATCGCCTATAAGACGCCGTGTTAAATTCCAATACTTTGAGAATTTATTTCTCAAAAATGAGGTCGGCAACCCGCATATTCCGAAACTGCAATAGATTCCTTGCATCAAGGAGTATGTGCCATAATTTTTCCAAATCGAAATGACTTAAAAAGTTCGGGCGCTGGTGCTTCCCACTTCCTCTTTTTTATGTTTTCATGAAATCATTTCTTATTTCCCTCCATATATATTATAATTCATCATCTTTCATTACTCTTTCGCTCATTCATCATCTTTGACATGCACATACGCTCATTATACGCGTCGATGATCGCTTAGTTCCTGAAGGTAAATTTTTTCACTTGTCTCAGTAATAAAAAATGAGCCTGGCTGGGTTGCAATCAGACCAAGGTAAGTTAATGTTTGAGCTAACTTTAGACTCAAGATAGCCCCATCATGCATATGTCGCACCGTCGGAGAGCAATCCACTGTTTGAATAGAGCAAAAAATAGCAATAGGGAGCAATAAAATAGCAATGAAGAGCATAAAATACCCAACAGTTAGTTTTGGTTGGGACAGAAATGTTTGGGCCTGCTGTAGACACCTAATTTTTACACACAAGTGAGTCACCGCACGGTACAGATATTGCACCTGTATCCATCTACAATTAAGAAGGCGAGACAATAGTTTTCCTTCATTTCATCTTGTACATTATCATCATCTTATTTTTTACTACACACCGTACACTTCGCACTCCATCATTGTTCATCATTCATTTCATTTCATCTTTCATCACATTTTATACATTCTCCGTATCTCATCCCCCCATTCACACCTATCCACATCACCCTGATAACTCATCATATTCACTACTCCTCCTTCACGACACCTCATATCAACTCATGTGTTATCTCACTCGCTCCGGGACATACAATCTCGACAAAATTGAGTGGACAGTATGCAAAAATTTGCCGATCAGCGAATCAGGCTGACTTTTGAGGATTCATGATGCTGAATCATGCAATATTGGATTCCCAAGCATTTCACCTTCACTCATGAGGAGTGGCGGTTGCTAAGATTCGCGTGGTGAAACTGCAGGAGATATGTTGTACAAGCACCTCAATTTTCGGTTGGACAAAATTGAATGGACATGCACTAAAACGCATGGAATCCTCAATAATCCATCCGGTGACCGAGGCGATCCGAAAATCACTAACATTCATCAATTCATCATTCGGATCTCGTGGGAACTCGGCATACGTGACGAACAGACCAGAAATAGCATTCATCAGATTTCTCATTCGACTGCAAAAAACTAATCAACTCGCTGGATTGCAATAGGAAGACTCCGGAATGAGAGAATTGGTGGGAGAACAGTCCCTGGAGTCACAGAAGAGGACAGAAAATACTCGAGAAAAGGACTCGAATTTTTAGGAGCTGGATGAAAGTGAATCGAATTGTTTAGTTGTGTGTACCCATGGAGAATTTCAGCCATTGGGTTAAAAAATCTCGACTTAGAACGATGCGAAGATGGGTACAAGCATCACTTAAAATATGGGATACGAGGATATAGCCCGATGCGTCAACATGGATGATTAAAAGGGTCCCAAATCTTCTGAAGTTGATGAGCATCTGCTCTGAAATGAACTTTTGAACCACCTTTCCGTCAATTTCAAGGGATTTGGGATTCATTTGATCATCCACGCTGACGTGTTGGGCTGTATGCTCCTACCCTTCATTTGGAGTGATGCTTGTAATCTTTCCAGCATTTTAACTCGAGATTTTTTAACCCATAATGGCTGAAAATCTCCATGGGTACACACAACTGAAGAGTTCGACTAGAAGACTCTCTACTCCTCACTAAGCTCTGTGCTCTTAGTGTTGAAGCGAGAGTCTATAACTGCTCTAATACCCTAGCAACTGCGTTTCCACTATTCAAGACATTTAGAGAAACATTTGTTTATAAAAGACCCCTATTGAAGGAACTAGAATGTCCTCTGCCTTACCCGTATCATTACCAATCTCTCATATTTGACTCCGAAGATCTGATTAAACTACATAGTGGAGAAGAAATCAGTGATGATGATCATCCAACAGTCAAATTTTTGGAACTCTTATCAGAGCTTCTGAATGATGAGACAAATCAGAAATTTTACACAGATGGATCAAAGATAGAAGACTATGATTCAACAGGACTTGCCATTTACTGGCAAAACAATAATAACAGGTTCCAATTCAAAGTAAGTCACTGGGCTTCTATTTATACAGCTGAAGCCTTAGCCATTCTCATAACTCTCCAACTTATTGAGCACCTTGGCATTGAAAAAGCAACAATCTTTTCGGACTCTAAAAGTGTACTGCTGGCTCTAACTAGCTTCAACATCTTGAAATCTACCAACACTAACTATCTCATATTGGAGAACCTGCAAATTCTTCATAAACTCAGGAGCAAGGGAAAGATAGTACATCTATACTGGATTCCCGCACATAGAGGGATTGAGGGAAATGAAATAGCTGATTCTCTATCCAAACAAGCAGTTAGACATGGCACAAAACTCAACCTTCCACTACCACACACAGACCTCAACGAAGATATCAATGCTAAGTTAAAAGCAGACATTCGAGAGCATAAGGACTCTCTGAAAAGAACAGTAGGTGTGAAATACTTAGAAACATATTTTAAAGAAAGAACCAAACCTTGGTTCTACAACACCATCACAAATAGACACCACATTACCACTTTAAATAGAGTTAGAGCAAATCATTATAATCTTAATGAAAGTCTAAACAGGAAAAATATAGTAGCATCATCAAGCTGTGACTGCGGCTATCTGCCTCAAGACTTGGAGCGCATTACTCTCGATTGTCCAAATTTTGCTGAACAGAGACAATCTTTGTTCAGAAAACTGGAACGAAATGAGAACCCCCCCCCCCCATATAATATAGACGATTGGCTCAAAGAACCCAATAAGAAACCTGCAAAATTCCTCACAGAATTCATAAAAGCAACCGGCCTTCAAATATAAATACGGAGCCTTCACGGCCTTGTGAACTCTCAATTTTAAAATTATCAGATTCATTAAACATGTAAGCTGCAATACTTTAGCAGACAACAATCTGTAGTCTGCGCCCACCGAAGATGTGTACAAGAATGTACAGAATTCGACTGTTGTGAACCTACCTTTAACCCGGTAATGGCGAGAAGGGCGCTCCGCCCATAGCCACTAAAGAAGAAGAAGAAGAATTCAAGATAAACCTGATGATTGCCATGCCATTTTTGGTCTTTTCATCACGTATGACGAGTTCCCGCGAAATCCAAATAATAGATTGATGAACGTTAGTGATTTCGGGATCGCTTTGAACACTAAAGAGCCCTGGATGGGTGGATTATTCAAGTTCCGATGGGCTTTTTAGTGCATGTCCACTCAATTTTGTCCAACCGAAAATTGAGGTGCTCGTACAACACACCTTCTGCAGTTTCACCATGCGAATCTTAGCAACCGCCACTCCTCACGAGCACGGATCTCTAGAACCAGGTCTAAATTCGTGATGCTGACCACCCACTGGATTATTGTTGGATATGTTTTTGGGCACTCCTGGGATCATATCCTAGTTGAAATCGAAATCGCCACTTGGGCCGTTTTTTGAAAAAGTCCAAAAAACGTGTTTTTGCCCCCTTTCGAACTTTCTCGATCTACACTTCGAACATGAGGCATTTTTACGGAAAATGTGTAGAGACCGTTTTTGTAGATCTTGAAAAACTGCATAAGAATATGTCCTTTCTTCTTCCAGTAAAACTCACCTGTTAGAAAAATTAGAGGTTATCTCGTCAAAAATCATACTTTTTCCGCTTTCTCGCTCTACAGCTCCAATAGGACGCGTTTTTTCGAAAAATGTGTGGTGACCTTTTTTGTAGATCTTGAAAAACTGCAGAAGAAAATGTCCTTTTCTTCCCCAGTAGAACTCACCTGTCGGAAGGATTAGAGGTTTTTCCATCAATAATCGTACTTTTCCGTAACTTCCCTCTATTTCATAATCATAATTCGAAAAAAAATGCTCCATTGACATCCATGGTAGGATTAATTCCTATGAACCATCAAGAGATGAATACAGAAGTGACTAATCATATCTTCTGATCGTTCTCTTCATTGAACTATAGTGCCTTCGTCGCTGTTTCCCTTACCACATCCTTCTATATTTCAATAACTTAGAGAGAATGTCATATGAATGAGAACAAGGCTTAAAATTCTTTCTGAAGATTTGGGAATGATCGTATATCCCTCTTAAGCGAATCAAAATCAGTGCCCGAGTAAACATCATCCCAAGCCATTCAAAATTTCTGATCCAGCTGTAAGTATGAGCTTGAATTGTCAGAAGGAGAACATTCAACCATTTCAAGATTCATTGATCAGAATGCTACGTTGTTTTTCATTAATTCAACATTCTCCACAAAATATTGAGATAAAATGGGATGGGGTAAGCCGTAGAAATCAGCAGCCAGCGACGGAGATACTATACTTGAATGAAGAGAACGATCAGAAGAAATGATTCGTCACTTCTGTATTTCTTTTTTGATAGTTTATAGGAATGAATTCTACGTGGATGTCGATCGGATGAGTTCTTCAGGATTATGACTATGAAACAGAGAGAAATTGCGGAAAAAATACGAATATAGGTGGAAAAACCTCTACTCTCTCCGATAGGTGAGTTTTACGGAAAAAGAAACAAATACATCCTCATGCATTTTTTCAAGATCTACAAAAAAGATCTATACACATATTTTGTAAAAATGTGTCATGTTTGAACTGTAGATGAAGAAAGTTCGAAAGGTGGCGAAAAAACACGTTTTTTGGACTTTTTTAAAAAACGGCCCAAGTGGCGATTTCAATTCCAACTGGGGTAAAATCCCAGGAGTGCCCAGAAACATATCCGACAATAATCCCGTGGGTGGTCTGCATCGCGAATCTAGACCCAGTTCTAGAAAAACGTGGAACGAAGGGGAGATGCTTGGGAATCCAATGGTGCATGACTCAGCATCATGAATCCTCAAAGGTCAGCTTGATTCGCTGGTCGGCAAATTTTTGCATACTTTTCACTCAACTTTGTCGGGGACTGTATTACATGATCCTTCCAATTCATCATATTTCATCCATAGATAGAGACAGGGACTTCCAAACTCCCATCCTCAAAACAATCCATGTTCCTACTTTTGCCACGTCATAATAAAAGTTTCTGACGTTCTAGAGCACTCTGGAAGTCGGATTCGGATTAAGAGTCGGAAAATACGTATGGAAATCATTGTCTAATCAAAGTGACATTCGGAATCCAAAAGTTTATTGTACAATGTTATCATGCGAATCCTCTTGAATTTATCTTGAAGAATATTTTTAATAGAGATTTAGTGATGAGAAAAAGAACGATTTCATCACCATTTATACGAAGATTCTCATATTCAGTCAATTTTACGGCTCTTAGGTGGGATATGGGAACCAATTTCCATCCATAATTTCATTTATTTATTTTACGCTCACGCGATGGCGTGTGTATTTTACAATCAAGATGTTACCTCGACTCGGTTCTTTTAGTTAAATACCACCAGTGCCAATCTTCACCGATCGACCTATTTGATGGCAACCATCATATTGCAATAATTCAGTTACGGTCACTTCACAAACATTTTCACGTCATCACTGAATACTCCTGGAAAGTCTTAGAAAATCGCATAAAATACTCTGAGTACCAGCTCCGTCTCATCGATTCCCATCACCT
Source organism: Eretmocerus hayati (assembly GCA_029851415.1). NCBI lineage: Eukaryota > Metazoa > Arthropoda > Insecta > Hymenoptera > Aphelinidae > Eretmocerus > Eretmocerus hayati. Next base: position 99,842,403 of record CM056744.1, read on the forward strand.
TTAAGTTGTTTTGCAAGGATCTGTGATTTAATCGGAAAAAGAGTTTTGAATTCAATGCTTATCGTATATTTTCCTCAGACTCTGAAGTAAGAACCAATCAAGTTGTCACATTGTACGATCGCCCTCGGGCAACCATGTGGACTATCAATTTCCTCGTCTCCTAACGGACGAGCACTCAGGCTCTCACACTTTCTATTTAGACAAGATTCTCAGATGGAGTTGAATTGCATTGATCAGATGTGAGCACCACCCATCTTCCGTGTTTAACATTCCCGTATTGAACATTCTTGAGGAAGAAAATCTACGTTCAAAAGTGAAGAACAAGGCGTTGGATGATTTATATGAGATCAATACAGAAAAGACCAACCTGTTTCAGTCTCACGGATTTAAAACTGTGGTTGTTAAAATTTCTTCCCATTCTGAATATCTCTTTCACTCACTGTCAGTTGGTAAGCCTTTACAGCACTTTCTTAGTGAGGCTTTGTGAGGCTGTTCTAATTCTTACATCGGTTTTTGGGTTTCCAAGCGGATTTTATGTGATTATATGGGCAAATCTCACGAAGTATGCGGTTTGGCCGAACAGGCCTATTTTCACGTTGTCAGAACAACAGTCGCGTTATTTCCGCCGCTCGCATTAGATCATTTTGAAGATCTACTCATATTTAATAGTTCTGCATCATTCAGAAGTCTAAAAATTGCTATAGAAAGGTACTGGGAGACGCTTCTTCGTGACAAAATCACAATTTTCGACCGAACAGGGCCATAGTTCTCTCACGCCTTAGCTCGCCACAGGCGGGGCGGTTCACCGATCGGTCTGAAAATTGGATATGTGATGGATTATAATACATAGAAACATATAATTTTCGCCCGAGGCTGTGCCTATCAATGCGTCGGAGTGCCGATGATTCGTTGGAGCGAACTCCGATTCTACATTTTCTCCTGTATCGCTCTTCTAATGGATGCAGCACTCGGGGCGGTGAATATTTCGTATCTGTAGAAACGACATATTATTCTACATCCAAAAACCTACAAATCTAGTCCAAGAACGATAGTGTGCTCGATTCCGCACGACGATGCGGCTTGAAATGAGAAAAGTTATTTTCGCGTAAATGGGGTCAAAAAAATCGTTTTTCGTGTAGCACACGAAAATTTCGATTCCGTTGGGATGGAAACCACGTGTAAACTGATATTTGTACCTCAAGAAATGCCTATGAGAATCGCCCCTACTACAGCCTCATATCGGTCGCGATGCGAGGCTTGTGAGGATCGACAAATGACGAAAATGAGCGTTTCGACGGTTGAGGCACATCTACATTTTGTACCACAGACCTTCAGAAAACACTGTAAACCATTGAACTCATCTCTCTTCTTCTATTCCAACACCAAGGATGCCATGTATTCACATACACACGAGCCAATTAGAATTACGAAAATATGAGGGTCCCACGCAAATACATGGGAAAAACTTCTACACCCTCACAAATCCACGGCGGGGCTCCAAAATGATTTACGCAAGTATTTCATCATTGTTTGAGCATTACTTGGACCAAACAAAAGTTTATCGGAGATGTGCTGCCATTCTGGTAATTCTCGAAATTTCAAAGTCGAAACCGCATAGTTCCTGAGATTTGCCCATATACATGAGAATCGAATGATGACTGAACCCTGTGAAAAAACGAAACTTTCAAGGACAGATGTCTCGTGAAAGTTTGGCATAGATGCCTGCAAAAATCTAATAATTTTGTTTCTGACAATTATTAGATAGAGTTATCTTCAGACACACTTATCAGTCGTCTCGCAGTAATGGTGAGACTCACGGAAAAAGGATGAGAGGAAATTTAGGGAAAAACCAAAAAAAGTCTGAACGAAAAGTTTAGGAAGAAAGTCTGCAAAATTTGACCAGGCTGAGATGCACGAGTGACGCAAGATGTTGTGAATTATTCTAGTATGTACTTGCATCTTTCCTGTACAATATGAAATTATAGATTTTGTGACTCCCTGGTGGAAAAATGAGCGTAGCAGTACTGCGCAACTCCCTACTACTGTCATACCGCTACGGCCGTATTACTATAGTAGCACTACTGTCGTAATACGATCGTAGCACTCCGGTAGTAGTACTGGCCGTATTACTGTCGTATTACTATCGTAGTACGCTCTAGATTTACGGTCATACTAGAATAGAAATATTTGGGTTTTACATTATACTTGTGATAAATAAGTACTCCCGCAGTATAGATTAATTCGAAAGATATTTTGGAAGGTATACTTGAATGGCTCTGTCAAAACATTTATGCTAGGAAGAAGTGAGAGCGTGACGGAGTAAATCGTTTTTGCCGAAATTCTACCCGTAATTGAGCACGGCGACAACATACGGACTGACGAATGGGGGACTTGCATGGTCGAGCGTATGCCATAATACAGAATATGCATTCGATAGCGCAGACGGCGCAGACCACAAGATGATTTTTGGTCAAAACAAAATAATTTCAGGAGCAATATTTGATTTACAATAAATAATCAAAAATGCACCCGGGAAAGACCCCCGATTCAAATCTACGTCATATATGGTAGCCGCTGATACACACATGCAAATCCGCGCGCATTGGTCTTGCGTACGTGTGACGGCCGTCTGCAAGCACTATGAAATAACAAATCGGACCCGGCTTGTTTGATGCTCGAAAAACAATTTTTTAAACAAATTGGGGGTGAATTCTTCACATTAGCAGTTGCTTCTGGCCTTTTACTTTAGATAAGTGCAGTGGGAACACCTGTTATCACGTTTTTTGTGCATAGTGAAGTGAAGGAGGATGCAGGTTAGTGGACTTTTGAAGCCGCAAGTTTGAGGGAGAGAATTGTTAGATCATCACTCAAAGTATCATCTTGCTCATGTAATGAAGCAATAGTGGCATAATATATGTGACTGTGGTGAATAACTCTCACATTGAATCATCTGACGATTCTTATTCACCTTCCTACCTGAGGATGTTGACATCCTTCGACGATGATTACCTCAACTCCTCTTATGAAGCATCAGACAGAATCAAGTTGAGCGCACTCAATCAAACATTTAGTGGAGTAGTTGTCTGCTGTTTGTCGTGCCTCCAAGCATCCAAATGATGAGTTGGGCCCAAGTGTTGCCATTAGAATTGAGCTCTTGCCATTTCTAGCTCCTTAGTACTAGATCACTATGCTGTGGCTGCGTCAGATGATTAGTCCAATCGGTAAGAACCACAAAAGGGATTCAAAATGATGAACATTCATTTTAGATTTTACTAATGAAAGTTAATGATTGACCAAACCAATAACGCAGCCTTAGTGTAATGACCTAGTACTGAGAAGCTAGAAGTGGTGAGTGCTCATTTCTAATGGCAAAACTTGGGCCCAACTCATCAATCGGATGCTTGGAGGCACGACAAAAAGAAGACAACTACTTCACTAAATGTTTGATTGAGTACGCTCAACTTGATTCTGTCTGATGCATTACAAGAAGAGTTTGGATAATCATCGTCGAAGGATGTCAACACTCTTGGATGGGAAGTTGAATAAGAAGGATCAGGTGATTCAATGTGGAAATTATTCACCACGGTCACATATATTAAGCCACTGTTGCTTCATTTCATGAGCCAGATAACACTTTGAGTGATGATCTGACAATTCTCCACATCAAAATTGTGGCTCCAAAAGCCCACTAACCTGCATCCTTCTTCACTTCACTATGCACAAAAAACGTGATAACAGGCGGTCTCACTGCACCTCAACTATATTAATTGGCCAGGAGCAACTGCTAATGGGGAAAATCTCTCCCCAATTCGTTCAATAATATGTTTTGAGCATCAAACAAACCGGGTCCGAATTGTTGTTTTTTTGTTAGCAGCGATTGCGCGCAGACAATAATTGATGGCTCGTATGATGGTGTGAGATTAGGTTAGGGCTTCATATCTTTTTTTTTTCTCCAACTGGTTACCTCAGCGTTCGCTGGCGTTCGCTGAGATATACTTATATCCCTTTAGGTACCACTATTCAGCTACAGCGCTCCTGCGTTGCAGCTTTTCGTTGTACCCTTGTTGATGTGAGGGCTTCATATCATATAGCGTCCTATTGGCATACCTATACACACACCATCAGATCTATCCATAATACTGACAAAATAAAAATTCAGCTAAGAGAATACGAGAGGGCTGTCAGATGTGGGTCGTAAATTGCTTCACAGATTTACGTATTTTTCGTTCACCAAAACGGTGATTTCTAAGAAACACGATTTACTCGCGCTAATAACGAATTTTTCGCGGAGTCACTTTTACTTATAATCAAAAATGTAACACGAGTTGCCGAATGACAGATGTATCTCAAATTGTGACTTCGATAAATATAGTCTATGAAGGCCGTAATACTACAGTATTACGATCGTAATACGTCCAGTACTACTACCGGAGTGCTACGATCGTATTACGACAGTAGTGCTACTATAGTAATACGGCCGTAGCGGTATGACAGTAGTACAACAGTAGACAGTAGCGCTACTGTAGTATTACTATAGTATTACGCTCATTTTTCTACCAGGGCTGGTTTTGATCGAATGGAAGGTACATCGGTTGACTGATAACTATTTAAAGATCACAAGAGATTTGTGAAACATGTAGAATGTATGTGGTTAGACACGCGTGAATATGGATATTATCATTGTGTAATTAAACATCCCATTAATATTACCTCTGAATTATAGTTTTCATCATTCTTTGAGTCGTTTTTGAATACGCAAAAAATAGTGTTTGGGGGCTATCCATTAATTCTGTGAGGGTTTCAGGGGAAAATCGACCAATTTTTTTTTATAGCACGATCTATATATGAGCCGCTAATTTTCCATTAAAAATTTTCTCATTGGTTTACGGAACTGTCCGAAATCATGAAATTTCTCATTACGTGATTCATAGATGACCCGCCATTACATTTTTACAAGATTGTTAGAAGTATCTAACGAGTCGTGATTTTAAAAGATCAGAACGCAGAAATAAAAAGTGAATGATTTACGGTTGATAATAGATTTACAGTTTTCGTGTGAGTCGTTCATTACAGTTAATTCTTCTAGATTTTTCATACTCAATTCCAATGAGAATGAAAGTGCTAAATTTGATATAATTGATATAGATCTTGATAATTGTTAACTATTGTACATTTCCGCCTTTTTGGAGAAGGCCGAGTATATTTAATTACTACGTGAAGAAAATACACGCTTGATTTTGTGGAATGGGATTAGGACTAGCGTAGTCAAAGAATTTGCGTAATAAAAATTGCAAGATTGTGAACTGATCGAATTCTTCACGCTTGTAAACCATATTATGTAAAATGATATTAAAAGCGGTAAAATTAGTCCGGAAGTCTCAAATGGAAAGCTTATCTAGGTATGTTTCATATTACTCACCTCGTACCTAGACAATAATGAAAAATTATTCTTTGATAGGTTGATACTGATTTCGAGAGTAATAAAGTCAATTAACAGTTATTAAAACCGAGGTCAAAGCACTAAAATTATATATGCGTGATTAAACAAAAATTGAAGGTCTTAAGTTTTTATTTCTGACTTCAGAGTTCAAATTCATTCATTCATTCGTTACAATGAGTGAGCGTACACAGTTGAAAGACAATTCTATTAATATTCAAAGTAGTCTCGATAATCGAATTGGAATAAAAAATATCTGATATGGCATCCTCGAGAAATTGTAACAATGAATAAGAATTGTTCCACAACGAAATTCACCCTCAACACAGCCCTTCGTCCACCCTCCTCAGCACGAGCCTGCAGTCTTTATAGTGAACAATACCTTCTTGATCGTCAAAACAACTCATTATGCTCGTATGCTTCGAGCTTGTATACCGAATTTGCTCTGAATTACATCCCTCCTCTTCCTTATCCTTTATTTCTCCCAATGTAAGAATCTGCTCGGACCTAAAATCTTTTTGTTCGGTAACCGGACTCATACTCATACTTACTCTCGGTACGCACAGTGCGTGCGCGCACACACACACACACACACACACAAACAGATTTTTTGGCGTATCGAATCGTCCAAATTTCCATTTGGCACAACGTCGGTGGCAGCGGCGGCACCTCACAGTCGTATTTCGACGATACATACATACGATGCAGCTGCACTGAGAATTCGAGTGCACCGGCCTTCCAAATCTTGTTGCTTGCGTGATGTATAATTCTTAAGGAAAGTAAAGAGTATTATATAGATTGCGTGGGCGGGTGGGTATAAGGGGTTAGCCCGGAAGTCTTGAGGCTGGTTCTTGTGAAGATATGGAGAATTTGAGCTTACGGCGAGTTTTTGAGAGGTTTGGTGTAGGAAAGGGTTTATAGGGTGTGCTGAAACGATTTAAGGTGCCAATGCAGATGATTGTTAAGATGGTAAGATCTGTTGATCGTAACTGATGGGATTGATGAAACTTACTTTCAAAATTATGGTAATTTTGAGAGCCTTTACACGGATAGAAAGAGTTTTGACTACCGTCAACTGGGGTAACTTTGGGACAATTTCGACTTTTTTTGTCATTGTTTTCCACAAAGCTCGGGAAGATTACGATGAAACACGCCTCAGCGGGTGACTAATCGAAAGCTTGAGATCTTAGCTTTCGATTGGCGTAAGCTAGAGCTCGACTCGAGGATTCTTTTCGAAGATACGGTCGTAGAAGCAAAACACTTTTTACAAAACCGGGGTTGGGGTAACTTTGGGACACTCCAAGTTCAACACATGTTACTTTTGTTCTGGAATAGAGAATCGACCCTCTCTGTTTAGGAGTTCCAATTCGAAGACGTTAGCTTTTAATTGCTTTTTGGAACGCCCCGATCGGATGTTTCCACGCTGAGTAATGCTTACAAGGGGAGGTCATGGTCTGTGGGTCGGGGATTCGGCTGAAACTCTGGGAATCATCTCCTTTTGGCACCAAAAGATGATATCCAAAACCGCTTACTTGAATGCTGAAGCGTTTTGGAGCTACAACCCTTGACATTAGCATTGCCCATATAGGCCCATGTTAAAAAGTCGCATATATAGATATACTGACAATGATAATCTCTATAGCTGTAGCTCTAAAACGCTTTAGCATTCAAGTAAGCCGTTTTGGATATCATCTTTTGGTGCCAAAAGGAGATGATTCCCAGAGTTTCAGCCAAATCCACGACCCACAGACCATGACCTCTCCTTGTTAGTTGAAATTAATCAGCTATTTGGACCAATTGCCAATTTTCATACGAATTTCTACCAAATCTCGGAAAATTGGTTCGAATAGCTGATTAACTTCAGATGAGCGTTACTCAGCGCAGAAACATCCGATCGGGACGTTCCAAAAAGCAATTGAAAGCTAACGTCTTCGACTTTTAATTCATGAACAGGGAGGGTCGATTCTCTATTTCAGAACAAAAGTAACATGAGTTGAACTTGGAGTATTCCAAAGTTGTGCTTTGCTTCTATGACCGTATCTTCGAATAGAATCCTCAAATCGAGGTCTAGTTCACGCCAATCGAAAGCTGAGATTTCAAGTTTTCGATTGGCCATCGGCTGAGATGGGTTTTATCGTAATCTCCCCAAGCTTTACGAAAATCAATGACAAAAAAGTCAAAATTGTCCCAAAGTTACCCCAGTTGACGATACCTGTTTTTAGTCTTCGAGGACAGAAAGGGTCACTGTCCAGTTAATGTGGATGAAAAATTTGATAGGTTCTATCACACTCAGAATGAGTGATGTTTCAATGCATTGATATTTCGATCCTTCACTGTGAGCCAGCTTAATGCACTGTGGCTCCTGAAACGTTGCCACAAAGATTGAGGTACAGGCCGATATTTTCTTTAAACACACGAAAGTCCGCCTTACATTTCGGATTTGTATTCATTATGGAAGCATGCCATATTGCTCACGTATAGACATTGATGGAGATTTTCACATTGATTTCTACTATTTAATTTACACCTGAAGTGAATACGATTTCCCCAACGTGCAATATAACGATTGAAAGCTTTTGGCGGATAGAATAAAATATGCACGTGTCAACTGTACGATACTGTATTCCGTAATTTAGAAAGAATTGCTACGTTTCTCTTCTCAATTTCGATCAAACGCTCTATAATAAAATCTTGATATGAATAAACACTTCTAGTTTTAATTTACATTGAGAGTGTTTGATCCGGATCACGGATTTAGCTGAAAGTTTGGAAATAGACTCCTTTCAGCATCAAATATGAACCGAAAAATTGTAGACCGGTAGACCCCATGAGGCTTCAGCAATTCGAGCCACAGCCTATGCATCAGGCCTGCTTAGAATTACAATATATCCATGCAAGTTTTAAGTGTATCTAACTTGACTCTGTATCCAACTTGCCCCCATATCCCAGTCCCGAGAGTAGTCATTCGTTAACTTCTCCTCAAATTTTTTTCATGTTTGTTACGCTGAAAGATGATGAAATTAGTGGTTTGAATCAACCTCTAGTCATTTCTGCATTTCCCAAAAAATGTATAGTGATTTTTCCATTCTTTGTGGTTGCACAGTTAAAAAGTCACCAAGGAAATTACGCGTGGAAATTACGTTAAGGAATGCGGGTACCAAATTTTTTTTTACTTCGACCAATCTTACCGTACTTTAACGCATTCAATTTCTTATTTCAAAATCTTCAGAATCCGTTTTTCACAATCACAAATTCGGATCTGGAGCGATTTTATGTGCAAAACATGGAAATGAATTGTAAATCTAGAAGGTCATCATCGGAGTGTTCTCAACATGCCTTCATATAGTTATCTCGAAAATGCGTGCAGTATGACATTTTTACCACTCAAAACGTGTGTATCGCGTCAAAATAAGCTGGAAACGGTGTCTTGGACCTACGAAAAAGTCTGAATGTAGTCGTACGGTGATACAAACAATTACACGCACTTTATCACCGAATCACATTGTTTTAAATGATGAAGGCAATTTGAGTACACCCACTTGTAAACTCTCAAAAAATTACTTTTTGGAAAAATTAAAATAGCTTGGATACAATTGGTTGGAATAAGACATACTTATTCTCATACGTATGTTCATTTTGTATGATTTGAAACTAACTCCAAAATGAACTAAGATGCGTCAAAAAATATTGAGATAGGTAGGCCAAAGTTGCCGGCATAGAGATTTAATTTCTGTTTGAATCTAATGCTATCTATGGACTATCTATTTCTCTGGTTTACATTCGATGGGAAATTGGATACACTTGTTTCTCGTCATTTTTTATCATGGGCCTTTATGGGAGTGCTGATCTCTTTGGATGTACCTGGGCAACGCTTGAGCGTGAGGGTTTGAGATATATCTTCTTTTGGTGCTAATAGAAGACTATTCCCAGATTTTCAACCAAATTCGTGACCCGGATTTGAAACCTCTTCCTGCGGGGAGTTTTTACGTCTTGAATCGAAAGTTCAAGATCCATAAGACGTGTGTAAAACCGCTCATGAATGATTCACTAACCTTTCCCTCTGCGTACTCCCACTCTATAAAAACGATCAAAAATATCTCAATTGTGGCTCAATTCATACGAAAATCGCAGTTTAAGCGTTTTATACAGGAATTCTCTCTACCTCACTAGTAGTCATAAGAGTTATTAGAAAAATTTTCAAAACGACATGGCTTGATGCTGGCTAGCATTTGGTTCGATATATCATGTCAAACTTCAAGCACAAATATCAATAACTTCCAATCAATTACGATAAGTCTCAGATGAACTTAGAACCGGGTGGTTGTCGAAATTGGCCAAGGACCTCCCTTTCTGTTCGAAGAATCGTAAGTACGCTTGGGGGATAAATATATTGCATCCTGATTCACGAAGGTGCGAGAGCAGGTGTACAAGTTGCGAGTGTGTGAATGAAAGCCCGCGAGCTTTCAAATACTCTAAAAGTATCAGTATGTTACTACAGGTGAGATACTTGCTGAATGATATGATCTTACACCAAAATTTTTGATAGTAAGAATCAATTTTTTAATTGTTTCTCTCTTAATGTAGAAGAAGTGTTGGTTCAAGGGTCTGAAGAGAAACCAGTTTTATCGTGTTCGTTCTTAGAAGTTAATATTTTGGCAATATTTTCAGAAATGCCTCCGATTGTCTGGCTCTGTGCATTTGAGACGAATGAGATTTCATCTCAAGATTATCACAAAACTCTGCCCCTGTGACAAAATAGTATATTACGAAACGACTTCGATTCTTTACGCACTGCCGGGAATTTTTACACACGAGGGTGACAACTTTACGCACTGTTACTCGAGTGTGTGAAGTTTCCGACAGTGCGTAAAGTATCGAAGTCGTTTCGTACGATATTTTTCGCAATTCGATGTTCGTAAAGTTTTTCCTTACGCACCGAAAAAATGGTCTTTACGCACTAACTTTACGCACATGATTGCGAAAAAAATCTAATTTTATTTTTGTGTCAAGTAGTTATTTCCGGTTTACAGTTAACTATTAGTGATGCTGTCATGTGAGTGTCTTTTACTCTAAAATATTCTGAAAATTTCGACAATCTCATGATTTGGGATGTTTTCGCTTTCGAAATTGTGCAGTTCTCAACCTTGAAGATTTTGAATCTCAAATATGACACGCTCCAAGCACACTGTGATGGCAGTCAAAATTCCTCTCCAAATGCGGATTGTTTATTATTAATTGTGAAATAGTTTTGAGAGACAAATTCCGATTGAAGTGAAGCCATCAAGTCAAATTGCTATCGACATCATCATTTTGACGAATGCTCACTGATTTTTTCTAAAAACATAATGTAAGTGTTCCCAACACGGCCCCTGTATCCAACATTCCCTTACATGCCGATTTCAGAAATGAAGACTCGTTGACCTCGCCGCAAACTTTTTTTACGTTTTTCAAATTACAACATTACAAAATTGATGATTTATACCGGCTCCGAAAAATTACTGCATCTCCCAGAAAATTTGAAGTAAAATTGTCATCGTTCGTTTCTACATGTACAGCTAAGAAATTCCCAACAAAATTGCGTTTAGTAAAATCGGTGCTAAACATTTTTGACTCGACCACCAACCTCAAAGCACTTCAGAGTATTCGATCGCTGGTCTCAAGGCCTTTGAAATCTCTTTCCGGAAGTTGCAAAACTCGAATTCGGAGAAATTTTTTTAGCAAAACTGGGAGATTGTTTGTTGAACAAGAATGCCAACATCGAAGTATACGCAAGATGCCTCGCATGTCGTTATATCGGAAGAGAATGCAATATGAACGTTCTTTTTACAACTTAGAACGTGTTAATAACATCAAAATGAGCCAGAATTAGACATTCCGAGAGACTTTTGGACCGATAAAAAACTCTAAATGTGGTTGCACGGAGATAGAACGATCTTTTGCAAAATCTTCCGATGTTTGGGTGCTTGCCAAGTTGCAAAAATTAGCATTTGCACCTCGTTTATGAAATTCCCCGCTTCCGAGCGATTATTTCGACCTTTGCCTGCGGCTCAGGCCGAAAACCAATCGTTTAGAAGAGAATAATCTACAACCTTATGAACTCGGTGCGAAATCTACTATGTTGCACTATTTGGACATTGGGCACTATTTGGGAAAATTGTGATAGCTCGGCTCAAGTTAGTCAGAAATGAATCCACTCGAGCACATTTGTTTTTGAAAATATTGGAGTAGGATAAACGCCGCGGCGTAGGATCATTGATGAAAGAAACACATTGCCACAATAGGAAGTTATCCTTCCCTTCACTTTGCTCCTGCGTGACTGCAACCAATATTGACTGCGATCAGGCCTCGGTTGCATACAAGTATGAACTATCTTATCCACAGTTGATTGTATCTGAATTTGACTCTGAATCGTAATTATCTTGCAAAATATCGAGAGTTCTTTGATCTTAGAAAAATTTGACCATGGCTCGGTCGACTTTGGGAAAATACCGTATGTTTCATCAGCAAAGACAACTGAAATTTTTTCAAAATATTGAAGAAGTAAAATACGAAACCATTCACCCATCTTTTTTGAAAAATCATTTTGAGTCTTGGAAAACGTTTCAAGTTTTTCATGAATGACAATTAAATTATAAAATAATAGCAGAATCGCGTGTAGAATAACCCCAATCAAATTTTGTCAGAACTCAAACCATCTACTAACTCATGGAGAAATCCTGGAATTTCTTATGATCGATATCTTATCTGATTTTGGTTTAGAATGTACAAAAATTTGAACATAACTTTTTTATACTTAGGCAAGAAAATTCATCAAAAATGATTTTAGTGAATGTCGAATTGTACTCACCATTTAATAATTACCAAGAATAGCCTGTTGGGACGTTACTTGAAGTGGTGGAGTTATCGAGATAAACAGGTCATCAAAACATTAATGATTCTTGTCGGTGCCTCAGAAAAAAAGGTAGGTGTGAGAGTCTCGATTTATAAGATTCTACGTCACCGCGAAGGTGAAACATTACAAATTACATACTACTTTCGGAGAGGCTTCATAAATCTTGGCGGAACGAGCCGAAGTAAGTCTCATTTGAACCATCTGCTAATTTTTACTCATGCGAGATCCCAATAAATATATGTTTCGTATAATTTTGTTGAAAGCCTTTTTACTACCTGATTCTGAACATAGTAATTAATTCCCTAAGCTTTTATAATAATCTATGGGTATTCTCATTTTCACTCCTCTTTAAATTATAGATTAAGTAAAAGGTGCCAAAGCCTCAAAATCATCATAGAAAATTGACACGGTAAACGTTTATTCTTAAAGGTGTGGCAAAATCGTTTTATGAGGTCATTTTAGGGTCGGGCAAAATCTCTATGACAATAACTATTTAGGGACCGATCATTTTACGATGGCTCTAAGCTATGGTTTTTAATTTCTTTTAAATAATTAAATGACAGTTTGAGGACGGATTACTATTTTACATACATATAGGTATACCATTCGTATTATTCAAATGAAGGAGTGTCCATACCATATGATATGATTAAAACTCAAATATATGAGGGAAGCCAAGCTAATACTGAACGATAATGAAACACATATAAAGTGAGAAATACTATTCTTCAGGCACGGTTTGACTCATGTTCCTTATTTGGCTTCGATTTTGTTCTTTTATTCAAGATTATCTAGGTTGATACACTGAAAAAGAAGCTCAAAATGCAATCAGGTTTAATGTGGGAAGGTGTATCGATAATTCTTAGGATTGTCTCTTCGGATTGAGAGCCTTCAATGAATTGTCTCCTTTCTGATAAGGGATATTAGGAGAGACCTCGCTGTAGTGTAAATAGGCTCTCATTAAATATTTTAAAATACGCTGTATCTGCTGGAATAATCGAGGCTCATCGTGTCGGATGATAAAAGCTCCACAGAAAGGTATCACATTTGTAAATTACACATGAACGAATCTAATCGTCACTTTGGTGAATTTTTTTGAATGGAAAGATGCAACTCTTGAAAAATAATTAATGAGACATCGTGTGGTATTATGGACGAAGCTGGTAAAAATGTAGATATCTCTGAGGATTGAGTATTCACTGATGGGAAGATATCACTATTTATATGTGTAGATCTGGTAGAGAAGAATGAACATAAAAGTTCCAAATGCATTCATGTCGAAATGCGGAGGAGTAAAAATTCGGAATGATCAGGAAAATAAAATTTTGAAACTTCCAAATTTCGGACTGGCAAATGTTCGGGGACGAAATTAAAAAAAAACCAAAATATTGAAATACTTAGTAGTCCCGAATTTTTGTCCAAGTGAATTTTGGACGCTCCCGATTTTCGCTTTTTCTGAGATCCCGAATTTTTCACTCACTCGCATACCTTGTTGTCAAATGTTCCTTTTTCCGCGATTCTACATTCCAAATTTTGATCTCTCCGAATTTTATTCCCCTTATCCCGGAAAATTTACCACTTTCAAAAATTGTTCCCGTGAAGGAAGAAATGGAAAGAAACAACCACCAAATTTCCCGTTTTTATTCGCTTGTTTCCGACACGAATTTTTCAGTTCCAATTGATTTTCAACGAAAACTTTCCATGTAAGTGCACAGATGGAGAGGGCTATGATATATTTCAAAATCAAAATGATTATAGATTGATCAAGAAGAAAGTTTCGAAACACAACAGTCCGGTGTAGACACAATTTCTACTCATCTCAAAATTTATGGCAACACATGCATATTACTAAGTCCAAATGACTCCATACAAGCATTTTATTCGATCAGATACGTGAAAAAATTATTTGAACATATCTAACCTGTCACGCATGATTAACTGAGATTAGTAGTCTATTTGATCACAAGAAAGCCCAAAACAGCTTGTATAATATTCCTCTATCGCATCTTTATCTTTCTAACGACACGAAATTCCCTCAATCGATCGTCGCATCACAAAAGACTCGAGCTAAGATCTAATAGGGATTCTGAGCCAGGAATCGAGGGCCAAAAATTTCATCATGCAGATCTAATCTTCGCGCGTTGTGTCGTGCGTCGCCAAAAAAGGGCCCGCTGCGCGACGACGAGATTCATCGAAAAACAACAGAAACCTGTGTGACATTCACAAAATGGACAAAAGATGCACTCACACATGTAAATAGTATCGATGCATATGTTTGTGTAGAGGGTATTATACGCGAGGCGACGAATTTCTTATATGTAGAAGTGGATGGATGGGCGGAAGACGTGAATTGAAAGGATTCGTCGTGACCAGAGTTGACTAAATAAATGTGGCAAAGGGAGTCTATAATCTCGATCGGAGGGATGAAAAATTCGGCATTCGAGAGCGTCTGAGTGTATACTTGGCAATTCATTCGACTGGAATCGCAATTTTTCGCGTCTGGTCTGTTTTTGAATGATTTCCTTTTTTTCCACATACGTACAAGGCTCGGGTCCCTTTCGTTTGGTTAGTTGACAGGACAGGATGAGTGGAAAGAATTCCATAACAACTATAGGTTCAGCTTATTCTACAAATTCTTAAAATGACATTGTTTTTATTAAGAACATACATTTGAGCAAAAGACTTTTTTGTACTTGTTCGATGCGTTACGTGCAAGTGAGTCGAGAAGTGAGTTCCAGCATTCGTGATCAATATTTGTGTTTTTTATCTCTATTTTGGTTGAAGTTCGATAGCGGTTTGAATCAGGGAAATGGGGTGGGCACAATATTTATAATTTCTTGGTTTTTGTGTGGATACGTAGAATCTGGTTTTGATATTGACCTCGATTCGATTTATCGTTATTATTCCCCGCATCTGTGCGAAAATATGATTTTGCCGCACAGTTCCTTGATTTTCTCCCCATCAACAGCTGGTAAAAATGGCAGTTCGATACGAAGGCGTAGGGTTGATTTGCGCATAGCGAGTGATGTTGTCCATCTAAAGTCGAGGACCAAGGTAGAAGTTATCATGAAAATGCAAAAACTACCCTCTTCTAATGTCAAATGCTAGTCATTGGCTGAGCGCTAAGCTGCTCTTCAAACACGGGAATTTCCAACTTTTTCCACCTTGTCGATCAAAAAAATCAATTTCGTGTCTTCGTGACGATTCTGACCCTCGCCTTCGGCTCGGGCCGAAGATCACAAAATATCTCTCGGTATGCAAAATCCAACTTTCACACCCTTGTATATCGAGATCCTTCCAAATTATCATTGGTTATTTATTGTGATCAGACTGATTTTTACATTCCTTTACTTTCTTTTCAGAGGACAATCCCAAGGATATTCATTCAGTTAGGTGACAGGTGATAATCATTCAACGTTTCCGTTACTCGCAGTGATCCAAGGGGTCAGAGCGGTTGAGCAAGCCTTTTTGGTAGCAGCAAATTTCAGGAAAATTTATAATTTAAATCAGAACAATATTCAAACACCATCAAATTGGGTAACTTTGGTACAGTGGGTGCAACTTTGGTACACCCCTGAAAAATGACTTTCAAAGCTGCGTTTGGCAAGGTAAACGATTCTATAGCTCTGAAACCTATTCTCGCCTCTTGACACACGCATTAATCCCGCGTGAACGATTGTACTCGTTTATTGAAGCTCTTTCCGAAATGGCTGATTTAACAGCGATACGCAAGTGGTTCAGTTAGTGTACCTCGCAAGAAGTGTTCTGGAACGATCTACGGATGAATAATGCCACATTTCGACCACATATATCACCGTATTGAAGAAACCATCGTTACATTAAGGTATTTGAAGCATCCGGAATTTTAATGAATGAAAAATAGGGGGGAAAACCATGAAAAAGTGTACCAAAGTTACCCCACTCTACGTAAGAAGTATGAGAATAGGGTAACTCCAGTACAACTTCCTATCACAGTTTCTTTCCATCTCACCTTGAGTCGAGCGGTGGTCTACGAGGTTTTAGAATGTTTCAAATAGCTTGAAATAAGACTTCTGAACGATTAAAATTAGTTCACTCACATGGTGGTTGGTAGAGTTGAAATATTTTGTAAGTGTACCAAAGTTGCCCCATCGCGGTCTAACTTTGGTACATTTCTTTAACTCCCAATAGCTCTAGCTCAGACACATCAAATTGAACTTTGTAGCCCATCAATCAAAAGCTGAGACTGTAAGCTTCAGATTGACTACTAATAGAAGTGGGTTTTGTCAATGTATGTTGGAATGCCGAGCCGAACAAAATGAAATGCACCGAAAACGTACCAAAATTACCCAATTTGACGGTACGTCACATGAACTCTGCAATATCTACTGGCAATCAGATTATACCAAGTTTTCTTGATAAGCTTGGTAGAATAGAATTTTCTTGACTGTACTTTTCGAAATAGAACAGACAACATTCCCACAATTCTGAAGGGCTTTAAGCTCAAAGCTATGTAAAATCTATCATACTACCAAAAATATCAAGATTCCATGATCCACTTCAGATTGTTGATCCGTTGTGGTACGAAATGCAACCATCGGCCAAGAAATTCATGTAGAGTATAAGGTCTGCATTGTACAATTGTCAAAGACCCTTAGTGTTTATACATTGATACAAATTGCAAAACCATGTTGTCTCACATATCAATTCAAGCAAACTGGAAATTCTTTCATCTTCACTGAATTTGCAGCACAACAATGGTAGAGTAAAGGACTGCCTGCTGGTATTGGCACCCAAATTCTCAAGTGGTGAAAATTTTCACAAAAACAAAGCAAATTCTGGTCAACTTGTTACAACGCTCCCTCGACGCAGGGTCTATTCAACGTGGGTCACCGCGTTGATTGCAGCAGTTATTATAAAAGGTTCATATCGGTTTGGATTGCGCAAAGTCATTTTTTTGGCGCTAAGTCTCTTCGGTTGCATTTACACGAACGTGAACTTGAACGAAGGTGCGTGGCAGAGCAGGTGATGTGAGTATTCTTTGGGCTAAGCCGCGTGTATGTCGTAGACGGTTAATCAAATCCACTGCTTACTCAACTGGCTATGCTCAGTAAAGTAATCGCGCCCGGCTAGTAAAATGTGTGTGATCGCATGCATGAACTTATTAATGCTATTCGCCCGTTACTTAGGATCGAAACTCACTTGGAAGAATGTCTCAAAACACGTTATCTTCTCTGAGGAAGCTTTCACACATCAATCAGTGTGTGTAGGGCAAGGCTCCAAAAACCGCAACTGCCTAAATTAGTGTTGCACTAACATGGGGAGGACCAGGTGTTTGGATCACCAATCCTTTACAATTTTTTTTTCAACAGTTTTGTGTCACCTAGAACATAAAAAGTCCAGAGTAACTCCTTCAAATGGGCCTCCCGTCCAGAGCTACAAGCAAAAACCTTAGCATTGCCAGTATATCTATATACATCACTGAGTCGATATGGGTAATGCTAACGTTTTTGCTTGTAGCTCCGAAGAGAAGGCCCATTTGATGGAGATACTCTGGATTCTTCATATTCTAGGAAATACAAAACTGTGAAAATATTTTGGACAAGATTGGTGATCCAAACACCTGGTCCTCCCTTTGTAAGACATGATGGAGTGGTATGGGCTGGTTTTCGATGGGATGGTATGGGCTGAGCCGGGCTGGGATGGGCTGGGATCGAAAGGGATCGGTTGGGATGGGATGATATCGACGCCTCTTACGAAGATAAACACCTATTTTTTTGTGACTGACGAAGATTAACGTTTATTCGTTGTGAACACGAATATTAACGGATTCTTCTTAGGTCCACGAAAACTAACACTTACTCCTTAGGGACACGAAGATTAACGCATTCTCGTTAAGTCCACGAAGACTAACACTTACTCCTTAGGGGCACGAAGACTAACACTTACTCCTTAGGGCCACGAAGACTAACACTTACTGCTCAACGGCCCATGAATTTAGCACTCACTCTTGAACGGTATGAAGACTATAACACACTTGCACACGTCCTCGTCCAAAGGGACGGAGACCAAGTATTTCGTCTTAGGGCCACGAAAAAAAACACATTCTCATTAGCGGCACAAAAATTAACGCATCGGTAGACTTCATTCATAGAGGGACAATAAGTATTTCGTCTTCAGTCCACGAAAAGTAACACATTTTTCTCTACGCCACGAAGACTAACACATTCTTCTCGATGGAATGAAAAACAACACATTCTCTTTGACGTGACGATGAACGGTAAGTGATTGTGTTAGCCTTCGTTCCGCTAAGAAGAATGTGTTACTTTTCGTCGGCTTAAGACGAAGTACTTATAATCTCCGTCCCTTCAAGAATGGAGTCTACGAATGTGTTAGTCTTCGTTGCGTAAAGGAAAATGTGTTACTTTTTGTGGCCTTAAGACGGAATACTTATAGTCTTCGTCCCTTCGAGAAAAAAATGCGCGAATGTGTTAATCTTCGTGCAGTTTGAGGAGTAAGTGTTACTCTTCGTGGTCTTAAGCAGTAAGAGATGATCTTCGTGGCGCTGAGGCGTGAGTGTTGATCTTCGTGGCCGTAACAAAGCAAATGCTAATCTTCGGCCACCGTGTTTTTCTTCGTGGGCGTTAGCGGATGTGTTTATCTTCGTAAGAGGCGTCGATATGGGGTGCAGTGCAGGGGTGGGATGGGCTGGGATCGAGTGGAATGGGTTAGGCTGGGCTCGGCTGAGTTGAAATCGAGTGGGATGTGATGAGCTGGGCTGGACTCGGCTGAGTTGGGATGGGATGGTACTGGCTGAGCCGGGATGGGATGGGCGTGGCTGGGATCTTGTGGGATAGGTTCGGCTGAGCTGGACTGGGATAGGGTAAATTGGATTGGGATGGGGTGGGTTCGGATAGGATGGTATGGGCTGAGCTGAAATGGGCTAGGATCGAGTGTCATGGGCTGGGTTTGGATGGGATAGTATGGGCTTGGCTGGCTTGGACCGAGTGGGATGCGATGGGCCAGGATGGGATGAGTTTGGCTAGGATGGGCTGAGTTTGGTTGGAATAGTATGGGCTGGGCCAGGATTAGCTGGACTGGGATCGAGTGACATGGGTTGATCTAGGCTGGGTTCGGATGGACTGGGTTGGGATTGGCTCATATGGAATTAGGTTCGGCTGGAATGGGATGGGATGGGATTAGAAGCTTCGATGGATAGATAATAGTACATTTCGATACAAGGGCGAATAATAAGTTTTACGGCCGTGTATCTAACTATACTTTTCGATAAACTGTGAGTAAAAGTCGACAAACTGTGCGCAAAGTGCACTTTTACGCACAGTGTATCGAAAAATGATTGATTGGGCGGATGAATCATTACAGTATTATTGAGTATAGACGGATATATGAAAAACGGGCGGCAAGGGTTCGTTGAATCATTTCTGTAAAGGCATCCATCGTCGAAAGTTGGCTTCCACGATGGATATAGCCACAAAATTCTGTATGCATCTGGTGCCGAAGATGCGTTTATTACCAAAACTCGTGCTGTTACTGCGTTTCCCTTGCCATATCTTGTTTGGGTCGGAAATGTGAGGTTGAAATACTATGAGGCAAAGAATTGGTTCATAATCTCCCATCGTATATGCAGTGCGATCAAAGCGCCATCTATCGACAAAATATCCGGATCCGAGGTCGAATTGTCAAATTTTCTTGTGAATTTTCGCACCCAACTTAGCAAAATATGAAGACTCTCTCAAGGTAATGCCCCAGGCAGGATCACATTCCTCGTCTAAGACACATTCGAGATTTCTAATACGATTATTATACCCTTGTTTAGTATCCCACGAAGCCCTTCGTTGCTTTCAGTCTCATATAAGTTTCGTGCAAAACACGCGTTCAAGTAGGTATCGGGCACAGCTCGTTATGCATCGGAATTATGAGAAAACAAGCCATGAAATTTATGCAATCCGCGATCAGATCTAGCCCGTTTTTGCAGAATCCTAAATTTCGTAGATCTTCGACAGTTAGAGTCTGAGAGGCTCATTAGCATAACTCGTTAGAGCTGCATCTTGTGGATATCCGTACCCCGGGCAATTCTCGATGTAGCTCCTTGTTGGTAATAGCCAAAATTCAACAGATAACTCTTGATATATGGGGTAAAATCATCGAATCTGAAGTTGCAAAGTCCAAAGCCTGCTAGCTTTTACTGTAAATATTGAGAGAGTGTATCATGGGAAGAGTATTAGCCAGGTCGAGTTGAAAAAATCTCAATCAATTTGAACAGATTTTTTGACCACTTAATTTCATATTATCAACTCTTGGTTACTAGTCGTATTTGGGAACAGAAGTGTAAAAGGATCAAACCATAATTTTCTGGTATATTTTTCGACGTAGAAACCGAATCCAGAACCCGTTTTGCACCTATACGTCAGGATTTTTCCTAATCTCGAAAATATTGTGCTCCTAAAAACAACGAATTACTTCGATTACACTTTGTATATTACCATATGTACGTGTGTCTGATATATGTTGTTTTGTAATTGTCACGCAATCTCTTGTCAAATGCTACTGGAACAATCTTCATGGAATTCTGAGAGTTTGTTCTAAAATGGATTAGTAATGGGATGATCCCATCTTTAGACCCATAGTCACAATACTTTCTCGATGAGTTTGATTTTGAATTCACAAGGTACATCCAAGCTGGTTGAGATCATTCGTGTCTTTCTAGTCTCGTTTCTAACACCGTGAATTCGGCTTCATTTTATAAAACCAGATTCTGAAAAGGGAAATAGCCATTTTAAACCGAATTCTTTCCGAGGTAGAATGAAATTTGTCACATGTTTAGAAAATTTTTATGTAAACTCAGAAAACGGATTTTGTCGTAGTTCATTTCAGAAAAATCCACAAAAAGCAAAATTATCTGAGACCTGGTAAAGCATGACGATTTGTAGGCTCATCGACTTTCCGTGATTGTCATTTCCTATTTTCGTGACATTCTTCAGTTCTTTGCATTCTTGGTAAGAGACAATTAAAGAAATTCCCCTGCGCAAGGGGTACAGAAAATTCGTATTTAGCACCAGACTTAGCACCGGATTCAAAATCTTTCATGCGAAGGATCACGACACCATGGCGTGAAAATGATCATTTTATAATTTGCATGCACGGTACTCGAAGAAAAAAAATCACCGACAGAATTGCTGACCATCATGTCATACCACTGGTTGCCAAAGTCATGCTTTCCTTTCAACTCATGCGGGTCATAGCACGTGCCTTTTAAAGTTGTCCTTGCTCTTGTTTTGCAAATGTGCACCATTAAGTAACCATACCTGAGTCAAGTCAGCAGAGTCCGCATAATTGTACTTCCGGGTCCACATTTTGGCCCTTTTAAAATCCAGCACCCACCAAAGATTATGCATCGGTCTCCAAATTCATCGCACAAAAGCCTCCGCACATTTATTGCCCACTCGTTCAAGTTTTACACGCTCGTATCGTAACACAGGGCCTATACCAAAAAGAGAGCCTGCGATCTTCCATGAAAGAGGCCCGCGAAATTTGAGCTCCTGCACGCACCACACCAATCTCGCGCGTTCCACACACGCGTCCCGGATACCCCGCACCCCACACTGCTTTTTGGTTTAGCGCTGAAATTACACCTTGTTCGACAACGGCGTGGCGGCATCACTTTCAGCGTCAAGTGAGTGAATTATTATTCATTCGAAGGTATACGAGATCTGTTTTGCAAGGACGAGGATGAATGACTATACGATTTTGTTCTGAGATCGAGAGAAAGACTGATTCAATGCCGTGAGCATAGATTGATTGAGCCAGGATGTATAAAATACTATATTGTACGAGGAAGTGAATAGAGTAGTCGTGTTGCCGGTTTTTTGCATAATTTAGGACTGGGCATCAAGCTCTGATCTTTTCTGTATATCTGCGGAAGAATGACATTTACATGCGAGATTTTGTGGAGTTGAATTTTTTTTGAAATCAAAGCTGCGGCTGGAAAGCTGGTTTGTCTGATATGGTGAGACGGTTGCGCTGATATTCTGTGACATACTGATGGGAACGGTGAAATGCGAATTATACTATATTACATATTGAGAAATTGGAGTGGAACAAAACATAAGTGTCAATTTGGCAGGAACTTGTTATGATGTCATTCACGCGGGTCCCCCAATGATTGATGATGGGGCCTCGTCAAGACTTGGCTTCTACGAGACATGCATAGCCGAGTGCATAGCGCTTTTGGAACCAGAATTAAACTGATATGTTTCTATTGGTCTTGGAGGACTAATCCGAGAAAATGAAGCACTCCATGGATGAAATTTCCCATTGCTATATTTGTTCGACTTCCAGTTCGCCTCATCAGTGTTCTGTTCTATGAACAACACGCATCACATAATAGCACACATCGAACAATATTTCCCTCATTGTATACATACAAATGAAGAAAATGCATTGTAGTTAACTCAAAAAGGATCTCTCCGATCCAAGATTTATTGCGGTTTTTTTGGAATTTTCCTGATAGCGACTGGAAAAATTAGCTTGCCATTATTTTTTGACGCATCTTAGCCTTCTGCAATTACTGTCAGCGTGCTTGGCAGGTAAAAATACGTAGGGAATGATGGTCCCAATACGCTCTTTGTCCACTACAAGGATGTGTGATCACAGCAATCAATTAACAAAATTAGCACAAAAAACGTCAAAAACGCTGTTTTTGTGAGAATCAGTTTTGTCTAAACCGACAAAACTTGATGTAAAAAAATTCTGACGTCTGGGGGCAAAACGGGCTGTAGAGTCAGTTGCTACATCAAAGAGTACACAGAGAAATCATGTTTTGGAAATGTACTATTTCGATCCCAAAATTTTGTTGAACAGTGTTATTGACACATTATTCAAAGCTTGCGCAAGGTACCCAACTAGGCTTTTCCGGCGTAAGATGACCGTCTTAACACGATCTCGTGCTTTATTTTAAACTAGTACGTTAGCATTTTTGTCCGCATAAAAAAAAACCTCTGAAAATTTTTTATTGCGATAAAAAAACCCAGACATTCTGGGGCGATTTGGGACTTGGATTCGATTTCAGCATCAAAAAATAGTTTCAGTAATCATGGTCCGGTCAATGTGACGTTCCAACTCCAAAAGTTTCTTGTACGGTGATATTAGCTTGATATTCTGGATAAATACAATTTGGTGGGATAATCACGTCAAACTTAGAGAAAGTACATAGAATGATTTTAGTCGCTCATGTTAATTTTTCAAATTTGAGGAAGTTTACTCGACCGTTTTTATGAGCCAACAGAGAACTCGAATCTAATGATTTGATACTCTTTTGAGTCTCACGTGAGGTGATGACATTTTTTTGTGTCTCTAAAATACCAGACGGGACCAGAGATATGAATGGAAGATTCAAATGACTGTTAAACTGTATGTAATTTGAGATTTCGAAATAGCCCTCAGATTTTACATTCACAGATTTTGTGAATTCCAAATTTTTCATATACCCTCTGTGTCTACATCAGGTCCCTCCATAGTTGTAGTGATCAGGCCTATGGAGGGACTGGGCCGAACACTTCGTGTTAATCCCCAAATTACATACAGTTTGACAGTCATTTGAATCTACCATTCATATCTCTGATCCCGCGTGGTATTCCAGAGACACAAAAAATGTCAGCACCTCACGTGAGATTCAAAAGGAGTAACGAATCATTAGATTTGAATTCTCTTTTGCCTCATAGAAACGGTCGAGTAAACTTCCTCAAATTAGAGAAAGTACAGGATCTCCTCCAAGATGAGGAATCATTTTATAGTTCTGTGTCAAGAGTCACAATGCAATTACTAATGAGATGTAAGATCACTATATGTCCTAAGAACTTGAAAATGTTATTTTTGCAACTGTGTGCGCGAAGTTGTAAAAAAATGAGACTCCTCTTCATCATTTACAGTACGAGAAGTGATGCGTGAATGACTTCTCGCACAGTTTTACATTTACGCACTGGTGGAGTGTGCGTGAATGTCACTTCTCGCTCTAATGCATATTCATTCACGCACAGTTCCAAAATATCATGTCACGTCATCCCCCTGAATTTGGCCTTTCTTGAAAACTTCGTTTCCAAGATAATCTTGCTCGGACAGTGGTGCATTTAATTACAACTTCGCGCACAGTTGCAAAAAATAGTATACGCAACACGTGCGAGAAGTTTCCACACACGTTGCCAACTCGCGCGAGAAGTAACATTCACGCACACTTCGAAACTTCTCGCACACCTAGAAGTTTCAATGTGTGCGTGAATATTAACTTCTCGCACTCGTTTGGCAACTTGTGCGGAAATTGACCTTCTCGCACTTGTTGCGTAATATACTATCCCATGGGAAAATACGAATATGATGTTTGTATTTGAGGCCTCTTGATCAAGTCATTCTCTATATTCGATTCTGAATGAGAAACTAATGGAAATCTCATGTGTTCATCAAGAAATCTAAGATGGCTCAGAGCATTTTTTTTTACACAGACGAGCGTTTTCTCTTCTCGAATATTGTGAGGACCATCTGATAATACGAATTTGGCACTGAGCCAGAGGAATTTGAATAGCGCAGAGTATGTTGATGAATTTCATAATATCAATCCGCACCTCTAGCACTATGAGTTGACATCCATGGTAAGTAACATAGCATCGAAAGCATTGGGAATACTCTCGGAGTCAAGTGGCCGTTATTTGGGGGATTAATTGGACTATTCTCGGGACTGAACACAACTTACCATTGATGGAGGTGGAAGCTAGTGAAAGGTTCACTGCACTACGTACTGAAAATCAAAACCATGTAGATATAAATTCCTATAACTCTATGAGTGAAAATGTGAGTGAATTATGAATATGCGAAACGCTGAATGAAATTGCATGTAGTACGAATATGCATGTAGTATAATCATAATACAGTATGGACAAATGTAGAAAAGTATGTGTGATTGGTAAAATAATTTTGCTTCTTACAAATCTTACAATTAAGTAATAATGCTGAAAAAGTGCCTCAACCCCACCAACTCCCTATTCTTCCTAATCCCGTTTTTTATTGCCAAAGACTGAACAGACTCACGACCAGACCAGGTGTTGAAGCCACTCCCCTGCGCCTGTTTGACGTAAATAGTGAAGTCCACGGACTAAATCTATGTATACGCAGGCGTTTAAGGGCATGTGAAAGCTGACTTTTACCGACTGAGCGGACCGTGCTATGAGCAAGGAAGGTTGGGTGAGATATCCTTATATATATCATAAGGACGGGGGCGGAGGGGTATCGTGACTTAGGAGAGAATGTAACTCGACGATTAGTCAACATATCAGTCGCAATACGACCTGATTTATACATAATAGCTGTATCTCTATGCTCGAGTCCATGCTTCTTGATGCATACATAGACTCATGACTGAATACCTTGCTATCTGCAAGTTATACTGATGATGATGGAAATTACTGATGCGGAGAATAAAGGTTCCCGTTCACATTTTTTATATACTTTCAAGTATATTTTTTATGTGACATCTAGTGATGATTCTGGTGGGGCTCACATTTTGTATATACTTGCATTCAAGTATATTTTTTATGCGACATCTAATGATAATTCTGGTGGGGCTCACATTTTCTATATACTTGCATTCAAGTATATTTTTTATGTGACATCTAGTGATGATTCTGGTGGGGCTCACATTTTCTATATACTTGCATTCAAGTATATTTTTTATGCGACATCTAATGATAATTCTGCTGGGGCTCACATTTTCTATATACTTGCATTCAAGTATATTTTTTATGTGTCATTTTTGCTGAACTATCACTTTCACTCTTAAAAACACATTTTTGTACTATGTGTATTCATTTTAAGTGAAGTAATTTTTGCAGAAATATTTTCCTTGGTAACTTTTTCTCCAAGCAATCACTCGTATGCACATCTCTACACATCCTTGAGTTACTTTGTCAGTTCCAAGAAAAGAAAACCTGTTCAAATCTGTTTTGATTCTGACACCTAACTGCCTCTCGTTGGCCAAAGTCATGTATTAATGTTACCGCTGGACCTGAAAGAATTCTTGATGTTAGTATCACTACTCATGTTTTAGGTATTCTTCAGATTGTATTGAATGTATTATTCAGATTGTAGACTCAAATTCGACTCTATTTGAGACTCAAAACAATTCCAGAATTTCATGCGGAGCAACTCGACAAAGATAATTTGTTCCAAAAATTTTGGGATACAAAGTTCAAGATTAATAATAAACAACTAGAAATCAGTAAATACAGATAGAAGCTATGAAGATATTATTGGAGTACATACATTCATGACATTCCTTGAAATGAAGATGAAATCACACCGCTGGAATACAAACATAATTGGGAGCTCGTAGCATACCCAAGATCAGCTTTTGCTTTCGAAGTCACTCAAGCAAGCTATTCTGAACAAATACTTCAAGGTATTCTGGTTGAAACCTTGAGAAGAATGATGAGATTGATCAGAGATAATATAAGGGCACACAAATAACAATGAGTTTCTGAATTCCACCAATAAATCCATGGTATTATGGAATTTACCATCTAAGTTCCCAATTTCAAGTCACAAAAGCTCCACAACTGAGCCAATTCTCAATAGATTCAAAAAAGTGAATATGAAATCACCCCTCTAAAATACAGGGATCTCAGCAGACAAAAGTTGGATCTCATAGCAATGACCACTCATTTACTTTTGCTCTAAGAGTCACCCGGGTGCGCCATTTGATCTTGGTAATTTTAAGATATTCTAGTTGAAACCTTTAGTAACATGGTGAGATCAATCAAATATGTTCCAGTGATCAACTCATGACAATAAGATTCTCAATTTTATCATTTCATTCTTTGTAGAGTGAAATCCACCTTGTGACTTTCCAACTCCGGGTCACAAAATTTCCAAGACTAAGCTCTAATGCTCAATAGATCTAAATGAATGAATGTGGATTCACCCCTCTATAGTACAGGGATTTTAGTAAACACAAATTGAAGCTTGTTGCAAACTCCAAATATTTACTTCTGCTCTAAGACTTACCTGTGCTCGCTATTTTCACCAAGTATTTTGACATATTGTTGTTGAAACATCAAACAGAATCATTAGTTTGTTATGATATCATCTGGAGGCCTTCACATTACAGGAACATTCTGAGCTGCATCAATACATTCATAGCACAAATAGCTAAAGTTTGGTGAGACCGAAAGGTTGTAAACCTATCTGATAAGCTATCTCATGAATCTGTGTAGAGATAGCATTTTTTGCAAGTTTGGTGGAAGCATGCCTTTCTACTCAGTTTATCGATCAAATGGTTTCTTCTCTGATCTGTTTTAGTGTATAACTTTATCAATATCTTGAGTAATGCTAACTCCACATTCTGTATATAAATATCTGATGTCCACGAAAGACAATTCCATACCTCGAAAGGCTCAGATTTGGATGTCAATATCAATAAGGCCTTGCCTCACATTACTGTTTCTGTTAATTACTAAGTCACTTCAAGGCTCAGAATGATTATCACTGTCACTCTTATATATTCACTGCTTTTCAAATCAAGGAGCAAGTAATTGCCTCAAGAAACAGGATTGTCACTCAGATTGTCAATACTTGGATTGGTTCTCCTCAGATATGAACAAAGTTATTACTATTTTTCATAAAGTTTTGCCAACGAATGAATTTTCTGTTCCTGATTTTTATTATGTGCAAGTCAAATATAAGTACCGCGCGACAACTCACGACAGTCCATCATCGTTCATTCAAAACAATAACAACAGCTGGTGTGGGCGGTAGATGACCTAACCCAACCTTGCCTCGACTCAGCCAAAATCACAGCTCATGGGCCTTCCGCAATGTCATACTTCTGATCATTTTCTGAACTCTTTGAGGACGATTTCGGAAAAAGTACTCCCAAGTATGGAAGCTTTCGGATGTGATCTATCATTTGAAAAAAGAATCGATATAATTGATTGGATATTGCCTTCAAACTTTGGTTTCGAAGTCAGGCGTGTGAGTATTTTCTCATGCAATGGTCAACTTCGAAACCAAAGTTTGAAGGCAATATTCAACCGATCAACTCGATTCTTTTTTTGAATGATAGATCTGATTCTAAAGCTTCCATACTTGGAATCACTTTTTTGAGATTCACCGTAGAACTCGGGAGAAAAATCGATTTGTCAGTGGTTAGGGTCGTCGGTAAAAGTTGGCTTTCACATGCCCTTAAAGGGATTCGGTGATATCTAGTGCAAAGGAAGGAGTCTGACGCACTAACGAACACTAGACAGTCAACTTGAAACAGTGAATAAAAAATCTAGTAATTTCTAGGATATAATCAGTTGATAGTGAGGAACATCTTGAGATTTTCTCAAGTAAATTAAGTCGCTATATAGAAAGATCTAGCTATTTCTTAGATAGGGCCTAGCAATGTAGGGGAAAATCTAGCGATTTTTTATGTAGGGTTTGTCAATTCAGGGAGGGGGAATCTAGTGTTTTTTCAAGTTAGTCAATTTAGAGGGAAACCTAGTAATTTTTCAGCTAAGGTTAGCCAATTTAGGAGAAAATCTAGTGATTTTCCAGGTAAGGTTAGTCAATGTAGGAGAAAATCTAGTGATTCCAGATCATAAATTGTCACGCAGATTAAAGTATATCAAATCGAATAATAAATTAATTGAGAGCAGTGTTGGCTCAGTCGATAGCGCGCTAGCTCCAGAATCAACACTGTTCGAGGGGTCGTGGGTTCGATTCCCAGCGAAATCACTCGGAAATTTTTCTGGGGTTTTTTTGACGGGAAAAGGACCCATCATACCCCGCACGGGGAGGTGCGGGAAATGTCGGCCTTACCGGCATTGATATTTGAGTCTCACCAAATCATGGCCTTGCAAACCATGAAGAGGCTCTCTCCGGGAACGCTAAGGGTACAGCGGATCCGATGGCTCACTTTGTGAGACAGGGATTGTCGGCCTTACCGGCATTGGAGAGAGGCATCTCATGACTGCAAACCATGGCGTAGGTCACTCCGGGGAAGCTGGATTCCACAAGTAGAGGAACAATTCGGGCATAACCCTTCACACCAAGATGGTAAAGGGGCCCCCGTGCTAGGCCCAGGAGGCTGCAAGGGGATCTTGGGAAAAAAAAATAATTAAAATAATTAAGAGCCCAGCCCAAATTTGTCCGTCAGCATCTCGCGTCTCGGGTTGCCTACCGGCAGGGGGTGAAGGGCGATGGGTGGCCTATGGGTCATGGTTGGGTCATGGGTGGGTGGGTTGGTGGGTGAGTGGTCAGGTGGGTTGGTTGATGGATGGATGGAGTGGAAATCACTTAAGTTCAAGTGATACGTTTCACTGAATTTCAGTGTAAATTTCACTAAAAATTCAGTGAGAATTTCACTAAAAAATCAGTAAAAATTTCACTGAAAAATCAGTGAAAATTTCACTAGAAAATCAGTGAAAGTTTCACTAAAATTTCAAGGAAAATCTCACTAAGAAATCAGTGAGAATTTCACTTCAATTTCAGTGAAAATTTCACTAGAATCCCAGTGGAAATTTCACTAATATTTCAGTGAAAGTCGCTTGAATTTTAGTGGGAGTTCTACTGAGATTTCAATGAAAATCGATGAAAATCGTTGAAAATCGTTCAAGTTTCAGTGAAACTTTCACTGAAATTTCCGTAAAAATTTCTGGAGTTTCAGTAAAACTTCCACTGAAATTTCAGTGAAAATCGCTCAAATTTCCACCGCCTATTAGATTCGAATAGGTAGTTGTCTATTTCAGTATAATTGCATCATCGGATGTAAATAGCTATTTCGAAATTAGTGTATTGATTGAGTCAAACGAGATGGGCAATAAGGGTATACATGTTATTCATTGCTGAAGAGAGAAATATCCTTCGTAATTAGTTTTTCATCTAGGTACAAATCATAAGGGGGATAGGATTCATAAGGCAAATAATCGCCGTCCCACACAGCATGGGAATATTTCAAGAAAATATTTCACTGGAATATTTCAATGGAATCTTTCAGAAATCTTCCAGGAATATTTCAGGGAATATTTCATAATATTCCGTTGGAATATTCCATAGCAATCCCCCAGGAAGCTCCCAGAAATATTTCATGAAATATTACGAACAATCTTTCAGAAACCTTACGCTGAAAAATTTCTGAAAGGTTTCTGAAAGATTTCAGTGCAACATTCCAAGAGTTTGACTTGGAAATATTTCTGCAATGTTGCACGATACTTTTCCAGCAATCTTGCACTGGAAGGTCTTTGGGAGGTCTTCGGGAGCTTCCTGGAAGATTTTTGAGAGGTTTCTGAGAGCTTCCTCGATAAGATTTCAGTGCAATATTTGCAAAACATCATCTTCAAACATTCTTGCAATATTCCTGACAATCTTTCAGCAATATTGATTCGGAGAAATTCTGAAGAGGTTTTCCAATATATAGTCCTTTGAAAAATTTTTGCAATATCCCAAAAGTATGGCTTTCATATATTTCATCAATTGACAATTTCTCAGCAATTGTGATGGAGAAAATTCTTGAAAGATTTCTAAAAGCTTTCTGAAAGATTCCAGTGCAATATTCTAGCGATATTACTTCAAAATATCCCTGCAATATTCTACAAACAACATTCCAGCAATCCTGGTCCGGAAGATTTTTGGAAGATTCCTGAAAGATTACTGAAAGATTCCAGTGTAATATTGCAAAAAAATGACTTTTGAATATTTCTGCAATATTGCACGACAACATCCAAGCAATCTTGCATCGGAAGATTTTCGATAAAGTTCCTGAAAGCTTTCTGGAACACTGTTGATCGGTACCTGAGTGCTCTTCCAAAGATCCCAGTGCAATACTCCAAAAACATCTTATTATGCCTGCGATGATCCACTGGCAGTCTGTCTTCAATTTCCTCCCAATAAAATATTCGGGCCAAGTTCGTGGAGGTTTGCTGAAAGATTCCAGTGGATCTTCCAAAAGTAGTATTCCGAAGCTGTTCTCAAAAATTTCATTGTAAATATTCCAGCAATCTTATTCCGAACGATTTCTGAATGCTTTCTGACAGATTTCAGTGGAATATAATAATTCCTGCTGTACTGTGAGAATCTTTGGGAAGATACCAGAAAGGTTATCCAGTGCAATATGCAATTGATATTTCTGAAAGATTTCAGTGCAATATTCCATAAATATCTTTCTGAAATATTTGTGCAATATCTGGTTGAGTCCAGATCACATATGCCTCCACGATATGCTCAGGTTATCAAGTGATCTGGATTCTCAGGCTCTTGAACAATAACCGAAATTATTAATAACCGTATGGAGGCTTAGAATGGAAGTCTTGAAAGGTCGATCCTCTTCAAGCTTAGAAAAGTATTTCTGAGACGAAAATGCATCGTTATCAGGATAATTGGATTTCAAGGTGCTGAATTTATCCAACTATATACTGTGGCTCCGCGAGGGTTAGTTCATCATTCATAGACAGACATCTTGAGTATTCCAAAATTCTTCTAATGAGCAAATTTGGCGTTATTGGGATCTTTTACTAATTCGATCCTCTGGTGAATAATTCTCGAGGATCTTGTCCTGGGAAGCCACTCGAAGCTGGTCAGGTCAGGTTAGCAAGTCAGTGCCATCAATTCGGTCAGTGCAGTCAGTGCCAGTCAGTGCCGTAAGGTACCGTGCAGCATCGTGCGGGATCAATCTCTGCACGCCGAGCTGAATATCATCAACTTGTGTTCTTCGTGGCGAGTCGTGTATAAAGGGAATTTCCATGTATTTCCCAACGTTTCCTTGTTACTCATCTTGTAGTGATGCATCAAGTATTGTCAACCTTATGGAAAACTTTACGAACTTGCGGTCTTACAGTTTTCAAGTGACCGGCATGAGCAACCATAACCTATGCCCTCGTTGTCGGAACTTTCTTAACCCATAGAGCTGATCTGTATTCGTTGCTGATACCTTGTAGATCAGATGAGTATTTCTGTCCAATAATGTTTTTGAGTGCTATAGTGAGCAAAGAGCTAGACACTTTGTGTTCAGTCAAAGATATATTTGCAGGAAAATGGGTGCGAGCAAATGGACGAAATGCTATTTAAAGCAGGATCACTGATGACATCATCATTTGTCACTGTAAGATAGAGATAAACCATCAATTATGATGAGAACAATTATCTCAACATATACAAGCTACCCACACATCTTCTGCAACTCTTCATCCCATATCTGTAGGTGAGATTCTATCCTCAACTAGATGGTGATTGTAGGATTCTGTAGACACGAGTCGTACACATTACTTCTCCAAGTCAAACCAATTGGCGGGAATGGGTTTTCATCCAGTTCTTGAATATTTCAATCTACATATTAGGTACATGACAACGGTCATCAAGAATGGCGATTGCATAGACATTCTTAAGCGTTCGTTGACAGTATTTGTAATGAAACAAGGAGACATCTCTTGATCTTAAGCGTATGTTTGTGCAGCATCTGTATACTCAGGCTATGTTCAAGGTCCTTCCTTGATGGACGTATTGGATAACCAATCAATGGGATTCTGATATCAGTAACAGTATCAATTGAACACCCTATGAGAGCTTGGAGTATTTCAGCCATCAGACTAAGTAAAACATTAGGTAACCATACAATCCTTTGGATGGAAACGAAGTAGAGTTTTGGGGATCATAACTTTCAGATTTCAACTTAATATGACCATGAACAGACAACTTTTCTAAGAGAATATTCACAAGAATCGAATGGAAAAATTCCTCATCAAACAAAATCATATTAGAGACTTTGCTGTGAAACTCTGCATTGGTTTCTCGTCTCACTTTTGAACCCTCCATACAGTTATGAATCCTCCATCTATCCCACGTGGAATCCTGGTTTGTTTTGTTGAAGCTGATCTCATCAAATTCTTCATTGAGGATGAGATGAACGAATCCAAAGTAAGATTAGTTTTCAGAGAAAATGACTCTATTACCGTGCACTAATATTTCCATTTAATATAGAAAAGTTTTGTATGAACCGAGGTTGTCAGTCCTACCAATTTGAACAATGAATTAGTTCTGAACTAATGAAAGCACACTGTGAATACACTTTACATTGTTCATTCTACTCAGATGACAACTGTTGAGTTGAGAACAAAATTAGGTGTTACTCGCTGGCTCTTGTTTCAGATCAGACATGAGATGATACTTCTCACTCAGAGGTCTTTTTAGCCCGGTTCCTCAAGGAAACTACAATAAATTTACTACTAAGCTATTGGTAGGAGATTTCAAGAAACATAACTCTACTGTGAGGAATCCCATGAAATTTTTCAGGAACCCAGATGGAACATGATTGAATCTTCAGAGAAAAAGGAAACTTGTGAGACATTCGAACAATACGCTGATTTCTCACTTGTCTCCAATTTGGAGTAACCAAACGTCCCTTTTTTTCGAATGCTATTTTTTGAGCCTCTGATGGTAAGTTTAGCGTGAGTTCTGGAAAGAGTTTTTCAACGAGATTCTGTATTATCTCCAACTGGTATCTTTGGATATTACCTTATTTAATTTATGACCTAGTTTAGGTTATAACCTGAAAACATCTGGGATTTCCTGTAAAAAATTTATCTGTGAGTGAGTAAAAGTTCTTCCAATTCGTACAAGTTCCAGAATCTTTACATCCTTTTGTCTGCAAAAAACTATACTGAATATCATTGAATGTTTTCGAAGTATTTCAGAAAAATGAGACTACAGTAAGAGACCCCGGGCAATCTGCCAAGAATCCAGATGGAATGTACCTATATAGTAATCAACCTGAAATATTTTAGAAATATTGTCAGAAATCTTTTATGAAAGATTCCAAAAATCTTTCACCAAAGATTCCAGAGATATTTCCAACCACAGACATAGTACTGCCAGGAATCTTCCATGAGATATTTCAGAAATATTTCATGGATGATTCCAGGAATATTCCCGACCGCGGACATAACTATATTCCCGAGAGCTTTTAATGAAATCTTCCAGAGATCTTTCACTGAAAGATTCCTGGAAGATTCCTGGCAATGTTACAGAAACGTTCCAGTGAAATATTTCAATGTAATATTTCTGGAAAATTTCTGCAAGATTCCCTGGAATCTTCCCATGAAAGCTTCCAGGAAGATTCCCAGCCGCGGACATAACTATATTCCAGGAATATTCCAGAGTAATATTTTTGGAATATTCCAATCTTTCAATGTAATATTCCTGGAATATTTCTGAAAGATTCCCATGCTGTGTGGGAGATTTCGCACCCTGATAGAAAGTATATTCAAACGGACGTCAAGGTTGGATCCAACGTTGGATTAGTGTGATCCAACTTTGATCCAACAATGTAATGCTCGTTGGATCAAACCTTGATCAAATTCATCCAATTACTAACCTAACCTTACGATTTATTTTAGAGTATATATATTACAGTAGTTTTGCTCCTTGTATAACGCTCTTATGGAATCTCTATTGAGATTGATAAAAGCTATTATTACGGTAGCTAATTGGAATTACTCAACTACAGTTGTTTTAGGAAACAAATTTATTTCAAAATTTTATTCTTGTTGGTGGAATTGAAAATAATCGAGTATCATTGGACACAATCTTAGACAACTCAACCCAAAATTCAAACTCTTTCGACAAGATGATCTTCTTTCTGCAAATAATCGATGATAATCTTCATACAGAAATTGAAAAACTCAATAATTAAGGCCAGTCCGTAGTCCCCGCAATACTGCAACCAGACACGCACCGGAGTACATGCAGGTTTTCGAACAATATCTAATTTTTAAATAATTGCAAACACTTTTCGGATAAAATCATTGAGTCAGCGCGCTTCCCAACAAAATTTTCAATCATTTGAGCTTTGTTGCGTCTCAAAATTCGTGGTATATTTTGCAGGATTTGGAAAACCGCAATCTTGAGCTGTCGCTGCCGCATCGTAGGAACCACGCTGTCATGCACTTTGCCATTTTCCAAATCTCGCAAAATATATGGCGAGTTTTGAGACGCGACCAAGCTCAAATGATTGGAAATTTTATTGGGAAGCGCGCTGACTCAATGATTTGGTCCAAAAAGTGTTTGCAACTATTTAGAAATTAAATATTGTTGAAATTACGCTATGCAAATCACCGTGGCGCAATCTATGGAGTAGTGAGCAAGTGTAAGCACTACGGACTGGCCTTAACGGACTCACCAAAACATAACCTGTAACGAACGAACTTCTTGACCATCAATAATTACCTTTTATGACGAATATTAGTGGTCTAAAATGAGTTTCTAAATGAATCACGTGGCAGAGAATGAGATAGCTCCGATTTTATCCACAGTATATTATTCAACAATGGTTCAAACAATAACCGGCCCACCGTATGATTTCCCCTCTCATAATAAAATACCCACACAGCAGACGATGTTTATGCTCCAAATCAAACATTGGATCAAGGTTTGATCAACGGAGCATTACATTCTTGATCCAACCTGTATCCACAGTTGGATCCAACTTGGACTTGAAAAACCAACTATTTGAAGAACTTCCTATCAGGGCAATATCCTCCC
Source organism: Eretmocerus hayati (assembly GCA_029851415.1). Taxonomy (NCBI): domain Eukaryota; kingdom Metazoa; phylum Arthropoda; class Insecta; order Hymenoptera; family Aphelinidae; genus Eretmocerus; species Eretmocerus hayati. Next base: position 99,878,288 of record CM056744.1, read on the forward strand.
AACAAATTGAATTAAAGCGAAATTCCCAGATACTTACTGGAGATTCAGGAACCTCACTATGCGCAACATTACACCAACTCAATAGTTCTCAATCACAGTTACTAGGTTACATATCGAGGAAATTATTTTTTCCAAATCCACTGTATTATGAAATCTCAACGTTACATTGTTGAACTACAGAAGCATTTCAGGGGCTCATACCATACCAGAGACACTTACAAGCCGGACGAGCGTTAGCGAGGTAGGCAATAACGCTAGTAAACTAATTAATTTATTAATTAATGATACCACAAGTGATTCTAAGTATTGATAACTAGATTACAGAACTTTTGAGGTAGATTTTACTGGTTGTTAATGACCAGCTCTCTGAATTTTCGGTTTCTTGAGGTAAGTTCATAGGGCTCTGTCTTATCGATAGGGCATAAATTCAACAGTATCTAATTTTTCAATTATTGCAGACAGTTCTCGGATTAAATCATTTATCCAGCGCGCTTTGCGATAAAATTTTCGACCATTTGAGCTTTATTGCGTCTCAAACCCACGATATTTCTCGAATGATTTGAAAAATGGCAATCGAGCATGACTGCGTGTTTTTTATGATGCAGCCAGTGAAAGTGTACTTTGCGCACAGTTTGCCGACTTTTGCCCGCGATTCATAAGAAAGTATAATTCGATACACGGGAGTGAACCCTACTTTTTGCTTTTTCATCGATACTTACTATTCCCGAATAATTCAATGAATATCGTGAGTCTTGAGACGCAACCAAGGTCCTGTGATTCAAGCTGTGATTGCAAATTTTATTGTAAAGCGCGCTGCTTGAATAAAATGATCTGAAAAGAATTTGCAATCGTTTAGAGTCAGATATTGTTGAATTTACGCCATGTCGATTAATCAGAGCACTCTAAAATTGTGGTAAGTATATTTTTGAGTCTAGTAATTTAGTTTTAGACACTAGCATCTTACTCGTATGGATCTTCGCGAACTATTACTCGATTACCAATGTTTTTCGTCTCTAAATTATCTCACACACGGAGAAACATTCTTTCCCTCAGTGATATTGTAGTATTTCGATCCAAAAAGTCCTTCAATTCAGAGACTGGTAATATTTCCAGTAAGAGAACAAGAAGTAAGTGGTTTATCTATGAAACTTCTTTCAAGGATCTCAAATAAAAAATTTGCTCAAGTGAAAAATTGCTTTACAGGCTTTGAGTAGCCCCAATACCAAGTTTCGATTTCCCGTAGGGAAAAGTTCATGATGTTTTTTTGGGTTACCTCGAAACCTTTCAACAAAAAAACAAAGTACGATATTCCATCGTTACACTGTTATGAGTTCTAATACCTCAACGAATTCAGAAGATCGACAGCTACAACCGAATGAATTTGCATTATTCATCGCATCCGTACCCCAAATACTATCCGGAAACAAACACTCTTACTTTCAGACTTCAGATTAATCCTTAGAATATACTCCAGGAAAAGAGACGAAAAAATAAAGGGACTAGGAGAGAGTCCTCGAGAAGAAGGTGAACTTCCTCCGCTTCGTCCACTACCTTCCCTGTAAGATTGATGCATAATCACGGCACGCAAAGCGCATTAGTAAAACCCTAAGCCGGACGAAACCTTGCTAAAACAAAGGATCAACATATCGGACAAGGATATAAGACGACATTATAGCTCCCGTAAAAGAAGCTGTGTCGCAGCGTGATGTGGGAGGTACACATGTATTTGTGGAGGCTATTATACAACTATATGGGTATACCGGACGTGACCACTCGAAATGTATCAGGGTATACCTCTGATGAGTATGGACACCGGAATTGTGGATCGCACTCATTATTTTGAGTCTATCGTCTTCGTGGCTACTGATTTCTACTTATGTATACCATCAGAGCGACGACTGACGATTGTTATTTGGTCAAACCAAACTAGAGGCAATTAAGGCGACAGGATGGAGATCTGTTACCTCTGTAACATAACATATATTTTCTAAGGGTCTTTAATAGCAGGACACATGCAATTTTTGCTACTGGATGATGGGGATGTGCTGCGAGCTAGAGCTCAAATGGGTCATGGATTTCCACGTAATCCTTGGAATTTTTGACATTTGATGAATTGTGAGAAGGATGTCACAAAATTTTTTGGTTCAATTTTGTGTTTTTACTTGGAGATGAAAGTCAAGCAAAACATTTGTAGGTATGAGTTTGCAAAGACCCGATGACGTATGATGCTTTCAGCAAGTACAGAGTGTGTTTAGGGATGTCAGAAGATGACAGTGGAATTAAGAGTGCTCAACTTTCCAGAAGGTTGAAAATCGAAAAGCGTCAATTGGAAGAGCTAAAAATCTGGAGATGAAAATTGGAACAGCAAATAATTGAAAATCGCAGATAATGCCGAGCTTGAAAAGCCATTATGTCTGCAAAATCAGGAAGAATGGAAATTCGGAATATTCGGAGAAGCGGGGATTGGGAACTAACAAACTGACAATGGCAAAAATTCGCAGTTGGAAATTCAGAGAACTTAAACTATCGAAGAGAAGTCCTAAAGTTTTCGTCCAAATTTTTGGTATTTGAAATTCTTACCTCGGAACTTTGGCAGTTCCAAAATTTGTTCCTCCGTATGTTGGAACTCCGGATTTCCATGCTTCCCCACCCCTGATCTCTGAATATTTGTCATCTCAAAACTCTTCGTGTCGAGATAAGATGTTTTCGAATTGTTGACTTTTCGAAACTCAATTTCCTGAATTCTTGGCTCTTTAAAAAATTGACCTCACTATTCTACAGGGCATCAATTCTTTCCTGTATTTCTTGCTCCGAAGATCAAATCCATGTCCCAAATCACAAGAAAGGCTGTATTGGCAGGTACGACTCTTTGAATTGCAAAGTGATATCGTACCCTGTTCCAGAATAGAGAAGTTCTGAAGAAGTGTAAGAAACTTCATGAGAAGGTTTTTGATAACTTCTTAGCGATGAAAAATTTTAATCAATCGTTGGTGCTACAAAAGATCCGAAGAGCAATTTTCTACTCGAAAGATTCTTCACTCGAGCTACGTCGCGCGTCGGGAAAAGTTCCACAGATGAGCCATTCACTTCTTGTTCGCTCAATGAGAATTTAAAATTTTTTTTGGATCAACATTCTTCAGTATCATAGATTCAGAAAGCTCTCCTTTGTGTGTAAAATTATTGTGCTCTGAGAATGCTCTCAAAGTGTTACGAAAGTGCTCTCAAAATGCTATAAAAGAGTTATCAAAATGTTCTGAAAGGGCTACTAGATGCACTCACAGCGTATATCGAATGCTCTAATTTCCCCAAGTTATTCTCAAAGAACTTGGGAAATTTATTCGGGAAGCCCTTCGGATATCCTCTTCAAACTTGTGGAGCATTCGAAAAATGTTCGCCTGGCTATGAAATTACATGTAAATCATTCTTTTTAGTACTCCTTACCGATTGGGCCATGGATTTTTTCCATCAGGTTTTGCACATTTAGAAATAATTCCGAAAATACAAATGCAGAATTGAAAAAATATGAACTTTAATTACAAATACTTAGTGGTTGATTTCATATTTATTGATGACATGAAAGTTAAGGGAAGGTGCAGCCCTAACTTTTAAGTCTGGCCCGACAGAACATGCGAGGCTGAATATTTATACTCAAAAGTATATTTTTTTCGAGATAAAAACAATGTCGTAGTCACTTTTTATGAAAATAGTATATTTCCGTACTGAGCGCGGTAGCCCATTTTGGGCACTAGGAAAATCTTATTTAAACGCGGCATTTTTAGGTCAGAGTAATGAAAAATCCTTCATTACGCTGTGCGGAAAAGTATCTTTTCCGCACTGATTTTCCACTTTCTCGCACAGTTTGTCGAAAAACACAGTTCGATACACGAGTGTGAAACCTATTTTTTGACACACTGTGCGAGAAAGTCACTTTTCCGCGCTGATTTTCCACTTTCTCTCACAGTTTGTCAAAAAATAGTATTCGATACACGGGTGTAAAACTTATTTTTCCAGCCTTGTATCGAAATGTACTATTTCGCACCGTGATTATGAGGTTGTAGCTCGCTTCTGAGGCGAGGGTCGAAATAGTCGCTCGGACCCGGGGAACCTCATGATCGAGGCGCGAATACTTGCAATTTCGTAAGCTTTCAAACATCGGAAAATTGGATAAAAGTTTTTCCACCCTTGTATAGAAATGTACCATTTCGACACGCTGTGCGGAAAAGTCTTTTCCGCACTGATTTTCCGCTTTCTCGCACAGTTTGTCGACCAACACAATTCGATGCGCAGGTGTAAAACCTACTTTTCCACCCTTGTATCGAAATCTACTATTTTGGATATTTTTATCTCTTGGATCACGCCTCATTCAATAGACGGAATAACTATCACCTCATTTTTTCAAAATAGTAAAAACTACTCTGATAAAATTCCAGATTGATTCGTGGATTCATGTAAGAGTAGTTCCATCGTTTCGGGACAAAGTTTTGGACTTTCTCATTAAAATCGCTGACAACTAAAAAAAGTATGGAATTTTCGAGAAATCACAAGAATACTTTTTTGTTTAGATTTATAAATAAATTGGAATAATTGAGAAAAGGTGGGAAAAGGTGGAAGATACTTGACTGAAACACTCGAGGGATGAAATAATTCACCCTTTGTTGAGGTTCGAACCTCTATGGATTGACTACGCTATTTGCGTGCAAATTATCAATCAATGATCCGATCTCTACTAGGTTCGGCTAATAGGGATTGGACATACTTGTTGGATTGCCGTCATATAGGGCTTATTCCTCAAAGATAGCTATCGTTGGGTATGGACTTAGCACTGGGTGCATGGAGTCATATTAATAATATCGTGTTTTTTACTCTTCCCGGTCATTGATCATCCTTCAAACGCAAGAGTGAGTAAACAAGGTTCATGCATAAGTGTTTCGCGTCAGACTGAGTGAACAATGACTCGAATAATACAAAAGCCCTAACCTTACCAATGCTGAATCTATACTAAACGGTATCCATTTTACACCTGTTTGCACGCAACCTGACAACCATGTCCAATCCCTAGCCGCAAACCAGGGTTTCTAAGAATTATATCGACATTGCCGAAAAAAAAAAAATTTCCGTGGAATTTGGCATCAAGCGTCATCTACCATCATCCACCAGATCTTTGAATTTTGGCCTAGACTGAATTGAGGCATCTAGCGCTTAGAAATTTCCACGACTGTAAACGTTAATTCGCAATTCCGCGATCCACAACGACGCGAATCCGGATCACGGACTCATGAATCAACGCATGTGAACTACTAGTCGTTATAGACGTCCTAAACTAGAAGACCGAATTACGGAATCAACCTGCAGAGGCATAACCGTGATTCTTTATCATCGAAAATTTAAGATCGGAAGGAGAAAAGTAAAACACTAACATTTCCTTCGACCAACGAGCCTCTATCCATCTGCTGCAAAAAGCTTGCAAGGCGCCTTTCCCAGCTCGTACTTTCGGTCACCTCATCCTTGTCACGTTAGATGAGAGTGAAAGCCCCTATATGATACCGATGGTCCAATATCCACACGCTCGTCCACACGTCTCGTGGCGCCGCATCACTCCAAAAGCCCATGATTCCTTCACGTCCAACAAATATAGGCTATATCTGAAAGTATCCTCCTTCGTTTCTTTATATAAGTCGGGCCCTATGCATGGTCAGTTTTTTCACGCGGACGGCCTTCCCGAAAGATATATGTATACCAACATTATAAAATACACCAAAGCGCCGAGAGATAAACATACACACACATAAGCTAACTTATATATATTTAGGTGCGAAGTTGTTGTCCGCGGTAGCTTTTGGGTGAGTCGTGATATCGTACGCGGGCCTATATAATAAAGCGTATGTGAACTCCTCTGTAGGGGCCATTAGCCGTCTTTGCTTTTCATGGCACCGAAGACCCTTACACTTATTTTAATTACCAACGCGTGACTCGCCGAAAAGAGAGCTTGCAGGGTATCACACGTTACCCCTCAATGCTGAAACACACAATTTTTTTAGGCCTGGGCTTTATATATGCTTCTGTTGTGGTGTATATAGGTAAGTTAGGAGAGAATCTCTGATGGCCTTCTGTCCAATTTAATCATGGGTTATGACTCCCTGCGAGTGTTATAATACACACAAGGTACGCTTTGAATTATCGTCTCTTATTTCGGGTTAGAGGAGATTGCCATAGTTGGTGTATGTTGTTGTTGGTGTCTGAAGTGGTACAGGACGATTCTCCGGTGCGTTGATTTGGTGTGTGTACGACAAGCAGATGTGAGGAGAGAATTTGACGATGAATAGTCACGTGCGTGCATCATTATGAAATTCTGGGTTCGAGAGTTTGATCTCTGAAAATGTTGATACCAGAATAGGAATTTTGTACCTCGGATCAGAATTCGGAATCTCAGACGTTAGTCACACTGCCTACTGAATTTCCTTCAAATTAATTACTATGCCATCAGCTGATCAGTTTGAAGATGTTCTTTAGTGCCGTGAAGAATAGTTTGCATTCTAATGAGTAGATTAATCAGTTTCGAACCCGGTAAATGTCGTACTTGATAGACGTTGGTGACGTACTCGAGGTAGTATTAGTAGTACTCGAATTGACATTCAGAAAACAACGAAAGTCGGCACAGTTGTATATTAACCCCTAGGCTGCTGGTCTGGCTCATATATGAGCCACCCGTGACCTTGAATGATCCTAGTGACGCATTGGATGTTTCTATGGATGAAATAACCCATTCCAAGATACTGATTTTTTTAGGAAAATTACCGGCAGTCTAAAGGTTAAGTTCTCAAAGTGCTTTGATTGGATTTTCAGAAGCCTTCAGAGTCAGGGAAAGAAGTTCTGAGCGTTTTTGTAAAAACCGCCCAGCACGGTGTCTTATGGAAAATCACGAGTTTAGTATCTGATGTACAGATTCTTATGGAAAGCGATACTTAGAAAGAAGAATGAACAAAAAACACTGAGCGACGATCAGATCGATGATTCAGAACCTACAAAATGAGATCTGAGGAAAAATGTAGTTCCTTTCGCCGTTTCGGGTTGAGGTGGTCGTCTGCTGTGTGCACTCACTAGACCTATATGGCGGTCGGAAGGAAGTCGAGCGCGGGTATATGGGCAAATCTCAGGAACTATGCGATTTCGACTTCGAAATTTCGAGGATTTCCAGAATGGCAACACACCTCCCATGAACTTTTGTTTGACCAAGTAATGCTCAAACAATGATGAAATACTCGCGTAAATCACTTTGGAGCTCCGCCGTGGATAAGATAAGATAAGATAAGATAAGCTTTATTTCACCATAAAGGCAAAAACTCAATTCAACATTTAAACAACATATTCTTATATGAAAGGTAATTCCTGACAATATAATACTGAATGTCAAAAGACATAATAGAAATATAACTGGGATATTTGGTCAAAGCTATCCAAGGTCAGTTTTATCACAGATATGATACGTCATTAATTCGACTCATGCCAGGTAGCATCGTTGCAAAACACAGATTACAGAAATATTTTCTAACAAATAAATAAATACTCTATTACTGGCAGTACTCAGCGTAGTACGATTAGGATTATTGCAGAGTCTTTGGAGTCGAGCTCTAATAGGTGAGGTTTGAGCGAGAGTTTGAAAGCTGATATCGAGGGTGAGTGGCGCAAGGAGGGAGGTAGAGAGTTCCAGAGCCTAGCACCACGATACTGAAAAGAGCCTTCAGTCGCGGTGAGCCGAACTCTGGGTATATCAAGTTCTCTCTCTTCACTCCGACTGGTAGGCCTGCGCTGATACATGGTAAACATTGCAGCCAAGTATTCGGGCTCTCTCATCTTCAAGATTTTGTATATCAGAATAGCTGCAAAATATAATCTACGGGAGTCCAACCGTAGCCAGCGCAGCCGTTCCCGGTACGGAGTGATGTGCTCATCCCTTCTAACACCAAAAATGTATCTCACACATGAATTGGACAATCTTTGAAGTCGCGTCCGTTGTTCTTCGTCTGCGTCTAGATATACCATTTCACAGTAGTCCAGATGTGGTTGGACTAATGTATCGACTAGTTTTCGGCGGAGTATCTCGGTAGTACACGCCCTGATGAATCGCAGGCCATACAGGGCTCTATTGACTTTTTTGTTACTTGGTTAACCTGCGATTTCCACTTCAGCTGACTGTCGAGTGTAATACCGAGACTCACGACCGTGTCACTGAACGGAATCGTCACTCCGCCCGGCATCGCAACACCGACTAGACCCATTCCCTTCAGCTCATTGACATTACTCGCAGAGCCAAAGAAGATAGTCAGTGGATTTGTGAGGGAATAGAAGATTTTCTTATGTATTCGGATGGAAGCCTCGTATTTCCGTCATTCTAATTGGCACATGTGTATGTCAATATATGGCATCCTCGGTGTTGGAATATAGTAAAAAGATACGTTTAGTAGTTTACAGTGTCATCTGAAGGTCTGTGGTACAAAATGAAGATGTGCCTCAGTCGCCGGAACGCTCATTTTTGTCATTTGTCACTCCTCACAAACCTCGCGTCACGACCGAGATGAGACTGTAGAAGGGGCGATTCTCATAGTCATTTCATGAGGTACAAATATTAGTTCACACGTGGTTTTAATCCCAACGGAATCGAAATTTTCGTGTGCTACACGAAAAACGATTTTTTGACCCCATTTACGCAAAAATAACTTTTCTCATTTTAAGCCACATCGTCGTGCAGAATCGAGCTTACTATCGTTCTTGGGCTAGATTTGTAGGTTTTTGGATGTAGAATAAGATGTCGTTTCTACAGATACGGAATATTCACCGCCCCGAGTGCTGTATCCGTTAGAAGAGCAATACAGGAAAAAAAGTAAAATCGGAGTTCGTTCCAACGAATCATCGCCACTCTGACGCATTGATAGGCACAGCCTCGGGCGAAAATTATATGTTTCTATATATTATAATCCATTACATATCCAATTTTCAGACCGATCGGTGAATCGCCCCGCCTGTGGTGAGCTAAGGCGTGAGAAAATGATGACCCTGTTCGGTCGAAAATTGCGATTTTGTCACAAAGAAGCGTCTCCCAGTAACTTTCGATAGCAAGTAATAGACTTCTGAATGATGCAGAACTGTTGAAAATGAGTGGATCTTCTTCAATGATCTAATGCGAGCGGCGGAAAAAACGCGACTCTTCTTCTGACAACGTGAAAATAGGCCTGTTCAGCCAAACCGCATACTTCGTGAGATTTGCCCATATTCTGCACTTGATTCATCCGGTATCGCTAGCACTACCCAAGTATTCGGGTGATTGTGTACTAAAATTTGTTAGAAACGTAAGCGTAGATGTGTCTAATGTTGATCATATTATGTTCATGGGCATCACTCGGGAATTTTTCAGTAGAATCGACCTGCTGTCCTTGTATGTAAGACCATCTGATTTAGAAATTTGGTGATCTTTGTGAGTTCTTACTAAATCTCATCAAAGACAAAGATGGCTTTAAGAGTCTCATTTGCCAATGCTCTTGTGTTGCTGGATTTTCTACTTGTAAGCATATCACAGGATCACCGAGATGCCTAACGAGGTAAGTTTGATATATGAATGAGTATTTGAACCTTGGGACACGTTCGGGCACCAGTTGAAGTGAGAAAACATTTCAGAAATAAAAGGGAGATTATTGGAAATGCAACTCATACTGATGTTACGCAAAAGTACGGTGAATTTGAGAAATATGAGAGAGGTACGTACTCTAACGTGCCCATGGAAAACATTACCATAGCAAAGGAGGAGATTTCTGTGAGGATCGAAACATAGTACAATTGATATTGAGGGATTTGCATCTAATTTGATGGTAGCTGGTAAGTGTTATTGAATGGATTAACCTTACATCTCTCAGATAACATGACTGTGATCTCATGGGTTGCATTCGAATTATCCTGGCCCTTTGCTGTTGGTATCTTCGAATGGATGTCCAAACACACCAGTTGGCGTATACGCTGGCTTCTGACGGCTTGGGATTTCAACTCATTTGCAAAACCAAACAAGAGGCAGCACAGTTGGTCATTTCAATGCTATAAATACCAAAGGATGAATGCTTGTTTGTGTGAGACTATATAACTTGTACATAGTCGTACTGCGTAACCCTCTCAAGGTAGGACTGCTCACATATTCGCTTCTTCCGATTCTGTAGTTATTATTACTGATGTATCTTCACTTCTCCTCCTAGATCCAACCAGTTTCAATTACATCTTGGTTCGTGTAAAAACATCTCTGGAACTGGGCTGGCTTTTCATTATAACTCTTATCAACTTCATAGAATCTTCGCTTTATGACGATGAAGCCATATGCTCCGTGGTCTTGGAACGAAGTTCAATGATACTATGTAACGATGTACTGGAAGGAACTATTGTCACGTTTGTGGCTTACTATTCTTTTAGATATAAATATCCCTTCGTACATGTAAGCATTTCGGAGTTTATTCAGAGGTTAGCTATTTTACAGAACATAATTAGTGACTTATACCTATTTCCTTACCTTTCCTTAGTTGTATCACTCAATCTCTTTTTCAGATATCTGTTTGCAATAGTTACCCCTAATTGGAGCAAATTTGCTAAGGAAGAGAGAAAAATGCAAATGATGTACCTTTTGATGCAAAAGTGAGAAAATTAGCGAAAGCGTTACCTGAATATTCAAGCCATTCAAAATGTGAATTCTAATCGAGGGGGTGGGTGGAAAAAGGGCGTAATTGCAGAACGGTCATTTTGAGAAAATCAATAAAAACATAATAAAAACCGCTACAGATATAATTGGACGAGTTGACCTGACTTATTTCGAAGAACATAACATTCTCGGAATAGCCCAACCCGAGCCGGGGGATGGAATTTAATCTTGAGCTCTTTTGAGCAATTTCAAAAAATGCAATTACGCCCTTTTTCTGAATACAGGGTCAAATTTCGGCATTTTTTCCTCACAAAGAGTGGAATTAATTCTCGCGATCAGGTCCAATCGTCTTCAAAATTTTTGAGAGTGTTCCTGGGCATGTTTTGAAATATATCTGATTGCTAGGGGGCGATTCGATTCATGCTCCACGGATCTATGGACACGAAAAGCTTCCATCAGTCGTGTGGAAATGACGAGGAATTTTTTCACTAGGGAAGGATAAAAATACTCAATTTAAAGGTGAAACAACATGCTTTCATCGTTATATTAGGTGGAAAAGCGTTTCCAGGCTCTGCAGATTATAAATTTTTTCCTCGGTGATTAGGCCCTTTTTCCAGATCCGCCCTCACTTACGTCCTGTTACAGAGTAGTCACGCCCTTTTAAATTTTTTCAGTCAGGTACTTAAGCCCTGGGGGTGGGTGGAAAAAGGGCGTAACCCCCTTTATTATAGTTGCTGTAATTCATACTAAATGACTGATAGAGCGTATCTCATTTGATTTTTTCAGGACCAGTTGATGTTTGAAAGACTGAGAAGAATATATTTCGAAACAGTGATCTGCCTTCTTTCTGTCCATTAGAACCTTCTCTCATGATAATTTATAGAAAGATTGCTCGCACATGAATTCACTGCCGCAGTACATCTTGCTTTTCCCTTATCCTGCACACTTTTCTGGGAGAATTTCACTTTTTAAGTGTTCTTCATGTTCAATCACATGAACATTTTGAATCAAAAAATCAATTTCCAGATCTCGCGCATGAGTTTCCAATGAAGCAGGAGTTGAATTTTCCTTCGCCCCCGACTCCTCCGGAATCGATTTTGGATATTCAATTGTTGTACATGAATTTTTAAGCATCGGTCATTAATATTTAGAGTGCGTGCATGCATTTTCAAGCATGGTTCATTGCCACAAAATGTAGTGCTTGAAAAATTTTCCGTCACTTAACATGAAATTCCATGCAGAAATTGTTATCATTGTAGTCTTGCATCTCAAGGATCCAGATGATTCCCTAAATGCTTAGCAATGCAGACTTCTTTTCAGTTCATTTATCTGCTCACAGGTCAGACAAGATAGTGTTCTGTATATAAGCGAACATGATGGAATTGATGAAACCATAACCTTCAGAAGCCTTCACGAAGTGGGAACGATTGGTATTTGAGCAACGATTTAATCGATTCAGCCTCTGCCGGGGACCTTTGTGACAAAACCAGAAGCCACAGTGCCAGTATCTGGAAGAGTGAGAAGAGAAAGAAGTCCCAAGAAGTACTGGTTAGGAGTTCATCACTCCAATAGGTGACCCCGATTGGAAAGTCAAATGGAATGATGAAATTGTGAGACATTTGAAGGATATTCCCAAAGGCAAAGACAAACGACGGCATCAAGACGAAGCCTATACCAAGAGCCAAGTATTCAGAGCTCACTGGTTTCACAGTTAACTCAAGAAAGTTTTTTGGTGAATCCAAATATCACATGGCTACTGATCAGTCTTGGTGGTATTGCACTTGGTAGCGACTCAGCAGGAATTTAATGGGCTGTTGATAGCGAGGGGAAAAGTATTGATGAAATCATGAGTCCTAAGCTGTATGTTGAGATATCTGGGCCACGTATGTATTTTTATACGTCCATACGTAGAAACAGCGTGTTTCTAGGCTACGCTCCTCGCTACGCGAGGAGGCCTGGAAACAAGCTGTTTCTGCGTACAGACGTATAAAACTGCATACGCGTCTCATGCGGAAACATTTTTCCTTCGGGAAAACCAAGCTGGACGGTGCCATCGCCCACGTCCAGCTCGGTTTCCCGAAGAAAAAAATGTTTCCAGCACTCGACGCGTAATGTACTATTCAAGGAAAGAGCATAAGTACTTATCTTTGACAATCGCAGTTGAGCATGTATGTCTCCGAATTGGAATGTTGTGATTCTGTTGTGTATTCCTTTCATGGAAAATATTGTGAAATTATGAGAGCTCTTTGATATGCATAAATAGAGACAATATTTGAGATTCCCACTGTATGGGTGTAGATGATCCGAAACGTATTAGGCCCTTGTACTCACACTGAGCGATTCTACGCGCAAAAAGTTTTACGTTTAATTGAAATAAAAATGGCGTTTTGACACAGTATGCAGAGTTCACTCATCAGTGCCCCGGCTGTACACCCACAGCAAATCTTATCATCAGATTGACTCTATGTAGGCGGAGCCTCTCAACACTCTTGTGGAATGAGTGAGCGAGATTCCACCTAGTGCCTCGGAAGGCAACTAAACTTGTATTTAGGCCATTCAAGTCAGGTTTCAGATTATTAAAGTATGTATATTCCGCCATACGCTCAGAATACTTGTCGCAGCTGATACTGTCCCTGATGGCTTTTGGGATGTCTCACCCAGGAAAGCTTTGAGTGATGTGACAAACGAATGATTGAAATTGTAATGTATATTGTGTCCTGAACAATATCTCTAGATCCAGTGAAGATTCAATTAATGGGTATCGACAATCTGTGATCAATCACGTCTGTGAGTAACGGTGTGGTTTACACTGCAGATATTCGTTGAATACTTCATCAGAATCTAACTCATGATGTGGGATGCTTCGAGCTTGAAGTAGGCAGTAGATATGATGGACTTGATTTTGATACTCGCTGGTGAATACTTACTGAGAAAGTGTGAACCTGCTTGACCTTTAAGTGAATCGGATTTTTGGAATGGTTACCAAAATTGGCAATAAAATTTAAATATATGATTAAAAAATGATCTTATTGATACAGATTGATTAGGAATTTCTCTTACACGTCTATGTGTCTCGTGAACATACAAATTGTTATAGTATAAAAATCATTTTTGATAGAATGATAGTTAAATCAGAACTTGTCATCAGCCAGCCAAGGATATTCCGAATTATCTGGGGCAGTGATTATTTTGACCATGTCATAAATGTAAGGTATCGTTGTCCATGTAATTTTATGTTTCAAAATTTTCCAAAGCCTCATGAGTTGTATGACTCTTTCGACGTGCACTCGAGCTGTAGCTATTAGATCGATCATCAAAGATTTTCCTGGGTGAAACTGTTCTCCATCCCCTAATTAATAGTTGCACATGGGCCAGCAGACGCTCTATCTCAACAACAAACTCCTCATCATCCATAATGGCATCTATCGTAGGATTCAATCTGTCCAAGAGTCCATTTCGCCACACAAAAAGTCGCACTAATATCGACCGCTGAGTCTGGTATTCATAGTCGTTGGTAAACCATGATCTAGAGTTTGATCCGTGGATTAAACGTTGTAGTCGGTGTGGCTAATGAGTGAATTCAAGTCTCTGTGGTAGTCCAGCACAGCAGAACACAAGAAAATTGGAATCATTTTTCTGGACACGGAGACTACAGCGCCTAATCTGCAGGTAAAACTTCAACCCTAGCTTTATAATGACTATAAATCCCAGAATCAGAGCTATTCCCATTCGTCAAGTATCAACGTATTTAGACATAAACCCCAATTTCATTCATGAGTTGATCAAAATATTTCAGAAAACTCACCCAATATGAAGTAACAACGAGAAAACAATCATTCCATCATCAAATTAGAAGCCTCAGTCTGAATGAGTTATATTCCTATTACTGAGAACCTCCATAATATTCAAATTTTTGATCTGCTGTGATCTTCCTCATCCCTATATGCATTAGGGTGGGCCGAAAAAGGGCTTTTTTCGAGAGTCGATACGCCCTAGCGTGGAAATGTTGTGTTTGTATAGATAAATGGGAATAAAATTTTGCTGGATGCTGAGAAATGAGATTTTAGGTCACAGCAAGAGCTACCAAGCTTTTATCAAAATTAACACAGGTTTAAATAGAAATGTGCCTAATTCGGCACTTTTTTCTTGCTAACTTTGGTCACATTCCTGGCGCATACAAGCATTCTCCAACGCACTTTAGCATTCTACAAAATGTGCTAAAGTACGTCCAATTTCAACTGACCAGAGAGAATCTATCTCAATTTTTCCAAAAAGTGATCATTATTAGAAATTCCAAAAATAGGGCGAGTCTCCCTTCAAACTTTGCTTGTATTTTTGGTGCATCTGAAGATTCTTTAACGTGTTTCAATCCATTTTTTGCTTGTTACAAAACCTATAAAATGAGCTGAAGTACCGTCAAATTGGGTAACTTTTGTACAGAGGGTGCAACTTTGGTACACCCTTGGAAAATGACTTTTTTGTTATTCTGTGCGCAAAAATGGCCATTTAGACGCAAGTGTGCGTGTGTAAATAGCGAATTTGCACATTATTCCGACACAACTGTGTGCAAATATTTTTTCACGCAGTGCGCAAATGAGGCATCAGTGCGCAAACACTCGTTTGTGCACTGCATAAACGAAGAACAGTGTGCAAATGAGGCATTTGCGCACTGTGCAAATTTCGTTTGCGCACTGGACTTGAGTTGTTTTCTGATCACTCTATATCATCATCTATCTATATATCATCATCATACTTAATTGTGAAGAATGACTAACTTCGATCTTTCGAGCACCAGCGACAGTTTTGAGCAACGTGGTAACATACTATATGGGCGATAGAGTTTTTCCTGATACATTTCTCAGAATTTTTTTTCAGTCGGCGGAGCCCCCCGAACCCCCCGGCGGGGGCTCCGCCCCCTGCACCCCCGCCGGGGCTCCGCCCCTGGACCCCCTCCTCCACCCTCCTGTGACCCCGTCATGCCATGTTCCTCTGAATGCTTGAGATGCATTGATCATTCGTTGTAGGTGATGCTTCGGTCACTCCTCGCTACTGTCAAAATTTTTCAGAAAGTCGTCATGGATCCCAAGTAGTTCAAATGAAAATGGTTCATAATTTTTTTGAGGAGGAAAAAGGAACAAAGTCCGTCAACTCTCGAGACGACGCCCAAGTCTCACAGCATCCCCTAATTTTTTGATGTGTTTTAGGAGGCGGGTTACATTTTTGCTCACAGAAATAACAAAAAATATCGTAAGCAACTCGGGCGCCGACATTTGCGCACTCGTCCCCGCAACTCGTGTGCAAACGTTCCATTTGCGCACAGTTTCGTCGTTCACGCAGTGCGCAAATGAGCCATTTGCACACTGCGTAAACGATGAAACTGTGCGTAAATGAGGCGTTTGCACACTCGTTGCGGTGACTCGTGCGCAAATATCTGTTGGCGCCCTTGTTGCTTAATATACTATTAGAGCTGCGTTCGGGAAGGCAAACGATTCTATCGCTCTGAAACCTATTCTCCCCTCTTGGCACACGCATAAACATCGTGTTAAGCCACCGCAGATCCCGCGTGGATGATTGTAGTCGTTTATTGAAGCTTTTTCCGAAAAGGCTGGTTCAGCAGCGATACACGAGTGGTTCAGTTAGTGTATCCTGGCAAGAAGTGTTCCGGAACGATCTACGGATGAATTTTCGACCACATATACCACCATATTGAAGAAACCATCGTTACATTGGGGTATTTGAAGTATACGGAATTTTAATGAATGAAAAACAGGGGAAAAACCATGAAACAGTGTACCAAAGTTACCCCACTCTACGTAAGAAGCACGAGAATAGGGTTACTCCAGTACAACTTCCTATGACAGCTTCTTTTCATCTCACCTTGAGTCGAGTGATGGTCTATAAGGTTTTAAAATGTTTCAAAAGGCTTAGAATGAGACTTCTGGGCGATGAAAATTAGTTCACTCACATGGTGGTGGGTAGAATCGAGATATACTGTAAGTGCGCCAAAGTTGCCCCATCGAGGTCTGACTTTGGTACACTTTTTCAACTGCTAATAGCTCCGGCTTAAACTCATCAAATTGAACTTCGTAACCCTTCGATCGAAAACTGAAACTGTAAGCTTGAGATTGAGTACTAATAGAAGTGGGTTTTGTCAATGTATGTTGAGATGCCGAGCCAAAGAAATTAAAAAGTAACGAAACCGTACCAAATTCACCCAATTTGGCGGTACGTCCAATTTCGACGTACCCTTGCCAATCTATCTCAGTTTTTCCATTTCGAGTTTTGGAAGGAGTGGATGGGAGGGGGAAGTCGCTTATTTTCGGATTTTTCAAAACTAATCACTTTTTAGAAGAATTGAGATAGATTGGCTCGGGTTAGTCGAAATTGGACGTACTTTAGCTCATTTTGTAGGTCAGGTGACAAACATGAAAATGAATTAAAATAGGTTGAAGAATGTTCAGATGCACCAGAAATACAAGCAAAGTTTGAAAGGAGAATCGTCCTTTTTTCGGAATTTCTAATAATTATCACTTCTTAGAAAAATTGAGATAGATTCCCTCTGGTCTGTTGAAATTGGACGTACTTCAGCACATTTTGTAGGATTTGGAACAAGCTTTAAAATGAGCTAAAGGACATTGAAAAATGCTTTGATGCGCCAGAAATGCGAGCAAAGTTAGCAAGGTAAAAGTGCCGAATTAGGCACATTCACATTTCAACCTGTGTTAATTTTGATAAAAGCTCGATGGTTCTTGCTGGGACTCAAAATCTCATTTCTCAGCGTCCAGCAGAATTTTTTTCACATCTATGTGTACAAACACACCATCTCCACCCTAGGGCGTATCGATTTTCGAAAAAGCCCTTTTGTGGCCCACCCTACTACGCATCTCTGTTCGGAGCTTGTTTTGATCACAACTCTCATTTATTTGATGGGGCGACGACAATATCGATGGGCAGATCACCTCATTACAACATGGACCTCAAAGAGCCGCGGACGCATTTCAATCAACCAGAGAGGAATCGATTCTCTTCCTATGTATCACGCACATATCCCTCCCACTGAGTCTTATGTACTTATTCACTCACTCAAAGCAAAAGAAAAACGAGATAAAAAAGCTGCAGCGTCTGCATAACCTATCTTCAAAATATTCGGTGCAGCTTTTATATAGATATACTATATCCATTCACATACAATTTTAAAGCTAGAGAGAAGTGCATCAGAGCCGCGGGCGGGCAAAGCGCGGATAAAAAACAATGGATCAGACGCGTGTGTGCATCAAAAAGAAAGAACATCAGAGAAGAACAAGTGCACCATGCGGTAGCTTATTTATATGCACGAAGAAGATAGAGTAAGAAAGAGGAAAGAAGAGACCGATCTTATCTTTGGCAAGCTGAGACCGCCCCGTATGCACCCATTTTGCGGTGGATTTTTGATACGGATGGTCGAATTGAGAGAACGCATATCGTGACTGGAGAAAAGAGAATTTAAGGGACCGATATGAAGATACCCGTCTTGAAGGCGTCTCTTGTGTAATCGCAATTTCTTCATTATCCGGAAGACCGCCAACGTGCTGCAAGTTCATATATTTACGATATATATTGGTTACTTATTTCGGTGGCTGTCCTTTTACGATCTGTCACTTTAATCTGGATCGGTTGGATAATAATTGTATGGTCTGATGTAAAGGATGTGACGTGATCGACGGCTTTTGATTCTGATTTTTTGATTAAATATTTGGGGAGTTGACGAGATCACGTTCAAGATAGGAATCCAGGTGGCTGGGAAAACGATTCTTACGTCAAGTCTTGGAATATGATCTTGACTGTTATTTAGGTAAGGGCTAATTCAAAGTGAATTTAGAATCACGTGCTGATTCTAGACGGAGCAATGTCTTACTCAGAGATACAACATTTGTTGTCCTTTCAGTGTCCGGAAATGATGACACGAATGTAGTCACATTTGAAAGATGAAGATTCAGGAACATATTTAGATATCACACATTGCACCGCACAAGAATTCAGGAATGCAACACCTATTATTGACACGCCATTTCCTCCTGTAGAATCACAACGGCAGCGGCAATACATTACCTGTGACTGTGATATTTTCGAAAAATATTTTATCGGTTTGGCCGAACTTCGCGTATTTGACAGTTTATTAATCAGGAGACCATTCTAATTTCAGCCATCTTGGTTATTTAGATAGAACGACATTTTTCCTAAAACTCGCAAGCGTTCATTTTAGTGATTCACTCCTGACTTTCTTCTACAACGTGTAAGTGCACTTGTGCATATTTTCAAGTGCACACCTCCATTTTGTGATTCCCTGATGTCAACTTGATTTTAGGGCTTGTGCAAATTCCTCTTGACGTCGTCTTAGATTTCACCACCTCTTGAGTGCGATGTCCGGATGGTTGGCAATGTTCCTGACACGACTCAATTGCCAGTCCGATGAAGCCTTTGTGAACCAGCTCACTCGGCACGGTACATGAGTGAGGGCTGAGTCTATGACAGACTCTCAGAGATTTGCGAGTATGGAGGCAATGGTGAAAGAGCCTCTAACTCACTCAATTATACGGTGCTATCGCTTTATGGATCGTGGATTCGATCACGATTGCGCGATGGACTTGATTTGCACCAAAATATTTTGGCGCACATGGATTTTACGAGGGCATTTAAGGACGTTTGATGGTCTTGACGAAGATGTAGAGATCATCATGACGAAACGTTTTACATACCGTCAACCGGGGTAACTTTGGAACACGGGGGGTAACTTTAAAACAACCCATGAAAGAGTGGTTATTACGCACGCTAGCCAGATGATCCTGAGGCTTTAATAATACCGATTTCTCCTACTTGGGGCACGCAAGAATAATGATTTGTATTGGCGCGAGGGCCTCCATCAACTATTAATCCGTTTATGAGCTGACTTCTTCAAAAGTACGTTTTCAATCCAACAAACAGTCTCTCGGAAGAAGTGGTGTGGTTCCGACTTTATCAGGTCGAATCCAAGGTAGCTGAGCTAGATTTCACTTGTCTGTACACATATCTGGACGAATCCATTGTTACATTTCACGAAGTTTCAATTTTAAGGAGTAAAAACTGACAAGTACGTATTTTTTTCAGAAACTGGGGTAACTTTGTAACACTTGTTTATGTACTCCAAACTGTCTCCCAATTCCTATATCATCATCAAATCCTACTTACTTGAGTGGTCGTTGATGGTAGCTTCAAAATAAGCCAAGGAACGTCTCATTTCGACCCACGGAAGCCGAGTTACGGCAGTTTTGGTCCGAAACCGACTGTGGAGGCATTTTTCTTCTTGAGAGCTAGCCACGACGCAGGCAGTGAAGTATGCTGATGGTGTCTATGCTGGATTATAGACGTTAAATTCAACCAAATGGACTCTTTTAATAGGTCAATGGAAAGCTAAGATACTCAGCTTCTGATAACCGGTGGTGGAAATCGATTGCGTGATCTAGTTTACGACTTAATTGACGAATAAATAATGATAACAATTTATGTTCCAAAGTTACCCCTGCCTGTGTCTAACTTTGGAACACAACTTTCAGCGCTCTTCGCTCCAACCAAAGTTGTTCAAATGGACCTTATGATCACCGCAATTGAAAGCTGAAACTGTAAGCTTTCGTATGCTTATAGATACAATGCGTTTCTGATACAAGACGTACACGTCTCGCGAGGTTGAAGGAAAAAAATGCAATTTTTGTTCCAAAGTTACCCCGTTTGACGGTAATTATCTTTAAGACCAAAAATACTCTGTGAATTTTTTCAGTGTTTTTCACCAAGCGTTTTTTCGAGATCTAAGCTCTTACATTTCCCGAAATAACATGGCCTCTTATGGACGGCGCCACCAAAATAAGCCTAGCACCTCTTGAGACGAAGAGAAAATTCTGATGAAATATTGAGACGATACAGAATTTCCTAACGTATAATGATTCCTTTCGGTAATCACCATGCATTTTGCAGGAATACGATCGAATTGTTGTCGAAAATCGTCATCATGAATATATACTAAGCACGTATTTTCGCGCAGCCGAGCAGCAGGTTAGGTTAGTTTTCGTCTCCCCCCCCCCCCTCCTGTCACCGAGCCTTCATGACACCATCGAACCTCCATAGCCCTACCATAGCCTCGACTTCCTCAACCAAGTCCTAGGCATCGTTCGGATCGAAGGACCAAAATTGTATTCACTTCATCAATGATAATTAGTGTGAAGTTATTCAATACAAAAATAAGCAAATGAATGGAAAAGAGTCCAATATTTCGTCACATGTGTATTCGTAATAAATCCAGTACTATTGGAGTTTGATATCGCAAAAGAACCAAGGCATTGACATGGTTATTGACATAAGTATTCTATTGCATTCTTATCAAGAGATCATGATTTTTCATGTTACACATATCAAAACATTCATTTCCGCATACCGTGTTTGACTCACACACCTACGAGTTGAAAGAAGCCGTAACCTTGAGAAAGATATTTTATTTGCATTGCAAAATCTTGGATATCAAAGCGTACTATGAGAGATTCAAAGTTCAAAGAATCAAGTTCAGAGAATAAGCTAGAGATGCATTTGATTGTAATTATGTCACGAGTGCAAAGGGTGCAATATATGGACTGTGATTCTTCTTGGGTTTTTACATATCCCAAATCTCAAGATATCAGCCCTAGCGAAAAAACGACACATTTTCTGAAAACGCTTAATTCCGTTCAAATTGATTGGTAAGTGAGTACAGAATTCCAATAGGCTCAAACTCTTACTGTTCTATGTTTTTCTATGTATTTCGACCTCCTGAATACAATCCCGTTGGTTTCAAGGAGCTTGGATGCGCCAAATTAAAAAATCGAGCAGGTCATTGCGGACGATTTTCATTCTATCTTGTGTATGGAACTTCCCATCCTTATGCACGAATTCTGACCTCGGTTTTGACACATCCGTCATCATCTGCTCGCAACTTGAGATTAACGCATCCGAGCTCTTTGAAATCAACGGGATAGGGTTCAAGAGGTCAAAATAGAAGGAAAGTTCTAGTGTGGTCAGAGTTTAGCTCTATGAGGACGATGTTCTCACCTATCCATCAATTCGAACGGAGTTTGAAGTTTTCCAGAAATGTGTCGTTTTTTCGCTACGGTCGATATCTTGCAATTTCCAAGGACTCCCGACTTCTGAGGCTTTAACGAACCTCGTTTCCGGTTTCTGCGAGTGAAAATACATGAGAAATGAGAGTTAGCATCACGATTCAGATACCGGAAACATTCTGCGCCTTAAACTTAATCAGTTTCGAAAACAACGCTAAAACTGCAATTTTTTCACCATTTTTGAGAAACCTTCAGGACGCCTGCGCCACCACAAGGTCTCATTTCTTAGGGTCCAGCAAAATTTCTTCTTATATCTACACACAAAATGTCAATTACTGGGACCCCAAGCATAACGATTTGGAAAATTTCTCATTTTTCGGCCTTCCCTCATGAACATTTCACCATGAATCATAGATCAACTCCAAACTTTTACATCTTTGCAAGAGTTCTGGAATCAATTGTTCAAGAAAAAATTAGCTATACTATTACAACTTTTCATGGCAAGAGAACAACGTGGCCTTTCGCCATTATTTGAAACAAAATCGTCAAGCCCCATGAATTCAAATTTTCACAAACCCGGAACCGATCACGCGAACCAATCCTCATTCTTAACAACTTTACAACATCATACATCAGCCCTTCCAGCAATAAAAAATTTCATTGCGCAGAAGTGAATACAGTCCATAAACAATGCATTCCTCTCACCCCGTGGATCTGTCAACGCACACCAAAAAGGGCTCATCTCATAAGTATTCCCCGATCAAAGTGATCACTCGCGAATCTCGAGCACACATCGTTGAATAAATCGTTTCTTGTCCATCTATCACCTCCGGGATCGGCGCAATCTTTTCACGTGTGTGTCTTCCCTCTACCTTAAGACATAAATCGACTGAGTAATCACAGATTGCAATGCCAGAGCTACCATACATTCAAAATTGCCTCCCGAAATCACACCCAGACATCTGAAAGAGTCACATCAATTTCAAAACGACTAAAAGATGCGACCGATTCAATTACAGCTATGATTCATTCTTGATATACTTCAATGCACCTGATCGCATCATAACACCAAAAACATATAGGGATGGGGTTACTCAAGGAAACCAAACCTTCATGCACATAAATGTATATTTATATATTTCGAATATCTTGTCATATCTGAGTATATGAATAATGCAGAGTCACATGGCAATTGAAATTGGCCGAACTGCCGAGATGATTATACACTGATGTAAAGAGAATTGTATATAAGTAGTCGGTAGCGGAAGATCGGTATGTCTCTTTATGTTTACCGAAGGCGACTTTTTCGCGACGTTGGTGTCTTCATTAGTCCATTGCTTGGTAAAATAAATCTGTGTGTATATGTATATTGTGATGTCCATGGAGTACTGAATTGGTATGCACATTACAGGTTACATTAGTGAGAAGGGGTATATTATGAAAGGATGGATGGGCGGATGGAGAGTTGGGTTCTGCAGCACGGGTAAACGAGTGAATGATTGATCTCTAGTGATCGATGGGTATTCGAGTATTTTAGATTTTTGTATTGTGAAGTAGTTGCCTCACTGATTTATTGGAAGTTTTTGCAGTTTGCATCCGTTAACAAGATTTAGAATCACACGAAGACCGGGTTGACATTGATTTTTCGCTGTTCGGTCGTTGACTTTCGGTATGACGACTCCCAGCCGAACAAGTTTGAAAACAGATAGTTCGTTATAGATTGAGAATGGCACACGTTGAAAGAAATATTTGAAAATTTACTCGTGTTAGGCTGATTTATGATGATTTACATGTTCTCGGATCGACATTTTGGCCAACTAGCGATCTCTTCTGTTTTCTCTAACTAGAAAGGGTTGTTTTCTTGACAGGAAATTTTCGATCAATTTTTCCATTCAATCGAAAATTTTCTTTAACGATATCCTGTTTCTCCGAAAGATACTTAAACTATTACCCCCCTCATACCAAAATGTATCGATTCTGGGTAACGCTTTTCCTCCATGAAGCATTCGAAACTTATGGGAGACTGATCTTTGAGACCCTTTGTCCCCGTGTGTGTATGTTTGTGTGTGTTTGTTGTTTTCCTCGACACGTTTTCTCTTTTATACTTCACCCGATCAACTTTGGCCTTCCCACGACTCGTAGAGGATCATTCAGAGATGAGGCCAATAATTTGGCATTTCTCTCCTCCCAGTCTCATTCAATGTAAGAGGCTTTTCAATCAAAAATTGCTCGAATCTCTGGTTTTCATACTAAAATATCTTTCTCCACCAAAGTCGCACAGAAATTCAAGTCCCATAGACTATGGTTATTTCGACGAATGATTACATTCTTTGAAGACAAAAACCAGAGAAAATTTCAACTCGGACCTTGGCAACTTATGGCACTTGAGAAGTTGAAGAAATGCATGCGTACTCATTTTGAGAACACGAAAATTAATGGATTCTCGTTAAGTGCACGAAGACTAACACTTACTTCTTAGGGGCGCGAAGACTAACACTTCCTCCTTAGTAGCACGAAGACTAAAACTTACTGCTCAACGGCCCATGAAACTAACATTTACTCCTGAACGGTATGAAGACCATAACACACTTGCACACGTCCTCGTCCAAAGGGACGGAGACCAAGTATTTCATCTCAGGGCCACGAAAAAACACATTCCATTACATTCTCTTCAGCGACACGAAAATTAACGCATCCGTAGACTTCATTCATGGAGGGATGGAGACTGTAAGTATTTCGTTTAAGACGAAGCACTTATAATCTCCGCCCCTTCAAGAATGAAGTCTACGAATGTCTTAATTTTCGTGCCACCAAGGAGAATGTGTTACTATTCGTGGCCTTAAGACGGAATACTTATAGTCTTCGTCCCTTCGAGAAAAAAATGCGCGAATGTGTTAATCTTCGTGCAGTTTGAGGAGTAAGTGTTACTCTTCGTGGTCTTAAGCAGTAAGAGATGATCTTCGTGGCGCTGAGGCGTAAGTGTTGTTCTTCGTGGCGTAAACAGTAAGTGTTGATCTTCGTGGCCGTAACAAAGCAAATGCTAATCTTCGGCCCCCATGTCAGTCTTCGTGGGCGTTAGGTGATGTGTTAATCTTCGTAAGAGGCGTCGATACGATGGTCTTCGTTCACAAGAAAGAGCATTACCACTCACTGAGAGATGAACTCTCCAGAGCATTTCCAATCAAAGACTTGGGCGAGGCCAAAAAGTGTTTAGGTATAAACATCATTCGCCACAAAGGTCCATTATCAAGTTAGACCAATGTGACTACATTGTTCCAATTCTAGCCAAATTTTCTCTAACTGATGCAAAACCATGCAGTACTCCTTTAGAAGTTGGCGTTAACTTGAACGACAGTGTGTCCCCGGTAAAATTGATGGATGCAAGCAGGTCAGCGAGGATCCCATATCAGAGTGCAGTTGGCTCATTGTTGTACCTCAATCAATGCACCCGACCTGACATCGCCTATGCCACCAGTACAGTTTCAAGGTTCAATAATAATTTTGCTGATAGTCCTTTGGACAGCAGTCAAAAGAATTATGAAGTATCCGAAAGGTACCCGAAATTTGAAGTTAGTCTTTTCAAAACAAGCAAATTCAAGGCTAGAAGGATTAGCAAACGCCAGCTATGCACTAGAGTACGTGGACCCAAAATCTGTGATGGAATACATCTCCACCATGCAAGGAGGTGATGCCGGCTGGTGCTGCAAGAGGAAATCCACCATGGCATCGTCCAGTACTGATGCAGAATATCAAGCTCGGTATGCAGCAACGCAAGAAATCATCTGGTTAAGAGGACTGACATTAGAACTTGGAATACGAAGTTCATACCCTCACACCCTCTTCGGAGACAGTGAAGGAGCCATCGACTTAGCCAAGAACGCCCATTACAGTCAGAGAACAAAACACATTAATGTAAAACACCACTTCATAAAGGAACGCATCGATATGAAAGAGATCATCGTCGACTTCAGGTGCAGTGGAAGAATGCTAGCGGAAGCACGTTAGCGGAAGCACTGACAAAGTCAGTGGCATGCCCACGGCTCGACGATTTCATGAATCGAGTTGGACTAAACAACATTCAAAATGTGAGTAATGAGAGTGAAGAAATCAAAGTGAATTTTTTATTTCCCAAATTTATTGGACTCTAAGTAATAAGAAAGAAAAGAGGAAATTTACTTTTTGATAATTGCGTGAAGAAATGAAAGTGAATTTTTCATTTTCTAGATTTATTGGACTCGAAGATTCTACAATGGTTGTTGATTTCTTCGTTCCAGAGAGATAGAGCTTTCTTCCATCTATTATCTTCCATTACCCCTAGGAATGAAGCAAGCACGATAATTTTTTAGTTGTTAGTTTTTCCCTCTTAAGCGTTTCGAGCTCCTTCGAGAGACTTGATTCATATTTTTGTTTTTGATTTGCAGTTTGCTTCCGAAAAATGTATAATGAGGGGAGTATAGTATTGTTATTACCAGAGTATTCTAGGCCTTAACATTTGGGATGAACTAGAGATGCAATAAAAATATCTATTTGGAAATGATTCTCTCGTGTCACCTGCCATCACTTTCAAAACAATGAGCTCTAAAATCAATCATCCCATTTAATTCATAGCATTTTGGCCCAATTATAAGTTTCATTCGAATTTTGCTCAAAGCAGGTGCTGCCAACTGGTTGAACACCGTTTCACAAATTCTTTGGTATATATTATTCGTTGGGTTCATTAAGCAACACAGACACATATTCTTTCAGAAATTTCGGTTCGAGCATCAGGACATTTGCGGGTTTGACTGCCTTCCTGAGTTTTGAGGTTGATTTTCCCAACGACAGAAATTTCGGTTCGAGCACACTTGGCCGTTAGCGGGTTTGATAGCCTACAATACGTAGTGTATGTATTGGGAAGTGACATCCATGTTAAATTCTGGGGGCATGCAATAGTTTCCGACTCGCCGCAGATGGCGCTGTCTAGTAACAAGCCCGTGTTAAACTCGGGGCGTGCGGCCGCCATGTTTGACCTTGATGTCACATCCCAATATGCTTATATACTTCATTTAAATTTCGCTTTAAATAGGCACTGCCAAATTGTTTAACACTCTTGCAAAATTTCATCGATTTGGGAGGCTTGTCTTATGATCATTTTCATGGTTTTTAACGAAATCCATTTCGAATTGTATTGAATTTCGTTGAGTCCTATTTGATGACTCATTTTATAATAAAATCTCACTCTAAAAATCATAACCATCATATTACGACGAATATGTTTTTTTAGTGGGGTTTTGTTATGAAACTAGTCATTGGATAGACTTCAACAAAATTCAACGAAATTCAAAATGAATTTCCTTAAAAACCCTGATCATTTTTAAGATTTCTGACGGACATGAGGTCGGCCAGAACAAAGGTTTAATGACGAATCTATTATGCATCATCCAAGCGCATTCGAGAGCATGTCCGGTGCGATGCTATTCCGGATATCAATGCTGCATTCTAATGCTATCATTCTCAGGTTTAGAGTCTGCAGATTCGATGTTTCAATGTCTTATGTGACAAAGTGTCGATTTTCACGATGAAAATTGACTTTGATATGAAGTTTTCTTCCAAAAAAGATAGAGTCTGATGATAATATGCATGTTCTCAATTCAAACGTCATCCTGTCTCAAGTCTCATCACGGAATCTGACAGAACAGACAATTTAAGGCGATGTGGTCACCGTGCATGCTGAAAGTTATTCGCACTTTCATCAAATTTTCTTGCGATTTGGGTGAAACCACGAGAAGACCCGCGTTTATTATCATCTAACTTGAGTTCGTCTTCTCGTCGTTTAGCTCAAATCTCAACAGAATCGGATAAAAGTGAGAATTAGAAGTGCAAGTATTATAGGTTAGGAGGTGCCTGCGCTCAAGTTATTCCCACTTTTCTTCAGTTCTCTTGCGATTTTAGCCAAACGATGAGAAGACGAACTCAAGTTAGATGATAATAAACGTGGGTCTTCTCGTCGTTTCACCCAAATCGCAAGCAAATTTGATAAAAGTGCGAATAACTTTCAGCGTGCATAGTGCACGGTGACCGCATCGCCTTAACGTCGACAACTTGTCGTGCGATATTTTTACAGAACATATTCAATTGAGATCGAGCGTGGTGAGAGAATTTAATCACGACGAAAAGGCGTCCAAATACTTTTTGTTTCGGTCGATATCTTGGGCCGATTTATGTCTTTTGGAATTTCTCTGACCAATGGACTTTGTTGTTCAGGACCTGATGACACGTTTTCTGACCTCTCAGAGCAATAACTATCGGTTCCGGGGGTCAATATGACGTCTAAACATGATTTGAATTGAAAGAATCGTATTAATTTGCAAAAAATTGCATGTAGATCTTTACCTCAAACGGGACTTTTTATCACATATCTCGAACGTTCAGACAATTTCACGTCGATTACATGTACTGGAAATCTTAATTGAGGTCTTTCTTGTACTCGATAACGAGCTCCAAAAAGATTTCATAAATGTATTAGCTTCTTGGGCGTCAATGGGTTAATATATTTACTGTGATGGGCCTGACAGGTAGGATTCACGGTTGTTTACATTAATATGTACCAGTTTATGTTTGCTCAAAAAAAAAAAAAAAAAATCCGGTGGCAATTTTTCTAAACAGTCGAGTCCGCCAACGGTGGAAATCACGAACCAAAGAAAAGTTTACTCCACACAGTTGCATTAGTTGGGGTGTGAGGGTCAATATCATATTTAAGCAAAATTCCAAAAAAACCGTTTTCGCAATGAACGTATTAATTACGCGATTACAGAAGTCAGCCTCATTTCCTATATCCATTCAAATCGTATATAAGTACTTGTAATTGTTCTCGAATCTCAAATCACTCAGACTCGTACAATCACTCGATCAGCATAAATCGAGCACTCAAAAAAGTATCAGCCCGTGGTGGCATGGCAGTTGGTCAGCTTGCACGAAAGGATCCACTTAACGGGATCAATTTGAAACCGGACCACACCGAACGGAAACGATCAATGGTATACGACTTCAGGGCGTCCGGATCAGATCTCAATCAGGACTAATACCGATATTTCCTTCTTTATCTCACTCGTACACCTTTTATATACGCAGTACATTATACTAGTTTTGTACTCGTATGGTTATACATCTATATGATACTGCATGTGCAACTTCCCTAAAAAAAAAAATCGAATAAAAACCACTCTTTGCCAAAAAAAAACGCAGTGCATCCCCCGCACTCTACATACAACGATTCAAACCTCAAGGCGAATCTCTCTGAAAATTCAGATCCACCTGCGCGCTATACTCTATGCTAAACTGATGCATCGTTCAAGAGATACGCATCGAATCTCTTGCGATTACTATATACCTTACCCCACATCGTACAAGCTAATCCTACAGTCGAATTCGACCATCTCCGATTTGGATATATGCACATATGCATATATATAATAGGTTAAAAGTGTTAGTGGTTGTGTTTTTCGGGTGCGTTGCTTTGTCTTGTAAATGAAGCCGGGAGCTCCTCGCGGACGTTGATAGATAACGCAAAACGCGAACGAGACTACCTATATGTAGCCCAAGGCAAATCCTGCGTACAAGTATTATAATTCGATTCTATATATATATATATAACGTTAGGTTTTTGCCAGACGATATCCGCGCGGACTGACCAGAACAATGAGACAAAAGCTTACTTTTTTGTGCTTACCTCAGCCTCTGATGCTACTTAGCGTTTAAGAGAAAGAAACAGAGCTACTGGCATTTTTTTCATGTCGATTGTACGATATATTGGGTTGATATATATATATATATATATATATATATATATATATATATATATAGCTAGTTAAGGTATACACATTTCTGTGTGGGGCATCAAAAGATACGAGCCGCGATTCGATTTTGGATCGCCATAGGGGTATTACTATTATTATAGGTTAGTATTCCTCGATATTGGGTCAATTTTCGTTTATGAATTGGCGGCGTGCGATGCCAACCCTCCAGATGCGATTCCGGGGATTCTGGTTGAGCGGAGTATTAGATGGCAATATAAGTAGACTGTACTCTTTTTTCGTTGTCTTTCATTTTGGACATTGAGCCGAATGGTCTGGCGTGGGTGGGACTTTAGATGAATTCGGATATAGATTGTTGGAAATCGAACCGGCTGCTTCTGGACGTTATTTCTACTCTATTCTTTCTACACTTAGGATTAGGCGTGTGAGGGAAATTATTAGGTGTATCAGATCATCCACAAGTACCATTTGTTATTATGACGTATAGATTCGATAGTATACTTTGATGTGGTTCCATACCAGCCTGCCAGAAAAAGTCTTTGGGGGCTCTCAGAAATCCCTATAAAACTTGCACCAGTCACTCAACGAGTTCTCAAAGAGTTTCTAAATGCGCCACCAAGAAAAGCTCTCGACCAGCTACGATGAATTTTGCAATAAACACCTGAAGAGTTCCTTCACAAATTGAGTCTCTGTCAGAAAATGCACATTCTTTTCATTGCACCCCCACCCCCCCGCGCATCATCCAGAAATTCTATATGTTAGACGTCAGCCAAGCCTCCTAGCGGATTTTCTTCGAAATTATCACCATGAAATCAGCTGACCAGTTCAAACATGTTTAGGCGAGAACGAGGTACGATGGTTTCTGCGGGTCAGATGGTCAATGCAATTTCTCCAAAGTTCTTGATAATAAAAATCTGAAAAAAATTGTAATCGATAGTTTTTCACTCTGTCCACTTCCCCGGTGGAGAAAAACAGCGTGACTTTTTTTATTGAAAAAAATCCTACTGTATTTTGACCCATAATCTCGCGAAAAAAAGTCGATTTTCTTCACCGTGCGATTCATTCAGAAGATGAGCTACGCTTCCCGGACCAAGCCTATCTTAAAGTACAAGTTCTGAGCTTGATCTTGACCCCTTGAAAAAGTTTTCTAGCTCACTGCAAGTAATTGATTTTCCGAGTTGAAAGTGATGGGTTCGACGGGGTAAGACGGTCAGTCCAACGGGGTGGAGATGGCTATGGGAAAACGGAGCGGCGCGTCAGGCTGGGTCGGGTTTTAGCGTTTACGAATTTACGAATTTACAGATTTAGCGAGGCGCATGCCCAGTGGTGGCCCAGAGAGCGTTGCAACCAACAAGCTGCATTCACACGATTGGGCCCGTCGAATTGGACCGCTGATTTGTAAACGAATTCAGACAAATTAATTTGGTCCAATGTTTCCTAGTTTGGAATGTTGGAGTGAGGCAACAAATCAAAAATGTAAGAGCACAAGAAAAATTAGTCCAAAATCTGTCTAAATTCGTATACAAATCAGCGGCCCGATCCGGTGGGCTCATTCGTGTGAATGAAGCTTGCTAACTGCAATGCACTGGGCATGCGCTCTGCTAAATCTGTAAATTCGTAAATCTGTAAATCTGTAAATTCGTAAATTCGTAAACGCTGAAACCCGACCGGCGCTGCCGTACCTAACCTTACGCGAGATACTCCTACCGTATTCGGCTCTGACAGGCATGGTTTTTCCGATTGATTTCACCACGGATTTAATTGTTTTACGATATTATCATCACTAATTCCAAGAATGTTTAACTAAAAATACACTGAAATGAGCTGAAATGGTGCATACAATCCTTGCTTCGGTATCACTACCATCGGCGAATCGTTCACGTTTTGTAAGCAGATTATGGTATTCCACAGTAAACTTTTATTAGATCACATTTATCCGAACATATGAGCTCAATTCATAAATTCACGCACTTGTCCATGACAAAAACGAGTACTGAATCATTAAATGGCTTTACACGTGCTTTACACAACATTGCTTGCATGTCATAGCAGAAATCATACTTCGCTCCTCGGGAATTTGTTCATAGCCATCTCCGCCCCACTCGACTGACCATCGTACCCCGTGCGGGGTACGACGGTCAGTTTTCGAAAAAATTCTCTTACGAAAAAACGAATCGCTCAAAAAAACTGAAAAACATTCAATTTTGTTCTTTAGGGTCTCTACTTCAAATATATGTTCTTTGAAATCACCTGCAGGCGCAATTGTTCGTGACAGAGCCGTGAACAAAAAAATGACCGTAGTACCCCGCTATCCCCTACTTAGGTGCCGCGAAGAACATACGGCAGGCCCTCATCTCTACTAGGTTAAGAACATTGGTCAGCTTCAATTCTAGTAAAACTCGCACTTGATAGGTGTAGGTAATGTACTCAAGTATGCGGGTGGTGATGTACAAAGATTGGTTGGAAGCAAAGCTGTGGCGAATGCTAATCATATTATGTACAAGGGCATCATTATGGAATTTCTTAGTAGAATCGAGCTGCAGTACTTGTGTGTAAAATCGTCTGATTTATATTTCGTACTCCTCGTGAGCTTTCCTCAAATATAATCGAAGATAGAAGTGGCTGTAAAAATCTCTTGCATTACTGGATCTATACTAATTGTGAGCATATCAAAGGATCACTGACATACCTAGTGAGGCGAAGAAGACTTATGGAGTATCTAAATTTTGCACATGTCTATACATCAGCTAAACTGAGAAGAAAAATTCAGAAATGATAAGAAGACTATTTTGCAATTTGTTCTGAAGTTACGCAAAAGGAATGTATATTTAAGAGAGATGAGAGACTCGATGAGAGAATTACGTACTCTTACGTGTCCATGAACAAACATTGCCATAGTGAAGAGAAAGATTGTAATCAAATCCGACACATGATAACAATTTATAAAGAGGGACTTGTATCCAAATCGATGGTATTTGGTAAGTTTCGATGACTAATTTGACTTCAAATCACAATGAAAACATCACTGTGATCTCAGAAATTGCTCTGAGATCATTCTGGCTCTTCTGTTGTCAGTATCGTTGAAAGAATGTCCATACAGACCAGGCATAGTCTTGCCTCCCAAGTATCCGGATGATTCTTTAAATGCTGAGCAATGCAGACTCATTTTTAATTCAATTATCTGCTTGGAGGTTAGAGAAGATAGTGTCCCGCATATAAGTGAACATAATGGAGTTGACGGAATCATAACATTCAGAAGCCTTCATGAAGTGGGAGCAATTGGTATTTGAGCAACGTAGCAGCTGATGTAGCGTCTGCCGTTGGTTTTGTATCATAACCAGAAGCCAAAGTGGCAGCTTCTGGAAGAGTGTGAGAAGGAAGAAATTCCAGGTAGTACTGCCTAGAATTTCATCGCTCCAATACGTGACCCTGGCAGGGAACTCAATTGGAATGATGAAATAGACAATTGTTCAAAGAATAATTCTAAAGAGAACGGAAACACAAACGACGGCATCAGGATGGAGCTCATTGTAAGAGGTAAGGATTCAGAGCCTACAAACTTTACAATAACTCAAAATACGCTGCTAAATGATATTAGCAGAATGCTTTCTCACGTCGAAATGTGCTTAGCTTTTTAGACCAAAAAATTATAATTCCGAAATTACTCATCAAAATCACCAATCGTTTCCACAAATTTTATACATACCTTTTACATTTCCAATACCAATCTAAATCTTCTTATCAATACTCCAATCAATTCAATTCTTTTACCGCATCATTTCCAATTTTTCATTCGTAACTTATTCATATTCCACAATCATTACTCACATATCTATCATATTAATTTTCATCGCAATAATACTCTATTTCAAAAAAATAATATGTATTCCCATTCATCTTTGTTTTACAAACGTAAAAAATAATTAATCACAATTATCATCAACGTATTCCTTCATTTCCGTTCTAATTTCTTCCATCACATTTCGTCAAAAATTACAAATTCTCTCATCTTACTTTCATAATCGATCAATCATAGTACTTATACACAAACTCTTACTCTTCATGGATATTCTTCTATTATACCATTTTTTATCATCTTCCATAAATGATTTCTCATCAATTCAGGATTCCTATTGTACCTAGCACATCCTGGATCTTTTTTCAAACACAAAATTATAGCATTTGCAGTCTATTTCATATACATATCATAAACAGTTCTCGATTAATGAGTATCCGAAAATAAAAATGTCAATATTTTCCAAAAATCGATTATTTTATATTCAAATATCTTTTCTCAAAATCAACAAATCAAATTTTGGGTCACTTAAACAACCATTTTTTCATCATTTTCCGTCAATTGGTTAATGTGGAATTTTCATTTTTATCTATCTCTGCCAATTAAATCATGAATCTTCTATCAATGAAAAAAAAATCATGTACATTTCTTTTCCCATACAGTTTAACGTAATTCCGTATTAACCAATCGATCAAGGATGGCCAGATTAACATTTTATTAGGTCACCTCAACTTCCCTTATAAAGTTCTTCTAGACATAAATTCTAAAAACTCCTAATAATTTCTTGAAAATTTGAACATTTTTATTTTCCGATACTCATTAATCGAGAACTGTTCAATAGATTGGGCTATAAATCCTTTCAGTACATCTTTACATGGTGCTCTACCACTCACATGAATTTCGGAAAGATCGGTCGAAAGGCTGAGGAGAAACCGGGGACGAAAAATAATAGAATTTATTCCATGACAACAGATTTCAAACATATTTTACAATTGAGATGATTTGTTTATTCTAAAAATCTTGAAGGATAGAGAATCGGCCTTGTACATTTTGTTCCTCTCGCCGATATCTATCTATTGTAAGTCACGGTTTTTCCTCCAGTCTTATCCCTGGTCCTCCACGAATTTAACTTTCTCTGTCGTTGTCTGTGTCCGTGTGTGCGTGTGTCTGTGCAACTTCATTTTTCGTCAACGGTTTCTCCTCAGCGTTTCGACCGATCTTTCTCAAATTTATGTGAGTGGTGGAGCACCACGTGAAGATGTGCTGAAAGGATTTATAGCCCAATCTATTAAACAGTTCTCGATTGATGAGTATCGGAAAATAAAAATGTTAAAATTTTCAAGAAATTATTACGAGTTTTTAGAATTTATGTCTAGAAGAACTTTATAAGGGAAGTTGAGGTGACCTAATGAAATGTTAATCTGGCCATCCTTGATCGATTGGTTAATACGGAATTACGTTAAACTGTATGGGAAAAGAAATGTACATGATTTCTTTTTCATTGATAGAAGATTCATGATTTAATTGGTAGAGATAGATATGAATGAAAATTCCACATCAACCAATTGACGGAAAATGATGAAAAAATGGTTGTTTAAGTGACCCAAAATTTGATTTGTTGATTTTGAGAAAAGATATTTGAATATAAAATAATCGAATTTTGGAAAATCTTGACATTTTTATTTTCGGATACTCATTAATCGAGAACTGTTTAATAGATTGGGCTATAAATCCTTTCAGCACATCTTCACATGGTGCTCTACCACTCACATAAATTTGAGAAAGATCGGTCGAAACGCTGAGGAGAAACCGTTGACGAAAAATGAAGTTGCACAGACACACACACACACGGACACAGACAACTACAGAGGAAGTTAAATTCGTGGAGGACCAGGGAGAAGCCTGGAGGAAAAACCGTGACTTACAATAGATAGATATTGGCGAGAGGAACAAAATGTACGAAGCCGATTCGCTATATGAGTGAAGATTTTTAGAATGAAAAATTAATTTGAGTTAAAAAATTGAGCAAAAATGTCTTGTCACGAATACAACGCTTTCTCTTTGAGAAAGCAAAAGATGAATCCAAATATTTTATGGCTACTAATCAGTCTTGATGGTATTGTCGTTGCTAACCACACGATAGAAATGGAATGTTTTGTCGGTAGTAAGAAAAAAACCATTGATGAAATCATAGGCACTCTGACGTACGTTGAAACATCTGAGCCAGGTATTTGTTCATTGAAGAAGAAGTGTATACATTTTGTTGCCAAATAAAGTTGAGCATGTTTGTTCCCAACTTGAAATGTTATCACTTTGTTATTTTTATTGTTATCACAAGAACTATTGCGAGCTGTTCTGATCAGGTCTCGAACCCGCGCAGTTCCGAGTGCCTTGAGTTTCAGCTGACTAAGTGATCCCCAACATTTAACCAACTGAACGATTAGATGCTCTAGATGGATTAGACTCTTCAAAACATTAGTAGCGATAGAAGCTCATTCTCAGTATAATACTTGTCTTCAGCATTTCATCCATAGTTACCAGATTGAAGTAACTTAAGGATTAGTACTTAGGAAGTTTCTTCACAAATGGATTCAAGCTGACATGAAGTCAATGAATATCGTTTAGTAAAATTTAAATTCAGACTGACAAGAAATGACAGAAGATTGAAGAAAAATTACGTACTAAAATAATGGAAGAATAGTATATTATGATACAAGGGCGCAAACGATGGTTTTCGCACTTCGAGCGACTTTTTTAGGCCCGAGCCGCAGGCGAGGGTCCAAATAGTCACGAAAACGCGAGAACCATTGTGCCCGAGTATTATACTATGTTTTTTGATCTTCTGTGAGCAAATCAAAAGCGAAAAACAGTGTGCAAATGACTCATTTGCGCCCAGATGATCAAAAAATATTTCAAATGATTTCAAGCCAAAGTCTCAATTCGAAATTTTATGAACCACCACTCAGGGCAAAATTACGTGACCGGAACGATAAAGTCATTCAGCCGGAAGAAAACTGACCAATTAGAGCGAACCCGTTGCCGGAGAAATAGACGATTTCAATTTACATAGACGGAAAAAATACCAGAATGGCCGGAATCGCCAATTTTGCAGTACGAATTATAACATTGATGGAGCTTTTGAAGTATCTTGAGACTGTCAATATCGAATATCGGTCGATTATCAATCGGTTAAAATAATCATCACAAGAGATCTTTTCTGCTTTCCCGAATAATGATTAGATCCGGATGGCAAATTTGGGCTTTTATCCGTCTATGTCAATTGTAGAACCCCATGTCTGATGTTGATTATGAAGTTTATGGATTATTGCGAGTCGTTAGAATGTAGAACTATGAATAGAAATTATCGAAATATCTTCCGATGGCAGACTTAACCTCCACAAGTAGCAGACTACATTTTTTCCGGTGGTTTTTTTTCTGTTCCGGACGAATTTTTTCCGGTCGTATAACTTCGCCCTCAATAGATGTATTTAATTCGAATTTTGCCGCGCATGGCTTTCAATTGCGCACGGCAGCCGTGAGTATCATCCAAATGTCACTTGATTTTGCGAACAGAATTTATATTTTATTCGCTTACCATAAAGTTTTCGATGCCATCAGAGGCAAAGGTCTGCGCGAAACACGCAGTGGAACTCTGATGAGATAATTCTGTAGGCGTTGTTGCCCTGAAACGCTTGGGTTTTCAAAAATTTTGACTGCGATCTGATGATCGTAATCTTTCCTTGTATCATGTCTCACAATAACAAGGTAAACTTAGATGATTTTGACTATTAGAGCGGAGAAGCACTAATTGAGTCCCGTTTTGAAATTCTTAATATCACAGCTCAATAGAAGCATTGCATTTGCATGTACCTTTATTCTTACTCACATTCCGGAATTCTTCTTCGAAAGTTTGAAATTTCTTTTCGAGGAATTGGAGTTCGACTATGAAATATTTTGGATTGAAAAAGTTTCAGTACTCATGAGAGTGGATGACCTATTGAAAGGGAAATCGCGGGATCGGCGAGATACACAAGTAAGGAAATCTTAGAAAATGAATCAATAATCAATTGTGAAAAATAATGGCATGACGATATGATCATATTTGTTGGAGGGATGGTATCGTTATCATAAACCTATTAAATCTCGCACAAGTATTTGAAAACGATGTTGAAATCCAAGTATTCTAGTCAATCACAACAAAATTGAACAGCGTGCAAATTTCTTGCAGAGCCTTATGCAC
This sequence comes from Eretmocerus hayati, assembly GCA_029851415.1. NCBI lineage: Eukaryota > Metazoa > Arthropoda > Insecta > Hymenoptera > Aphelinidae > Eretmocerus > Eretmocerus hayati. The sequence continues at coordinate 99,915,882 of CM056744.1, forward strand.
AGTGAAGAAACCCCGAAAGCAATCCTAGACAAATACTACATCCGTTTGGAATGATTAAGTTATCGATACATCTAGACCAAAAATATCAGATAATATTCAGACATATCGAAGCTGGATATTATATTCCAGTCGAATATTTGGCAACACCACTCAAATTTTATCGTGCATTCTTAGAATTTTACTTGCCAACTCGACAGCCCATCAATTATATCAAGGGACCCGTCCAATTGACGACAGCGTGTCACCAGATCAAATGAGACTGGCCCGCCCACGAATGTCAAAACTCGGAGCAAAATATGCTTTTGCCCATGGCAATTACATTCAAATATCTAAGCAGCCACTTGGCTTTCATTTTGGCACGAGACTAAGAAGCCGACAGCCCTTTCAAAAAATATATATAATGATACAATATATACGAAACTCACGACCGAGCATCGGTCAGCGTTAACGAGATAGATGAAGCCCAGATAGGACAAGGTCCGAAAAGTCTCGCCTCCGGGCTTTTTGGCTCCCATACCGACGTCGAGTCTAGCCTCGGAGTGCCGCATTCTCTAATTGGCGGTCTACCATATATATGTGGACTCATACTAACGATTAATGTTTTGCCAGTGCAAAAGTGAGAGTGCAGTGCCTTTAAGATGAGCCGCATATATAATGTACTTTAACCCATTAGTTCAACCCCTGAGTGATTTTTTCCTTTGTAGGAAAGCCGAGAGGCATGTACGAAGAACGGATAGCTGTGAGGCGATTTTGACTGATCGATTGGGTGAACTGGATGAGCTGTTTAACGACAACGCTGTTTCTGTGATTAATTAGTATCTTAGGTGCGACGCCCCAGTGCGAAATGAAACTAATTTTAAAATGAGGAAGGGTTGGCTGGTAAAGAAGAATGTTCCAGGGTATGTTGTTTTTGAGTTTGCTATATATATATACCTGTTTGATGGAGTGGAGTTTGAGAGTTTCTTCTTCAGGCTAAATGTTTCAGACGAGGTCCCGGAGATTGTGAACGACCATATTTATTATGTACAAACTGTCCTCATTTGCATTATTAAGTGTCAACTTTTGTTCGAAGCGGTCAAAAAAATGTGAATAATTCAGAAAATATTTTTATTTCAATTTAAATACAATTACCACGAATGGGGCATTCAACGCAAGCTAAATATTTTGTGAAATAAATAGGGAAAACGAACATTTTGCCATTTTTTGTCATTTTTACATCAGCTTCCAACTTTTTTGCTAATATTAGAACCTATTTTTTGAGATACGAATGTTCGTTCAAGGGAAAGCGATTGATTCGAATTTGAAAAATACTAACTATTGTGTAAAACTTTTGGAAGTATTACATTCATGCAACATAACTCCAGTAATGGATAGATAAGCGGGCAAGATGTCTGATATCCAAACTCAATCCAGATGTCAAATATTCATGACTCTCAAAGATGTGGAACCAGAGATCGGTTCTATTTCTGATTTTTGTTTTACTCAACTCAATTTAATTACAAAACTGGCAATTTGAAGTAAGTCCTGACAAAAACACACAGAACCTATACTGATTCTTTCAATTTTGACAAAATTCTCTAATTTGAAACAGTTTTTAAATCAGAAAACAATTGTATCTTGCGTTTAGTTACGGCTATAATCGTAGATTTCAAATTGTATTGGTGCACAAAGTATTATTTATCGATGAATTTAAGAATTTCGCTAATTTTTTAAAATTGGAACACGCACAAGACCCTCCATACTTTTTTGACACCAAAGTTTTTGATCACTAGAAAACTTGTACTCAAAATATGTATAAACCCCACGAGTTCCGATGATTGCTCAAAAAAATGTCTTCAAGTTCAACCACCAATTTTGATAACAACTTTGACATCATTGTATTTTCATAATCTTTCGTATCAACAGAAACCAATCACATCTTCACCTGGAAAAATATTCTTATCTCAGAAAATACTTCCAAGCATTTCTGCCCGCCCAAAACTGACAATTTATATTTTTCTACATGCGTATGAACTATCAGGTGTCCCCCAAACGTACAATTCAAAGAAGTAAACAGGGGTACAGAATAGAATATCGCCTCAGTGTTCCTTTCCGAAGATAAAACTCTTGGGGCTTCGATTCTATACATTCCACCCTACAGCCATCCCTATAAGCATCTAATAGACGCAATTTAGTCTATAGAGCACGTGCAGCCGGCCCAGATGCATCGGATTAGATATATCTTGTTAGACCAAAAATTCTTCACTCTGCCCATTCAACCTTATGAGTTTCTAAAACAGCAATGCACCTTCAGGGGTATATACAGTTTTGTGATATCGTGAAACCGATCACCGCCGCCGGTGTTGACTTGACAAACGAGATTGCATCCTCGTATATAAAATGCTCGATATCTTGTTGAATATACCTACTTTGTGCTTTATTAGAGTAGCACATCCTCAGGCTGCGGATTTCAAAACTATATTCCAAAAGATACCCCATGATTAGACCTCGTAATAAAAGTATTGGCCACGCCTTTGAGCTAGGTACTTTTTAAGGAGAAAGTCTATGATCGAAATTTTAGCCTGATGCATCTGGGATCTGATCGGAGGTGATGCTCAAAATTATCTCTCTGACTCGTAAATTTTCCTAAAAGGCTTCATTACTACTCCATTCTTGTGGCTCACGTATTTTGAGTTCATTCATGGTGTGTTGATTTACCCATTATTTGCGCGTACATTTTGTAAACGTATTGAATGGAGTTTGATTGAATTGAAGTTGGAATTGTCTCACTGAAAAAGTCACTCGTGGTGGCCTTGTACCGGTTCAATAAAAAATGACTCTCGATAGACTTTGAAAAAGACAAGAGTAGGAAAAAAATTGTGCGGAAGTTGAATTCACCAGATCAACGACCATACAGCACTGAATTCAATGGAAATCTTATGTAATTTTTTTTAGATCGACGTGAATGCATCTTCGGGGTGGTCGACAATTCAGTAATCTTGGCCTCTAAGATGTCAATCAAAATTCCCAAATTGAGCATAAAAATCTGTCAATGAAATTCACCGTAAGCCGCAGATTTCTTCCGGATGCAATAGAGGAAACTGCACCATCATCTAAAAATACTGACAATACGCTACTGCATCGACAGACCACCTATTATCGGTCTACATACAAATTCCAATCGATGAAATTCCAAGGGGACACTATGGAACGTAAGAGCATGCATCTATAGGCGCTTTCCCTTTTATGTGCATTGAATTTGGATCTTTGACAAGGTGATGCATCAGTGCGTAAAATTCTATTATTATAGTGACGGGGGCACGTGTGTGCGCACGTGACCGATCGCGTGCCGGTTCTTGTCTAAATGAAAAGAGAAAATTTATCGTGTTGCATTGGAAAATTGGGGACGGACTTGAGATGACTCTTGCTTATTCAACGTATGGTTGATTTGATAAGTAGAGAAGGGCAATGATTTAAGAAAGTATCATTCATTCAATTATGAAATAGTTTTGTTCCCAAAGGAAATTGTGAATTGTGCTTTTATTATTATTTTTTTATTCTTTTCATCATCTCTCCGTGAAATTTTAACCACGAAGGCTGAATTAGCTTCAAAAGAGACTTACCTGAATGTTTTTTGCAGCTTTTGTTTCAAGCTGTTGTGACACGTTGGATTGAATCAAATCAAATGAAAAGAGTGGAATCCGTTCATTGATAGTGCTCAAAAATGCCGAATAACTGTTTGATATTTCAGAGAAAGTTGTTTTGCAGATGAGCTAGAAGTCATTCCCGTTTGAATGTAAATCCAAAAGTGAACTTCAGAATGACCAAAAGTATTGATATTTGAAGTTTACAGTAAAAGTGACTAGATGGAACTATTTGTCGATCGACTGTGCGTGGAATAGACCCTTCTATCGAAGACTCCCATGATACTTTAAAATTGATTTTTCCCTCTCATATTTGGCCTATTGACCATTTTTTCACAGGTATTCTCATCAGTATTTAAAAAATAATGAAGATAAGGTAGTTCCATACAACTGGAAGTGAACTTTTGTGTTATTTTAATAGATGGCAGAGAACACCAATGTGGCCACATCTTAAACCTCTCCCATAAGAATTACACGGAGGCAAGATAAAAACCCTTCCATTGGATTTCCACTCCTAGTATTATGGAGAATAAATCAATGATCCCAAGTCCTGAAACATTTACATTGATAGCAAGGGAAAGTTTCCCACTTATTAAGCAAGAATGATTCAAATTACTGCAAAAAATTTTATTTCCATCCAAAAATACAAAACCATACTTGCTAACAGAGAAATATGACACCATACATTTATCCAATCAATTCTTTGGGAAGACACTCAATAGACAGAGTATACCTTTTCTTCGTCTGGCACGTGATGTACACGCAATATTCACCTTCCTCATTCTTCTTCAATTGCTCCTTGTTAAAGCACTCGCAATCGTATTCAGTATTCTTGATGAGCGATTTAGAGATATTATTATCGGATTGAAGCACAGTAAACGAATTTTGAAAACTCGTAAAAGAAGTTTCATTAAAGTAACTCAATGCTTGAACAACGAGTCCCCCACCCGGCATATTTAAAACTGATATTCCCAAAATATTTTGTTCTATTTGAACCGTGTAATTAGTGAATATCACATTATCATTTTCATCGTATTGTGAGCAAATTAATTGCTTTGGTTGCCTTTCCTCAATTACACACCAACCCAGATGACCATATTTTACATCCACATCAATGGCTATTTCTTCCTGATCTCTTGCCTTTAATTCCTCCAATGTTCCATTTTCATAGAGGGTTATAATGCCTGATGTAAGCCATAAATTACTTGTTTGTTCGACTACTCTAGCGACAAGTCGATTTCCCGAAGATTGATAAATTTTGATCATGCCATCGGGATAAGTAGGTAAAGGTATCACTGTACGACCTGCAATCATTCCATTAGCATCGAAGGTAATTCTGCAAGTTTCATTGCCACATTTTTCTTCATCCCGATAGATAACATCGAAATTGTCACCATACGTGAGAATATTGGTATTGTCAAAAGCTGATGGTAGACAACTTTCAATTTCAATTTTAGTTACTGACATTCTACATCTTTCGGTCCAATGTACTGTACTAAATTTTAAAGTGAGTTTTCCTTTCATTGAACGACTGGATACATCCCTTTCTCGTTCTATCCAGAATACAATCCAGACATCTTTGTTCAACATTCTGACTTTCATTTCATCGTAAAATATAGTACTCTCATTTTTTGTCTGAGCAGCAAATTCACATGTTCTGGGATGTTGATGATTTCGTAAAATGTTGTCGTAAAATTTTAAGCTACAGTGTATCATAGTCTTGAGTGAATGTTCTGCGCATGCGATGATTATGGCCGTCTTCTCGTGTAAAAAATTTCCATAGATGTTTTGATCGGGAAAACTTCTTATAATACGTCTGGTTGACTGGCCAGTTGTAATTGACATACACAAGTAGATGAGGAACAGCGAGAACAGAATTTTGCGATAATCCATGATTCACATGCCATTCGATGCTGTAAATAAAATTTCAACATGAGTCAAATCCAGAATTGATTAGAGAATTTCCGAGACTTATGAATGCTTGTGACTACGAAATTGTTTTCAGAGCTGTCTATGATAAGTCAGTGTTATTGTATATCAGCTCAGGTTTTTGTAATCTCTGACATGATACCGTGGTTGTGTGATTTTTAAGCTCTTGACCCAAAAGAGATAAATACAATAGCATGCATGCATGAAATTTCATGTGAACAAGGGCTCTCTCTGATGATACAAAATAAGAACTAGCGTCAACCGAGGTAATTTTGAACATCTGAATTAACTTTGAAACACCTGAGTAAAACCTTTAATAACTCCGTGGTAGGCAAAGCAGGTTGCTCCGTGGATATAGAACCAATCCTGATCGTTGGTGACATGCTTGGGTAATGTTTTGCATCGCTGTGGAAGTCTCCATTGACTGTATACTTGTTTGATACAAACTGCTTGAAAAATATGATATCATAGCGGAGAAGAGTTGCTCCAAACACTAACAAGGGGGGACCAAGGGGTCCGGATCACCAATCATCCCCAAAATTTTTTCACAGTTTGGTATACATCTAGAATATGAAGAATCCAGAGTCACTCCGTCAAATGGGCCTCTGTTCAAAGTTACATCCATCACGGGGAATCGAGCCCTCGCTCGCCTGCCCGAAATTAGACGAAATAATGCCCATTTTGGACCTGATGGATTGAACCTCCAGCTCGCTTCTGGCTTGAGGCTCGCCTCCGGAAGTTCTTATACATAACTGGGGAGTAATTCCACCCAGATTGGTGCACAACAATTCAGATCGAAGCATATGCAAGCCATGCCTATGTCGGCATTTTAAGCAAAAAGTCAAAAAACTGTATTTTTGGACGTACGCCAAAAATCAGTAGATGATTTCTCCACCGAGATTCTTCTTGATATTGTTAGTGCTTGTCTGAAAGAACATATTCGCACAGGTTTGGGGTCGAAAAAAAAAAACGATTTTTGTAAATTGAGCTCAAAGTTTGGCGTTTTTATACGCTTTTATTCCTCTTCACTTCGGCCATATTGTTTCATGCACAGGCATCCGGTACTCAACTAGTCAGCAGCACAGCGGCACGTCTCTCGCCGTAAGAGCAAGAGAGAGAAAGCCTTTTTATATACACGTGGTTACGGTACCAAGCTAATAATCGGGCGAATGAGCTTTCAGGTTAGGAAATTTGCGCTCGTATTCATGTAGACTCCACTTCAAGCACCTCTCTCTGTCTTTCTCACTGTACCCTAACCTAATGCATAAGCTATATACGCGTCTCCACTCCTAAAAAGCATAAAATAATTTATTTCATCAGCCAGCCCAGTTCATTTTGAGAAAATCTTTGATATGCCGTTACCTACACCTGTTATTTCAGAAAAAAATGATCGAATTCGGTCTCCATCTATTTCTCGGGAAACTCTTTCTCCCCAGTTATGATGAATCTTGGAGAACATTCACTGTACCATAATTACACATGATAAAAGCGTGGTGTGCTTAACTTCCGAGCAAAGAATACAGGATCTATAGTCATTTTCTCGTTAGCAATCGAGAATCTGAAGTGTGGGAAAATAGCACTCCACGACTTTATCATGAGTAATTATGGTACAGTGGATGTTCTCCAAGATTCATCATAACTGGGGAGAAAGAGTGTCCCGAGAAATAGATGAACACCGAATCCAACAATTTTGCTTTCTCTAAAGAGAAAGCTTTGTTTTCGACACAGCGAATTTTTGATCAATTTTTCCATTCAACCCAATATTTTATTCAACATAATTCATCTTATCAAAAAAGTGCTTTAACCATCTTATTCCTCTCGCCAAAATCTAACAATTGTAAGTAACACTTTTCCCCTTAGAATCCTCAAAAACCCCCCAGTGACTCATCTCTCCGGTCCTTTGTCTGTGTCTGTGTGTGTGTGTGTATGTGTGTTGTTTTTTTTGCGCCACGCTTTCTCTCCTACACTCCACTCTATCGATTTTTGCTTTTCTACAAGTTCTAGAGAATGTCTCAGAGATGAGACCAGTGATTTGCCTGGTCTCCTCTCCAAATCGAATTTAATTTAAACGATTTTTTAGGCAAAATCGCTGAAATTGTGTACTTTCATACTAAAATATCTCTTTCTAACTCTACCTTACCCCGATTTTGATTACCTAGACTACGGTTTTTTGGCTCAATCTATCTTTTGGTTAATACCGAAATTCCATTCAAACTCCATCAACGTGAATTTTTATAAAAAAACCAAAATTTCCAACAAAAACGGCAATTTGAGCATGTTTAGACCTATTCTATCGAAGTTCTGTTTTAACCAAATTACTCGTTTTGCTAAAAAAACCTCACTTTAGGTAGCCCAAATCCCCATAACTATTTTCCTCAAAAAAATAACTCAAAATATACAAAAATATTTTTTTCAATATTCATACTTTCCTCATATCTCTCCTCTGAACTACTTTATTCAAATTTTACTCAACTAAGTTGATACTTCTTCATCGTTCTAAATCGATTGGTTGATACCGAATTTTCTCAAAATCCGTTTCAATACATTCAAAATCCCATTTATTCCCGAAAAATCCAAATTTTTTCAAAATACTCCCATTCAACCCAATATTTTCTTCAACATAATTCATCTTATCACAAAAGTGCTTCAACCATCTTATTCCTCTCGCCAAAATCTAACGATTGTGAGTAACACTTTTCCCCTTATAATCCTCAAAAACCCCCCAGTGACTCATCTCTCCGGCCCTTTGTCTGTGTGTGTGTGTATGTGTTATTTTTTTGCGCCACGCTTTCTCTTCTACACTCCACTCTATCGATTTTTGCTTTTCTACAAGTTGTAAAGAATGTCTCAGAGATGAGACCAGTGATTTGCCTGGTCTCCTCTCCAAATCGAATTTTATTTAAACGTTTTTTGAGGTAAAATCGCTGAAATTGTTTACTTTCATACTAAAATATTTCTTTCTAACTTTACCTTACCTCAATTTTGATTACCTAGGCGACGATTTTTTTGGCTCAATCTATCTTTTGGTTAATACCGAAATTCCATTCAAACTCCATCAACGTAAATTTTTATAAAAAAACCAAAATTTCCAACAAAAACAGCAATTTGAGCATGTTTAGACCTATTCTATCGAAATTCTGTTTTAACCAAATTACACGTTTTGCTAAAAAAACCTCACTTTAGGTAGCCTAAATCCCAATAACTACTTTCCTCACAAAAATAACTCAAAATATACAAAAATATTTTTTTCAATATTCATACTTTCCTCATATCTCTCCTCTAAACTACTTCATTCAAATTTTACTCAACTAAGTTGATACTTTTTCATCGTTCTAACTCGATTGGTTGATACCGAATTTTCTCAAAATCCGTTTTAATACATTCAAAATCCGATTTATTCCCGAATAATCCAAATTTTTTCAAAATACTCCATTTTTATAATCCTTACACTAACTATATTAAAATTTTCCCTCAACCATACTACATATATTCCATGGAAAACCCTAGTTTAGGTCATCTGAATTCCCCTAAAAGGCAATCTCTTTATAATAACTCAAAATATTAGAAGGAAATCGCATCTAAAATTCATTTTCCGCTATTACCCACCCCCTAAACTAATATATACAAATTTCACTCAACTAAGTTTATACTTTTCCATCGTTCTAAATCGATTAGTTGATACCAAATTCCTCAAAATCCTTCTAAATACATTCAAAATCCAATTTATTCCCGAAAAATCCAAATTTTTTTCAAAAAACTCCATTTTTATGATCTTTTCACCAACTATATCAAAATTTTCCCTCAACCAAACTAAATGTCTTCCATGAAAAACCCCAGTTTATTCCCCTAAAAGTGAATCTCGTAATAATAACCCAAAATATTAGAAGAAAATTGCAGCTAAAATTCATTTTATCCTCATATCTCCCTCTACAACTAATCTATACACCTTTTAATGGACTAGAGAGATACTTTTCCCTCATTCTACATCGATTGGTTATATCCAATCATTGGATTGTGAGTGTGATATGAAATGCAATTAAATTAGATTAGAAAATATAATTATTTTGTAGGAATCCCAATCATCATTTTGGAATTTGATCAGTTTTGCAAATTTCTCATTAGTTTCAGTGAACCTCTTAAACTATTTCGCTAAGAGAAAGCATTCTGCTAATCTCATTTAGCAGCGTATTTTTCTGAGATAACAGGTGTAGGCAACGGCATATCATAAGATTTTCTCAAAATGAACTGGGCTGGCTGATGAAACAAATTATTTTATGCTTTTTAATTGTTGAAAATAATATTGGAGACGTGAATGAAGCGTGTCATAAAAACTCCATTTTTTTCTAACCTTTTCCCTATCCTATTCCGCATTTAATCGAAAGTCGTTGGGTGGAACATCAGCTGATCGTCGTCGGTGTGAAATCTCGCGAGTTCGCAAGAGTGTGTAACGTGTGTGAAATCGCATTGGTGTGAGTGTCCCCGCGCTGATTGGTGCTAATCCATGGGTTAAGTCTGATATTACTGTATGTAGCCCTGTTGAACATGCTTGGCTAAACTATACATCGGCCACGCAGGCGCCAGCAGAAGACACAATTTAGACGTCTCCACGATCCATCCATATGGCTCTCTCAATCAAAGGGGAGGGGATTCCCGGAGAGATCGCGCGCGGGGGAATCCTGCTGTTCCTGTTCGAGCGATGTGGCGCGAAAACTCGAATGGAACAAAACATGATCTGGGGAACGCACGAGTTGGCAAAGTACCACCGCGCGCGCGGTTGTCTCCGGTCCGTATTCAATGAGAATAAATCACTGAATCAAGGTCTGTTCGTCCTCAAAAGTCGTTCATCGTAGGTTCAGGAACGGAATCGCAGGCAACAATAAGAAAGTCGCGGGTAACAGTAACGAATCGAAAATAGCACATACGATCCATCCGTGGCTCTCTCAGTCAAAGGGGAGAGGATTCTCGGAGAGTGCGCGCGGGGGGAGCGAATCCTGCTGTTTCTGTTCGACCGGTGTGGCGCGAGAACTCAAATAGGAGAACATGATCCGTAGAACGTACGAGTGGGCAAAGTACCATCGCGCGCGTGGTTGTCTCCGGTCCGTATCCGTGAAAATTTATAACCGAATCAAGGTCTTTTCATCCTCCATGAGTCGTTCATCGTAGATTCAGGAACGGAATCGCAGGCAACAATAAGGAAATCGCGGGTAACGACAACAAATCAAAAATAAACTAATCCGCGCGCTTGCGCGCGTCTTAAGTTCCTAGTCCCTATCCTATTCCGCATTTAATCGAAAGTCGTTGGTCGAAGATCAGCTGATCGTCGTCGGTGTGAAATCTCGCGAGTTCGCAAGAGTGTGTAACGTGTGTGAAATCGCATTGGTGTGAGTGTCCCCGCGCTGATTGGTGCCAATCCATGGGTTGAGTCTGATATTACTGTATGTAGCCCTGTTGACCATGCTTGGCTAAACTATACATCGGCCACGCAGGCGCCAGCAGAAGACACAATTTAGACGTCTGCACGATCCATCCATATGGCTCTCTCAATCAAAGGGGAGGGGATTCCCGGAGAGTGCGCGCGGGGGGGAATCCTGCTGTTTCTGTTCGAGCGATGTGGCGCGAAAACTCAAATGGAACAAAACATGATCCGGAGCACGTACGAGTGGGCAAAATCCCATCGCGCGCGCGGTTGTCTTCGGTCTATATTCGATGAAGGGGAGGGGATTCCCGGAGAGTGCGCGCGCGGGGGAATCCTGCTGTTTCTGTTCGAGCGGCGTGGCGCGAAAACTCAAATGTAACACAACATGATCCGGAGAACGTACGAGCGGGCAAAGTACCATTGCGCCCGCGGTTGTCTCCGGTCCGTATTTCGTGAGAATAAATCACCGAATCAAGGTCTGTTCATTCTCAAAAGTCGTTTATAGTATAATCAGTAACGGAATCGCAGGCAACAATAACGAAATCGCGGGTAACAATAACAAATCGATAATAACATACGACCCATCCATGGCTCTCTCGATCAAAGGGAAGGGATTCCCGCAGAGTGCGCGCGCGGGGGGATCCTGCTTTTTCTGTCCGAGCGGTGTGGCGCGAAAACTCGTTCATCCTAGATTCGGGAAAGGAATCGCAGGCAACAATAACGAAATCGTGGGTAACAATAACAAATCAAAAGTGACAAATCCGCGCGCTTGCGCGCGTCTTAAGTTCCTAGTCCCTATCCTATTCCGCATTTAATCGAAAGTCGACGGTCGAAGATCAGCTGATCGTCGTCGGTGTGGAATCTCGCGAGTTCACAAGAGTGTGAAACGTGCGTGAGGTCGCGTTGGTGTGCGTGTCCCCGCTCTGATTGGCGCCGCGATACAGCTTCAGTTTGGTAGAACTGTATATGTGTAGCCCAATTTTGCATGTTTACACTGTACATCGGCCACGCAGGTGCCAGCAGAAGACACGTCTCCACGATCCATCCATGAGCTAAGCCATATTGAAGGGGAGGGGATTCCCGGAGAGTGCGCGCGCGGGGGAATCCTGCTGTTTCTGTTCGAGCGGTGTGGCGCGAAAACTCAAATGTAACACAACATGATCCGGAGAACGTACGAGCGGGCAAAGTACCATTGCGCCCGCGGTTGTCTCCGGTCCGTATTTCGTGAGAATAAATCACCGAATCAAGGTCTGTTCATTCTCAAAAGTCGTTTATAGTATAATCAGTAACGGAATCGCAGGCAACAATAACGAAATCGCGGGTAACAATAACAAATCGAAAATAACATACGACCCATCCATGGCTCTCTCGATCAAAGGGGAGGGGATTCCCGCAGAGTGCGCGCGCGGGGGGATCCTGCTTTTTCTGTCCGAGCGGTGTGGCGCGAAAACTCGTTCATCCTAGATTCAGGAAAGGAATCGCAGGCAACAATGACGAAATCGCGGGTAACAATAACAAATCAAAAGTGACAAATCGTCCCTATCCTATTCCGCATTTAATCGAAAGTCGTTGATCGAAGATCAGCTGATCGTCGTCGGTGTGAAATCTCGCGAGTTCGCAAGAGTGTGTAACGTGTGTGAGATCGCATTGGTGTGAGTGTCCCCGCGCTGATTGGTGCCTTGATACAGATTTAGTTTGGTAAAACTGTATATGTGTAGCCCGATTTTGGATGTTTACACTGTACATCTGCAACGCAGGTGCCAGCAGAAGACACAGACGCGTCTCCACGATCCGTGGCTCTCTCAATCGAAGGGGAGGGGATTCCCGGAGAGTGCGCGCGCGGGGGATTCCTGCTGTTTCTGTTCGAGCGATGTGGCGCGAAAACTCAAATGGAACAAAACATGATCCGGAGCACGTACGAGTGGGCAAAATCCCATCGCGCGCGCGGTTGTCTTCGGTCCATATTCCATGGAAATAAATCACCGAATCGAAGTCTGTTCGTCCTCAAAAGTCGTTTATCGTAGAATCAGGAACGGAATCGCAGGCAACAATAACGAAATCGCGGGTAACAATAACAAATCGAAAATAACATACGACCCATCCATGGCTCTCTCGATCAAAGGGAAGGGATTCCCGCAGAGTGCGCGCGCGGGGGGATCCTGCTTTTTCTGTCCGAGCGGTGTGGCGCGAAAACTCGTTCATCCTAGATTCGGGAAAGGAATCGCAGGCAACAATAACGAAATCGTGGGTAACAATAACAAATCAAAAGTGACAAATCCGCGCGCTTGCGCGCGTCTTAAGTTCCTAGTCCCTATCCTATTCCGCATTTAATCGAAAGTCGACGGTCGAAGATCAGCTGATCGTCGTCGGTGTGGAATCTCGCGAGTTCACAAGAGTGTGAAACGTGCGTGAGGTCGCGTTGGTGTGCGTGTCCCCGCTCTGATTGGCGCCGCGATACAGCTTCAGTTTGGTAGAACTGTATATGTGTAGCCCGATTTTGGATGTTTACACTGTACATCTGCAACGCAGGCGCCAGCAGAAGACACGTCTCCACGATCCATCCATGAGCTAAGCCATATCGAAGGGGAGGGGATTCCCGGAGAGTGCGCGCGCGGGGGAATCCTGCTGTTTCTGTTCGAGCGGTGTGGCGCGAAAACTCAAATGTAACACAACATGATCCGGAGAACGTACGAGCGGGCAAAGTACCATTGCGCCCGCGGTTGTCTCCGGTCCGTATTTCGTGAGAATAAATCACCGAATCAAGGTCTGTTCATTCTCAAAAGTCGTTTATAGTATAATCAGTAACGGAATCGCAGGCAACAATAACGAAATCGCGGGTAACAATAACAAATCGAAAATAACATACGACCCATCCATGGCTCTCTCGATCAAAGGGGAGGGGATTCCCGCAGAGTGCGCGCGCGGGGGGATCCTGCTTTTTCTGTCCGAGCGGTGTGGCGCGAAAACTCGTTCATCCTAGATTCAGGAAAGGAATCGCAGGCAACAATGACGAAATCGCGGGTAACAATAACAAATCAAAAGTGACAAATCCGCGCGCTTGCGCGCGTCTTAAGTTCCTAGTCCCTATCCTATTCCGCATTTAATCGAAAGTCGTTGATCGAAGATCAGCTGATCGTCGTCGGTGTGAAATCTCGCGAGTTCGCAAGAGTGTGTAACGTGTGTGAGATCGCATTGGTGTGAGTGTCCCCGCGCTGATTGGTGCCTTGATACAGATTTAGTTTGGTAAAACTGTATATGTGTAGCCCGATTTTGGATGTTTACACTGTACATCTGCAACGCAGGCGCCAGCAGAAGACACAGACGCGTCTCCACGATCCGTGGCTCTCTCAATCAAAGGGGAGGGGATTCCCGGAGAGTGCGCGCGCGGGGGATTCCTGCTGTTTCTGTTCGAGCGATGTGGCGCGAAAACTCAAATGGAACAAAACATGATCCGGAGCACGTACGATGGCGCGCGCGGTTGTCTTCGGTCCATATTCCATGGAAATAAATCACCGAATCGAAGTCTGTTCGTCCTCAAAAGTCGTTTATCGTAGAATCAGGAACGGAATCGCAGGCAACAATAACGAAATCGCGGGTAATAATAACAAATCGAAAATAGCAAATACAATCCATCCATGGCTCTCTCAATCAAAGGGGAGGGGATTCCCGGAGAGATCACGCGCGGGGGAATCCTGCAGTTCCTGTTCGAGCGATGTGGCGCGAAAACTCGTTCATCGTGAATTCAGAAAAGGAATCGCAGGCAACAATAGCGATATCACGGGTAACAATAACAAATCAAAAATAACAAATCCGCGCGCTTGCGCGCGTCTTAAGTTCCTAGTCCCTATCCTATTCCGCATTTAATCGAAAGTCGTTGGTCGAAGATCAGCTGATCGTCGTCGGTGTGAAATCTCGCGAGTTCGCAAGAGTGTGTAACGTGTGTGAAATCGCATTGGTGTGAGTGTCCCCGCGCTGATTGGTGCCTTGATACAGATTTAGTTTGGTAAAACTGTATATGTGTAGCCCGATTTTGGATGTTTACACTGTACATCGGCCACGCAGGCGCCAGCAGAAGACACAATTTAGACGTCTCCACGATCCATCCATATGGCTCTCTCAATCAAAGGGGAGGGGATTCCCGGAGAGTGCGCGCGCGGGGGAATCCTGCTGTTTCTGTTCGAGCGATGTGGCGCGAAAACTCAAATGGAACAAAATATGATCCGGAGCACGTACGAGTGGGCAGAATCCCATCGCGCGCGCGGTTGTCTTCGGTCCATATTCCATGGAAATAAATCACCGAATCGAAGTCTGTTCGTCCTCAAAAGTCGTTTATCGTAGAATCAGGAACGGAATCGCAGGCAACAATAACGAAATAGCGGGTAACAATAACAAATCGAAAATAGCAAATACAATCCATCCATGGCTCCCTCAATCAAAGGGGAGGGGATTCCCGGAGAGATCACGCGCGGGGGAATCCTGCTGTTCCTGTTCGAGCGATGTGGCGCGAAAAGTCGTTCATCGTGAATTCAGAAAAGCAATCGCAGGCAACAATAGCGATATCGCGGGTAACAATAACAAATCAAAAATAACAAATCCGCGCGCTTGCGCGCGTCTTAAGTTCCTAGTTTTATTACTAATTTGCTCAACTTGTATCGGCTATAGCTCCTATAAAAAGTACGATAATCAACTTCTGTAGGTGGTCAAATTGTAGGTTTTTTCAAGACGTTCAAAATGACCATCTGCAAAAGTCGATTATCACATGTCTAGTAGGAGCTGGATCGCTTTGAAGCAGGCCCAAAAATCGCTAAAATCTGCTCTCAGCAAATAGCTTCTAGAAGTTACTAGGCTGCATGATTGATTCCGGACTATTTTTTTTTTTCAGAAGTGCTAGTCCTAACAAAGAAAATGCACCCAAATACGTGAAAAAAGATAGAGTCTAGCCGGAGCTATGATTTTCCAGGAATAGGCCAAAAAGGGCCTAAAATGGACCTTCTGTGGGCCCTAGGGCTCGTGGAGGGCTTCGGAAAACTCCTAAAAAAATTTTTTGTACCTTTTAAGGTAGTACACGCGGTACTGATGATTCCAAGTGCAGGATATACCCGCGCTTGACTCTGTCGCGCTCCCGATTTAGGTATAGTAATGCACGCAGCAGACGACAACGTAACCCCGAAACCGCAGAAATGACTGACACTTTGGCTTCGATATTCTTTTGTACGCTCTGCATCGTTAATTTGTTCGTTTCTATGTGATTTTCGTGCTCTCTTCCTGTTGTGAACCGACTCTCGCGAAAATCTGTACGGTAGATATTACTCTACTCGTCATTTCCCATAAGCCGCCGTGTTAAATCGACTTTCACGAAACTGCTCAGAACTTTTCTCTCAGACTCTGAAGGCTCTTGAAATTTTATCTGAGGCAGTTTGAGATATCAATCTACCACTGTGCCGAATTTTGTAATTTTCTGTACAGTCATTTGAGGACCGCTAGTACTACCTTAAACATAGTATTGATGGAAAAAAATTTTTTGGGATTTTTCCCAGACCCCCTTGGTGACGCCTCTGGCCGAAATGCTCCGAAATGACTCATATACATTTTGAGCGGTGTCCAATGTCAAACCTTTGTCAAAAAGGCTCACATTTCACACTTACTGTTCCAAAGTTACTTCGAAGTTCTCAATAGGGATCTAACTTTGCAACACCACTTTAAACGCCCAGATTCGACCAGCGTTATCCAAATAGATTATGAACCCGATCAATTGAAAGCTGGAACTATAAACTTCCGAATGATCACAGATACAATGCATTTCTGGTATTAGAAAAATAAGTTACAGGGGAATTACAATGAAAAATGTTTAAGAGTGTTCCAAAATCACTCCGGTTGACGGTATCTTACATAGCTCATCTGTGAAAATTTTCAAACATAATATTCGGGCACGGTTATGTTGAGACATTTTCAGTGTAATTCTACGATCAGACCAATACCTAATTGATGCAAGTCGAAGATGAAGATTTTTACTCTCTTAAAAATAAGGTAGGATTTTTCTTGGGGATTAGTCTTTTATGATTGAATCCGAATAAATGTATTGCAATGTTGAATAGAAAATTCTTACTGCTATCAAATATTCTTCAATGTCAAGATTTACAGAATAATTACTCGAACAATTAACAAAGGTAAGGAATTATTCCCGGAAAATTTGAGGAATTCCAGGATGATTGGTGTATGTATTGCAAATATTTCACTTCAAGATCAACGAATGTATTGAAAGGGATGTATTGGCTTTACTTCGTTGAGTATGACGAGTAATCGTACAACTCGAGTTAAGAATATACACTTTCATTATGAAAATGAATTAGAAAATCCTCTGTGAATTGCTCGACAGAAAATTTCCTACGGGATTCTGAACTACGAGAAAATTCTCATTGGAATAAGCGGTAGAAATGGTAGAGGATCGCATAGAGGCTTTTACCGATATCTGAAGTTCTACATCATTACATCTCAATTACAGAATTTACTCATAATAAGTATCGATTAATTATATGAAAAATGTTGAATTTTTGATCGAATTTCATATTGTGTCGATGGGGTAGGTCTCATCGATATATCGACTCTATCACTCGATTCGATGAATTATATCTGATGAATGAATATTATCGTTCTTTTGAGTCACTTATAATCACCATGCTGAGGTAGCGATCACAGTGAGGCTAATGCCAAACTGCGACCTTCGTGGCTACTGTTTTATAGTGGTCGCATCACAAAGGGATTTTAGATTTTGTTTTTTTCTTTAAGTTTTCTGAACGTGGTGATTATAAAGGGCTTGAAGATTATCATGAAAAATATTTGATCGAGGCTATTCGAGAATAACAAGGAAAGTCCAAGAACAGCATTAAAATCACAACCACCATTATTTTCTGTCTGGACATTAGAGCCAAAATATAACAAGACCTTCATGTCTATATTAGAACGACGTATACCGCAAAGATCAATTTTTTCATACTCGAGTTTTTGACGAATGAGATTCGAAATTTCCGAAGCTTATTTGATAAACTAAAAAGGAGACCGGAATACTTACTGTACAAAATAAGATCCACCAATGCTACACTACTATTCACAAGTCTAGTACTATCGACTGTATGAGTGTCCAAGTCGTCAAGTCAAATAGACCAGAGAAACACTTTTCAAGATAGATCATCCGTAAAGTGCCATCGTAAATGCCTCGATTTACTCAGTCAATTTGAAGAATATTATCAACTATCGTAAGAGGAGACGATTCTTGAACGCAATGCAGTCATTACAATTGACGATGATATGTGTCTTGGGAGTTCAGCTGAAATGTTGCTTTGCTGTACCTATATAAATTTTTCCATTCGTCAATATATTTATTATCTCGGGTGGTGCAAATATTTTTTATTCATTTATTCTTTTTTCTACATTAGAAATGCTACTGTAAACCGGGGTGAAGGTATTATTTTGGACCTTACACTGTTATTCTCCCTCTTCTACACACCAAAACATGATGTGTAGGTAGTAAAAATTTGAGTCTTGAGCTCAGCTGCAAGACCCCGTTGTTAGATTTTGATTTTGACCCCACAGTTTTTCAAAAACTGTAAAAAACAGGGTGGACACGTTCACCCCGTCGACAGGGGTGGCCTATGTATGGCCTGCGTCTGAAGCGCACAGCTCGTAAATTCAAGATTTTGAATGCACATAAGATGTTATCCTATGTATTTTGACCCGTTGAATATGGTCCCGGTGGCTTTAAAACGATACAATGCAACTTTGTAGTCACACGAGCTAATTAGTCCATCTGGTATTTAGAAAAAATCGAATTTTGCAATAAATTTCCAAAAAATCACTATAAGAGGTAGAATAGACCAATTCGAACATTCGAGGTCGCACTTTCTTTGCTCTGTCACATGCTTGAGAAAAGAATTATCCATTAACCGTCGAGGCACTGGAATGATGTCAGAACTGTTTCTCCTTAAAAATCTGTTTTTGCAATAAAACTGGCTGTGTTGAGATCATGAGACAAAAAGCTTTCCCTTACGCGGGATACTTCATTTCAAACGCAAAATCATCGTCTAAACACGATCACACTGTTTATTTCGAACTAACACGTGAGAATTCTCTACTAGCCACAAAAAACCTGTTTTTGGAGTCCATTAATTTTCAATTTTCATTGGACAGCAAAGAAAGTACTTTAGAGTCCATTTTCATGAGATTGAAGATATTCACATGAAAAGTAGAGATTCCAAGCTTCAAAATGACCCCCAGCAGGTTCCTGTAGGTGCTATAGAAGCGAAGATATGACGGTGACAATCTTCTTGGAGAAATAGCGGACATCTTCACCCCGATGGACACCTTCACCCCAGTTTACGGTAGTTGCAATGAATTGCAATGAATGTTTCTGTGATCAACTAACAATAGTCATGAATTGTTCTATCATTTTGTTTTGTACCCCACCTAATTGATTTGTATGGTCAATGAGCTCGTGATTGAGGTCTACTAACGGCCCTAGAGCTCCCAGACTACAACCAAAACATCATCCAAGTGAATTTTCAAATTGGTGAAGATGACTCGTTCTTGAATGAATCCTATTTTAAGCTTTCTGAGTTTTTAATCAAGTTTGAGTCTACGGAATTTCTCCATGTAAATGAGATTCCTTCGTCCAAGGAATACGCCCCTAGAATAACCATGAATATCCAAAATTGTGAAAAATCTTCACATGACGCTCTACATGATTGGTTAAACAAGTGACGTTTCCGAAAATTTCAAGAGATTCTACTCCTTTTGATGAAGTGGGTTTTGAGGGATTAATCATTCCATTTTAATGACAGGTAACAGTAAAATGATAATTCGTGCAATTTTTTTATTTTTTCATCGTAATTCACATTGTATTTGCACAACGAAAAAGAGTCCAACGAAACTTAAAAATTCACAAATATATGTCTGAATTCTACAACACATGGCGACACTCAATTGTATTATAAATATAATCCATGAATCATATTCATCAACGGTAATCCTTATCATAATAGCCTCATTTGTCTCGCCCGTGAGAAGCGGATCATCTGAATCACAATGAGAGAAAAACTTATGATTAGACGTGTGACACCCGTTATAAACATAACATGAATTTTCGAAAAGTTTAGAAAATTATCGATCCTCTCCAGTGTTGATTACGGGTTTAATCGAGATACTTTCACTATGAAGGCGAAATTGCGATACCGGTCTAGATTGCGAGAGAGTACAAATGCGCGTTTCAGCAAGTCACATAATAGTCAAACCTTCTAGAGAACATTCAATTTGGATACATTCCACTATAATTTGAACCCATTCCACTATAAGATCAGGCAGTCAAAAATCGCTCAAGTGTCAGATCTCTTCCAAAATGGAATATATGTTTCTAGAGACAAATTAAAGAGACACGTATTTCTGCGTTTTGCCCTAACTTGTCCTAACTCAGAACTATCGATTTTTTTCGATTAGAGATGCAAGATGGGTAGCTGGTAAGATTACCTTTTTTGATCGATAAAAATGTAATTATTCGAATGTGAGGGGACTGATCCGGGATGGAAATCATTCGAGATGGTCAAGTGGATCATATTACATCAGAAAATCTTGGTATGGCTACACACACAACGAACAAAATGTAGAGGGACAGATTTTAACGAAAATCGGTAAAAGTTGGATTTCTCAAAATAATAATAATCATTTTTTAAGGATGGCAATTTTTTGAGAACCCAGTGAAACACGAGGAATGAAATGTATTTGGTCTGGCTTACGCGAAGTGGTGTAAAACGGCACAAAATATTATTTCTTGGAACTTTTTCAGAAACATAAGTTTGTGAGTGTTTGAAGAGGTCTTGATGAGTCAAATAAAATGAGATAGAGTATTTATGTACAATTTTTCATGCTCAAACTAACATTTTTTTTCATTTTCTGTAGCATTTGCGGTTCGATTAAACGCAAAGGAGGTTACAAACTATAATCATCAATAGAGAGTTGATATGGGTCAGATATCATAGGATGAGTCGAATTTGATCATGATGGTACCGCAAAATCATAGTATTATGTATACTCTCTTGAGCAACAATGTTTGAAAAAAATCCCAAATAGTAATTTTTTGCGCCATTTTGCACCACGTCGCGCAAACCAGACCAAATAAATTTTATTCCTCATGTTTCACTGAGTTCTCAAAAAAATTGCCATCCTAAAAAAATTATTATTTTGAAAAATCCAACTTTTACCGATTTTCCTTGAAATCTGTCCCCCTACATTTTGTTCGAGGTGTGTGTAGCCATACCAAGATTTTCTGATGTAATATGATCCACTTGACCATCTTGAATAATTTCCATCCCGACCACTCCCCTCACATTTAAATAATTGGATTTTTATCGATCAAAAAAAAAAAAAATTATCTTCCCAGCTGCCCATCTTGCGTCTCCAATCGAAAAAAATTGATAGTTGTGAGTCAGGGCATGATAGGGCAAAAAGTAAAAATACGTGTCTCTTAACTTTGTCTCTGGAGAAATATATTTCCTTTTGGCAGAGATCTGATGGGACTTGAGCGATTTTCGACAGCCTGATCTTACGTGAAATGAGACTTTAGCATCTATTTACAGTATTTCTATTATGAATTCCAGTGGGACCCACAGATGGGGCCCAAAATATGTTGTATAATGCGGTATACATTCATGAGGGTGATCAATAGTATCGAACGAATCGTCGAAATCAACGCCATCAGGCTCTTGAAGAACCTGCGCTTCAATATCTCCTCCAGGCATACATTAATTGTGACCATAGTTTTTGCCCGCTTCAATTCATATGCGTGCTTTGTTGAGCTTCATTTTGGGCTACAGGTAGTTCGGTGCGTAGTTCGAATCTCTTCAAGCAGGCTCAACCTGACCACATCTTCAATGACAAGACTTTTACAGTGCATGACAGTATACACAACAGAGCAGAGGCTGTGCTTGGGAGATCCCATGTTTTTTGATTTAGCTGAAACTTTTTTCCTCACGTAAACGTGAGATTACTCAAATGAGCTCGTAAATGAGGTTCGATATTCTCCAAATTATTTGGACTCTGTTCGTAGGTCTTGAAATAAACTTTTAAATGAGCTAAGACTCGTTGAACATTGCCGAGCTCGGAATGAGTAATTAGTTATTCATATCTCGTTCTAGTGTAATTGATGAATAATTATATGAAAAACGGAAATTGTGCAAAACTCAATCAAGGTCAACTCCGATACCGAAACTGCCGTGAACAACAATGAGAAATAACGACGACATGAAACATTGGATACGTCTCCGCTGTTTGGTGGAAGCTGAAACTCAATAAAAAGTGGGCCTCAGTGAGGCCCATCGCAGTGAACGTGCCACCTTCAATTTTTGCCAGATTGTTATTCATAATTCACAGGATTTCCTATCATCATACGAAAATTTTAAATTGTGTTCTGTGCGCGTGAGACCCGTTACGCCCTTAATTGGCATATATTTTGAGTCCAAATCGATAAAATCAAACTTTCAAGGAGGCCAAAACTTGCTCCTCCAAAAAAAGCAAAAATGGCCAAAGTTACTTTTCTGCCACATCTGTTTTGTCCCCAAAAATAGAGTTTTGAAGTGTCGAACAATGACACGCATGATATTAACGGACTTGCCCTTCAACCAGAAGACCTGTAAAATGCACTCACTGATTTACCGAACCAAGTCTTAGCAATGAACATCTTCCATATAATTTCACACAATAGTGCTATTATTCCTGTGACATAACCTACAGTGAGAATAGGCCATAGCTGATCTTGCAACGGTACTTCGGCATCACCAATCATCTTCGATTCAGGAACATCTTTCAGAGACTTTTTCATAAATGCCTCATTTTCCGTTCTCAACTTCTTGATGAAACCCACTTGTGCGATTTTGTTCACTGATTTCTGCAATTGGTACTTGAAATAGAATTTCATATTACCCAACAGTACGCGTAGCGGGCCAACTGCAATGGGGTCATGAATTCTATCTACTTGGAATTCGTTGTCTTGTTTCAGAATAATAGGTTCGAAATCCAGGATAGAAATGCAAAGATTGATTGAATGATCTACCTCGAGTAGATCCTCTTTTTCGATAAAATTTGCATTACAAAAATTCACGAATCCTCCAAGTGTCTTCTGGGGCTTTATGCAATCGTATATTTTTCCTAAGTTAGAATCGCCCTCAATGAATGTTTGATAATTTCTTTTTGAAATTTCAAATTCATTTTCATACATCATGAGGTCTATATTCGAATTGGCCAGATCTTTAATTGTCTTTATTTCCGGCAAATGTTGTCGTAAAATAAAAATTTGCATCATGTAGTCGGTTCCCAGAGTAACGACGATAAGTGTCGCGATGTAGATGCTCATCTTGAAAATCATCTTTGACAACCTCATATGTCCACGATGTACTATAGATCCACCCATCTGAACTGTTAGGATATTCAAAAATGACCAGTTTGGCTCTTCAAATCCAAGTAGGTAGGCCCACATTGCAAATATCCATGCGGTGAATGCGAGTCCACCAAAAGCGATGATTGCGGCAAGGGATAATGTCTTTTTGTAGACTTTTGGTCGCCGAAGATAAAAATAAATAGCTCTGTTTTCTGGAAGGTAGACTTCTTGAAGGAATATTTCGAGAAAATCTTCGAGCTGTGGTTTGTCATAAATAATCGGTCCTTGATCCATTGGATAGAATAGATTACTAGTTTGAATGGATAAATTATTCTTGGGCCTTAAAGTCGATTTAATGTCCAGAAACTTGAAAACAGGCTCTTGTCTTGTCATGGATGTGATTAAGGTACTCATAATTGTCATTGTTGTATTGTCCCAATAGCTGACACTTACATGATTCAATCTCGTAGTCAGTTGCAATCCATCATTTAAATTTCTCACTGATTCTGGAAATAAGTCTGTCTTGGAATCCACAAGGCTTTTGTTGAGAAAATTGCTAAATGAGTTAAAAGTGTTAACAAGGATCCTGTGTTCATTAGTTGGCATTGGAGTGAGGTGCACTTTTTGAAATGCATCCGTTTTAATCCATTGGACCACAGTTAAATCAATAAAATTTAATGACGAAGCTTTCCGAAACAGTAAATCCAAATCGATCTCTTCTTTGGTAATTATATTCATTAAATACTTGCCCCTAGTGAATGGACTCAAAACGTAGAAATAGTTTAGCACTTTGATCATTTCCACTGATGCATTTGACGTATTTTTGAGTTCGAGAATACCCATATGCAAATTATTTCTTTCGGGTATCCGATTCAGAGCGTATTTCCTCAACCCTCCATCCATCTTTTTCTTCATCTGCATCATGCCTTCAAAATCCATACTGGTAATTGCGAAATGTTGATCGGTCCTGTAGATAATTTCTTGAGCTAGTGGTGATAAGTCGTTGAAAGATGGAACTATAACGTTCACTTTGTACGGTGACAGACTCTTCCTTAGATGCTTGAATAAACAACTTGATAAACAATCCTCTGGAATATCCTGATTAGCTTTTACTTTGCAAACGCTAATTCCTAAAGCCAGACTAAATACTGCCAAATTCATCGTATTCGTGGAGGAAGCTAAGAGATTTCGGCTTGCAAAATGATAAACTAGTTGAAACATAGATTTAGAAGATATTCGGTTCAAATCGGGTCATGTACTGAGTGGGCTATTGGTCTCAACGTATGGCGCAGGAGGATTCATGAGTCAATAAGTGATTATTTTTTAAATAAAATGTGAAGAGCGCGATGTTCATGGAAAGGTAGTATTTGAGGTTCGAACAGCTGACGTAATGCCTCCAATCATATTGATGTGGTCGTACGAGTGTTTCCAAATAGAAGGAAAATTTTTTATTTGGTCAACTATTGCGTCATTCATTTTCTGATCGATTTGGTAGTTCATAATATATAGGGACAAGATAGTAGGCGATCTCTGGCTGAATCAAACTCACCGTGCGGTGATGAATACACGATTAGGGAGTTAGTGTTAGAATAGAAAACTCACTGTGGTATTTTGCTTTTTCTTTCATTCGCAAGGCACCATTGGCATCGTTGTCATGATCAGGATCAGAAATTTCAAATCCAATTTCTCGAAAATATGAGACGTTAGGACATCTGTAATCGTTTCAAACGCGGACCAAAATTAAGTAGTAGTCGTCGAGATTTTATACTTTTCGAAGATTTTGAGAGTACTACGAGACGGTCACACTCGATATATATATGTTACAGTAGATGTCCGAAATCAGTCAATGCCGGAGATTTACTAGTAAATCCTAGGATTGACTGGTGGGGCCAGTCAATCCTAAGATTGACTAGTAAATGTCCAGCATTGACTGGGAGGTCTAGTCAATGTTGTTGAAATGGCAGCATTTTGGACATTCACTAGTCAATCTTAGGATTGACTAACAAGACTCCGTAAATGTTCGAAACGTGATTGGTCACGAAAAATATACTTCGCACGTTAACTTAATCTTTTGGAGACTTCGCGCCGAAAAACAAGCTCCTGAGGTACATCTCCTGAGGAATGATTATCAACATCGTGGATGAGGACTTCTACATAATTGGAACAAAAGCTGGTTGAATTAAGCAGCTGTTCACGAAGAGCCAGTTTGTTGTTTGCAAAGAGAAATTTCTCGATCACAACGAAATTGACCAGGCGCAAACTGTGTGCTTACGAGCAGCAGCTTCAAACATTTAGATTACAGGTGACCAGGGGATGACGGAATGCAATTGTAAAGCTCAATGTTGTAAATTGTTGCAATTTTCTGAGGTGTATCCTATTTGTCCGCTACTATGTTAATAGATTTTGAGGCGATTCTGAAATCCACGTTTTTTGCAATGATTTATAAAGGATCAGAATGTCCTTTCCGTTCCCTGCAGGCAGCCCACCTTCGACTTTTGAATGCACTGCAACGCATATGCGGAGTCAAAAATCCCTATATGTAGCTATGCACTTCAAATTGTAATAGTTCAAATAACACAATCCACCACTTTGCGAATCCAAAATAAACCTTCAGCTCGCCCACAGCTATCTGACATTTTGAAGACGGGGTTGCAGCGCAACTGCTTGCACAGCACTAATTAGCCTCGCAAAGTCCCTAATTGTCCACCAACTTTTTTAAACCAACGATGTTATCATCTAAATACCCAAATGCACCTGATCCATTCGCGACACTAGTAGAGAACTCGAATCCGCGGCCGAGCGCACCACATGGACGTGTTTTCAAAATGGGGTACAAAATGTTTTGTCCTTCCCGCCTCCATGTTGTGCTCCTTCCCAACGTGCTATATCGCTTTGTGAAACACATTTTCTCGAAGTATTTGGTTGCATTGGATCATATATGTGCGAAAAAGAGTCTAAGATCAGTTATTGTGCCGTAGGAATATTTTTTTAAGTGAAATGTCCTTTCCGTCCCTGTCTGCGACACTCAAAACTTGGCATATCTTCGTCTGGCTTCAGTTCTGAGATACGTGGCTCTAGATATTTTCTTTTTACATCCAAACAAGGGGAAATCAACTGCTACGAGTCACTGAAACTCGTCTGGGACTGAAATAATTTTTGACCTAAATCACTCCTCGTGACGATTTTTGCCCTAAAAATCTCACTTTCGGCGGAATCGCCCATGTATATGTTGCACAAAAATCGATACATCAAAATAATTCATGTACCCTGTGAAGGACATTGCCAATTATGGTTTGTCCTGGAAATTTGAAGCCCTTGAGGCACTTGAAAGGTGAGCCCACGTATACATTATGGAGGCGTGACGTTAAAACTAGGTTTGAGGAAACATTATTTTCTGAATTTTGTGAGGCAGAAGTAATTAGTATTGATCATTTGAGCAATTTTTTCTTCGAACAATTTCAATTATAATTCCCCATTTTCTTACTGCTTTACAATGAGGCTTTTCAAGATTTCAGAATAATACAAAATTCTAGTCTTGAATTATTTTAAAAATGATTCCCTAACTACTCCGCAAACATCTTCATCATCAACTGGATTTTTCTTTTTTCCTCTACAACTCTATGTAGGATTAATACCCTTATTGAATCATCTCAACGTCAACGATTTTTGTGGGAAGCATTGAACAAAAAGTTGAAATTTCTTCTTAAAACATGGCAACGCCACGCAATATTCTCCAAAATTGTTCTCAAAAATCTGATAACAAGTATAATCATTCACAAAATACGGGCATTCATAACCTGTAATCTCAACAGGCTTGTAAAATTTTCCATTCGCATCTTGTTTGGTAAGATATAAATGATACAACCAGCTCGTTTTCTGCCTTCCAGTGATCATAAGCATACCTCCATCTCGTAAATTGTACGGCTTCATAAGCTCCACATTTTGTCCATGATCCAAAGAAACTTGCTTCATTCTTGCATCACCTCTAGCATCATATTGTGAACAAATTGTCGTATTTCTCCTGGATAACTGTATATAACACCAACCTGCCAATCCATTACTGGTCGAATCTCCAAAAGTCTTCTCATTAATTTTGCTCAGAGAATCTAGGAGAATCATTTTTCCTACTGAGTCACTCAGCCAAAAGTCAACATTGAAATCCCACTTTTTCACTTCAGCAAAAAAATATTGATTCCCAGATCGAGTCTCCATCGGATGAGAATAGATTGATTCTTTTAGATTAGCTACCAGAAAAGGTACTGAACCTTCCAGATTTCGTCCCTGGCTGTCGAATGTAATTTTGCACCATCGATCACCACAGCTAGTCTGATTTGGGTATATCACTGCAAAAGTATCCCTGTGAGTCACAACAACTGTTTTAGCTATTGTCGAATCAAACATTTCACTGCCTTCTGTAGCTATCTGGGCTTCACTAAAACTGCAAGAATCCAAAAAATGTATTGTTCTAAAATTCAACAGGAGTCTGCCATTTGAAATCTCGTTCACCATTCTTTTTTCCTTTTCTGCCCAATACAAGAGAGCTTTGTTTAGACCAAATGCATAGATTCTGATCCTGGAACTTACTACTCCTTGAGCTGTTGATGTCAGAACAGTATCACATTTCCTTGAGTGAGTTACGTTACCAAAATCACTGGTTTCAATGGTAATTCTACAATTTTTCTGGTTAGCCGACACTGATGAACAGGTCACGTACCACAAAGTTGTATTTTCAATTTGCATTTCTGGAATTTCTTCGAAGATTATCTGCCTCGTAAAAGTTCTTTTCTTCACGATGGCACTCATTCCAAGAGTAAAAATGAACATCACAAGGATGACCAACACTTTTGTCGCTGGAACCATTTGTTTCTGTTTTCAAAGATCTGTGAAGAGTTGAATTCAACTTATTTGTGACGTGAAACTCTTAAATATCGGTCTGCAACATTTCATAAGGTAAAAGTGCCTAATTTGCCCCCACTACTTTTGTTCTGCTCATAGTTTTGGCTCACCTCAATATTTTCCAACGTACCTCAACTCATTTTAAAGCTTGTTCCAAGACCTTTGAAATGAGCTAAGGTAGGTTTAATTTCAGCGAATTGGAGCCGAGATATCTTGATTTTTGCTAAAGAAGATTTTTTGCGAGTTTTCAACAGTGTGTTCCTAATTTGCCCCCACAGGGAAAAGAGGTCTATTTTCATGAGATTATACGGGTTTTTCGTATAATCGGGATATCTCGGCTCCCAGACCTCCAAATAAGACGTACTTTAGCTCATTTTGTAGCTTTTTTTACCCTCTTTCAAATTTTTTGAGTGAAATTGATGTATCTGAATGGAGTGAGGGATGGATTTGGAAAAAGACTACGGGGGCAAATGAGGAACACTGCACTTTTACTCGTAATATGGGCGTAGAATTGGCTAAAAATCGAGCTTTGCAATTCTGCGAGAAGCATTCTAAAGTTGGGATAAAGATAAAGAAAATGATTCAAAGTACGTTGAGATTGGTTGCACCAATTTTGTTTGGCATAGCTTTTAATGGCTAACAAAAAAGAAGTCGAAAGTACCGAAAACCACTTTTTTGTTGTAAGAAATGCACGGGTCATAGAGGATAGGTCCAGAACGTTTATTTTCTCATATTTTAACGTAGCAAACGTGAAAAAATGCGTGGCCGCGTCTGCGGGTGCATACATTTGAGAACTTGAGTGGGGGCAAATCAGGGAATAGGGGCAAATTAGGCACAATTACTTTATTACGGATTTTCTTGACCCCATAGGTATTTCTTCCTTCCAGAGAGACTCCAAACTGTTCAAATATTTTGAGCATTAAAAGTCAAAAGCCACTGGCTATTGCGAAAATGCAGTGTTTCTCATCTAAACATTGATCACCAGGGCTTCTTTCAGATCTTGTGAGGAGTCCACTCATGCATGAAATTATTCGTGGATTCTCTGGAAGTTTCACACATGATAAAATACTATAAGAAATCGACAAAGAGCGCTACTTTTGATGCTGAAAATAATACAGAACTCACATTTGTGGACAACTCATACAATCACATGTATGAACGATCGGAGTCACTTCAATTTTACTCTTGGATATCAAACTAAGCACTTGCTACGTTCCCGGATGTATACGATGATCTGTCTTGATATTTTTTTTCTAACTCCATGGTGAAGTATCATGATGTGGGCCAAATCGTCCGACGCATGACGAATCAAAAATTGTTCGAGCATGAGCCAATCGAGCCTCACACTACAGCTCCAATTATAGTTGTGCTCAAACAAGAAGGCTCACAACTAAACCATAAGTATTGGTATTCCTTTTGCAGTCATTACACGTGAATTAAAGGTTTGAACATTTTTTCTTGTCTGGTCTAATATTATTCAGCTTGGATGTTTGCCAAACGAAAATCCATTTGCATTTTCTGCATAATACCGTATATAAAACCGGGATGACTTCGGCCACTTTGGAGGTTCAGATCAAATTTTCATTGCGGTTGTCCGATTAAACCTATATGTATCTCATGTCATTTGACGCGTCTTGACGTCTTCTTTATGATGCCTTGCTGAGATCTCATTTTCCCCCATTTGAATTCTGGTGAATTGGAGAAAACTACGGCTTCACTCGAGCGAGTATCCCGAGAAATATGGGCGCTCTCGTCTCGTTTCGAGTTCTGGATGTACGAGCTCTATCTCGATCCGAGATCAGAATCAGTTGAACTCGATCTCGCTCGACGAGATTCGAGAATTTCTCGGGGAAATTTTGAGAAAAAAGAGTTGCATTGGTTCAATGGGTGAATTTGAATTATCTGACGCTGGTAAGAACGGAAACTGTCGAGTCTTGATCGTTCTTCTCCAACATGCTCGAGAAATCGTACAAATTGAAGATCCCGCTCAACATGTTGTGTGGAAACCCTGATATTGAGCAGTTTAAGACGAGTGATGCACAATGGTCTATTGTCAAACAGGTTTTGGACTATCTTAATCAGTTCGATCAAAAGACGAACATAATTCTAAGTGAGGCAAAGGTCGTGCTGCCGACCGGTATGATTGCTTTCAACATGCTCCTGGATAAAGTCGAGGAAACTATTTTGAAATTGGACAGGAGCGTTGACAGAAATGCTGTCCATGAAAGTTCAATCCTCGCATTTCAAGCCGCAAGAGACAAAGGAATGTGATCATCTTCCCAAATTATTCTGAGTGTATTACTCCTTCATCAGTACTACTTCACTTCAGAGTTCAGAAAATTTAGTTAATCTAACGTGTTAGGTCATGAATTTTCCATTCCACTGTAGTCTCGCGAGAATGGCCGAGAACGAACATTACATCTCGTCTCGACGCGAGAATCATTTTGGCTGTACTCATCTCGTTTCATTCCCGCGATCTCGAATTTTCTCGGGCGCCCGGACTCGATCTCGCTCGATCTTGCTCGACGAGATTCGAGAATTTCTCGATCTCGAGTGAAGCCCTAGAGAAAACAAGCTGGCCATAGGGCCAAAGTCAACCCGGCATCTGGCCAGCTTCTTTGAGCACCGCGAACTTCTTGTACTTTTCAACACAAAAACGGTTGTTCTCGCCTCGGGTTACATTTTCTGATTCCAAATAAACCCAGAGACAGCACATAAGAGTCGTTAAAATCATGGCGATGAACTTGTGATTTGCCATCCTAATCTGAACAACGAAAAAGTCATTCGACTGCTCGAGTGGCTAAAGTCACCCCAGATGACTAAAAAAAATGACAAATTGTTGTTCACCGGGTCGTTTTGAATAAAAGTCGCACCTCTATTGAGATAGAGGTCAAAGGAGATAGAGGTCGATCTAGTAGGTTGTTATGGTGGATGTTTGCTACATGAATATTTCACTTGAAAATTTTCACTTCGTTCCAACGGAAAAAAGGGTCGATGGAACATATTTTACCACAAATAAGCTGGAATATTTCGACAGAAGAGCTTCTAAGCGTTGAAATGAGAATTTGTCGGAGCTACGACTTTTACAATCGTTTTCCCGTAAAGTGGCCAAAGTCACCCCGGTAGGCAAAGTCACCCCAGATCACGGTACATATAATATTCGTAAATTTGTGTAACTCTGGTAAATTATTGGCTCCGATGAGACTATATCGTCGCCCCCGAAGAAGAAAAACACCTCCCATTGTTCTCCCAATGCATTCTTAAATGGGGACGTGTTTTTCTTCGTCGGGGGCGACGATGTAGCCAGCAAGTATACTTTTAATGTCAATTTTCCATTGCCGCACACCGACTTCAATTAATTCTTTGGAAAAGTTCGCAAGAAACATTATAGAGATGGTAAAACAAATTCTACTCTCGTCACATTTTTTGTAAAAATAATTCAGAAGTGGATGACCGTGAACTTGTGTTGTTTTTTATAGGGAAGAAACTTGTTGTAGAGCTATGAATAAAAGAGAATCACTTTAACGTCCCATGCTTTCTTTATTTAAGAGGTAGAGCGTGGAAGGTGTGTTCCCGATCAATTCTAGGTTTTTTTTCAGTTTTTCTTCCAAAATGTATAACGATTAACTTTCAACCCTGTCCTATTATTCAGTTCCTAAATAAACATCGTCGACTTTTCGGCCAAAGAAAAGTGAGACTTTTCGCGAGTTTGCCATGCATTCGATTTCAAGTGATCTCCCTTTTACCTTTCTATTGACACTTTTCAAACTCTAGCTCACGGAAGCCAAATAGTTCTACATCAAACAGGAAGGTCTCCAATATAATTCAACCCCACATGTGAACCACTGCTACCACTGTAAAAGTGAGATCTTGCCTGCAGTTTACATGTGAACAAGCTTCCTCCTTTCAAGGTCCAATAAAAAAATTGGTAAACACCTACACAAAGGTCTATCCTACATGTATTTTTGTCAGTTGTTTGTTGAGGATTTTCCGGGGGTGCTCGGCACTTTACATCATATATGCTTATTCTTATAGCCTAATGGATAACTTTATTCGATGAGGGACACGGCAAGATCAGAGACACTTTCGTCCTAAGTACATAGCCGATACAATTTTTCTGCGTCGTGGGTGATTAAATATCGACCTAGGAGACTTACTTTTTCAAAAGGTCGTGAAAAAATTAAGAAACAAAAGTAAGCACTACGTTTTGTTTTCATTTCGTATTGCACCCAAGTAACCACAGGGACTGTTTTAAATCAAAATAGATTCAGGAGTGAAATGCTCTTAGATTCTGATTTTTGGGGAAGAAATTGATGGTTTTTGGTACTTAGTTGGGTGCTTAAAAATTGTGATGTGATTTGAGCGAGGAAGGGAGCGATTCACATTTCCTCTTGATTCCGAGATCGAAAAGCGGTCGAGTAAAATTAAAAGAATTCTTGCAGCAGAAGGAGACGTGAAACTCCCTCTAATTAAAGACTTGGAGTTGGACAAACTTGGAATCGATCGACATAACATCTTGTCGATCGATCGATAAAAATTCCATCCTTTATCATCCCAGGACTGAGGAATTGCAGCAAAACATCAAGACTAAATCACAATTTGGTGAGCTAAAATAAATAAATATCAAAGATGCAAATTTCTCATTCGTATGTAACGACTCCATGTTATTACCAGATAATATTGTGATCTCTTATATGTGAGATTGAACTCTCCTTTAAGCCTGATGAGGATTGTATCCTAATAATAACAATCAAAAAGTTGCTGAAAAATAAAAAAACTTGTAAGAAATACCGATAGAATGGTTAGAACATTGTATCATCTGATCGTACTGCAATAGAATCAGTTGTAGAAATAAAAAATAAGTACAGTCGAGGTGAACATAGGTAGATTAGATAAGACTTAAATAAATTTGATGGTTATGTAAGTGGATAAGAAATAGATCAACTTCATACATAATTTCTGTGCTCACTGAGTGTAAAGAGAATGTCTCATTTTGTAGTAAGATAAAAAATGAGAGAATTAGGTGAACTTAGTGGAATAAGAAGAATTGAAAACAAAGTATAATAATGTAAATATGATGAGCAACTTTTTGTATGGACTTGACTGGGGGCTATCTCCCTTCTAGAAACTGGAGTAAGTGCGGTGAAAAAGAGAGTATGAATTAACTAAGTCCCGGTTATTGTTAGTACGGTGTCTTTGGTGCAATCCATTATCAGAACTGAGCACTCTTTGACCTTCGAGCAATTTGTATTACGTTTGCTATGTTGGGTGAATGATTTGGATCGACTCTGGATGATTTCTGCATCTCTCAGAAAATTTAAAGTGAGTTTTTGATTTTTCGTGTTTGCACTTTTACGAAATCGCCAACGAAATTTTTGGAAATCTGTTTTCGGGAGTTGAGAAACTTGGATTTGGAGCGATTCTATGAGCAAAATACGAAGATCGTTCGCAAAAATGGAGGCTGAAATTGGTGTGTGCGAAACATGCCCCGATACTGTTATCTCGAGAGGGAGTGGATTTCGACTTCTTCTTCTACTGAAAACGAGTTTATGACGTGAAAATAGGTCGGAAATGGTTTCTGGAACCGACAGAAAGCTCCAAATGTGGTTGCACGTCGAAAAAATGATTCTATGCATTTTATCGCAGATTTACATAGGTTTTGTGGGAATATAGACAGCTCGGATCCAAATGATTAAATTTGAACGTACTTCAATTCATTTTGAAGGTCATCTTAGAACGAGCTTAAAAATGTGATGAGGTACATCGAAAAATATTGAAATGGGCCAAAACGGCTCACGTTGGATCATGTTTAGAGGCTACTCTAGGTAGCAATTCGTTTTGAATATTAGGTAATCAACTTACACACTTTCCTATAGCTTATATATTCATACAACTGTGAACGAGTCCAGCTAAAGTGATGACCAAAATGAAAATGTCAAATTTCATTTTTGTCACAGACTTATATTCTCCTCATAAAAAATCCACTTCACAACAATGTAATCATTAAATAATCATGTTAGAAAAAGTGTGACGTGTGAAATCGATTTGTCAAAGAGACGTTTACGTTCTTGTCCATTGAGTGAGTACATAATACATGAATCGATCAAAGTATGAAACATTTGAATTATGATCAAGACTTTTACATGTATTTCTGTATCAGAATATGAAATCAACCATGACAAATTTTTGCTATTAGAGATAGCTCACTCACCTATCGTCACTTGAAAATTCTATTGAAGGACATGATTGATCAGCTGTTGGTTTCTGAGTGATTAAGATAAGAGTTGATATTTGAGAAGATATTTTACCAGCGATGATACATAGAAAATCGAAGATCTATTTTTAAAAAACGAATAAATTCATACTGGTTGGATTGGGTAACCATGTGGAATTCAAAAAAAGATTCGACAAATAAAATTTTGAAATGAAAAATTTGTGCGAAAGTACTTTAATCTATTTTACACTCACAAATAAAATAGTTCGCAGGATGTTCAATGATTCTCCGTTGTATCACTTTTTTCTATGAGCAGAGTGGAGGCAAGATACACTCTTGTGTTGAATTGAACTCCTAATTCGAAAAAATTTGAGCAAAAATTATTTCAGAAAAGCATACATTCTGATACATATCACTTATACGGAGTAATAATTTAAAATTGTTTTGACATTCGGGAACAACAAATTCTCTTGATGGACTTTTTACAATTAAGCTGACGTTTTGCCAATTTTCATTTGGCGTCATCAGGGTTGTCATAAATGAATCGTACAAAAACAAATACATACATACCACTATATAAATATGATTGTAAAATCCAAATTAGGATAGTTTGATGTTTGAAAATATCAAAAGACCATTTGAAATATCAAAGGAAGATTTTGTATAGATTTTTGATGAGTTATTTATGATTAGACAATGAAATTTTCGACGAACAAGTGAAAAATAGATTAATGAGAAATGATTCAGAATTTTAATTAGGCACCCGATTTCATAGACAGTCTAAGATATTATTATATGTACATCGAGATTTTTTTTCGCAACAAAATACCGTACAGACTTCGACAGCTCGTTCTATACGGTCCTTGAATGGAAAGAATGACGATTCACAGTTTGGTACATCAGTCACTGATCTCTGAAGATGATAATTCATTTCTTGGGTAGATGTTCTCGAATTCATTAATTTCTTCCTGGGTACATTAGAATGAAAAGATGTAGTCAGAAAGGATATTAATCCTCAATTTCTCCGAAAAAAAAAAAATCTACTGACCTCTCCCGTAGTAACATCTAAAACGTCCTTACATCGACAATATCCTTCGGAACATACACCTAGAACATATCCATCTTGGACACAATCTTCATCACAAGATTGTTGATCAATGTCCAAAGAAATAAATCTTCGGTCCTTACATTTCCCCACGAAAACTGAGGGAATAGAAAGAAAGAGTCTCGATTAGAAATTTATCTAATCATTATTCAAATCTAATTTTTTATACATTTCGATGAAATATTTACATACCGGTCGATTTTGGTGAGGTTATGGTTCCACAATCACCATGAAAAGATAAACAGCACATAATGCAAAAAAATAGGATTAAATTCATGTTTCTACGGGAAATTTTGCTCACGTACTGCGATTTTGAGTCTTTGCTTAAACTCAATTTATAGTTGCGTATTCAATGAGTAAGCGAATGATCGATGGAGGCTTGTGCGAATAAAAGAAATGATCAGAAATCATTGAGGGTATTTGGAGACCTCTTTCTTAGGATATTTGGAATATTATTATGTCTTGAATTGCCGTCGCTGAATTGACTAAATCAGTGTTGAACATTCTAGATCGATTTTTGAAACGTTGGACGTTAATTCCGGCTATAATTTTTCACCTCGGAAACTTTCTTAAGCCACTTGGAATCTTGATATCAAGTCAATTACTCGATTATGGAGTACTTTTATCGATAATATGATGTATTTGAGTCCAACTAAAAATGTCAAAATCTTTAACTGGATAATTGGCTAGATCGCTTGATATTTATTGCTCCATAGAAAGACTTCATATCAATGATATTTTGTTTTTTTGGCGATTACAGTGTATGATTCTGGTTTCGATGCACATGAAACATACAAATTGAATGTAGTGACGTAACGAGAGTCAACAAATTCAACTCTCAACTCGTAAAAGATAATTGTCCATTCCTGAAATTTTCACCGGTATATGTATAATGGAATTGATCTCTTCAAGCAAAATTTGATCTGATTTAGAACTAATTATTTGAACTACCAGACAATTAGAATCCTGATCCACTGATGATACTCCAACATACCGCACGTCAAAAATTACTCATTTTATCGCCTATATCAATGTACGATTTTGTATACACAATGCGAGTCGTACTTCAGGAAACCAATTTAACGGCCATCCTAAAAATGTAAATAACAAATTTTTTCTTGAGGAGCATCCAGTTTATCCAGTGTTTCTAACCGCGACCCCTGAGTATAATCTAGTTTCGCCTTAGATAATATACTCGGATGAAAAATCTCGCCCTTTGGCAAAAACTGATCCAACCGGAAACTATTATACCGCGAGCCCAGTTTTTTTTCTTGATCACTTGTCTAACCTAGAAACTTTTTTTTAGTACACTAGTACATCAGGTACACGAATTGCGGGAACCTGTAAAAGTATCACATTGAGAATTTCATTTTATTTTAATCCACGATTTCTGTTGCATTTCTTCCAAGTGGTGATATGACGAGACAATAAGTTTGAAAACGAAATATATTTTTGGTCGGCTTAGGCAACTCTACGATTTCTGAAAAAGACTCAATCGTACATGTCATTTTCTGTTCATCACTAAGTATATTGTCAGAGTGTTAGAATGAGATTGACGTTTCGGAAATTCCTAATATTCGGATTTTCGTAGCAATTTTTACATTATTAAAAGTCTTTCCGAGTTGATCACTTACTCATTCTCTTTTGAAAATCATAGATATTTTAGCCAAATGGTATTGCGAGATAAAAGCATGAAACTACTAGGAACTTGATCAGAAACTTTATCTCATATCATTCATTTTGATGTTTTGCAAAACTTTCCAAGTGTATTATATTCAGTGATTTGTCGCAAATTGAGAATATTTTACATAAGATTCCAAAATATCCATGAAAAATACACTTCAAATCATCATCTAAATAGTGAAAGATTTATATCGATGACTATATTGTATTAAAATGATACCGTATAATCTTGAGATAATCATCTTTTAAAAAAAACAAGACAGACAAGCCAATTCATCATAAAAAAAGAAATATGAGTGGGTTTGAGTAAAAATATCCTGAACCATTTTTATAAATAATGACTCGATTACCCTTCGTAAAATTGCTCACAGCTCATCCATGTGTGTCTCTCAAATATATGTATAAGGGTATATCACACCCCACTGACACATAATTTGATATGTTCCATAATGCAAGCGTGGCCTACATATTATACCTCTAAGCATCAGAAACCTTTCCCTCTTCTAATATAATAGGCAAGGGTTTTATCTTCTGACTGGATGTATTTAATAATGATATGCGAGACTTGAGTCACTTTCTACTTTCATCTTTCTTTCTTCTGGCGCATCAATGCTTTACATACATATATTATCATTGTCAACTAGTTCAGAACCCGGAAGATGAAAACTAGTTGTCATATTTTTTTTTTTTTTTTCAAACCGGGGAGCATATATTAGCGACAAGTGACGAATTGCTTGACAGTTGTGTATTATTTCAAGTCTGTTGAATGGGTCTGGTATTAAAATACTGGTAAGGTACACCCTGCAGGTTTATTGTACATGTAAACGAGCGCGCAAGACTGATTTTGTGTTTTTGAATTATAGGATAATAAGATAAGAAATTTGGTATGTGCGAGTGGTTTTACTTTTTCAAAGCGTAAGATTATTCGCCAAAATTTTTTTTGAAAGATCTTTTCCTCCGCCAGTAAAGATCTTTCACACATGAAATTTGCACGATCCTCTTCTTCTGAGATCTATCGGCTATAAGTCACAATTTCTAGTGATAACCTCTCAAAAAATTACCACAATTCTATTTTTTGAGCCCTATGGAAGTACATGTGTGTATGTTTGTGCGCGCGTGTGGCATTATTTTCTATGGCTATGGCTAAGCACATTTCATCACTGTCTTATTCATCGATCCCCCTGTTTAGTGAAGATGTTTGGTAGCGTTTGTAGATGGAAATGCTACCTTTTAAGCATCCCCGATCAGTAATTTCTGATTTGTGAATTTTATTTCGAACAATGTGTCACTTTTACATATCTTGAAAACTATCTGTTTTCCTTCCTTCTGCCTCGAACAATATGAGATGGTTGATGGAACAGTTCTCCGAGGTGCTGAATCGATTAGTTTATGAGGAATTTCGATATAATCAGATTCTATTCTAGCTTCTTTGTACTTGCTTTGTTCGTCATCAACATTCTAGGAAAATTCTCAACCCCAAGACAAATTCTTCGTGTTCCTCAAGGCAAAGTGGGGAAGTGCAAATTATTTGCTACGGACCATTCTTCCATAAATAATACAAATTTCGTCAAGACAGTCACAAGTCGTAACATATTCTTCAGAAGATACTCCAAGTGGTATAGAGTTCCATCAAACATCGGAATTTCAAAGAGATTATAAAGAATCTTTTGAGGAAACACGCTGAACCATGACAAGCAATGTTATGATATTGTTTTTATATCAATTCGTTTATTGTATTTTGTTGTCATTTCATCAATGGAGTCAGAGATTTCCTCGTCTTTGGTTATTGCGACTAAACCTGTTAGTTTTTTTTCCTTTTTTTTTTTACACAAGTGAAGCTTGATACATTCATATACTATACGAAATACCAAACTAATAAGTGACTCCAAATATTGAGTTAACACATCGACACCCAAATTATTCACAAATTCATGAATTACTTTGAATTCAACGAAGAAACCCTCAATAACAATACAAGTTTCAGATACGTCGAAGAAGTCAAAATTCGTTTACCTGCAGCCCCGACTCGTCACTAAATAAACTTCAATAACGGTATAGTATTGTATAGCGGGATACTTTCACCCTATAGACGTCACATTCACAGGCCTAAGAATGCGTTCAGAGATCGAAAGAATTTTTTGATCAAGGCAAAAATAAAGCAGGATCGACAAAAGGCCAAAAACGGGATCTCGACATTAGAAAGAATAAAACGTGAGGAGACATAGTGGCATCCGGAATCCAACGATCCGGAACATCGAATTTAGGACGAGAAGACAGCTACTACCGATGCTACTAATACTATATATATATATACTAAAATACAACATTTTTCTCCACCTCGATCTTTTTCATTTCTTCTTTTTTTTTCTGTACCTTTCGTCCTTTACATGTATGTACAGGTAGCTTGTATCCTATGTGAGGATACCGTATCCTTCAACGACTTGACTACCTGCTATGATGCGAGTATTCAGGATCTGAGGGCCTGTTTTCATGACCTCCGAGGGTTTGGGATCTCATCTTTGGCTTTGGGAGTGAAAAGGGCAACACAGAAATGGGACAGTGCAGAGGAGAAATTATACACTATGATATGTGCACGTATGTATTTGTACCTGATTCATTTCCGACTTGCAATTTTGTTCCATTTGGATATAGGTGATCGGCACAAGGCTGATTCTTGCTTGGAGGAATTTTTTACAATTTTTTTTTTCTTTCCTTAAAGAATTCAAACCCTGATTTGGATTACATTGTCGTAACATTGCCTTCAATTGCTTCTGGTATGGTGTATAACATTTGAATCAAGGGCAGTACACCTAGAAAGTTATTCGTACAGTGAAAAAAGTTGAACCTGTCTTTTTGCACGATTTTGGTGCAAGTTTTTTTGTTGAGTTTTTTGCCCCGATTCCACAAGACTTGTTATTTAAATCCTAGTCAGAGATGAGCGAGTCCTTGCGGTCGTTGATGATTGCTAGTCTAGTTCTGGTAGATCTGTTGAATCGGCCTATTTATTTCTGCGTGAAATTAGTATAGGGCACGATTCGTTACGATAATTTTTCATTTTAATGATTTTTCCTGAGGATAAATATATCTGTGACAAGGCATCGTTTTGCTGAAGGAAATCTTCAAAGATATAACATTGCATGCTAGCAAAGCATGTATTCTAAGATTAAAATAAGAAATTTGTGCAGATTTCGTTCCGGGATGTATACTTGGTTTCCAAAATATGGCTCCTGTTTGAGATTTGCAAGGTGTAACAGTTCATCCTATGTTAGCAAAGTATTGAGAAATTTACGTAAATCAGTTCTTTTTAAACAGCGTCTTTGATTATGCATTGATGTATTTCATTTTGAGTTAATTCGAAAGAATCTCGGTCTATTTAAAAAATGACGAACAATAAAATACGCTCTTTGCTAGGTATACTGAAAATAACAACTTTTTATTCATTTCCGGATCAATAGAAGTACATTTTCTTTAGTGAAGATAATTCCTGAACAAATATTTCTAGAATGAGCTAGACCAAGAATGAAGTGAATGAATTAGAGTCTGTTTATTGGGCATATGTTTTATTACTGATACGTATTATATGCTTATAATCGGATACCGATGTCGGTCATCTCCAGTCAGACTAATTCGCATCTTACTCGTGGCTATTGATTGATTTTCAGTCTAAACAAATGTTCCTGACTCTCGTCTAACCTTGCGAGGGGCATGTCTTCGTTCCACAAGGTCCACAACGAAGTAAGCGGAGTGCTGTAAAAAAATGTTACGTAAAAGTCAAGTTTGGATCCAGGCTTTAGTTAAGCTCTTTTTTGTTGAAAAATTCCATTACAAAAATTCTGTAAACGAAACATACCGACGACAATGAAACAGGACAAAATTATATTGTTGAATGTCATATTTACTTTTAAAAAGTCGCAAATAATATAATAATGAATGATAGCTCACAGCGATTGCTCGTGCACAGAGCACAGTTAAATGCCACAGGATTGCCGTAAGTTTTGTTATCAGATCCACAAACTGGCTCATAGTATTTAGGAATTCTTTCGCAATTGCATCTTTTTTCGTGTTCCTGGCTTCCTTTTTGTTGGCTCCCTTCTTTACTCTGAGCATTGACCAGCATCATAAAGCAAGCTAAAACAACTATTGAACACATGAGGTATAATTTTGAGACCAGGTTTGAAAATCATGTTGGGTACCTATTAGTAGATTATGTACCCGAGTGCCGCAATCGAGGAATTTCCATGACGAGGGCTGCAAACTTGTTTGCAGCCCGAGTCATGGAAAGCTGTGATTGCGGCACGAGGTACATACGATTTTTTATAGTCGCCCAGCTACAATCTAGCACGTTGCGGGCCGCAATGTGCTAGGTTGTAGCTGGGCGACTATAAACTTTATTGTATCATGCTCTTTGTAAGCAATGGCATATCTTTTCAGTTCGACATACTTACTTACTTGGAGTCTACGTAGACTTTACTTTCTTAATTTCTCAAGATTTATCTCCACTAAGTAAATAAGAAGGTGAATATTATCAAGTCTTTCTCACGTGAAATGGCAAACAGGGTTCCTTTCATCATGTTGAGTTGGTCTCAAAATTTTTCCTCCAACTCAGACTTTTTGTATCCTGCATACGCTTAATGAATGCAAAGAAGGAGCGAACTGTAATGTGAAGAGAATCGATTCTGACTATAAGTAAGCTTTCTTCATACTTCCTCATGATAAAAGTTCAGAGGAAAATTTTGATTCAGATGAATGAGTTTTCTCATAACAAACTGCTTTTTTATCAACTGAGGTATTGCATTTCTTGGATATTGGATTTTTATCAATTTTTATGTATTTGTTAGCTTTGCCGCGCCAACAAAAACAATGAACAAA
This sequence comes from Eretmocerus hayati, assembly GCA_029851415.1. Taxonomy (NCBI): domain Eukaryota; kingdom Metazoa; phylum Arthropoda; class Insecta; order Hymenoptera; family Aphelinidae; genus Eretmocerus; species Eretmocerus hayati. Next base: position 99,958,035 of record CM056744.1, read on the forward strand.
CGAATTACTCTCAAGAATTTAATTGGATAGCTCAAAAAACAATTACATAAAGGAATATCCAAGTCCGTATGTGAAATCAGGTTCTGGAAGAAAGAAACATCAAATCTGGTCTCAAACTTTGTTACAATTTTCTCTCAAGTTCGTCCAAATGGGATTTGCTCCTTCATCTGGCAAATTCATGGCCACTTTTCTTCCAAAGATCTTTTCACATCAAATTCATGATATCTAAGTCACCCGATTCATTTTCATATACATATAATTTACTTTCCAAATATTTAATAACAACGACTCCTAGCTTGATGATCTAAACAATTGGCACCAGAAATGTTTTCACTAAAACTTGGGGTTCCTCCTACATTATGGAACAATGAGGATTTGTTTTTGAATCGGTTTCTTTGAAATATTGTGTGCCACCTTGGCTGAATCTTCAAAATGTGGGTCTTCATCCATCTCCTTCCTTCTACATTTCTGCCTGATATAATCACTGCAGCCAGGGTAAGATCCGAGGCAAGTGGATGAACTTTTCCCCTGCAAGGTGAGATCAAAAGTTTATGTGATGGTGTAAATATGATCAAAGAAGACTCCTGAAGGTCCTCTAAAAGTGGAAACCAGGGTTACCTAGTCAACATAGAGAGTACTAGAATGCCTCTGGTCCCTTCTTTCCTGACTTTTCTCAGACTTCTAGGAATGAGGGCAAATGGTGGGAAAGCATACCGAAATTATTTGCTCCAACTGATGGTGAAAGGATTGATAACATAGGCATCTGGGCCTCTTTTCCATGAGCAATAGGTTTTGCATTTACTATTTACTCGAGTAGCGACGGGATTCATTGAAGGCTTTCCAAATTTTTTAAAAAGTTTAAGAAAGGCATAGTCTGCTAGTTACCACTCAGTGTCTAAGTTTGTTATTCTAGACCCTTCATCAGCCACATTGTTTTTGGAGTCCCCATACTCAGCCAAAAATCGAAATCTCCCTTTTGATGTACCATTCTCAAAGGTCTTTGGCAAGATTGTCAACCCTAAGAAGAAGTTGTCTATTATATGTATCTGATGCAAAACATCGATTAGACCGATGAATGCTGCCTTTATTTCTAGATAATTGATGCGATGTTGCCCTTCTGATGCACTTGAAAGACCATGAGCTTTTTCTGAGCCACAAGTGGCTCCCAACCTGTCATGGGAGCATGTGAGAAAATCTGTAGATGGAAATCAAATGATCTTATTTTGATTTTGCTATGTTCGATGTGAGTCCTCCACCATTTTAGATCTTCAACAGCTCCTTCCTGAAGGGAGCTTAACTTTCTTGTCTCTGTTGTTATTGTGTGTGACTAGAGCGTTAGTCTTGGGGAATTCTAATTCCTTGTAACACAACCAACTATATGGTACAACTGGGCATGCTGCCACGAACTGTCTAATGCATCTCTCTAAAAGTCTAATAGTGATTCGACTTCTGTTGATTAGTTTGTCGATGGGCTATCTTGAATTGCTTGTCTGCTGGTAACTCAAGAGTCATACTTTGAGAATCCATGGTCATGCCCAAGAAGTGCAAAACTGTCTTTGGCTCAATGTCACTTTTATCCCAATTGATTATGAATCCCAGAAACTGTAAAAGATCTATAACTATTCTGACATAACGCTGGTATTGTTTTTTGCTTCTAGCAAAAATAAAAAAGTCATCTAAATATGCGGTGAGTGTAATGCCCATACGCCTAAATAGATCTAATACAGGTTTCATTATCTTGGCGAAGATGAAGGGCGCTGGTGCCAGACCAAGTGGTAGAATACAGCTCATCCGCAAACTTGAATCTTATAAATCTTTTATATTTTTCATAAATAGGAATAAGATGGTAGGCAACCTTCAAATCTAATTGACACATGAAATTGCCTCTTCCAATCAGATTGAGGGCTAGTCTCAAATCCTCCAGTTTAAAGTGTTACTTTTACAAAGTCATTGAAAATTTTCAGATTTAGAATAAAACAAAAAGAACCGTCTGGTTTTGGGACTGTAAATATAGATAAAATGAACTGATCATGTTCAGGCGTGCAGAGACTGGCCACTTTTTTCTCAATAGTTTCTGGATTTCATCTTTCAGAATTGTTGTACTGATTTCATCGATGTGTAGAATTGGAAGCTGTGATTGATATGGTGTGACCCTGAACTCAATTTTGTATCCTCTTAGAACATCGAGGATAGAGGCATCACCTTTGATGCTTTTCCATTCATTTAAAAAGAAACGAAGTCTTCCAGCTACGTGTGTGTTAGATATCCTCAGCGACGACTCCGGCTTCTGTCCCTGCGGTTTCCCCTGCCACCGCGGTGGAGTTGAGATTGTACGTAACTCTCGTTCCTGCACTGATGGTTCCTGTTCTGATTTTGCCTGGATCGTTGAGGGTGTTGAGGTTTGTATCCACTCTCCTCCCTCGATAGGAGTTGGAGCTCTGGTGGTTTAAAGGTTTCTTGTCCTTTTGATTTGTATGAGGATCGGGTGTGATTCCCTTAGCAGTTTCTTCCACCGCGTTGGCTCCGCCCATTACTGCTTTAATATCATCACCAAACAAATATTGAGTTATCTCGTCAGACTTGAGTATTTCTGCATTCTTGATCCATGACCCTCCAGCAGAAATTTCTCTTCTGGTAGTTGTGATTATATGTCTTGGATCCGAGGACAACCTGATGATATTCGACAGTTGTTACAGTAGACTCTGTCTATCCTTTTTGCTCTCTTCTTCTTTCAGTCCCAAGCGAGGTGCCACTTCAGTGAAAGTATTCAGCAGTGACGAAGCCTCTGAGATGGTTGAATCAATGATCTTCTGGTTCTGGCGAAAAAAGTTATCTCTTGTCACCTCCTCTTTTTGTAAGGTCAGCATCATCCCTTAATTAAGTATTGGCGCTTCCAGCTGGAGGTCGCCGTCTCTTGGGGTGGTTTGAAGCAGATCATCTCTGTCCCTCTTCCTAAGCAGTCCTGCGTCCAGCACCAACTTTTCCCTTTTTGATACATCCTCTCTGAGTGAGAGAAGCTTTGTTTGCTGATGATGAGGATCGGCTTAGAACTCATCTAGTTCTTTGCTGATGATGAGACTAAATCGACGGGTCTCTCCACTCTTCTCTTTATTCTCAGCATCCTCACCCGAGACAAGTTCCTGTTTTGTAGATTCCTCTGGTGACACTTTTGTTGGGCTCAGATCTTGGACGTTTGATCCTAAGCATTCGACTGACCTTCTCTGAGATTCAGAAGGGTGGCTTCTGCTTCTGCGTTTGGAGTCGATTGAGCGGCTTCTACTTGATGTGTTACTCCTGCTCCTCCAGTAGCGACGTGGTGTGCGGCTCTTGCTTCTCCGGTGGCAACGAGGTGAACGGCTACGGATTTTATAGCGGCGATGAGTCGAGCAACTTCTACTCCGATGACGACGATGGCTAAAAGAAGATTGGCTCCTACTCCTATACCGCCTTCAGGAGCGGTATCTGCTCGACTCACGAGAACTTGTTGACCTTGATCGGTCCCGGCGATGACGTCGTCGACCATCTAGAACATCACAATAGGAGAGTCCTCAATTCCATGCTCTGAGGTTTGAGATGAATTCGCCGGCTGCCGGCAGCGTGACAACGCTTCGCCAGCGAGGTAGATCCCTCCTGCACGATGTGCTCCCGGAGGGACTACACATGGAAATTCCCTGCGCCAAGGCTCCTGGGAGATCCAATGCCATCGATTATAATATATAAAGGCTGGACCAGGCTGGATTGGAGAACTGATGGCGGTCGGCTACCTAGCCTAACCTAATGAGAGGAGATGGGGGATCTCGGCGCGTGCTCCGCGTGAATTTTAAATAGGTATCGCTTCGCTCTCAACTTTCATTTCACAAAAGTAGCTCTAAAAAGTTGGCGTCATCGGCAACAAGTTGCGGTACTACAAATTATGTCTTCGAACAACGAACGAAATACAATGTTTAGGGAAAAGTCAAATGAGTCATGATGAAAAAACTTTTGGTGCTGTTCCTGAAGTATTCACTGGTTTCAAATTCAAGATTACCTTCTGAATTAATCATCATTGAAAGGAAGGATCAGATAAATCTGATGCGGTTTTTCCTTTTCTTGATCGATATATATGCAGAACACCGTGGTGAAGTGACTTCTTGCTCCATGTGCGCAGTAACATTAACTATGATGGTATTAAGCATCAAGAGCCACAGTTACATGAACCAAAATACCTTTTCATGTGCAATGTAGGAACATACATGTTGTAGCGCAATCATTTCGACATCAATTTTACTCACTTCGTTTCGCTTGATAAAAGTGGATTTATCTCGTTCCAGACTCTTGGCATCAATTTTTTGTATTTTGCTGTCAGATGAAATTTTTCGATATCAAACAGCATCGAATGAAGTTGTTCTGTGGACTTCGGGGAGTACTTTTTGGCAAAAATCTATTTCTGCTGAATTGTTGGTTAGCTTCGTGTGATATCGGTGAGGTTTCTCAATGCGAGACTGTAAAGGTCTTAATTGACTTCTCGCAAGATTTCTGGTGGTCAAATCACTCGCCAAATCAAAACCCCAAGGCCCCAAATAGACAGAAGCGTGATCCTCCTGGATACTCTTCTGGTTCGAGGAAGTGGATAAACTCGGTATTTCACGATGACTTTGTGCTCAAATAATAATTGGCACATCCAATAATTTAATCGGTATTGATGAGAATTACTGTGTAAAAATTGGGGCGCGACATAAACAAACAATTAAAACATGCATTTTTCACGGTTCAAAAACAGTTGGGCCATGAGATTGATTTCAGTGGCAAATGTTAGGTTGGTGTGAGGTTAACCCGATGTTACAAATAAATGATAAAACAGATAAATTCATGTGGTAGCTAATTTGTATCCTGCATGCATGTTCGGAATAGAAAACACTCTGCCTTGCAATTCTCGGAACCGAGAATTGCTGTTGACACTTTTTTGATCCCCACATGTCGAATTTTCCGCGGATTTACTCCTATTTGTACGACTACGATGACAATTAATCCTTTAACACATTTGATGATTGAAGTCAATTTTTCAAAATCATTTTGACGAGCTAGCACTATGCTAAAATTGCGTAGAAATTGGATAGATTGATAACGATGAGTATCTATTACTTTCTTGCAATAATGGTTGAATTTGCAGGATGTAAAACACGATGGATCTAACAAACAGACCACACAATGTTGCGACATTTCAAATTTTGATATATTTGATTTATTTTACATATACCCGAGTTTTGTTATGAGTACTGCTACGATCAGATTTCTCTCTAAATAATATATTTTACTCTATTCTGTTCTCAAAAAAATGCGATCACAAAGACTTTCTACATAATTCTACATGATAAATGAAATGAAAAAAAGATTCTACCCTCATCGTGATGTAGTCTCTTTCGATCTTCTTGTCAAACCTGTAATGCGAACTACACCATCAAGTAAGAAATTCATTTGACTCTTACCAACTTGAGAAATCTTTCAAGAACATGTGAAGATGAAAAGAAGTTCGATGTGTAAAGAAAGTGTATAAAAAATTTAAGCCACCAAAAGGTTGAAGTAACGCGGTTAATTTAAAAAATCAAATTTCGGCAAAGCAGAAAATAAGTCTCATTTCAATATACCAAGGTATACAACAAGGCGTGGACCGCGAGATTTGAGATTGGCGAGGTCGAAATCTCTGCTATTATATACATTATACACAAATATATGCAACAAGTGCAAGTTGCGGAAGCCTTTTCAGGCGCCTCTTTTGACGCGCAGATGCAACACTCTTGCTGTCGTACAAATTTTGACCATACATACGAGTATTGGATATCTCGTTTTTAACCATGCGAGGGTATATAATCTATCGGTAGTTGGCTCTTTATGCTAAAAAAAGGATGAATGGAAGGATGATACATTTTTCGAATTTTGTGCGCGGTAGCCATACTGTGGTCAGCTTTGCACGCGTTTGTGGTTTCAGGGTTTTTGTGGTGTCGTGATCACGCATATTTAGGGTGAAACGAGGATTTCGATCAGAAGTTTTTGAAATTGTCTGAAAGGAATTCAAGTGGATTTGATATATTGATGATAATTTTGTTCTCATTCATAAAATTGGTTGTTCATTTCTACTGGTTGTTGACGAAGTTAAACGAAGAGGAAAACTTATTTTATGCAGACAAAATTCCAGAAATCTTCGAAAAAATCCCTAGAATTTTTCACGGCACTTCATCGAGCTTATCAAAGCTTCATACTTAATTGAAGACTGAATCTAGAAAAATACTGGGTCGTTGTGTCTTTTTGGTGACACAATATTATGATTTTCCCGACAAGTTTCTTGTACGGTTCTGATCCAATTTTTTGTATAAAAAAATCAGGGTTTGTCCCGAAATCTATTTAGAATTTTGTAGAATTCTGTTGCATTTGCTGCCTGGGTCGAGCCTCGGGCCGAGCAATTCTGATAATCATAATCTTCACGATTGTATCAACAAGTCAGCGATTATCAGAGTTATCTCAAATAAAAACCTCAAATCAACGGAATCCAAAGGAGTTAACAATATATTTCCCTACAAACCCTGATAGAAAATCTAAAGAAAGTTATCAGATCACCCAGAACATTTACGCTTTTGTCACGCCTATTAAAGGTGAATTCCTTGAATGTTCATCTGTAACTTCATTGTGCAAAGTTCTCCTATAATTATTATAATATTTGTAAAAGGCATCACTTACAATGGGGGCTCACGAAGTGCGGGTCACCAAAGCTCACCAGACTTTTTTCACAGTCTTGCACCACCTAGAATATGAAGAATCCAGAGTAACTCAGTCAAATGGTCCCTCTGTCCAAAGTTACAGCTTATGACATTAGCATTGCCCATATAGACCCATGTTAAAAAGTGATGTATATAGTTATACTGGAATTGCTAACATTTTTACTTGTAGCTCTGAACAGGGAGCCCATTTGACGGAGTTACTCTGGATTCTTCATATTCTAGGTGGTACGAGGCTGTGAAAACATTTTGGTGAGCTTTAGTGACCCGCACTTCGTGGGTCCCCCTTGTTAATTTATTTTTCTCAAACTTCACCTCATTTATTAGAGCCTTGCAAAACACAAATTGATTTCCGTGACGAGGGCATAGAAATTTTGCCATAAAAAAATCGATTGTTGCGCACTAACTCAGTACCAGCATACATCCAAGGAAGTCCATAAGATAAATACTTGTTTTTATTAAATATTCAAGGAAGGGTTTATTTCAAGAAATAATCTTTAAATTGATTATCCATACACTAACTGAAGGACAAGACAATTTCAACACTTCGGTGGCTTTGTACTTTTTCAAGTAGCAAGTGAGCCGTTTCCAAAATTCACTCATCATTTTGTATAGAATTTCACTCAACACTATCCACTGATCTTTATATTGTAACATTGAAAAAATTCATTAATTTTGTATCAATATTATTCGTACAAAATCATTTCTGAGTTGATTTCCCTGAATATATCATAACTAATGTTCCTTGTAAAATCCAAAAAAGTGAATACATCATCACATAGATTTTGCTCATCATCATGACTATAGTCTACTCTTAGATTAAAATGATATCATTGCTCGTCATGATAATTCATCGAAATTCCTGACCGGCACAACTAATCGTCAGCAAAAAAAATCTCAATAAAGCCCTCAAAACTTGAATTCCATAGTCAAACCCAAAACGCACTCAATGACTCATCTTACAACTTATAGTATAAGGCCCACCACGGCGCTCTAAATTACTCAGTCTGGTGGCGCTAACTTTAAAATAGTATATATATTCAAGTGCATCTCTTGAAATTATATTGGTGGCGCCTAGATTCTGCGGTGATGAAAAAAAAGCGGTGAAAATTTTACAACCATGAAGAAAAAGGGCTTACGGTAAAATATTTAACGTAATAATTCACTCTGTTGTCTGTTGCATTCTAGACCCCCACTATAAAAGTATTTCATTCCGACAAAGGGATGCCCACTAAACTAGAGAAGGCGGATCTGTTAGCGCGCGTGCGGTCCATTGCATTGCATGCACCGAGACCAATCGTTTTCTTCCTCAATGTATTATATTCTATGTCTTTGAAGGGAAACCGCTCCCTTCTGTTTGAGGATAATAATTTGCGTGCCACGCGAAAATAGGGTTTTCTATACTTTTCAGATTTTCTCTTTGGTCCCCTTTATATTTTCTATATGCGTGTTATTTACACCAATTTTCACGGGGTCACGCCTCAAGTTACTTTCTGATGTCACGTCAATTTTCTCGTGTTTTCAGTTATATAGAAATGGGGATAATTTATTTATGTACAACTTGGGGGTTTCAGATTCGTTACTCTTGTACATGTTGAATTGGGCTGGAGGTAGATTTATTTATGTCAGACAGATGTGTCAGTTTTCCTTGTACATATTATGGTATAATAACCTATAGTTGAATGGATAGACTTTTGGTCAATCATTATTTGAATTAGGTTTGATTTCATGGACTTCTCCGCGTTTAGATTCCAGTCGAATGATATGAGATATGAGAGTTTCCACGGAACTTTTAACTTTTGTGTTACTGCAGTGTTCCAGGAGTATTTTGAACTATTCGGAGTGCGCAGGAATGTCATTTTATAGTATTTGGCATCATTCAATATGGACTACATTCTTTTTTGTTGAAACGCATCCTGATTTGTCAATAGCAGACCGCAAAAGATGATTTTTGGGTAGTTTACAAACGTATCAACGCGATTTTTTGAATTGATAAGGCTGTAACTAAAATACCTATGCCTCAGCTACTTCGGTGTAATGATTTATCCATCTACTAATCTCATATTTCGGGAAAATCTTTGATTCAGAGGTGTGCGCTGATTTGGCTATGATATTAGCTCTCATTTATCGATGTAACCGAGTTTTGTGGGAAAACTTTCTCTGGCTATTGTTTACGAAAATGATGAAATACCTTGTGCGAAACGGAGAATTTAGCAATGAGTTTTCGAAGTCAAAAAGAAGTCGAATCGAATCCCGTTTGGTTTGTGAGTGTGCGTTGATCCGGACAAATTTTATGAAGCTTCACAGCTCATAAGGTTATCGCGCCACTGGCTTTGAAAATGGTCATTTTTATTCCAGAGGGTCAACAGTTAAAAGTTCCATGGAAACCCTCATATGCTTTTTGAGGGCTCATTTTATTATAAAGGAGTTGAATTTCATCTAGTCATTGAATATAGGGGGGCTCTCGATTTATTCTTGATGCAGCGATCGCCTATCTATTGTACAGCCTAACCTATCCACCTTTTAATTTGTTCCATAGATGCGAGGCGTTAGGGTCAATATCTGGTTTCTCGAAGTGAAGGGTATACATTGTCCGGTTTTCTAACTCTGTAACTGATGTGGGTGTGTCGAAGAAAAATTACGTAGTAGATATTTTTACACCATGTTTCATCCGGGCGTTGAAGAAATCGACCCCTATGATCACAATGTAGATAAAAATTTTTAGGAACAGATTAGGGAAGACATGGCTTTGTGAAGCGTGGCATCAATAATTCTGTAATAGCGTATTTTTCTAGTGTTTTCTCGAATTGGAGCTCGAATTGGAGGGTTTGGGTGACTCCTAACTCTAATAGGGATGTATACAAGAACAAATGTCGACGACTCGGTCGAAGCGCATCCAAAAATGTCAATTTTCAGAGATTCAAAAAGTTGTGATTAGATTTTTAATAAAATCAAGACTGAGTACGTTTTTTTCATTTCAGACAAATAATTCTTCACTGGAAACAATCTTCACGTGCCTGAATTTTTTGGTAAGGGCTCATCAATATTCGCTGCAAGATTTATCATTGATTTGGAGACTTCGATGGAGACTTTGGACCAGACTATCGAAATTTATTTGTATTCCTAACAATATAGATTGATACTTGAGTTGATACTCCAATCAAATACCATCATGGAACGTTTTTATCTTACCATTGGGGGATAATAGAAAACTTTCAAAATCCTGCTCAAGAATATTTTTTTATGCCTCAGAGGAATCTCCGAAATGTAACAAAAACTCAACCAAAATGAATGAACACTAGGTAAATTAATGTAAATTTTACTCGAAATTTTAGAACCCAATCTGAATCTTACACACCACCGTACTCTTGATATTCCACCACGTGCGTGGGGTCAAAATTCTTCAAATACCTCAAATTATCCACAAAAAAGGAGACCGATTAGTGATGGTCATTCTTTTTACTTTGTTCCTCTCGAGTTCACATTTGCAAGTCATCGTAACGGAATGAAAAATGCTTCAAACTTAGAAATTCGTCGATTCACTTGGTAGCGATACGCGAGTTCAGTAAAGATGAAAAAAACTCTCTCGCTTCACGGTTTGGCGCCTGGTAAGACTTTATTCGAATAGAAAGATTAACCTCCCGCGTAGATGGAAACTCCCCGAAAGGCCGAAACTATTACAGTTCACGCATTTAGATGGATCGCAGCTCTGATCGGCCTATAATAATAATACATACATACATATAAATCGATCGCGTGAGATAGTCTTGTTCTCGGCACCTATCCAACTATTAAGGATTTTATTTATGATATATTACGTGATTAAGGGAAAAGTACGTAAAAAAATTGTGATTAGTCTATTGATTCTAATCCGAGTATGTATTATAGGGGTAATAAATCGTACTTCTATAAGGCTAGTGGAATATTTCAGACGATAGTTATTACAATTCTCAGATTAAGCCATAATTTTAGATATATCAAAACCATTCATGAGTAAGCTCATCATTTGAAAAAAATTGAGCTCGCCGTAATCTTTCTGCGCAGATATTAGATATGATTGGAGTGATTATATGTCATGGGATTAAAATTTTCTACATTTTTGCAGTCGCATGGAGTTATTAGCTGATGCCCCAGCTCATTGTCAGTTCCAAGAACAAATTCGGGCAGGGAACCTTTAGAAATTTTTTTTTCCTTATGAAAGATGAAATGGATGTATTTTCCAGCCAGAACTAGGGTTTGTGAAACAAAAGACAAAAAATCTTGAAAGTGACCTTGTCAATGACTCTAAGGCTTTCATGGTCGTGCATATTCTTAAACAATTTATTTCGTAAAAAATGCATAGATTTTGATTTTAAACCTGCTCACGACACTAGCATCGAGCATTTTCAGTTCTCTACTCGAAACCTTGTCCTGGAGGCTATGTCAACGTGTCAGTAATCGATAGTCATTTTATACTAGAATGATAAGAGTAAGAAAAGTTTGAAGAATGTTAGAAGACTCAACTTAGAACGTTTAAGGATCGATGGACAAGTCCTCGGATAAATCGGCAATTCTAATAACAATGCGCATGAAAATTTTTAGCATCATCTGCTACTGGAAATTGAATCCCAATATTTCTTGATAAATAGGATGTAAACTTGGACTTTTCACGATTCAAATATTAAAAAATACAAATATCGAATCACAACAATTGAGCCCTATTGGGATAAGAATAAAATTGAAATGTGTCCAATAGAATACATTTCAAAGACGCGAGAAGACCTTCGATGCGTTTCGGTTACCGGTTTTGATCCAACGAAACCTTGACATTGTGGCAAACAACTCCGTGCAGTTCATCGCACGAAACCTCATTACCTCTCCTTTTTTTTCTTCACGAGTCACTCACACGATCTTTAAACAAACGAGGAGCAATACGCATCCAAAATACATACCCACATCACTCCAGGGCCCAACAATCAAAATAAGTCCATATTGCGTAAGACGGACAGATAATTAAAGCTCGGCTGTCAAATTCTCAAATAAAATCAGAAGTGTGTAAGTGTACAAATCCTGCGTGTGCATTGAAATTTACGTGCCATACTCTTGCATGCCAAAATTTACGCCCTCTGTAAATATTTGAAGGGCCCAATTCACTCATATAGGATATATGTATATGTATAGAACATTTGATCGGTTCAAAAAATAATTTGAAAGTGATACTCGGCAACATCTGCCCCCGGCTTTACGCGTAAAATATTCAGAGCTCTTGCGAGGTTGGCTTTGGAAAATGATATGTTCAAAAAGACCAATGAGGAGTGTGTATAAGATAGAGACTCGTTTGCGTATTGTTGCCTCTTATTCAATTTTGTGAGGGTACAGTGTATACAGGAGGTAGGCCCAATTTTGCGGTCATAGTTCTTTATTGGGTCGTTTTTGTGGAATGATCTATGCAAAAATCGGCAAAAGAGCTTATAACTGAGGAATTGAAGGCAAGGGTTCTGAGTTGTAGGTGTTGGAACCGAGCATGTGGTAATTTAGGTTATCATGCATTTTGGTTGAAGTCGAGTCATTCCAGGTTTATTTTTTGAAAATTGTAACACAAAATTTTTTTCGTATAGTCAAGTGTCGTTGATATTCTCCATGATAATGTTTTGAAACGAATATACTCAACGAGGGTTGGGAGGTTTCGGAGCCCTTATTCATATTTGACTGACATGGTGGCATTCCTATAAGCCAAAATTGGGGCGTAGTAGAATATTCTGAGCAAAAAAAGTGATATGCTGTTTGGAAAAAACTGTCGAAATCGTGGAGAAACTTTTCATTCGTGTTAATTCCTCAACTTTTTCTCGGGAGTAAGTATAGATGACCTCACTATGTGACGTTGTGTGACCTTAGGCCATCGCATTTCAAGTGATATTTTTCCCGACACCCCTTTCTACCACTTTTACGCAATAATATGACTGCAATCTTCACATTAAAAGATATACCCTGGTTTTCTGTGATTTATCCCCGTCTATTGATTACTGATTTTTGTGGAAGTTAAGTGAAAGAGTCACGAGTTTTACTCAAAAGAACTCTTTTGCGTGTACACGGAATGGAAAAGAGTCGTATCATATGACGGAAATAACGCTTAAATAGCTCAATATCAAAAACATTGCACTTAACGTGAGAATGCCGTCCAAGTATTGATCCAAAATTCGAGAGAATTTATTTCCATTGAGGTGTGATGTGTGCGTCGGGAACGGATTTTACAATTTTATTTATCACACCCATATATTATCTTACTTACTCTCTTGATCAATGAATTCAAAGTCAAGCATGAGTGTACTTGTGTCAACCAAAGTTCAAGGCAAGAAGGAAGTAACGAAGGAAATAAAATCATGAAAATCGATATGAACATCCTTTTTGCACTCTCATATGTTTTCTGAGTGTGTTGGTTTATGAAGAAATAGTTCAATTCGCCTCACCTTGTCCTCACTCAAATTTATAGGGTTAAAAATGCTTCACTTCGTGTAAATTTTTTGAAAATTTTATTACATGATCATGGTAGAAGTCGTCATCATCATATAGAATGACACTTTTTCAGACCAAATAATACAATTCTCGATGCTGCTGTGAATCAAATCTTCATTAAAGAATGAATTTGGAAATCATAAAGGAACTATAGAGGATTTTTAATGATAACCATTAATTTTGAATTCAAAATTTTTTTAATTATCTTGACAACGGGAACCGCATCAGTAAAAGGGAGTTTTCCTGAGAAATTTACCCCCAATATTCACTAGAAGTATGGTCTAGGATTATTTCGAGTTAGAGGCTGACGATGTACCGTTCATCTCCGTTGTAAACCAAAAGAGCTTAGTGAAAACTTTTATATTTTTATCATTCCAGCTCTGGATTTGTTACCCAAACGTTTATGAACATCGTAAAAAGGCCTTGGTGCATCCGTAACCATGAGAATTCATATTTTGGCTTCGAAGTCGCAGATAAGAGTTAATCCCTCATGTTTTTCCATCTGATCAGCCAAAAATTTTTGATTTCGTAAGGTATCCCACAATGAAATCATCAAGCTCACTAAGTTTCACAGGATACTTTGATATCAATTTCAATACACAAAGAAGTGCCATACCCAACACGAAAAAAAACCTTTTGGATTTCTTCTGACAGAAGTGGTTAACATATCGATCACATCTGTCCGCAAAAGACAAAGCAAAAAAAAAGATTTTGATGAATGAGAAACAACAGCTCAAACGTAAGCGCTAAAATAACGATTCCACAAATCACCAGGCTTCTATCGTTACTCTAATGAAACTCCATGTACATCTTACTCGAGGCAAATATGAATATCCACATCAAGATAACAAGCTACGGATGCGATCGTGACGTTGATAACGCTAACCGTCTCACATTCAAAGCAACCTTCTCCCAAAACTTGGACACGCCATTTCATTATCCGCCCATTTCTGTCGCAATTAGGGGGACCCCATCAAGAGGCAACCGGTTATCGCACAGATCTTGCAATAGATTTTGCTTTGAGCAAGGAATTAACGATTCTCTCGGGCTATCATGCTAATTTTATAAGAATTAAGGACAGACATTTGAGCAAAATTAGCTCGATTTTTCCTCACTCCGCGGTTCTCAGAATTATGCCATTCAATTTATTGAGGGAAATTTGTAATCTCGTGTTTGGATTCGTTCTTGGAAGAAAAATGAATTGCAATAGAATTTCATCAATTTGAGCTCAAAAGGATGGACGTCAATCGATCAAAAAGTTTTTGCCCTCGGAAAATGGCTTTATAAAGCCATAATGTGTTTAGGTCATCGAGATAAGTATTCCAGTGAGGCGTGCACGTAAAATACAAATTCTTAATATTTTCTGTGTTTCTCTGCTTCATGGTATCAACTTTTATCAATGACAAGGGAAAAAGTTGTACCGTCAAATTGGGTAACTCTGGTACACCCCTGAAAAATGACTTTTAGAGCTGCGTTCGGCAAGGTAAACGATTCTATCGCTCTGAAACCTATTCTCTCCTCTTGATACACACATAAACAATGTGTTGAGCCATCGTGTATCCCGCGTGGAGGATTGTACTCGTTTATTGAAGCTTTTTCCGAAAAGGCTGATTTAGCAGCGATGCGCAAGTGGTCCAGTTAGTGTAACTGGAAAGAACTGTTCCGAAACGAACTACGAGTGAATAACGCTACATTTCAATCACATATATCACCATATTGAAGAAACCATCGTTACATCGGGGTATTTCCAGCATTTGGCATCTGAATGAATGAAAAACTGGGGAAAATCCATGAGAAAGTGTACCAAAGTTACCCCACTCTACGTAAGAAGCATGAGGATCGAGGGATAGGGTAACTCCAGTACAACTTCCTATGACAGCTTCTTTTCATCTCACCTTGAGTCGATTGATGGTCTACGAGGTTTAAGAATGCTTCAAATAGCTCAAAATGATACTTCTGAACGATTGAAATCAGTTCACTCACATGGTAGTGGGTAGAGTTGTTATATTTTGTAAGTGTACCAAAGTTGCCCCATCGGGGTCTAACTTTGGTACACTTCTTCAACTGCTGATAGCTCCGGCTAAACTCATCAAATAGAACTTTTTAATCCATCAATCGAAAGCTGAAACTGTAAGCTTAGGATTAACTATTAATAGAAGTGGGTTTTGTCAATGTATGTTGAGATGCTGAGCCAAAGAAAATAAATAGTAACGAAATCGTACCAAATTTACCCAATTTGACGGTACTTTATAAGCTTGATAAAGGTGCCAAAAAGCGCTGAAACTTTGTCGCAATGTTATCGGCAAAGTCCGGAATGGATGCTTCATTCCGAACTTTGCCTTGGCAATCCGCTGATTGCCTGTTGAGTCTTCAGGCAAAGTTGGATGCAAGCATGATGTCATATGCCGGGGGTCTCGGGTTTTCACTTTTGATGCGTTTTTACGAGGATGGATGATGAGTGTGAGTCATCATTCACGTATCTCACATAAATGAGACATTCTTGGGAGATTAACATGTACTACAGAGGATTGGAAGAGATCCTCGAAACATCTGATTCGCTATTCTTTCGTACTTCGTACACCCAGAAGTGTTTCACGAGGACTACTTCGGTGGATTTGCGATGCTTGTTCCTTCACACTTCTTTGCTCATAGTTCAAAAAAGTCATTCAAAGAACCTTCTATTTATTACAGCATGTAGTGGAAGAATGACATCTTGAATTACACAGAACTTTGAGGCGTTTACATTTGCAAGCGTTACCGATACATTTCTTGGTGCAATAACATTTCATAAATCCTTGGCCCCCGTGGAGCGAAGATTTGCATTGGTAGACCGCAGTATGATCTCATTTTGAGGGACTTGATCGATCTTCTGGTTTCTTGAAAACAATGATTCGATGATATCCTGGTCCATACCAACTTGATTATAACCATCTTCTGTGATATCCATCACAACTCCGATTACATTTCGAAAATCTCCTTTACAACGATCAACCTCTGGGATGGGAACTCTCACAGAGGCACTTTTGTCAATCTTGCCAAATTTCTCATTAGATGAAGCCACCATTTTTTTACCTTGAAGTTGCAATCCTTTGTGAGCGGTCTCCTTATCCTTCAACCGTTTGTTATCGTTGAAACAAACGTTACATAGAATTCTCGACTCATCATCTTCAGTTGGCTCACCACTAGCTGGTTCACGCGAGCTTTCGCCACAGATTTCGCATTGATGTGAATTGGTAGATTCTTTTCCGCAAACACGACATGTAAATTCTTCGACACCCATAATATATAATTCAATGAATATTGTTAATGAAATTTGGCAAAGTTGCTGATAGGAGTCCGTGAATACGGAAAGAGATTTTGGAATGTATGTGATGACAGAACATTCAAATCAGACTGATTTTGATGATAAACCATTCTCACAAAGATATATTTTCGAAATACAATTCACATGTGAATTTATATTTGGTTCACCCAATCACTCAGAGCGAAATAGGTATGAACGTTTGATCAAATCATTATCAAACCCCATTCTCGCAAAGCGCACTCAGTCAAAAGTTATGAATTTATCCTAGAACTGATGCGGAGATGAATAGGGTTGGAATTACCTTTTACATGTCACCTTTATCAATAGCTGAACTGAGATCTTGCGAAGATACTTCATGATTCTGCTCCTCGTGAAATATTTGGCTCGTGCCTCGTGAAATATTGTCATCATATCTTCCTTGAGAGGGTGTATGTAAAGAATTACGATTCGGGATAAATGCCTTCAGTTTCTGCGTGAATGTTTCCTTCATTTTCTGTTACTCATTGTCTTTTCCATCCATAATTATTATTTAACGGGTTACCTATCAGGAATTAATTCATTAGATGAATGAGTGAATGATCAGAAAAATCATTTACAACATGTTTTTTGCAGATAGGGCTTCGAGCTTTACAAGCAGTCAAACATAATTTCTTTTAATCACCAGAGTCATCGCAAATCCTTCATGCAAGGAAAGAAAACTCCTCAGCTCCCTCTCATTTCATACTCGAATTATCAATTTTGTGAGATATGATCGGAGTTTATACTAATAGCTGAGCGTTATCATCTCTATAATCCGAACGGAACCACGAAGAGTGAAACAGCTATTGGTTTGAGAATTATTACAGTTAAGAACTGCAAATGTGTAATACACTCGGTAATACAACATTTTTCAGAGGCCTTGATGATGTTTATATTGAATTTGCAGCATTTTTGTGGATCAAATGGACACCAAAAGTCTACGAGTAGTATTCTCTATGTAAAGCTAATAGGTTTTGTGTTGGCAACGCCGTCTGAAGTGTCATCATGATTGTGAGCTACAATCGTGAATAACATACAGCATCAGAGTGGGAATTTATCTACCCTGTAGAATAATAACTGATCAAACACTCGCTTGTGCTGGCAAGTCTGCTCGCAAGAGTAGACATATTACTTCCTCTCCCTCCACTTGTTATATCGATTTGAACTTTTAGGTACTCCTTCGATGTTCATCTTCAAACAAATCTCGACACTTAAATTTGGCCTAACAAATTTCGTTTGCATTCAATCCCCTTATTTGTATTCTTCTACAAAAATTATCCCGTTGACACTGAATCAGGTTGAATCGTTACGACGACCGAAAATCAGGACGATCTTTTCTCCTTCTCCATTTGCACATGTTCATCTCCCAAAAATGTCTCTTTCGTGTGAGATACGTAAATGATGGCCCACACTTATAATTCATCCTCGTAAAAACGCATCAAAAGTGAAAACCCGAGACCCCCGGCATATGAGATCATGCTTGTATTCAACTTTGCCTAAAGATACAACAGGCAATCCGCGGATTGCCAGGCGAAGTCCGGAATGAAGCATCCATTCCGGACTTTGCCGGTAACAGCAATAAAGACTTACATCTTGATTCATGAAAACGATTGATTAAAAACTGCTAATACAACGAAACATGAGTGACCAAAATATTTATTGAAAGAGTCCAAATTGAAGATCAGGATGTGAGGTTTAGAATGCTCAATCGATTTTGGAGGCTCAGTGTAAATCCATCGTGGTGATAGAGTTTTTGAATATTAAATAATATTCTTGCGTCAATGGCGCACCGTATACAACAAGGGACAGGAGTGTAAGGAAAATGGAATGGAGGGGCAGTATCTTATGAACCTTCGCTGAAAGCGGAGTGCCATCGATTTTCATACCTCGGCATAATAGCGATACCATAATATTAAAATGCATCCGGATGATGTATTTTCGAACTATTACTTTTCTATATTTCGAAAATATTTGTCATTCATATGCATTTGGCCGTATCAGAAGAAATCTCACAATTATCTGGGGAGAATATTAATTATTTCCATCATACACTCTATGATGATACCTCAGGTGATCATAAATCCATGATTAGTTAAAATGTGAATTACTCCTGCATTTAGGACCCAAACGAATTTTTTGTTGGATTTCTACGACTGGAATTATATTGAAGAATCATGCAATTTGGGTTATCTCACCTTGAAAATTATTGCCAGATGTAGTCTATCTCTTTGCGGCACTCTGTCTATGTGAAAGCACTACTTCCCGGATAACGTTTTTATTTTATTTTGCAACATTTTTTTTTCTTATAGAAACTGTTCCCAAGTCTCTATTTATCTTTTGAAAGTGTTTCAAACTCAGAAAGTGCAAGAAGCTTGAAGATAATCAAACTTCAGAAAGAAAATGGCCAAAGGGTGAAAACCAGTAAAAAACAGTTACTCTCTACAAGAGATACATTTTTTGAGACTACGATCTCAATTTTAATTTACTCTAAAGCTAGGAACTTACCATTTTCCACGTTAAAATTCTATGTTTTCAATCGATTAATCTGAGAGTCTCACTTCCTTGAGAACTTAATTGAAAGGCGGAAAAGTCGGGACTTTCGTGACTCTAAGGACTAGAACAGCGTATAGAGGCAGATATAAGGCTGGCGAGTTTATTTTTCATCTCTTTTCATGTCCTATAACATGATTTGAGAGGTTTAGAACAACTTGAGATCCTGAGATACAATACCCTCATCAATACTAACTTTTTAATCTTCAACAGAATTCTCCTGTAGATAATAGTGTAGAAAAAAATTTCAAAGGAGCTACTCCTTCTTCTCCATCTCTAATAACATTCGATTTTCTTCGTCACCGAAAGTATGATGACATGTCTACGTATTTTAAGGCAATTTTTCCAAATTTTTCCCGATGTTTTTATTAAAGATTTTCGAGAATATATCGTAGGGATTAGAATAACATTGATAGAATGAGTGAATTTTCTGTTAGTATTAGATGAAAAAACAGATGCTGGATTGCAAAATGATAGTACATGATAAGGTAGAGATAAAATAAGTTCAAAAAAAGTATCCACGCTAATGTCTGTGCCTTCTAAAAAGCTCGTGAAATGAACAAAATATTGGAATAGTTCTGTGAATCTGTAGACGAATTCCAAGAGTGTTTTACGATCTGAGGGCTCAATTGAGATGATAGATGCCCGAAAATGATACATATGTATCTGATATTTGGATTTCAGATAATAAAAGGTTTTGAAGAATCATTCGAGGAGAAGCCAAAGATGGTAATAGTGACAGAAAATTTTTTAGGCTTTTTGTACTTTCAAGCTACTCTCTTGAAGATGTACGTTTGCATCTTTGCTGAAAAGAAGGTAAGAATCAATAATTGATGATAATTATTGTTTTACAAGCAAAATCAATCAATATTCATAGTTTTTGAGAATTTCTCGTGAATTGATAAGGAGCATGTTTTTTTAAAAAGTGGTATCGTTGCATTTTCACATACGGCCATGCCCTATCGAAAATTTAATATGATATGTTGGCCATGATCTATTATTGACGTAATTGAAATGGTATTCTATTGAACTTCATCAAATTCTAGTTGAAGCGCTTGTACGAGAGGATATCCGAAGACTTTTTGAACATTGATGACGATGCTGAGAGAGATGTAATTCGGGAGTCATGGAAATTCATCAGATTGATCACAATATTGTGGTCAGGTAAGCATTTTCATTGAAAAAATAATATCTTAAAAACCCCATCATCATATACCGTTCAAGCGTGTATGGCCACTCGCTCTCAATTAATCTCAAACCTCGTTAACAAAAACCTTACGAATTTTTTAAATCTATTCAATGGTTTCAAATACTTCCCCATCCGATATTCTTATTTCCGTATACATATACTTCTCAGGTGAGAGAATGAGATAGAGAGCAAAGAAACTGGAAATTCAATACATTTTCCTTGCTTCAATTTTTCTTCTCTCAAATTTAATATTCAACCATCTCCTATGATTCGATATGCTGATTGTCTTCTTGAGATTTTCTGCAGATTCATAGTTGGCTAGATCATTAAAATTGATTGCTATCTTTTACACATTGGTACAGTGATCCAAAGAGGGAAAAATGGAGGATTTTATTAGATAGATTTCACTTGATCAGTTCAAACAAGGGCTATGCAAAACCCTATTTGTAAATAATCCCATATCGGAAACTGTCACTTTACAGTTTTTCATGAGATCGTCATCGTGTAGTCTGTCATTCATTTAATACTTACGAAGCAAATTTCAAATGGCAATTCGATTAGAGCTCGTGCCACTTTGATACATACAATTTTGAGCATATGAGAAAATAATTGAATACGAGATCTATCTCATCAATAACTTTTTTTGCAGGATATGTTTTCTCATCAGTCACTTTTTTTGTGATTGTACCATCATTAGTACCAACTGTACTTGACATCTTTGTTCCCTTGGATGAACCAAGATTGAAACATTTGTGCTATTTTGCGGAGTACTTCATCGATGAACAGACATATTTCCCTTATCTCTTCATGCATACATTCATTTGTGTTGTTCTGACAGGAATTATCCACGTGGCTACTGACACAACCTATTTCGCCAGTGTGCTGCATCTAAGTGGATTATTTGACATTCTAATGTGAGAAATTCAAATTTTTACTTCATTATGGCCTCCATGACAATTTTTTTCAATTTTGTAACAAAAAATAAGCGGCATACAGGATATCAATAATAATCTCCCTCTACCCTCACCTCTTGACCTGAATTTCAGAAGAAAGCCCGAAACAAGGGTTCTGCAATGTGAATAAGAAAATTGAAAAAAGATCTCAAATCCCACTTCGGCCGTGACCAGAGCCATCTTTCGAAGATTAATTTTGTTTTGTTGAATGGTAACCCTCATTTTCTATCTTACAATCTAGCAGAACACCAAACGTCATATCGAGATAAGCCAAACACTGAACAGCAGTGTTTCTTCAACGCATGAAATGTCTCTTGAGAGACCCCAATCGACGAATCTTCCATACGAAATCGCAAGACTATGAGAACCTAATTATGACCATATAATGATTCAGCCTTGACCGTTCTTAGTAGAAGAGTAACAACCTGACGGTCGTAAAAGTTAATTCTTGCCTAAGAGCCATTTCAAATTCCGATTAGCACTTTTGATAGTCTTGAAATGACCTTTGAAGGTCTACTAGAAATCACGATGATGTCGGAGTTGTTGTTCTCATCTATAGATGTAAGATGTGACACTCCTTCAGATTCGAAAGAAAGGAATAGTAATTCTCATGAGGATGTCATCTTGACCTCTAAAGAAGCATATGAATAGTCTCCAAAATTGAAGTCGAGGTCAAGGTCACTGAAAAGTTGAAGACTCACCGTGTACCAACTTCTGTGTAGATTGTTCTTGAGCATTCCAATAATGATTTCGTGCATTGGACTGTTGACACCAATGTTTGGGTATCAGTGATGATCCTGAAAGTTATACTGGTCCCGTATTCTAAATTTTGCGGTAAAATTTTGCAGCAAATTTTACCGCAAAATTTAGAATACGGGCCCTGAAGGTACCAAAAAAATTTGACTCAAACTATAATTCAAGCTCTTTCAGCACCCTGATATGGAATGTGGTTTACCACTCAGGAAAATGCACTTGACCTTCGGGAGATGGTCAAGGTCAAATTGAAGGTCCTTCGACCTTAAATCTAAGATCCGTTTGCTCCCCTTATTATATATACCGCATTCTTTTCATAATTGAGACCATTTTAAAAAAGTGGGGGTGGAAAGGGACGAGGGTTGGAGTCATTTTATTCCCTTCCACCTGAGTACCTTGCATCCGCCTTTCTCTCTAAAATGAATTGAAGTACTTATTGAATACGAATCATTCCAGGTATCGTATGGAAAAACTTGATAAAATTGGATACCAGGGAAGTAGTGCGGGGCCAAGGACTGCTAAAGATACAGCGCGCAAGCAATACGAATATTTATTTCGAACGGTGCAAATACATCAAGAAACAATTGAGTTTAGAGAGCTTATTCAATCATTGTATCAATTTTTCTGTCACCCATCAATTAACTTCATCAGACTATTTTTTCCACAGATTCGTGGATCTTGTGCAAAGAAGCTATTATCACTTCTTCATGTTTGAGACGATGATTCTCTTTGTTGCGTATGTATTCGGCTTACTTGAGGTAAGTATTAGTGGTTGGGGAACTTTCAAGAGTATGAACGTTCCAAGATTAGTTCATTGTTCAGACATGAACTAGAGCTTGCGCGGAGTATTATTACCAGGATTACCAGTTAACTTTGAGTATTCGAGATTTTGTTTCAAAAATATTAATCCCCACTTGGGTAGTGAATTTTCTTATCATTTCCTATTAAAATTCTGATTTTGGCGCAGGTCATCACTTTCTTCTTGCAATTGTCTGATGTTTGGGTCCAAAAAATAGTAATCACACCTCGTTCATGTGTTCCCTGCTTCCCAGCGATTATTTTGACCTTTGCATGTGGCTCAGACCGAAAACAAATCGCTCAGAAGTGAGCTATAACCTCATAAACTCGCGAATTCTATGAAAAATTGATGCGAAATATACCATTTTTTCATAGAATGTCACGAAATACTCTTTTTTGACACGCTGTGCAGGGTAGTAGTTTGAGCGCTAAAATAACCACGACTGTGTGTGAAAGTGTCTCATTCACACGGAGTTCCTACTTTTGCTCACACTTCATGAAGGATAGCACACTATAAGCAACCACAAAACCTGTAATTACTTCTTCCTGGCAGTTTCGATCCTCCTCTTCGACTTGGATCTCAATACAAAATGCAACTTTTTATTGTAAAGTACGATCATACTTGTTTACATTTATTTTCGTTTTTAATGATATTTTAGTCTCTTTCTTGCGAATCAAGAGTGAAAAGTATAGTTCGTAAAATAAGGTAAGTGTACCCAACTTGCCCTCATATCTGCTGACCTACGGAAGGAAAACCGTATGGCTCAAAAGTTGAAACTGACCAAGAGGGTGTTTCAAGTCCGGATCACGGATTTGGCTCAAACTCTGGGAAGAGTCTTCCTTTTGTGCCAAAAGATGAAACTCAAAATTATAGACCCTAACGCTCAAGCGTTTACGAGTTATAGCCAAGGACATTAGCATTGCCCATATAGGCCTATGTTAGAAATCATAAATATAGGTATACCCACAATGCTAATAATGTCCTTGGTTGTAGCTCGGAAACGCTTGAGCGTTAGGGTCTATAATTTTGGATTTCATCTTTTGGCACCAAAAGGAGACTATTCCCAGCGTTTGAGCCAAATCCGTGACCCGGATCTGAAACACTCTCCTGGTGAGATATAAGCCAAAATAGGTTTTTTCTTAACTACAGCTCCAAATTTGGGAATTTCGAAATTTTGTTTTTTGTAACCGTACTTGAATTTTTCAAGGAATCGTATGGTGTTACTTGAAATAGATCAGTCAAAAGGCAGAACATAATTTAAAAGAAGTGCAAAAGAATGTGTACTATTTCGAACAAAAAATTATTTTGTTACAGATAACAATGAGTCTGAAAAATGTTGAGATGATGATGAGAATCTTACCACTATTCATTGGAGCAGTGATCTATTCAATCATTTTAAATTGGCCTGGCCAAAGACTCGTCGACCAGAGTGAAAAACTCACCGCATCAATGTGAGTTGAGACGATCGATATGATAATAAACTAAATCAATTAGAGTGAGTCTTTGGACGACTACTTGTGTAGAACCATGATTTAGAGACTGCAATCTCAACAATCCTCTGCGCGAGCCTTCGCGCCCGAATAGCTTCATTCTTCCCTCCGATTACCCTATTTTTGGTTTTTCAACGAATCTTGCTAAAATACTGAAATGTCATCGTTATTGATGTTTCTGTAAAAATTTGAATAATATCCAAATCAAATGAATTAAGCTTCACAATTTCTAATAGATTTTTTGATTCTTTGATCTTTAATCTTCGATCAACTGAAATTGAAGACATCGACTTGGAGGCCTTTTTTCGAAGACCTTTTGAAATAATCCTTAGTGAAGTGTCTAATTAAATGGAATTGGTAGTTGAAGAGCATAATAGATGAGAAGAGAAAAATCTTGAATCCCGTCCGAAAAAGCTAATCAACATGTGAGATCGCTCTTCAGTGAACTTTCATCTTTTCAGATACTCTTGCGAGTGGTACAACCTATCCAAAGAGTCTAAATATTTGATAAAATTCATGTTACTAAGAAGTCAAACTGTTTGTGAACTGAAAGCAGGGCCATTGATTCAAATGAATTTGCCATTAGTAACAAATGTAAGTATATAGATGCTTAGATAGATATATGAATGCGCTACGGACATTAAAGCTGATGCTATAAGAATTCTCAGTCTGGCTTATAATCTTAACACGCTCATCTGTTAATTTAAATTGTCAAATTTTCATTGCATCATCATATTCGCGGCCAAAATATATCACAATTTTGGTCGAGGACATGTAAATCACTAGACCAACACCTTTCGATACTTGAAGAGAAATTTGTCTTTTGCAAACTTATTTGAGATGAAAGGGAGGTGGTGTGATCCCTTGCATCTTATACTCACATGCCTCGATAAAATCTTTCAAAATTGGAATGAACTCAAAATTTTGTTATATTATCTTATTTAAGATTCACATTTCCTATTCTCTCCAATCACTTGATTCTTTGATAGATCCATTTGCAAGGGAGGCACCCATGTAACAAAAAGCCTTATTCCATCAAACTTTGGCTCAGTACTTGTTATGGAAATTATTTCCAGGTCTTGAAGACGGGTTTTGATTACTTCACAATCATGATAACTGTTATACCAATGGAGCAGCATCGAATCTAAATGAGCCATGTATATCATCCAGCAGATGTTGAAACGTTTCTTGGGATTTCCCTGTGAGGAATCCCGGAATTGGAGAAAGGAGTTCCTCATTATTGGATAAAAATCCCGAAAGTATAAATCGTGCAACAAAATTTATCGTTATTTACATTAGCATTGGGTCATGCGCCGTGAGATGACATGAACTTGAATTGGAGACAAACCCTTAGAGCGTGTCAACAAATGACGAAAATGCCGCGGGATCACGCAGGGCATGCATCCTGCAATGCCAAACGTTCGCGCGATGCGTGGCCAGACAACTTTCATGTTTTTTTTTTTTTTTTCGTGTTATTATCTTATGTTCTATGTTTCCCTTGCAAGGCAAGGGAATCATGTTGGTGAGCAACCTAGAAATTGCAATTGAAAACAAAAATTCCAATTGCCGAACGAAAAACGTGAAATTGCATTGGGTTACCTAGACTGGCATTGCTTGTAGATAAGGTATTGCGGGATAACATTGCGCGACAGTATGGAAGTGTCATCATTTGTGGACACGCTCTGAAGAAGTTGGAACATCTTTCTCGTGAGCGTTCATCAGTCACCATGATCGTTCAGATACACAAAGAAGATCAAATTTACGCAAAACATTCGGCCACCTGTGCCACATTTCATTGATTAATTCTCATTGCTCTAGTCACAGTTTTGAGAAGCCCGAGCAGTGATTGAAGGGCAAAACTCGGACAAAACCCTCTCAACACCCCTGTGTAATTCAGATTTCTGCCGATACTTCTCATCTCAAAATTTAAAGTCCATCAAAGTCCTTCTAGTCTGAGATGATTAGACTAAGAAATAGTCATTTTCCAAACAAATCAGATCCAGGTGGAAAGAAATACCTCCTAAGCCTTCGGGTAGAGGAATGCACGCTGATCTCGACGCTGATAGTACTGCCGAGTTAGCACTGTTTTGCACTTAGGCTCATTCGAGAAAGAAGTCCGGAAAATTCGGAAAAGTGCTTTCCTGGATTCTGACAAGTCCGGGTTTAATTTGAGAGCGAAAAGTTCTAATTCGGAATTGGAACGCTCAAGTAGGCGCAAATTTTAGTCCGAACCAGATATTCGCAACACCGATTGTTCATTCGTAATCACAGGGAAACTGAAAAAACTGCTGTTTTTCAACAATCTTTCTCGCGGAAAACTGGTCACGAACGCTCTACTTTCATAAGAAAATCGATTACTCCCAATACTGGACATGTGCACAGTTTTTGGCGGGTCTCTTGCTTGCAGAGTTCTTCAACTACCACGATTGTTTATTAGTTAGAGACAATATTTTGAGAGCCTCTACAAGACCTACAGTAATCTGACCATAGGATTCAGAATCTGACGAGCTTTGACTGTACATTCCCGAAAACAGTCAATCAATTTTCATCATTTGATTGTTTTTAAATCAATTAATTACTAGACATCACTGTTTCGTAGCAAACAAATGGAACAGTGCATTCAGTATTGATACGATCAAAAAATATATCACGAGTTCTGATTAGCTAAATTCTTCTGCGGATTTTCCTGAGAGTAAAGCGGTGCATATTCGGTGGTATCATCGGTGTGCATACCTCTACCCAAAGGTATTTTTTACTACGTGGATCTAATTTGTTCGGGAAAGAAATTTCTTAGACTATCCGATATCTTCTCGCAATAATACGAAGCGCAAAAGTGCTTGGTTTGAGTTGGAGTAATCCAAATCGTTCTATGACAGAAATTAGCAGAATAGCTGATATACCTCCAGCTGGTAGTTGAATTGCTAATTCGGCAAAATATGTTTAATGATTCAAAATTCTCGGTGACGACAAATTCGTTATGCAATTGAGTGGTTCAGGATCAAAGTAGACTAACAATAATTTCACTGTTGAGACTCATTCATCCCGCGGTCTCCCACAATTTAACCATGAATGGAAGCCATCCGGTAATTATTCTCCAAGTCAAAGAACATTATAGCAAAAATGGAAACATCTTCTGCAAAGGATGAGTTCGAATTCTCCCTAACGTGGAGGATTTTTAGGCTGATTTTTTGTTCTTTCCTAAAGTAGACTAACAAAGGGAGGACCAGGTGTCCGGGTTACCAACCTTGTCCAAATTTTTCTTACGATTTTGTACTACCTAGAGTATGAAGAATCCAGAGTATCCCCATCAAATGGGTCTCCTTTCCAAAGATACAGGCACTGAGATTATCATTGATAAATATGTGCCTATAGGCCCATATTAAAGAATTGTATACGTGGATATACTAGCAATGTTAATGTTTAGGCTGTAGCTCTGAACAAAAGGCCCATTTGACAGAGTTACTCTGGATTTTTCATATACTGGGTGATACAAAATTGAAAAAAAAGTTTGGACAGGACTGGTGTTCCGGAGACCTGGTCCTCCCCTTGTAAGTCCACCTTGATTCTGAACCACTCAATTATTTCAATCGAGTATTGAAATTCTGATCAAAACCATTTGGTTCACTGAGTGTGTTATTCCGGCACAACACTCCCATTATCCTCGATAGGCGGGGGGGGGGGCTCTTATTCACATTTGCACGTATCGAATGGGTCTATCTCGATCAACAACGAAAACAATCTCTTCCCACACATTCAACGAGAGAGCGAGATTCGTAAGATATTTAGTTCTAGAACTAAGCATCTTACGAATGTATCATGCGTCGATAAAAAAATTCCCAGAATTGCCAATATTAGAAATTTCACTCCCAAGTTGCGGGCACGTCACGTCCTGTAGCTGTAAGATGTTTCGGAGATGGTCAGAAATTTTGGGGATTATCTTTTAGCCCTCGAAATGAACGATATTCAAAGATTCAACAACATTTACATATTTCAGAGTCTCTCCAAGTCAATATAATTAATTATTAGTGTACAAGTAGAAAATGAGTAATAAGAACTTTACAGAGCCCCACAAAGAAATGAAAGTGGCCAGAACCTGCGCTTTCATTATAGTATCTTCATGTTCTTCGGGTCACTGATCCCGTTCCGGTGTCGGGTTGCACTGATCACATCGTTTTTCCGAGATATTGAGATTAAAACGAGGAGATAGGTGGAGAATCACTAAAAATTCATATATTTTGGATTTTAACCCTCTAGCGCCCAGTGGGTCCTGTGGGACCCACTTACAAAATCCAGACATGACAAGTACCACGGCAATATTTCGGCAATTGTGCATGGTAATGACTTTCTTCTAGGCCAAAACTAAAAGTCTGTCATAATACGAGGCCCCAATAAAGCGTACATAGTTTTCGGGATCACGCGAAACTCAGCGCTCGTGTGTCGCTCGACGAGGAAGTGAGTTTACGTTCTAAATCGATTCATGTAGAGATGCGAATGACTCCTGAGCATCCAATACCTATTGGAAAATCTTTTTTGAGCCTCCCTTGATAGTATCCATGCGTTGGAATGGTTCAAATGGGAAAATTGTCTATAGAGGCTGGTCAATTTAGAAAGTGGGTGGAACAGGACCCACTGGGCTTCCGCGACATGGTATCTATGCATGAATATCTTCCACGTAAAAAAATATTTGGGCGTGTAATTGTGCGTAAAGTGGATCCTGCAAGATCCATTGGGCATTCGCGTTCATAGAAGTCACGTGGTCGTCCGAATCGATCTCTATGAAGCTTAGCTCAGAATTCCAGCCGTCGAATTTCTAAGAAAATTGTTGTGGATATGAGGTATGACTCGCAAGAGTACTTTTGTAACGGGGCGGAATGGGTCACCTGAAATAGTCTGAACCCACCCGTGTTACCTAATTTATTTTGGCCGGATCGGGGCAAGGCCAGGTCCCCCGCGCCACGAAGGGCGGGTCGGTGGGGGAGGATTTGGGAGCGTACCTGAAAATAACGGGGCTATCTGCGGACACAAGAATATTCACTCACGATTTATAAAAACATAGAATGGGCGTTTATTGCTATTAGAATGTCCATGTTACGGCGCGCAGGCCGATAAACCCAATTACAGAAGCCGTATGCGGCAAAATGTCTCTCAAATGTTCATCTTGCGTGAAAATCATCAAGTCCAGAATTACATTGCGGTGGAAACGTGTCTATATATTGACTCAAGCACTCTCACTAATTTGCGCCAGAAATGCCCATATAGCAAGGGGCGGGCTTCCCCTACTATCACTGCACACGCACTATTGCTCTGCTGAGCTACTTCCTTCTTCACCGGAAACTCACTTTGGCGTCCACAAAATAGCGTCTCAATGCTGCGCGCGCGGTCAAAATGTCTCAAATATCCGCGAGACCTGTTGCGCGAGCCACGAGGGAGTCCAAGAAGTCAGCGTCAGTCCTGGGCGTTCATGTGGACTCCCAAGCTGGCTACGGAGAACAGGTTCGCGAGACAGGCGTCACTGCGGTGCGCGTTGCGAGGAACACGCGAGGGCAGGATCTGGGGAACCCGCACACACGTGCCTACAACTCCATCAGGCGTCTATCGGCGTTCCTTGAGGGATATCAATCGTGCTACGCACATGGTGGCGTAACCGCGCTCACACTACCACGAGATAAACTCGGACTCACCGTTACTCGATCGGCGTGCCTCTCCGGTTGTAGCCCGGTGCCTTGTGGCTGACGAAGTTGGCACCAGCGGTTGCGGCGCGCTCGAGCCAGTTCGCGGCGCCCAAAACCTCCGGGCGAAATTGTGTGGTGGGCGAACTGGCGAGCGAAAGGGTGGCACTCACTATCATTGGGATTCAGCCCATAATGCACTCGCGCCGCGGACACTATTTTCCATTCGCGGCACTACCCGGGTTTCACTGACGACGCTGACTCCTGGGGCACGAGCCGAAGTAACGGCAACTCGCGTGGGGACGTGTAGCTAGAGCGGCGGCCATCCCTGAAGTGCCGGCTGGCGACGCGCGGCTTGGCTTCCGCCCGGTACGCAAGCGCTGGGCCGGCCGGTAAGTCGGACCGGGAGGTGCTGCCATCTGCTGATGGTAGGATCAACCGGTCCATTCGAATTTCCTAATCGTGCTGCAACGAGCCTCGTTGCACTTTGTCAAGTTTGCGGATTGCAAACAAAGATGTAAGCTCTGCGTAAAGACTAAAGTATACTCTTTTTGTGAGAAGTGTCAAGTGACTCTTCGCTGTAATTTATCCAAGAAACTGTTACTATGACTTCCATCATAAGAATTCACATTAACTCAGCAATTGTATAATGTTCTCATTGATCCATGATTGTAAGCTTCTTCGTCACAAATTCACTCTAACAGCTTGAAAATACAAGTCCTTTGTTCGAAACAAGAAGATTGTTTGTGTAGATTCAATGTCATGATCTGAACGCCCAATGGGTCCTGCAGGACCCACTCGAAAAAATGCTGTTTCCGATTATTTTGAGGAAATTGCGGTTTGTCACGCCCATCTAGAAGCCAAATGAAAACATTTGAAGTAAAAAAAGAAAAAAAATTCCGTGTCCTTGGTACCTTGGGCGCTAGAGGGTTAAGGTCGCTAAACACGAATTCCTATGCTATATTTTATTTACTGTCACAACAAAAATTCTAACTTTTCACATCGAATTCTGAAAGAGCGAAAATGTTTACGTGAAAATATGTGTTCTTGAAAATTTTCGGGTGATTTTTAAAAGGTCCCAAATCAGAAGATTTCCAGCACTTGACGAGAGTATGACCATCCCAACACGCTGGTCTGTCAGACGACGTGCCGATCTCTGACCTAATGACCTGATGCACGAACCACCAACCCACCGACCTGGTGAGCTGATGTATGACCTACTGACCCACCAACCTTTCTATCTGCCACATATTCCATCATTCTACGAAGCTGGTGACCTATAGACCCACTGACCCATTGACCTTTAATATGACCCGCCAACATGCCGACCTGCTGGATGGTCTACCAACCTACCGAACTCTTTATCTAACATCTGACCCACTAATGCGTCGACCTGGTGACTTTCCGGGTGAACAATGAACCCATCCATCTACTGACCTGTCATAAGAACCGCCAAACCGTGGAGCTATCGGATAATCTACCAGCCCACCGACCTATTTATCTTCCGCATGATCCATTAACCTGTCAACCTGGTGACCTTGCATGACCAATAAACACACAGACCTACTGACCTGTCATCCAATGCATCGATCTGCCGGATGACCTACTGATCACCTGACCTATTTATTTGCCACATGACCCACCAACTTGGAGATTTGGTGACGTTTCGGCTGACCTACCAATCGACCAGCTTACCGATCTGATATATGACCTCAGGGCTTCCCGACCTACTGACCTGCGGTACAACACGCCGATTTCCTGACCTGCCATATGATCTAACGCCCTTGTAACTTGAAGTATAACCTACCTAACTATCGACTCACAAATCTGTCACAAGACCTACACTGCTGTCGGCATGGGTCATGTATCAAATAAATAGGTCGAGGAATCAGCAGGTCATCCGACACGTCAGCGCATTCTATGGCAGGTCAGTGGGTTGCCGGGTCCATAGGTGATGCAAGGTCACCAGGGTGACAGGTCAGAAGGTCACGCGCCAAATAAATAGGTCAGAGGTCGGTATATCATCCGATAGCTCCACAGTTTGTCGGTTCTTATGATAGGTCAGTAAGTGGGTGGGTTCATTGTTCATCCGGAAAGTCATCAGGTTGACGCATTAGTGGGTCAGATGTTACATAAAGAGTTCGGGAGGTTGGTAGATCAACCAGCAGGTTGGCGGGTTGGCAGGTCATATGCAGGGTTTGACACGAAACTAGTTTTTGAATTTCGGGTCATTTCAGATTGGGGGGTCAAATTCCTGTGATGATATTGGAATTGATCTTGATTCATTTGAATGCACATCAACAAAATTATCGGTTACATCTCCAAAATTATCACAGACGTTTGACCCCCCGATCCGAAATGAACCGAAATACGAAAATCAGTTTCATATCAAACCCTGGTCATATGATCGGTTAATGGGTCTATAGGTCACCAGCTTGACGGAATGATGAAATATGTGGCTGATAGAGGGGTTGGTGGGTCAGTGGGTCATACTTTAGCTCACAAGACCGGTGGGTTGGTAAGTCATACTTCAGGTCAGTTAGTCAGGGGGTCGGAACGTCATCTGGCAGACCAGGGAGTTGGGATGGTAATATTCTCGTCAAGTGCTGAACTTTTTTATCGTGGGATCTTTTGAGAGTCACTCAAAAAATTTTTAAAACATTTGTTTAGACATAAACTGTTGTGCTCTTTCAGAATTTGATGTCAAAAATCGAAATTTCCGTCATGAAACTGGAGTTACAGTCAATATCTCGGGTTTGTGTGTCAGTAGATAAAATATAGCATCGGATTCGTGTTCAGCGACCCAAAAATCCTACAGATAACATAGTGAGAGAGCAGGTTCAGACCAACTCTACTTTTTGTAGGGCTGTACTATTTGTCATACTTATTGTCTTAGTGCTCATGGTTTTTGTAGGATGTGATGTACATGTCTCGATGTTTTGAACATTTTGATCTCTCTTCTTATGTAGGAAATAAGCAAGTATATTACATAATGGTCTGTATCTGACATTCGCCTGATTATCACATTCGTACACTGACTATTCTTAAAAAAATTATTTGTGATCTCTGACGTTCGCTGTGTTTCACTGGTATGAATATTGAATGTTTATATTTTAAGTGATTTCGGTAGATTTTTTCGTCCTTGATGGTTAATATACGAGACCAAATATTCAACTCGAATGTTTATATTGTTAATGTGAACCACTGTAATAAGATGGAGGTAGTTGTTCTGTAAAATCCTAAGATCAAAGGATTCTTCGAAATTTGATGAACATTTTGTTCAAGTATTGATGAGCATCTGCGTAAAATCTCTAGCGAATCGACTGTTTAGATTCAAAGACCTACTAGTCTCAGGCATAAAAACCGGGAGTTTGGCTCGTTTTGAGTCTCACAGTTGATTCCGATCACAGAAAATAATAGAACTGGGGGGAGTCGGTACAATGAAAAATCTTTTAGTCGAATCCATTTTAGATTGATCATCTAGTTTTGCCATGTCGGCCATTGGAAAATTGAAATTGCAAAATGTCTACTTCGCTATTTTTAAACTCAAATCACCATCTAATTCGAGCTGTTTTCGTCCAAATAAGTGTATTAACCCATTTTAGGCTATTTAGCAGACAAAACTAGCTGATATATCAAAATTATAATTCTGATGAAATCGTCGTTATAGTGAAAAAGTAAAGGTAGATCACCATTGACTCAGGTAGTTGCAGGACAACTACCTTTATCAAATTCGACTTAGAGAACTGCAGTTAATATGAAGAAGCTGTTAATAGACTCACGGTAGAATCTACTCATATAAATATGACGCCGGCCACGGGTGAATTATTAACATGATTTTAGATCATTGTAGCCACATATGTGTTAAAACAAAAGTCACTATCGAATTTTATGTAAGACAGCTATTTTTGCCATAAGAGTATGTATTTTTAACACACCTGTCTGTGCACACTGAATATACTCATCTAGGTTGATTACGATCGAATCTGAAAATTTCCACACCATAATGATAAACCTGATTTTTCAACTATTTTGCTATTTCGGAGTATTTTCTTCGAACCAATTTTCGTCGTCAGCTAGCGCTGGAATTAGAATAGTGAGTTGAATAAAATGTATAAGATAGTTTTTTGATCTTTCAGATCGCCTGAATTTTTCATCAGCCCCCTTTTGTTTTTGATGTTGTCTGTGTAGTCGGTTCCTCGGTAGTTTGTTCAAGTAGTTCTGGACCACGTGACTATTTTTAAGATTACTAATAACAGCACTAGGAATCGTTTGGGTAACTGAGAAAATAATCTGCACAAGAGGGGAACTTGACTTGTGATGATATGATTGTAATGCTGATGCAGACACGCGTACATAAAAAATGTGGCATGTGGACAGCATCCGTATATATCTATCTTCGTGAAAGTGGCATGAACTATAATTAGGGTTGATATAAAAATAAGTAGATTCTGTATACTATCCTTTTATTTTTGCTTGATTGATCAGGCTAAATTGACCAGGCAAATTAGCCAAAATAAATGGATGATCCAAAGAATCCATATATTTTTATATCAACCCTAATTTTTTGATCCGCCTGAATACACAAAAGTTTCAACAAAATTGAGTTTCCATTCCCTTTTTAGGTTGTGAAATTGTTTGATGAGAATAAGAATGAAATATCTGCGCAATGATTTTTCGGGAAAAATTAGGCTCCATGTGAGTACATATCACCCTTCAAGAAGTGGATTGATATGGAGTTCTCGGGGTTTCAAAAGGGACGAGGTTGAAAAGAAGTATCAAAAAATTGAAACACTTCAAAGTGAGTTGGAAAGAAAACTTGAGCATCGTACAATTGGCATGAAGTATTGAGCTTTTGAGTGCGTTGACAAAATTTTGCAGGTGACAAACGTAAGGGCAACGATCAGTTCATTGGCCCTGTGATGTGTTATTGCGACATAGAATTGCTTCCTCGAAAGTCACAAATCATACAGTCATATTTCGAATGTTCTGGGAAATTTTCAAAAATCGACATTCAAACCACGATTTATACTTCAAAGTCAATGTACCCTCATATAATCTTACCACACAATATTAGTAATTACCAATATCATGCGAACTAAGCAAAAAAATCAGGAATCTCATTCAGAAAGTTGGATCATTTTTTATGACAAATTGCATGTTAGTAAATATGTCCCCCCATTCAAGAGTTTTTTGGCTCTCGCGCTCATTACTGCAATCATGTACCCTTACATGCACGTCAGATCTTACGGAAGCTGAAAGATTTGAAATTTACTTGGAAGCATACTGCTCGACATACACGCGAACACAGTTTCATGAAAAATTTGAAACCAAAACGCGGGGTGTAGTAACAATTTCGATTAATTACTACCATAAATATTTAGGAAATCGTGAGATGCAAGACTGTATATGTTTTCGATGCGCTTATTATCATGAATTGGTATGATCTTATCAAAATTATATGCGACAAATTGAAACTTAGACTGTAATCTCCGGTGGTTATTGATAATCATTCATGATCACAGGTCATATGAAAGTGAGTCTGATATTCGTGGACGGCTTATAATGGTATGTAATTACGTGCAATTGTTTCAACATTTACGGCATCGTTTCATGTAATATTTGGTTGTTTAGCAGAATTCATCAGGTATTATTATCTCTAAAGTCTCTGAAATGTCTTGAATGAGACAAAGTTTCTTCAAAATAGATATGATCCACTCCATCAACTCGATTCTTCCACGAATTTTCGGAAATTCTTTAATGGATTACAAAGACTCGATGAGAATAAAAATTCTTGGCAGAAAGGTGAAAAGTCATTATTTGTGCATTTCTAGCCACTAACAAGGAGAGCATTAGGTCTGCGGAACACGGATCTTGATGGAACTCTGGGAATCATCTTGTTTTGGTGAAAAATGAAGGTATCTCCAAGGGTTCAATCCCATGGTCTCCCTATTCCAAGATAAAGCTATAGAGATTATAATTGCCAATATAGGCCCATGTTAAAATCACACATATAAAGATATACTAACAATGCTAATCTTCATGGCTGTATCTCGGGATAGGAGACCCATTGAACTCAACCCTTGGAGATACTCTCATTTCTCAGCGAAACAAGATGATTCCAAGAGTTTCATCAAGATCCGTGTTCCGCAGACCTGATGCTCTTCTTGTAAGTACGAATTTAGAGCACAACCAAGGTCGAGGTTGTGAACTTCTCCAAGTTCAACACGAGTAATTTATTTCTAACAACGTAGACAGTCACTACCAGCTAACACGTTTCCTCTTCAACTCAAATCACTCAGTTGAGAATATATTTTGATCTTGGTGAAAATCCAACTTAATTGGGCTAAACTGATCTCACATTCTGTGTTTTACGTCAAGTTGCTCGTCGAAAAGAAACTTTTTGCAACACCGTCTCTCAAAGTGTATACTTTGCTCACAGTTTTACAACTTATTTATTCACAGTTAATCAAAAGGTATAATTCGATACACGGGAGTAAGACCTATTTTTTGCACCTTTCTGATGATTCCAATCCATGCCTGCGGCTCGGTCTGGAAACCCTCCAACCGGACGCGAGAAAAAGTTTTTACGCACAGTTGTATCGAAATGTATCAAATTTTGATACAACGTGCGTAAAAGTTTACTTGGCCCACCGTTTGACGACCCCGCTCTTCCAGATATTCCTCTTTGCGCGAGACAGAAGTTCATCTTTAGCTTCGTCCTATACTAGTTAGCCACCATACTCATCTAGTGAATTTTTTGGGTCAGTGACTTTTTTGATTCTTTAGTGGTTTCAATATTTTTTAGAGAATACATGTTCGCATGAGTGTCTGCATGTGTCATTTGATGGTCAAAAACGATCTCGTTTTCAATTTTGATCTTAGTCGTCAAAATTTTTCTCCAAGATTTGAAATAACCATGAACTAGAACCTCAACGAGAAAGGACAGAGGAGGGTCAGTCTGTTTGCATTCGTAACCAACATCTTGGATAGTACGAAAATATGACACTATCTTTTTGTAATTGGAAGGTGTTCATATTTTGGTGCTCTCGGCGTAGTGCAGAATCGTAAAACTTAGCTCAGAAATTATTGCTTGTGGATTACTGACCAAAATTCTATCATTCAACAAAGATATCGTGCTTATTTAAGATTTTCCTAGCTATGCAAGATTCCCATTCCGATCTCGAATTTGAGGGCTTTCACACAAAATTTTCATAATTTAACCACATTCAATCGTTCGCGTAGCAAGTTTCATTCTGTGTATGAGATCTAGAGTATCCTTATGTATATACCTCGTTTCGCCAAACATCAAAGACCCTTTTGGTTCGAAAAATTGGAGCATTCAATTTCCGAGGCCAATGCAGGCCACTCATCGAGAGGGTGTCGAGATAATAATAGCGAGTTCAACATCGGCGGTGGCGGTGCGGTATATTCTTGCGCGTGCCGCAAAACCATCAAGGCCCTGCAAATATAACAGGGCCCCGTAAAACGTGCCCAGATATTTTCCTATAACCCGCCACCGAGAAACCGATCCCTGAGCGTAAATAATGAAAAAATTGAGAGAACCCGTCTGCGGTCAAGACTATATACATATACTCTCACTTTCGCATTTCGCATATATAAGCCCTTTGAAAGTGTATTTTAACATCACCTATACAAGCAAAGAATTGGATGTAGTGAGTTTTTGAGAGGTGAACAATGAGAATTTGAGGGTTATAAAGAGGATGCTTCAGGCTGAAGGTGTCGAAAACGCAAACCTATGATTTTGGCGGCTTCTATACCTGGGATCTCTTTTGATGAGGTTGTGTCCTAAAATGTTGTGTCGTCTGGTTATAAGTGCGGGAGAACGACGATTAATATTGGGTTTTGAAAGATTTTGGGAGTAGTTGGACGGGATGAGTTCTGTTTCAAAAATTGATCAAGGTTATATGGTTCTCTATTTTATCATGGGACAAAGGGAAAAATATCCTTGTTTCTTCATCTTTCCGATTTTTTCACTATTTTTCCTGATTGTTTCTGATAACTGGCCAGTCTGGAAAGGGTAAAGAATTCCTGCGGTGAATACTATTTGAGACTCGTCGCACTTTCAATTTTTGCACACCCACAGGCCATCAGTGACTTTTGGCAAATTTCATTGAGTTGGAGCTCACCCTATCTGTTTGTATATTTGAGAGAAAAATGATTTTCTCAAATGAAAATTTGCAAATAAGATTCAAAGGCAGCAAAATAGTGATTTTTACCACACAATGTGCTGCATGACATGTTCACTTTCAGCCATAATATGGATACAAAAAAAAAAATAAGTTTCTAGAGACCGGGATTATCATATTTTTGCAGTGAATTTCTAGGCGCGAAAGTGATGGATTTTGTAAAAAAAAACCTTTCAATATTGAAACGAAAATTGGAAAAAAAAAATTACTTCAACCGATCTTCAAAATTTGAATCGCGGTCAAGGCTGCTCATCTTTTGAATGCTCAAAAGACATCTGGTCACCGCAAAATGTCATAAATGGTCACACACGACACTTACACTGTCTGCTCTTTTCTCGAAATTACATTTGCGACCACGTTTCCTTTCATTTTGGTTTCGATATTTCTC
The DNA here is from genome assembly GCA_029851415.1 of Eretmocerus hayati. NCBI lineage: Eukaryota > Metazoa > Arthropoda > Insecta > Hymenoptera > Aphelinidae > Eretmocerus > Eretmocerus hayati. The sequence goes on from CM056744.1 coordinate 99,996,599, forward strand.
CAAGAGAACAGTTCAACTCTGACGCAGTTTGACATTGTATACATACGTGCTCATGTGCATGCTTGCCATCGATTTACGTGGACAAAAATTGATTCTGGTCAGACACAGTTTTTCAGATATGCTTGGTTGATGGCAAATCTTGCACGATGGTATAAGGAGAGAGTGATATTTCAAGGGTATAATAGCGCATAAGAATGAAGGGCTTTTAAAATAATTGGCTTGGTTGGTCCTGCATGAATTACGGGGAACGAGTGCATCGTCCTAAAACTGGAAGTATTTATCTTGCGCTCGCAAATCTTCAAAATTGATGCGCCGAGATTCGGATGTTCAATCAGTATACATAAGCTGTGTTCAAACTTTACGTGTTTCAGAGAATGTTGTAGCTTTCGTTTTCATTTCTTCGAAATCTTTAGAGAGATGATTGAACTCTTGGTTCTTGAGTCATATTTTGTGCACATTGAATTTGCAATATATTGAGGACGAATTAACCATTTGACGAGATTTTTTGGATCACGAAATTTCTTCTCATGCGAAAATGGTTATTATGAATAACAAAGGGGTTGAGGGCTCGTGACACAATGGTCAACAAAATTTTGGGGTCGGAATGATACATTTACCAGAACATGACTTCTTTATGTATTTTCTGGCGTAGAAACCAAACCCACAGCCCTTATCTTACCAGTAGACGTCAGAATTTTTTTTAAATCCCAAAAAATCGATTTCTTGAAGAGAATGTCGGGTACTGATATTGAAAGAGTGCTCAAACAGCTCCGTGAATTTTCGAGGTATCGTAAATCTAGCAAGTATCGGCGAATCTAGAAAGAACGAAGAAATGACTTTACTTCAGGGTTTAACAATATTGCGAGAATTCATCGAATAATTCAAGAACTCCTTCAAGAACTCGACACGGGTGAGTGTGCAATAAGGATAGGATCCTGCGTCTCTTTGAAAACGGCGTTTTCCGCTTATAGTGCTAGAACTTCGGATTGATGAATGTGTCTGCAGTTTGGATCCCCGAATAATTTATCACAATCAAAAAATTTATGTATAGTATATCCGAAGATTCAATGTCTTTTTATGGCAAAAAGTGTTAATCATACCACTAAAATAACGTTTGGTGGACATTTTTCCTAATCTATTTTTCCCAAAAAAATTTCCCAAAGACATTTTTCCCAGAGACTTTTTCCCCAGTAGTATAATTCCCTAAACTCATATTTACGCTTGATCCAGGCATAAATATGGAATAAGACTGATTACAAACGACAATTGAATATTATTACTGATAATATATTTCAAATAAAATGGCTTGGATAAGATGAATGTAGAGGGTACACTCTCATATAATCCAATTATTCATACAAACGACTATTCATATATCGTTTATATCATATCCTATCGTTCGTGGATGAAGGATACTATCGCCATTCCCTATAAATACCCTGAGGATGCCTTGCCTGATTTTCCATAATGCATAGATAAATGTAGTCCTCACTTAAACCACTCTGATTGTCTAGTATAAACGAGAGGGGTTGAAGTAAAATTCTAGGCGCAGTGCTGAACGACCCTGCACGTTTTGTCTCAATCAAAACTTACATTTTGTACTTCATATCTCATACTGTTGACAATCTGGCCTGTTTAAAATATATGTTGCAAAAAATACTGCATTTCCGTTTTGGGGGAAAAATCAATTGGGAAAAATTGGATTGGGAAACTTTTATCCCGGGAAAAATGTCATTGGGAAATTATTCCATTGGGAAAATATATTTTGGAACTTTTGACATTGGGGAAGATGGATTGGGAAAATTGTCCCCCTGACAAAATAACTTATCATTTCGAAAGATCAACACTTGAAGATAATGTATATCACCTTCTAATATGCTTGAGTGAGGAAGCAATTACTTCAGATCGTCCGATTAATATCATATGTCCACGATTCAATTATTCAAAATATTTGCCATTACCGTCATTATCTTAAAGAACACAAGGATAACATATTCATCATTCTTATCATCCAAAATCTGAAAAAGTTATCAGCATCTCATCATCGTACGATACGATCCAAAAATCCAAAATCTTCACAAATATAATAACCAGTTTGGCATCACTTCAAATTATACTGTCCTTCCCCGTTACCTCATCAATATCATACGGGTGAGTGAACTTCAAAATTTATGCGCATCAGAAGCTTCATTGAAAAAAAATTTCCACAACAACCAACTATACACTTTCAAATTAAGGTAAGCACCTAACTTGGAGTAGAGATATCTAAGCCTGACAATTTTTTCAATGAAAAATGCACGAGGCATTGCACAAAAAAAGGCTACGCGATCCCTAAATCCGTAAAAAGAGGACCCAGGGAGGAAATCGTCCCACTCGTCAATCCAGAAAGGAAGCGGCTCACTTGTTCGTACACTTTATAGCCACTATACCATCCCTATAAGTAGGAACTTGAATTTAACAAGGATTCGGGACAATAAGAGAAGACACCCCTCGATTACAAGAGGGAAACTTTTTACCTTACCACATTGAAACGTGAAATTTTAACCGCCAGCTTCTTTCTTACCTTCTATACATACATACATACTCTTCATCTTTATATCTAGTTTTTGAGCCCAAACGATAAGAGGGGTGCCCAAATCATGTATGTACATATACCGTCGCGTGTGCCAGATTTGAAGTTTGAGATCGAGTCGAAACGCAGCAACAGCAGCAGTTCAGCAAGCATGTAAATTAGGAAACCCGGTTTCGGTAGCGCATATTTCAACGCCAGATATATGAGTATGTATATAGCAGTATCAGGGTGGAACCTTTTACATTATAGCGATAAATAACTGCTACTGTAATGAATGGGGCCTGATGCTGCATTGCAAAACAGGGTAAATGGCCATCAAGGGCGCGCGCGCGCGCATTGCACGCTTAGCGTAAAGTAATAAAATTTTACGGCCATGTCGCGTATCGCTTAATTTTCAAAAGCCACGCATATGATCGCTAAACTTACTTGATTGTGCATATACTTCCAAGTCACTACTATCAAATGCGAGCAGAAGGATATGATTTTTTGATGCATATTTATCTCGATATTAACAGCCGGATATTCTTGTCATCTCAAAAAGTATGAAAGGGGTTTGAGGAATACGCGGACACTTTCGATCGATTTGTGTGAGAGAGATTGTAATTTGAGAATTTTTGAAAGCAAAATTTATTCGAGGTGCGAGAGAATTTTGTTGATGCCTAATTTATCATTCAAATTCTGGGACCTGCTTTGAGGATCACGAGAAGGATCATATTCATTATTAATGTTAGCATAAGATTGAAGGTATAGCGTATTATATGATATAGAAATCGTTTAATCTTGGTTGTCGCCGACATGATTACCATTATGGCTACCATCAAATGGCTGCGTAATCGTCAGTGAAAAATTATGCATGGAATTGTTTTGATTCATTACCTTGTCTTTATTCCCATAATTCTTCCAAGTCTTGTGGAGAATCGGTGCAATGTCACTCTATGTAGAAAATTGGGACGATTCAGTGCTACATCACATGCCTTCAGGGGTAATAGAATATGAGCACTCGAATGACCCTTGAACCCTCGTTTTGATGTGATCGGTTTGCAGATTCCGATTGGGATCTATAAATACTTCAACCTGCTCGCCAACCTGTTACTTGGTGCATATTGGTAGCCCATGACTACTTTGATAAGTAATTGAGAAAACTGTAGATCTCTGACGACGGGACTATAATAATTAAATGCCCAGCCAGAAACTGTCCTCCCGGATCCCGGATATCAGGTTGCTCAAGTGCAGGGAGTGAAGTGTAATGGGTGGCTACATGGGTCATGGATGGGTTGGTGGTTGGGTGGGGAAGTGGTTGGATGGATGGGTGGTCTGGTCTGATCCGGTCTAGTTAGATCTATTACGGTCTAGTTCGGTCTAATATGGTCTAGTTTGGTCCAGTACAATCTAGATTGGTCTAGTACGGTTCTATTGAGGTGATACTACCGTTAGTACAGCTAGGCCTATACTATTACAGTTAGAACATCAAGGACCAGGCTAGCACCGTTGGGACCGTGCTAGTACTGTTTGAAGCGCAAGGACCGTACTAGCACCGTTGGGACCGCTTGGACCACACTATCACCTTCAGTATAGCTAGGACTGCACTGGTACCGCACTAGTATACCATACTAGAATTATCCTATTACTACCGTCGTAGAATTATCGTACTAGTATGATCTGAGTGCGGTCTAGTTCGGTCAAATTCGGTCTAGCTCGGTAGAATTCGCTTGAGTTCGATCGAGTTTGGTCCACTCGGGTATAGTTCGGTCTATAATGGCCTAGTTCCGTCTTGTTTGGTCTAGTACGGTCTAAACTGGTCTAGTACAGTTATAGTGGGGTACTAGTACAGCTAGTACCATTAGGACCACTGGGTCCACACTAGTACTGTGAGAACATCAAAGACCACGCTAGCACCGTTGGGACCATGCTAGTACTGTTAGAACCGCAAGGACCGCATTAGCATCATTGGGACCACTAGGACCACACTAGTACAGCCAAGACCGCTAGGACCGAGCTCACACCTTTGGTAAAGCCAGGACCGCACTACTACCGCACTAGTACCGTACTAGAATTACCGTATTACTACTGTCGTAGAATTGTCGTACTTGTACGGTATGCGTGCGGTCTACTTTGGTCCAATTCGGTGTTGCTAATTCGCTCGAGTTCCGTCTAGTTTAGTCTAGTACGGTTCTAGTGAAGTACTAGTACAGGTAGTACCATTAGGACCCCTGGGTCCACACTAGTACTCTTAGAACGTCAAAGATCACGCTAGCACCGTTGGGACTATGCTAGTACTGTTAGAACCGCAAGGACCGCATTAGCACCGTTGGGACCACTAGGACCGCTAGGACCGAGCTCACACCTTCGGTAAAGCCAGGACCGCATTACTACCGCTCTATATAGTACGGTACTAGAATTACCGTATTACTACTGTCGTAGAATTGTCGTACTAGTACGGTCTGCATGCGGTCTACTTTGGTCAAGTTCGGTTTTGCTAATCCGCTCGCGTTCCGTCGAGTTTGGTCTAGTCCGGTCTAGTTCGATCTAATTGGCTCTAGTTCGGCCTAACTCGGTCTAGTTCGGCCTCGTTCGGTCTGGATCGGCTGAAATGTATTACACGGCCATGTGGGTTATGGGTGAGACTGACTGATCAATTCACTGATTGATAATATGTCATCTATCCGAGCTTCATGAGAAACCTTTGTTCATTATCATCCACCGATCATTACCCATCATTTTACAAATTTCACATCCCTCGCTTTGGCTCGGGGGCATAATTTTCAGTGACGAAAATTGTACGACTTACACAAGTTTGTCATGCTTTTGAGGAGTCTAAAATGCCGTTTGATCCGGCTTTTCGGGGTTGAAACGATGAAAAACCCTACGCATGTACCTTTTCGGAAGAAGGATAGTCTAGTATATTTTCTGACCTAAACAAATGCCCAAAGAGTTTTAATGACCTGAAAAAAATATCAAAAATCATCTTACGAAATTCCGTTGGACACGGATCGATTGAATGGTTTTTTGGATTTGTCACCCTCCAATAACGAAAACAAAAAAACCTATTTGGTTGATCATCTGCATATCCTCGGAATGGATCAGTGATCTGACACGATAGTATTTAATGCCAGCATAGATTTTTTTGTATTTCTATAAACCTGTCGGAAACCGTATACTTCACCATCTCATGTTACATCGTGGATCATGCATAAGATCAACCGAAATGAGATTCTGTAATCCTCGCCATCTTGATCATCACTCGAAACAACAATTTGAAAAGGGTCAAATCGTTGCGCTGATCGTTAGAAAAAAACACCCCAAGTCGATTTGACAAAAATCTACAACAATCTTCCACCCTACCAACCGGTAGCTCAATAAGTTTAGATCAGGAAACTCAAATTTCACCCTTGCCGAAGGATTTTCTATGCGGCTATTCACCTCTGAATCTTCATAAAAGATGACACTACTCCTACCAAGATTCTCCCGAAAGAAAACCTCTCATCGATTTCAAGAGACATCTATACCCATAGAATGTCCCGATATTTTTGAATACGTGATCCCTTCCGTAGACGAAAACGTCGAATGTACAAGCTAGGATAACTCACGCATCCTCGCGGAAAGAAAAATCAAGCATCCATGAAAAATCGATGCCCTCTCTCAATCCCTTCATTCACGACCGTATATACTATCCTTTAGCGAAAGTATACTGAAGTGCATGTCACATACCTGTACCTGTAAACGCGAAAAAGCCAGTACGTATTGTAATTTTTGTAACCCGCAGCTGCGGTTTGATACATATCAGACACAGGCTCTATTTGGCCGTGATCTCGACCATGATTCTGCAGTCTCGTGTGCTGTCGATGACAAAACGTATGGAAAATCGGTAGGCCTTTTCACTCGATTTGCTTGAGTTATGGGGTTCGATGATGGATATGTGGGTGATGAAAGGATTGGAGAAGGGGTCGCCTAGAGATACATAAGCAGATGTGAATATCTTGCAGGTATGGTATTTTGCTGAGTTTTGGTTAGCCTTCGATAGAATGGAAGACCCGAGGTGGGTGACGATTTTTCAGATTATTCAGACGAATAGAGGTGAGTTTCGGAGAAATAGGGTTGTCACCTTAATGCTTGGAGTTGGATTTCGATGATGGGTGACTTTTGATCATACTGGGGTTGAGATCTGATGAATTGATAAATTTGATTTCCGAGAAAAGTATATGTGCATTTATGTTGAACAAGATTAGTTGATACTTGTAGACGCTTTATGCATCAAGAATAATGATTGAGTGTGAAGGTACTAACTTGGATTAATCAGAATTATCGTCAAAATTTGTATGGGATTTTGTTTCATGTTTTTAAATTCTGAAGGCACCAGGTTCAAAATATCAACTAACACGACGTTAAGATGTGGTTACATGACTTTGCTCTGTGTTTACTCTGGCAGGTGGTGATTTACCTAAAAGAAAAAAAAACACAACAATTTTGCAATAAAGTTTTCGTAAAGATCACTTGGATCACGATTTCTCTGATGCTAGATTTCCAGAAGCTTGCTAATTTAACACAACCAAAATAGAAACTTGGAGACTCAAGATATCGAGACTTTTGTTGAATTTGCTCAATTCCTAATGCAACAAAAAAAAATAAAAGGATTCGATAAAATATTGAATCCACCAAAATTTACTCCCTCACCACTAAGGTTGAATTGTTTGTGGCCAATCTCATCAACTCACAATGTCTGGCTGAAATTAGATTACTGACGATCTTGAAAAATCTTCATAAATGATCGATGACCTAAGCGAACTTTTTTTTCATTTTTTTCTTCCTTTTAATCTCCAAGGCTCGAGGAATGTTTCCACATGACACAAAAGTAAGATTGATCTTGCACGATGAATTTTTCAATGTAAAATAAAGATTAAAATATTCTTGAAAAAAGTACTCACAGCGCTTTGAGCATTGAACAACCCTGTTTCCATACATTTGTCGGTTTTTTCATGTCGATTTTTGCAAGTCATCGCCAACCACATACATATAAATTCGAAAAAGTCACATCGAACTATTCAAAATCAGGAAAAAAGTCAGCAACAATATATGTATAGCACAGCATACTCATCTCAAGATCGCAGCATTAATTAATTTTCCACGGAGTGATGAATCGAAAGCATCAAACCCGAACAGTGGATTCATACTTCATACTCAGATCTATATATATGAATGTGTCATCCTTCACTGCACCGACTACGATGCATATACAATATCCTCGCGCTCCTATACAATACATTAGGTCCCCAAGCGTTCACCTTTAGCGAACAAAAACCTTTCTCACTTCAACTGTTCTCAAACGATCGATCACAAATTTCAGCCACGATTGTCGTATCTATGGAAGAGAGTATTCTGAGATCTCGCGCCTCAATTTTCCAGATACTTCAGAACATTTTTCAATCCCAAGCTATCGGTCTCAGAGGTGCGACTTTTTTGTATACCTGCATCAGCAGTCAAGAAAAAAGATAAATCGCTAGTATTATTATTTTGTGAGGACGAGTGCTTGGTAAATGCAGCTGCTGGTAAACTTATAAGTAAACAGCGTTGATAGCACGGTCGCGTGCCGAGATATGGTTTCGTTTTCTTTTTTTTTTCTTTTTTTTTGAGATAAGCTGGGGTTGTGTGATCTAGAGCTGAGGATTTTATTTATTGGTTTTTTTTTTGCTTCGTAGAAAGTCTCATGTGCTCTTCCAAATTTTTTATTCAGATAATGCTACTGTAGAATTTTTTATGTTTCTGCATGCTTAATGAATCAACAGAAAATTTTGAGCTCCAAAATAATGCAAGAAACAGTAGACTGTGCTTTCATTATCACTCGCACTGTTGAGAGTCAATAATGTCCAAGTCCACATTTGAAAAGTGCAAAAAAACAACTTGGGGATACCCTATGTTCTGACCGATTTCAAGTCATTCTTCGGAGAAGATATTTGCCAACAACTTTATAATGTCATTTGACTTCAAAAAAAATTTCCAAATATCTTCCATTCATGGTCCGATTTTGGGAAACTGCAGGATAAATGAGTCTCCAAAGTAAACTTTTAAGATTGAGACGCTCGTTGAGACGGAAAAGTATTTATGACAATTAACAGTCACGTATCACATTTTCATAGTTCTTACCCTTCAAAATTTTTGATTCAGATGAATATCGGTAATTTCACCCAATTTCACTTTAGTCAAAATCTCTAGTCGAGATTTTATTGGAGGATAACAAATGAGCCAGTCTTGGAAATTTTGCCAAAAAGCAAATCTTACTCCTTCGATAATGTCATTTATTCGAAACAATTATGTACACATGAATTATTCAAGGGGTCGTATGCAGACTCAAAAACATAGTATTTAGTTGAATAATTTGGTATATTTTGCGGTTTAGTGGCGACATCTTCCACAGCTGCGGAGCTGCAGACCTATACGATTGAAAAAACAGAGTCAAATTGAATGAAAAACATGGTGATTATATGAATTTTAAGTCTTATACTTGGTCTCTTAATTTTCATTGGAGAACATCTCCCCCTAATCCACAAATTGAAAAAAATGTAACAACTTTCGGACGAAAATAATTGGTCAAGTTTGGTAGCACCAGAAATGAGATGTCAAACGGATAGCAGAAGATACAAAGGAAGAATTGAATGTCTATGCCATGGAATGGAGTAGTGAGTACATAGACTGTTAAGATTTGCCGTGACTCAAAAATTTTTAAGCACGTTTTCATTGGCCGTTATGGCTCTTTTTTCTCGAGTAATTTTTGGGAAGGACACGAAAGGGTGAATGCTATTATTTGTTTCCTCAGAAAACTGAATCTTTCCGTTAAAATGGCTTTGTGAGCTTGTTCCCTCTGCTCTAAAATGTAGCCATCAAACGGATACTCAAATAGATATTTTTGAGATTTTCATACATATTCTTTTCATACGGATTTTTTAGAGGTACATTTATCTGTAAGAGAAGCATTCACCCCTGGATTTGGAGGTATCTATTTAGATGATATAGTAGAAAACTTGAAAATTCCCAAAAATCTATAAAGAATGAATGGTAATAGCTCACACTATCTAATTTTATCTACGGGTTGAGAAGTTGAGAGGGGAAATGTTTTTTTATTTATCCTTGCTGGATGTTATACTATTTGTTTTCAACCAGAATACAAATTTAGGGACCAATGTCCATGAACAACTGAGCCCAAATGTTTGCAATGCGACAACTCTGAAAACAAAACGAGAGGTTTTTGAATAGAGAAAATCATCTTACCTCTGTCAGAACAAAGAGCACAATTAAATTCTTGTGGATTTTTGTAAGTCTTTCCATTGGTTCCACACACTGGAGCTCTATGGTTTGGAATTCGAGGGCAGTTGCAGATACGATTCTTCTCTCCGCTCTTATTCTGCTCACTTTCAGCATTAGCCATGACCATGAAAACCGCAACAACTGATTCAAAAATGTCAAATTTATCGCGGCTTTTTCACTCAAAGTTCACAAATAAAGTGAGTTCCAAGTTGGGTGTGTATAGTGAGTTGTAGAGGAACTGAATGATTCGGATGCACCGTACAGGAAATCTATACTAAGAATCCTTTTACGTGGACAAATGATTAGTGTCAATACCAATCACGTAGACAAAATTTTGTAAATGAATGTGAATGACAAAACTTGATTGTTCAACATCAGATTATGACAACAAAAATCAAGTATTTAGATCCACTCACAGCAAAGAATAATCAAAGTCCTTGATGTCACCATGTTGATCCGTGAATTTTAAAACAAAAATTTTACAAAATTCAATTGTCTGGAACTCAGCTCAGAGAGATAGACTGTGCGAATCGTGAGAATCTTTTCGTTTAAATACCGTACATGTATTCATTATACAAGGAAAGAGCTCGGCCAGGAAAGTTGAGTCGAGGAAATTTTTTTTTATGTTTTTGTATTTGAAAGTTCGTATCTCAGAATTGGATTCTCGTCCCTGTAACAAAAGAGTAGGTATAAATGCCGAGAAACCAATCAGTGTTTCTTTTTATTCTTTTATCTTCATTGGTATTAAATTGATGTTATATAGGATCTCATACTATTTCAGAAAATGTAAGAAGGAAAATGAGTCATTTACAATAGGGTGGGCTGAGAAATGTTTTTTTTTTTTTCGATATTGATACGCTCGGGATTTGGAAATTTGGGTATCAACTAGGAGATGTAGAAATTTTTTTGCTGGCCGATGGGAAATGAGTTCTTTAGTCGTAGCAAGAGCCATCAAGGTTTTCTTCAAAATAACGTGTCTCTGAAGTAGAAATACATAATCTGCCCATTTTTTCTATTCTTCAGCAGATAACTCTGGCGCATTTTACTGTCTCAGGCGTATTTCAGCTCATTTTGAAGCTTATTCCAAACTTGTCAAAGTGAGCTGAAGTACGTTGAAATCCAACGAATCTATATTAATCTCTCCAAAAAGTGATTTGTATCGAAAAGAACGAAAGAAATTGAAACTTTGACCCAGCAGATATACACTTATAACCCATCTGACTCCTTCAGGAGTATTAATTGCACTAGCTTCAAATAATCAAGGAAGATACTCCTTTTACTTCTTCAGAACTAACCCAGATGCCATATTACAGGAAACAGTGAGATCGTGGTTATTTTATTCCAAAATCGTTACGAATCAAAAAAACTGCAATAATCCTAATCATTCTAATTCAACATAATTGACATAGTTCACAGTTAACGAGGCGATTTTTGAGATGATATCATGATGGAATACTATCTGAATACGAGCCAATCCATTGATGAATGTTTCCGGAACTTCAGGCTATTATCTTCTCAATCTAAATCTCAAAGATGAGAGCCAGGATGTAACCACTCATAAATATCAATGTATTCAATTCAAAGAATGCAAATCGCCAAAGCAAACCCCTTCATCAAATCGGTCTAATCAAATCAAACTAATCCTTTCAATCTGCTCCGTCTGCAATAATCGCTCTGGTATAAATTGAATGTAAATCATTACTCTTCTCCTGATCACTAAACAGCTTATGAAATTCGAGATAAAACTCTAGCCTTCAAAAATCCCTGCAGGCCTATTTAAATGTAAAATCATCACCCTCCTAACCACCATCAAACTCCAAAGATCTTCAAATATCCTTGCAATCCTATCACTGTCGATCTCAATACCGATTATCACTGCGTCAAAAAATTTCGACAACGACAATCTACGTCGACAAAACGTGTACCAATCCAATCAGAAATCAACGATACCATCTCCCATCCCCAAGTATTAGTACCTAAGTTCTTACATACGCATTTGTCGACGAAGCCAAAATTGCATGGTTGGTCAAGCCAAACCAAGCCAAGAGTCGCTCTAATCCAATATCACAGACAGCCGAAATTTAACAGAGGCTTCAGGTATAGCACGATTACCCAAGCGCACTTTCATAATAATACGTTCGGAAGAGATTCTGTCTCGCCCGAGCGATGCGTTGTAAGTAAAGGGTTGAGTTTATACATAGCGCAAACACCAGGCTGTCGCAAAGACTATATGTATGAAAAAGGACGGTAGCATCGACTGATGGATAGCTTCCTTTTTTGGATGATGTATGTACTCTGTTACATGGCTATCATCATCCAAAGAGATTTGTATGGAGAGTCGCGTGAAATAGTTTGAGGTTATGTACTGCAGTTTAGAAGGTATGAATTGGCGCAGCTTGTCGTCGCCTGTCGCGGATTTTTGGAAAGCTATCTACTGCTGTTTGGAAAGGAGGTATATTGTAAGATAGAACATTGAGAATGAACTATATCGTTGATGCTAGATGGATAGAGCTGAGATTTTGATAGATAGACGTGAAGAATACCAGTCGAGCTTAGTGCTCGTTTATGGTTGGTAGAGTGTTGAAGGTATAGTTGGAGATCTATGATTAGATACAATTATAATTTGAGAAGATTGGTTAGGTGCAGAGTTTTTGGGGTGTTTTAGTCAAGTAAGGAAGCTCTGATTTATGTCTGGATTTCTTTCAACTGATTAGGAATAGAATGACGAATGGCATGACAGAACTGTAGTAGAGTACCAATTATTCATCTTTGATGAAACCTAGAATTTTATGAAGAACCCAGTGGAATCAATACATGTAATGAATGATATTGTTCAAGAAAAACAGCTATAGTTTTGGAAGATTCGAGTGAGAAATACATACGAGCAAATTCTTTTCGTCCATTTGGTTCACTTTAATCTCGGCATCACTATTCGGCATTCGATCATCGCGGAGTATTTCCACGAAAATTCGCGTACGTGATAACTCTCAATTATGACCACATAATAAAGCATATCTTCTAGATTTCTATTAATGAGCATGAATAATATAAAATCTACCGGGAACTGTAATTTTTATTCCAAGCTCATTGTGAGGTGAATGCAATTATCAGACAAGCTGGAAGAGTGGAGAACATTCCGAATTCCTTTGAATACCAACACAACTCACGGTCTCTTTTGTTATAAATACTAACACGACTCACAACTTCAACGTTTCATGCGTATAAAAGTGTTTAGATCATGCTTGGAAAATGAGAGCAAAAATATTGATGAAGAGCCGCAAGACACTGCTGAGGTGCTTGTCAGGTACTCCATAATAATATTTCTGCATGTATGCAGGAACTACACAAGTCTCATTATGATCCTGAGCAAGTAGTAATAAACTATCTCTGAGATACTGAGATGTTAATGTCAAGAACTGCTGAGGTATTTTGACAAGTTGGCTTCTCCAGAGGAAATCTTCACGTCCCAGCTTGGCATCGACCAAGTACAGCAAAATCACTTTCCATAATACCATCGAACTCCTCACTGATGAGCTGATTCACGATGAAGTGTATGAGTTCGGCTATATCGGAAATGAAATTTCATGCAAAAACTGGTGAAATGATGCTGAAATGTTTCCACATACTAGTCATGTACTACTAAAGTACTTTATGGCTGAAATACGTGTATCCATGAAATACTGATGGGATGATGTTCAGATACTGCTTAAATTCTGCTAGCGTACTATCCCAGAGCTGATGATGTATGTCAATAGATTGAGCACACCTAAGGAACCGAAGATGTTACAACAAGGTACCGGTTGAATACCGGGATAGTACTGACAAGACACCACCAAGATACTTGTTGATCGAATACTCTCTAGAGCTACAAAGTACTGATCGAGCAGCGGAAGACTGCTGAGAAGATACCGATTGTTATTAGATACTCTGCACGACCTCAAAGTACCGATCAAGTACCGCACAAGTGCTGGCGAAATATCACCTAGATATTTGGCGATCAAAGACTCACTAGGGTCCCAATTATGCTATAAAAGTACCAATCAGGTATCATGCAAGTGATATTAGAAAAAATATCGGTTGGTCATCAGAAACTCTGCGCGCACGACCTGTTAATCACCAAACCACTGAGGTTCCGGTGAAGTACCGATAAAGTACCGCGAGAGTGCCGAATATTTATTACCACGAAGATATTTGACAACGGGATATTCACGAGGAGCCCACATGTACCGCTCAAATACCAATCAACTAAAAGGCTCACAAAATATCACCGAGTTACTTGGTAATCACATTCTCGATATGCCGGCAATCACCAAACCCCTGACGTTCCGCTGAAGTACCGGTCAAGTACCGCGAAAGTGCTGACAAAATATCACGAAGATATTTGTCCGTGATACGCCGGAAAAGTTACCATCAGGTATCTTGAAAGTGCTAACAAGATGCCATCGAGATACGTGGTGATCAAATACTCTCCGAGGCCGTGAAGTACCGCGAGACTAGTGAGCGAATATCAGGTGATCAGATACTTATCAGACATGTGACGTTCTGGTGAAGTACCGATCAAGCATCACGGAACTGGTAATAAGTCACCGTCAAGATAGTAGTGATAAAATATTTTCTAGGGCCATGAAATACCGATGAAGTACCGATGAAGTACCGCAGGAGTGCCGAAGAATTACCATGAAAATATTTGAAATGAAAATATTTGAGTCCCACATTCTATGACCAAATAATCAACCTATATAGAAAATATTTGAAGATTTTCAATGAGTTTTTCAATAGGAGCCCACATGTGCCACTCAAATACCAAAAAGCTCACAAAATATCACCGAGTTACTTGGTGATCACATTCTCTCCGGGAGTATCGATCAGGCATCACGGAAGTGATAACAGAAAAAATACCACGAAGGTATGAGGTTATAAGTTCATCACGTTCAGTTCTGACGTTCCAGTGAAGTACCGATCAAGTACCGCGGAAGTGCTGACAAAACATCACGAAGATATTTGTCCGTGATATGCTGGAAAAGTTACGACCAGGTATCTTGAAAGCGTGGAGAAGATGCCGCCACGATACGTGGTGATCAAATACTCTCCGGGACCGTGAAATACCCATGATGCTCTCACTATATAGTTTCTGGGGCCGCGAGGTACCGTTGAAGTACCGCCTGAGCGCCGAAGAACTACTACGACGATATTTGACAATGGGATATTCACTAGGAGCCCACAGGACCTCAAAGTACCGATCAAGTACCGCAAAAGTGCTGTCAGAATGTCACGAAGATATTTGGTTATCAGAGACTCACTAGGGCCCCAGATATGCTGACAAAGTATCAATCAGGTATCATGAAAGTGATAACAGAAAACATACTACGAAGATATGAGGTGATAAGTTCATTACCAAACCCGTGACGTTCCGGCAAAGTACCGATTAAGTACCGTGAAAGTGCTGCCACAATGTCACGAAGATATTTGGAGAGACTCACTAGGGACTATGTCGTGCCGGCGAAGTACCGATCGGGTATTGTGAATGTGCTAACAAGATACAGCCAAGATACGTGTCGCGTGTCCATCAAATACTCACCGGGGCCGTGAAGTACTGATGAAGTACGGTGAAAGTGCTGAAAACATAGCACGAAGACATGAGGTAATCAGGTACTCACTAGAGCCATGATGTTGCGACAAAGTACCGATCAGGTATCGCGTAACTGCTACGAAGATAACGCTTTATTATGAGGTGAGTAGATACTCACCAGAGCCGCGGAGTACCCATCAAGTACCACGAATGTGCTGACGAAATTTCACAAACATATTAATCGATGATCAAATTCTGATAATCAGACACTCACGAGGGGCCTCTATTTTCCGGCAAAGTATCAACCAGGTAACGCGGAAGTGCTAACAAAATACTGCCAAGTTGATCGGTGATCACATCTTCTCCAGGTCCGTGAAGTATGAGTCAAGTACAGCGAAAGTGCTTGGAATATACCGCGGAGGTATGTAATCAGATAATACGATATCCGATCGTATTGATCAAGTGTCAAAAATTAATAACATGTAATCAGATAGTTACCAGGGCCTCTGATGTCCCGGAAGAGTGCTCCTCAAGCACCACGACAGCGCTATCAAAATAACACTTGGTTATCAGATACTCTCCGGGGCCCCAAAGTACTCATCAAGTACCGCGATTGTGCCGGCGAAATACACCGAAGATATCCGGTGATCGGGTACTCTTTTAGAGCCATGGGCTGGTCAAAAACCGATCAGGTATCGCGAAAGCACTAATAAGATATCACCGAATAACTTGATCTCTAGATACTCACCTGGGCCGTAAAGTACCAATCAAGTACTGCGAAAGTGCTGAAAGAATACTGCGGAGATATTCAATGAGTTTCCCTTATCTATATCAAAGGCAATAATGGCCACTCACCGGATGATATCAAGAATACTAGTATTCTTGATTCCTAATGTTCCTACTTCCCAAGGGCAAGATTGAAAATGATCCGATCGACAGAAGCGTCCAACTAGTAACACTGAATTGTAACGACTGTTAAGAGCAATTGTGCGAGAGATTCTATTTCGGCGAGAGAGGACCGCAGAATCGCAGGCTCACGACGAGGCTTACGAAGCACACAAATTGGTCAATTCGCTCGTTCAACATATATTGCTGCTATCGCCCGAAAATACTCGGGAGCAAATGAACAAATAAAAACGAGGGGCTGCGTACGAAATTCCTCTGAAATCACTCACGTTCCTCTTGGAAACTCTCCGGGAACTCGCGGGTACTCAAGTTCAAAAAGCGCTACTTGGCAATGCTAAAACATGCAAAATCTGGCGTACGATTTTACGGGAGGAACAGCAAGAGGTGCGAGTATAGCGCGAGGGACACAAGAGTACCCAAGAGTTCCCAGAGAGGATCGGCGGCGCAGCGGGCGGTCGTAAACAGTCAGGTATAGACGGCTCGCGCCGTCGTTTATGAAGGGTCGGCCGGCGAGTAGCCGCAAGGCAACCAAGAGTTCCCGAGAGGATCCAAGAGTTTCCAATATTTGGTTGAGTATAACGAAGAGGTCCCGCTTCCTATACTAAGGTAAGCGTGCCATCATGCCCCCTGTACCCAATATGCCCCCTTGCGCCGATCTCAGAACTGGACACTAGTTGACCTTCGCGAAATCTTTTTTCACGTTTGTGATCTTAAAATATGAGTCAATTGGAGATTTGGTCGAAACCCGATTGATTCCCGCGTCTCCCACGAAATATCGAGTGAGTTAGTGCATTTTTTGTGTTTTGCACACTCGAGAAATCGCCAAAGAAAATTGAGTTTAGTGAAAACGGTGCCAAAATTGTTTGATTCGACCAATTTTAACTAGCTGTAGTAAATTCGTTTCCCTCTTCCAAGGCCTTCAGAATCCGTTTTTGAGATTCACAGAACCCTACCTAGAGCTATTTTATGGGCAAAGAAGGAAAATTATTTCTGAAATAAGAAGGCCAACATCGGAGTGTCTCAACATGCCCTCAATGTGGTTATTTCGGAGGGGATTGCAGTATGACTTTTTTCACCACTCAGAACGTGTTCAGCACGTCGAAATAGGTTGGATCTAGTATTTGTGAGCGGCGAAACGCTTCAAATATGGTTGCACGCCGATAATAATGATTTTATGCACTTTATCGCTGATTGACGTCAATTTTCATCGAGAAGTCACGGTGACTCTGAATGCTAATGCTTAGCATAGGTCTATACATGAACGTTCCAATCACAGGGTTCTGACATTGTTCTGATGGTTCCTAGCAGATAATTACCCAGATGCTCGAATCCAAGGTTTATCGGTGGAAAATCGATCTCCAAACCTAGAGACACGAACTGACCCGCAAATAACCAAATGCCCGGACCGAGCGTTTTCTCAGGGGAAGAATAAACCCCAAAACCTAGGAAGGCAAATAAACCGCAAATAACCGGATGCCCGGACCTATAGCTCTGTCGGGGGAAGAATTAACCCCAAAACCTAGGAAGGCAAATTAACCCGCAAATAACCGGATGCCCGGACCTATAGCTCTGTCGGGGGAAGAATTAACCCCAAAACCTAGGAAGGCAAATTAATCCGCAAATAACCGGATGCCCGGATCTATAGCTCTGTCGGGGGAAAAATTAACCCCAAAACCTAGGAAGGCAAATTAACCCGCAAATACCCGGATGCTCAGACCGAAAGTTCGGTCGGGGGAAGTGTTCATCCCAAAACCTAGGAAAACAAATAACCCGCAAATAACCGGATGCCCGGACCTATAGCTCTGTCGGGGGAAGAATTAACCCCAAAACCTAGGAAGGCAAATTAACCCGCAAATACCCGGATGCTCAGACCGAAAGTTCGGTCGGGGGAAGTGTTCATCCCAGAACCTAGGAAAGCAAATAACCCGCAAATAACCGGATGCCCGGACCTATAGCTCTGTCGGGGGAAGAATTAACCCCAAAACCCAGGAAGACAAATTAACCCGCAAATAACCGGATGCTCGGACCGGAAGTCCTGTCGGGGGAAGATTTCACCCCAAAACCTAGGAAGGCAAATAACCGGATGCTCGGACCGAAAGTTCTGTCGGGGGAAGAGTTCACCCTAAAACCTAGGAAGGCAAATATCCCGCAAATAACCGGATTCGGGACCTATAGCTCTGCCGGGGGAAGAATTAACTCCAAAACCTAGGATGGCAAATCAACCCGCACCTAACGGAATGCCCGGACCTATAGCTCTGTCGGGGGAAGAATTAACCCCAAAACCTAGGAAGGGGAATTAACCCGCAAACAACCGGATGCCCGGACCTATAGCTCTGTCGGGGGAAGAATTAGACCCGAAACCTAGGGAGGCAAAGTAACCCGCAAATAACCGGATGCCCGGGCCGGAAGTTCTGTCGGGGAGAGAGTTCTTCTCAAAACCTAGGGAAGCTAATCAACCCGCAAATAACCGGATGCTCGGACCGGAAGTTCTGTCGGGGGAAGAATCAACCCCAAAACCTAGGAAGGCCCGTGAACCCGCGAATAAGAGGATGGTTGGACCGAAAGTTCGGTCGAGGGGAGAACTCACCCCAAAACCCAGGAGTCAGAGCATCCGGTTATTTGCGGGTTTACTCGTCTTTCTGGGTTTTGGGGTGAACTCTCCCCCCGACAGAACTTTCGGTCCGAGCATCCGGTTATTTGCGGATTAATTTACCTTCCTAGGTTTTGGGGTTAATTCTTCCCCCGACAGAGCTATAGGTCCGGGCATTCGGTTATTTGCGGGTTATTTTGCCTTCCTAGGTTTTGATGTGGTTAATTCTTCCCCCGACAGAGCTATAGGTCCGCGAATCCGGTTATTTGCGGTTTATTTGCCTTCCTAGGTTTTGGGGTGAAATCTTCCCCCGACAGAACTTCCGGTCCGAGCATCCGGTTATTTGAGGGTTAATTTGTCTTCCTGGGTTTTGGGGTTAATTCTTCCCCTGACAGAGCTATAGGTCCGGGCATCCGGTTATTTGCGGGTTATTTGTTTTCCTAGGTTTTGGGATGAACACTTCCCCCGACCGAACTTTCGGTCTGAGCATCCGGGTATTTGCGGGTTAATTTGCCTTCCTAGGTTTTGGGGTTAATTCTTCCCCCGACAGAGCTATAGGTCCAAGCATACGGTTATTTGCGGGCTATTTGCCTTCTTGGGTTTTCGGGTGAACTCTTCCCCCGACAGAACTTTCGGTCCGAGCATCCGGTTATTTGCTGTTAATATGCCTTCCTGGGTTTTGGGGTTAATTCTTCCCCCGACAGAGCTATAGGTCCGGGCATCCGGTCATTTGTGGGCTATTTGCCTTCCTAGGTTTTGGGGTGAACTCTTCCCCCGACAGAACTTTCGGTCCGAGCATCCGGTTATTTGCGGGTTAATTCGCCTTCCTGGGTTTTGGGGTTAATTCTTCCCCCGACAGAGCTATAGGTCCGGGCATCCGGTCATTTGTGGGCTATTTGCCTTCCTAGGTTTTGGGGTGAACTCTCCCCCCGACAGAACTTTCGGTCCGAGCATCCGGTTATTTGCGGATTAATTCACCTTCCTAGGTTTTGGGGTTAATTCTTCCCCCGACAGAGCTATAGGTCCGGGCATTCGGTTATTTGCGGGTTATTTTGCCTTCCTAGGTTTTGATGTGGTTAATTCTTCCCCCGACAGAGCTATAGGTCCGCGAATCCGGTTATTTGCGGTTTATTTGCCCTCCTAGGTTTTGGGGTGAAATCTTCCCCCGACAGAACTTTCGGTCCGAGCATCCGGTTATTTGCGGGTTAATATGCCTTCCTGGGTTTTGGGGTTAATTCTTCCCCCGACAGAGCTATAGGTCCGGGCATCCGGTCATTTGTGGGCTATTTGCCTTCCTAGGTTTTGGGGTGAACTCTTCCCCCGACAGAACTTTCGGTCCGAGCATCCGGTTATTTGCGGGTTAATTCGCCTTCCTGGGTTTTGGGGTTAATTCTTCCTCCGACAGAGCTATAGGTCCGGGCATCCGGTCATTTGTGGGCTATTTGCCTTCCTAGGTTTTGGGGTGAACTCTCCCCCCGACAGAACTTTCGGTCCGAGCATCCGGTTATTTGCGGATTAATTCACCTTCCTAGGTTTTGGGGTTAATTCTTCCCCCGACAGAGCTATAGGTCCGGGCATTCGGTTATTTGCGGGTTATTTTGCCTTCCTAGGTTTTGATGTGGTTAATTCTTCCCCCGACAGAGCTATAGGTCCGCGAATCCGGTTATTTGCGGTTTATTTGCCTTCCTAGGTTTTGGGGTGAAATCTTCCCCCGACAGAACTTTCGGTCCGAGCATCCGGTTATTTGCGGGTTAATATGCCTTCCTGGGTTTTGGGGTTAATTCTTCCCCCGACAGAGCTATAGGTCCGGGCATCCGGTCATTTGTGGGCTATTTGCCTTCCTAGGTTTTGGGGTGAACTCTTCCCCCGACAGAACTTTCGGTCCGAGCATCCGGTTATTTGCGGGTTAATTCGCCTTCCTGGGTTTTGGGGTTAATTCTTCCCCCGACAGAGCTATAGGTCCGGGCATTCGGTTATTTGCGGGTTATTTTGCCTTCCTAGGTTTTGATGTGGTTAATTCTTCCCCCGACAGAGCTATAGGTCCGCGAATCCGGTTATTTGCGGTTTATTTGCCTTCCTAGGTTTTGGGGTGAACTCTCCCCCCGACAGAACTTTCGGTCCGAGCATCCGGTTATTTGCGGATTAATTCACCTTCCTAGGTTTTGGGGTTAATTCTTCCCCCGACAGAGCTATAGGTCCGGGCATTCGGTTATTTGCGGGTTATTTTGCCTTCCTAGGTTTTGATGTGGTTAATTCTTCCCCCGACAGAGCTATAGGTCCGCGAATCCGGTTATTTGCGGTTTATTTGCCCTCCTAGGTTTTGGGGTGAAATCTTCCCCCGACAGAACTTTCGGTCCGAGCATCCGGTTATTTGCGGGTTAATATGCCTTCCTGGGTTTTGGGGTTAATTCTTCCCCCGACAGAGCTATAGGTCCGGGCATCCGGTCATTTGTGGGCTATTTGCCTTCCTAGGTTTTGGGGTGAACTCTTCCCCCGACAGAACTTTCGGTCCGAGCATCCGGTTATTTGCGGGTTAATTCGCCTTCCTGGGTTTTGGGGTTAATTCTTCCCCCGACAGAGCTATAGGTCCGGGCATCCGGTCATTTGTGGGCTATTTGCCTTCCTAGGTTTTGGGGTGAACTCTCCCCCCGACAGAACTTTCGGTCCGAGCATCCGGTTATTTGCGGATTAATTCACCTTCCTAGGTTTTGGGGTTAATTCTTCCCCCGACAGAGCTATAGGTCCGGGCATTCGGTTATTTGCGGGTTATTTTGCCTTCCTAGGTTTTGATGTGGTTAATTCTTCCCCCGACAGAGCTATAGGTCCGCGAATCCGGTTATTTGCGGTTTATTTGCCTTCCTAGGTTTTGGGGTGAAATCTTCCCCCGACAGAACTTTCGGTCCGAGCATCCGGTTATTTGCGGGTTAATATGCCTTCCTGGGTTTTGGGGTTAATTCTTCCCCCGACAGAGCTATAGGTCCGGGCATCCGGTCATTTGTGGGCTATTTGCCTTCCTAGGTTTTGGGGTGAACTCTTCCCCCGACAGAACTTTCGGTCCGAGCATCCGGTTATTTGCGGGTTAATTCACCTTCCTAGGTTTTGGGGTTAATTCTTCCCCCGACAGAGCTATAGGTCCGAGCATCCGGGTATTTGCGGGTTAATTTGCCTTCCTAGGTTTTGGGGTTAATTCTTCCCCCGACAGAGCTATAGGTCCGGGCAACCGGTTATTTGCGGGCTATTTGCCTTCCTAGGTTTTGGGGTGAAATCTTCCCCCGACAGAACTTTCGGTCCGAGCATCCGGTTATTTGCGGGTTAATATGCCTTCCTGGGTTTTGGGGTTAATTCTTCCCCCGACAGAGCTATAGGTCCGGGCATCCGGTCATTTGTGGGCTATTTGCCTTCCTAGGTTTTGGGGTGAACTCTTCCCCCGACAGAACTTTCGGTCCGAGCATCCGGTTATTTGCGGATTAATTCACCTTCCTAGGTTTTGGGGTTAATTCTTCCCCCGACAGAGCTATAGGTCCGAGCATCCGGGTATTTGCGGGTTAATTTGCCTTCCTAGGTTTTGGGGTTAATTCTTCCCCCGACAGAGCTATAGGTCCGGGCATCCGGTTATTTGCGGGCTATTTGCCTTCTTGGGTTTTCGGGTGAACTCTTCCCCCGACAGAACTTTCGGTCCGAGCATCCGGTTATTTGCGGGTTAATATGCCTTCCTGGGTTTTGGGGTTAATTCTTCCCCCGACAGAGCTATAGGTCCGGGCATCCGGTCATTTGTGGGCTATTTGCCTTCCTAGGTTTTGGGGTGAACTCTTCCCCCGACAGAACTTTCGGTCCGAGCATCCGGTTATTTGCGGGTTAATTCGCCTTCCTGGGTTTTGGGGTTAATTCTTCCCCCGACAGAGCTATAGATCCGGGCATCCGGTTATTTGCGGGTTAATTCGCCTGCCTAGGTTTTGGGGTTAATTTTTCCCCCGACAGAGCTATAGGTCCGGGCATCCGGTTATTTGCGGGTTAATTTGCCTTCCTAGGTTTTGGGGTGTATTCTTCCCCTGAGAAAACGCTCGGTCCGGGCATTTGGTTATTTGCGGGTCAGTTCGTGTCTCTACGTTGGAGATCAATTTTTCCACCGATAAACCTTGGATTCGAGCATCTGGGTAATTATCTGCTAGGAACCATCAGAACAATGTCAGAAACCTGTGATTGGAACGTTCATGTATAGACCTATGCTAAGCATTAGCATTCAGAGTCACCGTAACTCCTCGATGAAAATTGACGTCAATCAGCGATAAAGTGCATAAAATCATTATTATCGGCGTGCAACCATATTTGAAGCGTTTCGCCGCTCACAAATACTAGATCCAACCTATTTCGACGTGCTGAACACGTTCTGAGTGGTGAAAAAAGTCATACTGCAATCCCCTCCGAAATAACCACATTGAGGGCATGTTGAGACACTCCGATGTTGGCCTTCTTATTTCAGAAATAATTTTCCTTCTTTGCCCATAAAATAGCTCCAGGTAGGGTTCTGTGAATCTCAAAAACGGATTCTGAAGGCCTTGGAAGAGGGAAACGAATTTACTACAGCTAGTTAAAATTGGTCGAATCAAACAATTTTGGCACCGTTTTCACTAAACTCAATTTTCTTTGGTGATTTCTCGAGTGTGCAAAACACAAAAAATGCACTAACTCACTCGATATTTCGTGGGAGACGCGGGAATCAATCGGGTTTCGACCAAATCTCCAATTGACTCATATTTTAAGATCACAAACGTGAAAAAAGATTTCGCGAAGGTCAACTAGTGTCCAGTTCTGAGACGGGGCAAGGGGGCATATTGGGTACAGGGGGCATGATGGCACGCTTACCTTAGTATAGGAAGCGGGACCTCTTCGTATACTCAACCAAATATTGGAAACTCTTGGATCCTCTCGGGAACTCTTGGTTGCCTTGCGGCTACTCGCCGGCCGACCCTTCATAAACGACGGCGCGAGCCGTCTATACCTGACTGTTTACGACCGCCCGCTGCGCCGCCGATCCTCTCTGGGAACTCTTGGGTACTCTTGTGTCCCTCGCGCTATACTCGCACCTCTTGCTGTTCCTCCCGTAAAATCGTACGCCAGATTTTGTATGTTTTAGCATTGCCAAGTAGCGCTTTTTGAACTTGAGTACCCGAGAGTTCCCGGAGAGTTTCCAAGAGGAACGTGAGTGATTTCAGAGGAATTACGTACGCAGCCCCTCGAATAAAAATGCTCCTCGAAATGCTCTCTTTTCTTCTGCATCTCTGACCCTTTAGGAAAATTCCCCGTTTCGAGACATTGTCACTGCAGGATCGCATCGAGATCTCCATTACACACTAGCTTGAATGTGTAATGTAGCGTGTGTGAGTGAACTGCGCGTGCCGAGTGTCATCCAGCAACACTCATGAAGAATTGCATACGATGAAATATAATGGAAAATCGAGTAGGTCCACGACTTAAAAAGGGTTGAGTTGAGAGCGGGGGTGCGTTTAGAAACTAACCCGCATCTATAATATCTGATTTTATCTTGGCCAGGTGCTCTGGAGGCCATCAGTTTTTATACGTTTAGCCACGCGACCGGGTACTATTTACACTGAGATACATATATAGAGGGCCACCGAATGGCCGGTAGAATTTGAAAGGGATATCGCGTGAGATGCTCGACTTGATGTGTTTGCTTTGTCAGTGAGTGGTTGGAGAAAAGCACCCGCTTGATCATTGAACGTTTTCTTACAGAATGATGTGGAAGTTTTCATTTATGGCTTTTGTTAATGAAAAGCTGAATTGGTTTGGTAGCATTGTTACAGAAGATCTTGTGGTTAATTTGATCGGATAACATGTACCTTGACAAGTAACACATTGTGTCCTAATACCGATGCCTTCTAATCATTATAGAATTTCAAGCAAGCGCCATTGAAAGAT
The DNA here is from genome assembly GCA_029851415.1 of Eretmocerus hayati. Classification (NCBI taxonomy): domain Eukaryota; kingdom Metazoa; phylum Arthropoda; class Insecta; order Hymenoptera; family Aphelinidae; genus Eretmocerus; species Eretmocerus hayati. The sequence continues at coordinate 100,021,469 of CM056744.1, forward strand.
TATGCTCAGCATGCTTGAAATCCTTGTCGCATTTGACTATCTATAAAATTGAAGAAATACCTTCCATTTTGTTATCATTTTGAGCAATGGACCAAATGCGTCATGTGCAATCAAAAATTTAGTGTCTCAAGTCAATCTTGTATACTGGAAATTCCCAACATCGAAAGCTGAATATAGCGTCTGGATATAAATCAAAACTTGAAAAACGAATTTCTTTTGTGCACTGCCCGAAACTCAAGATTTAGGCAGCATTACATCGCACATGATTTTGACGTGATTCATTCAGAATGTTCATGTTCTGTACAAGAAAAAAAAACCGCCCAACATATAATCTGTCCAATTTTTGTGTAATCCCACAAAAGACTTTTTCCTCCTCCAGGCACGAAAGTACGTCCTTCCGCGCCTCATTTTGGTCACGAAAGCTCGACTTTTGCTGCCGGCACGAGTCAACTCGCGCTCTAATTGGCTGTCAATTTTTGCTGCATCTTTCGCTGCCTGAGCTGCTTTGCGGTGCAGAGAGTGCATGAGACATGCATGCAAAACATAACCTATCGAGGTTATGTTCATCAATGTGTTTATTTATGATGTATGCTCACACTTGACAGGCGGCATCTTTTTACGAATATTGCTTCTCAAATAGAAAACTCTCAGCAGCTGATTGTAAAGCAGGATTTACAATGCCCCAGGACATAAATTGATAAAGTACACAGAAAACTCATTGTCAGTGACAAGAGCTTAGGACCATGACCGGGCACAACTTCATATCGAGACCCAAATTGAATCATGCGATAACAGCATTTTAGCGTTCACTCACAAAACAGTTCACTTCATCATTTTTATTTTTTTGTTTACGTCCGCCCCGACCAGCAAAAGCTCGGCTGACGCCTCGCTTTTGCAAAAGTCGGGCGGACGAGTACATCACATCACAAGAAGTATGATGCAGCAAAAGCAGTAAGTAAAAGCTGCGAGGTCGTCTGCTTGAACACCCCACCAGCCACTGCCCTGTCAAAATAGTAAACAAATGCAAAAGTGAGGTTAAACGCGTATTTTTGTACTGATTAATAAAATTTCGAGGTACTTTCGGGTCGAGAGGAGAAAAAATAGTATGCAGCACTCGGCAGAGAAGTGAGATGCCCATGACAGTGTGATATCAATGCCTCGGCTTCGTCTCGGCATTATCATCACACAATCACGGAAATCCATCTTCCCTGCCTAGTACAGTAATATACTATTGTGATGTTAATTGAATTGCAACTATTCGTTATTACAAATCCATGGCGATTCCTATATTGATACATGGAGTCAATCCATTTGACTGGCATTGAGAAAAGTATTGAGTCTTTTTTAATGAAAACGTATGCATTAAATACAATTTTGAGGGATTCTCCACGAGAAAAAGGCCTCGGCGTCAATTCCGTTACAATCCAACATTGCAAGCCATCAACAAATGAGTTCAGAAGGCCAATTTCAAACCCAAATCCAATTTTCGAAACTCTTTCTCTTTCTTGATCCGTTAGCTTTCGCAAAATTCATTTTCCTCACGTGTACGTATTCAAAATGGAACGAACGCAGTGCATAGTGTGCAGTAAGCGCGCCCAGTCTCAAACCTCCACTTACCATTATCAAAATCGATCGACTAAAGCCGTCATCGACCAAGAAAGAGAGAGTAATTTACAAAAAAGGGAGATGAAAATACTCGTGTAATAATACTTGACCAAAGATGAGCTTGCTCTCGTTTTTCGCGCGCAGATATTACAAGCACTCGGCACGCGACCTGATGCAAACCATCATTCACTAACACATACATCACATATGTACACATATATATCAACATGTTAACTGGCAAATGATTCGTGCATACATGTGTGTACTTATATCTCACACACGTGCAGAAAAGGGTCCAAGAAAAAAGTGACTCGGTCTACTTTGGAAGCATTGCATTTATAGTTTCTGGGCCACGAAGGCCTGAAATTTTTTTTTTTTTTGTGAAAGTGCATCATCAGAACGACGCGACGCACGGATCGCGGCCGCGTTTTCGGTAGCGCGTTTGGGGAATCAATTTATTCGGGCAGCGGTTAATGGCCAAAAATTTTTTTGTTGACTGGTCGCGTGCTGCGAGAATGAAATGAGTTTGAGGCTTTCCGAAGATCCACCAAGAACATTTTGGGCGCCAGGATATACGTATATATATATTGGATTGGCTAAGAGTGGGTTTTGTTGAGAGTATTATGGTTTTTCATGCATTTGGATCATTTCGAATGGACAGCGCCTCGCCTCTTAGATGATGAGTCGGCAAAGTGGGTTCTGTGAGTTAGCCTTTTTGGGATTGGGATGATTTGTCTACTTTGTATAGTTTGGAGTAGAGATACTTTGGAGGCTTTTTGTGAGGTAAAGATCTCATGATCATGATTCCTCACAACTGTAATGATTTTCAATTGGATTTGAAGAGTGAATTATAGGTTTGAGTATTGTGGAGTGTATGCAATCTGAATACAGAAGTACATTCATGAAACATAATGAACCAAAATTTTCCGAGAGTATGTTCAAAATTTTGCCACCATTTTGTTTTCTTCCCCCCAATTTTCGTCAATATTAGCTTTTTCTCAAGACGATTCAACCCATTTAGGGATCTACAAGATGAATTCCAAAGTGTTTTATATATATTTTGAGCATTCAAATTCGAAAAATTGTTGACATATATGAATAGGAAAAAGATGATTCTACCAATGCATTATTAGTACATTTCGATGGCGAGGGTCGGAATCATCACGAGGATGCGAATGATATGTTTTACGGCCGTGTATCGAACTATACTTTTCGATAAACTGTGAGTAAAAGAAGACAAACTGTGCGTAAAGTGCACTTTGACGCACAGTGTATCGAAATAGTACATTCGACATTCCCTTCTTTTGTAAATATGCATGGCGAGAGATCGAGTAAGAGGTGACACATCTTGTTGCTGTTTTATCAACCTAGTTTGAAACATGATTAGGTGAGCAAGATTATTTATAGCGTGAAATTAACAAATCATCGCAATTTTGTTCGGGGGAATGTAACTTTATTTTATCTTGAGGAAGAAATTTGGTTCTCAGCCGGCTGAATTTGATTTTTATCACCAGATAAGCTCTTTAACAAAAATGATTCGATGATCTATTAGGGCGGAATTGTTTTTCTGATAGCTGGCTTAACTTTTTCAGATGTCCCCCAAGAATGTAAAGGAGGGGGGGGGGGCATCTTGATGGAATCCCAAATATTCTACATACCTTGCTTCTCGTTTCCTTGAGCGTTTCCTAATCATAGGACCAAATCATAATAAACCTAAACGAAAGGAATCTTATTTTCATGTTCAGGATTCATCAGAGACAAAGTCTGGCGAAATTTAGGAAACTGTCACACTCATATATCTGAGTGCTGTCAAAAAAAAATACGACCGCGATTTCCAAGAACTCCTTACTTGTTGTAAACAGCGTATCTTGAAATTATCGCGGAAATTATCCAACTCTCTCAAGCTTGCGGTAGCAATTGCACTCGACATTCTTTGGTAATTTTCGAGTTGATTTCACGATGAACCAGAATCTTAATTCACCCAAAGAAAAAGTCCTTCACTCAATACTGCCGTGATGTACACATTCATAAACCCCACGAGCATTGTCATACAGTCGATATCCACCCATCTCAAACGCACGGAACAAAATTCATCATCACACTTCTTCACTCAATCATTTCCCTTTCAATCGATATATCTTTCATGTCAAAACAGAGAATCGAATCGGTGATACATCATCTCATTTCATGTAAAACACCCTTTACACATCCTCAAGATACACATCTCATGTATGCTCGCTCAAAAAATCAACCCATTACCTTTCCTCACTCACTCTTCAGTCATTCACTTTCACCGAATGTATTCAAAAGACAGACTGGAGACTCAGAATGAGAAGTGAGATCGAATGACACACTAAAAACGAGCTATAATCGATTCGAGACCTCATATAACGCCTCTGGCTGTGCCACGCGTATATTTCAGAACAAAATGTAATTGCTCGATTAAGTGACCGGTAAATTCGATGAAAAGCCTCAGGCTTGGAGTACAAAAAAAAATTAAACGTCATGCTTTGGATGGTTAAAAGGATCAGATGTAAGCGAGATGTGAGATGAAAAATCATGGGTGAATCGGACAATACAATGAGTTTGGAGATTGCGATAGGCGTAGGCGCCACCCACGTATCATTGGTTCCGTAGGCACACTCCGAGAAGTTGGTGGGAAGGGCTTTCATAATGAAAGGGCCAGATAAGACTTCATTTTTTTTTTATAGAACCACCTTGCAGTCTTACAGATGTGCGTTAAGAAAGAGATCCAAGTCTTGAGGAATAAAATTATTGCAAGGCCTGATAATAACAATTTTCTGCAATTACTTTAATTCTTTCAGCACGACTGTTCTCAAAGAAAGACACACAATTTATCCCAAAATTCATCATGACTTACATACAGTTGCAGGGGAAAGTTTGAAATATTCTGAAAAAGATTTGAGTTGACGAGCATCCATTTTTTTATAAAATTGTAACAAAATCACGGCTCCAGCGATCACTAGGAGTATAATAAATGAAAATTCTACGATCGAGAATTTCTGTGTATTTCGCCTACTTTTGACTATGATACAATATTTTAATTTGAGAAAGGAGTTCCTGGAAAAATTCCAATAATTCAGTGCGGAAAGGGTTAGTTTGAATTACTCAACAGTTTAAGATTGTAAGAGACGTTGACAATGTATACTTATTTTCTTTTCATATTAATCATTGTTCTTCTGCCATCAGGATTCATTGTCGAAACCATCATTTCTTAATATTGAATTTTCAAGAGCAGACCCTTCTGCCCAAAAGCAGTACCGGAGAATTTTCAATAATTCAATTCTCGTTCATAATATTAATAACTAATGTAAAAAAAAATCCAATCGACAGCCTTGTCTGAAAGTTCAAAAAATTGTACAAATTGGAGAATAGAACCTGTTGAATATAGTACTATACAAGGAATTTAGAATATGATCTTTGAGGCAATGAAAGTTTGCAACCGAGCAGTATTTCACAGAGGCAACTCATTAATTAGAATTCCATCAGACTGCATGAGCAATTTTGCCCATCTTCAGATTCGAATATTGATTTTGGAATATTATTGAGGTTGTTATGCTTATAAATATAGTTGGTCAAAGCATTCTCAGGCTCTTTAGATTTTAAATTGTATTTCCAAATACAGCGCAATTTTACAATATTTTCAGACAAACAGTTACTTGGAAACACTTGAGATTTGTCATTTGAAATTGTATAATTTCATCGCACACTTACATCACTATTTTTCTATTCTACGTGAATGGTAACAGGAGAATTCGTTGTACAAAATCTGTCTCGGGGTTTTAATCTTCTGGGAGAACTGGTGGAAAACACATACAGAAATTGTCTACGCAAAATCCAAAAATGAAATTACGACGACTGCAGAAGACATAACATTGTTCAGGCGTGACCCAACTACCATCCCATTGACATCGTCCTGGTATATTTCCTTCAACACATGAATAATATATCTCAATACCAAACAATTCATACAAATATTTTTTTAAAAAGTTCACTCAAATCATGATATTGAATGGTCTGGAATCAATTCATGGAAGTATATGAATGGCTTCAAACGAAGAATTTGCACGGGGCATTTTAATTTCAAAAAATGACTTGCTTGGGTTCAACTTCAATTTGAGGCTATCCACGATGTACTTTGTGCCAATAATACGGAGTATACCTGTTGCATTCAGTTCAACTCAACTAGTATCAAGTATTCCAGACCGTTCAGTATTTCAGGGAAGGGTACACACAATTTTAAAATTTCTACACTATTAGTGATTCTAGAGCTAGTGTTACATATTTTATGAAAGTACCTACAAATACATCCCTTATTAGTGCTAAATTGGCCATTCTGATAGCTCAGATACTCAAATATCAAACTTAACCTCAAAAGAGCGTTGGATACCCAAAATTCAGGTTGGCGGTTGGCCCATACTCTGTCGATGGACGTATCTGTGCTTGGAGGTATATAGTCCCCGACAAAATTGAGAGGACAGTGTGCAAAAATTTACAGATCAGTGACTTAGGCCAACTCTTGAGGGCTCATGCCGCTAAATTATGCACAATTGGATGCCCAAGCATCTCACGTTTACTCATGAGAAGCAAGGACTGCAAAAATTTGCGTGGTGAAACTGCAGAAGGCATTTTCTAAGAGCAACTCGATTTGCGATCGGACAAAATTGGGTAGACACGCATTAAAAAGTCTATGAAAATCTAAATAGACCATCCGCCCATGCATTAGGGCTCTCTAGTGACCAGGGCAATCCCGTGATCACTAAGGCCCGAATTTATAGTCGTAATCCGAAGTCCGGATAAGCTAATCCGAGGCGCCACGGTCGCCAGTCCTCATAGAATCGCGAACTCGCCGCACCGATTGTGGCGCCTCAAATTAGCTTATCCGGACTCCGGATTACGACTATAAATTCGGGCCTTACACTCGTCCATCGATGGGTATGGGTTTCACGGAATTTCGTTACGGGTGAGGAAAAGGCCGGAAATGAAAATTTTCAGATTTCTCTCCAATTCGACAGCGAAAAATGCATCAACGCGCTGCATTGGAACGGGAGGACTCAAGAATGGAGGAATTGATGGGATTTGTAGCCGTATTATCAAGATCTTGTATGAAAGGTGTCCAAAGTCGCCTGTAAAAGAACACGGAGGATAGAAAATACTCGAAAAAAAGGTTTCAACCTGATAGCGGCTGGACGGAATTCAATTCAAATCTTCAGTTGGATGTACCCATGGAATTTTTTCAATTGTTGGACCCAAAAATCCCGAGTTGGGATGGTGGTCAGATGGGTACAATCATCATTTTAGATTTATTAGATTGATTTGGTCTATCTAGATTTCTACAGGCTTTTTAGTGTGTGTTCACTCAATTCTGTCCGATCGAAAATCGAGGTGCTCGTACAAAATGCCTTCTGCAGTTCCACCACGCAAATTTTTGCAGTTGCCGCTCTTCATGAGTAAAAGTGAGATGCTCGGGGATCCAATTGTGCATAATTTAGCGTCATAAGCCCTCAAAAGTTGGCCTGAGTCACTGATCTGTAAATTTTTGCATACTATCTACTCAATTTTGTCGGAGACTGTATGTACTCGAAGGGTCAAAAGGCAACTTTTTGTGATGAGATATAAATGGAATCAGTTCTGTTATGAATTCTGGGATGATAATCATCGACATAGACATGTAGAAGTATATAGTAGACTGCTAATCGACTATACCGCGCGATCGAGGCATAGGACTCTACGTGACAGTCTCTCATATCAACGAGTCTCTCATCCTCGATATCAACGCGCGGCAGTCTATACTTCCATGTCTATGTTCATCGATAAATTGACGAATTTATTGATAATTTGACAATAAATTAATGGGAATCATTTAACAAATCACCTTCGAAGGAGAGTTTCATCAATATCTCAATACAAAATGTTTCATTCTGATCCTTCGAATACATCCCCAAGCACAGATATGTTCATCGATAGAGTATGCGCCAACCTCAATTTTCATAATTAGTGCTTTTTTAAGGTCAAGTTTGATATTTTGAGTACATGAGCTATTCGTATGGCTAATTTAACACTAATAAAAGATATATTCATGGGTACTTCCATAAAATATGTAATGTGAACCCTAAAATCACTAATAATGTAGAAATTTTAAAATTGTGTGTTCCCTTCCCTTACAAAGCAGCTGTTCATTCAATAATTGTGATATATTCCGCAGCTTTGAGTAAAACTAATAGAGCTGACATAAAATATCATGGAATAGATGAACGACGATGTGACTGGAATTTGTAATAAAGCATGTAGGAAGACACTTGACAAAATTTCTTTAAATTATGATAAATTTGAGAATAAGAAATTACAGTGATGATGAGTCATAGTATGTGATTTGCTTGCTAATACTCACTTTCATGCAAGAAACCAGCATTTTCACGAGGTGATTCTGAGAAGAAAAGAATGATGAATTGATGTTTTGTGAAGACAATCAGAAAATGAACCTAATAGATCTTGTGATGAGTAACTCACCATCTTCTGGTAGGACTCCAAGATTTCTAGAGACCAAACTTGTTAAGCAGAGAATAATCAATTTTGAATACATTTGACTCGGAAAATATCCACATACTGCGTGATTCAACATAGGAAATCTCAAGAATCGATTTCCGGATATCCAGGCACGTATAATTCATTCCTAATCTAATGTGTTTGACACTTTATCGCAATTTTCTTATCTCAAATGGGGATCTATCTTTAGATCTTGATAGTTGAATTTGATGAATAGAAATGCGAGAACCAACGTTTATGACGAACGAATGCTTTGGTGGGACATTTAGCGAGATTGTAGATCGTGCCATTTTGTGATAAAAAGAATACGCGAAAGATTAGGAGATATCGTATAAGTATAAGTAAGTAAACAGCACGAGTGTTTGATTAATTGAAATAAAATTGGCAAATTCTCACAGTTCTTCATTGTGATTGATCAATTAATGACTCATTGGAGTTCCTTTCGCCGAGTAAAAGTGAGAACATGTAGACTTGCCCAGCCAGCGGACGAGATAGGCCAATCTTAATTACAAGAGTCCCTCGTTTTACGCGGGGGTTATGTTCCGAAAAATGAAACCGCGTTAAATGAGACTTTGCTCTTGTGAAAAATGTCAGATTACGTTCCTTACCTTTGAAAATCGATGATAATTAGTAAGATAAACAAGGTTACTCAAATTCTAAATTAAGACATTCCTGTGAAAGAATCGGATTTAAGCAATTATCTGAACCTCCAACCAGCTAATTCAAATTTTTCCAGCCGCTGTTTGAGGTTTATTGAATGAAATTTCTTATTGAAAATAATGGTCCGAAATGGCAAGTGACTATTGAAGTTGATAAAAATAACTCATTTATCAATTCGGGAAATTCTCTAGAAAAATGTTGAAGCAGTCAGAAACTATTCTTCAAATCTATCTTGCTTGTCGGTGCATTCAATTTTTCAATCCTATTACCGGATACTTGATTAAAACTGCTATCACTAGAATCGAAGGGATTCACAGAAAAACTGCACAAGTTTAGCTGGATTATCCATATGTTGGAATTCTTCAAAGTTGAAATAAAATTTTGTCATCGAGGAAAACGAATCCGCGTAAAATGAGACTTTTGCGTGTAAAACAAGGGCTTGGCGCGAGCCAACCAACCGCATAAAACGAGGGACTTCTGTACTCAGTGATATAGCTACTGATGCTTTTGGAATCGCCCTGAGAGGAAATGATACTAAATTGACACATTAGACAAACTTTTGAATAGAAATTCAAACATGCGGAGTCTTGTTAATTCTCCCAGCTAAAAACAAGTGTGAAACTGAAAGACAAAAGCTCAAATTGTGCTGCAATTCTTGCTAAAAAAGTACAGAATATCCAGCTACCAATGACCGAACTCAACGTTTTTCTCTTCATTGTGATTTTGAATTACAGAAATGATGCGCCAACAATTTCCACGATTTCTATTATCGATAAATAACCATAAAAATTACACATGAAATTCCATCGAAACGTTGTTTACAACCCTTTCACATCCGCCATCGAAATACATAAGATCGGATCCATTTCGAAGGTTGGACTTAGAATCCGTTGGCACAGCCCGATTTCACCCACCACCCGCTGAGCTATTGCACGCGCCGGCGCGTGGCCCCCATACATACATAATTTCAAACCCTCTTCGCATATATGTATATCTATATATCTATAAATATAAGTATATATTTTGTCTCAGTCTTTTGCATTGCTACACACGAGCCGATCATCAAGGCAGTGAAATCTTGGACACACCCCATCACGAGGGGGTTAACATGAGCGCGTGCGCAGCCTTATGACGCACCTGCGCCTGCAAATTTAAGGGGCAGGTGTTGATCGCGTATATGTTTCGGAACCAAACTCTACTTAGGGCTCTCAATTTATACATGTGTATACCTTGGATATACTCTGGATTCACGTTTTATACTTCAGCTTGGGCTTGTCACTCTTCAGACTCCGAACTTGTATGATTATATCGAGATGACAAGTCCACTGATGTAATCGCTGATTGATAGCCGTATTTGAAGATTTTTTGAAATGTTGCTAGTGGAAATCATCGCCTTGTAATGAGCATTCGGATTAGATTGTATTGAGGATCTTTTCTGATATTATTTATTGAAATAGAATGTTGAGCTTGTGAAGATTAGTTGGTTGCCAATGGATATACATCTTGTTACGCAGGGCCTACAGAGGATGCGCCTATTCCAACCACTTTTTGCGCAGAATCATGATACATTTTTGAATGGGATAAGACGAGGGGCACTAACATGAGGGAATTTCTAATGAACATTATCTTCAACGAGTTAACCCACTCCTCATCAGCGGGTCATTTCTTTCTTTTACTGGTATTCATAATCGTTGGTGAACTGAGGGTTGGACTTCCGAATACAACACCCAACCCACAGATCAACTCGACTCTTGGTTCACCAACGACTATGAATACCAGTGTTGATAATTGATGCATGTCCTGAACACTGATCTCGATAAATTTTGGCACACACATTGTGCTCGAACAGCATGTCATTTTGCCACATTGATCGTGTCAACAAGATTTTTTTTTTCACAAAGTTTCTCTATTTCATACGAACTGGCACGTTTTTTTCCACTCATTTACAAGCGTATTATTCCTATCGTCGAAAGTTGTGAAACTTATTATTGGCAAATTATAATTTTCAGACATTGTATCCACTTCGATAGGCATACATATATTTACCCAAGAAGTTATTACAAGGTTTCTTGTCATATAGCGATTTTCGCGTGAACCCAGGACTATACACGAGAATGATTACTGGAATAATTTGAAAGTTACGATAATGTGTGATACATGGCTAAAAATTTCTATAAGATATCCAGAAGTAATCTTCGCATAAGACTTATTTCCACCTTATCCTGCCTCCTGCAATAATTCTCATTTCTAATTCACATTATATGCCCAAGTACACGTTTCAAGCGCATCAATCCTTCGCAAAATTACGATTTCTGTATTACATACACTTATGATAGTTGTCTACCTCAAGCTCAAGTGCCACTCTAAGTTCTTTATCACGAGTGCCATTTTAAAGGACCCTTCACCCAGAGATAGGATATTGGGTTGCGGTTAAATTTTTTGGGAAAAAAATATGTTATAGAGCGGAAAATTTTGATCAAAAAGTTCAATGGACTCAAAGCCGAACAATGGACCATTTTTTTGCAATTAATTGATCAAATATCGAAAAATTGAAGGTGATGAGGTTATCCACAACAGCAACACCACCACGTGCTTGATATACTGTGGCGTTCGAATTCAGGCAATGAGAATGTTTTTCGGATAGTTTCAAGTTGAACGCGCGTCTTCTTCAGAATTTCGAGATGATTAATTTGAAAATCTTGCGAAAAATGAGCTGGGGAATGTAAGCAAAAGAAAACAGCCTTACCGAGTATCCACAACGACATCGCATTGATAGCGGCGTGTAATCATGACTGAATCAAGGTTTGTCATGGGCAGCCGCAGAAAGCGAGTTGGAGAAGTTGAGATATGACAATATTATTCATTTCTATACGTATTTCGAGGTCGCTGAATACGAATATGTTATCAGCCAGCCTATGAATTTATTTGCAGGCTGTAGAAGATGGATGACGTAGATTGAGTTGGAAGAATTGGGGAATGGTGCTTTTTAGGGTATTCCGAGGTCGCTGTACGCAAATCTGGTATCAACCAGCATGTAAGTACGATTGCGTGGGCGAGTGCGAGGGTGAAGGTGCGCGATGACCTATATCAAGTTGGAAGAGTCGAGATATGGTGTTTTGTAGGTATTTCGAGGTCGCCCGAACACGAGTTTGGCATCAGCCAGTGTCTACGTCTAATTGCGTGAGTGGAGGCGTGCGCAGAGGCGAAAGGGGTTCACGCAGGGGCACCAGAAAATTGTCGCGTACGCGAGAATTTGAAAGAATGCGCCCCATGGAAACCTTAGCTTACAAAAACCGGAATAATTTCACGTACCCGAAGGAGAGTATCATTCGCGTACGCGGAGATATTCAAGCTTGGGCACTGGAAATAGCGTCGCGTACGCGAACCGGAAAATCATCGAATAGTATCCTTCTCGCGTACGCGAGAATCCACAATTATGCGCCCCTTGGAAACCATGGCTCACGGAAACCGGAATAATTTCACGTACCCGAAGGAAATTATCGTTCGCATACGCCAAAATATTCTGTCTTGGGTATTGGAAATAGCGTCGCGTACGCGAACCGGAAAATCGTCGCGTACGCGAAGAGTATTTTTTTCGCGTTCGCGAGAGTTAACGAGTATGTGCTCCATGGAAACCTTGGCTTACGAAAACCGGGAAATTTTTGCGTACGCGAAGGGGGTTCTTTTCGTGTACGCGAGAATTCACAAGTATGCGCCCCATGGAAACCTTGGTAAGAAAAACGGGAAAATTTTCGCTCCCGAGAAAGAAAATATCGTTCGTGTCCGCGAAAGTGTTTGAGCATGAGCACCGGGAGATAATGCTTGGCTCAAGCTTGGGATATTGTAGTCGTATTAGCTTTTTTACTTGCATTTCGATATCAGAACGAACTCGTCCAAACGGCCAGAGCCATAAAACAGCTAGGATGACATTGTAGCCACTATCATTCAGTTGGTTCACGTCGAAAATTTGATGCCTTTCAAAGTACTATTGGTAATTTTGATTCCAGGTTCATGTTCGACGACCTCAGAATACCCTGAGAAGCATGTAATGTGAATTGCAAAGCTTAATTCTAATCGATTTGCTCCTCCACTCACGCGATTAGACGTAGACACTGGCTGATGCCAAACTCGTGTTCGGGCGACCTCGAAATACCTACAAAACACCATATCTCGACTCTTCCAACTTGATATAGGTCATCGCGCACCTTCACCCTCGCACTCGCCCACGCAATCGTACTTACATGCTGGTTGATACCAGATTTGCGTACAGCGACCTCGGAATACCCTAAAAAGCACCATTCCCCAATTCTTCCAACTCAATCTACGTCATCCATCTTCTACAGCCTGCAAATAAATTCATAGGCTGGCTGATAACATATTCGTATTCAGCGACCTCGAAATACGTATAGAAATGAATAATATTGTCATATCTCAACTTCTCCAACTCGCTTTCTGCGGCTGCCCATGACAAGCCTTGATTCAGTCATGATTACACGCCGCTATCAATGCGATGTCGTTGTGGATACTCGGTAAGGCTGTTTTCTTTTGCTTACATTCCCCAGCTCATTTTTCGCAAGATTTTCAAATTAATCATCTCGAAATTCTGAAGAAGACGCGCGTTCAACTTGAAACTATCCGAAAAACATTCTCATTGCCTGAATTCGAACGCCACAGTATATCAAGCACGTGGTGGTGTTGCTGTTGTGGATAACTTCATCACCTTCAATTTTTCGATATTTGATCAATTAATTGCAAAAAAATGGTCCATTGTTCGGCTTTGAGTCCATTGAACTTTTGGATCAAAATTTTCCGCTCTATAACATATTTTTTTCCCAAAAAATTTAACCGCAACCCAATATCCTATCTCTGGATGCATGGTCCTTTCTGATCTAGAGTGCCTTCTTGAGCTTTTGATGACGGAAGCCACATTAAATTTTCGATCACGAGTATTACATTGAGTTCTCGATGACCAGTGCCACATTGAGTTCTCGACGAGGTTCTCGATCACGAGTGCCACTTTGAGCTCCCTATCACAGTGCCACTTCAAGTTCTCGATCGTGATGGTCTCGTTGAGTTTTCGATCACGAGTGCCACTTTGAGTTCTCGGTCACTTCACGCACTTTGACTCCCCAACCACGAATAGTGAAACTTTGAGTTCCCGATCGTGAATGTCTTCTCGATTCTCAATCGTGGGTGCCATTCCGACTCCTTGATCAAGAGCGTCGCTTTGAGTTCTCTATCACGGTGTCACTTTGACTTCTCGATTACGAGAGCTACTTTGGGTTCTCGATCACGAGTGCCACTCTGAGTCCACGATCTTGAGTTGAAGCTCTTTATACTCTAAGTATTTTATCGCGAGAGCCACTTCAAGTTCCTGATCTCGAGTGTCTCCTTGAGCTCTCGATTACTAGTACCATTTTCAGTTCTCGATCGCGAAAGCCACATTGAATTTTCGATCTCAAGTATCACATTGAGTTCTCTATCACGAGTGTCACTCTCAGTTCTCGATCACGAGTGTCACATCGATCTTTCTACCACAGTGCCACTTTGATTTCACGATTACGAGTATCTTCCCGAGTTTTTGGTCGCGATTGCTACTCTGAGTTCTCGGTCGCCAGAGCTACTTTGAATTCTCGATCACGAATGCCACTTCGAGTTCCCGATCACGAGGACCTCCTTGAGTTCTCGATCATGAGTGCCATTCTGAAATCTCTATCACGAGTGCTACTTTGAGTTTTCGATCACGAGTGCCATATTAGGTTTTCGATCACAAGCGCCACTCTCAGTTCTTGATCGCGAGTGCCACATCGACTTGCCGATCGCATCTGTCATTTTGAGTTTTCGATCATGAGTGTCACTTTGAGTTCTCCATCACTTAGGTCACTTTGACTCTTCGACTACGAGTAGTGAGACTCTGAATTCCCGATCAGGACTTTTTTCTCGAGCTTTCAACTGCGAGTACCATTCTGATTGCTTGATCACAAGTGTCGCTTTGGGTTCTCTATCGCGAGTAGGATTCTTCCACCACTCGAGTATAGCTATGACAGCTGATGATCACAGACTTGTCAATGTAGAAGAATAAAAATTGATGAGACTGGTGTCATGATTCTTCCAACTCATATGAGTTTTTATCATAAAATCGTGAGGGCAATATGCTCACAAGAGTAACATAGTGAACAATAGACGTAACATTAATGATATCATTTGAAATCCTCCCTGGGCCCCTAGGAATTAAAATTTGTTGATCCTTGGCGTGAACTTTTCAATAACCATCGAAATTTCCATGGGAGGGAATTTAAAATAATAAGGAATCAAGAATGTTCAAGTTGGAAGAAATACATATAGAAGTGTTGAAAAAAATAGTAATGATAGAGGATCTGTATGTTGAAGACCTACATTCTGAAAGCCCCGTACTCGTATACCTAATTACTCGGAAAAAAATCAAGCTCATGAAATATGAAACCGAACTCAAAGAGAGTAACCAGGCACTCATTACGATTCAAATAAGAAGATCAACGAGAACAATATCGTAGATTATACCTTACTGTCAGAAAATTTCAAACCAGAAAGCCCTGATGGCATAAAAACAAACAGTGAAACAAGTACATCTCGCAAAGTGCCAGAAGAAATTACTCATTCCACTGTATCATGTACACAAAACTCGAGTAAGCATGAAGCATTCCAATAGGAGAATCATCCAGTCAAAAATCGAGCAAAGAGATGAGAGCAAATGAATTAGGAGTACATATTTTTTATATAAGGCAGCAATCTCAAGACGACTGACTGGTGCTCTGCAAACTCTGTATACCTCCACCTCCTTCACCTTCTTTACTTCTCTGCAATTATCGCGCCAAGAAAAGGTCTAAAGCTCGCTCATAACCACACGTTTTCTCACCTCTTACCTTATATATACCACATATCCTTGCAAAACACTCGCGGCTTTTGTTGCATCGTACCACATACTCCGAAAAGTACACACAAAGTGTATAAAATACTATGTAACGATCGCCGACAGGTTTTTCAACCATATTATACATAGTATACTCGGAGGCATTTATCGCAAAGCGCAAACAAAGCCAAATCTGATTTTGTACATATCTCGGTAATATTCGAGTCTGTTAAAAAATTTTTGCGCCACGCGCGCGAAACAATGTGTAATTTTGCGCTCTGTTAGGTTGTGGGCGTTACGTATATATATATATCATGTCTATGGGTACTCAAAATCTTCACGATATATACTATGTATGTATGTATATATGTACGTATGTGCACTGGACCAACGTCTCATTTTTTGAAAGATGGGCAAGTCAATCGCCTGAAGCTCGGGCAAACAATCGTAATTGATACGGAGGGCAGAGCACGTTTTCACGCCTTGCGATTTAATCGGCTTCGACTCTGCAGGTTATACTCATCATTCTCGCGGGGGCTGATGTGTTCAACACTTTCTCTTTCTCAATCTTGTTACTTTTTTTTTTTTTTTTTGTTTTGTTTACTTTTTGAGATTCGAGGTGCAATTTTTTTCTTTGAGCCCTGACCAGTTTTGAAGTACGTTTTTCATCTGGGCGTCAGATATGTTTATGTTTAGGGGGTTATGTATGTAGTGTAACTCAGCGGGTTCGAGGCCAATTTGGTCGCCCCGATTATTCTTGATCGTACGTGCTGTGTTATTCGTTTGTATATTGATCGATGTGGTAGTTTGTATATATATATATATATGTATATGTTGAATTCGCGCCTAAAAGAAATGTTATGGATCGAACTTCCTCGTTTGGATAATTTATGAATGGCCAATCTGGCGCTCGATATGTATATCCCTCAAGACGGCGCCAACGAAAAAATTAGAGAGGGACTCGAAGAAGATGTGTGCAAGCAAGAGTTAGTTTTTTTCTTTTTTTGAGGGTTTGGAATTTTACATCTGTATCGATGACTGTGCGAGGAGCAGTCTGAATGAATTTGCATAATCTTAATTGCGACGAGTATTGGGCTCTCAAATTGATGCTGCTGAAGTAGCTCTGGGGCTTTGCGTACATTGATTGCTCTATCTTGTATGCATATGCGAATCAAATAGAGATGTCTGAGCTAGAAACTTCTATTGATTAGAAAAAAAGTGCCCAATTATATGGTTTTCGTTGATTGAGTTAATTAATATTTCTTTTTGCAATGATCAGGAGAGAATGTAGTAGAAACTCGAATCATGATTGTTGCCACAACATGAATAATTCATTCAAAATAATACGAAATATGTATGAGATACGAGTTGTTGATCTCTTGTGAATGGAAATGACTTTTCAGCTTTATAAAGACGTCAAGTGCCCGATACATGGTCCCGAGTTTCTTTACCGAACTCTTTACATTCGGTAATTTTGACCCTCGTCTTCGACTCAGGGTGAAAGAATATCGTTTAATGAAGAAACCATTCTTGAATTTTTTGAAATATGATGATTGTTTTCTGTAGATAGGCCGAGAATTTTGGTGCTATTCAAATTTAACATAAATGAGATATTAACAACTTTGCTAGTTTAATCCTTATTTTGCAGTCTCCAATATAGACAATAGATTTTTTGGTTCACTTACGTTAAATTTATTATCCTCTCGCATTAGCAACTGATTTGATGAAAAGTTGGACTCTCCTATAGTTGTCTATGACAGATTTCCCGTTCTCAAAGTGACAACCCATGTGAACGGTTCAGTGAATGAATCACGATAAGCGAGATATCCACAGATTATCCGACAAAAATACCAACCAAATCGACACGCGTAGTATTTTTGTACAAGCCAAGATGAAAAACATTTTGTTGAAATCGAAATGAAGCTGCTTAGTTTTTCATATGCAAGCAGAATGAAGAAAATAAATAGAAAAACTGTAATTATCGCGTCCCGTCAAGAGCTGATGGCTAAATTTTTCTATGCATTTTCACATGCTAAAAAAACTCAAAATTGTAATTTGGCTTGCATTCCAAGAGGGGATCAGCTTCAATTCAGATTCCGGCAGGTTTTTTTCCTTAACTCGAAAAAAACACTACGTGTGTCTATCGATTTGGGACTCCATTTCGAATTTTGTTGAATTTCGTTGAGCCCTATTCGATGCCTCATTTCATAACTGAACCCCACTCAAAAACTTGTAATCGTCTTAATATGATGATTATGATTTTTTTGAGTGGGATTTCGTCATGAAGTCGGTCATTGGATAGACTTCAACAAAATTCAACGAAATCGAAAATGGATTTCGTTAAAAACCCTGCTGGAATCATATTATTTCAAATTATAAATGTTACATTTCAATTTTTCTTGTCCAAAATCACGACTGCACTTCACCAAGGCCTGTGTATTTTTGATAGCTCGTTT
Source organism: Eretmocerus hayati (assembly GCA_029851415.1). Classification (NCBI taxonomy): domain Eukaryota; kingdom Metazoa; phylum Arthropoda; class Insecta; order Hymenoptera; family Aphelinidae; genus Eretmocerus; species Eretmocerus hayati. The sequence continues at coordinate 100,039,646 of CM056744.1, forward strand.
ATGAGCATTGTTGGTGCTGCCGAAATTTGCATCGAATACTAGTTCAATATGACAAGCATCGCAATGTTGAACGAAATCACAAAAAATATCATCATATCTAAAAGAAATTCCAGCTCATTTGAGCGCAAGTGAACAATGGAAATACTCTTTGGAAAAAACGGTCGAAACCGTATCTAACAAGAATAAAAGTAGAATCAGATTCAGCATCAAATTCTGTGATATCGCATAAACGGAGCCTCAAAGACCATCTTTTTGGCATCTTATAAAACCTCAGTCCGCTTCAAAAGCACCGACCTATATTTTCTACGAAATCCACACCAATCTACGAATATCTCAGTCATTCACGAACAACTCTTTGACCACAAAATTAGGTATCCTTATCATTCGGAAAAATTCCTAATCTACAAAAATCGATCGGCAAAATGATAAAAGTTCAGAACAAGGCTTAATTGGGCATTCAATGGCAAATTTATATCCAGACACGCTGCTGCAACCTTGGCCTAGGAAAAAAATGCACGCGACCTTTGTCGCGTAAAAGACACGTGACTGGGCATTAACGAGCATCGAATCCATGCAAATTGCTACCGCGTATATTATAAAATACATCTGGCAGATTCCGATTCGTCGATCGCATGCAGATTCCATACGTTTACCGGATAATTCAGCAACTTCTATACTATCCGCGATGGTTTCCAAAGTTTTATACCTCTGTTATACGAGCGGTTGGAATTTCAATCGGCTAGATTTCGAATTGTAAGAGGCGAGCTTTACGAGGTTTCCATGAATCTCTGCATTCAAGGATTGGATAAAGATTTTATTATGCTTCTGTCTTCTATAGTCTTTTATACGATGTAGGTAGTTCGACATGTGTCTGATAGAGACTTTGAGATTTTGGATGATCTTGTTGAAAGGAGTAGAAAAAGTTGAATCTCCAAGACTATCTTCCGACCTTGTTAACTCTAGGAGATATAGATACAAGATAAGAAGAGCAGCTGAAATGAGAATCTCAAGCTTGTTCAACATTTGTAAAACTATATAATGGGTGTTGCTTCGTTGGTTCTATATTCAGCCAATTACGAGCTTTTATACTATTTCGTATCCAAGAAGAAATTTATTGTCTAGTAATACTCATACTAACTCACAGACTCATGAGAATGAGAAGTATTGGTGCAATTAATCAAGTGATGTTATAACATAGATATTATTATACCCTCGAGAATGAGAGTAAAAATCTAAAACTATGAGTTATAACTATAGAATTCTCATCAACTTTGGGAGGTTAAAGAAAAACAGGAAATAAATGGAACATGATGAGAAACTACAGAAAAATCATCTGGATCGTGACAACGTTCAAATAATGCCCTCCAAAATGAATATTCGACAAAGATCTTCGTCTTTGGTTTTCAATCATCTTCAGATCGTGTCAATGAAATGAAAGACGTACTCGCTTTTCTGTCGCATTGTAAATGAATTCTTTGAACTTTGGTAAATTGATCATCAATCGCACTCGATCTCCGGTGTTGAAAACGTTTTTACCGAGAAGTGGGCATTCTTCTATTACGAGTCCCACGATCGTTTCTTCTGATTTTTTCTGTCTGTAAACGGGTCCACCGTGGTCGATCTGAAAACATGAACTGTTTCAGTAATGTTTGAGCGCAAACAATTCCTTGAATTTTCTGCAAGTTACAAAGAATTGGTCGTGATGTGACGCAAAAAATGGGGACAACTAAAAATTATACGTGTTTCAACGAATGGGAACTTGTTCTGTAACCGAAGAAATGTTGGACTTAGAGATAGTACGTGTAACGGAATAAATTTCCAGAAGAATCATAAAAAAAGTCAAATATTTTTTGAATCAGCCAATTCACCATCCCCGGGGTTTATCCAAATGAAATACACGAACTTAATCTGAGCAAAATCCGATGAGTCTCAATAGGACAAAAAGTACAATGAAATACTAATATACTCGAGAATATACTTGTTCTGATCTATTTTCCTTACTTTCCGTAGGCGCACTACTCCATCGCTTGATTCAGCACATAATAACCCTTCGAGTAATACAGAGTTACTTTGAGAACCAGCAGCACCAGGTCTAATTCTTGCTTCACAAGCAGAGGCTGGAATAATCTTCATCGAAACTGCCTTTGACATTAGCATCATTGCCTCCCTCGCTGCCGTTTGTTCGGCTTGTGAATTTTCTCGACGAGACAGAGGACCCTGGAATGCTTTAGTAGCTCAAAACCCATATTTGTAGGATGATGGGTGAGGATCAATTGATGGTGTTGAAAAGAGGTTTCTTATGGACTTCACAAAAATGGCTATTGTGTCATTAATAATTATAACCACCCACCGGCCCGTCTAGCAATCCACTCATCAACCTGTAAACCCACTCACCCGGCATCAACTTACCCACTTACCGAGTTTCTCGCCCCTACCCATAAACCACACGGACAATTTTAGCCAGCCCAGCCCAGCCCAGCCTATACCTGATCATCCCAGATCATTCCAGACCATTTCAGACTGTCTCAAACCGTTGTAGGTCCTTAAAAACTGCTCCAAAACTCCCTAGATCGTTACAGACCCTCGTACAGACCGTGCGAAACCGGACCAAATCGTTTCAGCCTGTTCTAGATCATTCCAGCCCGCCCTGAACCGTTCCAGATCATCCCCAGTCCGTCCCAGACCGTACAAGATCGTTCAAGACCTAATACCCAGACCATCCCAGATCTTTCTAAACAATTTCAAACTATTCCAGCCCGTACCGGACCGATTTGGCCCGCGCCGGCCCGAGCCAGATCACTCCAGATCCTCCCAAGCTGTTCCAAATTGTACCAGACCGTCTTAAAACCTTTCCAGACCATTCCAGATCGGACCAGGCCACCTCTCAACTTCCAACCCTCAACTCCTAACTTCCATCTCCCATGTCCCAACGCCCAACTCCCATCTAACATCTCCCATCTCCCATCTCCCACATAGCCGATATGCGGGATTCGGATGGACAAATTTTGGCAGGGTGTTTAATCTTTATAATTACATTTGACTTTGTTCCCCATCCTGTGAATGTAACTTGATTGGTACTTGGATTGGTAAATTCTTCGGCAAATACGTAAGCCGTGATCGCTCCTCTTCTATCTCGCGGCAACTGTAATAATAAATACAAATTCAGGACCTTAATTTCTAGTAGATTGGAGAATAATTTCAAAAAGCGATTCAATTCCCATCATCACTTGTTATACCTCTAAGATAGCTATGTCGTTGCAATCAGTTGATCTTGTAAGTGTAGAGTTATTTTTCGCCCAATCACTGTAGATTTTCATGGATTTTATGCTAATCATCTGAAAGTCGTCAGGATTTTGGCTTCGTGTTATGTTCACACGAATATCTTTGCTCTGTCGATTGTACACACACGATGCAGCGGTTATGACATGTCGAGGACTTATCAAACAGCCAGAACACACATGAGCTAGTTCAACCTTCTTAACATCAGGATTTTGCCATAGAATACGTACACGGGAACGATATTTGTTATTATCAAGAGGTTCTACGGAGTGACCATCCATCGGTTGAGCTTCAGTGAAGCTGTCCGTCCAACCTGGGAAATAATTGGTTTTGTATCTCATACAGTATCTGCAAAATTCCATGAGTAGGTTCTTCATTCTAATAGGCCAAGAAAAGTTGTGCTTAATTGCTTAATCCATCATCAGAATTTTTTCTGAAGACAGCCTCTGTTTTGCAAGATATAACTTCCTGTGACTTGATTCGAGATTTTGAATGATGGTATCTCTCCAACTCCTTTTGCATAGGATTCAAATACTTCCCCAAAATCTGACGAATTTGGATCCAAAAATATTGAAAAAAGAAATGTGATACTCCATTTTCGACTCTGATTAATTATTGATAAAATTGACGGGAATTGATGGAATTGCGAGTTTTAGTTGCATAGACTTGGTTGATATTCAGGAAATACGATACGATATGCAAATAGTTTTTCCCCAGCATTTCTTCAAATTGGTCATCTTTATGATGATGTTGATAGCCTGCTCTGTAAAAGTCAACCAGTGGAATTCACTGTAAACCAGTAGATTTTCACTGGTTATCCAGTCCAGAACCGTTCAATGAACGGATCTGGACTAGTTTTTCATCGAGTTCTACTGGTTGACTTTTACAGAGTGGGTATGTACCTGAAGAGTATCAAATTTAGTAAAGTCAACTTACTGAGTATGGAAAGTGAAGAAATAATTAAAAAATGGTGGAATAAGAGCATGGTGAACATTTGGACGTGGAGTCTCTCCTCTACTGCACAACACTTTTTTCTCCGTGTAGCAAGACAGCTTCGTGTGAGAAAAGCTTATGATTCATCTACGTGCTGTAAATAATACTACTTCTACAATTGAATCTTACACGACTGTCGGGTGTACGACTTCATAGCACCTGTTGTGAATTAAAAAAATTAAAATCTCTTACGTAAATTATATTTGTTGGAAATTCATTTTTTTCGAGCTACGAACTCACAAGAGTGAAAACTTCAACCCCATGAGCGAGCCCATGAGCTTTGGAACTTGGGGAAAAGTTGATGTGCCCGTGGGTAATTCATAGAGCATTCAAGAAATCCACTTACTAGAAATTCCAAAGTTCTCACTTTTAGGAGCAAAAATAACTCCTTTCGGGACTCCTTTTCAATTGTTTGTAATAAGTGTCTTTAACAGTAAGTTGCAAGCTATACCACACCCCAGACTTTCGTCATAATTTCTACTTGATTATTGTCATGTACATATTCTTCTTGTGAGTGTTTACTGCAGCTAACTTCAGCCACTTTGCGTCTACTGACCCGCATCATCAATATGAAAAAGCAGAAGAGTTGATCGTAACCAAATATGTACGAGACGAACGGACAGATGTCAGTGCTTCTCTGCATGGCAAATCGTTAGTTTGAGCTCAAAAAATTCTCTAACCATCCCGTGTCGTTGTCTCATACTCTCAAAGATGGTTCCCTTGTTTTAAGAATCGAAGAAAATTGATTCATATTTGTGAATCAGATGACCAGCTCACTATTTTGTTAAATCATTATACTTATAAGGGAGGACCAGGAGAGACATCCGAGAGATATTCCAGTTATGCGAATTTTTACTTTGAAAAAGAGTCAAAAACCAAATTGTTTTGTGTCAGTATTTTCGTATCCTCATTTCTACTATGTTTAATTGCTGGAATTCCTTGATCCATTACAGAACATCCCATCGAAGGCGAAGTTTCGTCGAATAATCATACTTCTCACTTTTTGAAATAATTCACTTTGAGGTGAGGATCTGAATAAAGCAAAATTGGCGCGTAAAGCTTCGTACGTGACTCTGGCTTTGGAAAAAAGAACGTCTACACATTATCCATAGTCTTGATGGTTAAGAGGTGCGGGCACAAGGCCATATATTCAAACCTGCACGCGCCAAAAGTTATAACGGACAAGATGCGCAAAACCACACACCTTGCAATCGTCATCTGACCCAGAGATGAGAATTGGCCCTTAGTATTTTTTATCACTTTGCACTCGGTTTTGTAAGGTTATATACAGACCGGTATTTTACGCAACTTACGACTTTATTGCTTGTCTGGCGATTGTCTGCAGATGATATCTAACAACCAACCGGCTGTCGTCAGTGTTACAAGGTCACTAAGATACAGGAAGTTTCGCGTCGTTATGGTGTGTCAAGGGATGCACCGGGATGCACTCTGTGAATTTGGCTCGATCGGGTTTTTTTTATCATTTTTTGCACTTTTTGTAGTTGTTATTTTCTACTCAAGCATTTGTGGCGTATGCTAGCTGGTGAAAATGTGATAAATGCAATCAGTCTCAAACTGACATTTTTTCTGACTTGAAGCAAGGTTAGACATGCAAATGAAATTTCATCGCAATCCGGTTCAGCGTACCATCAAGACTTCCTCGAAACAAAGTTCTCATACTTAAGACAGTTTTGTTTCTGATAAAAAAATTTCATTCGTGTACTCAGGAGTCCTAAGTCAGTGCACATCAGGGTGTTTGTTATTTCACAATATTTTTAAATAGACTTCTTCACCTCCTACAGGGGCATTTTTAGTGATTTTTAGGCTAAATTTTTCCCTCACTAATTGGCTTTCTAAGCGCATGCGCATGGTGGAGTATCCCTGAAAGTATTTTTATTCGATAACTGCTAAAATTTCCTTGAAATGGACCTTCTAATGAAGTCGATTTGGTGTACTACAACCAGAGTTGTAACTAGTTTCAGAAAGTGAAAGAGTTCAAAGTCTCAAATCTGTGGATCAAACATCGATTGTTCACCATCCCTGAACTCACGGATTCGACACTTTAAAACTTTAGACTCTTTGACTTTTCGAAAATAGTTACAGCTCTGGTTGTAGTGCACCAAATCGACTCCATCAGGCGGTTTTTTTGAAGGAAATTTCGTCAGCTATCGATTGAGAATATTTTCAGAGGCATTGAACTATGCGCATGCCCAGGAAAAGACAATAATGGAGGGAAAAATTCGGCTTTGAAACCACTAAAGATGGCTCTTTAGACAGGGGTAGAAATTTTTTTTTGCATCTACTAACAATTTCACATTAATTTTACCACCAAAGAAAAAAGATTCAATAAACCTAACAAAACACGGCCAACAAAATTTTTAAAAGAAAAATCTTCGTATGCAAAACACGCAAGTCAGTACGTTTGACAAATATACAGATAAATACTCATGATCGCAATATGGTTATTCGATTAATCTCGATGACATCAAAGATATCGTAAGGCTAATCGATGCCCAGCACGAGTCAAATCGACCGCATGACTTCAAAAGCATTTTCAAAAACACATCTCAGTTGTACAAGACAACCCATGTGCCAAACATGCTCAACATCGTCCACCAAAATTTACAAACATCGCTTATACACAACAACCCAATTTCATACCCGAGTGCATAAATCACAAAGAGCATGTTCCACGTCATTTAAGGGGGTTCGATAGTTACTGACTTTTTCGGCCAGGCAAATAGGATTGATAAAATTTGTAGATTGAGAGCCCCTGAATCGATTGCCGTTGAGAAAAATATGGGTTGACGATGACATTTTTGAGAGAAACTTATTTGAAAATTGGATGTTTAACCCACGTCTTACGGGCGTATCGAATTTTCCGGCAGGAAGTGACGCGATATCTTTCTGTATTTATCGGCCACAATGATGAAAAACTAGGTGTAGAAAATTGTGATTCCGTACTTCCTTATGAATCGATAAAAATAAGGGGTTGACGGACATTTTGAAGAGAAATTTTGAATACAAACTGATGACGCGGAGGTTATACATGTAATTCCCGTGCTCGTTGCAGCGAGGTTACGGTAGTCAAGCGATGCACCAGAAATTATAAATTATGATTCCACAGACTCTATCATTGTGAAAACTATTTGTGGCCTCATCTAAATTCATAATTTGAATTTACAGATAGAAATTAAAGCAGTCAAGAATGCGAATATGGATTTTTGGGTTTATTGCTATTATCGGTTTTCACCTTGACTCACGAGTCGCTATCGAACCCCCTTAAAATTTGATTTCCATCTTGCTCTCAAAGATCGACTTATCTCGATATCAAAAAACGAGCGATCGAGATATAAATATATAATCGATCGAAACCATATTGAAACAAATGAAAAGACAAGACTCAAATTTTGTATCCAAATTACCTTTCACACTCGGACGAACAATTACCTCGTTTGCACAGCCTGGACATCACATACAACATGTATATCTATATATGTAAGACGGATGCGATGCACGAGACCGATAAGAGATGATCGTGGCGCGGTCCACCGATCGAGTGGAAAATTAAAATGCAAGGGTCCTTGTGCCTTGTACACACGAAAATTGGTTGAAGAGATTGCATAATGGGTCCGGTCTTTTGGCATGACGCCACCGCCACCGATGAGGGTGAAGCTAAAGTACATATCCCTTGACAAGCTGTATATGTAAAACGTCATTTATTATACACGAGCGCCGGGTTATTGGCCCTTGATGTCTTGAGCTTCGGTCTGACAATTTTCTTTTTTACTTCTATTTATAATAGGGATGTCCTGACGTAAGATTGCCTCAATTCTGTTGATGGGAAAAATTTTTTTGAGACTCATCCGTCATTTTTAATGGAGGTTTGAATATTTTTAGAGTTGCAATTTTTTCTATCTTGTATGTTCGGCCTTGCATTGAGATGACAATGTTTTGGTTGATACTGGAGATCTGAGATGGAGTTGGAGAATTATCTTAAGAATTATTTTGTGGGTAGTGATTAAATTGAGTTGACTGCTCTGATTGAGATAACTGCGTATTATAAATGCAAGAGACTCTCGACAACGGTGGAGGCCAACACTACTGGAAATAAATCATATCTTAATTACTTCATCGTCCGTGATTTATGAATGAGAACATGATGGATTATCGCACTTGAGCAAAATTATTTGCTATCATTTTTGAAGGATGTTGACCTTCAGGTAACATTGCAGGGTGTAAAAATACAGGGATGATGATTACTGTAGATTCTTCGAAACTCGATACTTTCTGACTTTCTTTCCAAATAATTAACCGCAAGAGGGGTTGGGGCATGGCGCCTCATCCCTGGGGTGTGACGACCCTCCGGCCCCGGTTACCGCCCGCCGGAGCGAGGAGACCGCACATCTCCATCCGGCACCACGGGAATGGGTGAGTCTAGGGACTCAAATTGGGATCGCCCTCGGGCGATAACAATGCGAGCCCGTAAGACTCATCTATTATCCCGAGGGACTCTTTGGGCTCTCACGAAGCCTAAAAGAGTCCCAAAATCCCCCACCGAGGGGTGGGCATCGGCCTTGTGCTGGGGGCCGTGCCCGAAAGTCGGTAGTCGGGGCGGAGGACTGAGCCATCACCGAGCCTGGCTCGGTGTTGGTCATCCTCCAACCCGACGCGCTGGCAGGGCGTATCTCTGCCCCTCGCCCATGGGGGCAACCGGGGTTGAGTCGAAAGGCAGGGACCCGGTATACAAAAGCCAATATTCCTGTTCCAAATAATTCAATGTGGAACTAGACACAACAGGACAATTCTGGACTAAAACGACTGTTGAAAAATTGGGGCATGGCATAAATAAACAACAAATACATGCATCACCTCAGTTTACCCGTTATGAGTCGGGAAATTTGGTTCTAGCGTCCGAGTGAATTTCGTCATTAACACGTGCACTGCGATGGGCCCCACCGCACCGGTGGGGCCCACGTTTTTCCACAATCCGATTTCAATTTGGTGGTAATTTTCTTTGGCGGTTTTTGCTACGGCTCAAACTAATGAGTCGGGATGCAACAAGTTGCATCAGTTAAAGATTGAGGGTCGAAATCATAAACATCCATAAACTGCAGAAAATCGCCTTCGCAGTGAACGTGTTAACGCATGAAAAAATATTACCTTGTACTTTGTGTGACGCCATAGGTGATTGCCCTTGTTGGTCAATCACTCTGTCGTCGGTTCTGCAAGACCGATCGCTCGATGCATACCGCGAGGAATGCATCGCGCGATCACGTTTTGCTGACCTTTGCACTTTTACACTGTGCGACACGCGACGAGTCCAGGGCATATAAGCCACGACTCGCGCGCGCCGCATTAGACCGCTCGGGGACTCCCATTTCGGGAGTACCCATCATCACTCTATCTCAAAACACGCAGATTGTGTATAAGTCATTCTTCCATTCAATATATATCTATATTTTACATCATTTCCACGAGTCATTTCACTGGTCGCCGACACCCCACGTCACATTGGTGCTAGGTGTGTACGACTTAGTGCAAATTTCGCGATTAAAAACCGCGGAAAAGACTTGTTGAGTGAAGAAGACGATATCGCAGCTGCGCTATCCACCATCGCCGCTGCAGACGTTCGAGAGGAGTGATCCAACCAGCCTGCCCAGCAACATCGGGTAGCACAAACCAGCCAACAACATCAGGCAGCGTCCAGCAGCAGCATCGACAAAGAAAGGGAGCAAAATAGAAAGAACGAGCCATCGACAGCTGAATCTACGCCACAACGTGCTATCTTCATCCACACCTTCAGCTTCGGGACCAACGATGGACACACAACGCATCGAGTCACGCAGTCAACAGTCAAGTAGGAAAATCCATGTATAAGTTCAAGTAATATCTCAAATTTTGATCTCAAAATCGATATTGAAGCTTACGAATTGAGAAACGCCGATATCTAGGTCACGAATTATGATTCGATACGTTATAATTGAAAATATTCCTAATCTCTTGAGCTAAAATTGTAAAGGTTAAAGTAAGACAGAAAGAGAAAGAGACACTTAACCCGTGGTATTCGAGAGAATAACGAGTTCATCTTAAGTGGTCGGGACATTAGTCAGTCGATGAGGAGAATCCAGGATTAGAAGGAGGATTCCAGTAGAATAAATCGGTGACGTGTACCACGACATATGTAGATACAAATGATATAAAAGTAAAATCACGCATACCGGTTGGTAAGCTGTCTCTGAATATTACCGAGGGTCACTTTGGGCCACGGTCAGCCACAGTAAAATCACTTCACTGATATTTCAGCTCGAGACGAATTAACACGGAAAAGTCGTTGGAGGACTTATTCAAAGAGAGATAATTGGGATCATAATTGTTTGTACGAGAATTACTTGAACGAAAACTATATCAAAAATGCGCAAGTATTCGAATGATCCGGAATGGGTCATTTGGCTCAGAAATGTCATCAAAGCCTACTGCGCTAGACTTGAATATTGTCGAGACGTGTGGCGAGATGTACTCCAAAGGCAAGGTTGCGATGTATCGGAGATCGAGGCATCGGTAGAGGAACTGGAACAATTCATGTGTGTGGAACTCACACGGCTAGCTAATCGTTATCTTGAGGAGGATGATGAAATATATGACATCCCCCAAAGTTTAAATTTAGCCATCAAAATCGTTCAGGAAAAATATCAGTTCCAGTTGAGTCCACAAGAACCTCAGGATCCGATCCCGGAACTTTACAACCATCACGTGCATCCGTTCCCACCTGTCCCTCGTACAAATCCACCACAGAACCAAACGAATCCTCAACCGCAATGCACACAAATACGACAAGTTCGATCATCCGAGAAATCCGAAGGAAACGGGATTGAATTCTTCAATATCACAGAAAAGGTGCGCGTAGCTCGGAATTTTTGTAGAGGACTTGGGCAACGATTTAAAAATGTTATCGATACGACAACTAATCATCTTAAAGATGCAAGGTTGAAATTTGAGAATGAATCGAGAGAGACAGTTCAAAAGCTCAAATCTCAGATTCTCAATGTTAGAGATGGTGAACCTTTAGGTTTTGATCAAGTTGAAGTAACCGGTACTATTCCACGTGAGGAAATTAACAAATCCTTCGAGTCGTCTGTAGAAAACACCAAGACTCACGAATTAGAATCAAGAAGCTTGAATTTTCACACAGAGAATATTGAAGTAGATAGATCAGAGTCGGTAACCCATATTTGCTTGAAATCCGAAGAGTCATACGGAATAGCTACTTGCAGCAAGGTCATCACCCCGAGCCGAGGAATCGCGTTACAGATACCGCAACCTGAAATCTGCGATTCAGCACCGCGCATACATTCGAAACTTGGCATCATAATTCATGCAAGCAACGCGCGCAAAGAACGAGTTAGGCAGGGAATAGTGAGAAAAATAACAGGCAAAATTGTTTCATGGAAAACGGTCGATAGAGATTTCAAAGAGTCAAGTGTGTTAAATAACCCCGGAGTAGAGACGGTCAATGTCCGAGTGTACAAGTTTGGAGCACAATTATCCGCAGAGTACATCTCGAAAAGCAAAAACTTTAGTTTAGTATTGAAAGCCAGGCCGCCTCGCGAAAAGCCACCCTGGATACTTTATTCTAGAGAGGGAACTCCCACCTCTCCTCTAAATTGCAAGGGAGCGACGCGAGATAGTCAAAATGTCTCATACAGTTAGAGAATGAGTGGAACATAAGGGTAATCCATGTTGAAAATATCATAAAATTTTCCCGGTCCTCACACGTGAGTCACGTGAAAATTTTATGAATACTAGCGTTAAGTTATGTATGAAATATATAAGGTCGATGAAATTCCATCTTCGGTTAATCTGCATTATTACAAAATTGGCAATACGTAAGCCACGTGGAAATTAAATGAATACTAGCACTGATGAATATACGAAAATGTAAGTGAAAATTTTCCCGGCCCTCACACGTGAGTCCGCGAAAATTTTCAAATGACACAAATTTTTCAAGAGGATATTAGTCAAGAGTCCACGTGAGCCCGCGAAAATTTTCAAATGACCAATTTCACACCACGAGAGTCCAAAAATTCTGACCATCATTCAATCTTTTTTCAATCCACAAAGTTGCCAGAGATCGGTATTAGATATTGACGAAGGTAAGGTAATATACTGTAGAAATATTGAGTAAATACCGTGAGGATCTTGTATTGATTACTTAAAGTATATAAGGAATATGGGATGTATAATGATAAGGATATTACAGAAATTTTGGATCAACTCTGATGAAAATACTATCAAAATATTGTAGAAATAAGACAGAAGCATTGGTTGAGTATCGTCCAAAATATTGTGAAATATCGTAGTAGTATTGATAAGTATTCGTGAAAATATTGTAAAATGTCGCAGAAAGATATTGGAAATTGTCCGTGGAAGATTGTTGAAAACATTGAGAGAATATTGTAATAAGGCTTCGAAAAATATTGTGAAAATCATTAAGAAACATCATAAGAGTCTTTGAGATATTGATATAAGATCGAGAGATATCGGTTGAATATATGGTTAGAATATCACACGAAAATACTGTCGGGAGATTGAAAAGATGCTGTAAAATTTTAGAAATATCATACAGAGCAAAATCAAAATTACTTTGTTCCAGGATTTTACAGGGTTTGAAGGAAAACATAGTGGGAAAAAAGCACAAAGAACTGAGGTCAATTGAAGCACTTGAAACTTGAAACTATTGAAATGGACCAGAAAACGATAACGAATGCGAGAGTAATAACGATATGACATGTTGACAAGAACTGGAAGAAACTATGAAAGACCTATGATAAACCTATGTAAAATCTTATGTAAAACATCATACATTCACACAGAACACGAAGGGCTTGTCGAGGACGACAAGATCCCGGCCTCACACGTGTGACGCCATAGGTGATTGCCCTTGTTGGTCAATCACTCTGTCGTCGGTTCTGCAAGACCGATCGCTCGATGCATACCGCGAGGAATGCATCGCGCGATCACGTTTTGCTGACCTTTGCACTTTTACACTGTGCGACACGCGACGAGTCCAGGGCATATAAGCCACGACTCGCGCGCGCCGCATTAGACCGCTCGGGGACTCCCATTTCGGGAGTACCCATCATCACTCTATCTCAAAACACGCAGATTGTGTATAAGTCATTCTTCCATTCAATATATATCTATATTTTACATCATTTCCACGAGTCATTTCACTGGTCGCCGACACCCCACGTCACATTTGGAATAATTATTCTTGATCAAAATTATGATCAAATTTGTTTGAATAAATTAGCTTAAATTGCTCATCGCGGCTTCAAACGATTTTTCTGAAATGGTTAGGTCAACTTGAAATTGAAGTTATACCTTGGTATGTTTTCCTTAGTTTGATCGTTTTTCTGGATTTTCACTCGTATTGCTTCCATTTACAGTTGAAAGTCGCGAAATTCGCAGTTTTCATAACTCGAAAATGACTATTCTTAGGAGATAATACGAAGAGACCTCTTTTGTTCGACACCAACCCTCGTAGAGGAGCAGAGTGGTGCAGTGGAAGCGTGCTGGGCCCATAACCCAGAGGTCCGTGGATCGAAACCACGCTCTGCTAGAAATTTTTCTGAGGATAAATGCGCACACTGGGCAATTTTTCAATCTATGAGGGTTCCTTTTTTTCGCTTTTTTGCTATTGTATAGTTACTCTCTCATTATGAAGCTTTTTTCTGACTGTGATACAGAATTGGAGCTCTCAACTATTTTTTAAGATGGATGTGTACTCGATAAAGAGTAGAAATAACTAGTCACGACTGTGATAATTATGTGTTTCCTTGACCAAATAATAATTATAAGTATGAGTATTTCTGGATCAGTTTTCGAATGTGCACATTTTCACATAGTGATATGTACTGACAATTGTTTTGCTATAATGCAAATAAAAGGACATCTATCTATCTATCTATCCTATCTCAACAGAATAGTTTGAACCCATGGTAAACAGTTTCAGATAATTTCATTACAAATTTGATCATAAGTCTGATCAAGAATTACTTCGAAGTGATACAGTTTGTGAAGAGAGGTAAAAAGACCATTTTTGTAGATCATTTAATGATCAACAAATAACGTCTGATTTAATTTCTTTGGAAAAATCGATACCTTCCGACTTATGACGGAAAAACAGGAAAAAATCGTCCTGTGGTACCGAGTTTAGCCACTTTGTGATCGAATTTCGAAGGTAAGTTCCTGTTTTTGAAAATTTGGGAAGAAGATTTGAAACAACACAGTATTTCGACCATTTATTTCACGTGAAATAATTCACGGAATGATAGAAGATACTTCAAAGGATAGTTTCATTGTAGTATCATTTTGAAGTAGGGAGATTATGAAGAACATGACAAGGAAATAAACTCGATCCTGAATTTTAAAACAAGTTGAGCAGCTGATCCAGATGATCGACACACGTGCCAAACTTATGTAAAAGACCGCACGGTGGCAACTAATAAGGCATAATGAGAGTCAGACAGCGTCAATCACCATCTTGCGATGCATCCGTCAATTTTCAATCGAGAATTGCGCAACGGCCCGCAAACTATACAGACACTCCCTACACAGCTATATATGTATACCATCACCTGATGACCGTTTCACTTTCAAACAATGCGAACGACTTTCAACCGTCCATAACCTCAAATACATCGGATGCAAAGATAAGATCGTGACAAAATTGCTCGTCATGACATGGACATCTCGAGATCTTTTGGTTCACTGGAGGAAGAGGAAATTGACAATTTTCGACTATTTCATGTGTATTTAGAAGATTCCGAAGAAAAGTCATCCAGGATGATGTTGGTGATATGTATGCTCAACACGTCACACATAATATGTATATATCTATGTTCCGATGAGCAAAACCGTGCGCGCGTGAGCAGATCACTTGGGATATACAACATTATAGGCAGGTGCATTTCCTTCTCTTGGTAACTTTTCGAGGGCCGATGATCGCATCTGCTCCACCTGTGCAAAGGCGACGTGCGATAAAAATGCATAAATCATGCGTCCGATGACGATCACGACACTTTATATATATGTGTTTTTATCCTTTATCTTATGGTTTTAGGCCAAAATAGCCTGCATTTGATCGAAAGCTCCATTAATATGTGCAAACTTTTGCATATTTCAAGAGATGCATGACGTGGATAAAGTGTGTTTACACGTTGTACAAGTTCTAAGTCATGCCTTGTGTGGACATAAACACTGTTTTACATACATGGGTATAAAGTATGAAAACCATTGAATCGTGATTTTTACTGATTTTTGGCAATGGAAACATTTCTAAGCAACTGGGGTGCCATTGATATCTCTGAATGAACTTGACGAAGAGGTTCTTTGTTTTGAAATGTATGAAGAGCCTTCTAGTTGTATAGATTTTCAAGATTTACATGAGTAAGATTTGTTTCCTGATAAAGGGTGAATTAAATTAAATTCGATCGTCAATGTAAATTTAAGAGGGCTTGGTGTCTTATATATTGCACAGAGTATCACCTGTTTGAAAATTCATAACTGTATAAGTGGAATCAGGTGCATCTTTAGGTTTATCGTTTCGGCAATGAGATTCCCTTCGTTTCGTGAACAAAATTGACACTTTTGAACAGTGTGTCACTTTTTTGCCATCTGCCCTTCATCCAAATTTATTCGGAAGGAATTCTGTCAAAATTTTGTCGATGCAGTTCTTATGCAACACATACTCACGTACTGATTCTAAAAAATAGACAGTATTTGTATTAACATCTTTTTTTTTTTTATTAAATGTATTGTATTAACATCTGATCGTAAATCCTGAGTCGTGTGCCTCGACATTACTGCAATAAATTTTACGTGAGACTGAACTTTGTTGACAGAACTTTTTTAACCATAAAGAAGTGATAAGATAACCAATTGGTTCAGATGACAGGGAAAAAAGAATCAGGAATTGTCTGAAATATAAAAGCCACACATTCTGAGCAGGAACTAAATCTTTCTGAAGGAATACACACACGGCTTATCTCATATCATACAACTCTTTATTCCCTCTCCCTCTATCATGAGTAATATTTCAAGTTTAATTATCATTAGTGGTAAGTATGACAGAGATGACTTGACAAATATCATCAATATGGATGGAAATTTCGTGAAAATCTCCTTATGAAATATAATTATCTTTTTCTCCGATAGTTTTCGTAATCTTGCTCTTGTCTGAGTTTATACATGGTCAAGGACGATCTTGTTACTGCCCCAAAGGAGATACCAGTACCGGACCTGTCTGTGGGACAAATGGACACACTTACACCAGTTTAATGAAATTGAAATGTGCTGAATGTTACTCAAGAGGAGGTGAGTATTGGATTAAAATTTGAATGTTTTGGGCAC
The DNA here is from genome assembly GCA_029851415.1 of Eretmocerus hayati. Taxonomy (NCBI): domain Eukaryota; kingdom Metazoa; phylum Arthropoda; class Insecta; order Hymenoptera; family Aphelinidae; genus Eretmocerus; species Eretmocerus hayati. The sequence continues at coordinate 100,056,332 of CM056744.1, forward strand.
TTTCGAATTTGAATGATCTATAGACTTTATATGCCCTACAAAATCACATTCCGAACGCTTTGCGATCGGTTTCAAATATGGTGTGAGGTTCTAGATTCACTAAAAAATCTTGGTTTCCTTCAAAAACTCTTGAGAGCTGGTTTTCAAGATGAGAAACATATGATTTTCAAATCCCATCTAGTATTAAAATTGTCGCAAAAACTGACGAATGGCTTCAATATCGTTGCATATCGTATTGTTGCCAACACAACAATGAATCAGAAACTTCTATAGCTCACCTTATCGATTTACAGCAATAACACTGAAACACGAGGGCCCATGCTAAGACAGTTCTGTATAAAAAAAGCCTGAAGCCATAATGAGGCTGTAACAAGTTAACCTGGAAGTCGACAGCTTCATGGCAGAATATGGTAGATAGATTTATGAAATGTATAGGAAAATCATCGATAGTCATGAATTTTATTCCAGAGCCGTACTTATAAATATAAACATTTGTAAGATTGATGATTTACTTTTTGCACTTATGATATTTAACAAATCAAATCACAAAAATGTGAGCTCCCATAGCAATAGCAACTTTGCCATTTTGCAAAATTTTGAACGCGTTCCTACTTAATTAGAGAGAATGTATAGGCTGCTGGTAGTCAACGATGCTACATATAAAAAATGACGAATCAGTCGTGATTGTGGTGTGGTTAGAGTAACAGCTAACGACAGGGAAAGAATATCGTCACCGAACTCTTATATCCAAGTAGATACCTTTGCAAGAAAATTTCTAATATACTTTTATTTAGGTGAGTTATACTCTAAAATGGAAACCCCGATGAAAGTGCGATTTATTTTTATCATCAACATTTGAGGAGTTATCCATGATATGTTCACTTATCAATGAATTTTTGATGATTGTTTGATGCCATCAGTCACTCTTGAATAACATGATGAGCCATGTAGTGAATTTGATGGTACACCAAGTGAGAACAGTGACCCCGGAAAATATTCTAGTAATAAATAGCTGATATTACTCGATTTTTCATTTGAGCTATTTAAATCTTCAACTTTTTACACAGTGAATCCAATTTTTCCTCGACAATATCGTTCACACCTTCGATAAAATAAAAGCAAACTTATTTTACCCCCTTCTCGTTACCTTGAGATTTAGCCTATTAGGGGGGTTTTGAAATCTTAGGTAATTGCAAGAGGACAAGCCTGAGTCATCCTGACCTGTGAGCTCGCATGAGAGACATAGAAACTTCCCAATTCCAGTCTTCCAGCGAGAGGGTTTCTTTAGATTTCAGGAATTTCCTTTAAAAATTCCTATTCTCAAATGCACCGTACTTACAAGGGGAGGTAAAACCTTGCGGAACACGGATCTTGATGAAATTTTGGGAATCATCTTGTTTTGGTGAGAAATGAAGGTGTCTCAAATGATTTAGCCCCATGGGCCTCCTATTCTCAAATACAGCTATGCGGATTAGCATTGCCAATAAACGCCCATGTTGAAAATTCGTATATATAGATATACTAACAATGCTAATCTCTGTTACTGTATCTCAGGATAGGAGGCCCATGGGATTAAACCCTTTGAGATACCTTCATTTCTCACCAAAACAAGATGATTCCCAGAGTTTCATCAAGATCCGTGTTCCGCAAGGTTGGACCTCTCCTTGTTAGCCTTTTAACTTTCATGACTGCTTCGATTTTTTCCCCTCTTTTTCCTCTGGGACTATATACTACTTGATGTATACTATCTTAGGGTTGGTACCTTATTAGTAAGAAAGGGGAGATTCAAGTCGGTAAGTGCCTAAATGTTTGTTGGTGCATCAGAAACTACGAACCTGGACAGGAAGTGAGCATTTGCACATTTTTCCCCATAGAAGTAGCTCCTGGCGCGCAATGGAACTATGGTGCCTATACTTATACACGGGAGGATTCTACCCCCACTCTCAAAGTTGTCTATGAAGATTTATCCTTTACAGACATGGAAAAAAATTTAAAGAAAAAAGATGACTCACTTTTGCACCCATTGGATTGGCAGATCGCAATGGATTGCGAGCACTCTCTTTGGGGTCCTCTCTCTCTTCTAGGAAACTATGAGATTCGAACCTCCGTTCAGAAGTCAGATCTGTATCGAGCTGGTGTATGTTTCTGGAAAACAAAAGTTCATGAAATGTTAATATCGGTCAGGATTGGTAACGGAGGAATAATGTGTACCATCTCTCATGAAATATGTCGAATCATCTGCAAAAAAACAATTATTTCACACAATATGCTATAAGATTAACCACAGATTTTATATGTATTGCAGCACGTGATAAAGAGTATCTCACTCGTGAACACATCTGACAGTTTGAATTGTAAAGCAAGTAGCCATTTCCAGAGCCTTGGATCCATGCCATGAATTAGTTTCTCCATAAAAATTTCACCAGAATCAACAAATCACCCAACATCAACAACCATCAAATCTTTTACTTTCATCCCATCATGATCTCGCTTTGAAAAGCCGACACATCACATATGACAGTCTCTTAGTAATCAAATAATTGAGCAGTGATCAAATAATCGAGCACATCTTTGACGATCGATCCAGCCCTTCATATAATTTCATCCCTAACCTCAACTCTTACAGAACACATATACTTATCAGAATGCACTTCTCGATGCACCAAGGCATCCAATCATCCACTCAAGAATTTTATTACAAAGCTTACACCAGGCTTGCAAACGTTCAAGACCCTTTCACACATTCATACATACGAGCATTGCGCAACAAGTTTGGTTTGGAAGCAGCTGCAACGTCAGATCTTCCTCTTCGTGACAAAATCGGCTGTGGCGGCAGTCAGAGACCAGGAGAACTGCACCATCAAGAAAATATACGTATGAAAGTGTATCGGTAGCTGATGGGATGGCACGCGCCTCTTGGTACCTACCACCTCGTATATATTCCATGTGTATACTTATCCATCTTGAACGCGAGTCTCGCTTTCTTAGTTCCTTCACCTCTTGTATAAGCTGGACACACGATGTACCTTTTCTCGAAGCACATGAGGTTTCTCGCGAGAGCGAGAGTGATCCCTAAAGGTCCTTCTTGTCGAAATTAACTTCTCGCCTGGTGAGTTTTTGACTTTTTTTTTCCTTCTTTGACGGGTTGAGAGGGGTATAGGAGATTCTGACGTATCTTTTCGAGCTTGTGTGATTAGGGAGTGAGTTTTGGGGGCTGGGGGTACTTGATAGGAGGGTCAACTTTTACTTTATAGTTAGATTTGACTTTTTTCTTTCGAGCACTTCGAGTGAGGATGATTTCGTGTGATAGATTAGGATCCACGGCTCAATTTTATGAGCTCAGTGAGAAAACAAAAATTATTGTTAGACACGTTTAAAAAGTTATATAAAGATATATATGAATCCATTTCTCATATGAAATTCAAAGTAGAATGGGCTGATACTATCTTTTCTTCATGTTTGATCGAAAGATCTGCGGACAGAATGGTTTTATGAGTGCTGCATGAGTTTGACCATAGCATAGCTGTCATAGAAACTTCTGTAATGAAGGACATTACGATGATGAACCAATGAAAATTTGGTATCACTTTTGATCTTCATTCAATTTCTCCGAATCAACTTCTTAATTCGACCGTTGATATGTGTGTTTTGGTGATTCATTGTTTTAAAATGATTCATTTTTAATAACTGAACGCCCAGCCAAAATTTTTCCGTGAGGATCCCGCTCTTTGGATTACCTAACGTGGAAGGGGTGAAATATAATGGGTTTCCGTATGGGTCATGGATGGGTGGATTGGTGGTCGGTCGAATGTATGGTCTAGTCTGGTCTGTAGTGGTGTGGGATAGTCTAGGATGAAATGGTCCGGACTGAAACAGCCTGATACGATCCGAGCCAACCTGGTAGCACCCGGGAAGGTCTGGGATGGTGTGGCACGGTCTGATACGAGGTCTGGCATGATCTGGTACAATCTGGAAAATTTCTGGTAAGGTCTGGTACGTTCTAGGAAGGTCTGGAACGGTCTCAAATAGTCTGGTACAATCTGGTACGGTCTAACACCGTCTGAAACGATCTTGGATGATCTGGCACGGTCTATTTGCGGTATGGCACGAACTGAGACATTCCTAGTACGGTCCAGAACGGCCTGAAATGGTCTTTAATGGTCTGGTATGATCTGGTACTGTCTGATACGGTCTGCAACGATCTGGGATGGTCTGGCATGGTTTAGAATGGTCTAGTATACTCTGGGAAATTTCTGCATGGTCTGGACTGATTTGGGATGGTCTGAAACAGTCTGGTACGATCTGGGGAATTTCTAGTACGGTCTGTAGTGTTGTGAAACGGTCCGGTACAATTGATCTGGAACAGACTGGTAGCATCTGGGAAGATCGAGGATGGTCGGGGAAGGTCTGGCGAGGTCTGAATCGGTTTGAAACCATTTTAGACGTTCTGTTATGGTCTGGGACGGTCTAGTATAATCTGGGACATTCTGGTACGTTCTGGTACGGTCTGGTGTAGGTTGGGTTAGGCTGGGCTGGCTCAAATATAATACGTGCTCGTGTTGGTTATGGGTGGGAGCGCGAAAGATTCGATAGATGGACCCTAGATGGGTAGGTTGATGGTCGGATGGGAGGGAGTTGATGAGTGGGTGGCTAGACGGGAAGGCAGGTGGTTATAACTGTTAGCGATCCCAGTTTAATAAAATATCATCTCGGCAAACTTGATCAGAAACCCCTCTTCAATACTTTTAATTGATCATTACTCATCATTTTACAAATATCAATTCTGAACTACAAAAGCATTCCATGGGCCTCTGCCTTATCAAGAACATCTAACAGTCAAACGAGTGGTAGTAAGAGAGGAAATAGTGATGGCAATTCACTCACCTCGAAAGACTCCATTTCTATCTAAAGAACCGAGAATTCTCTTCAAATCTATGAGTTCACGAAGCAAAAGGAATATAATATCAATACAAATTCATCGGTCGTGACGAAGGGTGACGTGATCGTAATTTACCAAATAGAGCTGTTTTTGACACCACAACGCCCTTGCAACAGAATGTCCTACCACTCATTGTGATTCTTTCTCAATATCTTAATTTTTTTCCGAATTATGGGATTCATCTCAGATGAAGAAAAGTGAGTATGCCGGCGGATTTCATTGGATTAAAATTCGCGATCGTGGTCAAATTTCCCAGGAACATGTATCCTACTCGGGATCCTACTTTAATCAATAAATCCCTCATCTGAGAGATTTTGGTAGACCTATAACTATGGAAGTATCAGCGAGCGCGTCGTTCCCAAGAAAATTTGAGAACTAGGTGGAAAATTTACATGAATAACCCCATTGATAGCCTCTGGGAGAATGAAAATACTGAACTCGAATCACTCTTTTGATGCCATGCTAAGTAATGTACTCGATTGAATTCGGTAATCCTAGAATGTGTATAAACTGGTGTTGTAAGCGGAGCAATATTTTCCTGCAAGAGTTGAAAAGAGGGAGTTGGAATGGTGACCATTAGACGAAAACCAGATTTCCCGTGGCAAATATTATTTTTTGTCTCAACTTCTTTCACGCTAGGAGTGTTGATTAAGTTAATGCTTCCAGAAAAAATCCCATGGCAAATCGTTCTTGGTTTGCTATTGGAAGGTATATTATTATTGTGAGTATTTGGCGGTTCTTTCCTCAGGGCGTAAAAATTACTAACTCAATGGAAAACCTGTTTTACAACTGACGTGCCTAAATACGATCTCAAAATAATCTCTAATCATGAGTTCTCTGCTAAAATCAATCTCTAATTAAGATGAAATCTCCAAAAAATAGATCCAACCCTTTCATAATGATCGATCGACAGCTCGCTTCAATGATCTCCTAAAACCATCTCCTCATCAAAACTCGTTGAAAAGCCCAGCGTCACCCAAAGCAACCGCAAAAATCTTCTCCATCAGCTGCTGCATGCACGTCTCCTCATCGTCGTCCTCTTCACTGCGCAACACTCAAAGAACAAAAAATAATCTAAAACCAGAGCCACGCGCGTTGCTCCCTTCGAAAATTGCTCTCGAAACTGAGTGGCGGACAGTCTTTCGAAGTCTCGTACACTTACGTCGACGTCGACCATGCACTAAGTTTGGCTCATCGGTGCGTGCGATCTCGCTCGCATAAATAACGCTGTGCAATCAGCCCGGGGCAGCACCGATGCTAATCACCGCGTAAGTACGCGAAATTTTTCTTGAGTTTATATATATAGTAATATTGACTCTCAGAAGCCACGCGACGAGGCTAACATTCTACACACTCTCATACCTCATCCTTATACACATCTTTCTTTGAAAAAAAAATTTTTGGCTTACGCTTATAAGTGTATGTATAGGTACATCCTTGATCATCGTTCTGATCCCAAAATCTTCATTTTTTTTATCTTCTCATTTCTGTACACACACTCTTTCTATACTTGCGATACTTTTAAAATGCTTTTTTGATTATGCCACGGCGTCGCGCGAAGATTTTTGGTGAGGCGAAAGATGTATATTTTCTCAGTTGGAAATGCTCGCACGCGCCTGGAATTTTGAAGAAGTTTTATAATTTCAGGCAAGCGTGTATAACTGCTTCATTTTTCGCTCGTTGAATTATAACCATCATGCAAAATTGCTCCTCCTTCTCATCATCATCGTCTTCAAAATCTCATGGCATTCGTCTGAATTTTGAAGATGCACATACACAAAAGTGGCGTCGAAAAAAGCTGACGTGTGACATAAGTCCACGGGAAGGTTCATGATCATCTTGAATACATGTTTGAAGTTTTGTGAAGATGATTTTGAAGACCGTCAAATGAGTATATTTTATGTATATACGAGCCAGAATTACTTCACCATCAGAAGTTTTCGTGTACTCTAATTGGTTGCTTATATTTTTGAAGGTATATTTACACGATGAAGAATCGATGGGACGAGAGGTGGCTGGCCTTCTCGTGATGTATGCAAATGGAATCGGAGATGAGATTGAGAATTATAGTGATATTCTGTCTTCCGCTCCCTTCCTTCCTATCTTGTGGTGTCACATCGTTGCTGCTGGATAAAATGTAACGATAATTGCTGTATTTTGAGCTTGAACCAAAGGGTAGATAAGGATTTTTAATGAGAATCGTCGGATAATAACGGTAAAATTTGAATGAAGGATCACTCGAGCCACTCCCGGAATTACTTTGATAATTATTAAGCATGCAAAATTTTTTGGATCGACCGATGGTGATATCTAACTGATTCAGATCGGGGAGGTCCAATGTGAGCACCTTGAACAGAGTCGGAGATTATTTGTGAGGATGTTCAACCCCAGAAAATCGCTCAATTTGCCATACTGATTTTATGGACAGCGAGTGATGTTCTCACATGCGCTTCAGGTATTGAATCTAGTTTTGAATTTTTTATCGCGGAATAAGTAAGCTTCAATTTCATTATTGGAGGCTTATCAAGCTTCAACTAGAACCTCACCTAAGACGCTTTTCATTTTGACGGCTTGAAACTGACTTGGGTCAAGTTCATATTAGAAAGAAGGTTCTTTGGTATTGCTAGTCAAGGATGATTTAGATCTGACACTATCTGGATTGGATTGCGAAGCCAATCCACCAATTTTAAATGTTCTCTCACCGGAGAAAATATCTGAACAAATCCGAAAAACCTTTTCTATTCCTGAACAGCTGTCTGGAATCATGAGATTGGGTTTTAGTTCTAACGGGTTGGGGGTACAATTGCGATCATCAAGACACCACAAACGGTGTGATTTGGATTAAAACAGCAGCTCGGAGACAAAAAGATTGTTCAGATTCGTTCAGATATTTTGTTCGGCGAGTGTTCATTTTGATGCACATTTGTGGTATCTATCTGTCTTTCATGAATTGAATCATGTACTATTAAATATTCAAACATGAACGGGTAATTGTTGTAGCGAGCAAATATTTTTTTGCTCATCACAAATCGTTTTTAATGATATTTAATAGAAATTTACGATACAAGGGGGAAAAGTGCCACTTTTTGGCACGGCGTGAAGTTAGCGCCCGAGCGCTTACGCGAGGGAGCTGAACGCCGTGCCAACGAGTGGCATTTTTGCCCCGTGTATCTTACTCTATTTTTTAGCACGTGTGCCCCTATACGTTTTGGAGGATGCGGAGAGGTACGGGGGGCACAAGCGGGGGGTTCGGGGGGCGGCAGCCCCCCGACTGAAAAAAAATACTCTGTTAGTGCCTCAAAATCCGTATCTACTATCATCATCTGCTTGCATCATACGTGAGCATGTGAACTTAGAGATGTAAACTCTAGGGACCCTAATGTAAACAATGCGACCGCGCGAAGCAGAAGACACGACCGTGCAGAAGACGCATAAAGCTCGCGACTCCTCGCGAGACAAGCAGTGCAGTGCTCAAGTCATGTTCGATTTATCACAATTGATCGTAACACTGACACAATAGTGATTCCTGAGATTCTGGTGCTTCGCGATGTGATATAACTACCATTTGCGAGTGTCTGCACATTCTTATGCACTGCAGCAATCGCGCGCGTTATCGGCAATGAGTCACTCGTGGCTAACTTCGCACCGTGCATTAGAATCACGATATAGGCGACTAACCTGTGCAAATCACTTGGTGTTTACTCGCTTCCCGGAGCTTCTTTTCGATCGACAGGAGCTTGTGAATATGTTTTTCATCATAATTTTGCATGACGATTTTCATGCCAGTGATTTTCACGTTTGGAATCAGCCAGTGTTACATCTCCGATAAAGTCAATTCCACGGCCACGGCGGCCATTGACCGTGTCGTAAAGTGCTACTTTTGCTTCACGCTAAGCGTGTGTAAAGATAGGCTAAAGGGCACCTAGTGCTAAAAAATTTCATAAGATGCTGGTGAGTAGCTCAATATGAAATAAAAATGGTTGGAATGCAGTAACATGATATCTGCTTCTGATAATGTTAAGAATTCGTAGATGAACTTACGTTAAGACTCAAAGACATGCAGGAATTTTTAAAGGAAAAAGTCTTTCGTGGAGAATTTTTGTCCAATTGGAACGATTTCTGTCATCAAAATTATACGGTTATACATTTTTGTGCATGAGCATTAGGGCTTCCGAGATTTCGAGATTTTTTGAGATTTTTCGAGATATCTCGATCGAGATTGAGATGAGATTTCAGATTTGTCTCAAAATTGAGAATCTCGACGAGATGAGAATCTCAAGCAAAAAATCTCGAAATGTTCAAAAATCTCGAATTTTTCGATTGATTCGGGCTGGTTACGAATCGTAAATTATGTAATTTCCAACAAAAATTCATTAGATGACTACAATGATTACGTTGTTTATTATCTTGATAAAATATAATCAGTAACATCATCATCACGATAAAAATTGCAAACATTTTGATGACTTTGATACATTTATAAAAATTGCAAACATTTTGAAACAATTATACATTTAAAATCTAGATTCCAACTTGACAAATAGTTTCCTTCAAGTTACAATGCATCCATCTATTGATACACATTAAACATCGAATCAGTTGGTCTGAAAGAGAACAGCGATTCTTAGTCACCAGTAATGCCATTTCTGAAAATACTCTCTCGCTCGGCACTGAAGTTGGCATAATTGCTAAAATATCTCTAGCCATCCTAGATAAAAAAGGAAATTTTGAGGAATTCGATCTCCACCAATTCAAAACATCAACGTTTGAAGCTTCCCTTGGTTCTCGAACATAAAGATCAATTTCAGAATCCCATGTCGGATGCTTAGAAGGTGGGCTTAACAGATTATCCAAGTTCAGCTCATCCTGATCAATCTCCATCTTATTATCACTTTCATGAATTCGAACATCATCCACATGATAAATATCATAATATTCCTTCTTATATATCCTCTTGAACTTCTTTATTGTATTTTCCTTAAGATCACGTCCCCACGAGCTCAGATCGAAAGTTTCCACCTTATGCCTCGGATCCAAAATTAGTGACACACAGTAGATCCAGTTGCATTTCAAGTAATGTTTCACTAGCTTGTCTCTGGCTGCTACATATGCCAAGAGAAGGTGTTCATCAGTTCTTGTTCTATTATTGTTCTCGATCAAATTCGACAGAGTAATTTCTAATTTATCGAGAAGCATATTGAACAATATGACAGCACTAGGCAATACAACTCTCTTCTCACTCGAAATAGTAGTCGAAACTTGGTTGAAATGTTTCAAAACCCGAAGGAGAAGTAATATCAGATCCCACTGATGATCATTCACTCTGAATTTCCTCAATTTGACATTGCTTTCGCAAAGCATAGCAAGTGGCACTCGCAATTCATAAGCTGTTTTCAACATTTCAAAGGTGCTATTCCACCTCGTGCGAACATCTAGGGTTGGTTTGACGAAATTAATATTTGCGGTACCGCAGCAACTTTCAAATTTCTTCGCCACGGGCTCTGATTTTCGTACTTTCTTCACGAGGCGCCTGATTCTTACTATTGTTTGATTCAAAGTTGATTCGCTGTCATCGCCACTCTCTGAATCGTCGCGATCATCATCGCTTATGTCAGACTCACTCTCGCCGGCATCAGACTTCTCTGGCAAGGCTTGTTGAGATTTATTATCAGTACTCACACTCAGTGATTTCAATGCATCTTGCACAGCTAGATTCAATATGTGAGCGAAGCATCTGAAATGTCGATCTCCAGCATCAAAGCGTTGACCATCAGCTGTCATGAGCTTTTCTAGCTCTTGAACGAGAGTCGTATTGGCTGATGCATTATCCAATGTGATTGCTTCAATTTTATCGGCGATGTCATAATACACTAAAACATCATAAACCAGAACAGCTGCGTCTTTCCCACTGTGCTTTTGTAGGTACTTCTTTATTCTCCTGAAATGAATTATGGTCTCATAAATAGTAGTACGTGGCGCGAGTATGTAAACAAATACAGAGCTCAGCTAAGGTATGACAACGCTGTACGCAAACTTCAACGTATTTGCTGCTTTCAGCGGATAAATCATGATTTATAATTCACTGCATTAGAGTATATTTGATAATAACTGCAGAGGTCATTACACGTTATTACTCACTGATACGTATTCAGCCACCGTTTTTTGCTTTTTCGGAACGTTGGGTTGTGATTCGAATAATTCAGTGTACAGTTTCTTATGGTGTACTTTGAGATGCCTCTTGAGCCCTGTTGTATTTCCATGTTTCATTTTCACGGTTCTCTTTGTCATATCATGGCATAAAGTGCACACACCAACTTTGCCATCTGCTCTATTCTGCACTTGAAAATATTTTGTATAATCAAATTTCACTACTTTTTCCATGACTCCGTAGAAATATAAGCGCGCAATATTCTATTCAGCTGGACGGTGTTCATCAGTTGTTCACTAATCAACTGAAGCTCGTGATTATCCGATACATTGATGGACGATGATATCATTCCCTATATTATCATACTCTTGAGACTATTTGGTGCAGATATTGATTCTATCAACATAACGAATTAACAACGGTGTTGTGCCCGGGACTGGCACGCGATGACCGTGTGCATTTTTTTTTTTTGATGAGATCGACGAGACATCTCGATCTCGATGAGACGAGATGAGATTTGGTTCCAAAAATCTCAACCGAGATGAGACAAATCTTGAAACTTCGAGATCTCGAGTGGACTGAGATCGAGACGACGTCAAATCTCATCTCATCTCGATCTCGGAAGCCCTAATGAGCATCAACTATTATTTGCATCGATCAGGGATAATTTGCGGAATCCTTCATAAAGCTATTCTTCTAACTAGATGTCACTCAAAATATGACACGGCTGAGAAAGCTGTGATTTTTGGAGATAATTCATATCGCGGTCATATTCATTGCCAGGATAGGAGGACAATACACGATGATTTGGAAAGATAGTTATCGAAAAATTTCATGAATATTTTACTAGTAACAAGTTAATTTTTGTTACTAAAATTTATTCATCCAACATTACACACAATGACATAAGCAATGATTCCTTTCGATGCATTATAGTTTTACAAAAAAAACCCTAAAATATCGATGATTCCGGAAACTAATTGACAATTTCTACGTAAACTCATGTTCTCAAAGTTCATTTAGTCGCAATAATATTCAATAAATGTTCGTTGATGAGATAATCATGGATCTTATTCAAACATTGATCAGTAATCGATGAACCAATCAAAAGACTAAGAGATTTTTTTGATTCTTTCAAGAGCGGTTGTCTCAATTTACCTTTCTTCATTTGTAATCTTATCAAACTAGCGCGTTGGCCTCGCTCGCCGACGCTCGCTGCGGCTTGTAGGTATGGTTATCACCTCAGGGTCAATAAATTGATTGATGTTCCCAAGAATTTATTGTAAGAATTTATGAAACAAATTGGACAGCATAATACATGAATAAGGATATCAAGTATGAACTTTGAACAAATCATACGAAAAATATGAAATTATATGAATGGACACAAATTAATTTGTGAATAAATGAAATGAAAATATCATAAAATGGAAAATAAATGATGTGCGTGAGAGTTCTAGAATTTTATACAAATAACGGAAGAACCTGTAGAGAGGTGAATTTCGAAATCAACTGAAACCTTGACAATGCAATCTTGAATTATACAATGAAATGAAACGATCAATGTTTCAAAATTTTATCATCAAAAAGCATAAATGAAATACTAATGATCTATGTATATGAAAACAATTTTGAAAGAAGATCTCTCAGGTTTCGAATTGTCACACATACTTGTACAGTTTTACACATCCGGACGGACACATTTATAATAGTAGGATCATGTCCATATATATGTATACATGATGACTTTTGACTCTCGTCAGAAATTGACGTTATATATTACGATGAATGGAATCCAATTGGATGCTCTCGAAGGTATTTATGAAGAGAAAAGTTGTATTGTGATTCGTCCATAGTTCTCTGATAACATCTGTGTACAAAAAATTTTCAGACCTGATGAGGACGACAAACTAGTCGTCGAAACGTTGTTTATTTTATAAGTAATTTGGTAGATTTTTCGTCCTTGATGATTAATACACAAGTTGATTATTTGGTCTTGTCGATCCTGTAGGACGGTTGTTGATTTCACGACCATCGTTTACGCCGCGCACGGCGTAAACGATGGAACTGTGCGCAAATAAACCATTTGCACACGAGGGCGGGGACGAGAGCGCAAATGTCGGCATCCGAGTTGCTTACGATATTTTTTGTTATTGCTGTGAGCAAAAATGTAACTCGCCTAAAACTCTTAAAAAATGTCGAAGGTTGGCTGTCAGCTAGAGGATTGCTCGATTTTCTTTCGCTCTGGGGTGAAGGAATTTCCTGAATCTTTATTCTCGATGATTATACTGTGTATTTTGAGAAATTGATCGGTATATCTATCAATTCATCCATATTTCGAATATATTCATGGTTTCCCGATGTCTAGTAGTATCCAAAGTAAGTCGACTTATTTGCAATCTGTTGGGGAAATGATGCCACTGATCGGAGATAATGGTAGGGCGTTACGAAGGGCGCAGTGCGGGGTCCAGGAGCGGTAGCCCCTGGTGGGGGTGCAGGGGGCGCAGCCCCCGCCGGGGGGTTCGGGGGCGGAGCCTGAGTATCTGATAATATATTCCATCCTGTCCAAAGAATTAGCCACTGAGATTGGCATTGCTCATATAGGCCCATGGCCCATGTTAAAAAGTGATGTATATAGATATACTGGTAATAAGGAACTTGCATGTTTTTCAATTTTAATTTTAACAGATAGACCAGGTACGATTTATAAAGTAATTATTTTTCCCAAAATTTTTATATGCGCGGACTGCGAGTAATAAATTATTGTAAATCGTTCAATATTTGCAACGATTCAGACGCTCCGGAAAAAGCCGAGCGACATGACCGAGCGCCCGCGTGCATGTGTTGTATCTGTGTGTCATGTTTACAATGACTTTCGAAACGAATAACATCATCAACGCACCAAATCTACTAAAAAATAACACTCTCCGAGTACACAAAAATCACAGAGATCACTGAGTAATAGTTATTGCCGACTTGCGAGACTTGTCGTCATCATGCGGATCCCGAAATTAATTCTAACCTCAAACGTCGTGCCGTCAATGAAGCGGATGACGCGCGGCCGAGCCTCCGCAGCAGACGAAGCAAATTAACATGGAATTAGAGCCTGAAAGATTCCTATTGGTTCAGCACCCTGGCAATAGTGACGTCACGATTGTCCGACCAATCAAAATCGTTTGAGCGCGAATCAAATAATTACGATTTTTCAACGATTTTAATCGCGAATTCTTAAATATAGACTGCATATTTTCATCCGAAACTTTTGTAGATAGTCTACACTCACCCCAATAATCAGATTCAGATCAAAAGCAAGCCGAATATTTTTTCATGCAAGTTCCGTATTCTAACGTTTTTGCTCGTAGCTCTGGACAGGGAGCCCATTTGACGGAGTTATTCTAGATTCTTCATATTCTAGGTGGCGGCAAACTGTGAAAATTTTTTGTCGATTTTTGGGGATGATTGGCGACCCGGACCCCGTGGTCCCCCTTTGTAAGTCAAGCTAAAGTATACTGAAAGTGAGTCATTACATTAAAAATTACCTGGAATTTATAAAAAGTGGAACAGTCTATCAAACCACTCAATTCTGGTTGAATTTATCTCCCAGACAAAGAGTAATCGATCGATGAACCCAACTACATTTATCTAATAGTAAAAAAAAACCCAAAAGATGCCAAAAGCGCCATAAATTAGCACATCAAAATCACAGAGAGACCGGTGTGCGAAAAAGACTTCTGACCGCACGTGTCGAACGGAAGCCCGCAGAACGCGTGTCTATTATGCAAAGCTCAATTAGAGTGAGACGTCAACTCGATCCTCTCTATGCCAAAAGAACTTGCCGCCATCATCGAAAACATATATCTATGTATAGATGTATTTAGCAAACTCGCGTGTGGCACGAGGTTCAACACGAGTATGCTGACTCTTTGGTCAAAATCTCGCTAAAAAAGAAAAATAAGAAAAAAAAAAGGAAAAAATTGGCGATCCACCGGTTAGCTTTATCGAGTCATTCCCTCGAAGCCAAAGCCCAACTAAATGTCTTTTCATAGGTTTTGCATGCGCTCATCCGATTGCGTGGTGAAACGGGAATAATATATGGGTTTCGAAGTCTCGGCCCCACCAAGATGCCGACTACTATTGGATTTCTATTTTGAATGAGAAGGATACGATATAATATATTTATGGATGGGCTAGGATACGCCTTATAAGTATCCTGTTGAATTGCTTGTTTGCTCAAGGCGACAGTTTCTTCGGCTTTTTAGGAGGGGCCGCGATTGAGCTTCTAGTTTTTTGGATGCATAATTTATAATCGTTATTGGGATGGATAATAGGAGAATGAGATATGGAAGATGGGAGGAAGAGCAAATTTCAGACGTTTGAATTATGATGTTTGTTTGTGTTAGGGAGGTATAGGAAGCTGAACTATTATGTTCTACTAAAAGTTGATGAGCTTTTTTTGTTCTTCTCTGTCTTTTGTGGGATTCTCATGACTTGCATAAATTTGTTGGTTTTCAAAAGCTTAAATCTTGCTATAACTTCTCGTTCATGATCACGCATCCGTAACTAAATTTAATTCTTGATAACAGACTGTTTTTCGGAGTTGTTTGCGATTCTTCGGATCGTCCCAAAAATTAATCTAATTACTAGTAAGACTAGATGTAGAGTGTCATTTTTAGAGAAAAAATTTGGGAGTGCTTAGCTTTTCAAGTGCCCAGAAATGGGGTTCATTCACATTCCTACTTTTACTCTGGTACAATGGCATTCCTCGACAAAACTATTTATTTTCTTCAATTTTCTTGTGAGAATTGACATATTAATAGTTAATTCCATCATCGTACTTCAAGCACTTCAGAATGAATACAGCATAGATTCAAATATCATAGGTTTGAAGACCTTTCGTTCCATTCAAAATTCCAGAGAAAACTCCAACTCTTAGTCATTTTTCTAGATTCGGTTGATGAAAAATTTTACAATTTAATGATCTCATAATGATAGTAAATGGTTTTGGATGTCACATAGAGGCCACTTTTGTAATGCATTCAGCATCCGAAATTGACCTCAAATAGATTATTGAATCTCGATTCCGAAGAATATTTTCGAAAACGAGTAAATTAACTTTCGACTCGTTTTTTTTTTTTCGGTGACTGAAATTTGAATAAGACGCATCTTGCTGGTATTCTAATACAAACATTCTTTCAAATTTTTCAAATTCAATTGGAATTTCATCATAGCTGAATGAGTTTTTCATCTTCTTTTATCTTACAAGATAGGAAACTTCATAACTCCAACAATATCATGCAAAGCTTCTGAACCTTTGAACATACTAAGTAAGTCGTTTATAAGCACGAGCAGATCTCCAGTCAGATTTTGTTAAAGTACCATCATCGTCAAGCTTGAACTGAGTAAACTATCGTTCCATCCCTACCGCGAGCTATAAACTCTCAATATTCCAATATTATTACAATTATTTACTCACCTCTTTCACTTCATTCCATCAATATAGCCACCTTCACAGAAGCACTCAAGAAGTAATACGCCTCCATTACATCCACACCTTCAAGATTTTGTCAGGCGTTTGAGCAAATGACCTCGTCGTTATCCAAGCTATCATCCTTCTTATCCGTCAAGATCAGCATGCACTTTATCCCTTTTCTCAAAGATATACAATCTAGATTATGAAGGTATCTCAGGCATAGCCAAGAGATAGAAGGGTAACAACAGGAGTCGAAATGTTCACGAGTTAACCATCGAATACACCTAACGAGCAATTGGTATGATCATCATCACCCGCTGTCATGAGAAAAAAATTTTTTCCTCATATGACGAAGGGACTTTTGTCCCTTAGGGGATTATTACCAAAAGGCATCAAAACTCAAATAATGAGCACTCGTGGAGCAGGATTTCTTCTCGTCGAATAAAACGTCGTTACGATCAGTTTGGCTCATATTCTCATTCATTGCGGAGAGGATTATTAAGTAACGATGATAACGACGTGCGAAGCTATTTTACAGAAGCCCGCTGGCATGTCGTCGCTAAGGAATCATTTTTTTAAAGTATTTTTTTCGGCAAACGAGCTCTGATGCACACATGATTTGGCAAGAGCGCAAGAGACATCTGCGGTTTTTAGAATTATGAACATCTGATTGTTGAGTTGAGTATTTTTGGATTAGTGGTTGTGAGATTTTGGGATTAGGTTAGTGAGATAAGATGTAATATTGGTTAGTCTAGTTGGTATGTGGACGGTGTCTTTGAAAGCCTTTACTATGAGCATCTAAGGAATTTTGATTTGGAGTGCGGTGCAGTATAAAACTCGAGGCTGGTACTATATGAGTCGGTTGAATTCATAGCTGAGCATATAGTTTACTATTAGACTGGAGCCTAGATATTTTATGGGGCTAGGGTATAGTTGAAGTTGTTAAAAAATGTGTGAATTGAGCTTGTTAGTAATGGTATGCCAGCATGGTGATTTGAAAGAATTTTTTCTATTCTTTGAACACTCTTAAATCTCTGCAGTTCTTTTTATCCATAAGATCCTGATCTAATCGATTCCGAGATTTGGTTTAGTGTCAACACAATTTCATTGATGGGGGTAGTGAAATACATAGCACATTTCGATACAAGGGTGTGGAAATAGGTTATACTCCCGTGTATATCGAAGTATACTTTTTGATATACTGTCAGTAAAAGTCGGGAAACTCTGATCAAAGGACACTTTTATGCAAACTGTATTAGAAAATTGTATTTTATAATGAACACTTTCAGCAATATTTTTCATTGGACTGCGTCTCACATGTAGTATAATCAATATTATCATTCAATAATTTGTGACTCTATTTTACATTAATACATCATGCAATTCTGGAGGATTCTGAAAGTCACTCCTGAAAAAATTCTAGAAATACGTTCGCATTGAATTCAGAAAAAATATCAGAAAATTTTCACTCGTGAAAGCCACTACTCTTCTTACCATGATGATAAGAATATTCGCATTCTTCGACTGATTCACATGTCTCATTAAAAGAGGTGCTTTTTGGTATGAAAAATTACTCACTTGCCATCCGGTTAATTTTTTCTAACTAATTACTCAAAAAATCGTATAATGAATTTGAGACCGTATCTCAACCTGCTCTTTTCTTTCTCATTCTTGTTTCATGTGATACATTATTGACTCCTCTAACCTTTTTTTTCATACGATTTGCTAGTTCTAGGGTTAAAATTTTCGGATAAAATTTGATAAGTGGGTGTAAATATTTCTCAAAAAAAATTCCGACGGTTTCAAAACTTTCCAAATAACTGAAAAAATATTTCGTCATCTCTCGATTTGTGAGTATGAATAATGAAGTGAATTTCATGAGACAAAAATGTTGTGGGTTTCATATCCCTCACATGGTTACTTTATATGAGAACTCTTCAGATCAATGACTTCCATCTAATAAAATTAATTCCCTCTGCTCGTTTAAAGGCAATCACCGACTCACCACTTATTGATCCAATTGGTCAAGAAATTTCAACGATATAATCTAACCTTACAGATATATACCCTTACTCAAATCGTAAAATTATTAAAATTTCAGGGAAACTTCTTCTCAACTCGTTCACACATCGAAAAATCGATCGATATATAATTTGTCTCTGAATATATATCCTCTTTTCACAAAATCAACCATTTGAAGAGACCTCACATATGCACATACAATTTTATTTTACGATAATCTGCATCGTATAGAAGGCCTATATCCTTACACGCGTGCCGTATTTCAAAAATCGCATCAAATCCAAGCGAAACGAGGAGATAATTGGCGAGAGCATCGAGCCTCAGATAAGCATACTCTTTTCCTCATCACTAAACCTCCATCACTGGATTAAAAATTCGATGATGCAAAATCGATCGATACCTATGTATATAAAAGTATCGATCGCCAAGCACTTGAATATTGCATTGCCGTAAAATTCTCGCGGCACTTTTTCCAACAGTTTCGTCCATAACCTTCTATATCTATAGATAACGTATATAAGTACGCACACAAAATGTGGAGACCGTAAAAAAACGGGCCCAAGGCGTATACATCGAATCTTCTATAAAGGAATACAGGAGCGCGAAAGGGTTACCTACCGAATTTTTTTCTTTTTTTTTCAAAAGGGGAGGTTAAATTAGAGTGCAGATTGTGGAATTTACGATTCGATTCCGGGCGGCGTTAAATTCAATCACTGCCATTGCGCCACGCACCCGATTTACTTCTCCAAATTTCTTTCTTTCCTCTTTTTTTTCTTACTTACACTTACTTATTCGATAGAGTATATTTTGGCGTTTGGCGTAATTACATCAACGAATTTTTGAAACCCTTCATTGAAACACCATACCGCCACTGATATTTATTCAATGCATGTGTATAGGTTAGGATATGATTTGATGAGCAAATTTTAACCTCATATACATTCGAGAGCATTTATTCAGTACGAGTACGTGAGGCAAATTCGAAACTAATCCGATTTGTAATGTGTATAGAGATGGTAAGGATATAATACGCGAAGGATATGGACCACACGCACTTTTAAAATTGATTTCTACAGAAGCAAGCAAGAGATGGTCGCTATCTACTTATATACCTTGAAATTTGGGCTACTCTGAGATGATGTATTATGTTTGTACGGGTGGACCTCACCGGTTGCTCTCGACGAATAATATCTAATGGTGGTGAGGTTGGGTGTATGTACGGTGATGGTGCTCGACTTTCGATGAGCGAAATTGATACGAATTAAGATGTGAGCTTGCAAAGATTTAGAGATGCACTGGGGGCTATATGGCATTGGCATGAGATGTCTTACTTATGGTCGATGAAATTTATCAGGTTTAAAAATGGTGCAAGAGATGGTGAGTTCCTTTGTTTGGATAAATTTTGTCTGTTTTTCTTTAAAAATAGGATGAAAAGTGAGTCAACATGATTGTACCTGTTCGATTCTCAATCTCTCAGAGGTGTGTGTAATAATATTGCTATGTATTATACTTGCAAACTCTCATTCAATTCTTGTAACTTGTAGATTCTTCATCAAGATCTACTAACATTTTCCGTGAGTTTCACGGCTTTCACCACCCAAACCCGCAATTTTTCAGTTTTCAACCTCTACTGACTTGTATTGACTTATTATTTATTTATTCTTTATTTTAATTCATTTCACGGTCTTACGACCTTTAACAAAATAAACTTTCATAAAGAAGAAGACTTGAAAAGAATTTTCAGTAACAATCTATCACTGTGATTTACTTTCTGAAGGACATAAACAATAAGCCCAAAAAATCATTTACCCCCATACAAACGTATTCGTTCAGATATGATCGATATGAAAATCCAAAAGACTGGCCTCACATGATCTCATACAGGGTGTCCAAGACGTAAGTCCCCCCCCCCTTCCAGAAAAAATTATAAATCGCGGAAAATACCAGAACACATGTCCCCAAAATCTGAGAACATCCGATGATGACCTTGGTTTCGACCTTGGTGGTCAAATCAAAGTCATTTGGAGGTCGACTCGATTTTTTCAAACAGATAAATCTACTTCAGACCTAGAATTCTAAAAAATGTGAAAAATGATGACACTTTTGTCTGAAACTTTTTTTATCCGACTCGACCTTGGCGAGATAAATGGAGGTCAGTACGGGCAGACGGTAATCAACGTAGCTACAAGAGTAAGCATTTTATCCGAATACTTCTGAGTTCAAATACAAACACTTACTTATGATTCCGGGTACTGAAAAGTATTCAAAAAATTACAAAAATCTTGTATGACACATTTTTTCATCCAATTCGATCTTGGCGAGATGAATGGAGGTCAGTGCGGGTGGGCGGTATCCGCCGCACTCGCCGCCGCAGCTTCGAGAGTGAGAGTTATGTGTATCGAAGAATACTTCGATCGATGTGAACAGTGAGAATGAGTTTGTGACTTCGCTTTTGACCATAGAGATTGTATTCAAGGTCATTCGGACCTCACCAAGATCAAGTCGGATCAAAGTATGTTCAGACAACAGTTTCATAATTTATTTCACGCTCTTCTAGAGCTCGAGTTCAGAAGTAAGTTTGTGCATTGAAAAAAATTGAATTGAACTTCAAGGTCGAAACCAAGGTCATTTTCGGTGGAATCATGAACAACTTCCATCCCAAACATTTTCTGATAAAAGTCTCACTCTTAGAGCTGCAGTACTTACCGTCTACCGGCACTGACCTCTATTCATCTTGACAAGGTCAAGTCTGATTATTAAATGTTTCAGGCAAAGGTTCCATGGTTTCTCATGCTCTTTCTGAATGCAAGGTCGAAAGTAGGTATTTCCGTATGGAAAAAATCGAGTTGAGCCCTAAATGACCTCTAAGGTCAAAACCCAGGTGATCATCAGATGTCCTCTCAAAATGAGGGGACACATCTCTCGGGGTTTCCCGCCAATCACAACCGTTTCTAAAAAAAGGAGGGGAGTACTTGGTATTCGCACATCTTGTGTACGAGGCTATATTAGTGATATAGTGTGGAGAGTGATCATTCTTCTGTGCTTAATTCCTGTTCACCAACCAGTAACATCATTTAAATGATTCAACCAACAGGAGAGTTCAAGGAAGAAATGATTCTTCGGAAAGATGACAATCTTTGATGAAAGAGAATATTTTAGAGAAGACTGACTATAACTAGAAAATCCGTTTTGTCTTTCAAATAATAATTTTTTGAGAGATGAAGTCGAGGATGTCTGCAGTAGACTAGGTAGCATCATTTCATCGTTTATTTTAATGTCATACTACCCACAGATTCATTGCAATGACCTTTTCCAAGCCCACTTATTAATCACACATCAAGGAAAATTGTCGAAAAATTCCATATTTGTGAAGGATCGTGATGAACCTACGGCCTACAATTTACATACAATATTCCTGAATTTCATCAAACCGTTGTTGTTTTCATAGAAATTCCCCTTAATCTGAGTAAAAATCAGATTCTACATTGTAGAAACTGCTGGATTTCCATATTTCATTCTATGAATCCAAAACTTGCACGCATAGTCATTTCGATTTTAGAAAGTTTTGAATTCACAAAAATCCGAAGAGCCACTGGGAGAAAAATCCATCAAGCCACCGCGAGCCCTCTAACACAAAATTCCTTATCATAAATCTTTTCCTGCAAAAATCAAGATACCTCGGCTCTAATTCCTCGGGATCAAACGTACCTTAGCTCATTTTATAGGTCTCAAAATTATCTTTGAAACGAGCTAAAATACGTTGAATGATATTGAGATGAGCCAAAACTATGAGCAAAACAAAAGTAGTGGGGGCATATTAGGCACACTTACCTTATCATTCGTGCAACAAACTCGTTCACCTATACTAGGCCGTTTACCCCTCACATGGCAAAAGATCCAAGCTAAGCCTTTCGCGCAAAGTGATCATCAGCTTAACTCTCTCGTCACCGAAACCGGTTAAGATCCTACTCGACTCACTCACCGAATATCGCTCGAAAAACTCCTTACCTCTATATTCCACACACACTCGTGAAATCATTAAACATCCTAATCGCGCGCTCGAATCAAGCCTGAAAAAAGTGCATTGGGTAATAATACTTAGACACAGGAGCTCAAAAAACTCCTAGCTCAAAATTCAGGAGGAACAACAAGAAAAAGATGACGTCGACGACGTGCTCGTGGTCTATTATTCTACAATCGTAGAAATAAGGTGGTGGTCATTTCCTGTGTTGAAATTTGAACAAAATTAAGACTGCAGTAAGGAAGCTGAACTTGAGAATAGAGGAAGAGGCGAATCTCAAGCGAATTAAATCTTGCTCCGCGGGGCACATATCAATTGGCATCAGGTCCCGCGTCTAAGTCTCTTTCTCAACTCTAATACACTCGAGGAAGGTGGACGAGAACGACGTAAAAGGACCACCGGACTTGTCACCTGCACCTATATCACCCACATCTGCAACTCAATTTCGATTGTTCTCCAATGATCACATAAAATAATCAATTTTATTTGTTTACTTCGATTTAAAATAAGTGAAAATATATATCTATATTTGGACTTTTACTCATATCGTAAAATTGCAATTTAAAAAATTAAGGAACAAGATAGAGTGGAGAGATTGTTCAAGTATTGGATTGATGGATATAGAAGGGTAAGCGCGCGAATTTTAAATTCGCTTTGGATACGATCAAAAACGAGGATGATGGTTTGCCAAGGCCTTGTGAAGCTCGATATGCGTTTTATACCCAGGATTTGATGCGACTTTAATGCATTCTGATGGCTCAATCGTATCGTGGCGACGACGCACGGCGGTGCGGCGTGAGCGGATTCGAGAATTCGCCCGTTGATGACACGCGCCGAGCGACGAGGCTAAAAGAAACCGAATATGTGTATACTTACTGCTTATACCAATACCTACCGTGAAGATGTTTTTGCGCCTGCGCAGAGCGGCGGCATCGGTATATTAGAGGTTATGTTCTCCAGAGTCAAAGAAATTTGAACGACTTTTTTTGTGCGAAAGATGTCTTGAGATGATGAGGTGATGCAGTTCTGAAACCACTTCATATTATGCTCGAATTGATTTAGGAAGGACATTCTTGAGGACGTAATTGGGAGCTGTCTTGGATGATTTGAAATTCATCTGGAGAATCATGGCAATTGCCTTGTGTGCGCGTATGTTTGTGTGTACAACCTATATGGCTACCTATGGTTGTGAGGTTGGTTTTCGCGATGAGACTGAGATTGAGGATTCTACCAGGGTGCAATTTTTTCGTCATCACTGGGAGTATGAGTATGAGTAATATTTGATCTGGAGATTTTTGGTCGTTTCTGGTTAAATATGAGCTTTTATCATGTATGAGATTTTAATAAGGAGTCATCATTCTTTGATGAATTTTGTCTGTTTTGCATTCCTTCCAATTAAATTTGTGTTATGGAAAAGATGGAAGACCGACAATCCAATATTTGGACAGATCTGTGCAGGAGCGGCAAGTGGAGAACTGGATAGTTTGGAAGAGTGAGATTTGTAAAAAATTTGGAAAAATTCTGAAAACTACTTCGGCTTTTAAGACTTAACAAGATTTATAACATAATCCTTCCATACTCGATAACCAGGAATGGAAAAAGTGGAATATGAAAAATCATCAAATTCAAAATTTTTCTTCTATTTTTTATCCAAATGTTACAATTTCGGAAGTAGCGAGACAAATTTAACGGTGTCAAATTAGATCTGTGCTAGAAACGTTGACCCAAGATAAACTAAAAGTCCTGCGACTCGTCCTATGGTGTAGATTTTAAACAGATTCACCAGAAAAGTGTCAAAATTGACAATTTGACGGTAGAGTTTGAAGGGCAATGCTTAGATAATTAGAGGTCTAACATAGATCAGGCACGTATTGTCTCTATTCATACTATCCTCGTAACTTTGGCTTATGAGAAATTTTCCAAAGTACATTCCTAGTGATATAAAACTATAATCTAAACCAGTTCGAATAATCTTGAAACCAAAATCGTGGGCCTGGTCCAAATTACACATCCGAATAAGTTCTTCTTCAGATAATCTCAGGAAAAAGAAAAAATCCAAGAAAATATGGTAAATATGACAATCAAAAACAAGTGGCATAGAATTTTAGGCCATGTTAGTTCCAAATAATCTTCAATAACTTCTTCAAAATTATTAATTTTAGATAAAAGAACTTTTTTTTTAAATAAATTTATTAAAATATTTATAATTTATGAAATATGGGCCGCAATATGAAGTATCATTTTCTTCTAAACCTGAAATACTCAATCACAAGAAATATTGGCCGATAATTTTTTTAATCGAAGTTTTTAGAAAAAAAAGAAACATCTCGAACAGTTACATATTCAATTTCATGATTGTGATGAATAATAATAAACCCTCCACGCCACCTCTAACAGGGCCATAATAAGGGCAAAATCTCATTATCATCCCCAGATCAGGGATCAAAAATCCAAAACTTACCTGAAAAATTCTGAATCGATGAAGAAAACCAGATCACGAAGTAAAATGGATCAAGACAACTCTGTGGCATCCGCGAGTCTATCAGATCGCTCAGTATGATGAGCATGCATGAGCGTTCGGAGGACGACTTTGAAATCTTTGATCTATACTCACAGTCTTGTATTATGTTGGCATTATGTCGCATTTGGGAATCCAATGCAAGGCGCCACTTTAGATGCACCCGCAAGATATGCTATACGGAGATCTTTCGGATTCGTCTGCAGGGGCCTCATCTCATCGCCCATCAGACACACTAACATTATTATATATACCGAGATATATACTGCATCAGATCAGTCTTGTGCACCTCATTCTGCAGTAATGCTCATGAATATAACGTTGATCCGGGCCTCATTGTGATCTTGAAACTCTTCTGTGTCTCTGTGATCCATTGTAATACATAGTTTGCACCAAGATTTTGGCAAAGAAAAGCTCGGACAAAGTTCTAGATCTGATCCACGAGATGCTTTTGATTGGTCAGCTTCTCGAGGGAGATGAATTCTAAACTGCCCTATAGTCAGTCTACATATACGTTGAGGCTATATGTGAGGTTATCAAAAGCTCATATCGCTCGTCAAGATCACTCATATTGTGCGTACGCAAGATCGTACGAGATGCTTGGCTCGAGGGGAGGGAAGGGAAGGTTGTGGCCTTTTAGTGTTTTGCAATCTGGGATGATTTATAGTACTTTGGGTCTTGAAGAATACAGCTATTTTGTACGAGATTTATTGGTTTACGTGGTCAGGTTTTTTGAAGAGCTATGAGCAGTTCAGGTCAGATTGAGGAAGAGAATATTTATTTTAGAAACAGCCGAAATAGATCCGTATGCAATAGAAATTTCGTGAAATTATTATTAATCCGGGAAACTTCATCTCATGAATATGGAGTAAGGTGTGCAATATTGTTATGATAAGTCCAGAATAACAAATTTTGCCATTTTCAGCTGAAAGTGAAATCAAACCTGAATAATATAATATGCCTCTATTGCAGGAAAATACAATAAAATTCAACGTATGAGGGAACATTCCAAGTTTGCACTTGGCGTCAATAGGATTTCACAAAATCATGTCATTTCAAATTTTGAACCATCCAAACTTTTCAATGGGATGGTGAGCCTTCTTGCCTCAGAACCCTAGGAAATTATGGAAATGATAGTTATACCACGAGCCATCATGTTCTTACAACATATCATCATGATCTTACTGGTCGCAAGATCATGATGACTCGTGGATTAACCACTGTTTCCGCAATTCCCCGGGGTTCTAAGGGAAAAAGGCTCACCACCCCAGTCAAAAATTTGGATGGTTCAAAATCTGAAATGACGTGATTTTCTGAAATCCTATTGATGCTAAGTGCAAACTTGAAATGTTTCCACATACGCTGAATTGCATTGTACTTTAAGCACGAAAAATTGTCCGTGGAAAAAGCTGCTGAAACGTTGTACAATTAGTGCAAAAATGAAGTTGCTGGAAGACCCGATCAAATCATCAAAATTAAATCAGTTCTGAGCTCAAATGATGTCACACTTTTTGATCAAGAAGACCCTTATCGAGACCCTTATAATGTTGTATAACGCAACTTCTCTGGACTAGAATAGCGGGAAGTAGAAAATTTAACTTCATATCCTCGCTCAAAACTCTGCAAAAACGCGTTTTCATTTTCGATCATCCCATTAGGTTGGGATCGAATAGTTTTACATAAAAGTCAACGCTGTGCACAAGAAATAGTAAGAATAAGGTTAGATATTACTGGAGACCATTTTCAAGTGGATTTCTTAGAGTAAATCGAGATAATGACTCAATTATGAAAATCATAAATGATATTGAATCTTTCATATGTTCAATATGATGAGATTTGAAACCAAAGATGCCTCAAAAGATGCGGTTTTTCGTTATTCACCCTTCGAGTTTGTATAATGGCTCGGTGGGATCGCTGGCTAATTTTACAAGATTCAGACTCATTAAAATGGAAACTGTCAATTTGATGAAAACTGGACAACACATCAAGATAAGTGCTGTATCAGTATGATAAATTAGCTAATTTTTCTTGTCATCTTCAATGCGAGGCAATTTTCGTTCTACACATCCTGGATTATCACCTCGTAACACCGATCTCATGTATTTGCATATCAAATTTCAGATTTATGAAGTTTATGGTCCCAAAAATTTGCTTTCACGTGAAGTCAGACCACCAAGAAAACCAGCTCGAAGTCACCATCTCGTAATCTTCCAACGATCCCAGCCTCATCCTAACTACCTTCATACATCCCTTCGATACGGATACCTATACCTGCTCTCAGGTTATATGCTCGCGTTATCAACCAAAGGCGATGAAAAAATCGCTCTCAGATATCACCATCACGTTACACACCCATATGGAGACAAGTTTCTCTCTCATTCAGTTTGCAATCGCATTTACAAGAACGTCCACCCAAAAATTCACTCCAAAATTCCGGATAATTAGCTTTGGCAATACACAGTATATACATATCACATACTCTGGTGAATTTTTTCACATCACAAAGTTTTCGTATCTCTTGATTTGGGCAGGTGGATACCAACGAAAATTAACTGCTATTTCAAGTCACTGAACCTTTTTTTTTCTTTCTACACTCGATGCGCTGAAAAATTATACGCGTGACTTCTCAGATGTATTTGGAGTGTGGGCAACGACGACAACGACGACACATCACGATGAGAAGTCCCCTTTTGTCTCTGAATTTTTTTTATCGGTGCGGCGGCAAAGACCTTTTTCGTATATATCCTGACTCTAATAATGTGTTGAAGTCACCAGGCTTCGAGATCTAAACTTACGATGAGATTGACAGTGACATCTCTGTTTGGGCGGTTTTGGTACTCAAAGTGCGATAGGGAAGGACTGAGGGGACTTGCACAGGTAAACGTTTATCGAAGCGATGCGTGTTTTTGGGATGTGAGATGTGGGCTTATCGAGTTGTGAGGATAAGATTGCGTGGTGTGGGGAGTATTATTGGGGATTGATTGGTGACGCTTTGTTGACTTATCGTGAGATTGGTGTTGAAGGCTGGTGTCGATATTGGAATGTGTGAAGTTTTTGGATGCCGATGGTGAATTCTTCAAGGATTCTTTTTTTTTCAGTCGTTGGTTTCGATTGACTTCGATTGTCTTATTGTGTTGATGCAAACTCGGCAATTTTGGAAGTATTTGTGGCTTACTTGAAAGAATTCTCAAATTTTGTGAGTGACGTTATAGCGAGGGTTTTATGTAGATGCTATTAGTCGAGCAAGTTGTATTTATTCTTACGGTTTTTGATTATTTTGAAGAATCCTGGTTACCATTGGAGCATTCTCTTCGTTACAACTTGAATGTTCTATCTCAAATTTTTAATCCGATTTGTATCCCAACATTTCAGAACCATTGATTTGGTGCAATGAATAAGAGACTGATCTTTCTGTTACTCAATTAGTTTTAAAATTACTCCTATACAGGGTGTCCGAAAAGTAATGATACCCTTTCCTCCTACTTTTCTTCGGCAAATGTTGGACATTGCAAAAGAAAAGCAAACATTTCCCCCTTATATTGAATGGAAGGTTCGATGATAACCTTGGAGGTCGTTTTCAAGGTCACTCGGAAGTCAACTTCATTCTTCAATAGAAACACCTAATACTTTTGACTTCAGGTTTAGAAAACGTGAAAGATCGTAAAATTTCAGTGTGGTGAAAAACGCTTCCGAGGTCAAATTTCTAGTTAAATATGCAAATTAACCTCTATCTGACCTTAGAAATGACATTCAAGGTTACATCCAAGATCACTAACTCATTTTTGTTCCGATCTGGAATGAATTTCATCTTTAAAATTTTCTGACACATCGCTCATTCTTGTAGCCATGGCCACCGTTAACCGGTGTTGACCTCCATTTATCTCGCCCTAGGGTCAAGTCGGATCAAAAGATATTTGAGACAGAAAATTCACAATTTTTCAGGTTGCTCCAGAAAACGAGTTCAAAAAAGGGTGTTGATCTATGGAAAATCGAGTTGACCTTCAATTGACCTCAAAAATAGACCTTCGAGGTCACCATGCCCCTTCAAAATAAGGGGGCAGATATTTCGGGGTCCTTAGCGATTCTTAATCATTTCGTCTTCCTTCTAAAGCAATGGAGATGGGAGGGCCTCACCTTTCGCTCGTGACACTCTGTACATTCAGGTTAATGAAACTTATTGAATTTTCAAGATAGAAATTATCCTCTTGATGAAAAAATAACACTTCTCTCACAGAATTGCCCGTGACTATGGAGTCCTACATTTCTATAAAAAATCATTTTTTCAAAAATAAGTAGTGTGAAAATTGTCATCTTGTGCATCAGTTAAGATAAACTTTATCAACGAAATACACCAGCTCAATATGACCCTTGTATGGAGAATGTGCATAATAAAGGTGGAAGAAAGAGGAACGGAAAGATAGATGACTGAATAAGTTATGATGAATACCCGATCTTAGATCATGACGAAGCCCGCGGGAATCCTCACAACTTTTTTCCATCAAGAACAAATCTTGCTAAAATATGGCCATCTTGTCATCTTTGAAAACTTATGAACTTGGTCTCATCCTAATAACTCGAGCGATAGAGACCTAATATTCTGAGTTCCTTGCGAGCTGTGCTAAAATTATGCTACTAATCTTGTCGCTAAATTTCTTCTAATTAGTAGTATAGTCAACTTTAGACGCTAATGTATCAATTACTAAGACATGCTTGGTATGAGATATGTACTCTGCAAGTTACCAATGAGATCGGCGGACTCTTTGATAGAATTTTGTCGCGACTATACAGAGCACATGAGAGGATAAATAAAGCTACGAATAAACTCTGCACTGTTTCATAATTGATTAATGAATCAGCAAAATAATAATCCTGGAGTCAAGAGCTCATGAGGAATTTTCATGCTTGATGGTATCTAATACTATGTCAAACTCAATATGATTCGTGTGATTTTATTGATCAGAAATTAAGATGGTGGAACTTCATCGTCCTTGAAACATAACGATGAGAACGACGTTTTTTCTTCGATTCTTAAAGACAGGGTTTTGAAAGGTAAGGAAATCTGCAAGCTTCCATAGTATGGGAATTATCTATTCTCATTCTATGGAAGTTGATTGATCAGCCTGGGAATCATTCGAATCGTCGGTTTTTTTTTTGCAACAACCAATACTCGACCTATATGAAAAAATTCACATACCTTTGTTGGACGCAAATCTGGGCCAAACAGCAGGACACGCAAATACGTCTCCGGATATGTGCCCATTGATTTATTTGCTCTCAGAATTGTACATATTTTATCTTTGAAGCAATCCTGAGAGTCATCTGTCGCTTCTGTCAATCAATTTCTGTCAATCAATTTTGTCATCTAACGCTTCTGCACTGTCTGATCATAAATGGAATTAGTCAAAATTTTATCTGTACTTTTTCCATAAATTATTTTTCACGAATAAACAGATTATCTAGTAGATTATTTTGATTTCAGCCTCGATTTCAGCTCTTCGGAAGTTACCAACTGGAATTTCCACTATCTAACATCCTTGAATTCTAAAATTTGAAGAGTAATAACATCGTTGTCTACCAGGATCACATTTTGTCTATGGGATATGCAAGAAAATCGAATTCAGAATAAGTTACTTTCTACGCTTGTATCTTCTATAACCTAGCCTATTATACCGACCCTTGTATAGATGAATGAAAAAAAAAAGAGAGAACTAAAGGTGCAGAATTTTGAACCGTGCAAAACAACGTATATATGCGGGCTACCTGTAATTACTTACTCTCTTGCTATCATCGCAGCTGCCATTTCTCAGAGCTAAACAGAGTTAGCTGGCGACGACGATGTAGAAAGTATTCGTGAGGTATTATTTGACTCGGACAAAATCAGGATAAAGTGTTCAAATGGAATTTGCGGGGACGAAATTTTTTAGCTGAATCGATGAAAACAAGAGGTTAGATTTCGGCGAAGGATCGTCGAACGACTGCCCTTTTTTTGTAATGTATAATTTACGTGGGTGCTTGGTAGATTATTATTGGTGACTATTGATCTTCGACATATTGAAGGAGAATCTATGATTAGATTTGGATTTTGGTTTCAAGAGTGTGGCCATGATCGGAGGGTCGACAGCTGATCAATTTTTTAGTTCTGATTTATACTCTTCTGGAGACCATGACCTTGATTTGCTGTAAACCATGTAATGATTACTTAGGATTTATTTTGGAGATTTTCCGGGAGAAAAGAATAGCGATTCAATTTCAAGTGTTGTGCGGCCAGACCAAGAATCAGACTAATTGACAACATTTATTCAAATCATTTCAAAATATTCATGGACGACTGGGCAGACAAATTTTTATTCCTCAACACGTTTGCTGTGACTCCGTTTTTACGTAATTTTATCCTGGTCATGAATTGGACTCCCGAATTTAGGTAAAAACGCTCGTATGGGCCTACACTTTTCTTTATCTCATTGTTTACATTCTTGGTCAAGTAAATTACCATGATAGATTCTTTTGGGAGAATTTTTCAAGCAAGTTTGAGTTGGCAAAGAATAAAAGATAAAAAATCGCGGGTCCCACCGGTGGTACACGTCGCAGCGAACGTGTTAGGCGTGTTTCCAAATTTTATGTATGTTGATGATTTACATGAATAGGGGAGAGTGGGGTGAATTATGACAGGGGCGAAGTAGGACAAACAAGATAGTTCGGTTGTGGTTTAGTTTAGGCTTCTACGGCGTGAATGCATTTTCAAAATCATCACAAACAATGGTTTTCATCGCGGTTAGACCTCCTGAAACGATACTGGAAGTCCACACTGACATGGGGGTGCTTTTCGAGGGCCTCGTGCTCGGCCTCGTGCGGTTCATTTCGCAAATGCAAGAGTTTATGCCCTCTCTGCAAAAGTGGATCGGCTTAATCGCCATTTGGGGGTCGAAAACTGCATCACAAAACGAAGATTTCGAGCCGTCTTGAGTCAAAATCGGCCTACTTGAACCCAAATCATCGCAGTTTTGCGAATAGACGCTTGGGGGCATTTTAGGACAAAAACTGGACGCGGCGAATTAGGACAATGTTACTCCCATCTAAAATTGGTCGAACCATCGCGTGTCCCAGTTTTCCGAGGATAATTGCGCGTATCGAGGCACGTATGCATTAGTGCGAATTTTTCGGAGCGCGGGTTGTTCCGGGTGAGTTAGGTGATTGAAAATGGGTGAGAAATTGAAGTTACGATGTCAAATGGCCGTCTCAGGAGTCAGATTAGAGGTCAGGAGTCGCTTTCAGCGTGTTCCAAGATAGTCCTCGATTTACGCATTTTCCCTCTCCCATTCACTGATATTGGGTTGATTGTCGCACTCTA
This sequence comes from Eretmocerus hayati, assembly GCA_029851415.1. Lineage (NCBI taxonomy): Eukaryota > Metazoa > Arthropoda > Insecta > Hymenoptera > Aphelinidae > Eretmocerus > Eretmocerus hayati. Next base: position 100,088,798 of record CM056744.1, read on the forward strand.
TCATTTGGATAGTTGACTTAGGGGGAGTGAAGGTACCTCAAGTATGAAGGACAACTAATGAAAGTCGACTCTAAGAAGATGCGAAACGATTTCTAATTGCTAAAGACGATGGTGCACCAATAAAACACCTAATTCAAAAACGTTCCTTAATGAACTAAAAATCGCTCGCTTGATGAGGCAATGGGAGGATGTAGAAGTCGCGGGCGAGTTTCCCTGTTGATTTTGAGTTATTACCACTAGTTTTGGTGAGCAAATGGAACTTGAATAGACGAAGAATATTGCCCGAGATATTGCCGTATACCTCGATTTTCAAAGGCTGTCCTAATTTGCCCCCGAAAGAGTCCTAACGTGCCCTTGAACGCGGGTTGAATTAGGACAGATTTTTTTTTCTCAAACTTCCAAAAAAAATATGAAAGCGGTGACCTGGAGGTCTGAAAATTTTTTACAATCTATCCAATTGTTGAACTTCAAAGTCCCGTAGCGCGCCTATCCCAAAGTATTGACAGATAGCCCCACTGCAAAACCTGCCCCAATTCGCCACACTCCCCTAGATCCAATTAGGACAGAAACATATTCTGCGTAGTAAAGAATCCATTTTTCTGGGTTATTGAATTGTAAGTACATTGTAATTCCTAGAGCAGAAATTAACATCCTCGAATAATGGGTTTTGCGATTCAACTCAACGCACCAAATAGACGTTATGTGAAAAGATATTCGAGCGAGAAATTTGTGTGTGAAGAAACAGTATGTTTCAAATATCGATATCATGATGTGACTCGTTTGTTCACATTATTTACACATTTTTTGTGTATTCACTGAACCAACTGGAGCTTGGATCATTCTAATCATCCGTACTTTTCCCAATGGAATGTATGATATAAGAAGAATCATATTCATGGACAAGTTTGACATTGTATACTTTTGAATAGTCTCGAGTGATCTAAAATATTGGTCTGCGTCTTTGCTTCAACGAAAAAGTACCCAGAAATTTGAGTGTACAATATAAAAACTCGTTTAGATATCGTGATGGAAAAGTACTTTATCCGAGATGTTACATGGGTCTTCATGCTCATTACTGCAGTTTGCGCAGGTAAACAAGACATTGTGCTCACTCTTTCAAATTTCACACCAAAATCTGTAAGTGAAGGTGGAATATTGATTTCCTCATAGAATTATGATTTGAAGTGAAAGATAGAACAAAACCACGTGTGGTACAGAGCCATTCAGATATGTGATACCAGAATAAGTAATATATAAGTTGGATAGTTTGATGAGATCATGGATATCGTGAATATAACTGAAAAATCTTCGTACAGTCTAAAAAATAAGAAATCCTCATTATTCAAGCTGCCTTCCTGCATGATGTATTTAATACGGTTCTCACATTTTATCTAAAATGAAATCTTCTAAGGTATCCCACACAATCGTGAAGTTTCAAAGTAATTACTCTATTAGGATTGATCATTCTGGTTTACCAATAAGATATTCATTTTTATACGACTCGCGTGGAAACACGCAGTTTCCGCGTCTCATCGTATAAAACAGCATATGAGGCAAAACACGTCAACTGTCCTGGGTTATTTTCGGAGGGTAAAACATGTAGTTTTGAGCCATCTGTGAATGCCGTAGAACCCATGTATAAAAAAGTCAATGACATCATTTTCGACGTATTTTTGCCTCAGCTTTTCGATGGCGAGGTTTATTTCGCAAATGTTACCCTCGATGTTACCTCTCGCTTGTTCTCGCAGTTTGGCCTAGATGTTTATTTCGCGAGGTTTGTTTTTCGGTTTGTGCCACCATAACCTCAAAAATTAGCAATCAAGTTTTGAAATGGCAATGACTCAAAATTACCCCTTTTTGTAGGTTTTTTGATATTTTCAATCAAAAGATCAGGAAATTTTACATCGAAATAGCCTCGGAAATAGCTCTCGGAGAATAAGGGTCTTTTGATTTTCACTATAGGAGTAAAGCAACGATGAAAGTACGAGTGCTCATTCACGTGCTGTTTACCTCTCGCGGGCGTTCTGGGCCGTTCAATTTGACGCAGGGAAATAATAATGAATCGAGGCATCTTCGACGTAATTTTATCTCATCTTTCCGACGGAGAGCTCCATTTTTTCCAATTTGGTTCAACATAACCTCAAAAAACAGAAATTATACGTCGAAAATCTTTGAACACAAACTAACCTATTTTTTCGTCGTCTCGATAGCCTGATTCGGGAGATTGGAAATTCTCAATGGATTTGATGATCCTTGGTGTGATTCACAATCTCTTGTGATGAAATAGACTCCAAATGACTAGATTCCTGATGATGCTTCTACAAGGAACGAAGCAGTGAATAACTGAGTCCTCGGCGTGAGCGTGACATTAGGAGTGCTTCTCTTCTTCATAATCTTATTTTCCATGTGAATAGTCAGGAAACCAACCGTAAAACACTATTCCATCATGAACATGAATCAATTCCCCGAATAATGTCATCAAAAAGACGAAAAAGTGCGTTGTATTGAGTTAAGATCCTTTCGATGCATGATTCCCATTTTTTGGGATTATGTTGAATCAAAATGTATAAACTGAGCTCTCTATCGGAAAGATGAGATAAAAATACGTCGAAAATGACTCGATTGATTATTTCCCTGCGTCGAATTGAACGGCCCCGACTCCCCGCGAAAGGTGAACAGCGCGTGAATGACCACTCGTACTTTCATCGTTGCTTTACTTCTACTGAAACTCGAAAAAACTCTATTTTTTCGGGAGCTATTTCGACGTGAAATTTCCTGATCTTTCGATGAGAAACTTCAAAAAACCTGAAAATGGGTAATTTTGAGTTATTGCCATTTCAAAACTTGATTGATAATTTTTGAGGTTATGGTGGCACAGAACCGGAAAACAAACCTTGCCATCTTATTAAAGCTGGGGCAAAAATACGCCGAAAATGATGTCATTGACTTTTTTCTACGTGGAGTCTACGGCCTTCACAGATGGCTCAAAACTACATGTTTTACCCTCCAAAAAGCAACCCAGAACACTTGACGTATTTTGCTCCATATGTGCAACGCATATAAAACAGCAACGTAGGGTATCATGATATACTATTACCCCCGTGTATCGAACTATGATTTTTGGTTAATCTACAGTAAAAAAAGACAAAATGTGCGAAAAGTACTTTTACGCACACAGTGTATCACAATAGTACATCTCGATGCGAGGGCGGGAATGTTGGTTTCCGCACAATAAGTGATAATTTCTGGCCTGAGCCGAAGACAAGGGTCAGAATTATCACGAGAATATGGAAATAAACATCTCCGCCCTCGTATCGAAATGTTCTATTTTCCCTATAGTAGAAATGATGGAAATTTTTTGGCCAATAAATGGCCAAGTCGCATTGCTACTGGGCATAGGTGGCGAGAAAATAGCCTCATTTTTACCAGGGTTTAGCATAGGGCAACTCAGGCGCCACTTGTTGTACCGGTCGCGAATAGAAAAGTGACGTTTATATTCGCCCTATAATAGAAGAAACAGCATAACCCTTGCTCGGCAGGCTGTTTTGAGGCTTACTCGTTATACACTCGGGGAAAAACTATGACCGTGCCACAAAATAAACGGACCCTCGACCGGACCTTGCATTGGGAGTAGATATACTAAGCACATCAAATCTAATCATTCATCAAGTTTTGTATAGATTTTCCCCAACTTGCACGGCCATGCGAATGGTCCTGTAAGAGTTGTTTGGGCTCTGTGAACGTTCAATGAAATTACTATTCAATGACCTTTTATAATTTCAGAACCACCAAGGAAAAAACCACACCCAAATGGTATTTGGTCTTCTTTAGACCTTGACCAAGATTCAGCAAGTGATACTTCGAGTGGTGCAGACTATGACTACAGTCTCGAGTACACCGATGATCTCCCTGGTAAAATTTCATCCTTTATAGAATCATATTAAAAATCTTAAAAACTAGTGTAAAAGTAGACATTTGAATTGAGATGAGGTGACATAATCACAGAACTCATCAGCATTTCGGGTGCTTACAAGTCCTGTCGTGTTAAAGCAACGAGATTTCTTGAGGCTTGCAAATTTGTTTTTTCTATTTTGTACAAGCCATAATGCCAATTTTGACGATAGTTTTCATGTACCGAATCGATTCCAGCTAGTGATTTTCAAATGACTGCGGAATAAAAATATTCATTTAATAGAAAATTTCATTCCATTTACGGCCTTTAGATGGTGTTGAAGTTTGAAACGTTTCAATACAACGAAATGGATTACCCTAGACCCTCAGATAATTTTCAAAGCATAAACTGAAGGTTTTTGTACTAAACAACAGCAAGCAATTCTCGGTGTGATGAATTCTACCAATGATTATTGAACCAAGTCCTGAAATCTTCAATTCATTCTTCTGGAATTCTATTTTATCGTTGCATTGAAACGTTTGAGGCTTCAACCCTATGCCTTTAGACCGTTCACATTGACAGATATTTTTAGGACGAAATAGTAGCGATCCCGGTCACATAAATCTCTGTGATACTTTCCGACGATTCCACAATTTTTTACATGGAAATTGTCTGAGTGAATGCACACCTGAAGCCGTGAGACTATGCTCTCACGCTCGCTCTCGCGCATCTCGTCCAATTGAATACTGATCGTGCATTGGATTAAATCTGATAAATTATTTCAGTTCAGGAGGACTCCATAACGAGTCATTGTCAAATTACTGATATGATTGAAATGGTACCTGCTAGCGTATGCATGGAATATTGCCAAGGTGGTAGAAATGTCGATGGAATCACTGCAATTGGAATCTGTATCAATCACATTTGCGTGTGCGTATCTCAAGACGTCAACACAGCAATGGCTCCAGATCCAGCCACTCAAGAACATAATAGCAATCATCGATTCAATCTGAGGAGGTTTTCGTCCGATGTATGTGAAATTCTTCTGAGTAAAAGCAGTAATCGAAGACATTCAATTTAGCATTGATTTTGGTTGTTATTGAATCTGGTAGATATATTTGCGAAAAAGTTTATGCATTTTCATGGTTGTGCAGTCCGGGCGTCAAAACCTCTCTTTCTATAGCGTCTTGAAGAACCGCAGACGTTATATTGAGTGAGAGGCAAAAAAATGTCTACAACCAATTTTGGACAATTTTCGAGATGACAAGGTCATAATGTAATACAGAGATGATTCTTCTAGCAACACTAGAAAGACATGCAGCATGTATGTATTATTAATTGTCAATGCCTCATTTGTATTTCAATATAGTTCGGCATGCAATATTTCTTCCCAAATCTACGAAAAAATTTGTATGGAGTACTTTGAACCTTGATTTAGCCTCTGGGATTCAAGGGGTACTCTGAGTTAGCGTCTTGTTTTTCAAGAGGCTCAAGACCCATATTGACGCCCCTACATTTAATTCACTCATCGTTTGACTTTATCAATAGGTTACTTCCAAGGTTCTTTTGGATTGACTTCAGGAGTATTGAAAGAATGATTCAGGTAAAAGATTTTACTGATCCTTAGTGGTCAAGATAATGTTAAGCACTAATTTTCACTGAGTATTAATTTGTACCAACCACGATCTCTTTGACTTACATTACAAAGGGACTAGGCGGGTAAGCATGGTGAATCGGCCCTTGTCAGGTATGGCCCCGAAAGTAATTTCCCCCAGTTTCTAGCCCCAAACTATGAGGAAAGCAGTAGTTTTTAGGTCCCGAAGTCGCCCCTATGTTTTGGGGCAGCCTGGAAATCCTCTAAAAACGCTAAAAATCGATGTTCTTTGTATTGAATCGCATTCAATCGCATCTCAATGAATCGGTCTGAAAATTTTTCGACATACTTCTGAAACATTAGCAATTTGAAGGAGAGTGGTTTCATCTCGACAACTTTTGGTTCAAACCCCGAAAAAAATTGTTGAGAAATGAAAATCAATTTTTAACCCTGTTATCTGTGATTAAGACGTTAGTGAACCATCTCATCGCGTTTGTCGGCTCATTTTACGTCGGAAACCACTTTGAAGTATATAATTTTTGGTGGTGAAAAGTGGTCAAAAACGTCAAAAATCAATTTCAAAGCAAGTTTTTTTCATAAACTAGCCTCTCCTGCGCATGCGCGTTGATTTACTCTCCTGAAAGTATCTTCAATCGATAGCTGGTGTAATTTCCTTCAGAATGACCCCTTGCAAAAGTCGATTTGATGCAATTACAGCTGAGATATGACTGGTGCAGAAAATGGAAAAACCCAAGGTATCAAATCCGTGAATCCGTGCTTTCTTCAATGGCCTTGCAAAATGCGAATTTTGAATTGGGCCCTTTCTAACATGCGAACATGTGTTTTTGATGTATTTTTTGACGTAGAATCATCTTCAGCTTTTTTACACTTATTTGAGATGAATTTTTGGTGTATGGAGAGGTTTGGGTGGATTGTGTACCTATATGCAACTATGTTCCTTAATGTATTCTGACAAGCCGAAGACGATCCCGATGGTTTTGAGGCTCGAGGATCGGTGGGAGTGAGATTTCTGTTGTCGGAGCTGGATTTTGTTGTTTAATTTCATATGAGGAAACTATATATCGACCAGCTTATATGAGGATAGCAGCGCTTCCTCGAGCTTCGAAACCATCGCCATTGTCATCAGCTGATCAGAATACATTAGGAGACATAGTTGTATCTGGTACACAATCCACCCAAACCTCCCCATACACCGGCAATTCATCTCAAATAAGTTCAAAAAGGCTGAAGATGAGCATCCATTATCGAGTCGGTTTTATAAGTCTGGTGAGAAATCCTGAAGGTTTGCAACAAAACTGACCGTGTATTCGGTTTCTACGTCAAAAATATTTCAAAAACACATGTCCGCATGTTAGAAAGGGCCCAATTCAAAATTACTTATCACCAAAACCCCATGATTATTTCGAGTCAATATCCATGAGCGAGTCCATGAGACAGAACGTGGAATTTGGGTCATCTTGAATCATCAGGAGAAAAGTTGGTCGGACGATTTATTAGGTATGCTGATAATAGATTGAGCCAGGAACACGAAGAGCAAACAGTTATCAAATTATTGAAGCCATTGAGGAGGTGGATGGAAAAAGGGCGTAACTGTATTTTTTGGGATCGCCAAAAAAAGCTCATAATCAAATTTCATCCCCCGCCTCGGATTGGGCTATTTCGAGAATGCTATCTTCTTCGCAATAAGTCAGTCAGATCAACTCGTCCAAGTACGCTTCTGGCGGTTTTCATCAAGTTTTTATTGATTCTCTCGAAATGACCGTTTTGCAGTTACGCTCTTTTTCCACCAACCCCTTCAATTGTGAGTCTGATCTCTAATATATCAGCGAGTACATCAGCGTTCCTCCCAATACGTGAGGGGATAGGCAGAAAATGTATGAGATTTGTAGTACAAGAGGATGAGTTAATATATTCAAATTAAAGAATTTTCTAGTCTAATAGAAAATGAGTTGAAGAACAGAAAACATTGAACCGGAGTCTTCGAAATCTGAAATTGAATTGCACAATTTTTCAATAAACTTAGATTTTATATGGATAAGTCCAATTTATCCAGTTATGTGACTCGTAATAATATTGAAAGTGTGAAGTTTCCTCATTTTCCAAATGTTGGATATCGAACTAGATTAAAATCTCCCTCACTTGCTAATTAATTTCTTCGCACCGTCTGTGAGGAAATCCCGATGGAATGGTTGATACGTCTCATCGTTTTGAAGATTATTGCAACAACCAAAATGTGAAGTACACGTGAATCTAATGAACTGAGCAAAGACTGTGATGGTAGAGAATATAACTTTCTGAAGAGAACTGTAAGAGAAGTCAACTGATAAGGAATAGTATCAATAGATACAGTTTTGCTATACGGATCTAATTCATTAAACCATCAGACCTACTTTATGAGTTTACCGAGCTATTTTAGTACCATTGAATATCTGATCACGATATAATCTTAATTCATATCATCATATAACTGTTCAACTGGATTAAAAGTTAGAGAAACCACTCGTTTCTATGAACTCACGTCTCATTGGTTAGTGTTTTAAGAAATTTCAAATATCAGTTTGATAAAGTGTTTTCCTCATTTGTTTAAGAATTGTGGTTGTTTGATAAATTATGTTACGAAAACGCGTAACCATAATTTCCTTATTCGTCCTTGCCGAGGTCGTGGCAATAGTAAGAGCAGGTAAGCAAAGAATTGATCGAACTTGTTAAAGAATATTCATCTAAAATTTAAGAAAACCTTCAATGTTGTCAGGTCCTACACAATGTAGAAGCGGGGAGACTATTCTGAGATTATAACGTTAAAATCAATTTTTATATGACATCAACCCACTGAAATAATTTTCAATAATTTCAGATCCTCCAAGAAAATTACCCAGACTAGACGGGAATTTCCTAACACTAGATATCGAATCTGATGAAGAAAGTGACACCGATCATTATGCTTACAACTATGATCTCAACTACGAGGATGATTTACCGGGTAAGAATTGATTTGGGTTGAATTTATTCAAGAATAATGGTGAGGAACTATGGAAATGAGTTTGATTGTCTTCGCTATTACGATCTATCACGGCCTGAACTTTGCAATTGATACATGGAGTGAATGAAGTAGAAATACTTCAATGCGTACGATTTATGTCTTGATTTATAACTCCTACTTATGAATATTCATTAAATAACCGCTTATTCACATACATACCACCACACTCGCGAGAACATCTATTTACGGGTGCAATTGAGCTGATCACAAAAAAAAGCCCAAAGAGGTGGTTTGAACTTTTGCTCTTACTGTGTTCTCTTTACGTTTTTTAGGGTCACTGACCCCAAATCCGGTGTCGATTTGCCCCGATCAAATAGTTGTTCCGAGATACTGAAGGTCAATGATAAGGTTAGAGGTGGGAGATCCTGAAGATTCAAATATATTGATATTTCGGACACGAATCCGATGCTGATTTCATCTACTGTTACAAAAACATGAGATATCGATTATGACGCTGGTTTCAGGACGAAGACTTGATTTTTGGACACCGAATTCTGAAAGAGCATAAATTGTCACGTCCACATAAGTGCTTTTGGGAATTTTTGAGTGATTTTTAGAAAGTCATATCAATGGAACGACACAGTACTTGACGAGGAGATGACTATTCCAACTCGCTGCCTACCCATTGATCTACTGACCTGATGAACGAATCACCGACCCTCCGACCTAGTGACCTGATGTATGACCCACTGACCTATGGACTATTTTATCTGCCACATAACCTACCATTTTGTCGAGCTGATGACCTGTAGACCCACCGACCCACTAACCCGTCATATGACTCGTCAGTCCCTCGAATTGCGGGATGATCTACCGACCCATTTAACTCTTTATCTGACACATGACACACGCACCAGTCGACCTGGTGTCCTTCTGGATGACCAATAAGCCCTCCTACCTATTGATCTGTCATGGAACCCACCGACCTGCTGGATGACCTAATTATTTCCCGATCTGGCACATGACCCACCAACTCATAAATCTGTCGGACGAAACATAGGCTTACCACCTTACTGGTCTGATATATAATCTCATGACTCCCGGGCCTAATGACCTGCGGTATAACCCACTGATCTGTTGACCTGCCATATGATCTCTTGATCATCTCACCTGATGTATGACCTACCTACCCTTCGACTCACAAATCTACAAAAAGAGCTACACGGTTGTGGGTATACTAAGCAAGGATATGAATACAATTCGTGATAGTTGTAAAGAGGTCAGTAGACCCCACTGACATGGGTCATCCCAAATCTCACTGGGTTTAAAAGCTGGTGGGTCGTGAAGTCATATAGTTCACATTAGTAGATTAGAAAGTCATGTGGTGGATCCGTAGGTTGTTTGGTAGGTCATATATGACAGGTCAGTTGGTCGGTAGGTCCATTGGTTTTCCAAAACGTTACTATGTCTCCGGGTAGGTGGGTCATGTGTCAGATAAAGAGTTCGGTGGGCTGGCAGGTCATTCAGCAGGTCGGATGGTGTGCCTGTCATGTGACAGGTCTGAGGAACGATGGGCGAGACGATGGGTCGTGTGGCAGATAAAATGATTGGTGCCTTAGTAGGTTATACCTCATACTCCCTTCAATATCTCGAAAAAATGACGAGTTTGATGCAAACTGACACCGGACTCGAAATCAGTGACTTAACAAACGTAAAGATAACGTAGTGAGAGCTCTTGCTCTCAACAATTCATACCACCTTTCTGTGAGTCTGTATCATTAGGTCCACAGAGAACAAAAATTTGTCAAAAAATCGTTAACAGTATGCAAATTTTTTCGTATTTGTATGGGAATTTTTGCAGAGCCGCACATCCAGAATAAATTCGATCTGGCTTCTTTGGCGCGTTGAATTCGTTATAAGGAGTGCGTGGAAAGGGATAATTTTTTGGACACTAATAATCGATTCTAGCAAATCCCACGGCACCACGAGCAAAGAAAGTCGATTTGCGTATCAAATTCCTTGTAGGAGCTAAGAACGTCAAGTTTTGGCTCGATTGTTTTCTAATGGCTGGATTCGCGTATATACAAAATCCATGGACAGTAGTTTTTTATCCAGCGCTGATTCTTCTTTGTCATACCCGACGCCTTCGGGAAGATTACAGATGTTTGCCGTGAGATTTTGTGTTGTTTCCGCAACATCTCGCGAGTAAGTTTTATCCCCTGATTCGAGGTTTAATTTTAACGGATTATTTGCGCAAAAGCAAAATATGTATTTCCCTTAATACGCAAGATCGACCTTGAGAGCAGTCCATTTACAAATAACTGTGGAAGAAATGAACCATTAATATCTAGAATAATCATCACAGCATCAGATTCTGTGTGACCAAGAATTCAAAGAAAATTTGAATGTTCAGTCCAGAAATTTGTATTCTTTAATAAGAAGAAAAAAAAAGATCACTTACAAGAAGCACCTTAAGGTTGTGGGCCACGGATTTTGCTGAAACTCTGGGAGTAGTCACCTTTTACCACCAGAAGGTGAATCCCAGAGCCGCACTTGCAAATGCCCAACAATTTCTAAGCTACAGCCTACGACATTAACGTTGCCCATATGGACCCATGTTCAGGAAAGGTATATATAGATATACTCGTACTGCTAAAGGTATGAGCTGCAGCTCGGAAACGGTTGGGCATTTGCATGTGCGGTTCTGGGTTTCATCTCTTGGCGGGAAAAGGAGACTATTCTCAGAGTTTCAGCAAAATCCGTGTTCCCGAGCGTGTTCCACAACCCCTGGGTGTTCCTCGGTAGTTGGATAAAAATTCACTAGAAAGAAGATTAGAGTCATTTCAGTGGTTTAAGCGTCGGCGAAATTCTATTCGATCTCATTACAGAACTAAGTTCACAAAACTCTCTCCGTAAATCTCATCGTTTACAGATGCACCCGTAGCCGAATCTGTAACAACTCATTGCCAAATCCCTAACATTATTGACATGGTACCTGCCACCCAGTGTATGGAGTACTGCCAAGGTGGAGGGAATGTTAATTATGGAATACCCTCAATTGGAGTTTGTATTGACTACGTTTGCATATGCATTAATCAAGCAGCGACCGCAGCATCTATCCCTCAATCTACTCCCACTTCAGCACTGTTTTACCACATTGAAGACAATGTTCCAGTTAACCCGAATCGATTCAATCTTCGACTGACTCGAAGGTATTCTGAGGATATGTGTTTGTTTGAAAGACTCAATGTTCACAGGCGGAGAGATTCGGTTTGACGAGGTCGACGATGAGATTGGGTTATGATTGGTTATCCCATCTACTCATGTTAGAAGACTTTCGGACTGTAAATCAAAAATCATCAGATATTCATGGTACATTCTGTATTCGGAGTTGGAAAGGAATCGAATGCCTGTCTAAGAGGGAAAGGTTCAACCTTGCGCATTCTGAGTTCGTTAAAACTTATGGGAATCATCTTGTTTTGGTGAGAAATGAAGGTATCTCAAATGATTCAGCTCCATGAGCCTCTGTTCTGAGATACAGCTGTGGAGATTAACACTGGCCTTATAGGCCCATGTTGCAAAACCTTATAATATAAAAATACTTTTGATGCTAATCTCCATAGTTGTACTTCAGGATAGGAAGTCTATGGGGCTGAATCCTTTGAGATACTCTCATTTCTCACCAAAAGAAGATGATTCCCAGAGTTTCATAATCAAGATCCGTGTTCCGCAGACCTGATGCTCTCCTTGTAAAGATACAAGTGAGTATCGAAGACAATTCCGTGCAAGATTTCGTGGGAATTTAGGTTTCACTGTTATATCTATACCACGGAACCTATAATATGTTTTCAAGTACCGTCAAATTGGGTAATTTTGGTACGTTTTCGGTGCTTTTCATATTTTTTGGCTCGGCGTCTCAACATACATTGACGAAATCCACTCTTATCAGTGGTCAATCTCAAGCTTACAGTTTCAGCTTTCGATTGACGGGCTACAAAGTTCAATTTGATGAGTTTAAACTGGAGCTATTAGCAGTTGACGAAGTGTACCAAAGTTAGACCCCGATAGGGCAACTTTGGTACATTTACAAAATATACCAACTCTACCCACCACCATGTGAGTGAACTAATTTCAATCGTTCAGAAGTTTCATTTTAAGCTGTTTGAAGCATTTTTAAACCCCGTAGACCATCAATCGACTCAAGGTGAGATGAATGGAAGCTGTCATAGGAAGGTGTTCCGAAGTACCCTATTCTCATGCTTCTTACCTAGAGTGGGGTAACTTTGGTACACTTTTTCATGGTTTTTCCCCTGTTTTTCATTCATTAAAATTCCGGATGCTTCAAATACCCAAATGTAACGATGGTTTCTTCAATATGGAACACTTCTTGCCAGGTACACTAACTGGACCCTTCGCGTATCGGTGCTAAATCAGCCTTTTTGGAAAAAACTTCGATGAACGGCTACAATCGTTCACACGGGATCTACGGTGGCTCAACACATTGTTTATGCGTGTGCCACGTTTTAGAGCGATAGAATCATTCACCTTGCCGAATGCAGCTCTGAAAATGATTTTTCCGGGGTGTACCAAAGTTGCACCCACTGTACCAAAGTTACCCAATTTGACGGTGACGCAAGTGTGACATAACCACAGAACAACCTCCCCAGTAGGAACACCCGAACCCCTATTGAATTAAAAAATATACAAATTCCCTTTAAGAAACACGTACAATGTTGTCCAATTGTTTCTGAAAGTTATTTCACTCACAGAGATAATTTCACCTATGAGGGAACTGTGCTATAAAGGTTTCTTAATGTACTACGAATGATATTTATTCTATTCAAAGATCGCCAATTTGATAGCAATTTTTTCAATAAAAATGTATCATTACATTCCCGATAGACGAAAGTCAAATTTTACTACTGTCGATTCATCCAGACGATAGAGGCAGTTTCGGAGGCAGTGAATTTTTCTGAAAAAGAATCATTTCGCTAATCTTATACATGTACACTAGGGTGGGCCGAAAAACCTCTTTTTTTCGATATCGATACGTTTGGGGTCGGAAAAGTTGGGTTTCAACCAGTACATGTGGAAATTTTTTCACTGAGTGCTGAGAAACCACATCTTCAGTTGCAGCAAGAGCCGTGAAGGTTTTTTCCAAATTAACACTATTTAGCACGTATTTCTGACGCATCTTGACATTTTTCGACGTACTTCAGCTCATTTTGAAGCTTGTTCCAAACACTTCAAAATGAGCTAAGGTACGTTCAATTTCGTGTCACTGGAGCTGAGCTATCTGAATTTTTCTAAAAGTTGAGTTTTAACGAAAAAAACGGATAATTGCGTTTTTGACCTTGTGAACCTTGCTGAACCATCGAAGCTCCGAATGATTGGACAGCACATGAAGTGTCATGTTCGAAAGTTTCCTCAGACCGTCTGCCTCGGACCTCTCAGGCTATATCTGATATCATAACAACCCCTCCTCTATTGTCATACGGGCTTCGTCGTAGCAACTCCTCCGCTAGTTCGGCGCGCCACCACTAGGTGGATGCCGGTCTTCAGTAAACCGCTACTGAAATTGATAACGAAGGCATTTTCTAAAGTTTATGGGGAGAAAAATAAAGATAACTATATATTATCAACGCTTCGATCTAGGCATTCGTTGCCGAAATTCCATTCGAAGAAAGATTCCAATCCTCTGTGAGATGATTCCAAAATCTATTGAAAGTATGGAATATCTTTCAAAGAGATAGGGGAATAATCGAAAATATAACATGAGAATGAAATCAAGATACTCATAAGATGAAAGAATCAGAAAAGACAAGAAAATTAAAATTAGAAAATTACAAAATAAGTCAGAAAATACAAAATCCAGAAAGAAAGATGAAAAATAAAACAAACAAAAAAGAAGGTAACTCGGCCATTGTCGATCTCAAGTCCGTAAGAGAAAAGAGTAGGGGTTGTTATGTATCAGATATAGCCTGAGAGGACTGTGGCAGACGATCTCAGGGAACTTTCGAACATGACACTTCATGTGCTGTCCAATCAGTCGGAGCTTCGATCGTTCAGCAAGGTTTACAATGTCAAAATCGCAATTTTCCGTTTTTTTCGTTAAAACTCAACTTTTAGGAAAATTGAGATAGCTTGGCTTCAATGACACGAAATTGAACGTACTTTAGCTCATTTTAAAGTGTTTGGAACAAGCTCCAAAATGAGCTGAAGTACGTCGAAAAATGTCAAGATGCGTCAGAAATACGTGCTAAATAGTGAAAAAAATGAGCAAAAAAGGTACTTTCCCATTTAAACCTATGCTAATTCGGAAAAAACCTCCACGGCTCTTGCTGCAACTGAAGATGTGGTTTCTCAGCGTTCAACGAAAAAATTTCCACATGTACTAGTTGAATTGAAACCCAACTTTTCCGACCCCAAGCGTATCGATATCGAAAAAAAGTGGTTTTTCGGCCCGCCCTAATGTATACTTTGGAGATACCGGAGTTGGCCAAACATCTCTGTTGTTAGCCCTCATCCTCGCCCTTATCACATATGTTTTACATGTATTTTTCAATTTATGAAAAAGTAATCATAACAACAATAATTATCATAATAATGACCGAATTAATATATGATTGAGAAAATTCGTTTCGAAATTGTTGAGTTTCTTGGACAGTAAAAAGTTTCATTTGATCGCAAATATCACATACTACTCTCATTACAACGTACAACTTCGAATATCTACAAACAGTACCAAAACGCAGGTGGATCGTTTGCCAATTCATCGGCATGTGCAACAACCCTCGAGTGAGTATGCATGTGTAACGTAAAACGGGCAATGAAGAAAAAAAGAAATCCATAAGGTAAGAGTAAAAAAATCGGTGCAACACGCGTTCGGATCGCGCGAAAACTGTACACATATATATAACGTACGCAGGTGACGGCTATAATACTGCACCAAATACATATAGTATACATGCTCATACTCAAATTCATACGTACCCCGCGTACCGAAATAAAAGTGCAGCAGCTGCTTTTGGACGCCAAGGTGGATTATTATATTCGCGGGTGGGGGATGTATAGAAATTTCAAATATACGTGATGCAATGCCACAATGTATGTACATTTATCTATGTATTTCTATATCATAGATATATACGTGCTCAGGGTATGCGATTTCCACTTCCTATTCGAAAAGAATTACATTATTCGACAGGGGGCCTCCCATTTGTCACTTTATTGAAATATGTAGGAGGACGGTCACGTGCCAGCAACTGTCCAATGAACCTTTTATTGATGGTCTATATGGCGGTAAAAATGGGAACATCTACATGACTGTTGATGAAGTGCATGATGTCGGAAGATGAATTTGTTCAGTATTGAAAGGAATTTTGTACCATCAGATGCTCTATCAGATGTAGATGCGATGACAGCGTCTGGTACGTGCGAGGTTTTTTAGATGTAGATGCGTTGGTGGGGTGGGAATTTTTAAAAATTTTGAAAGAACGGAATTTTATTTTGAATTTCTGCAAGGACATTCTTGGGGATATTGGATGCAGTGACCGAGGTAGCGGCTGTTGATGGATTTACTTTTGAGTAATCTTAAATTTATTGGCCCTTAAGGTTTGTTATTCTAATAAACGATTTTGGCATTGGGATCAGAATCGAATTAGATCAAAAGGTTACATGTGTGTCAGATGTGTATAGCCCCTTTTATGCAATTTCCCGATCTTTGCTTGAATCTTTGGATGCCTACAGAATTGCATAAAATAGTATTCTTCGCACCTTATTCGATCTACTATTTCAACCTTCGCCTGCTGCTCAGGCCGCAAGTGATTCGTTCAAGACCGAGCTGCAACCACATAAACTTGGGGCCAAATGTATACTAATTTGAGCCTGTACTTATATACATTATAATTTTCCTTTTCTTGAGGATTTCATGTAAGACCAATTTATCAATTTTTCATTCAAAAAACCATCAAACACTCCAAGATTTATGATACGAAGAAGATAAAGTTCGGTGAAAAATGAGCCAGGAAATGAGCCAAAGAAGCAAATCTCGCGCAGAACCTCGTGTGGACAAGTGAAGATTGAGTCCAACCCATTCGTTCTTCGGACTAATTTCTTTCTTACGCACACAATTAATATTTTCAGGTTAACAGGATCCAAAGGGAAAAATATGGTTTATCCCCGGGTTCATCAAATATTGGCATGCATGCTTATATCAAAAACATATCTCTCAGGTGAAAATACACAGGTGAAATAGAGAATTGAACGAATGAGTGTAAACGGTTTGCCTCGCCAATTAGTAACAGATGTCTAGCAATTTATAGGGATTCTAAAATTTCATTCAAGTAATCGGAATAATTCTTGGAATCAGCGTTACAATGGATATATACTTATAAGTATTAGAGCCACTTTACAATTCAATGTCTGTCCATTCTTTTAATTCTACGACTTCACAGAGAACAAAAAGCAGTTGTAATGACAGTGGAAAATATACAAGTTGCAATAAATTTTCTTCAAGCACTTGAGGAGGTGCCTCTAGAATAATCCACCTGACTCTCACTCTCGTTTATTACGTCCATACCATAAATAGATGCTACGCACGTGTCGCTTTGTATACTTGACCGGCTTCATTCCGGTGTCACTCTTTTTCGAGACGACAAGTGCCTTCTGATCTCCCAAAATGTGAATTTTGCACGTTCGAAATATAAGACGAGATGATCACAACAAGAAGATGAGTTCCTTGAAGAAATAAATCAACCTTGTCGAGAATAATTTGAATTTATGTATTCACACTTTCTTGAAGAAATGGTTGAAGATTGTTGAGAGGTGCAATATTGGAGGTTTTGTACAGTTTTGTGAGATTTATATGGCATAGTGTTCTCAGACTCCAAGTTGCCGCAGGTTTTGTGATAATGGCAACATTTTGAGAGATTTGAGGAAGAAGAAAATAACGAAATTCGATACTCGGTATTGGACCTCGGAAAATTGCTAAGAGTGCGTAGTTGAGAGAAGTCTGGAGATTCTTCTGGAGCAAAATCGAAGTTAAAGGCATGGATACCTACACTCTACCGGACAAAAGTCTGAGGACACCTGGGAATCAAGCTGATGATTTTCAGAGTTGGATATCTGAGAACCTATTGGTCGTAGAAAGCTCTGCGTGGTCGCATTTTGTAGCTCATATCGAGGACTTTCAAATCTATTTTCTGTATTTTCCGTCCCGCGTGTCATACCAGAGACACACGAGTCAGAAAAGTGACCTTTTTCGCAATTTTTCAGCAAAGGTTCGAATGCCTCCCGATTTTGGAGAGATTGTTATATCGCTATGAGACCAATGACATCTCCAAGCCCATGAAAAGACCTTTGAAATCCGTTTTTGAACGTTCCTCGAAGTGGTTCTAGTCCCGAGATCCGAATGATTTAGCGAGGAAGGTTTTCTCTCAAAAAAATCCTTTGATAATCCAAAAATGATGAGAAACAGCCTACTTTGGGGCAGCTGACCCTCATTTCTGCAACAGTTTGATTCAACATCGAGATAGCCATCGAAAATGAACGCTACCGACCTTGAACTGGGCTGTTTCTCATCATTTTTGGATTAACCGTGTTATTTTTTGAGAGAAAAACACCCGCAGACAATTCTGTCATATCTCAGTGCCAGAACCACTTAGAGAGACGTTCAAAAGCGGATTTTGAAGATCTTTTTATGGGCTTGAAGATGTCATTGGTTTCATAGCAATATAACAATCTCTCCAAAATCGGCAGGCGTTCGTACCTCGCCTGAGAAATTGCGAAAAAGTCATTTTTCTGACTCGTGTGTCTGTGGTATAACACGCAGGATGGAAAATACAGAAAATAGATTTGAAAAAGCTCGATATAAGCTACAAAATGGGACCACGCAGAGCTCTCTACGACCAATAGGTTCTGAGATAACCAACTCTGAAAATCATCAGCTTGATTCTCAGGTGTCCTCAGACTTTTGACCGGTAGTGTACTTGGATGATTCAACGACGCAATAGGCTCAAGAGATCTCATATTTTCCAAGCACTTCAAAACAACATATTACCCTAATAAACAATCAGCAGTAACCCGACTCATCAGCCACACAGAACTGCTAATTTGCACTACCCTTCCAGGGACATCAACGGAACGTGCAATTTTATACCTTATGAAGCTTCACCTGAAAAATCGCGATGGCCTGAAAATATATACTCTCTCGTGTGTACTTTTTGACCCTTGTGACCACCCCCCCCCCCTCCTTCCCTCCAAATGACATTGTAAAAATAAACTCTAAAAGCAGACTAATCGTTTGAAAATGAACATTACAAGGTCAGGAGGTTGTTGTGATTCAGTACGATTTTTTCCTGTTTTTAAGAATTCCTTCTTACAGTGGAGCGCTAGACGTTTAAGATATTCTGTCAAAAATCCCGGAAGGTATCTTCAAAAATTTATCAGATCGATTCGTCAACTTATGTAGGACTAGTGCTATCTTTTGGGATTGCAAATCCCGATAACCAGAGCAATTCCCACGTTGAACAGACTAAAAGCCCAATAGATGGCGATTTTTTTGGAAAATCCCAATGATACTCTTCTTTTGAAATCAAAAAGTATATTGAAAAAGACAAGAAAAACCTCATCAAAAATTATATGCTCGTATGTAAGTCGTCCAATTTTCAATAAATTGTTGATATCTTTACTTCAATTTTCCACTATAGCAGAATAGCATTCTTGTAATTTTTTTTTTCGAAAATAGATATTATTTGGGTTTATATACGATTCAACGAGGTTATGGAAGATTTTTATTAGAAAGAATAGCATCGTATTTCGACGAATCAATCCGAAAAATTTTTTGGGAGAATCTGAATATATTGAACAAGATGTATTGACTTTAGTGACCCTTTGCAAGGACAGTAAGATGAAAAATAAAAAAGCCGAGAAACATCTCTCATTGTACAATAAGTGCAGTCTACATAATTATTTTTGCAAAATAATATTTATGGCAATATATCCGCCTCCTCTTCACCCCTCCCTCCGAGGTTCTCGATCAGAGCTTGGTAAAGTGCTCTCAAGTTTGTTTGTAGTAAATATAAAGTTAGACAAACTATGTAAACCATGACGTAATTTCGCGAGCCGCGAAATTTTTCTACAAATTTTTCAAATAAGTATAAGATAAAAAGGTGCAAAATTAAGCTCATAGATCTGCCAAATAATTGACATGATTTTCAAAATCATCTGGAATCATTCTTTATGAAATCAATCCTGTACCTTCGACAATTGAATTTTTCCTTGAAAATTAGCGAAAAATCGTATAAAATAACATTTTCCATCGTTTGATTAATTTTTCATCAGAAATAAACCATTTTGACCACTACATAGCAGGTCAATGGCTATTTTGAGCCTGACAAGCACTTTAAAACATAGCCACGTCACACAAATCAGTTCCGATCGTATGGCACTTTTGCATACCTCAGTGTAAATTGAAATACGTGCACTATAAAGTTCACTTGATAACCTGCATTCCATTATTATAGAACGAGGCGCAACAGATGGGCGACACGTGCCCAGTCAAGTTGAAAATCGATATTTCAGGTACATGGACCCACATACCTACACATAACCGAGTAACCCGTGTGGTCCACCCTTAAACCAAGTTCTACCCCCTACCATCATCACAATCCCTATATATACTTCTATACTTGCATAGACATTGAAATCGCACCCATCGAGAGTATATATAGAGCTTAGAGGCTTTAATTTTTACACCACACGCGCATGCTTGTGCTCACCAAGTAATCCTCGTTATATTTTTGATACGTGGCCCATATATATATAGATATATATGAATAGGCGTGTCACGCGGGCGGTCATCGAATAAATTACAATGGAAGAGGTCGAGAAAGCATGCATGCATGATGATGGGTGTAAGGTTTATACATAGAATAGATGCTCGTGCATCAAGTAAGCTATTATACGATGCATTGTTCGCAATCGACTGAGTCGCAAATTGTTCGATGTATTCGCATGAATGACCGGTTCATTGGCGCATTTTTGTGCACTCGACTATGAGGTGCAGAAGATTATTTTGAGCACTATGGATTGGAGATGTGTATTATGGAATAGGTGAAGTGGTTGGCTTTATTTAATTGAGGGGCATTACATTTTGAATGAGTGGACAAAAAGGTGGACACCTAAGGATGTGAGCGACAAGGACCGAGTTGGTCATCGCCTTCAATCTTCAATAGCTTCATGGTTTAGGATACTATAGATAAGAAATCCCTCGAAAAATCCCGAGAAAAATCCTCATTCTATCAAATCTCGTTATTGAAAAATCCTTTCGTTGACATTTTTCTATGCATCTCCGGAATGTGATTTATATTATAAAAGTTGGTGAGTATGAAATATGGAGTAAAGAGCCATTTAAAAAGTTAACATCTTCATAGTAACGCTATTACAAGATCCCAGGATGCGAACAAAGAGTTTCAGGATGGAGTCATCAGGTGGGCCAATCGATCGTATGATTTTTGGGATTATGGACACAGGAGGAGGTAGTTTATCCCCGATCGATTTTCTTTCGATGCAGAGTCGATGCTTTGGTATTAGGCGCTTGTCTAAGGTTACAGAATACTCGGTGGTCTTAATTAAGTCCTCGTAAGATCAGGATCAATTTTTCTTTCTTGGTCAAGGAGGTCTTTCATCTCGTATCGATTTCATTCATATATCGGTTCAGAAACATTAGGAATAAATGGTCCTTTATGTAAGTATTCTCCATGTACACTAATCGCGAGACTAATAATACTTCCCAAGCATCTAATCAACAATGAGACTAATCCGGACTCGATTGCGTTATGAAAAAATAGCTACAGAATTTGTAAAAGAATATATTCATTATTTGTCCTGTTTTTTCATGTGAGAGTGATCTCTTGTCAATTTTTCATTGGCACTAATCAATGTCTTTTGGCTATCTGGTCAATCAGTTGTGTTCTTCACATTTTCAAATAAATGTGAATAACTAATAGAGCTATAATTATGGAACATTGAGTTGCTTTTGCGCGATTAATTTTGAGAAAACTCGCATTTGTTACTGGAATAAGATCGCCAAAAATGAGCCTTCAACAGTATACCTCTTTACAGGCTGATGATATTACCATTATAATACACTGTAAATCTAAAACTGTAAAAATTTACAAATTGAATATGTAAAAATTACTTCTGTAGGTAATTCTGTCATTCCTACGAATAAATATGTAGTTTCAACAGGAATATGTGATCTACAACATTGGAAGATGTAGATCTTCAACTTGGCAGGAATGTTTGCATTTGAATCTGTAGATTGTACCAATTCAATAAATGATTCATGGAATGCCATGAAAAATTTCCTGATGCGCGAGAATGTGTATTTAGAAATATGGACGAGTAAAAGAATTTTCTGGATGAACTTGATTTTCCTCTTCTTGACGATGCTTTGAACAGGAGTTTCAACTAATGGGAGTCGAGAAATTCCATTCCACTCGAGATCAACGATCAATAGAGGATTTGAAAAGTCGAATCTCCTCGAATTTTCCGGAACTTTCCAATTTTCCCCAGAAAACGATGGGTTTTGATGACATGCTGACGCAAACCATTTCCAAAATATGGTATAGAATGCGGAACAGTTATTTCCCATTGAATTGGATTTGCAATGATTTGTAATAATTTGTTGATAATAATTTCTGATCAATTGTTATAACTCAGCACTACCAGAACACGTTGACTAACAAGGGGGGACCACGGGGTCCTGATCGCCATCATACCCAAATTTTTTTTACAGTTTGATACCACCTATAGGATATGAAGAATCCAGAGTATCTTACGTCAAACGAGGTCCCTGTCCAAAGATACAGCCCATGACATTAACATTGCTCATATAGGCCCATGGTAAAAATATAGATATACTCGTAATGCTAACGTTTTTGCTTGTAGCTCTGGCCAGGAGGCCCATTTGACGGAGTTACTCGAGATTCTTCATATTCTAGATGGTACCAAACTGTGCAAAAATTTTGGGGATGATTGTCGATCCGGACTCCGTGGTCCCCCCTTGTAAGTCATATTACGTATGAATCATCATGTTTCATGCACGTGAGCACGAATCGTCACGGAACCCAATGCACCGAATGATACTGACAATTTAAGAGAGTACTATGTGTAAGTCCTAGTGGTACAGTGGTCATGCCTCTGGATTTCTAACCCAATGATCGACGGATCGATCCCCATCACACACTAGATCTGTTACGGATATGATTTTTCAGATATTCCATCAAATTCTAAGCCTACATAGTACCTGTTGAATTGATTAGAACTTTTTTTAGACGAGAAAATTGCCATTTTATCAATTTGGAAAGCTGTCGGTTGATAGTTTGAATTTGTAAAATTTACAGATTCAAATTGCAGATTTAGCGAATAAACTGCATCCGAAAATCAACAGATTGAATCTATTTCCGGGAACAGTTTTCCATGTAGTGTTTACAGTTTGACATTTACAGTGTACAAATTCAATCGGGAAAATCATCATCTCTGTCAAAAATAACCTAGAAAATGCGAGCGATGTTGAAATCTCAAATCGGAGCCTATTGAATTATAATAATTGAACGGCCAACCAAAATTAGTCTTTTTCGATCTCGCGTACCGAGTTGCCTATGTGGAAGGGAAATATAATATAATGGATGTCTGCGAGAATGTCTGTATGATTCATGGAAGGATGAGTTAGGAGGTGAATAGGTGGTCGGGTGGATCCATGGTTTGTTGTGGTCTGGAAATTCCTGTAATGGTTCAGGACGGTCAGCCACGGTTTGGGATGGTCTAGGACGATCTATACGATCTCTCGTACGATCTGGTATGGTCTGGCACGGCCCGGAAAAGTTTGAATCGCTTGAACACGATCTGGGACTTCTGATACGATCTGGTAGGTCTGGGATGGTCTACGGTGGTCTGGAATGTTAGGTACGGTCTAGGGCGATCTGGAACGGGCGGATACAGTCTGGAATGGTCTGGTGCTGTCTTAGATGGTCTGGGATGGTATGGGACGTTCTGGTGTGGTCTGTAACAGTTCAGAACGGTGTTGAATGATCTGCAAAGGTTCTCAGATGTTCTGGCACGGTCTGGAATAGTCTGGGATATTCTGATTTGGTCTGAGACAATCTGGAACGTCTTTTGACGCTCTGGAAGGGTCTGGGGTGCTCTACAAATTGGCTGCATCAATATTCAACAAGGAATCATCTTTAAGAACTTCATAAGGAACCTCTCTTCATTACCACCAATTGATCATTACCCATCAAAATTCATTTGATTCTATCTCATGATCATTACTTATCATTTACAAATATCATTTTTGAGCAACATAAACATTCCAGGGGCCTCTGACTCATCAAGAACATTTACAAGCCGAACGAGTGGTAGCAAGAGAGGCAGTAACGCTTGTATCATAATTAAAACCCAAACACAAGTAATATGCCAAATTTTCCGGATGATCCGAGACATGCTGATCATCTTTCAGAAAGTGCAGGTAAACCAAACTTACAAGTCTTCAACCTGATGCTCAAGTGCCCACCCAAGTATAGCTGTAAATAAAACTTACCTTCATGTTTATATGACAGTCTTGGCTTTACACAGTTTTCCGCAAATTGCTTCTCAACCGAATTGTATTTATAACCTGAGCGATCATCTTTTACAGACGGCATGCACTTGCCAACCGACGCGGATGACTCCCCGCAGCTTTTGACCAAATCCAACCAATATATAATAATACAACAACTCGGCCAATAAGCCCGCCCACTTACAGGTATTGTTACACGGTCCATAATACTATATATATATACACCTGATTATTGTATTATGCACTTGCTGCATCAGCAAAGGCGCGACCGCAGAAAGGTATATCTTTGCCTTTGGCTGAGAGTGAAGTATTGAGAGCATTAACGACGCTTTGTTTGAGCGGATTTTGCGTGATGAAGCGGCAACTGAAGGGATATATCGTAAGAAAAGCTCGTTTCAACAATGCGGTTTGGTTTGGTTCAGATTCATTCGATGGATGCATTATTATTATTATCAGTAGCTGCATGATATTATTGTACTTTTTTTCACGCTTTACTTGGTGGTCAAGAATTTTTTCACCAATGAATTTTATATATATAGAATGATAATCAACTTTGGTGGTTTCTGTACATAGCAATAATGAGGTATGGATGAAATCGAGCTTGGGGGCCATCGGTGGCGGCGGGATTTGTACTTTGAAAAGCGCGTCTGATGCTCGGTCTGATGAGTTTTGGAGGGATTTTTTGCTGGATGGCGGTTCATTGTGATTTTAGATGGTGCCGAGGATGATGTTCAGACTGAAGATAAATTTTATTGATTATGAGTTTTCAGTGATGATATGGAGCTATTCAAAATATTTCCGCTTAGAAAAACTCTTGTCAGAGTGACTGATTTTGTATTACAATGTTGTCAGGGATAAAAGATAGTAAATTTTTGTGAAACAAATGAGCAGGCGAATCAAACAAATTCACTTACGATCGTTTGGAGACTTTATTACTCTTGGAAGTCGCTTTGCGGTACGATAATTTGTACAAGATTCGCGATTGAATCGTTAATTGGCGGACATTGCACCCATAAAGTAAACGAAATGCACAAGTGCATCAGTCCTGTTAAAGTACGATAACCAGATCGGACAAGACTTGCGCGTAACGCATGTGTTGCGTGAATTTACGATGAGTTGTGTCTTAGTCCCCTCTGACTCCAGACTACTTGGACACGTGGACGTTTTGTTTGCAATCAAGAACCTGACTCCGCGCATGGGTTGATTTTGGGCTCCTTTTTGGCATCAGAAAATTTTTTACTTCACATAGTCTTCTTTGATCCCGGTTTTAACTGCGATCACTTATAACTGTGGAATTCGAAAGCTGGTGAAATTTAGGAATTTTTTTTCTTGTTTTAAATCACGCATGTTCAACATTTTTCCGAGGTTATCACGCGGTGGTATCCGAACCGACGAAGAAGCTATACCGAATAGTGTCGGCCAAAGATTCGAATACAGGCCTCTTGCGTTGAGCGGGAAGATTCCATCCACGAAGCCACGGTGGCTTGATAATTCAGCTCAGGTATTCATAGTCAGTTATTAGACGATAGAGATCTGGTCTAGAATCTGGGACTTTGCTAAGTTTGTCACCCTAAACAGATTTTTGATGCGCATGACACAATATTTGGATAATTTCCTTGTTCAAACCAGCTTTTGTTGGTCCCAAGCTCAATTTATCCGGAATTCCCATTGGAATTTTAGTTAATTCTACCAGGAAATCATCTCAAATGTTGATTAGGAGACTCTAAAATTTGACATTTAAGCAAAATTTGTTTTTGGAATTACTTGGAAAGACAATATTTTACGATGTGGAATAAGGGGATCCTATCGTATTCATCTATACATTCTATAGCGTTGATCCGAGATGATTTAAATACTACTGTTTTGTAAGAGTCTTTAAATTTTCAATTTTTTTTTTTTTTTGTTTTACAAATAAGATAACTTAGGAAAATGTTTAGATCTCGATTATTGGCCCAAAATCCAAGGCACCTGAAAATGTAACATACTCTGGTTATTGTTTTCATAACTCCAAAAGAAATTATTCAACAGCTAATTTGCGATTCTCTCCAAATGTTGATCTCATTACTCACTGAGCTAATCCATCAGTGTACATAAGAAAAGTACAATCAGCTCAATACAGACATATACTTTTACGATCGCCACTCATCTCTCAGACTCAGATCCTCTCTCTGTGTAATTATACGCCTGCATCGGAGTATATAAGAAGTGCAGCGCAGCTCACCGACGCGTGATTTACTTTTCGCCCAAACTCCATCCATCCATATAAATACACATTCATATACCGCCAGAATTTTAGTCCAGCTTTGCTCTCGCTTCACGCCCACGCACCTTTTGATAATTCAGAGCAGCAAACCTCCAAATCCAAACCAAACTCTCATCCACAAAGTGCGATTGCCATGCTTGTAAGATTTATCGTATCCCGGTCGTCTTTCGTGTTCCGCGCGTGCAAATTTTGCTCCTGCAGAGATTATTATGCGCTCAACACTCATCGCTCATCATAATATACTTATATATTGCCGTGAGTTGCTGCATATACATATCTTAAACACTTGTCACCTTATATCGTATTGTTGTTGAAGAAACTCGCGATTCTCGCAGGTGGATTACACAAAAATGCATTGAAAGAGACCCCCCGCATTGTTGGCTTTTCGAAATATTCTTGAGATGTTTGACGAGGTTTATAGTGTTGTGGGCGTTTATTGTATATGGCATTTGACAGAGAAAGAAAAACTGAGAAAGAAAAGGAGAAATGGTATTTGTGAGGAGGTTTGGCGTCTCCGTGTCTGCGGCTTGCAGTATTATTGACTCCAGGTTATTGCTGTTGTTTGGGTCAAGTGCACCTCAAAATTGCTCATTGCGGGCGCGACGATGGCTGAGAGGACCTCTCGGAGGACCTCGGGAAGAATATTTTGGCGAATTTGAATGTCGAGCGTCTCGGTGTGAAACGTAAAATGTAGTCATTGGAAAATTGCTGAGACAAATTTTTGGAAGCACACATTTCAACTTCTGATTTGACTTCAACGTTAAACGAGGAAATTTAAGAGTTTGGGGTCTTTGCAAGATTTATGGAACAAGTGGAAAATAACGAAAAATATATTGCAAGAAACCGAACCGAAATCCATTGAGATCATCAATATATCCTCAATGTTTAAAATGTTGGAGTACAAAAATATTACCGTTCACCGTCACTCGAACACGATTATACTTGTAAGAATACAGTGATCGACAATTCACGGCGATGCGGTCACCGTACACCGTGACCACAGACCTTGAAAATACATCTTACATAAAAAGTTTAATGGTTTGAAGTGTGAGACGAGTTGTCGAATACTTGTCATTGTCCAACTTGTATTCCTCAATCCGTCGCTTAGCCCAAATCATAAGAGAATCGGAGAAAAGTGGGAATAACTCGGCCGCGGGAACGTCCTAACCTATGATATACGCACATTTTCATTCCCAACTTTGTCCGATTCTATTGCAATTTGGGCTTAACGAAGAGCGAACAAATCTAAGTTAGACGATAACAAATATTTGTGCGCTCGTCGTTTAGCCCAAATCGCAACAGAATCGGAGAAAGATGGGAATGATTTTCAGCTTGCATGGTGATCGCATCGCCTTAAGATATCCTCTTCTATCGATTTATTGGAGGGAAATACTGTATCAGAAAAATTCTTCAGTGTCATGCTGAGTCTCTGCACCATGGAATTTCTGTAAACTCTGTTCGTGAGAATTC
Organism: Eretmocerus hayati; assembly: GCA_029851415.1. Classification (NCBI taxonomy): domain Eukaryota; kingdom Metazoa; phylum Arthropoda; class Insecta; order Hymenoptera; family Aphelinidae; genus Eretmocerus; species Eretmocerus hayati. The sequence goes on from CM056744.1 coordinate 100,116,640, forward strand.
GACATGTCTCACGACTCAATCGCCAATTTCTCCATATAGAATTTCATAAGGCGGCCAACGTGTGAACTAGAATCATGCCTAGTAGCTACATCATGAACATCGATAAAGGTATACTTATGCATTGGGCATAATTCTAGTTCAGCAGAGAATCGTTACGAGCGCTACGGTCGTAAGACACCTTCAATTAGAACACAACAAGATACATCATGAAAATGAATTCAAACTATAATCCATCAACAATAATGATATATTCATCATATTTGCCTCGATATTTGCAGTGCGCGAGGCAGTGCGGATATGACGAGGTATGCCATAATATTATTGTCAAAAACTAATTGGTGCTTGAATGGTAATGAAGTATTGCTCAAGTACGTACCAAATGCCGCTCAGATACTGCTGAAGTATTGGTCAAGTACTGCTGAAATACTTCTGTAAATTATCTGAAATATTTGAAGGTCCTGAAGTCCGAGATGTTCCTGTCAGGAGTGACATCGTAGGCACAAGGAGTTAATAGACGGAAAAGTGATGACATCTTATCTCACGCCAAGAAAACTAATTCCAAGACGAATCTTTCACCTTTGATAAATCGTTGAAAGACGTGACAATCAGGTTGATCTTGTCGTGCGGTAATGGACTATCTTGTATGTACTCGAGTAAATGATTTATAAATAGTAGATCTCTCCTTGTCTGACTTAGCTGTAGAAAATTCTAACTCCACGAAAGCAATAAAAATACTCAATGCAACCAATTTCATCGAACACATGTTCTAACTGACTTGGGAAGAATGCAATGAAAGATAGATTGTGAACTGGTAACACGTCCCGAATTCCACGGTCAACTGAAGATGTCAATCGTTGGCCCCTCTGGTAGGATTCATCCGGTGAACAAATTTGAAACACATCGAGTTTTACAGAAAATCACAGGATTACTTTTTTGTTCAGATCAATAAAATACACCAGAATAGTCAAGAAAAATCCACGAGAGCCAAGAATTATATGAATATATTATCTCATTTCGGTCCAAGGACTGTGGAAGGCGATTCTTATGCATTACAAAAATAACATCTCTAGAAATCAATAATTGATTCCAATTATTGGCGCAGGATTTTCCGCTAACCTTTAAAGCAGCCCAGCAGAATTGATTCCAGAAAGTGTAATGCGGAGAAAAATTTGATTTGTCCAGGTCTCAAATGTTAAAAGTTTTGTAGAATCTCTCATATGCGTAGCAGAATCACCAGCTTAAAATTTACCTTGGTCTGTTGACGAATAAGACAAAAAAATCTTCATCTTGCAGGCATTATAGTCATCCCTCCGTATTCGCGATTAATGCGGACCGAGGGACATCAACGATGTCGCGAATACCGAAATACGGGGACCTTGTTTCAATGGGAATCGGGGTTTACGTACATCAGTGTATCAGAAGGTGCCCAAAACGATAAAGGACCATTTAGAAAGTATATAATACATTCAAAGACTCTTATAAATAGAGGAATTGCTATCAAAAGATCAAAAGGCTGCAAAAAGTAGTCCAAAATTTCTCTGAATTCCTTATAAGATTCAGTAACAAAATCAAATCAAGCCGCGAATACGGGGGCTAGAATCCTGCAAATGGGGAGGAATGCTGCATTTGAAGGAAAGGCAAATATCGAAATCCGCGAGTAGAGGGACTGCAAATACGAGGGGTTGCCTGTGGCTCAAATCTGTTGGTTGGTAATCTAACCTACGAATCAGATATACTATAGAGCTAATCCGAGAATAAATGCTCCAATACCGCGACTCTCTATCTGTCTTTTGGTTAATATTTTAAAAGAAAGCATTTCACAATCTTTGGATCTGTTTGATTCGACTTTGATTATGCAACCAAAATATGTACTTACCTTCCTATGACTAATATAAAACAGTAGAGCTGAAGTGTACCATCACATTTCAACTCGAGTTATTGGAGTTCTTATTCTACAAGGAAAGCTAATCATACAGTGATGTTTATAGAGCTTCGACCATGGACATAATCTACTTATCCATTTCACAAAATTTCACCTGAAAGGTTATGGTACTTTGGTTTATTTGAGATGCTGATCAAGGAAAGAAAAACAGATGCTCAGATTAAAATTAAGGGGAAATGATAATGATCGATCTAAAACAACTAGTTTCATCGACTTTTTGTTGACTTTTCGCAAAAACGTTTTGTTCGACTCTCTACTTGTGTAGGATCAAACAATACTCCAAACCCACACTAGTGATAATTTTATAGTTGATTTTGCTCCAGTGGCCACTATTCCTTCATATCTGATTTAGACTCATTCAATTCGAATGTTCTTGACAATTAGAAATTGCGTTCAACAAGACCGTAAAGAGATCGTTTCGGGGATTGCTTCTACGGTGATGGTCACGGATAAATTTTTTGTGCGCAAGATCTGATGAATAAACTTGGAGCCTGAAATACTTCTAAAAGTATCCTGACAGAATAGAAATTGTGCAACGAGAGCTTGTGAAATAGATTAAGCATCCAATTCGAGTCGGTACGTCTGTCATGATGATGAAGCGAATTGTACTTGGATATATAAGTAACATTTTGAATGGAAACGGCCTAAAGCCGTCTTATACAAAGAAAGTTCGAAAGGCCTCAGAATGCGTCTCTCATCGTTCAGTTCGAATACTCTTTTCAGTATACGAGGGCCAAGTCAGCTGTATATGAGCGAATTGGATCTGGCACCCACTTTTAATGGGCCTCGCTTGCTCGTAAATATACGGAGAGCTGCCGATACCAAATCGAAGGGGTCGTGCAATTATCTTTTCGATAAATAATGGATTATGACGGAGCTTTTTATTTACACCGCGCGTCGACGTGTATATGAAACGACTATAGTCATTACACGCAATCTGTAAATGATCTGGATGGTCATAATACATACTTCCGCTCTGTGAGTCTTAGATGTAATAATATTGAAGTATCGCTTCGCGATCTGAAATCAATTACATCATCGAAAATTTTAGAGTCCGACTGACGATGTAACTTGTCATTTCCTCAATATTTTGACTGGATATTTATTCCGTACCTGCCAGGAAGTCATTCTTTTTAGAGTAACTCGTTGTATGCGACTAATTATATATCTCTACAAAAGTTTCTCTCAAACTTCTCTGGTCAAAATTTATATTATATGTCAATGTCAATAACACTGATCAACAATTTTTTCCATGAAGAGGTAAGTTTTTGGCCTGTAGTCCTAAATTAGCAAAACAGTTGTTACAATTTTGGCCTTTTTGCATTAATAAGCTAAGAAATTGACTATCATATTGATACCCCCTATCGTTGTACTCTAAAGGAAATTCATCAGGGAACTTTGTTCGGGTGATTTTTTGTCACATGATAACAAATAGGAATATTTGAGAGAAGTTCTCGGAGAAATTAGTCATGAATTTTCGCTAAGAATTGGAAAAATGGAAAAAATCTGGCAGAAGTTCATTCACCACACTCCCTCGCTAGGATCAAATTGATGGTCAATTTTATCAGAGTTACGAGTATTTCGCATTTTTGTGCAAATCATACGTCCATAGGATAAGGATTTCATCAACATTCTACTAGAATTAGAATTTAGTGTGTCGAAAATTTTTGTTGTCCGACATCTGAGAAGAAGAAAATCAATTTATGGATCTTCGCTCCTTTAATCCACAACAAAATAAGCATACTAATTTCTTCCATTATCCAAATCTGATAAGAAAATTGACAGAGTGTTTCTCTGCAACTGCACTCCATCAGAATTTTGCTTCCTATTTTTATGAACCTTTGCTTCCCTATTCGGAGGCGTAAATCATAAGAAAGATAAATCATTAAGATCCAAAAATATCATCGGCACAAACCATACCATTCAAGATCCAATTTCAGCGTAAAATTCATCGCTCTGAAGATAATTTCCAAACTCAATCGTTCAACACGATCACGTACTACGATGGTGTAACTTCTTGCGCTTCCGCGCGCTCGCAAGACACGCTCTCAAAATGAAACCCCTGAACTGACGCTCAAAGAGAGCTCATCTCGCTGCCGAAAAATCTCTCATATCCAATCGCACATACGTATTATAGTCCAGTTTGTGCCCGGAAGGCCGGACAACTTTTTAAGGCCCATCAGCCCACGCATTTTGAGCTCTCTTGCCGCCGATAGCCTTCGGAAATCCAATCTAACAGCGCACTCTGCAACCTGCACCCACACTTCTATATCATACATTCATTCTTTTTCTGACGCTTCCACCCTCAAGGCCTCCTCCTCCTCCTCCTCATACATACATTCATACATTTTTATATATCTAACGCATGATTCAAGTATAAAATGTATGAAATTGTTCAGAGGGACTAAATTTTGATGCACAAAGAAATATACTTTATATAAATAGTAATTTCGATGCGGTATCACGTTTAGGCGCGTGTGAGATACGTAACCTCTAGGTAGATCTCCTCTAGGTTATGATTGTTTACGACCGGTCGATACAGTGTTTGAGAGCGTCGAGATATTTTAACATTGGGAATGGCTTGTGTGGTGATGTGATGATGCTCAAATATGGGGTTGAGGATAGAAGCAAAGGGTTACAAAGATGTCGCGTGTCGTTAAAAGAGATACATAGTTTTTGAATTTGAATGACGCACGTCTCGGGTGGCATTTTGTTCTGAAGATTCATGACTAAAGATTGCATTGACTTTGAGATGTATGTGTGTGGAGGGAAACGAGACACTGTCAAGAAGATGATTTTTTAGGCCGTTTGGTTGATGCCTTAATCATATGCAGTGGCATACGTGTGTCGTTTGAGTAACATTGAAAGTATAATTTGAAAAAACGAGTTCCCGATGGTGGAGAATTTTTGAGTCTGTGATTTGTTGTGTCAATAATGTCGAATTTGAAAATGATCTTGATTGATTGAGCCCTGGAGAAGAATATAATTCAGCCTCGGAGGTTTGCTCCCATTATTATTTGAGTGGGTTCAGAATATTATAAGCCACTTTGAATAGATTATAAGGATTAGCTTTTGTATAGAACCGAAATCTTCTTCAAAGGTTCCGAAATACTTGTTACGCAAAAAAGGAATATCCACTTCCACGTGGGTTTCCGTTATGATACAGCTTTTTCTTTGAACTCGATGCGCCTGAAATTTTATCGATAAATTTCGATGGTTCCGAATCAATTTGGCAGAAAATACAATGATGCTTGATAAATATACTGCATCCTCGCTTTTATGTTGATATGGCTCTTAGAATCATGCCAATTTTCGAACAATAATATTACCAAAATAACGAGGCTGGAACAGGCTGATTGATCGCAGTCTTTATAACGCGCCAGTTGTTGCATTATATCGCGCGACGAGCCACTTCTTCTTTATGCCCATAGGCACTACAGATAGATTGCACAAATGTAGGGTATAATACAGATGCAGAGAACTGAATATAAATCATCTTGTACTCGCACACCCGCGCAAAAAAATTGCCTAAATCGCCCGAAGACGATTTGAAAAATGTACTATATGCAAACTGCAGTCGTTTCTTGAGTTGATTTTAATTTCTTCGGTATATCAGCTGCACACGTAGAATGAATAGAATTGAATGCGGGTTGATTTAAATGAGAGATGTTTCGTATTTATGGGTGTTCTTGTACTTCTGTTACCTGTCCACAGAAAATAGAGCCGTGCCCGAGCCATGCCAATCGACTTAATTAAATTTTTTGTTCTTGTAACTTGTTACATGATGCTAATACTTCATAAGGTGTTCATATTTTGGAGGTACAAATCGCCCCATAAGACCTCAAGAAATCAGAATTTTCTTAATGATATCAACAGTCAATTAGTCTGTCTCATGAAATTGACGAGGATCAAGAAGATTATTTTGGCATTTTTTCAAATTTTTCCGTCTATTGGGAGTAAACCTCTGGGTTATTTTAGATGGCAGAAAAATCCAATATGGCCGAATCTCCAAACATTTTCATAAGAAATACACGTGACCAAGATGGCAGTATTTCAAAACAGGTTTACTCCCAATTCTTGACGGTTTTTAGTTTCAAAGATCACCTTCACTACCTTATTGTTATCTTCATGGCTCAACCTTTCACTATTCAATGTCCTCGAAATTTTCTTTCCATTTTTCAAATTCTGGAAAGTTATTTCTCAAAAAGGCTTTTAAGAGGACATGCGATGAAAATATTTCTCGAAAATTCCTAAAATACTAAGGTAAGAGAGATCTCCGGGGAACCCCACTTACCCATCCCAGTTGCTTAGTTCAGTGAGTAGTAGCTTTTAATTCGCTCACTATTTTGACCCCTCCACGGGGCGTTATAGATTTCTAATAATTCGTGATCGTTTCCTCCTATTGCATCGGAAAAAATCTGAAAAAATCCAGAAAGACATCTGTCACTACAAGAAACATAATGGAACATCAATGAAGTTTCAGAATGTCATTGTAAGAGCGAGAAAAATAAAAACAATGAAAAATGTTCAGAACTATAATTCTTATATTTTCCACTATTTTACCACCCAAAAACATGTTGAGAGAGACAGTATTTCTGATACCTGGGACAATTTTGTAGTGAGTGGTCAATTTTGTTAAAATATTACAGCTCTGGGAATGTTAAAAATTCGTCGAGATTTTTCTTCAGTTTCATAGAATAACGAAGAAATCGGTTGGTATTCGAGGAAAATATCAGACAAATAATGAAAATCCAAATTCAAGATCTGATTTGCATAATAATTCTAAATAACAGTGCAGGAATCCAATGGGTCCAATCCAATCACATAGGGAGTACAGCTCCGCTTATTTGAAGATCTTCCAACTCAAAAAACGGAAACTCCGAGGGAATAGACAAAGCAGATAGACGAGCAATTATAAGCCTACCCTACGATTCAACATCATCAGTGCCCATAGGCTGCATCACAAATTCGTGTCCTCTCGATGACAAAAGGATGTAAAGAAAAAAAAGAAAAAGAAAATAACGTCGCCTCGATATGCTCCGGCCGCCCGCTGGGAGGGGGTGGGGTGGGGGAGAGAAGCGCGCGCAGCTCACGCGCGGGGCCCGTGTCCCACACACGCTGGGCCTAGTAGTAGGGGGTGCTCGGCGCGCGCCCGCGGCGTAGTAGTGGGGGCTTCTTATAGCATCATGCACTCCGCGCGCTCGCGCCGTAACCTAAATTTTTTTTGCTCCCCATCTTTCTTTCTTTCTTCCATTCTTACTACTACTACTGCTGCTGCGCGTTCCGTAATGTATTCTCGCTACTTCCCCTGGAGCATCGCAGCTTAGCATCAGCACGCAAGTAAAATTCTTTTTGGGTCCTTCCCCCACCGCGCGACTGTACACTCAACTTATATACCCTCTTTATTCAAATGCGTGCAGGGATTTTTTAGAGACCTCTTCGAACTGATATTGCGTATTAGAACCTGCATGCTTGCTCAACTCACTGTGTGCGTGTGATGGGGTGTCTGATGATCGTACATTTGGATGTTTGAAGATGCTCCTGGGCTAATGAAACGACCGAGTCACCTCGTTAATGATCGGGACCACACTTGGGACTTCTTGGGATGTATTAGGGTCTTCTTTAGGCTTATCGAAGATTTTTGGGGTGGAGCTCGACGATTCATGAGTGCGTACGTGATTTGGAATATGTTTGAGGTCGGTTTGAGGATAGCCATGATGATGGTTTGAAAAAGATTGAAAAAGTTGACGATTCTGAATTATTCAGTGCCCTGTTCGCGTTAGGGTGAAAGTATAGGACTTGGAATTCGTCGTGCCATTTCGAGTGCTGTTCACGCGTCGACGTTTTCTGATTATCTGGAGATGTGCGAATGAAATTCATACAGAAACATATTTCTTGTTCTAGCGCACTCATGGGATCACATTTTCTGTGCTTTTCAGCCAAAGAATATATTCCAACATTCTCTATAGTCTGTCCCTGAATATTGATTACTCTTCTCCTATGTTAATTCGAAATTCTGTTCAATCCTTGGTTTACTCACGACATCCATACTCATCTATACTTCAACGTCGTATTAAAATTCTTCAAATTCTTAATGACGTTATGAAATTATTGCTCTCCGCTCATCTTTTTTCCAGTTGAAAAGGCTACAGCTCTTGGCGAGGCTCTTGGGATATAGAGTAGAGATGGCTACTTTTTCATCATCAAGACAAATCTAGATGTGAAACAGCAACGGAAAGGAACAGCAAACAGGCACCTCATCTCGTATCTACTAAACAAGCTGAGTAAGTTGATATGAAAAAAATGAAAAATTAACCACCAGAGAGTAAAAGAGGGCAACTTTACAGCGTATGACGCGAGAGAACTGCTCTCCACCCATGGCCCATTAATTTGGCACGGAGGGCGAATATGGGCCTTTCAAAAGCAGCTTGTGATTGCGCTTCTGTATATAAGAATCTGATGGGGTCCGTCCTCGGTATTATACATAGCCTCATGACACACACACATGTATCTTGTGTACTTCTTAGTTGTTGTTGTTGTTGTTGTTGTGTTACAGTCTTACATTGCGCGACGTAAAAAGCTAATCATAACGTGGCATGTTAAAAGCTTTTGCTTTTGGGTATCATCTTCGGGCCCGGCTTATCTCTTTCTTTCTCTCTCCCTCTCCTCCAAAATACACTGTATATCCTCATCTATAACCTTGCTCCGGTGCATCATCTCTCTTACTCTCTTTTCCTCACGTTTTCTACACTCTGATGGTATACTCATTGCTACTTTTTCGATGGGCCCATCGCGGTGCTTTAGCCGACCAGTCTTTTCTCTCTCTCTCTCTCTCTCTCTCTCTCTTTCTCTTTTTGCCATCGTTCTAATTTCAAGCGATCCGAACTATATATATCCAAGAGGAGCAGTGCTCCCGGAGCATCATGCAGTGCTTCTCAATTTGATTCAGACTTTCACGCTATATATACTATATACGTATACGAAGGTCTTTTTTTTATTATCGTTGAGATTAGCTTTTGTTGAGTCCGCGAGATTCGGTAATGGCATTTCATTATATTCACGGATTTCGCGCTAGCCCGCTAATGGCACTATATATAGAATGACTTTTTTGGAGGATCCGTACCGAGTTTCAAACACATATAATACTCGTAACGTGTTGGACATAATAGAGGACCAAGTCGTATAACGATGGACAGTAATGTAAAAAGTTTAGAAGGAAAGGGTTATAACGAGTCTCTTCGTGTGAGCTTATAATGCAAATCAACTGACGCGGTGCGAGTTTTGTATGGATATAGTTTTAGTTAAGGGGTGACTGAGTGAGTGAGTGAAGAAACGAGTTATATGTGATAATGGTGCGTGCGTGAGGTTAGGTATGGTGTGTATGCTCTCCCTTGTGTCACGTGCATGATATGCATGATTCGTTTTGGCACGAGTAAGCGTACATTATTCAGGTGCAATCCGATGATGCAATTTCGTCGCACGTATATACTCGTTTTATATAGGTATATTATGATCGACAATTACTTGTGTTTACTCAGGGGTGATGGCGATATCCAAGGGTGAAATTGTAGTATACTTATGGTAACTGACGAATCTCGTTATAAGTTTCGGTTTTGCACTTGGTCGATTATGTATGTTTGAACTTGACGGGGTACGGTGTTGATTTGACAAAGATTTGCTCGAGGATCTGCTTCATTGATCTGGACATGTTGAGACTGAATTCGATCTTAATGAAGGGAAATGATTCAACTAAGGTAAATGTACCCAAGTTGCCCCCATTACTAGTAGGCAATTTTCTCAACAACTCTGGCTTACTTCATTACTCTAGTCCATCCAAATTCTTCTCAACGTATTTTAGATCATTCTGAAGCGTATTTCAAACGCTACAAAATGAGCTGATGTATGTTGGAAAATATTGAGATGGGGTAAATGGAGTAAACCAGAGTTGTTGAGAATATGACTCAATGGGGGCAAGTTGGGTACACTTACCTTACTTAATCAGAGGGTACTGGAGAAGAATAAGATGAGATAGAACCTGTACAAATAAATCAGAATACTATAGATCAGTGTAGACTTTGGGCCAAAATCGATTCTTGAAGACAGATCAGATATAACGAAAGCTTATTCTGCGCTCGTAACTCACTCGATTTCACTCATTATCAGTTGTTGTCCTCAAATATGATTTCAATCACTAATGACGCCTTACACAGTTATTTTTCTGAACCTATTCGAATCATACGAGATAATTTAGTCTCCCGTTAATCTGATTCCTTCTTATAAACATGACGGGGTGCAATATGAACCAATGTTCTGATTGACAATATTTGCAATGTATTGACCAGTGATGATGTAATTTTAATGATAATATTTCAACAATCTGAGTTTCAAACCGAAACTCACTTACCGATAACGCATTCCGATGTAAGGACGTGAAAACTATCTTCACGTCCAAGCGAAGGAAGGATTCAAAACTATTAGGAGGATGCAAAAATTAGGTTTCACTCTCGTCTATTGAACAAAATCTAATGAAATGCAATTGAAAACGGGCAAACTGTGTGTTTTAACTTTCTTGATTTTTCTGAACCATGCTATTTTCTATGTTGCTCACACATTTCCTGCCCATCTTCAAACATAAATAAACGAAACGATTCCACTGTGCTCTTTTTACTCATAGAAATTTTTTTTTTTTTTTCATGTCGGAGTTATGCACAAGTACACATATATAAAAGTTAGAAACCAGTCGCAGAGATCAAAGAACCCTTCTTCATTTTCAAAAGCAGCAACGAACCACATCCTAATCTCTTCTAGACCCTCCACCACGAACTTTCAAATTTTGCTCTCAGCAGGTTGGAGGGTCTCTCTTTCTAACTAGAAATTCTTCTGCAGATAAGCTTCTGCACGAGCATTGCAGCGGCAAATTGCCCTTCTTAATCCTTCAAAGAGTCCAAGTTGCGAATGAATAAAACATCGGCTCAAGCCGTTAGAATTCAAAATATACTCAATGCAAATCCAAAAATCCCATCTTCAAAAATCATCAAAAATGTCAACTCAGCCCAAAGCCCAATTACATACATAAAGATTTACCAACTTGAATTTTACCAATAAGATTATCTTCTACCGATTTTTTCACTAACGAATACACCATATATACAAATGCCACCAACGGTGCAAAAAACTACTCCCGCAATCTAATCGGTGTGGCAATGGCGCTGGGACTTTCTCGACATCATCAGACAGCTTCATCTCTTTTGAATTGTGATGCATCCCGCCAATCGCACTCTCAATTTCTCTTATTCTATCTCTCTCTCTCTCTGTCTTATTTTCTTCCGCATGCACTTGATCCTGAAACTGCATCATATCCAGCTTCTGCGTCCGAGCGAAAGTTCAGGGCTGGTTATACTGATGCTGCAAAAGAGCCCAGAAGCATTATAAAGGTATGGAGAGAAGAAAAATATATGCGGCACACACGAGGGGAGGGCAGCTGAGTCGCGTGCCGTGTCGAGAACGTATATATACACACACACACTCATATACACGTGCATCAGCTCTACTTGTTGATCGGATGGAGGGATGTCGGGTCGGACCGCGAATAGAGTGGGAGGGGGGAGGGGGAGGGGAAGACCGGTGTGCAAGCAGAGCAGACGAGTCTGGATGGGTAAAGAAGGGCCCGTGCCGCATGCGTGCGCGCGCGAGCGCCGCTGTATGCGCTCTCTGGTGGGGATTTGGGGCGCGTGCCCGGCTGGGCCCTATATAAGGCCCCGCACCCCTCGCGCCCGGTTATTTCGGGAGCAGACCCGCAACCGAAAACTTCACGTTCAGTAGTCGGTCCTTTCCAACTCTCAGAGTATACAGTATATAGTCGCGAGATTCAGTTCTCGCGTAAAATTTTTTATAAAATCAATCATCACAAGTGTCTAGTGTCATGACCCTGGTGGGCCTTGAGTCCCAGCCACGTCAAAGCATCGTGATGCTTAGCGTTCAACAGCAATCAGGTGGGCCTCATAATCAAGGTTACACAGAATTTACTCAACGAGGAGCCGTGATAGTGCAAACTGCAACTGGATCTACAGCTGAGGGCCTTAAGGCCCATAAAAAGAAGGTTTACACTGGTGCTGCACCAGCTTCTGTTGCACGAAGAAATGCTCGTGAACGTAATCGTGTTAAACAGGTTAATAATGGATTTGCAACATTGAGACAACATATACCACAAAGTTTGGCCCAAGCACTTGGTGCTGAACAACCTCAACAGGCCCCAGCTAATAATAATACAGCTGCTGGACGTGCTGCAGCGGCTAAAAAATTATCAAAAGTTGAAACACTAAGAATGGCTGTTGAGTATATTAAAAATTTACAACAATTATTGGATGAACACGATGCCGAAAGAATGGGTGTAAGTCCCAAACAGGAACATCATCAGGCCCCAGATACTCCAACTTCAATTAAATTTGAATTAAAAAGCGAGTGCAGTGGTGAGGATGAACCATATCCTCATCAACAAACTTCTTCATCACATCAATTGGATATTCATCAAAATCATCAATCTGGTATGAGTCCAGTGTATATTGCTGCTCCGTGTTCAGAAGCATCGAGCTCTCCAACTCCAAGTTTTGTATCGGATGCATCGTCAGCTGGAGGAAGTCAGGGATATGGTACGACCTTCAATGGCATGTACGCGCCGGTTCATCATACGCATGGATATGAAAATTATGAACCGATGAGCCCTGAAGATGAGGAATTACTCGATTATATCTCGCTGTGGCAGCATGGGCAGTAGGCTGAAAATTTCTGCAATTCTTAACAAGGTTGGTTCAAATTTTTCAACATCCTCATATATATATCTATATTTATTTTCAACGGTGTTAATTTTTTTATATGATCTATTCGATTCATCAATATCTACCAGTGCGATTGAGTTCAGTTCTGAGAAATTCGGCATAGTTCGGTTCAAATTCTGATGAAACCTGACTCTAGGTATTTGTTAGAGTCCCGCGTACTTGATTTGTATATCAATACTCAGAAATACTAATATGAGCCAGAAATTCTAAGAACTACTTCAACAAAATTTTGATATAATTCTAGTGGTCCAATTGAAATTTTCTTGTGCTAAACTTCTCAGTATTGAGCCTTAAAACCCTCGAGTGTAACTGTCTTTTGACAATTCAAAATTTTTAAGTAGAAGCTTAATCGAATCAGACTTCATTCCGAAAAATCGAATCATTCAGTCAGTATACCCATGAACATATATGTATAATACATACACTCGGCACGCGAGGTGTTTCAAGGTGCAATATAATTATAATAGCGCATATGCACGGCCCTTTTCGTTCATTATTGTATACATATTTCGGCATATGCACCTACAATATGTGTTGCAACTAGAGACATCAGAGACCCACCCCCTGGGTTCCACTAAAAATTGCGTAAATCGATCTGTTGCTCGGCCTGCCCCCCATAATACCTCCCAAAAACTTCTACCCTTGTAGAATATTCTTATTTTTTTTTTTTTTCATTCTTATTAACGATGTGCGCGCGCGCGAGCAAGCTTCCTGCACGAGTCATGTATAGTAATATGCAACCCCCCTTCGACGATACTCACCCTAAAAATGCGATTTCATATATATATATATATATATATATATATATATATATATATATATATATTTGGATACTTGTATATTATTCGACCTGCCTGCGCACGCGAGTACACCTCCCTCCATTTTTTTCGTATGTAGGTAATACCTTCACACACGTGTGCATTACTTCACAGAAATATATGTATATATATACATACATGTATATGAATTCGAGTTTTTATCATATATATGTGTGTGTGACCTTGTTCAGTACGTATAGCGGGGTTGACAATAGCAGGGGTTGGTCTGGCGCGCGACCCCTTATAATATATATATATATATAGTTGACGAGACGGTAAATCGCGACCCAGCAGTGGCGGGGCCTGTATATATGGATGCATGAACAGAAATGAAAAGAGAGCCGGCTCGCGCGCAGCATCCGCCTTTTGTCGGAGGACCGGCACTTCTTTTCATATATAGTATATATATATATATGGGTGTTGTGTGTGTGAGTTGCCCTCGTCTATCGAGCTTTTTTCAATTCTGTATAATGTGACGCTATGAGATCTGCCTCCTTCCTCTTATACACATACATATATGTATATATATTTTTGATTCAAAGAGATCTTTTTTATTTACCTCCCTCTCGCGTGCGCGAGTTCCTCCCCTTACTGGATTTTTGTATTAGAATCACTGGTGCGTATTATTATATGGGATAGACGATTTCGGAGGGCCGCGTACTTTTGTCATCGCTTTTTCCCCCCTTTTATATATGTTGGATTATTCTATACGTATGTACATACATGTGAGAAGAGGTACCTCATAAATATATATATATATATATTCCTCTCGCATCGAAGCGAGCGTATCGATCAACTTATGGATGATCCATCCTCTTTCATCTTATGTACTCGGATTCATCTTTTCACACTTTTTATTCGGGACTTTGGTGATTCTATGAAAAAAAAAAAAAAAAAAAAAAAAAAACGTAAGGTTTCACGGAGCCTCTTTTGATTCCATATTTATGAACGCTAATCTTAGGGTATGGGATGCTCTCCAAATTTATCGCCCTCGAACAAACATAACCTCTGCAAATATGCTTCGCAAACATTGTAACTGCTTATCTCAATCGGAATATATATTTTTCGTTCTATTTCATATGAAAAAATGTATATAGATATGAAAATTTCCACCGAAGGTGGAAGATTTAGTCATGCGTATTTTTCATGTATTCCAAATGATGAATCTATTCAAAATTTTTTGAAAAATATATATTTAATCATATGAAATATATTTTGATACACGATGATATTCGAATCGTACTTGATAGATAAATTCACCGTAAATATATTTTTTTCATACATATATTCATACAAATCAATTGCAAGAGATCTAAATATCTTATTATCTAGCAATATAAATTTTTCATTCATTGTTCCTGACTTTCGAGCCTTGAGAATTGAAAAAAAAAAAAAGTTGTCAGACAAAGTCAATATTCAAAAGGATAAGTACCCTCCCTTCCTAACCATCAAAATCTCGTTTTCAATGTTGCATATACACAACAATCTCCAAGTCGGGACAGGTCAACCCTTGCATATACACATCATACCTTCGTGTATGAATACATTTTAACTTAAAAGAAGAAGACAACAATTGTCCAAACCGCAAAAGAAATCGGTTGGCTCGCGCATCGTCGCAATAGTCCGTCTCTGGGGTTCCTCTTTCAGAAACTACTTACCGCACTCGTTTTGCTCTCATTTTGCTCGGCTATCTTCATCTTCGTACCATCTTTTACTCTCCTTTCTCTTCGCACATCACACGCATTATATATATATCATGCCTATTTTCCATTGAAACCGGTATACTCGTATTTTATACACCACTTGTCCCTTTGACCGGTCTAAAAAGTTTTGCCTTACGCCGAAATAATCCCCTCATATGCATTAATTATTATCCTCCAATGCTTCAAAATCCATACATATATATATATATATATTTTTTTTCCTACATACACACACACACACATTCATATATTTGAATTCAAAATTATATATAAAAGATATACGTAGCAGGTTATTCCAAATAATAGAACGCAAATGGAAATTCTTTAAAATTTTCATGTGTATAAAAATCCTTATACTCCCAAGGCGACGACTATTTTCATAAGCTATACAACATATGGAGTGCATAATGATAATATATATATATATTTTTTTTCTACCTGTACAATGCGTCTACCTGGCTCGATCCCTTATTCAATCTCGACCTTTGGCTTCCTTTATACCATTATCTTATATATGTATGCTCATATATATATAAAGATGGATATTCAGAGGGCCGTGCCGCATCTTTTCTATTATACTACCTTAGATTCACATTATACCTGTTAGACTAGCTGGTGTCGTCAAAGCCCTTATATTTTATCTTTGCTCATGGAATATTCAATTTTTCTGTTACAGAAAGCAAGAAAGAAAGCCGAGACAAGATATTGTATCAAAGAGATCGAGTACGCCAGGAGGAATTTTTAGTCGCCGAAATTCAACACGGCGAAATTGATGTGCTGTACATATATATACATATACATACATATGAAAAATGTAATTATACATTTTGTACATAGGCGATCTAGTCAAACGTGCGAGGATATATTTTAAGATTTTAAGGTATATAAATATGAATTCTATATATATATGCGGTTAGAGTAATTATTATGTTCTATAGCAGTGCTAAGAATAATTATTATCTCATTTTCAACGGGCCATTTTCTTACTTCATAGGTGCGATATTAATTATTTTTAAGGTTATACGTATAAGTATTTTATAATTACGTTGAATTACAATCGAGGCAAGATAAGTACGATATATATATATATATATATATATATATATATATAATTTCGCGAGAAAATTTTTTTTGACATATGGTTACCGCGGTGTAACTTTGAGTAATATACTACATATAATATTAATATATGTGTTTCGTAAAAAATGAAACAGGCAGCGATCGTACTATTTCACAAGCAAAAACTCATCAATACAACTGTGCCTTCAATAATAATTGAAAATACCTTTGATTAAAGGGTTATCATAACCTCAAAATCGACATAAATATAAACTGGATGGAGCGTATACGAGAGTAAATATAAATAAATATGTATCGGTTATACCTCAGTCGAAAAAAAGACGTATAATTCTTTTGCCGATACTCATATTCAATTCAATCCTCAAATGTTACTTACGCACGCAATATCCGAGAGCGCATAAAGATGTAATTCTTGGATGCACTTGTCGTGAGGGCGTTATAGTCGAGCTTTTATGTATCTTCTTCATTGTATGATAATGAGGACGAGTCGTGGACTCGACGCAAAACATGCATATACATATACATACTTACATTATTTCTGAGATATATAGATGCTTACAAGTCTTCACAGCAACGTATAACCTTAGTCTTGTATGTCCAAGTGCGTTCTCGGATTTGGCTATGTTTTTGGCAGTACCAGACATCATCGACAAGTCTTTTAAAATGTTGCAGATGTTCAATAGGAATTTTTTTTTTTTTTTTTATTACAATTCGCGTGCCAGTGCCTTATGCTATGGGGACATGTTCCCTTTTGATGATACGAATACTATTTAAGGTTGACTTATTCTATGGCTGTATTTGTACATATTTCTTAATTATAATGATGATGATGATAATCATTATGATTATTATATGGATCTTATGATCAATCGTTGATATATTAAATAAGAAGTTATATGATGAAAATATTTGTTTTTATTCCACAGTAGTCTTTGAATTTTGACCCTCATCCAAAACAAGTATTTAGAATTTATTGAATATCGGTTATCTACAATTCAATAATAGGTGTTTGGACAACTTCTACGAACTGATGCAGAGAGCTTTTAAGATTGGAATTCAGAATATTTCCTCAATGTTGAGGCTTTGATATTTATTTGATATTTGATATTTGATATTTATTTGAGCCAGGTTTACAAAATTAAACAGTACATGATACAGTACTCCGCGGAGACGAGTTGCTTCGTTTGTGTGCGGCAGACTTAACTCAATATTACGTAAAAACAGAGGGAAAAATAACTTACGAACGAAAGATGTTTAATGAATAAAATAAATAATCTAAATCATATAAATTCATTTTGAATCACAATTAAAGTACTCTGGGGTTTCAACAATTCAGATAGATCTCACATATTTTTTCAATAATTTCATTATTTGATCTTTTTCAACTAGTATTTTTTGTTCGCTTTGAAGTTTATTGGAATGAGTAATTGCTGTGTATAGATGACATTTTTTCCAAACAGTTTTCATATTTTTTGGGTATGGTATACATTTATTTCTGGTCTTTGCTGTACTATTTTTGTACGTGTGAGAGAATTCAAGATAATTATGCTTCATATTCTCCAGAATATATTTTTTACCAAGATCTAGTGGTTGCTCCCTGTTTTTTTTCTATCTTTACACACATTTTTTCTACTTTTTGATAAATGTTGGTGCATGATTCCAATCTTGTTCTATTAGCTCCTCCCCATCCTATGATTCCATATGTTATTGTGCTATAGTAAAGACCATACATTATCATGTACCAATTGTTTGGTGACATGATTTTCGACATTTTTGCTAATATATAAATTAGTCTTTTGCCTTTTTTGAGTCAATTCCGCATTTCATTGTCCCATCTCAGATATTGATCTATTTCAATACCCAGATATTTACAATTCCTAACATTTTCTAGTGATCGATCATTTACTCGAATAGTGAAATTTTCTGGAAGAGTATCTACATAATTACTGAAACTCATGCATACTGTCTTTTCAACATTGAGTCTAAGTTTGTTTCTATATAGCCATATTCTTACAAGATTCATGAAAAAATTCAGTTTACTTGACACTTCCTTCCATGAATTCCCATGACATAGTAAAATTGTATCATCCGCATATGCTATGGCTCTACAGTTTTCGGTGGTGATGTCAAATAAATCATTTACATATACAATGAATAGTAACGGACCTAATATTGTTCCTTGAGGTACCCCTATATATGTCTTTATCGTATGACTCTTTGTGTTATTGATTTTCACATATTGTTTTCTATCTTCTAGATAGCTTTTAATTAAATTTTTTGCATTTCCTCTAATTCCAATTTTTTCTAGTTTATCTAGTAATATTTCTCTATCGACTGAATCGAAAGCTTTTGCAAGATCTAAAAAGATTGCTTTATTGAAAGATTTTTATTTATTTCGTTTTTTATATTTTATCAATTTATGGGCTGTGATAGCCCTTTACAAATTCAATTACACAATAGAAATAGTATACTTCGCACCGAGTTCATGAGGTTGTAGCTCGCTTCTGAGCGATTGGTTTTCGGCCCGAGCCGCAGGCGAGGGTTGGAATGACCGCTCGGAAGCGGGAACCTTATGTGCGAGGCGCGAAAGTTATTTTTCGCAATTTTGTAGGCACCCAAACATCGGAAAATTGCGAAAAGGTCTGTTTTGGTGCGCTTTACTGAGGTAAAGAATCAAAGTTACTCAAAATTTTACAGAACTCAAATTTTGAAAAATTTCCTCTTGGAATGACCATAACATTTGAAAGCTTTATTTGGTCGAGATTCTTTAGTAATGATCTCTCACTCTCTATCAATCGCTGGGCCAAAATTTACTATTGCAAACAAAAGTACTGAGATTGATAACACATTCCTCAATAAGTTAACTTTTAATTCTCAAAAATAACACAGCCCCACAAAAAAAAGTTCTGACCTAACTCACAAACTATAATACCTTCATGTTTTGGGGGTCGCTGGATCCGAATCCAGGATTAGTTTTGTTCCAGCACGTCGAGATTTTGACATAGCCTCAAAAAAGCTCGATTTGACAAAATTGCTCAACAATCATAATCAACCCGTACTAAATACACTTTTGACCACCAACCTCATGTTTTCGGGGTCGCTGAATCCAAAAATGAGGTTAGTTTGGTCCCAATATATCATCGTTCTGACATAACCTTAAAAAATCATGATTTTCCAAGGAAATTCGAACCTGGTGATCAAACCATTCTTTCTTTGCCTATTTAATATGTTTTTGGGGTCGCAAAATCTGAATCTGGGGCCAGTTTAGTTCCAGCACATCATCATTCTCACATAACCTCAAAAAATCATGATTTCCCAAGGACACTTGTACCTGGTGACCGAACCACACTTCATCTTGCCCATACTATATGTTTTCGGGATCGCTGAATACAAATCCAAGGTCAGTTTCGTCCCGGCACATTAGCTTTCTCACATAACCTCGAAAAATCGTGATTTTTCCAAAGAAACATAGACCTGGTGATCAAACCATAATTTGTTTTGCCTATACTACATGTGTTTGCGGTCGCTGAATCCAAATTGGGGTCAGTTTGGTCCTAGAACATGTAGGTTCTTATATAACATCGGAGAATTAGAATTCCTCGAGAGTACTCAAAGTTGGTGATCCAACCATACTATGTCATGAGCTTATTTGATGGTTTCGGGAAACGATATACGTTATATAGGTCATTCAAAGAAAAAAAGACTCGCTATAGCTCCAAACTAGAGTAGAGCTCGAATTGTGAGATTGGTGAGGCCTGGCTTCAAAACTGGTACTCGGCACACTTTGCCTCCTCTCGCGAAACCCGCAAGGAGAACTGAGACACTTTCGTGTCTCGGATGGGGTGTGACGACCCTCCGGGCCCAGTCAAGGGACAACGTACCCGGGCCTTGGCCTAAATCCGGTAGGAAGGGACTGGCCCTGAGACTGGTACTCAGGAGCAGCTCAATATTCGCTCTCTGAGCCGGTACCCTGACAGGGTGTATCTCTGCTTCATGACCATGTGGTAGAAGCAAAATAAAGTATGATTTGTTCAGCAGACATCATCACTCTCGGGAGATACTGATTTTTTGAGGTTATGTCAGAATGATGATGTGCTGGAACCAAACTGACTTCAAATTCGGATTCAGCGACCATAAAAACATATAGTTTATGCAAAACAACGTATATGCAAAATAACGTAAGTTGCGCATCTTCAATATTTACACATCAATCATTTGTAAAAAATTTCATATTTTCTATCTTCATATGTCATAACAGAAACCTGGAGCCTGATGAGGTCCACAAAACCTAGTGGACGAAACGTATCGATGAAATTTCTTTCATGAAATTTTGGGAATTTATTTAGTTCCCCACCGTCCTTCAAGATCGATGAGACCAAATAATCAACTCATATATCAAACATCAAGGACGAAAAATCTACAAAATTACTCATGACAAAACAACGTATGGTCTGATAACCAGGTCCGAATATCATTGGGAAATCATCATTTTTTGAGGTTATGTCAGAATAATGATATGCTGGGACCAAACTGGCCTCGTAGTCGGATTCAGCGACCCCGAAAACATAATGGTGGTCAAAAGTGGATTCAGTATGGTTTGATCATGATTTTGGAGCAATTTTGTCAAATCATGCTTTTTTTGAGGTTATGTCAAAAACTCGACGTACTGGAACAAACCTGACCCTGAATTCGGATTCAGCGACCCCCAAAACATGAAGGAAATATAGTTTGGGAGTTAGGTCAGAACTTTTTTTTGGGGCTGTGTAATACAGCTTGTTCCGAATTGTTCTTATCTTCTACATCTTAACCCGCTCACTTTAGACGCCACTCGTATATTTCGGAAAATTGTCTGGTACGAAAAATGTCAATAACTAGTCGTAAGATGACGAAAAATAGCAAAATTACAAAATGAAAATTTTTCAATTGTCTCCATTTTTCTACGAAGTAAATGGCGAGGTAGAAACGTATAGAGAGTAGAGACTCAGTTGTCACTGGAACACAGTTATGTCATCGTCACAGATTTTAATAACTGTTTTAGATTTTTATGATGTATCCGAGTAAAGTTATCACAAACGGGAGACCTCGGGGCCCGGGTTCCCAATGTTCCCCAAGATTTTTTCATTGGTGCTACCTAGAAAATGAAAAATCCATCAGAGTAACTCCGTCCAATAGGCCTCGTGCTCAGAGCTACAGCCTATCATATTTAGCATCGCCCATATAGGCTCGTGTTAAAAAGTGATATGTAAAGATAAACTGACAATGGTAGCGTTTTTGCTTGTAGCTTTGAACAGGAGATGATTGAACGGAGTTTACTCTGGGTTCTTCATTTTCTAGGTGACACAAAACTGTAAAAACAATTCGGACAAGATTGGTGACCCGGACCTCGTGGTCTCCCTTTCTTATAGTAGCACATGGTATAAACTTTTGTTTGTAATTTATAATAACTACCAATGCAAAAATGTATAGCTGACTCATCTATATCTCATGGAGTCCTTATTCTCAAGCTCATTTTCTCAATTTTGGTATTCTGAGAAAATGCGTCGAAATTAGTCTGGATCCTGACACAAATGATCCGATTGAGATTGAATTTTTTTTAAGAAAAAATAAGCATTTGTGCAGGATGTTTTTACGAGAAATTTTACAAACAAATTCGCAATTACAATTATAAATATAATTGAACTGTGAGAAGCACGAATTCTTACTTCAACTATGAGCCCCTTATGGAGAATCTAGAAAATACAATGGATGAGGGGTCCACACTGTAAGGCCTCGACATTTACAGATCTATTATCACATGCCATGAAAATCAAATTTCAGTATATGAAACATAAAGAGAGTTGACCCATCTTTCTTGACCATAACCTATGAACTAAATATAATGATTCGATCGATCTTCTAATGCGGCACTTGTTGCACTCGAATCATCTCCTCTTCAGCTCCCCACAACCTCTTGAATCTGGAGCACTGGATGCATTACAATACACCTCTCAAAAGTAGCAACTCATCAATGCACCAAGTCTCTTTCTCTCGACAGCAGCTGCATAATAATCGAGTGCATAATAATACTTGTGAGTACTTACATATACATATATATATAATTTTCCCTTGATGCTTTGGCGGCGGAAGGTATTTATGTCCGCGTGTGCCATATAGGCCGGAGGCGCGAAACCAGACCATAGGCTGAAGCATATATACCGATAAATCGCTTGGCACATTTCTTTTTTTAACCATTCTTATACAAGACGCTTTGTTCGAACAATCCTTCTCATAAGGAGTGTACTTCTCACAGACATAAGGGCTTTTGGATCCTACTCATTCTATGTATAACGGTTCGACAGATCTACCCTGCCAATACTTCATGTTTCTTACATACATATATACTTATGTGTGTGTGCATGTGTCTCTATACATAAATGAGAATGCGAACCTGTTGAACATGTAGTCATCAGGTGATGTCAGGGGTCTCTGATCGATTCCATTTTGTATACAAATGAATAATAGTCTACGCGTCGTACGATTGATACTTTTTATTCCTGATCGTTTTTTCTTGCAATGGATGTTGATGAAGTAGGTACATTTCTTTGGCGACGATGACGATGACACGACGCGGACGCCCGGATAAAAATTTTTTTAGATGGTTTTGGGATATATGAGGAAGGTAAGGTGTGGAAGATGGAAAAAGGGGATGGGGATTCGATTGATTTGCGGGATGGATTTATTAAAACCTACGGGATTGTGATGAGGTACGATTGGAGACTTATGGGTATTATTAACAATTATGCGGGTTTGGCTGTTGACTTGAATTTAAGCGTGAACTGGTTCTTGATCTTTTTTTGAAAAAAAAAGAAAATATATATATATATATAATTTTTGGATATGCATGTGATGTAGAAGAGAAATTGACTGTTTTACCGTTATGCGAACTTTTGGAAGATGCGGGACAAAATTATTTATTTGAAAAGGGAAGAAGAAACTGGACACTTGTATGGTTAAGGGACTCAATACGATTTATTTGTAACGAAGATTCAAAATTATATTCCAAAAAAAAGTAGATAGAACCATGTAAAAGGTATACGGACTCGAGCGTAGACTAAAATGGTACATCCTAACGGAATACAGTGGGACTTGGGAAACTCCCCTTATCTGGAAAAAATCTTGATCCCTGTCTCTTAACTATTCGGAGTGAAACCCATTGCGGCAGCTTGGAAATAATGGGATTCATTGAAAAGACAATGAAAATCCCACTCGTGGCCGGGTGAATTTCACTCTTTCTGAGTTGCGCCAAAAGGATATAGGGGGTTCACTTCGGAAAATTAAGAGAGCCTAGGAAAACTCTTGAATGAGACAAAACACCGGCTGTAAGTGGGCCAGTTTGCAAACGATTGGCACCCCATAATATCTGAAACCAAGTTTAAGAAAAACTCCCATAACTGGGACGCGATGTTGAAAAATGCCTGCGTCAGCCAAACTCGAGGACTAGCCATTGATAATTTCCTACTTTGATAATACTGGTTTGGTTTGTATTCCCAAGATATTTGATTCATAAGTATGGACATTGGATAAAATTAATGAAATAGATATAGACTAGTCAATGTGAAGGATACATAAAAGAACCTGTATAAATGAGACTTGAATGTTTTCGACTCCTTTTTCAAAAACCAAATCACTGTGAAACTCTTTCATCTGTGGAAAAAAATTTTTCCCCCGTCAGGTTCCACTCAAACAACTTCCACTGTTTTTGATATTTTTTATTGTCACCAAGTGATTTTATTTCAAGGGCCATTTCCGAAAAGTATGCTCTCATATAAAATGGCATCGAATACAAATAAAATTTCTATCAATAAATACTTACAGCCAGAACGGCCGAGAGAGCGGTACGTTTTTGAAATGATTATAAGAATTTTTACTTCTTTATTTTGGAGATGAGGAACAAACTCGAGGAGAGCACATCTCGATTTCAGTCCTGATGAGGTGAGCCACATGGGGGTATTTCGCCCCCATATCGAGCCCCTTTTTTAAAACTACTTCTCCAAATTTTACTCAGAGCGATTGCATCGAGTGTAATCCAAAAGTGAGATCAATGATCTCAAACCTGTTGGAAGACCATGAAACTCATAAATTCAGTCCACAAGATAAAATAACATACGAAAAGGCTTGACATCAACAGACTGGCATAGATTGGAAAGAGGTATACCAGTAACCCATAACATAATAGGAAGACATTACTCCCCATAAAATGATTACTCCTGTGAGTTCAAACGTCGGGTGCTCAAGCTCGTGAATCGATCAGATTTTGTCTGACTCTCTGGAAAGTGAGAAGTACTTTGTGTAAAGTATTACGTCACATGTATGGCGACTTCATCATTTTTTGGCATTCTTTTTGAAAAAAGTTGTACCCACAAGAAAACAAACCTCGAACGATTCCATTGATCTCTCGAAGAAATTATGAAAATCCCCCACTTCCCATTCGAAATTTTGTTCATATATTGTTTTTGAACACTCAATGTTTTTCTCTCACGTGACAGAATTTCGCTTGTAAACACTCTCTTGAAAATTTTACAGTTTTGAAAAACATAATGAATACACTGACGCTCGAATGACTGCCGACAAACACTTGCAAACAACAAATGTTCGATATCTCAGTTTTTTTACTTCTCATCCAATTGAATAGAAGTCCTTCAGTTGGATAAGATTCTGATATTCACGATACCGCATTGAAGCAATTAATCATCGTATAAATGAATCAAATGAGACTGAAATTCAATTTGCAAGATATTATTAAATTGGAGGCAGGTGTTCCAAAATACCCGATAATCTCGCCGAAACATTCAAACTGAAACTCACTTACAAAATAGATGAGTCTTTAGCGTACTTTCAGCGCACATGTATCTGCTAATCGTCTCACTCTTCTCTTCTCACCCTAAGCGTTTTTTTTTTATCTTCATCCTGTTCAAAAAGTTTGTGCAATGTCTTCGCCTCTCTTATACAGGTACCAATCGCTAATGATTCCATTACGCGTCGAACAAGACGTTAACACTCGCTATACACTACCACCATCATGCACTTTCCTACTGCATGTGTGCAACCACTAAATTCTGTAATCGAATCGCATTAGAAAACCATCTCATCCAAAAAACTTGGCGTGTTACCAAATATAACCATCGTAAATGACTCTTGCGCTAAAAAACATTATCGACGTATTAGGTATATAGGACCCACTAAAAGTATCGAACGCACGCGAACCTCCGCAAGCAACAGACGCATCTTCAAATCTCATACGTGGAAACTAATCTTTGCCGTAAGCTAAAAGTACCTAATGTATTCGGCCATCTCAAATCTCACGCGAGAATTATATCAGGAGGTCTACTTTATACAGCCTCAAAGTAGTATAGTAGCAGTAAATGTTTGCGTGCATTTTTTTGCAATTGATTCATCTTGCGTACGAGTTTTGGGCTCTTCCTTCCTTCGAGGCGGAATTTGAAGGGTTCTCTTCTCTAATGGGCCTTATACTCTTCTTCCTTCTCTAATACACTTTTTTGCTGGCAGAAGAATTTTTTTGGTAGACTGGATTCTAATCACCTTGGATGCACATGATGCAGTTCCTGAGGCGCGAAGTTTTAGAAAATTACTTGATGCTCGATTTTTCAAATTACCCGCCTCTGCGCATGCGCAGAAATCAAATCGAAATGACTATTACCTGGCCTTAGGGCTGATATACAGCTTTTGATGTTGAAAGTTTTAGGAATTGAGAAGATTTGAAGTCCAACTGCGAGGTGTATAATGTGGTGAGAAATTTTTTGCTCATATCTGAGTGAAGCTAATTTTGGAGGTTATGTTGTTCAGCGAAGGCAGTTTGTCTATGTCGTACCTGCGATGAAGTGAATTTTGAAATTGAGTCTTGAAACTACTGAAGGTAAGGAGAATTTGTAAATGTCTTCCTCGTACGTGAGTCGGCAAAATCTAAAGAGATTCTCAAAATAACATTCCGGATGGATTCTCACACCTCATCAAGAAATTAATGCGTAGAAAATCAGGTACACTGGCGAGTAAGTACTTAAAATTCGTCACCGTGTACATTCAGAAAAGTACACTCGATCGGACTTGAAAAATTTAACAAAGCTCGAATGCATCGATACATAAAATGAAAGAGTCCAGGATAAAAATCTCCATTGCTTCATGATCGGTACGATAAAATTTTCGATGGCCCATTTTCATTATATCCAACTCAGCGTAAAGCGTTTTTCAAAATGCGCGATCGTGCTCGGTTGGAATAAATCTCTAAGCTCAAAGACTTTGACGCACTTAGGATTCTATACTTGAGAAAAGAGAATGGGACAAGTTATGGGTCGAGGTGTCCCTTCAAAAAAAAAAGGTGTTAGCCTCAAGATCGTAAACTCACCTGAACAAGCTATATAGGTAACCTCACTCTTTTTAAGCCTGTTGAAGCGGTATTCTATAGGTTAGAACCAAGACAAAGCAAAAGGTGTTTTTTATGCGTAAAACTTGAATTTCTATACTTTATCATATTCTTTGAAAAAAATTTTCTCAGTGATGACGATGATGATGATGATGATAGGGCAATGTCCGAAGAAGTGGTAATCTGTGCGATCGTGTTAGTATGATAAGACCCATGTGTGTCTTTTGAAAATTTCCGGGGTAGATACCTGCATACGATGCGGGTATAATTACTCATCTTGCGGTTACATCTTGGTGGGTCAAGGACGTTTTGCACGATGACGGTGGTGCGGATGGGATGAAAGATAAATTTTGCACCCGCAGATCTGCACGATATCTCGTTTTGCACCATTTGGTCCATAAGCCATACAGGTCGAATCTGACATATTTTTAAGTGTCTGTGTGTGCTCGTGTATGTATGTGTGAATGTAAGGTTCGACGTCGGGGTCACTTTTGGTCTGGATATAATTCCTAAGGTGCAGTCATCAATTAGGATCTCTCGAGTTTCATCTGGAGAACGATGAAGATGCGCCATGTAGACTTAATAATCCTTGCCATCGTCGATGCATCGACTGGTTTTATTTATTTTTTTTTAGGGCTCCGATTGCTTGAACGGGTCACTCGATACCTCAATCGGTTTATCAGACGTTAGCTTGTGTAAAAGGTATGATGGTGCGGGTGGCGGCGGTACTCTAGCTTGCTCGTATGGAATAATGAATTTAGTCTCTAAAATTTGAGATCGAGTTCGTCTAATGGGGTGTGGATAATCTGAATTCTAAGGTGCACTTGATGAGTGGAGAGAAATTTTTTGAGGTTAGTTTTGTAGATTATGCATTAGGCAATTTTCAAATTTATAATCAAGTATTTTTACTCGATTTTTATTTATTCCTAAGGAGATTTCTGATTTGTTTGACGACTTTTGCAGTATTATAAGAGAGTCTCAGATTTTTAAATGTAATAGAAAATATCAATGGTTTATTGGGTAGTTTCTAAGAATTTCTCACCGCGAGTCTCACTGTGACGGTAGTTCGAGCAAAATTTGCTCCAAAAGACGATTTTGACAGATATTTTCTCAGATTCTTGTGTAGGGGAAGTGAGTTGAATTATTTCTCTTTCTTCAAAATCGTCCCACCGAATCATTCTCTTCAACGCATGGAAAGCCAAGAGAACAGACAATTGAAAATCAAAATGGAAGATTACAGTTGATATTAGTTGATGTTTTGTATTCTGAATTCATGTACAGAGTTCAGATTCTAGAGGGACCTTGGGAAATCTGGAGTTCCGCATTAGAATAACCTCCCCGCTGTCGAAGAAGCTTTTCACATGAGTTGCTTCTCGAGTTACTCGTGGTAACGTAGACTTTGAAGTTCAAGTTTCTCCAGAATACTTGCAGCTTACATTTACGATTTTCCCTGAATGAGAAGGGAATCTCAGTTTTTCGACTTTTTTCTTCAGAATCTGGACAAAGAAACAAAAAGGAAGTAACAGAAGAATCTCATCCAGCTTATTGTTATCCTGAATTACAAAAGATGTGTGTATCATTATTTAATTCTTCAGAGGTCCCGTGAATTCAAATGCACATACAAGTCGCAAAATATATTTTGGTCTGAATAAATATGTACATCAAATTGTACATAATCATACATTTTAATTTAACCAAAAACAGGCAAAGGGGGCAATGTATCGAGCGCACGTTGCTGAATTCTCTTGAATCTAAAAACTGGTCAAAATAATTCAAAAAAGTGCATCGAACAGGTCGCAACATACGGAAGGTATAGATTTGTGGTGACGACTAGCAAAAGAACGATAGCTGCTCTTTTTTTCCGCTCGCGTGCCTCCGAAAAAGAGCGACGATGGGGCCAAAAGATGGATAACCATCTCTTTTTCACTCCAAGCTACTTTTTCCTCAGACACGAAATCAACCAGCATATATATATACTTTTACAACTTGAAAAAGTGTGGATGCTGCGATGGACATCAGATCGATCTCCCGTTGAGAATTTTTTCCCCTATCTCACACAATATCGTAACTGCGAGCTTTTTTCTGACGCGTAATTTGAGCACCGATCCTGGATTCTGTTACCTCGTATACGCACAAGATTCTGTACCACAGAACCATACCTCCTCACATTGCATCAAATCTCACATACACACACACACACACACACATGGATATATGTGTACAAAAATATATCCATACATTTTCAGATTTTGGTATGAAAGATCCAGGATGAATAGCAAAATTTGCGCAAGGGCACAAAGAATACTTTTTGGGAATAGTGTGTTTGCGAGTTGCCTGTGATGATGCGAGAACTCGATTTTGTTCGATCGGTGATGCTACCTTTTTTTTCCTCAATGTCGAATTGGGGCTATATATATATGTATGTACGTTGCGTGCCAAGATCAAAAACATCGAGTTTGGTACATACGCATTGAAGAAGATGATTGAATTTTTGGCCTGCCGTCGATCCAACTGGGCTATTGTACGATAATTGAATTCGAGGTTGAAACTGGGTCGAGATGAGGGCATCGCCATTTGTTGTATATATGTATATTGTTGAGGGATAAGAGATGCTTTGAGTTGAGTTTCAGGCAGAGCAAATTTTTTGATGGAATAAAAGGAGAGAGAGGTCGGTTTTACTTGAGCGGTGCGATGGAATAGCGGTGCCGATGACGGAAAGCTATTTGCGAAATGGTTATTCACACTTTTTGAGGATCATGGTCTCATTATCAATTGATGGAGAATGGATCGAGTCATGCACTCTTTACTTCCTCGTCATTGACCTTTTCATTGGGTAGGTATGTTGCAGCCTTGAAAATTTTTTTGAAAGGTCGCGAGTATATCGAATTCCGTTAGGTTACTCTCTTGACCAGGCGAATGCACGAGGGGACAGGATTCCTAATTAGCAAATTTTACGTTTGATAGGCTGATTCTCGCTAATCCTATACGCTCATTTTTCTGTAAAATCAGATGTCATTACGAATATGAAGAAAAAATATTTCAGGCCAAACGACGGTATTCGCGAATAAGCGATTGAGGACACATCTCGGCATCCGCGGAGTCGTACCCTGCCTATTCGCGGTTTGATGTCAATTAGCTCATGGTTTTTGTGCAAAATTTTAAGTCTTGTGCAACTATCTTTGATGAATTAGCTCACCATCTGTACGTTTTTTCATCAGTTTCTGATTATATTTCAATCTTGTATTCAGACTGTTAACGTTTTCGGTAGTGATGTTTTAGGTTGCCAGGATGGTTGTCCCCTACTACTTCCCAATCTGGTTGATATATCTATGACGATATGTTTTGTACATTATCGCTGCAAATTATGTCTGTAAGGAAAATGGTTAGTCCTTCAGAACAATGTTTGAAGGGAAATGTAGGAAAAGTCATAGATATTGCTACGAAACTAAAAATCCTCAATCTTTTGCGAACCGCCGTGGCCATGCCTACTGAGCTTTTTGCCAGAGCATAAGCTTTGTCTTTCATACTTACCAATCTTTATCACGGCACTTGATGCTCTCCTTCAAGATTTCCACCGTCATTTGAAGTTGTGAAATATTCCTGTGACAATAGTCCCTTCATTTCTAGAAATGAATCACAAAAGTTGATTTTATTCCTGTATAACCATAATATTTTTTCCGAGATCTTGGCAACGATCTCTGTTTTCTCACATCCGTCGTTATCGTATTCACAGTACTTTTCGTGGCAACATCAATCGCCGAATAGTCGGGCTTATCTGTACCTGTGGTATAAGCGTGTGAAGACTATTTTCATTCACAGATTGTTGAAAAATATTGAAAAATACTTTAATAGTCCGATCTCCTCTTCATCTAGTCGAATATTCCTCACAGTGATAGTCCGGGCGCCCACGTATGCTCCCGTGGCCACTTTAAGCTCCACGCAGTAACTTGGGGTTTTCTTATGTACTTTGACCCGCTGAATCGATTTATCGAGGTTACCAGCTCGAGTTCCTGTGGCGTCATTAGTTATTAACAATTTTTAGTGCAAAATTAGGGTTTTTCGTCAATATCTTGGAAAATATGCATTTCCCGGGCAAAACCCATCAGGAAAAAGTTGTAGATCACAAAATTTCCGATAGAAAAGGTTCTCACAACTTTCCCGGGAAACCCAGTCGTCAGCCTGTAAACGCGTGAAAAGCGTTCGGCGCGATTAACATGGGCTTATATGGGCGGGCATCGCTTCGCCTCTTAGATCGGATGTAGATCTGGATCTGGTGATTTTTTTGAAGAGTAATTTAGTGCGTTTCAAAGAGGATGAAGTCCACTCTATGCTGGTATCGATAGGATTGAGATAAGTTTGGAAATTTCCGATTTCCCAGTGAAAGAGTGCAAAAATCAAGCCCCAGCCTTGGCGCGCGGGAGCAAGTCCGTGCGGTATACGTACGTTCATGGAGTTTATGATCTATCTTTCAAATGCTATTCGGTGCCTGTTATCGTACTTCATGAACTAGAATTCACCTGATAATGATTATCATGGAACAAATGATAACAATTTCCACAGAAAATTGACAATGTTTCAGCATCATCGTTACGCGCACATTATTGAACCGAAGACAAGCGTATATTTGAATCTTATATTGAAAAGTAAGATCATCTCAACCATAGGTGAACACTGTCAAGTTTTCCGAGGAAAATCAGCTCATGCTCAAGTTCTAGGAAATTTTGCAGGATAAAGTATTACTTTGGCACGGTCAATTATACTCAAAACTGGCGTGCTTTGAGTTCACGTGCGCATTGTCAATGCTGAGAGACTGTAAATTTTCCAAGGGATTTCCCGTGGAAATGGTCGTTAGCAGGAGAAACTTGTTCATGATGACACTAACAGGTGCACTGTGAAAAATATTAATGTAAATTTACAATACAGGTCGGTAAATATCCAACTCTGATAGTTGTAAATTTCAGCTAATTTTTGTGATTTTACAAGCGCTTGTGAATTTACCACTCTCAGAGGGGGTAATTCTTGGATACCACTCTCAGAGTGGTAAATTTCATCCCACAGAAGTATGCACTGCGCGTGCGTGATGCGAGTAAGCTGAGTTAGACTCGCGAGCAGAAGACTCAATCGGTAAACATCTAAACTGCCCTCGCCTCTCTTCGGCATCGCGAGGTTGCCGCTGCAGAAGGAGTCTGTGACTCCGACGACATCCCCGAGCAGTCCAGGGCAATCCGGTCTGCTCTGATTATTTCAAAATTGAAGTAAAGTCTCGTGACTTTATTGTGTGCGGTCGTTCCGTCCGGAGTAGGATTTGGTTTTGAGGTTATCTTTTACAAAACTGTGTTCCTCTCAAACTATTCTAAAATAAGTTTATATCATGCGTATCATCAAATAATCTAATAAATTCGATATATTTGTACACAATATTCACATTACACTCTCATCCGAGCTTCTATCTACTCTGTTGTGCTCAATGAGGAAAAAAAAAATAAAATCAGCAGACAGAAATTCACAACCGCGACGGTAAATTTCAGCTGACGAAGCGGTGGCGCTGCTGTATGAAATTTACCGTCGGACGGTGAAATAATTTACAAGCCGCTTGTAAAATCACAACTCCCAGAGTGGTATCCAAGAATTACCCCCTCTGAGAGTGGTAAATTTACATAATTTTTTTTTACAGTGTGCCAAATAGCATTTAAAAGCTGGTTTCTAGACTCCATGTATCCAAAAGTATACCGCGGACTTGATCTCGTGCCCCCGATATTCTTGCACTCTTTCGCTGGGAAATTGGAGATTTTCAAACTCATTGCAATCCATTCGATACCAGCATAGAGAGGACTTCATCCTCTTTGGAACGCACTTAGTGACTCTTCAATAAAATCACCAGATCCAAATCTACATCCGATCTAAGAGGCGAAGCGATGCCCGCCCATATAAGCACATGTTAATCGCGCCGAACGCTTTTCACGCGTTTACAGGCTGACGACTGGGTTTCCCGGGAAAGTTGTGAGAACCTTTTCTATCGGAAATTTTGTGATCTACAACTTTTTCCTGATGGGTTTTGCCCGGGAAATGCATATTTTCCAAGATATTGACGAAAAACCCTAATTTTGCACTAAAAATTGTTAATAACTAATGACGTCACAGGAATTCGAGCTGGTAACCTGGATAAATCGATTCATCGGGTCAAAGTACATAAGAAAACCCCAAGTTACTGCGTGGAGCTTAAAGTGGCCACGGGAGCATACGTGGGCGCCCGGACTATGAAGAAAAATACTGTTATTCGAGAATACTGATGGAGTCGGAATTTGGAATCTTCTACAGATACACAAATTCAATATCCACACGGTTCTTTAGATTAAATAAGTCTTTTGTCGTACAGAAAAGTTTCTCGAATAAATCAGTCATAACAAACTCTGATTCGATCACCAATACTGTCGAGTACTATCCTTTTCACCGAAAGCAATGACTCAATATTTTTTTTATTACTCTAACCTAAAATGCCGCGTTTAAATTGAATTTTAGGGTTCTCGTGATGAAAAAATATATTCGCATTTCGCTCGCAAGCCCATTTTGGGCACTGGAGGACATGCCTTTCTCGCTTCGCTCGACAGACAAACTGTCCTAGTGCCCAAAATGGGCTACCGCGCTCAGTACGGAAATATACTATTCTGAGCACCTTATGCAAAGGCGCCTGTTTTCACGGTAACTTTGGCCTAGAAATTAATATAATCTGGATGTTCCACTTTCCTCTTGCAACATTTCATGATAACAATTTTTCATCCTAGAACTAAAAACCACCCTGAGATCAGTATTCCTATAAACTCAATATCATTCAATCCAAACGACAAAAAATGTGGAACTAATGGAATAAACTTATGTTATTGAAGTCAGTTGTTTTCTATGCCAAGTCGTACAGAAGGCAAAGTGACATTCAAAATCATCCTAGAATTAATATTTCATGCGATAAATATATTCAAAACCTAGCTGAAGATTTTCTAATTCGTGTTCCAGGACTTTCATGGACTGAGAAAAAAGTTAAACCAAAATTTCCCCCGTCCTGGCCTATCCAAATATTTCGTCATCTTAAAGTCACAATTTGCCTCGTTTTCTCTTGAATGCTTGAAAAACTGATCCTCCCATCAAAATTTTCACGAGACACAAATTAGTCTCGGAATCCTAACGTCACTATTCACGAAACGACCAATAAGCTCGAATATAATACTTGTCGGCAACGACCAAAACGTGTGGCACAGACGGAAAATTGGGATTCCGCAAATGCTCCAGAATGTCCTATTTTTTCTTAACAATACAGATCTGCTGCTGCCCCTGCACCCCGAAAAAAGAGCAACGAATGAGCCCTATACACCATAGAAATGAAGAAGAAAAATATGTCTCTTCAATACACACATTCATGGATATATGGAGCCTGTCTATCTCGGGCATTGGCGTCAATTAAAATGATATTCAATCGTAGACAAGGTCCACTGCGTGTAGAGAATCATGAAAAATCGCAGTGGCAAGTAGAAAATGCCTGAAGATGTTTAGAAGGTGGAGAAGAAGAAGGAGGAGGGTAAAAAATGAATCGATGACCAGTCAGTGCCCGGCATCGAAGTAAAGAATAGAAATAGAAATTCGCTTGGTAAACCACAGGGAAGATAGATCGAGACCGAAAAGTCACCGCAGTATGGTCGAATAAGGTGCGATGAATGGGGAAATGTATTGAAAAAGAGGCGTATGGAAGAAGAATGAGGCTATGTAGCCCATGTCGTGAATCCCGATGAATCAAGAAATTTGAAGGCGCGAGGATGCTGTGAGGGCTTGATGTACCCTGTGGTGATCAAATAATATGTCGTACTAATAATGCTTCGGATCGACTGCGTAGTTTATTCGATTTTCTCATTTTCGATTTTTATTGTTTTCAGAGCGGGTTTTCTGAAAAATTTTTACAAGTTCAGATCTGGGTTTTTACCAAATCTTTTTTGGAAGTATGTGGAAGTGATGTTCACATATGTTTAGAAAGGGGGGGGGGTTGTTTGGGAAGATTCTCTAGTTCGAAGTGATTGATGTGTTAGTATTTTATAGAGTAAATCGAGGAGTAAATTCTTTAAGTGCTCTGAAAAGTCGTAACAAGACATAGTTTGAATGATAGCAGATGAGTTGAAGATTCTCCACTGCTACGAATAGCTGACGATCGTAAAAATGCTTTTCCCGAATAGAATGGATAGCTAGGTTGGGCTCTTTGGTCCGAAGAATTGAGAGATCGAGAATAGGATGACATTATTGTTTGAGTGAGATGTGAATTTAATGAGAGTTTTACGGCGTACTTCCGAATCAACTGATCATCAGATGGCCTAAGAGCTCTTAAACATTGGACTTTTTTTTAGATTTCCGGATGTACAAAATCAAATAAAAATGAGTGCTCTCGTAAAACTTCCTGCGTCTCTGGCCGGATCGCTGGCATTTGAGAGGGTCTGAGTAAGAAATAGACAAGATTTGATTATTCAGGGCCATAGAGATCCCTTCGGAAACAATTTCAATGTAAAATGTTGACTGATGTTATTTACATTTCTCAGTCGACGAGAATCATTTTAAATTAAAAAAGCTCTCAAGAAAAAAAGAAACAATATTGAATTCAATGCACGCAAACCCAGTATTGATTTCCATCATATGAATGACCATATATCATTTCATTGGTCATACATTTTTAGCGGTTATTTTACCGAAAATATTGCCGGAGCTTGCTGGATTCGTTTTCCAAAAATACGTTGCTGTATGATTTGTCGATCTGGCCCTATGAACACATTGATGCAACAAATTGACATGAAATGACAAAAGAAGAAATCTGAAACGCGATTCTCTTATCCATGGAAGTCTGAACAAAATAAGATCGAGACGATCCCTAACCTCAATTTTCTTCACCACTCGAAGACATCAAATCTCTCCCTCAAGTCAACATCGAATAAAGGTAGCACTCTGTTGCATCATAATCTGTAAAGAAAAATTGCCTACTGTCTTCAGGAACTACCTCACATATCACTCAATCACACTACCACACCTGCATAAAATACAAAATCGTCAGATTAAAAAAAAAGAGTCTCCTAAGCACAAGTGTCAGGTCAGCCACCTGGCATCAAACGTGTCAAAGAGTCATTCAAAAATCTGCGCCAAATACAAATGTACCAGACTGCGGGGCACCCGTCTCTATTCTTCCAGCGTCACAGACTATGATTCCTTTATACACTCTGACACCCCGTATTTAACATTATGCAAAGATCGCCAAAAGCCGTAGTCAAAATTAACAAATCACCTCACACCCTTGAGGCCTCCTCCCCCTTTTTTTATATTTGCTGATGCCATACGGGAGCCACCCCCGCGGGGGGCTGTACATGAGCTCCCGATAGATTTCAATACCCCCCGCTTGCGCATGCGCATTGTCATGGTAACCACGGGGTGCGCAGATGCGACCACACGCCCCGATACGATAGATATATATTAGGTTATCCGCGGGGGCGGTGCTTCCATCATATACTATGATATCTCGATGGCGCTATTCAATACACCTAGTATATTTTTTTTATAGGTTAAATTCATCGCATGGACTTGTAATCGGTATACCTTGATTCGAAAGTAGAATATGGTACGCCCTCGCAGTATCTTAGGGGAAATTTGAGGTTATGTAGTGTATGTAGCGAGTGATTGAAGGTACGAGTAGTACGTGATTGTGGTTTATATATAAGGCATTGGATTTGGGTAGTAAAGACGTTTCCAAGATTCGTCATTATGTGGCGTGAGCCTTATTGTCATGTCGCGGTCAACAGGGAGTCGTGGGGACCTCGGATCGTTTTACCTCCGTCTGAGAATGTAGTAAAAGACCACGGCCTATCTTACTACATACATGCTATATATATATATATATATATGTGTGTGTGTGTGTGTGTGTGTGTGTGTGTGTGTGTGTGTATGTATTGGAGCCATCGTAGGCTTGATACTCAATAATGATATGGAATAAAGGGCGCAGCGGGTCACTACGTTAAAATAGGAGATTGAAGGTTATAATACTGAGTTCAGTCAACTTGGACGTGGGTGTATATGTAAAGCTCACATGGTCAACAATTTTCGAAAAAAAAAATATAGTGAAAAGGAGCTAGAGAATTGAGAGGAGTGAGATTCTTGGCACGTGTATGGATTCATTTTTTGGCGAAACTGTGGTAGGTATGGGATAGTTGTCATCAGCACCAGATTTTCGTTACAGTTTTGTGAAAATTTGTGCGCTTGTGAAATATGCGTGTGGGCTGTGGTGTATAATAAAGGTTATCGATCGATTTTTGGTGTTTGACAGGTTCCATTCTAATATGTAAATAAACAGATTTTTGGCTTTACAAATTGGTAGATGAAAAGAAATTATTCGAAAAGCTTGAAGAATGGGCCAGTCTCAACCGTTTTGAATTCAATGAAATCAGTGGTCGAATATGGAAATTAAAATTTGTCAACTTTGATGCATTGAGGTAAGCTTTTCTGTAAACTGCAATGATTTTAGTGACATCCAACTCTTTGGTTTGATGGATTGAGCGTGATTCTGTCCATTCAATCAAAAACGTTCATCTTCGCCTGGTCTGAAACTCGTCATAGAAATTTTCCTCGAACATGACTAGAAACTTTTATCGAAAGCCTGGAAACCATGCAGGAAATCATCAGTCAAAACAACTTATCTAGAACAATTTTCTAATACAGATGAGGATATGGCAGTAAAATCTGAAAATCGTTCCGTTAGAACATTGTCTTGAAATGTTCTTAGCAAGTTGTGATTTTTTTGAAGTTATTGTGAAAAATGGTCTTGAAATATTTTACAAGAACTTTCTACTAGTTGTACATAATTCCATAAAATATATCAACCCCCTTTCCCACTCTCACTGGTGCAAGAGATACCTGAATTCGTACTCAATAGTTTTAGAGGTGGACATCAAGTTATGCAAGTCTTTTCACATATTTGCAATCGATATTTGGAGTAGATGATTCCCCGGCAGTTCAAATGAATCCGCGAATGAATCGCATCTCAACTTACTTCGTAAGACAAGATCTACACGCTTGATGTGAGCGAGAAATGAAGAGAGTTACCCTGAAGAATGTCAGGGTATATAACGAAAGAGTTTTAGTCAAAGATGGCCCAAATTTGGTGAATTCGGAGTGACCAGATACCACTGATGGAACAAACATGGAACTGTGTGAAAAAAAAACAGAATGCAGCCAAGAAAGACACATTCTAAGCGGTTCTGAAATTGTTATATACTCCATTAACAAATGGCCAAAGTAAACAAGAACTTCTGAAAATGGGATTCTCTAGTCATCATTCCTGACTAGACAAGGGTTTCGAATGTTCAATAGTTCCAAATTTCAGAGTCAAGAAGTTCAAAAGTGCAAAAGTCCAAGAAAAATATGCTTGTATGAAATTGAGATTCCAGAAAAATTTTGGAATTTCATATAGATTTCCAAGCTTCTTTGACCATTTAATATTCAGGTCATGACACTTGAGCCTGCAAATCCATTCTCCATAGGAATGCATCAATGTTTTCCAAACAACCCACTTATTCATCTGGAGTCATTTTTCGTGGACTAAACTCTCAACAATATCCAGTCACATACAATAAATATTGGCAAGACGTTTCATTGTCCCGAATTCTTTCCGCAGAATTTCGATAACCTGCATTCCCTATTTGCCATTCAACTTGGACGATCATTGATCGAGTCGTAGATTCACCCGAAATGACTTCTCCATAAAACTTTTTCTAATTGTACCACGGAAATTGAGGTCACTAAAGTTGGTCTCTTTTACAACTTCATTCTACTATCTAGTTTTTATCGTAGCTCGTGTAGTTTTTCATATAACCAAAACCCTGAACTCTCTAGCAAGTTTCTTTCATTCAATACACGTATATATCGCCTTCAATAGAATACGATCCACATAATCAAATTTAAGTCATATATTTTACGTCTACACGAATGATCCATCCAATTCTCCGATCTACAGCCAGTCATCACATCCCAAGATTACCTTCCATCACTGTATAACCTGCATCTAACAATTGTGAATTGTACCTACAATATAACAATCAACCACACTAACGTCGATCAATCTAGTTCACCATCATTGAGCTATTTGAACTCGACCGAATAGCTGTGATACTCTTAAAAAAAAAAAGAAGCATCCTTCGAAAAATATCATCTCAAAAAAGTATAAAGATGAGAGAGAACTATATACTCTCCGGCACCATCATAGACTTCGTAGTCGCCATAGGACTAAAATAAAAAGCGTAGGTATAACTCACATAGAGGATGCAGGAAAAATAGTGGCGGCTTTCCGGCGCAAGTTTGTCTTCCGTCCTATGAAAATATTTTCGCTCGGCCTATACAGATAGGTACATGAGAGGAAGCCGGCAAACTTGAGAGCATCAGGTCGGATTTCGGACAGACCAGACTTATCCTCATGTGATGCATTTTATGCAGTAGTTGCATGGTATAAGGATTCGTAGACTAGCTATAGTATTGAAATAGTAAGTGGAATGTATACACCCGAAAGTAGATGTGTATATAGCATGGATGGCAATTGGATGTGTCGCGTATCCTGGTTTTCAATTTCTTCGATATATATCTGTGATGCGGTGTATTGCAAGTTGATTCGAGGGATACGGTGGCGTTTTGGAGAAGTCTTTGAGGGTGTACATTTTGTCAATTAACTCTTGTTTGGTAAGTGGAGAGCCATAACTGTTTAGGTAAGCAGTCTTGGGTCAAATTTTGAGCGGATGCCGAGACTATTGACTTTTATTGCTTGGTCTCTGATTTAAATTATTTTGTTGATAAATTTAGAAGTAGCAAACAGTCAGCGTAGGATTCGAGAACTGTTCACATTTTTACTGAGCAAAATTCAAATAAATGCTAGTTAATGACCCAAGAGCATAGATTTGAAGGAGAACCTCGAGGAAAACTCTCAAAATACTACTGAACATCTGATCATTGTGAGATTTCTTCTGGTGGGTATGGTCTCATAATCCCGCTGGAGCTCAAAATTGACCAACTCTAAGACCATAATTGTGGAGTTTTCATTCAGCCGTATTCACTTCCGGATACTGGAGGCACAAGAAAAAGCGTATTAGTCAAAATCTCTGCCGATAAATAATAATAATCATGGCTCAATCGCTCCGAAAACATAACCTCCGAGCAAAACTTTCCGGATGACCAAATTAACCCGTTCAAAGAATTACCGCAATAAAAAAGGGCACAAATTATTGATAGTAGTTTGTGTTTATTGTATTCGGGTACATTTGGCATGGGAGAAATCTAAGAAGGTTTTATTGAACATTATTAATTAATAATCTCAGTATTATGATACTGTAGTTACACACGTGGTAGCCATTTGGCAATCATGAAATTTCAATCACATCCAAAAACTTGAACTGATCTTCTCAAGGTCGGGAACGTCCACGTTATTTCATAATATCTTTCGAATGAACCAAAACCAGAATTGTCTCTAAAATATCGACGAATATTGTACTGAAAAAGCAGCACCGACAAAAGTCAAAATGATCATTTTCTGATTTGTTATTCTAATTCGGGTGTCTATAGCTCATTTCGAGTATATTTGAAACATAGGAGTAGTTTTCAAAACTATCTCAACAGGCACTGGTACTGTTTTTTTCGCGATTTGTAAAATTGCTCGTCAACTTAACCTACAAAAATGAACAAAAGATGATATTTTCTGAAATTTTTACAGAAGATGCGTGAGCTCCAAGTTTATATGGTTCAATCATGTTACAGTAATTTTTCAATGCTATTTTTCACAAGGTATTTGAGAAAATAGAGTAATTTTGTGGAATGTGCCATTTGGCGACGTGGACGGGGGTTGGAGTGCAACTCATTCCCACGTGGCTGACTCAGGATAAATAAGAATATAACCAAGATTAGTGTGAAGGGGTTTGAAAGATAAGGGCCGAAAGACATTAAGAATTTTATTCTTCATATTATTGTTGATTCCATCATCTGTATCAAGTTGTAAAACTGACTTTGACGGCAGAAAAATCATTTGATTAATCAGAAGCACTTGGCTGATAAACTCTAATTATTCGTGCTATTTCCGCACTACATGGAAAAAATTGATTATTAGGGAACTCTCGAGTGAATTGATCAACTTTTTCCATTCGCAAAAAATTTCATAAATCCCTCAATCAGTACTTGGCGTCAGAACCTCTTTTACCCTCAGATAGAAAATCTTCGGGTACAGTTCAAAATATCCAACGACAAGTTTTATGCCAGTTTTAAATGAGGTATTTGTAGGTTTTGAAGACATTGACTCTGTTTCATATCCAATTTATGTTTACTTTGTTGAAAAATACGAAATGCAACGACGCAACATACTCAGATACCCCCAACATTGAAATACAACCTGAAACAAAAATCCAGGACTCAT
Organism: Eretmocerus hayati; assembly: GCA_029851415.1. NCBI lineage: Eukaryota > Metazoa > Arthropoda > Insecta > Hymenoptera > Aphelinidae > Eretmocerus > Eretmocerus hayati. Next base: position 100,157,890 of record CM056744.1, read on the forward strand.
AATAAGCATGTATCTACACGTGACAAATGCATCGACCCCGCAGGATTTATATATAACAATACGTCAAAAATCTTGAAAAATCACCCTTGAACTAAACGTAATATCATGTGGTAAATGTGGAGCTTCCGTTCTCTCTCGCATTCTCTCAGAAGGAAAAAGTAGAAATTGCAGACTTCTAGAGTGACAAAACATATAATGCAAGCTGATGCAAGGACAAAGGGTTGACTTGGCTAAAAATAAATGGCCAGAATGCATGCTTTATGCATTTATTCGTGTAAACGAGCAATGCAGCTTGTGCGCGAATCGTGTTTAAAAAAGGGATATTTTTACTACTCTTCGTGAGAGGAGGGGGGGGAGGGGGTCCAGTATGTAACCTCTGGATTGGAAGAGAATTAGTTCTTGTTCATGCAGTGCAATTCAGGAATTAGGATGTGGACTTGTTTGAACATGATCAATCATCGAGTGCATTAGCAGAAGACTTACTACTCACAAAAACATCGAGTATTTTGTATATGACTTAACGCGAGTCCGCAGTCTGACGCCCTTTTGAATTTTTCTCGTTCATTTGAATGGAACTTCTCTTCATAACGTAATTCTGACATGCAATTTATTAATGCATACAAAATCCTATTTGAATTGGTTGAGTGAAAATCGAATTATTTCCAGATCGAATTCCGCTTCAACCTTCTAGGCTATTCAATATGGCCGCGTACTCTGGCCTCGCATTTAGGGTTAAAACTTTGAAAGATTGATCGAGTATTATGAAAGAGTTCGTATGGGATCCACTTGCAGATATCTCCAGTTTTCTCGTTAACAATCTTTGAAACTTTGACACATTTAACAAAAATTGAGGTATTAATTCTGAAATTGGTCTGATAATTTGATCGATGACAAATTGAGATGTTTATATCTGATTAACATCTTCCCGCATTCGTCCACATATGTGGACACATCTTTGAATCCGATTCCTTTAATTCTCTTTGACTTCAGAGGAACAATATTTAAAAAGTTGTACAGTCGAATCTACCTCAATCAATCGTAATTTCTGACGACCAAATAAAAAACATCTCAAAATAAAACAATTATGACCCTCATTCACAAATGAGTAACGGTATACTTTCATCAAAACTCATCATCGGCATTCTTTGAAACCACCAAAAATTCAAATATCATGGTCAAATAATTCAAAAATTCATCACGATCCATGTGCCCATATTCTCTCTGCATAATAACAACCCAATCGATGCCAATACTCGGAATACCCCCATGGACCTGCATCTCAAATAAAACTTGTATATATCAACGAACTCTATAACCGAAACCCGCATCAATCCTTCCACCATCAATATCAAACTCATTGATCCTCAATTGCATTTCATAATGACCCATCAGACCCCACTTGTAAACTGCACATTCATGTATACCGGCAAGCCTACCGATTCGTAATAATCAGTAAAGGTAGCATATATACCTCGACCTAAGATATACCGTTACATTTTCGGCACCCAAAAACGTAATCTTCCAAAGTATAATACCTACTCTACACCTTCTCATTCACAGAATTCAAAAACGACTTAATATACATACATTATACAACTCACTTCCTACTTCCCACCCCCTACTTCTCATACCTATATATACATAGATATACATAACCTCAACAAATTTTTAAAGATCAGCCTCATGGAAGCTGCAAACCGAAATATAAAAGAAGTACCGGCTTGTATAATGAAATTCTACGTCTGACTTTTTTGCGTATACATCCACTACTTACTGCACTTGCATCGCGCGCACGTGCAAAATAAAGCCCGTATGATGCAGGTACCATATATATATATATAAAACACACCCAGTGGCCCACGGACCTACTTTTACAGGTTATATACTGCACTTGACTTTATATCCCGCTTTGTTTTTGCGGTTTGACCGGGCGCATCACTCATTTATTTACCGCTCTCGATATATCGCTCATGTATAATACAATTACACACACACACACACACACACACACACACACACACATTACATAGGCACGCGAATTGATGCTGATGCTTGCATGGAATGAGCGGAACGTAAGATGTATTTCAAAGTATTGAGAGGCTGATGATATTGGACTTTGAAACGTACGGGTTGATCTGGATTGAATTGATCAGATGGTATTATTAAGTATCTCATCTCTTGCATGCTTTATTGCATTGGAAATCGTACTTATACCGATGTGACTGTTATGATGAGTATAAGATGATGACCATTGAACGTTATGTGATTCATATGTGTATGTGTGTATGAGCTCAGTAAGAGCGAGAGATCCGTTTTAAATTTGGACGTATTTGGGCCAGGAATGGGGAATGTATAATTTATGATGATCAGTTGTTGTGGTTTGGAGATTGATAATATATTAGTCGGTGATAGGAGCGTATATCGATTTTCTTAGTATTCGATTTTTGATATGGGAGATATGAACCGTTAGTAAGTTTTGGTTTTAAAGGTAGTTCGAATCATGGGTGAATAATCACTGCGAACAAATATTCTTGTGATAACAAACTGTGTAAAATGCTTGTTAAGAATGGTAAAAAGGAAAATTCAACTTTTAAATTCCTAGAAGAATGTCTGGAACGTATTTGGTCTGTTAAATACATTTCGATACGGAGATACAAATTTTGGTGTTTACATGCACACAAAGTTAAATTTTTCAGCCAAAGCAAAATGTGAAGGCGAGGAGGGTTGGAAATGTCACTTTGAAAAGATATCACTCCACCCGAATGGAGAGCACTATTTTTCCATTTTCTGTGCGGAAATCGGACTTTTACGATCGCACGGGGTGATTCATGTATTCATGTGATAATTAAAATCCTCCCCTACTTATGGCTCCGGTCGGAAAATATCACTCATTGTGCGGAGACCAACATTTTGCTGTCTCATAAAATATACTATTTTCATGAGTTTTATGGTAAGGGAAATGAAAAAATGTCCGGGATTGTCATTTCCCCGCACAGAAGGGGGAAAAGTAAATTCCATCGTTTAAAACGTCAGTGAAAATGAAGATGAACTAAAACTGACCGAAATCGATACTTTTTCGATATTGTATCCAGGCATCGATATTCTCGATATCAATATCGTTAGAGGCAGCTGTTGATAGAACCATAAATAAAGTTTTTTCCCTATTCATCAGGACTATCGCTGAATCTTTCAGTAATAGGTGTCAATACTCACATTATCAAATTTATTGTCAAATCAGTGCATCAACCCTACGTACCACGTCAGGTAAAGTCTGGCCGTGAATTTTGAGTTCATATCGTAAATTCAATCGAAGATAATCGTTCATAACTTAATCTCGTCAACTGACTAAATACTCATTCCATCTCCACATGTTACGTATGCTGCTGTAATTAAATTTCCTCGTGATATGGTTTTGCCAATTATTTCCATCGAAGAAAATCCTTAGGCAGGTGAGGCAGTAAATAACCCTCCACACTCATCAAAACTAATTTTTAAAAAATCGACTTCATTTTTTATTGTTCCGAGTATTGTTCAACAGAAAATGGACTGCATCAGAACAAAGTACAAAACAGAGAATAAATATTTTCTCACCCTCAAAGACAGTAAGAATCGAGGTATAAAGAATGCAAGGCTCCTTAGGACAGTATCCGCGCGATTCAGGGAGCTCCTAAGAGTTGCCTCTATTCAGGCGCATCCATCCGAATCGATTTTGCACTCTCTGCGCTTTGTCAGCTGCCCTTATGTGCATCACTTTCACTACCTACATACGCCGTACACTCATATCGTGAACACGTGTACCGGCTTAATTACGCATGTAGAGCACTTTTTGGTCCAGCAGAACCGTACACTTAATGTAACTTTCTGCGAGACTAAAAAAGTCATGGCCCAATATTGGCCCCAAACAAAACGGTTCGAATACCTACACATATACATATAAATACGCCTGGTAGTGTAAAGTTCCGTACCGAGCGTTGAAAACGGAAAATATCGATCGATCGATACCGAGACTAAAGCCACACTGATGTGTATAAAAAACGTCTGGCAAATTAAATTGATTGAATTACACCAAATGGATTCATAATCACCACTCGGGCCAGCTCACGAAACGCAATTAGCCGAAATTTCAAGTGACCAGTAACCGATTCGAATTTCCTTTACTTTCTTCATTAGCTCAGTCCCGAGGACATTTCGTCGAACCTTCTCAATCATATACGTGCACCAGAGTACTAATTTTGAAATATATTGTGCAAGCATTTCAATTTGCACTCGAATTTGCATATCGTGCGTGCAGCTTGACATAAAATTGTCCAATTTCCGAACTTAACGTCGCGCTACTGTAATCCACATAGAAAAGCGTCATGGCGTTTCCCGCCAAAAATTATCTCTTTGTTCACGAGACGCGTAACCTTAGCGTGTACAATACACATCACATATAATATAAGCAAAGCAGGTGCTAAAAAGCACCTCGCGAATGTCTTCCTTGCTCCAGCTGCGTTTTTCCTCGCACACCCAATATACTCCGCAAAACTACTTGCTTGCTCGAGCGCCACGAACATAACCTCCCACCGGCCATCTTGTAAGACGGATACAAAATCGCAGAGCGCGAATTTTAGCGCTAAGCCCCTAATCTCAGTACCTACACACCGTCTATACAAAAACAAACTTGAGGCGCTTCTTATTGGTATCCGCCCTCTCTCTTGATGATTCCCAGAATTTCAGCTCGCGGTGTATAATATCTCGCGAGATGTGACTCCCTGTCTGTGTTTGTTTGTTTACATGAGTATGAGTGAGCGTATTGCTTTTGGGTCTGGATGTCTGATGGAGCGCGTGTGTCGCACCTGTCCGCGATCCTTGGCTCGATAGTGGGCCCCTAATGAGTTACCGTGGCACTACGTGAGCTATATTATGGGACCTTATCGCACGCGTCTGGGATGGCCTTATATACATGATGGGCCTCATACGCGTGCCGACTCCGGCGGGCGCGTGCATCTGCGCCTACTGCATATTATTCGTCATGCAAGCAAGGATTGGTGGAAGATATACATGTGCAGGAATCGAGGCAGGAATAGATTTACGCAGCGGGGCGTTGCATATATTGTAGTGGTAGGGGCGGGTATAGTGGGAGGGAGGAGGGGGGGGGGGGTTATTGGCGGGAATGGTACCGTTGAGAGAAAGATGTAGATGTTTGGTCGCGAATCGCGACCGCGAGTGCGATCAGATGGGCGGAGCGGGTGACAGTGGAATCACGGTGATAAGTAGATATTAATTTGATATGCAGTGGCGCGAGGTTGTGAAGAAGAAGGAAAGTGTCAAACCAAGTTTCCTGATAACTCGCCTGATACTGATGCACTCAGTGATGCACTGGAATTGTGTCATTTTTAAGGGATAAGTAGGTTGTGAGTACTCAAGGGAGAGAAGGCACAGGTTGTAGTTAAGGTAGTACTAGCGGTACTGATGAATCCAAGCGCGGATTGGATCTTCGCTTGACTCGATTCCGCCCGCCTATATAGTAATAGTAACGCACACAGCACACGACAACCTAACCCCGAAACTGTCAAGAGTAGTGACGTATTGGCTCAGATCTTTTTCGTAGGCTCCTAATCGTTGATCTGTTTGTTTCTATGCACTTTTTGTGTACTCTCACATTTGTGTGCTCTTTCCTGCGAAAATCTGATAGTTAGAAATTAGTGTATCGATAATTTCCCATAAGACGCCGTGTTAATCGGCTTTCACGAAATTGCCCAGAACTTTTCTCCGCGGCTCCTAAAAATTTCGAAATTTCAGCTGTGTCTGTTTGAGGCATTAATGTACCACTGTGCCGACTTTCGTAATTTTCTGATAAGTAATTCGAGTACCGCTAGTACTACTTTTAGAGAACTCGGGTTGTTGATCGGTTTCTTCCTCAAGACATTGCTCAAATTTGATCAAGTCTCACTAGACCCTGCGTCGCGCCATGCTCATCAAAATAACCTCAAAATTGAAATTTTCAGACACCACTGACCAAATCAGTCGTACTCCGTCACGCAATGAGTGACTCAAACAGTGCTCATCAGAACCAGATTACTCCACCGTTTTGAAAGCGAGCTGGAAAGTTTAACAAATTTCAAAAATTGTTCACGAAATGAGAGGTGAAAAACGTCTCTCAGCTCGTTGAACCATTTTGTAGAATCAATGTGTACTATACTTGACTCGATCGCGCGAAATTCAAATCTATTAAATGCTTGAATCAGTGCATGCGATAAATTTTAATATCAGCAAACTGTGCTGGTTAAAAATAATCGCATACGCCGATTCAAGCATTTAATAGATTTTCATTTTCTAGAATCGTTTGAGTTGCGATTAGTCATCCCAGATAGCTGCTCGGTTAAGCTCCTTAGAACCAACTGTTGTCTCGCTTGTTTTAATCAAGTTTAGGTTAGGAATGGTTAGACCTTGGTGTAGTCGGAGGATCATGGGGTCTCAGCATTTTCTATACGCTAATCGAGAAAGTTATGGGATTATGTGAAATGTTATGTAAAATTATCATTGGTGGTTTTTGAGGAATCTTGGTAAAAGAGTCATCAAAGAGTTACTTCGATAGAAATCCGAAAGCACAATGCCATCCAATCAAAAGGACAGTTAATGCCCCAATTTATGCACAAAAAAGGCAATGTGAATGCAGCGGGGAGATGCAGTTAAATTGACTCCAAGATCACATCTCAATCTTCAGACATTTTTTTAGATCATTCATCGGCATGCCGATTTGCCCGCAAACGTTTCTGTAAAAAAGCCATCCCGCGTATTCCTAATTTTCTAGATATTTAAAGCATCTCAGGAATATTGAACTTTTGATAAAGTTTTATCTTATCTTAGGAAGTTTGTATTCAACTTATGCAACCCAGTAGAGGTCTTTGAGTTCCTATATGGACTTCCAATAAGGCGTCGAGGAATGAGAAATCCTTCGATACATGTTTTTTTCTAATCTGATGGGCTCACCAGATGAATCGTGGAAATCACATAACAAAACTCACCCTCAAAATTTCATCAAACGGCTTTGACTTCCTTACGGAGACTAATCATCAAAATTTTGATCTTGGAACGACATTTCACAATGTTATACCTTCTCTCACGGTTCTTTTCGTTACAGGAACGTCTACTGTGGTAATCAAATTTTGCTCCACCAGTTGCAGACCAGTTGAAGCAAATACATCAAGATTCCAAAACCTATTCCGTCAAATCCTTAGCAATACAGATTCATCTGATAAAAGTCAAGCTAATGTGTAATGAACCAAAAATCTCATTTCATCACATTTTTAGTCTCATTGCAATGATTATGACAAACCACTTACACGTATCATAATAATTGACCATAAAATATGGATACAAGTTGAAAATGTGAGTTGTAATCACGTACTCTTCAAACGAACGAGAGCAAAGCTAAAAGGATGAGGTATAAAGACGAAGATTTTGATGTTTTGAGGGGATCAAGTAATGGTACTGATATGGGATATGATAGTCATAAGTTTTAACGATCTGTTCGTGCCAAGATGTATAGACGTGCTGAAGGATCATTAAAATTCACCCCGTCAAACCGGATTGGTAGCACTAACGCTGAAGTGAGCGAATTTCGGGAATGAGATTTTCGTAATGAGGGCTTCTCTGATCCTAAGGTTCCAATCTTCAAATTCTGCCTCACCCTTGACGATCTCAAAGATGAGGATCGATGGAATCAATTATTCCAACAATTTTCAAACCTTTCTCAAATCTGACGAGGTAATCCGACTCATCTTTCAAATTGTGGATACAGATTGTATAAACGACCGGATGAGATTGAGATTTTGTCGTAAAAAATTAGGGAAGATGAGACGATTGTGATCAATTTTCACAGGACATATATATAGAATCCCGGAAATAACACATCATGATTGGAGGCTCACGGCTTACCCTAATGGAAGCTGTAAAAATGAGGCAGAATTAAATGCGGGTCGATGTATGGAATAATTAATGGGAATCAATTACTAATAAATCGAAAATGATAACAAATACTTGGTCATATGTCAAATCAGAAATGAGAGATAAATTATTACAAACAACATATTTGTCATCAATTTCGTGGCCATCCAAACTGATTTTAAATTGTGAATATTATTTTTGCTTGTCAAATGAGCCAAAGTAGCACCTGCAATTCTAATTCAAATCTTCAAAAATGGCATTCAAATCGAATTCTCTATAAACTCAGTGAAATGAAAAATTGCCTACTCTCAATTCATTCAAATCATTTGGCACCAACAAATTTCCTGTCATATCACAACAGACTGGCAGTCTCTCAATGTGCAAAAATATTGCTTTGCCTTCGATGCACTGTCCAAACGTTGCATGCATAACTGTCTAACCCTTAAACTATAATAGGCAACAATAAATACATCAAGGGATATCAACACGCGTGTCAAAGTGCTCACTCGCATTCGCACTCGCATTACACTCAAAATAGTGTCGCGCATGAATAACATTTCTCATTACAACGAGCGCGTGTCCGGTATGTAGAAGTATTTTATTTATACTCAGAAACTTGTACGAGAAAGCTAAAGGGAGAGCATCACCTGCCCATCACACGCAAAAGCCACGCGTCCAAAAGCTGCAGCACCTTTTTTCTCCATGGCAATACTTGCACCTTGCGTATTGCACCCGCTTTTACTGTATAACTTGTCAAAAACGACGACAGAGATGAGCTGCTGACTGATTCGGTATTATAATACAGAAGTACAGGTCTCAAATATGTGAAGGACCTCGGATTAAGTATTATTGCGTAACGACATTTTCTTAAAGGACATTACCACCGCAAGCCTAATGCAAAACGTATGCCTTACTTGTATATTTTGAAGGGTTGCAATCCGAGGTTTGAGTTGTTTCATATATATTTGAAGCTCTCTTCATGCAAATGAGGATGAGAAGACTGAGGCGCATCGTTTTTTGCGTCGTGTTGACGGGTTTTGATCTTTGATTGACGAGAGTTCTGAGCGGACATTCTTTGTGGAATCATCCGTGATTTTTGCTGTCCTGGGCCAGAATATGGTCAGTTATTTGATCTTTGGGTATCTTATTTGTAATTGAGTGGTTGGTGACGAGACTACAGGATAATCTATACAGTTCTTTGTGGAGCGAGGAGAAGTCTTATGATTATAGATCAATATTGAAATCTACAGTAAGTTTTCTTCTCATCTATAATTGGCTCTGAGAACAAAATATCAAAAATCATCATTTTCAGATTTTTCCGGTGATTTTTCATAGATTTTGAGGAACCGAATATCACATTTGTTGCGACAAAGAAAATTCTAAGGAATTTCTGACCGTGATACGCTTGTCGGAGTGACCTTTGCAATGTGCGTTTGCAAAATTATATCAGGACTTCCACGTATAATCCTGATTCCAACAAAATAAAGGTTCCATTAAAGCGAAGTGGTCATTGTGCACGCCAAAAGCTATTCGTACTTTTGTCCGATACTCTTGCGATTCGGTCTGAATGGCGAAACGACGAATACTCATAATCATCTGACTTGAATCCGTTTTCTCGTCGTTTATCCCAAATCGCGAGGAACTGGAGAAAAGTGCGAATGATTTTTGGCATGCACAATGACCACTTCGCTTTAATGGAACCTTTATTTTGTTGGAATCAGGATTATACGTGGAAGTCCCGATATAATTTTGCAAAAACACAATGCAAAAGTCGATCCGACAAGCGGTTCACAGATCAAAATTTCTTAGAAGTTTCTTTGTTGTAAGAAATATGATGGTCCTGGTGCGAAATTCAGGGTGACATTCAAGACCAAGAACTCAATGTTGCTTTCGTGATCGAGAACTCAGTATCGTACTCATGATCGACAAATCAACGTGGCACTCGTCATCGAGAACTTAGTGTGATACTTGTGATCGAGAACTCATTGTGGCATCCGTGATCGGGAACTCAATGTGGCACTCGTGATCACGAGCTCAATGCGGCACTCGTGATCGGAAACTCAATGTGGTACTCGTGATCGAGAACTCAACGCCGTACTCGTGATTGAAAATTCAGTGTGGTACTCGTGATCGGGAACTCAATGTGGCACTCGTGATCACGAGCTCAATGCGGCACTCGTGATCGGAAACTCAATGTGGTACTCATGATCTAAAACTCAATCTGGTACTCGCGATCAAAAACTCAATGAGCTACTCGTGATCGAGAACTCAAGGGAGTACTCGTGATTAGGAATTCGTGATCACGAGTATGTGGTAACAAATTATGTGGTAGTCGTGGTCGAGAATTGAATTTGGTACTCGTGGTCCAGAACATGTGGTACTCGAGATCCAGGACTCAATGTGGTACTACTGATTGAGAAATTAGGGTGATGATTCCGATCCTGTTTTCAATGTGGTCGCAAGAAGCACTCTGAGTTCTCGATCGAGAGTGCCACATTCAGATCTCAATGACGAGTACGATTTGCATTTTCGATCACGGTTTCCCGTTGAGTTCTCGAATACCACATTGAGTTCTCGATCACGAGTCCCACATCGAGTTCTCGATCACGAGTGCTACATCAAGTTCTTGATCACGAGTGTGACTCTGAATCCTCGATCACGAGGGCAACATCCAGTTCTCAATCACGAGTACCACATTGAGTTTTCGATCACGAGTACCGCATTGAGTCCTCGATCACGAGTACCACATCGAGTTCTTGATTACCAGTGCTCCATCAATCAAGTTCTTGATCACGAGTAGCATATCGAGTTCTCGATCACGAGTGTGACTCTGATACTTCGATCACAAGTGCTACACACAGTTCACGCGTACCACATTTAGTTTTCGATCACCAGTGCGACTTCGGATCTCCTATCACGAGTGCAACATCCAGTTTTCGATCACGAGTACCACCTCCAATTCTTGATCACAAGTACCATATTGAGTTCTCGATTACGAGTACCACATCGAGTTCTCGATCACGAGTGTTACATCAAGTTCTGTATCACGAGTGCAACATCCAGCTCTCAATCGCGAGTACCACATTGAGTTTTCGATCACGAGTACCGCATCAGTTCTTGATCACAAGTACCATATTGAGTTCTCGATCACAAGTACCACATCGAGTTCTCGATTACGTGTGCTACATCAAGTTCTTGATCACGAGTGCAACATCCAGTTCTCAATCACGAGTACCACATCGAGTTTTCGATTACGAGTACCGCATTGAGTTCTCAATCACCAGTGCGACTTTGGATCTCCGATCACGAGTGCAACATCCAGTTTTCGATCACGAGTACCACCTTCAGTTCTTGATCACAAGTACCATATTGAGTTCCCGATCACGAGTACCACATCGAGTTCTCAATCACGTGTGCTACATTAAGTCCTTGATCACGAGTACCACATTGAGGTCTCGATCACGAGTGCTGTATTGAATGCTTGATCTCGAGGGCCATCCTGAGTACTGCATCAGGATCACCACCGTTCATGTGAAACTCCAAAGTCCTTATTTGAATGTAAAATCCCCCCCCCCCTTGTTTGGAGTTCGAGGACTCAAATTCAATGTGCGTCTTTACATTTTGTTTCGATTTTTTCAAAAATTTGGGAGTGTTCGGGGGAACCTGATGTCTTCCTTGGATTCAGCCTACGATTTGCCGTAGGGATATCAAGGACTAGTCCCTGGAAACGACTCCTTTTTTTTGTCGGTCTGTGTAATTCGATGGTATTGAGTAAAATCGACTTTCTCGTAGAAAGAATATGTTGCTGTGAGTTGTGCCAATCATGAAAACTCACAGGAATCGGAAATTAGAAGTCATGTAAGCACTGACAGAGATATCTTCGAACTGGAGGCATTTGAGTATGAAATTGAGCAACGTCGCATCTCACTTCGCACTCTGGCTGTTGTCAACCACTCCAGCAATTATTTGCCTGTTGACCATGGATCGCTGAGACCGCTAGTTGAATCGCTCAAGTGCCAGCGATTCGCGCCGTAAGCTTCCGCGTTTTTCATCTCGCAATTTGGCATTCTCCGCGAGTAATTCACCCCTCACCTCTCTCCAAATTCCCACTCTTCACACTTCGTTATCGCACATGTTCGTGATTAGATAACCTCTAGTCAGTTACAGAGTTTGCCGAGTGTACCTTCATTTAGTTCAAGCTCCCACTCTTTTTTTTATACTTCAATAAATGCCTTATCCGACCTCTAAATTGAGTACTTATTCATCTTGTGACCACTGTTCGTGAGGTTTCTGCTCGTTTCTGAGAGATTAAACTTCAAACCGAGCCGCAGGTGATGGTCTCAATGATTGCGAGAAAGAGAGTACTGTCATGGATGAGCCGAAAAATGTTCTTCACGCAATCTTGTACGCATCCGGGTATTAGAAAATTCAGAAAATTGCGTCAATTTTCTTGCAGCTTGCAAAGAGTTGATCAGGTTTGAAGTTTTTCTCAAGATTGGTGATAGAGCAGAATGATATGTACTGATGAATGATAGAGAGAGAACTTCGAGCCGCAGCTGCATATTCTATGATATCTTGAAATTCTACGAGGCTAAACTATACCTGAGCCACATTATATACAATATAGAGTATATAATGTGGACCAAACTATAGCTTATGGCTAAACTATAATTTCGACAGAGAAAATCTGGCGATTGGAAGATCTTGGGTCCGAAGTTCTAGTAGATACTTGGCACTAAAGTGCATTATGGTGAGTGGAGGTCAGTGCGGATTAGGTCAAGATTTCAATTCTCAGGAAATACCTAACCTTTACTGACCTCCAGTCGGTGTACTCCGCTTCAGTGCTAAGTGTCGACCGAACCCAAGTCTACACTGTAAAAGATTTCGACGATTGAACCAATCAATGGTGAATTGACAGTGAAATCGCTAACGGTCACCAAACATCAGTATTTTGTGATTGGCCGATCTTCGTGCGTCTTTACGAACCCTTCATTTGCTTTCGGAGTATGGAATATTAACCGAGCAGTGCCCTGCACGTGCAAGAACTCCTAGACAACCGCAAGATCAAGTCCAGTCAGTAAGAATAGAATCGTCCACAACCTAAAAATTGTGGGAGGGGTTCCACCCGGCAGCACAAAATCGCTAAGCCACGATTAGCGAATTTACACTGCCGAAGCAAATCCACTCCGCCCAGCGTAGGTCGCTTTTATTTTCTAACGCTGGGACTAGCGATTTTGTCGAAATTTTTTCACAGTGTAGGCAAAGCTTACTCTAAACAAGCTCCAGACGCTCACATGAAACTCGAGAACATTTCAATTTTTCGATTCTGACCCTGTCATATTTCAAATTTGATTCTGACCAGAACTGAAAGATAATTTTACACACGTCGAGGATAGTCTCTTTTGCAAGATCGATGACACTGAAACTTATCGCAACCTCGGTTCAAATGGTTGATTCTTTGTGACGAATCTCTACATCACAATCTACCGAATGAATGGGCGTCTATCGATAAAAAAAAACGTTACTGAAGATATCATCCCTCGAAGCAAACAACCTATCGCAAATTTACAAGTTGATCCAATAAAGCTTTATAACAGATACAACTTGACTAGATCACAGGAACCGCGATTCACAGTGCATCGCCGACAAAGTCAATACTCCCATACTTCTCTTCTCTCTATCTATCTATGCGTTTTATTTGAGATACTCCATCTGCCAGTTCTATATCTCCCGCACTCATTTCCGATCGGCCCTTTCAAAAAACGATCTCATCTCAGTCGACTCATTTTTGTGCGCAACGTCATCATAGAATGCTCCAATTTTTTTTTTTTTTTTTCAATCCTATACATCCATGATGCACCGATCAACACATTTCAACTTCGATGCATATAAAACTAATGTGGGCCCCTTGCACTCCCAATCACTACTTCACCTGCCCTATATTACGCGGCTTTTACTCATTCATGGGGGCAAGATGGGCTATACTGCAGTAATACACATTTACACATGGATGTATTATATCGAAAAAAATATAGATGTATGCGTTACTGGACGCGTGCGCCGCACGCGCGGCTCTTTTTCTTTGGTTTTTGCGTTGCGCGCGCTTTTTTTTTAAAAACCTACCTCCCCCCTCCCTCCCTCCCTCCTTCTCATACTCACTCAGCAGTGTGGCCCAAATATAATTGGCGCTGGGGCCGATGCACCTGTCCAGGCAGCTACTTCTATATATAATACTAACATGTATATGCCATAATATACACTGGAGAATTGGATGGATGCATCTTGGCAAGTCTATATCGTATAGGGCGCCTATCTCTTTCTTTTCAAGATTCAGTGGCAGGTATGGTTTTCAAAAGAGGTATATACACTCGTTATCGCCCGCGAGAAAGCGGTCTTATCTTAGTGAGCTATTGAGTGTGTGGCCCAAGCGATGTTTTAGCTGAAATTCAAGGGTATGGGAGAGATTATTTTTGAAGGGCTTAGAGTGGCCCTTTATAAAGAAAAGATGAGAATCTTACCTTACGGATGATTTTGTTGTTTTTGGAGGCTGAAAGAGGCAAGGACCTCGCAAGGACCTTTATTCAACGATCGTGCCCTTGGATTAGAATGATTCAGGCTTGAGTGAAATCTTGTCATAATGAGATCGATGTGATATTCGATTGCGATCTATCTCAAAAGACTAAGATCAATTCGATTTCCATTTTTAGGTTTACAATCCTCCATGGAATCGAGCTTATTTTTTAATATTTAGGCTGGCTTGATTCACCTGTATCAAGTTGACTTAGCTTTCAAAATAATTTGGGTCTGTTCAAGAACTTTGCAGAAGTTTTGAATGACAGGATGTGAAATTTCCTTTCCATCTACGACTTGGTTCATTGATTGTCTGTTATCTACTTTTCTAGTGGTACCCCATCCTACAAATGGGTGATTTCGCGGAAATGGTCAACTTTGATGTCCTGAATTGACATTCTCAAAGGATGTGAGATACGTCCAATCTAAAAACGGGGACCCGAGCGGGAACCATAGGATATGTTCCTTTGGACCTACGAGAATAGTTTTAAATGACGATATTCGATGTTTTTCATACTATACTGATTTACGCTAAAAAACGCAGCTTTTCGTTTGTCCTGTTCTCAAAATCATCCCTCCGAACTCGTTTCACTATGTTACGGTAGATTTGCATTCTTGCCCAACGCCATTTGAAAACTTACATTTAGAGAAGCAATTTCATGCACCAATGCGTGCCCTCCTAGAATTTTACATATACGATCTCCATATTGCCAAGTCACTGGTCAACTCGTTAGATTAGATAAAGGTCATCAAATTCTTGCTCTGGTTGGCTGATAATTTGTGAGGTAACTCGGAGGGTCACAAATTTTCATGGCACTTGCAGGACATGAAATTGGACCGATGTAAGGTCATAAGTTTGTAAGGTCAAGGTTACTTTTTATTTTCAATTAGCTTTGAGAAGGAGTCAATTGCATGGAATTTTTTGTGTTTAGAACTTCAGGTTACCAATCGATTCCGTTGATCGATTCGTGGATCATTGATGAGTTAATGATCGATTTCGTTAGATAATTACCGAAGAGTTTGTTGACTGTAGGATTAGGAAAACTTGGTGGTCTTTGGTTTCCAGGGGGTTGTTTTTTTTTTTTTTTTTTTCAAGCCAGTGATTTGCAAGATCCGGTAACTTTCATCAATGAGCATGCACTCGGATTCACGAGATTGTAGAATTACAAGATGGTTCATTGATCGGCTGCTTGGAGTATGTTGCAAGATTAAATAATCGGTCGGTTTCAGTGGCGAAATCTTATTCTTTTCATAATTCATGGCGTGGAAATAGAATAGACTCAGACTTATAACATTCCAATCTAAGGCTCACTCAAATGTTCGTTTTAATTCCAATGCTTGAATTTCGAGTTATTGCTCAGCTCAGCCATTTTTTTTTTAGATTTACGAAAGAATGAACGATAGATATATAGAAATTATCCCAAGTCTCGTCGATCTTGAAGGATGATGGGGAATAAAATAAATTCCCAAAATTTCACGATGAAAATTTTATTGCGACGTTTCGTCCACAAGGCTTCGTGGACCTCGTCGTGGAAGAATCACGTAAGTTGTGCATATTCACATTCATACATCTATTCGAGCATCTATCATTTGTACACGAATATTCATATTTTCATTCATATTTTTGTATATTTATATGTCAAAACAGAAAACCTAAGCCTGATGAGGTCCACGAAACGTTGGGATGTAACGTCGCGATAAAATTTCCATCATGGAATTTTCAGAATTTATTAAATTCCCCCACGTCCTTCAAGGTCGACAAGATTTGAGATAACTTCAATATTTGCCATCACGGACGAAAACACGAGCAATTTTCTCGTGAACAATAGATAGTTTCACGCTAAACTCACCAATACCAAGTGTAACAATGAGATAGAAAATTTTCGCTCGATTTTCTGACAAACTTTGCAAAAAAAATCTCTGAGGACTAATAAGATTCTGTTCAAAATATAAAAAAGAAAGACTCATGTTTACACCATTACTGTCTAGCCTGATGCAACAAATCCCATTCACAAATTGGCCCCATGCACGGACATCATAAGAGAAATCATGGACCCCGCAAGGGGTACCATTACATCCACCTTCATCCTCCTAATCCTGCAACCGCAGAAAAAGATAGAGAGAGCGAGAGAGAGAGCATCTCTTTAGCGATATAATTGACACGTGACTATAATGGCGCGTGGCGTATCAACACTGGACCACCACGTTCCATCATGCGTGCGTGATATACCTAATATATACTCTGCATGATATAAAATGAACCCATCTAAAACCGCAGCACGCAAACTATGCCACGCACTCAAGCATTCCCGATGCAACTAACTTTCAAACTGCATCACTCCCCTGCTTCTTATATACATATATTGCAGAATAAAAAAAGTAAAAAAAATAAAAATAAGAAAAAGTGTAGAGGGCGCGCGAAAAGAGTGCATCATAGCTTCCTCTATATCCGCAAAAGCCCTTTGTCTTGGCCGAATGTGTGGGCACTCTTTATAAGTTGGATCAGAAAAGGGCTGGTGCTGAAGCAGTTATATTAGAGACTCGCGAGAAGCATTATGCATAGAACACAACACCTGGTTTATGTATCGTGCACGAAAGGTGTTGCTCTCTCTTCGGGTTATTCGTTTAGGAGAACTACTATGCATGCATATAATATGTGCATGTATGTACCAAAAAGAGGATCCCCAGTTTGGCTTTCTTTTTTTTTAGTCTTCATTATCTTCGACTCCCTCTCCTCGGCCCATTAGCATGATCCAAGTACGTCTGGCTTCATCATGCTGTACCTTGTCTACTAATGTGTCTTGGTAATTGAAAATTTTCAATTTCGTAGAGACTCGACTCCTCCCGTACGATAATAATCGCTGTATTTAATATATAGGTATGTTATTTTTTGATAAAACGTCAGCTGGGGAAAACTTTGGAGCTCCCTGGAATGAAAAAATACTTCGTATGGTCATGCTACGGCACAAAATTCATTTTCAGATTCTGAAAACCATTTTTTTCATCTTCTGTGAGGGAATGTGAAATTTTTGCACAGTTTTTCGATTCTCATATCCACACAGCAGATGGAAAAAATAGTATTCGACACTTGGACGAATGGTTTCCACATTATCGTTATGATTCCGACCCCCGCCTTCGGCTCTGGTCGGAAAACATCTCTTGTGCGGAAACCAACATTCCCACCCTCGTATCGAATGTACTTCTTTTCCATTCGTGGAAACGAACTTATTCTTCAGGCTTCGTACTCTGGCCCATATTCTCATATTTTCTAAAATTTTCGACACAGTATAATCGCTGTCTCAAGGGACTCATTCCAAAAGTTCATTCTCTCGGGCATGGGAAAGAGAAAGCAACAATCGCTATTCCCGTTTACTAACCTATCACTTTGATTGAAATAAAGGAATGGACCAATCTCTGAATTTGGTGATCATTAAAAATATGTTTCGATGTTTTGTAGGATATGCCAATGAGTACAATTAGATCGAGAGAGCTCGCAAATCAAAATTTGACTTTCGAAGAAAGTAAAGTACGAGTCAATTATAAGTGCCACAATCCCGGAATGACTAGCTGCTATCCATATTGATCATGTGATCTCATTATAGAAGCTTCTGCATGGATCGATCTTCGCCCTTTTTGTGGATCAACGAGAGAGTGATATCCAACTTAGGAGGATACTCAAATCAGATCTAAAGAGGCAACTACATCTGTTTCGTGTGGTTTATCGCCCGCTGTCGATAATTTATACGCACCTCCTGCGTGTATCATTTTGATGCATACGTAGGTAGACGAAGCCTGGCAACGACGTTTCCGAAAGTGACATTGGTAGTTTTTGAGAACTTCGTTTTTATACACTACCGGTCAAAAGTTTAAGCTCACCCAAATTTTTTTTTTTTTTCAATTTTGTGAGTTGAACTACTCGGCTCTATTTGACCGTAGAGGACTCTTCCGGAGCTCATTTGGAAGGTTTTTTCACGTACTTTAAGATGGCACTATTCATTTTTATCCTTACGGATCGGGATCTTTCCAATTTGAGCTTGGAAAAGTGTCAATTTCAACGATTTTTGAGAGAATCTTTTGATTCGTGCCAATTTGAGCCACATGGATAGTTCAATATGGGAGTTGTGGGATACAAAAGTACCAGTCTAGAGCTTCAAAATCCGTTTTTGAACGTTCCTCTACGCCACTTCCAGTCCGAGCTATGACACTTTCTCTTAGGGAAGATTTTTCGCAAAAACTAGCACCTGGGTTAAAAAATGACGAGAAAATTCACTTTTTGGGCCATATTTCGAAGGTTTCTTGTTTCCTTAATCAAGATATAGATCAAAGATGACAGAAATGATGATTATACTTCATAAAAATGCGTCTCAGTACCTCCCCCGAATTGGAATGCTATTTATTGCGAGAAATTTCCCTTCAGAGAAAGTGTCATAGCTCGGACTGGAAGTGGCGTAGAGGGACGTTCAAAAACGGATTTTGAAGCTCTAGAATTGTACTTTCGTATTCCACAACTCCCATATTGAAACATTCATGTGGCTCAAATTGGCAGGAGCCAAAAAATTCTCTCAAAAATCGTTGAAATTGCCACTTTTCCAAGCTCAAATTGGAAAGATCCCGATCCGTACGGAAAAGAATAAATAATGCCATCTTATAGTGCGTGAAAAAATCTTCAAAATGCAGAGGGATCATCTGAGCCAAATCCACCTGAATTCTGATTCAGGTTATCAGTTCAACGAATCTCTAATTGATTTTCTGATAACTTCATAACCTCTCATCAGAGAGAGGTGTTTTTGACGATTAATGCCTGATACGAATTGACTTCCCCCCACCTAGAAAAGATGATAAATTTCTAGGGAATGAGTTTCCCCATCAACGCCTCAAAGCATTCTTCGAAGAGGAGTGACCTGGGTCGACTTTCATCACAAGAGGGTGTAAATAAGATAATGATGCAGCAGACACTCGCACGACTCATCATTGAATATCTGATGTTTGCAATGTCCTGAAAAGAGCATCTTCTCACGCCAGAAGATTGTGAAATGGCAATGAAAGACAAGTAGCTTTTGCCTGCCATCAAATAGGTGAATTTCTCTCGTCTGTATCAAAATTCAGAGTGATATTGAATACTGTAGCAATTCCACCTGGTTCGTTGATTCATGTCACTCAGATTACCATATTAATCCCATCCGCACTCGGAATTTCAAATTATCGTAATCACCAATCGATTCTCAATCAAGCTGAAGAGGCAACTTCTCGTCAAAGGTTTTGTATCACTCTGATTTCTCCAACACTGAAAAATTCTCAATTCGAAAATACCGACTATTCCAGTTCAATACTTGCCTCTCATTCCTCCTTCTAATACTAAGAATGACGATATGATATCTGCTCTTCAGGAGAAATCTCCTGGATTTCGCGGCCTTCAATATTTTTGACCCTTTATCTGTAGCACAAATTTACAGCAAGCAAAAACCACCATGCTTATATTATATCGACGCCTCTTACGAAGATAAACACCTATTTTCTTGTGACTGACGAAGATTAACGTTTATTCGTTGTGAACACGAATATTAACGGATTCTTCTTAGGTCCGCGAAAACTAACACTTACTCCTTAGGGACACGAAGATTAACGCATTCTCGTTAAGTGCACGAAGACTAAAACTTACTCCTTAGGGGCACGAAGACTAACACTTACTCCTTAGGGCCACGAAGACCAACACTTACTGCTCAACGGCCCATGAAACTAGCACTCACTCTTGAACGGTATGAAGACTATAACACACTTGCACACGTCCTCGTCCAAAGGGACGGAGACCAAGTATTTCGTCTTAGGGCCACGAAAAAAAACACATTCTCATTAGCGGCACAAAAATTAACGCATCGGTAGACTTCATTCATAGAGGGACAATAAGTATTTCGTCTTCAGTCCACGAAAAGTAACACATTTTTCTCTACGCCACGAAGACTAACACATTCTTCTCGATGGAATGAAAAACAACACATTCTCTTTGACGTGACGATGAACGGTAAGTGATTGTGTTAGCCTTCGTTCCGCTAAGAAGAATATGTTACTTTTCGTGGGCTTAAGACGAAGTACTTATAATCTCCGTCCCTTCAAGAATGGAGTCTACGAATGTGTTAGTCTTCGTGGCGTAAAGGGAAATGTGTTACTTTTCGTGGCCTTAAGACGGAATACTTATAGTCTTCGTCCCGTCAAGAAAAAAAATGCGCGAATGTGTTAATCTTCGTGCAGTTTGAGGAGTATGTGTTACTCTTCGTGGCCTTGAGCAGTAAGAGATGATCTTCGTGGCGCTGAGGCGTAAGTGTTGATCTTCGAGGCGTAAACAGTAAGTGTTAATCTTCGTGGCCGTAACAAAGCAAATGCTAATCTTCGGCCACCGTGTTTTTCTTCGTGGGCGTTAGCGGATGTGTTTATCTTCGTAAGAGGCGTCGATATGATGGGAGGAACGGCCGATTCATTATTCCACCATGCTTATATTAGTTCATCTCTTGCGCATCTTGATCATCATCTGGGAACCTTGATCAGTTTTTCATGATCTACCTATAATGCTATGGACCCCATACAAAGCTATCATCGAGAGAGTTATTGACATGCGAATCATAATTAGTTGTTGATGCGTGATGAAAGTAGAAATACTTTCATCTCGCGTGCGAAACAACTGAGGTTCTATACCGGAGCGAAAAGTTCCGACGGTTCCACACGGTAACTATCGAAATGATCCCACAAATGAGTTGATTGGTAAGGATTCATTCCGAGGAAGAAAAATTTGTGAGCTGAATGCCTCCGAAACGCGTAGCGGCAAAAATATCGATTTGCTTCTAACTGCATTGTTGCTCTCAGTGGCATTTTTTTTACATTAACGAAATGAAAATTTATGGGCCGCACGGATTCCAACGCGTGGCGGTAAAAGTACAGATTAGCGTGTAATTGTATTATTGCTCTCGGTAACATTTGATGATGTATTTATGAGACGAGGCAATCCTCTTCATACTTCGTAGATTCTTGAATTATCTTTCGAACGAGCCGATCTGAGTTCAGCTAGGAATTCCGAAAACCGAATTATTCATGCACCAGATGGCTTCCAGACGTTCATAAGTGAAAATACCGATTTGCCCGTGTTTTTTATTAGCAACTCGGTTCTCACTCGCATTCGGTTCGAGGTGGGAATAATCAGACCCGCTTGACTTCATTTCGTACATTTTGTCATGAACTTCCAAATGAGCCGAGCCGCGTAGGAAAACTCAGAATAGTATATTACGATACAAGGGCGCAAACGATGGTTTTCGCACTTCAAGAGACTTTTTTAGGCCCGAGCCGCAGGCGAGCGTCTAAATAGTCACGAGAAAGCGAAAACTATTGCACCCGAGTGTCATACTATGTTTTTTGTTATTCTGTGCGCAAAAATGGCCATTTAGACGCAAGTGTGCGTGTGCAAATAGCGAATTTGCACATTATTCCGACACAACTGTGTGCAAATATTTTTTCACGCAGTGCGCAAATGAGGCATCACTGTGCAAATTTCGTTTGCACACTGGACTTGAGTTGTTTTCTGATCACTCTATACCATCATCTATCTATATATCATCATCATACATAATTGTGAAGAATACCTAACTTCGATCTTTCGAGCACCAGCGACAGTTTTGAGTAACGTGGTAACATACTATATGGGCAATAGAGTTTTTTTGATACATTTCTCAGAATTTTTTTTCAGTCAGGGGCTCCGCCCCCCGAACCCCCCGGCGGGGGCTCCGCCCCCTGCACCCCCGCCGGGGCTCCGCCCCTGGACCCCCTGCTCCGCCCTACTGTGACCCCGCCATGCCATGTTCCTCTGAATGCTTGAGATGCATTGATCATTCGTTGTAGGTGATGCTTCGGTCACTCCTCGCTACTGTCAAAATTTTTCAGAAAGTCGTCATGGATCCCAAGTAGTTCAAATGAAAATGGTTCATAATTTGTTTGAGGAGGAAAAAGGACTCGGAAAGTTCTTACACACCAATGCGAAAAAGGAACAAAGTCCGTCAACTCTCGAGACGACGCCCAAGTCTCACAGCATCCCCTAATTTTTTTATGTGTTTTAGGAGGCGGGTTACATTTTTGCTCACAGAAATAACAAAAAATATCGTAAGCAACTCGGGCGCCAACAGATATTTGCGCACTCGTCCCCACAACTCGTGTGCAAACGTTCCATTTGCGCACAGTTTCGTCGTTCACGCAGTGCGCAAATGGCTGATTTGCGCACTGCGTGCGCAAATGAGCCATTTGCGCACTGCGTAAACGATGAAACTGTGCGTAAATGAGGCGTTTGCACACTCGTTGCGGTGACTCGTGCGCAAATATCTGTTGGCGCCCTTGTTGCTTAATATACTATTTTGATCTTCTGTGAGCAAATGAAAAGCAAAAAACAGTATGCAAATGACTCATTTGCGCACAGACGATCAAAAATATATCAAATCTATGCTAAATTTAGGGGCATTCAGCATGTGCAAATCGGCTAAAAAACGATTCGCAAGTTATTAAACTGAAATAACCATTTTCCGCATTTTAAAAACCGAGCAGCTCCGGGTCTGGTTCCAACGGGGTTCTACTCCTATAGAGTAGTACAAAATGACTACCTGAGCCGATTTTGGTGACATTCTTGAACCCATATTCCCCCACTTCCCGAGCACCGTGTCGGGATCATTTTGTACCTTTTTTCAAGCACTTGAAGAGCTATTTGGTATTTCTTCCGTGCAACTCAATAGCTTCTTGCAAAATTAATCTGAAGCCTTGTAGAATTTCATAAAAATCGGGTCATTACGCAAATCTCCGCAAGTCTGGCGGAAGTTGATGGATTCAGATTATTCAGAGAGCATCTCAAAGAAGAAGTCAAGAGCTTCAAAATCAGTTCTTAGAAATTATTCTAGGTTATTCCTGGTGCGAGCTGTGACTTTTTTTGTAGAGGAAGATTTTTCTCGAGAAAAAGGACCAGTCATTGAGAAATTATGGATGGTCTCATTTTTTCACTGGTATATGTGCGGATCTTAGTTCCTCTCACCAACAACACGTAAAAAGTACGCCCATGGGTAGCGCATGCGCTTCGTTTGTGGACACACCCTTAGGACGTGTCTCCAATTCAAACTTGAAGCGCATCGAAAATAAGAGTTAAAAAGAATTTTTAAAATACACTTTTATGAACTGCGCCTAGTGCAATGCAATACATGAACATCTGAGACGCGTGTGTGCAGCGGGTTTCCCGAGAATGAGTTAAGGCGCCAAACATGCAGCAGACGATTCGCGGCATTCCTCGCCTGCCACGTGGAAGGCCCGAGTCCGGCACCAATAGTTTTTCTTTATTAATCAGATAATCTAACACTGCGCTGATTAAAATGACACGATATTATGTATTCTGATCACCCACAACAGCGCACATCCATCAAATGGAGCGACTAGCCGGAAGTTAATTATCGGAAGTCACGTGATATGACCAAAATTACTAGATCTAGGACGGAGAAAACACCAACTCGGTGAGTAATAAAAGTGTATAATAAAAATCTTTCCTCCTTCCTCTTCTCCCGAACTATTCCAACGCCTCATACAGTGCAGACAATGAACATTCAAAATCATCGCAAAAATAATATCCACGACGCGGGGGTGTCTTTAAATTCTGATGCGCAATCATCAGAAGTTCACCCCACACACGTACACAATCACATATATCCCATATGTTATGCTTGAATGCATGCTTTGGACTCCTATAAACAAAATGCTAGAATATCTTCTGGAATCGAAACACTTTCAGTCACTCTTTCTGTTGAATTATAAAAGCCATGGTATAGCAGGTAAAATCGACATCAACTATAATATACGTAGTATCTGAGGGGAGAGGACATCACAGAGGGAGAGAGAGAGAGAGAGAGACTTGTCGCGCGTAACTAACACGAAGATAAATGATTGAGGCTCTGTAAGACAGCCGAAGCGTAAATCGAGTCGAATCGATGATATTCGATCGGTCATTTCTTTTCCTTTCTCTACAATATTTGTATATCTATACATCAAATAAGCACAAATCTAACTTTTTGAATGTTCGAAGGAAAGTGCGGTCTTTTACCCTCTGATGTAGCTGAGTCTACGACTGTATAGGTGTGTATAAACTGTACAACATGAGAGCCATTATCTTTCGTGGTTTACCGGCATTTTTTATTCTATGCTGTATCCCAGTTGGATGAGTTCGATTGTACGGGTATATTCTCGATGTCGATTGAAGATGGATTCTGATCGGTAAGTTCTTAAGATCCTAGTCACAAAACGATTCGGTTTTTTTGACGGCTTGTTTTTATAACTTGATACAGGAGACTGTCGAGACATGGACTTTTTTATGATTATATAGAGGCGATAGACCGTCATCTTATTTTTCAAACTTGTCATTTTGGAGGAGAAAAAAAATTTAAGGAAGTAACTTTTTTGGTTGTACATATATGTACAAGGTAATCCTGCATCTATTCCTTTCGGAACATCACAGATTTTTTTTCCACGACGAGTGGAACATTTGTGTTGGAATGGTGGAATCTATGATTTGAGGTTTGGCGTGGACTTGAAGTTTTTTAATTTCTTTCAATCGAGGGGCTCAACAACTAGTTTCACTGAATTTTATTCTAAATTTTCACGAAAATTCCCCTCGCGTTTTGTCGTATTCCCTTTGTCCCGCAATCTTTATTGGTGTATTCCTGTCTTTCGAAGGTCTTTTGGATTCACGCAAGTTTCTATGAAATGCTAAATACAATTTTTTCGAATTTGACTCGATTAACAACCTGCTGAAGATGATGCGTATTTTATTAGACAGCAAAATTGCTGTCGAAGTGGCCTGTTATACGAAATCAAACTTTCATATTTTTGGATCAAAAAGAATAATAGTGCAACCCTGGCAGAAATGCATGAACATTTTCTGGCCAAAAACTGTCCAAGTCTGGCCAAGTCGGATTCCTACTATATCTATGAACTGCATAGATGGTCGAAGAAATGCTTACATTTCTACCAGGGAAAAACATTTTCCAGTTCAGAAATCATAGTATCATAAACTCTTTCTTCCATATTCGACTTCAATTTCTGAAACCTCATTCAAACGATTAGGCAAGACCAACGGGGGTTAGCTCGGTTAGAACCCAAAAGTGCTCTGATCGGTCAAATCATATCTTTCCAAATGGTTCCTCCGACATAATATTTCACATTTCTCAACTCCGTTCAGTGATTGTGTCTGATCCACCCATTTTCTCGAAACACTTTACTGTCCGATTTACCCAATATAATATAATTCACAGTAAATATCTGATCATAATTCGTTGCAGACTAATCCAGCAACTCACCATATATCATGCAAGTAGATATCCCCCGCTTCCGTTAAAAAATATTCACTAGAGTAGATTATTACAAAAAAAGTTCAAATTTTGGATGTTGGGCCCAACGATCATCATGTAGCAATCAGTCGAGGCTTCAAAATTGATGATCCTACTCGTGTATATCTAATATATGAAACACACCCCTCAAAAATAGCACCTAGAACATCATAAGAATCATATCGAGATGCATCCCGATTTTGTCCGGTAGTTTTTGTATCAGACCCTTAGTAATCAAGCCCCTGGGGCAAAAATTTCACGGCGCTAGACTAATCTTGCCGTTATTTACATTAGAAAATTTCATTCTCCGAATCCATCATCAAGGCCCACAAAAACATACAGCCACCTTATAATGATGACCTATCCGCATGCACCTAGGCCTTCACTCTTTCAAGCGCGTATAATCATGAACCATACCTTACAGATACATATAGATAGAAACAAAAAGTGCAGGGCTGGATAAAAAAATTTACCTCGTAGACGCGCATCACACTCACTATCTTCCAAGGAATAATAATATTCTCTTGTGGGTCTACCTATGCTTCAGTAAGAGACGCCCAAGTCACGTTCGCATACAGTGTAGATTCTAACGTCTATGGCGTCTATAATGCACAGTGTCTTGTGTGTATCCTGTTAGAAATGGGCTCGCGGAAAAAAAAAATTTCAGGCGCTCACGGGTGTGGAAGATCAGACACTGTGTCGTATACCTTCCACTCGGTCGAATTTCTATTTGGCTATGAGATGTAAGATGCTATAGGGCTGATGCACTATATACGTAAGTGTATTTGCGATGCAGGGACACGAGATGATCGTGCTGAATCAGGGTTCGACGGTCTGAAAAGACTTGGTTGATAGAAAGAAGAGAATCGAAAATCTTCTTAGGTGCGACGACGACGATGGCGACAAAGTTGAGGGGAATGATGGTACTTAGGTCAGGAAAAATTTTGCTTCGGGGTGCCTCAATTGAAGGGCTAAACTTTGCTTGGTTCAATGAGGGTGCTTCTCCGATTATAAGAGGCTTGGAATCGCGATCATTGCAAAAGTTTTTACTGGAGATTAGAATTTTGGAAAGTCCTCGTGGTTCTAAAGATACAGGGTATTTCGAACGGCCAGTATTTCTTGGGGTTGGTAGAAGGAGATCGAAATATACTAGAAAAGTTACGTTGCTTCAGATGTTCGGGATATCATTCGATTCCCCCTGAATTTATTTATGAGAATGTGGAATTTGAATTATACGAGTGCTGATTTCTAGTCAACGTGTGGGGTCATTCAAGTGTAGCGAAACTTCCGATTGGGAATAATTTTGATGAGTTGGAATAACCGAAATCTGATGTCTCGTGATAAATCATCACTGCCATTGACGGACATGAAAAATAATTTCAGATTCGTGATTTTAGTCCAAGTGATGGAATGTTGATTTCTCTTGTGTGGGTCAGGCTTTTTGGCATTTCTGATAGTACTAGGAATAACTGAAATGGGTATGAAATTTGAAATTCACACATGCAATTTTCATGCTTATACTAAAAGTCCTTAGATACCTACATCCTCAAAAACTGACAGATCCCTAAACTGAAATAAAAAAAAATATTGAGGACTTCTCTTGCTTGTTTCTACAGGAGTGAACGGCTTTCCATATCTGCACCCCACTCGAAATATTTACAGCAAAAAATCAGCCATAGATATTTTTCAATGTTTTAATGTTTGAATTCAACATGACAAAGTTTTATCTGTAAAATAATCAGTTAGATGTATCAAGATTTCTGACGCATGGCACATATCATAACAGTACTTGTTCGTTGAAAATGATAGACAATATAAGAACAAGGATCAAACTCTGATCAAATACTCTCTACAAAAGTATAAAGTGCATCAGACCATCTTAACCAAGGCCTCATTTTGTCAAGTATCTAGGAATTCATTAAATCCTAGAATTTTGTGGAATGGACATATCAATAATCTCAACGTTCGTCCGGTATGAAAGACGAGATGAAAGGCCTTCAGCGCCTTTAGATTAGGCTTAACTTTTTCCGAATTCAACAGTCATAATTAATATCAAAAAATCCCAAATCAAACTGAGAAATAAATTTTGAAATGAAAATCACGTATAGAATCTCAATATTGAACTCCATCACATTGTCTGGATTCACTACTCATTTCACGTTACTTACACGTGAGGAATACATGCCCCATTCCTGTGCTGTTTTATCAAATCATTCTTTAGGTTCTTTTGCAAGCTTCAATCTGTTCGATTTCTAAAGCTGACACACCAGACTGTTTGAAGGGTGAGTAAACACCACCATAGATCTGCAAGCCAAACATTGTGATGTCGGCTCGGTCAAGGGGCTCTGGATTCTCCACTTTCTTTCCTCTAAAATAGGCCTCAAAACCATCCAGTGGTAGTACCACGTCGCTGAAGGTAGTATTAGACATAGGTGCATCAAAGAGGTGCTCATACTCGTAGTCATCGTTTGATGCCTGGCCTCGATGTCTTAATACGACCTTGTAATGGTGGTTCTCGCCTTGGCCTCGACATCTGGTGAGCAAAAATTTGGTAAGAAGTTAGGCATAAGAATTCAATACCGAAAAAATTATTTACAGGTAATCAGGGCAAATTACTGCCAGCAATGTGACTGATATTTTCTGCGCCTAGAATCGGCTAGTTATACATCAAATTCAAAATGGTTTTGGTAGTATTTGAACTTGAATCATTTTGGTTATTATACTCCACATGAAAGAAAAAAATTTGAATTCGTCTTTGTATTAGATGAATTCCATTTGAAAACATCACATGAAGAATACTGATGTCTCGGATCGGTTTCTCATGATTTTCTTTCAATTCTATAGTCCATAATGTGAAGCTTCCACCCACTGTGAGGGCCCAAAAATCTCGGAGATGCCTGCGGAGCTATTTTGTTTTGCTTCTCGATTTTACCAGAGCATGAAAATCATTATCTCTTTTTACTCAATTGCATTCATCTCGAATTTGGCTCATAATGCAAAGTAGTTTGCGCTATTCGAAAGACCTTGACAAAATCTATCGAAAACGACCTTGAAAAATTTTTGTTCAGCTATTTCAGGGCCTGATCAGGTAAAATCCGGGAAAATCACGCTAGCCTAATAATCTCAAAGAGCAATTTTTCTCTACTTTTCCAAAATACGATTTCTTATGCAAAATTGCACGATCTTTGCGATGAAACTGGTCGGAAGTTGTTCTTTAGCTAATTTCAGCGTTTTTTGGTAAATTTTCTGAATTTTCATTTTCTGACCAATGAGAAAACAGCGATATGAGCACTCGTGCGTGGTTGTACGGATTTGAAAGTAATCCCAATCCAAAACTGTGAGAATTTCCTTGAAAATGACTTCTTCCCGAGTACAATTTTGTCGACTAAGATACAAGGTTTTCAGACATAGAGATTATTTACACCACCAACAGCATGGATGCATGGGGAAGGGCTCAAGGCTCTGATTCGGGGTAGCTAGGTCATCACGCTCTGACCATCCTTCTTTGTCGATCAAGTTGCCGTAGACTAACAGGAGACATTAAATTGATAGGAAGGATAGAGAGAGAAGTTGACTCTTGCAAAGGGCCACTTTGAAGGAAATTTTCCCAGGCTTCGATTGGAACTACTTTGGAATTCGTAGAATCACGTGCATGCGCAGAAATCGCCGTTTTCTGATTGGTAAGTGAATGAGAATTCAAAAACTCGCCCAAAAAACGCGTAAAACAGCAAAAGGACAATTTCTGATTAGTAGTTTTATCCCTAATATCAAGCAATTTTGCATGAGAAATCATATTTTTGAGAAATTAAAAAAAAATTGGTCCGTGCAATAACAGACAGGTCTGAATTTTCTGGATTTTGCCAGATCAGGGCCGTAAAAGGCTAAACGGCGATTTTCGAGGTCACTTCCGACAGGTTTTTCAAGATCTTCCAACTGGCGCAAATCGCGTTGCATCATCTTTGATCATGCATGATTTTTATGCTCTGCCGAAACTTTTTATTCAAATGAAAATCACGAGAAACCGGTCCGAGACATGACTATTTTTGACATGAGTGAACGGTAAAATAAGTTCAAAATCATGATATGAGCTAATTGTGGGTTTGAATTATTATAGGTCGACCGAGAGAAACTATGATTGCATCCAGTAATTACTTAATTTGCATTGTTAGGGATAAGGTCATTGCACGAGATGTTGCGTCAATGGTGAGGTCAATAGTGAGAAATTTGAGAATGGAAACACTCTGGGATTTCAAAAATTCATTATAAATCACAATGACCATAGAAATTTACATAATAGAATCACCTGATGCGGAATTCATCGAAGTTACGTAGATCCCAAGAAGTACGAATACGCATTCCAGCAAAGCCCGCTCCATTTGGCTGAGGATTTAACAGGCTAAAGAATACGGCACGCTGGAAAACTTGAGTCTTCTGAAGGGCTAGAACCGCCTTAGACATGCCAACGGTGCGCACGGTGTCGGAAGATTCAATCCAATTGTCCACGTTGTCCAGCTTAGTGAAGTCGAACAGCACGTGGCTGCTTCCCATACCACCACTATAAAAAGATACAGAATGGGGGAGTGATCTTAAAAAGAGGCTCATTTTTTTTCTTGATATTCGAAAGGGGCGTTCTTTGACACATTTCTATTCAAAAGATTCATGAATGCAGGTACCTATCGATCTGATGGCGATAGACTATTTTCTGATTTTCGGAGATTCTAGGTCACAGTGTGGACTTCTTATTTCCTCTTTTTTTCTCTTCATCGATTGTTGTAGGGTGATTTGATGAACCTCGTAAGATATTTTTGATTGCGCAGTATAAGAACTTTGAGTGGTTGTTGGTACCCGGTCGGGAATTCGAACGGAGTAATCAAGCGCGGAACAATATCAGCAGATTCATAATAATGTTATCTGGTCATAAAAAAAAGGAAAATAATGTATATTACGTTATGTACAAGAGGGACTTAACTCAATTATGTATAAGCCGGAGTATGAGTCACAGAGAGAATTCTCACCATGACATTGGATGAAGCTAAAGTTCATTGAAGAAATTCAAATAAGTAGGTTGTGTTTTCCATCACTTGATG
This sequence comes from Eretmocerus hayati, assembly GCA_029851415.1. Classification (NCBI taxonomy): domain Eukaryota; kingdom Metazoa; phylum Arthropoda; class Insecta; order Hymenoptera; family Aphelinidae; genus Eretmocerus; species Eretmocerus hayati. The sequence goes on from CM056744.1 coordinate 100,188,866, forward strand.
GGATTCTGATTCAACTTGACATATTACGCGTAAATAGCCCTAATATTTTAAAAAGATGTGGAACAACTGATAAGATCACGAAGAAAGGAGATGGACTGGTGAAAGAAGATTCCACTTGATTTTTTCATTACAAATATCTATGAACCGCGGTAAGTAGGACTCTTGTCTTAGGGCAGAAAGCCTCTTGCATTTCGGAAAGGATTCATGGAATATTGCCAAAATGAGGATTTTTTTGAAAGTTGAGTGATATAGCATCATTTGCTGTGATCTACGGGATACACGCAAATGCTAAGATTGATCATTATACTTCTTATTATTTTTGTTGGTGAGATGGAGTTGCAACGAAATATGATGACCAAACCTCATGTATTTTCCTTGTTCATGGTTATGGTTTGTCTCGAAAAATTTTATGGTTTATGCTGCAACGTAATGGTTTTGGGGTGAATCTGATGACGCCACTCGCCATTCTTCACAATCCCAGAATATAGTATTCAGATCCTATAATCTTACCCATTTGTTGGTTTCATCATCGCACCTCCGAATAAGATTCCAGCAACGATATGATACAGGCGCATTTTCGTATCCTCTAATCGAGCAAAGAAAACTTCACAAGGACTGGAACAGAAAAAAAAACAAATCAGAATATTCCAAGATACAATGTGTTGACTGTTTCGACACTGATCAAATGAATATGCATTGATGACTTGAAGGAATCAAAGCTTCGGCTATTGACTCTGTGATAACATAGAAAGTTACGAATCGGGGAGACGAGGGGATCTTTCGTTAGCTGATATCTCACGAATAATCGAGTAAGTTGATTGTAGGAAAAGTTGGAGTAATGTATTGTAGCTGAAAGGAACGATCAAACAAGTGTACGAATGGTGGTAGGAATTTCATTAGTTCTAAAATTTATGAAGTTTGATAGAGAAGTTGACCAGGTTCACCAATACTGATCCAAATCTCAAAATTCTATCATAATTGCATCACAAACTCCAATTGTATTCTAAAGCCGATAACTTCGTTGGTACAATCTGTGCGACTCAGTGTACCGAATATTAAAACGAGAATGCTTTGTATTATCAATGATTGTCCTATTATATTCTTATTGATGAGCTCCTGGCAGTGCTTTGATAATAATTAGATAACAATTCGTGAAACGCCTTATTCTCAACTAACTTCTTTTAGTCAGATGTGATACAATAAAAAATGGGTTTGAAGATGCCTACACTGCTTACTTCATAGAATCAATTGTAGTCTTTAGGTATCATTTTTATGCAGAAAACGTCACAATTTACTTCGAATAATCCAAAAAAGATGATGTCGACAACTGAAGATAATATTGTGGTTTTCAATTTTTCCTTGAGGATAATTGACTAGGGTGATCGTTTTAATGACAAAGCGTTTGTCTATTTTTCAAAAGTCGGAACTGTACAGATATCTATCACAAAATTCTCCGATTTGACCAGGTCTGCTGCAGCCAGCTTCTCAAGATACGTAAAAAAGTAAACAGTATGTTTTTCTAACTTTAAACGCTGACTTAATAGGCGTGCAGGATTAACGATCCCGACAAATTAATTTACTCAAAGTCTACGAAGATATTTTTCTATCGGCTAATTTTAGAGATTTCATTCAACAATTTGTCAGGCTATATTCATTGAATAAGACTCTTCCCTCAATTATCCAGCATGATCCCAATTAAAACTCAAATTTTACATTCTCTTCTCTCGAACAAATTTTAAATAAGCAAAAAAAAATCTATCACCATATCACTACCTCTTTTATTTATTTTAATTAGATCCTCAAAATATTCCTTCATCAAACTTTCCCATTCAAAAGTTGACTATTCACTGATTGGGATTCCTTGATTAATTTAATTTCTTGTACATTAAAAAAATTCCACGACAAATAAGATCAGGTGGGTCATGAAAGATTCGTGCCAAAGAAGAAGTAAACAAGTAAACATTGTATAGACTATATACAATGTTTTGGCTTCATAGCAGACCTCAGAGGACCTCATTAGCATTGCCATCATTATCATACTATTTTGTTCAGAATTGTTTTTGTAACACAGAACGTTTGTACTGATTCATATATATAGTTCGCGCGCGAAACTGTCTGTGCACCGGATTAGGATATATCTATATAATGTCGCGAAAGTGGTGGAAGAGACATGTATATATAGAAAGAGATGCGCGGATCTTCACACAAATATACGATTCAAGATGTGCGTGTGAAACACGGGACGGGACGCACAGAATATCGACGCGCGCGCGCCTAGCCCAATCTGAGACACAACCACCACATGCGGCTCGCAAATGTATTTTGCTTACCTCGGATTTCACCATTATATTATCGCTGGCCTGGGAAGATAATTTTGATTCAAGTATAACGATTCCGTCTAATGACTATTTGGTTATCCCCAAAAACTAATCTTGAGTGGCCAGCTGATGACTTTCAATGTTGTGCACACAAACTGTTACTTCACGCTGCTACTGCGCTATAATCACTGCTGTTGTCTGTCTCACCTCAAATCTTTTGGGATATCGAAAAGTTATGAATTGTAACACCAGAGATATTTCTCAAAGGGAACACAAATGCACACCCCAAACTTGATCAGTTCAAGAATTGCACCTTCACCTCGACCTTCACGAAACCATTTGAAAATTTTCCAATCCTGGATCGGCATTTGTGGATTGCTCGCCACGAAAAAGAGTTGTACACTTTTTTCAGACTTCAGAAACACGAGATTATATGGAATTAATATACAAGTTGAACATTTGGTCTCGTCGATCTTGAAGGACGCCCTTCAAGGTCGACGAGACCAAATGTTCACCTTGTATATTAACCATCAAGGACGAAAAAATCTACCAAAATCACTTATGATATATGGAATTAAACTACTCTTACTGGTGTTAGATTTTACTTTAATAATCCATTCTCATCCTCAAAAATTTTCCCAGATATATTGATTCTTGGAGTGACTCGAAGATTTGAGTGACCTGGGTCACTTCCTCCCATGATGAACCAATCGAAATTTCCCAAATCAGTGCTGGCTGATACTATTAAACATTTTAGTCTCTTTCGATTTCCGTTCAGTTTTTCAAAGCAACGAGGATAGTTGTGCATCCCTATAATTTGGCGACCTTAATAATACGCAATCTTTCTCCCAAAATATATTACACGGATGCTTGGCAATAAATTATTCCTCGAATGAAGAGGATCTTAGGTTCACAGTACAATTACATGTGATCACATCTTTCAAATCGGACTTTGAAGATCAGTAACCTGGCACTAAAGTAAATTTCTCCCCTCTATGAACTCTAGAGCCACAATAGACGGACAGTGAAAGCTTTGCCAGAACAGTTACCAAACATGTGTGTTATGATAATGAATGGATCGTCTGTAGAAATTCTTGAATACGTTTCATTAGAAGCGAAATGAGTAGGTGTCTATGAATTTGAGATGATATTTCGACCGTTCTGCTTTAGAGTGTGAATTATAATAATGAATAAACTTTCAGCCAAAATTTGACCGTGCACTTTCAGGTTTCCTATCTGGAAGGAGTGAAGAATGAGTGACCGTATGGGGGTCATGGATAGGTCAACGGGTGGATGGGTCGGTTGGTGGGTGAAGTGGATGGGTTCATTTGTAGTCGGGTGGGTAGGTGGTTCTCATGTGGTAATTATCGTGCAAAAACCTGTGGCGTTTGTTATGTATCGTGTATCGTGAATCCTGAGATGAATCATATGGCGTGAGTAATCGTTATCGTTTGGGGTGTGTCATGTAGTATAGTGGGGCGCATGTCGTGAATCGTGTGACTTGTGTCATGTATGGTGTGACGTGTATCGTGTACCCTGTGGCGTGGCCGATGTATCGCGTGGCGTATGTGTGAATCGTGTGGCATGTGTCGTGAATCGTGGAGTGTGTGAGATGTATCACGTGGTGTATGTTGTGGATTGTGCAGTGCATGTTGTGAATCGTGCGGCGTGTGTCGTGAATCGTGTAGTGTGTGAGATGTATCACGTGGTGTATGTTGTGGATTGTGTAGTGCATGTTGTGAATCGTGCGGCGTGTGTCGTGAATCGTGTGGCGTGTGGGATGTATCGTATGGCGTATGTTATGAATCATGGGGCGTGTGTCATGTAGCGTATGTTGTGAATCGTGCGGCGTGTGTCGTGAGTCGTGATCCGTGTGTCATGTGTGTCATGAATCGTGTCGCGTGTGAGATGTAGCGTTTGTGATATATCCCGTGGCGTGTGTCGTGAGTCATCTGACGTGTGTCGTAAATATTGTGGAGTGTGTGATATATACTGTGGCGTGTGTCGTGAACCACGTGGCGTGTGAGATGTATCGTTTGGTGTATGTCATGAATCATTGTGTCGTGTGTGGTGTGGCGTGTGTCGTGAATCGTGTAGCGTGTGACATGTGACCAATAAATTGATCTATTGGGCCAATTTGCTGATCTGTTAGGCCCAATAATTTGATATATCGAGCCAACTACCTGATATACCGATAGCTCAGAGTGAAAAGAACTATCTGAAAATTTTTGACTGAATGGAACTATTCTATACTAGGTGTGTCCGTGTTTGCGGAGAAAACGGGGCGAAGAGAACTCAGGGAGAAGTCGCACAATTACTTAGTTCGCACACACTAGTTCGCATCATTACACTACGGAACCCAGTTTTGGGGTCGGGTTTCTCATCAACCAGATGACGATTTGCTTGTGTATTTTTCAGTGTAGCAAATGAGTTCGCATTACTTTCTAGATAGCATTACTCCTTGTTAGATGAACAACACCTGGTTCTTCTAAGGTTCTCTTCACTCAAACAAAAATTCCGACGTGGAAGCTCAAAACGGAGCCCGAGGTTGCGTTCAGACGGTTATTTCTCATCGGCAGCATTTGGCTACCACACTCACGCGAAAGTTTTTCCTCGTTATTTTCAAACTGCAAAGGCTATTGCTGAGACGGTCACTGGTTTCCATGCCGTGAATCGTGAAAAGAATTGTTGACGTAAATACCGGACGATAATTAGATGTACCTACATAGACTCGATCAAGGCAGATGAAGGTATGGCGCGGGAAATTGTAGTGTACCTTTTCGCATTACATCCGGTTACACCCGATGATTCGACAATAGTCATCATAATTTCCACATTATGTCGACATCCACCGCTAAGAGGTTGAGGTTCTAGTGGCGAGCAAAACTCGTCATAATTCGTTGGTGTGAGACCGAAACGTGTACGTCGCGAGTGGCGTGGCCCAGCGGAGGAGACGCCGACTACAGCATGAAGCTATGGCTACAACGTATTTTTGCACATAATCTTGATGAAATAACTTTGTATCAATGAATTAGCATAATTCTGGAGATATGCACCCTTTGGTATGCCCCGAACATGTCTGCAAAATTTGTTGAAGATCGGTTCGGTAGTTTTTTCAAATAAAGGTGCGAAAAAGCTGGTTCGAGTTGCGGTAAGGAAGGGCTTCGCCCCAATAATATATCTATGGGCAGGTGTAGTTCAACAAAATAACATCTTTGTAACTTCGTAATAGGTTTCTCTTTGACACCTTGAACTGCAGTTCATGGTCCATGGTCACTCTTCAGTTTTTTACAACCATGATTATTGAATTACAAAAGCATTTCTGGAGCCTCTGACTTATCAGGAACATTTACAAGCCAAACGAGCAGTAGTGAATGAGGCAATGATGCCAGTATGCAAATTATTTGTCTGATCAAATACATATAGTGATTTCCGATATTTGAATAACAAATCAAGAAGAAAATTCTCAGGAGAATGACGGGAAACAGTGGTTCAAAAGTTCTGCATCTTTTTCATTAAAATATTCTTCTGCGTTATCGCACCAGCAAAGATTATTCTCGTTTTTATTATGAGTTTCAGCCTGCCCGCTAGTCTGGGTTATGTCAAAAAATGATTCTACGAAAGATGCTGACTAGAATCATGATGAGATAGAATCATGACCACGTATCTGGGCCATCCCAAACGCATGAAATCTCTGGTCCAGCGCAACATAGAAGCGAAAAGTCTAACTACCGAAATCAACTCACCATCTTCCTCTAAGGATGAACATCCGATTCCCCTCAAATCGATTCAATCGACCTACCGGACACAAAATTATTGCTCTTGGGCATCAAATACTTTCGGTTCCATTGCTCATGTTACTACCCCACCTGAATAGAACCTACATACATACATACTTACTTAGATACAGACGTATATATAAATATCTACGCGGGGGAGTTACATTGTCACCCACATATGCCAATGGTTTTACCCAAATACTGTAGATATCTCCCTACATCGTCGGATAGCAGACGAAAGTATCAACAATGAGCATTCGAATCGGCAAATAAATCTTCTTCGAGCTGATGTCCGTCTGTCCATGCACGAATCGTCCCCCGCACACAGCATTGTAAACACACGTGCAGTATGAACAAGGTGGACACCATACATACATATTATACGTGTACTTTACAAACACACACACACACACACACACACACACACATATATATAAATGATCTAAATAAGAGTGATCCTGACGCGCACTACACAACTGTGATGCCAAGTGATGCCCCACGCGGCCACGCGGGTCCATCAGAAAAAGGGGACCCCCGGTCTTTTGTTGAGATTCTGTATGGGTCTGTGATGCTCTTTTAACATAAATATATCTATACCTTATATGAAGGGGGGAAAGGTTGACACGCGAGCTGCTGAGAGGACGCGTGCCGCTGCAGGATCAAAAACTTTGTGGGGTGGCCACTTTTGATTTTGAAAGTATGTATAGGTATATTTGTTGAAATCTGATGATAACGAAGGGCTGTGATGCTTGGATAATGTGAAGGTATGAAATATTCGTGCTGCTCATTATTATTAGAAGCTGTAATATCAATGCGAAGGGATATGTAGTTAATGCGACCCATGTAATGTTTTTGCGTGATTTGATGTAGGAATTCCGAGAGAAATTGTAGTTTTCTGGGTTTTAGGAAAATAGTGAAATCGATTGGATCTTTTCGGATATGCATGGAGCTATTAGGTGTCACCTTGCACGGACTTTTTGTGCGTGGGTGGTGATGCGGGGTGCGTGATTTCTCGAATTGTTTATTCATTTATGGGGCGGAGGGGGGTCGAAATAGATATCTTGATGAAAAATCATGGAGTCATAGAATTTTTAAGGAGTTAAAACAGCAGTGCTGGTATACATACGGTATATCTATTAGAGATTGAGTTATCAACAGAATGGGTCATTCCTAGGGGTCATTTTACTTTTTATTTTAACAAACTTCAAGAATTCCGCGTCTACGCGAGTCTTGCCTGCTATGAATACTCTAATATCCAGAGTTAGCCCGCAGAATGTACTGTACCAAAATGGTTCCATTCACAAGGAAAATAAGGTCATCAAGAGGAAAAATCTACGTATACACATATGCTCATCCACTCGAAGAAGTAAAAATTCCCTATACAACACTCCTCGACGAGACGCCTACTCGACCTCTTTGTCCCTTCGCGTGACACATCTTCAAAAAAAAAATCGATCTGCGTTCACTCATGAAATTAGTGAATCCTTCATTGTGTCCACTGTACCATGATAGCTGACATTTTTTTTCCTCTTCTTTCTACCTGTCATCGACCATTTTTTCTTCATCCAGCATCGATCCGTATATTATTCGATTCTCAAAAATGCACAAACGATTTGATTTCTAAGTAGGAGTCCATCCTGTTCCCTAATTTATATACTCTCCATCTTCCGCCTCGTACATCATTCGTATGGTCATCTCTCAGATCGCGATGACATTTTTCAAAATTTACGATTCCATTATATTAGTTTCAACAAGTCTGTACAATCATGACACGGATGAGCTACCGAATATTCATTCATTGATTTATCATTCTATTCACTCTTGTATCACAAATCAAAATCATTCTTCTCTCAAACATTTCTTCCTAAAAATTGAAATAATACAATATGGTATAAGCCTGACATATGCACAATCCTTCCTCAAATCAAATTCACACGCGAAACTTTGGGAAACAATTGTATTGAATCACGAAATAATCAACTGCGAGAGGCCAGTAACCCATACCATATACACAAAAATGAATTGAATTGAATTTCGTACAAAAGAAATATACTGCGATACACCGGAATTCGCCATGTTTCACGGTTAGCTATATATAATACACATCAGAGAACCCGGATTCCAAAATGCACAGATATAATCAAAGTTTACGCACAAAAAAGTGTACGTATCGTGCAATCATAGAACTAACATATACACTCGCACCGATATAATTCGTCGATCGGCGTATAAGATAAGGAGGTTATGTTCCCCCGCTGCGCGGGAAAATTCAACTTTTGTTGCGTGGTGGTGATAGCTAGCTATATGTATATATATATATATATATATATATATATATATATATATATATATGTAGAAGAAAAATAGTCACATTCGTATGTGGAATACTGTTCAAGTGTCAGGTTAGTATTATAAAGGTAAAGCAGGAAAGAGGGAGCTTTGAAATTACCCCACTGCGTATAAGTATTCAAACTATATATAGATGCAGACTTGGTGTCACACACCATGCACCCCTCGGAAATATATGGCAATGAAAAGTTCAAGGTATACGAACTTGGACACGTAAAAGTATTACAGATAAATGGGGTGCGGTTCAAAATAAAGGGGGCAGAAACGAGCTTACGTGCTGTTCATGGGGTGCACATTGCATGCCGATACAGGTTTATCGCGCGCGCGCGCCCAGTGTCTCGTTTTCTCTATCTCTTTCTGCACTTGCTTTTTTTTCCGTTGGTTCGAGGGTAAGGTCTTTGAAAATTTTGACGCTTTACCGAGCTGGTAACTTATTGCACTTGATTTATTTTTCGATTTTCTTTCATTTTGATAGATTGTAGACTCTGGATTTGAGGTTTAGTGTGTTGAAGGGTTCAGTAGAATCAAATACGAATTCAGATTTATTAGCTTGATATTGAGCAATGAGGATTTGAGGGGTAACGTTAACGGTTCTGAAATTTAGTGAGTTCAAATACATTAGATATGAGTTAGAGTGATATGCATACATGATCATTTCAGTACCGTCAAATTGGGTAACTTTGGTTGCGAGCGTCAATCTAAAGTGCCCAGCTGAGACTGGACGCTTTAGGTTGACTACTAATAGAAGTGGGTTTTGTCAATGTATGTTGAAATGTCGAGCTAAACAAAATGAAAAGCACCGAACACGTACCAAAATTACCCCATTTTACGGTAAACTTGAAGAATATTCTGAAGAGAACAATCTATTATGAAGTGATGAGAATTCATGATAAAGTTTTGAATAATACCGTCATAATATGTGAAACTCCATTTAGAACCATTATCTGGTTTTTTGAGTTTTCTACCCAAGATTATCTCGGGTTGGATTCCGAATGGTAAGGTATAACCGTGATTTTCTTACGTTATTAATCTATCACTGCATCTTACTTGTGCACTCCAAACTTACACCAAAAGTAAAGTCCTCGTTTCTAAAACATGAATCCGAAATTCACTCAATTTTTTGCGAGTTAAGAGCCATCAGGTATGTCGCATCACTTTCCAAAATACGACTTTTACCAACAACCAAACTTTTTTTCAAATGAACCGGTAAAAATAACCAGATATCGACCATAATTCTTGGCCATGATTCATGAACAAATTCTGGCGGTAAATATGATCTGGTAATACCATATCTATCAAATAGATTTGCCAGCCATTATTTACAGCGAGAAAATAGCAAGTCAACTGTCAGAATTTGGGTGCCTCCGATATCTCAATGAAGCATTACTTTTCCGATTGCTTCAAGTAGTCCGATATGCATGATAGAGTTTCACCGAGAGTTGTCATTGTCTTGGGATTGGAGAAAATCTTCGTTATTGGCACGGATAGAGAGTCTTGCATGGGTGGGTGAGTTCAGCTAAATTATAGTTTCTTCTGTATTTGAGACGAATCAAGCATTGATGAACAAATTTGGGTCTCCAATTTCTGCTAGTTCCGTTTTTCTATAGTGACGCTGTACCGTAACATTACAAATCTCTCAACAGCACGGATTTCCAACTCTGGCATTACTTTGGAATCGATAGTGGAGGAGATAAGTAATTCTCATGGAAATTTTGATCATGAAAACAATATATTCATGACAATTGAGGTATAGCCCCATTCAGATACATCCGAACACTCACAGTTCAATTACAATCAGATCCATTAAATTTTGGCAAAGTAATTTTTCATAACACACCAATGTGCTATTGAAAGAATTCTTCCAAATGGATACTCATTGCTTGAGATAATGATAGCGGTGCGTTGATCAGATCAATTTCGAAAATGGCAAGCTGGTCAACACTCCATGAATGAGACTCATTGTCTTTTGATATTCACTGAGGTGAGTGTACCTAACATACCCCCATCTTCCCGTTAAGCAGTTTTGTCTCTAGTTTGGGCCCACTCAATATTTTCAACGTACTTTATCGCATTTCCAAGTTTGTTCTAAAACCTTCAAAATGAGCTAAGGTAACTTTGAATCTAATCAACCAGAGCCGAGCTATATAGCAACAATTTTCCCAAAAAGTTATTTTTTGTGAGTTCGCGAAAGGGTTACTTCACATGACCCTAGTGAGGCATTTTTCAATCTCAATAATTCAACGTGCTGTAGCTCACCTTGAAATTTGTTTCAAGACCTTCAAAATGAGCTAAAGTACGTCTAATTGTGATCAGCTGGAGTCAAGCTATCTTAAGGGCATGCGGTAGCCGTGCAGCACGGCCGTAAAGTTCTATTCACCACTTATGTGAAAATTTCAATGGTACAAAGTTTGAGATGAATTGTCTAGTTATTGTTATTGTCCGATTTATTCTCGACAGCTTGAAGTTCAGCCCGAATCATTAGATTATTGCAGAAAAATTGGAACCACTGGCCGTCTGGTACATCCTAACCTATAATGCACACACATTTTTGTTCCAAGTATTCTCGGATTCTTTCACGATTTGAGCTTAACGACGAGTCGAGCCATTCAAATTTGATGATAACAAGTGTGGCATAACTAGTCATTTAGCCCAAATCGCAAGAAGATTCGAGAATACTTGGAAACAAAATTTAGCTTGCACGGCTACCGCATGGCCTTAAGGAGGCTCGCGCGTGTGGTGCCGTGCCTAGCGCGGGGCCCCGCGCGCAAATAGCCAGGCCCTTCTCTTTCCCGTTCCACTCCTGACGCTACATATAGGTATACTCACAACGCAAGCAGTGCGGCGCAGCGCGCTGCTCCACTCTCCAAACTCACTTTGAACTCAATTTACTCAAAATCTAAGTCGTCAACCTATATTGAACGAGCCAGGTAAAATAACGTCGATTAATTATCTCATTTTCAATAATGAAGGTTTAGTTAACGCGTGTGCTTTGTTTAACTTGCCTAGCCCATAAGGATACGTGTATAAGGATTTTTCCTGTCAAATGATTTTTCTCGCGAGGTTCATCGTCAACCCCCCTTTGTTCTTGGTGGATTATGATTCCTCATTAGTTTATCTATTGATATGAGTCACTTTCACGCAAGTTCACAGTTTAGTTGAAATTTGCGCGAGCCTCCCTAACACGTTCACTGCGGAGGCTGAAATCGATGATCTTTCCTAGGTGCGGCGGCGCCCACCGGTGAGCCCCGGCCAATTTTATTTCTCATAAGGCCAAAATTCTCAGACTGGGGGGAAGACAGGCGGGCCCCGCCGCAGTGAACGTGTTAATTTCCCCCCAAAAACGATGTTAATCGGCGATGAAGTGCATAAAATCGTTCTGTTCGGCGCAAAGCCACATTTGAAGGCTTTTGCCGGTCCCAAACAATATTTCTGACTTATTTTGATGCAATGAAGACGTTCTGAGTGGTGAAAAAGAGTCATACTGCACTCCTTTTTGAGATAACCACAAGTTCCCCTTACGGATTCCCCTAAACTAGCATTTTCTAGAGACCGAAATTCCGTGCTCAAGTCAATTCCTCCATATTCCAGGATATCTAGTTCATAATAATTAGATTCTTTCGATATTCTCATTTGAAGTTATCACAAATTATTCAAAACTGGGGTTGTTCAACACTGGCCATAACAAGGCCAATCCGTGAAATGATGGTCCAGCGAAGTCGATCATCTTATACTATTTGAGTCCAACGGACCCTTTCATCATCTTGATTGTTGTCCAAAAACTAACTTTAGCCCCAGACCTGGACCTCAATGGATACTCTTGGTTCTCTAACCAACAAATCATCTCAAAGACTAATCATATCCAGAATCTGAACATTTTCATTTCTGATATTTATCAATTCACCTATATAAATAAAAATCCAATGTCCAGACGTACAATCACATCAAATATATTTATATCTGCATCAGAGATTTACACTCGGAGATTTCACACTCAATAGGAATTAGATGACAATGACAAATCCTCCAATATCTCACCAACCTTGATTTCTTTACGCACTTCAAATCCATATTTCCAAGATTAAAAAATAGTACTTTATGACACTACCCGTCCGCACCGTGGTCCGCACGCAGTGTCATACAATATTTTTTGACACACTGTGCTAGAAAGTAGCTTTTTCGCACTGATTTCTCACTTTCTCTCACAGTTTGTCAAAAAATAGTATTCGATACACGGGTGTAAAACTTATTTTCCACCCTTGTATCGAAATGTACTATTATGTTACGAGTGCTTCAAAATCATGTTCAAGTTGCGACTTTTGGGCACTAGTAACATAAAAGTCTTTTATTGTCATGCCCTCAGAATCTTTATTGAATAATCCACGAATCAAACAAAGATCCTTCATTCGAATTATATTTTACCTGATGAACGAACACACAAAAATCAGTAATCAACCCCTTTATCACGATAGAACCCCCGCAATGAGTATGCAGGTCACCCTCTACATACATATATTACACAAAATTTCAAGTGTCTAAAAATACTATAGTAAAAACCCAATCGAGCATAACTTACCTCGTCAAAGACTCCACTTATTCTCAAAATTCAAAGCCGCGGGTGTTTGAAGACCTTTTGTTCAGAGCCACTTTCTCTGCAGGGTAGCTTCGAGTCCTCGGAGTAAAAAAATGCACTTGCGCTCCTTACCTGATGTATGTGTACTAGTACAACTGTGACCAATGGATTGAGAGAGAAATCTTTTCAGCGAGCTTTTGTACCCGGCAGCCACGGTCTTTTGTCGCGGGGTCAAGCAGTGTCACGGTGGTGTATAGTCATGTCTGGAAATGTCCTTTGTACTCGATTTATGGAAACATATATATCAGTAGGGCTGTGGTCGCGTGCGCAGCTTTGAAAATATGTGGATCGAGTATAAGTATTGAATTTCGACGTATTTGGATTTGGGCCAGGTTGGTATATAGTAGCACGGAGTGTGGAAATGGAATTTTTTGGGGGGAGGATAGATTGATTGCTCGTGACTGGATGAAATTTGGCCGATATCATTCGAGGGTGGAGTTTTCTTGGGTCGTGCTATGGATTTGGTTGGATAAAAATGATGAAAGATGTTTTATGTTGAAATTCTCCAAAGGAGCATTCTGAAAATAAGTTCTGAGGATTCTGGACAAAGTTACTGGTGACAATCCGAATATGAGAATAACATCTTGTGCGAACTGTCACTTTTCGACTGAAATGGTCTGTTATCACTCAATAAACAGCAAAAAGGTGCAAAATAAATTAGGCAGGATTTCGATTCAACATCAGGTTGAAGCCGTACCGCCAAATCTGGATGAGCACTTCATTTTATTTCTTAGATTTAAAATATCTTTGAAAACTCCCGATGGTGTTATAATTATATGCATAAGAAGGCTCAAGATGAGCCTAGTTTTTACCAATTTCTATAAACTATGGAAATGTTTCGATGAGAGATACTGTACCCGCCGAAATAGATGAAACATAGATATCTTCACTAAGACAATGATTACTTGCAGGTCCTCGAGTCCACAGGAATTTTTCCAATCCAAAATACTTGTTTCCATATGGGTCCAAGAATTGAAAAGTTTTCCATCTCAACCAGTTAACGGTCATTTATCGTAAAATCAACATAGCGCAAAAATTCTTGCGGGATCTTGTAGCTCTTTTCAAGACCTTCGGAGTCGTTTTTTCACAAACTGTTCTGCGATTTCTTACACCCGACTTACAGATTATTAAGCTAAGAGAGGTTGGTGCGGTTTGAGAGCACTGGTGATGCAGTTCATTTCGAGTACATTCTCGAATAACCTGACTGGTATTTTGTGGGATGTTAGAAGGTTCTACGTCAAAATCGTGGATTACGCTCCATTTTTCATAACTTCGCTAATACTCTGAAAATATACAAATTTCTCTTCAGCTGATCACTCGGAAGTCGGGTGTGAAAAATCGTAGAGCATAGATTAGAGAGAAATTTTTGAAGATCTTGGAAACAGCTAGAAGATCCTCTCGAGAGCTTTTGCGCTATTATGATTCCCCGATTAATGGCACCGCGGCCCACAATTGGGGGAAAGGTCTTTTTCATGAAAGAAAAAAACCATGGATCGATGTAAGATCGAGCGCTGAGTCCAAAAACGATTCCTGATTTCCCCGGACACCCACAAAATTTTGAGGAAATCGAAAAAAGTGTTTTCAAAGCCAGATATTGAATTCTTGAACTCAGATTCGGGAAAAATAGGGAATCTCAGGCCCGAATATGGGCTTAGCGAACATTTTCTCGAGGGACGTGATCTTGATCACAGGATGATGCTCGTGATCGAGAACTCCAGTCGACACTCGTGATCCAGTACTGGACGTGATTCTCATGATCGAGCACTCCAAGGGACACTCGTAAGTCTATACTGGATCAATTCAAGAACTGAACCGCGAGTGTTAGCTAAAATACTGGATCAGCAACATCACCTCGCGTACTGGATCAACAATGTCACCTCGAGCACTTGATCACGAATGTCAATTTTAGCCATTGGGCCAATGGCAATTTTGCGAAGATTATTTGAAAGATGAGAATAAGAGCTATCAATTGACGCCTCATGAGAAGTTCTTCAACCCATCGACTTTCAGAGTACCCCGACGCGTTAGTACTCAAGTATAGCCCAACATGCACGCAAGCGTCATAAACAATTAGTTGAGAAATAAGGCTTTGGGCCGGAAGCATTACTTCCTGATATTGGATATTGTTGATAAAGGTTAGATGAATACATTTTTATCGCCAGAAAATGCATTTTTTTCCTTTTTTGTTCTAATTTTCACTTTTCAATTCAAATGTTCAATTTTTGCGGTTTTCAGTGAAAATCGCAAAAATTGTGTATTTTCATTTAAAAGAGGCGTATGAGTCGAAAAGGATCGATTTCAGCAAAAAATGACAGGAGTAACTTTTGATTCAGAATCACCCAAAATACCTCAAAAACATAGTTTCCATATCAGAAAATCAATTTTCATCAATTATTCAAACAATTTCAGTTTAAACAAATTGTGACCACTTCTCGGCCTGGCAACATGGATTTCCATTATCAGGACAGTCTTCTGAAGGGGATCCCGAGGAAAAAACCCCGTGGGAACAATTTTCCCAACGATGGCGCCCACTCGGCCTCGACTATCATACGGCGGTGTCTCCGACGATTGATTGAGATGGAAATTTTTCCATTTCTCGAAGCCAATCGAAACTATAAATTTTGGTTTTAAAATATTACCAAGGGATATGACTTGATAGCTTCCCTTCTCATCTTCCAAATATTTGTCGTGAGTTTGCCGTAGATCCAAGGGCGTCGCATTAATCGCTGTTTTAGTGATAGTATCCGTGTTCCATCCATTTTTGCGCGTACTTTAAGCCCGTCGGCTGATACCACGAGTTACTACAGATGATTTGGAGAGGAGAACAAATAGAAATGGACTCTGCAGGTTCTTAGTCACTTATCATATTCTATATCATTATTGAATAGCCACTTGATGAGTATTTCCAAAGCAATTTTATTCCATCTTCCATCCAATAAATATAAGTGAGGCCTGGAGGCTGACATACGATGACTCACAGCAACCACTCTGTCTTCCCGAACTTATCTTCAAGAACTTTTCACCAAGGGGGATTCTATTCTCTTGAAAACTCATGCGATTGATCTCGAATTGGCGTTTGAATGAATTATCAGCCAGGCAGGTTCCCTCCTCTCGTCTCTATAGAGAAGGAGGTGCGAGAGACTTCGAAAGTTTTAAAATGGAATTGTTCTAAATCACAGAATTGCCAGATTTTACTTTCAACCAATCAAGAATCTTACTTACTAAGTATTCTGCGCACCTTTGACTACTTCTCATTTTACATTTCCAAATATTCTGAGGAATTATATAATCTTTTTGTCAATTAATCAGAAGAAATCGGAATCAATAAAAATTGTCAGACCATAGTCAATAGCATTGAGCAAGACAATATTTCTATGGATCCTTGGGCAATAAACTCATTTCACATAAATTCAACATGAAGAGAATAGAATCACTTTCATAATACTCCTCGGTCACGTGATCGTTGTCATTGGAGGCATCAGACAATTTTATCATATCAACCGTACAAAAACAAAGGATGGAATACAATTAATGAGTAAATTCAGAATTCAAGTTCGATGTAAGCTTGAAAGAGAATTCTTCTGTATGCATCTATTGTAAAACTTGAATTTATGTTCAAGCCAAAAATGATCGCAAGAGAAAGAAAAACAAAATTTATCCTCTACTTCTGATATCCCAGAAATTAAGCCTGGTTGCGATTTAATATTTCTGCAATCTATATTCAAAGGATATGAACTTCCAGAATTGAATCTACCATTTGGTTCGATTATCATTACATTAAAAGTAGTGTATGTATACGGATCGACATAGTTAAACTCGGCCGTTGACACAATCAAACCACCACCAGCCAAATTGGTTACAGCTATTCCAATTGAACCCTGACTTATTTCAATCGATGTATTCATCAATTTGTATTTCTCCCAATCGTACTGTACACATTTTATCATTTTATGTTGATAATCCTTATAATCCACAGCACACACTGAGAGTAAACGATGAGTATTAGAAGAAACATAATAATCACCCTTCGGAGATGGAAATGTTGAAATATCTCTAGCATGTTCATCAACATAAAGGACTCGAGTAGTTTTACTCCTAGGATCGTGCAAATTGAAGAAAAATCCAGCCTTAGCAGAATTTTTCAAAGCTGGCAATCCACCGGGTATGAGAAGAGGATATAATGGAAAAGCAACGGGTTCACCAATTCTTCTTCCATTAAGATCAAATGACACTCTGCATTTCTTGATTCCAATACATATTGAGTCATTTCTAACAATAAGGTCAAACTCATTCTCATAGTAGATACCACCCTGAACTTTGCCTTTGTTAAGAGTATCTGGATACACGTGGACACGATGCGTTTCATTTTTCATCATATCAACTGTAATCAGTTGAGCAACGTAGAGATTATCTTTATTTGTTTGATTAATGAGTTCAATAAAGGCATGATGATGACCAAGACTATGCGTGAAGTATGGATATAATGCGTTGTCGATAGAGACGACGTATTCCTTTTTGAATTCCGGAGTTTCCAATCGAAATTCAAGCTCATTTTTTGGATCATCTTTCTTATAAATTATATAGAAAACACCTTGATCTGGCCTTTGAATGTCAATTACGATGACCTCATGATTTTTCGGGCCCGTCCATTGAACTATGAAATCATTATCGTCAGTGATAGAGGAACCCAATGATGTATGAAACAAAATGATGATGAAGAATGAATTCTTCAAAAAATCCATCGCAAATGTATCTTGTTCCTCTTCTTCTTCTTTTTGTCGAATCTGGAGAAAAATAGACAAGTTGTAGGTAGGTATGTTCGTATGGAAGAGATTTTTGAAATTGAAGACTAATTTGCATATGACGTTGACATTGAGAGTAAAATCAGTTCTTTCCTATCAACTTTCATTGCTTTCAAGGGACAAAGTGCCATTTTTGCGTCATTCTCTCGTTTCCAGCTCTGAAACACCATATGTACCTTTTTTCTGCAACTCGGTACATAAAATGCAATCATATTTGAATCTTCATTCATTGGGCTCAGAATTATCGATTGAATACTAGACTTTGGTCTTATTAGAAAAAATAATCACTTCTTCGGAGATTTGAATATATTCAACTTGATATCGACCCAGTAACTTGGTCTAATGGAAAATTTACGAAGAACTAAATTCAATAAAGCCGAGGTTAACTTTTAAATGGTTGATTGATATAGAATGAAATTTTCCTCAAGTTCAACAAATATGTGGTAGCCATGTGAGCTGAAATTTCTCGAACCACTCGAATTCTCTTCATATAGATTTGGGCTAAACAACGAGTTGACGCATTTTTGTATTTGCCCAACATGAATGCGACAACTCGTCATCTAGCCTAATTTCAAAGAGAATTCGCGTATTTGAGAAAAAAGTGCCTATAGGAAGCACCAGCGGTTCAATTGTTCCCGTTTCCCGCAACTCTCTTATAATTTGGGCTATACGACAAGTTGTACAGCGTAAGTTGGACAATAACAATAACTCAACAACCAGTGGCATTCCCAGATTGATCCCAGAGACTGACTTTGAGGGGGGGGGGGATTTAGACTTTCACGGGGGTTGCCAATACAAAAATTGGGATCTGGGGTCAATCATGGGTCAGTCCCCTGGGATCAATCATGTCAACAACTTATCTCAGACTTTATATTATCGAAATTTTCCCGTAAGGTGTGAATAAATATCCACGGCCGAGTTGCACGGTTGACGAATGCCCATAATAAAAATATTGAGATCTTGAGACTTTACTTGCATCCAACATGTTTTCTTAGGAAGTCAGTAGAATGGAACTCACTTTATAAACCTTGGATCTGATATTTTAGAAGTTTACAACATATGGCTCTGAAATCAGCCAAGAAGATTACCTGAGCTTTCTGTCCTCTTGCGAGACGTGTCTCAGAGTTGAACTCTGATGAGTTTTGATCTTGCCACACGCCAGTAGAATTTTTATCCCAATGAAAACTGAATATATCCTCGTATTCTCATTGTACTTGATGAAAATAACAGTACTTTAACGAATATAGGTAGTCAGAAAGATATATTATAAGACGTATTTTCCCATTAACTTTTGACTAACACCACAATGACTCTTCGCCCACGTTACAAACCTGATTTGTATATTAAAAATTTAGACCATCTGAAACAATTCAAAGGCTTATGTAGATTAAAGTAATCGGGGATGTGTTTCAAACGTCAGACTCAACCTGGAAAACCCAACCAAGTTGTTGAGAGTATTCTGCTAATGAACGTTTGCTGAACAGCCAATGAAGAAATTCTTTCAGTATGACTGTGGAAATTCATTAGATATGTTAACTAACCACAATAGAAGTGAGCTGTTTGAACAAATGGGTGATAAGGCGAAATATAAAATTAGCCACTTTATCATCTCCGAAATTCCTTGTCTAGCAGAAAACGAATGAAACGAAACTATCTATGATTTCTTTCACATTCACATTGTTGAGTAGTTGATCTCACCATTGTTGGTAGACCCTGAGCTGAGTTGTGAGGAGTCATATCATACACGCATTGTTTCATATTGTTTTTGATGGCCTCATGAGCCGAGTACGCTTTTATAACAATCGGACGACCCGATGTTCCATTCAGTTTTTTTCGTTACTCGTAGCCGAATATCACCGTAATACCATATACTACTAGAATTCTTTTTCTATTCTCAATCAGCAAATCGAACCATTAGGTGATCAAACGAAACTTCGAACAGCTGGTTGGCAGGAATATTGCTTTTTATATACCGGGTCCCTGCCTCTCGGCTCAACCCCGGTTGCCCCCATGGGCGCGGAGCAGGGATACGCCCTGCCAGCGCGTCGGGTTGGAGGATGACCAACACCGAGCTAGGCTCGGTGATGGCTCAGTCCTCCGCCCCGACTACCGACTTTCGGGCACGGTCCCCAGCACAAGGCCGATGCCCACCCCTCGGTGGGGGATTTTAGGACTCTTCTAGGCTTCCTGAGAGCCCAGGGAGTCCCTCAGGATGATAGATGAGTCTTTCGGGCTCGCATTGTTATACCCCGAGGGCGATTCCAATTTGAGTCCCTAGACTCACCCACTCCCGTGGTGCGGGATGGAGATGTGCGGTCTCCACGCTCCGGTGGGCGCTGACTGGGGCCGGGAGCTCGTTAGACTCCAGGGATGAGGCACCATGTCCCAACCCCCCTTTCGGGTTTTCGGGAGAAGTCAAAGCACCGACTTCCAGTCTCAGGGGCCAGTCTTCTCCCTACCGGCTTCGGGCCTAAGCCGAGGTACGGTGTCCCAGTAACTGGGGCCGGAGGATCGTCACACCCCGGGACACAATATCCCCCTTGCGGTAAACAGCTGGCTGAGAAAGAATTTCATGCACAGATTTTTGATCTTCTACGGAGTACCTGCTCTCTGAAATAGCAAATAAAAAAAATCACTAGAGTTTCTGCCAGGATAGCAAGTTTGGAAATTGGGCCCATCGATTAGAGGGCAGCTTTTGATTCATCTCCAGACGACTAAAACGAACTTCAGTTCCCAATACATTTATTGAACCGTTTTAAGGCATAATGATCAGTGCTTTCCACTATCATATAACTCGAATAGGAAATTTGAGATTCACGAGAGGACCAACTTTCTGAGCCCTCTTTCTTCGTCTCTATTTTTCATGCTACAATATCGGTAAATTTTTGTATACACTCAAAAATGAAAAGTCCAATTCAGAGAACTCGATATCTTAGGTCTCGTTGGTCCAAAACGATGTTATAGTTGAACTCACTTTTAGCTTCTTCCAAGTTTTTCTGAGAACCTTATGGGATCTTTCGTACGACACAAGAGATTTTCGCCAGGTCAAGTCAATGCATTAAAATAAAATACATGAAATTTGGTAAAAACTCGGACTTCTGCAAGTCAGACATGAGTTGATGGATTGAAATGATTCAGGAATCTAAAGATAAAAACTAAGAGCTTCGAAATACTTTCTCGTGAATTATTCTAGGTTATTCCTGGTCCGAGGAGTGGCGGTTTTTTTTGAAGCAAGATTTCTCTCGAGAAAGGATCCCAATACCCACGAACGAAGAGAAAATAATAATCACGGGTGAAATCTCTTGGTTTTTTCCTTGGAATATTAACGAACTGCAACAACAAATCGGAGCAGATACGTCTACTCACATTGATCCCAGGTTCATTTGCCATAGAAAAGATCCTGAAATAATTCCGAAACGTGACAATGCACATGATCAGGGAGTCTCAATCACTGAAAAATTTTTGTGGCATTTATTCCAATCAAGATCCATTCCATCGGAAACGTGTGAGTGTACACGACAGAGAAATAGCTATTCAGTATTACTATAGTGGGCGGAGATTTTGACTCTTCTCGTCAGAGTCTCAATAAGTCGGACGTGAGAAATGTTAATGAGAATGGTGTCAAAACGAGCAAAGTCAGAAGGTTCATGACCCGAAGCATTGGCGAGGCTTACAGAATTTTCCGAGATAATCACCCATTATTATCTATGAGTAAAACAGTGTTTTACTCACTAAGGCCGAAACACGTAGTGATCGATCCTCCATAAGAAGTGTGCTTGTGCATTTACTGTGCAAATTCCGACCTCCTGTTCCAATTCCCTTGTGAGATTGAGGAAAATACTTAGTCCAGTGATCGGCAGTCGCGAGAGAAGCTCATTCAAATATCAATGTGTGAGATTTTGAGTGAGAAATGTAAATTACAAGACTTTCGAAGCTGTTCTGGGAAATCATGGACCACTCCCGAGTCGATTGGTATCGTAAATGAAGATGTTTATGAAAATGTCGAGTTCGCAATCTGGAATAAGGGTGAACTAGAAAAGAGATCCACCAGTGTGAGAGTATTTCTTAACGAGATTGCGGAATTAGTCGTGAAGATGGGTCCTCATTCATACGTCAAAGGTATTCAACAAGAGCATATCAAACGACTAAAACAAATGGCTAAAGATAGTTGGAACTTTCTGGCTATACACTGTGACTTCGCTCACGGTTGTTCCATTGTACTGAAATATGCCATCCAAAGTTCCTATTGGAAAAACAAACAAATATACATTTTCACAGCAGTATGCTACTATCGTGGTTCAACCAAGAGCCATGCTATATAGTTTCAGATGATACGGGTCATGATTCATCTCATGCCCTCTTAGCCTTAGAATACATTCAGAAAGTTATAGGAAACTATGTCAACTTAGAGAGTATTGAAGAGATGACCGTGATCTCAGATGTAGCATCTTCTCATTTCAAAAATCGGTACCAGGCTTGGGAACTCCTACAATCTCCTACCAAAATATCTTGGGTCTTTTCAGCCACAGGCCAGGGAAAGGGAGCTCACGGTGGGATTGCTGGGCTATTGAAACATCATGCAACTATGCATAATCTTAGGAGCTCTCATCTCGAGTCCATAGATAACGTGAGCTCTTTTGTAGAAAAAGTGCAAAAATACACCAAAGAAATGACTCTCCTGGAAATAAAGACTTCTGGACTAGTAGAACTTCGTTCCTAAAAAGCTGAGAGGATGGGAAAATGTCTCTGCTGTCAATGGTATCCAGAAGTCGTTTATTTGGAGAGTACACATCTCTGACGATAATTCGAAAGAACTAAAGATTGCTCGCACTGCTCCCCATCCAAAAACCAAGCTTTAATCATTGAGAGAAGGAATTTTTGCGGTAGATCCCAGGAATAATAATCTTGAGACAGTTCCAGGGAATAATGATAGTTTCGGAAGGAGGAATAGATCTTTCTCCTATAGTTGGTATCAAATTCCGATGATAATTTTGCCTTCTAATTACCACTGGAGTCAAATACTGCCCCAGTTGAATAATCTCTCATCTTGTCCCGAGGGACATGGGGAAATGGCTTAAAAAATCACATTTCATACTCTTTTCCAAAAAAATTTTTTTAGCCCCTCCCGCGATTCCTTAGTGCCTACCGAACCAATTGCATCATGTTTGAAATCTTTTGACGTACTCTCGAAAAAATTTTTAAGAGGATACGAATTTAGATTTTTGAGTAATCGAATTTTTTCATTTGTCATCAAAATGTCGCTTTTTGGGATTCCATCCAAGTACCATAGGGTCTTTTTCTGATAGGATACGTTGTATTCAATATTATCCATCAAGCCTCAACTCAAAAGACTCATTGGGAGTGAAGTTGTCGCGTTTTTACCGATTTTAGAATACCAATTTCACAAAAACTTGAATTTTCGACTCAAAATTGAAAATTCGGATAGCTCCGATGCAAAGTCGATCTCAGCTAAATAAAAAAATACGTGTCACTTCATTTTAGCTCTAGAATTATATACTTTATCGCGAAGGAAATCTAGTTTTCTAACCTTCTTTCATTGGACGGTCTTAAGTGAAATGACCCATATGAAAAAAATGAGTGAGTCTCAGTGATTTTCACGTTTCTCAGGAAATTCAAAGTAATTTTCCCATTGTTCGTATTTGCACAGCTAAGAAATCAACAAGGTGATTGGATTCTGTAAAACCGGTGACAGAATTTTTTAGTTCAACCAATTTTGACGTATCTCAGCGCATTTCTCGTCTCAAGACCTTCAAAATCCATTTTTCAGGGATGCAAATCTCAGATCTGGAGCTATTTCATGTGCAGAACACGGGAAACGATTTGTAAAACAAGAAGGCCAACTTCGGAGTGTCCTCAACATGCCTCCATATGGTTCTCTCGAAAACGCGAATTACCACATTCTGTGACGGCCAAGTCAGTCCGTCTCCCTCTCTCCCTGGACCGAATATTGTAATGATAACAGTTTGTGTTACAGCCTAAGCACGAGAAGAGTTGCTGCATAGTTTAGCCAGGTAAGAGGGAGAGAGACAGAGAGATGGCACCGTAGTAGGGCCCGCGCGCCCCATATTTTGAGCCGTCCCTGGCGCAAGCCAATGCTGCTCTGGCCAGCAACCTTTTACTATACATTCCGTCGTGACGTTTCGGAGCGCTCGCACGCGCCTATCGAGCTTATTATCGTGCGCGTTGTCCACGCCGCCCGGAGCCCGTCCTTGGCATCATTTAGCCGGGGCTCCGGTGCGTGCATTTCATATAACCTGTGCTGTGGTCTATGACCAAAATCATCATCGTCTGGGACAATTGCGAGCTGCCTGATCGTCGTGAGCTGCGAGGGCCGGTGCCCGATTCGAGGTCGAGTGACCAACCTGCGTCAAGGCCATTGATATTTGTAAGTGCCTCTCGCAAATCTCTCTCTCCTCTTTCTGGGCTTGTAGATTGTATTTGTCCCTAAATGCGCCCTCAATAATCGTGCGTGGGCTAGATTTATTCTAACGGTCAGCGGACCGTTTGTGAATAGTTTTCTTTGAATAAATGCCCTTTCATTCTTAATTTTAATCGAGCGTGTGCTCGTTCAGTGCTCCCCTCTCCTGATTTCTTGAACAATTACAGCAATAGCTCACTCCCTGAGCTTCTCAAATAAAAGCAGGCCCTGCCTGCACGTGACGAGCCCACCAAAACCGTCACAATTCTATTTTTCGTCTCAAGACTTTCGAAATATTTTTCAAAGTTGCAAAGATTGAAACTGGAGCAATTTATGTGCAAAATTCGTAGATCAGTTCAAATCATGAAGGTCAAAGTCAGAGTATTGTCCTCCATGTTTGAATCAAAGATAGTTGCACAGCAATGACAACGATTTCATGGGGCAACTTGCGCCCTTTTTGTGCACTCTGAAAATTTTTTAAGTAAAATCAAGACAACTCGGCTCCGGTTGATCAAACTGAAATTACCTTAGTTTATTTCAAGGGTCACGGAAAAGCTCTAAGATTATTTCAATGGCGTTAAAAAGTATTGAGGTTGGCCAAAGTTGTTGAGAGCATGACTTCAAGGGGGCAAATCTCGTAAACTTTCCTAATATCCTAATTTCTCTTGGTGCTTTGCCATAATCTCATGAATCGCGAGTTGAATTCCCGTGTTCTGCACATGAAATAGCTCCAGATCCGAGATTTGAACTTTGCTCCTTGACAAATAAGTGATGGCGAGCGATGGTGCGTCAAAACAACGGGGGTAATCCTGAAAAGAGAAGGTCAGTGACGGCGATGCACATCTGCCTGTACACCCCCGTAAGCATTCTAATTTAACCCCTCGGTCCTAGCTAGCTTATATATGTCGTAGCCGGTTTATTGTCTCTCGCCAGTAGAAAGAATTAAGCCTTCTTCCATCAATATCGAATCGCATTAAGGCCACAGAATATGACAAATTTATGAAAATATTCAAACTTGTTGGCATAAGACTCATCATCATCATCATCATCATCATCATCATCATGTATGAAATAATCAAATTCACAGTACCTCTGATTGTCGTATTATCGTCCAAAGAATATTCCTGACACACGATTGATTCAAGTGTTTTCTTCAGCATCTGCAGAATACGCTTCAATTCCACATTTTGATCACGAATTTCAGCCGAACAAAATTATTGTGTGCTCGAACTAATCACTAATAAGGTCATGTTTACTTTGATGCAAAACAGTTATTCATGACTCTAAAAGTGCCGATAGAACCACAGACGAAGCTATTGGCATTCAGTACTCTGACAACTATGAAGCTTCTATTCTCGCTGGGTTTTGGATTAATTCTTTTCATAATGATGACGAACGCCGTTGAATCAAAGTGAGTAAGCATCGGTTGTTTGCGATTTGTGCATTCCTTCCCGAATGAGATTAGTTGAATTCAAGAGTGTCCCCATATGGTGCTCAAGCTCATTCGGGATTTCAACGTCCCTCAATGATTCTAACAACTTGTTCTTGTTGCCGCTGACAACATATAACTCAAAATGAGGTAGCCCTCATTATTTCTTTACAAATCATCTCACGTCTGATCAAACCATGAAGAATTCAAAAAGGAGGAAACGCAAAGGGTTGATTGTTTCAGTCTGGTAATTATGATAGATTCTCATATCCATTCTAGATTGGCTTTGGTGAAGTATAATTTAGATGAACCCGAAGATGATCCAATACCGGTTCCAAACGGAGGTTAGTTGAGCAAATTCTTATCAGGAAATTAGCAAGAGTTTCAATTTCATAAGATTTCACTACTTATAAGGTAAGTGTACCCAACTTGCCTCTGTACCCAACTTGCCCCCATATGCCGATCTCGGGGATGGGCACGCCTTGGCCTCCCGGCAATTTTTTTTTCACGTTTGTTATGTTGAAATATGAGGAAATAAGTAGTTCGCGTGGACCCCGAATCATTCCTGCGTTCTCTAGAAAATCTAAAGTGATTTTTCTATTTTTCGTGATTGCTTAGCTAAGAAAGCACCGAGGGAATTGCGTTAAGTGAAATCGGTGCCAAATTCTTTGAGTTCAGCCAATTTTGACGTACCTTAGCGCATTCGATTTCTTGTTTCAAGAACTTCAAAATCCATTTTTCAAAATTGCAAAATTTTGATATGGAGCTGTTTTATATGGAAAACACGGAGACGATTTGTAAACAACTCGGTTCATCTCGAAAGGGCGTGCAGAACGACTTTTTTTACAACTCAGAACGTGTTTATCACGTCAAAATGGGTCAGAAATGGTGTTTCGAACCACCGAAAAGCTCCCAATGTGCGTGCACGGCGATAAAAACACTTCATCGCCGATTTCCATCATTTGTTTCGGAAGAATTGAGACAGCCCGGCTCCAACTGATCCGAATTGGACGTAGTTTAGTGCATTTTGAAGGTCTTCAAACAAGCTCCAAAATGAGTTAAAGCACGTAGAAAATCGTTGAAAAAAAACCAAAGTTATTAGGAAAAAGGCCTAATGGGGGCAAGTTGGGTACACACTTTTGTAAACTCTCAAAAACCACCTCTTAGGAGAATTCAAACAGTTTGGCTCCAGTTGACACAAATTGGATGTACCTTAACTTATTTCGAAGGTCTTGAAACTAGCTCCAAAATGAGATAAAGTACGTTGGAAAATGCGGAGATGGGCCAAAGTTATTGAGAAAATAGCTTAATGGGGACAAGTTGGGTACACTGACCTTATATGACGTCCCCGAGTTATATATAGAGATTCCATCATCATCAAGAAATCATGAATCGTGTCTTGAATTCACCTAGTGGCAATAGCTGTCAAATACTGAATACAGAGGTTATTCAATAACAGTCTACTCTAGATTCTATATCTTCTGGAGTTATATCGTCCTATCGATAATTGCGAGTCTGCGCGTATCATTATTCACCAATCTTTGTTCTCAATTTGGATCGCAATTTATAAAATTAATTGGTAGAAAAATTACTCGCATCCTCATCGACGATTCCTTTCTCGCCTTTGAACTTTTTTCTTCTTTCGCGGAAGACACAAGGTTTCATCAAATTGTTGGATTACGCCGATCTTTGAAGAGTATGACAACTATCAGGAGGGATTAATTCTTCGAAACAGATATTACTTCCGTGGTAGAAATGTGACAATTTTTCTGGCTACCTATAGCCAGTAGCAATGCGACTTGGCCAGTTATTGATCAAAAAATGTTTACCATTTTTCCCAATGTATTTCATACATTCGATAACATGATCAGTACTTACGATTTCTCATACATCCTAGAAATAGGAATGGTGCAGACCTGTCGATCATTGGAAGGAGTACGGATGACCAACCGAGAATGTTATGATCGTTGTCGGCAAGACTCTCATACTATTTACGGGTTGTGCACGCGTAGTGGAAGATGCACTTGTGTCCGCTTGAATGCAAATGATCGCCCTGAGCCGTACGATGTCTGATGGGACTCCCTATCATTGATTCTTCAACTTGGATTTTGAAACCTTTTGAATATCTTTGATCTGGTGTTATTTATTTGAATCTGATTTTGTAATATTAGTGCTTGAAGTATGACCACCTCATCAAGATGTTTGTATTCTCGTAGATAATTACGTAATAAATAAAATGTACCTTCCATCATGTCATATTTCACTCGCATATTTATATCTAAAATAGCTGTTAGAATGGTGTAATCGAAGAAATGAGGGTTTTTAAAAAAATTACTACTGTTCTTGCAAAAATATATCGGCGTTCGCTAAAGCTCTACAGATCTAACATGTCTGTCAAGTTGTCTGTATACAGGCGTTTTGTCGCGGAAGGAATCACATTTTACATTGGGTGCATCAGGCCGAATATTAAATATCTATCATTTCTCGTCTGTCCAATGTCGATCGGAAGCAACATTTAGAAGACCAGGTTCACATATTAGTTTTATTTGTCAGACTATGTGAACCGAGTATGAAAAGAGACGTCAACGGAAGCGAAAGACCTATCTTACCAAGGCTAAATCTGCTTATCCAAGCAGTTATTTTACGCCTGTATGCATGCAACCCGACGTTGATGTCAGATACCGAAGTATGTGAAATATATCATCATTTTACCTCCAGTTGATGATTATACCTATTACCTTGGGAACGCGACAAGATGCGAATGTATCTATTCCAAGTTTTTCATGAAATCCTCATATTTATTGGGCAGTTCTCTTGTTTCAAAGATTCCTGAAACCGGGGAAAAAGAGACTTATACTCGAAACTGTAACTACGTGCTTGATATTCCTGTAATCCTGATGCACCGACCCTTACCCGTTGGGGTGCGTCCACAAATATGCATATGCAAGCATGAGTTCATCAAATTCTAGCCAAAACCAGACAAAATTCGTCGAATTCTGCTCTGTATCAGCCGGTAACGGAGCAAAGACACAAACCTATTCTAATCAGGAATTCTCTGATGTGAGCCCTTCAATCTTTGCTCCTCCAAGTTTGATGAGCTGCACATGTGCATTTGTGCAGTGCATATGCATCATTTGTGGACACACCCTTAAAGTCTCATACTGCCAGATCCGGATTCTACTTTGCATTTCTTTCTTCTCTAAAATATCTTCGCACCATCCTCTTTCAAAGTTTTGGGTGCATGAAGAGATCACATTCTTCAAGTAATTTTGCCCTGTTCTCCTAGTAGTTTTCTATTCATTTCAAGACCTTGAATATACGAGATGAGGTATTGAAAAATGAAGATAGACTCTCCCTTCTCTCCCCTGGCCCCGTTCATTCAAGTCCCCCTCCAACGGAAATTATGGAGATCAATGATCTCAGGGCACAATGATTCTATATGACAAAACATCAGCTTTAAAATGGCGGTATTTTGCAATATGTGACAAAGAAAATGGTAGGTTTTGCTTGTCGATGGGAATCTATATAGAAATCGGTAGAAAATTGACAAAATATCTTACAAAAGAAAATTGGCTCAAGTTGCGGTATCTATTCCCATAATTATGATTTCCTCATGCAATGGCATGCAAAATCTCGAATGAAGAAAAAATAGCTACTCTGGAGTATTTTGTTTCAAGTGTTCACGAAGTAGTTCTGAAACCCAATCTTGACCAGTGTATCGAGTTTTGATCAACGCAAATTGACTTAACGAAGAAACTTCTCAGAATGTCATTATTCGAATTGAGAAGTACTCCGAACCTAGAATATGTAGTCCTCAAATATCTCCATCGTACACAAAAACCAACCTCTCTCTCTATGGTTCTGATTCACCACCTTAATCTGGCAAATTCCTCATCGATCCCATTTCTACAAAAACGGTAACCGTTCCAAGTTTTTCGTTAGGTAACGTTCACTATCACGCACATACTAACCATCACTGTTATTCTGAAGCCTCCCGAAACATGATAAAATAAAGAGCCGCACAAAACTGTTCCGCGTTTTGTGTTACAGACATCCGCATGTACCGACTCTTTCCCGTTAAAATTTCATCGTAAAATCCGGATTTGGCTTTGCTTCCCTTTCTTCTCATCCTATTCTTTGCACTACCCCCTTTGCAATTTTGGGCACATTACAGCCCGTCAAAAAGTTACTCATACAGACATGATTTTGCTGTTTTTTTTTGCAGTCTCGTTGGCAGTTATCTATTTTGAAACTTTTACAGCGCTGGATTAGAAATGATTATGAGGAAAGGTACTCTGTTCTTCTTTCTGATCTCATTAATTCATGTCAACTATGGTAAAGCGAGGTTATGGAGGTCGACGATGTTAAGGCCGTGAGACACGTCTAGCCAACTCACCGAGTCCTTGGTTTCCCATTGTTGTAGGTATTGGTTATTTTTGTATATTTTATGCAAGTATTCTGAGTCGAAGCAGTGCTATTTAATCCACTGAAGAAGCCCGTAGACTCAAACCCGATGTGAAATTCAGGAAACGTAAAATAGGGTTCGTACAGTAACGAGTCATTTTTATTAATTTGAAAATTTGGCCGAACGGTGTTTCAAAAGTGGTCGGAAACCTCGGAGACTGTTGGTAGACCTCAATAACCAGACAAAACAATCAATTGTGGGCTAGAACAAGATGATGGAGCCCTGAGAGGCAGAAAATATCGATTCAGATGAACAAAATGCAACATATTGTCTATACCCGCAAGGCGCGTAATGGATTGATTTCTTATTAATCCCCAACATAATGGGTTGACTTTTTATCAATTTAGAAACCACCACTTCTGATGTAGTTTTGAATTTAATAATTATCGATTGATAACTCAATCGGTACGGCGTGTTTGAGCGCAGAAATTCAAACTTTGAAAAATGTGCAAATTGGTATATCACGGTGGGCCTAAAAGGCCGGAAAGTCGAAAGTCAATGGAAAGAAGAAATATGTGGGGTTCGATTCTAAATATCTCCACGATAATTTTCCAACAAGAATTAGAAAAATTCTTCGGTGAATTTCGGAATGAAGTAGACTTTCTCATTATTACATTATAAAGGGCGTGTAAGAATTCATCATTTTCATGGTTTTCCGTCTTTCTAGTGATTTTAGCGTAATAACTCAGAAGGAACGAGTCTTATCAGATATACAGTTTTTTTGTAGAGTTTCTGAAGATCTACGAGTCGATATGCTTCAATTTATCAAAGAACTGCATCCACCCTAGCTAATGGAAAAAACCTCAGGGAAAAATGCGAAAATTATCAAGTTTTAAGATATTTTCCCTCCATCTGAGAATCTCACGGTGGTTGTCTCTCGTTTTCCGATGAATAAGGGCATACAAACTGTCAGATCTTCGAAAAATCTACAAAAAATTATCTCACATATTCTCGATAAAATTAATTTCTTCTGAGTTATGACGGTAAAATCATAAGAAGACGGAAAAGAGTGAAAAAGACGATTTCTCACACAACCTTCATAATGGGAAAACGAAAAAATCAACTTCATTTCAAAATCTACCGATGGGTTTTTCTGGTTTTTGTTAGAAAATGATCGTGGAAGTACGTAGAATCAAACACCACAAAAATTTTTTGATTTCATTGACTTTTGACTTTCCAAACTCTCGAGCCCATCGTGATATATACAGCTTGTGATGGTTAGATCAAGTATGACTTGGCTACGTCAGAGATCGCATCAAAATTTTCAGTTTTGATGAAGCTCTGATTGAGTGTGATATGCAATCCCGTCATCCCCTACAGAAACTTATAGAACGTTGCTAACTCACACAACAACCAATGCGTTTCATTTTGCTAGTCTTTGTTAAGGCGACGCGGTCGCCGTGCAACCCGGAAATTATCTTTCACATTCATCTAACTCAACATTTCGACGGTACAAAATTCGACACGAGCTTTTCATCACTTATTATTATCTGAATCTTGGTGGACAACTCGCCATTTGTCACGAAGCACAAGAGTATCGGAGATAAACGAGAATAATTTGCCCGCGGGTACGTCTTAACCTATAAAGCAAACTCATTTTCGTTCACAAAAATCTCAAAATCTTTTTCGAATTGGGCTAAATGAAGAGTTGTCCAAGGATGATAGAGCATGGATAACTCGCCGTTTAGCCCAAATTGGAAAAGATTTCGAGATTTTTGTGAACAAAATTAAGCGTGCACGGCGACCGCGTCGCCTTAAATCCATTGATTCATCATCCATCCCTGTCCTGGGAGAAACCCAACTCTACCTATAGAAACTGCCCCCTGAAAAGCTGGTAAGAGGCAGGATATAATGCAGAACTTATGCAAGTGAGGTTAAGCCTCGCGGTACAGTAAACAAGACTGCAACGACGGCTGGGTCACTTTGATGTCCCGACTCTGGATTGTGACAGTCCTGCGGCTCTAGTCAACGCCCAGGTGGAGTCCGAGGTAGAGTTTGTACAGCTTCATGTGGTGATCATGAGCACTGGATAAGTCCTCATCGGCACTTCTGGTTAAGGAAGCTCGACCCTCCTTACTTCTGGTACTCGTAGGACTCTCTTCTAGCCTCCTACGAGACCTAGTCAAGCCCGATTCAATCCCCCAATAAGGGGTTAGGTTCGAAAAGGCCTTCTTCCAAACCAACGCGCTGCCCATGAAGGCAGCCGTCAGGATAGAGGCAATAGGGAGGAGCCCGGGATATAAATCCAAATAATTGCTGCTGGATAAACAAGTTCTTGTCACTATAACTATGGATCCTGAGATCTTGAAAAGGACGGAAGAGAAGACTTATTGTTAGATAGTTTGTACCCTAATTATAACGAGACTATGATGAACTTCATTCTACTCTGAGTTACTCCTGTTGCCTTGGAATCTCCCAAGTGGAAGTTACAATTGCCGATCATATTTCTTTACAGGTAAAATACCACGTATTCACTCTCCTTCAGCCATTGCCTATTGTTTCTGCAAATTCTTCATATTCGTACCGTAAGCTATTTCTTATCAAGTAGCTATGACATGACTTCATTGGTACAATGAAGTCAATCTATACACATTCATATTATTATGCAATATCATCAGTCTTGAAGGCTATTCTTCAACCATTACTCTATGATTTTGAAGGAAGAGTCAAGATTCATCATCTCATGGACATTGGTTCCAATAACGACTATGTCTGAATCAGTGTAATAAAAATCACGAATTTGGACCATGGAAACATGCCACCACCACGGCTGTAGTAATTACTAAAAAAGGTGACCTCGGATGAGAATCTAGACAAATATTTTGTCATATCACCGTAATTATTGCTTATATCTTTATGTACTCTGCAATACGTAGTCAAAGTCAATCATGGCCTTCATGGTATTGGGTTTGATGATAGACGTTCATCACCCAACATCGTAAACAAAAGACAGGAACATACTGCATATACTTCAAAGCGCATAAACTTGGGTGCCTATTTTAGCATTAAATTTGGTGATTCGATGTGAATCAAGTTGACATGAGCTTTATTCATTGTATTTTATCCGGTCATTTGAAATTCTAAATGACTCCTAGAATGGTTAAATGATGTAGAAAATTACCTTCTTTGATTGTATTGATGATATATGAATTTCTTTATTGACAGTGGTTTATCCAGTTGTGATGATTTTCTTCTTCAATAAACGCAATTATTGCGGTTCGACAATGTAAAAAATTTTCAGACTCAATGATTCCAGGGTGATTTCATGAAAATATTCTAGGAGATGGATGTAGTGTATCTTCAACTTTTGAGTTTCTTGGTCATAGGAATTCTTGTTTGATGAGAGAGAGTAATTCAACTGTTAAATCTGACTATACTCAGAGCACTCTGTATCATCAAAAAGAAAAAAAAAACAAAATTCGTGTGCGTTTGAGAAACGCGTAAGGAACGGAGTCCCAAGTCTGTCTTTGGATTGATGATTGAATATCGATATGATCTGGAAGTTTGGATGAGTCATAACTGATTTTCGAGATTTTCGAAGCTCATCATAACCGTGTTTGAGAAAGATATTACGGTATTAAGCTTTTGAGTAGTTGAAATAGTTGTCATAATTTTCTCAAGTATAATATACCATGCATTACCCAAATAGAATTATGACTTTAGCTTGGGATGGACTCCTCAAAATGTTATGATAGGAGACATATCTAAAAGAAGTTAGCAAATGTGATTCCCAATTATCAACACTGAGTTGCTCATGAAACGCATCATAGCTGGTGGAAAAGAAAATTTCATTGGAATTGATTGCATCATTGAGACTAATTTTTAATGATTCAGTGAATCCGTGTACTTATTTGGTAAAGTGAAAATCAATATCTCATTCATTTGAACTCTACTTTTTGCCCAAAGAAGACAAACATCTTCTTGGAGCTGATTGAGGCTTTCGACGATGATTGTGTATTCTGAACAAATTTAGATTCTGATGGTTCCCCACACTTATATCATTTCACTTTTCAATTGATGCTCTAGAAAAATGATGAGAATTTGCTTGAATCCATTAATTGAGCACAAGGATTAAAATTGACTATGATAGCTCTACAAACCACGGGGGACTTTGGACTTTTGTTTCAAGTTTTTGATTGAATTGATGCCCTTATTCAACAATTTACAACATTATATCAAGTGATCTACTTTCTTAGATTGTCTTCACTTTATTTTAGGTTCATAGAGGTACACAAGTAGTATTCTCTGTTCATTTTCAAATAGATATTCAATGTATGTCAATGAGAGGAGTGCCTAACAACATCTGTAGAGTGGAAGTGATGATACGCGTAACCCATATTTAAACTTTTGACCTAAGATGACCAGGGATTGAACTCTTCATAATTTGATGCAATCTTGTACTTACTGGATAGGATGAAAAACATTATCCTATTGATTAGCGAGATCACAGTTTACATGCTGTACAGAATACACATTCATTTCATCTAAGCAGGTTATGGGATTTGACGACACAACAATTTGATCCTCACAAGTTGAAGCTGAGATGCTTCCGAACAACCTCCTTCAATTGAGAAAGAGTAGGTTAATGCTCTAAGAAAATTAGGAGAAGTGTATTGCATACAGCCATGGTTGAATGTATTTATGCTTGACTAAAATTGATATTGGTGGACAATGAGGTCTTAGAGGATTTTGACTCTTGTTGTAACGTCTAAGTGAGTCAATGCTCAACTCAATAAATTACAGCATTGTCTGTCCTTCCTTGTCAAATCATGTTTCAGAATTTAGATGGGGATTTGAACATGTTGAAATGTGGAACAGTGGCATGTATGAAGTAAAAATGGTGGCACACGAATAATCACATATTTGATTAAGACCCCATATTTAACGAAAACAGAAATGGTTTGGTTGCTTCAAGAAATTACTCCCCAAGTTAGAACAGATAGAAATGAGCTTGCTGACACTTTAAATTAGAATGAAGCAGGAAAAAAGAGAGTTCGGAAAAACTCTCGTTCTGGAGTACGGATTGTGTTTATATAGCGTTTGTTCAAACTCAGAAAACCCTAATCAGCCACGCAATGAGGGATCAAGCAGGACCCACTACACATAACACTGCACAATTTTTTATCACCACCAAATACTCACGATCTAAATTTCCGTATACAATCCGTATAGCAATCGAAAATTAGCGATGGAAGCATTAATCGTTCCAGAATCATGCAGCAATAATACTAAATAACAATAAGAATTACATGTTGTTGTCAGTCAAGCTGTGTGCATGGAGAGCAGAGCATGACAGCAGACGGATCTTGGCATTGGCATCTGTGATATGCTGAGAATACACGCGGTCCCTCAGTCCATGCAGTATACCTACATCGTATGTCGGTTTTTCGTTGCATCTGTATGGCGGGTTGCATCAAATCTCGTTACGCGGAGCGGTGTCGGTCGCACGATTCCACTCCTCACCCAAACGAGCGTAAAGGAACTCCGTTCCAAAAAAGATTTTTATTGTCTACCAATCATTACTCTAGTTTGGCGTTTGAAATTCTGCTAAGTAAAGGTAACTGGGGACAAGAAGTTTTGAAAAGATCTTGTGAGAAAAGTATCACAAACATTCCTGTGTCACTTTTGAGTGTGTCACTGAGCTAGAATCGTAAGACTCGTTTGGCGCACTGCTTTTGTACGTTTCTTTCCGATATCTTTAATACTCCCATGAATGGATATTGGCACAATAGATCCCTGGTAGAAATCTGTCTAAAAAAGATAGAATCAAAACTAAAAATTAGACAACGTTATTAGACTGATTTTGATAGCTAAAATATGGTCAGAATTTAGGCAGTTCTAGAGTGGTGTAGACGGTTGCCTAAAAGAATTAGTCAAAAACTGGCCACAATATAGTTTCGAGGTTTCAAGAGACTGATGAATTTCTGATGGCCAGTAACTAGCTAGATATAAGACTCGCCAACTAGATGGAACTTATTTTTCAGAAATAATATGATAAACGCCCATAAATTTTCTCTAAATATTATATTCATTCTGTACCCACAATTTTGATACAAAAAATATGATGGGCTTCTTTCTAAAATAACCTCAGTTTCTCGCACATGTTAGTGCTGTGTCATGATCGTGATTTACTCGTTAAATAATTGTGTAGTTTGCAAGAATGATGAAGAGCACAAAACGGGTGCGAAAGCATAGATTAAAACGCAAGATCTTGAAGTCTGCTAGGGTTGAAAATCATCATTCCTCGTCTGAGGAATCTAACAAAGAGTCAGATTATGACTCTGACATTGCGAGATCTAGTTCATCTAGTGATACGCAGAGTTCTGACAAGTGCACGGATGTTTCCGCACAAAGACAAATTGTTGATGATGATTGTGTTCATTCAACAAATACTGATGGTCCAACTGATCAAGTTTCTCCCGAGCAATTCGACAAAGGTGCACATGATGAAATCAGCGAGGAAAGTTCGAGCTCAGAGGCTCAAAATTCAGAGAGAAGTGGCACGAGTATTCATAGCGATTCGGACGAGGACGAGTCTCAGTCCAGGCAGTGTAATAACACTCCTTCAGATACAGAAGATCTGACTCACTGTGGTCAACATGCTCAAAATTATGGAGGAGAGATTGTGCAGCATCCAGATGTCACACATGATGAAGTGCAAGAATTGAAGTATTGGGTCGTCAAAAATCGCATAGCAATGTCTCATACAGATGAGTTACTGGTTATCTTAAGACGAAGACTATTGCCTGAGTTGCCAGCAAGTTCCAAAACTTTTTTACAAACGTCATCTGCGTGTTATTTGATAGAGGAAATGTTAGATGCTGACAGTTTACTTGGTGAGTTTGTATACTTTGGCATTGAGGAGGGCTTACAGGCATGTGTGAATCCTGAACTCCACCCAGACCAGGTCATAGATTTAGATTTCAATATTGATGGAGTCAAGATCAAGAAATCGAGTTTAAAACAGTTATGGCCCTGCCTTTGCCGAGTATACTACAAAAAAATGCCACAAGTTTATAAGCCCTTCCCTGTTTTAGCTTTTTATGGCAATAAGAAGCCTAAGGATTTGAAAATGTACTTCCATAAATTTATCAATGAAATGAATCGTCTCTCAAGAACAGGTATAAGAATAAAAGGCCAACTTTTCAAAATCAGAATCAGAAGATTCATAAATGATACACCTGCTAGGGATATGGTCAAATGCACAAGTGGTCACTCAAGTCTGAATGGTTGTAGTAGGTGTGATACGGTAGCAGTGAAGATTGATGATAATATTGTATACCTTTACGTAGGTAATCCTAGGACGAATGATGATTTCAGAAGTTTCAAAGATATTAATCACCATTTGTTAGAAATTTCACCACTGATTGCACTGCATCCGCCAATTGACATGATTCTGGCATTCATTCTTGATATAATGCACTTATTTTATTTAGGCATCATGTTGAGACTTTTCCAATATTGGAAAGATGGCAATGCGACAGTGAAATTGAGCATGGCCCAACGTAATGAGTTGAATCGTAGGACTGAAATGCTCAAAGGTGACATACCTCATGAGTTCAAAAGGAAGATGCGCTCAACAAATCATTATCCAGATTTCAAAGCTACCGATCATAGGTTTTTTGTTTTGTATTGTGGACCCATTGTGTTGAAAAAAATCTTGAGTGACCAGTGCTATGATCATTTTCTTCTGTTCCATGCAGCTAGCAGGATGATTTCTAGTAAAAAAGCATTAGATTACTCACGACTAGCTAAAGAGTACCTAAGTAACTTTGTGGAAGAATCCAAAATATTGTATGGACTGAAATTTGTATCTCTGAATGTTCACTCTTTGCATCATGTTGTAGATGATATAATCCATTCAGAATCAAATGCGAATGATCTGTCTGCATTTCCCTTTGAAACAGATCTTTGCAAAGCTAAGTACATGCTCAAATCACCCAAGCATACTCTGGCTCAGTACTGTCGCAGGATTCATGAAGAGCGCTCAGTTGTAGATCAAACTGCAAAAATACCACCAGAGGTAGAAATCCTGAAGTCGAATGAAAATGGGAGAATCGAGAAAATATTCTATAAGCAGCAATACTTCTCTACTTCTCATCCTGATAATACTGCATCTCTTACTGATGGTTCAGTAGTTAAGATTGTGGGTATGTTTGTGAAAAACGGTACCTTGTGTGCCAAAGTGATGGGTCATAGGATTATAAAGTCGCTTTATAAAAAGCCTTGTGATTCTTCCTTACTGGGCATTCATCAAATAGACCTACGTCACTCATCACCACAGTCGTATTGCATAAAATTTGAGGAAATAGCAA
This sequence comes from Eretmocerus hayati, assembly GCA_029851415.1. NCBI lineage: Eukaryota > Metazoa > Arthropoda > Insecta > Hymenoptera > Aphelinidae > Eretmocerus > Eretmocerus hayati. Next base: position 100,227,392 of record CM056744.1, read on the forward strand.
CAAAGTTAGTGCGGATCTCTATAAACTTTGTCAAAGATGGACCCATGCACACTTATGTGCTACCATTGCTGCATTCATATTAATTATGCGGCAACTATTTCTCCACTTGGCATCAATAAACCACTATTTGACAGGAACAACATCTGTGAAAATAAATGTAGGTGTTGATTTGTTTTGAGTACACATAATACACAAGAAAGTATTTTAGCCTTGGTGTAGCATGGATAAGAAACTGTTTATTAGTCTCTAAGAAATCTGATATTATTACTCATATTGAGTAGACGGGTCGAGTTAAAATATTCCAAAAAGCTTTGTAAAAAATAATTGTAAATAACACGTTAAAGGAAATTGAGCTTCTCGAGGTTATATTTGAAGCATGCTCTTCTGCTGCTGTCTGCTGCTTGCTGCTGCTCTCGTGCATGCAGCGCAAGCAGCGCCTCTTACACAAATCATCGACACGAAATGGAAACGATGTGGACGCATGTGTTAGTGATCATAGTGTATTTGAGTGTATTAGTCAGTCTGGCGTGACCCGAGCTCGCGAGCGCGATTCGGACGATGCATCCGTGAGAGATATGACTCGTCTGGACTTGTCCAAGTGCATTTCTGCAAAATATTTTACAAGTACTTTTTAGCTAATTTTTAGATTGGTTATGATGAAGGCGCCATTGTTGCAAAGAATGCCCTTCCGGTGTAACCGTCGCATTGTTCTTTGCTCCCGCCTCCGTTGCCACGTGCATAACCACTCAGTGCTCCAGTTATATTCCAAAAAAAGTATCCGTGAGCAGATAGATTTACTGCCGGATATTCAAAAAATAACTGATTCATCTAAGGTCACTTGGAAATCCAGCTTCAAATTCTTCGGTGCAACTCTACTTAATTAAGCGTGAGTAACAATCTTTGTTATCCGGGCATAGTATATAGGTTAGGTTCATCATCCGAGCCGGTGCCACAGAATTTTTTTGCTCGTTCCCTTCAGGTGAAAGATGACCTTGGATCCTAACTATATCAACAAGTACCCTTATCATTGTGTGGAATTCAAGAGGGCTGGCAGACCCTCTGCAACAAACAAAATGATTGATGTAGTTGCTACTAAGTGTTTCAAAATAGTAAAAGGGTCTGGTAAAAATGACAACAGGCCAAAGAAAGTTCAAGTATACTTCCCTCCCCCTCCGTACTCAACTGAGTCATATAAACAGTACAATCAAAGTCTTCAAGACTTGTCGTGTCCTTTGGATGGCTGGCAACTCTATTCCGTCATCATAAAAGCCAGAGCTGGTGAGTCGTTCAAGCTTTTTACTATTAGATCCAGAATGACTTTCTTCCCTTGTTCTAGAGAACCTTAATGAAGCAATGGTGAAACTCAGAGATTTAAAAGAAGAGCAACATGCATGGTCCATGTCTGATGCCAACCCTGAAGAATGTGAAAATCATGCAATTGAATCCATTCGTAGAGCCCAACTATTAGCGCAAAGTGAGGTCATGATGCAAGCTCATGAGACACATGTAGATCCTGTACAAGGTGTATGTAATAATTATGATGGTAAGCTTTCAGATAACATACAGTTCCTCTCAAGTTAAAAGTTTCCGCTATGCTCAACCTTTTTTTGTACAGTGGAAATGATGTCAGAGAATAATAATATGCCTCAAGATCACATGATTGAAGCAATTACAAACTCTCAGATAGTTGGCTCAGCGGATAATGGTGTGCCAATTATAACTCAAGTTCTTGTGAACCATAACGCATCACTTGGAAAATCAAGTTCAAAGCGCCAAAGAGGTTAGCATACTTTTCATATATAAGATATCTTCTCATTCAAACTTAAGTGCCCAATTTTGTCTTCCAGTATCAAACAAATCTTCCAAAAGCTCTTCCTCCGATATCAAGAAAAATGAGGGTAAGAATGTCATAACTGCTGTTGCACCATCCATAACCGATAACTTATATGATATTGTTTTGTGATTGTAGATTTGATGGCAGATCTATTAGCGGAGATGAAGGGGCTGAGAGTAGATGTGAAGGACTTGAATGGTAATGTTGACAACCTTAGAAGAGCTATTACAGATACAGCTGGACTAGTGCCGAAAGACTTCATTGGAACTGTAAAGGAACTTGGGGAAAAATTCAAGTATACCATTCCCTTAATGACTTTGGATGAGTTTGACCGCTTTGATTCTGAACTTGGAAATCCCAAATCAAATCTGAAACATCATGTGGTATGTACTCTCCTTCTAGTGTTATCTCATGTCAAGAGACATCACCGATCATGAAATTTCTTTATATTTCAGATGACTGTACTTCAAGCAGGACTAGATCGAAAATATATTATCTCAAAATCAGCAATAAACATGGTGAAGATGTTTATTTCAAAAAGTGTTGCTCTACAGTATGTGACTCAGAAGCCAGTTGAAGGAAAAGACAAAAATAGACTTATGATCAAGACTAATTTCTATGCGTGCATGGATTGTAAGAATCTTGAACTTTGCCTCTATTCAATCTATCCATTCTTAAGTAGAAGTTTGACGATCTTTGCCTCTATTTACAGCTCTGATTCGGAATCATCGCATGTCCAATAATGGTATGACGACAGGATTAAAAGATGTTAGCACCGCAGTGGGAACTGTACTCACAAATGCAAAATCATGGTCAGCAGATGATTCTCCTGCTAGCGCAACGAGTGAATCTACCAAGACACAAAGCTGTGCATCTCCAATCCCCGTCGTCACCGTTGCTCAAATCCACACAGAAACTAATAATCAAGCTCAACCAACAGTTAATCGTCCAATACTTATCGAAGTACCCCCAAAAATGAATATTTCTAAGCAACCAGGGACCTCTCGCAATGATATTGATTTGATCGTTTTTGAAGAAAAGGATGATGAACCTTCTTCAAAGCAAATGAGGATAGATGTAGAAGGAAATTGTTCCGATGAATCTGAATCAGGCATATTGGCAGATGGTAAAAGTAATTCCGAAGATTCTGACGAAGAGGAGTATAGTGATGAGATGTCTGAATTTCTTAAGTTGATTTAAAATGAAAGCGGTGGTCCTCAAAACGTAATACTCATGACCTGGTTTCACTCCTAGTAGACATAAAATTTTTATGAAAATTCAAGAATATGTAAGAATAATATTATTGTAATATTTATTATTTAAAGATCAAATTATACTTTACGAATTCAAAGTCTCCATTGTTCTTATGATTTATCTCGCATTCCCCCTCAAAAATGAATACCGTTTGTGAATATATATATATATATACATTATATATATATATATGCGCCATATTTGATTTAGAAAAAATTGAATCTTGATATTAGATCATTTTTATGGCGTTCTGAGAAACTTTTTAGCAACTTTCTTGTTGCGTCGAATCAACTCATTCTCTCAGGCATATTTGACATAAATATTGGATAGATAAATTAGAAACGGATATACTGATGTTTATGCGGCTCGCACGAATGGTCTAAATTTTGCATCAAAAGTGGCTAAAGATAGTCAATCTCAAAATCGACGATTTTGATCCGAAAAATCGTTTCATTCTCAGATAAAAACTAGCCACTTCAACTGGCCATATTTTAGCCGTAGAAAATTTGAGTTAGCTATTTTTTATCCATAATTGAGATTGAATTTCTACCAGGGGATGAGTATATTAGTAGTGGAACGAATTGTTGGTGCGAGTGAGAGCAATGAGAAGGAGAGGATAATCAACAATAACTAAACAAATCGCGCGTATTTACAGACCTTGAAATTCAAGAATCCTGCAAGTGTGTGAATAGTGTTTAGACGAGTGCCGGTTGATACTTTCTGTTTACATTTATATTCGCACGCTTTTCACTCTCATAATGTCCCTGCTGAGCAGTCGAAGATGGTTTTTCATTGTAGAAGCACGGCGATCGAAGAGCGGTCTCAAATACAAAATTTGCGAAATCAAGGCAAAACCTTCTGGGCCATTGCAAAGATATTACGGATACCTTTTATTTAGCAGGAACTTGGAATTTTTTATGGTGCCGCATATCGAGCTGTTGCAAGGCACAGGTAATTGCAAAGTAATCATGATCGCCCCCGGACAGGTAGACCTCGCAAAACATCGCCCAAAGAAGACAATGCAATTTTTTTATCGTGTAAACGGAATAGAAGACTCACGGCTCCTGAATTAACAGGAGAGTTGGATAGTTCTCGGAATAAACCGATTAGTGATTGAAACGTGAAATGTCGTTTGATTGAGTCTGGTCTGAATGGTTGCGTTGCTGCTAAAAAATTTTTTCTAAGATCGATCAATCGCAGAAAACGCCTCCAATGGGCGGAGAAACACGGAAAATGGACAATCAAAGATTGGAAAAAAGTATTGTGGACGGATTAGTCAAAATTTGATTTGGTAGTAACCGTCGCATTTTTGTCCGTCGTAAACCTGGTGAACGACATTCGAGGCAGAGTCTTGTCCCAAGTGTAAAACATGGGGGAGGAAGCGTCATGGTTTGGGGGTGCTTCGGTAACAATCAGGTTGGTGATTTGAAAAGAATTGATAGGATCATGAATCAAAAAGTCTATCACGGCATACAGCAACGTTACGGGATACCATCTGGGCTAAGGCTGACTGGCAAAGGTTTCTACTGGCAAGAGGATAATGATCCTGAACATTACTCGAAGCTGTGCAGGAATTACTTAGACACGAAGGAAAAAGCAGATGTTTTGAAGAGGATGATATGGCCCCCACAGTCACCAGACTTGAATCCAATTGAATTGTTGTGGGACGAACTAGACCGCAATATACGCCAACATTCAAAAGCAAGAAAAAATAAACCTGATTTTTGGGAAACAATCCAAACTTGTTGGAACTCTATCAGTTGAAAAACACTTGAAAAATTAATATCTAGGATGCCGAGAATTTGTGAAGCTGTAATCAAGGCTAAAGGGGAGTTTTTTGATGAATCAAAAGTGTAATTACATTATAGGAGAAGACTTGTTACTAGTTGTACAACCATTCTACCAAAGAAAAGAGATTCGAAGAAGTTTCTATTTTGTGGGTATCTCATAATGTTCCTCGAAATATACAAATTCGATTGGTTTATTTAGATATTCGAAGGGTTAGAGAGCAAGCATCACTTGTACTTAAGTGATAAGTTTCGTCTTATATTTCGCTATTGCTATTCTTCTATGTACATTCATTCATGTGTTGATCAATAATCAACAGCAGCGAGTTTTCATGGTAATAACATAGAATTCTATTCACCCAAGATACCGAATATTCTAAATATATCTTATCTCGCGTTCTACTGTGTAGCGAAAAAAATGTCAAAATATGATGCACATAGGATTTTTCCGCACTTTGAGAAGCTTTTTTCAGAATTGAGCTATCTTCACTTGAAAAAAAGTTACGGGAGATTCATTCGGAGGGTAGAACTTTGGAATTCTCTGAAACCTCGCGAGCTGTTGACACTATCGAGACGATGTGCGAAAAATCAGCGAAGACCATGAAAAGTTAGAATTTTTCCCGTTCTTCAAAATGCCTTCCTCAAAATATTTCTACGACCCGTATCGTCCGAGATATAACTCTTTGAAGGTATGTTAATACCTCGTTCGCCTATCCAAAATTTATGCACGGTGCTGTTACAATAATAATGTATGGATCCTAATAAATTTGTTTTCGTGCACAATCTTTATCAATTTCATCACTCGATTTGAGTTTCGTATCACCAGTATGTGGCTGAATAAACAAATTTGGTACGAATTTTAATTTGATTAATTTTTTAGTTTTTCATGATTATCATCATGGATAAAATAATTCAGACTATTCAATGTAGTGAGCAATTTTAATGAAGCTTCCAATAATCGATTAAATCAAACGATTTCGGTAGATCCGCTACAAGTAGCTGAAAATTCCTTTAAATTGAACTAATGGTCATGTATATGGGCCTTCATAATCGGAATCTTGACTGGGTGATAATATTTCAGAATCTTTCCCAGTCCTGAAATTAAAATGAGATTTCTAATACTTTGTTTTTTGGTCAATGCAGTGGTTACCATATGGGCAGACGAAGGTAAGATTTGGGCTCAAAAGCATTTTTCAGAGTGTTTATTGAAAGTCTAATTGCTAAGAAAATATCTGAATTCAAAAGTCTTCCAATGAGTGAAGTCGAATCTTGTCCAAAAATGATAGAGCGCAAAAAGTGCAGAGTAAGAGACAACTTCATCACACCAATCAATCTTACAGATGTCCCAGCAGATCCCACCACTGTCAAATCTGTTGAGAAACAGTCACTAAGCCCGGAACCTAAAAAAGAAAGTCCATTATCCAGAGGTATGTCGAATTTGAATCATATTTCTGTAGCCATGAGTAATTCCTTCTTAACAGGTACATGTTATAGATTTGACTCTGTCAATAGAAAATAACTTCTTACGATTGGACGATAGTTTTGAATCTGGTGATGATAATGATCCGTTTGCTCAGACATGTCTAGACTAAAGCCTTCAATATTAATTTACATTCATGAATTTCAAAATGAGTAGAAAATACCTGGAATCGTCTCTATCCCAACAGTAAAAGATATTCGCATGGCAACGGATGATGAAAAACTGTGGAATTCATTCCATTTAAACGATAAGTTGGCACTAATACACTTTTTTCATAAAATCACATGAATCGGTTAAAATTAGATATCTCTAATACTAACTGGCGTTCAACTGACCAAGTACAGCTTTCCAAGTGCCGAAAATCCACTGTAGCGGCCTACTTACAAATATTGAAATGAGCTTTGCGAGTTAGGAGTTTTCAAAAAGGAATTCACAGCTGGAACAATAACCATGTTGCACTCGACTTCGCATTTAGAGCGTGTATATTTTAGAAAATCCTCAATCTCCTTGAAAATTTACCCATTAGCACGACCAAAGCACCGACCACTACATGATGCAATGCATTTTTTTGATCATGAGTTTCTTGAGTGACAGTATTCATATATGAATCGTTCTTGAAAGATTTGGCAATGAATACAGTGCAATGTGAGACTTGATTATCTCATTGCATTACATAATCACACCGATATCTTCCAATACCAAACAAGAAGTGCAACTGCATTCAATTCCAAAACGATAGTTGATTCGTATCACTCATCATAAACATATAACCTCGTTTATTCGACCAGCACTTCTTATAAAGCTGAATGAAATCAACTACCACATCCTCAATCCAAAGGGTCTTAAAATTGTCCGTATGAGAGATTGTGCTGACGTCAAACATGATCAACGAGGATTGCTACAATTGCCATTCTTAAACGACCTCGCCTCAGGAAGATCTCTCACTGATGGTAATATCAATAGTTGTATAGATATCCCAATTATTATCGGCAAAGTAAATCTCACCGATGTTATTTTTCGTTTTTGATCCTACAGCAACTATGGATGCAACTTTGAGGTTCAAAAATAGATTCCTTAAACAGCTAGGATTAATCATCGTGCGCAAAGAACAATGTCCAGGTTTAGGAGAACCATCTTTTAGCTTGATTAGTGAGAAAATGAAAACAGATCGAGCAAAGATAAAGGATTTGTTGAAGAGAATCTTATCGGCTCTAGGGCAACCAGGTCATTGACGCAACTCTCTCAAGGAGAAGCTACTGCAGAAGAGTTCTTCTCTCCTTCAATGACTCATCCAATACCTTGATTCATAAAATTATATTGTAATGATGTAATGATACAGAGTATTTGGATAATATTGTATTCCAATCGTTACAATTGTCTTCAGTATCGAATTGTAGGAAAATAATCTGGATATATCGAATGAAGTTTTCACTTTGAACCTTCATACATCCACGCACATCCCAGACCAAATTTTGCCTAACTTGAAAAATGAAAAAAGCTAGCACTCAATGACCCCGCCAGTGCAGTGGTTTTATCATTATAGAACGATTAATTGAAACGGAATTTTCATTTACATCCCTAGTTTTAACTCAACAATTCCTCAATGACTAAAATTTGATATCCAGAGCCTTGATCAGGCTTATTACATGAAGGATCCTGTAAGGGCTCACAATAAGGAACTTGCATGAAAAAAAAATCGGCTTGCTTTTGATCTGAATCTGATTATTAGGGTGATGTAGACTATCTACAAAAGTTTCGGCTGAAAATATGCCGTCTACATTTAAGAATTCGCGATTAAAATCGTTGAAAAATCGTAATTATTAGATTCGCGCTCAAACGATTATGATTGGTCGGACAATCGTGACGTCACGATTGCCAGGGTGCTGAACCAATAGGAATCTTTCAGGCTCTAATCCCATGTTAATTTGCTTCGTCTGCTGTGGAGGCTCGTCCGCGCGTCGTCCGCTTCATTGACCGCACGACGTTTGAGGTTAGACTTGATTTCGGGATCCGCATGATGACGACAAGTCTCGCAAGTCGGCAATAACTATTACTCCGTGATCTCTGTGATGTTTGTCAACTCGGAGAGTGTTATTTATCAGTAGATTTGGTGTGTTGATGATGTTATTCGTTTCGAACGTCATTGTAAACATAACACACAGATACAACACATGCACGCGGGCGCTCGGGCACGCTCGGTCATGTCGCTCGGCTTTTTCCGGAGCATTTGAAATTTTGCAAATATTGAACGATTTACAATAATTTATTACTCGCAGTCCGTGCGCATGAAAATTTCGGGAAAAATAATTACTTTATAAATCGTACCTGGTCTATCTGTTGAAATTAAAATTGAAAGACATGCAAGTTCCTTATTCTAGGAAATTTCATGCAGAGACACTGTTCGGGTCTCACTTTTTAGGCTCTACCTAGTTTCTCATAGTCTAAAGAGGCAATTCCGAGTTTAGTAGTAGAGCTATGGCGCTCCGACCTCAAGGAACCGATGGCGCTCTGGCTTCATGGCGCTCCGGCCTCAAACAGCGGCATGCCCCCCCCCCCCCCATGGCGATGCATCCTCGAGCAATCCCATAGCGGCCTCATGCGTCCCATGGCGGTTTGGCCTCAAATCTGCATTACGATGCGCAATTACGTGAGTCACCCAAGTGTAGTGCTCCACATCGCAACCAGGTGGCGTTTCGTCCCTCGAAGTGTGTGATTCAAAAATAATTCTTCATTCCAACCAATCTTCTTCTTCTACAATGCTTATACCTATAGATTCAATTTGTGAATGATCTTTCATTCCAGTTCCATTATCTTTGATAGTTTTCATATGGTTTCTCAATTCAACCAACAGATGTCCCTTCTTCGGTATTCATAGCGGTATACGTGGAATCAAAAAAAGAGTTTACGCCGGAAGATATTATTGGTCCGAATATGGTTCTGGGAGATGATTTAGAGTCTGGGCACGAGTTTAAGCTTGGGAGAGCCTGATATGGATGCCATAAGAACCGCATTAGAGATCCGCTCGAAGACCGCTCGAATACCACGCGGAACAGACATATACCGCGCGGGATAGATGTATACCGCAAGAATACCGCGCAGAATAGACGTATACCGCACGAATACCACGTGGGATAGACGAGTGGAGCTATGGCGCTCCGGCCTCATGGCGCTCCGGCCTCATGGCGCTCCGGCTTCAAATGGCGCTGATCCCGCGCGGTATAGGTCTATTCAGCGCTGTATGCGTGCGGTATACGCCTACCCCGCGTGGTATTCGGGCGGTCTTCGTGCGGACTTCTGAATCGGGTCTTGTGGCATCCACATCAGGCTCTCCCAAGCTCAATCCCTTGCCCTGACTCTAAATCATCGCCCAGAATCATATTCGGACCAATAATATCTTGCGGCGTAAACCCTTTTTTGATTCCACGTATACCGCTATAAATACCGAAGAAAGGACATCTGTTGGTTGAATTGATAAACCATGTAAAAACTATCAAAGATGATGGAATTGGAATGAAAGAGCTTTCACAAATTGAATCATCAGGTATAAGCATTGTAGAAGAAGATTAGTTGGGATGAAAAATTATTTTTGAATCACACACTTCGAGTGACGAAACGCCACCTGGTGGCGATGTGGAGCACTACACTTGTGTAACTCGTGTAATTGCGCATCATAATGCAGATTTGAGGCCATACCGCCATGGGACGCATGAGGCCGCTATGGGAATGCTCGAGGCGGCGCGGCGCGGCACCGCCATGGGAGGGAGGGGGGGGGGGGCGTGCCGCTCTCTCACCGGGAAAGAAGGCCCCCAGTTCGATCCTGGGTCCAAGCATTTTTTTCACGATGTCATTCAAATGCATTTTTTCTTTGATGAAAATCTTGACGATCAAACCCTGATCGATGATTTCTCATTAAAAATGTCCTCAAATCCGAGGTCACCAATAGAGAAATAAAAATTAGTCCTCCAAATGCCGATTTACGAATTTAATATCCTTGCTTATTAGAATCCTTGAGGTCAAATGTGCTAAATCGAAAAAGGGCGTGTTTTTCCGTGAGATCAGATGTTTTTTTTTTGAAATCACAAAAGCTTGGGAGCTCAGAAGTTCTCCCACAAGCAACCTAAGCCTCTGAAACTTTAATAGGGTCATCTGTACGCCAAATACTGGCTATGTTTATGATCTCATCAAAATCCACCAGGTCAATCGGCTTACGACAGTACTGCCTTAATTGCATCATTCCAGTTTCGTATTCTATTAGTGGGGCGCAAAATAGTAAGTGACGGGAATTGCCATGCCGACACCAGTGCGCTGCTGCGGAGCAACACCAAGGTGCTGGTCATGAGCATGCCCGGTGCTGCGATTGGTGACTGTAAGGGTCCTGCTCGGTTTTGATTGCCTTCTTTCAAGCCATTCGACTGTTTATCAAATGGAAACGCCTCAAACTTAAGACCGCAACTTAAAACGTTTGCATTGTCAAGATTTCTTCTTGCCTTTGAATATTTACATATGAGGGTGAGAAGAGATCTAATCCTACGAGAGCGTGAAAGTTTGTCCGAAATATTTCTGTTGGTTTTTTTAATACAAATTTGATGTGCTCTCGTTCGACAATGATTGAAGGTAAAGTGGAGAAAAATTACTTTTTCACGCCCAGTGCATTAGGCAATTTCGTTTTGTGATTGAGCTATCATATGCAGAATATTTTTTATCTGTTGATAAATTACGCCAGGCGTTGATATTTATTTTGAAAAAACAATGATTCTCACAATCTCAATGCCACAACAGCAATTTGTTATCATGACATTAATCTCCGGCCATGCTTGACTGGATTATGATGGAGGTGATAGTAATTAGTAGAGGTTACTCATTCAATATCTGCCGGATTCGTTAGATGAATGAGTACCCTCAAATTTACTCACCATGACAAGATAGCAATTTTCAGATCACACATCATTGATCAACTTCATCATTATTCCTACGAAACCGTCGAAACCTTGAGTAGAATGAAAATTCCCACTATATATAGCTTTGCACGGCTTCGCCTAAATGATAGATTTTAGACCCCTAATCTAGTTTTCTATTCAGAATGAAGTCGCTGGTGCTCTTTTGTTTTGTTTTGTCTGCCATCTTTGTTGACTATGGTAAGATAATGAATAATTCGGTGCTGATTGAATTCGACTAGTCATAGGCTGTTATCTTAGAACTAAGCTATCGTTGTATCGAGCAAATTCGTTTGAATATGTGAATTGCACATAACCTTTTTCCATCGATTCAACCTAAACATGCCGCTTTTAAATTGGGTTTAGGGTTCTCATGATGGAAGATCATGATTGCCCTGTGCTCGGGAGCTCTTTTCAGGCGCTTTGATGGATTCATTTCCTTTGCTTCGCTCGGAGAATAAACTGTTCCAACGCCCGCACTGAGCGTACGCGCCCATGGCAATAATTTACTAATACAACCAAAATATCACCGAAAGTTCAGGATTTGAGTTGGATAAATCATTACTAGATAAACTGATTTTCATCAAGTGATCGAAATCGAACAAAGCGTTCTGAAACAGCAAAATAGGTGGACTTCCACGGTGAACATATATTTTCTGTTCTCGCTAATATCGAGTCTGAAATGATAATTTTTTTGCTTCATCAATCGGTCATTTTGTTGGGAACTGAGATCCTCATAAAGAGGGACTCCGATTAAATTACTCCTACACTGCCGGTCGAAGGTTTCAAGATATCCAAAAATTTCGTCTTTCAATTTTTTGAGATGGACTACTCGGCTCTACTTGACTGGAGGAGGCTTCATCAAAATTCATTTTGAAGGTCTTCTGGCGTTCTTCAAGGTGGCATACCTCATTCGTATCTGTACGAATCCGGATCTTTCCAATCCTAGCTTGAGGAAATACCAATTTTCATGATTTTCGATTGATCGTCTTGGCTCGTACACCAAAGATGCATTAAAGTGAAACTCGTGAAATGTAAAAATGAAAGTTTAGAGCTACAAAAGGCCAACAATAGTACGTTTCGATACAAGGGCGGAAATAGTATTTTTCGATTCGAGGGAGGGAAGTTTGATTTTGCTTTTCGAGTGATTGTTTTCGGCCCGAGCCCTGGCGAGGGTCGAAATAAGCACGAGTAAAGCAAAAAAACTTCACGCCCGAGTATCGAAATACGTTTTTCGATCGACTGGGCGTAATATCAACGAAAACTACCGTGCGTGAAGCAGTGCCTTACGCACAGTCGATCGAAAAACTTTTTTTCGCGTCCGAGTATTGGGTTTCCGGCCTGAGCCGTAGGCGAAGGTCGGAATCAACACCCGGATGCGAAAAATAAGTTTTACACTCGTGTATCGAATACTATTTTATGCAATTTTCCGATGTTTGGGTGCTTACAAAATTGCATAAAATAGCATTCGCGCCTCGATCATGAGGTTCCCCGCTTCCGAGGGATTATTTCGACCCTCGCCTGCGGCTCGGGCCGAAAACCAATCGCTCAGAAGCGAGCTACAACCTCATAATCTCGGTGCGAAATCTACTATTTTGACAAACTGTGAGAGAAAGTGGGAAATCAGTGCGGAAAAGTTACTTTCTCGGACAGTGTGTCAAAAAATCCGTTTTTGAACGTCTCTCAACACCATGGCGCGCCACTCCCAGTCCAAGCCATGACATTTTATGTGACGAGAATCTTTGCGCATAAACTAAGCACCCTAATTCAAAAGTGGCGAAAAAGTTCCACCTTTGAGACATATTCCAAGAGTTCTTCGTTTCATCAATTGAGATATAGAGATCAGACACCGGAAATAGTACATTTCGATACAAGGATGGAAAAGCTTTTTTCGCGTCCGAGTGTTGGGTTTCTGGCCTGAGCCGTAGGCGAAGGTCGGAATCAACACGAGGATGCAAAAAATAAGTTTTACACCCGTGTATCGAATACTATTTTTTGAAAAACTGTGAGAGAAAGTGGAAAATCAGAGCGGAAAAGCTACTTTCTCGCACAGTGTGTCAAAATAGTATGTTTTGCACCAAGTTTATGAGGTTGTAGCTCGCTTCTGAGCGATTGGTTTTCGGCCCGAGCCGCAGGCGAGGGTCCAAATAATCGCTCGGAAGCGGGGAACCTCAAGAACGAGGTACAAATGCTATTTTATGCAATTTTACGAGCACCCAAACATCGGAGAATTGCATAAAAATATTATTATATCACCCATAAAAGGCACTTCTCCGCTTTTTTAATAGAGTGCTATTTTTTGCGAAAAACCTTTCCTCGTAGAAAATGCCATAGCTCAGACTGGGAGTGGTGTAGAGAGACGTCCAAAAATAGGTTCCATAGCTGTAGACTTGTACTTTTAGTACTCATGAGTTTCATTTCAGAATATCTATTTGTTTCAAAGGTGCACGAGCCAAGAGATTTGACCAAACATCATCAAAATTGACATCTATTCAAGCTATAATTAGAAAGATCCGGATTTGTGTAGATAAAAATGAAGTATGCCATCTCATTGTACGCCAAAAGACCTTGAGAAAAAGTCTTGATGAAGTCCTTTTCAGTCAAGTAGAGCCTAGTAGTTCGATTTACAAAATTAGGAAAACATTCTTGAGCTCCTGAAACTTTTGACCTGCAGTATATATCAGTAGTTTTGTGAGGATTAACTCGCTAGTCGTGCTATATTTATCTTTCATGACACTGCAGGTAGATAGGTGTTTTTTTGCAAAGGACTTGTTGAGGAATGAACGAGTCAAGCGCTATAAATCTTTCGTAACAAAACTACCCATCTGATCGCAGTCTCATGATGTACTTTGTAGCGCGAGATTCTAAAAACCGTTTTTAATATTGAAATTTTTGGTCAAAGTGCTGTAAATGAATGATGCTCCTTAATCGTTGGTTAAACGGATTGTCACTTTTATTAAAATCTAGGGAACGTGAGAGCGGTAGACTGTTCAGAATGGTGCCGGGGATAGATAACCAGTTACATGTAACGGAATATATGCATCATGTGTTCCACATTCGCTCAGTCTCACTCATTTAGTCTTTTCTTTATTATATCGCTCAGATGACGTGAAGTCACGTGGTTCTACTTCCGCTCTTCCAAAACGATTGTTCGTCAACGAAGCCATTGAAACGGCCCTGATTTGGCAGATTAATGGCTCCTCACTGAAAAAAAACCCTCCTCAAAACATCCCTCATTCATCTCCTAGATAAAAACTATAAAGTTTAGCGCCATCAAAAGTCAAAACAGCTGTGGAATTGCTTTGCAGCAAGGTTTGCAGCCCTAAAAAGTGTGACCTAGAGATTGAAAAAATTGATTCCAGCATTTGAATTTCTTCATGAATTTCGCATGGATCTATAACACTTCATTGGCATGGCAATCGCGGTGCGCTTCTGAGGAGGATGAGTTTTTCAAAATTGTCAAAAGAAACTGAAAAGTGGATGTTTGTCTACGAAACTTCATAAGCAGAACCTTATTTTGAGCGGAATCGGATCAGCTCCTTTTTTTGAGTAGTTATCAAATTGATCATTCCCCATGTATTGCTTATGGAGAAATTTGGCGACTTAACGTTTTCTTCGCATCTTCGAGGTTTTCTCGTAATTATTCAGAAGAGGCGGGTCATAGCAAAAAATGTCAAGAATATTTTTTTATAGATTTTTTGAAGAACAACAAGTACACGTAATGAGATCAATCGAGAAACTTAAAAAAAAAAAAAAAAAAAAAAATCGAGAAACTTAGGCTCCTTCCATGGTGTTGAAGGGAATACTAGATAATTAGTAGAAGGCGTGAGGTTTTTCGTGATAAACATGAGCTTTTACTGATGATATGTCAATCCCCTCGAGTTTTATGGTTCATCTCCCCACGTCATTTTGTAGGTCTTCAAAAAATCTATAAAAAAATATTCTTGACATTTTTTGCTATGACCCACCTTTTCTGAATAATTACGAGAAAACCTCGAAGATGCGAAGAAAACATTAAGTCGCTGAATTTTTCCATAAGCAATACATGGGGAATGATCAATTTGACAACTACTCAAAAAAAGGAGCTGATCCGATTTCGCTCAAAATCAGGTTCTGCTCATGAAGTTTCGTAGAAAAACATCCGCTTTTCAGTTTCTTTTGACAATTCCGAAAAACTCATCCTCCTCAGAAGCGCACCGTGCGATGGGAGAATATCTGTAAAAACTTTGCGGCCTCAACAGATTACATACGAAAGGAGCCTCAATTGAAGAATGCATTGTTCTCTTTTAGGGACAGTGGGAGGATATGTCTTCGTACATTGTTAGTAAATGGCCGATCACACAATTTTATTTATTTTGCATTCGCATCTTACTCATCATCTTATGTGTTTAATGAATTTTCAATCAATATTTAAGTTACTGGTCCTTCCATTGTCCAGAATTTGATTATTGTAGCATCGGACATGCTAAATATACCACAATGATCATATCAAACGGGCGATTGATGTGCGCCTTCAGGAAGTTCTTCAAGTTCGAAAAGATCCATCAAAGCTTTTTCTGACTGCAAGGTTATGAATGTAAGATGTGGTCAATCTATTCCATCAGTACAAAAAATTCAGTACTGATAATAAGGTTAATACCGGGCACATGAAATATTTCGAGTCGTGAACAATTCAAATACGTATAATAATTACACGATTGAGAAGTTGAAACTATATTGGTTCAAAAATCTTTGTTCAGCATCATCTAGTAGGAATGCACTCCAGCCGATCAATTCCATTTTAAATCCAAAGGGTCTCAAAATTGTGCAGAGGAGTGACTGCCCTGAAGTTGAACCTGATATGCTTAGAACAATCCCTGGTTTACCACTGTTTCTAGACGTTGCCAAAGGAAAGGCTATTAACGAAGGTAACAGAACTGTTTTACCAATGATTTACTACCTGAACCTGATTATTATACGATTTTGTATCTTATGATGAGCGAATCTTTACACGAAAAAAATCACATTCCGCCATGTGATCTCATACGGATTCATCATGAGGTTTGCTGAGATTAATAAGCAGGAAAAATCAATGCCAAGGATAATTCAAAAGATGAAGGATAATTACCATAAGGAGGGCACTGTGTTCGATCTCTAGGGACTGGATGTTGAGAACTGTTTAAAGACTGTAGTTCCCATGAAAGAAATTGAATATTCTTGACGTTTCATCTACAAATCCTGGTGGACGAAACGTCTAGAATAAGCAGTTCTCTTTCATGGGAGTTATAATGTTCTAACAGTTTCCAATATCCAGTCCTTAAAGATCTAACAAAGTACCCTCGGTATCATAATTCTCAAGGATGACAAACAGCAATCATTATCAATAATTGCAATATGAGTTCGTTGGCTGATGAGTTGATCAATTGCTTGTGAGCATCCACCAACTTCTCAATAATCACGATTTTCTTTTCTCATCAATTTAAACGATGACGAATTGCGCTTATCTATTCCTTCGAGGTGAATCATTTTTGTTGTGCTAGTTATCAATGAACAACCTCATTACGCTTGAAATCAGGTTCACAAAACCGATCTGAACACTTTTTTTAAATTGTATACTCATGTAGATTAAATTCAAAAATTTGTGATGACGAGCTGATTATCCATAATTCTTTTAATTTAACTTCTAAAGCTATCAAAGATGCGTTCGTAAGGACGAAAAATGCTGTCCTGAAAAATACGGGATACATGATCGTGAGAGTAGATCAATGTTTCAACGCTGGGAACAACGCAGAAATATCACAAGGGAAGTTAAAAGACATTATGCAACAGTTACAAAAGAAAGATCCTGAAATCATGACTAATTACCCGTATCCATCAGATGAAAATTCGATTCAAGACGATTCCCATCATCAGGAATATCCAATCTACGTCGAGTCAGGGAAGACGCCCATGCCACCAAGAGACAAAGCGCCAAAGGGATATGCCCCGTCAAATTAACAGCACAACATTTTTTTCAATTCCAAGAATATGTATACAAGTATCTATTGAATTCAATTAGGATATAATTGGACTAGACAGGAGTATTCTCGGTTAAGTTACTTCAAAAAAGTTGAATGGGTAATGAAATCCCTTGTTCACTCTACGGTTCAGACAAACAATAAAAATCAAGATACACCTCAGCATTATTGAATGAAATCAAAACACGACATTGCATCAGTAATTGAGACGCCATATGAGCAACTACGGTGATGAGGATCAGATCTCAGCAATCCAAACTGAACTACTAAGAGTACCTTGAATAACAGGAAGCACCACCAAATTCCTTGTTCAAAGATTACATAATCATGGTATGAATCTTATCCTTAGATATTGAAAAGGACACCCTGATAGTGTTTTTTTTTTCGCCAATGTGCGGACAGTGAAATATTGAAAATTGTGCTCATCTTCTTCATCCAACGAAATAAAATCTCCAATTCTTCAATCGACGACAGCGATGACTTTTTTCCGGAGTTCTCGTGGTTTTCCGGATTGACATCAAAAGAGGTCTGTCGTGGTAGATGACAGATAACATCTTTGTCAAGAATTTTTATGATCTGAGCCAAAACCCGTCATAATGAAACTTCTCCCATGTAATTTTTCCTCGGGCTATTCGTCAAACTCAATTTAACAATGACTCATTGTAAGATCTGAGAATGAAATGGCCAAAAGAGGACAAGTCCATACTTCACTGCTAAGTTTGAGAATGATTCTTGTGCCGAAAGATGATTTACGGAGAATTTCCTTAGGGATGGCCAACAAGTGGCAGAGGAAATCTTCATGTCACATACATGAATTCACGAACTAGCTCGGAAACTACTCGGGGAAAACGCAATGGGCCGTGACCCCCGGGGGCCACGGTCCAGAGGTGGGCCGTGGCCACGGTCCCTGGTGGGCCGTGGCCCCCGGGGGTCACGGTCCTGTGGTGGGCCGGGGTCACGGTCCTGTGGTGGGCCATGGCCCCCGGGGGTCACGGCCCACTAGTATGCTACAGACTCTCTTCGCTCTATGAGGGTCTTCCACTTGCCGGCATCACCAGATTAAACATTAGAATGGATTAAATTCCAATTTACCTCGCTTCAGTAATATTCTACTGTTGCCTGTCGAGAAGTGTCAGACAAGGCTCACGCTGCGTGGCTGAAAGGTGGCATAATCAGGTAGAGGTAGAGCCTTAAAATTGTAATGAATCAGTGATAAAAATATGTATAAGATAAGTGTACCCAACTTGACTCCGTTAAGCCATTTTCTTAATAATTTTGGTCTACCTCAACAATTTTCAACGTGCTTTAGCTCATTTTAAAGCTTGTTCTAAGATCTTTAGAATGAATCTAAGTACGTTCAAATTCAATCAAATGGAGCCGAACTGTCTTAACTTTTCCAAAAAGTGATTTTTCAGAGTTTACAAAATAACGTACCCAATTTGCCCCATTTAGCCACTTCCCCAACAACTCTAGTCTACGTCAATATTTTCCTACGTATTGAAGCTTATTTTGAAGCTTGTTTTAGGTCCTTTAAAATGCACTGAGCTACGTCTCGTTTTGATGAAATGGATCCGAACTGTCTCAATTCTTCAAAAATCCATTATGGAGATCGGCGGTACAGTGTTTTTATCGCCGTATACGCACATTTGGAGCTTCTCACCGGTCCAAAACACTCTTTCCTTCCTATTTTGACGTGATAAACACGTTTTAAGTGGTAAAAAAAGTCGTACTGCACGCCATTTCGAGATAAATATATGGGGTACACTCCGATGTTGGCATCCTTGTTTACAAATCGTCTCCGTGTTTTGCACATAAATCAGCTGCAGATCCAAATATTGCAATTTTGAAAAATGGATTTTGAAGGTCTTAAAACAAGGAATCGAATGCGCTTACGTTAAGATTGGTTGAACTCAAAGAATTTGGAACCGATTTTACTGAACGCAATTCCCTCGGTGCTTTCCTAGCTAAGCAATCACGAAAAATAGAAAAATCACTTTAGATTTTCTGGAGAACGCAGGAATGATTCGGGGTCGATGCAAACTACTTACTTTCTCATATTTTAACATAACAAACGTAAAAGAGGGTTGCCCGGGGGCCAAGGAGTGCCCATTCCCAAGATCGGGATATGGGGGGCAAGTTGGGTACAGAAGCAAGTTGGGTAAACTTACCTTAGTACCCGTATCTCCTATCACTAGGGCCTTTGATCCACCAGCTCAACAGCGTCATTAGGAGAACAAAACTCAGCAGTTATTCGAAAGCCATAACCTTGAAATAGGTAGCTAAGAGATCATCATTCGGGTACATAACGGGATACGGGGCGTTCCTTGCTCAGGATGATCAAGGGTTTGTAACGGAATATATTATCCAATTCCGATGGATTTTCTTGATTTGAAATAATTATTAGAGCCATATCGCACGAAAAGATTGATACATTTTTTTTCGTTAATACCATGTTGATATAGTACAAAAATTTTTTGGTATTTTTTCTGAGGCCCCTGTGAGCCCTGGGGCCTATAAAAAGTCCTTCCAGGCCCCTCTCTAGCCTACTTCCAGAAAATCATAACTTCGACCAGACTCTACATTTTTAGACGTACCTGGGCGTATTTTCTTCCTTAAGACTAGTACTTTGGAGAAGAGAATTGCCCAAGGTCGATACATGAACCTACCAATTTCTAGGAGCTATTTGCTGAGAGAACATTTTAACGATTTTTGGGCTTGCTTCAAAGTGATGTAACTCCCACGAGACATGTGATAATCGACTTTTACAAGTGGTCATTTTGAAGGTCTTGAAGAGAGCTACGATTTGACTACTAGTAGAAGTCGATTATCGAACTTTTCATAGGGGTTACAGTCGTTACAAGTTGACCGGTTTTGTAAAAATGCCAAACTTTGAGCTGAATTTGGATTAAATCGTTTTTCTTCCTTCGACCCCAAATCTGTGCGAATATGTTTTTTGATACAAATAATATCAATCAGAACAATAATCTGGGTGGGATATTGAATTCTCGATTTTATTCAGCCAATTCAAAACACTCTATTTTGATTTTTTGCTCAAAATGACCTCACAGGTATGGCTCGCATATGCTTCCATCTGAACTAATGTGCACCAATCTCTGTGGGATTACTCCCCAATGTACCCCGAAATATGTGTGGAAACTTCCGGAGGCGAGCCTCGAGCTACCCACGTAAAAATCGGGACACTGTGATCACATGTGAACACAGTGTCCAAGAACACTATGATCACATGTGGACACCTGTGAAACGATTGAAAACTTTTTTTTAATCCTGGGAAATTATTATGGTTCAATTTCCCGGGAATGTGAATAATGCTATTGATTTTACATCACTCGAATAATTCCACGAAGTCAATCTTGTATTCTGAGAAAATAGAACAAAAAGATTGAATTTTCAAGATTCAAAGGGGTGTTTGACAGATTGGGAACGAATCTGCATATTTAAAATGTTATGTTCCTCAAAATGAATGATATTGATTTCGAAATATGACAAAAGTTGGCCAAACCATCCTACTCCCAATTTGGAAATGGGGTGGCTATGGTCACATGTGAACACCTGTGAAACGATGTAAAATTTTTTTTTATCCTAGCGGGACTAAAGTACGCACTTTGGCCCTTCATTTTTGGGCGTAATGTGATTCATTTCCACCCGGGTATCAAACTTTACTCCCTGAACGGACTTGTCGTTGAAAAAAATCGGAAGTAAATTTTGCCCCGAGCGGGATTCGAACCCACGCCCAAGAGATTGGTGTGATCCTAAGGCTAGCGGTCTGTCGACCCCTCCACGGAGGATCACACTTGAGGCGGCACTAATCGTCTACATAACTCACGCATAGGCATACAACCTCTCATTAGGTCGTATTTTGTTGTTTTTGGATAAATAATGATTCGAGCGTTATACAAACGTATTCTGGAGAGATCATATTATTGAAAGGATCTCAAAAAAGTATCAGTGAATATTAATTTTCAAAAACATTTTTCAAATACTATTCGAATATTGAGCTGTGTAACGTTGAATGGAAGAATATCAAGAGATCGATTCTGGTTGGAAATTCAGAAGAGTTGATATGATATCACAAAATGAGGAATTTTTAGAACATTTCGAAATCTTTTTTCAGTCGGGGGGCTCCGCCCCCCGAACCCCCCGGCGGGGGCTCCGCCCCCTGCACCCCCGCCGGGGCTCCGCCCCGGACCCCGTCCCCGCCACCCGCAACAGTTGGCTTCGGTATTTCCAAGACGGCAATGTTAACATTGACACAGTCGTTGTGGCCCACTGCGCCAAAGAATGCATGCCCGGATGCGCGCGGGGTAGGGGGGGGGCGTACTTTAGTCCCGTAGGATAAAAAATAGCATACGCAACTCGGGAGTAATGTGGGCCTCAAACTCCCGGGTATTTATCGCTCTCGGCTTCGCCTCGAGCGATAATCCACACCCGGGAGTAAAAGGCCCACTTTACTCCCTAGTTGCGTAATATACTATTTCAATCCTGGGAAGTTTTATGGTTTAATTTTTTGGAAATATAGCATCAATAACTCACGATATTGATCGTACCTTGCTCGAGAAATTCCTCCCAGTCAACCTTATATCCAAAGGGAGAAATCAAAAAACTGGAGCCATTTTTTATTAGGAAAAATATCATAATCTTCAAGATACAAAGGGGTATTTGACAGATTGGTGACGAATCTGCATATTTGAAATGTCGTATTCCTCAAAATGAGTGATATTTATTTCAAAACAATAACAAGGGTTGTTCAACAATACTATTGTACTCGAAGGCTAGAATTTTTCCACAGAACCGACCCAAAATTCCAAAAGAGTCGAGTCTAGATAATTTTAGGAGAAAAAGACGAGAATCAAGGGTGAATATGATTCCTTAGTTCAATACAGATACAGATTCTCTCCAAAAAGTGACGAATATGCATACCTGAAAGCTAATATGTCAAAGAATAAAGAATTACAGATTCTTCACTTTTTAGAGAGAATTTGTATCTGTATTGAACTAGAAAATCATATTTACCCTTGAATCTCGTATTTTTCTCCTAAAATTATCTAGACTCGACTTTTTGGAATTTTGGGTCAATTCTGTGGAATAATTCTAGCCTTTGAGAAGAATAGGATCGTTGACCAACCTTTATTATTGTATTGAAATAAATATCATTCATTTTGACGAATATTACATTTCAAATATGCAGATTCGTCACCAATCTGTCAAATACCCCTTTGTATCTTGAACATTATGATATTTTTCCTAATAAAAAATGGCTCCAGTTTTTTTATTTCTCCCTTTGGATATTAGATTGACTTTGAGGAATTTCTCGAGCGAGGTACGGTCAATATCGTAAGTTATTGATGCTATATTCCCAAAAAATTAAACCATAAAAACTTCCCAGGATTGAAAAGGATTTCAGATCGTTTCACAGGTGTTCACATGTGATCATAGCCACCCCATTTCCAAATTGGGAGTAGGATGGTTGGCCAATTTTTGTCATAATTCAAAATCAATATCATTCATTTTGAGGAACATAACATTTTAAATATGCAGATTCGTTCCCAATCTGTCAAACACCCCTTTGAATCTTGAAAATTCAATCTTTTTGTTCTATTTTCTCAGAATACAAGATTGACTTTGTGGAATTATTCGAGTGATGTAAAATCAATAGCATTATTCACATTCCCGGGAAATTGAACCATAATAATTTCCCAGGATTAAAAAATAGTTTTCAATCGTTTCACAGGTGTTCACATGTGATCATAGTGTTCTTGGACACTGTGTTCACATGTGATCACAGTGTCCCCATTTTTACATGGGTAGATGCGAGCAGGGGGTTCTATTTCACGAGTTGAAAATGAAACCGTCGAATATTATTCCGTCTATTTGGACGCAGGCGAGAGTTAGTGGGATTTCATCCATTCCAGCTCACAAATGAGATGAGCAGCCGAAAGAGGGATACGAACATGGTTGCCTGACTCAAAATGATCATCTAAACACGATTTCGGGGTCAGTTTCGCTCCAAAATATTCATAGTTGCTCTCAGACTAGATAACACTATAGTTATATGTTTTTCGATGGAGTGCCTTCAGATGATGAATAAGAACCAAATTGATCATGAGGACGTGTTTAAATGGTCATTTGGAGTCGGGAGAACATGTTTGGATAACTGTTTTAGCGGCTCATCTCATTCGTGAGCTAGAATGAGTGAAATCCCACTCTCGCCTGCGTCCAAATAAACGGAATAATGCCCATATTCAACTCGTAAAATAGAACCTCCTGCTCGCATCTAGCTCGAGGCTCGCCTCCGGGAGATTTCAGACACATTTGGGGGTACATTGGAGAGTAATCCCACACAGGTTGTTGCACACTAGTTCAGTTGGAAGCATATGCGAGCCATACCTGTGAGGACATTTTGAGCAAAAAGTCAAAATATAGTGTTTTAAATTGGCTGAATAAAATCGAGAATTCAATATCCCACCCAAATTATTGTTCTGATTGATATTATTTGTATCAAAAAACATATTCGCACAGATGTGGGGTCGAAGGAAGAAAAACGATTTAATTCAAATTCAGTTCAAAGTTTGGCATTTTTACAAAACTGGTCAACTTGTAACGACTGTAACCCCTATGAAAAGTTCGATAATTGACTTTCACTAGCAGTCAAATTGTAGCTTTCTTCAAGAACTTTAAAATGACCACTGGTAAAAGTCAATTGGGAGCTACATCACTTTGAAGCAAGCCCGAAAATCGTTAAAATGTTCTCTCAGCAAATAGCTCATAGAAATTGGTAGGTATTGGAAGGAAGAAAGTACGAGGGGCCTAGAAGGACTTTTTATAGGCCTCAGGGCCAACAGGGGCCTTAGAAAAAAATCCCAAAAAATTTTTTTTGTACTATATCAACATGGTATTAACGGGAAAAAAATTTTTTGGGATTCGTTCCAGACCCCCCGGTGCCGGGATTCGATGATTTGCTCCGAAATGGCCCATATTCAGATTAACGAGGACTTTATGCCCCGGCAGTGACACATTAATCGGTTGCCTTTTCTCGGAATGAACAATCAAAGAAAATTTCGTCCTTTTTCGCCTTTTTTGCCAATTTTAGTAACTTAGATAATAGATAAAAAGATGAACTTTGGTTCAAATATTTAGAAAATTTCATTGTCTACAATATGGTGCTACATAGAACAATCGAAATATCAAGACAGAAGAGCCACGAGCAAAAAATGCGATAAAATGCAAAATCGCGCAGTATTTGATGATTCTAATTTTTTGCACAGGCCAAAAATATTCGGCAATATCGATACTTGTGCGCGAGTTCATATATATTCCAAAAAGTCGAAAAATACACCTTAAAATCTTCAGGAGTGAGATTTAAGGCTGGCACATTTTCGACACCCAAAGATCAATATTTCCATGTGATATGGCTCTAATAATTATTTCAATTTAAGAAAATCCAACGGAATTGGAAATATATCCCGTTACAAACCCTTGATCATCCTAAGTAAGGAACGCCCCATATCCCATTATATACCCGAATTATCATCTCTTAGCTACATATTCCAAGGTTATGGCGTTCGAACACCTGCTGAGTTTTGTTCTCCTCATGATGCTGTTGAGATGGTGGATCTAAGACCCTAGTGATAGGAGATATGGGTGGAGATATGGGTCTTATATGATGAATTCCACGCCAAAGCGACCTACGGAAAGGGGTCATCTCTCAGATTCTCTTTTAACCTTTTTCATTCGATCCTATGGGCCAAAATAGTAACTTCGGACCACCTATGGGGTCTAGAAAGAATTTCTCCTCTCCATTGCACGCACATACGTAAACAGACCGAAAATTCATCGTGTAAAAATCGATTTTTATTCACGAAAATGAGAATATTTCGAGTTTTTGGATAGTTATCGATTTGCGAGTTGCGGCACCTGAAAGGGCATCAGAAAACCTATCGAAAACATCGTCGGAAATTCCTTCTCTGTGATTTCGGGGCCACCGGAAGGCAAACAAGTGTTTTTCACTGAAACGTTAATTCCTCAAAAAGCCGTTTTTTTATTTTTTGAAAATTAGATATTTGACGTGAATCTTTGCGTTCTTTCGAAAAGAATGGGTTTCGGAGAAGTTTGGGGCGATCCAAGTGACTTACGAGCCATTTTTTGAAAACTTGGTCTTTTCGGTTTCGAAAAAGGCGATTTTTTGCGCATGCGCACAAACGTAGACTTTGGCACCACTTTCAATGGAAATCTGACAAAATTTCCTATAAAATGACTACCCGCAAAGTTGAAATTCATGCACTGAAACAGGATCTGCAACGATTAATTATATGGAATCAAAATCACATGAAAATTCAGCCCATTAACGCCTTTGTGGCGCCTGCTGAGATGACACATCTACAAGATCTCCTCGGGACTCAATTTTGAGGACGACATGGTTTCAACGTGAAATTGTCTGAACTTTCAAAATATGCGATGGAAAATTCATCGCATATTTATGCAATTTTGAATGTGAAAAATAGTATTTTCTGGCAAAAATCGAATGTAGCACCTCGGGTTCGCCTCAAACGGGGTTCTCCATCGCATATTCTAAAAGTTCATACAATTTCACGTTGAAACCATGTGGTCCGAATTTTTTTCAGGTCAATTTCGTACTCAAAATTGAGTCCCGAGAAGATCTCGTAAATGTGTCATCTCAGCAGGCGCCACGAAGGTGTTAATGGACTGAATTTTCATGTGATTCTGATTCGACATAATTAATCGTTGCAGATCCCGTTTCAGTGATGAATTTCAACTTTGCGGGTAGTCATTTTATATGAAATTTTGTCAGCTTTCCATTGAAAGTGGTGCCAAAGTCTACGTTTGTGCGCATGCGCAGAAAATCGCCTTTTTCTGGAACCGAAAAAATCAAATTTTCAACAAATGGCTCATAAGTCACTTGGACCGCCTCAAACTTCTCTGAGACCCATTTTTTCGGAGGAACGCAAAATTTCACGTCAAATATCTGATTTTCGAAAAATAAAAAGATGGCTTTTTGAGGAATTAACAATTTTGTGAAAAACACTTGTTTGCCTTCAGAAGGCCCCCAAATCACAGAGAAAGAATTTCCGATGACGTTTTCAATAGGCTTTCTGATGCCCTTCCAGATGCCGCAACCCGCAATTCGATAGTTATCCAAAAACTCGAAATATTCCCATTTTCGTGAATAAAAGAGCATCGATTTTTACACGATGAATTTTCGGTCTATTTACGTATGTGCGTGCAATGGAGAGGAGAAATTTTTTTTGGACTCCATAGGTAGACTGAAGTTCCCATTTTGGGCCATAGAATCGAATGAAAAAGGTCAAAAAAGAATCTGAGAGATGACCCCTTTCCGAAGGTCGCTTGGCGAGGAATTCATCATATACATATTTTCATAACTAATTCATTACAATTTTAAGGCTCTACCTCTACCTGATTATGCCACCTTTCAGCCACGCAGCGTGAGCCTTGTCTGACACTTCTCGACAGGCAACAGTAGAATATTACTGAAGCGAGGTAAATTGGAATTTAATCCATTCTAATGTTTAATCTGGTGATGCCGGCAAGTGGAAGACCCTCATAGAGCGAAGAGAGTCTGTAGCATACTAGTGGGCCGTGACCCCCGGGGGCCATGGCCCACCACAGGACCGTGACCCCGGCCCACCACAGGACCGTGACCCCCGGGGGTCACGGCCCACCATAGGACCGTGACCCCCGGGGGCCACGGCCCACCATAGGACCGTGACCCCCGGGGGCCACGGCCCACCAGGGACCGTGGCCACGGCCCACCTCTGGACCGTGGCCCCCGGGGGTCACGGCCCATTGCGTTTTCCCCGGGTACGTATAGGTTGTCATAGAATGTACAAATATATTAGTATGGTGCTATAATTCGTATGAGTTTAATCTTATTCAAAGCAATTAAATTGTGACACTCCATATCACGATCAGTTTACCAGAAGAAATAATGATTGATATAAAAGGACCGTATTTGTTCGATTTCCTTACCATATCAATTCCACTTAATTGGCCAATAATCACGAGTTCAACATTCATCGAACCGATTTGCGTTGTCAGGAACTGGGCGTTATAACTCGAAAAACTATTCAGTTGGAAAAATGAGATGAGCTCGAGAACTGTTAAGAAGTCTCCCTAAGATCGAATGAAAATTTACAGCTCTTCTACTAATCTCAATACATCAACCTTGATGTCAAGGAACTGCCAGGAAATGCCTCTTATCGTCCATGGAGAAATAAACATATTTTTCGGCGTATACAATTTAATTCAGATCGACCAGGAATGTGTTGGAATCCATCAGATTCTTCGTTCCAAGTTATTTGAGCGAGGATTGGGAGATTTTGTCAAAAGAAAAGGGTTTATCGAAAGGATTCATGGAGGAAAGAAGTTTTCAAATCTAAAAAAATATTTGGAAACTGAAATCAATACTCATTCGGTTCCAGATGAATGATGATCGAATGAATTGAATTCGCAGATATTCACTCGCGGAACAGAGCTGGATATTTTACATGTTCCATACGTTACCATCTTCAAACCTAATCCACAACACCATTTCATCGATTTTCAAATATTTAGTGGCACAAGGATTTTCATACGTACAAATGAACATCCATATAAGCCAAGCGTGTCTAATTTGCCCCAAATAACTTTGTCGTGCTCCCCATTCCAGTACATCTCTACAATTTTCAATTCAACTCAATTCGTCCACAACCTTGATTCCCTTATTTCAAAACTTGAAGAATGAGCTAAGGGATGTTCGATACTAACCAACTCTACGTAAAATCGCGCTGAAGCCGAAAACGAGGTGAGTTTCCCCCGAACATTACGAAATTATTCAAAGATAGAGAAACTTTCTTTCTAAGCTAGATATCGAATATTCGATCTCGGATCCGGGAACGAGAGAGGAATATTTTGTCCAAGTATATACACTTTTCAGAACCACGGTGGCGATCCTGTACCACTAATTAAAGTGACACTCGTGATCGGAAACTCGAAGTGGCGCTCATGATTGGAAACTCAGAGAAGCACAGGAAATTGACAACTCGATGTGGGACTTATGATCAAAATAGGCATCTTGCATTTTTCTGAAAAAAGGTTTGGCAAATTCGAGCAAATCGAGATACGTAAGGTGCAATTGGGAAAAAATGCCCAAAAATTGTTTTCATCTCGCGCAAATTGTTTGAAAGTCTGATGACTTGCGCTGTGTGACGTCACTCCGACAAAGTCTTCGACTGCCACTATTCTATGGCGTCTTGCAACTTCTTTGATCCCTCCAGAAAAAGATCTGGCAAATTCGAGCAAATCAAGAATAGTGTTGCGCAGTTGAAGAAAAAATTCCAAAAATTTCCTTCGTTTTGCGCAAATTGTTTGGCAATAAGATGACTTGCATCGTGTGACGTCATAGGGATACAATCGTCTGACTTTTAAACAATTTGCGCAAGATGACAACAATTTTTGGGAATTTCTTTCCAACTGCGCCTTACTCATTTCGATTCGCTCGAATTTGCCAAACCTTTTTTTTAGGGGGGTCCAAAAAAATGCAAGATGACTATTCAGAGAGGCATACGTGATCGGAACTAAGTGTGGCATAGGCAATCGGGAATTCAATGTGGCACTCGTAATCGAGAACTCAAAGTGACCCTCGTGGTCCGAAAAAAGTGGCAGAATTGATCAGCCACTCAATGGAGAACTCCTGTACGAGAACTCAAAGTGGCACTCATAGTCGGAAACTCAAAGTGGCAGACATGATAAGCAACTCGATGAGGCAATCACGGCCGAGAACTCAGAGTGGCATAGATACTCAAGAACTCAATGTGGCTCCCATGACCAGGAACTCAAAGTGGCACTCATGATAAGGAAGTCAATACGGCACTCGTGATTGTGAACTCAACACGGCACTCGTGATCGTGGTCTCAAAGTGGCATACGTGATCGGGAACTCAATGTGGCACTCGTGATCGAGAATTGAAAATGACAGATGCAATCGGCAAATCGATGTGGCACACTTGATTGAGAACTCAGAGTGACTTTCGTGATCGGGAACTCAATGTGGCATACGTGATTAAGAATTTAAAGTGGCAGCAGTCGGCAACTCGATGTGGCAGACGTGATCGGAAACTCGGAGTGGCTCTCATGATCGGCAACTCGGTGAGGCACTCGTGTACAAAATTTAAAGGGGCACACGTGATGGAGAACTCAGAATGACATACGTGATCAGGAACTCAGAATGGCATAGGTAGCTAGGAGCTCGATGTGGCACGGCCGATCGAGAACTCAAAGTGGCACTCATAGTTGGAAACTCAAAAAAGCAGACATGATCGGCGGCTCGATGAGGCGATGATGGTCGGGAACTCAGAGTGTCATAGGGAATCAGGAACTCAATGTGAACCTCATGATCGGGAACTCAGTGTGTCACTCGTAATCGAAAACTCAAAGTAGCAGGCATGATCAGCAACTCGATGAGGCAATGATTATCAGGGAACTCAAAGTGTCATAGGTAATCGGGAATTTAATGTGGCACTCGTAATAGTCATAATCACGAACTCGATGTGGCATTTATGATCGAGATCTCAAAGTGGCACTAATGACCGGAAACTCAAAGTGGCCACCGGAGGCAACTTAATGTGGTGGACGTGATCGGCAATTCTGAGTGGCTGTCGTGATCGGGACCTCAATGTGGCACTCATGATCGGGAACTCAATATGGCAGTCACGCATACAAAAACAGGACTTGCTCTTTCAAATTCGAACCCCGGAAGCATCGACTCAATCTATGCCTCATCCCTGCTCCTGATGGCAAACACACTAATATGGTTCTAACGAACACACACTTCTATACCATGGTAACTGCACACGTGGTGTGTCTTGAGAGGTATACCTATATTTATATATAGGAGATTGTCTGATGTATAATAGTATATTATGCGTCGAGTGCCAAAATAGTATTTTTCGATTCAAGGGAGGGAAGTTTGGTTTTGCTTTTCGAGGGATTGTTTTCGGCCCGAGCCCTGTCGAGGGTCGAAATTAGCACGAGTAAAGCAAAAAAACTTCACGCCCGAGTATCGAAATACGTTTTTCGATCGACTGGGCGTAAAGTAAATGAAAACTACCGTGCGTAAACAGTGCTTTACGCACAGTTGGTCGAAAAACTTTGTTCTTTGCGATAACTTTGTTGGACGTCGGCGAAGCCGACAACAAGGTTATCGTGAAGAACAAAGTTTTTTGCCCGAGACGCATGAGTCGTATAAAGTGAATGTACTTATACATTCGCTTTTTCTGGCTTCATGATGCATCCGGTTCGTGATCCTGTTGCACACGTGCTTGAGTTTTCGAGAGTCCCGCCTACGTTGGCAGATTAAAACTTTTGGGGTTGGTTTCGGCCAACGTGGAAACCTCTACAGATCACTTTCTATCCAATCTTCCATTTCTCTATGTGTGTGTGTGTTTTAGCGGGACCAAATATGATAAGAAGTAAGTAGGTCGGATCGTACCCTCAATACACACCTTAATTGTCGAGTAATTATCAAAAACTCCTCATTTTTAGGATGAAAGCTCGACAATGGATCTAGAATAAATTCCATTGTACGCTGTGATGATAATGTAAGCACGAATATTTAACGAACCAATTCCGAAGTATAATATATATATGCAGAAAAATTGCGAGTCATGCGTTAAGGTTGACGAGGCGCGTAAAATTTAACGTCGCGCAAAGAGGCTTGACAACCATATACACCATCTTCTTAGTCTCTTCTTCTAATACTTCTTTTTTGGAAACTACTGGCCATCCCGTGCAATATTTTTATGCTGATGGCACGGAGAGATGCCTCGTTGTCATTATTCGCGCGGAACGAAGTAAGTATGTAAAAGAATATATATGAGATGAAGGCAAAATTTGCTTGAGTATTAGAGGCAGAGACATCACTTTGAGGTTGATGATCCCTTGCGTGTGTGGTAACTTGTTGAGCGTCAATTCGCGCGGGTCTTCATGGTTTTTTGAGGAATATGAGAGAAAATATATATATATACATGCCTCGGGGATACTGTAAGACTCCAGGTCGTTGACGATATATTTGAATATGATTTAATGAAATTCTTGAGGGTAAGGGCAATGTCTTGCTATTTTGAATTTTTATGTTGTATTCAGATTCACGGTGATAATATGAGATGGATTTTTTGGCCTTTTTTCAATGGGCCGGGGTGTCATCTTATTATGTAGCTATCCAGAAGTGTGCCATTACTATTATGAGCAATTCTTTCACCATAAGTCTTCTGGTAACAAGATTGTAATGAGGTCCTCCAAAATTCAAGCTATACTATTATGAGCAGGTTATCAAGCGAGCTCCACTCAACGCCGCGCCGTGAGAATCCAATTTTGGGGATTTTGTAATTTATAAGAACTGCCTTTCTTGTGATCCCTTTCCTGGCCTAAATATGACGTATTTTAATACGTTCACTGCGATGGTGAAAACCGGCATTCCGTCTCAGAATGCGAGAGAGAACAAACTCGGGATTTTGCACATACATATAACCCCAAAACTTGCCGAAATGTCATCAGTTTGACATCTATTTACGAGATCCTCATGTAATTTTGCGGTTCCCACCAGTAGGACCAGCGGAAATTTCTTCAATGCGAAGAAGGTTAAAGATAATGATCGAAATACCAAAATGAACCTGAGGGGTATTTTTAGCTTTTCTAGGAGAAATTTTTGAATCTCTGTTTTTTTTTGGTAATCTGCTAGTATGGTCTGAGTTTGAAGTTTTAGCCTGAGATATGAATCGCAGAGCACGATTGTGATTCTCTATCCCACGTAAAAATTTGAGATGAAAAGATTTATTTGAAATATTTCACAACTTTCTTGGATACAAAATGTTACTCGTGCATGAGTAACTGAACTAGATTGAGTAAGGGGGAAATTGCAATATCAACCATTTACTCCAAGCTCTGTGCGTCCCACAGTTATTTCGCGTCCAAATCTCTGATCAACCGGCTCTCTATCGCACAAGTCACATGTATTGAGGCTCATTTTGTAGCTTTCGACCTTAGCTTTCGGATGAATAGAGATATTACGTTGCTAAACATCTCAATGAACTCGATAGATTCACAAATTCACTAACTTCGCAAGGATTGAATCAATTAAAAAAACAACATATCTCCCCGTTTTTAGATAGTTTCGGTATCTATGGGTTAATTACTGAGAATTAATTCTTTTTGCCAGTTTTGCTGGAAAAATAAAGCCCAATAATCGAAATGGAATCAGTCGAACAAGACAATAATGCACTACTCTTCATGAATGATCGTACTGTCATGAATGACCTGGAGAAAGAATAGCCATTCCACCAGTTCCTGACAACAAAAATTCATGATACTAGAACTGAAATATCTTATGTTTACTTAAATGAAAAGATAATTGACGATGGTGTTTGTGAGAGAAACGGCGCGTCAGCAGAAATATACCACAGACCGTCAAACAACGCATGATCATGTGAAATTTGATTAACTTGATCAGAAGGGAGCGCCGCAACTCTTGACTCATCAATTGAGGAACACGTAGATGTCCCATCTTCTCGTTTGCAGAAATTAACTCGAGCGCTTTCGCGAACTGCGAGCTTTATGATGGTCATTCACCAATAAGAACTTTTTCAACACAGTAATTGAACCCCATGACTCAAGGTTATCTCGGAACAAACGTTGAAATTTCTAAAAAATTCAGTTACGAGTCAACCATTGAAAAATTAACTGCGACATAGTCATTAAAGGCATTGCTCAGAAATAATTGAGGTATTGAACATAATTGCAAAATGTATTCACAAGTTTGTACAACTCATTTTATACATAATTTGCATCATTCCTCAATTGTGATCGTGTAGAATAAAGATAATTTGATCTAGATAAGGCAACCACATACACCTTTTACGACGAGAAGTGCAGGTGCAGCATATTGAAGAAGAAAGTGCTTCTCATTAACTTGAAAAGTATCTTCACCTTATATCATCATCAAGCCAAATTTTAAATAATTGCACCACCTGAGGAGTAAAGAGTT
This sequence comes from Eretmocerus hayati, assembly GCA_029851415.1. NCBI lineage: Eukaryota > Metazoa > Arthropoda > Insecta > Hymenoptera > Aphelinidae > Eretmocerus > Eretmocerus hayati. Next base: position 100,260,748 of record CM056744.1, read on the forward strand.
AGAGTGACAGTTTCAATGGGCTGAAGAAGTTGAGCGTGTGCACGTCGCTCACTCGTCAAATGAATCGTCCGAATAATTTACCGATTCAACTTGAATATGCGAAATGCATTTCACATACGCAAAATATGTACTTACGATTTCTCGAAATTCTGTCTCGCTTTTTAGATGAAAAGATCGTAAAGCACTTTTTTAACTCGGCTCAGTTAGAGGTAGATCCGGATGTTCAGATTTTGAGAAGGAGGGATTCTTTCAAGAAAATCAAGCGACTTCAACAATCTGGTTGATGAAGAGAGTAGATATCTCTCAGCCCTCGATTCTAAATCTCTGATTAATGTTTCAACATATCTATACATTTTATTCTATTAGAGAAATCGCAGTTATTCTAGTATTACTGCAGGAAAAATTTTTGGAAAACATGTCAACTCGTGAGTGTAATACACACGTTAAAACCATATTCAAAAATTCTTATCATCCGCTTGACATGTCTGCAAAATATACGACTTCTTGCAACTGTGTGCGCAAAGTTGTAAAAAATGGAACTTCTCTATATTTTTAACAGTGCGTGAAGTAATGCAGAAATGACTTCACGCACAGATTTACATTCACGCACTGGTGGAGAGTGCGTAAATATAACTTCTCACTCTTATCTATCTGTTGAGTTTTCATTCACGCACAGTTCCAAAATATTCCACATCATCCCTCTGAATCCGGTCTCCCTCCGAAACTTGGTTTTCGAAATGATGGACAGTTCTGCATTTACTTACAACTCCGTGCAAAAAATAGTATAATAGGCAACACGTGCAAGAAGTTTCTGCACACGTTTCCAACTCGCGCAAGAAGTAAATTTCACGCTCACTTTGAAACTTCTCGCACCCCCCAGAAGTACATATTCACGCACGCTCACTTCGCGACTCAATTTTTACAACTGGACGCTTAGCCTCCAGCAATTGAAGCAATTAAAATTACTATCGAAGGAATTCCTCAAAACATACTTATACTCACTGATTCATTGACTGCGTTGGAAAAATTGATCTCGCACACGTTCGACATTAAAACTAGTTCAATTATTTTGAAAATCAAAGAACCCCTGTGTACGGATCGATGAATACTAATTTTTGTGTCGATAGCATTTCTTATCGGTACTGAAGGAAATGGAAAGGCTGATCAAGCTGCTAAGTCAGCCACAGAGACTATTCACAATGTAAATATAAAAATTCCGTATTCTGATTTCAGAAGTAAATTTCTAGAAAAAACCATTCAGGGTACTCTTCAAAAAATCTATTATGAAAGCCAGTTTAAAAGAGAAGAGTATTTTGAATACTATCATACAGAATCTAGACTTCCTTGATTCTATAGCCTAGAGGTGGATCGAAGATTGATTACTACCATGTGCTAATCATTACAGCTTTAGAAGCATCTTTATTTCGCATGAATGTTGTTAATGATTCATCTTGTTCTTGCGGATATTCTCATCAAGATATTGATCATGTTCTATAGCAATGTCCTAATTTTGACTCAGAGAGAAAAGGGCTTAGAGGGCCTAAATCACTCAAGGGCTTAAATCACTCAGAGAATATAATATATTCATTTCAACTAGAGCAAGATCTTTTTCAACAGAACCATCATATCAAGACCAATGCAGTGCACTTTTGAAACTTTTGAAAGAATGCGAGTTGAATATCTAAGTGATATAGTTACTCAGACATTATTCATGGATGTAAGTTTATAGTTCGTAAGTCATATGTATAACATTTGTAGCAAAATAACCCTGTGAAAGGCTTGATAGAGCTTGATAAAAAAAAACTCAAATGCTCAAGATTGAGTGTGACGAGAAGCTAGAATTATTTATTTGTATAAATCCCTGATCTAGATGTCACCCGAATGAAGAAGTAGTGAAATTTTTGATGGAAAAAGTGAAAAATGAGTTAATGGTACATCAATTCGGACTTCATTTATTTGAGCGAAAGAGAAAGATATTTCGATATTTACGATATAATGGTCCCTCAATGTCGATATCATGTGCTTTGGATAAGATAAGATAACATTTTATTCGCTCCATAGCAAAAGTTGACAGAATCAGATATGCTAATATCGACATCTATATCGCGCCAATACCGATAATGGTATCGATTTTATATTAAAAATCGTGCAACTCTAAATACTGTGCGTCCTGAAATTTTATTTTGTCACGAGCTGCTGGTCGATTAAGTGCTCTAAAAATCTCAAAATATTGTCTAAAACTTCGAACATATAAATGACACGTCAGTTGAATCAAAATCACAAAATCAATTTCGAATTCCAATTCCGATTAAGAAGAAACACGACGTTCACGTTCACTCTTTCGCATCAACAAACCATTCCCAGAATAGCTTGTAAAACCTATAGCAATCATTGTAAATGTTGCAAACGTATACACGAATACACCTACACAACGAATCAAGGGATAAATATCGCATATGGCACACTTGGTCCCCTCTGGAGACGCGAATACATATGGGCCCCTCGAACTTTACTCACATACATGAGCGCGCGCTACCTCCCCTAAACACCACCCGAATAAGATACAATGCCTGCCACCCTAATACGTATTTTTCACAAGAAGATCTCCATTTTCTCGTTTGCTTTGGGCCCAGTGACCATAATGCTACTTCCTATAGATGATTCTTCACGTATATTGGCATTGCTGAATGCGTGAGGTTGAATGACATTTTGTGAGATCTGTGTTAGAGATTTTGGGCCTTATCTTTGTGCTGATATTTTGAAGGGCCAAATGTGAGCCTCATTTGAAAATATCAAATTTTGTGGATTATGACTGGTTCACTTTATACATGACAAATTTTTGATAGATGATTCTCAGCACCAGCACATGATATTTACTGAGATATACGGTTTAACGGACACATGGCGGTTTTTAATTTTTTTCTCGGTAAATCGGTTCAAACGTTACTAATAAGTCTACGTTTTGAAAGAGGCATGAAATTTCATCTACAAAGTTTGCGGGATTCTTTGGTGTTGTATTTTTTATAGTAACGGTGAATATAAATATGTGAGATTCGCAAAATACTCAAAAGTGGGCTGTTACCTGAACCATGTTCCGTTCACATATAATACAGCCTTGACCGCGTAGTTCGTTGGCTTCATCGATTTTGTTATCGATCGGCTACTTATAAAGCTTATGGGTGGGGACCCCTTCAAAATGTAGTATAATGTATTTTTGCTTGAGGGAAGACGAGGCATAGTTGCGTATCAAAATGAAACTATAGAGGATTTTCAAGGAAGGGGATCATGCTGCGTTATATTTTTCTTCCAAAATTGTCTATCTTGCATTTGACCTTTTATTCTCATGCTATAGCTTTAGTATTTCCCAATGAGGTAACATTTTAATATTCTAGGGTTTCGAGGATTCAACAAACCGGAGATTCTGAAGTTTTTCCCCAAAATTTCTTGCCAAACGCAAATAGTTAAGAAATTGTGGTGCAGAAAAAGTTATTAATCCATGATCTAAAAAACATCATATGAATCATACTTTCGGTGGGAATTATCATTGTGATCTTGCCCTGAAAGAAGGTCCACAAAGTGCGGGAAGAAGAGTTCTCAGCCGTCTCAAAATCTTGAAAATACAAGGTTACTTATGTTCAAATGTTTCAAATGTCACAGTGTGTGGAAGTCTCGGTTGATCTCAAGAGAAGCTCGATTTAATTTCAAAAGTTTGAAGGTTTTGGATGAAAACAGGGTTCTCAGTAGATCTTTGTTACAAAAATTTTTTGATTGGTATTGTGGACCATCAATCTTGGTTTTCCATGACCAGACATTTTTTTTTTTTTTTTTTTTTTTTAATTTGAAGAGGTTCTACCTGTACACTGAGAAAAGAATTAGTGCGAAGAAAATGATTGAAGCCACATAAATCTTTAGTGCATTGAAAAACACAAGATAATTCTCAATTTCCCCATCACAATTTCCCCACAACTTTACTATTCACTCATAATTTTCAAAAATTTTCAGAACTTTGACCTCATTGTCAAAACTGATTGGTAGACACGAGAAGCTAGGAAAAATCTTGGAAATTCGAAGATTTTCCCACTACGACAAAGTTTTATCACAATACTTGGCCCTGAAACTGCTGACAAACTGAGTTAGATACCTCGAAAAATTTTTCAAGTAGAGAAATTTCAAAAGCCCTCCTGCACAACTTCCTCCAGTATGTCCTACTAGACACCCATGCAAGTGTACCAAACCTACTTCCGAAGTATACACCTTCCTGCCCCGCGGGCTTCCTGCTTCTCGCACTTCCACACACATGGGTACACCCCACGTTCATGTGAGCACATTTTCAAATACAGATAATCCATGTACACTGATGGAGGGATGGTCGCGCGCGCCTGGCGCGTGCTCATTTCCCCCTCCCCAAAAAAATTCTCCATTCTCTTCCCTCGCTCTCTCTTTATATTCCCTTTGGGTCGCACATGTGATGTATAAAGTATACTATATAGTCGTACGCTTTTGTACACCGGATCCGGACGCTATATAGGATTCTCTTCTATATACTTACATCATATATGGGGGTTGAACGTTTCGAAACTGTTAGTGCTAGCGTCAGTAGCGAAGAGTCTTTCAGACTGGCATGTCCGCTCTCGTACAACAGCTGCAACAGCAGCAGCAGCAACATCAAGGAATTCAGTCTTCTTGTAATAGTCAACAGATTGGTCTACTTAGTACTAGATCGGCTGCTATGCCTGCTAAAAGTGTTAGTGTAGATGGTAATAGTGTTGAGGTTAGGAAACAAGTTCAAGTGGTAGTTCAGAGTTCAACGACGAGGCAGAAACTACATCAAAATTTGGAAATGCCTCATTACGATCCTGCTAGATTGAAAAAACATGGAAAGAATGGTCAACCACCACCGGTTTCTGTTGCTAGAAGAAATGCACGAGAAAGGAATAGGGTTAAACAGGTAAGGTGAAATAGAAGATCGTGAAGTTTTTTTTAGGGTTGGACGGTGGTGTTAGGGAAAGTGTTGGGGGTGTTCGGTTGGCGTATAAAGTGAAGTGCTGTGATGAAATTGTGTTGGGGTGAGGTCAATTGGATGCAACATCGCAGAGTTGAGGCAGTGAATTTACACCATCTAAATCTGGGATTTTTGTGTTGTTGTGAAATGTGATGTACATCGTTTCTACAGGAATCGTCGAATTTTGGAAACAATGACCGTGGGATATCATATTCAAAGATTTTCCAGGAATGTTGATCGTCTGCTTATTTACGTGCAGTATGAGTAGTGAACAGAATCAAAACAAACAATTTGTACATTTTCTCCTCCAGGCTCTCCTGGTGCTGAGATTGAAATTGTTGCTATCTAGACTCTTGTTCCAACCTCTTTTTGGATAATCTTAAGAGCCTCACACGTTATATGTTGAATTATTGGCATAAGATCAGGCTTTTTTCCAAATTTATCAAGGTTCCATGCCATTTTCTGTAGAATGCTGGGAAAAATCATGACCATCAGCTCGATCATCAGATTATCTTGAATTTCTTTGTGACGTGGTGCAAGTCAGTTGATGTTGCAAACCACTTTTGATCCACTCCCATGGAGGCTTCTAAGATTTTCACGTCAAAATATTCATTCGAAAATTCGTGTAAGAAAAAAAAATTTGACTCAAGGAATCCTGATAAAAATTACACCAAATCCCACGGTGACTGATCAAATTGTGAGGAATTTTGTGCAACACAAAAATGAGAACATGACTAATTTTCTCGTGGAATAATGATAATAGCGACATCCTTCGATCCCCATAGAAAGTCGTGCACTTTATGTGGATTTCTGTAGGGATTTCTTAAAAATGTACTTGCAGAGCTTGAGGTGACGTGATGTACCATTGTTAGCCCCTGAAAATTCTACATGGATACAGTAGCTTTAAAGACAAGCGTAATTCGGAAGTCAATGTTATCAAACTGCTCAGACTCGATCGCGTATTAGCAATATTGATGTGAAAACTTTGTCTGTCTTCAACACATCATTTCTTGAAATTCAGTTCTACTTTGTTCCCAATGCTTTTGAGGTGTAATGTAATAAAATTTGAGCAGCAACTGAAGAGAAGAGTTGAGCTGTTCATGAATGATGAATGCATAATATATGCCAATTTTGAACCATTGTTTTGAGCTATTTTTTGTGTCATCGTTGTCTAGACTCAGAAAATACAAGATAGTCACGTGATTTCTTGTAAAGTCTTCAAAGTCACCAGTAGTTAGTGCTTAGCTCTTGAATGTTGAAGTGTGATCAAAATCATCCTCCCAATTAAGAGTATTCAACTTCATCATTTCTTTGTCTCTGCTCATCTATAATAATAACAAAAAGGCATAATCAACGGTATCATTTTCACTCATCCAATTTTGAAGTAGCTCGGATATTTGTGACAGAAGTCTGATTCATATTACATTTCAATCAAATTCATCATCATAAAAACATGGTTGAGTGTGGGGGGCAACAATCAAACCCTGAAAAAGTACTTGTTTTAGCCAAGTTTTTCCTGACAGAAATATTAGCTTTTACAATCAATCAATATCTGAGCTCGATATTGATGAGTATTTGAATTTACAAAATTGTTTCTTTAGAGCTACCTTTTGACGGTTAACATGGCATCACATCATGCTCGACAAAAATGGAGAAGGTGACATTTCAAGGCTCCATAATTTTTCAAGTCTTTATCACAAAACTATTTGCAAAAATTTTCTCTCGTTAAACCCTCTTGACGTTATTTGCAGTCTCTTCAAGCGAGTCTTTACATTCTACAACTTTTGGAATATTCCCCGCTCTCGCTCGTTGTCAATGACTTATCGGCAAGATCCAATTTTACCATCATCATCAAGACCAAAAACTATGCTTTCAGGTGAATCACGGCTTTGCAACCCTTCGTGAACACATACCCAGCCACGTATGCCAGAATTACGGAGACCGAAGTAAAAAGCTCTCAAAAGTCGAAACCCTTCGTATGGCTGTTGAATATATCAGAGCACTTCAAAGGCTGATTGCTGAAGCGGATGGTCAAGATCCTGATGTCCTTTATGACACATCCGACCTACACCAACATCATCATCATCAACTTCATTCACCATCAGGAACAACCATACCATCACCTACAGGAAGTGGTTTTTCAGGTTCTGATGGTCTTCAAGTATCTGGCCTTGCTAGTGATGAACTTCATGGTTGTACAGACGAAAGTGAACAACCGGACAGTAGTGGTTTCCTCGATGATGAGCTTGAAGATAGTAAAGAAAGTGTCCTTGCTGATTCTAAGAGGTTCCTTGAACAACAGCATCAGCACCAGCAGCATACAAGATCGTTGACGGAACAAAACAGGTGCGAAACTTTGAAACGATATGGGTATTATATATGGATGGCAAGCTGCGAGTATATGGTTGATCGATCTGTCGTTAGAGACAACGTGAGGGCAGGTGCAACGGCTCCTTTAGAGTCTCTGAAGATTCGCGATGCAGATAGTGAATTTGGCGCGTGCAAGGAGTGTGCCTCTTATTAGTGCATCTGCAGCTCATTGCTGTAGATAGAAACGATGGGCAGATGGAATTGGAGCGCGGTAGTTTGAGTTTTTGTGATAAGGTATTAGGGGGGAAGTTTGTTTGGTCAAGTCGGATGCATGTGAAGAAATTTTCAACTTTTTCCATCCTCAGGAGGACATTGAAAGTTCATTAATTTGTGTGTGGAATCTTGAATGGTTATTATTGATTCATCAGAATCGATAACAACCATACAAAAAAATTCAAAGAAAATTTTTTTCTATCAAGACCGTGGAATGATAATGAACTGCACGTCTGATGAAACTTTTTCATGAATTTCTCTAGATTGGCATATGAATAAGATCTAGATTGGCAGATGAATTTCTCAGAGAAGTCAATTTGACGCAATTTCATGGCTGAGGATATTTGAATCAGTCCAGAATGGTGAACTGCTGACGCTTTTCCATTAAATTCTTTGATGGCTATTCACAATAACTATAGGATAGATTCATCTATACTTCCACAAAACTTTTCCAAAAACTGCGTGTTTGAGATGACATAGTTTGCTTGCTGGATGATGAAAAAATCTGGCAAAGTCATATATCACGATTTCAAACTTTTTCAAGACTTTAGTGTCAAGTCAACCAATCATCATAGCTTTTTAATTCAACTAAAATTCGTTAAGAGTAGTCTTAGAATCTTTCAACTTGTGTACCTCCTGACACGGCTAGAGTTATATGGAAATCGCCTTGCTCGTGACCATAACCTAATCATCACAATTTTTTACAGGCTCACAGAGAACCAAAACAGATCAGAACCACGTCGCAGACGAGATTCACCAATATCAAACTACTATACGGCAAAACAGTTGACATTCGGCGACGAAGAGAACATCGAGCCACTCTCAAATCGTCATAACAACAACAGCCTCACCGCAACCAACAACAACACTACTCCGACCTCTCCTACCTCGACTACCACTAATAACAACAATAACAATAACAACAACGTTTTACTGAGTAGTTTTCCTCCATTGTTACTTCAAGCCTCGCCCACAGCAGTATTACCACCAGTAAAACGTGAACTTCAACTGATACAACAGCAGCAGCAAGAAATCGACAGCTGCGGACCGAGGGAGGAGACAATTCTAACCTCTTCTGCGCCATATTCAGCTCAAATGCTGATTGAAGGCGTGCAAGAGGCGAGGCTTGAACCTGGCGCTCAAATTGTATACGTCACGACTGGTCCAGATGGAAGTGCAGCATATTATAGGCACGAACTTGCTAATGCTGGAGAATTTATTGACACGTGGTGGGATCAGGATAGACAACAGAGACTTGGGCATGTGTGACACCAGAATTTGAAGATTTTTTTCTTCGAATGAATATAGGTGAGGTGAGTTTGTTTTTTGAAACATTTTGTGCTTCGTTTGAGAAATAGGAGTTTTGAGAGTTGTGGGTTTTGGGTCATTCTGGGCGGAGATGATTAAAGAGAGAAATAGAAGTAACAGGTGGTTGGCTTGGTTGGGAGTGTTGTGCCATGTCGGTAGGTTGGGAATTTATTCTGGATAGTTTGTGGAAATTGATCTAAGTTCGCCAATGTATCGTCTAAATTGGGATGTGCAATTTCGTAGGGCGATTTTTCAACGTAAGAAGGTAGAAAAAATCGTTGTGCGTTGGACTTTGTGTCTGATATTTGTGCGTTGGAAAATCTTGCAAGCGATAGTAAAATATTATAATAATCTCAGAAAGCATTACATTGATGAAATGAATTTTAAAGTTACATGATAGGAAAAAACCTCGAAAAAAAGCCTTTAGCGTTCCCAGTAAGAAGTTATATTGATGTTGAAACTGAATCGTAATCTGCTGATTTTTTTACGAATCCGACAAGAATTCCAATAATTCTTAATGAAAAATGAAGACTGGCCACAAAAACATGGTTAGGAATTTTCAACATAATTATTATATTAGTTCGTATTTTTCGCCTAAATTTTCAGTAGTTTCCCAGTAAGTTTGAAACGCCCAAACACTTTTGCATAAGCGAGATTCGAAATCTATCCCTCAATTCAAAAACATTCTCCCGATAAAAAAACTCTCACGATCGTCAAATTAGAATTGATAAAAGAGGGCCACAATTACCCAACAAAGTTTCTCATGGTGATAGAGATAATTAGTCATAATTTTCTCTACAAGTTGGGGCGTATCAAGACAGTCAGCCATCCAAAACTGGTGTCATCTTGCGTCCGCGTGCCTCATAGAAGGAAAGGGGTCATTTTAGAGCATATCCCATTACTCCCCCAGGACGACTACCATATGCAAGACGTTCGAGTCCCCTACAAGTACACCAGCCACGTGTTGCGCTTCCGAAAGTTCCGCGCCGCCACTATACCCCCACACACTAAACAATACAATTTGCCAAGACTGACTCGCACTCGCATAATCGTTTATTCGTAATAGCCCAGTCACGTCGCTCAAACAAATAATACGCCTACTTCCACTCCATGCCACCCTTTGAACATCAATTTTAGCAAAGCTCCTTATGTTCTTTTGTAAGCGCGCGAAAATTCAAAATTTTTTTAATCCAAGCTCGCTTACCAGGGGAGGAAATAAGTTCTTTCTAGAATTCTTGAACGCAAAGAAAATATACTCAACGGAAACACTTGAACCAACGTTCGGGAAAGCGTCACGTGTTCATATCCAAGTATCTATATATTGAACTAAAAGCTCTGGTACAGCGATATGGATATCTTATATGCGCATGTGTGGGAACTTAAGAACAACATGAGTGTACTTATATGAAGTGGTGTGCTATAACCCGGAGGAAGAACCACCGAGTCGCGTTTCTCGGCACACGTGCTCTTGGCATACATATCTATAGAGGACCGAAATAGAAGTGTCATTACTCCGAGAAACATGTGGATTTGTAAGCTAAAATATATGTATAGGTATACGCATGGGGTGTGCGTGGTGGTGATATGAGAAGACTCGGAAAACGACTAACCACTTTGCCCGCGTGCCCTCTCGATCGAAAAACGAAGACGCCTCATATGTGCGGGTGCCTCTCTCGTGTGAGACACGTGCTGAACTTCCTCGTTCAAAATTCGTCCTCTTCCTCTCACTTTTAGATATAGGCTATAGCTTAGGTTTTAGTCTTATAGTGTCTGAGATAAACTGTGATGGACACTTTATTTCATGGTATTTTCGAGGCATAGAGAGATTTTTTGAAAGATACTTTGCGGGAAAATTTGAGACGATACGAGGGCTGGCGCCAGCTTCAAAAATACAATCTGACTCGGGGCTTCCGATTTTTTTTACGGATATTGTAAATCAGAAAGAGGGAAGTAGATGGATGTATTCCGGTTTATGGTAATACTTAATGCGGGAGATGGAAAAGTCATCAAACTCCGATATCCGAATGATTTTGTAAAAAAAACGTTGCAACTTGGATAGTTTTTTACGACTCTGGCAAGTGGGGTTCGATTTGATTTCTAAAATTAGATGAGCGTGATTTTCTAGGATTTTGAGTTGGGAACAATTCAATTCGATTCAATTGTTCTGACAAAATACATTCGATCATTCAAATGAGTGACATGAAAAAGTGGTTTTTGAGTCCTAAGATCGAGTATTGTATTCGTATAGACTCGAAAAATAGCTCACAATAATCTCTCACCCGGAATCAGTGAAAATCACTCCCAAATATACTTATTTCTAGTGCATAATCACTAATTTGCAGTAAAATTCACCGTAAATAAGTGAAAATGCACTGCGAATAAGTGATTTGGAGCGATTTTCACTGATTCCGGTGGACAGTGCGGATCACAAAATTATCGTCCAATCTGGTTCTATTCGTTCGAGTGATTACAATTACAAAATTTTGACGACCAACTCAACTTTGTTAGAAAAAAAATCGAAATCCTATGCAACTTTTTGTGCGCCGACCAAACGCTTATCTCAACATCTGCATGTTTTTTATACTTACGAGGACGAGCATTGTAAAATTTGTTTTAATTTAAATCGATTCCGAACAAAGACGCTCAGATATTTGACTGAAAATCTCGCTGAAAATTCAACCGATTAGGTTTAATTTGTCACCAGCCAGCTCGAGCCAGTTGGTACAGCAAAAACTTCTCTCACAGCTCTTCAAGGTTCTTTCCAGAAGTTTTCGGCAACTATTCGACTGAAAATTCAACCAATCAGGTTTAATTTGTCACCAACCATCAGTTGGTGCAGCAAAAACTTCTCCTAGCTGGTTGAAGTTTTTTTTACAATTTTTCGGCACTCGCACTGTGATCCGTGCGGAAGATTTTCACGGTAAAAAATTGTTTTCTCTCCACATCAGGCTGCTTTTTCACGGTGGCAATCGTCGCCGGCGACGTCGCGAGATTGCTGCAATTTTCATACGCGCGAAATTCAAAATCTAGCTCATCGAGGTAACCTAAGATGGAAATGGAGTGACTCCGAGAAACCACCTCGTTGGAAATTGTACTTCCCTATCTTCTTGAGTGTGCTGAACACGAATACAAACTCTGTTCCCATTTAGAGGTGGAGGAAACTTCTAAAAATCACATTTGAATCCGCAAATGAGACGTTCTGGTTTCAAAGTCGATTTTCACGCATTTCCTCCGCCGTTGGAAGGGAATGAAGTTCATATTCGTGTTCAGGATCTTCAAAAACATTGGACAGAACAATTTTCAACCAGTGGGTTTTTCGGAGCCACTCCATTTCCATCTTAGGTTACCTCGATAAACTAGATTTTGAATTTCGCGGGCATGAAAATTGCAGCAATCTCGTGACGTTGCAACGACGGATTGCAGTCGTGAAAAAGCAGCCTCACCGTTCATATCGAGATTAATGAACAGACTTCAGTGGAATGGAGGAGTGGAACAGATACTCAATCAAGTTCTACCGTATCTAATAAGAAGACTAACAGAATAGATTGAAGGAAAAAAAAATCAAAGCAAAGTGTGTTACAATCCATCTACTTCATCAATGAGACGATGCCATGCCGATCGCCGTGTCGATCAATTCCGGCCTCACTCGCTCGTCTACATGGCTGCCTATGTTCACGGCGCGTAAGCAAACCTTTAAGCGGACAGCTCATAATACGTCTGAAGGGGGTCTCTCGCATGCAAATGAGCGAGTACTTTTATTTACTCGCGAACGACCTGGCAAAATGTGCACTTTGTATATCTCGACATGCGATATATAAGTAGAATACCTGTATGGCTATAGAAATGTACAGAGAGGCGGAAACGGTCCAGCGGGGCCATATGCCACATGCCGGAAGTTCGCGCTCACCCCAATGTCTTTTCATTATCCTGATGCATTGTAATTTGAATGAGAGAACTTTTCGGTGGGGGTGGACTCGTTTTATTTAGGCTCTTGATATCTTGGCAAGAATTTTGTGGAGGTTGGAATTTTTGGTGAATTCATTGGTAAATTTTGGATATTGGCTCGAATTTTAAGGCTGCTTGGGAATTCTACTTCTTAGAGGGATATGAAGAGTTCAAAAGATTTCAGCTAAGGTGAGAATGAAAAGTATTCGTGATAATGCAACGAACAGGAGTTCGAGCAATCAGGATGGGGAAAAACGATGTCTCGCGTACGTCACCAACCAGCAGTTCGGGCTGCAACCAATAATTTTGTGTGCTAAAAGTTGAAATATTTCGAAAATTTTATTGTTGGAAACTCATTTACAATCATTTTTCCCCATACAAATTTTGAAATCATTTCAAGCAGATTGTACATTGCTGTTGAACCTCCTTTGAAATATGACTTGACGAACGTACCCATATTTTTGAAGATTTCCTAAATCAAAAGCATAAGCTTTTGGTTTAATTCACGCCAACTATCAGTTCTTGATCAATGCATCAACCCACAGTCTTGTTTTCCCATTAAAAAAACTCACATCATTGCCAAAAATGTCTTCGGCTTGATCTACGATCCATAGTACTTCAAGAAAATCTGCAAAAATATTTCAACCAGATCGTCAACGTCACAAATATCAACGATCAACTGCGCTCTGAAATAATTGGATTGGGAAAACGATCCCGATCCACGTTTCACAAAAAAGTGCCAATCAACTTTGATGAGACAACACAAGAAAAAAACATTCGTACACCACCAAAAAAAAAGACAGGGCAAAGGCACCGTTCTACGCCATTATTGTGGTGCAAACGCCGAACAACGGATCTCAAAATTGGGCCTCCCCGCGACATAAGGAGAGCCTGATATCGTAGCATATGGCTCACGGGGGCCCTGAAAGTCTGCGGAGGAGTTTAAAAGCCGATCGCGTCTACGTTGGTATTTCGTATAGCTCGATCTTTTGAGCCATATGCCAACTTCTCGCGTGCCCACTTTTTGCTCCAAGGTCGCTTCAAAGGGCCGAAGTTTGTTCCGTGAGAAAAGTGGCAAACGTATAAATGTAGAAGAGTATGTAATGAATATAGATAGATCTGCGATCGAGCTTTGCGAATTGGATGTATGAGTAACAGATATACTGTAGATCTGCTTGGTTTGCGACATTTGGTTCATTCTGAGGAGAATCTTTATTATAGTTTGGATTGAATGGTTGTTGGGAGCAGGAGGAATGTAAGGTGATTCGAGAGGTGGTTGGTTTGTGTTTCTGTCGATATCGTCTTTTTTGCTCAAAATCCGGGGAATATCCTTGATCTGTGAGGTGTTTTTGAAGGTATTTTTGATCCAGATTTCACCAAAATGTTTTGGAATTTATAAAGAGATATAAATCTCTTGCTTGAGAAAAACAATTCTCAGGATACTTTTTTAACCGATCTGATTGTTTACCTGATTGTTTACTCTATGGTTGCAAAGGAATATTGAATCTATACTGATCGATAGTCTCAACAAAATCAAATTTGAGTTAAGATTCAAGAATGTGATCGTCCTGGAATTCTTGATTTGATTTGATATTTTTTGCGTCAAAGTGGGAGAACTCAGTGGAACTATATTCTCAAGGGATGTTAAAGTGGAACATATGTGTCTAGAAATTTTCGATCCTGGAATCAATTGTGCAGAAGCATTCTTTTGAGAACCCTTTACGTGTGCCATGCAAGGAACCAAAAGATAAGACTTCTAAAAGACATGAGTTTGAGTACAACGAATGAATTGGCTTCAGTTTTGTCATGCCATAGAGTAACAGCCGCATATTTACACGAAAAAATTGTATTTGATATCTCAAACGTCTAAAACAGGTCATGGGTTTCTCCTTCGTCTTCCAAATATTTCTATCCTTGCCCAAATTTTGTAATGATGTTTCATAACGTCACATAATATGTCTTGCGGAATTTTTTCCGATAATTCTAATTTACGAACAATCGTTGCATAATGCATGAGTTCTCAACTGTCTTGGGATTACTACCTTCCATTTGCAATAGTCTATAAGATTTTTCTGAGATGAGTTTCCTCTGCTTTACTGACTTTGCAAATGTAGTTTTGGGTTTCGAATATTGAAGCATGTGTAACTCCGGAAATTATTTCCATCGCATTAACCTCATGTTTTGAAAATATCGGAGGTTAATCTTGTAACGATCGTAATATTGGTGCCAATTTTGTGTCGTCCCTGTGAGATACATTCGAAGTATGCTGTAGATTTTAGTTGAATTTTGGTTAACCAAAGCAGTTAAGGCCGTTCGGTAGCCGTGCAAGCTGAATTTTGTTCCAACTTTACTCGAATTTTCCTTCGATTTGGGATAAACGACGAGTTGTCGCGCGCTTGTTATCATCAAACTCGAATGGCTCAACTCGTCGTTTAGACCAAATCGCGAGAGAATCCGATAAAAGTGGGAAATACAATGTGCTCATTTTATAGGTTAGGAGGTACATGGGGTCCACTTTTTCCCATTTTTTAAAACATTCTTATAATTCAGACTAAACGGCGAGTTGTAGAGCATAATTGAGTCAATCGCAATAGCTGGACAACTCATCTCAATCTGTCTCATCGAAATTTCAACATGATCTTCTAAACAGAACGGTGAAATTGCTTTATCTGTGGAAGCTGAACTTCAACCTCATCATCGTGGAATCAGGTCAATTTTCTTGCTACTCTAATACAATCAGGTTATAGTTTCTAAGTCGAGTCCCAACAAGCAACGAGATAACCTAAAATGTAGATTGTGAAGAAGATTTGAGAATTTGAAAAACGAGTCAATCCGCAATCTAACCAAGAAATCCATTTCATCTTGTTGAGCCATGGCTATCGCTATCCTCGAAAGCTGAAAATTTACATATCCCAAAAAGTTTGCAAATCTTATCCCTGCTTCAAATCGTGACAAAGTTTTGATGGTGACATGGTAAATAATTCTATGAAAGTTCATTGTCTCTTGCTGAATGGATTTGTGCGCTGTGTCACGAGGTCTCTGAAAAAATGATCAACGACCACATTTAAAGAGAGGATGAGACGTTATGTCTCAAAGCTACAAAGCAAAAAGTCGGAAGCCGACAATTCGAAAAATTTGACCAGCATCCAAGAGATGAGCTTCATAGACACCGTGATCAACAGGCTGATCCAAGTGTACATGGATCAATTAAATTTGCTCATTGTCACGTCTCGTCTCATCTCCCATCGACCAAACCGTGCCTTTATGACCTCGATTATATAGTCCAAGAAATCTCGCAAGAAATAGTTGTCACACTTTGTTGCAGCGACATGCATGGCAGCGTCGCGCTTTCGTTTTCAATTCCAACGTTGACTTGTTTTCATCAGGATTTCGACAATTACAAGTTGAAATCAGAAAATTTTTTGAAATCTCTTGATTTCCCGGAGTTGACACCCTCCCCCTCTTTGTGGCAACTCGGAAAGAATGAGATTCACTTGGCCACGAGTGGAATTCTCACTCCGAAAGAATGAATCTCACTCTTTTCGGAGTTACCACAAAAGAGGGGTTCACTCTGAAAAGTCACGGACTATCATTTTGTTGCAATAAATAGTTGAGCTCAAAACACTGACAACTCTGATCAACTATTCAAAATCCGTGAAAATCTACTCATAAATTGTACTGGAAAGTATAAACTTGAAATAAAATGTATGGCGTTACAAATTTTCCAAAATTTGGACAAACTCACAGTATCCTAAAACATCATTCTCCAAAAATGCCGTGAAATCATATCCAGCAAACGTATTTACCGACTGACACCCCAATTTGCTTGTTCTGAGTTGATTATATCTCATTTGAGTGACCAAAATTGCATTCCCTGAAATCCAAATAAATTTTTCCCTGCGAAAAATTTTCTCCTGTAAGCACCCTGCTAAAAATCACCATCAAATCTCAATCGTTCTACTCCTCGTCTACTCTGGACCCAAAAAAATTCCGTTGCATCATTCTTCCATCCATCGCTGTTCAAACATCTTTTTTGTACACAGCGTCACTATTACTTATAAGTCAGTCGAAAATCCATATATATCACTCATTTCAAGCTCAAACATCGAGACAACACAGCTTTGGCATCATCATACACCAACCATCTGGCGAACAGGAGGTTTGCCTCCCATATCCGATTCTATGACGACTCGATATATCCCATTAAATCACGCAAGACTGATGTTGCGTCTTCGAGGGGTTTCCCTGTTAAATCTACGATGCGTATCTTCAGAAGCGCGATATTTTTGGAGGGATACTTCGTTGACTTTTCACGCCACTTTGAGCTTGTGGTATATTTTTTTCATCCATTTCCCACGCGGCTTTATACATGCAGGGCAGTATAGCGCTGCAAAAATTGTCCCACTGTGATGATTATTAGTTTTGTGACGGTTGCAAGATTTTCCAGTTGCGAGTTTCAATAAGGTGTCAGTGATTGAGACGAGGATTGGAAGGATTTGGATGGAGGAAATTAGTTTCCTGCGAGGTTTCCTGGGTTTGAAAGGGGAGCACTTTGATCCGATCGATTGCTATCGGCCGTTAAATTTCACGGGTGTAACCTTGATGCTGATTTATTAATCCAGTGAATTTTCTGAGATGTTTACGCTGCTTTGTCAATGTCAAGTAGTTCCTATGTTGAACAGGGAGGCTTCTATTGTCACGCCAGTATTGCGATTGATGGATGTCTATAATACGACATGAAGTAATCTTCGAACCGATTTTCATGGATGGATTCAAAATTTTGCCATACAAAACTTGAAGTTGGGCAAATTTTTTCATCCATTCATTTTTGGAACCCTTGAACATTTTTCAAGGCAGTAAATATTTGGGATTCGAAACTTTTTGTGGTTGCCTAGAAGAATTATCAGTATCAAGGCCTTAGTATTCTGTTAACGTAGAATCTTGAATCATGCAATCAGAATAACGTCTGCCATTCAATTATTCTCAATAACCGGAATATTTCAATTTGAGCTACTAGGATAAATCTATGGAACAACGATCCTCTCATCTCGAAGAAAAATGTCGAGATTCTTCACAATACTTTGAAAGTCATAATATCATTTCATTTTCTTCCAAAAGTTTCAATTTTAGATGACACCTGTACGTTGTAGGTTGATTAGTTCAAATTCGAATTTAGAGAAATAATTGTCTCTCACAAAATTAACAGATCTCAAATTTTATGCCTACTATTGGGATACTAATTACTGCATCTATAATGAAAAGGGAGTTTGTTCTGATATCTAAATACATGATTCAACGAATAGACCAGATAACCAAAAAATTTATGTGGACTGTGTTCACACTCGATATTAGATGCAATCAGCGTTCCCATGCTCTGTCATAGCGGGCGGTCATTAGGGGAAAGAAAAAAAATATGTCACAACGCCTCATGTGATAGACTTATATGCGTGGTCAGAAAACAGCATATGGTCAAGGGTGGGAAAGTAAAGCTGGAGGGTCTTTATATCCTCAAACTGCAACGAGAGCTTTGATAGACAGCCACCACTTAACTCACGTATCATTATATCCTCTACAAAATTAATGATGCTCACTGGAAATTTTACAAAATTATAACCTGAATTAAAGCATTCTCAAGATTATGTATAAGATACAGTCATTTTACGCTAAATAATACATTTATCATATTAATTAAAAGTATCATATAAATCATGAGAATAATAATTTTGAAATTCTTGTATGATTTCAGATCGATCAAGCCCAATAAACTCGTGTACAAAAATGTAATCCGGATGATCAACCTTGGACTTGGAAAAAAAAAAATTGAATCACTCTTCCGATATGATCGAATCCGGTCAACAACACATTTACACAATATATGAGGCCTGTATAAAATGAACGGACTTGCACACGATTGTGCCCATGCATGTCCCCTCACATATAAGTAATACCATGTACAGTATAAATCCATGTTCCGGTATATCCGAGAGGCAGAATTTTGTCGCCTGCACCTCCGGTCGGAACTTATATTATGATGCGATTGCACGCATAATTCGTCGTTGGAGCGTATATTATACGATTACAACCTTCAGACAAAGACAAAAAAAATGAGAGCCAGCTTATGTACAAAGACAATACGGCGATGTACTAACGGTGCGCTTTTAGTTTCAATATTTTTTTTTCACGAAACTTTTTGCGCATACTTTTATTATTTGTACATAATTTACGTTAGTTACATTTCGCTTTTTAGTATTTGTAAGTATTATACATGAATACGGCGTGCCTTAAAAGCCCATTGTAGATGTATTAAGAATCGAGAAGTTATTTTTTAAGATGTATATTTTATATTGGATATCAGTGTTTGTCGATAACCGATGCCATCTTTTTTAAATTTGTATACAAGATTTTGTACAGACGAATATACTTGAAATAATTATATCTAAAGTTATCTCTTCCAGCGAATAACGAGCTGTTATGGAGATTTCATGGATCGTAATGTGGGATCGCTTTTATCGTTGCAATCGGATAAAATGTTTTGAGCGATATTTTCAGACATTTATGCATTTGTACTCATTAAATTGTAATGTACTTATATATATCTGCCATTTTTTATACTCTTTGAGAGAACTCATTTAGAAGTAGGGTTTTTACATTTTTAAATGGTGGTCAAATAATCAGTCAAGATTTGAGACAGTGCCTTAAGTGATCCATGGTTGCTCTCATAGTTACTATTACTTGCCGTGACTTTTTCATAATTTTTATCAACATCACTTGCTATTGATAATACAAGCATGTGTGAAGGTTCAAACGTTCGAGAAAGAGCAAAAAAATATTGAAGAGTTACAGGTGACACTCCGTATTCGCGGGAGTTACGTTCCAAGAAAATTCACCGCGTGTACGAAATCCCACGAATACAAAATCATTACTCATATGGAAATATTGAGATAAGTGATAATTTTCCTATCTGCGAATAAGCGAAAATCGCAAGTACGGAATCCACGAATACGGAAGGTCACCTGCATTGTGAAATTGAATTTTTTGCAGTCCTCGAGAACTCATTTTTTCATGAAATTGATAGAATTTCATTCTGCGCAGTTCAGCATATGAAAGCTCCGTGTGTGAGGCAAAAATGTATGATACGCGCGTAATTTTGGGTAAAATTCCTAATCAAACTTGCATTAATTGAATCGAGACCTGCTGCTCCTCAATAAGCAGAATCATCCAGTGGACCATACGGAAAAACATTACCGAGTATTACTCTATCGGAAAAGAATTCAAATATTGAATAAACCGAGTATGCATTTCATCTCTCGACTCCTTTACTAGATTTATGAGAATTTTTATAGTTGAGATTAATACAAAATTCGAATTTGATGATTGAAATCGTATTTTTTTCTCAGTACTCTATTGAGTTGAGCATTTTCAGATTTTTAAAATTGTAAATAATTTCCAATCATTGGGAAAATCGTTTGACATAGAACATGAGAAAATGTATGAACATCTTCTCAATATATTATGTAAATCTATGACGAACAGTACCTATAGATATAACAAACATCGAAAATCAAGAATATAAATTCATTTTAATCTCAACCGTTATTTACAATAGTGTACTATGTATTACTCAAAATCGATCTTCGAAAGAATTACTCGACAGTATGTCTGGGATCGTTAATTGCAGACATCAAACATCATTATTACTCAACAAACCGTGTTTTGTACAAAATCTGATAACAACTATTCTACCTGATATTTTTGAAGTGTTTGATCTACTTTTTTTTGTATAGTATGTCATGAGTGCCTTCAAGGATTTCTGTAATCGAGTTGTAATGAACTATTTTGATACAATTTATCAAAAAATTATATCTACAATAAATTTTTACTCATTTTATAGAACTAAATTTTTTCTCTTGAGCTGTCATCCCATGAGATATCAATCATTTTATCCAATGGATCTCCCAATGGTCTCATACTTCCCCGTCCTCACATTGGAGATTGATTACCTTGCATTCAAATATTTCAATGTTTTTCAATCAACCAAAAATTTTCATGCGATTGCTACAGAGATCATCAAGCAAATCAAGAAGAATCCAAGCCGAATAGATATGGGCATTTCCACATGGAACTTTCCATATTTGAATGTGACTATCAGAAAAACGACAGCAGATGTCCATACACTCTTCACATCTCTTCCACATTTTATCTTCCATATCTTATAAATTCTGTTACAGACGAGCTTGTGTCATCTTGCATGCTAATTTATCCATTCAGGAAAAAAAAAATTGGCACTACTATTCAAATATCAAACTATACAGAAAATGATTCTATCACAAGATGGAGCACACCTCGCTTCAAGGTGCAATTAGTATCACGAAACTGACACCAAAATCCCTCCAATGAGATGTCTTTTGGGAGCTCGCACACAGTAAAAATCCGTTTTGACCTAAATTGTGTCGGTTCATGCCTCAAAATAGCGAGTGAAGTGGGCTTACCCTACATAATTTCGAGCATAATTAACATGGGATGGAAATGGCGGACTCCACCATAAATACCATTATTCCTTTAGAGCTCAAAAAGTATCCATTTCAACGGAAAATGTGTACAATAATTTTTTGTAGAATCTTCCAAGATCTACAAAAAAGGTCTTTTGATAATTTTTCGAAAGATGCGTCATTTCGAGCTATAACGCATTATTGTTCAAATGTTCTGAATGAGCAACTCATTTCCCACACAACGATGACCAAAACGAGTTGCTCACTGTGTGCCCAAGATTTACAACTTCCCCCATATTGAGGGAAAAAACTTTTGCCCCAATTTTCAACATTGTTGCTCCTTTATTCATCAAAGAACACCCTGAACACTGCTCTCGCATCTGTAAGGAATAACAAAGTCTTACTTTTCAGATTCAGCTCCTACAAGAAGTGATTCCATTTTTAAGGGTTGGATTTCAATTTTTTCCATCGACCAATTCTTTGTAACATATAAAAATATTCAAGGGGGTCGGTTATCCCGTGTGCTTACAGGCAGTCTAAATTTCCGACGCGAATTGACACGTCACTTCCGTTAGACGTTCCCTATGGTTATTTTCCAACACCCCCTTGCATTTCGTACACTATGCACGCACCTATTCTCAAACATTATAAGTATAACATACGTGATTATACTTTCTCTCCCACGTCTGATGGTGGTTGGCGTTAACGTAATGATCCCCTACACACCGCGTAGATTCCATTATTACTTTTTTTTTTTCATCGACAAAAGCGAGTTACAAGAGTATTACTGATAATCAAGACTACTCGCTCTGGACTCGTATGTTATTTTGGTCAATCTTTGACACACGCAAAACGATGATTGACATGAGATAAGGGTCATTCACTGAATAGTGATAATGAATCATATCATTCGGGGTGTAAAAGAAGGTTTGATTATTGGTTGATGATTTATTGAAAGCTGGCACGAAACATTGTTGATCACGATTATTCAAAGTGGTGGGAAATTTAAGGATCCGAGCAATTCACGGAATTCTGTAAAATTTATCGCATCATTTGGTTGCTACTTTATTATAACCCTCACGGTGCACCCCTGGCGGAGATGAGTTTAACAAAAGCGACAACCAAAACTGAATTAAAAGAGGTGTATCTGTACAGATCGTCACGAATTCAACCTAATTTTGAGCGAGATCGGATCAGCTCGCCGTTTCGAGTGATCGGCAAAGTAAGAATGCCCCATAAGTACATTGCTTTTAGAAATCCAGTGACTCCTCGTTTTCTTCGCTTCTTCGCGGTTTTCGGGCAAATACTCAGAAGAGGTGGGTAATTAGCGAAAAATGTCAAGAATACTTTCTTATAGATTTTTTGAAAATCTACAAGATGATGTACACTACCGGTCAAAAGTCTGAGGACACCTGGGAATCAGACTGATGATTTTCGGAGTTGGATATCTCAGAACCTGTTGGTCGTAGAGAGCTCTGCGTGGTTGCATTTCGTAGCTCATATCGAGCACTTTCAAATCTATTTTCAGTATTTTTCGTCCCGCGTATTATACCGGAGACACACGAGTCAGAAGAATGCCTTTTTTCGCAATTTTTCAGGCTAGGTACGAACGCCCGCCGATTTTGGAGAGATTGTTGGATCGCTACGAAACCTATGACATCTTCAAGCCCATGAAAAAACCTTTAAAATCCGTTTTTGAACGTCTCCCAAAGTGGTTCTGGTTCCGAGATATGACTGATTTTGCTAAGGGTGTTTGTATCTCAAAAAATCACACGGTAATCCAAAAATGACGAGAAACAGCCCGTTTTGAGGCATCTGACCCTCATTTCTGCAAGAGTTTGACTCAACATCGAAATTGCCAAAGGAAATCAAAACTACCGACCTTGAACTGGGCTGTTTCTCATCATTTTTGGATTATCGTGTGATTTTTTGAGAGACAAACACCCTCAGCGAAATCAGTCAGATCTCGAGTCCAAAACCACTTTGGGAGAAGTTCAAAAACGGATTTTGAAGGTTTTTTCATGGGCTTGAAGATGTCATAGGTTTCATAGCGATCCAACAATCTCTCCAAAATTGGCGGGCGTTCGTACCTTGCCTGAAAAATTGCAAAAAAATCCATCTTTCTAACTCGTGTGTCTCTGGTATAATACGCGGGACGGAAAATACAGAAAATAGATTTGAAAGTACTCGATACGAGCTACAAAATGCGACCACGCAGACCTCTCTACGACCAATAGGTTCTGAGATATCCAACTCTGAAAATCATCAGTTTGATTCCCAGGTGTCCTCAGACTTTTGACCGGTAGTGTAGGTAGATTCATCACAAAGCCCAAGAGGATTGCAGTATCATGTAAAAAATCCCGCGTTTTTTGCAAGAAACCTTGCGCTTTCTGATAATTCTCTACAATTTTCTTCAATACGATCAAGAAAGCCTGAGTTTCTCGATCAATCTAACTAGGTCATCTTGTAGATCTTCAAAAAATCTATGAAAAAGTATTCATGACATGTTTTGCTATAACCCACCTCTTGCAAGTATTTGCGAGAAAACCGTGAAGATGCGAAGAAAACGAAAAATTTCCGAATTTTTCCCATAAGCATTGTATGGGGAATTCTTGAGTTTGACTTTCACGTGAAACGGCGAGCTGATACGATTTTGCTCGAAATCAGGTTGAGTTCATGACGATTTTCACGAAAACGCCTCTTTTCTAGTTTATGTTGTCATTTTTGTCTAACTTATTCTGGCCAAGGGCATGGAGAAATTCGGCAACTCTCTGTTTTCTTCACATCTCCGCGGTTTTCTCGAAAATACTCGGGAGAAATGAGTCGTAGCATCACATGTTACGATATTTTTCTTTAGATTTTTCAAAAATCTATGAGATAATTTACAAGGGGAACACCAACCTTTTGGGTCCTGGATCTTGACAAAACTTTGAGAATCTTCTTGTTTTGGTGAGAAATGAAGGTACCCAAAGGGGTTTTGTCCAATGGGCCTCTTATCTCGAGATACAGCTATGGAGATTAGCATTGTTCATATAGGCCCATGTTAAAATGACACATATATACTTAGATATTCTGACAATGCTAACCTCCATGGCTGTATCTCAGGATAGGAGGCCCATTGGACAAAACCCTCCTGGGTACCTTCATTTCTCACCGAAACAAGAAGATTCCCCAAGTTTCGTCAAGATCCAGGACCCGCAAGGTTGGTGCTCCCCTCGTTAGTTAGATTGGTCGGGAAAATCAGGCTTTCTTGATCGTGTTGAAGAAAATAGTAGAGAATCAGCAGAAAGCGCAAGATTTTTTTACAAAAAGCTCGGGTTTTTGTACACGGTACTGCAATCTCCTTGAGTTTTGTGATGGATCTACCTACATTGTTGTAGATCTCCAAAAAATCTATAAAAAATTGTGTTCGTGACATTTTTTACTATCGCCCACCTCTTCTGAGTATTTGCAAGGAAATCGCGAAGAAGCGAAGAAAACGAGGAGTTACTGAATTTCTTCATAAGCAATGTATGGGAAATTCTTGGTTTGACAATAAGTCGAAACGGCGAGCTGATCCGATTTCGCTCGAAATCAGATTCGATTCGTGACGATTCGTACAAAAACACCTCTTTTTCAGTTTTTGGTGTCATTTTTGGTAAACTCATCTCCGCCAGGGGCGCACCGTGCCCTGGTAGAAATAGGTGAGCATTTTTGGCCAATAACTGGCCAACTCGTATTGCTACTATAGCCGTAAGACCCATACTAGATGGATAGAAAAAAATCTTAAAAAATGGTCACATTTCTATCAGATAATGTACAAATTTATATGAGTAGAGAAATCTGATATGGAACTGAAGCAATATTTTGGGTAAAGATGATTTTGCCTATGGGAGAAAAAAGTCTTCTATCATTCGTTTGTAAAAAAATTGGTTCCAAACAGTTCAGTATGAATGTATTCAAGTAGCCCGGGCTAAGAAATACAATTTCTGGTGCAAATATTTCTCATAATTTCTGTACTTTTGAGAGGTACAGTATTCAATCGGGAAGATTTGATGGCTCAAAGAGTTCGAAAGACTTACAAACCATTTTTCTTGCAAACCTACTCTCTCAAGAAAATTTAAGACGCTCTATACACTTTTTAGTTCAGAACTATTCTGACACTAAAATACAGAGTTCTTACAAAATGAAAATGACCTATATCCACTGCTTTCTTTCTTAAAATTGAGCATTAAAATACATCTATGGCTAAAAATTGGCATGAATATACCAGAAAAAAAATGAGAGAAAAGCAAGAGGTATATGTTTACGTAGTTGCTGAACAGTTTTCACCAATGATCCCTGATTGTGAACGAATTTGCTCGAAGATCTCGTTTTGCAACGGCTTGAGACTCGTGGACAGTTAACATGCCTCTCTTGATTTGAACTACCTTTTTGAAAACAATGTTAACATTATATACGCAGCATTTTCAACTGCATACGCACGATAATATAATCAATCGAAATTCAATTGAAAAAAGATTCACAAAGTGCACAAGCCATGACTCAGACTTGATGATAATGATTCATGTGACTGCATCATCAAATTTTATTCAAGTATTCAATATTTTGGAACTTTTGTATGATTTTTTCGATGAACAAAAACCATATCCTAAGTCTTCTGATCTCTGAAAAATACATTTCTGAATGCTATCACGTGACTTTATATTACAGCCCGTTGAAAGTTGAGAGTACAAATTTTTGTAGTGATGATGCACGGACTTTCATACCTTGACATTGGCCTTCATACATGACCGTGAAATGTGATTCTTTGAACTCTCATTTAATTACATTCGGTCACTCAAAAACGTGGTCAAATCGTCAAAATTAGTTTACCTGTTCAAGATCCAGGCAATACTTGCAGAGACAATAGTATATAATTTTTTAATTAGCTGGGCTCTGAGGATCTATCTTTAGAGCTCGCAAATTTTATGAAAAAAAATTTTTCGACACTCTGTGGGGGAAAATATCTTTTCCGCGCCGATTTTCCACTTTCTTTCAAAGTTTGTCGAAAAACACAGTTCGATCAAAATGTACTATCTTACCCACAAAGACACACGTCCCTTGTGTATATGCTAGTATGAACAGGTACGAACTAAATGTAATGGACGGTCACGATCATTCATCTAAATTCCTGGAAATAAAAAAGGTTGCTCTGTTTAGAGTTCAATTTCATGATTTGAATAATTCAAGTTTTCGGCTGCGCGGTGAACGAACTAACGGCCTTGTCATATTGTGATTCGAAGCAAATTGATTAACTTTCTGAATAATGTCACTTTACTCATTTTGTATATTTAGGACGTAAAAATTCTCACTGAATATTCATTTTCTTCGTTTTCAAGACTACTCTCCCAATGAGAATCTGGTGACAACATTTCCAATTGGACCGCTCATCTCAAGTGATTCTCAGGGTGATACGATGATTTCATTTGATCCAAATTACATCCTTCTTTTGCTTTCTCGAAGAGAAAGTATTATATCGGTGCGGAAATTTTTGCAAAAAATTTTCCAAATTTCCCATTTTGGACCTCTTAATTCCAGCAATAGCCAAATGAAAGTTAGTCCATCTTATTTTTCTCGCCGAGATCTATAAAATGGTACCCCTATACTTTCCCCATCTCGAATACAACGCTCTCTGTGAAATATTGTCAAACACGCATTGCTTACGTCCGTATGTATGTGTGTCTGTATGTTGTCTTCCCTTTGTCACGTGATATCTCCTGAACTCTGGATGAATCTTCTTCAAACTTTGAGGAGTTGTTCTAAATTGATCAGCGATGAGCGCAGTCTCTTGACAGCTCTATACTCTCAATACTCCCTCTCCCACGTTCAACTGATTGCCTTAATTTCAACACCATTTTCAGACCCTGTTGGTCCAAGTGTTCTAACACCTCCGATTCTCAATATAAACGGTCACAATAATGTTGTTCAAGTATTCCTTGATCGTTCTAAAGAGATTGGTTAATACGGAATTTTGATAAAAATTTTCATTTTTTGAAATTGAATTTTTTTATTCCACGTTCTATGTCACTCGAAATTTGGCCAACGCCTGTATGAATCTCTCTGGAAATTTGACACATTATTCAGCTCCTTTGGGCGGTGGGCCCAGTCACCTTTGACGATTATCTGCCGATCCATATTGATACAAATAGTCGTATTTATATGAATTTCACTTTTCGTCTTCAAATTTTTTCATGAGAAAATTTTGAACTTCCTTTTTTTGCCCCCCCCCCCCCAGCTCAATCCCTACCTAAACGAACATTGATTTACTTTATTCTACTTGCCGAGATCTATCGAATGGTACCCCTATACATCCATTTCCGATTACATAGCACTGTCAGTGAATTATTTAAAAGTAAACCTTGTGTATGTCCATATGTATGTGTGTGTGCATGTTGTTTTCTCATTGTCATCGTATCTCTCCTAAATCCTTCTACCAATGTCCATCAAAATTTCAGGATTTTTTGTCAATGTATCAGTGATGTCCCCATTTGAATGTCAGCTCCTCACTCCTTATAATTCGTATATCAAGAAAAATTGATTAGAATAGATTAAGAATCATTATTGAAACATATTTGTCCAAACGCTCCAGCATCCAATTATGAACATATAAACCTTTCTGTGATCGACTTAAAATAACTTTTTTCATTCTAAATAGATTAGTTAATACGAAATTTCGATCTTAGTTTTCTTTTCCAAAAAAAGTAATTTTTTAATTTCTAGTTTCATGATACTTGTAATCTTACAAAGGCCGTTCGTGGATCTTTTGGCGATTCTGAGTCGTGATTCAACTTTCTCGTTCCATGGACCCTGTTGCTTTCAACAATCAGTTTTAGATGAAAATTTACCCCAGAAATATTTCTCACTTCAATTTGGAATTTTCTCTCACTACAAAATTAATGCGTAGTCATTTATTGGAAATAATAGAATCTGGAGTGATAAGTAAATTCCCATGCGAGTAATTGATATGAATATAAGGTTTATGATTGTTATCGCAAAGGTGGAAAAATTATATCCGATAATAAAAGTTAATGACAAAAGGTTGGATTCGAATTCGAATAATTAATCGAAACAAGTTTTCATGGTTTTAAATGATTAAACGGTTAACAGAAAACGAGAAAGCATTCTGCAAGTGTCTTTTTGCAGCGTATTTTTCTGTGTAGGTAGGTGAGTAATGAGTGGCTTCCACCGAAAATTCCCCTCCTTATCAATTAAAGAACCAGAAATTAGTGTTCTCTATATTATTGTAAAATCTAGTTCTAGCAAACTTATATCAGAATTTAGGATCTTGTAAGAACAAAGGGCTCACATCTCAGAACAATGATATATTGGATGCTATCCCAGTTTTTCCAATCTCAAATCGATGAATTCGTAATCCTAACAATGGTAAATTTCGATACGAGGGTGTAAAAATAAGCTTCACACTAGTGTACCGAACTGCTTTTTGGAAATCTGTGAGAATCGGTGAAAAATCAGTGCAAAAATGATTTCATGGGGTCCACATGTTAAAAACATGTGAACCACATGTGACACACATGTAGCGACCACATGTAGTTATTGACACAAATCCACATGTGGAGAACATGAGGATTGCATGAGGCATAGGTGTGGTGTGGATATTTCGTATGGAATAGATGTGGCAGCAATATTTCATGAAGCAGATGTGGAAAACATGTGGATTTCATGGTAAACAAAAGATGTTGGATATGTATAGTTCTGCATTATTGAATATTTATAGGAACAAATTTAAAGGAAAAGGGGAAATCGATGAGCCCGATGAGCTCGGGAGCCATTTGAGATACTAATTTCCATTTTGAATGAATGTATACGTAATCAAATTACTCAGAGATTTACATTTATTCAGTCTCTTCGAGGTTAGTCGGCTTAACAACATATAAAATGTCTCTCACAATAATATGGAAACAGACTGTTCCAAGTTCATTCAGTCTAATAACATCAAAACAATCAGGTGTCAGTTTCTTACAAGTGAATATTGTCGGTACATACATTTGAGCTAAACTGCAGTAGAATGCTGGTTGCTTTTCATACTTTTCAATGATTACAAATGTTTCACAGTCTTTACAAAATTCTTTGTCATTGCAATAGCAAATCTTCATAAATTTAAGTATTTTGCCTATTTTCTTGTTGCCATTACTGACATAAGTACAGTAGGAGGAACAAGTTTTTTTGTTCTCAGAATTCGAGTCCGTTTCGTAGAACATCCTGTTTTTCATCAACTTCTTAAATTGGTAACAAATTTTCCCACAAATATCTATTGGGAATGATCTGCTTATACTATCCGGGACACTTTTCATTTTCTCAATCAATCCAATACAAAAAACATCATCCACGATACGAGCTAGTCTACTCCGATGAGTACCAGACTTCTCAAGTTTTGAACAAAATTTGTATGCATCTTTCTTTTTGTTTAAATAACGTTCTTTCAAATCAGCATAACTGAGAAAATTTGAAACAGCTGACATTATTTGGAGCTGAGCATATCTTGTACCATGTACAAAACTCTTGAGGATTCCATTCAGACTCTCGAAAGGAAAGCACGATGTAACCCATAAGGGTCCGAATTTTTTCACAGCATCCGCCAAATGGAGCAGAAGATGAATGTTACTCGAACAGTTCTTGATGCCGTACAGTAATTCAAATCGTGACACATACTCTTCGAGAACTCTTTTGGCAGTCACTAAATTTCCTTCGCTGACACTGGATGCATTCAATAGAGTTACGCCGAGTACAAGTAAGATGTGATGTTCTAAATACTGCTTATCCATAATATCACACAAGAGGGGTAAACTACAGTAATATAGAAACGTTTTGAATTCATTCGCTTTCAAATAAGAGAATTCACTCACGGGTCTCAAGATTCTGGGTATAAAGGATGGAGGCCTCAAATCACGAATCCTGGCATTCATTAAGTTGTAATACTTGAATAGTGAGCCTGACACTCTGCGGAAACTAATATGGAACCAAATTTTCACTAACTGCTTTGTAACCCCCTCGTAACCACAATGCATTATATCTATAGCGGTCGAAATTATGTAATTGAGAACGAAGAGCTGAAAAATCGAGGGTCCTTTCACACCACACTTAGGTATTCCGGAATTGGCAGCATCGGTAGCCTGACGTTCTGTCTCCTCTTGTGTTCGCAGAACCAAGTTCTTCTGATATGGATACACCCTCTTGTTACCCCTTTTTTTCGGGTCGAATTTCTTAGAAGCGATTTTACAAACAGCGCATCCGTGGAGAGAGTTGTGTTGTTTTATGTTGAGAAATAAACATTTCGCCAATTGATCACAAGTGCCAGAGATGACCATCATCCTAATTCTTCCATCACTTCTCTGCCGTGGATCTGCACCATCACACCTTGATAGAGATTTCGCAATTCGTCCACAAAAACACTCAAAAACATGCATGGATTAGGTTTAGTATATCCAAACCATAATCCAGCGAAGATGACATTCTCTTTCTTGAATCTCTCTGAATACGGGAGCTCGTTAATCACAAAATATACAGGCCAGATATTGAATTTCGATGACTTGAACAAAGCTACACCATCTGTATTCCACATCAACGTCAAGTTCGTGGCGATATCTGCAAAACGAGCTCTGATGAATTTATAAATGTCACCATCATAGATATCTTCGTAGTTGTTCTCGTTCTTTTTCGTTCGAGAAAATCTATGCTTCAACAGCTCGAAAAAACCTGGCCTTTGGAGCATTTTTTGAATTTGAGATATTATTGACATCTCTATGAAATAATTCACATCACCTCTGGAATTGCAATGTGTACAGAATTCGATATCTAATTTTCTGCCGCAAGCACAGCAATAAAAATGACGTTTTAATGGCAGTTCAATATTGGCAAAAAATTTTTTGAATTTGTAAAGAGTTTTTAAGCAATTATTAGGTTTTGGGCAATGCAGAGAGATCAGTTCAAGAATAGCCGCTAGGAGCACTCCAGTGACCTTGAACCTTATGCAAACGTTCATCATAGCTAAAACACTCTCTATCACTTTCAACGGAGCACCGGGATAGAGTGGTTTATCTGCCTCCTGTTCGAACGGATCCTCGTCTGTCTCATTTTCATCAGAGCCTGATTCATCACTGGATTCAGAATGACTTGTCTCAGATTCATTGGGATCTTCGTCTGAGATGCAGTCGAAATATTCATCTTCGTCGCCAGAGCTTTCTTCTTCACTTCTATTAGATTCGGCATCCGACGTACTAGAAGTGCTCTCAGCTTCTCGATCGTCCGTTAGATCATCACTGCTTGAAATTGTATCTGAAGGTGGAGAGAAATTCGAAATAATCTAAATTAGAATGAAGTGATTACGCGATTATATATATATTCATGTGTAATGTACAGAAAATCGTAGCAGACTGAGTGCGAGGAAATCTCACGTCTATAAGAGGGAATTGGGATACTATAGTTGCAATAAAGGCTAATATTTCTCTACTCAAGAAGTGTCCACGCAGTAAATCCGTATACTGTCACATACAGTGCGTGGAGAGGGCTCTATTTCAAAATTGCGACACGTGAAAATTCGACACAGTTCTCGAGATGAAGGTGGGAAATTACTTTTTGCATCAGATTGTGAAGTACTCTACGAAATAGCATCAGTAGTGACCATACGATTTTATTCACAGAGCAATCTCAAGAAGATGCTTCAATGGTGTGAGAATTCTTGATACGAGTTGTGCGATGGTCTGTCAAAACAAGAGGGCGAGAGATATGCTCTTATTTGTCATGTATCTAGAGCTTTTCATCGGTGGAAACAGTTTGATGGACGAAATGAATTTTGATATGAACTATAATAACCTTGTCGTATCCACATTCGCCGAGAAACTAATTTGAATTTTTTGTTTGTTGGGCATGAGTTACTCTCGGAGTCACTATCCGAGATTTTTCCAGGTTCGTAACCTCCTTCCTCGTCATCTTCTGAGTCACTGAAGACGCGATTCTGGATATCTTTCTTTCGACGATGCTTTGTAGATCTTGAGTTTGCCTTCATGGATTTCTCTCTTTTCGACATTCTTGAGGTAGCTCGTGCGTAAGAGTAATAGGATCGAAAAGTTAGTTCGTTGAAGGTTCTGTTTTAAACCAGTCATGATATTCAAATTTGAGCCACTATATTCACGCAATTAGAACATCAACAGCTATTGTTTTCCCCGCGGTTAGTGTAAATAAACACATACAGCTCTAACCTATCTCTTCATAGACTTACTAACGAGTTTCATTAGAAGATTAATTTGCGAAATGTATTCTTTGGTACTGTGGAAAACATCAAAAATAAAATAAATAAAAAAAAATTTTTAAGGTAAACGCTTTTTTGAAGGCTCCATTCAACTCCCTAAAAAGTGAAGAATAAGTGAAAGTATAATGACCAAATTGAAAGTATAACAGATAATTGTACCATTACTTTATGAAAGAACACTTTTGAGGAGTTTGAAATGATTCTGCCAGTCTCTCAATTAGTATTTTCCAGGTTCACTTTTGGAATCTTCAAACAAATAATCAAAAATGCTGAAAACATTACCACTTTAAAATCCATATGTCATGAAAGCGTGGGGTGACCAAGAAGATAATGTGGTGTACTTTTCCTTGTCATGGCATCCCACGCTTTCATGACATATGGATTTTAAAGTGGTAATGTTTTCAGCATTTTTGATTATTTGTTTGAAGATTCCAAAAGTGAACATGGAAAATACTAATTCAGAGACTGGCAGAATCATTTCAAACTCCTCAAAAGTGTTCTTTCACAAAGTAATGGTACAATTATCTGTTATACTTTTAATTTGGTCATTATACTTTCACTTATTTTTCACTTTTTAGGGAGTTGAATGGAGCCTTCATAAAAGCGTTTACCTTGAAAATTTTTTTTTATTTATTTTATTTTATTCTTTTTAGTTGAAGTCAATCCAATAGCACCCATGGATTTCATCATTAGTTTTGTCTATCCTCTTATTTCACATCTTGGATAACAAGTTACTGTTGGGAATACCAACTGATTAAAAGACTCGATAATGTCCCTTTCGGATGAACAAATGGATTCAATTCTTGGACATCTCCATTGCCAAGTAACTTTTGGGAGTAGTAACAGAACATACACATTCAGTCGAACCCCTTTCTTATAATACATGAATATCAGCGTGGAGTTCTGCTAGAACTTGTTCCTTAAACATCATCGTAAAACTTTCTCTGTGCACCAATTTTTTGAGATTTAGGACTGTTTGTAGTTCCAAGGGTTTTCCACGAACTTGAAATATCTCACCTGATTCAGAAGTTTGAAATTGATACTAGTATCATAAGTAATTTTGGTAGATTTTTGGCAGATCAGGAGACTGATTGTGAGTTTGCAAATTCTTGTTTGAATCATGATCTTTTACAATGACTAACAATAAGCTGCTGGAACTGTATGATTACAGGAGAGCATTGATTAATTGTTTTCAATCTGTTATCATCTCAATACGGATGGCTCTTTACTCTATTTCTGAGAGCCTCAGAATCTGCTAACAATTAAAAGTCTCATTCTATGGTTCCTCGCCATGGGTGTATACTCATCATGAATTTACGCGTGGAGTCTGATGGAGTCATGAGACTGGTAATTGGAGTTCTCTAAGAGTTAAAAATGGCTCCGAATACATCATTAAACATCAAGAGACCAACGTTGAGGTCAAGGACTATGTACGAGGTTGATCGTACCTGAGAAATCTGAATAACGAGATCCAACAACTCAACTAAAATGACTTCTACATAACACTTCCACTTCATTCCACTTTCCAAAAGTAGACCAAATTTCTTAATTCATTTTGGATGTAAAAAACACTATTCTGTCTGATATTGAATATTGTATGGTGAAACTATGAGCTGACACAAGGAAATTCATGTCCTGGGATAGGGGGAACACGCTGAGATGCGACATCCCTCACGCGCAACAACACCACAACGAACACATTTTTTCTTGATCTGATAGCTCCATGTTAGCTCCTAAAGGCTTGCACGTTGCCCGCACTACTCCGACACGACATTTTTTACGGTCTCAAACTATAATTTAGTTATATATATATATATGAATAACATAACAAGATCGTGTTATGGGATGGGGAGATCAAGTCGTGGCGCCATGTAGAAGCTGCATCTCGGGTACCCGCATCTCGAGGGTGTACCACGAAAGACATTCAGAACAGGCACACTTTTACTCAACCCGGAGACACGCATTTTCACCAGGAAGCCACGATTCTCCCGCAGAAGGCTGGCTACAGGCGGCGGCATGGTGATGAGCTACTGTCTGCTACTGTCTGCTCATCTGCTGCTGCGCTCTTGGTGCGCAGCTGCGGCGCACGCGTTCTCATTGGCCGAAATGAGATCCAAGAGAAAACATTTCACTCACACAACGATAAATGCGGCACACGTACGAGGAACTGCCCGATATAGGTATAGAAAATACCCGGCGAAAAGCGAAGCGACACCAATGACCTTGGTGCCGAAGTGCATAAAAGCGTTTTAATAAAAAGCGGAGTTATCAAGAGTGAAGATGTGCGAACGAAAATTGATGGAAATAAAGAGGCCAGATCGGGGAACAAGTACTACGCAGTAAAAGTTTCAAAAGAGAGCGGTAAGATTTGTTCTCATCTAATTCACATGCATTGATTCTATGTATTCAATCCTACCCCTGACACAGGCTCAGAATTCTCTAATAGCAGTATTTCACTATAATTAAGAGACGATTTATGCTGTATTTGCCTCCTTTATAACCTAGATCATCCACTGTCTTGACTTTTTTTGAGTATGATATACTAGTCATTGTCTGTACTCAATTTTCGTAGATGATAAAGATTGGCTGGAGGCGTTAACTGTGACTACGAAGGGCGAGGTGATAGCCCCCGAAGGATCCCCTAAACCATCAAATATCAAACGCAAACAACAGGCAGATAAAGATGTGAAGGAAAGATCCAAGGTGTCAGACAAAGTTAACGATACTGCAGTAAAGAATTTGCTGTGTGCTCCAGATATCTTTTCATCTGAAAAAGGAGAGGCCCAAGATATCTGTCATCAAAGTGAAGATCCAGAAGGTGCTCCAAAGAGGGTTAAAGCATTCAAAGCTACAAGTCAAAAGATCGGGCACACTGTGAGAGTTGCTCGCCTCGTCGATGATTCGGGAGTACGAACTAATAATCCTCTGAAATGTCCTGTGTGTCATCCTCTATTAAGAGGTGCGAGTAAGAATAATCTTGAATTAAAATGATATTATATCTCACAACAGTTCTTGATCAAGCTAGATAGCACATTACGTGAATCGATTTCGGCATTACTTGTCACATGATTACAAATTCTTGCTCGAAATCGAGCCGAGAGTTTAATTTTTTTAATGATTTTCTGTAATTTCAATTAGGTGGAATATCATTACATAAGCACTCGGTCCCTTCGAAAAGAGGTTGTACTTAATCAGCCATTCGATTAATATCTCGAAATTTGCTATGCGAGTATTTTTACTTTCAAAGTTGAAATAGATCGAATTTGAATCGATGCGGAGTCGTCTAGATCCTGACATTCGCAACAATCTATTTAGCGTCTTTTTAGACGTCTGGTAGTTCACTTTTCCATTATTGAAAAACTTGCAGTAAAGGCTAACAGAACTTGTCTTGAAAATATTTTTCAATTGTGTATAACTATTACTTGGATTAGACTAATTTCAAAATAGAATTATTCAATACAAGTAAGATGAACGCAGCATAAGTTGTGATCCTCACATAGTACCATTTGAACGCTCATCTATGATGTACACTAGGTCGAAACAGTAAAGTTTATACCTCCCTAAACAACAGAATCCGATGGGTAATTTTTGTATTACCACTGTACTTCACTGCAATCTCTGAGATTAATTAAGAGGAAAACTTTCGGTATCGAATTTTTAGAAAAAAAAACACTATTATCGTTCCAGCCCCCGATGGTTTTGCGGAATATCTCATAAGTATTGGTGAATACATGAAATCGCGTCAGGACTGCTTCGAAATCTATCAGTCAGAATCTAACAAGTCTGTGTCAGACCCCCATAAGGTATATATCTTATCAACTTGACTATCACTCTATGATTGTCGAAAATGTTCAGATTTGTCAAAATTTCGCTCTCATTATTTCAGCCTAAGCAATCAGCGGTTCAAATGAGAGAAACTGTTCAAACAAGCAAGTCGTCTTTCAAAGTGAGTAAATTAGAGTGGGTACAATGGTGGTTATTGTCACAGTCTGAACCATCTAAATTTTTCGTGCTCTTTCACAGCTCACAAATGATGAGAAAACTGTTCAAGATATTAGCACATTACTCTGTCCAACCGGAACGGATACGGTGAGTGGAAAAATCCCATGGTTGTTGGCAAATATTTCCGATGAATTACGATTATAACTGTCCGTGTTGTCCTCGCTGTACAGGTCGAGTTAATGGAGAATTCTGGAATCTTGATTACATGTACAGATAAATTTCTCATCGACAGAATGAGTAGAAAGGACCCAAGAGCCTTGACTCGAGAATTATTTCGAAAGATTGTCGGTGAAGAAAATCTACTCAAAATGACATGGAGTGGTCGAAGTAACCACCAGAACTTCATTGCTATCCCAGAAAAAGAACGAGTGATGATTCAAGGTGCGTAAATTCCAAATAACTGCACGAGCAACGACAATATCACGCGAAACGGAAACTAGTAACGACACTGGCATTTTGAGATACGTTTTCAAATGCTTCATCTTGTTCAAGCCTGGACATAGTTACAATGCGGTAGACTGTCTTGGCGACTCAAGTTACAGTCACCCTTACAAACTGGAAGTTTATTCATCTCATTGTTTAGAAAAAAAATTCGATTTGAAAATTTTTTTGGTTCTTCCGATCCCCTATACTTGCCAATTTCGTAACTTCGTGGATTATGGACTACACTGAATTGAAACTTGGAATCTATAGTAGAATTGATCGTTAGCGTTTTTCAAATGTAGGGCTGCACACATACTTAAAAATTTTTGATTTACTCCGCCCTCACGTTCCCGTTGGGCCATTTATCTTGCTGAGATACAACAAACGAGTCACATGCATGAACGCTCACGGTCTTGACAGAGTAGATCGACCCATGAACAAAGAGGGAATAACAGAGGTCTGGGTTGTCAGTTAAAGTAAAATTTAGGAAGTTATCTCTTCTAATTTAGGTTGTAGAAATCCGTGAAATCCTTCGCTGAAACTCTTTTGAGTGCCAATCGATGACATAAAAATCATCATAATATCTGTATATTCAATATATGAGTTTAATTATATGTATAATATACACGGTATACATTACAAAAGTCTCAATTTTTCGATTATTCACAAAATCATTCTAATGGTACATTATTCTTATTATTTGCAGCATTCGTTGAAAGCCACACTGTTCCAAAGTATAGACTGAAGACCCAAGAGTTCAAGGAATGCGTCACGACATTTTGCAACCAACTGAGACAGGATCAGAAAAAAAAGGAGGTCGATTTGGCGAACAAAAAAATTGAATCACTCAAAATCAAAAAAGAGGAGAAAAATAAGAAAGAAATTAAAGTTTCCGAATCAGTGGAAGTAAAGGCGGATAAAGAAGACTCATCGGGTGGAGACTCGAGCAACGAAACTTTGAAGAAGAAAATCAATTCTCAAACTCCTGTAAATAATCAAAATAAATCCAGAAAGACTCACGAGACTCACAAGAAGAAAAGGGAAACTTCGAGTGATACTCATAGGTCTTCAGAGAGTGATCAAGAATTTGGTGAATCAATAAACGATAAACCTATTTTTGAACATCAAGATTTGTCGCACGGTGATTTCGATGGATGTGATGAAGAGGAGTTCTTGGGTGAAGGTTACGGGATTGCTTCCAATAAAAAGTGCAAAAAATCATCAGAGAATCAAAATGGCGTGAAAAATATGGAATCCCTAGGTACCTCGACAGTCGCTGGTCTTGATAGTTTGTCACGTAACTCGTAACTCATTTCATCGAAGGAAGATACAGAGTCGTATAACTTCAGTACGAATCATCTAGATGATAAGGTGGACGCAGGTAGAAAAAGTCCAGTGAGAATCAATCATGGCTCCCTCGACTCACCGAAACCATTTTACAAAGAGAAAATCGGAGACATAGATGTGGGTAGTACGGAGAATCGTGTGAGATCTCAATCCGGAACTCGTCCGGCGACATCATCCGCGAAAATAACTGTAGAGAAAGGCGTCGACTATCAGAATGACCACCCTGATTATAAATCTGTGCAAGAAGCGGAGCAACATAGCAAAGAGCAACATTCCCGAAGTTCCGACTCTGCAAGTCCTGATAAAGCCAAAAAACGTAATAAATCTCGGAGTCGATCAAGATCAACCTCTAGGAAAAGACGCCATCGTCACCATCACCATCGTCATCATCATAAGTCGTCTCGCCATTCTAAGAAATCCAAGAAGAGTCAT
Source organism: Eretmocerus hayati (assembly GCA_029851415.1). Classification (NCBI taxonomy): domain Eukaryota; kingdom Metazoa; phylum Arthropoda; class Insecta; order Hymenoptera; family Aphelinidae; genus Eretmocerus; species Eretmocerus hayati. The sequence goes on from CM056744.1 coordinate 100,299,566, forward strand.
CATCGAAGCCGTTCAAGAAATTAATGTTTTATTTGTTTTTGACTCTAATGTCCAACAATTATCAATGGTGGATTATGAATTTGAAGCTTTTCTTGGACAGATTTGTTCCCTGTATTGATAGAACAAATCTGTCCAAAAAAAAGCATCAAATTCATAATCCACCATTAATGTTTCATTTCACCTTCAATATTGTTCAGTTCAATGAATTATTGTGCTTCATTATTCAATAAAGTGGAAACACACAATTGTGACCCCAGCTTTTGTTATTTCTGTAACAGGTCACTCATGCATATCTACCGAGAAAATTCGATAAAACCATAACTTGTAAATAAATAAACTTTTTCATCCTGAAATAGTCGAAATACGACAATTTCTACAATTAAACTGAATAATTTATTCAATTCAAGCCACGGAGAGTTTGGAAAACTCATTTATCAGTACTTTTTGCTTAGTCATATTGGATATGATTCATTACATGCATTTTGAAAATCTATTCAACATCTTCTCCTTACCATGGAATCCACATGTTTTCCACATCTACTTCATGAAATGTCGCTGCCACATCTAATCCATACGAAATGCCACACCACAGCTCTGCTTCATGCAATCCTCATGTTCTCCACATGTGGATTTGTGTCAATAACTACATGTGGTTGCTACATGTGTGTCACATGTGGTTCACATGTTTTTAACATGTGGACCCCACGAAATCATTTTTACACGGGAGGGCCTTTCCGCACTGGCATTCCACTTTCTCGCACACTTTGTCGAAAAACACAGTTCGATACACGGGTGTAAAGCCTAATTCTCGCATCCTGGTTGTTGATTCTGACCTTCGCCTACGGCTTAGGCCGGAAACTCATCACTCAGACGCGAAAAAAAGTTTTTCCACCCATGTGTCAAGATATACTATTTTGCAATTTTGCGATGTTTAGGTGCTTACGAAATTGTAAAAAATAGTACTCACAACTCAATCATGAGGTTCCCCACTTCCGAGCGATATTTCCACCTTCGGCTGCGGCTCAGGCCGAAAACCAATCGCTCAGAAGCGAGCTACAACCTCATAAACTCGGTGCAAAATCTACTAAGGTAAGTGTCCGAGTGTATGGCACAGTGTACGTATCTATGGAACACTTGATGAAAATCGATTTCTCCTAAAAAACTATTACACTTCGATACTGGGTAATAAGTTCGAGGTAAACTATTGATATTGGCGAACTGTCTCGAAAAAGATTTACAATCCTAAAACAATTATTGAATTCAATAATCGAGTTTGAAGCTAATCATCGCTTCCGTACGTGACCTACTGCTCGCTTCGACCCTTCATCGGGCATGAAAATGCCCGTTGAACTATCCTTACTACATGGAGTTATTAATTGTTATCCATGCAGAAATGCCTGAAAATGGTTGATAAGGCGTCATTCATCGTATATCTGATCGATTTGATCTTCGTTTCAGTGAGATTTTTTTAATATAACGGTGTTTCATTTCACGTACCGCGGGGCTTGAGATGTCCGTAGTAATGGGACAGCTAGAGCGGTGTCTCATTTCCCAGGTGCATTTGTACCCAGCAAATGGGACACTTTGTACGTGGGTTTTTGCAATGTTTGGATGATATTTTTTAACAACAAAGTGTTTGAACAAGCTTTGGACCAATTATGAAGCCAGCGTTGAGTCGAATAACTTATTATAACAATCTAATATGATCATGATCTATGTCTGCCCTCATAACCTCAAAATCACCTAGTTCTGCATGGAAGACTTGTGTTGTGTACATTTTTTTGTCAGCTATGGATACAGCCACATAATTCCAAATTGGAGGCAATTAATTTATTTCAAGAGAAACAGCAAATGCAAGGATCAAAGTTTGTGAGAGTGCGAACATTGGATTGGCTGTTTTGGCCTTCGACGGAGGATGTGTTTTTGATGTACCAATGCCACACATGCTTCAGCATTTTGTCTAGGACATTTCAGTGCAAACAAAGTGAATAAGTAATTTAATAGAGATCATATTATCTCTTTCATTGTGAGGTTCAATTACCCTATGATATATGTGAGTCAAGCAATTGAAGTTCTTGGATTCATGTAACAGCATGAAAAAGTTTTACGGTCTCTGTCCCAAGTTAATCCCTGTGCTTGTGCATTAGAAATCTTTGAATTCAATAATATTCCCAATTCATGAGTATTTTGTCTTAATTGAGGTGGTGCTTGTTGCAAGAGACTCATTGTAAACAAGAGGATTTATGGATATTCTTCGTTATAGAGCTAAGCCTTCTGGGATGAGAAGTACTGCTCATGCATTCTGAGATTTGCTGAGTTATTCAATGAATTAGTCATTGGAATTTTATTCATAAGCAAAAGTAGGTATCTTTTCACTACAATAACCTTCTAGTATTTTTTGAATTTGATATGTTGATGTTGTCAAGATATTTGGGTCTAAACATTCAACCTTATTTGTACGCCAAACACCCAATGAGGCTTTACGCTCTTGCTACTTATGCTAAAACCTTTGTGATGCATCAATTGAAGAGACCATGAACTTTTAAACATGTAAAAAGAAGAAGAAAAAAACCTTTGAACATAGTGAGCAAAAATCACTCTCTCTGAACCATTTTTCTGTATAGGTATCTCAGGAATAATGGAATTTGAGGCATTGAATACTCTGAAACTGATTTTCTACGAGTGATTATTTCAAATATTATTACATCTGAAGAATGATATCTTTACCAGAAACATTTTTCAAAAGCTTCATCTCAAGTTTGTCAGAGTAATTTATCACTGAAATTCAAAGGATTAATTTTTCAAGCTTTGATTGTGAGGAAGATCAGCTCAAGTGCATGAATCTGAACCATACCAATATCACTTTTGGGATAAAATTGCAATGTGAGATGGAAACATATCAATAACAATCAGACTATTATGAATGGTAAAATATTAGTCGCAGAGACAGATCTCTGAGCATGTCTTCAGTTTTTTATGTAAAGAATGTATATCTTACATGCATCACTCAATAACTTAGAAACGTCCATAATTTTGTTCTAAAAGTTCTTTGTATATACAATTGGTTGGAATTTGAGTAAGTTGACCCCTTTATCCAACTTCCTAAGATAAGTTCCTCGAAAAAACGCAAACGGTAACCAGAAAACTGGCCAAAACTGTTTCCATGCGCTCACATGGGACTCTCATGAGGAGAAAAGCACTTGGCTGACTAATTTCCCTATTTTTAGGTTCCCGCTTAGATTCTCCGGGAAACTTGTGAGGACCGTTATTGGAGAAAATTTTGTACTCTACAACTTCCATTTCCTTAGTTTTTGTGTGTAAATGCTATTTTTTCAAATATTTTCGAAAATCGGTAATTTTACACTTAAAATCTGTTCATAACAATGAAGCGTCAAGCTTTAGACGTTAACGACTATGCGTAATCGATTCAGCGGCTCGAATTACGTTGGAAATACGTGTGAAACCCTTAGGAAAGCATCACAAACACTCAAATGCCTGGTATTTTTGGTGTCCCATGATACGGACATCGGGCGTGGGACAGCACGTACATGAGTCGAGCATTCCGTCCCATAATCGGGACCTGCTTTCTGCCACTATTTTTGATTAATATAAAATTAATCTCAACTTTTCTAAAGATAATATTTCATTTATTTGAATTTTTGTGACACTTCTCAACCATGTCAAAAGAAAAACTGGCATATTTTAAGCACCCTTGTCGAAAAATCGATGAATTGTCTCGTGCTTCCAGGTTGAGGTGTGCCATACAAGGGACAGTTACCTTAATTCTCGCACAGTGTGTAAGAATATTTGATATGGAAACGAACTATGGCAAACATCCCAAAACTTAGGTTTTGATGCACAGAATCGGAAAAGCTATAGGTTTTCTGTAATATCAAACATCATGATGGGTTTGCTTTTTTCGATACCATAATTTTGGAAAAGTGTGGATTGGGGCTCTTCAAAGATTTTGGCAGATCAAACATAAATTGGACATGATTCGATATCAAATGGTTTGTAAAACATACATCCTCATGTGAAAATTTTACAGAAGCTATCACTTCCTAGGGTGTATCTTCGGAGTGTTCTTGGTCAGATCAATCGAAATCTGATTAGACTTCAAAGTTCGAACACTCGGGGTTAATTATCTGATGGGCTCAGATTTGAGCTGCACTCGAGCTTGGCTGCACTTCAATGAAGCTTGACGACACATGGTTTCAATTTTCGTCAAATTATCACACATTCTCAACAGTGTTCATTGAGTAAGCTTAAAAAAGTTGTATCAAGTCTATTTTACGGTTTTTTGACGGTTCAGAGAAAACCTAATCGACCTTTTCGTTTTTCTATCTCAATTGATTGCCTCTTCGACTCGTTTTTGAATTCTATCATATTGTACGCAGCATCATGACACGGCTTTTGAGTGCCAAGGCAGCACTGCAAAATTCATCGATTGAGAAAATACGTGACAAGGCAGGAAGAATTACTTTTTGAAAAGGTCAGGTTTTGTAATGTAAAAAATTCCTGACGATCAGCACACAAACCGACATCGTTCTCAAGTCTTACACCAAAAGTACTAGAGGGGGGAATATTCCTGCCAATACTAGAACAGCATTATAATTATAGAGATTATCATATCTCTATGATTATGATATCAAATCTCAGCATGACCTCAGACTTTTACCTTTCGGCGTTGAGGACTATCCATTCAATACGTTTGTAGGGAGTTCATGAGTGGGTGGGTGGTATTGAAAGTCTCACCACTCATCATCGTCTAAGGGAAAAACCTTTACCTCGGCAGGGTGAATATGGCCTGAAGATACGAAAATTCCCCATACGATGAATTCCGTTTAAAAACGACTCGTGAAAATAGTGATGTCTCAGATCGGTTTCGTGGTTTCTATTCGATTCTATGGTCCATAATATAAAGTTTTCACCCACTGGAGAATCCCGAAAAAATTTCGGAGACGCCTGCAGAGCTATTTCTGTTTGCTCTTTGATTTCACCAGAGCATCAAGATCATGCTCATTTTTTACAAAATTAGATATATCTCGAGTTTGGCTCAAGATAATGCTACGTAGTCCGGACCATGCGAAAAATCTTTAAAAAATCATCGAGAGTAACTTCGATGATTTTCCTTTAGCTATTTCAGGATCTGATCAGGCAGAGGCCGGAAAATTCAGGCAAGCCTGATAAACTCAGAAAGCAATTTTTTCAACTTTTCAAAAATATGATTTCTCGTGCAAAATTGCACGATCTTTGTGATGAATTTAGTCCGAGGTTGTTTTTTCACTGTTATAGGCAGTTTTGGTTAATTTTCTGAATATCCATTCTCTGACCAATTCGAGGACCAATCAGAAAACAGCGATTTCAGCGGATGCGTGTGATTTGCCGAATTCCCAATTAGGAACCACTTAAGTGGTTCTAATCAAAAGCTGAGGAAATTTCCTCCAAAATGACTTCTCGCAGAAGTCAACTTCATGTGCCCAGTCAAACTACGGGAGCTTGATTGAAAAAGAAAGATGGCCTGAGCGAGATAACCTATCTATCGTGAACCAGAGCCTCGAGATTGAGACATTCTTAGGGAGGTTAGCTACCCTCCCTAGACCTTCTCTTGCATCCATGCTGTCAATTAGGAAGGGTAGAAAGATGGAGAGTAAACTTCGGGCTTTCGCCGTTGCCGAAACTAGTTTCTATCAGGATACAGCTACACTTCCAGAGTTGGCCACTAGAGGCTCTGAGGTGTTCTGGGCTAGATCGACGCTGGCTCATAGCTTCTGAAAGGAAGGAAGACTGACTCCGCCTCCTTCATCCCCTCTCGTAGTAGGTGAAAAATGTCAAAGTAGTGTGCGTGGCACATTCAATCTCCGTAAAGCCAACGCGATCCACGCCTCTTACGCACACGAGCGTCCCGGTTTCGTGTCGGTGAAGCCTTAGCCCAGAACCTAGTTACTGTATCCTGGCTAGCTCTGGCTTTCGGACCGAGTTTACTCTCCTTCTCTCTACCCTCCCTACTGTCAATGGTGTTAAGGCTAGTCCGGAGTTCCCGCAGAACCGCAACCAGACACGCACCGGCGTACTTTTAGGTTGCGGCTACATGCAATGATTCTGAGAGCGGAATTATTATTTACACGCTTTCATTGGAATTGGATAAGTTGGCCAGATAGCATCCCGCTTTTCAAATCGTAGTTCACGGAGCTACACGAAAATTCGTGTCAATCTGTTGAGTAGGAAACGAGAAAACCTGGAACTAGTAATGGGGTCCGAAAACGGAGGTGTCTCACCTATTCATGTTTATCATCCACCATCAAATCATTTTCGGCCAAAATGAGATAGCATCCCGACTGTGAATTGAATTTTCCAATTGAATGAGCCCTTCCACGTCGAAAAATTCTAACAAGGGGAGGTTCAACCTTGCGGAACACGGATCCTTATGAAACTCTGGAAATCATCTTGTTTTGGTGCAAAATGAGGGTATCTCCAAGGATTTGATCCCATGGTCCTTATACTCTGAGATACAGCTATGGAGATTAACATTGTCCATATAGGCCCATGTTAAAAAGACACATATATAGATATACTCACAATGCTAATCTCCATAGCTGTATTTCGGGATAGGAGGTCTATGGGATTAAACCCTTGGAGATACCTCCATTTCTCACCAAAAAAAGATGATTCCCAGAGTTTTGTCAAGATCCGTGTTCCACAAGGTTGGACCTCCCCTTGTAAGTCCCCTTCGAAAAAACCTGGAGTAGGCGTGAGCATCGAGCATTATAACTCACTCAGTATGCCAAAGAATTATGATTTTCTTCGGATATAATGCATATTTTCTGATGTGAAACATCTCATCCGATTGAAAATTTTATAATGCATCGCTTGCGTTGTCACTATTGGACTAGAAATGAGAGGTTTTTTTTGGTAGACCGGGAAGGGAAAATCTTCATAGACACCCACAAGAGTGTGGGAAGTGTCGGATTCACCCGAGAAAACTCGGGCACCTACCGACTGAAACCCCTCCGCGGAGGACGCCAACCGAAGATTATAGTCCCAGAAAAAGGAAGGAAGAGTCAGAAAGTAGAGAAATGATGAAAGATATAGGGAGGCTTGCGAAGAAGCGGGAGCCCTGAAGTGGTCCAAGATGCCACTCAGGGCTCATACGCACTGAGGCGGACGAGGTGGTAAAAGCACACACATGGGTGCTGGGGCTGAAGACTGGGGGCGGGGGAGTTGTCGTGTGCTCCCGAGATACTAAGATCTCCCTTGCCGGAGGACTCGGGCCGGGGAGTGCGTCTGTCTCCCAGGATCAACTAAGGATCCTCCTTGCGGAACTGGGGCCGGGAAGTCGTTACTCTCCCAAGATCCGAAGATCTCCCTTGAAATGAGAGGTGGAGATGCAATAAGGAAAAATAGCTACACATATTTCCTGACCGCATGCAATGCGGTCAACGCGCCATCTATTGAGCGAAAAATCTGTAAGTCCCTCCGGACTGGCCTTTAATCTTGATGTCTGAAGAATCGTGTATCTTCAGTTCCAGTCGATCAAATTGAGTTCCGCAAGTAGTCATTTTGAAGGGAATTCTCTAAGTTTTCTATATATGAGTTGATTATTTGGTCTCAGTTTTCGATTAAGATTAAGGTCCGTATAACCCCGCGCATGCGCAAGAACTACTCTTTTCTGATCGACAGAGAATGAAAAGTCAGAGAACTGACCAAAAGACGCATAAAACAGTACAAAAACAACTTCGGACTAAATTCATCGTGAAGATCGTGAAATTTTGCATAAGAAATCATATTTTTGAAAAGTTGAAAAAATTGCTTTTTGAGTTCATCAGGCTACCCTGAATTTTCCGGATTTTGCCTGATCAGAGCATGGAATAGCAAAACGGAAGTCTTCAAGGTCATTGTCGATGAATTTTTTCGAGATCTTTCGAATGGTTCAAACTATATAACCTTGAGCCAAGCTCGACATATATCCAATTTAGTGAAAAAAGCTCCGCAGGTGTCTTCGAAATTTTTGGGACGGGTGGAAACATTATATTTCGAACCACAGAATCGGATCAAAACCACGAGAAACCGATCCAAGACATCATTATTTTTCATGTATTGTTTCTAAATGCATCATACGTTACCAATGGGCAATTCCTTATGGATTATTCAAAATGTTTCGTCCTTCAGTGAAAGGAATGAAGAGTATAAATGAGAAAATACTGCTACAATTTTTCAATCCTGAACATTCTCATAGTCTCTCACGGATGAGTCGAAACCAGGCTTATATACCTCTCGGTCTAGTGAGTCGCTGGGCTACTGACCTCATTAAACGATGTAAATGAGTGCAAAATGATGTTTTTCCCGTCGATTGCATACAAATATGTGACTGCACTTTATACACATGTACGACGATCCGAGCTAAAAGGGAAAAAATGTGCTCGAGTTATTCACTATATCTCATAATTCAATAACTAGTAAGTAATACGCTTACTAGAGTAGTTCTCAGGAATTATTTTGCGATCTCCTTAACTCATCTAATTCATGATCAAATCAGTACAATATCGAGAGCGGACGTTTGCATCGTGTTTATTTGTGATGCAAAACGTCTATAGTGCGCTCACATCGACCGAATGCGTCGATAAGGTCACAGTACGAGCGTGGAACAAATATGGAATTTTTTCCCCCGAATTTCCTCACCTTATAAGAATCGAGCGATGAGCTGACGAAGTCAGCAGTGTCTAGACGGCCGTTGGCTAGTTCGCAATTCCTTCTTATCGGAATCGGAGTTTGTAGCAGCACAAGTTTGGGAGATTGAGGTGTTTCGTACGGTGTACATTCGTCAATGTGTTGATAAAGTGCTCCTGATTTCGAAATAAACAGGGTCAGTGTATGCATTTTCGACGAGATTTTCCAGATTTTTGGGAATGTAACACCTTTCAGTGATCAATCGCTAAGATATTCGGGAAAATTCAACCTTCTAGCGTTTCTGAGCAAAATTTTGACCGAAGACTGGCTCGAAAATGTTATATCTCCTAATCACGTGAACTCAAAATTTGTTGACAGACTAGTATAATTCTATGTTTATTTAATCTCTCAATAGGCTTAGAGGTATCAAATCAAAGTTCTTCTTTAATATTTTTCGTATCTGAGTGAGATTTTCTCGGAGATTTTGTCTCGAGAAAATTTTTGATCCAACTCAACGGGGGGCTTCTACCAAATTTACTTACTGAAATGTGAAAATATTTCAAATGATCTATTAGAATTCGAAAATCGCCGAAATGGAGGCGGTGTCGATGTCATCTTACTACCTGCCAACAACTCTTTTCTGGCCGCTTGTACTGACGGTCACGGCCCTTGCAGCGGCTTATTACTACATGGAAACTTCAAGAATTGTTCGGATGGGCAACAAATTGCCAGGTAAGTTTCATTTAAAACATAACACTTTCAAACTGACATTAGAAGATGGTGGAATTGAATCAGGTGGCTATCTCTCGAAGTCAAAAAGTATTGAGTAAGACTAAGGTGAGTGCGTGCCTCATTAGCCCCAACTGTTTTTGTTTTGAACACAATTTTGGCCTATCTTGATATTTTTGATACAGTTCAGCGCATGTTGAAGCTTATCTGAAATCCTGTAAAATTAGCTGAGATGAGTTCAGTTTTGCCTTTCTAAAGGCGAGCTATCTCGATTTTTGCAAAAAAGGTTTTTTTTGTGAATTCCTGGTAGGGTGTGTCTAATTTTTCCTCACGTGTCTATGAGGCATATTTCCATAAAATTACATAAGTTTTCCATGAAATCGGAATTTATTGGCTCCCTGATCTCGACATGTCACGTCTCTTCGCTCGTTTCGCAGCTTTTTTACCCCCTTCCGAATTATTCGACTGAAAATGGATGAACTCCCATGAAGCGATGAGCAAATCTAGAAATAGGTTATGGGACCAGTTTTAAACACATTGACCTTAGATTAGGAATATGGGCATGATATCGACTAAAAATTGGATTTTGTAATTAAGCAATAAGCAGTTTGAAGTTGAGACAAAAGCCAAGAAAATGAGCTCAGGCATGTGAAAATGGAATGTATCAATTTTTTAGTGATTAACGAAAGGCAAAGTCAAAATAATTAAAACAAAGTTTTTGACGAGCTGTGCGAGAAAATATCTTTTTTGCACTGAGATTCCACTTTCTCTCATAGTTTATCAAAGAACCTCGCAAAGAACACAATTCGATACATGAGCGTCAATCGCACCCTCGTAATGATTCCGACTCTTGCTTACGGCTCGAACTGGAAACCCATCACTCGGACGCAAAAAAAAGACTTTACACCATCGTATCGAGAGCTTGAGTGGAGGCAAATTAGGCACCTTTGCTTTATCATATGATCCCAATTATCTCTTCGATTGACTGATAAACTCATCAATCACTTCGATTGTATCGTTTGTCCTAGTGAGATACGAATCGTTTTATTTTCACATGTTCGAATCTTTTTGCAACTCCAACCACGAGCATCAGTCTCGTTTTTCGATTTTGCCTGATCGAGGAATGTCGAGGAATGTATCCATTCCTCGATGAACTTTGAAATCATTGGTCCCACGCTCCTTCTTGTATCAAAATTGTATCGCGACCCTGTTCTGTAAACAGAAGTGATTGTGAGAAAATTGAAATTTGGATTTTTTTGTGAATACAGAGCTAGCCATTGATTCAAATCGGAAATGGTCGTAAGACAAGAATTGCATACTTTCTCCAAACATCTCTGTAGAAGTGTCTAACGCTTCAACAGCTTACTTCATGTTTACACAAGGATTATTTTTCATCTCAAGGATGAGCCTTTGATAATACTGTTGAAAATATAAGCTCTGTACGATGAATGCGAAGAAAAACTCCTTTCAAAGGAAGGTTACTGGGTTCTTAAAGAAATGAGTTGGTTCTCAAACAAGTGTAGTTCGTTTCTCCACGGCGCACTTGATACAAAACATAGAGAGTCGAAAAAATTGTTCAACCCCTCAAATTTCGTCTTTCTCATATTTCAGTGTGACAGATAAAATAAAGGTGCAATCGGAATATTACAAAATATGAAAAGATTAGAATTCGTTGAGAATCTCACCGTATTGACAGGTCCTGTATAAAATCAAAATTCGTGATAATAGCTTTAAAACGCAATCGTGGAATAGGGATTGGATTTCATGACTCCTATCAATGTGAAGGCTATAAGGAACCAAGGACTTCCAGTCTCCTATAGATTAAAAATACTGTACCTTTACAGCTAAACTTATTACGGCAGCAAATTGAGCGTTGTATATAATAAAATCCACGATGTTAGACATACTTCATTTTAATGATGCACCATGGCGGTTTCTATAAGTCAATTCTTGTTGGGAAGTATGATGACTCACTTTAATTCAATCATTTTTCAAAGCCAGAAAACATTATCTCTCAAACTTCGAGACCTCGCAATAATCCACAATTGCGAATTTATCATTTGAATAATCATTGAACTGGGAACTACCATCATACAACACAATACAAGAACATTCCAAGATCTTGATGTCATGCAAATGATTTTCTTTATCTCAGGACCAAAAACTATACCATTCTTTGGTAACGCATTGATGGCTTGGAATGTAAAACCTGAGGATGTATTGGATAAAATAATGGAGCAAGATATTTATGGAAGTGTCACGAGAGCTTTCTTAGGTCCAGTATTAGTTGTTTTCCTTCAAGATCCACGTGACATCGAAATCATTTTGGGTAGCCACGTCCACCTGGATAAATCTCCTGAGTACAGGTTAGTATATTTTTCAGCTTCATTTATGATTCTCTGAACTTGTTTGATAAGTTGGAAGAAGTGTGATTCATTCGAATCAATACTTGAATTTAAACATTCAGCATTTGGATGTATGACCTTCAGACCTGCTATAAAATATGGATCATTAAGTTTTTATCGAGATCATGGAATATGATGAGAATTTAATTGAATCGTTGAGCTCGTGGTATAGGTCAAATTATCATGGACAATCGAACTGATTAAAATTTTGCTCAGTTCTGGATGATAAATCGGAGTATGAAACAGGATGTTTTGGTGATAACCCAAGACGTCAGTCTTTTTGTCTTGTCGGGAAATATAATGTCATGCATCCATTTCATTCGCTCTAATGGTTCCACCTAATTAACAAGTTACCTTGCTTTGGAATAATTTCAAGAGAAGTAAGTCGTTGTCATGATTTCACGGATTCTCTCGAGATTCTCTCTATAGTGGATAATAATTTTGTTTGTCCTGGAAACTTCTTTCCAAGTCAAATCAGCAGATAGTTTGATATTAAATCTGAAGTATCGATATTTTCCTTTATTCGCACGATCACGAATGTGCTAGTTAAAATGGCCAATTTGATGCTTAGCTTAAAAATGAGTAAGTTTTTTAGGGAACTAGAGCCGATTAAATTCTCACCCAAGACAGTCAGGTTAAAATTTTTTGTCATGTAAAATTATTATTCCACGAAATAGTGTTGAGCAGAATGCGTACTATCCTTCCACTTTCTACAAAATATTTGGAAAACCCAGTAGAATATCAGCCGTTTCGTGCTAAGGTTAAGAATACTAGACATGATTCATTGTGCAGCATATTCCAATAAAAATTCCCAGTTTTCAATTCAAAAACTATCTCCACGAAGCTGACTATCTTTGTGAATAGATTCTTTGCACCATGGCTTGGACAAGGTTTGCTAATCAGTACCGGTGAAAAATGGCGTACTCATCGCAAGATCATCGCACCAACATTTCACATGAACGTACTCAAGTCTTTCGTACCGCTATTCTATGAAAACAGTATCGATTTGGTAAACAGGCTAAAAAACGAAGTTGGCAAGGAATTTGACTGTCACGATTACATGTCGACGGCTACCGTTGATATTTTGCTAGAAACTGCTATGGGTGTTAGAGGCACACAGAAAGAAAAAAGCAGTTTCGACTACGCTATGGCAGTTATGAAGTAAGTTATTTAATATATTTGAATGGATATTTGTGCAGTTGATGAGATATTGTCTCGTGAATCGAAAATCAGAATTTTTCGTCCTTTACGTTAACTTTGGGTACTTCACAACTAACCTAACATTTTTTTCATAATTATTCTGAAGCATTTGGCAATCTCTCATGATTGAGTGATACTAATCAGATATTACGATTGCTTCTACTAGTTTTCACAAAATACATCATCTTAAAATTTTTATAAATCGAGTCTTGCAGCTATCCCGTACAAACCCTTGATGTCTTATTTTGAGACAGAAGTATTAAAAACGCACGATGGAATAGAGAATATGTATAGATGATTTTTCGATCGTTGAATACTTCGATATGGAAATTTAAAAAGTTTCAACAAGTTTCCCTTGTTTGAAACCTTTTTTTATTCCGGCGTTCCGTCTTTTGTTCTGTGGACCTCACCAGGAAAGAGGCTAATTGTACACGGTGCTCGGAAAAGGACGATAGGTTTAACAAAACTGTCACCAAAAACTGAACACTTGGTGATTTAGTACTGTGCTCAAGGATCAACATTCCGTTTGAATTGAAATCGAGCAATCATCTTTTTCAGAATTCGAGCTTGATTCGTAGTTTTACATATTAATCAAGCGGACTTGTTTCAGCACTTTTACTTGTCCATGTGATAGCAGCTCCCAAAGTCCATAACTCAAACGTATCCCAATCTTCTTCAACGCACTTAAGCCTATATTTCTAGAGCTTATTCCAAAATCTTTAAAATGAACTGAAGAAGAGTTTGATTTGAACAAACCAGAGTAGAGGAATCTCATTTTGAAATGATACCCGAGATCTCCTCTTCTAACAATTTTAGGCTTTTCGGATTTCTGACTCCTGAAATAAGCTAGTTCTGCGTTATTGAAATCAAATGCAATTTGACAATTTTTAAAGATCTTCAAAATGAGCTGAGTTACGTTGAAAAATATGGAGATGCGTTTGAATTATCAGCTTCGAGAGCCGTAGTTGCCTCGATAAATGAAAGAGCTAAAAAAATTCCATTTGATTAACATGTAAGGATACGAATCAATTTCCACCAAGGGGATTGCTCCATTTCAATTCCAACGGGATTTTGACCCTTGGAAAAATTACTAAATTACCATATTGATTTTTGGTGACAATTTTGTTAAACCTGTCATCCTTTTCCGAGCACCATGTGTATGATGCACATGTTACGATGCTGTTATTTTAGAAGTATTTTTCGAGCACATAATTGGTAACTCGTTTGCTCGCTCGTTTGGCTGTTGTCAATTGAATAACGCCTCTCTTTACAGTGTGATATGTGATTAATACAACAAGCCTTTCTCCCAATGAGGTTCACAAAACAAGTGGACGAAACTTCGAAACAAAACAGTTTTGAACAAGGTAAACTCATTGAGATTTTTCAAATTCCATACCAAAGTCCTTAAAGAGCCAAGAACCATCTATACAAGAAACAAACAAGCAAGTACGAAGAACTATTACCATGCCGTCAAATTGGGTAACTTTGGTACAGTGGGTGCAACTTTGGTACACCCCTGGAAAGTGACTTGCAAAGCAGCATTTGGCAAAGTAAATAATTCCATTACTCTGAAACCTATTCTCCCCATTTGTAACACGAATGAACAGAGGATTGAGCCACCGCAGATCTTGCGTTGTAGTTCTTTATTAAAGCTTTTTTCGAAAAGGCTGAGTCATCAGCGATACGCGAGTGGTCCAGTTAACGTACCTGGGAAGAACTGCTCCGATACGAAGTACGGGTGAATACCGCTACATTCCAACCACATGTATCACTATATTGGAGAAATCCTCGGCAAATTGGGGTATTTACAGCAATTCAAATTTTAATGAATGAAAAACAGAGAAAAACCCTCAAAAAGTGTACCAAAGTTACCCCACTCTGGGTAAGAAGCATTACGACAGGGTAACTTTGGTTCAATTCCGTAGGACAGCTCTTCTCTGACTTATCGTTAATCTGGCGACGGTTCACGAGCTTATAAATGGCTCCATACAGCTGAAAAGAAGACTTCTGAACGATTAAAATTGATTCACTGGCATCGCGGGTGCTTCAACTTGAATATTTTCTATTGGCCCAAAGTTGCCCGGTCGGGGTCTAACTTTGGTACACTTCTCGAACTGCTAATAGCACCGGCTTAGACACATCCAATTGAACTTTGTAGCACGTAAATTGAAAGCTGAGACTGTAAGCTTTATAGATTGACTACGAATAGAAGTGGGTTTTGTCAATGTATGTTGAAATGCCTAGCCAAACAAAATAAAAAGTACCGTAATCGTACCAAAATTCCCCAATTTGATGGTATCTTCTTACATACCACCTCGATTCATTCAACAGAAGTTGTGACGATATATTTGTGCTTGCGGTATTTGAGTTAAATTAGAAAGAATCATCTGCTGTGAGTTTGATATCTGAATATTTCTGGCGTTAGATTAGAACACTTCAGGTTGACCAAAGGTTGGAACGAAAATATTGTCATCTGCATACTATTACGTTCCCAAGCCACTTTAGATTATTTTCGACAGCTCAATTGTCACTTTTCGATACTTTGACGACATTTCTTGTTCATTCAACTCGAACTGGATCTTACATATAGATCAGTCATAACATCAGTGTTCACCAAAAACTTGTTATCTATTCAACCCATATGAATCTTATTTTAACCACTATAATGTAGTCCAAGTCAAACTCAGAACTACGATGTGATGATCGACGACAATTGTTATAAAAATATTCATTTTTTCTACTTTGGGGATTGTATGGGTGATCATAATCGTTGTATCCAGCCGTTAACTTTCCATGATCTACATTGTCTTATGTCAGTGCTTCATTTAAAAAAATTAGAACTCGATTGTAGTTCATCGATGAGTCAACTGACACAAACTACGTAAACTCGTGTAATGATGCATGCGAAATATCGGTTTTCGACGTAATGTAATCCGACAATTGTTCTTACCTGCAAGCATGAATGAATGGACTAAAAAAAATGCTACTGCAGTTTGGTGCATCCGCTGAACTGCATTCGCGTTTACTTATGCACGCGAGATGTCATGCAAACTTGTTTAATAATTCATAACATTGCTTAACACTATTCAATTTGCGCGACGTCATACGATTATATCATGTACAATCGATGTGGTCATTTTTTTCTTATGACACTGGCGTCATGATTGCATATACCTCCTCAACTGCATTCAATAGAAAATTTATTATTTCGTCTCCAACATGTAATGCAGAACTGATAATTCATTTTCCCCATAGAATGTGCAACATTATTCATCAGAGGCAGTATAACTTTATGCTGAGACTCGATTCTACCTTCCAATTCTCCAGTTACGCGAAGCAGCAGCAAAAATTTTTGGACACAATTCATAGCCTCACGAGCCGAGTTATAAAGAAGCGTAAAACAGAAAATACTGATAAGATCCAGTCGTCCGTCGTTGATTCGGTTATGAATGAATTGAGAAAGAACTCACCGACTTCGACGGAGGCCAAGAATGTTCCTGAACAGCCCAAAATGAAGTATGTTAGAGATGATTTGGATGAAATCGATGAGAACGATGTGGGTAAGTTAAGATTATGGTGACTGACTTTGCTTTTTTTTGAAACACTCGACGAAACATGTTCATGAGGGTGAGTTGTGGAATGGAAATTTTTGAGTATTGTTACGTCTGGGGTGACAGTTTTTACCATCTCTCACGCGAAAGAAGAATATTTTTTGGAATTAGTAAAAAGGGATCAAAGATTCCGGCAAGAGCCTTGAAGTTTCAAAAGAAGAGAGTGAGAATGTCATTTCTTCGCTATTTTTAAAAGCCAAGTTACAACGTGCAGAGCTTACCCGGTGGCGCCAATCATTGGTCAAATAATATTTTTCATAAGTATTTTGGACCGCAGGAACCGAAAATTAGATCCACTTGGACCTCAAAGGCGGAGGGTATCTGTAAATTGCAAGATACCAATCAGAGCGGAAAAGCAACATATTTCCGGAAAATACCAAATTTCCGTAAAATTGATAACTTTTCACAAAAGTCGTTTCATACGACCAAAAAACATTATGCACTACATTTTCTCACGTATGTTGACCTGCTGAGAATGATCCCCGTGGGCTTAGATAGCTAGGGTTAAATGATAGCGGACGATTTCCGGGTTATTTTATGTATGAGCTGCCATCCTTATATGAGGATTTTGACTCATCCGTCATCATCTGCCCACAGCTAATTTTTTACGAACCTTTAGGTGTCTAAGAACATCGTGATTATTTTCAGCAGGTCAGAATTCGTAAGAAAATGTAGTGTATGATGATTTTTCTTCGATTGCAATAACGAACTTTGTGAAAAGATATCAGGTCCATAGAATTTGATGTTTTCCAAATAATTGTCACTTTTTCACTCTGATCGGTATCTTGCAGTTCACAAAGGTCCCTAGTCTTTGAGGCCTAAGCGGGCATGGTTTTCGGTTTCTGCGGTCAAAAACACGTAAGTACGTGGCCACTAATGATGCATAATGCATGCATATGCCGTGTACAAGCGCATATGCACGTGCACATGTGCAACTCATCGAGTTTGATACGGGATTCGTTGAGTTCTGCTTTGAATCAGTCAGTAACGAGGGAATCGCCCAAACCGGCTCAAATCGGAGGTCCTTTGATTTCCTCTAATCTCTGCTCAAATTTGATCCGTTGCACATGTGCACGTGAGCAGTGCGTGTGCACTTGTGTACGGCATATGCATCATTTGTGGACACACCCTTACGTACACGTGACCACAGAAACCGAAAACCATGGCCGCTTAGGGTGTATCCACAAATGATGCATAAGCATGCATGCGCAGTGTGCACTGCATATCCATAATTTGTGGACACATCCGTATGCACTGCATCTGCATGCATGCATCATTTGCGGACACACCCTAAGATGAACATTGTTCGATCAATGATGAGGGCCATAAATTCGGCTCGACACATACTATATTTGCTTTTGAAAATGGCGAGAAAATGATATTTTCACTGTATTTTTTGAAAAACTCCAAGGATCTTGCCAAAACGTATAATCTTTTGTTAAATGTCCTTCTTTTTCTACGTGAGAAATGGCAAAAACTGTGACCCGAGACGTAACGATTTTCAAACATTTCTATTTTTCGGCTCTCCCTAATGTGCGTGGTTGCCCCTTTATATCATCATATTTTGGAGAATTTTCACTTGTTTCGATCAAAATTTTTGTTACATAAACGGAATTTGATTTAAATCTTTGGCCAAATATTGTATTGATAACACAAAATTTGCTTATGTACGACCATGAAAATATGAATTCTTTGATGAACATGGGTTGAAAGTCCAATTTTTCGCTTTTGAGGCATCCGTCTCTATTCTGAATGATTGTTCCTGAACTGAGGGGTTTGAAACGATCGGTATCTTATGACATTTGAGTCCTTCTCATGCCTACGCCAATATGTCTGTATCTTAACCCAAAAGTATTATCCTCTTTGATAGAATGTTGGTCATAAATAGTTTTGAATGAGAGAAATATTCACTGAGATCTCACATCAGTTGAGCCACACATAAAATAATTGATAAGCAACAGAAAAAAAAGTTGAACAGCAACTCGATGTGTGAATCATTCCTTGATAATTTTATTCTGGCTGACGATTTCTAAATTACCGACCATAGCGATTTCTTTTCCTCTTTCTTGAGGATGAGGAACCAACTAGCGACCAAACTTGAAAATTCTCTAAATATACTCGTTGGCCTGCAGACAATGGCCTTTTAAAATAATCTGTTTCCTCAGTGCATTTACTAGCTGGAAACAAACGTTTGAATCTGATATGAACTTCATTACAGGTGAAAAAAGACGACTTGCTTTCCTGGATCTGATGTTGGAAATGAGAAAAAATGGTGAAAATTTAACTGACGAAGAAATCAAAGAAGAAGTTGATACCATTATGTTTGAGGTAACTATATTAACTTCAAGGAAACAATCAAGCTACACATTTTTTCGATCGTTTCATTTTATCATCATTGATATCATCAATAGATACTATCATTATTAATATCGTTTATGTTCATTTTAGGGCCACGATACCACTGCAGCTGGGTCGAGCTTTGTACTTTGTGTCTTGGGAACTCACCAAGATGTTCAGGTACGAGATATTAACAAAAAATGCAACACATTTTTCAACTCTCGTTAACTTGATGAGACCTATTGACAATATACAGGGTGTCCTAAAAGTAAGTACCCCCCACCCCCCTTTTTTTAGAAATGATTGGGGATCGTGAAAAACCCCGGAACACTTGCCCCATTATTTTGAGGAGGACATCCGATAGTGGCTTTGTTTTTTACCTTGAAGGTCATTTTCAAGGTCATTTGGAGGTCAACTGGATTTTTCTAAAATGGAAACACCTACCTTTTGACCTCGAATCCTGAAAGAACATAGAAAATGATGAAACTTTTATTTGAAACTTTTTTTGACCCGAGTTGACCTTGGCGAAATAAATGGAGGTCAGCACGGGTTGACGGTAATTGCTGTCGCTCCAAGAGTGAGCATTTTATCGAAAAATGTTTGGGATGAAAGTTGTTCATGATCACAGTAGAAAAGACCTAATGACCTTGTTTCCTACCTTGGAGGTCATTTTCTCCTTCAAGGTCAAGAACAAGGATATAAACTCATTTTTGCTGTGATCATGAACACCTTCGGTCGGAAAAATTTCCGATGAAGCGCTGACTCTTGGAGCTACAGCGCTTACCGTCAACCCGTGCTGACCTTCATCTATCTCGCCAAGGTCGAGTCGTGTCAGAAAAAATTTTGGATAAAAGTTTCATCATTTTTCATGTTCTTTCAGAATTCGAGGTCAAAAGTAGGTGTTTCCATTTAAAAAGATCCAGTTGACCCCCAAATGAACTTGAAAATGACCTCCAAGGTAAAAAACAAGGCCACCATCGGATGTCCTCCTCAAAATAAGGGGACTCGTGTTCCGGGGTTTTTCCCGATTCCCAACCATTTCTGAAAAAAAAATGGGAAGGGGGGGGGCTACTTACTTTTCGGACACCCTATATTCTATCAATACACTGTGTTATCTCATGATTGTCAAGTTTTTTGACAGCTCAAAGTAATTTCGATTTTCACATCATGTTGACGTTTGTCAGCCACGGGATTCCATATTCCTCCAATTCCGGTCAAGAACCATGACGATTTCATGTCATTAATATGGATTCTCAATCTAAATTATCATCTTATCGGTATTTTTGTCACGCATAAACAAAAGTGACACACATGTAGGCTATTCGATCGTACATATAACCAATTCCGTTGGCGCCCTCTAAGAATAATCAGCTCTACCGATGATCTATCAATGATAATGAATGGGAATAATCTCCATTTAATCAATTTCGAGCAAGAGAGAGTTTCCTCTGAGGAAGTTTCCTCTGAGGAAACTTTTGAAGAGGTCAAAATATCGTTTTGGCGCAAATTCTTTCAACGATTGTAGCTTGAAAATTATTTTTGGAAAATTTGTAAGTCCTATGACTGCATTGATTATGCTCGTGAAATTTCAGGCTCGTGTGATGGAAGAAATCAATGAGATATTCAAAGGATCTGATAGGCCATGCACCTTTACCGATACTCTTGAAATGAAATATCTTGAGAGAGTGATTCTGGAAACTTTGAGACTTTTCCCCCCTGTACCTGCAATCGCCAGACAAATCAATCAAGATGTCAAACTAGGTATGCAAAAATTGTCTATCTGAACCGAAACACTGATGATCAGTAGTTAACTTTTCATATCGAGCTTTCCGTGGATAGAATTACTAGTCCTTTTTCATTAACCAGATAAGATTTCTGATTTGTATCAGATTCATTTACGATGGATTATATTTTTTTCAGTTTCTGGTGACCATGTATTGCCCGCTGGTTGTACTGTTGTGATTTCACAGTACAAAACCCACCGATTGCCGGAATATTATCCAAATCCGGACACATTCGATCCTGATAATTTCCTACCTGAAAAGACTCAAGACAGACATTATTATGCTTACATTCCGTTCAGTGCTGGACCAAGGTACGTTGTTTTAAAATTCTTCTTTTTCACAATAAACTATCAATAATCTGATTCAAAATTCTTCATTTCAACTTCCAGATCTTGCGTAGGTCGTAAATACGCAATGCTCAAATTGAAAGTCCTGATCTCGACAATCCTGAGGAATTACAAAATCACCTCAAATTTGAAAGAATCCGACTTTAAACTGCAAGTTGATATTATTTTAAAGAGATCTGATGGTTTCAGAATAAAATTGGAGCCTCGAGTACCCGAAACCGCGGCGTAAATTTTCACTTATGGTTAGTCGTTGAGCAGCTCAAACGACTCACTTGTACATTACTTACTACCGTATTTTGTAAATTACAAGAACTATTAGGTATTAAATATGTGAAAACGAAGCTGATGATCATTTTGTATAGGATCAGGGATCCCTATTTCGTATGGCCGAAGAATTTCTAAGTACAGTTTTGTATAAAATATTACCTTATAATGGCACTGAGTCAATAGTGGTAGAAAATATAAAAAAAAATCATCAAAATATAAAATGCTGAATGATGCGTATGATTCATTATTTTCATAGAATTTTGATAGCATGAGGAGGAGGTGAGTCTTTGATGATTTGTCGTATGATGTACGTTTATTATCTCTAAAGTTATCAACTACTTACAGGAATAGTTTGACCTCATCAGCTCATCTGGGTATACTATACCAGAATCTTCGTATCGAATGGATTAGTGATTCGTGCATCATCTTATCATTCAACATATTCATGATAATACAATATAAGATCAATAATTCAAATAATGGTATTCTCACTCATTGTTGATACTGGTAAACTACTAAAATTAATGAGGCCACATATCAGTCATCCTTGCACGCATCTTTCACTTTATTTGTCAGCCCTGAACTCTTAGTACTCTTGTTAAAAAATTGGTCACCCACTCTGAAGTATGGATTTTTTTGAGGAAAACAAAAGTTCAATAGCCCATGGAATTATGAATACAACGTTCATCACCAAGAGCACTATTTGACACACTACAAAACTGTCCGTCCAATCCTTTATGAGACCTGCAGAAAATGAGAAATTGAAAATAATTTTTCATGTACAAAATTTATCACTGAACTCGAGGTCTTCTTATCCTTTACGAATATATATATAAGAAACACTATTTATCAATTGATAACACATAAGCTACTTTTTTAAAAAAGAATATATGAAATGCGAATCTTTAAGGATACAATGGTAGATGTTTTAAACGAGACCAACAGCCTATTCTTCTAGGCAATAGATCTTCATGTCACTTGACCATATATTGAAAACATGATAAAATATCCGGAAATTCTCATTTCAAAGTAATGGTATAAAGAATTGATTATTTTCGATTATTTTGACTGCCTATGGATTTTCAACCTTGATCTGTGATTTTTTGCAATTTTTTTGTGGTTTGGATGTAGGTTTAATTACAGATAATTATTAAAAATTATTGGAAGGTGAGAAAAGATGTAGCAATGGATCTTGAATAAAAGTTCGAAAAGAGTGTCCAAGGGTTCAAGTTATCGTAGGAATGAGTACCACGAGTTGCTCAATCAATTTATCTCGTACATTTCATTGAGAAAACACTGTAAGCTTGCTCAAATTTACATATCAAACCAATTGTATTGAAGTTAGGGAAGTATTTTCCGGATCAAAGTGATCAAGCAAGAGACAAAACAATGAGCAGTTCTCTTCACGTATCAGACTAGTGGGATAATTTTTTTCCTCAAACATCTTTATGCATAAGAACCATTCGCCGACTCATTTTCGGGAACAGTTCGCATTAAAATATTCACGAATCTTTTAAACCAGAGTGAGGAAAAGAATCCAGGTGGTTGAGATTCGTTACATGGCATGGGTGTGCTCATCCTATGCAAATTTTGAATGCGATGAGGAAATTGATCAAAACATTGATCGACTTTTCAATGCTCAAAAATTATGAAGAGCTATCGGATCTCATAATTTTCTAACAGAAAAATTTGAAAGACAGGTTCTTAATTCTTCTCATCTCAGAGAATGATGTCCTTTATATTTTATAGTCTGTTAGAAATTGGTACCCTGATAAGCTACAGCGAAAGTTCAATACGCTCAGAAAATTCTGTACATTAATACTCAGATCTAAGGATAATTCATTTTGCATAACACACATTGCTATCAAAGTACACCAGTATAGCTCTGGTAGGATAGAATTGAGCTGGAAATTATTATCTTACGACCACCTTCGTTCTCCACAATAGTCGAAATGGCATTGACATTTTTCCCAGATACACTTGCTTTCGCAAATTGTAAAAATTTCATCGCAATCATTCGGCAAAATGTATTTCCGATACTTCTGAGTTCATTGTTAGGAACGCCAGATTCATAGTCTATTAAAAAAACTTCGACCGCAACTCACTCTGTCGAACAGTTTGAAAATGAAATTGCCAATTTCAAGATAGTCATGAAAAAAAAACCAATTAATGAACCAAGATCATCGAGTCTTGCCTAAAAAATGACTGCACGAGACATCATGATCGAGTTCTCGATCAAGCTCACCATATCAAATTCAACTTGAACAGAATAATTTTTCAAGTGATAATCGTAATGGAAAGAGTGATAAAAACGAAAAATGTTGAAAAGAGGAAGATCAATTCAGAGAGCACGATAAAAAATGAGTATTATATCATCATTACCAGCAAGAGGTCCAAAAACTACTGAAATGACACCATTGACAACAGCAAAGACGCCGTAAGCAGCGGCAAACTGTTCTACACCGAGGTTCTCCACGACAACAAGCGGCTGGGGCACCAAAAGCCACGAGCGCACCACGCCAACAGCCACTACCATTGATAGTGTGCCTAGTAATGTCTCCTCGAGGTACAGATAGCCTGAAATGGATTCAATTTGAGCAGTTAGCCTGTGGTGTCAATATGATAATTCAATTGATGAGTCTTACAAGGAGAGGTCATGGTCTGTGGGTCGTGGATTTGGCTGAAATTCTGGGAATCATCTCCTTTTGACACCAAAAGATGATATCCAAAATCGTTTACTTGAATACTTAAGCATTTTGAAGCTACAGCTATGGAGATTACCATTGTCAGTATATCTATATATGCGAATTTTCAACACTGGCCTACATGGGCAATGCTAATGTCATGAACTGTAGCTTCAAAACTCTTCAGCATTCAAGTAAGTGGTTTTGGATATCATCTTTTGGTGCCAAAAAGAGATGCCTCGCAGAGTTTCAGACAAATCCACGACCCACACACCATGACCTCTCCTTGTTAGTCGAGGTCTTAGTAATGGGTCTTTCATAACTACACTGCCGGTCAAAAGTTTCAGGACACCCAAAATTTTTTTTCCAGTTTTGTAAATGGAACCACTGGGTTCTATTTACCAAAAAGAACTTCATCGGGGCTCATTTTGAAGGTCATTCCTTGTACTTCAAGATGATCATTCATTTTTATCAGTACGGATCTGGATCTTTCTAACTTGAGCTTGAAAAAGTGCCAACTTTGATGGTTTTTGAGAGAATCTTCTGGCTCCCGTAGCCCAAATATACAGAAATGTCTTGGAATGAAATTTAAAGAACCTGGAAGTACAAGTCTAAAGCTTTAAAATCCGTTTTCTGACACCCTTCTACGCCACTTCTACTCCGAAATATGATATTTTCTTTGAGGAGAGTTTTCCCAAAAAAGTAGCACCCTTATAGAAAAATGACGAAGAAATTCACTTTATAGGGCATGTTCCAAAGATTCCGTGATCTCTTGATCATGATATAGAAAACAGATACCAGGATCAGAGATTATATTCCCGTTTGAACGCATTTGTCTGTCTTTTTCGAATTTAGGTGTTCGTTTTTGCGAAAAATCTTTCTTCACAGAAAATGTCAAAGCTCGTAGTACGAGTAACGTAGAGGTACTTTAAAAAAATGTATTTTCAAGCTCTAGACTTATACTTTTACACCTGTTGAGTTCCATTCCAAAATACTCCTGTTCGTTTGGGCTACGGGACCCAGCAGATTCTCCCAAAAGTCATCGAAATTGGAACTTTTCAAGCTCAAATTGGAATGATCCAGATTCGTACTGATAAAAATGAATAATGCCATCTTAAAGTACGTGAAAAGACCTTCAGAATAAATTCCGATAAAGTCCTTCTCGATCAAGTAGAGCCTAGTAACTTCACTTACAAAATCTGAGTAAAAAATTTCGGATGTCCTGAAACTTTTGACCGGCAGCGTATCTCAGAGAAAGTGATAAATGTGTACAAGAAAAATTGTTCACCCACTATACTTTTGACGTCATTTTAACCGCAATGGGAGGTTCTGTGCAAAGTTTCACTACAAAAATCATCACTGGAATTTTATCTCACTCACTAAGTTCTCAATCCCACGTTCCTGCTTCATTGTGAACGAAATTGTTTTTTTTTTTCAAAGTTCACCTAGCATAGTGAGTAATGAGCTTAATTTTCACTCATACTCATTTTTGTAAGAAACGTGTAATTGAAAATCACATCTGAAATCTAGTTAGAGACTCGAAATTATGTTTTGAGAAATCGAGTGGGAAACTATACCAGCGAGTATTGATTTTGTGGCAAATTGAGTATAATTTTGGACTAAGGGGGAAACTGATGGCCTTTACAAGACGCCTGATAGTCAGGTCACTGATAACTAATATCAACGTTTTCCGCTGATCTCATATCATCGAACTTATATTGTCTCATAATTTGTGCGGATTATCCATCTAAAAACGATAATTATTGATTATTCTGTAATCTGACAAGTTCTCGGACAAGTTTTAAATCTTATTGATGCATTACACAATCTCACTTCGTCTCTGCGTCGAATTTTTCAACATAATCAGCTCTAGAAAATATTCTAAATTGCTCCCAAGGAGGCGGATTTCCTTAATACGTTATCTTTTAATCAATTTACATTGGTCACGAAGGATTGACGGAGAATAATTCTATTACCATACCGATGATATAAGGTGATAAATCATCTACTCTTTTTTAAGCGATGTTGTATCATTCATTCAGTGTTTAAAGGAAACTTTTTGCTTTTCCCCGTGTCATCAACATCAGAATAATTCAGTATACAACATAAAAATGAAATTATTATCATGAATATTCGATTGTATTCACTGAAAACGATGTAGAAGCAAATCTGGAATGTGTGTACGGTAACAATGAAGAAGTAAACTTACCTACTTTCGCCAAAGTCATGCAAATCATAGCGACAAAGAGGATCATTTTTGGACGTGCATCTATAAAAATTGTAAATGCAGCAAGGCCTATTCGCGATACTAGCTCAGCGCTAGCTGAAGCTGTGATTGCAACAGCTGCGTCAGCTTTGGAATAGCCACGGCTGGTCATCATTAATGGTAAGAAAGCCATGAAAGTGAAGTCACTGGTGTAGACGAAGCTCAGTCCTAAGCACATGTTCATGAAAGATCGGTCTTTAAGTAGAGAAAAATCTATGAGGCTGTCCAGTACTCGGCGGCTCCTGCAATTCAAAGATAATCCATCGTCAGAAGATTCGAGAGGTGATTGCATTTGAATACTTTTCTTTTCTGATGCAGTGATACATGAACAATTTGAACATAAATTGAAAGCAGGAATAGTTGACATCGATGCGTATTTCCTGTCTCTACATGCAATTTTCTGATACATAATTTTATTGAATTTCAACGTTTTCAGAGTGTCTTATCTTCTTTTTTCAATTCCCTTCAAAGAATTTTTTCATATGAATCCTGCATTTCACGGTGCTTAGGGAGTGAGTGGATTATAGGCAACTCTTCATTTATCAATCCTTGTCACTCAATCATACAGTCAATGGAAAAAATGAGATAATAATCCCAAAATTCCCCCGCGCGCGGAGTTCTCGATTATTCATATCGATCAAGTACCTGAAAAATCTTAGTTTAACCCTTCCTACAAGAATGCCCATAGAAGTAGACATACAGGGTAACAAAGAAATGGCAATAGCTCTTAAATGGTTAGATGGGAAAACCTGAAAAAATTCAGGAAAATAATTTAGCTCACAAGAATTGAAGTCCTACAGAAATTATACCGATAACTACTTTTGCACGGTTACTACTAGAGTTAGAAAATATGAAATCTCGAAAACACTCAATTCTAGCTTTTTTCGCCTAATTTGGGCTCAAATAATATCTTTCGATTGAAAGGATATTTCTTTCATCTGCCAAAGTTTGTCCGTGTAGAAAAAGTTAATCGATGATGAACTTGGTCAATATAGCGATTACCGTTTGCCAAAGAGTCCTGGTGTCTTCTGATTGACAACGACGTCACCTTCAATTTCTCCATCATTATCCGGCTCATCTTCTGCAATAGGTGTTTGGGGCACTCGCAGTTTCAAAACAGCATTGTTGAGAGTTTCGGTGCCAGGTTGCACTCGCAGATTTGTCAAACTCGACGAAGTAATATTTGCCAATAAGGAACCTTTTCTCTTCTTGCTCCATTCGGGCCAGCCAGTTAGCAACACAGATTTGCTGCGTTCTCGATAAGCTCCAGCTTCTGCATCCGTAACTGAAGCAACCCTTACTTCAGGCCTCTTTGGAAAATTTACAATTTCAGCTGGGAAAGTTTGCATTCCGCTCAATTTTGCAGGGTGGAAATTATTCAAATTCTTTTTATTATTCTAGACCTCAGGACTCAATGTATGGGCCAAAGTTATAAAAGATGGACTTTTAGTCTGGGCGCCCACTGAGGCTCACGTGACCACTTCAATTCCCCCGGAAAGTCTATACGTTATTTTATGTATTTTGACGCGCTGAATCGATTTTTCGAGGTTGCTTTCCCGAAATCCGAATACTGTTTTTGTTATTAACAATTTTGTGTGCAAAATTGAGGTTTTTTGCCAATATCTCGAGTTTGCATTCTCCGGGAAAGTCTCAACGGATCAAAGTTGTAGATCGTAAAATTTTCCACAGAAGAGGTCCGCAAAAGTTTCCTCGGAAATGGAAATCCTGCCCAGAAAATGGGCGAAAAGCGCTCGAGGCGGTTAACATGCGTTTAAATGGGGCGCCGTCAACGTTGCGTTGTTTGATGCGCTGCCAATTTGACAGCTGTCAATTTAGGGCTAGGCGACCAAGTGCATCTTGAACAAGATGGAATTCCCTTGAAAATGGCACAGGTCGTATTTCGTTGAGAACGAAGCCCTTTAAGTATGGCTCAGAAGATAGAGAAAAAGGTGTGTCAAAACGCTATATTCCGGTCAGAATCTGCACTTTTTCACCGCCTCTCGCTTTACACTGGAAAAGCTTCGGACTTAGCGACCTACGACCTATGCCGTTTTCAAGGGAATTTTGTCCTCTTCAAGATGTACTTGATTGCTTTGCTAGAAAATGACAACTGTCAAACTGGGAGCGCATCAAACAACGCAACGTTGACGGCCCCACTTAAATGCATGTTAACCGCTTCGAGCGCTTTTCGAGCATTTTCTGGGCAGGGTTCCCATTTTGCAAGAAAAATGTACAGTCCTTTTTTATGGGAACTTTTACTATCTACAACTTTGGTCCGATGAGACTTTCCCGGAGAAGGCATAAAACTCGAGACATTGGCAAAAAACCTCAATTTTGCACTCAAAATTGTTAATAACAAAATAGTATTTGGAATTCGGGAAAGCGACCTCGAAAAATCGGTTCAGCGCGTCAAAGCATATAAAAATTCTTATAGATTTTTCGGGGGAATCGAAGTGGCCACGGGAGCCTCGGTGGGCTCCCAGACTATTTTGTAATAAAACCGCACTTCTTTCACAAGGAATTTTAGCTCCATTACAAAAATTTTGTTGGAAAACTTCAATCAGCTCAGTGAATTTCTCATTCCATTGGCTCGATTTTCAACCACCTGATCAAGGATTCAACTAATTAAATGAATTTGCTGGCTTATCATTCAACTTATTTCAATAGTGGGCAATTACATTTGGTTCGTTCGAAGAGTCTTTATCTATCACAGTTTTAATCAAATTCTGATGCTAAAACTACTGCGATACAGTAAGAACTGCACTAAATACCAGATTTCACAAGATGTATTTCGTTCAAAAAGCAGTTTATGTTCAGCCATGCACTTGGGAGAATCTCGAAAAATAAGTTTGGTTAGAAAAACTAGAAGCCAATCTTAATATGGTGCGATCGATAGATGTTGATTCTATCATGGATCACAAACAATGCTATGCTAATCGCATACTCGTATCATATTTTGAATCCCAAAACTCTTCATAAGTGCCAATTCCAATCTGTGTAAATGCCGAACGACGCACATCTGCTTGATTGGAATGATATGTGATCATTAGGGTTTCATTCTTATCACCCATTAGAAATATTCTGGATAAGTGAACTAGAGAGACTTTTCATATTTTTGCAACAACGTTCTCGAGGTATGAAATCATAATTCGAACCTCTTCTTGGAGACTCCGACAACTATTCCACTTTTCGCTCTTCTGAAGGAGCCTTATCTCCCGGGATAATGGTAATGAATTCCTGGACATGAGGGGCTCCTTGATTTCGTCGATTTTCTTCTTTTTTTGTGATGGCTCTTTGTTGAGAAATTTTGCCTTCCACGTTGCAGTAGGTCTCATCAGGGCCATAGCCATGATACAGTTCAAACTCAGTGCACCTGTGATTGCTGCTGTTCCTGTGATTTTTAGCATTTTTAGAGACTCCTTCCGTGTTAAACCCAAAAGGACAGGGATAACCTTGATTTGGTTTCGGAAATATTCAATAATTTGGTAATCTACTGATTATATAATCATAAAACACGAATCGTTCTGTTTGATACTAGACCGCGATCTCGCCATTCTTGATAATACTGAAAAAGAGTATATCTATGGGAGAATTTACCTCTGAAACCGTAAGCTTCCATCATTTTTTCAATCGCTATAGGATAAATAATACCTCCTATGCCAACAATAGCTTGTGCTATTCCCATTACCTGCAACAAAATTATAAATATTATACTGCCGAGTAAAATGTTGGGCTCTAAGTTGGCACATAAGCCCCTCATTTCAACGTTGTAAGTACATCAAGTTATATGTCTTCAAATCCTTGAGTTCATTAATTTTTGAGTTGAGTTATTTTTGAAAAATCACGGTGGCCTTGTGTCCAACGCGAGCGACGTATAGGTACGGATCTCGGACGGCATCAATGTAAATTCTTATAAGTGCCTTCTCGGTTGTTTCAGTAGTTCAAAACCCAGCTGAAATCTTCGATTCCCGCAAAATCACGTCGAAAAAAATATCAACAATAAGCGCTAACAAGAAAAAAAAGTTCTAAGTCTCGTTGAAATTATCCGTCAAGAAAATTTAATGGTTTCGTACGAAATTATCCTGATAAGGATATTTTGAAAACAATATCTTAGTATTAAAAGTAGAATTATGAAATAGTAAGTACCATTGATCTCTTTTTAACGAAGTAAGCATTGAAATTAATGTTGCATATCGTATAAATCAGTCCAAGACCTATTCCTTGTAAGAAAGATATCACAGCCATTTCCATGACATGATGTACGAACGCCATCATGACATTTGGTACTGAAAACAGTATAGCACCAATGATGCCGATTGATCTCATTGAGAACTGTTTCAGCAGGGAACTAGTCACTAATCCTGTAAAAACACAAGAAATAAAAGATACACTCAATCAACCATTATCAATTGTTTATTTAAAATTCATAGTGTAAGAGAGAAAAAAATGGAAAAATATTTCAATAGTGAAACTTGGTATTTGAAGCAGCAGTTCAATTATACGTGATAAGTGACTAGGATAAAACATGTAATTTATTGCGTGGTTACATTAGGAATACTTATTGAAAATGTCTCACCTGATATCGAATAACTTATATTGAAGAGAGAATTTATCATTGTAGTTACAGATCCAGCTTGATTGGTTGCCTCCAAAAAGTCTCCAAAAACAATTGTGAAAGACGCATTTGGTCCTATTGACGTCACCTACCAAATATTGAAAAATACATGCACATTAGGTCTACACTAGAATGGTTACCTATAGCTCTGATAGCTTTGATAGATAGAATTAAAGGATGGAAATCCAATCGGCAAGTTGTGTGCAACACGAATTTCAAAACATTTGAAGGTGTGCCTCTTGCATTTTTGAGTATTTTGTATGAAGTCATTGCGAAAACCCTTCCACCCGCTCACTTAAAAGTGTCCACATGCAGACACGTCCGAAAACCGATATTTGTGTTAACTTTTGATCGACGCGTCGGAAGAATCTTGAAAAATTCACAAAAATTTTGGGCAATACCAGAATTATTATTCATCATCGACGAGGTCTCTATGTGCTTCAATTTTGAGGAAAAGAGAAAAAAATTTTCAACCCTAAAGTTTTGCCATTTTTTGTTATTTTGCCATTAGTGATTGATCGTATCAGGAAATTTTTCGGAGGCTGGGAGGTGGGGTCCGATGTGCGCAGGTTAATGGTGGAGCGATACTTACTAAAACTACTATGAGTGCAAATGTCACCATCCAGCCCCAGCCACCGTCCGGAGCTTCTTCTTCGTTCTCCTCCGATGCTGTCTCCACTTGATCTTCTTTCTCTTCATGTTTTGGGACAATATTGTAATCCTTGTGATCATCGTCGTGTTTTTCATTGATTTTGAAGCCATTTTTCAGACTTTTCTTCAGTACCATCGCAACGACGTCATTAAAGATCGGCCAAGGTTTAGGTTATCTGAGTCATAACAGAGAACACTCCTCTCAAAAACAAAAATTTCAAGATGGGATTTTGATGCTCATCAAATAATTGGAAGTGGGTTAATTTTAATCTTTAGGTGCACGAGAAAGATTGGCTGAGGATGATGAATGCAATTTTTCGAAGTAAATGTCTAATCGTTCATACAAAGTGATATGAGGATTGCACATCTCAAGATAAAGCTCATTCTTATCATTCCGAAGATCAAATAATTTCAATTCATTCAATACACTCCGTCAATTAAATTAAGTAACTCATCATTCAATGATAACATTTATACATGCGCGATATGAATTGTAGTGTTCTTCAATTTTGAGTGAGTCAACTTGTAATTACAAAATTTTTCATTATTTGAGGGAAGTTCAATTGGTAAAGTAAGACATCATCTCCTCCGAGATGAATAAGAAAGGTGCACTGATTTGTACCTTGGTTTCTTCAGAATAGAAAGCCAAATGATCTCCTAAAATTACAGTAAAAATTGTTATAATTTGTTTCTTGTACTCGATCTACATACTTTTCAAAATATAGGATTTTGATGAGATTTTGAGAGGAAGAATCACGAACCAGTTAGTTTCTTGTTGAGCGCTCAATGCACCATGATCAACACTACCAAAGACTTTTCTATTGTCTTTGTGCTCTCAATTTCATTTATCGTGTTTTTATCTTATTCCGTAAGATTCTAGACAGAAAATTGTTTCACGATCCTGAAGTCTTAACGGACATGTCAGATGGACGTGAAACCATGTATCATTTTGCACAGTTCAGGGGACCGCCATGAAGTTATTTTGAGCAAAATCAAGTAACTTTTGACATAATTTAAAATGATACTTCGATTCAACCCGTTACCTGTGTCAAAGACAGATGCCCACCCGTGTGTGTGGTGGATCCCGCCAATAGGTTCTACATCATCGAATTTCGATCGTCACCTGTTGACGGATCGGAAAGTTGGGCAGGGCTTGGATCCGGTACCCTATCCGGGTAGCCTTATCTCCTGTATAGACCCTGTCCAGATATGGGATGTCGGGGCACTAGTTTTTTATCAGCTCCTTAAGCCAGGCCGATGCGGCTACCTCAACTTAGGGATATCCAATCCGTTGCCCAAGCAGTGCCTCATCATTATACAAAATATCTCTAACGAAACTATTTTTTGGTATCATGACGCTCATTTGACACAATGTTAGCAAAAGATTGGGAAGAAATAAATAATAGGATTTGATAGCGTTTTATTGAGACTATCATTGTTAAACACCAATTTGTAAATTTCGATAATGTTGGAAATGGAAAATCATTGTCCAAATTTTTTTGTTCTCTACATTGAACAAAAGTAAAAATTACATTTATGCCATGAACTTGTCAGCTTATACAACTCGTCCTGAGGAAATACTATTTACCATATTAAGATAAATATCTAACATTATTCATGATTCATTACCTTTGTTAACTTATAGAAATGTATGAAATTCGAGGTTTCTAAAATATTGACACAAAGTGTTTATTGAATCCAAACTCCATCCCAACAATGTTCTTAAATTCTATCCACGTTTAAATTGATTATATCAATACGACTGTATTGGAAAATGTTCAATAGCTGGCCAATTTTTTCCAAGGAGATTTTATAGAGTACTGGTTGAGCTACTGTACGGGCAGCTCTAAGTCCGGGTAGCCGGGTCAAGCCGGATAGGGTGGCGGATCAAGAACGGGTACCCTGCCCTGCCACATCCACATCAGATTGTAGGAGCACCCCTAACAGATCCGAATAGGACGACGGATCCGTGGTCAGAATGCCCCAACAAAATTTCCGATCGGGACCCGCACATAAAGCTATGATCAATGGGCACTATGTTGCAAGAGAGACAGTTTCATGGTCTGTGGGTCTTTGAAAATGTGTTCTAAAATGACATTTTCATGGTCTTCTTCTCAAAAATTTCTTAGATTTTTGGCATACTGTAATGATGTTGACCCGACCAAAAAAGGTCAGTACATCAAGAACCTCAGTTCCATCAACTAAGAAGCGCCTGTCGAGAATCAAATTAGGGAGTACTTTGGGTTGAGTTCCACTTGGTCATTTTGAATCGACAGAGCGATGTTTCAAATCACTAATCACTCATTTTATTTCTGAGACATATTCGTGAAGAATCTAGGTTGAATAGAAGAAAGAACAAAATTTAGTGATTCCGCTGGGCGTCATCGAAACTGACTATTTCTAATGATTGTATTTTTCTGATCTATTTCTGCAATTTTGATCATCAACCACTGAGCTATTTCGAAGGAAAATCAGTTTTGAAACCTACTCAGAATTATTGACCAAGATATTCTATTCTTGCCTACTACAGGAAGTGCACATCAAGAGCTTTCATCTGGATTTGATAACTATAACCAGTTTGAAGCTGTTTCAATGATTCTTGTGTTCGTCTCAGTTTAACCTTCTAATCTCAAACTTTCAATGTAATTTCAGCCCTCATATGATGACCTAACCTTCAATGATTTTTTCCACACTCCCAAAATCTTGTTCACAGTATAAAGATTCTCAAGTTTCTTTCCACTCCATAATCATACGTCAATCATGCCAGTCAGAATCAGTCAGACAGAGCCGGTGCTTTCAATAAAAGCTCACGGGGGGACAATTGCACAAGTCAATTACCAATGTACGTTTGACGGCAAGCAGATCCCTTCAAAGTATACCTATCCAGCAACGAGCAAACAGCAGATGTATTAATGTCAGTATCCAATGTAGTAGATCTCAGCGAGTCACGATGCTGCCTCTTCTCGCGTATCATTGGTGTCCAGTATAGATGTATTAAACTTCTAAAAGATGAATGGACGTTGATAGATATCTAGGACCGCGAAAATATCATCTCGAGCAAGTTACTCGGCTGACTGAGCCAGCATCTCCTGACCGACATAATAGTTCAGTATAAAGCTTGCTCCCTCTCTATCTCATCAAACGAACTTGATTCTTGTGTACATTATTCAGCAATACGGATCTCATAATACACTTGTCCTTTGTTTTAGTATCATGAGTACGTATTCGGTGCGACGGTGTTGATGAGAATTTAGAATTCTGGCGCCACAATTTCTGTTATCAAAAAATTCAGCCAAGATCACGGTTGCAAGGTAATGCAAAGAATAGACTATTTGACTGTGGTGGTGTTTATGGATTGCAGCCTTGCTAAGTCTATTGCCTTAAAGACAAAACTAGGAATTGGAAAAGCTATTGGCTCAAATGACGCCTGACAACTTGTAAATCTTGATAAGAACTAGACTTCTGGCGAGATGGGAAGAGATGACTGGATATCAAGATTGTCTGATGGGTGGCGCTTCAATGTTTGCGTCATTTTTATAACAATAATGATGCGCACATTTTCTTTGGCGTCGACACACGTGCAATTTGACGCCTTATCAAGTGTGTACGATGTTTCAATGGAGGTTTGTTTGGATAAAGAATTAGCTCTAGATTATGACGGGATATCTTGGCTCAAGGATTTTCCTTATTTTGTTTCAATTGATCAAGCTGATTGATTTAATTTGGGAGATTCCAGAATAATTGTGTGATGATTTGACAAAACCGAGCTATGACATATCATTACTCAGAAAAAGATAAGAGCCAATCGCGTCAATTGAACTACTCAAATTAGAATTCATACAATTGCACTTCCCAAGCTGTAGGAAATTTTTGAGAATGTACAACGCAAGCATTGATATCATGTCGGATTAGATGAGTCTTGAACTTTTTGAAAGAGAAATGATACTCGTAGCTGTTATAAATAGAGGATATTGCAAACGTGATGTTTGCTCGGTCTTCAATAATTTGGAATTTCTTACAAGTGTGGTCTGGAAATTTTGATTGAAGTGTTATTCATTCATCAGATTGAACAAAATTCCCAACGTATCACTTCAGTCCAATAGTTTCAGTGTCAATGACAGGTCTCTCCGTCGTCATTCTGACGAGCCTAAGGGTAGAGGCTGGGTCGGAACACTTCTTATTTCAAAAATCTTATTTGTAACCTTATTTCTCCCATGTGTTTTCAAAGATCTGTTTGAATCATCCTTTGATATTTCCTGCTCCATGAAGAGTTTGTGGTGTAAACTAGCATTAATTCTCCATGAGAAGCTTCGGAGGTATCGAATCCTTGGATTCGAATATCTTTATGTGAGCTTGGAAGACGGTCGTACATCCATCAATATTACAGGGATTTGGAACTATCACAGAATATAGAAGCGAAGCTATGCAATACACCAAGTTCTAAGCCTTTTTTTTCCATTGATTTGACATGCTAATTTTGATCATTTGTAACAAATCTCAGATAAGTCCATGTCCACGGAAGCAAATTTTCGGGTGACAATAACTAGTGACCTCTTTGATATTCATGTTATCATACATCTACGTTCTCACAGCCATAGACATTGTACTTCTTAGACCCCGACTGGGCAACTTCGGTACACCTACAAAATATTTCAATCCTACCCACCGCCTGGTCAACATTTTTTGCAAAATCCTCGAAAAACAAGCAACTTGTGGAAAAATCGCACATAGGTTGAATTTATTGGCTACGCACGTGCCATTTAATGGTTTAATTAGTTATACCTCGTTATGACCCTGTACTCCAGCTTTCCCGATCTGTATGCCACACTACTCTTTCAATTACAGTAAGTAATCCCAGAAAGTAATCGAATGGCAAAGATAAAGAAAGAAGCCATAACAAGAGAGGAATCAGTGAATGGATAGCGCATCAGATTAATGGTCACAATGTTGAGTCAGCCATAACCATGATAATTTCTTCAGAATCCTCTCCAAAATCATGATCAAACCACCCACGGCAAAAATTGCTTCGTTGTACGCCCCAAGTATAGCTCATTTAGTCATCCACAAAAATGTCCATCTTCAAATGCATTTTGATCCCAATAAGATCAGCAACAGTCAGAGCTCATTGAGGTCGCACCATCAGCTCGTGCATCCTTGTTCACTTTGAATCCCCTTTCTCCTTTGATCTTATGAAGGTTCAAACTCTCTTCCTTCTAAAGTGAATCTGGCGGATCTAATTAGCTCGCACCGTGTACACTGCTCTTCATCTAAATGTATCCACAATTGTATATATACCTACCATACACCCACACAGGTAAATTCAAACTATATAAGTATACCCATAGTATAATACTTTCAAAGTTCGCGCGAAAAAAAAAAGAAGTGACGCTCATCATCAACGGATGAACAAAATCGGACAATAGGCCTTGACTTTTCTCACGTAACCTTTTTCACCGAGTTCCCACGAGATGTGCCTCCTTAGTATATCTATTGCTCATGATGCCACACTTCCTCGTTGTTAATACTCCTTATACACGCGCCGATCTCAGAAGTAGAGCATCAGCTCAAGAAAGGTATAGTAAGTCTTAGAGAAAGATGCAGCATTTTTCGGGCGCGAATCGTGAATGAACATTTTTTACATATACCATATCGTGAGCCTGAATGGTTTCATCTATATGTACATCATACATGTGTGTAAGTATTTGTTTGTTTGGGTGGGTGTTCGGGAGGTTCATATCTCGATGGATGATCTGAAGCGAGAGCGAGAATGAGGAAAGCGAGAGCTGGGACTCTTTAAATATGGACCTTTGGGTTATTGAATATGTGAGAGAAGAAGCATGAGAGTTATGGGGATTTATGAAGAAAGCTTGTCTCTATGGGAGTTCGAGATCAGGCTAATGAATGGGATTTCGCTCAGAGGCTCTCGATATCAATGCGACCTATGATGCTTCTAAGAGTAGGACGGATATGATGAATGTTGAGATCTTGGTTTTCGTCGAATATGCAGAGAATCGGAGTAATTCTTGGTGAAAAGTATCGTATTCTCAAGGTCAATCTCCCATGATGTTCATTTTGATATGAATTTGACATAATTTTTTTGGAATTTGAAAGAATGCATTGAAGTTTTTATTTGAATTCGAGATGCATCTACTTCTATTCAAAAAACAAGACAAGTACAAATTTGAGTCTTTAATTTGATCCTACACTTGAGTATGATCCCGATGGTCATCCAAGAGTGATACCAATTCACCCATGCAATGACCAAAATAGCGTTTTTGAATGAGTGTACTGATGTACTGATCATTGTGAAAGGTCTGTTTCCATTCCAATATCTCTGTAAAATTACTCGTGCCAAAAATTGAAATTTCATAGCGAAACAAAAGTCGCCACTCAAATAATCTATGAAATCAGCAGTCAAATCCAATTTACAACAATGGTTCTAGGATTTTGAGAAAGGTGTATGAAAATAATTTGTTATATATAAACATATTTAATAGAAATATTACTCATACATCGAGGATCATTAAAAATGTACACATCTTCAACTTCAACAATCATTGGTTTACAGAATATTGATGAATTGTTATTCATATTCGTATGAAATAATAATACGAATCCTTATAAATATGCATTTTGATATATGTATAAGAAATCAGTTCATGTTTTTCATATGGTGATATTGGTTGTCAATAATGCGTCTGAGGTACTAGAGCAAATCATATAACAAATACATGCATGAATTAATTGAAAATATACACCATTTAACTGCGCGCAAGAATGAGCCAGAACATATACATCAAGTCCTGAGAACTGCTCTCAATAGACACCATTACTCATCTGAGAAAGCAATTAAATTGTATTACAAGATTACATATTGCGCTCTTCATAAATCATAGAACAATTTATTTATTATCCAATAGCAATGGTTTCTAATAACTGATCACTTAGTTACATAAAGTTTTTCTCACGTATCAATTTTCTTTCATAAAATAACAAACTCACCATTTCAGACGAAGAATATAGATTCAAGCATTGTGCAGGTGTACAATCGATTTCAAAAATAGACGTAGGTTTTTTGGATGATTGAACTTCTTCAATGGGTTAGGTTTATTCATATTCATACTGTATTTATCAGGAAACTCTCGATCGGGAAATTCTCGACGAATCTTTTGATTAGATAAGTAAATGACTGTGATGTCAAGTCACAGGTTTGGAAATGAGTCCCAGGAGTGCACTATGGTGCCTTAGAATAATGACAAAAATCTGGGTATGGTATTGAAATAGCAGCATCGATGCAAATGTTGGAGCATATTTGAGAGGTTCTACAGAACTTTTGACATTAGGCGTACTGCACGCTATCTCTGAACCTTCAAAAGATTATCAAAGTGTCGGAGTTGATTTGAATAGGTTCGAGGGCCTCGGAATGTGTACTCTATTCGCTGTTCTGTCAAAAGAATCTGTTTATCCACAGCACGGCCCGCAACCCTCATTCTTTGGGTATCTCTTAGCGTACTCGCGCCGTTTTTTGATTTCTTCAGCCTGCTGCAAAAATAACATTGCTCGAAAAATTCTGCCAAAATTCAGAGACATTTTAGGCACCCTATATAATGAGAAAAGATTGGTTTCAGACGCGTGCCTTCAACGTGGCGTTCATAAACAAACGTCGAAGTCGCGTAACCGTGTTCTCACGAAAAGTTGAGATCTCCCGTACTGAGCTTATAAAAAAAATAACATTTGCGATAGTTACATGATCGAAACGGATTTCAATAGCTTGAAACAATACCAATAATCTCCCGTTTGGTTTGGGTGCGTGCGACCAATTGCGTTTAAATGATAGCATCAAGAAGATGGGTCAGTTCATGCGCCCACTCGACTCATAATGGTCAAATTTCCACGGCACGACGGGGAGAAGGGGGGCACGCTCCTGGAATGTTTTGCCCATTTTTCTCCACCTATTTTTGAACAATATCCCATAGTTCTCATGTCCTGATATGGAATGTTATTTGAGTGAGAAGCATTACAAGAATTGTATCGAAGGAGTCGATGTGATCGAGCCCGTCTCAGCACTTCTATGAGGTTGCAATCGCTCATATCATTTCGGAAACGGATTAATCACATCAGAGAACCCATTCTACCTTCAAATGCCACCATAGACTTTATTCAAAAATTTCACGGTCAATTGAAGAATTACGGACGAGGCGCCAGATCTTGAGCAGAAGGAATTTCAGAGCTCCGGCTTGTCGTACAGGCTTATCAAACATGGACACAGCATTACGCTGTAGATGTGTATGTTTGTGTTCATCGGTAAACATTGTGGAGAATTTTGGACGACTTTGTACGGCAGGGGGGGGGGGGGGCTTGTAGTTATTTGCGCAACTAGTTGTTTCCTGATTCTGCTGAGCTCTACTATCAATATCGGTTTCGGGCATTTGACGACAACTCTGTGCAAATCGACTATTATAACCATTTTGAAAGGATTTTAAAATTAGATACATGGGAAATAGCTTGCGTGGTGCTAGATCGTCGATTGTGACAGGATATTCAATATTATTGATTCATGGAAAATAGTGAAAACAATGCTCGAGTCAAGAGGGAAAAATCGAGATTTAAACGAGAGGAGCAAGAGGAGCATTTGGAGGAGAAAAAAGAAAAAAAAATAGCATTTGCCATGTCTTCTTAAAATATGGAGCTCTACCTCGTGATTATCACTACTACTCTCGCCATCAGCACCACCCATATACAGTCGACCGAAAAACACTCTGGGACCTTAGTATTCAAATATATATAAGGTAAGTGTACCCAACTTGCCTCTGTACCCAACTTGCCCCCATAAGCCGATCTCGGGGATGGGCGATCCTTGGCCTCCCGGAAATTTTTTTTCACGTTTCTTAAGTTAAAATATGAGAAAGTAAGTAGTTTGCGTCGACCCCGAATCATTCCTACGTTCTCCAGAAAATCTAAAGTGATTTTTCTAGTTTTCGTGATTGCTTAGCTAAGAAAGCACCGAGGGAATCGCCTTCAGTAAAATCGGCGCCAGATTTTTTGAGTTCAACCAATCTTCACGAATTCTAGCGCATTCGATTCCTTGTTTCAAGACCTTCAAAACCCATTGTACAAAATTGCAAAATTTGAATATGGAGCTGTTTTATGTGCAAAACACGGAGACGATTTGTAAACAAGGATGCCAACATCGGAGTGTACCTAACATGCCCCCATATGTTTATCCCGAAAGGGCGTGCAGAACGACTTTTTTTACTACTCAGAACGTGTTTATCACGTCAAAATGGGTCAGAAACAGTGTTTCGAACCACCGAAAAGCTCCAAATGTGCGTGCACGACGATAAAAACACTTTATCGCCGATTTCCATCATTTATTTCGGAAGAATTGCGACAGTTCCGCTCCCATTGATCCAAATTGGACGTAGTTTAGTGCATTTTAAAGGTCTTTAAACAAGCTTCAAAATGAGCTGAAACACGTTGAAAATCGTTGAAGTGAACCAAAATTATTAAAAAAAAGGCTTGATGGGGACAAGTTGGGTACACACTTTTGTAAACTCGCAAAAATCACCTGTTGGGAGAATTAAAACAGTTTTGCTCCAGTTGGTTCAAATTGAATGTACCTTGACCTATTTTGAAGGTCTTGAGACAAGCTTTAAAATGGGCTAAGGTACGTTGGAAAATATGGGGATGGGCCAAAGTTATTAAGAAAATGGCTTAATGGGGGCAAGTTGGGTACACTGACCTTATATTACCACGATCCCTAATCATACAAAGACGCGTTGAAATGATTCTAGTTTCCAGAGCCATTTTCCTTGAATACCCCTCGTGGTGTAATAACAAGCTGGCGAGGCAGAAAAATCGTTGCTTTTCAGTCAGAATTACTCAAAAATCTGACCGATAACCACATCTAGCAGTGCGCGAATGATCCAATGGGTTTACATTCGACTGAGAGTATCTAAAAGTCCTTTGGACGTCTGTGAACGTTTTTGGTTGGTACAGAAATAACATTCCTCCAAATTAGTGGGCACGCACTTTTCCACTCCTTTTTGACGTTCTAGTTACCACTCAAATTGATTCCAGACGCGTGCCATGAAAAAAAAATTTCATTCTGCAGTAACCCAAATGTCAAAAGTTCTGTAGAACCTCTCATTTGTGAAGTACTGATAAAGGAACCCTTGAGTTGGATTATGCTACGTGGAAACCAAATGAGCCCTGCTATGTTTCTAATCAAGTGCCATAGAAGCTCTGATAAAATGAGGTTGAGACACTTAGGGTCGCTCAATTATTTGAATGGAATACTGGTAAAAAACTGAACAAATCTGCGATGATAAGGTTTGAGTACTACAAAAGTCTGCCAAGATGAAGTATTACAAGCGTACTGGTTGAGTGTTTATAAATCATCCCAAAAATGAAATACTGGGGAAATAATTGGCCTATTCTTGTTACATTACTGATGAGTTGACATGGAGGCTCGGAAAAGCTATTCCGGAGATAGCATGGGTGCAGACTTACAAGAAGAAGTCCAACATTGCGGAACATGGATCTTGACAAAACTTTGGGAGTTATCTTGTTTTGTTGAGGAATGAAGGTGCCTCTAAAGATCTAATCCCATGGGGTTTCTATTTCGAGATAGAGCTAAAGAGATTAGCATTGTCAGTATATCTTCTATATGTGTCATTTTAAAATGGGCCTATATTAAACCCTTGAAGGTACCTACATTTTTCACCAAAGGAGATCATTTCCAGAGTTTTGTCAAGATCCGTGTTCCGCAAGGTGGAATTCCCCCTCGATAGTACTGAATAATTGAAATACCATCAAAAAATTGTTCAAGCGTCATTATTATACCAATCTGGTAGTCAAATACTGCAATAGTAATCAGATATTGATGACATCCTCTAATGGTGGGTCATTATACACAAGTTCCGCTGTTATACTATTCAAGTACCGCAAATGTACCGGCTAGATGCTGTTCAAGTACTGCCAAAGTACAGATCAAGTACTGGTAAAGTCCTGCAGTTCATCAAAGTTCTGCTTATTGACTATTCGAACACACCCTTCTAGCATTATGACGAGATCGAGGACGAGATACCGAGCGAGATACTGTGGAAGTACTGGCAAGATACATGAAATGCTGCCAAAATGATAAGTAAGTCCCACCACGGTAATGATGAAGTATGATATACGATGCCGACTGGCAGATTTTTGAGAGAGGGGTGATATACAATTCTGATAATGAAATAGTACTGAGAACATGTCCCTCTGTTGTACTGTTGAAATCTCCCAAAAATATCGACAAGATATTGCAAAGCTGTTGTGAGAATACTGACTGAGAACTGATGTCGTAATACGTGAGATGAGTGTTCCGGACAACTTACTCTCACAACTTACGATAATACAATTTTTTCGACATGTTGTACGGAAAAGTGACTTCTCCGCACTGATTTCCCGCATTCTCGCACAGTTTGTCGAAAAACACAATTCGATACACGGGTGTAAAACCTATTTTTCCACCCTTGTATCAAAATGTACTATTCCGAGAGCCCTCTGGGAGTGTTTGGGTGGTATATCTATCAGTTCATACGCTTCCAGTATTTCTTGAGTATCCTACGTAATTCGTTTAGATCTTTATGGCTATTTTACACTTTTAGAACTCATTTCCAAGTCTGCGTAGATTTTACAAACAGGTGAGAAGTTACTGAGGACCAAGTTTCCAAATCCTATAACCATGGCTTAAAATAATGAAAGAAATTTTCACATTTTCCATTCAACAATTTTTAACGATGCTCTAAGTCCCTTCGATCATACTTCAAGTACTTATATCTGACTAAAATATTTCTCAAATATCCTATACATATAGTATAATATACTGGCTCAAAAATTATACATTGGCATCTGCTTTCACGATTTGATTCAAAATAAAACTAACCTACCTGTCCAAAAACCACTAGGAAAATTCGCCGAATGAAAATCGGTTCATCAAAGTCCAGGATAATATTCCTGAACAACTTAACTCAAGAATCTATCATCTACATAATAATGAATCAACCAAGAACCTAAATTCAGTCACAATCGGCCTGCATCCATCAAAAAATGAAAAAAAAATAAAAATCACTCCCGGTTTTAATCACACAATCTAATCAGTCCTACCATATAATACATCATTATCAAAGCTAATTAACAAATCCTCAATTCTCTACATCTATATTTACAATTTTTGCCCTCCTCGATTTTGCACCTTCAATCAAGGTTCCGTCACGGTTTACTATTTTCCTATGATTGAATTGTCCATCTAATAGACATCTCGTCACTCATCAATGATGACGCATACAGAAAAGGATGATCCTCTTTTACAATCTTTCTTTATGAAAATGAATTCCGTATAGGATAAATAATGCTTCAACTCGGTCACGTACATCTTTTCTCCCGGTAGTAGTATTATACCTTCAACTTTCTCGTATAGTCGCGTCGCATCGGATTATATACAGCCGATACGAGCTCACGCACGTTAGGTATATATATATATATGCAAGATTCTATGCTTGTCTCAAGAAGAACTCATATTCTCTCGTCCTCTTTTCTTACCCTATAGTGAGAGAGTTTCGCGCCTTGCGAATTTCCCCAACAGAATAAGTACTCCATACTCGTCATCCGGCAATGAGTTTTTTTTTTCAACGAGGAAGACGCTACCAAAGAAGCTATAACAGATACAATAATTTTTTATTTATGTAGAGAGATTGACGTTAAGTTGAGCTTCGAATCATCGAGATTTGTATCGAGCAAGGTGAAATTTGCTGAACATTCAAATACTTTCGTATCATCAGAGATAGTGGAATGTGGCATGTTTATTGGGTAATTTTGATTTGATGGTGGGTTTGATCCACTTTTGATTTGAATATCCCAGGATGGTATCAAATATATATGGCTACAATTGGTCATCATTTGAGATTGTATCCATGAAAGATGGTATGACCATTTTGATTTTAT
The DNA here is from genome assembly GCA_029851415.1 of Eretmocerus hayati. Taxonomy (NCBI): domain Eukaryota; kingdom Metazoa; phylum Arthropoda; class Insecta; order Hymenoptera; family Aphelinidae; genus Eretmocerus; species Eretmocerus hayati. Next base: position 100,344,113 of record CM056744.1, read on the forward strand.
AAACAGAAGTGTACTGCTACGTAGATTTTATGGGAATTCCATAAATGATCTTCATGCATATAAATGTAAACTGGCTTTCAGCGTTGTAATAAGATTACCGAGTGTATAATTGATTTACGTTTAATAACATTGAGCTTCAAGTAGATTTGAATCTCGTTTTACGTGATTACGGGAATAACACACCTCATTTTCGATTGAGAACGCTAAGAATACCTTGAGCATCCACTGTGATTAATTCGGAGTAGAAAATCAAAGTTCCATTCCCGACCAGCTTCATTATCCCTCAATCGAGCTGATGAACAAAGCCAGCATTACTAAAGTTCCGGATACTACTGAAGTTCATGCCACGAGTGGATATTGCAATGGGTTGCAGGTCACGCGATACATTTTATTTGTATGTTAACCATTCAAATTAAAGGGGACTACGAAATCGAGTTTACACAATAACTGTGTTTCGCAACTTTTGGCACGAGTATTAGTTGCATCCAGCAAGTTTGAACGATAACGAAATAATTATAAATGACTCTATTTGATCGTCTCACACTTACTCTGGCAGGATTTTTCCTAAAAAAGTTATCCATTCCAAAGGGAGTGGAAAAAGTTCTAGAGGTCATGGATGGCCAATTCTGGATTTTTAAATGGAAATCTCCAATTTTGACCTCAGATTCTGAAACGACCGGAAACAACCAGATTGGTTTTTACGACATTCGTCGTCGAAGTGACCTCAAGGGGTCCATTCGGGGTGTCAGGCCTGACTTTGGCGCCACCACCGGGTATTTTGCGAAATGTCCGACTGCCAACATCTGACGTTTAAATTCCGGCACGTTACTGAAATTGTGTGAGCAAAGTCGACAAAACGTATTGTTTCAAGTACCCAATAACAGAAATGAACAGCAAAAGTTATTTCTATTGTCAGATACTTGAAATGAGACATTTTGCCGGCTTTGTTTACATACACTTCCATTTGCGGGCCGAAGTTTGAACGGCAAATGTTGGCAGTCGGACAGTTCCCGAATTACCCGGTGATGGCGCCAAAGTCAGGCCTGACACCTCGAATGGGGGTCACAAGAAGGTTCAAAGGACGCCCACCCCCCTTCTACCCCCATATCCCCCAAAGATAACGGATAATAGGAAAGTGTTGGACTCACAAAATATGTATCAAATGAGGGCTAAGATAAACCTCCAAAATACCCCCATCCCCTTCCATTTGCCCCATTGAGTCAGACTTTGAATTTTTGCCAACAAATCCCCATTTTTCACCTCAGATTCCGGAAGAGCCAGAAATTTGACGTCTGACGTGAAATGTTGGGGCTTCCATTCAAAAATTCATAGTTCGCCTCAACGGCGCAAAGAGGCGGGGAGTTAGAAGGTATTTAGGAAGTCTATCTGAGCCCACTCTTGACATCCAGAATTGTTTGTATCCAACCCTATTAATAAGACGTCACCCTTGAGAAAGATAGGGGCAGGAGTTTTTTCCGTAGTCTGCAAAATCTTGTGAAGCCCCCCCCCCTCCTTGACCCCACCTTGATCAATATCATGAGAACCTATCAGAACTTAGAATTGACCGGTCTTCCAGAACCTGAGGTTAGAAATAGGGGTTTCTACTTGAAATTTCAGAGGTGGCCTCTATGAGGAGAATGAGGGGGGGGGGCTTGGGGTTCAACTCAGCCTTTACTTGATTGCCTTTACTTGATTGTCAGCGACTTTTGTATCCAACACTTTTCCACCAGACGTCACTCTTAAGAGGTATGAAGGGAGGGGGGGTAGATACTTCTTGAACATACTGTATAATTATAAAACACCATTAATTGAAACCACCCTTACTAAAGGGTTGATATTTTGGAGACCCACAATCAGAGAATTTTTGGCTTTCTAGAAAATTTCTTTGATATAATATTCCATTAAGTGTCTGGATTGTAACATGTGGCTGTTCTGGATCGACTGATGTACCAAAACTACCCCCCTCCCCCCGCCCCCAATGAGACGATGATAATTCCAACATTTCTGAGGATTGGCGGATATTGCTGCTCGACTGAATTTTTTCCAGCGAATAAGCCATTGAACTCTGAAATTTGTACTTGAAAAGTTTCTCAAACTAAACTGGTGTCACCCTAGAATACATAAATCACCCTGGGCAAGGAAATAGAATTCCCTCTCGGCTCATATAAGACGGATTTTGGACTGAATAGCTGGTGTGTATCTGACATCAAATTTTCGAATTCTAGAGGATACAACCCTCTCGATAGGGGTAGTCCAGATTCATTAATTGGTCCGAAAAAATTCCTGATGATCGCAAAGCTTGTTCGCTAAAGAAAGTTACCCGAAGAATCATCTATGAAACTTAAGGTTGAAGATCAAAATCTGCCCTCAACGAACAGGACATTCTAAGATTAATTTTTAAAGGATCCCTCGAAAACGAACGTCATCATTTACATTTTTTGATTACTTTTGATCGTGATTTTGATCTCAGATTGTGAAAATCTGATCAATAAAAAAAATTTTCTGATTATTCAGGAATTATAATTGTACATACTTTGTTCAATAAATCGATGTTAGGTGATCTTCCCTGCGATCAAAAATTGTGGCAAGAAATTGCTCGAAGCATTAGCTCATCATAATTCGTCATCTTCTCACTAGTACTGGATAATTTTTACGAGAGTCGAATTTTTACCTCAGAAATTGATCTCGAGAACCAGAACTGTCTTTGCAAGATGAATTTGAAGAAAGTAAGTCCTATCATGATCTTCCTCCTTCTTGTTATCCTGGAGAAAATTCGCACAACATTGATCGCACTCCGTTAGGACAATCTCATACATCATTCCCATCTCTTAATTCTGCTGATACTGGTACCTCGTCTGAATCAGAATAAAAATTTCTTATCGGTGAAATTCAATTCAACACACAATTATCGACATGCCACACAATGCACCATGAATCTCCCCTTAACATCAAAATTATTCAAATCAGTCTTGGTAACTTGCACACAATTCGTCCTGCACAAATTACCAAATCCAGAAACGCACTAGACCATTATAACAAAGTCCTTCGCTTCACTAATAAGTCAATTACTTGCACTTCTCACGTACAGCTCCATTTACCAACATTGCAGAAGATCATCTCGCTTTGGACACCTGAAATCATAATACAGAAACTCTTCTTAGCTCTTCTTGTCTCATATAGTTCTACGTATGCGCATCATCACCGCATCAGAGTGAAATATAACGGCGAACGAGCGAAAGTGAGGTCGGCGTTCGCGTGACGATCGCATCAGCGGATGAGGCATACATACAATAACAGCACTAACACGAACATGGGTGACTGTGACTACTGATGCTTCAACATTTAAGTATATGAACTTTTCCTCTCACTATGTATATTATGTGGTGGTAGATATCATACTCTCTGATACTTTTATACTCAATATGCAAGCGCGACACGTGGCGGATGCATGCATAATTTGGCTCGTGGATTGCATTGTTAATTTGATTGTTTTCGTAATTGGCCGATTCGAATTTCACTTTTTTAAGAGGCGTATGTACCTTCCATGTAAGGTAACATGAAAGGAAGGTATATGTGCAAATGGATTGAAGATGAGGTTTGATGGCTGATGCGAGTTATGTTTACCGACGCTATATCAAGTTTATAGGTTAGGAGAAATTTACTTCGGTTTCGGAAATAACATAGGCAAAAGTGCCTTTGTCGATCGTTGAAATTTTCGATTGTAACTTCCTTTCTTAGATGGCATGGTGAAATTATCGAGTTAGTATTTTACATGATACGTTATTATTGTTGATAGTTTTACAAGGTCTGTGTGCGGTATATTTGAAGATGTGCCATTGTTTACCAATTTCTAGAGGTGTGTTGTATTGAATCAAATGAATCGCTCCTCGGAAATTCCATAGTCTCTTTGTTTACTCCCAGGTTTACTCGCTTGATTTGATTTATCGGCCATACTATTGCATTTCGTATTTTGCTATCACGGATCGAATTAGATTGGATCTTTTGAAAAATTTCGAAACAGTTGTTGATTGGATTTTGGGATAATGACGATCTTCAGAGTGGAATACTGATATGTACAGCCAAAATATTTTTTGGCATGGCTCGCCCAAGGTTTTAGTGTTTACATATTTGCATTAAAATCTTGATTTTGCCATAATTGGAGATAGCAATGTCAACCCCAGTCAGATGACGAATTTCTCTATCTGCTAAGTGTTCATCACTGTGTTTTACTCCGGAACAATATTCTTCAATTTGAATGCCCTAATTTTAGTTCATACTTGTGTATGATTGTAAGTGCTTCATGTATCAAGTTCGACACCCAATAATGAACAAAATCAACGGGCATGATCTCGGAGGCGATGCTCAATCAAGACATCAATCTACAGTAATAATAACAGCACAGAAATCAATACTCTCAAGCGATCACCTCGACCATCACGTTGTATTTTTTACCGAAACATTTAGATCCAAACTGATTTCCAACCAATAGAGATTGGAACCATCAAGAAACGGGCGTATTTGCTAATTTTTTACTGAACCCACTTTTCTGGAAGTTCCGATTGAATGCAATGCACGTAGAATCTCTTGAAACAATCAAGAACGTCACTTCTTGAATCTGTCATCTGAAGCGTCACAATGAGATTCTTCTCAATTTTAGATATGTGTGAGTGTTCTGGAAATGTATTCCTGGTCAGAATAGTTTCATTCATATCACCGAAGAAGACCTGTATCAGCCAAACCTGATCAAAATCTCAGGGAGCGTGAAATAGTGTTCGTACAGTGACGAGTCATGTTTGACAATTTGTAACGTCCGTATGATGTTTTGAAAGTATTCTGGAAAGTCAGAGACCTTTAGTAGACCCTAAGTATGGTATGAAATAGCTAGGCAGGACTCAAAACAAGATGTTAGACCTCTAAAGAGCATGAAATATTGCCACGAATGTATGAGGTTCAACATATTATTCGTGCGTCCTGCAGAAGCCACAAGCAAGAACTTGATGAAAAAGCACAGCTCTTATTTGTAAAATAGATCTATCAATGTTATCTGAACTATTTTTGAACGTTGGGCTCATTTGAGATTACCAAATTCTACTACTATAAGAGCCCAAAGCCCTTTTGTGTGCATGGTGAGCGCGGACATTTTGTGGCGCAATTTTGTTTTAAATTTTACTCACTTAGTTTTCCTCGATAAAAATGAATTTGCTTTATTCAAGGCTTTTCCGCGCCAACTTTTTGTTCAGTTAAATTGTCAGGTGCAACTGTTCCACGCCCTAAAGTATCGAAATAATTGGTTTTTCCACTTCGCGGAGTGTTTTCCGCGGAAATCTACTTTTGCTGAATTTCTTGGTCAGTTCAGTGTGCCTCTTGTGACCTTCAAACACAGGGCTACACAGATCGTAGTCAATTTTTTTCGAAGTATCTGATGGCCAAATAAAAACCCCCGAATTTCAAGACTGTAACCGTTTGACCGTGAGATCAATTTTAGAGGCCAATGTCAGGGTTCTGTATCCTGCTTAAAATATCAGGTTCCAAGTCATGCTACCGCGTTATCCGTGTTACTCTTAAGGTACCGATGAGTGAGAATTTGTATACTCGTGCACGAGCTAATTTATGCTTTATGTGTTTCAAAAATTCGAAAAATCCATCTCGTAACCCTTGGGAGTGGAGATTTGGGGTTTGCACATTTTCGACCCTCAAATATCAAGGCCGGCCAATATCAAAGTTTCTACGAAACTACTCATATGTTGTCTGGTCTGAATCTAAGATGCGTATTAGATGTCTCGAAAAAATTCATTGAGCAAGACTCATTTTCGTGTTATGACGCACAACTATACCAGGAGTTGACAAATATTTGCCTCTTTGCCGACAACACCGCTGAATACTATTTTCAATTCGTTAGAATCGCCTATATCTCATGTAAACTCGTTATCTTATCATGAATTATTCGATTCAAGGCGATGAGTACCGTTTCCATTATAATGGAGCTAAGAAGGCGATACTCGAGAAATTGAGAAACTTGACGAGAAATTACGGCGCTTGAAACGATATGAAAATAAAATTGAAACGACATGCCTCATTTCGTACGAGCAAAAACCTGCTTGGAATCGTGATGCCCCGTATGTTACTAATGTGGAATTAAAGTCGTATTCAGTGTGAGAGGTTCGATGGCACCTGGTTATACAAAAAAATTAATCGTTCTCAATCTCATGATAGCACAAATTATTGCAAGCATAATTAAAAATTTCGGATTGAAATTTCAGCAATAAGTTCTCCAATGAAACATCTGATAATATCCGATAATATCCGTGAAAATCTCACAAACGATCATCAGGGTTTACATTGATTCTCTGAAAATTCTTTAATGATCCCTTAGAAAAATTTCGAGAGAAATTCTGATAGCTGCATAATTGCTCCGCGAAACTCGACATTTACGATTCACACGAAAAACACCCACCGGTACTGAAAAGTTCTGTGCAGAAATCTCTATAAAAATACGCTGCTAAAAGTGATTAGCAGAATGCTTTCTCACGGCGTTATATGATGATAATTTTAACGAAAAAGAAAGTATCCTATATTTTGAGTTTTTCTTTCGAGGAAGCATTCCAGAGAGATTCGGGTCATCTGAAAGGAGGTTTTTCCAACAATATCTATTGTTTGATTAAGAGAAAATTTTGATATACTCGGTTTAAAGATGATTAAACTGGAGTCCTTTGTGGAAATTCCCTTCCCCCGAAAAAATTTTCATATGAACAATGTTTTACGGATTTTATGAAAATTTCGTATCAGCCAATCGATTCAGAATGGTGCATAAGTAAGTCTTTAGGTCATTAGAATTCAGATCAATTAGTCGTAAAGGATGATACGAGAGAAAAATAAATATTAATTCTAATTTTCTACTACTTTTTGAGTTATTCTTTTGAGGAAGCTTCTTATAGAGATTCAGGCCATCTAGACTGAGGTTTTTTTAACAATATCCATCGTTTGGTTGAGACGGAATTACGATGCAGTGGGTTTGAGAAGGGTTAAAATGAAATTTTTTGTGAAAATTTTGATTTTTTCGGAAATTTGAGATTTGTGAAGACTCAAATGAATTTCGGTATTAACCAATCGATAGATAATGCAGAAAAAACCATAGTTTAGGTCATTGAAATCGAGATAAATAAGTCATAAAAGAAGGTACGAGGGAAAAATGAATATTAAGAAAAATTTCCCATTATTTTTTCAGTTATTCTTTAGAGGAAGCTTTTTAGAGAGATTTGGGCCTTCTAGTCTGAGGTTTTTTAAACAATATCCATCGTTTGGTTGAGACGGAATTTCGATTTAGTGGGTTTAAAAAGGGTCAAAATGAAATTTTTGGTGGAAATTTTGATTTTTTCGAAATTTTGAAATCTGTGAAGATTTTATAAAATTTCGGTATTAACCAATCGATAGATAATGCAGAAAAAACCATAGTTTAGGTCATTGGAATTGAGATAAATGAGTCATGAAGGAAGGTACGAGGAAAAAATGAATATTAAGAAAAATTTCCCATTATTTTTTCAGTTATTCTTTAGAGGAAGCTTTTTAGAGAGATTTGGGCCTTCTAGTCTGAGGTTTTTTTAACAACATCCATCGTTTGGTTGAGACGGGATTACGATGCAGTGGGTTTGAAAAGGGTTAAAATGAAATTTTTGGTGAAAATTTTGATTTTTTCGAAAATTTGAGATCTGTGAAGATTTTATAAAATTTCGGTATTAACCAATCGATAGATCTTGCAGAAGAAACCATAGTTTAGGTGACTCAATTCGTGGTGAGACCGTGTGAGAAAAAGATATTTATGTATTAAAAGTCGAAATTCGAGCACTTTTTGTTCAAAAAGCCCATGGATCAAATTTGACTGGGAGCCGAAAGCTGCCAAATTACTGGGCTCTCAGAAATTGGATTCTTCACAACTTGTAGAAAGCCAAAAATTGATATGGTGAACAGAAAAAGAGAAAGCGTGTCCGATAGAAAACAACATACACACACACACACACACACATACACGGAAAAAGGGGTGCAAAGATGAGTCTCTGACGGGTTTGGAAGGGCATTAGGAGGAAAAGTGTTACCTACATTTGATAGATTTTGGCGAGAGGAAGAGAATGGTCTTTGGCTTTTTTAGATAAAAGGAATTTTGTTGAATAATATGTTGGTTTTAATGAAAAATTTGATCAAATTTTCGTTGGGGTGAAAACAAAGCTTTCTCTTTAGAGAAAGCAAAAGTAACAAGTCTGAGTTCTGTTCTAAAATTAGTCATTATTGAACTCCAAGTCTCACGTGAATGAACTGTCACGAATTAATTATAAACTTTTCCCGGAAACCTTCCATGTGAATTTTCAGAGAGCTTCCTTATGGAATTGTGTCATCAAATTCTCCGTAAACTTTTTCAATCGAATTTTCGTCATCCGAATAAACTTGACCTCCGGTACACAGACATGAACGAAAAAAGTCAAACACTAACCTTGGAATGTCCAGCATAAAGTACAGGCGCATCCTGAGGCTCCGGTAATACATCAGATTCACTTCTCCATCTAGGTTGATCTGGACTTGCAGCCAGCTGCTCATGTTCCATAATACCCCATAAAACAGGAGCAGCCGAATCTGGCGGACTTGACAAAACTGCCAGATTATTAACCGCCTGCGGTAAAACCTGATAAGCTTGTTCGACATCTCTCTGAGGTTTGCCTTTGGAAGATTCGTCCTTAGCGTAAAGCTGTTCCAAAGAATTTGGATGAATTGAACCACTAGCGATAACGTCGGATATTGGCACTGGAGTCACCACGTAAACCTTTTCCGAAGACGAGCGATTAAAGGTTGGAGTTGGAAGAGGTATTGGTGGTGCCCGTGATGGCGGTGACTCATATTTTTTTGGACTTTTTGAGTAAATTGCCGTGACTATGTTGACACGCTGCGTCGTTGGTTCTGGAGTTGTAGACTCCAAGTACTGCTGTGAGTCCTGGTGAAGTGAAGATTTTCAAATCGATAAAAGCTTGATACTGACGTTTTTTTAATGCCGTTGGGGTTACTTCTCCGAATTGTCACTCTCAATGACACATGTCTAGTTTTCTTTTGTGTGATGGAAGCTAAATGTATTTCAGCTCAATTTGAAATTCAAGACTTTCAGAAATTTGGGCCTTTGAGTTTTTAGTCCGAATTTTGAGATAGATATGGGAGATTCTTTTTGATGAAAAAGTGTTGTGGCGCATTCGTGAGGTTCTATTTTCTCGTGGAAATGAAGATTCAGTGTGAACCCGGTCATTGAATTTGATCATTTCCCCGTGAAAAACATGGCAAATTTCGAAAATTGAGCAGTTCGAAAATGGGTAGTCTCATTTTTATTCTTCTTTAAATCTCAGCTGACATGAAAAAACCAGGGATTCTATTTTAAATTTCAATCAAACAAATTGCCAGTTTCCCAAGAGAATTTCTAGGACTTTCATCAAGGCTTTAATTAACGGAAGCGCATCATTAAATAGTCAGCAAATTTCGGGCTCATGCGCATTGAATAATGACATACCTCTGTGTGATTCGTGCCTCGTTGTAGTTTTGTCTCATTACTGAAGTCGTAATATTCGCTACTTTCGTCGAGTTCCCCTACTGTCAAAAGATACTCGTCGGGTATAGACTTTGATGACAACCATCGAGGATACGTTGAATTGGGTCTCCTCGTGACTGACGCCGAGCTTTTCGAATATTCCTGAAATTTCACGGAATAATAGCATGAAATTGAGACCGAGCTCTCTCTCTCTCTCATTTCATGGAAATTGGCTCAACTTGGATTGATAAAGAAATCCAGGCATAAATTGTGATTTGATAAGTATTCCGAATTGTCATATGTTTCACGACAGTTTTTTCATGATCATTGTACAAAAATACCAACATACCGGTCAAAAGTTTAAGCTCACCCAAAATATTTTTTTTAATTTTGTGAGTTGAACTACTCGGCTCTGTTTGACCATAGAGGACTCTTCCGGAGCTCTTTTTGGAGGTTCTTTTCGGGTACTTTAAGATGGCATTATTCATTTCCCCACGGATCGGGATCTTTCCAATTGAGCTTGAAAATGTGTCAATTTCGACGATCTCTGAGAGAATCTTTTGGCTCGTGCCAATTTGAGCCACATGAATATTTGAATATGGGAGTGGTGATACGCAAAATTCCAAGTCTAGAGCTTCAAAATCCGTTTTTGAACGTCCCTCTACACTTCCAGTTCGAGCTATAACATTTCCTCTGAGGGAAGATTTTTCGCAAAAATTAGCACCCGTATTCAAAAATGACGAAGAAATTCACTTTTTGGGGCATATTTCAAAGGTTTCTCATTTTCTCGATCAAGATATAGATGACAGATGATAGCAATGATGATTATACTTCATAAAAGTGCATCTCTGTATCTCTCTCGAATTGGAATGCTATTTTTTGCGAGAAATCTCTCCTCAGAGAAAGTGTCATAGCTCAGATTAGCAGTGGCGCAGAGGGACGTTCAAAAACGGATTTTGAAGCTCTAGACTTGTTTTTTGTGATCTTACAACTCCCATATCATTTATGTGGCTCAAATTGGCACAAGCCAAAAGATTCTCTCAAAAATCGTCGAAATTAACTCTTTTCCAAGCTCAAATTGGAAAGATCCTGATCCGTGCGGATGAAAATGAATAATGGCATCTTAAAGTGCATGAAAACCCCTTCAAAATGAATTCTAGAAGAGTCCTCCACCGTCAAATAGAGCCGAGTAGCTCAGCTCACAAAATTGAAAAAAAAAAATTTTTTTGGTGAGCTTAATGCTTAAACTTTTGACCAGTAGTGTACGCACTGGTAGTTTCTAAAAGATTCTACTTCACAACTACTTTCCGTTGAGAATGTCTTAATGTGGCTCTAAACGATGCATCTTCCAGAAGATAGTAGATTCCACAAGAAAAGCCACTCTCTCAAAAGTAAAATTCCAACCCAAACACAGTCCAACGATGCTGCAGTTTTGAGTCTCCTTGTATCTAATCCGAGAAGATAAATTCATGCACACCCCCGCATCCCATAACTCTCACGACCAGATAATGTCCAACCGCATCCAGCATCTCAAGATTTAATTCCCACCTGTCTACCTCGTCGCAATGAACATTCAAAAAATGATTATTGTACTTACTCACACGAATGAATAATTCATTCAATTGAACGGTAAAAAAGATGTCTACAATTGAAGACCCCAATCTATCACTCACTCGAAAAACCACTCCTACTTTTGTACATCACTTTCGCTTCATTCCTTCCGGGTTACCCAATATAATATAATACGTAATTTTCATTGTCGTAACATGATTGCACATTTTGGCTCACCTGTATGGTCCAATTATCGATGTTCTTTTGCAGTCTGTGCACGTCTATTGAATTGGCCTCTGGACTACTGGACGAAATGTTACGTTGAGGTGCGTGTCTCGTTACCGAGACGCGTCTCGATTCTTCGATAACTGCATTGTCCTCGTAGTTTAGATCGAAATTTGTTTGCGTCGATGTTGACGTTGATGTTGTTGCCGACGTCGTTGTTGTTGTTGTTGTTGTCGGGGGCTGAGGACTCGCTGGACGAGTTGGGTGGAACGGGCTTGCTGTGTATTGCGATGTGTATGGGATTATTATTTGAATAACCTGGAACAAAGGAAATTGAGAATTGGATGATATTCATGTGAGATGGAATCTAGAGCGTCTTTCTAAAGAACAATGGTTAGTCAAATGTGTATTGACTGGGATAAATCATTGTTTGATGGAAATAATTTCCAAGTCATGTTGATGCATTTTTTCAGTTTGAAAAAAATTCGGAACCGGAGATTCTATATGCTCATTTCATAATGGATTATGTAGACTAGTTTTCAAAGAATGTATCCAGGAGTATCTATTGTCTGGTCAGATCATACTGGTTTCAAAAGCTCCGCTTTACTAATCAATTCAATTGGACAAGTGTTCTGATTGTTCAAGAGATAATTGATTTCACTGATATAATTCAATTCGTTTCACAAAGTGATGAGCATTTACTACTGTAATTGAGCGTCCATTCTTCATTGAGTCATCTAAATCTTGCACAAATTTCTTACGCCATAATCTAACTCTTTGGGGGGCGATTTAACAAATGGGACAGGCGATTTAACAAATAGCGACAAGTTAACAAAGAATTGTGGAGGATGCCCACTTTTTTTGCAATTGACAACTGAAGGCCCAAATTTGAGAATATCAGTGGATCAAAGTGGATTAATAAAAGTGTTTTCAATACACGTTCTCACAATATTGGCGATCACCAAATTTTTCAAACAAAAAATCTCTGCATGAATACTGATAGACCGAATACATTAAAATTGTAAACTTTCATCACAAAACCCAAAACTTGAAATTCCCTTATGCAAGCGACCTGATCTGGAATGATGAAGTACATTTGCCGTCACGAAAAAGTGGTCAAGAAACCGAATGCTGAGTAGCTACTCTGCAGGGAACGTGTAAGCAGATAATTCTGATTCCCATGGAAAACACATCATAATGAGAATATTTATGATTCTCATTCTACCCAAGCCTTTGCATTCTTGAATCTTCCTTTGAGGAGCATTTTCCTCGATTTGCAGAAGAACCAACGAACACCATCACATTTTTCCAAAAGACCAAGGACCATTCAATTTTGAACCAATTTAATTTTGAAGAGAAGACCTTGATCCCTTAACTCTTATGAACAAATGATTGCTCACCTGTTTATTCCTCTTTCCGTTGTCAGGCTTGTCATCAACATTAACTTCCTTACTAGCACTCGAATCTTCTGTATCGTTAAATGTAACTTGTTCCAACTGCTGCGAATCTTTCTCCTCTCTTTCCTCCTCCTTACTTGTACGGTTAGATTTCCTAAGAATCTCATACGACTGGACTAGAGTTTCAATACGCGATTCCTGGTGTTTTTGATCCACCAACTCCTTTCGCGTTGTCGTGAACAATTTCTGAGTTGTCACCATTTCAGGCCTCGTCGTTGTTGTCGTCCACCTCTCAGCTGATCGTCCTTCTTCAGAACTAGAGATGTCTCCAGCGGAGACCATATATTCTATAACCGTTGATGGAGATAATGTAGTCCTGGTGTATTGTTCTCTTGACGACTGTTGATGACCTGGACTCGGACGGTAAACAGGCCTAACAGTAGTAGTAGTGGTAGTAGTAGTATGACCTGACTCACCAGCGACAGTCAAATCTATAAGAGGGGAACGCTGGAAGTGAACACTGGTACCAGTTTCTGGATCAAATAACCTTGTTGGTAGTATTGATGGTGGACTTAGATTATGACTCGTCAGAGGTTGATTATTGACCTGAACAGGTCGTGATTCTGCATGTTCTGGTTCCGGACCAGAAGGTCGTTCATCGTATAATCCTGAACCAGATTGTTGAGAATAATCAACATCCGCACCAAAAGGTGGATGCTCACCATCGTGTTCTAGGGTTCCAGAATCTTCTATGTCACCTGGAGGAAAATCTGATTCTTCTGGAGGTTGATGATGATGATGTTGATTAGATTCATCACTATGTGGCGGGAAGTTGTGAGAATTATCTGATCCTGGGTTATCAAAATATGAAGCTTGGTGATTAACTGGTACAGCTTGAGGTGGTGGTGGATGATACAGTTGTCCAGGTGAAGAGTATTCTAAAGCTGGGGTATTAAATGGCTTGGCATCGAAGACTGGAGGTGATACTCCAGGGTACGGACCTTGTGAACTTTGTGATATTGGAGCTGAGTGATGTTGTTGCTGTTGAAGATTATGAGTGTTGGAAGCAGGATAGTTGTAACCTTGAATAGAAGGAGCTGGTGCCTGGTAGCCAGCATTTGGTGCATACTGGGAGATACCCTGGTGAGCATCGTTGCGGAAGATAGGTACCCAAGGTACTTGATTACATGGATTACAAGTCTTGCCACTCATCCATGCTGCCAAGCCTGACGAGTATCCGTTGTTGTTGGGTGGTAGAGTTGGTGCAAGTGATGGCGCTATAGGAGAAGGTGGTGGCTCGTAGTGGTAACCTCCACCGGTATACCTGTTGATATTTTTGGAATATTTTCTAGGATAGAGTTATAGTTTTTATCAAATTAAAAAGTTTGCCATCGTTTTGAGCATATACCCTTTACGTTAGATAAAATATTTTCCAAGACAAGTAGAAGTAAACTCCATAAGTCAGAATTGGAACTCATTGAAAATTTCTTACATGGAACGCGATCTTTATTCCCAACAAAATCAAATTATTAGCTTTTGATGAGTATTTTTTGCCTTCTTATATAAGAGAGCAACGAACGTGATGTTGACGATGAACTGGAGATCATAAAAACGATACGAAACTAGTGACACTGCAACAATATCTTGTTTTGAAAAACAGGATAATACCTTACATATGGCGTTTGATCAACACTTTCATTGATAATTCCCTTGCATGAAACGTTAAGTGATACCTCTTGGTTCAGGGAAAAGTGTTACGATGGTTTTGTTGCACATTCGTGACAGAAATTCATTCTTATTTTGTGTCAACTCGCTTCAACTGCCGTTGCATGGAGTTCTGACGGAAATGTCAACTGGAAGGGCAACGAATCTGCAGTGAAATTCAGAAAAATGTGAAAGATATGCTCCCACGTATCAGACTCGCCAAACTTCACAAAAGTGATCAATTTCGTTATATTTTGAATGGCGGCAAATGAACTCCTTCTCTTATGAGGGAATAATAATCTTTACTGTAAGTTAAATATTTTAAAGCTATTCTTCGATCATCCATCATTCCCAAGGGTCAATAATAATAGGAGCAATAGTGAAAATAGAATAAAAGACTCATCATCCTACATTGATAAAAGCCTGGAGTAGTTTTGCATAATATGTAGATCCAACTACAACATGCACTCTTGAGAGTGAACATCTGTGTTATTTTAGATGACAGAAAAAAGCAATATGGATGAATCTCAAATCTCTTCCGCGAGAACAGCATGAGGGAAAAATAAGAGCACTTATCGGATGTTTACTCCGGCTATAGCATAAAATTTGGTATCAAAAAGAGTTGAAATAAGATGATTGTCATAATGCGAGAAGGCCCGTCACTCCCAACGCTCCCAATCCCAAAATCGCGTAAAAAATCAAACTCAATAATCCCTGAAGCCTGGATTAGCCTGTTTACATACAAAAGTGAGAGTGAATTTGAGAAATAAAGATGAGACATCAAAACAGCATTTCTTCGACCCACTAACCGTAACCTTGAATTATACACAAGTGAGCTCACGACGAAACAATTCTTCCAACTGACATCACGACGATCGATTCGCTCGCAATCAATCATCAAAATTCACAATCTCTATAGACAGGTGAAATCGAGTCAATCATCTGCAATGGTATCTCATCTCGTGCCACTCGAATGAATCTTTTGCTTGCAATCATCGTCCACAATCTTCACGCTTACATGCTCATAATCTCAACGCTTCGTGATCAGATCAACGAACCGTTCACACACCATACGGCACGAGGCGTTCAACGAAACCGAAAGCTGGACTCTCTTGTACTATTACAACAACGCCACCGTCCACTCATCATCGCATTATTATCATTCTTCAATATATAGTCACGGTCTCTAGGCGCCGAAAGCGACATTACTTTCCCACACATGCTTCTCAAAAAAGCTCATCGATCATCGTACTTTTACACTTCTAGCTCATCTTGTGCTCATTCTACTGAAACGTGCTACACGTGTTCTTATTATTCAAATCGTCATGATAATAATTTGTAGTTTCACTTACGGCATTCGGGGTGCATACTGAGCTGGTTGGTGATTCGAAGCCTTGGCTATAGGTTCATCTAAAGGTTTTCCATTTGAAGTTGGGCTTGTTCTGAATGGATTCAATAAGTTCATAAGGCGATATAAGTAGCTGGTATTTTCAGAATTATCTCTTATAGGTTGATGATGTTGATGTTGATGTTGATTTTGACTTTGTTGTTGTTGCTGTGGTGGTTGATTAACGTAACGTCCATTTCGAGTTAATCGTAGGGCAGTAGGTGGAAGTGGTGGAGGTGATGGAGGTGGTGGACGTCCCAATCGAAGTGGTGGAAGTGGTGGTGGTTGTAAAAATTCACTGAGACTCGTTGGAAGGCCCTGACGACGCTGTAACTGCCGCGGAGGTGGTAGACCACCTCGAGACCATGATGGACTTGCGTGGTCTGATAGAACTAGCAGCAGCCACAGAGCCTGAAATAAAAATAAAATTGTTGTTAGAGTCTTAGAAGCTGATGATCTGAGGTGGATTTTGATGTGTCAAAAAATGTGGAATATTTTGAGTTAGACTTTTTTGATTGATTGTTCGTGCATCTTACGGGAACCTTGGAAGTAGGGCATTTATGATGGCAATTGATATTGAGTATCCTGTAGATTCTTATGTGGAGAATTTTTCCAAGATCCATTTTTGATTCCACACTAGAATTCTCATGAACGAGCTAATGTTGTGTGAATTCTGGTCAGACACATAACTTTTGTCGTAAATTTCATAGCTCGTTCAAAAGTATTTCAATGGATATTCATCAGATTCTGGTGAATGAATGGTTATGGATGAGGAACATTCAAAATGGCATTTTTGAACTCTCACTTGGCTAGAGGTCATATCCACACAAAACATAGGATTCCGATAGTCATCAAAGTGTTGATCAATCGACTAACTATACTGTCAGAGATAATTTTTTGCCAGTGTTGAAATTTTGTGGAGCCTATATCTCAATGAAAGAAAAAGCAAACTTGAGCGTAAGCAAATCAGCCAATCTATGCCGTAACTTGAGGAATGAGTTTTTCTGAAAGAATCCATCAAGATAATCTGTAAAAATTCACGCTGCTTCAATTCTAACGAAGAATATCATGTGAAGCTCGAAATGAAGCCCAAATCATTTATTCACATAAAAAATATTCAATTTTTGTATGTAGCACATATAATCTCGAATTCCGCTTGATTCGTATGAAATCAAGGATTTTAATTGTAAACGAAATGAGCTGCTGAAAAGTTTTTCCAACCCAAGTGAAATCGTGAATAATCAAAAACTAATCAAGTAACCCTGGTACTTAAAGAGCAAGACATGATTCGCGAGGGAAACATAAAAAGAACCTCCTGCAGATTCTAAATTCGAAATCTCTCTTTGAAAAATGCGAACTCAATTTTGCCTTTGATCCCAATTTTCCCCCATCTCAACACATACCAACAGCTCGAGCAACAGCTACACAATATTCAAGATGAGAAACCCAATTTCATCCCAGTCCGAAATTGAGGGTTTCGGCACAGCCCATCACAATATCTTCACAGCCGATCATTACATTCAAAGCAGGTCAGCAGGATAAGAAAACAAACTTCAACAGTGCGCCACTCTGTATACACGTTTCCAAGCGCAAAATTTCACAAGCCAGGTATCTCATTATCTAATAATGAATTTCTTCATAATACAGTCATCAAGTCTCTCAAATAAGGTGGTACGCCCTATTATATGAATCAAGTCATTATATACATCAAGGAGTACCTACACTCCGTCGTCGTGTTAGAAACTCTGGAACATCTAAGGTCGCTTCTGAAACTGCATCCAAGGAACGTCAACTCAATTAAACGCCCATGACACGAGGATAGTCTGCATGGAGCAAAGAAGACAAAACTCTCTATACTGTCCTGAAATTCGCGAGCGCAAGTGTCATGCTCTTGTTTGCGACTAAGGACTACAAAAAGAAAAAAAAAAGAAGAAGAAGACGATCCAGAGGCATCTTATGGCCCGAAATGCATTAGGTCTCACTCTCTTCTACTTCGAGACGCGTGCAGTTCGGCGACTGGATGTATTATACTTACTATAAGTGCATGAGATTCGTTCTGCTCTGCCCTCTTGTCAAGCCGTAGTGTAAGTGAAAGATGCAGCTCTGAGAGTATGTCTGAGAGCGAGATGTAGGTAAGTGGGCCCATGAGACACGACGCTTTAAAGATGAGCAGTGACAAGATCAGTTTTATACTTTTTTGGCAAAATCAAGAGTTTTTTACGTTTGCGAATTTTTGCAGATTTACACAAAAGATTTTTCCGAGAGTGTTATTGGCTTCCCTGTCTTGGGTTGAACTTCTTCAAAGCTGTGGCGGTCAGACTATGAGGCGTTTGTCCAATTTTTATGAAATTTGAGTTAAAACATCTACAATATTATACTCAGTATTCTCAATTGATTAACACGTTCACTGCGGCGGGGCCCATCGGTGGGCCCCGCGATTTTTCATTCTCCAATCTTTGGCAGCCCGTAATTATCCAAAAACATCCACAAATATGTATCTTTCGAGGTTATTAACTTCGCTTAAAGAATAAACAACGAGCCAAGAAAGAGTTTGCTCCTATAGAGAAATTTTTGCTAGAATACGGGAGTCCAATTCATGACCGGAACAAAATTACCAAAAATCGTCCCGCAGCGAACGTGTTAAAACACTTTCCGGACCCAAAGATCGCATTGCTCGCGAAAAAATATGTTTTGTAGGATGGCATTAGTCCATTCCATGATTGGGGGTCAAGTCCTTTGTTGAATTTGGTTATCGAAAGTACAAATTAAAAAACAAAAGCATTTCTAACCATCACCTTCAACCATAAAATTGAGACTATACAAATAATAACATGTATGAGATAGTAATTACAAATGATATCAACAAAACTGCAAGCAATAAATATAACAATGATGTGAATTTATGAATGAATGAATTAATCATGAATCTTTACATTCATCATTTTGATTCAATTTTTTTTGGGATCTTTTGTCCCGTCGGTCTCCGAGTGGGTGCTGACAAATCAGTCATACCTTATCCATCATCAAATCTTACTTATTTGCATACTTATTCCTGTGTGTATGGGGGGGGGGGAGAAACATCTGTGCATGTACAAAGACCCGAATTTTAATTCAAACAAAACCATGTGTTCGCGAATCACAGGTTGCCGTTCTGCTCAAAATTGATTCAACAAGCTCATTATAGAAGTCTGGAATACTATCACAGACCTCGGTTTTGATGACTAGGTATAAAAGGATTTTGAATGTGAGTCTAGAAAAAGGGCACTTAGTTCACTGAACACTTGCCATTAGTTGGCGTTCTTAACAATACCTCACGCTGCTCGCTAAATAATGGACCTAGTTTGTGAGATGGAAGATACTCATGATTTTGATATCAAAATCAAATGCCACTAAAGTATTTCAAATACAGCAGTTAAAGCCATTTCATTAGATTCTCCTTCAAGTGGACGCACTGTAGTCTGACTGCCATAGATTAGATGAGGAACACTACAAAAAGAGATTCATACATTCAAGTTGAGTGATCTCTTCTGATCCCAAGATCAAAATATGCTTTATTTTTCTTATTCTCAAAAGATATGAACCGAGTTTATTACTTCGGGGTTCAGTTGAGATAGCTCGATCTGGTCTTTAGCCTCGCAATCTATAACCGTGATCGGTAAAATATTATTTATACAACTAAACTCATAAATGGTGCCTCGAAGTATATTTCTGATAGCTTCAGATAGATCGATGGCTGATTTAAAGAATCAAGAGGCTATAAGACACGTGGGGTGCTAAATTTTAGAAAATCGTACCTTAATTTTGTTGCATTTTAATTTCAGTACAGATTTGATCCGTGGGTAAAAATTTCTTTTTGTTGTGAATCAGTAACTAAATTTAATGGTTGAGAAAGATGTTCAGGAACTCGTTGCTTACAGCTCAGAAGAGGTATTCTCATCAAAGATGTTATATTCCATTTCTCAGCAGTTTTTCATTTTTCCATTCATATTTCGACGTTTAGAGATGTGATAACGACAACCTCAATTGATGATGGGCTACTCTGAACAAATGTGTTACCTTCATATCTTAATTAATAGAGGATCTTTTCGCCAAGAGGAAGATTTTTAGACCAATTCAATTGAATCCAGACGATATTCCTTTCGATAATCGACTAATAAAAAGAATCTCCTAATTAATCACGCGTATTCAAATTATAAGACAATCCACATGTGGGTTCGAAAATTTCATAACGAGTTGCATTTGAATTAGTGCGTCCTAAGGAATTACATTCATTCATTGTGGCTGTATAATGAAAATTGCCATTCTCATTTTTTATGAGCCAAGAGCTTCGCATTCATTATCAAAAATATTCATCATTATCATTCAATTAAGGAAATTCGATGCCACATGTACATAAAATTCAATTAAAATACTAATCGAGCAGTGCCCTCGGCAGCAGTGCCTCGTACAATTATAGAAATACCTAGAGTTCAAATACAAAGAGATCGCGATCGTTAGAAATGATCTTACCACATGGTGAGAGAAAGTAAACGAGGATTCAGATCACATTATAGAATCATCTTGAGTGTTTTTTTTCAATAGGTTAGAAATATTCAAACATTGTAACAGCTGTCTTTAACAGGATTCTATTTTTATTTCACCCGTGATTAAGATGAATTTTGGAACGAATTGAGGCCATTAGCTCTAAGCTCTCCTACCCAGTTAGCAAGGATCATCTCATTTCAGAAACCAAATAAAAAATGTCTCAAATTCTGTGGCATAGTTATAAGACTTTGATATGTAGATTATAATTTCAACGAGTGGATTTTATTGTACCCGACTCTGAAATAAATGTTCAATAAATCTCATAAGCCCAAACCCTGGTAGAAATTTACTTCGATGTAACACATTAATAGACATAAAATGGCTATTTTTGGCCAATTTTGGCTGAAAATGGCCATTTTATGGCTAATAATGTGTTACATTAGGATGAATTTCTACCAGGGAAATTTTAAAGTATGTCATGGTTAATTACATAACTCCTTTAGGGCACGTGCAAAAACTGTCCAAATTCATGACACACCCATGAATAATGATCCCAAACCAAAATTATCGGTTACCATCACACCTAAGATAATTCATAGCCCCTTTTCCAAGACCATTCTGGATTTAAGAAAACTGTATAATCAAAAATCTGAAGAATGTGACCTGATAGACTGTTATCCAGTGAAATCACCCACATAAGATTTTTCCTTGACTTTTTATCGTGACTGAGAGAGTGACGACCTCTGTAGTAGAGGATCGGTATGCATTAAATCGGATGAATAGATGAGAGATGCATGGGATGCATGCATAAGAGAAAGTATCCACCGACAAATAGATCGGATTTAGATTGACCTTTCTATCTCGTGGGTGGACGTCTCAATGTGCGCATTCAGATTTGTTCGGGCTACTTTGATGAAAGATTTTAACCATGTCAAGATGGCTCTTTAGTAAAGCTCAATGAATTGTATTAGACAGCTCGATCATTGAGTCGTGAATCAAGATGATAGGAGGTTATAGTTTATCTTGATCAGTCATGCAAGAATAATAATGAGGTACTTGAAAAGGAGTCTCTGCTGAATCTCTATTCATTCGGATAATGAGATATTACATGGGGATTTTTTTTTTCAAATCTCAGATTATTATCTTCTACTTTGAACAAGGTAAATTTTCGATGAATTCAGGACAATTGCTATTATTAGAATATTTTAACCTATATGGCATGAGATTGTTTCATAGATTCGATTTATATCGATTTGTGCTAAGATATTTCTCAAAAAAATACATTCAGAGATCGTCCTCCTTTAACCATATAAGTTCTTTTAATGAAAATTGATCTCGTGATACTCTTATTGTTAGTATACAATATTGAAAATGGTTATAGATATCATCTTGTAAAAAAGTCTGATGTGAAGGTTGAGATTACAAGAACAACATGCTTTTTCTGAGCACGCTTATATATTTCGTAACTAATTTTTTAGCACTTTACACCTGCGGACGATTCGAAACATGCATTATGGAACATTCATGATTCTTACAATGGAAATGCATTGGCTGAAACTATCATTTGAAAAATCTGAATTGAATCAAACCCCAGATATATACCATAATACATTATTTTCTTACATCTCTACGTTACATCTCAAAAATAATCTCAAATTGTCGTGTTTTTACGATTGAATTAATCCCAATTCTTTTTTAAATGAATCGAAAGCGGAGCATCGCATCTTGATGGAAAGTAAGAGCACCATCTTCAAGCTTGAGGACTAAAAAATTTACAGTGAAAGTTTCAACATCGATATTAATCTGATTTTAAGACTAATAATATGCCATTGACACCGAATTTATTAATACGATGGAAATGATTTTTAATAAGAAGCAGCCAAGCTCGTTCTGAATATTATAGTATCTCTTTTGCACAGCTCTACTTACGTCAAATGAATAAATGAGCATAGTCTTGTTTGAATGTCACAACATATACAACGTAGATTTAGCTGGTGTAGAAAATTCATACTCGACAAAATTTGCATATTAACACGGATATACATTCATTGAAGGCATTTGGATGTGTCTCATAAACAAGTGCTCGATATGAGGCTGTTTGGAATGAAAGTGAAAGAAGTTGGAGCAAATGAAATTTTCTCACTTGCGAGAAGTAACTGGACTCACATAAGCTCACGTGGGTATGGACATGGAATCTCAGGTGTTGAATGATAAACGACTTTGTATGTAGGCCATACCGCGTCATTCCAAATCATAATTACCGATTTTGTAAAGAAGCTCAAGAATTAGGTGCTCGACAACGAGTGAGCTTCTGAATTTTCAAATGGTCGAACAAATTTGCTTGAAACTAAATTGGCTTGTCATGCAAGTGCGTATGCAGATTTCCAGAGAAATTTTCAATGATTGGTCGATTTCGATTATAGTGATTACTTCGATCAATCCAATAGATGGTCTTCCCGAGGCATTTAGGAGCTCGTAGAGGTATGAAATTTTCACTTGATTGTGCGTCAATGGTCTGATTTTTGCAGAGCTCATAATTGAGAATGATGAGTCGTCTATCACTTGCTAAGAGCGAGTTCGTAATCACAATTCATCCTAACACGTTCACTGCGAAAGCAAAATATGATGTGAAATCGCGACGACGGTCTAGGTTGCGAAGGAATACGAATGTACATCTCAACAGTTAGGGCTCGAATTGAAGAAGTAAAACCTGTTCCAAAATTATCATTTTGGAATATGAGTAGTTCCGTGAAGACTTTGAATTTATGTGTGCCTGCTTGTACGCACCCTTGAAATGCTTGGGAAAAAGTTTGTTTCGGTCAATTTCGACGTATTTTTGGAGTTTTTTGGCGCGATCGTTAGTTTTTCAATTCAAAGCTACTCAAAAATATTATCATTGGAAAAAGGATCAAAATGTCAGTTTCGTGTTCTGTGATTTTTCTTTTTTTTCCGGACTCTGTGAATGTGAAGCCCCCTAGTAGGGCTCATTCGAGATTCGGGCGGGCAAATACATAAAATATTATGATATTACATGCATCAGATTCCATTGCTACGAGAGCCAATAGACCTCTATTTGTGTGCACGCTGAGCACTTAGATTTTTGGCGTAATTTGACTTAAAATTTTACTCAATCAGTTTTCCTCGATAAAAGTCAATTTGCTTTATTTCAGGCCTTTCCGCACCAATATCTCTAAAAATAAACGTGAGGCGCAATCTTTCCATGCCCTAAAGTACCCAAAAAATTTATTTTTCCACTACGCGGAGTATTTTCTCGTAAAAGTCTACTTTTGCTGCATTTTTTGGTCAGTTCCGTGTCCCACTAATGCGACCCTTCGGCTGTGTCCACTATTTGCTCACGGCTCACAGCGCATACCCACGGTTTACGTGGGCCATGCGCTGCTCATCGGATTTTGGCCGACGAGTGATATGAATTTCCCACGTTACCGGCTGGATTCAAACCAGAGCTTGTGGTTCGCAACCGAGAATGATTGACGATCTCCTTGGAAATCCATATTACTCGCTGGGTAAAATTCGACGAGCAGCGCACAGCGCACGTGAGCCGTGATGGCCTAAAGGCCAATATCAGGACTCCGTGTCCTGTTTGAAAGGTCAGGTTCCGTGTCATGTTACCGTGTTATTTATGTGATCTTTCTGTTATCTATACAGTACTTATACGAGTTTTCGTAGGCCCCACCGGTGGAGCCTACCGCGGCGGAGGGGGGGGGGGGGAATGGTGTGATACACGATGTACGGGATTGTTGGTTGAAGGTCACTATGAGCTCTCACATCAGATAATCATGAAAAATAGCAAGACACGACAATAAGTGAGAGTTATCGTCATAATCCACAGCTGTAATTTTTTCCTCCCGGGTTCCGTCCCAGAGTGCGAGAGAGTACAAACGCGTGATTTTGCAACTATAAAAGTCAAACCTCTTTGAATGTCGTCAGTTTGACATTTATTTACAAGATCCTCACGAATTCATGCGGATCCCACCGGTGGTGAGACCCGCATGCATTCGTGAACTACCAAAATTAGTGATCCTCAGATGTGGTATTTAGCTTTTCGGGAGCATTCGTTGAATTCCCGGTACCATTCGGGTAATTTTCGAGCATGGGCTGAATTGGAAGCTTATGCCTCGTAAGAACCGCGGATTGCGATTGTGATCCACGCGAGAATGATTTTCTATCCTCGTGAATCCACGAGACACAGCTGCTTATTCAAGATACTCTTTAATTTTTCTGAATACAAAAAGTTGCTCGTACACGGAGATATGAAATAGATCGAGGAGGGAGAGAGTGCAGTGGCCATGTCAACCGTTTACTCGGTTTGCCTCAAGGTTATTTTGCGTCTAAATTTCTGATTAATCGGCTCCATGTTACTCAAATCATGCATATGTGGGCTCATTTTGTAGTTTTTGACATAAGTTTTCGAGTGAGCCAAGATACGTAGAGGAATATTCCAAAGGACTTGATGAGTTCACAATTTACTGGTTATTTTTTGCTATTTATCGGAATTTTCGAGAAAACTGAGTTTTTATCAAGTAACTTATACAAATCAAGTCTGATACTGGAATTGGCGTGCACACATGTTCTTGGCGTCATATTTAATGAGTGAAAAGCGCAGCATAAGCCATTGGATATGTCTACTTCGTTTGGTGCAAACTAAAACCCGAACAAAAACAGGTCCTACCCTTGGGACCCGTCGCACTGAACGTGTTAATACATTGTCAACCTCTTTCTGGAATAATTTTGCAAGTCTGGAGTTTTCAGTAAGTTTCGTAATCCATTGAAAACACCGAAGGAAATATTCGGATGTATCTGGATGAAAATCCACCAAGCTCGAGTGAAAACTAGCTTTCCACATTCGAGAATAAGACCTCATGAACATTAGGCTGCAGTGGCTTCTTACCTATCATTTCCAAGTACTATGGCTAAGAGGAGCTATATGGTTTTCCTCAATACTCTGGTAACAGATGATAGAGCATGTAACATTTCAATTCATATGCAAATTGAAAAACTGATAATAATGTAGAATATTCTCATTATTAAGTCCTACCTCGAACCCAAGAAGTTGCGATAAAATTTTACGATTCTCAGTGGTTATCCCGACCATCACTATCGATAGAATGCAGCCAGACACACCTCAAAATCCATACTCAAAGAAAGTTGGTCAAAGATGAAACGAATAATATCAAACATCCACCAATAAAAATACAGAATTCCAATAGTAACTCTCCAATATATCTACATATTGGTAAAACACACCTCTAATCACACAAAGCTGAGTCTACTTTTCTTATCCTCACAAACCCATTTCAAAGTGCAAACTTTGCCACGAACCAATCGTCAAACATCATCCAAAACCAAAACTTTCGTCCACAAAGTGAAACGAGAGTTACTTAAAACCATGCACATAGAAAACAAAGACCCCAACCCGAGCCCCAACCTCAAGTAAACCAAGAGAAAGAAACAGCTACATCATTTTTAACTCTCCATCAGCTCGCACATACTCATATACTCATACACCACATATATTCGAAACTCAAGTACTTTGCGGTAAGTAAGGAGAAAAAACGCGTCAGAAAGTACATCTTACATACATCAGAAGCATATAATACAAGAGCATTCGGTATCATCAGCTTGCAGAGAAGAGAACCGCTAATCCACAAACGCCAAGAGTAAACTTGGCGGCCTTTCCACTGTTTCATTGCAGAGCTGTCGCTTTCACGCTGAACATCTGCCTCTGAGATAGAGCTCCAAAGCTCCAAAAGTCTTATACTACTATACTATATCTATACAGAAATCATCGTGTATCTTGAGCGAAATTAATCAAGCGTCCGTGTGATGCACTTACTTCCGTGGATAGATAGATAGATAAATAGATATAGAAAGACATGAGACTCCCACGAGAAGTCAAGAATTCACGCTAATAGCCTCCAGAGCGCTCTCTAAAGTAGATTCCACGCTTGATAGATGCGTGCAGAGCAATATCTATGTGTCTGTCTACAAGGAATATATAGCTTCAATTGGTGCGACTTTTATACACCTCGCTCTGGTGTAACCCAGCTGAGAGTTGAAGCTAAAGAAGTATAAGAGATTTTCGCGAGAGATAACAACGCCTACGGTGAGGCTTGAGTTTTCGACAATTTTGTACACCTTGGAAGGTTGGATGTTGTTCGGTTGGAGATCTATTATGGGCGTGAGAATTGCTCGCGTTTTTTATTTTTCTAGAGAATGAGGTGAAAAAATTTTGATAACTGGGTCAGTGTGCTTTGGAAGCTTGAAGAAAGAACTTTGGGTGAATCTGGTGCGTGAATTTTTGGAGGTTCTGGGTAATTTTTGGTGAGGATTTTTGAGTTCAGGTAATAGGATGATAAGCAAGAGAGGTTAATCAGTCCAAATGAATGAATTCTATCATCTACAGATTCTGATAACCGTGGGGATTATAATCTACGCAAGTCTTACAGGTTATGGAAATCGACATATTGAGCTAGTTCGGAATTTGAGAGTTGAGTGAAAAGAATCTGCGTGGGATGCATGAAAACCACAAGTGAGCTATTTAGAGAAACTAAAAAGAGATGTCACGTGTGGTTAGAATGCAATGATTCCAAAGTCTATAACGGAAAGTATTCTTGACATAGTTGCATTTGCTTGTTTCTTAGTAAAGCTGAGCTTTTGAACTGATGAACTTTCAAAATCTGAAGAGAAGCTCCAACCAATAAACTCATACTGTTATATGACGTGATGTCTTTGCAATAGCAATAGACATGAAAGAGGATAACTGACCCTCATTGAAAATCAAACTTGAAACTCAGACTTTCTGGAAAGTGCGATTGTAGTACTGGAAAGATATTAGTAGAAATCGTAGGAACAGTCCATTCAATTGGGATCTTTATTTTATTACGATCAAGTTGAGATGGCTCCAGACGAGAATCCAAAGATCATTACAAACTCAACAATACATCCAATCCTTTTGAATATCTTTCCCATCGACGTTTGCACAGATAGTATATGTCAAAATGAGTTATCATACCCAAGCGCTTAGGTTGTATTAAAACGAGTAATACTAAAGCCGGAAAGTACTCCGAAAACAAACCTACATGTACTCAAAGTCTCTAGACCGAGAGATATAACGCCAAATAGTTTGAAATCGAAAGTCACCCATGACAATAATTGTGTATTCTTAACCACTCATTCATGAGTTAAAAAAATTTACCAAATTGACAAATGTTGGGATACATAACTCTTGTTTGATTGATCGCTTTAGTCCATTATTTGCGGTGAAACCCGAGCAACAACTAGACACGTACCGGCGTACTTCTAGGTTGCGGCTATATGCAGTGATTCTGAGAATACGCTTTTATTGGTGTTCAATAAGTTGCACAGATAGTATCCCGCCTTCCAAATCCATCCCACGAAGACGTACAGATGAAAGAAGTACGGGGTCGGACACAGCGTTATCGCACGTATCCCTGTTGATTATTCGACAGCGTAACATTTCCAGCCAAAATCAGATAGTAATCCACCAGTGTATTGAAGTTTCTAATCGAATGAGCCCTTTCTGTCCAAAAATTCGAAATCTAGTTCGGAAAAAAAATGAACGGGTGTGAGAATTGATCAGAAGACCTCGCTCAACAAGCTAAAGAATTATAATCATCTTGAGAAAGAGTGCATAATATATGCTTCGACATGAAATGGCTCATTCAATGGGAAACTGTATGATGCATTGCCTCAACTATTGATTCTGGGACAGAAACAAGAGGGCCAAATGCTGTGAGCAAAAACAATCACTAATAATTCCATCCAATCGCATGCATAGGCTGATCGAATCGCCATCTATTGTGCAAAATATCCAGGTCTCCTCCGGACTGACCTCAAGCGTGTCCATTACATTTGTCTTGGAGGTCATGGGAGAGTACACTCATTTCAAGAATTGTGTCATTTCCTAGCGGTGTCAAGTGATATGCTCATCGATTGCTCACAGAAAGACTGGTACCACGAAAAGTGAAATTTTGAAAGATTCGTTGAATTACTCAAGAGTCCATCGAATGCTACACCTTGAAGAACTTTGCCATGTCAATCTTGTCTACGCGGATCTGCGGGAAATACTTCATAAAAACTTTTTATTTTTGATTTCCTACTCCCGATGAAAACGGCAAATGTTAAGAGAAAAATTCAGGAGTGTCATTCACTCCTGACTCAACATTACGTCCAAGGCCAACCATTCAAACATGGATCCCTAAATTCTTCAACTGCTCGGTCTACCAAGCTCGTACAGAAATCTTCAGAGAACTTGCACTGGGTAGCCTCTTTGAGTTTAGAGAAAAATCTCTGAACTCTCATTTGTAGAATGATTGTACAGATCAATCAGAGAAATCATAACCAACTCTAGATATTTGTCAAGAATTGGTGTACATATTTAGACTTATGACCATCAAACGTCTCCAAAATTCGTAGTAGATTCAAGAGTAGATTCCCTATGCGAACTCGATAGGGATCTCCTTTGAGATATTGCAAATCTTCTTCGACCAAGTCACCAAAAACTCACAAAATATACAACTGAGCCACTGGCCTCGCGTTCAAGCAAATGTCCTTATAACCCAATTCCAAGACGTTCATCTTTTTCACCACCTCACCAGTACTCACTTACACTCCAAACATCCAAAAGGAAGATAATTCACAGGCTGCACCCAACATACCAGCTCATCACAATGTAATCACCATGTCCTAACCTAACTTCTCAAAGTAGGAGTCTCCGGAATTAATTGGGGTATACCCTTTGTGCGCATCTCTCTCGTATGTTGAAGTTATATATATATATGTGTGTTTTTCTCAGAGAGAAAGTCCATCAGTGGTATACAACGCGGTTCAAAGGTCTGGTATTTGAAACCGGCATAATCGCTCACTATGCGCGGCTCTCGAAAGCCTCCTCCGCTTGTCGCAAATTAGCGACGCATGAAAAGTACGCTTAGAGCTTGTATACATTCACATATATTTACAAACACGTCGATGGTAGCTGAACATCTAATTGGCCTCTCGCCTTATTGTGAAATTGCAAACTGCTTCCTGGCTCATGATGCATCGTGTGGCGTGTTGAAGGAAACAAGTTACGAGCTCTCGAGTCAATGAAGATGTTTAGGTTAGATTTGTATGAACAGAGGTTGCCTTGAAAGTCAAGTTCAGTTATGCTTATTTATGCTTATGTATATACATATGTGTGTTTGTGTGTGTTCAAGTGTGTGTGTGTATATGTGTGTGTGCTTGACATGCTTGAGCTATCAGGCCTGATTGATTCTTTGTCATGAAAAGTTTATAGTTTGTATGTAAAGACTTTGGCAATGAAGATTCAATCAGAGATAAGTAGTAGAGAGTATAGGTTATAAGCGGGAAGGGTTCAAACGATGGTATGTAAGGTTAGGGTTATCTCAGTTGTAGTATCGTTGCTCGTGCAGAGGAAATCCTCCTGGGGCGTTTTGGATAAGTTTTTCTCGTCCGGTCCAAGAGAAACTTTTCAAAAGTTATGAGTTGCATATGAATTGTGTTATCGACATCTTTGCTGGGTTCGTGCCTGAAGTGTTGTAATGCTGATCAATCTTATGACCTCAAACAAAAGTGTCTATGAAAGTGTATGGCGTGGTTGCGCATTTATCTATTTCCATGTTTCATGGTTGGCTGACCGGTTCATCATGATATCTCATGGACTTTACAGGGGATCAGGGTTAGATTGTAAGTTAAAAAACTTTCCAACAGAAATTTGATCAATATCCTCGTATCCGATGGTCAAATTAATATTTCAAGATTGCAATGTTGTTGTGAAAAATTTTGACTTCTACTTTGGATATCGATGTATCGTGAATTCTAAGCAAAAGATTATTCCTCAATCAGGTTTGTCGCAGCTACCCATCAATTCTTCATTGAAATCGGTATAGGTATATAATTTATTGTGCGATTGTGATTGGATTGAATCTCATCTTGCATTACAAGGACGTATATTGAGACTCGCCAAGATACGTAGGAGGCTATTAAGAACCCATGGGAATGTTTGCAGCTCAAGATAGATTGCAATCTCTCTGTATGGAGCTGTTAGAGAAGATGTCAGTACATCGGATGGGAAATCTAATTTCAATTCTTCTTCAATTTATAACCTGACTACCGTTTTCACTCGTTTTATTCAACAGCCATATCAGATTTCTATTTACATTTGAGTTGCTGAGGTTCTTGATTGAGTGGAGATTTTTAGGAATCCATCATTATTGATCGCATGGTGAGATTATATTTGTTGATCGTTGAAACGGACAATAAATGGTAACAATTGGCTATAACCTTTCAATTTTTGTGGCACGAATATGTGGGTTATCAATTTTTGCTACAGATTTTTTCACTCAAGGTCGTTGAAAGTTTCTTGCATGGAAGGTTGTTGATATATTTCCATGTGAATGTCTTGATTTTTATACTTTCTTCACGTCCCTGAGATACTATGAATAATAACTATATTCTGGCGGAATAATTAAGACATTGACTTGTTTAATACGTTGCAATGCCGAATGGGCTACACAACACTTGCCTAAAACATGCAATTAACTAAACGGGTAATTACTATCGGAATACTCTGATCTAACTTCATGTGACAGCTAAAAATTTAAGTCATCCAAGTCAGAGTAAGTTGCCAAAGTATCTACAGTATCCATGATTTGAAAAATCATTCGACCTGGAGAATATGAATGAATGTTTTGAGACTTGATCCAGATGGTCGGGGTGCAATTATTCGTGATTCCGAAGAGTTGTAAGTTGTGAAAATGACTCCCAAAATTAAATTTGATAATAGAAAAAAACTTTGATTACCCAGGCTGTGATTACTAAATAACTTCTTTGGAATAACACTGAGAATCCGAACCATTGCTCACTGAAATTATCAGTCTAAATATTTGATAGGCTCAAAATTGATGTGGCATTGATGAATGTTGCATGGAATGGATCTTATTCCAAAGTCTTTGACTCATCATTTGGCAAGAATCTAATGCCACCAAAGCTTTTATCAGACTCCCAAGATAAATATTGTCACGTCATCGTCCCATTGAACAACAAATTCAATGGGACAAACGTTGTTTTCGAGCAACCCAATCTTCCTCTATGATTCTCGATAAATTAGAATTCGAATACAAAATAATCTGATACAAAATTTATCATTCTAACACAATCCCAAGTCCCATCCAATAAAAAAAAACACAAACTTACGACTCGGGCCTCCATTGCCAGCGTCGATGTGTCTATCAGCGCTCAAACCGGCAACCGCACATATCTTCAAATCTTCCTGACACCATCATTTTATCTAAACTTCTTTGCACGCACTTTTCAAAACCATGGAAAAAACAAAAATAACAACAACAATAAAAAAAAACAACCAAAAAATCCAAACACCAAACTTCAATTCCAATCACTTCGATTGACAATTTGAGAAACCAGTCTCAATAATTTGAATAAGTAAATTCAATCTCACACGACACGGATGTATGCAATGCTCAAAAGCCATAAGCACAACAACAACAACAAAAAGTCAATCCGGAGCGAAAGACTCTGACTGACTGCGCGCGTGCCTCTCAACTTACTCGATACGACGAGGGATGAGCCTTAGAAATTTGCTCCTCTCTTCCGATGCCTCGTGGGCGGCATCAGGACACTTTCTTCTCTCTCGTGTATTAAAAACCCTCTCCCAGAGACCAGGAGTAAATCCTGACTCCCACCGAAGCAAAATTCTATACAATGAGCTTACTATCTATCTCACTCTCTTTCTTTGCATTGCACTCTCTCTTTCTCTGAGACTCCGTTATACCGATCTTACTCTCCTTCTACATACGATAAATAGGTATACCGATGTTGGAAAGAATGGATAAAGGCTAAAATGCATGCCGGTCACGCGTTCTTGGCTACCTATACTATTATTATAATGCCTACTTTCGATACGCTTGGTTGGTGTCACTTAGATCGTTACGCAATAAAGCTAATTGAAGTATGTGATTTTTTTTCAAAGTGATGTAATATCGTTTTTATAATTTGTTTTTTTTTTCGATCTTCTGGCTTTTGAAGGGACTGGGAGAATGGTTTAGTGGATGAAACATAGAGACTGGAAAAGTGGTAAAGGCTGTTTTCTACTTCGTGATGCTGTTGAGATGAACATTTTAGGAAGATGAGTACATGGAGGTAGAGAGATGCCGATTTTCGTGAGATCGGAACGATTTATGGGTGTCTAGTCGTGCCGATCGCAAGAAGTTTCTAGAAATTCGAAATGCCATCACCATAGAAGTTGGTGATATCGAATCGAACACGAAATAGCACTTGATACAGATGGTGTTGTTGATGTACTCGAGGCTATTATTTGCTCTTGAGAGGGAAATAATTGAGGATGGTGCAGTGGTACGGAGCATTATCAATTGAGAGTTTCAACTCCTTATTCTTCGAGGTAACTATAATTGCTCTTGATGTGGAACACCGAAGATTATGGCATGGTGCTGAATAAGTTTCATCTAACGTAGATGTTATTCTTATAATTTTTCAATTGTCTAGAACTATAAAAGTAGAATATTAAGGACTTGGACTCCATGACATTATCAATGTATGTAATATGAGATTATTTGGATCCTCTGGTAGCACTAAAATTTGATAAATGTTCATTACTCATCGTTGGCCTACATGAGTTAGAATTCCTAGTGCCCAATGATGCGATGTATATTCCTGATTAGATCTAAAATGTATATGTAACCCTATATAATGTAATGCAAGTTTTATAGACCAATTATCATATTTTTCGATCGACTGAGCGTAAAGCACTGCTTTACGCACGGTAGTTTATGTTCACTTTACGCCCAGTCGATCGAAAAACGTATTTCGATACTCGGGCGTGAAGTTTTTTTGCTTTACTCGTGCTAATTTCGACCCTCGCCAGGGCTCGGGCCGAAAACAATCACTCGAAAAGCAAAACCAAACTTCCCTCCCTCGAATCGAAAAATACTATTCTCAATAGAATGAAAATGGAATAGAATCACATGAAAAAGGATTTCCAAAATGCATGATTTCTGGTAGAACCTTTTTCTTCGATACTGGGCCAAAATGACTCTAAAGTTAGCATGACAAATGGGATGGGATAGAGACGGATTAGATCATGAAAACGCAAAAATAGGACATGTTCAATCTCTAAAACCAAAAAATGACTTTGGATAATAAATTGTACTCATGGGTACTCTTATCTGGACCATCCTTCATTTTGGCTATGAAACCAGAGGTCAGGTGCGAGAACCATCAGTCTGTAGGACCGTTCACATCTCATTTTTCGAGAACAAATCGAGGACTCTCGAGCTTCTAGTTCAAACGTATCTCTATATTTCTACACCCAGCTCACATGGAGAGTCCAAGGGGTTCGGGAGCTAGATCTGGCTGAAACTCTGGGAATCGGCTTCTCATAGTGCCAAAAGATGATACCTAAAGCCGCAGAGTCTAACGCTCAAACTTTTTCGAGCTACAGGCCATAACCCATGCATTACAAGATATCTATATAATACCATCTTTCCACATATATAGATATACTGTAATGCATGGCTTGTCGCCTGTAGCTCAGAAACGCTTGAACGTTAGACTCTGCGGCTTTGGGTATCATCTTTTGGTGCCAAAAGGAGACTATTCCCAGAGTTTCAGCCAGATCCAGCTCCCGAACCCGTTGGACTATCCTTGTCAGCTTATTTGAAGGTATTCCTGTGATGAACTTGAAAACGGGCCACCAAATATGAAGATACACCTGAATTCGAAGCTCGAGAAGCCTCGATTTGTTCTCGATAATTGAGATCCGACACTTCTGAAACAGAAAATTTCCCCTTGTAAATACAGGATATCCATGAAAATTCGACCTATTCCGCATTCTCTCGATAAACTTGATAATGAGCTCCGGTACGTCGAAAAATATTGAGATGTATCAGAGATAGAGATGTATAGAAGCTCGAGAAGTTACGATTTGGGGGGAGGGGAGAGGAAATCCTGCGTTTTTGAAAAAATGATTTCTTCGACTCTTAAACCCATGTTTTCTCTCACTTCGACTCTAACTCGACAAACATCTCAACTCACTTTGACCACAACTGAATGCAATCTAGCTCATCTTTGAGCTCTTGTCAATATCTACATAATGAGCCAAGACACGTTGAAAAAGATTGAAGTGAGTCGAGACAGCAGCTAGAATTCACTGCAACACGAGATTTTGATCTGTTCAACTCATAATAAAACAGTCAAGACTTCATTGGTAGTTTTTGGTGTCATTTTCATTGGTTACTTTTTCCCTCCCGACAACCTGAATCTACAAAAAAACTAGAATTCAAATCTCATGGCACATACCCTAGCGATGGCTCAAATGATTGTTTATCACTAAAATAGTATCAAAAATCATGTTGAGAAGCATCTCTTTTTTGTGGGATCTTTTGGGACATCGAAAAACGTTTCGGACCACTAACGATCAAAAATAGATGGAGCTAAACTTTTACGCATAGAATGGAAGGGGCTGCGTTTGCGAGGCTTTGGTCGAAATTTCATTGGAAAATTGATTCAATTGACATGAAAATGGGACTCCGTGGGTTACGATTCAATATTTTAGTCCATTTGACAAGCCTCGGAAATTCCTGTAGAATGGGCTAGGTTGCATGATTCATGATTCGAATGAAAATATTGGTATTTTTAACACGTTAGTTATCGCCAAAGATGTAATAAAATCATCGTTCGAAACTCACACTTACTCAAAAAATTTTCGGAAGCGAATGTGTGAATTTTAACCAAACAGGGGGGAAATTATCTATGTTTACTTTGTTCATAAAAGGTGAACAAAATGAACTTTTTTGGCTTTTGGAGGAAGATTCGACTAGACACACTTTTTCATATCATTCAATATGATTCTCTTCCAAGTTCTCAAAAAAGGAAATGGAGCCACCGTTCTATTTGCAAGAGTGCTCGAGATATTTGTGCTCTTTACCACCGATTCTCGCGAGGAAGTTCATGTCGTCAGTAAGTCTTTTGGGTTTTGCGGCGGAAGAAAAATTCATCGGAACCGAGTAACGATTTTGTAATAGCTCGCACTTCTGCTAATCGATAGGCACATGTGTCTAACGACGAAAACATGTTAGTTTACGTCTAGATGAATGCATTTGCATGGCTTAGAACAATTTTTGAGATGGGGTCTTTTGGGAATGAAGGTGAAAAAGCCAAAATCACGCGCTGGTAACTCCGCGCGAGTGATGAATATCGAGTCTTATGATTTTTTTCATCGCTTTTTTTCGACTTGAAATAGTCGCGGCTGGGATAAAATACCACTCGTTCTAGGTTGTACTCATTGAAGACTATGTCTGAGGATCTTTTTCATTGCTCTATCGCTTCAAAAATGCGCTGAAGTTTAGGTAACTAGAATGTTAACGAGACATGCGAATCACCCATAAAGATTCAAGATCTTAGCGAAAAGAGACCGAGAAACAATTCATCTCTTGAATTATTAATCAAGAATCGATCCAGGAGTTCCAGTTATTCCAAAATTCAGTAAAATTTTTTCAGACAACTTCATGCGCAGCTGTCGATTGATAGGACATTTCTCACACGAAATTCAGAAGAAAATCGTCAGGAAACAGCAACTGCGAAGCGATATCTGGTTTCTAAGAAAAAAGTATGTAAATATAAGAAACATATGTAAATGTCTGCTTCTTGATTTTCACACATCATCACTATGCCATCTCATTTTTTTGCTGCACTCACGCACTACTCGTCTTATTCCTTATTTGTCTCATGGGAACTCATTTTCTCTACTTTCCATGTATTCACATCATTACAGTAAACCTTGAACATCTCTCTTTCTGTTATATTACTCTATTGCATGCGACCAACAATTACTTCCTGTAAACTTGTCAATTCCTGCGTTGGATTCCGCAACGTTCAATCATCTCCCAAGGAAATTAAATCGATGAGCTCAAAAACGAAATGATCTTTGAAACTTCCAAACTTTTTCATGTTCCTGAAAACGTTCCTAGAGATTATCAGCCAAGATCAACTATTGAATCAGATGGAAGAACCAAAAATTTTGAGAAAGATACCAACTATCCCGACTAAACGGTCGGCTAAACGTACGTGACAATGATTTGGAAGTGGATATCAGATCACATTCCATAACGTGAAATTTCTTAAATTTACCCGGATTATTCCGCAGAAACTCGACCTCGACGAGATTTTGATCTTTCATAAAACGAAGAATGAGATCTGAATATATATATTTTAGAAAGCCGCGGAAGTTTGCCAATGCGACCGCGACTCAGGGAAGCTCGCAGGTGAGCGCGAAACAAGTATCAGCTCAACACAGTTCTTGTGAGAAAATGTGTGTAAAGGTGTGCATCAGAAAGCTTCCGGATCCTCTTTTGTCTAATTGAATGGTATTACGGAGACTTAATTAAAGATAAGCTCGAGCATTGTGGAAATGGGGACTTGAAAAATATTAGATGGCTCACTGGGCCATGAATTTTCTAATCTGCGACCCTGAAAATTCTCTTTTTTGTTCCACAAGCGATCTGGATTAATTGACTTTTACAATAGATTCATTATCAGCGTGTCCTCATTATGAATTAAAATTTGATTCTCATGGCACTCAAACTGAGTTTCACTCCAATATCTACTTTTACTCGTCAATTCGAGCTATTTTGACGTCGAATATTTTGTATGTGCAACCCAAGATGAGATATTTTTTTAAAATTTGAAGATCCCTCCCGTTTGACGAATACGTTTGAATTTGATAAATTGGATTAATGTGTGAATGATTGTATATCATATCCTTACCCGTAGGCAAGGAACTTTGATCAGTCTAGCAAGACGTATGTATTTGGGTAAGCCATAAGAGCAAAATTTCAGAAATTCGACATATCAGAGGTTGTCAAGTCTATCTTTCTGCGGGAAGATAGAAATAATGTTTATTGGATAATGAGAAATATCTTCAGTCGCGGAAAGAGCCATCGAGACTTTTATAAAAACACCATGCGTTTAAATGAGAAACTACATAATTCCTCCATTCATCCTCCACTGTTTAGCAGATAACACCGTCACGTATCAACATTTTTCTACACACCTTAGCTCATTTCAAAGCTTGTTTCAAGACCCTCAGGATGGGCTGAGGTAAATTTAATTTAGATAAACCAGGGTGGATCCATGTCAGATTCGAGCAGGAAAAATTCGTCATGAATAATAACAAAAAATGAACAACTTCGGAGTCGTCGCGCTTGTTGAGCTTGTTGCTGCATATTTTTCGCAAATTCCATCTGTCTTTTACAAGCCTCAGTGAGACTGACAGTTACTGAATTTGCCTATACTGTCCTTCCAGTCAGCAAATTCCCACTGTTGTCCATCAAACCTGGATTTTCGATCTTCACAAGATTATCATCTGATCTTCGTAGCATATCGACTGAGGTCTTGAATGGCGTGAGAGTAATAAAATTTGCAGTTGATACAGCTCGGTTACAGCAACTAAAGAATCCGAAGTTCAATCGCTCAGCAGACCTCACAACGCCAGGTTGCGCATCTTTTTTCTATTTTTGATGACGAGTTTCTCACCTCAAAGCTAAGATGGATCAGCTCTGGTTGGTCTAAATTGCACTCTATCAGATCAAATTGGAGGTTTCGAAACAATCCTTAGATGAGCTAAGGCATGGAAAAATATGAAGACGCACCAGAGTTATTTGCGGAATAGTGAAGGAAAGTTGATGAAATATGAAATTTTCCATTCAATTGCAAGTTATATGAAAGAAAATCTTGACTAAATTGGAGGTCTCATTTCTCATCACCCAGCGAAAAAATGTCAACATCTGTAAGTAAAAACACAACTTTCACGATCCCAGGCATATCAAATTTCAAGAATTCTGTTTCTTCTGTCCAATCTAATATACACTACTGCTCGTAGATTCTAGGACGGTGAACACAATATCACCCTCCCTTGAAATAGTGGTATAGTGATATCTTAGACTGTATGCGTCGCAGGAGCAATTCTGGAAAGAGCATCTCAAAGAGCAGAAAAAATGCCAACTTTAGAATAGTTTGAATGATTTTTCATCTCGAAAGTACTAGACGCTGGCCAAAAGTTAGAAATTTTTGAGAATTTTCATTTTTATTGATACATCTGCAGTTTTGTTGCAAATAAAAATACAGCAATATGTAGCTATTTCTTTATTATTCTTCATATCCCACCAATGAGAACGTATGCCCTGTCAAAATACTCGAAACGATGGTTTTTACCAAGAATGGCACCTAAAACGGCGAAAAAGTATTATTCGGGGTATTTTGAGACAGCTCATACGTTATCACGCGTGGAACGTAATAAATTATCACAAGATAGCAACACATAGCATCTTTTTGCTCTACAAGATGCTGTTTTCAGAATTGTTTTATCTTTACTTGCAACAAAACTACAGGCGTATCAATATTGGTGAAAACTCTGGAAATTTACAGCTTTTGATCAGCATCTGGATACCTCCGAGATGATCGATACAAATTGTTCAAACTTCTGAAAAGTTCGAGTTTCCTCCGCTGTTTAAGATGCGAGGTAAGATGCTCCTTTCAGAATTACCTTGCGACGCATAGAATATCGCTATTTTGACGGAGGGTAATATTGCATTCACGGTCCCAGAATTAACGAGTGGTAGTCTATGTGGTAGATACAGCAAATAAATCTTATTACAATGAATCCATGGATGATTGCTAGATTCCAAAAAATTTATGGCTCAATTCTTTACTGCCCGGAATAAAATTCCTCATTACCCAACTTCAAATGGACTTGTACAACAACTGTTTATCTCGAAAAAAATTGTTACGTGCCACAGTGCTTTATCAACAAGACACTCGAGTATTCACTGAAGCATAGGTAACAATTTCGTAACTATTTGTTAAGTCGATGCCAGCTTTTTCAGATAAACCAACGGAAAAAGGCAAAACTTGCGTCAATCTAATTTATTAGCGTGAAACTACACGCGCGAATGCATGAAACTTACAAGAGTACACGAGACTCGATCTGAATACGACATTGAGCCAAAGCAAAAGTATCCACGCGATGTTCGTACGAGTATACGTGGTACGTGCCGCGTGAAACTCGTATGGTTCACGAGATGAATACCAGATCGTTAAATTGGCCATTCTCTCGTTTTGAGGATGAGTAAAAGTAACTTGGCAATCGCTGATGTGGCGGTATAGCGGTGGCGGCGTGAGCAAGTGAAAAGGAAATTTTTGCAATATTGGCGCGACAAATGCGTGAACACGTATAAGTTGTAACACTGCACTTTGCATGCTTGAAACATGAAAGTTTTGTGGATAAGATATTGCGGGCTAATATTTTCTCCCGGTAGCCAAGCATTGTTGGGATGGTAAAATTCGTGGATGTGGCAACGATTTCTTCAGCTGGAACTTGGTGTATTCTATATTCTGAATATTTGGAGGGTTATTACGCGTCAATTGAGACTAGAAATGGGAAGCCTATATATGATTTTACAAACATTTAGAACGATTCTAATATTGATGGATATTCGACCGTTTTCCAAGCCACATCAAGATATTCGAGTCAAAGGATTCGTTACCTCCGAAGCTTCTCATAGTTGATGCTACTTTGCACCACATACTCTTCATGGAGCAGGAAATGCCAAAAGATGATCCAAATAGATTTTGAAAAAATACACCAGAGGAATGAGGTTACAATTAAAATGTTCGACAATTGTAAGCGTTTCACCCCAGTCTCTCCGCTTGAGCTTGTCAGAATGACGACGGAGAGACTTGTCATTGATACAGAAACTATTGAAGTGAAGAGATACGGTGGGTTTTTTTTGGTAGGCCGGGAAAATGAAATCTTAATAGACCCCCCAAGAGTGTGGATAGTGTCAGATTTACCTCGGGCACCTACCGACTGAAACCCCTCGCCGAAGGGAGCCAACCCGAAGGTTATAGTCCCAGAAGAAGGAAGGAAGGAACAGAGAGTAGAGAAAAGATGAAAGGTACAGGGGGCTTGCGAAGAAGCGGGAGCCCTGAAGTGGTCCAAGATGTCACTCAGGGCTCATACGCACTGAGGCGGACGAGGTGGTAAAAGCACACACAAGGGTGCGGGGGCTGGAAACTGGGGGCGGGGGAGTTGTCGTGTGCTCTTGAGATGCTGAGATCTCCTTTGCTGGAGGACTGGGGCCAGGGAGTGCGTCTGTCTCCCAGGATCACCCAGCAGGGGGCTGGCTCTACTCTACGGCTGGGGCTCAACCGGGGGAGTGACGCCTCTCCTGTTTCCCGAGTACTCGTTAGGAGACCCTCGGGTCAAGGGAGTGACGTCCCTCCGAGAACCTAGTCTCGCTGAGCCACGACCATTGGGCCAAGCTTAAATCATGAATGGGAGAGGGTATTCGATGAGGAACCTCGACGGTGAACAGTCAAACGCTCACGACGAAGGTTGTGAAACACTGGGAATAGAGGCTAAGACCCTCGACGGCGACCAGTCGAACGTATGACGGCGGGGACCCGCAGAAACACTGGTACGAGCAAACCCTATAAGAACAGTGCTAGTAGCGTCAGCGAACGCACACAGTAACCGGTCCTCCAGCCGGTACCGATCAAGGACTAAATATCGAAACAGGAGTATCTGATGAGGAACCTCTACGGTTACCAGTCAAACATTCACAGTAGAGACTGTGTAACACCGGGACGAGCAAGCTGCGAAAGGTGTTAGTAGCTCAGGCGAAACCACTTAGTACCCGGCCCTCAAGTCAATACCAATCAAGGCTGACATTGGGGAAGGTAACCCGCAAGGGGCCTCTGCGGGCTGCGTCCATCGTGAGTGCCGCAGGGCTCTCAATTGGAATCGCCATAAGGACCTGCTGACCGTGACAGGTGAGTACGTGACGACTACTCTAGCTTCCCGAGTTATTCCACGGGCTAGTTATGAAACGTGGGAGAGCATATGCTCCCTTGGAGCGCTCGAGCAGTAACCTGTCTGTGCGTGGGCAAAACAGGGCGAGTGTCCTCGCAAGAGGCCTTGGCTGTGACCTTTCAAAGCTGAAGTTGTAGGGCTTCTAACAAAGGTACCCAGGGTCGGGACTGAGCCCTTAGTTGTGTGCGCTTGCATGCCAGCTACTGCTCCGTGATAGGGTTGGATTCTGGGGGGCACACGATTCGGCAAACTGGATGGGATGCTGCCACCCCACCGAGGTGGAATAAGTCGGTAGTCCGTGAGAACGCGATGACAGGGCGTACCTCTGTCCACAGGCTTGGAGCCAGTGGAGGGTTGAGCCGAGAGGCAGGGGCCTCCACTTTAAATAAGGAAGACAATACAATGTATCCCACGATCAACTAAGGATCCTCTTTGCGGTTAACTGGGGCCGGGGAGTCGTTTCTCTCCCAAGTTCCGAAGATCTCCCTTCCGGGAAGATACGTTGCGAATTTTTTTCGGAATTTTTGGGAATTTTGTTCGTTCTATAAGTGATTGGGTGTTACATTTGTTAAGAGAAACAGAAAATTGTCCTCCATCTAGTTGTTGCGAGATCGCAAAACATGTGACGGATACTCTCCGGCCCATGGCCATTGAATTTGATACGAATCGATCCTTCACTCGGCGAGTTTTGTAATATTGATGGATTTTCGACAGTTCTCCGAGCCACATCAAGATACTCGAGTCCAAAGATTTGTGACGGGATTCCCCGAAGTGAGTTCTTTGGTACTGCCCCTGGTGAGTCCAAGTACTAACCAGATTCGTTTGTGGAAAATAGGCGGTAACCATACAAATGCTGAGTTCGATGTAAGCTAGGTTTATTAGATCCAAAGTATAATAATGAGAGAGAGAGAGAGACTGTACAATACGTAAATGATTCTACGAGACGAGTTCCTCAAGAGCTGAGGAAGCTCGGCTCAAAATGTCTGTATCGTGAAATGAGCTCGACTGGGTCTCTAGAAGCACCTGTGGAGGGTGCATGGTGTCGCGTTGGAGTGCGCGTCTAGAAGCGTTGAGTGGCGCCTTTAAGGTCCCTTTTATACCCTTCTGTAGGCGAGTGTCCCTTTGATGCGTGTATAGGATGGGAGCTATTCAGGGTCTTATATCGTAGCGTCCTTGTGCTGTGATTGGAGGGTCGAGATCGCGTCCCTCTCATGCTCGTGAGTGACGCAAGCATCGTTGCAGGTGTTCACATTAGATATATATATATATACATGGTAGTTCTATATGTAGTGTGTATACAGTAATATATGTAGGGCTAGTTGGGAACCTATATGAATTCCTGACACATTCGATACCTCCGAAGCTTCTCATAGAGAGTTGATGCTATATGATGCTAGCATTCTGACGAGCCCAATCGGAGAGATTGGGGCGAAAAACTCACAATTTTCGAACATTTCATTTGTAACCTCATTCCTCCTGTGCATTTTCAAGATCTATTTGGATCATCTTTTGGCATTTGCTGCGCCATGAAGAGTATGTGGTGCAAACTAGCATCAACTCTCCATGAGAAGCTTCGGAGGTATAGAATCCTTGGACTCGAATATCTTGATGTGGCTCGGAGAATGATCGAACAACCACCAGTACTTTGGAACGATTGCTTGATCGAAGATCATTTCTCAAGTCTACAGTAGTAGAAAACATTGCCTAATGCAAAAGCATTTTTGCCGTGGAAAGACCAATATTATTGAACTATGATCGTAAGTCTTCGATAGTTTGTGACTGCGTCAAAATTTTTGCAAAGCTTCTGGAATCGTCACTCAAGACTCTGAAAAA
The DNA here is from genome assembly GCA_029851415.1 of Eretmocerus hayati. NCBI lineage: Eukaryota > Metazoa > Arthropoda > Insecta > Hymenoptera > Aphelinidae > Eretmocerus > Eretmocerus hayati. The sequence goes on from CM056744.1 coordinate 100,387,234, forward strand.
CGGCATTGAGATTTTTCTTCGATATTCCTCACGACTCTATTGTCTATTGGTTTGTCTTTTACATCTGCTCATCCTCTGAATAGTCAACAATGTACTCGCTCTCCCAATTTACTGTGCTTCAGAATGACAATACAGTTGCATGGTTGATGTGTCACTTTCAGCTGAGAGTTGGTGAGCACGGAAATTCAAACGCTCGGATCCAATGTGAACTTGGGAGTAAACCTCCGTGTTAATTTAAAAGGGACAGCAGCGCCAATATGGCGGCACTAGGGTTCTCTCCCATAAGAATAACACGGACGAAAGATGAGAGCGCTTATCGCATCTTTAGTCCCACTATGAGTTGGAATTGTGATTGTATCATGTTTGTTGAGATGATGTATTCCATACTTTGGATGAGATCTCATGAAAAACTGTTCCTGATTCATCAGAGAAATGAATGATACAAAAACACATTCAATACAATAATCTCAACAATCAAGACCAGACTCGCTAACAATTATCACTTACACATTGAGCAGTTTTTTCTTATTGACACCTGTAATCTCTTCCGAGATTATTATGTTATTCAATAAATACAAAACGAATTCAATATACATTAATATATACGTAAATCGAGATAATTACAGTATCATTGTGATACAAATAATTGACAGTTTCACAAAAAGAATGTACCGCTTTGCACATGTTTTTCGTGGGATTTGAGAAAATTATCGTAGAACAGAGAGGTAGTACGTGTCCCATTTCTTTTAGCTAACCTATGAATTCGTGTCTTTGGGTATCAAATAGGCTGCATTGTTAAAGTATATGATTGATGTATTGTAATTCGTATTTTGGATTAGTATTAAACTAATCACATTTAATCTATGTCAAAATAGTGAATGTCACTCAAGTGAGGATACTTATACAGTACATCTTCGCTATGATGACCTCGGTTATAACCTGCAAATTTTGGGATCTTGGTTGGCTGCCATATTGAATCAATGAGAGAAGCCTCGGCTATAACAAGCGAAACTTTTCTGAAAATTTAGATTTCAACCTTCCCTATACCGAGCGAATACGATCTCGATATCACACTATACGTGTTTCTAGGCTTCAATACCACATGTAAATACGGGGCATACAGGCAATGAATCAGCATGGTCGCATGCGGTAAAATGAGTAAAAGTAAGAAAAAAGCGTTTATCATGCGTGATAAAGTTGATATTATAAAAGCATTGTAACAAAGACAAAAAGTGCTGAATTGTGTAGAATCTACAGAGTTTCCACCATCTTGGAAAGAATGATCAAATATTGCATTATTGCAGACTTTCTCTGTAGAAAGTCGTGATGTAAAGAAATTTGTTACTCATTTAGGAGCATCATCTGCTTCAGAAACTTTGAAAATTTCCACCTCTCAAATAGAAATTTATACGTGATGGGAGAAACGGCAGAAATTTATACGATTAGCTTTCTCATCACTGCTCTGAATTGAAAAGCATGCTTCAAAATCACAAATTCGAGCTAAATAACAAAAATTAATCACTGCTTCATTCTAGAATTTCCCCCTCAAATTTTTGACTCATGATCCTCCAATTTTCTATTTCATTGCATTATATTCCATTCCATCGATTCCATTCTATTGATTTTACTGTATTGACCTTATTTCATTTCTTTCAAATTTTGTTCCATTTGATCTTCGTTTATTTGGAATCGAACGGGCACAAACACCTTGCATTCAGAAATATCATCATTTGTAACCAATCTTGGTAAATGGAGGAAATGGATAGTATAAATATATGGGCATTTCTCTGGAACTTTTACACCTGCTGGATTGCAGCTATGGATGATGATATAAGAGAACAATCGAATGTATCGGTCCCGATCGGAGCGAAAATATCATTATCTAAGTCTTGAAATAAGATATCTTTGGCTTCTGTATAATGAGAAGCAGGTTGATTCATTCTAGCTCACTCGAAGAGAGAAAGGGTGAGGAAAATTCTGTGGAAATACTTGATACTCTCGTACAGTCTTACGAATACTCTGGTGATGCCGTGCAATTTTTCGGGTTGATTCAAGCTGCATTTGGTGGGTGATACTCATATCGAGGAAAAATGGCCCAGAAGCGCGATGGTGTGTACCAATTCAGCCCACAGTGCAAAATTTCACAACTTCGAAAATTGGAAATAAAGAATCAATCATGTCTCGTCAACTTAAAGATGATTACGCCAAGCTCATACCGTGACTCTGAACGCGATTGTCGAAACACATATCTGAAGTAGATGCGATTTCGGAGATTTTGCGACAAAGCTCGTGTTTGTGCAACTTTCCTATCTAAAACACGACCGTTCTGACGTAAAATGGAAAAAACGTGACTCACGAAAAAAGTTCAGCTTTTCTCACCCCACATAGGCGGGTTAAGCTACATGTGGGTAAAACCAATTGTGACCGGATACCCTTACCGTATGAAGCTATAAAAAGCCCAAGGCATTCATTGGAATTATCAGTCTCGCCAAATGTATGCCTAAGAAATTCTGAGAAATCGACGAAAAACTACTCAAAACTCGACTCGTTAACGTGATTTCGGCAATGCCACCAACGCTATATGAGTTTCAACAGTAGATTTGTGACTCTCAATATTACACAAATACGTGAGCAAAAGGTCCCAGATGTGCGTTGAGTGGTTTTCGTATTTCATTTTCCAACGATTTTCAGCAAAGTGCAAAAGTTCCAGAGAAACGCTCATAATTGCTTCACTGAAGAAATATCAAACTATATAAAAGTAACAGGATAATTTCTATTTAGAACGCCACTTATCAAAATTTAAAGACAATTTTTTATTATTTCTTTTTCTTCTCATCGTAACTCTATCAAATCTTCTTCGGGGTTATTCATCTGGATCCAACAACAATTCTCTGAAGATCTGCAATTAAGCTCACCTCGGATATAACGAACATCGGTTATAGGGAGCAATTTTCTTCGGCCCCTTGGCGCTCGTTATACACGGGGGAAACTGTAAAGTGACTTTACCAAATGAAACTTTCAAACATATCATTTTCTCCATAGTCTTCATACACGGTGTCGGAATGAGTTCCGTCATCAAAAGGGCATCAGATAGTTTATATTGCATATAAAATCACACGACTCTCTTGAAAGTATCCACATCGACATAGACTATCCAAGCAAACGCCGAATGAGAAACGAGGATGGTTCGCACAACGGCCGTTGCAATCCAATTCGGAAATACGCTTTCCCGTCGATGTTTGGCATCGTACCATCGGATTCACAGCAACTGTATAAACGAATAATAAATTAATTGCACAGTCCCAAGAAGGAATTTGGAATATCAAATAGTATTGCAAGTTCTGTGTTGTTTGATAAGAGCACGAAATGAAAATGAAAAAATGAAAATGCAGTGAACTGCTTTCTTACGAATCCAACAAAATTTCATGTAAAATTTCCAGCTCAGTCTAGACATTATTTCATTGCAACGAATTTTGCAATGGAATAATTTAATTCAATAATATAAGAAATGTTCGTATTCGATTTGGCGTCTTTCGAGATAAATCTTCGAAATCAAATTCTTAGGAAAACCAGGAGGTAACCACAGTTGATATGGATAACGTGAATTTTTGTTAACAGGTTCGCTGCGATGCTGTTTTTTCATAATTTTTATATCGGTCTTGAACTGAATCATTTCAATTGGGTAAAAATGCCCATATGGAGCTAAATTTTTTTTGGCACATTGTTAATGCCCTTGGTGAAGTAACCCACCTCGATAGATTTCCTAGAGAAAATTTTCCGAACAAATCTGAGTCGTCAAAGATTGAAAAATGGAAAATCGGGGGTCCCACCGGTGAGACCCGTCGCAGCGGACATGTTAATTCCTCGGAGTTTATAGACTTTTAATATTCAGCCATGTTGGAATAATATAATCCTTCAGATCTATTCTTTTGTAATATAATTTATGGTCTATGTGAAGTTGGTCTTGAAAGACAAATTTGTACGGCCCAAGAAAAATTGAATCAAACTGATAGCGAACGAGCTAGATCTAATATTTGACTCTAATGAATAGTCTCCTCCACATTTACCCAGAGCATATAAATGGTATTGGGTGATATTATCAAGGACTTGAATTAACATATTCCACGTATTTATGTAACTATTCTGTGAGTTCGAGTCATCAGATACGGTTATGGAGAATTGTTTTGGAACGTTCTTTCTCTTCCAGTCGAATGTGAAAAAAATATGCGTTCCACTAACATGATGATAAGAATTCAGAAAGAATAGCTATCAACGTCAATATCATAGATATTAATCACTCGCGGGATATTCAAATTTAGGCTATTTGGAGTAATTCAACTCGACACATCACTAAGTCAGCATCTTAGCTCGTATACTTCAACTCCAAATTTGGCCAATCAAATAATTTGAAAATAGTACAAGTTTTACTTTCCTCAGAAGTACAAATTATCATACTCACGGGTTGGTTTGGTCGTTGACCCGGACAGTAAATCTTGTCTGAAACGAAATCATGCTTCTCATTAAAAATAAGTTCTCGCAACGGATAATTGTTCATCACTAGCATAACCTAATTCTAAAGTTATACCGAGAGCAAAATTAGCTGCCTGAACAACATAATTTGATTCCGCTGTTCAGAAGATTTTTACAAAGTGATAAAGTAGATTGATGAAGTAGAAGGTCGCAAAATTTATCTTGATCTAGTACCGGTCGTATCTCCCGATCTTGGCAAATTTCTTCAGCTTCGATCCCTCAACCCTTGTGAAATTCTATTTAGAATTTTCCTCACTCATCTGAAGTCAAGAAGACTTTATGTATCTCAAATCGTTTTTCTGCTTCCAGTGTTCTCAAAGTGTTTGTTACTTTTGTCTTGTCCATTATAGCTATGAAAAGTGGAATTCTGTGGACTGCTGAATTCAACGTGTAGCAACGAGTGTAGCAAGTTATAAGCACTTGTTAGTGAAAATATTGAGTACTTAACGATTTTATTGTTTAGTGCATGGTTGAAGGTACTAACAATGTTCATGAGATAATTTTGGCTCGAAGTATTTCCGATTTTTACAATCGCGCTTGTATGGTAGGGTAACAGATATATTTCTGTCTACAGTGAAATGTAAAATTTCCCAATGTTACCCTTATCTGTCTTGATTGGCTAGAATTTCTCCTAGTATGATCAAAGAACGTATCAAAAAAAGGGGAATGACCCATTTTTTTCACTCGGACACTACACTGAGAATAAAATATTGCCGTCTGAACAATAAAACTGTATTGTTGCCTGGTATTGCCGTCAGACCAATACGGTATTGCCATCACAAGATTATGTTTTGTTATGACAACAATCTAGTATCGGTAACCTTCAAAAATCTTCGGATAGTCATGATAACCCCACCGATATCGTTCTGGTCAAAAAATTGGAAAGCTCTCGTAGCAAAATAGTTATAAAGTGTTTGTGACTATATCGAGTATCGTGGTATTTTCTATGTGCATTTCTGTCGCTCCAAAATATGGATGTGCATGGATGCGGGGCTCGGAGAGTAGTATCCGAGATGTTGAAGGCTTGGGGCCTAGGAAGATATTGTGGTATTTTCAAGTGTACGTCTGATGGCAAGGCTCAATTTTGCGTGATTATCTCAGCCACTTTTGCATTCCTGCTTCTCATTCTAACCACACATTCAAACTATTTATTCATTCAGCATTGGTGTATAAAATCAGTTCGTTGTTGTTCAACGTATGAAATCCTATTATTAATTCTCGGGCTATCTATGTCCTCGATGATTCAATTAGTTGAGGGTTTGACAGGGATATCTTGCTCTGAAATTTGACGGTCACTAAAGGAATGAGAATTTGAAATACGCATTCCAAGACATTATCGCGCAGGGTTGCGTTATTTACATTGCAGTAATTTCGGAGGACTTAGGTATTTAATTTGATCGACTTGTTTTTTCCTTCGAGATCATAACCAAAATCTGTTCGCCCGCTTCTCGCAATCCAAAATCTCTATTGGCTATACGATTATTTAGTCATATTAACATTATTCATTTTGCTCTGACAGCAATACCAGATCGTTCCTGTGACTTGATGCGGCAACAAAATCGGTATCGTTGTCAGACCTTTATAACCTGTTATAAAGGCCAGCTCGTTATATTATTTTAGTCGTACAACAAAACGTAAGGCCGTACGACCAAGAATTTTTTCTCAGTGTACCGTTCGATACAAGGGTGTGAAAATTTTTCAATAGCATCCGAGTGATGTGTCCAGTTCAAGCCGCAGACAAGAGTCAGAATCATCACGAGGATGCGAAAAAGAGAAGTGATACTCCTGTGGATCGAACTATACTTTTTGATCAATTGCGAGTAAAAATCGGCGGAGTGAGCGCAAAGTTTATTTTTGCACACTGTGAATCAAAGTATAGTTGGCAAATTCATATCGCAGTAACGGAATGTGAAGATGAATACATGCAAAAGAAAATTTCGCAAGAGAATTCTATCGTTACTATCTTCCTAATCCTTCGCCCAGATGAATAATAATTATCGTGCATACTCACTCATTGCACAAAATTGCAGAAATAGTCATTGAAATAACGAAAAGGAAGAGCACACTGCCTTCTCTCATTTTCTTCACCAGCTGGATTACAAACGATTATTTATTCAGATTCACTCTGCTTGATGATGTTAGGCCCAATCAAAAAATACTGCGCTGATATCTTCTATACCTCACGAAGTTTAAGATTATTATGCTGTTGTAACAATTCAATATGTGAGCTTACTCAATACTTTGAATCTTAATCGGAACTCCATGGAACGTTGAATAAGCAAATATGAAAATATTCCATATTCAAATTGCTGCCACTTCTTGTAATGCTTCAACTATACTCATCAAACATACATCCTAACCATTCCAAGCATCATCTGCAAATCTTCATATCTTCAATTCAGTTTCATTTGTGTGCTCAACGAATATTGATTTTAATGAGATGATTCTTGTATTTTGTCCAAAATAAAATTCTCTAAGGTCACTTCGAGGGTCACTTATGGATGCTTGTTTGTGAACTTCAGCAGTTTAATTCGCACATCTAAATTTTTAAAAATTTGCGTACGTTATTCTGTAAGAGTCCATGAATCTACATACTCAACTGTTGGAGACGTTTATTCTTGAGTGTATGAGATTTTTTTCATCATTTCAGATCTTGGATATGAGTAATTTTCCATGGCTATTCCGATGTCCGAACGGGGCATATACTATTCTAGTGACAACTTTCTTTTTACGAATAACATATCTGCGTGGTAGTAAGTATAGCTAACCACAATCGCGTCTCAGATATGTTGGTATTCGCCAATTTTATTTCTAACCAATCCGCACGTTCAAACATGAGTAGGATTTGAGAAAAATCTTGCGTCGATTTAGCAAAAAACGATTGTGACCTGTTTGTAGAATGGACAACACTGTGTACCAATACTTGTAAATTTTATAGCTCAAGAAAAATTACAGATATGGATACCTATGGTTGCTCGATTTATTTGATGCGGTTCTCAGACGCAAAACAGAGTTCAGTGTACCAAACACATAACGTCAACCGGGGTAACTTTGGAACAAAAATTGCATTTTTTCCCTCAAACCTCGCGAAACTTGTACGTCATATATCAAAAGTGCATTGTATCTGTAGTCAATCGGAAGCTGACAGTTTCAGCTTCTGATTGAGGTGTTTATAAAGTACATTTGGACATCTCTGGTTGGAGCAATGAGCGCTGAAAATCGTGTACCAAAGTTAGACACGGACTGGGGTAACCTTGGAACATGAATTGTTATCATTTACTATTCGTCAATTAATGCATAAACTAGGTCACGCAATGGATTTTCACTATCAGTATTTGGCTCTAATCCAATTGAAGTAAGCCTCGGGATAAAAATATCCTCCCTCCCTTCCTTCTGAGTTCTCATTGAGAAATCACTTTCAAAACAAATTAATGACTCCTCTTTTACTCAATAACACACAACTCTGACGAGTCACGAAAGTTATCTGAGCTCGTAAATTCATCCTGTATCCATCCTCAAACCTCACTAAGAGATGAGACGTCCAGGATTCCATCCGACAGGCAGTTTCCTTTGGCGGCTTGCATCCACCAAAGGAAATCTTGAAAATGAAAGTAACCAATTCACGTCATCTAGAACTTCCATGAAATTCAATCAATTTGTATGAACCAAGACAGCTATGTCATGATATTTCAAGCTCGACTCTTGCTAATTGCTACGGATGAATACGAGCGATTGGGTCAGTTACATGCCGGTTGTATCTCGATAGAATTTCCCGCTCTCAATTTTCTCGCCAGCGAAAATACGAAATCTAGTGCCAGTGCATGCAGCGGTTTACCGTCCCCATCACTTCCTTCTTTCGCCTATTTTTACACGACGTTAGCTGATTTCCAATGCGGAAACTTTTTTAAAATGTTTCTCGATACCGCGTCTTGCAGCTGCTGCTGCTTTTCTATTTCTTTATAACCATCCTATCTTGAACTGCTGTTTATTGGCTGCAACATGAATCACTTTACTAAGCGATTCTTATATGGATTCACAGACCACAAGTGAGATTATATGATGATGAGCATTTGATACGAGTTCATTGACGTTTACATATGTAGCGTGAAAAATGAATAATGACTTGCGAATACTAATATGGGCTTCTAATCATTATGGGTAGTCTGAAAAGGAGAAATTTTTTCTCAATATGATTGAAAGGATATTGAGTCTTGTGATGTACACGAGAGAGATTGGTATGCTTATACTTTCAAAGTGGTAAAAAACATTGTTCGCAATGAACGAGTGCTGAGGTGAGGACATGTGACGGGATATTGAATGGCATCGATTTATTTATATAATGAAAAAAAGTATCGATTTATAATGGAACGAGGATGAGGTAATTGAGAATTCAGATCTTTTGCCGGGTTTCATTGTAAATTTTTCAATTCGTGGTCCCACATTGTTGGAATACAAAACTTCAAATACTCGTTTTTGAGTGAGTTCTCGTGATTATAGTATGAACATGAGTGTTTTGCCGATCTTCCTTTCATGAAATTAGGATTTTCCGACAAATTTTTACAAAAACAGATCTTTCTCTAACCATTGAGAGTTTCTGCCTGAAATTAAATTATATTCTATACTTCTGCGGTTGTCATAAGGTGGGCTTACATTTTTATCATAGTAGGCTAAACTCCTATGCTTTTTTTCCACTGTTACAAGTCTTTACATCCCTAGTAAAAGTGAGTGCCTCATAATCATATATGAACATGTTCCCGACCGGACTGTGGTCATACATGATGAAGACGGAGTCATAGGTCGTCATTCGTCTCCATATTTGATCCTAGGAATCCATGTTGAAAATGATGCACTTCATTGCCAACTCGAAATGTTTCTCAATCCAAAGCTTTCAAATGAGCGCGCTTGGAGCGCCAACTGCTAGGTCTCCATCCGATATTGAAAATGTCATGTACAACTACTTGATTACAATACCCTAACGGCCATGTACGAGTCCCGATTTATTATGGTCTGAGCGATTGCGAGTGCTGCAAGTTTAGTTCTAAATTCATGGAATGTTTAATTTAAAAGTACTCTCCCTTGAGCATGAGATGCTGATTGTTCTTCGGCCGTAGCACGGACTCATCTAAGGCTACAGCTGTCTCAAACATCGGGGCGGTCATCTCGATTCATCAGGGCGTGCACTCCGGCGACATTTTGCCGTCGCCTGGTCGAGAACTTAGTCATACCACACCTAGACTACTGTGCAATTGTGTACCTAGATGCTGGAAATGATCAGAGGCAATGTTACAGAGAATGAACAATACATGTGTGAGGTATATATTTGGGCTGAGGAAGATCGAGCACATTACTCCGTATAGAAAAAAATTGGGCTGGCTACGTACTGATGGACGCCGGGACTATTTTACAGCTATACTAATGCATACGATTTTGAATTTGAAAGAACCAGGTTACCTGGTGGAAATGTTCTCTAAGTATCAGCCCAAATATCCAAAGCGAGGTGATGCTAAACACCAAGACCTTGTTGCCTCCTTCGTGCGAACTGATACTGGAGGCTCCTCCTCCCAGATAAGAGGTTCTAAACTCTGGGACTCCATTCCCTCGTCAATTTACCATCTTCCATCTTTGGCCTCTTTCAAAATAGCGGTTCGAGAATATCTTTTCCAATTAGATCAACTATCCCCCCCCCCCCAGCGGCGATTGAGAGTCTCCGACACTTACGTTTGAAGAAAATTGTTGTGTAGTATGATACTTCATCAGATTTATAATGAATATGACCTAGTCTTCTAGACTGTGAGAATTCGCAGAAGACTCCTGGGATAACCATGTTACGCAATAAGTTCATATCAAAGATGATTTTCTTCACATAGTTTATACTTCCTATTATGACCTGTGATATTGTCACGAGATTCAAGACTGAAATCCTGTATTCTCACCCAATGTAATAGGAGTTTTGTCAAAAGACAAATAAAGATTATTCTATTCTATTCTATTTTATTCTATTCTCATTGAAGCTTCAACCCAAAGAACAAGACATGACTCGGCGCAAACGCCATTTGTGGGCACGGTGAGCTTGAACCAAGTTTTAATCCGACTGGAAGAAACTCCCGAAATTCCAACAGGATCATCAAGTGTGGGTCAAAACAAGTTACCAAAAAAATTTTCACCGTAAGCCGCTGAGCGAATTTCGAATCGGACGACTTTCAAGTCTCTAAGATCAAAGAATGTGGTATACGGGCTCATGATCATCACGCAACTCATCACACGATCTAATGATCCTCAATTACTCACAGAACACTCTCATTCCACCAACTCTTCAACGAAAACATACAGAACGAATACGTGGTTGAGTCTTGAGATGCCCAAAAAGGAGGTGTTTAGATATAAATCGTCATAAAAAGAATGTTCTGAGAATCAGTAAGATATACGTGGAGGATCGTCAACTCATTCACTGTTTGATCTTCTCACACATGTAATAACTTAAAACTAATGAATTTTCCACAAATCATACTCATGAGTAAACATACGGAACGTAGTGATCCATGTGATCCGCGCTTAGCAATTTGATTACTCGTGCCAATCGTCATATAGATAGACTCCGTACTAACTCTGAATCTTCATTTACAACCCTATGATTAAGTTGTAATGAGCTGAAGACCTAAAACTGAGATAGTTACAACTGCGGAGTCATCTTGTTCGAAAAGTCACGAAACTTTGCGTGTGACATGGCTCATCTCCTTAAGTGTTGAGGTTGGCATTTGAATACAGTTTAGGATGAAGACGTATTCTTGCAGAGTGAACCTCCAACTCGAGACTACAACCTACTCTAAGCCCATACATGTGCTCCTAACAGGCGTGAGAATATACCCTGATGATGATCTGCGATCACTTTTTAGAAGAAAAGATCGACGATATTTCTCATCTCACGACTGCGCTGTCTGACCAACTACATTTCTGCGACCAGCATCTGAACCTTCATCAAAAAACAAACAAATTTGAACGGTCGATTGGAGGACGAGCTACGCTTTCGGGAACAAGCGTGATTGCTTCACAAAATCAAGTTTTTCGAGTTTCACATGAATGAGACGGGTCATATCAATCCAGTTTTGCTTGTGATCGTTGATTTTTATCGTACATGATACCGTATGAGTGATCGTGCGAGCCAATATCTCGTTGGTGACTTCAGTAAGTTATCTATTTCGAAGAATTCTTCGATATTCTTGCGGCCTACACCGTATAATCCATAAGTACCGCTTCCGGGCAGCTAAACATCCACACCAGTGTTTTCTGTATGTTCTTGTGGAAGGATTGATCTGGGACAACGATATTCTGAAAGTTATTGAACATCATTAGATTATGTGATAAGTTGCGTGATGATTATGAGCCCGTATATCACATATTTCGATCTTAGAGACTTGAGAGTCGTCTTATTCGAATTTCGCCCAACGGGCGGCGTACGGTGAAGATTTTTGTAGTAGCTTGTTTTGACCCACACTTGGGGATTCCGTTGGAATTACGGGAGTTTCTTTCAGTTGGATTAAAATTTGGTTCAAGCTCACCGTGTAGGCGTTCTGTCCGACCGGAAAGGCATTTGGGAATACATTTTCTTCGGTGTTTCTCGACATTCAGCAACGCGGTTGTCAAATAAAGAAGCGAACGACTGGCACTAATCCTCTACGTTCTTTTTGAAGAGTTTCAATATCTACTCTGTAAAAACTTCTATACGCATTTTTATACGTTATTGTATACGCATCTTTTACACAGGGTAAATTTCTCACAATGATAATTCAATGACTCAAAATTATATGTCAATCAAAAAAAAAAAAAAAAAAAACTGCAGAGTTGAGAATTCACGCAACATATGAGTAATATTCTCTGCGTTCTCTCGTTCATTCTTTGCACGTGTGCGTAGTTTTTCCAAAGTTTGCTTATCTGGTCATCCATCGCTTAATTATTAACGAGAGGTAATTTGGGAACGATCGAGGCAACTAGACTGTTAGTATGTGGCAAAAAATAGGCATCGGTAATTATATGACATTCAAAGTAATCCACATAAGACTATAGAATATGTAGAGAAGATATTTCATTTCATGAATAAGTCTCAACTATATATTACATATAAAAATTAGACGACAATTAAGTTTCATAAAACATATGCGAATACCAATCTATTCGCGTGTAGAATGTATTAATCATGAAGGCGCAAATTAACTCGCTTAAAATGAATATATCCTTGTATGATAAAGCACTATCAATTAGGCGAACGAAATGATGTATATGTCGTAGGCGAATAGGATTCTCAGGCGGTTAGGATTCGACGCGCGAGAGCGTGTAAGAAGCATCTTAGAAATTGTTTAAAAAGAGGTTTTGCATTAAACACTAACCCATCCCTCTTGTAACCGATCGCCGAGGAGATAACAGTACTGTCATCTCCTCGGAGTCAATAACAAGAGGGATGGTTTAGTGTTGCATAAATAATCAATTTGTAAGCAGTAGTGCGTGAATCCTATTGGCCGGCGGATAGCTATGCGCCGCGGAAGATAGCTATCCGGCTGAGAATCCTATTCGCCTACGACATATATAACGGATCATGGAATAATAATTAAGGCACCACAACCCGGGCGTAATACTTTGAGACTATTCACAGTAATATGATACAAAGAATGAAATATCCTGATGGCTATCCAATGATTCGTATTCTTGAGCATTTTCATCCAAATTTCACTAATAACCACTCAAGAGGACTTCCTTGACTTTTTCCTTGACCGCCATTCAAGTATAAACAAAAATCAATGAAATGTTTATTTTTCTATCTCTCATGTAACTTGGAGGGAGGCTGGTAAACTTGAGTCGTGTGCAGGCTTTATTAAGTTTGAGTCTATAAGCCTCTGGGAAAGAAGTCCTTAAAGTTTGACGAACATCTGATACTCATCGTTCCTGAGTCTCATTCATTCAACTACCCAATCCATAGCTCATTTTGGTGGAATAGAGACGATTGAAGATTCAAAATTGTTATTCGATATTTAATATATGAAATTGCTCGTCTTGCTTATGAAGAGAATCTTGAGAGTCTCGATATAACACCCAGGATTCCAAGAAAATTTACCAACGTGGTAACTTCAACGTTCAAGATTCAAAATTCGCGTTCTTGAAGTCACCTTATTATTGGCTGCGGTAGTGTATTGTTCCGAAAACACTTGGAACTATTTGATAGAGTGCTTGTTCGACACGAGTTTTATTGACAGTTTGGGACTAACCACGGGTGTTGAAAATGATAAGCTACTATACGACGATCGGTGACTTTGTTCGAAACCGTCGTCAGAACATTTTGTGAGCCCAGAGCTGAGTCCCGCCAGCTTAACTACGGTAATTTTGTCAGTGATCGATCTTCGACAATCTCATCAAGGGTGAGTACTTACGAAGGATACTGAATTATTCGATTCGTCGGTGAATTTCCAGTTTCTCATAGTTAACACCTCCACCTCGATAGGCCCCACCGGTGGGGCCCACGCATCCAACTCATTGTACGGTGGTGATCTTAATCCCAATAAATGGGCCACTTGGTGGGCGCCACCACGAACAGGGCCAAGATGCAATTTCCATCGTCGCGGTGAACATCTTAAGAGTTAAGAGTGCTCCCCAGCTATTTTCAGCGCCATCTCCCGCTCAAAAGGGTTTATTGTAAATTATTAATCGACCGAACAACTGTGAGTGGATAGCGATGCAGACCCATTTGCGGATTACTCATCTGCAAATGTTTATTTCAATCTATTTTTTTATTTTATTGAGAAAAATCGAAGGGCACAAGGGCTCTATATACATCGATATTATAAGATTCTTGTTACAAAAAGTTCCATTGAGATTAGGGTGAAATTGAGCGAGTATAGTTGCAGCAAAAATTTTTGACGGTTTTCAAAACTAGTGAAACTTTTACTGCTACTATTCTCGCTCGATTTTGCACTAATCTCAATGGAACTTTTTTTTAAATTTGCTGACGAATTTCCTGCACCTGGGTCTGCATCGCTAACCACTCAAAATTAATCGGTTAATTAATTATTTCCAATAAACCAGTTTGACCGCGAAATGGCGCCACCGCTATTCCAAAAAAGACGGGGAACATTTTGAATCACTACCCTCCTGAGATTTCTCGAGCACGAGCCGGGAGATGATTACGTATCAGTACGTGAAAGGTATTAACCTGTAACCGGTATCAGACAGTGTGTGAGATCATCAAGAACCCTCTTGCGTTTTTCGAAACACTAAGTCCAGCATAAAGTCACCACACGGTACTTGAACTATTCAAGCGGCACTGCATTACTATGTCCACTGAAGGAATTCGGCATCTACTCTACTACACGAGAGATACACGACCGCAAAAAATCAGAAAAGGCAAATATTCCATCGGCTCAATGGCAGCGGCAATGGAAGACTGACAAAACAATGGCTGAGCCGTTTATACACTGTTTATCGATTTCTGTTTGCTCACAAGAGATTACAAAATATACACTGGTATTCATAGTCGTCCGTAAACCACGGGCTTGGGACGACTATGAATTACAGGGATAGTATGATAATCGGGCGCAATGGTTACCACCAAATTCGTGACTATTCAGACCATCGGCTGTGGCTCGGGCCTGCAAAGTCACTCGAATTGCGAAAACAATCATTTGCGCCTTTGTATCATAATATACTATTGTCGATTTTCCGTGCGTGAATTTTTTGGAGTGAAAAATCCACGAAGATACTTTTTGCTCTGAAAAATATTCAAAAATATGGTCGTGAAACAATCCCGATGAGGAATGTATCAGAGATGAATGGGAGAAAAAACTCAAAATGTTCTTTGTGTGTATCCTTTATCCATTTATCAACATTAATCTGAATGATGATCCCGAAAATTCTCAAATCTCGTTGCGACAGATCGAGCGAGAACCAGAAGCCTTCAGAGAGCACGATTGAACTGCTTTAAGAATAACTACTTCCCTTATTCTCGATATGAGACGAGACCACGCTCACTAGAATCGAATAAAATCGAAAAGGTCTTGAATACTATTCAGATAATCCGTCAGTATGTGCGTTTGACAAGGATATTGTGCACTCTCTAGTTTTCATATCTGTTGCAGAACTGGAAAAGAGTATACAAGGAGTTATCCTATCGATCTCGCCGCCCTTGTTTGTGAAATATTGGGAAGAATATTCCTGAACATCTTATTTTACGCTCTGATTTTCAGGTTTTCAGGAGGGAGTTGCCAGGGTGAATCGACCATGAAGTTGATGCAAGATCTCTTTGCGAGTGTTCTTATATCTTATGTATTATTGGCCTGCCTAAGTATTATGAGTGGATTCGCAAAGAAGTGGTCCGGCTCATACAAGGATGAAGATATAGTACAAATTAACAGCCACAGGAAAGATAAGGCGGTCGTTTATGGAATTTATCATGAAAACAAAACCTCGGTAGAACTCGAAATACGTCTAGAGGCATCAATGTCCGAAAAGATGAATTATTCTTTGTATGTGCAAAAGGAGTGGGATATTATTAGGATCGATACCTTTGGGAAGGCTAGTGTTCTCGTGACATACATCGATGAATCTACCAAAGACAGAATTGATCTGAAATTCTTGATAATGGATCTGGTGAACCGTAAATCATACCTAGTTCAATCATCTGGTATTCTGGCTGAAGATTTTGAAGGTTTTATCTTTCACGATGATAATTTCAATATGGTTGTTCGGAACAAAACAGTATGCACTTACCAATATGATGACGGAAAAATATTCTCAACTGAAGTTTGTAGAGTTCTATTTGACAAACTTGGACGAAGAGTGCCGGGTTTTATAGTGAGTTATTCAGCTTTTATCGATGGTTTCCATTCCATTGGTGAGCCATGGATACCAGCTTCACCGCACGAATCAGAAGAGGGTTTCTTCCATCGCTCATATAATTCAACTACGAACAAAACAATGATTTCGTTTTTGGATCGACATGGCAAAGAAATAGAAGCCGTCGAAGACCCTAGTGGTTTTCTCTCAGCTAATTCTTCAACTAACAAATATTTCACAAAGTGCGGAATGAATTACGACGAAGTGCATGCCAACAAGTTCGTGAATTGCGTACAATTCGATTGGGGTAAACGTAATATCTTGCAAAAGAGATCGATTGAAGTTCACAAGAATTCCGAGAGTCTATCAGTCGTCAATACTGGTGCGGGAAACTTTACGATTGCAACGTCTTTTTATTCAAATTCAACGAGACCAGAAGATATTGATAGATTTGAAGTCATACAAATCGACAGTGAAGGGAATGTAGTCAATGGTAAAACATATCAATTGGATTTTGTATGCGGAGGTTGTTCTGGTGGTGGTCTCACTGGTGGAATCATCCAAACTGGCAATGAATTATGTTTCTCTCACTCTTGCGTATACGACTAGTTGAAGAAATTCGACTTCTCGTACGACGGCAAGTGCGTGAAGTTGTGACTTCGATTTAAAATAGTAGAAAATTGATCCTCGAACTGCACTCATTTACTTTGTATTAGTGAATAATACTAATATTTCGAGTGAATGGATGTATTTTACTGTGAAATTTATTTTGACGAGTTCATAAAAGTTGTGCAAGAAATAAGTACCATAATTTGTACTCTAGTGAGGATTCAATAAATGAAGTTTGAATGAGAAAATAAAGAGGATGTTATTAAAGTAACGTGGTCCCAATCATCAGATTACAGCAAAGTTACTATCTTGCTCTCCGGGATTCATTAAAACAGGAAGCATGGTTGAGAGAAGTTGAGTCAATTTTTTGATCCCATAAGGGCCCTAGACCGAGATGAAAGTGAGGAGGAAAGTATTTGGATTCATACTCCTAGGGTCGTATTCTAAAGTTTATTATCCTAAATTTGCCGGTATAGGTGGTGTTTTGCCGGTGACATGTAGAATTCGCCGCTTTTGCTGCAGTTCTCCGTCGTGGTCTGCCGTGTTAGCGTTGCCGATGGCACTTGCCATAAATAAAATACGTTTCGCGTTTTGCGTATGACTCAATTTCCAAATTTCACTTTCTTCCCCGGCTATACATTGTACAGTCAGAGGACAAAATCAAGTAGACCTGACTGTTGGAGACTGTTAGTTTATGCGGGTCTAACAAAAACCAATCACCTGTCTCGATCCGTAAAGTTGCAGTTATGTATTAACATCTTCTGACCGCGACCTATTACCCGTCAATTGAAATTTTTTTTTGGTGAATTCTAGTCGAGGGAGTGCCGAAAGTTGTTTTTAATAACTGAGATATGACAAAACAACCATCGCGTAAGAGTTTCGACATGTCCACGTACGTGGACATCAGGTCGGCGGGGAATGGAATTATCAACTCGATATCAAAGAATGATTCTAAAGATCACCGATCTCTGTCTGAAATTCATGCACGTTAACCTTCTCTGATCCAGAAAAATGAATATCTCATCGTATTCATGACATGAAGATAGTTGTTATATAACATGCAAAAATCAAATTTCTTAAAAAAGCTGAACTTCATTTTTGATACTTGGGGATGAGATATGAGAGTCAGTCTGAGAATTCGTCATACATTTTTGATGCAAGAGATCTTGTTCACCACTTGTTCACACTCGTGTTTCACAACACAAGTATACCACGTAAGCCTGGTGTACACGTATGTGGACAGAGTTCACACGCACGACAATTATATTTCGTTCGCCTCGTTCCTTGAGATTACACATTGTAGAAGCCCCTCTAGATGAGGAGATGGCAAAGATCTTTGGTAAAGACCCAACTGAGTCTGAGGCTGCTAATATAACGTTCCATTCATGTGTAATCAGACGCTGGAAACATTGGTACAAAAACGGTACGCCTAATAAAGAAAGAAAGAAGATCGAAGAGAAATATAGTAAACCAAATGTAAGTTTTGAAAGTAATCCTCAACTCTTCGATCTCATTGTTGAACGAATATGTTCTAAACTGTGTCAAACGGTACAAACTGAAATTTTTCAAGAGAGTGAAGCAAAACAAAAAACCAAGCGTCAAATTCGAATCACAGGACGAATTTTTGAAGTGCTCATCAGCTGTTCAAGCTCTCTTAGCCAAAGGTGCAGTTGAACCTTGCGAACCCTGCGAGGGTCAGTTTCTATCAAGCTATTTCCTAGTTCCCTTCCAGCGTCTGATTACACACGAATGGAACGTTATATTAGCAGCCTCAGACTCAGTTGGGTCTTTACCAAAGATCTTTGCCATCTCCTCATCTAGAGGGGCTTCTACAATGTGTAATCTCTTTGAACGAGGCTTCTTCATATAATTGCGATCGAACTTCACTCTAGGTAAGTTCGTTTGATCGTTCAATTCTATATGCTTTCACTTTACGAGACCGTTCTTATCGCGATAGTTTCTATTGCTTGAGGAATACACGATGACCTTCCAATCCGATTTTTAAACCTTTTCCCCAAGTAGTGAGAATGATTTTCGACTTCTCTTGAAAAACAGATTTTTCGATGTGTATAATTTGCACAAAAGAGCAACTAACCATCAGGTTCTTGGTATGAAAACAATGCGATACTCATCAATTCGGCCCAAAAAAGGGATCGCACAAGAATTTCCAGTAAATCTTCAAAATTCAGTCCACAGAGCCGACTCAAACATGTGTCCGGATATGCGTACACCGGTCAGAGGAGGTTAAGTGCACGAAGCAGTAACAATAAGCATAACTAGCAGGTAAACATCATCTTCTCGAGTTCTGTCACAGCTCAGCACAACCTAAATTGTTCGAACATGTTCAATACCTACATCGGAAACTCAAACGCCATCGGCAACGCAAATACGGCAAACCGTGACGGTCACGATCTCACATGACGACCAATTGCAGCAACAGCGACAAATTTCGCACCTTGTTGGCAGAGCGTCATCCTGAGAACGGTGCCGATGATATCGGAACTGGAGAATGAGTTGGGAGTGAGCTGTCGCTGAAAGATCTGGATTTGGTTCTCCAATCGCATTCTCAAAAGGCTGCATCAACTAGTGAATGTCTTACTTCCAACGTTTCTCCAAGCCTGAAAACCATCGGCATCGTTCCCAGCTGGTCAAAATACCCGAAAAAACATAGATAAATCCAATATACACCCAATCCAAACCTACTTATACACTCATCATGCACCACGAATGTAACTAAAAAGGCTAAAGATGACCCTTTACTCTCGAGCTAGTTTTTTGAGTTTAGTGAGAAATCTTTACAGCTGGGAACAAAACAGACCACGGATTCAGTTTTTACACGAAAGATTACATAAAAAACACATGTTCAACTCTTTGGAACACTCAAACTTAGAATTGGCATTTTTCAGGCCCATTGAAGGAGCCGCTGTTTCGTGGTTTTGGTACCTTTAATTTTTTCATTTTTTGGACCAGCTAGATCTCGGGCTCTGCTGCATCAAATCGACCGCCTCAAGTAGTCATTTCGAAGAAAATTACATCAGCTATCGATTAAAAATATTCCCAGTGACGTAGAAAAATGTGCATGCGCACAAGATGCTGATTAGTGAGTGAGAATTTGCTCTGGAAACGGATTTTTGCATTCTTAACCACTTTCCACCACCAAAAATGATATATTTGAAACGATTTAGGATGCAAAATGACTCGATAAACACGATGGAATGTTCAAATTCCGTTGGAATCATGGACAACTGTGTCAAAAATCAATTTTTACCTTTCTGGAATTTTTTCAGGAGCCTAAATCAAAAGTTGTGGACTTGAGAATATCTTTTCATTGTTTGGTACAGTTTCAAGAATATACAGAAGAAAATTCAGAACGATCTATCAAGATGCGGTAAAATACGATTCAGTTGATGGCACATCGATCTTTGGCGTTTTTCAGACGGTTCTTGGGGTACCGTACACTATAGAGGCGACCTTGGGACCTAATGAATTTTCTTGGCTACTTAAGGTAAAACTAGGGGTACCGGGACACCATGCCAAAGTCGACCGATTCTGGGACATTATATTCCCTCCTAATTAATAGAGAGGTGTGTGATCTAATATTGTATCAAAAAATATTTTAGTGTTCCTAAGAATAATTCCAATCATGTATCAAATTTTGGGCGAGCTGTGGCAATGATTAGATACCGAAAAAAAATCAACTCGAAATTGGTATATTGGGTGGCAAAGAATCGTGTCCTAGTTCGCCATCGTATATATTGAATTCTGACCCATTACTGGGACGCGACGCGTCCGGCTTCACCAAGCGATGGAGGAGTGGAGTAGCCCAGCACTGGGACACATTGTTTGTTGTTAATTGTTGAATTGTTTTTACATAAATGACTAAACTAACAACAAATAATTGTCAGGACGTGATAGCCCATGATAATTCTCAATATTTGTATGTAACTGTGATGAAATTTCCAATGTACAATCCGGAGCAACGTTTCCTGTCCCAGTACTGGTACATTTGACCGTCCTAGTACTAGGTCAAACCACAAATCGTGTCCCAGTGTTGGGCCAAATCAGGTCTCCAGGAATTTGGCTTTTGTGATAATTTTGGAATACTTTTGGCCATTTTTCTTCTTGATTCATGAAGGTGAATAGTATACTTATACGCAAGAGAAAAAAATTTCATGATCGGAACATAATAAGTTCATCTTTGACAGCCCAAAGTGGAAATCACAATTTTCGGTGTCCCGGTACCCCTAGTTTTACCTTACTTTGGTGTTAGGAATTCGGAAAAATTACTCCGGGGGCAATACCCGACAAGGGCCGATTCATCATGCTTACCCGCCTTTAGTCCCTTTCACCGTAAATTTAGAATACGGACCCTGGATGCCCAATTTCATATTCCTAGCCCCAGTACATTGATATTGACCAAGTTCGTCGATAATCCACAAACGCAAGAGTCACAGAACATTCGGATACCGTTTTCTGATGTGCTCTATCTACAGGTTATGTGATGAACTTGATGTAATGAGACGGACTTTCATCCACCTTCCTCTTCCAGCAACGATTTCTAAGCTTCGAAATCGATGTATATTTTGAGATCGAATGCGATCAAATGACTTTTTGTGAGAATTCAATTGGTCACATCGTATTATTACATGACTCGGCTATTCCAAGCTAATTTTAATCAACGGATCTGTTGATTGGGTAACATAGGTCGATATTGGATTACTCCAATTCGATCTATGTACCTTCAAGGCTTCTCGCAATTTGAGTGTCTAAACTAAGAGGATCTTGATGGAATATCAAATACATGAAAATGAGATGAATAACGAAAAAAATTTTCGACTCTACGCTAAATGTTGGTGCGTGTACTTTCGAAAGAATCAAAACTGCCGAAAAACAGGGGCCCTATCGAAGCGGCGCGGAAAAAGTTTGCGCGTGGCAAAATCGCGCGCCTGACGATTGCCGGAATGTTGTTGATGGCATAACCTCGGACGGATAGTCATCCAATGTCATCATGTGATCTTTCGGTGCTAAAGTTAAAAGTTAGTGCTTCAAAGGGTAGCGTTGAATTCGGCAGTGATGAGGCATGCTTTTGAATCCGCTGTAAACGGAGTTTCATACCGGAGAGTCATGGTGATCCATGATCAAATTAAGAAAACTTGTGCTAGTGCCACTCTCAGTTTTTTCCTCATCCTTCAAACTCATCACCGAAACTCAACAATGATTCGAGACAATAAAACAGCGAGAATACTCATACACTAAATTCTAAGTGAGCGAATTAGTATCTGATATGCTCAATGTTTTGATATACAGCTTTTGAATTTCATGTCGACTCTCAAGGTGTGCAGTTCTGTACTTGAAGAACAATTTTGGTTCTATGTTACATAGGCGTTGGTAAATGAGTGCAAAGCATTGCAAGAAGAATTCAGGGTAGCACTAGCACAAGTTTTCGTTACTTAATCATGATCGATATGACTTTCCGGTAGCAAACTCAGATGCTTTTAAGTGGATCAGGATACATGCCACATTATTGCAGAACTCAATGCCACCATTCAATCCACTAATTTCCAACTCTCAGCACCAAAAGATCAGATAATAACATTGGATGATTGACCGCACTAGGTTATGCCATCAACAGGCGCGCGCGAGATTGCCACGTGCGAACTTTCCTCCGCGCTGCTTCAATTGGGACTAAACACGCAATAAACGCTCTCATCTTCCGTCTGTGTTAATCTTATGGAAAACATCCCTAGCGCCGCCATATTGGCGCTGCAGTCCCATTTAAATTAACACAGAGGTTTACTCCCAATTGGTCCCGCAGTGGCTGCTCGACCGCACGCTAGCGCTAGCGCGAGCGTTGGTTGCCGCTTTTGTTAGAAGGTGCGGGGCCCCGAATGCTTGTGATACGTTACCCGATGATAGAGCCTCCTCGAGCGAAAAAAATTATGTAGATAACGGATCATAGAATAATTAGAGCAACGCGACCCGGGCCTAGTATTCTGAAAATCTTTACAGAAATGTGATATTGAAAATTGAATTTCTTCATGGTTATCCAATGATTTGGAGATTCTTAGTAATTTTATCGATATCCTACTAAATTGGCACTAAATATAAATTTCTAGACAGCCATCTGAGCATGAACAATAATCAATGAGAGGTTTTTTTTTCTATCTCTCATGTAACTTGGAGAGAGACTTTTGTCCGGAGTGACGATCGCCCAAGGAGGTGTCTTGCCCAACATCCAGTCCATCCTCCTGCCTAAGAAGACTGAGAAGAAGGCTTAAATCCCGTTAGACCTTAACGCAGACCAAGACAAAATAGTAAATTTGAGCCATGTGTTTGCCTTATAAGTCGTTATTACGTTTCTATTTTGGGTCCATACGCTTCTGGAGTAGAAGTCCTCAATCTTTGACGAACATCTGATTCTCATCATCACTATCATGTCTTACTTGTTACACTATCCATTTTATGACGCATTTAGGTGATAAAGAGATGATTGGAGATTCGAAATTGATATTCAATGTTCGAAAAAAATAATTTTCCATTTCAGTTTTGCAGAAAATCTTCAGAGTCTAGATATAACACCTAAATTGAATTTTCTTGATTCCAAAAAAAATTAAATTAACGTATCAACTTTCAACTTCAACGGAAGTATTCAAGATTAGAGTTCTTGTAGTCACCTATTATTAGTTGTGAAAATGTATTGTTCCGGGAATATTTGGAATTATTTGATCAAGTGTTCGTTCGTCATAAGGTCTATTGACAGTTTGAGACTGAGCACAAGTGTGGAAAATAAGATCTCATTTGGCGATAAGTGAGCTCGTTTAGAACCGGCGTCAGAATTTTTTGTGAGCACGGAGTTGGAATCGCGAGCTGAATTATAGTGATCTTGTCTTTGATCAATCTTGGACAATTTTATCCAAAGTGAGTACTTACTACGAAAGGAATCGAATTATTCGACTTGTCGGCGAATTCATCCAATATCCAACCAGCTCCTTATAGTCAACACCTTCACCGCGATAGGACCCATCGGTGGGACCCACGCATCCAACTTAGTGCGTGGTGAAGACCTTAATCCCAAGAAATGGGCCCCACCAGTAGGTTCCATCGCAGACAGGACCAGAACGCAATCTTCTCCGTCGCAGTGAGCGTGTTAATTAGATTTGCTTTTAACAAAGTATTGTTCGGTTTCTTTTCGTTAGAATATTGAAGCAGCTAATAATGTCTCTATACTAAACGATTCCATGAGTTTGATCAAGACTGTTCTTCGATCGATTACACCGGTGTACATATTTCGACGTTTGGAATGCGTTTTCTGATCAAATGTCCAGACTAGGAGGACTTTGAGCTGCTGAATCCAAATACGTTTTGAGAGTTGTTGCATCACGTCAGGACTTTGGATGATTGTTGCTAAAGTTGCAAAACGCGCTTTTTTGACACTTTTCTCCAATTTATTGCTGGAAAAGCACATTTTCCTTATTTCTTCTGTTGCGTTTACGAGAGAGAGAACAAATAGCACTACAAAATGATCTGTAGTGAATAAGTGTGATAACTTTTATTTCCAAGATACATTGGATCTTTTCGACGGCGCGTCTACTCCCCAATACATATGCTGCTCAGCCTTTTGCACGGATGCATCGAGTTCTGCATGCAGTAAGCAACATATTGGAGAGCAAACGTGTCGTTGAAAAGATCCAATGTATCTTGGCAACAAAAGTTATCACGCTAATTCCACACGGATCATTTTGAAGGGCTACTCTTTCTGTTTCTCGTAGATCCGGCGAAAAAACTAGAAAAATCTGGTTGTTGTGCAATAAATTGAAGCAGAGTGCCAAAAATCGCGTTTTTTGTAATTTTAGCAACAGTTATCTCAAAACTCTGGATTCTGGCGCGATGGAGCGATTCTGGAAACGGATTTCCTCATGCTCACTAATGTAATCCTTCATCTTCGAATAGTCATCATTTATTGACTATATTATTCTACTCACCTCAGCTCGAATGGTCAATCTCATTTCGGAAGCGTATCGGTCAACCATACGTCATCATGGTAGTCCAGGACACTGTTGAGGAATATGGATCTGATAGCACTACATGAGGCTAATTCAATCCTTTTTTCAATTGTGTGGACACGATGCTATGACTTAGGTTTTGAAAAAACCCTCTGAGGTGTTGTCCAAAATTATTATCGAAACTTCATGTGTAACCGCTCAACTATGCACTTTCTTTCACAGAACCTATCTTTCGTTAAGATTTCATCATTTTCAAAAATCACGAGAACCAAAACCGTGGAACCCGGTTGCTGAATTCACATTTGATTGGTGAGAAAAAAAATTTGGATATAATTTTGATCCGCCATTGGCTCATTTTCTTTCGCCGTGACCAAGTACTTACTATAGTCAATTCATTGGATGAAAAGTAGAGATATAGAGAGAAAAAGTCTCCAAGAATTGTCGAGTAATATCCAGTAGCGGATCCAGGGACCGATTTTAGGGAGGGCGATCTGGTCTTGGGAGGGGCGATTTGCGAAATTTTCCGAACGCGCGAGCTGCCACGCGCGCGTCCTCCTATGTTCCCTGAGCAATCTTTTTTCCTTAGGGAGGGTGGTCGCCTCTACCGCCCCCCCCCCATGGATCCGCGCCTGGCAATATTCGAACTCATAGATCATGCGTCTTCCGATTATTGAGAGAATCTAATATAGGTATATCTTAGATGTACTGCACTGAACCAACTCTCACGTGTAATCATATCAAATTGAACTAAACTAACTGCTAATTGAAGTCAATGTCGAAAATATACAAAATTATGCACGAGCAGTAGGAGCCATTCGTGGATTTAGAAGTATTCCAAGGAATATTTGTTCTCTATCCAGATCTCTAGTATGACTAAAACGTATGTGAAATATGAGTTATTTTCAATCTTGAATGTATCCCAAAAAATATAAAATTTAGTTATACTAAGACGTCATTTGATAATTTTGGGTGTGCTGGACGTGCTCGAAAATTTCCTTACTATTATTGAATCCCCAACGGACTCGTGCCTGGGGCTTCACTCGAGACCGAGAAAGGCTTAAATCTAGTCGATCGAGACCAAACGAGATCGAGAAATCTCGAGACGGCAAGAACAAGGCGAGCCAATAGTCGTGAAACTAAATCTTGGGCCGACACGGGATTAAAAAAATTGTCCTCGATTTTTTGCACGAGAATTTTGTGAAATAAAAAATCCGTAGTCAAAGACTTTCCGTTGGTGAAATACTTAACAGTATGGACGTGAAACAGTTCCTTCGAGAAATACATCGGAAATAAATGAAAGGTACTCTCTCAACATGAATCAGCTATTTTAGCTGATTTGCAGCTAACGTGGACGGATTTTCACAGAAAATCAGCTACAATAGCTGAGAATCAACTAAAATAGCTGATTATCAGTCAAAATCCGTTCGTGTTAGCCAATTCATGCTGAGAGAGTAGAATTGACGACATTCCCTACGTGGTACTATATTTCTGTAATGACATGGATCTTTATGATAAGCCCTAAAAATTTACAATCTTCTTGAGCAAGATCGATGTAGGACGAGACAGGGAAGAGATATTTCTACTAGAGTGAGTAAACGAGCTGGGTTGAGATGAACCATTTTCCTTATTCTCGAAATGAAGCGAGACCACAATCACGCCTGACCACGATCACTAGAATCGAGGAAAGTCGTGAAGGACATGGTTTCTGACATTCCCCACTCGAGTGGAGCCCTACTCGGAAAGAAAAAAATGGACGATAGTCCGTACAGGAGTAAAGCGGGGAACTTGAACGGAATAATAAAAAAAAGTATTTAAATTCACGCCCTGAGAATTAGTTGCAGAATCGAGCAGGATAAGTACATATTTATTAAGGATATCGTGTACTCTTTAGTTTCTTCATGACGCAGGACTGGAAAATAGTATACAGTAGGAACTCTCCAACTCGAATTTTAAGAGACCCGACGAAAAATTCGATTTGGGGGGTTTTTCGAAACGACACTCAACATGTAAGGTCCTAAATGAAATAGTGTATTCTAAAATCAATCTACTTGAATCGCATCATCAGATCATGACATACTCGATTGAATGTATAGAAAAAAATATCATAGAATCTCCGATCTGGGTTACTACAAAAAATCAGTTATTCTCGTTAGATGTAAGGACTACAATCTCACGCGACCGTTAACATGCTCTAATCGAGACAAAGCTGAACCTCAGAGCTTGGTGTACACCATAAGAAATTAGAACCGCATCGATTTCAGATTCTCGATTAATGCCGGTTTCTTTTCCATCGTCCAGTTCACTATTCGACTCCAGGGAAGTCATACTATCTAAGAAATTTTTGTCATTCAAATAGCCGTGAGTCGCAATATCGTGTCAAAATCAACAAATTCTTCGAAAGTCAGGCCACCAATACCCAAAACTCGTGTCACAGCATCCCAATTTTTGCACGTACAAGAATTCGACGAAGAGAGTTTTTGGCTCAAAATAAAGGCCAAAATTGATCAAATTTTCGACTTAGGGAGTTTTTGCTGGTGAATTATACCGTGTATCTTTTCGAGCAAGAGAGGTTTTCTCAGGAGCCCGGACGTTTACTTAAAGTGAGGGATTTTTCGAGTTAAGGAGTTTTGAGTTAGAAAGTTCCTCCTGTACAAGGGAATATTCTACCCTTTCCGCCTTGCTTGTTGGTGAATGTTGAAACAATATTCCTGAACATCTTATTTTACGCTCTGATTTTCAGGTTTTCAGGAGGGAGTTGCCAGGGTGAATCGACCATGAAGTTGATGCAAGATCTCTTTGCGAGTGTTCTTACATGCTATGTATTATTGGCCTGCCTAAGTGTTACGAGTGCTTTCGCAAAGAAGAGGTCCGGCTCATACAAGGATGAAGATATAGTACAAATTAACAGCCACAGGAAAGATAAGGGAGTCGTTTATGGAATTTATCATTACAACAAAACCTCGGTAGAACTCGAAGTACGTTTAGAGATATCAGAGTCCGAAAAGATGAATCATTCCTTGTATTTGCGAGAGGATTGGGATATCATTAGCTACGATGCTTTCGGAAAGGCCAGTGTTCTCATGACATACATCGATACATCTACCAAAGACAGAATCGATCTAAAATTTTTGATAATGGATCTGGCGAACCGTAAATCATACCCAGTTCAATCGTCTGATATTCTGTTTCAAGATTTTGGCGATATAATCTGGCACTATGATTATTTTGAAATGGTTGTCCGGAACAAAACAGTATGCTCTTATCAATATGCTGAAGGAGAAATGTTCTCAGCTGAAGTTTGTAGAGTTCCGTTTGACAAACGTGGACGAAAAATGGCGGGTAATATAGCGAAATTTTCAGCTTTTATCGATGGTCTCGATCCCATTGGTGAGCCATGGATACCAGTTTCACTGCATAAATCAGAAGAGGGTTTCTTCCATCGCTCAATTAATTCAACCACGAACAAAACAGTGGTTTCGTTTGTCGATTCAAACGGCATAGAAATTAAGACTTTCGAAGACCCTGATGGCCTTCTCTCAGCTGATTCTACGGCAAACAAGTATTTCACAACGTGCGGAATGGATTACGATGAAGTTCATGCCAATATGTCCGTAAGGTGCGTACAATTCGATTGGGGTAATCGTAATATTTCGCAAAACAAAACAATTGGAGTTCATGAGAATGCCGTGAGTCTATCAGTCATCAATACTGGTGCGGGAAGCTTCACGATTGCAACGTCTTTTGTGTCTAATTTAACAAGAGCTGAGAACGTTGATGCGTTTGAAGTCATACAAATCGACGGTGAAGGAAAAGAAGTCAATAGTAAAACATATCCATTGAATTTAGTATGCGGAGGTTGCTCTGGTGGTGGTTTCACTAGTGAAATTATCCAAAACGGCAATGAATTATGTTTCTCTCACTCTTGCGTACACGATTCGTGGGAGAAATTTGACTTTTCCTTCGTCGACAAGTGCGTGAAGTTCTAACTTTGATCTAGAATAATAAAAAATTTATCCTCAAACTGTACTTATCTATCTTGTGTTGGTGAATTAAACTAATATTTTGAGTAAATGACCATTTTTTGCTGTGAAATTCATATCGACGAGTTCATAAATTTTGTGGAGACAATAAGTGACATAATTTGTACTCGAGTGTGGATACAATAAATGAAATTTCAATAAGAAAATGAGCAGGGATTATTACAATAATACAGTTCCAATCATTAGACGGCAGCAAAATGACTTACTTGCTCCCTGGGGTTCATTAGGATTAGGAAGCTTACATGATTGAGAGGAGTTGAGTCAATTGTTTGATCCCATGAGGATTCTAGACCAAGAGGGGAAGTAACGGGAAAGTATTTGGATTCGTTTTCCTGTGTTGCTTTGCCCGATTCTGACATTCTCGGTCCCAGTGGGGTCCCAGTACATCAATGTAGACCAAGTTCGGCCAGCAGTTCACGTATACACGAGTCTCAGAATGTTTTTGTTCTGCGCTCTTTCTGTAGGTTATTCCATGATCTTCGTGTAATGGGTAGAAAAAGAAGACGTCTTTTCACTTTTTCTGCGGCGGTTTCTAAGCTTCAAAATCAATGAATATTTTGAGATCGAATACAATCAAATAGTCTTTTGTGAAAATTTGATTCGGCTAACCAATATGTTCCATCTCATAATTCGTTCCGTTTCAAGACATGGATGAAGCCGGTGAATTTTGTTGAGTCATGATAGGATTTATCTCGTAATCGTTTATTTCTGATCGGATAGAACTCGTTATATGTCAGATTTTTATTGTACACTTGGGTGCAATACATATCTTTGATCTGCTTCTCGAGAATTCAAATATCTTTCAAAATCACCCATCACCCTTGAACGATTTTTCTTCTATCAAAACTTGTTGTTCAAGAAACAACGTTTCGAATTTCTTTTTTTGGCACTAGAGGCCAATAGATTATTCGATTCCATGTAGATGATGTAATTCTTTCTACTCCATATTCTATTCCACTAAAAAATGAGCTGTATCTAAGGTGTTGAATTGGTTCGGCAAGGAAAACATCATTCGACTATCTATACATTATCAAGCTCAAATTTTGGGGGACGCGGTCTTTCAATTGTTTGGACGGGTGTTTTTGACTAACTCTTATGCAATTTTTGGCTAAACTCACTTTGAATGTGAGTTATGATTGATTGAGTCCACAGCGCTCCACATTCAAATATTTCCCATTGCTTGTAATCAAATAGACCAGTCAAGATCTACAGCAGATGTATGTCTCGACCGAAGTTCAATCGTAATAGATAATATAACAACATTCTGGGTATCTATTAGCATATATCAGAGATTCTACAGAACTTTTGACATAGTGCGTACTGCACGCTGTCTCTGAACCTTCAAATGTTTTTCAAGTTGTCGAAACTGGATTTGATATGTTCCAGGGCCTTTAAATCTGTACTCGATTCGTTGTTCTGTCAAAGTAAACTGGCTATGCGCAGCACGGCCCGCAAACCTCATTTTCTGGGTGTCTCTCAGCATACTCGCGTCATTTTATGATTTCTCAATCCTGCTGCGAAAATAGCATTGCTCGAAAAATTCTGCCAAAATTCAGAGACCAATTAGACTTTCTATATTTTGAGAGATCATTGGTTTTAGTCACGTGCCTTTGACGTGGCATTCCTGAATGAACGTCGAACTCACGTAACCGAGTTTTTACAAAAAGTTGAAATCTCCCGTACTTAGTTTATAGAAAAAAAAATAACATTTGCGATATGTACATGGACAAAATGGATTTCGATAGCTTGAAACAACACCAATAATATCCCGTTTCGTTTGGGTGTGTGCGACCAACAGCGCTGAAATGTCAGCTTCAAGAAGATGAGTAAGTTTATGCGTCCACTCGACTGAAAAAGGTCAAATTCTTATGGCATGGGAAGGGGAAAGAGGCACGCTTCTAGAATGTTTTGCCCATTTTTCTTCACCTCATTACAAACAATATCTCATAGTTCTTAGGTCCTGCCATCGAATGTTATTCGAATGAGAAGCATTACAAAAATTTTAGCACTGAAAACATATGTGATCGAGGGGGTTTCGAATCTCAGCGGGTACCAAGGTGAATTTTCATATTGGTGCCCGCTGAGTGCTTTTCGGTGGTTTCGTTGGTTCGGAACCCACGTTAAACTGTAGGTCCCGCAGGATAACCTCGAAAAGAGGTTGAAAATGCGTTGATAAAAAAAAATGTGATCGAGATCATGTGGGCGCTTCTATGACATTGCAATCGTTCATATAAAACTCGAACACGTGGACACGGGGACACGTTCATCGATACCAGAACTTACCAAAATTTCTTGGATAGATCAAAATTAGTCAACCTGCAGCAGGTGGATACATTCAGTCTGGTCCAGACGGAAGTTGGCAATGTCTCAACTAGATGGTCATTTTAAAATACGCATTCAAGCCTGCTCGGTAACGTTTACAGGTTTCACTCCCATGTATCGAATTATAGTTTTTGATTAAAACTGTGAGTAAATAACGACAAAAATGCAGATAGGTCTTTTGTACGCACAGGTTATCAAAATCTAATTATACTTTATACATAGATCTACTGCCTTCTGATAACCGAGATCATAATGGCCCACTAGTTGATTCAAGGCTGATAAATGAAAGAATCGATCAGATGATATATGAAGTGGAGCTTGATAAATCTAGGGCAATCTGGAATCAGTTCCATACATGCTGGCCGCATCTTTGGACCTACACCCTGTATATTGTTCGGGGGCGGGAGGGCTGATGGTATTGGGATATAAAGATGTCAAAGTGGGATCAATTTCAAACCCTGAAATGAACTGATTCGATCGGATTGAGCATGAAACGATAGAAGTCTCGCGTAGCGGACCACTTTGTATACACTCAATGCTGGTTACAGCGAGAAACACCCTGTATATTATTGCGAAGGGACTCGGATCTGATGCTCGGATACTTTTATCCAAACTGCTGCAGCTTTAAATCATGAAACACGATTGCTGTTAACAAGCTCACAAGAACACAAGTTTTAGGGTAGTGAAATGCATTTTTGAAGGAGATCTGCACCACTTATGTGAAAAATAGTTTAGGATCCCGATTCTACACAAAAAATACGTTAAAATACGTTGGTCTCATGGTCGTCCTTTGAAGTGCATACGGGAGCCTACCAGCTCCAGGACTATCGCTTCTATCTCCTTGTTTATTTACCGATACCATCAATCATCTTGTATCTATCAATTCGGATTCAGTCTGATAATTCAATAATATCTTGGAGAATAACTCACGAATCCATTGGGTGAATTTTCTTGTTTACTTTACTCTAAGTGAAGAATGACTAGATCCCACACTCACTTGGGGCACATAGTATTGCTGGTTGGACCTTTGTTGTGATAATCTATCTCGATTTTTTTCATTAATTTCCTTTTATTCGAGCATCTTGAACCTTTTATACAAAGTTATTATGCTAATCTAGCTTGATACGCGACATGTCTGTTATCATTATCCTCTTGAAGCCAACTAGGTATGGATGCGCCAGGACTTGGTTGATTGTATTCTGGTTGATTTGGAACCATCGGAAGTGGATACGTTTGTTGACTGGGTCCTGGTTGTCCACGATTGTTATTAATATCAACGGGTCGAGAAACATGCTGAACAGTTTCTTTGTTCGGTGTATCAGTTACTGCTGGATTATTTATCATTTCAAGTGCCTTGTTCAATCCTTCGTTGGAGATACGATTTTCAGGGATACCAGAATTCCCATAGCCTGGGCATGAATTCACAGGCACAATCATGAACCCCGTTGGTAGCAGGAGTATGTTCTTGACTCTCACGAAAGCATCTTTGGTCGCTTTGGGGGTTAAAATGAATCAGGTGATTATATACTTACTATTCATTCTCTTGGACATCTTTGAATATAGATTCAATCAATGTGTGATGCAATCGAGATCGATCATTTTGCTACGGATGCAGATGATTGACCCGTTGATTTCGAACGTCCACATACACGCCCAAAACTTCAACTTATTAAAAAAGGACGACAAAACTTTTACTCGACAATAAGGAAAATGAGTGATTAAATTTTATCATAGATTTTGAAGAATTTAAGAATTTGAACCGATTCCATGGATTTGTGAAAATGACTCACTAAATTATGTACTATATCATATCTGTAAGCATGCACAAAAAGTAGGTATTGGTCAAATTTCTGAGTCGTGGTGGTGGAATCGTGAAAGTGTAAGAAGGGAAGATAAATGATGATTGGAAATGATACGATCATACGAGAAGTGGTGCAATGCGTGCTGATGATAAGTGAGTCTGAAATGGTAAGTAATACCGGGTTCACGTTTAGGGGCCCTAATAAGAACAAGTGCGTCATGATCATATGTGAACACGTACCCAACTGAACTGTGGTCAAATATTACCTCCTATCATAATGAGGATCGAGTCATAGGTTGTCGTAGGTCTGCCTACTCAATCATAGGTATTTATGTTGGAAACGAAGCGCTTCATCGCCGGCTCTAAAAGTTGCCTCCACCAAAGCTTTGGAATGAGGACGCTCATTTCCCTAATTACTAGATCTACATCCTAAATATATTTCATTTATATCTATAGTTGAAGAATGTTTATATCCACGCGATTACAATACCCCACAGCCGTAAAGGGATTGGACAAAGTAATCGAGACCTAAGAGTGCGTAATGAGCCAAAGAATTGTCGGGAAGGCTTACTTATATCATCCGTGAGTGCGATAAGGATGCGCCGCCACTTGGCGTCACTCTATAGTCTCCTTGTCGCACTCATGGCTGATCGACGTTAGCGCCAAATGTTTTGCTCCATGTAGCCGCAGCCTAATACTTTCGTAGGTCATACATGGTCATATATGACCACAGCTCAGCCGAGAACATGTTCATACATTATCATAAGGCACTCATTTTTGATAGGAGAGTTTTTTTCGTTCGCATATATAAAGCAAACGAATGGACTTCGTGACGTTATTTCAATGATTATCGCAATGTTCATGACCATTCAAAATGATCACATTTCATTACCTTCAATCAATGGTTTCCCTGCGTGAAGATCCCTCAGGAATGTTAAACCTGGAATTCCTCGTAATACATCGGGTTCTACTGCAGGACAGTTATTTCTCCAAACAATTTTGAGACCTCTTCGGTTGAGGATGCCGTTAATGATCTTGATTTTTGTTTCTAACATCGCTATGAAGAAGAAAGTTGGAGATAATTCTAGATGTTAGGACTGAATATTGATATACAGTGGAGAAATCAGCCTCCAAAAATCTCATCACCTCCAGGGTTATTGAGAAGATTGTTAGATCATACACTTTCATCAGGCTGTATATTTTGTTTACCTTTCAACGACATCCGAACAGTGCGAGATTGGCCCTCTCTTAATTGCTTTGAGTTTCTGTACCCAGCAAGTGAGGCATCTATGACATAAGCAGGAGGTTAGGAGTTTGCATTAATTTCAACATCAGCGAAATCACAAATCGCGTTTATGAACGCTCATAGGAAAATTATTTATACGTCCATACGTAGAAACAGCGTGTTTCTAGGCGTGTTCTTGCGAAGCGAGCACACCTGAAAACAAGCTGTTTCTGCGTACAGATATATATTACTGCATATGCGTCTTGTGCGGAAACATTTTTCCAGCACTCGACGCGTGATGCACTATTCCATCACTAGATATCGGGACCAATAGATATCGAAATCACTAGATATGTCGTGAGTGTCCGTCCTCGATTCATAGATCTGAAACTGATACACTGAAAATCTATCGGGGTTAGGTCATTACCGACGTCGTAGTTGCCGCACTACCGATTGGTCGGTGTTCCTTGATTCTCGATTTCGAGGTTCTCTGACCCCCGACGAAAGTAAACAAGAGTGCAAGAGATGAGCGGGCATGACTGCGCAGGTTAAAATTCTAACAGGATGATTAAACCAATTGATTTTGATTGATAACGTTCATTGAATTTGAACATGAATAAATGTTTATCTGCAACGCTATGATTTTTTCTTGAATGCAAAGATAACATTAAAGAGTACCGCTTTCAATGGCAATACTCGTGATCAAAACTGCATATTGAGAGAAAGTGTAGCGTTTGATAAATATTATACTGACTCGCTCTGAATAAACTTGAGGTTTTTCAAAATTATTTTGAAGCGTAATTAGGTAATCCGTACGATATGGACTCAATAGGTAGATCGGATCTCTCCGGATACGAAGAAAAGAGCAGCGCTTCATGGAGTTGATGATGTGGCATTCTTAACATGCAAGATCCAAAATCGTAGAAATTCGTAATTGATAAAAACTCACTCATTATACCAATTCGTAGAACGGCGTGACTTTTTTCAAAACCCTTGAAGATTTTTAATTTACGCATGCTTTACTCAAATCATGAAGATCACTCTATTTAACTTTTCGAAAAAATTGAAACATATAGTTGTGAATTCAAAGCGAGTCTGTCAAACATTTATCGAACTCTTCAATTTCTCTCAATGCAGTTGTGATCACGAGTATTGCCATTGAAAGCGGTACTCTTTAATGTTATCTTTGCATTCAAGAAAAAATCATAGCCATTTTTCATGTTCAAATTCAATGAACGTTATCAAGCAAAATCAATTGGTTCAATCATCCTATTAGAATTTTAACCTGCACAGTCGTGCCCACACATCACTTTCGTCGGGGGCCAAAGAACCTCGAAATCGAGAATCGAGGAATACCGAACAATCGGTAGGGTGGCAACTCCGACGTCGGTAATGACCTAACCCCGATAGATTTTCAGTGTATCTATATATTTGAAACAGACGATCAAGATCATGCATAGACTTGACACCGTTTTTTTTGAGGTTGATCGATTTGCCAACTTAGTTTTGGATGTTGTTTCCTCAGATTTTAGAAAGAAAGTACTAAGCCTATTCAGTTTTGCAAATCGGAGCCCTAGAGGAATTAGGACCACTCGAATTCGCCCGTCACCGAACAAGCGTACGGTAGCAGTACGCTCCAAGCGTTCCTGCTCTGTGCCAGCTCAGTTTTTAAGGGGATGGACGTCCGGATATCACAAATTGTCAAACAAGAAAAGTCAGTGAGATACGATGTTTTACACATCACTGCATACAAGTTACATCACAAAGTTACCAAAGATCTCTTTAACTTTCGTCTTGAGCGTGCAATGGGTTTTCAGATTCTGGGATTGAAGGAACGAGACAGAGATGGATGAGTTTGAAGCGATCCGAACACTCTGTGTGCTCCGAGCTGCATGTTTATTGGATAAATCTGTTGTTTCACTGGTCGATCTGACCATGGTATTGTTATATCATATGCATGCGTCATATGCTCTGCGTCATATGCATGGCGATTTCTCATAGTACTCGCATAATGTTGTACAGAATAATTTCATTACAAAGAATTCATTCTTCTGAGCAAGAGACGAACAATTTCTGTTTTGTTTCCCATCGTGTGAATGATTTCTAGCGCTAGTCTCACATGTTTGGAGAACCCTAGTAGAAATGTGAGCATTTTTTGGCCATCCTTGCAATCTATAGCTTTAGTAGCAATGCGTATCAATGCGATTTGGCCAGTTCTTGGCCAAAAAATGCTTACCCTTTCTACCAGGGGGTTGAGGGAGTATTTTCTTTTTGCGTCATATTCTTTTACACTGCAATTTATGCTCAACAGTGTGATAATGAAATTATTAATCACTAGAATATTACTACTAAATACTGTATTTGATGACTGCAGAAGAATTCTGAAGAATAGTTTAATGTGTTATGGTTTGAATTCAATTACCTCACCACGACCAAAAGACTCATTTGATTGAATGTAAGTAGTATGTATCTTACCTCCATCTGACCATATGGAAACCACTGAACTCAGTATCAAACAAAGGATGAACAAGAACTTCATTGTGAAACTTGATCCAGAAAACAAAACTCTAGAAACAAGTCAGAACTGCATTCCTGGCGGTGATTCAAGACTTGATAGGTTTTATAGGTAAACCGATGATTTTGATCGAATTCATGATTATCACTCAATATTCATCCAGATTTTTTCAAGTGGAATCGATGTCAAGATTTATGAACAACTTCATATCATTTCCAAAATAATTAATTTCATGAAATCGTTGAGACCCATCAAAATTTCAAGCCAACAAACATCACACCACATCTGTGGAACTATTCAAGCAAGGATAATTTTCAAAAATAATCAATAATCAAAGCTGGTGGAATATTTTGATTGAACGAACAGTATTATTCTTCTATACTTGAGATAAGATTAGTTATTTTATGGCCCATTTTTCAGACTATAACCTTAAAATTTGAGCTAGGCAATGCTAGGATGAAAGATTATGTCGTTCAAATTTAGTAAATTTGTCACAAGAACAAATATCAAACTAGAAAATTGCCTACTCGGGAGGAGTTTCACTATCACATTCTTATGGTATTTCCTGGATCAGAAATTTAACTATGTGGGAATGACATCAATTCTTAGAACGTCAGACATTAATATGAAAACATGTTCAATCATGGAACCATATCTATCCTTGCTCAAAAATTCCGTTCGTTTATGAGGAAGCATTTTGGCCAAAGCCGTGGCTATGGGGAGTGGGGGGAGGTCCTAGCCTACATCAACACCCTCAAGACTAAGTAATGTGAACGTGTTGCAGACACGCATGTTGTTCATATATCTGTGGCGTTTCCAGACCCGCCGGGTTTCTCGGGAGAACTCCAGGGGTCTTTCGGGTCCATTGAGGCCCATTGCCGCGGTAACCCGCCTCTCTGTCCACAGATCCATACCACCGGTTTCTCTCAGTTCAGGAG
Source organism: Eretmocerus hayati (assembly GCA_029851415.1). Lineage (NCBI taxonomy): Eukaryota > Metazoa > Arthropoda > Insecta > Hymenoptera > Aphelinidae > Eretmocerus > Eretmocerus hayati. The sequence goes on from CM056744.1 coordinate 100,425,031, forward strand.
CTCGATCTGTGGGGAAAGTCAGTGGTTAGATTTGTGGACAGCGTGGCGGGACGTTTCTAGGTGTAGTTTGTGCCCATTGGAACATTAGTTTCTATGAGATTCGTTCACCACACGTATGCTCATAACTAAGTCCGGGCGGTGGTGGGGTTGGGGGGTAGGAGTTCGAGGTCCCTGACTTCATCACAACAGTCACGCCAGATAGCCCGGTCCTGAGCTTTTTCTTTCCACACCATGGGGTCTCTTTCTGTTTCTTTTATGTTATGATGGATATTATCCTCCCATCTAACTCTTGGTCTCGCTCGCTTTCGTCGTGTTATTGGTGTTTAGTCTAAAATTTTGCGAGCTGTTCTTTCCTCCCCCATTCTCGCGACATGTCCCGCCCATTGTACTTGACTCTTTTTCATCACCCTGACAATGTCAGGGTCGCGATAGAGTTCTCTCAATTCCTGGTTGTACCTGGGCCTCCAGATTCCCGATTTTTCGTCTATTTTCCTACCAAAAATATTCCTGAGGACTTTATTCTCAAATGTTCTGAATTTTGCTTTGTCTCGTATAGTCATGGACGAGGTTGCGCCATCCATAGAGAACGACCGGTTGTATCATGGTTTTGTATATTCTTAGTTTGGTGTCGCGTAAGAGGTCCTTGTCTCTGAGTAATTTTTGTAGTGACCTGAAGCATTTGAGGCCTGCGCTTATTCGAATGTTGAGTTCGGTTCGTATGTTGTTGTCGTGAGTGATTGTGGATCCAAGGTATTTGAAGTTTGATACTGATTCGAAAGAGAGATTTCCTACGCGAACGGGTTCTGTGTCTTTGTCAGTTTTGTTCCTATCTACTTCCATGTGTTGGGTTTTCGCTTCGTTAAGTTCGAGTCCCACCTTTGCCGCGCATTTGATGAGAATTTCTGCGTTTTTCACCACGTCCTCTTTAGTGTCGCCCACCAGATCTAAGTCGTCCGCGTAACCTAGCAACTTGATGATTTCATTGGCTTGGATTCGAAGTCCATGGTTGCTGCGGGCAAGACGTCTCACTACGTATTCTAGCACAAATTTGAAAAGCGGTGGGGATATTGCATCACCCTGTTTGAGCCCACTAACTATTCTGAAGGGATTCGATAGTTTCCCGCCAATTCTTACTTGACCCGTGATGCCATCTAATGTCATTGCGATTATTCTTACTAGCGTATCTGGTATCCCTAATAGACGCAAGACTGGGAGCATTTTGGATCTTATGATCGAGTCGTACGCTTTTTTAAAGTCGACAAAGAGGTGATATACCGGTTCTCCCCATTCCCATTTCTTTTCGCCGATTTGACGGAGTGTGAATATTTGATCTGTTGTTGATCGGTTTTGCCGAAATCCACACTCGTAGTCACCAATTATTTCCTTTGTGAATGGCATTAGTTTGTCGATGATGATGTTGGATAGGATTTCGTAGCACACGGCTGGCAGAGATAGGCCTCTGTGATTGTTGCATACTGTTTCGTCGCCTTTTTTGAGGATCGGAATGATGATGGAGTTATTCCAGTCATTTGACATTTTTTCTTGCGTCCAAATGAGTGTAATGAGTTCGTGAATCTTTTTCGTTAAATCAATTCCTCCATGCTTGAAGAGCTCTGGAGGTAGGCCATCTTCTCCTGGGGCTGTGTTGTTCTTTAGTTTGAGAATGGCTTCGGATACTTCAGAAAATGATGAGCAGAAACAGGCCTTAGGACGCGAAGAAAATGTTCGGGACCACTTGTCTCACAATAAACACAACATTTGACATCGAATATTAAATTTTCAAGAAATGGAAACATATGGCTTTTTGAGAAATTAATATTTTTGTATCCGTTATCATCTTGCCCATTGAAGACACTCATGACCTCAAAATCGAATTCCACAAGAACAACTTCGATAGTTTCTTCATAGACCTTTTGAATGCCGTAAACCAAATTCTGTTGATGAAAAAAGAAATTCATATAAAAACGACTATTTGTATCAATATGGATCGGCAGATAATCGTCAAAGATGACTGGGCCCACCGCCCAAAGGAGCTGAATGATGTGTCAAATTCCCAGAGAGATTCATACAGGCGTTGGCCAAATTTCGAGTGACATAGAACGTGAAATAAAAAAATTTAATTTCAAAAAATGAAAATTTTTATCAAAATTCCGTATTAACCAATCTCTTTAGAACGATCAAGGAATACTTGAACAACAATGAGTGACCGTTTATATTGAGAATCGGAGATGTTAGAACATTTGGACCAACAGGGTCTGAAAATGGTGTTGAAATTTAGGCAATCAGTTGAACGTGGGAGAGGGAGTATTGAGAGTATAGAGCTGTCAAGAGATTGCGCTCATCGCTGATCAATTTAGAACAACTCCTCATATCCGTGATGTTAATCAATAAGAATATTTCCAAAGCTTTGGTGAGCCCAGACAAGCATCATCAAATATTCAAATTGTATGGTCAGACATGATGATAGTATGTTAATTTGATAATAGAATGATGAAACAAAAGCTCTTATATGGGCATTATCGCGAAAACTTACACATTTTGGATCCAAAATCTCAGAAGTTAAAAATTATTGCCCCGCGTGTCTATACGAATTTTTTCCGTTCCTTTCCCCATACCGAGTGATAACATGTTACAAAACATATGCAGAATTTTTTTTTTAATGAGTTAGAACGTTATATGTGATTTTTACATGTATAAAACATATGGAAAATAGTACACGGACCTGACATTTGCGGTTTTTGACGTTTCATTGTCCAGCGAGAAATCCTGACGCGATGTGACTATATGACCCTGAAATTCGTGTTTAGATGGTTGATTCTTGAGTCGTAAGAACTTGCTCTGGAGCAGATAGTTTATTTCTCCGTCTTTTTCGTGCTATCGAGTATCTCATGGAATAGTTTTTGAGTACATGGACCTGACATTTCACCCTTAAAATCGATCGCAAAAATCGAGGAGTTGCCATAGAAACTTCTCCACGTAGATTTTATCTGTCTCCATCATATTTCAGTGGAAAAAATTGCTGCCGCCCAGATCAATTGACTTTACGTAGGGTAACGTGGTATACATGGACCTGACATAAGTTAATTATATGTCCAATTTTCGGCTACAAATGTACAAGCAGCGCTCAAAACTTTGAAAATGGACCTTTTCTCGTGCTGGGATTTAATTACTTGACGTGTTTTCCTGAAATTTTATCCGCGACAAAGTGACATAGAAAGAATTTAAGGTACGCTGTGAGCACATTAGGAAATTTCCTAATTTTTAGTGGAACCTATAACAAGATTGAGGCACATGGCTCGGGGACTAAATTAAGCATTCTGGACCTGTGAAAAATAGTTAGTTCAATATTGTGTTTTGACAGGAAAATTTGGTGATAACCACTGCCTTGGGTATTTCGACGCTGGCGCTAAGAATACACGTGTAATTGCGAATATAACAGTACATGGACCTGAAATTTCGATCCTTGATATTTGAAAATAAAAGAGACATGTTGACGGATTGAGCTGAGACTTTAGTACCAATCGTATTTCAAAAGAATACGTGTAGGAAAATTTGAGTGGAGTGATGCGGAGTTTGCGCGTCGAAATGCAAGGCCATAACATGTCCCGGGTAAGGTTTCGCGATAATACCCCCGTATATTCGTTAATATAAGCAAAATTTGAATCGTTTTCCCAAGAAAGACAGCCTGGCTGAGAAATTACGAACTATCATGAAGTCAGGGTTTTTCGTGCCTGGGAATGAAATCCTTAAGCTTTTGTATAAATTTCTCGTGAATACGTGTTGATGACATCTCATTCAGTTATACTCAGCCAGATGGAATGAGTAGCTATGAATATCCTACAAATGTATGTGAGATCTGCAATAACCTGTAATGCTCAATCACAAAAGAATAGTTGGTTTTGTAAGGAAACCACACCCAGAAAGATAATCTTCGTAATCATAATTCAGAGAGTTTCGATGCCCTGCTCTTTCCATCTTTTTGAACGTTTGAGATTGACGAATCTGTCAATAAAAAAGATCCATTTTGCCAGTTCCACCTTTACTCAGAATGAATGTTCGATTCGGGTGCCACGAATGATCACGTGCTACGCTTATAACATTTTTTGAAATTTGAATGAAGGCCACAACCTGTGCAAACGACGACAACTGTTTTGTCAATCGTTCCATTCAAATTGAGATTGTTCTTCCACTTGAGTATCCCACAGCTGGAGCGTAATTCATGTCTCGACCGTTCAACTATCATTCAATATTTTACCATGGCAATAGAACATTGAATAAGTCATATCGTTATTCAATTATTCAAGCTCCTTACACGATTCTCTTCAAATTCAAGCTGATATCAACATAATGATACACTGCCTCACAGAGACAATATAACGCTACTATTGACAAATTTTATCAGCGATCACTTCCCATGGTTAGTTGTGACCATACGAATATTGTTCAGAAGTCCATATGCACGAACTAATCATGACTGCAATAGATTTTTTCAAAGCAATTGACGAGTCGCAAGTCTGCCACTTAGATTTTCGATGTAATTATTCAGTCATGTTCACAAATTGGAGAAGTAAATTACACAGGTCACGGAGGTTACAGATCATAAAATATGTTGATACTAATTCGGAAATTTCGATGAAGCACATAATGTACTTCCTCTGTATGGAACTCAGAGCCGAATAAACCATCATGTGATTCGAGAATTTCCCTCCTGGGTCCCCTTCTCTAGCGATTGCTCGAAATTGTCAACTTTTGATTTCACGCGTTCCTTCCTTACATTTACCCGGACACCACCATTTCTACACTGTCATGATCAAACTCAACATACTGTAGCGCATTCGACCTCGTCTCAAGACCTTAAAAGTCCGTTCTTGAATGTTGCATAAGCTTACTCTGGAGCAATTTCGAGAGAAATATGGAGATCGTTTGCAAAACATGAAGGCCAACATTGGTGTGTACTCAACATGCCCCAAAGTGGTTACCGTCAAATTGGGTAATTTTGGTACGATTTCGTTACTTTTCATTTTGTTTGGCTTGGCATTCCAACATACAGTGACAAAACCCACCTTAATTAATGGTCGATTGAAAGCTTACAGTCTCAGCTTTCGATTGATGAGCTACAAAGCTCAATTTTATGTGTCTAAACTGGAGCTATTAGCAGTTTTGTAAGTGTCCCAAAGTTAGACCCCGATGGGGTAACTTTGGTTCACTTACAAAAACTCTCAATTCTACTTACCACGACACGAGTGGATTAATTTCAGTCGTTTAGAAGTCTTGTTTCCAGCTGTTTGAAACCTTTCAAAACCTCGTAGACCATCACTTAACTCGAGATAAGATGAGCAAAAGCTCTCATACGAAGATGTTCCGAAGTACCCTATCCTCATGCTTCTTACCTAGAGAGGGGTAACTTTGGTATGAATTTTATGGGGTTTTCTCCTGTTTGCCATTCATTCAAATTTCAAATGCTGTAAATACTCTAATGTAACGATGGTTCCTTCAATAGGATGATATATGTGATGGGAATGTAGCATTATACACCCGTAGTTCGTTGCGGAACACTTCTTGCCAGGTATACTAACTGGACCACTCGAGTATCGGTGCTAAATCTCTCTTTTTGGAAAAAGCTTTGATAAACGACTAAAATTATTCACACGGGATCTACGGTGGTTTAACACATTGTTCATGTATGTGCCAAGGAGGGAGGATACGTTTCAGAGCGATAGAATCATCCACCTTGCCGAATGCAGCTTTGGAAGTTATTTTTCAGAGGTGTACCGAACTTGCACCCACTGTACCAAAGTTACCCAATTTGACAGTTAGACTTTTTTCACCATCCAGAACGTGTTTATCACGTCAAAATAGTTTAGAAATAGTGTTTTGAACCAACGAAGAACAATGTGATTGCATGCAGATTACTATGATTTTATACACTCTAATATCGAATTACATTATTCTAAAGGATGGGGACTTGAATGACGGCATGTTGGGTACCCCCCTGCAAACTTGCAAGTTATCACTTTTCGGAAAAATTACGATAACTTTGCTTTGGTTGATCAGATTTCAATCAACGTTAGCTCATTTTGGAGGTCATAGAATGAGCTTCAAAATAAAACGAAACACGTTGAAAGATATTGAAGTAGGCCGTAACTATTGTCAAAATGGCTGGGGGGGCGGTTACATTGGCTACTATTACCTTTAAGAAAATATCGGCATTGGTAGGACTGCCATCGATCGAGAAATCCAACGACTTTGGACTTTTTCATCTCGTCGAGAAAAAATTCACTACCTTCTGAACTCCTTTCCCAGGACTCAGAAATATGTCTCGGCTTCCATCAAGACTTCTCGACAATATTTTGAACAAAGCTGTCACAATTATTCCCACGTATACCTATAATAGAAAGGTATGGCACTTATTCCTGGAATTTTTAGTAACGGTAGTGACAACCCCTGGAACTGAGTTTAGTAAAATGGAAGCAACTCTTTTCAGATTTTTAAAGATGATTTTAATAGTAATCTATGATAGAATATGTTCTCAATGTAAAATTTGACACTGAACACGAGAATGAAAATCTGATGATCTTCGGAAATGCCTGAAATACCCTCTGGCCTCCACAAAATCCTTGAGACTCCTTGAATTCACTCTCCTCATCCTTGAGTTTCGAGTGGAATTTTATTGTTAGTCTAATCACGAATCCGAACGGTAATCTCGAAAAAAATGTTTTAATGAAGAAACGGAACTAGTACACAGATCGCGTTGGAACCAAAAAATCATGAGTCTATCAGGCCAAGCTGTCGAGAACGACGACCACACGACGACACGCGACCTAGGCGTGGTTGGATCCGCTCGAGCGGCTATCAATCCGCATACGAATCGCAAAAACGTTGCTCGCTCTGGGTACTGATATGAATGGGAACTGAATCAGTGAGTCAGAAATTGAACCAACTGGTCGAAAATACAACCGCCCGGTCGAGACGTTGCTGAAAATTAAACCAACCTTTCACAGTGGGAATAATTTCAAAGGAGCAAGATCCAGTGCGAAAACAAAGTCATCCCCGACGTTCGTGAACCCAATCAATGGACGAACGCATGAACCGATGATGAATTTTAAAGGCTCGATCGATTCGTCGAGATGAGCGTCTTCTTCTGAGTATGGGGTTTTATCGGCGCAGCAATAAAGGCAGATGTGGTGTATGTTTGATTCACTTCTGAAGAGAACTACCCCTATCACTCTCCTGATATATATTTTCATTACTGAGATTAGCACGATGGGATCGACATTTTTTAAGTCTTTTTGTAGATATCATTCAACCCCGGGATTATGATCAACTTGGAGTATGCTCTCGGAGTATGCACTACCAATATATGCACCTGGTATTACCGGACAACTAACATTCACACATTATCATACTCTACATCTCATAAATGTGTTAAAGTATCGATATTGATAACAATCAGCCTGACAGATCATTGTCGCCTGCACAGCGACCGAATTGAGGTTACGATTCGGTTGGCACTAGTGTACATTATGGCCGTGTCCGTGTGACGTTTGCATGCGCGCGCAGACTTTGACTGACTTTGAAGACTCTGCATCGTTTAGTCTAGTCGGCATAACCCTGCCGTCGCAATCGCATCATGCAATCACGCAAAATCCCAAATGCTATAAAGAGGTTAAGTGGTCTGACTAAATCTGTCTGTTACTACTGGATGTCATCTTACCCTTCTCTTGTCAGTTCTTCCTTCCGCGCTGAAGTCTCGACTGTCATACACGCTGCGCCTTATCGATCTACTTAATTTAACACCAAGAAACTTAAGATCCGATTGTGCATTCGCCGAGTACATGTGTTAAGAGTCGAAACATTGACGGGGCTGCTTTTGACACCATGGTATTCTTCGGGAATAATATCCACTGAAATACTCAGCGCTGATATTCTGCAAGATCGCGCATTCAACAACATTGCCGATCTGCAGGATGAGCTCCCCTGTCTGAATCGATTCATATAATCGCTTGAAATGCCGAATATTATCCGCAGTCTCATTTGTCTGACTCAATCTTTCTGTTACTACTAAACACACGATTTCGATCCCTTGCCGAGTCTATCACTCGCGCTGATATCCTGATTGCCCCTTAAGCCGTGCATCATCGATTTACATTATTCGATACCAAGGAACTCGCGATCTGATCGTGCATCTCGATAGGGGTGATTTTTACACCGGTAGATTTTTCGGGGAGAATAATCCACTCGGGAACCTATCGTTGATGTGTTATGTAAGACCACATATCCACGATCGTTAGTGAGCTGCGGAATGAGCCCGAACCCGTCGCGAATGTATTATCGAAACACCCCAAGTCGCAAATACTATTACTAGATTTGTCTGTCTGACTAGATCTGTCTAGTACTACCGGATGTCATTTTGCCTTTCTCTCATCGTGTCATGGTCTCGCGCTGAAATCCCGACTACCCGCACCACCCTGTCGATATACATAAATTGACATAAAAAAACGCGAGATCCGAGATCCGACCGGGAATTTGCCGAGTGCAAGTGGAACAGTCAAAATATCAATGGGGATGATTACGACACCGAAGTATTCTTTGGGGTGAATTATTGGCTGGGATACCCAGATCTGATATTCGATATGATCGCGCATACAACACCGAGGGTAAGCTGTAGAATGGGCTCACTCTCATCGAAATCGCTTCGTGCAGACGCTTGGAATGCCGAATATTATCCCCAAGCTCATTTTCCTGACCCAATATGTCTGTTACTACTGATTGACGTAATCCTCTACCCTTGTCGAGTCTTCCACTGGCGCTGGTATCCCGATCGCCCGTTGTGCTGCACATCATCAATCTCCACAAATTGACAACAAAAAACTCGAGATCTGATCGTGTATCAACCGAGTGCAAATTAAAGAGAGACATTCAGCCGCTCGGCTATAGGCCTCCTGCTCTGCTTCGGTTCAGTCAGTCTTCTTGTGGATCGCGAACACGCCACACACTCTCCACCACCTCGAGCATGTACTCATTACGAGGCTCAATATATCGGTTTCGCTAAAAATTATTAATTCGCATTCCTCTCTTCATGAGTAACCTGGATCCCACAAAACAACACCGGTGAAAACAGATGGAATCTTTAACCAAGCATTTTCGTTATATCCGGCCCATCGCTCTGCATCTAAACGTTTCCAAAGCTGTATCTCAATCTATACAAAATGAAGCATGGAATCGAGAAGGAGAGCCATAGAATGTGGTGATTTGTTGGCTGTTTTGGCTTTTGTTGTGAAATCTACTACTTGGAGTTTACAACAAAAGTCCAAATTTTCTGAGATCTCATTGATATATCAATGTCAATCTTAGTCTAGCCTCAATTTAAAAGTCCTCATATATTTTGCTCAACTTCTGAAAGCATGAACCAACTTCATCTGAGTTATAGCAGGTTGTTGAGATCTCAGCTTCAACTTGCAAGATAAAAATATTTGTCGTCAAATCCCATAATCTGTTTGGATCAGAGCAGTGTGTACTCCATAGGTAAACTGTGACTGCGCTTACCAATATCACGCATTCTTTTATCCCATCCATTAAGTGCAGGGTTGCATCTGATAATGAAAAACCACTTCCAATCTTTAATTATATTTCCCTAAAAGTTGGAATAATGGGTTACGCGTGTCATCTCACTTCCACTCCGCACATGTTGCAAGCACTCTCCACATTGGTATATACTCAATCCTCATCCGTTATAAGTAAATACCAACAAATATATACTATGACTCTAAAATAGAGCAAAAGCTAGATAAAAAATCAGAGCATATCATGTAATGTAGTGACTTGCCGTAGAAGAGCATTTGTTCACTCAAATATTTGAGACAAAAGTCCACATTTTCCTATAGCTTGTAGTCATCATTGTCAATTTCACTCCTGATCTATGAATTTGTATGGATTCGTATCGACTTTCTAGAGCTTCAATTGAAATCGACTGACTAGTGAGGTCTAAAAACTGTGGGGAAACATCACAATACAAGTTATATCAAAATACTCATTCATCGTCGAAAGCCCCAATCTGCCCAAAAGTGATATTTGAGTGCTCCTCTGGGCAGAATATCAAGTCTGAATGAATAAGATATTGCTTTCATATCTGGAAGTTACAGAGATTCATTGGATCATGACATCCTAAATCCAACAATTCAGTGAATCTCAACAAAATTGTATTCCTATTTCGCTCTGATGCACTTTATGAACTTCAAGTATTGATGATTCCGAACCGAATTTGAAAGCTTCTCATGTCTTCCACCGTAACCTTCTAAATAGTCTATCCAAGACCAAGAACTCATCATTCAGATAATAGTGCTTAATACTTAAGAAAATGATGCAAACTATCTCAATTACTCAGGGGCTTATTGGCGTGTATGTTGTTCGGTATGGTTATATCATGAGCTTCTAAAAGCTTGAACCTCGATTATAAGTCAATCAGAGTTTCAATTAGTACTTATCAATATTTCTATAAAGACAAACTTGGAACTCCGTTCCTCACGCGTTTCTCAAACGCACACGAACTTTTTTTTTTTTTTTTTCTAATTCTGTTCAACTCTTATTGATCGTTTAGTCAATTAGAAAGCGTTCCCGGGAAGTCAGAATGTGGGAATATTTTGATGAGTCGTTCATTCTTGTTCATCTGACCGAATTCGGATCTGTGGAATTTACGGATTCGAAGGTGAATCGAGGCGTATTTGGACACATCGTAGAAGAAACGGAGATTAGTCACAAGAAGATCACAAGAATCTCTCCCTCGAGTCAGATGGATATGATCCCACTTCTCATCTCAACGACTGAGTTCTCAGAATCGCGATCAACTTGCGTTTCAATAATATAGCGCAAGGTGAACTTATACGTACTCTAGATAGTACACGCGGAATAATCTAAATTCTGATCCAGAGACTGACATCTTTATATCAGAATACAAATAATCGAGTCATGAAGTCAAACAAATCAAATTTTGCATTTTAGATTTGTGTTTGCGGCATGTGCCGCACACTGATTTCTTCTAGCATATTACCAACTGCATATTCTGCCATTCAAATTTTCTTGGAAAATTTCAAAATACATATCTTAGAGACTCTCTTGCTCGGCAGGTCTTCAACGTGACTTGGCTTGTAGTTGTTTTGATGCATTTCCAATTGCATCCAGTGCTGCCTCTATTTCATTTTCAGAGAGATCACTTCCATCCTTTTTCACGGATTGTATCTCGTTCTTCCCTGTCTGCTTGGCGCCGTGGGAATTTTTGCATAGTCCCTTCTCTACAACCATTAATCCAGATTTTTGCAGGAACTTATTGGCAAGCCTGATGATTGAGTTTCTAGCCACTTAAATAGAGAAAAATCCACCATCAACATAATGAAATTCAAGAGACTAAGAGGTCGAAATTATTCTGAGACTGATATGAATGACTCCTACTTCCATTCATTGAATCTCATTCTTACTCAAATGCATCACCTACTTTGTTTTATCGATATACCATCGGCAATATCCTTCAGAAGTGGTAAGTCCGTGAATGAGCGGATCTCTAAGGGCTTCACGTCAGGACACTGAATCCTCCATGCAAGTTCGTAACCCCTTGGATTGTAGACCTCGCTATTTTGAGCGCTGATGTAGGCATAGAGTTGTTCTGAAAAAGGATGAAGATTCACAATTGAAGATTGATCGAATTCAAGGATCCAAAAATCTAGCTAAACTATCAACTCAGAATTGATTCTATTCTAGGTGTTACCGACTCAAATGTCGTGCAGAATGAGCAGTCGCTAGAATAAGGAACTTGCATGAAAAAAATCGTGTTTTTTTCTATATTATTATGTTGCTGAGTACTAGTGAAGACTTTCTTTACAACATCCACGTTCAAATATGGTGCCTATTCCGAGATATTTGTGATATAAAACTTGAAAAATTCGTAATGAGTAGACTCGCGCTCAAACGATTTCTATTGGTCGAGAGTTTGGTGCAGCCGTGACGTCACAAAATGCGAAACATATAGGTATACTCCCTATTGACTCGATGGAAAGATTCCATCGGCTGCTTCGTACAGCACCGCATTGGCCGCATCCCAGGCAGCCGTCAAGTGAACATAACCTCTTCAAGTGATTGAGGGATTTTTGGAGGATTTCTATGAATGTTCTGATTTCCACTCACGATGCCGGTCAAGCTTGATACAGGTTTTGCAAAAGCTGACTCGACAAATCTTCCCAAGGTTAACTGCTTCATGGTATGGGCATATATTGTTTCTAATGAGAAATATAATGCTCCTGAGGTAAAGGGAATCAAAGCTACCTTGTAAGTTATGATAGAATATGACTCAGATTTCCCATGTTTAAACTATCAGCTTCTCGTGAAAATGGTAAGATTGTTACCCATTCTTAACTATGTCTCATTCAGATCATCTAGAGAAAGTTATGGTGACTCCGCTGTAGGATATGTGTCTGTCCATGGTGCAGGGGCTCTTTGTACAGTGAAAGGGGAGGTTTGTCCTGAACAGAGACGCAGAAATAAGGATTATACTGTTATACTTTCAGTGGATGAAAAGAATGAAATGGTGAAAGACTTGGCATGTGTGGGCGATGAGTGTAAGGCTTCCGAAGGTATGGTTGAATAAAAAACTCTCAATCAGCTGGTAAATGGGGCCTTTGGAATATTCTATCATTAACATAAACTTGTTCAACTATAGGTGGTTGCAAACACTGTATTGCATTTCTCATGTGGGTCAATAGAAGATTTTAATCATCGTCCCTCACTGATGTAGAATGTTATTGGAAAAAGTCCAGGCTCTCAAGAGTTGGCAGCAGTATACGCTTCATCAAGTTTGATGACATGAAGAGCCAGAATGTGAAGTGTATTGAACATTTGGAAGACAATTCCACTTTTCTTGACAAAGTGAAGATGAGGGCTGAAGATTTACAATTAGATAGTCAGGTGTCAAGATATTCATTTGATTTGAATGAAAGGCAAGTGAATAGGCTGTCCATCTACCAATTAGTATATGACTTTTATGAAGACACTAGTGCTTTTGACTTCTTTGAATTTGCTAAAGGTAGGATGTGCCAGGATTTATGTTCAGAAATCGAGGAGAAAACTAGAAATCAATCTGATGATCCACTCTGGCATGAAATAAGGTTTGGACGAGTGACAGCAAGTACAATTGATGAGGCAAATCATTACAAGACAGTAGACGGTGCCCTTGTATGCAAGATTATTGCAGCAGCCAAAGCTTATGATAATGTATTTATGAAGCGAGGCAGAGCTCTTGAGAAATTTGTTCTTCGGGCACTTGCATCTAAGCTGAAACTTGAAATCAAAAAGTGTGGTCTAATACTGATTCCAGAGATTGTCGTCATAGGAGCTTCTGCTGATGGGCTAGGTGATGACTTTGTGGTTGAAATAAAATGCTCCGGTGGTTGAAATAAAATGTGGTTGAAATAAAATGCCGACTCAAGCTCGAGCCCGTTCGGGCTCGAGCTCGAGTCTTTTCGGGGCGTTTGAATTGACCCAAGATTTGTATGATTTTCAATAAATTATCACTCAAAATCGGGGCATCAAACAATTCCGAAAAAATGGCTTCTGTGTTAATCGAACCTCGTCTTTTCATTGAAGCTAAAATTGAAAATCATGCAGGTTCTTTATTATTACATCCTGATAGGGTGAGAATGAGCCACGCGACCATTCCCTTTCTAACTTTTCTTCAATCGTGTAAGAAACTCTGACATATTTTGGGTAGGCTCGTAAATCTCCGTGGATATTCAAAATTTACATCGAGCAATCGGCTAATAGATGTCATGTATAAAAAAATCTCACGAGAGGAGACTTTGCATATTGGTGGCATATAATGCACGCTCTAATCGAGTTCTTCGTTATTCATGCGGCTTGTGACACGATAATATCCAGAAATAAGCAAGCTTTGCATGTCTCAATACAACTTTGATGGCTCGATCGAAATAGAAATTTGACGCCACATCTTTCATTGTCTATGGGACAAAAAGGTTAGCTCATCACTGAATCCATCGCCTTAGAATACTTGACTGACTGCTTTGACTGAAACGGGACTCTACTTCATTTCTTTTGCTAGTCTACAACACGTACGTTTTGATTTGGGCAACTTATAAATGTCAAAACCTGATCAGAATCCAAATGAAATGAACAGGGGCCAGAAAGTCATCATTTCATTAGGCAGAGTGAGTTCTGTAGACCATCAAATCATTCTCAAGCCACCTTGAAAACTCTCGCGTTACCATCTACTGTATGTACCAATCATTCAACTCGAATTCACCTGGGCACTTTTGCAATCTGGACATCCCAAACTGTAAGATCTATTTTTCTGAACCACGTCCATCATAACATTCTAAGGATTTGCTTGGACCAAGCAACTGACTGTAATGGCTATTTCAAACGATACTACGATTGCTCATAGATGACAGGGTCTAATAAATATGAAGAACGTCTCTCTGTGTCCGAAATTTCGGAATTATCTTCAAGTATCAGGAGCATCAATGATGTGAGGTTCCGTCATATACTGATTACACGGTAATATTTCTCAGATAAGTTTCTTCACGTGGGTAGCTTCAAATCATGGAGCCATTTCAATTTCCAGTGTGATAAGGGGTTATTGAATAGGAATAGAATATGATGACTTACTCGCAGTCGGGCCTCGTGCAGCACGGGATTCCCTTCTCAAACTTTGTGAGTTCCATGTATCATCATTGGCAGATACCTCAGTGGCGAACTCAGGATACTGAATTGTTGGGTCTATTACGAAGTCCATAGAATCGACGAATGAGATCAATAACAAGTATGTAAGAGTTTTCGACTCGACATGCATACAATAATGTGGCTCGAAAAACAGACTATGAACATTTTGGGATTTCAACTTGCCTGGGATAGGACAAGTTGTGTTTAGACTAGTATATGAGAAGTATATGATGAATTCCACGCCAAAGCGACCTACGGAAAGGGGTCATCTCTCAGATACTTTTTTAACCTTTTTCATTCGATTCTATGGCCCAAAATAGGAACTTCGGACCACCTATGGGGCCCAAAAAAAATTTCTCCTCTTCATTGCACGCACATCCGTCAACAGACCGAAAATTCATCGTGTAAAAATCGATGCTCTTTTATTCACGAAAATGGGAATATTTCGAGTTTTTGAACAGCTATCGATTTGCGGATTGCGGCATCTGAAAGGGCATCAAAAAACCTATCGAAAACATTGTCGGAAATTCCTTCTCTGTGATTTGGGGGCTTCCTGGAGGCAAAAGAGTGTTTTTCACTAAAATGTTGATTTCTCAAAACGCCATTTTTTTTATTTTTTAAAATCATATATTTGACGTAAAATTTTGCGTTCTTTCGGGAAAAATGGGTTTCAGAGAAGTTTGGGGCGATCCAAGTGACTTATGAGCCATTTTTTGAAAATTCGATTTTTTCGGTTTCAGAAAAAGGCGATTTTCTGCGCATGCGCACAAATGTAGACTCTCGGCGCCATGTTCAATGGAAAGCTGACAAAATTTCCTATAAATTTGACTACCCGCAAAGTTGAAATTCATGCACTGAAACGCGATCTGCAAGGATTGATTATGTCGAATCAAAATCACATGAAAATTCAGCCCATTAACGCCTTTGTGGCGTCTGCTGAGATGACACATTCACGAGATCTTTTCGGGACTCAATTTTGAGTGCGAAATTGACCTGAAAAAAATTCGGACCACATGGTTTCAACGTAAAATTGTATGAACTTTCAAAATATGCGATGAAAAACCCCATTTGAGGCGAACCCGAGGTGCTACATTCAATTTTTCGCAATTTTGAATGTGAAAAATCGTATTTTCTGGCGAAAAATTTGATGTAGCACCTCGGGTTCGCCTCAAATGGGGTTTTCATCGCATATTTTGAAAGTTCATACAATTTTACGTTGAAAACATGTGGTCCGAATTTTTTTCAGGTCAATTTCGTACTCAAAATTGAGTCCCGGAAAGATCTCGTGAATGTGTCATCTCAGCAGGCGCCACAAAGGCGTTAAATTTTCATGTGATTTTGATTCGACATAATTAATCCTTGCAAATCGCGTTCAGTGCATGAATTTCAACTTTGCGGGTAGTCATTTTATAGGAAATTTTGTCAGCTTTCTATTGAAAGTGGCGCCGAAAGTCTACGTTTGTGCGCATGCGCAGAAAATCGCCTTTTTCTGAAACCGAAAAGATCGAATTTTCAAAAAATGGCTCATAAGTCACTTGGATCGCCCCAAACTTCTCTGAAACCCATTTTTTCCGAAAGAACGCGAAATTTTACGTCAAATATATGATTTTAAAAAAATAAAAAAAATGGCTTTTTGAGAAATCAACATTTTAATGAAAAACACTCTTTTGCCTCCAGGAGGCCCCCAAATCACAGAGAAGGAATTTTGCGACAACGTTTTCGATAGATTTTTTGATGCCCTTTTAGATGCCGCAACCCGCAAATCGATAGCTGTTCAAAAACTCGAAATATTCCCATTTTCGTGAATAAAAGAGCATCGATTTTTACACGATAAATTTTCGGTCTGTTGACGGATGTGCGTGCAATGGAGAGGAGAAATTTTTTTGGGCCCCATAGGTGGTCCGAAGTTCCTATTTTGGGTCATAGAATCGAATGAAAAAGGTTAAAAAAGAATCTGAGAGATGACCCCTTTCCGTAGGTCGCTTTGGCGTGGAATTCATCATATACGGCTTGACTACAATGGCGGAGCTAGCATACGCGTGTTCGCTCGCGCGAAATTTCGCGTACGCGAAGAGTGCATTCCGGGTCAAAGAATAAGTATTGAGGAGGAATTTTGAATCCGCACGCATGCGGACATAATTTCAGGTGTGTGAATTGTATTGACTTTTCCCGCAAGCACCTCATCATAACCTAGTCAGAGAATAGTAAAAGGACAGTTTTGGTAGGTCCGGGAAAGTTGAAATTCCAAATTTTCCATTTGGTTCGATTTGATGCGTACGCTTGGCGTCAGTGCGGTAGATAGCTGAAAGTTCCAAGGTAGAAAAGAGGAGGATCATTCGCAATAATCATTCAGCACTTTTGGTCATGCTTGTAAAACCAAACTCATCTGTTATTATAGAAAAAACATGCATAAAATATAAATTCAAGTTAGGTCCTTTCTTGCACATGAGTCTGTGACATCGTGCTTTGATAATCCTCTTGATTTTCACATCGAATTCACTTGTGCCAATCCAGTCTTGGTAAGATGATTGATCAAAAATAGCACAAGTGACGATTTTCACGACTTTTCTACAAAGTTCAACTATTTAATTTGAACGTTTGAAGATTCCAGGAATAGCTCAAGGTCATCGAAGATGATTGAATCTCCATAGTGGGCTTCGAAAGCAGAATTGCTCATTTGGAAAATGAGATGACCATCAATACCCATCATAAGTGAGAGTTAGAGAGTTATGGAACGGAATCTGAGTATTCGGCTAATTTCTGATGATTGACAAATCTCAAATAATCTTAACTTGCACTCTCGAGCCAAACATTGTAAACTGGCTTGGGAACATGTGAAAATCGTTCACATTGAATCAAGTGAGTGACTTACCACTGGTGGCGCAGATAGTGACCACTCCACATACTAAAAGTCCGAGGAGGAATGAGGACTTCATTTCCACTTCGCGATCTAAGTATTGCTCTCAATCATGGTACCATGAAATTACTGACCCAGCTTATATATGTTCTGAATACCCTCCTTACACATTACTATTTTTCCAAATGAATGTCCAATTTGAAAACTGTTGAACCTTATTGGTAGTAAACAAACGCAGAGACAATAAATGTCTCACAGAAGATCATTTACGAATCATTGACTCTCCATAATCGTGGAGAATAATGCCCTCACAGCAACTAATTTTTCAGTTCATCATAGGCGCTTTGTATAATGGCAATGAATTACTTCTCAAAATCCAGAGGATATGGGTAGTTCTCACGAATCGTTAACATTCCTGTTACTTCGCCTTCAGCGCAATCCTTGAAGCAAAAGGCCAACAACAAAACTCATCAGACATAGTTCACTATGGGTACAACCTAGAATGAGTGCTATTTTTCCCGAGCTTTTTAAGTTGAAAAAAAATCGTAAGAGTCGATTTTCATCGTCCGCGTGGTGTAACTAAGCGGGATCCTGGCTTTCCCAGCCTCATTCCCAAAAGATCCCACCTCGAAAATGGTTCTAAACTATGCAAATACATTCATCTAGATATATACCGTGATATTTTTGTCGTCAGACACGTGTGCCTATCGATGGGCGGAAGTACGAGCCACTACAAAATTGTTACACAGATTCCACGAAATTTTTTCTCCACTTACAAACAGCGGAAAACCCAAAAGAACCATATTTTTTTCTCATCTCAAAAATGTATTACTTTAGGCCTTAATCTCACGAACAAAATGTCGTGAGCCACATGAGTGTGCCTAGTCTGAGATTCGAGTGAATAATTACCGACGAGATGGACTACCTCCCGAGAATCGGTTGCGAAAAACACAAATGCCTCGAGCACTTCTGGAAATCGAACGGTGGCCTTATTTTTACTCTTGAGAACTTTGGAGGAAATCATAATAAAGGATATGAGAAAGTGTGTCGAATCAATTTTGGCTCTTTGAGCTTGCAAAATCGTTTTCATTGCATACATGAAGTAAAATTCAAAGAGATAATTCCTTCCCTGCTGGCTGAAAATTTACCTATGCATTTCAAAAGTATTTTTTGACTAGATTTGATCTTGAAAAGATCATTTTCTTAAGTTTTAGACGTCAAAAAAGGTTTTCACAACATCCATAATCTCACTTTGATTATGTGAGCGAGCCAGCTTTATGTGAACTTGGAAAACTTGTCAAATGGACTAGAAATATCGGTTTGTGACCTATGGGATCGCATTTTGATGGTGATTACGCCCGTAATTACGTCGACTTCTCAATAAGATATTGACCAAAGCCTTGGAATCTGTTTCCTCCACCCTTTGTTTTAAAGTTTAGAAAAATCGATTACGACCGTAGTGGACCAGAACGTCTTTTCTATTCCCCCAGAAGACCTCGAAGAAAAAATTATGCTTTCAACATTCTTCTCACTATTTTAACAATGAACGACCATCTGAACCATCGGTGGGGTGTGTGCCTTGAACTCCAAATTTTTATTTTTCTCTAGGCCGAATGTTAACGAGTCGTGAGAATTACCCATATGGTCGCGATCGCAACAGACAATCTATAGCTTCAAATCCTGTAGGAGCTAGGATGCGCGATGTGATCACTTTCTTCCGGGGAAAAAGTAGCAGGGACTTAACCAAAACGTGAACTCAGCGGGGAACGAGGAAAACTTGCATCAATGTCGAATGTATACTGTGCAAAGGCTTGTGACATTCCTCTAATCATTTTTCACAGTATCACTGCACGGTATCCTCTGCGTCATTATTCGGAAAAGAGCACCGATCTCTCTCCAGAATGCTTCTCTGTGAGATTCCAAAATTTCCCCATTCTATTCATTCTCATTGTCATTGGCGGTCCCGAAGTGAGGCCAGTCTAACTCTGTATTCATATTTTAGTCACTACTCATATGAAAAATCAATTCGACCAGTTTTTATGAGTGTTTGCCCATTAGCCCGAAAGCCAGGATAAATCATATCTTGATTTCAAGCCAAACGAATGGATGAAGAGAGAAGAGATATTGTGATCAGTCACATTCTGGAAAACCAAAACCTCTAGTTCATGAGGTGGAAAGGGAATTCAACTCAGGACCAGTGGCATCTCAAGCTCAATAAATTCGAGAAAATTCTCGTTATTGGCCGAGTCCACAGAAAAGGCAGGTTTAGTATTTTCCATTGTGGCGCGCTCACGCAATCTGTTACACCCGAGACGAATGGTTTGCACAATAACTGTAAATTATTGAGGTTCACGCAGTGTAGTGTTGTCTCTAATATCCATATTTGTTCAATCGATGAGCACATTAGGACGTTATAATTTAATGAGAATCATGGTGAGTGAAGCGTGTTGCCCGATTCTGCAAAACATGAACAATGTTCAATGCCCAGTTATTAATTGACACTCGATCGCTGAGATATGGAATCATATCTCAGCGAAATGATGTAGAAATTATGATGCAAATACTTTCTTGTAAGATTCTTGATTCACGATTCGAATATCATTATCGACGGGGAGATATTCCATAGGCTTGTTCAGTTCAAATTCCAGCCAATATTAATATCAGGGAACCTCGCCATTGATCATTGCATCCTTTGAGCATTGATTTGAGGGCTCCAGGGGCAAAAGAGTTTCCAAGAATTTGCGGTTCTCGCTCTCCCCTTGCAAAGGATATATGAAAATGTGGATCATTATGATATAAAAACGATATCGATATTTCTAATGACCACCTTAATATTTTCTTATATTTTTATTACTGATCATCAGAAATTTCGTCCTTACATTGTATAGTCTTGAATACGAGGCGACTGCTCAAACGAGTCGAAGATTAAGAATCATCGCATGAGATAAATAGTAATAATTAAAAGGAAAAGTATAATAAATTCCACTTCTTAAACATTAAGTTGATTTCTATAGTTTCTGTCCTCTGGAATTCGCGTTGAATGGTGTTCCAATGTTCTTTCGGATGTGGTTAATGGCTAATATGAAATATACTTCTCAAACTGATGACATTCCTGGATACTTCTAGTATTTCTCAATCCATAGGGTATCTCCCTTTCACGAAGTTTGACTTTGAGCTCATCACAAATAATATAATTTTCCAAGATAGAAAAAATCAAAACGACATCATTCTAGTCGTGGAGACTTTTCAATTATGGCAGATTGGGATATTCATATAGATGAATATAATCATGATCAGTGAAAGACATCCTTTCACCAATACTGAATGACGTTTTACGCAAAAAAATAAACTCAACGGACTCAATTTTAGTCCAATTTTGCAGTATATGGGATGACCAAAGAGAAATAGCATAAAGTAGGATAGGGGTGACTAAGGTTTCGTACACTTATATCATAGTATATCAGTAATTTTAAAATCACGCGCCGATCTTAATAGGAACCCTAGTGATTTGGAAGCTTTGGACACAGCACATTCAATATGATCATTATAAACTCCGAGATCTTTTATATTCTCAACTTTGACTGATAGTACATTATCAAGTAAATGAGGGAATTCTAGCATTTTTTTGTTGCGTGTAAATAATATTGATTTGGATTTTTTGCCATGCAACGTAAGGCCATTCCCAGAGGCCTATTTGACAATTGAGGCGAGATCGCTTTGGAGTTTAGAACAATCCTCTTGGCAACAGACTTATCTATAAAGTTTCATATCATCAGCGAAGATTAGCAGTTAGGAAAATTTGATACCAGAGGTAATATTATTTATGAATAATAAGAACAATAAAGAGCCTAGGTAAAGCCCTTGAGTTACTCCCGATAGCGATTTGCGAGGTGTATACTTGTAACCTTCAATTCTGACCATTTGGACGCGATTCTCTAAGTATGATTCTAGCCAACCCAGCAATTTTGTTCAATACCAGCGACAGACAGGTATTATTCGTATACTATTAGTTCCACTGAACTATGCAAAATATTCTCCTCTTGAACCATTAGAGCTCTTTTTCTTCATTTTCCGAAAGTGTTCTACATACATATACTTGATGTGAAGTCCCCGCAGAACCAGACACGTGCCGGCGTACTTTTAGGTTGCGGCTGCATCCGATGATTCTGAGAGCGAAATTATTCTTTAATATTGAGACAAGCTTCTCTTCCCCGGTAATTGACAAACTGTAGTGATTTTTCTTGATTTTGGAGGACAAATGTTTAGAGTTGAACACTCTTATACGATGTTAAATACTATATTTGCGACGTTCCGGTTCGGTCGACTATCAGTCGACCCCATCAGGCTGAACATTTTACACAGAATCACAGTACAATTCATAACGACACACTGAATTTATGAGTAAGGATTTTTACCTATGCATCCAAAAAAAATTTCATATCGCACAAATTATTAGATAAATATCTGATGTGGGATTGTTGATCACATCGTGTCAGGTGTTATACAGCAAGCAGAGGCCTGAACAATAACATACATGAGCATATAGAACCCCGCGTAGAAATTTGTTAAATTGGCACTATATCCGCAATATATTGCAAATTTCAATTGGCAATATATTGCGGGAATATTGCAAACGGCATAAGCAATATTTCCGCAATATTTCGCCAAACCTCAATATCCAATATATTGCAAACATGTTGCTAACTTTCCACTGAAAAAATCATTTTGAACCGTATGCGGATATATTGTTAGTTTCGATCATTGTCGTTTTTGACATTTTTCCGATATTCATGTTAAAATTTTGATTCTTGTATAGATTTTGGAAAAATCACTGTTTTGTTATGATCATACAGCCATTTATTCACTCCCCAAAGTAGATCAATCACATGCATTAGAATTTACAGACTCGGAAACGCCCTGCAATTCTCGGTAATTTACTAGCATTACTTCACACGGATTTCCATAACACAGATCGCTTTGCTTGGTTTCGTGAAAATGGATAATCGTACGTGATGTGGATGGACAGATCACTCACGAACGATTGAAAAATTCACTGACATGGATCTAACAAAAGGCGTACAAATTTTGAAGAAAAAATCATCGCACATGCAAAGTCTTAAAGGTCTTGCGAAGGAGTTAAGGACTTGATAGTGCATATAATGCCAACTGCTCATCTATGTATTTTGAGTGCTCCGTCGACTACCGCAATCGTTTGTCCCCTGGAGTAGCTCGTACTCGATAGTAATTTTCCAACCCCTGCACCTTGTCGAACACATGAAACAGGGTCCCAAGTAATTTTTCTGTGCAGCCTGGAGCTGTAAAAGAACGGCTTGCCCCGATGCTTTCTCATCAATCCTCAGCTCGGCTTGATCTGGGAATGGAAGATTTCACACAAAGAATCATGCGGATCACGAATTCATTTGCTAAATACTTTATAGATCTTGGGGTCATAGTTAACGAAGAAATTATCAAGAGGAATCGCACTTAAAAGTGATGACAACAACAAATGGCCGGGCTAGGTTATGAAAATAAGATGGTGGTATTATTGGACAGCATATGATTCAGATTAAAGAGAAATACTTATCTGATGCACGCATTTTCGTCGACAATCGTACTGGTCATCCATTTCTGAATTATTTCAAATATTATACGCCGAAACGTGGACGAGTGGGCTTGCAGAAATGTTCATGAACTTTTTCTGTTGTCGAAATCTTGAGCAGACTGTATAGGTACTTCAGGATAACAACAAATGGTTAAGAGCTAATTCAGTCTGCTCGAGATTTCGACAACAGAAAAAGTTCATGAACATTTCTGCAAGCCTACTCGTCCACGTTTCGGCGTATAATATTTGAAATAATTCAGAAATGGATGACCAGTACGGTTGTCGACGAAAATGTGTACATCAGATAAGTATTTCTATTTAATCTGAATCATATGCTGTCCAATAATACCATCATCTAAATTTCATAACCTAGCCCGGCCATTTGTTGTTGTCATCACTTTCAAGTGCGATTCCTCTTGATAATTTCTTCGTTAATTATGACTTCAAGATCTATAAAGTATTTAGCAAATGAATTCGTGATCCGCATGATTCTTTGTGTGAAATCTTCCATTTCAAGATTAAGCCGAGCTGAGGATTGATGAGAAAGCGTCTGGGCAAGCCGTTCTTTTGCAGCTCCAGGCTGCACAGAAAAATGACTCGGGAGTCGCGGCCCTGTTTCATGTGCTCGACAAGGTGCAGGGTATGAGAAAACTACTGTCGAGGACGAGTTGTGCTCGGACAAACCAATTGCAGTAGTCAGCGAAGCACACACAAAATGCATAGATGATGAGCTGCAGTTATGGCAACAAAATCTTGGGGCTAATGCATGCGCGAAGATTTTCTTCTCTGCATTTGTTCATGAGCCTTTTGTAATATTCATGTCAGTGAATTTTTCAATCGTTCGTGAGTGATCTGTCCATCCACATCACGTACGATTATCCATTTTCACGAAACCAAGCAAAGCGATCTGTGTTATGGAAATCCGTGTGAAGTAATGCTAGTAAATTGCCGAGAATTGCAGGGCGTTTCCGAGTCTGTAAATTCTAATGCATGTGATTGATCTACTTTGGGGAGTGAATAAATGGCTGTATGATCATAACAAAACAGTGATTTTTCCAGAATCTATACAAGAATCAAAATTTTAACATGAATATCGGAAAAATGTCAAAAACGACAATGATCAAAACTAACAATACATCCGCCGCATAAGGTTCAAAATGATTTTTTTAGTGGAAAGTTAGCAACATGTTTGCAATATATTGGATATTGAGGTTTGGCGAAATATTGCGGAAATATTGCTTATGCCGTTTGCAATATTCCCGCAATATATTGCCAATTGAAGTTTGCAATATATTGCGGATATATTGCCAATTTAACAAATTTCTACGCGGGACGAGATCGGCATATACAGCTGATTCGCGGTATATATAGAACAACGGTGGTGAGGTGGTTCCTCATGATATCTCATAATTTCAATCAGCCATATATTTTGGTCGATTCTTCTACGTCCTCTTCTCTATCGATGTTGTTGAAATCTGCATTTATATGGAACATCTTTTATAACATGCGTTTGAGTACTTGGGTTCTTTATCCAAAATCATTGTTTATTCCCAATCGGAAACAGGGTTCAAATTGTTTCTGTGCGTAGAAACTACCACATTGGAATCTTTATAATCTACATGTTCACCAATCCGAGTACTCAAAGACCTTTTAGTTTCACCAACATACAATGCTGGGCAAATCTCACAAGAAAATTTATAGACACCTTCAGTGATGTCAAACTTTCTTAGGGGGTCTTTTCCTGGACTATCACTTTATTCAGACTTTTTTCAACAAATGGCATAATATCGATGTTCAACTCTCTGAAAAGATAGGTGACCTTTTGAAACAGCTCGAGATGGTAAGGAATGCAAACTTTGTTCCAAAACCAAAAAAAAAGGAGCTAAGTTACGTCCTATTTGAGTTACGTGTGCCAAAGTTGTTGTAAATCTACTGAAGATGGTTTTCCGCCTTTTTTCTTACGTTTTCCATCCGCGATCATAGGGAGGCTATGCGTCATATAGCCATCATACAAATGGAACTCTGGCCAGATTGTTACGCTTAGGCTTCCACAGTTTGCCCTATTTTGCGTTGAAATGAGGAAAGTTGACTCCGAAATTCCGAGGAATGAGATCTTGTGATAGAGCAAAAGTTTAAGAGATCTTGAGAGAATGAAGAAAAACATGAAGATTCCATGGTACTTCCGAAAGTGACACGATAGAGCGCAGACTATTTTCTTCGCCTGAGTCGTCATATAAATGACGTTTTCTCGTGTATTTTCACCCGTAGGAACCAAATACGAGATCCACTCAGGCCTCAAGGGTCAAGGGTCTTTGTGAATCGCGAGATACTGATGCTAGCATTAAGACTACCTTTCTCCAAAAAACACCTGAATCCAAGCAAACCCGCTGTGTTGCTGTGGAGAACGTCCTAATGGATCTGGATTCTTATTGGACCACCATTTTCCACGTATTTCGTCCTGCTGGAAACAATCTCGGTGTTCCCATCGAGCTTAGATGCGTCAAATTCAAGTATTGAGCAAATGAAGACGGAAGTTTATCATCCTTTCTTATGCATGGAGTGCCTATCCGTATACACAGGTTTGACAAATCGGACATCAGCTTCAGTGATTTAATTTGACGCATCCAAGCTCGATGGGAACTTCGAGATCGTTCTCAGGAGCAAAAAATACGTAGGAAAACATAGTACCATGAGTGGTCAAGGTCCATTCAAATGCTCCTCAGCAGTACTATACCTATGCGTAACAATCTGGCCAGAGTTCCATTAGTCGGGTCGCTACATAAAGCCTATAATCGCGAATAAAAAACGTAAGAAAAAGAGCGGAAAACCATCTTCCGTAGATTTACAACAACTTTGGTTCACGTAACTCAAATAGGACGTAACTTAGCTCATTTCATTGGTTTTGGAACAAGCTTCAAAGTTAACTGAAGCACGTATCAAAATGTGGAGATGCACCGAAGTTCCATACATAACAATAGCAGAAAAGGGTCGAAAAACACATTTTCCCCATTTTTTCATCTTTACGGCTCTTGCTCCACATGAAAAACTCACTCTCGAGCATACAGCGAAAAGATTCCCGTATTTTCTCATCAAGAGACAATGAAATGTCACAAGTGCGAAGCGATCCCCGAGAAAGATGGATTTTCGGCCCACCCTAGTACTGAGCCTACACTCTCAAAATTCCACGCTAAAACTTAGCCCCTGCATAGGCTCGGTATACAACGTATTATTATGTGAGGTAAGTGTACCCAACTTGCCTGTGTACCCAACTTGCCCCCACATGCCGATCTCGGGGATGGGCACTCCTTGGCCCCCCGGCAATTTTTTTTCACGTTTGTTATGTTGAAATATGAGAAAGTGAGTAGTTTGCGTCGACCTCGAATCATTCCTGCGTTCTCCAGAAAATCTAAAGTGATTTTTCTATTTTTCGTGATTGCTTAGCTAAGAAAGCACCGAGGGAATTGCGTTCAGTAAAATCTGTGTCAAATTCTTTGAGTTCGACCAATTTCGACGTACCTTGGCGCATTCGATTCCTTGTTTCAAGACCTTCAAAATCCATTCCTCAGAATTGCAAGATTTGAATATGGAGCTGTTTTATGTGCAAAACACGGAGACGATTCGTAAACAAGGATGCCAACATCGGAGTGTACCTAACATGCCCCTATATGTTTATCTCGAAAGGGCGTGCAGAACGACTTTTTTTTACCACTCAGAACGTGTTTATCACGTCAAAATGGGTCAGAAATAGGGTTTCGAACCACCGAAAAGCTCCAAATGTGCGTGCACGGCGATAAAAACACTTTATCGCCGATTTTCATCCATTATTTCGGAAGAATTGCGACAGTTCGGCTCCAATTGGTCCAAATTGGACGTAGTTTAGTACATTTTAAAGATCTTTAAACAAGATTCAAAATGAGCTGAAGCACGTTGAAAATCGTTGAAGTAAACCAAAGTTATTAAGAAAAAGGCTTAATGGGGGCAAGTTGGGTACACACTTTTGTAAACTCTCAAAAATCACCTTTTGGGAGAATTCAAACAGTTTGGCTCCAGTTGGTTCCAATTGGATGTACCTTAACTTATTTTGAAGGTCTTGAGACAAGCTTTGAAATGAGCTAAAGTACGTTAGAAAATATGGAGATGGGCCAAAGTTATTAAGAAAATGGCTTAATGGGGGCAAGTGGGGTACACTGACCTTACGTACGTAATTTTGATGCAGGATGATCCGACGAATCACTTTACAAACTGACAGACGTTAGTAAGCAATAATTGCAAAGATAATTGAAACAAACCAGCTCATCTGTGTTGCATCTCGGCTGTCTGCTAATCCACCCGATCAACCAACAAATATTAGGCACAATAGGCAGGGCCGAGAGGGCTGCGACGCGAAGCAGCCGACACTTTTGAACTCTAATCACCCCAGCGCCTGCCTTTGCGATTCTCTGTAACGTCCTGGAAGGAGTGGAAAGTGTCCAGATTGTGTTTCACGCTCGGTTTCACGTGAGCGAGTGACAAATATTACAAAGCGGCAGTGAGAGGAAAGCGCCATGAGCAGATATTTACAGATCCGGTGCTTTTGTTTTGGCGTCTCATGGAGCTGGAGTCTCCGCTAAACCATCGTAATTATAATTGTTAGAATTCAAAAAATGAGCAAGGAAACATCGAAATACTCCACAGTGGAGCTACGCTAGATGATCCTGGGTCTGGTGAGCCTCGATTAGTATTTCTGCTTTGCTCCACGTCTTCTCTTGTGAAGTTCAGGCCTCATTTTTATTATCTAATAGGTATCGACTATATTTTTGAAGGAGATCAATGTTGAGTGATGTATCATTCGAGGAACTGTTTTTATTGACCGCTTTTATTGCACTCCACCGGGGCTATAGCTCTTACACTAGTAACTTCTAGTGAACATTTTAGATCCGGTTTTCCGTAGGTATGTTGTAATCTACCACGTGACCGGGTGTGTGGTCGCTCATTGAGCTCGCTCGGATTTATTAAACTGTTGCAGGGTCCGACATGTTTTCTCAATCTTACCGCACCTCACCCCGGATCACCAAAATGTCTACTACCGTCTGCTATCGTCTATGCACCATCAGTCCTCTGCTGCCACTGCCATTTAGAGTAGTATTTACTTTTTTTTTGTTCCGATACGGACGGGTTTTTCTCGAGCACTTGAGTAAGAACCTAATTCCTTCATCGGCACTGGACATCGTAATCCAGTGCCGATTGATCATTTCAAGTACCCTGTGTTGACTATGTGCTGAATCGAATGTTTGAAAGAGCGCGTACTCGTGTTCTGAGTAATCTTTTGCATGTGTGTACGGTGAAAGATAAGCCAGTATCAGCAATCGAAGACAATGTTTGTCTTGATTCACGCTGTCTGGTGCATCCGAAGATGAGAGTGACTCGTGCGTGATATAATAGTGGTGCCATATTTTGATACGAGAAACCCAATTTCACATTGTTTTACTATCCGCCGCCACGCCTAGCACGCGTATCGTCGCTATTGTTCAACATACATACGTCGTACAATTTTCTTTCTCGTGATTTCCATCGATATGTTACGGGCAATGTCCGATTTTGGTCATTGTCGACAATGACCAATATGGCTTTGGAGAACCGGACATTGTCGACAATGCCCAGGGGGTTTCGGGCACCATAAAATGACTCAGATTGAGCTTAGAAACCGGAAATTAGCTCTCGAGTCTAACTAAATATTTATCCTGCGGACCACGAATGCTGAAAGGTTGAATTAGTCCCGATTGCTGCAATGATCTTTCATGATTGGCTGTGAATGGAAATCAATTGCTTGACATACATAAGAGCATGTCTTTAAGGGGATGTAGTACTCTCTTGGGTTATCAGGCGGGCTCATACTAGTAGCTCATTCTAAGTGTAGATGGCAACACGTAGAGTGAGCTTCTCAAATGTAGTTTTTTGTTGTTGGCAGCACTGAATTTCTCTCGGATTTTCTAGCGCGCGAGTAGACGACTTGGATACTAGCCCGAACGATTCGAAAATATTCCAGATTTTGTCAAACCATAATGGATCCACCATTTATACCCCTGTATCCTATATATCCACGCTCACAAACGTGGATGATTTGGAAATAAGACAGCATTTTCCCCAGAACGAGATGAATTCAAAGATTTATGTAAACGAAAAGGGTGTACTCATTTTTCAACGAAAGTAGGATTCCTTATCAGTGATTTAGGATTCCTCATCAAAAGCAGAAGATCCATCTATTGAAATTTGCCATCGATGCAAAAAAAATTTTTTTGCCATGAGTTCCAAAATTTATGTACAGAAACAAGAGTGAATCCAGCGCTTCCTTGGAAAGCAGGTTGATTGACCCAAACAGATCCTCCTTGAGATTCATCGTCTGTCAAATCCTGAATTCATGTTCAGAAACGAAAATAGATCCAGAGTTTCCTTGGGAAGCAGGTTGGTTCTCACAAACAGATCCTTTTAAAGATTCACCATCCGTCAATTCCAAAATTCATGTTCAGAAACTTGAATGGATCCAGAGCTCGCTTGGAAAGCAGGTTGATTCTCCCAAACAGATCCTCCTTAGTTGTACCATCCGTCAATTCCAAAATCCATGCCCAGAAACAAGGATGCTTCCACAGCTTCATCAGGTAGCAGGTTGATTCACCCAAACAGATCCCTTTAGAGATTCAGATTCAACATTCACCAATTCCAAAATTCATGCCCAGAAACAAGGATGCATCCACAGCTTCATCGGATAGCAGGTTGATCCTCCCAAATAGATAGTCATCTCCATTCGTATTCATCAGCGTCAATGCAATTCACACATTGGAAAATACACATGAAAGCATGCAAATTCACATGCATAAAAAAATCCAAGTTCGCACACCAAGTACTCACATGAGCCATTATTGAGAGGAAATAGATTATTCCTCGGACAGCAGGTTGATCCTCCCATATAGATAGTCATCTGCATTCATGTTTATCAACATGAATTGAATTGTCTTATTTAGTAACACAAACATTCATCAAAAAGCATTCAATTTTACATGCATAAAAAGATATCCAAGTACGCACACCAAGTACTCACATGAATCATTATTAAGAGAAAATAGATTATTTCTTGGACAGCAGGTTGATCCTTCCATGTAAATAGTCATCTGCGTTCATGTTCATCAACATGAATTGAGTTGTCTTATTTGATAACACGTACATTGATTAAAAAGCATTCAAATTTACATGCATGAAAAGATATCCGAGTTTGCACACCAAGTACTCACATAAACAATTATTGAGAGGAAACCAATAATTCTATAGAACAGCTTCTAGAGGGCTGTTAGTTTTGTTCATGAACTTGAATTATCTTGTCTGGTTCAAGAATTTGGAATTGAAACTAACAGTAAGTATAGTCTTGCGTCATCAAGAATCTGGGAAATTGAGGCGACAGATATTCAATTGACCCATGGTCTTTTTCAACAATATATAACATGTCGCTGCAATTGTCTGGTTATAAGAAAGCAAGCAAAATAGTTTCCCATCCATGATATCATTACAGTATGAAAGATAATTCAGCTTATTTCTGAAAGTCTAAGGAACTGCTGATCAAAATTGAAAATCCAACTCCATAATTCTTCGCCATGAGTACATGCTAATCATGCATCTTGGGAGCTGTGAAAATGGAAAATGGAGTTCTCTAAGAGTTCTAGGTGACTCAGGGGTGATGATTGAACAACTAGAGACGATAACAAGGTCAGAGGCAATGTTCGAGGTTGATGCTACTTGCGGATTCTGAGCCACGATATTCAGAAAGTCAACTAAAATAACTTCTAGACAACTATTCTACTTCATTCCACTTGCATACAATATTCCATATTTATCACATCATTTTGAATCCAAAAACTCCTCCAAAACTTCTCTCAATGAATATTTGGGGGGATATCTAAGAACTGGCAACCGCAAATGCATGCACTACGAGGGGAAAAACATGATGTAATAAACCATCACTCACGCTACAAATACACAAACAGCAGCTTTCTCTTGGTCTCACTAGCTTCCAAAAGATATCGCACTCCTCCGTCATAACAATTTTTTATGGTCTAGGACCAAATTTTTGTTATTTCAGAGAATAACAAAGCCGTGTCAAAGGAGGTAGCCACGGTATAGTAGCCCAGGTGCATCCTATCCCACCCGCAGGATGCGAGCATTTGCGATTGTACAGTAGCACACTCAGCACAGCACAAAACACTCATAGCTGTCACACTTCCACACGACCCGGACACTCTCATCTCCACCAGGAAGCCACGATTTCCTCGCAAAACGCCGACTGCGAGGATTTGTGGTATACCGAAAAAAGCAAGTATGCGAGCAACAGCACACAACAGCACGCGCTTTGCGAACGTCTGCTAGCAGCCGACATCAAAACAAGATACCACGTCAATGCTGCCAACTTATAAAATGCAGTTCTCAACTTCGCGATACAGAATCTTACTCGCATTACCCCAAACTCGTATTTATAGAACTACGGCTCCAAAACTTATCGAATCAATCCCAAATTTTTCACAGAGTTAGAAGATCCCCATAGGATTGGTGGAAAGTCCCTCGTGAGGTAATCCAGCTCACAGGAATCCTACACTGTGAGTATAATAGTAGCCTAACCTCAAAGAGTTTCGACATTCGAGACAGTTTTTGACTGACACAGATCTTTCCCAAGGAAATCACTGACTTTCCACCATTTTCACGAGAATCTTCTAACTCTGTGGAAAATTTAGGATCGATTCGATGGATTTTAGAGCCGTAGTTTTTGAATACGATTTTGGGGTAATTTAGCAGACGAATTTCGGCCGGTATACGCCATACCCTTGAGTCTTTTTGTAGATATCATTCAACCCCGGGATTATGATCAACTTGGAGTATGCTCTCGGAGTATGCACTACCAATATATGCACCTGGTATTACCGGACAACTAACATTCACACATTATCATACTCTACATCTCATAAATGTGTTAAAGTATCGATATTGATAACAATCAGCCTGACAGATCATTGTCGCCTGCACAGCGACCGAATTGAGGTTACGATTCGGTTGGCACTAGTGTACATTATGGCCGTGTCCGTGTGACGTTTGCATGCGCGCGCAGACTTTGACTGACTTTGAAGACTCTGCATCGTTTAGTCTAGTCGGCATAACCCTGCCGTCGCAATCGCATCATGCAATCACGCAAAATCCCAAATGCTATAAAGAGGTTAAGTGGTCTGACTAAATCTGTCTGTTACTACTGGATGTCATCTTACCCTTCTCTTGTCAGTTCTTCCTTCCGCGCTGAAGTCTCGACTGTCATACACGCTGCGCCTTATCGATCTACTTAATTTAACACCAAGAAACTTAAGATCCGATTGTGCATTCGCCGAGTACATGTGTTAAGAGTCGAAACATTGACGGGGCTGCTTTTGACACCATGGTATTCTTCGGGAATAATATCCACTGAAATACTCAGCGCTGATATTCTGCAAGATCGCGCATTCAACAACATTGCCGATCTGCAGGATGAGCTCCCCTGTCTGAATCGATTCATATAATCGCTTGAAATGCCGAATATTATCCGCAGTCTCATTTGTCTGACTCAATCTTTCTGTTACTACTAAACACACGATTTCGATCCCTTGCCGAGTCTATCACTCGCGCTGATATCCTGATTGCCCCTTAAGCCGTGCATCATCGATTTACATTATTCGATACCAAGGAACTCGCGATCTGATCGTGCATCTCGATAGGGGTGATTTTTACACCGGTAGATTTTTCGGGGAGAATAATCCACTCGGGAACCTATCGTTGATGTGTTATGTAAGACCACATATCCACGATCGTTAGTGAGCTGCGGAATGAGCCCGAACCCGTCGCGAATGTATTATCGAAACACCCCAAGTCGCAAATACTATTACTAGATTTGTCTGTCTGACTAGATCTGTCTAGTACTACCGGATGTCATTTTGCCTTTCTCTCATCGTGTCATGGTCTCGCGCTGAAATCCCGACTACCCGCACCACCCTGTCGATATACATAAATTGACATAAAAAAACGCGAGATCCGAGATCCGACCGGGAATTTGCCGAGTGCAAGTGGAACAGTCAAAATATCAATGGGGATGATTACGACACCGAAGTATTCTTTGGGGTGAATTATTGGCTGGGATACCCAGATCTGATATTCGATATGATCGCGCATACAACACCGAGGGTAAGCTGTAGAATGGGCTCACTCTCATCGAAATCGCTTCGTGCAGACGCTTGGAATGCCGAATATTATCCCCAAGCTCATTTTCCTGACCCAATATGTCTGTTACTACTGATTGACGTAATCCTCTACCCTTGTCGAGTCTTCCACTGGCGCTGGTATCCCGATCGCCCGTTGTGCTGCACATCATCAATCTCCACAAATTGACAACAAAAAACTCGAGATCTGATCGTGTATCAACCGAGTGCAAATTAAAGAGAGACATTCAGCCGCTCGGCTATAGGCCTCCTGCTCTGCTTCGGTTCAGTCAGTCTTCTTGTGGATCGCGAACACGCCACACACTCTCCACCACCTCGAGCATGTACTCATTACGAGGCTCAATATATCGGTTTCGCTAAAAATTATTAATTCGCATTCCTCTCTTCATGAGTAACCTGGATCCCACAAAACAACACCGGTGAAAACAGATGGAATCTTTAACCAAGCATTTTCGTTATATCCGGCCCATCGCTCTGCATCTAAACGTTTCCAAAGCTGTATCTCAATCTATACAAAATGAAGCATGGAATCGAGAAGGAGAGCCATAGAATGTGGTGATTTGTTGGCTGTTTTGGCTTTTGTTGTGAAATCTACTACTTGGAGTTTACAACAAAAGTCCAAATTTTCTGAGATCTCATTGATATATCAATGTCAATCTTAGTCTAGCCTCAATTTAAAAGTCCTCATATATTTTGCTCAACTTCTGAAAGCATGAACCAACTTCATCTGAGTTATAGCAGGTTGTTGAGATCTCAGCTTCAACTTGCAAGATAAAAATATTTGTCGTCAAATCCCATAATCTGTTTGGATCAGAGCAGTGTGTACTCCATAGGTAAACTGTGACTGCGCTTACCAATATCACGCATTCTTTTATCCCATCCATTAAGTGCAGGGTTGCATCTGATAATGAAAAACCACTTCCAATCTTTAATTATATTTCCCTAAAAGTTGGAATAATGGGTTACGCGTGTCATCTCACTTCCACTCCGCACATGTTGCAAGCACTCTCCACATTGGTATATACTCAATCCTCATCCGTTATAAGTAAATACCAACAAATATATACTATGACTCTAAAATAGAGCAAAAGCTAGATAAAAAATCAGAGCATATCATGTAATGTAGTGACTTGCCGTAGAAGAGCATTTGTTCACTCAAATATTTGAGACAAAAGTCCACATTTTCCTATAGCTTGTAGTCATCATTGTCAATTTCACTCCTGATCTATGAATTTGTATGGATTCGTATCGACTTTCTAGAGCTTCAATTGAAATCGACTGACTAGTGAGGTCTAAAAACTGTGGGGAAACATCACAATACAAGTTATATCAAAATACTCATTCATCGTCGAAAGCCCCAATCTGCCCAAAAGTGATATTTGTGTGCTTCTCTGGGCAGAATATCAAGTCTGAATGAATAAGATATTGCTTTCATATCTGGAAGTTACAGAGATTCATTGGATCATGACATCCTAAATCCAACAATTCAGTGAATCTCAACAAAATTGTATTTCCATTTCGCTCTGATGCACTTTATGAACTTCAAGTATTGATGATTCCGAGTCGAATTTGAAAGCTTCTCATGTCTTCCACCGTAACCTTCTAAATAGTCTATCCAAGGCCAAAAACTCATCATTCAGATAATAGTGCTTAATACTTAAGAAAATGATGCAAACTATCTCAATTACTCAGGGGCTTATTGGCGTGTATGTTGTTCGGTATGGTTATATCATGAGCTTCTAAAAGCTTGAACCTCGATTATAAGTCAATCAGAGTTTCAATTAGTACTTATCAATATCTCTATAAAGACAAACTTGGAACTCCGTTCCTCACGCGTTTCTCAAACGCACACGAACTTTTTTTCTTTTTTGAAGGTGAAACCTTCTTTACCGGCGCCTGGCGCTCTCGACCCGAGGAAAAATTTTGCTCGATGCGAACTGCGGAATCCGTGTGATTCCTACGGCGCGTAACTCATCTGCCGCGTAAACGCCGTGTTTACCGTGTGATCGCCGTGGATTGCTTGTCAGTGCGGTTCCCGGCATCTAGCTGGGCATAACAGCGTGAGCTGTGGTAGTGTCAAGGCCTGATGTACTACATCAGATGTGGCGTTTTGATTGTGCTGCGTGAGCTATAGTTTATTGTCAATGCATGAAATGGAGTGATCATCAGCAATCATCAGTGTTTGAGTGATCAGCCTTTTGATACATTAACAACTATATGACTATATGTGAGAAAATATGTGTTCATGAGTGAATTGAAAACAGATTGAGATTTCCAAAAGTGTCAGATCACTCATGAGTGTGCACATCAGTTAACATCAATTCTGAACTGAATTGCCTAGTTCATGAGTTGAATGTTGGAATCCCTGATGGTCTTATCAAGAGTGTCACTCTAAATATTGCAAATAGTCTACATGAGTGCGTAGCCCAAAGTTGCAAACTAGTAACCGTAACCTCCTATCCAAAAGGAGAAAACTGAGATCTGCGGCTACCCAATTGTCTTGAACCAGTTTTTGGATTTGGATGAAAGGTTACAGTAATTAGTTTGCCACTTTCGTCTACGTACTTGTGTATGATGACTTGAATGTTAGAATTCCTCATAGTCTTATCAAGAGTGTCATCATGATGGATGTATTCTAACTGTTGAAAATGGTCTACTAGAGTGCGCAGCAAGAAGTTGCAAACTAGTAAACGTTATCTCACCTCCAAAAGAAGGAAACCAAGATCTGGCATCTCAATTGTCTCAAATCAGTTTAAACAAGTTTTTGGGGTTGGATGAGAGGTTACAGTAATTGGTTTGCCACTGTTGTCTGCATACTTATGTGTGATGAGTTGAATGTTGGAATTCAGCATAGTCTTATTAAAAGTGTCTTCAAAATGAGTGTATTCTGAATGTTGAAAATAGTCTACATGAGTGAGCAGCCACAAGCGGCAGACTGGTAACCGTTGCCTCTCATCCAAAAGGAGAAAACTGAGACCCGGCTACTTAATTGCCTCAACCAGTTTTTTGGTTTGAATGAGGGGTTACGGTTATTAGTTTGCCACTTTTGACTGCGTACTTGTGTATGAGTTGAATGTTGGAATTCCTAATATTGGTCTTTTCAAAAGTGTCATTAAGATGAACGTCATCTGAATGTTCAGAATAGTCTACATAAGTGCATAGCTAAGAAATGCATACTAGTAACCGTTATCTTAGATCCAAAAGAAGAAAACTGAGACTCGACTTCTCAATTTACTTGAACCAGTTTCTTGATTTGGATGAGGTATTACGGTGATTAGTTTGCCAATTTTGGCTGCGTACTTATGTAAACCTTATTAGACAATTAAAATACATTCATCAAGATGAGAAACTTGCCAATAATCTAAATATAATTTGCCAACATAGCATGATCAATCACTCAATCAGACTATCAGCCAACGGAGGCATCTCCTCCACTTGAGAATGTGGAATATTTTATCACATAGTTACTGGACACATTTTATTTGAAAATGTGAGAGATCTCAACCCGCGGTCAAGTGGTTTCACCTTCTTACGTACGTGGTCGCCACGCACATCATTTTTTTTTTTTTAATTCTGTTCAACTCTTATTGATCGTTTCGTCAATTAGAAAGCGTTCCCGGGAAGTCAGAATGTGGGAATATTTTGATGAGTCGTTCATTCTTGTTCATCGGACCGAATTCGGATCTGTGGGATTTACGGATTCGAAGGTGAATCGCGGCGTATTTGGACACATCGTAGAAGAAACGGAGATTAGTCACAAGAAGACCATTCGAATCTCTCCCTCGAGTCAGATGGATATAATCCCACTCCTCATCTCAACGACTGAGTTCTCAGAATCGCAATCAACTTGCGTTTCAATAAGTTAGCGCAAGGTGAACTTATATGTACTCTAAATAGCACACACGGAATAATCTAAATTCTGATCCAGAGACTGACATCTTTATATCAGAATACGAATAATCGAGTCATGAAGTCAAACAAATCAAATTTTGCGTTTCACATTTGTACTTGAGGCATGTGCCGCACACTGATTTCATCTAGCATATTACCAACTACATATTCTGCCATTCAAATTTTCTTGGGAAATTTCAAAATACATATCTTAGAGACTCTCTTGCTCGGCAGGTCTTCAACGTGACTTGACTTGTAGTTGTTTTGATGCATTTCCAATTGCTTCCCATGCTGCCTTTATTTCATTTTCAGAGAGATCACTTCCATCCTTTTTTACGGATTGTATCTCGTTCTTTCCTGTCTGTTTGGCGCCATGGGAATTTTTGCATAGTCCCTTCTCTACAACCATTAATCCAGATTTTTGCAGGAACTTATTGGCAAGCCTGATGATTGAGTTTCTAGCCACTTAAATAGAGAAAAATCCACCATCAACATAATGAAATTCAAGAGACTAAGAGGTCGAAATGATTCTGAGACTGATATGAATGACTCCTACTTCCATTCATTGGATCTCAGTTTTACTCAAATGCATCACCTACTTTGTCTTATGCCCATTCCTTCGGCAAAATCTCTCAGAAGTGGTAAGCCCACGAATGAGCGCATCTCTAAGGGCTTTACGTCAGGACAGTGAATCCTCCATGCAAGTTCGTAACCCCTCGGATTGTAGACCTTGCTATTTTGAGCGCTGATATAGGCATAGAGTTGTTCTGAAAAAGGATGAGGATTCGCAATTGAAGATTGATCGAATTCAAGGATCCATAAATCTAGCTAAACTGTCAACTCAGAATTGATTCTATTCTAGGTGTTACCGACTCAAATGTCGTGCAGAATAAGCAGTCGCTAGAATAAGGAACTTGCATGAAAAAAATCGTGGTTTTTTCTATATTATTATTTTGCAGAGTACTAGTGAAGACTTTCTTGACAACATCCACGTTCAAATATGGTGCCTATTCCGAGATATTTGTGATATAAAACTTGAAAAATTCGTAATCAGTAGACTCGCGCTCAAACGATTTATATTGGTCGAGAGTTCGATGCAGCCGTGACGTCACAAAATGCGAAACATATAGGTATACTCCCTATTGACTCGATGGAAAGATTGCATCGGCTGCTTCGTACAGCACCGCATTGGCCGCATCCCAGCCAGCCGTCAAGACAACATAACCTCTTCAAGTGATTCAGGGATTTTTGGAGGATTTCTATAAATATTCTGATTTCCACTCACGATGCCGGTCAAGCTTGATACAGGTTTTGCAAAAGCTGACTCGACAAATCTTCCCAAGGTCAACTGCTTCATGGTATGGGCATATATTGTTTCTAAAGAGAAATATAATGCTCCTGAGGTAAAGGGAATCAAAGCTACCTTGTAAGTTATGATAGAATATGACTCAGATTTCCCATGTTTAAACTATCAGCTTCTCGTGAAAATGGTAAGATTGTTACCCATTCTCAACTATGTCTCATTCAGATCATCTAGAGAAAGTTATGGTGACTCCGCTATAGGATATGTGTCTGTCCATCGTGCAGGGGCTCTGTGTACAGTGAAAGGGAAGGTTTGTCCTGAACATAGATGCAGAGATAAGGATTATACTGTTATACTTTCAGTGGATGAAAAGAATGGAATGGTGAAAGACTTGGCATGTGTGGGCGATGAGTGTAAGGCTTCCGAAGGTATGGTTGAATAAAAAACTCTCAATCAGCTGGTAACTTGGGCCTTTGGAATATTCTATCATTAAGATAAACTTGTTCAACTATAGGTGGTTGCAAACACTGTATTGCATTTCTCATGTGGGTCAATAGAAGATTTTAATCATCGTCCCTCACTGATGTAGAATGTTATTGGAAAAAGTCCAGGCTCTCAAGAGTTGGCAGCAGTATACGCTTCATCAAGCTTGATGACATGAAGAGCCAGAATGTAAAGTGTATTGAACATTTAGAAGATAATTCCACTTTTCTTGACAAAGTGAAGATGAGAGCTGAAGAGTTACAATTAGATAGTCAAGTGTCAAGATATTTATTTGATTTGAATGAAAGGCGAGTGAATAGGCTGTCCATCCACCAATTAGTATATGACTTTTATGAAGATACTGTTGCTTTGGACTTCTTTGAATTTGCTAAAGGTAGGATGTGCCAAGATTTATGTTCAGAAATTGAGGAGAAAACTAGAAATCAATCTGATGATCCACTTTGGCATGAAATGAGGTTTGGACGAGTGACATCAAGTACAATTGATGAGGCAAATCATTGGAAGACAGCAAAAGGTGCCGTTGTATGCAAGATTATTGGAGCAGCCAAAGCTGATGATAATGTATTTATGAAGCGAGGCAGAGCTCTTGAGAAATTTGTTCTTCGGGCACTTGCATCCAAGCTGAAACTTAAAATCAAAAAGTGTGGTCTAATACTGATTCCAGAGCTTGTCGTCATAGGAGCTTCTGCTGATGGGCTAGGTGATGACTTTGTGGTTGAAATAAAATGCACCGGTAGTTGAAATAAAATGTGGTTGAAATAAAATGCCGACTCGAGCTCGAGCCCGTTCGGACTCGAGCTCGAGTTTTTCCGGAGCGTTTGAATCGACCCAAGATTTGTATGATTTTCAATAAATTATCACTCAAAATCGGGGCATCAAACAATTCCGAAAAAATGGCTTATGTGTTAATCGAACCTCGTCTTTTCATTAAAGCTAAAATTGAGAATCATGCAAGTTCTTTATTATCTCATCCTGATAGGGTGAGAATGAGCCACGCGACCATTCCCTTCCTAACTTTTCTTCAATCGTGTAGGAAACTCTGACATATTTTGGGTAGGCTCGTAAATCTCCGTGGATATTCAAAATCCTGGTACTGTTTCCATGAGCCTAGTTTGAGCAGTTACATCGAGCAATCGGCTAATAGATGTCATGTATAAAAAAATCTCACGAGAGGAGATTTTTTACATTGTTGGCATATAATGCACGCTCTAATCGAGTTCTTTGTTATTCATGCGGCTTGTGACACGATGACATCCAGAAATAAGCAAGCTTTGAATGTCTCAATACAACTTTGATGGCTCGATCGAAATAGAAATTTGACGCCACGTCTTTCATTGTCTATGGAACAAGAAGGTTAGCTCATCACTGAATCTATCGCCTTAGAATACTTGACTGACTGCTTTGAGTGAAACGGGACTCTACTTCATTTCTTTTGCTAGTCTACAACACGTACGTTTCGATTTGGGCAACTTATAAATGTCAAAACCTGATCAGAAACCAAATGAAATGAACAGGGGCCAGAAAGTCATCATTTCATTAGGCAGACTGAGTTCTGTAGACCATCAAATCATTCTCAAGCCACCTTGAAAACTCCCGCGTTACCATTTACTGTATGTACCAATCATTCAACTCGAATTCACTTGGGCACTTTTACAATCTGGACATCCCAAACTGTAAGATCTATTTTTCTGAACCTCGTCCATCATACCATTCTAAGGATTTGCTTGGATCGAGCAACTGACTGTAATGGCTATTTCAAACGATACTACGATTGCTCATAGTCGACAGGGTCTAATAAATATGAATAACGTCTCTCTGTGTCCAAAATTTCGGAATTATTTTCAAGTATCAGGAGCATCAATGATGTGAGGTTCCGTCATATACTGATCACACGGTAATATTTCTCAGATAAGTTTCTTCACGTGGGTAGCTTCAAATCATGGAGCCATTTCAATTTTCAGTGTGTAAAGGGGTTATTGAATAGGAATAGAATATGATGACTTACTCGCAGTCGGGCCTCGTGCAGCACGGGATTCCCTTCTCAAATTTTGTGAGTTCCATGTATCATCATTGGCAGATACCTCAGTGGCGGAGTCAGGATACTCAGTTGTTGGATCTATTGTGACGTCAGTAGAATCAACGAATGAGATCAAAAATGGGTATTAGAGTTTTCAACTTGACATGCATACTATAGGGTGGCCCGGAAAAATGACCGAATATGAAAATTTTGGGATTTCAACTTGACTGGTATCGCACAAGT
Source organism: Eretmocerus hayati (assembly GCA_029851415.1). Lineage (NCBI taxonomy): Eukaryota > Metazoa > Arthropoda > Insecta > Hymenoptera > Aphelinidae > Eretmocerus > Eretmocerus hayati. The sequence goes on from CM056744.1 coordinate 100,466,425, forward strand.
TGTGTTTGGACTAGAATATAAGAAGTATATACGGCTTGACTTTAAAGGCCGATCTAGCGTACGCGGGTTCGCTCGTGCGAAATTTTGCGTACGCGAAGAGTGCATTCCAGATAAAAAACCAGTATTGAAGTGGAATTTCAAACAAATCGCACGCATGCGGACATAATTTCAGGTGTGTGAATTGTATTGACTTTTCCCGCAAGCACCTCATCATAACCTAGTCAGAGAATAGTAAAAGGACAGTTTTGGTAGGTCCGGGAAAGTTGAAATTCCAAATTTCCCATTTGGTTCGATTTGATGCGTACCCTTGGCGTCAGTGCGGTAGATAGCTGTAAGTTCCAAGGTAGAAAAAAGAAGGATAATTCGCAATAATCATTCAGCACTTTTGGTCATGCTTGTAAAACCAAATTCATCTGTTATTATAGAAAGAACATGCATAAAATATAAATACAAGTTAGGTCCTTTCTTGCACATGAGTCTTTGACATCGTGCTTCGATAATCCTCTTGATTTCTACATCGAATTCACTTGTGACAATCCAGTCTTGGTCAGATGATTGATCAAAAATAGCACAAGTGACGACTTTCACGACTTTTCTACAAAGTTCAACTATTTGATTTGAAGGTTTGAAGATTCCAGGAATAGCTCAAGGTCATCAAAGATGATTGAGTCTCCATAGTGGGCTTCGAAAGCAGAATTGCTCACTTGGAAAATAAGATGACCATCAATACCCATCATAAGTGAGAGTTAGAGAGTTATGGAACGGAATCTGAGTATTCGGCTAATTTCTCATGATTGACAAATCTCAAATGATCTTAACTTGCAAACATTGTAAACTGGCTTGGGAACATGTGAAAATCGTTCACATTGAATCAAGTGAGTGACTTACCACTGGTGGCGCAGATAGTGACCACTCCACATACTAAAAGTCCGAGGAGGAATGAGGACTTCATTTCCACTTCGCGATCTAAGTATTGCTCTCAATCATGGTACCATGAAATTACTGACCCAGCTTATATATGTTCTGAATACCCTCCTTACACATTACTATTTTTCCAAATGAATGTCCAATTTGAAAACTGTTGAACCTTATTGGTAGTAAACAAACGCAGAGACAATAAATGTCTCACAGAAGATCATTTACGAACCATTGACTCTCCATAATCGTGGAAAATAATGCTCTCACAGCAACTAATTATTCAGTTCATCATAGGCGCTTTGTATAATGGCAATGAATTACTCCTCAAAATCCAGAGGATATGGGTAGTTCTCACGAATCGTTAACATTCCTGTTACTTTGCCTTCAGCGCAATCCTTGAAGCAAAAGGCCAACAACAAAACTCATCAGACATAGTTCACTATGAGTACAACCCAGAATGAGTGCTATTTTTCCCGAGCTTTTCAAGTTGAAAAAAATTCGTAAGAGTCGATTTTCATCGTCCGCGTGGTGTTACTACGCGGGATCCTGGCTTTCCCAGCCTCATTCCCAAAAGATCCCACCTCGAAAATGGTTCTAAACTATGCAAATACATTCATCTAGATATATACCGTGATAGTTTTGTCGTCAGACACGTGTGCCTATCGATGGGCGGAAGTACGAGCCACTACAAAATTGTTACACAGATTCCACGAATTTTTTTATCCACTTACAAACAACGGAAAACCCAAAAGAACCATATTTTTCTCTCATCTCAAAAATGTATTACTTTAGGCCTTAATCTCACGAACAAAATGTCGTGAGCCACATGAGTGTGCCTAGTCTGAGATTCGAGTGAATAATTACCGACGAGATGGACTACCTCCCGAGAATCGGTTGCGAAAAACACAAATGCCTCGAGCACTTCTGGAAATCGAACGGTGGCCTTATTTTTACTCTTGAGAACTTTGGAGGAAATCATAATAAAGGATATGAGAAAGTGTGTCGAATCAATTTTGGCTCTTTGAGCTTGCAAAATCGTTTTCATTGCATACATGAAGTAAAATTCAAAGAGATAATTCCTTCCCTGCTGGCTGAAAATTTACCTATGCATTTCAAAAGTATTTTTTGACTAGATTTGATCTTGAAAAGATCATTTTCTTAAGTTTTAGACGTCAAAAAAGGTTTTCACAACATCCATAATCTCACTTTGATTATGTGAGCGAGCCAGCTTTATGTGAACTTGGAAAACTTGTCAAATGGACTAGAAATATCGGTTTGTGACCTATGGGATCGCATTTTGATGGTGATTACGCCCGTAATTACGTCAACTTCTCAATAAGATATTGACCAAAGCCTTGGAATCTGTTTCCTCCACCCTTTGTCTTAAAGTTTAGAAAAATCGATTACGACCGTAGTGGACCAGAACGTCTTTTCTATTCCCCCAGAAGACCTCGCAGAAAAAATTATGCTTTCAACATTCTTCTCACTATTTTAACAATGAACGACCATCTGAACCATCGGTGGGGTGTGTGCCTTGAACTCCAAATTTTTATTTTTCTCTAGGCCGAATGTTAACGAGTCGTGAGAATTACCCATATGGTCGCGATCGCAACAGACAATCTATAGCTTCAAATCCTGTAGGAGCTAGGATGCGCGATGTGATCACTTTCTTCCGGGGAAAAAGTAGCAGGGACTTAACCAAAACGTGAACTCAGCGGGGAACGAGGAAAACTTGCATCAATGTCAAATGTATACTGTGCAAAGGCTTGTGACATTCCTCTAATCATTTTTCACAGTATCACTGCACGGTATCCTCTGCGTCATTATTCGGAAAAGAGCACCGATCTCTCTCCAGGATGCTTCTCTGTGAGATTCCAAAATTTCCCCATTCTATTCATTCTCATTGTCATTGGCGGTCCCGAAGTGAGGCCAGTCTAACTCTGTATTCATATTTTAGTCACTACTCATATGAAAAATCAATTCGACCAGTTTTTATGAGTGTTTGCCCATTCGCCCGAAAGCCAGGATAAATCATATCTTGATTTCAATCCAAACGAATGGATGAAGAGAGAAGAGATATTGTGATCAGTCACATTCTGGAAAACCAAAACCTCTAGTTCATGAGGTGGAAAGGGTATTGAACTCAGGACCAGTGGCATCTCAAGCTCAATAAATTCGAGAAAATTCTCGTTATTGGCCGAGTCCACAAAATAGGCAGGTTTAGTATTTTCCATTGTGGCGCGCTCATGTAATCTGTTACACCCGAGACCCGAATGGTTTGCACAATAACTGTAAATTATTGAGGTTCACGCAGTGTAGTGTTGTCTCTAATATCCATATTTGTTCAATCGATGAGCACATTAGGACGTTATAATTTAATGAGAATCATGGTGAGTGAAGCGTGTTGCCCGATTCTGCGAAACATGAACAATGTTCAATGCCCAGTTATTAATTGACATTCGATCGCTGAGATATGGAATCATATCTCAGCGAAATGATGTAGAAATTATGATGCAAATACTTTCTTGTAAGATCCTTGATTCGCGATTCGAATATCATTATCGACGGGGAGATATTCCATAGGCTTGTTCAGTTCAAATTCAAGCCAATATTAATATCAGGGAACCTCGCCATTGATCATTGCATCCTTTGAGCATTGATTTTAGGGCTCCAGGGGTACGTGAGTTTCCGAGAATTTGCGGTTCTCGATCTCCCCTTGCAAAGGATATATGAAAATGTGGATCATTATGATATAAAAACGATATCGATATTTCTTATGACCACCTTAATATTTTTTTATATTTTTATTACTGATCATCAAAAATTTCGTCTTTACATTGTATAGTCTTGAATACGAGGCGACTGTTCAAACGAGTCGAAGATTAGGAATCACCGCATGAAGATAAATAGTAATAATTAAAAGGAAAAGTATAATAAATTCCACTTCTTGAACATTAAGTTGATTTCTATAGTTTCTGTCCTCTGGAATTCGCGTTGAATGGTGTTCCAATGTTCTTTCGGATCTGGTTAATGGCTAATAGGAAATATATTTTTGCGTAATAATAGCAGCTGACTTGCGAGTCAAATTACTGTTTATTTTTCAAGACAACGTTTCGATAGTTATTTTACTATCCTCATCAGGTCTACAAAAATAAATAATACACATAATTGGTAATAGAACGCAACGACTTATCCATACGTACAGATTTCGGTTTACCTCAATTTGATGATATCTCAAGCAAGTCTCATGTGAAGTATCTTTATACTCATCATAATACTGATGAGAGTCAAATTTTTTACACCATTTGTCACTCTATTTCGAAGGCTATTTTGTGGCATTTCTTGTTATTTCACTGTACTGACTAGTTTAACTTCATCATACTATAAAATTCTTAACTAAAAAACTATTTTGACTGGTAACTATTGGAGAATAAAAGAGGACACGATGACTAGTTGTTGATGTATGTGGTAAGTATGAGTCGATATCGATCTGCAATCGATTGATAGGGTAAGTGGTGACATCTAGATGTAAAGCAATTAAATCAGATAAACTATGAAAGGAATCTACTTGATCAACACATCATTGTAAATTTATAAGCTGGATAACTAGAGTATTGTGATGTTTTTTTCACTCATTATTCTTTCTCTCTCATTCTTCGTAAAATAGGGGCATAAACTTGATGGATATTCTGACTGTCTTCCTTCTTATTGATAGCATACTTTTCAATCCTGATATTAACTATTTAATACAAGATACTAATTATTATTACGCAAAATGTCAATTGAAGCGAGTGACTCTACCATGGATAATAGGAAATATACTTCTCAAATTGATGAGATTCCGGGATACTTCTAGTATTTCTCAATCCATAGGGTATCTCCCTTTCACGAAGTTTGACTTTGAGCTCATCACAAATAGTATAATTTTCCAAGATAGAAAAAATCAAAACGAAATCATTCTAGTCGTGGAGACTTTCCAATTATGGCAGATTGGGATATTCATATAGATGAATATAATCATGATCAGTGAAAGACATCCTTTCACCAATCCTGAATGACGTTTTAAGCAAAAAAATAAACTGAACGAACTCAATTTTAGTCCAATTTTGCAGTATATGGGATGACCAAAGAGAAATAGCATAAGGTAGGATAGGGGTGACTAGGGTTTCGTACACTTATAGCATATTGTATATCAGTAATTTTAAAATAAAAAAAAAAAGGCTAAGTTACGTCCTATTTGAGTTACGTGTGCCAAAGTTGGCGTAAATCTACTGAAGATGGTTTTCCGCATTTTTTCTTACGTTTTTCATCCGCAATCATAGGGAGGCTATGCGTCATATAGCCATCATACAAATGGAACTCTGGCCAGATTGTTACGCTTAGGCTTCCACAGTTTGCCCTATTTTGCATTTAAATGAGGAAAGTTGACTCCGAAATTCCGAGGAATGAGATCTTGTGATAGATCAACAGTTTAAGAGATCTTGAAAGAATGAAGAAAAACATGAAGATTCTATGGTACTTCCGAAAGTGACGCGATAGAGCGCAGACTATTTTCTTCGCCTGAGTCGTCATATAAACGACGTTTTCTCGTGTATTTTCACCCGTAAGAACCAAATACGAGATCCACTCAGGCCTCAAGGGTCAAGGGTCTTTGTGAATCGCGAGATACCGATGCTAGCATTAAGACTACCCTTCTCCAAAAAACACCCGAATCCAAGCAAACCCGCTGTTTGCTGTAGAGCACGTCCTAATGGATCTGGATTCTTATTGACCACCATTTCCCACGTATTTCGTCCTGCTGGAAACAATCTCGGTGTTCCCATCGAGCTTGGATGCGTCAAATTCAAGTATTGAGCAAATGAAGACGGAAGTTTATCATCCTATCTTATGCATGGAGTGCCTATCCATATACACAGGTTTGACAAATCGGCCATCAGCTTCAGTAATTTAATTTGACGCATCCAAGCTCGATGGGAACTTCGAGATCGTTCTCAGGAGCACAAAATACGTAGGAAAACATAGTTCCATGAGTGGTCAAGGTCCATGCAAATGCTCCTCAGCAGTACTATACCTATGCGTAACAATCTGGCCAGAGTTCCATGTGTCGGGTCAAGCATAGCCTCCCTATAATCGCGGATGAAAAACGTAAGAAAAAGGTCGAAAAACCATCTCCCGTAGATTTACAACAACTTTGGTTCACGTCACTCAAATAGGACGTAACTTAGCTCATTTCATTGGTTTTGGAACAAGCTTCAAAGTTAACTGAAGCCCGTATCAAAATGTGGAGATGCACCGAAGTTCCATGCAAAAGAATAGCAAAAAAGGGTCGAAAAACACATTTTTCGCCATATTTTTTATCTTTGCGGCTCTTGCTCCACATGAAAAACTCACTCTCGAGCATACAGCGAAAAGATTCCTGTATTTTCTCATCAAGAGACAATGAAATTCCACTAGTGCGAAGCGATTCCCGAGAAAGATGGATTTTCGGCCCACCCTATTACTGAGCCTACACTCTCAAAATTCCACGCTAAAACTTAGCCCCTGCATAGGCTCGGTATACAACGTATTATTATGTGAGGTAAGTGTACCCAACTTGCCTGTGTACCCAACTTGCCCCCATACGCCGATCTCGGGGATGGGCACTCCTTGGCCTCCCGGCAATTTTTTTCACGTTTGTTATGTTGAAATATGAAGAAGTAAGTAGTTTGCGTCGACCCCGAATCATTCTTGCGTTCTCCAGAAAATCTAAAGTCATTTTTCTATTTTTCGTGATTGCTTAGCTAAGAAAGCACCGAGGGAATTGCGTTCAGTAAAATCGGTGTCAAATTCTTTGAGTTCAACCAATTTCGACGTACCTTAGCGCATTCGATTCCTTGTTTCAAGACCTTCGAAACCCAATTTTCAGAATTGCAAAATTTGAATATGGAGCTGTTTTATGTGCAAAACACGGAGACGATTCATAAACAAGGATGCCAACATCGGAGTGTACCTAACATGCCCCCTATGTTTATCTCGAAAGGGCGTGCACAACGAGTTTTTTTACCATTCAGATGGTGTTCATCACGTCAAAATGGGTCAGAAGTAGTGTTTCGAACCACCGAAAAGCTCCAAATGCGCGTGCACGGCTATAAACACTTTATCGCCGATTTCCATCATTTATTTCGGAAGAATTGCGACAGTTTGGCTCCAATTAGTCCAAATTTGACGTAGTTTAGTGCGAGTTGAAGTACGTTGAAAATCGTTGAAGTAAACCAAAGTTATTAAGAAAAAGGCATAATGAAGGCAAGTTGGGTACACACTTTTGTAAACCCTCAAAAATCACCTTTTGGGAGAATTGAAATAGTTTGGCTCAAGTTGATTTGAACTGAATGTACCTTAATTTATTTTGAAGGTCTTGAGACAAGCTTTAAAATGAGCTAAGGTACGTTGGAAAATATGGATGGGCTAAAGCTATTAAGAAAATGGCTTAATGGGGGCAAGTTGGGTACACTAACCTTACGTTACGTACGTAAGGTTACGTACGTAATTAATAACGTTACGTACGTAATTTTCATGCAGGATGACTTGACGAATCACTTTACAAACTGACAGACGTGAGTAAGCAAAAATTGCAGAGATAATTGGAAAAAAACCAGCTCATCTGTGTTGCATCTCGGCTGTCTGCTAATCCACCCGATCAACCAACAAATATTCGGCACAATAGGCATCAGGGCCGAGAGGGCTGCGACGCGAAGCAGCCGACACTTTTGAACTCTAATCACCCCAGCGCCTGCCTTTGCGATTCTCTGTAACGTCCTGGAAGGAGTGGAAAGTGTCCAGATTGTGTTTCACGCTCGGTTTCACGTGAGCGAGTGACAAATATTACAAAGCGGCAGTGAGAGGAAGGCGCCGTAAGCAGATATTGACAGATCTGGTGCTTTTGTTTAAGCGTCTCATGGAGCTGGAGTCTCCGCTAAACCATCGTAATTATATTTGTTAGAATTCAAAAAATGAGCAAGGAAACATCGAAATACTCCATAGTGGAGCTGCGCTAGATGATCCTGGGTCTGGTGATCCTAGATTAGTATTTCTGCTTTGCTCCACGTCGTTTCTTGTGAAGTTCAGGGCTCATTTTTATTATCTAATAGGTATCGACTATATTTTTGAAGAAGATCGATGTTGAGTGCTGTATCATTCGAGGAACTGTTTTTATTGATCGCTTTTATTGCACTCCACCGAGGCCATAGTTCTTACACTAGTAACTTCTAGTGAACATTTTAGATCCGGTTCTCCGTAGGTATGGTCTCATCTACCACGTGACCGGGTGTGAGCTCGCTCGGATTTATTAAACTGTTGCAGGCTCCGACATGTTTTCTCAATCTTCCCGCACCTCACCCCGGATCCCCAAAATGTCTACTACCGTCTGCTATCGTCTATGCACCATCAGTCTTCTGCTGCCACTGCCATTTAGAGTATAGTATTTACTTTTTTTTGTTCCGACGCGGACGCGTGTTTCTCGAGCACTTGAGTAAGAACCTAATTCCTTCATCGGCACTGGACATCGTAATCCAGTGCCGATCGATCATTTCAAGTACCTTGTGTTGACTATGTGCTGAGCCCAGTGTTTGAAAGAGCGCGTACTCATGTTCTGAGTAATCTTTTGCATGTGTGTACGGTGAAGGATAAACCAGTATCAGCAATCGAAGACAAACATTGTCTTCATTCACGCTGTCTGGTGCATCCGAAGATGAGAGTGACTCTTGCGTGATATAATAGTGGTGCCATATTTTGATACAGAAACCCAATTTCACATTGTATTTACTATTCGCCGCCACGCCTATCACGCGTATCTTCGCTATTGTTCAACATACATACGTCGTACAATTTTCTTCCGCGTGATTTCCATCGATATGTCACGGGCAATGTCCGATTTTGGGCATTGTCGACAATGACCAATATGGCTTTGGAGAACCGGGCATTGTCGACAATGGCCAGGGGGTTTCGGGCACCATAAAATGGCTCAGATTGAGCTTAGAAACGGGAAATTAGCTCTCGAGTCTAACTAAATATTTATCCTGCGGACCACGAATGCTGAAAGATTGAATTAGTCCCGATTGCTGCAATGATCTTTCATGATTGGGTGTGAATGGAAATCAATTGCTTGACATACATAAGAGCATGTCTTTAAGGCTTATAAATACAGAGGGAGTTTGAAAAATGTGTAATACATTTTTGATCCATGCATCGGAATAATAAGAGAAGACATCATACGATAAAATCATTATCACTCATAAATACAGTGAAAAAACACATTTCAAGTACATCAGATTCTATCACAGTAGAACGAATTGTTTGGCTATTACGATTCGGTATCGACGCGCGACTGAACTTCAAGGCGGACACTGGCCCGCGCAAGTTCTGCAAGCGTGTACACCGTGAAAATTCTTTTCGAAAAACTTTAACCAAGTGGTTGAATAATCAATGCGATCAGCCGGCCCAATGAAAATTTTAACCATGTAGTTGAAAATTCAACCAGCTGTATGAAAGACCAGGTTGAATATTCAATGAAAATGTTGAAGTTTCCAGTTAATCAGCTAGCTAAATTTTTGAACAATTGTTTAGATTTCCTCGGAAAGATTGTCCACAGTTTACTTATTACGCTTTGGATTGAGTCGTGCAAGCATTGCAGCATTCTGAATAGGGTTATTCGCTAATTCATTTCTTTTTAATTTGCGCATTTTCAGTCTGTTTTTGAAGTTATTGAGCAGGACCCACAGTCGTAGATGGGTTCCTCACCACCAAAGCCACTGAAAAGCACTTATGAAAAATCACATTGGTACCGGTCGATATTCGAACCGCTCATCAGTGACATAAGCGGATGAACCTTATGATTGTATGCATGTGAGTGATACTGATACAAAATTGTAAAAAGTCCGCCCAGTCCCGCGCTAGCCGAACCTTATTTGATGCCATCAAAATATCACGGCACTCACAAGGGGGGAGCACGGGGTCCGGGTCGCCGATCATCCCCAAAATTCTTGCACAGTTTGGTACCGTCTAGAATATGAAGAATCTCGAGTAACTCCGTCAAATGGGCCTCATGTCTAGAGCTACAAGCAAAAACGTTAGCACTACCAGTATACCTATATACCTCTTTTTAACATGGGCCTATATGAGCAATGTTAATCTCAGTGGCTGTATCTTTGGCCAGCAGGCCCATTTGACGGTGTTACTCTGGGTTCTCAATCTTCTCGATAGTACAAAACTGTAGAAAAATCTTGGGCGAGATTGGCGACCCGGACCCCGTGGTCCCCCCTTGTCAGTAATGATTGACCGTGCCCGCAAAGCCTTGGGCATCGTCGACAATGCCCGCAAATCGGACATTGCCCGTAACAGATATGAGGGTTTCCATGGAACTTTTAACTATTGACCCTCTGGAATAAATAAAAATTTTTCTCATCGCACACGTTTGAAATGGGTTTCATGTGATTTTTAGATCTTGAAAACATGTGAAAAAAGTGGTGCCACTCTCTTCCAAGCTGAGGTATCTGGTTCAGAACGACATGTACGGAATTTCACTCTTGAAACATTTGTGAATCAACTTCAATCGAATAAATCCGATTCAAAATATTGTCTGGACGATCGATACAGATTCTATTTTGCCTGACTTGACTTTAAGATGAATTTCATCATCGATTTCTCCGAAATTCGATGTAAATTTCCAAAATCGAGTCAAGAGCTATGAGTCTCATTTCAATTTCTAGAATACACTGTGGTGTTATTTTGTTCATATGTCAGCCGTATACTATGTAAAAGTCAAGAAAATCGCGATACCATCACAGTTAGAGGCTTATTTAGCTCACCATCCGGATTCAAATATTTCTCCTCAGATTCTCACAGAAATACCGATTGACAATTGCAACTCGAAACAGTGCGGTTATATCCTTTTTATGATGAAAAAAAAAAAGCACAACGTCCCAACCCTGTGCTCCGCGTCTCCTGAGTTTGACATCAAAAAATGATCATTTTCAAAGCCAATGGCGCGATAACTTTATAAGCTTTGAAGCTTCATAAAATTTGTCCGGGTCAAGGCACACTCACAAACCAAACGGGATTCAATTCGTCTCCCTTTCAACTTCGAAAACTCATTGCTAAATTCTCCGTTTCGCACAAGGTATTTCATCATTCTCGTAAACAATAGCCAGAGAAAGTTTTCCCACAAAACTCGGTTACATCGACGAATGAGAGCTAATATTATAGCCAAATCAGTGCACACCTCTGACCAGGAGAGTGTTTCAGATCCGGGTCACGGATTCGGCTGAAACTCTGGAAATAGTCTTCTTTTAGTACCAAAAGAAGATATCCAAAATTATAGACCCTGACGCTCAAGCATTTCCGAGCCGCAGCAAAAAACTTTAGCATTGCCCATATGGGCCTATGTTAAAAGATAGTATGTATAGGTATACTGTAATGCATAGGTTATTGGCTGTAGCTGGAAAACGCTTGAGCGTTAGGGTTTATAATTTTAGGTATCGTCTTTTGGTACTAAAAGAAGACTACTCCCAGAGTTTCAGCCAAATCCGTGACCCGGATCTGAAACACTCTCCTGGTGAATCAAAGATTTTCCCGAAATATGAGATTAGCAAATGAATATAACATTCCATCGAAGTAGTTGAGGCATAGGTATTTTAGTTACAACCTTATCAATTCAAAAAATCGCGTTGGTACGTTTGTAAACTACCCAAAAATCATCTTTTGCGGTCTGCTATTGACAAATCAGGATGCGTTTCAACAAAAAAGAATGTAGTCCATATTGAATGATGCCAAATACCATAAAATGCCACTCCTGCGCACTCCGAATAGTTTAAAGTACTTCTGGAACACTGCAGTAACACAAAAGTTAAAAGTTCCATGGAAACCCTCATATACCAAATTCGATCTCTTTCATACCATACAGAATCCTCTCGCGAATTCACGAAAGTGTTTTTTAAAATTCTTTTTTATTCTTATCGACCGTTTGGTTGATCAGAGAGCATTCCCGGGAAGTCAGAGTGCGAAAATATTTTGATGAGTCGTTCATCCGCTCCCATCAGGCCAAATCCGGATCTATGGCGTTTACGGATTCGAAGGTAAATCGCGGCGTGGTTGGACATATCGTAGAAAACACGGAGATTAGTCATAAAAAGGCCCTTCGGATTTCTCCCTCGAGTCAGATGAATATAATCCCACTCCTCATCTCAACGACTGAGCTCTCAGAATCGCAATCAAACCTGCGTTTCAATAAGTTAGCGTAACGGTGAACTTATACGTACTCTAGATAGCACACACGGAATAACCTAAATTCTGATCCAGAGACTGACAATGTTGTACCAGAATACAAATAATAGAGTCATGAAGTCAATCATATCAAAATTTGCGTTTTATATTTGTACTTCCGGCATATGCCGCACACTGATCCCATCTGGCATACTACCAACTACATCTTTCGCCATTGGGGAATTCATATCTTAGAGACTCTCTTGCTCGGCAGGTCTTCAACGTGACTTGGCTTGTAGTTGTTTTGATGCATTTCCAATTGCTTCCCATGCTGCCTTTATTTCATTTTCAGAGAGATCACTTCCATCCTTACTTAAAGGTGGTGGCTGGTTCCCTCCTGTCTGTGTGGAGCCTTGGAAATTTTTGCATTTTCCCTTTTCTACAATCATTAATCCAGTTTTCCGCAGGAAACGATTGGCAACCCTAATGATTGCTCGTCTACTCGCTTTAAGAAAGAAAATCCAACGTCAAAATGATGATTCTCAAGTGGCAATGAGGTGAATTCATTCTAGATTAAAGTAGCACCAGCGGGTGGTGTCGTATTATAACGGGGGCCCCACGCTAAAGAATCAGGCCTCTCGACCCCTTGATACACAATGACCGTAATACATGTAAACTTTGAGCTCACCAACATCCCAACGCCTGCTTCTTCGTTCGGCTTCTCGAACTCATGTACATACTCCCCTTCCGATATAAAGAATAAATTGATGGGCTACCCACACGTTTTTTGACACTGACTTGTCCAAACAGGCCTCATGTATGTTGCTGAATTTTGGCAGAATTTTAATTATAATCGGTCATCAATGGCACGGTGTTTTCTCGATCACCCCATAAAAACGCGAGTATAACAGGAAAATATAAACGGTTTTCTGCTCGAAAAAAAGGTAGGTGGCCCCCGATTTCAGAACGAATACCAATTCGTAATCATTCGAGGTGTACTACTTGTGAATAATTAATTTGTGAATAAGTGATAGCCGTGATCTTTTTTCACCCGCTACTGCTACGTTAACGTTGGATTCAATTTTGAGGAAATAAATTTCCCAGAAGAGGTCAAAATAATTCTTAGGCTGATATGACTCCGATCTTCATCTATTGAATGTGATTGATACTCGAATACATCACCTAGTTTTAACGACATTCCTTCGGAAAAATCCTTTAGGAATGGCACACCCGGAATCCCTTTTAGCTCTAAGGGCTCTACACCAGGACATTGAATCCTCCATGCAAGTTCATAGCCCCTCGGATTGTAGACCTTGCTATTTTGGGCGCTGATGTATGCACGAAGTTGTTCTGGACATAGATAATAATAATCCATGATTGAGGATTAATCGAATTCAAGGAGACATGAATCTAGCTACACAATCAACCCATAATTGATTTTATCCTGATTACTTGGTGGAGTGATGCATTTGATTAATACCTTTGTTTGCTTCAATAGACAAAGCGTTACCTACTCAAATGTCGTGCAGAATGAGCAGTAGCTAGAATTATCTCATCCTGATAGTGTGAGAATAAGCCACGCGACTATTCCGTTTCCAAGTTTTATTCAATCGTATTAGAAACTCTGACATATTTGGGTAGACTCGTAAATCTCCGTGGCTATTCTAAATCCTCATACTGTTTCTGTGCACCTAGTTTGAGCAGTAACACCGAGAAATCGGCTGATAAGTGTCATGGATAAGAAAAAAAATCTCACTAGAATACACTTTTCACATTGGTGACCTATGATGCACGCTCTCATCAAGTTTTTCGTTATTCATGCGGCTTGTGAAACGATAACACCCAGGAAAAGTTTGCATGTCTCGAGCAGACTTTGAATTTCTCGAAAAAAATTTGATGGCTCCATCAAAATAGAAATTTGACGCCACATCTTTCATTGGACATTGTTAACGATCGACTTGTTGAGTCAAGGAATGTTCTTCTAAAAGGGGAACAACATTTCGGTGGCTGTTTTCCGCCCTTATCAAGTGCCTGTAAATTTATTATGAGCAATATCACAAATTGATAACATCTCGTCAATGGATATCTTTCGTTGTACAAACCTTACAGTTACTATCACATTAATCACATGAGTGATAAGTCAGTCTCATAAGTCCTTATTTTCAACCTGTTACAAAGATTTTCATGTTGAGATATAGGCATTTATCGATATTTCAAAAGGGGTAATGTCACAAAGAATCTCACTATACTGTGTATATAGTTTCGACTCTTACTTTTGGAATACCCCTTTTGGAATATCGATGAACACCTATATCTCAACATAAAGGAAAAATCTTTGTAACAGAGAAAAAATAAGGATTTATGAGACTGACTTGTCACTCATGTGATTAATGTGATAGTACCTGTAAGGTTTGTACAACGAAATATACCCATTGACGAGATGTTATCAATCTGTGATATTTAGGGCTACCACGATACGATAAATGCCGATATTCTGCAGTTGTCGTTATCGGGCCTTCGATAATAAGGATCATGTCGATTTCGTAATAGCTATTTCGGACGGTACTAAGGTAGCTCACAGTCGACAGATTCTACTAAATATCAAAAACGTCTTTCCGTGTCCAAGATTTCGGAATTGTCCACAAGTATGAGTCGCATAAATGATGTGAGGCTCCGTCAGTAATGAACACTCGGTAATATTTCTCAGATAAGTTTCTTCACGTGGGAAGCTCTATGTCGTGAAGCCATTTCAATTTTCAGTGTGTAAAGGGGTTGTTAAATAGAATATGATGACTTACTCGCAGTCGGGCCTCGTGCAGCACGGGATTCCCTTCTTAAATTTTGTGAGTTCCATGCATCATCATTGGCATATACCTCAGTGGCGGAGTCAGGATACTCAGTTGTTGGATCTATTGTGACGTCAGTAGAATTAACGAATGAGATCAAAAATGGGTATTAGAGTTTTCAACTTGACATGCATACTATAGGGTGGCCCGGAAAAACGACCGAATATGAAAATTTTGGGATTTCAACTTGCCTGGTATCGCACAAGTTGTGTTTGGACTAGAATATAAGAAGTATATACGGCTTGACTATAAAGGCCGATCTAGCGTACGCATGTTCGCTCGCGCGAAATTTTGCGTACGCGAAGAGTGCATCCCAGATAAAAAACCAGTACTGAAGTGGAATTTTAAACAAATCGCACGCACGCGGACCTAGTTAGAGAATAGTAAAAAGACAGTTTTGGTAGGTCCGGGAAAGTTGAAATTCCAAATTCCCCATTTGGTTCGATTTGATGCGTACGCTTGGCGTCAGTACGGTAGATAGCTGTAAGTTCCAAGGTAGAAAAGAGGAGGATAATTCGCAAATAACCATTCAGCACTTTTGGTCACTATCATTCAGCACTTTTGGACTTGCATTCTTGAGCCAAACATTGTAAACTGGCTTGGGAACATGTGAAAATCGTTCACATTGAATCAAGTGAGTGACTTACCACTGGTGGCGCAGATAGTGACCACTCCGCATACTAAAAGTCCGAGGAGGAATGAGGACTTCATTTCGACTTCGCGATTTAGGCGTTGCTCACAATCACGCTATCATGAAATTACTAACCCAGCTTATATATATTCTGAATACCCCCCTTACATATTACTATTTTTCCAAATGAATTTCCAATTTGAAGACGGTTGAGTTTTATTGGCAGTGAATAAACGCAGAAACAACAAATTTGTCGCAGAAGATCATTTACGAACCATTGACCCTCCATAACCGTGGAGAATAATGACCTCAAAGCAACTAGTTATTCAGTTTATCATCGACGATTTGTAGAATGGTGAAAACTTACTTTTCAGAATCTAGAAGATATGGTCGCGATTGCTGCAAAAAATCTATAGCTTCAAAATCTGTAGGAGCTAGGAGAAGCGATGTGATCTCTTTCCTGCAGGAAAAAGTGGCAGGGACTTTCCCAAAACGTGAACTCCGCGGGGAACGAAGGAAACTTGCACCAATGTCAAATGTATACTGTTCAAAGGCTTGTGACATTCCTCTGATCATTTTTCGGAGTATCGCTGCACGGTATCCTCTGCATCATTATTCGGAAAAGAGCACCGACCTCTCCAAAATGTTACTCTGGGCGATTTCAAGATTTCCTCATTCTATTTGTTTCTATTGGGAGCTAACATTCGATAAGCGCTCTTATCTTTCCTCCGTGTTATTCTTATGGAAGAGATTTAGGATTGGGCCATATTGCTTTTTTCTGCCATCTAAAATAACACGGATGTTAGTTCCTAATTGCCATTCGCGATCACGAAGTAAGGTCACTTCACCGAGCCCATCTACTTCCCCGCACTTGGCTCTATAGTCCCAAAAATTGAGGGCTCCGGTTTCATTTTTGTAATTACACGCTTGGGCAGGCAAGGGCAGGCTCGGCTAGCAGTGAATAGACATTCTTCGCAAGCGCGAGCCCATCTAGGGAGGAAGTGTGAAAATCGATATCGACGCGGCTTGAAGTGAGCAAAGTGCTCAGCACCCGTTTTAATGCGCCGAAATTCGAATACAAGATACCTGTGTTACGTACTAAATCTAGGAAAATAGTACTGATTCGATACTTGAGTTGAATAATAAACAAGAATGAGTTTAGCTCGCATGGTCCACTTTTCAACAATGATTCTATGTTTGAATTTACCTTTTGGCTCACCCACGCGAACAAGGAGAAGGGTGAATGACTTATACACAGAGTTATGAATAAACTATTTGAACTAAAATGTTCAGAATGATCAAAGACTCGAGAAATAGATGGAGCGTGAAGCGCTTTGACAAAATGATGTGATCTAGCCGAGAGCCGGTGTAGTTCTGGGGTCTGATTCCGAGCTCGGTGATTACTGTCGCAGCGGTGTGACTCGTTAAGATTTTCTTACGTCCACGTTTCTTATGCATTGTGGACCACCTAATTCCATGTTCCTTATGCAAGGCGAGTGAGGTGAATCGCATCGCCGCAACAGTAATTACCGAACTCGGAACCAGGCCCCTAATGGCGGACCGCTTTGCTCGTCGATGCGGTGACTGTCGGCGGTGGCGTGGACATCGGGCCCTTCGGATGGGCCTTGTTGCTGTCTCTCTCGCACTCGTGGCTGCTTGGCTAGCGAGAGCGTCGATCGATTTTTGGGAGGCAAATCTTCATAGGTTTCAAAATGGAAAGGCTTGTATTCAATTATTCTTAACTAATCACGCTGCCAGCTATTTATATACGGTGATTTGAATCATACGCGGATCTTATACCATATTCGTCAGTTATCTACTTAATCCACATATCACCTCGTTAACGCCTGCAAAAAGCTGATATATGGATAAAGTAGATAACTGATGAATATGGTATACGATCGGCGCGGCGGCGCCCGATTAAAATCATCGAATCATAAATTGCCACTAAAGCTGGCAGCGTAATTAGTCGAGGATAATTGAATACAAATGACCCCATTTCGAAACCTATGAAGATTTGCCTCTGAACTATCCTCTGAAACATCGACTGACGCTCTCATCGAGCCAAGCAGCCACGAGTGCAAGAGAGACACTAACAAGGCCCATCGGAAGGGCCCGACGCCCACACCACCGCTGCAGCAACGAGCACAGTGGCTCGCCATCAGAGTTACACTGGCCTTCGGCTAAATCACATCATTCTTGTCAAAGCTCGTCACCCTTCATGTATTTCTCGAGTCTTGATCATTCTAAAAAATACAGCTCGAATAGTTTATTAACACGTTCACTGCGACGACGAAAATCGCGCCCGGGTCCCGTGTGCAATGGGGCCCACCGGTGGAGCCCATTTAATGAGATTTTGATCACCGCCGCACACAGAGTTGGACCATGGGCCCCTGTGTATAACACATTCACCCTACTCACGTCGGCGAACCAGAAGGTAAATTCAAGTATAAACTCATTGTTGAAACTGGAATATTCGAGCTAAACTCATTCTTATTGCTTTCTCTAAAGAGAAAGCTTTGTTTTCACCCCAGCAAAATTTTGATCAAATTTTCCACTGAAACCAATATTTTCTTCAACAAAATTCCGTTCATCTGAAGAAGCCTTAGACCATTCTCTTCCTCTCGCCATAATCTATCTATTGTAGGTAACACTTTTCCTCCTAATGGCCTTCCAAATCTGTCAGAGACTCATCTTTGCACCCCTTTTTCCGTGTATGTGTGTGTGTGTGTGTGTGTATGTTGTTTTCTATCGGACACGCTTTCTCTTTTACTGTCCACTATATAAATTTTTGGCTTTCTACAAGTTGTACAGAATCCAATTTCTGAGAGCCCAGTGATTTGGCAGCTTTCAGCTCTCAGTCAAATTTGATCCTTGGGGTTTTTAGAGCAAAACAGCTCAAATTTCGACTCTTAATACATGAATATCTTTTTCTCACACGGTCTCACCACGAATTGAGTCACCCAAACTATGGTTTTTTCTGCAAGATCTATCGATTGGTTAATACCGAAATTCTATAAAATCTTCACAGATCTCAAATTTTCGAAAAAATCAAAATTTCCGCCAAAAATTTCATTTTGACCCTTTTTAAACCCACTGCATAGGAATTCCGTCTCAACCAAACGATGGATATTGTTAAAAAAACCTCAGACTAGAAGGCCCAAATCTCTCTTAAAAGCTTCCTCGAAAGAATAATTGAAAAAATAATGGGAAATTTTTCTTAATATTCATTTTTTCTTCGTACCTTCTTTTATGACTCATTTATCTCAATTCCAATGACCTAAACTATGGTTTTTCCTGCATTATCTATCGATTGGTTAATACCGAACTTCAATTGAGTCTTTACAAATCTCAAATTTCCGAAAAAATCATAATTTCCACCAAAAATTCCATTTTAACCCTTTTGAAACCCACTGCATCGTAATTCCGTCTCAACCAAACGATGGATATTGTTAAAAAAACCTCAGTCTAGATGGCCTGAATCTCTATAAGAAGCTTCCTCAATAGGATAACTCGAAAAATAGTAGAAAATTAGAATTAACATTCATTTTTCCCCCGTATCATCCTTTACGACTCATTTATCTCAATTCTAATGACCTAAAGACTTACTTATGCGCCATTTTGAATCGATTGGCTGATACGAAATTTTCATAAAATCCGTAAAACATTATTCAAATGAAGATTCTTTCGGGGGAAGGGAATTTTCACAAAGGACTCCAGTTTAATCATCTTTAAACCGACTATATCAACATTTTCTCTCAATCAAACAATAGATATTGTTGGAAAAACCTCCTTTCAGATGACCCGAATCTCTCTGAAATGCTTCCTCGAAAGAAAAACTCAAAATATAGGGTACTTTTTTTTTCGTTAAAATTATCATCATATAACGCCGTGAGAAAGCATTCTGCTAATCACTTTTAGCAGCGTATTTGTTATTCGATTCAAATATCGAATCAGTGCTAAATTCAGTACTCAACATACCCATACATCTTTAGCCGGGTCTTCACACACGGTGCATCGCTTTTCCAGCTGATTTCCCTCTACCTCGTTCACACCATGCCAAGCACGACAAAGTTTCTTGGTACAGTTATTTAAAAGGGTTAATAAAAATTTCATTCGTACTTTAACTTATATGAGCGTATGCATATTCACAAGAGAATCAGGATAAATCATACTTTGAACCCAATTGAAATGAATGAGTGAAGGAAGGAGAGAAAACCAAGGAATCATTTATAGTTGATTTTGGCATCCGATCGATATGATCGGACATCAAATTGATCACTCGCGGGAATTTCAAATAATGAAGGTATATTTGATCGATCTTTGCGAGTCAATAATTCGCTGAACTTTTTGGCACCAATCGAGAATGGATTTAACTCCACTCCGATCGATGCACCTTTAGAGCTGTTATGTTTGCGAGAATGCATCTGAAGGAAATGGATGGAATTTTTGAATCGATGCCGAAAAGTTCAACAAATTAGGCGACGTCGACTCACAAAGACCAATGAAATATACTCCCATAATTTTAAGAAATTATGATAAATTGGGAAGTTTCAACCCAGGGCCAGTGACTTCCCAAGCTCAATATTATCGGGATTATGGTCCCTATCGTTCAAGCCCATGGAATAGGCAGCTTCAGTATTTTACATTCTGACGTGCACACGCAATCTGTTACGCCTGAAACTTGAACGATTTGCACAATGACTATGAATCATCAAGATTCGCCGAATGTAATGTTGTCTTCCGTGTCTACATTTTTTCAATCGGTGCGCACATTAGAACGTTAAAATTTAATGATAATTGAGACGAGTGACGCGTATTGCACGTGTCTATAAAATATGAGAAATGTTCAATGCCCGGTTATAAATTATTATTTGATCGCTGAGATATGAAATCATATCTCAGCGAAATGATGTAGAAGTTATGATGCAAAATACTTCCTCATACGATTCTTGATTCACGATTTGAATACCATTATCAAAGAGAAGATAAGGTAAGTGTACCCAACTTGCCCCCACATGCCGATCGCAGTAGGCACTCGTTGACCTTCGCCCAATTTTTTTCGCGTTTGTAAGCACGTTCGCTGCGGAAGCTTAGATCGGGATTCTGGATTACACTGTGAAGACTAGCTTTTGATCATTTCTGCACCGATGATAATCAAACCCTTTCAAAAGTTACTCTTTTGGGCATAATTCATCTAGGTAATGCGGTTCATTCCAGTGGGCCCGCCGGTATGCCCGGCAAAAATTGAGCGTGCACGCTGAAAGGATATGACTAAATTATTTCATGGAGGATAACAATGATATGAAGATGAAATCATGTGATAGAGTCTCATTCGCGCTCCACGAGGTGCCTCCTTAGGAAAATGCTACCCGAGACATGATTTACGTACTTTTTTTAACCACTTCAATTGAGTAGTAATAGCGCCTCTTCAAACTCTTACCGATAGCATTCAAAGCCACTTTTGCGTGTTGGCAAACTGAATCACATCTGGTCTAATTTCATTGTATGTCATAATAGGAATGTCGTTCTTTTGTCGTTGGCAACCACTCATGAAATCCTTCTTACGCCCGACAAATCCATACGCTGTGCTCATTGATACTTATCCTCGTGCATTATTTGGTATACCTAAGTAAAATACTAATTTTCATCGAAGCCATTCTGACAGGTTTCTCAGCCAACCAAGCATTTTGTATTTCATTATCTCGTGAAATCATCCCGGACTCTGTAAACCCCGTTAAGCTTCGACAGTGCGTTCGCGATATTGTGAACTTTCAAGACATTTATTCTCTTCGCGCATGAAAAATACCTGGACTTGAAGTTGTTGGAATTTCCTTGATTTGATTCATTCTGCAGGCTTCTCTAGCGGAAATACGAATATCTAGTGCCTGAATGGATTCTGAGTATTTGCTAGTAAACGATTAATCTGTATATTGAACTGAACTTATTCATCCAGGACTAAGGCCGCCTTGGTCCTTCATTGTCCATATACATCATCAACTAATCGAAATTTGCCAACGAATGGTCTCAACCGATTAACTCTGACGTAACTCTTCCAAATCGAGCTCGGTACTGTTTCTGTATGAGAAATACCTCCTTACCATTATGATATAAAGTATAGAAAACGCTACATGACCTTCCCGAAGTATCTGCACAGTTTGCTTAGGAGTAGAACTTGATCTGGAGCGGGGCCCAGTGGTGGTCCCCGCGCCGCAGCAAACGTGTTAAAATATGAAAGGATGAGTAGTTTGGATCGACCCCTTATCAATTCTGCGTTCCCACGAAAATTTGAAGTGACTCTCCCGTTCCCCATGTTTACACAGCTGAGCAATCGTCGAGGAAATCGCGTTCAGTAAAACCGGTGCCAAATTTTTTGAGTTTGACCAATCTTGACGCATTTTAACGCATTATATTCCGCATCTCAAGGCATTTGGAATCCCTTTCCCAGAATTGCAAAACGCGAAAGCGATTTGTAAAACAAGAAGTCCAACTCAGAGTGTCCTGAAAATGCCCCCATATGGTTATCCCTGAAAGGCGTGCAGTGCGACATTTTCTACGACTCAAAACGAATACATCACGGCAGAATAAGTCGATATGAGTGCTTTGGGCTGGCAATAAGCTCCAAATATGGTTGCACGTCTATGAAAACGACTTTATGCACTTTACCGCCAAGTTACATAGTTTTTTTTGGGAAATCTATGACAGCTCGGCTGCAGTTGATCAAAATTATTCGTTCGTTTTCGCGGTTTTAGTTATTCGCGATTGCTCAATTGCGGCTTTTCCTCCTCACTCGTGGCTTTTGGACTTGCTTATCAACGATTTTGATTCTTAATGAGCTGATCGCGATGATTTTACATCACGGTGGATATCAGTTAACTGCTGGAATCGAGTTCGGCTTGAGACACCATACCGAGTACATGTGTTTCCGAGATCATGTAAACATTCCAGAACGCGTGTGCCCGAGGCATTTAAGCCACACTGTGACGAGTGATTGATTTACTTCAAATTGAGTGCATAGTGACTAAGTGCAAAGGGCGTTTGACTGCTTTCGCAGTTTGAGCCGCCGAAATGATGACAGGCATCGCGTCTGCCTCCAACAACAATGTAGATATAGTGCAACAAAGTACATCGAATCCTACTGTTCAAATGACCGCACCTATGAGTTAGGCTAACGCTGTGCTACCGAGTGAAGAACAAGCTATTGTATTAGAAGCTATTGAAAACACAACCATTAAGGATTACATCGACGGAATTAAAGAAATAACAGGAGTCATTAATGTGAAAGCTATATCAAAAATATCTGGAGGTAGAGTTTGTGAGTTACTGGCTAACAAAACGATACTGGGAAATAAGTGTGCAAAAACTGTGAAAAAAAGGACCAAATCTTGAATGGTCGACCCTTACTGGAGAAAAATGAGAGGATTTTGATATCCAACGTCTTTCCCTGGATTCTAAACGATGTTTTTATTGCAGCTCTGGCAGATGAAGGTATCAGACTCGCCTCACAAATTCGAGGTGTCAACCCTGACTACAGCGCCATAATACCACGGATGAACGCGTAAGGTGGCGGAATGTTGAACTGTCGCTCTGCGAACTCCTATCTCTTATACATTGTCTGCTAGGCCACGCTTGACACCTCGAATACGGTAGATTATAGCAAGCTTGACCAGTAATGGTTGCTCGTATATTCAATCGTTTAGACGACAGGTGTATATCAAAGAGGAAGAAGAGCCCTTGGTTCCTGATTCGATGCAAATAGTATTCGAGAATACAACATATGTATTGAATCTTCTTGAGCTTAGACTCAGCATATTACTATATTTGTAAACAACCGGGTCATACTGCCAGACTGTGCCAAACGAACCTCCCCCTCTACGTCTCAAGCAGAAATGAGCCAACAGCTGACATCAACCGAATCGACTATGAATGATCAAGGAATTGAAGAATCTATGGAAACTATCACAATCTCGAATCAAACTCTGAAAAGACCTCACCATCTTCAGTAACATCCAGTGAATCTCCTCTCTCGCAAACTCATGCGCGAGATGATCTTGAGGCCAATACTTACAAGAACAATGGAAGGTCAACTGAAGATGGATTCGTCGTACCGAAAAAAAGTTTGAGGAGGAGAAACAAAAAACGCAAAGTACAAATAACACCCATAAGCAAAGGAGATCACTTCAAGAGTGAGTGACACGATTGCCACTATAAAACCGAATATTAGTGACTAGGATCAGGAAGAATGTATTAATTTGCAAGTTTTCCAACCTTTTTTTTGCAAAAATCGTAGGGTCAAAGTAAAGTCATTGGAATAGCTCATGATTCTTTGGGCATCAAAATCGAAAAACTGAAACGAATGGTGGACGTTACCCACACGCTCATTCAAGACTCACAGATGAAGGTACGATTGACACGCCTCAAAAGAAAATTGAGTTTAGACAAGGACATGAGTGAGTCCGAAGACACAGACTCATCGCTAAGTCAAGACGCAGGAGGCATTTCTCGAATATCGGGATGGCGAGTGTAGAAACAAGAGATCTCAAAATAATATTCTGGAATCCCCGGAGTGCTAGCAACAAAAAACCGGAGATAAAAAAGGTTATTGAGAAAATCGATTCAAGATTGTCCGAGAAGATAGAGACTATGGTAGGGGTGGAGGTATACTAGTGTTGGTACGTAATGATATTGCTTATTTTGATTTAGAAAATCTCGCGAGCCTTGCTGAATCAGTAGAAATCGCAAGTTTGAAAATCACCAACGTAACACCTAACATAGATATACTTATATGCTATAGACCTCCAGGCGACGTCTCACAGTGAGACCGAGAAGTTCTTGAATAATTCGCCTTTACATGAATCTGTAACTAAACGGCATATGCGCAGAAGCGGGAGGTTGTTCCTATTTATCCAAGAGTCTCCTGTTTGCGCATATGTCGATTGGTTACTTTATTCACGAAATGACGAATTCTTCAAGAACTCCTTGGCCTCACTGTGCGTCTTGTCTCAAGTACATTGAAACGATATTGTTAATAACGTCAAGCCACACAACCATACCTTATTGATGGCCGATTTTAACGCCCATCATATTTCGTGGAATTGCGATGAAATAGGTTCTAACGATGAAAGACTTTTGGAGAACGTTGATAACTCAAATTTGATACTACACGATGGGAACACAAATTCTAGAGGAACTTCAAATATAGATTTGATCTTTTCTTCTGCGAATGTTGCCGATGGATTCAAGCACGATGACACCCGGGGCTCAGATCATTACTCATTGGTCATTGATCTCTTAGTTACGTAAGGCATATACCGCAAAAAATCTTTTCACTTGAGTTCTGCGAGAACTGATCGGGCTAAAGTCACCGCAGTACTAGAATTATAATATTAAGAGACAAGTCGGTTCATTTTCCCCCACGGAATCCCTATATCAGGCTTGCCAACATAAAATCAAAATCAGTGTTGCCAACTTGAGTGTACGAAAAGTCCCTAGCTCGGCTCAAATGTCCCTAGATTTTCGCGATCTATAGAATATTTTATCGCATGTATTAAAACGTTGGTATTACATATTCGATTTGCTCTTTACACTTGCCGTGAATATGGTCGCTGATCGGTCTCACAGAGCCCTTTCGAACACAGCCCAAGCTTCCGTATCCGTTAGCGAAGGTCGGGAGCAATCGATTTTAAAAATTCTGTTTAATTTTCGTATATTATGACATGCAGGGAGCGATTTTAAGGCATTTTTTAATGTTTTTTTTTAAGAGTTCGAGACATCGTCATTGTCAGCATCGAAGGTAGCTGGGTAACTTTTCAAGGTTAACGCGGCCGCCTTACTTTCAGATGTGACATAATTCGGATGTTCGAGTTTATTCGATTATTATTATCATTCATATTTATTATTGTTTTGTATTCGAGTTTATTCGATTATTATTATCATTCATATTTATTATTGTTTTGTATTATTCGAGATGGGACAGACATTCTTTCAAAAAATTGATATCTGTGGTTTTCGAAGGAAGATTTAGTGATATCGAACAATTGTTCCAAATTCAACTGGTCTCCGAAGAAAGATTTTGTGTCAAATAATTGTACTAAATTTTCAAAATCATTGCGATTGGAGGAATGTTGATCCATCATCTGTGAATGTTTAGTGTGGTTTGGACAGTGTTCAAGTGGATATGTAACTCTTCATCTCATAAGTTGAAGGAGACATGATCAGATGAGACTGAAACGTCTTTCTGGTTTACCAGTGTCGGGCCAGAGCGATGCTCAGATCAGAGGAAATCCAGCAACTCACTTCTGAAGAGTGGCGTTAGTGTGATGTGTTGAATTTCTGTATAGAATGATCGATGTAGATGATGGATCATTTTAATTCATGGAATTTGCGTGGAATGACTTCGAGGGATAGGAATTTGATTTTGAAAACTAATTGTTAAATAATTTACTGAAATAAATCATTCCATCTTTCATTGTTTAAAGATTGTAAATTTCCTCTCAATGTTGAGTGTATCAGCCTAGATTTTTATTCAATTTGAATTGAATGTGTATTTGGAGTTTGAAAATCGTCAGAAATCGAATGTCATGCCCTCTCGAATATACATTACTCAATCAGTGAAGTGAATTTACGAGGGGCGATGGGTTGGTGAATTTTGCTAATGGAAACATAATTTTATCTCATCGCTGATGTTCTTTAAATTTTCGACGTTAATTGAAATTGGCTTTCAATAAGTTTGAGATTGTTATAATGATTCTTGTGAATGAATTCTCTATAACTTGATACATGAAGTCGTTCCGGAAGAGCTTGAATGATGTTCTGTGACACTTAATTATTCGTGAATATTCAGAACATTTATTGAGTTTTATCCACAACAAAAGTTGTTTCTGCTTTCGGACTATGATATAGGTCGTCGAAAAATTGTATCTATGTAAAGTATTTGACTCAATGAAGCTACTTTGATACGATTGTTGTTTGTAGAAGATTATTTGAATAGTTATAAAGGCGATTATTCGCTCAGATCACCATTATTTGGCGGCAAAAATTCTGACTGTAGCGCTCATAGTGGCCAAATGTCACACGAAAACACGGGGGCCAGCGACGGGGGCAGCCGTGGCGAGTCGTATATATAGGTATAGAGCTCCCACGTCGACTGGCGTCTGCTGATGCTATCTGAATACTTCTCATTAGATCAACATCATGACTCCGTCAATAGGTCAATCACTATACTAGAGTTCCGAATATACAGTGTCAGTGGTGAGGATTTACCATAGAGATATAATACCAAATTATATCTATATGGAATTCACTCGCTGCAGTGCGAGAGTCTCTTTCATAAGTATTCACCCAACACAACGAAAGCACGCTTGACTTGTGCTGATGCAGCTGTCGGCCCGGCTCCACTTCGTCGTCGCGGGATCGTGTTGTGACGTGTTTCACGCAGGTGTATTGCGTGGTCGAGTAGACTCGACCTGTAGTGTATCTTTTGGCGATAAAAGTGTAATGGGAGTATACAGTATGCTGAATCTGTCATGAATTAGATGTTGGCTATAGCAATTGTATATGCTGTGATGTTTTTAACGTGCTTGTGTGTGTGTGTGTGTGTGTGTGTGCATGTATGTGCAGCCATGCGCGCGAGCCCCCGTTGTTTAATGCACGGCTCGGCCACAAGAGGCGCCCGAAGACAACTTGAGCGGAGCGAATAGATATTGATCTATCATCCCCATTATGTGTTTTTGAACTGACGTTGAATAGAAACTGGAGTGAAAAGTGGATAGTGTATTCTGTTTTGAGTGAAATTGTAGCTCTCCTCCACAAAAATTGAAGGAGACATGATCAGATGAGACTGAAACGTCTTTCTGGTTTACCAGTGTCGGGCCAGAGCGATGCTCAGATCAGAGGAAATCCAGCAACTTGCTTTTGAAGAGCGGCGTTAGTGTTTTGTTGTTTTTTCCAACATTCTTTCGAGACAAGACCTTACAATTGCGGTAGCTTGGCAACATGATTTCGTAGTCTGTCGATCTCAGAGATGAAAGTCTCGATCTCTATATGAGCCATGGCATTGTACAAAAATGTTGCAACTGGCAATGTAGGAATCGCTCTTCGGAATGTGGATGGAGTGGTGTGATTTTGAGGAGTTTTACGAGTATGTATAAAGGGGATGAATTGATCTTATCATGGAATGACTTCTAAATTGAATCATGTGAATAAAGATAAATATGGAAATATTATCATTTGAATATGGGAAATACGACTTCTTTCTCGAGTGATAGAGAAATTGATGGAAAAATTATCTATTCAATTTTTCATCCGTCTGAAATTGAACTCGAAGAAACCTTTCGAAAATGAAGATAGTTGAAAAAATCTATCATGGTTCGTTTTATGCTATTAATTTCTTAATACTAGAGGAAATGAATGGACACGAGGAGGTGGTTGGGGACAAACCCCCAACCATGTGATTATTTTATTCAAAGAATGAGATTCTAATATTGATTCATCTTGATACAAATAATATATATATGCTATCTTCGAATGATTTCGTTAGGGGGAGTAAATAGACACGAGGGATGGTTGAGGACATACCCTCAACCATATGATTTTTTTTATTCATTTCTATGGCATTCAAACACTGACACATCGAGTTTACGGTTACGATAAACATCATTTACAGAGAATGGAATCGAATTGATAATATTGTAGATTTCATCTAAATATCTTCATAATCGGAAACATATCAACCCTTTTGGAATCAAATGACAACCAATTTTCCGAAATTGAAGATTTCTTATATATATCGATATAAGACACTATAGATTCATTTTATTGTTAGAGAGAGTGAATAAATACGAATAGATGGTTGGGGACATATGTCCAACCAGCTGATTTCGTTATCGAAATATTCAGATCTAAATATTAACACATTATGTTCTGTTATAAGTTAAATGTGAAAACCTTACATACAACGGAAACCATCTAATGGTTGAACAGTGGTGGGTTTCATATCATTTCGAGAAATTTATGGTAAGTGTTGGTAATTTGGAGATCTGCTATGTTTTAGTCGATGAATTACATCTGTATTAACATAATCATTGTAGTGGGTCGGAAAGAGAAGCTTTCTCGGCCGTCGATAAAGTTTGATTACATCTGATGGAACGAATGGAAAGATTACTACATGAGTAGATGGAACTTCCAAGGACTTCTTCGATTAGATTGAAATATATTTTTCTATTGGCGATATTTTGCTGTTTAACAAATTGTTGAAAATATCAACATACTAATTCATCATTCCTGTTTCATGATTTCCAATTCATGTCGAGTATCAATGTGATAGTGTTTTTTGATATTGTGGAAATGTAACTCTTCTTCGCAAAAATTGAAGGAGACATGATCAGATGAGACTGAAACGTCTTTCTGGTTTACCAGTGTCGGGCCAGAGCGATGCTCAGATCAGAGGAAATCCAGCAACTTGCTTTTGAAGAGTGGCGTTAGTGTTTTGTTGTTTTTTTCAACATTCTTCCGAGACAAGACCCTACAATTGCGGTAGCTTGGCAACATGATTTCGTAGTCTGTCGATCTCAGAGATGATAGTCTCGATCTCTATATGAGCCATGGCATTGTACGAAAATGTTGCAACTGGCAATGTAGGAATTGCTCTTTGGAATGTGGAAGGACTGGTGTTGTTGTGAGATTCATTTGTGTGTGTATGATAGGAATACATTGATATTTTTTCATGTGAAAAGCTTTTGAGGGTATCCTAAAATTATCAAATCATCCTTGAAAGTTTCATCTAGTGAATGCATGATATGAATGATTTTATACCTTCACGAGAAGATAGAAAAAGCTGAAGTACAATCCGAATACGTTGTTTGAAAAATTGTGATTCAATTTGTAGAATTCACATATTTTTAGCTTGAATTTCCAAGTTTTATCATCTGTTAATACAGTAGCACTCACATATGAACATTGGGTGAATTCGTCGCATTCCACTTTACTGTTTTTCCATCGTTGTTCTTCAAAATTCTACTTAATTCTGCCACCGCGATACGTGTTTTTATCCTTCAGATCTCCAGTGTCCCTCTCCAAGATTACTCTAAATGCTTGAAATCGGCACTGGTGTCAATTTGTCCACGGTCTACTTTCTGGTGGGTATTGGTCTGTGAATAAGATTAGATTCCATTTCAAACTTTTCTAGGAATCAAGTTTGGCTCATTTAAAAAATGAGCAGATTCATCTGTTGTTATTTACTGAAATGTGCACCGTTATATGTAGTGCGAAACGGGGATTTGAAAAAAATACCACGGAAATGAATGAGGGAAAGAATTTTTCTTAATTTAAACCTCTCAAATCGCGCAACGATTCAAGAGGAAATTTGTTACTGAGATTTTGTTCATTCTGGATTGCGCGGGATTATTGAACCAGAATGAATCATCTGTATATCTTTTCTAGGCTGCGTATGATTCGAAATCATTAATCCTATGCTAATATTGTGAACTATGACTCGAATTTGATGGTAAATTTCAAAGCTTCTCTAACTAGGATGATCAAATTATGGAATTGTAGTGTCAGGAGTACTCACCCTTGCTATAATTGCTTGGCTGCCATCTTCCGATTTCATCGTGATTCGCCTGATGGGGCAGTGCCTGTAGATTGATGCCACGTGAGCCTTATACAGCACGCTCAGCTCACCACTCCACTGCCGCTGCTTTGCTGTTGTATTCCGTTCGAGTGCCTGGGCTTCGATGTGCTCGCTAGGAGAGCACGCGAGGAACTGACGGCGCGAGAGCAAACGTGCGTCAGAGGCGCCTTTCCTCCTCCGCTCTTCTCTGCATGTGTAACTTGCTTCTCCTGGCACACGTGTGTTCGCGCGCGGAATGTATGCACGACTGCGGCAGGCAAGGGCACGCGCGAACCGATAGACTCTCCTCTCTCTCCTTCGCTAGCGTGACTACATATGCCGCAAGTTGAGAGTTACAAAAAAAATTTCAGGAAAAATTCGATGGAAAAATCATTTTTTATATTTTCATCCTCCTAAAATCGCGCAAGAAATATAATTTTTTTTTCTGTAAATTTTTGAAGAAAAATCCATTTTTTTATCTTCATCTTCCCAAAGTCGCGCAAAAAATATAATTTTTTTCGGCAAATTCTTGATGGAGAATCAATTTTTTTATTTCCATCCTCTCGAAATCGCGCGCGCAAGAGAGTTTTTTTTTTTTTAATCTTCGATAGAAAATCCATTTTTTTTATTCTCATCCACTTGGAATTGCGCAGAAATTTAATTTTCGATCTCTAGAAATTTTCGTGATAAATTCATCTTATTCCTTCTCATCTCCCCAAAATCACGCATGAGTTGAATTTTTATTTTTCCTAGCTTGGTACTTCTAGGATGAAATAAAAATCTGTAATTGTACTGATCTAATTTCCGTTCATGGACTTCACGGACTGATTGAATTGTGTATCATTCAGATCTTCAAAGATTACGACTTAATCACTATTTCGGATTTCAAAAATGCTTCTACTCGAATGATTAGTATTCTCAACGCGCACTATTGGGTGTACTTACTTTTGCTAAAACTGCTTGACTGCCATCTTCTGATTTCACCATGATGTGTGTGATTGAAGGGATGCGTAGAGATTGGTGCTGCTTGAGTCTTGTACACCACCCGCAGCTCCCCACTCCACTGACGCTGCTCCGCTGTTGTATCCCGTTCGAGTGCCTGGGCTTCGATGTGCTCGCTAGGAGAGCACGCGAGGAACTGACGGCGCGAGAGCAAACGTGCGTCAGAGGCGCCTTTCCCCCTCCGCTCCTCTTTGCATGTGTAACTTGCTTCTCCTGGCACACGTGTGTTCGCGCGCGGAATGTATGCATGACTGCGGCAGGCAAGGGCACGCGCGAACCGATAGACTCTCCTCTCTCTCCTTCGCTAGCGTGACTACATAGCGTGACTACATATGCCGCAAGTTGAGAGTTACAAAAAAACTTTCAGGAAAAATTCGATGGAAAAATCATTTTTTATATTTTCATCCTCCTAAAATCGCGCAAGAAATATAATTTTTTTTTCTGTAAATTTTTGAAGAAAAATCCATTTTTTTATCTTCATCTTCCCAAAGTCGCGCAAAAAATATAATTTTTTCGGCAAATTCTTGATGGAGAATCAATTTTTCTATTTCCATCCTCTCGAAATCGCGCGCGCAAGAGAGTTTTTTTTTTAATCTTCGATTGAAAATCCATTTTTTTTATTTTCATCCGCTCGAAATTGCGCAAAAATTTAATTCTCGATCTTTAGAAATTTTCGTGATAAATTCATCTTATTCTTTTTCATCTCCCCAAAATGACGCATGAGTTGAATTTTTATTTTTCCTAGCTTGGTACTTCTAGGATGATATGAAAATCTGTAATTGTACTGATCTAATTTCCGTTCATGGACTTCACGGACTGATTGAATTGCGTATCATTCAGATCTTCAAAGATTACGACTTAATCACTATTTCGGATTTCAAAAATGCTTCTACTCGAATGATTAGTATTCTCAACGCGCACTATTGGGTGTACTTACTTTTGCTGGAACTGCTTGACTGCCATCCTCTGATTTCCCCATGATGTGTGTGATTGAAGGGATGCGTAGAGATTGGTGCTGCTTGAGTCTTGTACACTACCCGCAGCTCCCTACTCCACTGACGCTGCTCCGCTGTTGTATCCCGTTCGAGTGCCTGGGCTTCGATGTGCTCGCTAAGAGAGCACGCGAGGAACTGACGGCGCGAGAGCAAACGTGCGTTAGAGGCGCGTTTCCCCCTCCGCTCCTCTTCGCATGTGTAACTTGCTTCTCCTGGCACACGTGTGTTCGCGTGCGGAGTGTATGCACGACTGCGGCAGGCAAGGGCGAGCGCGAACCGATAGACTCTCCTCTCTCTCCTTCGCTAGCGTGACTACATATGCCGCAAGTTGAGAGTTACAAGAAAACTTTCAGGAAAAATTCGATGGAAAAATCATTTTTTATATTTTCATCCTCCTAAAATCGCGCAAGAAATATAATTTTTTTTTCTGTAAATTTTTGAAGAAAAATCCATTTTTTTATCTTCATCTTCCCAAAGTCGCGCAAAAAATATAATTTTTTTCGGCAAATTCTTGATGGAGAATCTATTTTTTCATTTCCATCCTCTCGAAATCGCGCGCGCAAGAGAGTTTTTTTTTCAATCTTCGATAGAAGATCCATTGTTTTTATTCTCATCCACTTGAAATTGCGCAAAAATTTAATTTTCGATCTCTAGAAATTTTCGTGATAAATTCATCTTATTCCTTCTCATCTCCCCAAAATCACGCATGAGTCGAATTTTTATTTTTCCTATCTTGGTACTTCTAGGATGATATAAAAATCTGTAATTGTACTGATCTAATTTCCGTTCATGGACTTCACGGACTGATTGAATAGTGTATCATTCAGATCTTCAAAGATTACGACTTAATCACTATTTCGGATTTCAAAAATGCTTCTACTCGAATGATTAGTATTCTCAACGCGCACTATTGGGTGTACTTACTTTTGCTAGAACTGCTTGACTGCCATCTTCTGATTTCACCATGATGTGTGTGATTGAAGGGATGCGTAGAGATTGGTGCTGCTTGAGTCTTGTACACCACCCGCAGCTCCCCACTCCACTGACGCTGCTCCGCTGTTGTATCCCGTTCGAGTGCCTGGGCTTCGATGTGCTCGCTAAGAGAGCACGCGAAGAACTGACGGCGCGAGAGCAAACGTGCGTCAGAGGCGCGTTTCCCCCTCCGCTCCTCTTCGCAGGTGTAACTTGCTTCTCCTGGCACACGTGTGTTCGCGCGCGGAGTGTATGCACGACTGCGGCAGGCAAGGGCACGCGCGAACCGATAGACTCTCCTCTCTCTCCTCCGGTAGCGTGACTACATATGCCGCAAGTTGAGAGTTACAAAAAAATTTTCAGGAAAAATTCGATGGAAAAATCATTTTTAATATTTTCATCTTCCTAAAATCGCGCAAGATATATAATTTTTTTTTCTGTAAATTTTTGAAGAAAAATCCATTTCTTCATCTTGATCTTCCCAAAGTCGCGCAAAAAATATAATTTTTTCGGCAAATTCTTGATGGAGAATCAATTTTTTTATTTCCATCCTCTCGAAATCGCGCGCGCAAGAGAGTTTTTTTTTTTAATCTTCGATAGAAAATCCATTTTTTTTATTTTCATCCACTCGAAATTGCGCAAAAATTTAATTTTCGATCTTTAGAAATTTTCGTGATAAATTCATCTTATTCCTTTTCATCTCCCCAAAATCACGCATGAGTTGAATTTCTATTTTTCCTAGCTTGGTACTTCTAGAATGATATGAATATCTGTAATTGTACTGATTTAATTTCCGTTCATAGACTTCACGGACTGATTGAATTGTGTATCATTCATATCTTCAAAGATTACGACTTAATCACTATTTCGGATTTCAAAAATGCTTCTACTCGAATGATTAGTATTCTCAACGCGCACTATTGGGTGTACTTACTTTTGCCATAATTCCTCGGCTGCCATCTTCTGATTTCACTATGATGTGTTCGATTAAATGGATGGGTAGAGATTGGTGCTGCTTGAACCTTGTATAGCACCCGCAGCTCTCCACTCCACTGCCGCTGCTCTGCTGTTATATTCCGTGCGAGTGCCTGGGCATCGATGTGCTCGCTAGGAGAGCACGCGAGGAACTGACGGCGCGAGAGCAAACGTGTGTCGAAGGCACTTTCCCCCTCCGCTCCCCTTTGCATGTGTAACTTGCTCCTCCTGGCACACGTGTGTTCGCGGGTCGAGTGTATGCACGACTACGGCAGGCATTCCAACAAATTCATTTCCAACAAATTGTCATTTTATATTAGCCCTATAACAATCCTTCCTTGTTTATCTTATACAACATGACCATATGAAAGTGAGTTTCCGAGGAAATTCTAAGACTCCACTGATTCATTAAGTTTTACTGACCCGAAAGGAACAAAAATCGAAGTTCGGCTCATGAACTGAAAAATCGCATATCTTTTGTATAGATAAGTTTTAGACAAAACAAACTAATACGTATCTCGTTATTTTGACCCTAGAATCATCAATTTCAGATCAGGGAAGATCCATCGTATCGACCTTTTTGGCTGCCCCATCTAAACTGGATCGAGTAACTAATATTTAGGAACTTATTTTGGAAACAGAAGAACATGTTCTGATAGTTGGAACCCATGAAAATAAATTTCTGTGGCGAGGGGGATTTTTTGAAGAATTTTTCATCGGTAATTACGCTTCTCTTCTGAATCTCGTTTAACTTACGCCTTTCCTTGAAAAATTACGGTCTTCTAAATTGAATCAATCAGACTCACGCTTCTTCAGAATTTAGACATGGTGGGTTGAGCTATTCTTCCATATCTTTATAAGGTGATCGGAGGAATTCTGAGGGCGTAGTTGCGTTTACGTTCGTTCGAATTTTTTTTTTTGTAGTTAACTCGGTACACGTTCTGTGATTGCATTAGTGTGTTACTTCTAGAAAACTAATTTTATTCGATTTGCAAGCATTTCCAGGAGCCAATACGCCTATCTAAACCATTTACAAGCCGAGCAGCGCGAGGCAATGACGCTAGTAGTATATTAAGCAACAAGGGCACCAACAGATATTTGCGCACGAGTCACCGCAACGAGTGCGCAAATGTCGGCGCCCGAGTTGCTTACGATATTTTTTGTTATTTCTGTGAGCAAAAATGTAACCCGCCTCCTAAAACACATCAAAAAATTAGGGGATGCTGTGAGACTTGGCCGTCGTCTCGGGAGTTGACGGACTTTGTTCCTTTTTCGCATTGGTGTGTACGAACTTTCCGAGTCCTTTTTCCTCCTCAAACAAATTATGAACCATTTTCATTTGAACTACTTGGAATCCACGACGACTTTCTGAAAAATTTTGACAGTAGCGAGGAGTGACCGAAGCATCACCTACAACGAATGATCAATGCATCTCAAGCATTCAGAGGAACATGGCATGCCGGGGTCACATGAGGGCGGAGGAGGGGGTCCAGGGGCGGAGCCCCGGCGAGGGTGCAGGGGGCGGAGCCCCCGCGCCCCCCGACTGAAAAAAAATTCTGAGAAATGTATCAGAAAAAACTCTATCACCCATATAGTATGTTACCACGTTGCTCAAAACTGTCGCCGGTGCTCGAACGATCGAAGTTAGATATTCTTCACAATTATGTATGATGATGATATGTAGATAGATGATGGTATAGAGTGATCAGAAAACAACTCAAGTCCAGTGCGCCACACTGTTCTTCGTTTACGCAGTGCGCAAACGAGTATTTGCGCACTGATGCCTCATTTGCGCACTGCGTGAAAAAATATTTGCACACAGTTGTGTCGGAATAATGTGCAAATTCGCTATTTGCACACGCACACTTGCGTCTAAATGGCCATTTTTGCGCACAGAATAACAAAATAGTATATTAAGCAACAAGGGTGCCAACAGATATTTGCGCACGAGTCCCCGCAACGAGTGTGCAAACGGACCATTTGCACACGAGTGCGGGGACGAGAGCGCAAATGTCGGCACCCGAGTTGCTTACGATATTTTTTGTTATTGCTGTGAGCAAAAATGTAACTCGCCCAAAACCCTAGAAAAAAGTCGCGGATTTTTTTGCTCTGGGGTGAAGGAATTCTCTTAATTTCTGTTCTCTTTAGTTATATTGAGTATTACGAGAAATTGATCCGTAGATCCATTAAATCGTATACCTCATGTATTATTTTGAACGGGACAGAGCTTATCGTCATCACGTTGAAACACCCATATTTTGAATATAATTATGGTTTCACAATGTCTAGTATTATCCAAAGTAACTTGAATATCCACAATATGTCGGTTTATCACTCCTTTGACCGGAGATGATGTTAGGGCGTGGAGAAGGGCGCAGTGCGGGGTCCAGGGGCGGTAGCCCCTGGTGGGGGTGCAGGGGGCGAAGCCCCCGCCGGGGGGTTCGGGGGGCGGAGCCCCCCGACTGAAAAAAAATTTTGAAAAATATATAAGAAAAAAGTCTTTTGCCCACCCCCTTGACTGGAAAAAATTTTTTTAATTCATCAGGAAAAACAACTTTTGCTCATCTTTCCGACTGGAAAAACATTTTGCCAAATTTATCAGAAGTAAGATTTTTGCCCATCTTCCCGACTGGTAAAAAATTCTGAAAAATTTATCAGAAAAAAGAATCTCCCTGACTGAAAAAAAATTCTGACAAATTTATCATAAAAAAGACTCTTGCTCATTTAATATATGATTACAATGATCTTCAACAAGGAAACAATATACCAGTTTCTGCTGATGATGACTGTAATCCATCAAGCATTTCAAAATAGGTTTAAGTGTATTCAATTTGACTAATTCCACTGTTCATTTCCACATGTGTAAAGAATAACCGCATGAATTCTTTTATAAGAATATATCATTTTATTCTACACTGGTTTTGAACTCACTTTATAACAATGTATCAATTATTCAGCAAAATTATTATTCTACATTGTTTCTTTAATTATTGGACCCTGGAAAACTGAAATCTGAGAAAAAAAAAGTTTGACATCAAAAGACAACATCGGAGGAAAACTTCACTAAAAAACTGGCTCAATTTCATTCATATCAAATCACTGGAATTAAAGATCCTTCCACCTACCATAAGACATTAAATCTCTAACATTAGAACCAGATTCAGCAAAAATAAGAGAAGAAAGATACATCAAATATATCTATTGAGTATAGGATGATCAACCATCAATCCAAATTTGGTAAGCAAACTGTGCGTAAACGTCCCATTTGCACACTGTTTCATCGTTTACGCAGTGCGCAAATGGATATTTGCGCACTACCGTGTGCAAATGAGTCATTTGCGCACTGTGCAAATGAGAATCCGTGCCCAAATGGGCCATTTGCACACGCACACTTGCGTCTAAACGGCCATTTTTGCGCACAGAATAACAAAAAGCAATTATCTGAAATTCTTAGAGCCAGAGTACAGTGAGACGGATGCTCGTGGTAAATATAAAATTTTCACGAATCTACTCTTAGAAGCTTTAATTGCATGTACTCCTCGAAAGAAAGTTTTCTCTGGTGATCAGCAGAGAAATCCAGCATCTTGGTGGGACGAAGAGTGTGACAAGATCAAAAGATTGAGAAAAACTGCTCATAAAAGATAAAAATTTAACAAAATTTGGCGTGATTTTGAGGAATATCTAAAGGCATGCACGTGAGCCAAGGAAACATTTAAAATAAAAAATAAAAACGAGAATCGTTCAGAAACTTGGTCAGTAGTATAGAATCCAATAGCCATAGATCATATGTCTGGAACACACTACAAATCTTCAAAAACAAATAGACGGAAGTTACTCCTTGCCACACCCTTGAGGATTACCAGAATGTTGAGAGAATTCAAATAGCATTTGATAAGATCAGCCCCCCTTTTCGTATGAATAACTCCGATTTTCTTCCAGATAATTGTCCCGAAAATGAATTTTTTAGTCGACCCTTCGACTTTGCAGAATTCAATCTGTCCCTGAGCAAAAGAAAAGCTGAGTCTCCTCCCGGCTTAGATGGAAGTAGCCTGTAGGGGTTGGTACGAGCACAGGATGGTACGAGCACATCCCTATCCTTTAAGCATGTAGGATGGCACGAGCACAGCCTAACATAGTTAACCCATAACCCACAAATCTCCCCGATTCCATAACCCATAATGCTCTCCGATTCCATAACCCATGACCCACCATTCTCACAAATTCCACAACCCGACTCTCTAACCTATAACCCAAGTCTCTAACCCGACTTTCTAACCCATAACCCAACTTGCAAGATAACCCAATATTCTCTCAAATTCTACAACCCATTTCCTATAACCCAATATTCTCTCAAATTCTACCATAACTCATAACCCATCTTTCCAACCCATCACCCAACTCTCGAACCCATCGCTCTCTAACCCAACTCTCAGCCCATCTATCTAACCCAACATTCTAACCCATAAACCAACTCTCTAACCCAACTTGCGAGCCTCATCTGCGCATGCGTAGATTTTTTGTGTTTATCGTGGAGTTAGTGTACTTGTACGAGGACAAAGAGCCCATACTTTCAAAGTCTTATTGGTGGCCCCGAAAAGGGCCGATTGTGATTCTTCTCCGCTTAGCTCGGGAGTGAGCAGGAGTCTGGGACATCCATCCTCCTGACCGATCTTGATGTTGGTACTGGATCAGGTCTTGTTGGGATCCTGACCCATGGTTCTCGAGGAGGTGGTAGCCATGGAGGTGACAGGGTGACCCGAACCTCGACAACCACTGCTGGTTCTCGCTGTCTCGGTTCAATGTCTATGATGGGCATAGATGTCGATTTGGGCTGAGCAAAACGTTGACCCATAGTTCTGCCGCGCTCGTCACCACGTTGTTGATCCATTGCAGTCAAAGTGTCGAATGACTTCATGGAGCCTATCATCATCGCTTTATAGTGAGTCCCCCACTCATCGAGCCGCATTCAACGCATGCGCATGAGTGCATGTTTTATCCTCAGTGGAATATTGTCCAGTCGTCTGAGAAAGAAACCCAGCAATCCAATTCCACGATTTCGATACCTAGCTCTTTCATCCGTGCATGATCGTCTTTACATATTCCACACTCTTTCATTCTATTCACGCAGGCTTTCAACTTGCGTAAGAATGGTGTTACGGATTGCTCCATAACCCATATTTTCAGGTATTTTGGCCGTATCTCAGCGGACAATGCCCCGAGAGGCTCCGCGATGAGTGCATCGAGTTCCTCGTGGGCCCCTCTTTCATTTCCCAATCTGTGCTCCATAACCCATATTTCAAGGTCTTTTGGCCGTATCTCAGCGGATAATGCCCCGAGAGGCTCCGCGATGAGTGCATCGAGTTCCTCGTGGGCCCCTCTTTCATTTCCCATTCATTGCTCCATAACCCATATTTCAAGGTCTTTTGGCCCTATCTCAGCGGATAATGCCCCGAGAGGCTCCGCGATGAGTGCATCGAGTTCCTCGTGGGCCCCTCTTTCATTTCCCAATCTGTGCTCCATAACCCATATTTCAAGGTTTTTTGGCCGTATCTCAGCGGATAATGCCCCGAGAGGCTCCGCGATGAGTGCATCGAGTTCCTCGTGGGCCCCTCTTTCATTTCCCATTCATTGCTCCATAACCCATATTTCAAGGTCTTTTGGCCGTATCTCAGTGAATAATGCCCCGAGAGGCTCCGCGATGAGTGCATCGATTTCCTCGTGAGCCCCTCTTTCATTTCCCATTCATTGCTCCATAACCCATATTTCAAGGTCTTTTGGCCGTATCTCAGTGAATAATGCCCCGGGAGGCCCCGCGATGAGTGTATCAAGTTCCTCGTGGACCCCTCTTCCATTCTACACACTGTGCTCTATAACCCATATTTCAAGGTCTTTTGGCCGTATCTCAGCGGATAATGCCCCGAGAGGCTCCGCGATCGGCGCGTTGAGTTCCTCGTGGACCCCTCTTTCATTCCCCATTCTAAGCTTCATAACCCATATTTCAGGGTCTCTTGGCCGTATCTCAGTGGATAATGCCCCGAGAGGCTCCGCGACAAGTGCATTGGGTTGCTCGTGGACCCCCCTTCTATTTCCCATACCGTGCTCAATAACCCATATTTCGAGGTCTATTGGGCATATCTCGGTAGATAATGCCCAGAGAGGCTCCGCGATGAGTGCATTACATTCCTCGTGGACCCCTCTTCCATTCTACACACTGTGCTCCATAACCCATATTTCAAGGTCTTTTGGCCATATCTCGGTAGATAATGCCCAGAGAGGCTCCGCGATGAGTGCATCGAGTTGCTCGTGGACCCCCTTCAATTTTCCATACTGTGCTCCATAACCCATATTCCAAGGTCTTTTGGCTGTATCTTGGTAGATAATACTCAGAGAGGCCCCGCGACAAGTGCATATAACCCATATTTCAAAGTCTATAGGCCATATGCTGAGAGAGGCCCCCGGGATGAGCGCATTGTGTTCCTCGTGAACCCCGCTTACAACTTTTCATGCTGTGCTCCGTAACCCAACTCGCTCCATAACTCATAAACCTCCAAAAGAAGGGTTGCTCCATAACCCAACTTGCTCCATAACCCATGTGTCTTCAAAAGAATGTTTTACTCCATAACCCAACTTGCTCTATAACCCACGTGCCTCCAAAAAATGGGTTGCTCCATAACCTGTATTGGTATATCTTTTGGCCGTATCTCAGTGAACAATGCCACGAGAGGTCTCGCAACCGGTGCATTTGCTTCCTCGTAGGCGCCTCTTCAATTTTGAAACTGGTTCACCATCAGTCGGTGATGCAAGTTTCCTCCCTACCAACAGTCGGCAAAGTAGATTCTCTTCCTCATCATCAAGAGTTGAGCGGAGGTGATGCAGGTATCATGACAACTACTCTCTCCAGGCCCCGATCTGCGGGACTCAAGGCCCGTAACTCAACAAATAAAACTAACTCACACGATTGAGCGTCAGCTATCGAATTCACGTCTAGTAGGCAGCCGTCCAGCAGCCAGATACCAGCAGCCAGCAGCCAGATTCCAGCAGCCAGCAGCCGGGTGCAGGTGTCAAGTGGGGCAACTCATCCCGGTGCTCGCATCCTGATGCATGCGCTCCCCTCTAGCGGCCTGTTCTGATCATTCCCACGACGTGCCGGTACTCAGCTATACCGCACGGTATTCGATCGGTATTCGGCTGTACTGCGCGGTATTCGATCGGTATTCGGTTATACCGCGCGGTATTCGATCGGCATTCGGCCATACCGCGCGGTATTCGATCGGTATTCGATCGGTATTCGGCTATACCGCGCGGTATTCCGTCGGTATTCGGCTATACCGCGCGGTATTCGATCGGTATTTGGCTATACCGCGCGGTATTCCGTCGGCATTCGGCTATACCGCACGGTATTCGATCGGTATTCGGCTATACCGCGCGGTATTCCGTCGGTATTCGGCTATACCGCGCGGTATTCGATCGGTATTTGGCTATACCGCGCGGTATTCCGTCGGCATTCGGCTATACCGCACGGTATTCGATCGGTATTCGGCTATACCGCGCGGTATTCGATCGGCATTCGGCTATACCGCGCGGTATTCCGTCGGTATTCGGCTATACCGCGCGGTATTCTGTCGGTATTCGGCTATACCGCGCGGTATTCGATCGGTATTCGGCTATACCGCGCGGTATTCGATCGGTATTCGGCTATACCGCGCGGTATTCCGTCGGTATTCGGCTATACCGCGCGGTATTCGATCGGTATTCGGCTATACCGCGCGGTATTCGATCGGCATTCGGCTATACCGCACGGTATTCGACTATACCGCGCGGTATTCCGTCGGTATTCGGCTATACCGCGCGGTATTCGATCGGTATTTGGCTATACCGCGCGGTATTCCGTCGGCATTCGGCTATACCGCACGGTATTCGATCGGTATTCGGCTATACCGCGCGGTATTCGATCGGCATTCGGCTATACCGCGCGGTATTCGATTAGTACTCGATCGGTATCCTGGTTTGAGTCATCACGAATGGTCGGGAACTCTGATATGAAAGGGATGATTCCTAGGGAGGTACTCCAGTCAATCAGAGCACGTCAAACCGCGGACATGGAGGACTATATCAAACAAAGAGATGAACTCGTCGAGCTCATGAAAGCCAAACGAGCTCTCAAACGAAAATATGTGGCGATGCAGCGCCAACAAGCTGAGTTTGAGAAAAACATGAGTGATACATTCAAGCCCATTACTGATCCACTCGAAAAAATCATAGCCCATCAAGAAAATCACCGGGATCCCCAGAAAGAATTCGGACAACTGGACGATTCGGTCAAGGCCTCGTATATAGGCGACGAGACTTTAATGAATCGGAGCGTTCCAGAGAATATCGAGAGTCAAAATTCATCGGTTGCTTCATTCGAGACGGCTGATGATGAACTTAGCGAGCCCGAAGACTACTTATCTACCCTGCGTAGGGATGATCGTAATCTTGATAGGATATATGGAGTCAGACGGAATGGGAATTCCTTGGGAATCGGTAAATCTCGAGTACAGCTAACCAATGACTATATCACAGTAGATAACCAGCGGTTCCCAACCACAACTGGTTTGCTTGAATTGATCTTCAAAAGATCCCCAGATCAAAATGTGATATCTGAGGAAGATATGAGAAACTATCGCA
The DNA here is from genome assembly GCA_029851415.1 of Eretmocerus hayati. Taxonomy (NCBI): domain Eukaryota; kingdom Metazoa; phylum Arthropoda; class Insecta; order Hymenoptera; family Aphelinidae; genus Eretmocerus; species Eretmocerus hayati. The sequence goes on from CM056744.1 coordinate 100,509,277, forward strand.
AAATCTTGGATGTCTCGCATGTTCACCGTAAAAGATTCGTGCACGATGGAGAACTGCGCAAGAGCAAGAGCCGAAAATTCCAGAACATAATCGCGCCACTATTTGACGTGGATAAACGAGGCGGATCACTGGCGAGTGGGTTGATCACTATATATTGGGATGATCCGAATAAGATAGTCGACAGACTTCGGGGTCTAATTGATGAAAAGTCAGCTGGTAATCGAAATAACGATGATGAGATAAGAGCTATCTTAGAATCTTTGTATATGGCGGGCTACATAAGTACAACTTACTCTTGAATTAGTATTCTTGAGCAAGATTTAGTATAAATACAGATAAGAATAACCAGAGGAACATTACTCATTGAGCAGTTAAGCTGACGACATGGGTGAGAACTTTGAGGAAGCTCTCGAGAGAGCTGCTATGGCGGTGAAGAAGAAACTGCAGCTTCTACGCGAGGAGCCCTCATATCGAGGGGACCTGAGCAAATCGAATCAGGTCCGAGTACCGGGTGGAAATGAGGAGCCTCCACAGGCAGAAGAGATCGATGAATCGATGAAATTCATCAAGAATCGTCTTGGCAAGGATCAACTTGTAGTGAATGGGAGTCATTTTAACCGAGAGAAAGTCCATCGAGACGGTACAGTTCGATGGAAATGCCACGCATACTATAAGACCAAATGTCGAAGTACAGCAGTGACTCGGGGAACGAATCTGGTCAACGTTGGCGATCACAACCATGCCGGGGAGTTCATTTTACGAACACAACCGTCTACGTATGAGAATGCAGAGAATAGTGGAACTCTTGGCAATGTTGCGCCTCCAGAGAGTCGTGATCAGAACCAGTCGATAATCGTTGAGAATTCCAAGAGTTCGGTGGAATCGTCTCCTCACGAGTCATCGAATAGAGAGGGAGCTGTCGACAGTGTTACTCCTACGGAGGGTCGCAATGAGAGTCATTCAATGTTTGATAGAAGTTCTGACAATCCGGGTCTCACCAGTTCACAGGGTAATGCGGAATCATACCCTAGCTTTGATATTTCGGACCCTAGCAGTATACACGAAGACCTAGAGAGTATATCATGTTCACAGAATGATTCCGGAAGTACCCGAGTATCCTACCCTTTCAGTTCGAGGGACGATTCAGTGTCTGACTCAGATAATCCATGCATTGATAACTGGGAGTCCAAACAAAATGAGTCCAGTGAGCAATGGCTAACTCGCGATCATTGGCAACCCCATTGTTACTCCAGAGGGTCTGCGACAGGTGACGCCACAGACGAAATATACGATAGGGGAACTTCTCCATACATGGATTCCCGAGCTCCAAAGGCCGGAGCGTGGGTCCCTTGCCTAGTCAAAGGTTATTCGGGAAACAGTCAGCAAACTTCGAGGTCCAGGGACAGAGATTCATTGCTCACATTCGCACGTCAATCATTCAGACGATTAGGACTTCCGTCATACGAGACTCCCACGGACCATACAATATGTGCAGGGTATCAGGAGGCGTCATTATAATGGGAGATACTACTGGTCCAAACTGGAGCCAGAAATAGGGAGCTGAGCGACTCATGTTTACATGAACCCTTAGACAAGCGTCTCTTGGTTGATGAGGTAAACTTAGTCCAAGGACTCTAACTCTCGACCCGAGTTGCGGGATGACTTGAGGGAGAGAATAGCGATAGAGTACCGCACGGTATAGCCGAATACCGACGGAATACCGCGCGGTATAGTCGAATACCGATCGAATACCGTGCGGTATAGCCGAATGCCGATCGAATACCGTGCGGTATAGCCGAATGCCGACGGAATACCGCGCGGTATAGCCAAATACCGATCGAATACCGCGCGGTATAGCCGAATACCGACGGAATACCGCGCGGTATAGTCGAATACCGTGCGGTATAGCCGAATACCGACGGAATACCGCGCGGTATAGCCGAATACCGATCGAATACCGCGCGGTATAGCCGAATACCGATCGAATACCGCGCGGTATAGCCGAATACCGACGGAATACCGCGCGGTATAGCCAAATACCGACGGAATACCGCGCGGTATAGCCGAATACCGACGGAATACCGCGCGGTATAGCCGAATGCCGATCGAATACCGCGCGGTATAGCCGAATACCGATCGAATACCGTGCGGTATAGCCGAATGCCGACGGAATACCGCGCGGTATAGCCAAATACCGATCGAATACCGCGCGGTATAGCCGAATACCGACGGAATACCGCGCGGTATAGCCGAATACCGATCGAATACCGTGCGGTATAGCCGAATGCCGACGGAATACCGCGCGGTATAGCCAAATACCGATCGAATACCGCGCGGTATAGCCGAATACCGACGGAATACCGCGCGGTATAGCCGAATACCGATCGAATACCGATCGAATACCGCGCGGTATGGCCGAATGCCGATCGAATACCGCGCGGTATAACCGAATACCGATCGAATACCGCGCAGTACAGCCGAATACCGATCGAATACCGTGCGGTATAGCTGAGTACCGGCACGTCGTGGGAATGATCAGAACAGGCCGCTAGAGGGGAGCGCATGCATCAGGATGCGAGCACCGGGATGAGTTGCCCCACTTGACACCTGCACCCGGCTGCTGGCTGCTGGAATCTGGCTGCTGGCTGCTGGTATCTGGCTGCTGGACGGCTGCCTACTAGACGTGAATTCGATAGCTGACGCTCAATCGTGTGAGTTAGTTTTATTTGTTGAGTTACGGGCCTTGAGTCCCGCAGATCGGGGCCTGGAGAGAGTAGTTGTCATGATACCTGCATCACCTCCGCTCAACTCTTGATGATGAGGAAGAGAATCTACTTTGCCGACTGTTGGTAGGGAGGAAACTTGCATCACCGACTGATGGTGAACCAGTTTCAAAATTGAAGAGGCGCCTACGAGGAAGCAAATGCACCGGTTGCGAGACCTCTCGTGGCATTGTTCACTGAGATACGGCCAAAAGATATACCAATACAGGTTATGGAGCAACCCATTTTTTGGAGGCACGTGGGTTATAGAGCAAGTTGGGTTATGGAGTAAAACATTCTTTTGAAGACACATGGGTTATGGAGCAAGTTGGGTTATGGAGCAACCCTTCTTTTGGAGGTTTATGAGTTATGGAGCGAGTTGGGTTACGGAGCACAGCATGAAAAGTTGTAAGCGGGGTTCACGAGGAACACAATGCGCTCATCCCGGGGGCCTCTCTCAGCATATGGCCTATAGACTTTGAAATATGGGTTATATGCACTTGTCGCGGGGCCTCTCTGAGTATTACCTACCAAGATACAGCCAAAAGACCTTGGAATATGGGTTATGGAGCACAGTATGGGAAATTGAAGGGGGTCCACGAGCAACTCGATGCACTCATCGCGGAGCCTCTCTGGGCATTATCTACCGAGATATGGCCAAAAGACCTTGAAATATGGGTTATGGAGCACAGTGTGTAGAATGGAAGAGGGGTCCACGAGGAATGTAATGCACTCATCGCGGAGCCTCTCTGGGCATTATCTACCGAGATATGCCCAATAGACCTCGAAATATGGGTTATTGAGCACGGTATGGGAAATAGAAGGGGGGTCCACGAGCAACCCAATGCACTTGTCGCGGAGCCTCTCGGGGCATTATCCACTGAGATACGGCCAAGAGACCCTGAAATATGGGTTATGAAGCTTAGGATGGGGAATGAAAGAGGGGTCCACGAGGAACTCAACGCGCTGATCGCGGAGCCTCTCGGGGCATTATCCGCTGAGATACGGCCAAAAGACCTTGAAATATGGGTTATAGAGCACAGTATGTAGAATGGAAGAGGGGTCCACGAGGAACTTGATACACTCATCGCGGGGCCTCCCGGGGCATTATTCACTGAGATACGGCCAAAAGACCTTGAAATATGGGTTATGGAGCAATGAATGGGAAATGAAAGAGGGGCTCACGAGGAAATCGATGCACTCATCGCGGAGCCTCTCGGGGCATTATTCACTGAGATACGGCCAAAAGACCTTGAAATATGGGTTATGGAGCAATGAATGGGAAATGAAAGAGGGGCCCACGAGGAACTCGATGCACTCATCGCGGAGCCTCTCGGGGCATTATCCGCTGAGATACGGCCAAAAAACCTTGAAATATGGGTTATGGAGCACAGATTGGGAAATGAAAGAGGGGCCCACGAGGAACTCGATGCACTCATCGCGGAGCCTCTCGGGGCATTATCCGCTGAGATACGGCCAAAAGACCTTGAAATATGGGTTATGGAGCAATGAATGGGAAATGGAAGAGGGGCCCACGAGGAACTCAATACACTTATCGCGGGGCCTCCCGGGGCATTATTCACTGAGATACGGCCAAAAGACCTTGAAATATGGGTTATGGAGCACAGATTGGGAAATGAAAGAGGGGCCCACGAGGAACTCGATGCACTCATCGCGGAGCCTCTCGGGGCATTATCCGCTGAGATACGGCCAAAAGACCTTGAAATATGGGTTATGGAGCACAGAATGGGAAATAAAAGAGGGGCCCACGAGGAACTCGATGCACTCATCGCGGAGCCTCTCGGGGCATTATCCGCTGAGATACGGCCAAAAGACCTTGAAATATGGGTTATGGAGCACAGAATTGGAAATGAAAGAGGGGCCCACGAGGAACTCGATGCACTCATCGCGGAGCCTCTCGGGGCATTATCCGCTGAGATACGGCCAAAAGACCTTGAAATATGGGTTATGGAGCACAGAATGGGAAATGAAAGAGGGGCCCACGAGGAACTCAATGCACTCATCGCGGAGCCTCTCGGGGCATTGTCCGCTGAGATACGGCCAAAATACCTGAAAATATGGGTTATGGAGCAATCCGTAACACCATTCTTACGCAAGTTGAAAGCCTGCGTGAATAGAATGAAAGAGTGTGGAATATGTAAAGACGATCATGCACGGATGAAAGAGCTAGGTATCGAAATCGTGGAATTGGATTGCTGGGTTTCTTTCTCAGACGACTGGACAATATTCCACTGAGGATAAAACATGCACTCATGCGCATGCGTTGAATGCGGCTCGATGAGTGGGGGACTCACTATAAAGCGATGATGATAGGCTCCATGAAGTCATTCGACACTTTGACTGCAATGGATCAACAACGTGGTGACGAGCGCGGCAGAACTATGGGTCAACGTTTTGCTCAGCCCAAATCGACATCTATGCCCATCATAGACATTGAACCGAGACAGCGAGAACCAGCAGTGGTTGTCGAGGTTCGGGTCACCCTGTCACCTCCATGGCTACCACCTCCTCGAGAACCATGGGTCAGGATCCCAACAAGACCTGATCCAGTACCAACATCAAGATCGGTCAGGAGGATGGATGTCCCAGACTCCTGCTCACTCCCGAGCTAAGCGAAGAAGAATCACAATCGGCCCTTTTCGGGGCCACCAATAAGACTTTGAAAGTATGGGCTCTTTGTCCTCGTACAAGTACACTAACTCCACGATAAACACAAAAAATCTACGCATGCGCAGATGAGGCTCGCAAGTTGGGTTAGAGAGTTGGTTTATGGGTTAGAATGTTGGGTTAGATAGATGGGCTGAGAGTTGGGTTAGAGAGCGATGGGTTCGAGAGTTGGGTGATGGGTTGGAAAGATGGGTTATGAGTTATGGTAGAATTTGAGAGAATATTGGGTTATCTTGCAAGTTGGGTTATGGGTTAGAAAGTCGGGTTAGAGACTTGGGTTATAGGTTAGAGAGTCGGGTTGTGGAATTTGTGAGAATGGTGGGTCATGGGTTATGGAATCGGAGAGCATTATGGGTTATGGAATCGGGGAGATTTGTGGGTTATGGGTTAACTATGTTAGGCTGTGCTCGTGCCATCCTACATGCTTAAAGGATAGGGATGTGCTCGTACCATCCTGTGCTCGTACCAACCCCTACAGGCTACTGATGGAATTGATTGTTAAGCACCCAATGAAATGCCGATCAAATTTTGACTAATGTTAGATATTTTCAACAAAATGTTCAGCAGCAAAAAGTATCCAAAAGATTGAACCAACCAGTATATCCATTTCTTGAAAAAGCCAGATGGCAGAAGCGTTCGCCCTGTTAGTCTCGCGTTATGCATATGCAAGCTTTTTGGAACAATAGTCAAAAACAGAGTAGATTGGTAGCTAGATTCGAATAACCTCCTTCCTCAGAGCCAGGCTGAATTTCGAAAAAGGGAATTTGACGTTGGAGAACTTGGCCAAGCTTCTCATAGACGTGGAAGAAGGCCTATGCGAGGATTGAGATGTATTGGCAGCATTCTTAGATGTTAGTAGCGCCTTCGACAATATTGATTCGATCAAACTACTTGAAAAATTTGCGGGACTTGGATGCCCTATCAATATTATTGAATTCATCTAACATTTGACATTCAAAAGAACAGTATATTTCGGCGATATGACATTCTTCTTCTTGTGATTTGAATCTTTTTCTGATTCTAGACACGACGTTTTTCTCGGCTCAGTTCATGAAAGGCGATCTGAAAAATTCTTATTTAACTCATATCATCCAAAGGCTTCAATCATCCAACATACCATTTCATCACCCTCTCACTTGTCCAAAAAAAGTAACTCATCCTTGCATCTCAATATCACCCTGCATCATCATTTGCGAAATCGATTTTCCAAAAAAAATAAAACTCACGCTGCACGCGTAACTTCTGAAATTCTCGAGAAAAAAACAAACACATCGCGTCATTCATAATAATTACCGTCCACAGCATTTCCCGAAAAAATACAGAACTTTTCAAAGCGTGCAAATGACTTTGCGCATAATTCTCAAAACAAAATTATCAACCAGACTTCTTATACGTGAATATCGTATGTTACATATATATCGTATTCTCGCGATTTGTAAGCATCACCTTCGACAATGCATACAAAACTCAAGACTCAAAAAACACAACGAAACATTTCCTGAGTGCATCACAGATCCAAATACTCGCAAACGCTTCCAAAATTGTCCTCGCAGTCTAATATATATTATCCGCGCAGACGCTCAGAGAACGAATTTTATACTTGTGGAGGATCGCGAGAGGCGAAACACAGAGCGACTCATGATGGAGGCAGAATGAGAGTATGAGAGAGAGAGAAAGAAAATACACACGTGCGAGAGTGTATTCAATCGGCCAGTCGTACACAGTTCGTGTTGCCGTATCAACCACGATTGCTTCCGATGTGCTCCCGGTAGATAGTTTTGATCTCAAAAATTCAGAAATTTATTTTTTTCTTTTTTTCACATCTTGAGTGATTTGAGAAAAAAAAACTGGTAGTTGAATCGTGTAGTATGTGTGTATTCAGTCTTACCAGTGCCTGACCTTTTCTATTTACGAAAAAGTAGCTGTGCATATCGGTCAATGAACACAAATTTTGTTCTCAGTGTCTCACGAATTAGTTTCTTCAAACACGGAAAATATTCGATTGGTAATGAAAATCTTTAATGCAGTTGTGATATAAAACAATGTTTTTGAGTGTAGAACCTGTGGAACCTCCAGACTCAATGCCATCTGAAATTCACTCAACTTCATCATCAGCTGTTCAGAGGTACGTTCTGTGATACCGTAATGATTATAGAAAAAGAACAAAAAAGAACCGATGCCTCAGCTGACGATTGTAAAATTTTGCAATGCACGTCTCATATGCTTACACATTTGAAGCTCGAAAGCAACAGCTGTCGTTTCTAAATTGAGAACAGCTTGAAAGTTCGTTCAAGCGTCAGAAACTCGATCAGAACTTTATGCGTGTAAATTATCACCAAAAAATAATTACAAAAATGCAAAATATTTTTGAACAGTTTTCTTCTACTGAACTTTGAGCTTGCGAATCGAGGGTTACCAAAACTCAAAGAGGGTCACAATAATTTTATCCGAATGAATGCGCGGGTGGCCTATTTATAAGATCCCACCAAGACCCTCATCCAGAATTTCATCCAATCGAAAGGAGCTCACTGTCAGACTAACATCAGATTGTGATTCATGCATTATGTGCCATACAAATCTATAGATATATATATATATGTTGTATATATATGTAGCATAAGAGTGTACTGAATCGCGCAATTTTCATTCACATACATTTACCAAAACACATGTATACATTGTTGGTATCTAACACATATAACCATCACGTAAGCCGTCGGTACATACATGAATGTACATAAAAGTGCGTATATTTGAAGGAAACGCATGTAAGTACATATATATGTGTGTGCAAATTGTCTGTGTTGTATGTATGCATCAGGTGACTGAGTTATAAGCCTGGGGCAAGTTGCATACATATGCAGATCTTTTAAAGTGAATATATCCTCAATGATGCGGTTGAGCGATAACGCGAACTTGTATATAATACCGCGGCTTTTGATGCATCACGGACCCCGGATTTCGACGCGCGTGATTCCTCATTCAATATCACTCTACGACAACGTAGATGCCTTGAATATATTATTGTCAGAAAAAGAGGAGGAGGGGGAGGGGAATATATGCAAGACCACGCATATTTTCTTAAATCGGGGATTGAGGTTTCATTTTGTTTGCTCGATAAGCGGCAGAAACCTGGAAAAAGTTTTTCCATGAATTTAGAGAGGACTGTTCTGATTAATTGCTTCGTTACTGAAAGAACCGATCAACTGTGAGATTGAAATTTGACTGATATTAAATGACTGGGTTGTTCATGAATTTTTTTTTTTTTTTTCATATAATTGGGACCACCATCTTATCACAAAGAGGAAATTTTCGTTGAAAAAAAAAGAAGTGAGAGATTGGGGTGCTTCTCACGTAGATCAATTTTACAGCAATTCTGGCAAAATCCCACAACACCAATGCGATTTTCTTACGAGAAGAGTCTTTCAAAAGAAACTGAAAGAAATTTGTTATTTTTTCCTCTAAACGAATGGACATTTCATCATTTCTTACATTAGCCGAGGTAAGACAAGAGCTTACAAATTCATCTCATTTTCCGGCACCAAGGCAGTGAAATGCCATTGGAACACCAGATGTTTCTCTAAATAGCTTCTATTTTGAAAAATGATGACATAGTACTTCACCACCTGCTTCATTATCAGTTTCTTGTAATTCTGATCGCGTACGTACTCAACTGATGTCAAATTGTTTTCGATGAAGTAGGGCAATGAATATTTGCTATTGGAAGCTGTAATGGATAATCACAAGGTTTATATACTTACATGTATCAGTTGAATAAGTGCTTGCATATCAAAACGAATCGAAGAAAATTTTTGCCGAACTCAAGTCTCCTGTGGAAGTCAAAATCACTCCTACTTCCATATCTTCTAATAACCTCTGTATAGAAGAGATAATTGAGTTGAGTATCAACATACCGAGGTGCTAGCCACTTTCCGGGACAAGACGTCTAAAAGTTTACTTATAAACATATTTATGACTTACACAAATCTGCCTATAACCTGGCCTCCGATAACACGATGCAAAGTATTTTTCTCCTAGAACCTACATAAATGCATTATGATATTAAACATCCATGGGTGGTTAATATTATATCTAAACGATGTGTATGGTCGCTTTTGCTGAAAAGTACACTCCGTGTCAGTTCAAACAAGAAACTCTCAATATCTTTACTGTTAACCCTTACAAGTACACATTTTTCCTTGACGAATTTTGACTCAATTCCAGAAAAAAAAAATTTGGCATTGTTCAACCTGTATCTTTTAGAGAAAAAGTCCAGAAAGAGTTATTTGATTTCGAGATCATGCTTGGGTAAGAGCTGGATGATTCTCAAAAAAAATTTTTTAATTCCATTGTGGGCATTTCTGTTTAATCGCAATTTGAATATACTCCGAGCGCAAATTTAGGTGGTCACTATAGTCACCATCATACCGCAAATGGTTAAACTAGCAACTAGTCAAATATGAGTATATTGCTTACAATTTCATGCACATAAATATATTCTTTTACTTGTAACTCTTGAATAAATGCCGAACACTGTCAATCCTCTGCGAAGACAAGGCGCTTACCCATCACAGATTCCCTCACGTAGCTTTTCTTGACTCTCCGATCTTCAGTGAGAAGTAAGCGAAAGATCCATCGTTCTGACATCTTCTCTAGATACCGATGCCATATAGTATTTTTATAACGTCGAGTGCAAAGCTCACGCGTGGGATCAATTTTGGGGAATCGTGTTTGGCCGTTGAACTTTACTACTGCTGACTGTAACAGATAATAAATCTACATTGCACTGACAAGGTAGTTATTAATTCACAGTTTCCGTTCGTGATTTTGCCACTGGGAAGCTACAGTGTATCTATAAATGGAATAGTTAGAGGCTGAAGATCCACGAATGAATAAAACTTTGCAATCAATAGAATTTCATTTTTTGAAATTGACTGACATGATAGAAATTCAAAAATAATCTACAAATAGAAGAGCCTCAGAAAATTGATAGGTTGACAGAAATAGCACAAAATTATCACTAAGAAAGTGACAATTGAAAGTCATGCCGAAATTGGCGAGAAATTGGATGACCGATGAGTCAGAGAAGCGTGAAGGAAACTTCGCGGAAGCTTATGTTCATCATAGTGATTATGTTATCGTGCAAGCACTTTCAAGAAATTGAGCGTGCATATCTTGTACGACTGCCAAGAAAGACATATGTAGACCGACCGCTGCCGATGAGGCAAATGAAACGCGTATAGATGATCGCACTCCATGCGTGGGTGTAAGAGCTGTAACATGGCTTCAGGCGCTACACTTGGTGTATATAGTAAGAATCTCATTGAGCGAGGAGTGATCTTCTCATTTTTAGGAATCGTTGACAAAGGAAATGAAATTCTTGTAAATCATCCTAAGAATTTTGTCTGTTTCTAATCAATATAATGAATCCTGCGATGGAATCTTATAAAGTAATTGAATTTGAATAAAAGTCCGCTTTTCAGTTTTCCTGATTTTTTCTTAGATGTTTGTTTGCTGAAAATGATTCATCGTGATGAAAGTTTGACCAATCACCAGCGTCCTTGAATTTGCAATTTGTTTACATTGATCATGAACGCTGAGAGATTACAAATTGAGATGGCTTTTATCTTCCCATTGATTAGTATCCTCTCCTGATAAAGATGCCGTAACAACTTTTTATTATCATTGAGTAATGCGATAGCCAACTCTTTCACAAAACGAAAGATAATTTCAGATTATTCAACAACTATCTTGAGAGTTTAAGTATTTAGATTCAAGGAAACCACACTCTATTGGTGGGAAAAATACCACTTGGAGAACCAGTTTGGGCCTAAAAGCTATCCAAAGTGCCCCAAAGATATAGTCCAGAAGAATCATGAGATAGAAACTGAGATCTGTCTGCACATGAATTTTTTCGTTCGACTGTGCGTAAGGCATTGCTTTACTCTTAGTCGATAAAACTGATACCTCTCACGAAGAAAAAATTCCCATTGTATAAGCCATATGTTTATACATTAGGAAGTGCTTTTGATACTGGTGTATGACTCGATCTCGTAGGACAAGGGCAGCTTTAATCAGGTGTAGAGTACAGCTTGGTGATGCAAATTATTTATTTGCTACGTTTCGCCATCTAGCTTCGATGGCCTCATCAGTTTGTTGTTTTTCTTCGTAGGAGGTATCGAAAAAATGTACCCCGATACTTGAGCGGGAACTTATTGTCTTTCATCGTGATGATTTTGATTCTGGATAGGGCTCAGGCCTTCACCAGTCACTTGGAAAATAAAAACTAAACTTCTCACCTTCTTATCAAAATATTACATTTCGCACCGAGTTTATAGGGCTGTAGCTCGCTTCTGAGTGATTGGTTTTTAACCTAAGCCGGAGGCGAATTTGAATAATTTTTTGAAAGCGGGGAACCTCATGAACGAGGCGCGAATATTATTTTTGCTGTTTTGTAAGCACCCAAACATGGGAAAATTGCATAAAATGACTATTCTCTCGGTTCTTTTCAATCCTTGATCTAGAAGTGTACGATATAGTGAGTTGGGCTACTTTCCAGACTAAGTGGTTCAGATTTGCATTTTAAAGGGCCGATCAATTACAAATATCAAATTGCGATCGGGTATTCAACTCATTTCATCCTCAATATTTCATTAATATATGCAAGTCAAATAGAGAACAATTATAATAAAGGGAGGTTAAAATTTTCATTAAGCTCACTTTTATAATAGTCTAAGTCTAAGTCTGAGACGGTCTGGGCCTGGAGTAGTTTGGTATGGTCTAGAATTGCTTAGGACGGTCTGAAATGGTTTCGAATGAAGTGACACAGTCTATAACGACTTGGTACGGTCTGAAGCGGTCTGGGGCGGTCTGTTTTAGGCTGGACTGGGCTGGATCGGTTAAATATAATATGTGTCGGTATGGGTTATGGATGATGCGCAGGAGATTTGGTAGGTGTGTATGATGGCCGGGTGGTCAGGTTGATGAGTGGGGTGGCTATATACGGTCCGGTGGATAGTTATGAACATTAGCGGCACCAGTTTAACAAAATGTCACCCTTACATCTTTACAAACTTCATGAGAAGGTTCTTTTTGATACCACCGATGAATTCTACTCATCATCTTACAAATATCATTTTTTAGCTACAGAGACATTTGAATGGCTTCTGACTTATTAAGAAAACGGACAAACCAAGTGGTCGACACCGAGGAGACAGTCAATAACTAAACGCTTGGACAAAATTTGTCAGTCCGGATCCCACGTATCGGGTCGCCTACGTAGAAGTGATAAAATACAATTAGCGTTTGTGTGGGTCATGAATGGGTCGATGGGTGGATCCGTTGTTGGATGAGTGGGTAGAAAGGTTGCGTGGATAGGTGCAACGATGGATGGTTTGGTCTGGTACGAATTATTTCGGTCAAATATGGTCTAGTCCTGTACTAATACGGTAATTACACGGTACTAGTACCGGTAGAACAACTGAAGCCATGCTAGTACTGCTGAGACCGCTAGAATCTTTAAGATGTCGAGGACCGTACTAGCACCGTTAGGAGCGCCTAAGACCGCTTAGACTGCACTACGATCGCTGGAACAGCTAGAGCCACTGGAGCTACCAGGACCAGTAGTACCGCTAGGAATGGTTAGCAGCACCAGGTCCAGCCAGTATCGCTACAACCGAACTAGTATCGTTAATGCCATTACGACCTCACTAGTTGCGCCCTATAGTTCCGTACTAAAAATACCGTACAAGTATGGTCTGAATATGGTGAAATTCGGTCGAGTCTAGTCTGAAACGGGCAATATCGGTCAAGCACTAGTACGGTTTTAGCACGGTGCTAGTATCGGTAGGACTGCTAGGGCCGCACTAGCACCGTGGACGTCGCTAGGACCTCTGGGGCCACACAGAACCGCTAGGCCCACTAGTACCGCTAGGACTGGCTAGTAACGCTAGGACTATTACAACCACAATAGCATAGTTATTACTGTTAGGACCGCATTAGTAGCGCGCTAGCACGGTACCAGAAATGCCGTACTAGTATGGTCTGAATGCGATCTAGATTAGTCAAGTGTACTCTGAAACGGTCTATTTCGGGCTGGGACCTCTATGGCCACACAAGTACCATTAGAATGACGGTAGGATCCGACGCGTCGAATCGAGTGAGAAATCGAGGCGAATTCCTTGCCATTAGCCCCTATGCTTTAAGATAGCTGCTAGCGACCAAGACTTTGTTTCGATTTCTCGCTGTAGCGACGCGGGTCTCGGAGTAGCTGGTGGCTGCGACCGCGGGTGCATTTGACGTGTGCTCCTATCACACTACGCGGGTGGTGGCGTGGTTGCCATCTCATACTCGTGCTGATTTCAGCATCGCGAAGCGCGTATACGACTGACAATAGTGTTAAGAGAGTATGATAAGAGCCTTTAGAGGAAACGCAAAAATCATTCGAATGTTAATGATACCGAAGAAATCCTTCATGTTCAGAAATTTGAGTTCGTCGATGGGTTGCTCGTCGCAAATGATAAAAATTTCTTCCTAGTTTTTTTAATGGCGTCACAATAGCTAGGATATGCAAATGACGATCGCAAATTTTCGGATTACTTTACAAACGCCTCAACCTTGAGAAGCAACATGAAAAAGACGTTGGGTTCCAGTAGAAACAGTGTTCAAAACTTAGCGTAGGCACAAAGCACATTCAAATTCCATACATAACAATATTTGTGACAGATTCCAGTTCTGTGATTGGCTAGGTGGTCGCGGGCGGAAAATAGACGGATAGCTAAAATTACAACCACAGCCGCGGACAACCGCTGCTGCACCCTCATTGGCTGAGCCAGGTCAGCAACCGCGCTCGCAGCCGCGAATTGCGCCGAGGACCGCTAGTCTGATACGGGCTGAAGACCGCTACGACCGCACCAGTACCGCCAGAATCGCGAGGACCTCTAGAACCACTAAGCCCAATAGTACCGCTAGGACTGACTAGTGCCGCTAGGATCAGCTAGTACCACTACCCTCTACGACTGCACTAGTATCATTAATACCGTTAGGACCGCACTAGTAGCGCCCGCTTACGGTACTACAAATGCCGTAAATGTGGTCTAGTTCGGGGGAATCTAATCTGAAATGGTCTATTTCGGTCTAGCATGATCTAGTTCGGTACCAGTACGCTTCTATTACGGTAGTAGAACCGCAAGGAACTCTCGTGCCACACTGGGACCGCGCGAAGACCACTATGACCGCACCAGTACTGCTAGAATCATTAGAGCCACTATAACCACTAGGCCTTCTAGTACCACTAGGACCAGCTAGTACCGCTACAATCGCACTAGTACCACTAAAACCGCTGGTGCCACTTGAAGTGCTAGTACCGCTAGGCACTTTAAGCACCGGCTATCACCACCACAACCGCACCGTTATCTTTAATACCGTTAGGACAGCACTAGTACCGCATTAGTACCGTACTATAATTCCCATACTAGTATGGTCTAAACGCGGTCTAGTTTGGTCCAGTATGGTCTAATTCGGTCTCATTCGGTCTAATTAGTTCAGGCTATTAGTTCGGTCTAATTAACCAGGCTCCGTCCGGTTTAGCTTAATTTATTCTAGTTCAGTCTAGTTCGGTCTGGCCTGGCTAAATATATGGCGTGGACGTATGGGTTAAGGGTGGCACTGGATGATCAATCAACTGATTGGTAATATGTTGTCTCCACGAATCTCGTCAGGTACCTCTTCTCAATGTCATCAATTACTCATTATCCATCATTTCAGAAATATCATTGCTGAGCTGCAAAAACATTTCAGGGGCCTATGACTCATCAAGAACATGGTAAAGCCGAATGAGCGGTAGCGAGAGAGGCAATAACGCTGGTCAAAATATATATTCCATGAGAATATGATCATCTAATTCCTTAACTAATATCCCGTAAATTTGTTAATAAGATGCCAGGCACGTCTTCCGAGCAGAAGCGATCGAAATAAGGCCAATAGCGGGTTCTGATACAAGGGTGTTTTTTTTTGCTTTTATTGAATGATATAAGTGTGTTTGCTTTTGCAGTTCAAACAATTTTCGGTGTCTCGGGAACCTCCCAGATTGAAAAGCAGATTCTATTTTTGATCCTTGCAAGGGTCAGTTGTTTATCCAAAAGTATGATACGAAAGATAACATCAAGATAGATTTCTCTCACGGATCTTGAACCAATCAAACGTGATACACTGACTCCAAACGAGTCACTAAGAAGTATGTAATAGCCAGTGAATTGACTTGTGTGAGTCTTTGATGATAGCTCGACATAGATTAGTGCACGCGTTTTGCTATCTAATTCGCAAAACGCAAGAGTACACCAGTATTAATGAGGTATTACCAGCAGATGAGTCATGGAACTTCGTCCGACGCATGCAATCACTCATTAGTCTCCTTTCATAACCAATTCTCATTGGTGCAGTTGATTGTCACTGCGAACGTGCAATGATCTTCAGAGTTATACTTCTTGTGCATGACATTCCTTCTTCCCCAATATCTCTCAATTCGGAACACAAATCGCGGAGTCAAGGGTTCAATACGTGTTCGAGTCGAGAGATTAAATTTTTCGTAATATTTTCTGTGGTTTCTTCGATCGTCCAAAACTGAGCATTTGAAATAAATGTAATCTAACCCCAAAATTCTTACAAAAAGTTGACCCCCGGCTCAAAATGACATTATAATCAAAATCATTATCGTAACGAACCCAGAGTCCCTATGAACTCTCATTAAAAGGCGCATCGGTACTGCTTACTACTCCATAAATGACGTCATCATGATCCGCATAGCTCAACTCAAACAGTATCTGACCGCTAAATAATTGCAAACACTTTTCGGATCAAATCATCCAGTCAGCGGGCTTCGCAATAAAATTTGCAGTCATTCAAGCTTTGCTGCGTCTCAAAACTCACGATATTTTCTAAATGATTTGGAAAAGTGCAAATGCGCGTGACCACGTGGTTCCTATTATGCAACAGCGATAACTAAAGATTGCAGTTTTCCAAAAAATTCAATGAATATCGTGAGTTTTGAGACGCGACAGAGCTCAAATTATCGGAAATTCTATTGCGAAGCGCACTGACTCAATGATTTGATCCGAGGAGTGTCTGCACTTACTTAAAAATTAGAAACTGTTGAATTCCTGCCATGTTAATAAAACAAAGCACTACGGACTTGGTTGTAAGAGTACCCAATATGCCCTCATATTATACCGATCCTGGAAGTGAGTACCCAGTGACCTCCCGGAGATTTTTTCTCCTTATTCATGTCGGAATATGACAAAATGAGTAGTTTAGATCGGTTCTGGATGATTTTTGCGTTTCCCAGAGAGTTTGGAATCAGAAGACTTTTGCATTTGCCGCGTTTGCACAGCTAAGAACTTTCGAGGCAATCGCGTGTAGTAAAACCGTTGCCCAGATTTCTTGATCCAACAAATCCTAATGTACTTAGCGCATTCGATTCCTCGTGTGACAAATATCTTCTTTACTGCTGGAAACTCCTCTTTCAAACCACTTTATGTGCAAAATACGGAAATCATTCGTAAAACATGAAGGCGAATAATTCAGTGTACCCAACTTCCCCCGTATGGTTATCTTAAACGGTCATGCAGTGTGATTTTTTATCACTTAAAAAGTATCTATCACTTCAAAATGAGTCGAAAATAGTGACTCGGACCTATAAATTATCTCTACATGTGGCTGCACACAGCTAAAAACGATCTCAAAACCCCGCCGTAGTCAGCCGCCATATTGAATGTAGCCCTGAACCCGTTTGAGGATAAGTCGAATTTTACTCAACCAAATGATTCGAGATCCTACATGCGTCTACAGAATGCGTGTCTAAAGGGTGCTACGAAGCCAAATATGTCAATTTCATCCAAAGAAAGTATCCACACGAGGTCCACTTGAGGTGTCGTATGTTGCCGCTCATGAGTAGACGACGTTTGAGCACACCTCAACTGGATCGTAGAAACCTTTACACATGCATTCTATAGGTGCATGTAGAATCCCAAGTCATTTGGTTGAGTAAAAATCGACATATCCTTCGAACGGATTTAGGGCTATTAGCGGACTATGGCCTCACCTTAAGCACTTTATGTCCGATTTACGCTATTTCAAATAATGCAATAATGTTAGGTACACCCTTCCGCAAACTCGCGAAATTTCTCTTCTTAGGGAAATTGAGATAGCCCAGGTCCGTTCGATCAAAATTAATCTTTTTTAAGGTCAGCTCATTTTAAAGGTCTGAAAACAAATTTCAGAATGAGCTGAGGAACATTCAAACTTACCTTATTCCGTATTTTCTTAAGGGGACGTCGGAGTCCTATCAATATTGTACAGTTACCGACATGATCGAGTTTTCGGTTTTCTCGATGAATTTTTGAGATATCAAAAAACTAAAAAGTAACGCCAATTCTGTGAGCCATACAGAATCGGCGTTACTTAGTAAAATCCCGATACCTCGAAAATTCATCGAGAAATCCGAAAACTCGACAATGTCGGTATCCGACATCCTCTTAATATCTTCTTGCCATAACTCAAGCTCAGACTTTTATTATAGTAAAATGTGATCAATAAGACGTTTCTTGTTTACATCTCATCACCAAGTGAAACAGTAACGCGAAATGCAACTCTGATATTAAGTCGTAGAGTTTAATGAAAACTTGAAGTTTGCAGTGATTCCGTACTAACCAAAAAGTTGAATTGGGAGCAGCGGTTGCGTGGGGCTGGTTTCTATCGTCATTATCTTGCACAATTGCAATAAAAAGAGACAAGAATCAAATAAGGACCTAAGTACATTTTGCCCAGAGTTAATGAAGTTGTAGCTTACTTCCGAGCAATTAGTTTTCCCTGGGCCTGAGCCGCCGGTGGAGGTCGAAATAATTAGTCGGAAGCGGGGAGCCTCATGAACGAGGCGCGAATACTATCTACGCAATTTTATGAACATTTAAACATATGAACTTGCATGAAAATATTTTATAAGAGCTTCCAGGACAAAAACCAGTTTTAAAGTATGTAACATTAGATGTGTGTTAGAGGTAAAAAGTGAGGATGGAGGTTGCAAAAATCGATAATTGTACATGAGTTGCTTCAAACAAGTACAGACAACTGGCAGTACCTTGAGCGAGATCTTGAGTCAACACTTACCGCATGTGAGCAAACCCACGGAACGTGGTGATTAGGGAGGAAAGAAATTTTGAAAAGTTTTTCCAACGCACATCACTCGGGTTTTACGTACTCTCAGTTATCGGTCTCTAAAACTCAAATCCACTCGCATGGCCGATTTTTACGAGACGGCGTGGGGTGGGACAGAGAAACCCGGAAATGTCCGTAAGAGCAAGTCCATAAATGCTAAGTGCCACATACACGGATACTTCTATCATCACCCAATTGACCACTGACGGGGCTGTGAAATATCTCACTCATCACCAGAAAATTCGAGGAGATCGTTGGAGTTATGATATAAACCTACAATAGTTTACCGACAGTGTAACATCTGAAAATTCCTTGAAAGATCGGAAATAGTAGCTCGCATGAGCCAATAACGAGATATTGATCCACGCAGTCACTTATATGGTGTCAAGAACAATGAAAATAAGAGATCACAAACAGAAACGGATTGGTCTGACCTATCTTGTTCATGTGCGCTTCAAAAAACATGATTTCGTGATGCGATCATGTTTTTTCTTGAAAGCGTAATTTGTTTGCCAATCGAACATCATTTGATGCCCATAGACCAGAATGGTCTGGATTTCTTTGTTTTTCGATGAAAAATCAGATGCCGTTTGCAGAAATATGATTGGTCAGCTGCGTCGTCACAGGATGAAAAATTCTGTCGATTTTTTTTCTTCTAAAAAGGTAGTCACGCGTCATCAATAGGAAATAGTTCCACACCTGTTGGGAGCAAATCCTCGGGGTCGGACTAGGTTGTAGTCTCGAGTTTGGGGGTCAATTTTGCTGCGAAGAACGTGTCGATATCCTACACTGCATCCAAATGACGACCTTAACATTGAAGGAAATGAGCCATATAACGCGTAAAATTTCGTGACCTTTCAAATTTGATGGCCCGCCATTCCTGTCTATTTCATTTTTGAGTCTCCAACTCCTCACAACTTGGTAACAGAATCGTAAGAGAAGTGTCTGCTTTGGTGCAGAGATAATATACATCCATTGGACGGAAAAATTTGAGCACCAAGAGCGTAACGCACGAATCATCGCGTTTCGTGGATTTGCTCATACGAAAGATATGTTTATCAAAGTTTTCAACTGCCTCGATCGGGTAATCGCTTTTCTGTCAAGGAATACATTAGAACTCCTACTTAACCAACTCGAATTAAACATGAATTACTTTGCAATTTTTCGTTCCAGGTGAATTGTTTCAAGTCATGAAATCATGGATTATAATCCAGTACCAAGCGATGAGATGGAATCGGTAACGGTAGTTGCCGACGTCGTCGAAATCGAAGGGCCCTATATTGAGCCCGTAGTCTCAACAGCGACGACGTCACCGATCTCAACAAGTCCAATTCAACCACGAAATTTCCCAATCAATGATGAAACTCATGAACCATCAAAAGTTCTTCAGCCGCAGAGTAATTCACAAGTGCCTGCAGTTGTAGCAACAAGAATAGTTCCCTCGGTTGTTCCTAAACCGAATTACCTCTTAAGAAAAATGAGCACGATGATGGAAGAAGATAGTTCCGATGATCTGGATAACAACTGCCCTAACAGGTAATGTCTATTTACAATGTTAGAAATGTATGTTAATGAAGCATATCCTAGAAACTTATCTCTACAAAGTGCATGTGTATTCCGAGTGTAGTCAGATTGTCCAACGCTGGTGGCGTTTG
Source organism: Eretmocerus hayati (assembly GCA_029851415.1). Classification (NCBI taxonomy): domain Eukaryota; kingdom Metazoa; phylum Arthropoda; class Insecta; order Hymenoptera; family Aphelinidae; genus Eretmocerus; species Eretmocerus hayati. Next base: position 100,529,591 of record CM056744.1, read on the forward strand.
CACTTTGACGTAGCTCTTAAGATAATTTTTTTGATGAGAACCTCTACATATGGTTGATTTTGTCTTTATGTCAAAAATGGTGATACATAAATAATTCAGAACATGGTGAAAGCTTCCTCAAAAATATCCATGCGACTCGAGCATAAATCTTTTAGAAGATGCATATGGATCCCACACCAGTGATAATCTGATATACGAAGACCAAAACGCGTACTGATGAATAGATCTATAGGTTCTAGTTCTGATACAATTACTCCAACTGTCGTCCCCAAATACTCTCAACTTCAATCTGCTAGATACTCTAAACTTCCAATTTTGTGGAAGTCTTTGACGTTCAAGTCTTCCAGTTAAAATAAATTTCGAGGAGACTTCGCGAGAAGGAAATCTGCACGTGTATCACATCAAAAGGTCTTCCATATTTGTGGAAAAGAAAGACTCATTCTTCAAGAAATGAGGAATCTTTGCGAATTGATAAAGCGATTATCACCCAATTCAAAAAGATAACAGTACGAGGATTGAATTACTGACGAGGCTGATATTTACTTATATTATAAAATCTTGATGACCTGTTGTAATGATTACTTGAACATCAGCTCTGGGAGTCACGAAATCGGTACTTTTCGTCTTTGCATCGGAATCAGGATGGCTTGAATTATTCTCGTGGTATATTCTTCTTGCAATATTTTTATTAGATTGGACTTGAAGACTTCTTGCATATTTCTGACTCATTACTCCAGTTCTTCTCTTTCGTGCCATCTTCTTCTTTAGGAGTATACATGCTTTGAAATCTACAGAATTCAATTTTGTCCACGTGAATATCTCTTTGACTCACCGCAAATTCGTGATATCATGATTGTTATTCATAGAATGATACAAGGCGCTAAAAATACCTTACAGTCACTCACGAGATTGGCACTTGGGAGGATTCAGGGTGTAAGAAAGATACCCTCTGACCCCAAACGACGTCAATTTTCTGCGAGTTCTGAGCCAATTTGAACCTGTCACTGAAATATTTCACAAACGAAATTTCTTTGAAGACCTCGGTGAGAATGATTCCCAAGTATTGCTGATGTTCTCTGACAATAGCACTTGTACCATCTTGCTAGTTTCCAATCTCTTTGAAAATCATTCAAGAATCCCTGCATCTTCATCAACAACCAGATCAAGCTGCTCAGATTATGAATTACTCGTAAAGTATTTGGTCGGTACATAATTAGTACTTCAGTATCTTAATGGTACCTTACGAGGACTTCAGCGGTACGACTAAGGCATTCGTAAGGCACCCCGTCAGTACTTTCGCAGTTTTCATGTTGCATCAGCTCTGTGCTCTCGTATTAATTTATCTGCTTCCAGATAGAACTTGACTTTCCCACAATGCACTGGCTATCGGTTCTTCCAAAAATTACTACCGTCTAATTCCAACCGCATTTCCTCATTACTTAGGTTTGTGGACTCACCGATACTAAGGTGATACTCGCTACGTTCATCACACACATCAGGACTTATTTTTGTCCTCGCACTTTAATTTCTGCGGTAAATTTCCAGTACATTTGCGGTACTTCAGCAATACCATAACGAGACTTGGATTGTTTCCCTGTGAAATTTACTCGTCAAATATGAAAATTACTTGTCAAATATGAAATTTACTCATCAGTAATTCATCAATATACTTCCGCAGTATGGGAGGCATCTTGTTGGTTCTCTCGTGGTACTTTACTGGTAACATGATGTACGATGTCTGCGCTGTCTCTGTGGAACATCCCTTAACACGTTCGCTGCGATGCGTCCCACCGGTGGGACCCGCTCGTCCTCTTTTGAGCGCGGTGGTGATCAAAATCTCATTGAATGGCTCGTTCTACATAGGATGCGCTCAGCGCGTGAGCGTACGCGCATACGCTTGCACTCAGAGCATTTAATGCAGGGAATTTCATGAAGCGGCCTTACCAGTCGTTTCTTTATCAGAATTTCCCAAAGAGAGAAGTTGGTTGATGATTGGTGGGCTCCGACTGATATTATCGAGCCTAAAAATCAAGATTTTTCGTGAATCACCCGCTCTTTCATTATCGGTGAAACACGGAACCCATGAAATTCGTTGATGGTGTTCTCCGGGTAACATTCATGGGTCAGAAATACAATTTTCCTAATGTTTTTCCATGATTAAATAAGAGAAACTAGTAGTGGTGGCCCCGCGAGCCTTTTGGGGAAAAAATTCAGGTTGAGAAACGTTTTTGCAACTCAGTATCCGCATTGGTGGCCACCCGTCTTAGTTTTCGGAGGCTGTAACTTTGTTTGGGATCAGAAACTTAGCAGGAGCGAGATGAGTGGTCACCAATCCGGAAACTGAATCGTGAAAACGTTGCTCAACCGGCATTTTCTTCCGAAGAGGCTGGCATTGCACCGCTGATGTTTTTTGTATTTGTTCTTGTTGTTTTTGTATTGTAGTAAAACATGGAAAAAACCGATTTTCTGGCTCGATAATGTCATTTGGGGCCGACCAATCATCAACCAACTCTTCACTTGTGAAAATTCTTAATAAAAAGGACTGCTAAGGCTGCTTCATGAGATTCTCTGCATCAAATCCTTCGAGGGCAAGCGTATGCACGTACGCTCACGCGGTGAGCACATCCTATGTAGAACGGGCCAATGGGTCCCATCGGTGGGACCCGTCGCTCACAAAAAAGGAACTGTGATTTTCGGCGTCGCAGCGAACGTGTTAAGTAGTACCTGATGAACACTCAATCAGAACTCAGAACCAGTAACTAAAAATTATTCCACCAGTATTATCTCAGTATGTACTCAGTTTGTAGTTCATCGGTACTAAGACAACACTTATGAGAAGTCCTTTGTACCCTCTGCAACTTGCCTTCTTTCCAACAATTATTCCATAATGAATCAAATAACCATTAAAGTCATGATCTCGGTTAGAGTAATATCATTTCGTAAGAGAACAGTTGGTAGTGTCCCACAGGACTATCTTTCTTTCAAATGCACCTTCCAAAAAGTCTATAGACATTTCTATTCCACCCCTTGCATAAACTGTACTCCGCAGTGCGGTAAGTGTCGCCAGCAGTCACCCAGACATGGATTCGGACTCAACGTACGAGGAACGCATTCGGCTTCCCAGTGTCGAGAGCTGCTCTCAGTCATCCCGTTCTCGGGCACGTCCTCGGCATCAACAGCGTCAATCTATCCGTCACCAGGCCCAAAAAGACTACCAGCCTCACACCAACCACACCCAATTACAGCCTCGTTCAGGTGGATCCAGCCTATGTGACAGCGTCGACAGCTTTGTAACTCATCACTCGAGCGATCGCCAAACACATCATATACGATGCGATCCACATCAACATCAACTGGACCGTCATACAATTTCGAGATGTAGCAGACATCCCAGTACTAGATCTCTGAAATCTAGTTCTGCTAGTGATGAGCAACGTAGAAATTGCAACAACTGCTTGGTATGTAAATAATGATAAATATAAGTACATGGGAATTATTGCGAAAAGTAACTCAGTTAGGTCACTTTTATGGACATAATTCATCGCTCTGTAAGTCAAGGCTTTTTCCCCATATTTTCCGTTTGATGCCAGAAAAAATTATAAAAAAAATATGGGTGACTAGAAGGGTCTCGGTGGAACTGGCACTTGAGGCGAGTGGCCTCGGCTCGTGTTATGCACCCTGGATCTGAAGCCAATAAGGATTTGTCGAGTCTGTAAATGTCATACTTTGATAGAAAAATGCAAAAATATGGTCCAACCCACTATGGCAAATCAAGAAATTAAAAAGTACTCGTCTGACATATAAAGATAATTTGTACCAAGGAAGTGGAATTTTGACCCTCATTCTTCAGTTACAAAACAAAATAAGTTGACGAATCAGCCTTAAACTTTGGTATCAAGTATATTTTAATAGAATACCTGTAGAGAAATCTGAAGAGAGTAATTCAGCGATCACGTGTTCAGATGGAAAACCACCCCACTCATCACGCGAACCGTCTGAGTTTCCGCGACAATGCTCATATGTCATTGCACTAGTATTACGGATGCTGTATTAACTAGTTCATTTTTCACAGCGGACGCTAGCGCTGTGTTTGATATATGTACTTTGTTCTGGTGTGGCGGAGAGTAGGTAGATGGAATAGAATACAGAGCTGAAGTGTTACGGAGGCCGGCTTGACGTGAACCACTTGCTGAGTGTCACTTTGGCGAGGGAGGCATTAGTCTCGTGCGGTGTGTGGAACCGGCAGGGCTCGTGTCCCTCTACACTTCCGTAATAGTGCAGAAGCTAATCCACATTATTGAATAGTACGAGTGGAAATGTTCCCCGGAAGCAGAATTTGTAGAGCCTGTTGTAACAGGCAGTGAAAAGTAGTGGAATCAGTTGAAAATCGCTGCAAGATTCGACATAAAACGGTTCCGAATCGGTTACAGAGGGCCAAAAAAGTGTCAAACTCTCAATTTAATCATGTGGAACAATCGATCGAGTTACGAGTTTCCAAAAAATGATGATTCTACTGATGATAATTTTGTGAGGAATAGATGAAAAAATCCAAAATTTCAGAAAACGTCGCTTTTTGAGATAGGGCTGGTGATTTGTTTGCAGGTCAGCACTGGTTATCATATTTAATCTCAAGATAAGATTTAATTATTCTTTTTTCCAATAATTTGGATGTTGTGAGCTTACGATGGAACTAAACTGAAAATACCTTGACGCGCTCCTTCACCTACACTCCACTTGAAAATTCATACCTCTAGTATGCATGGTATCATGAAATTGCTCCAGAGTCACGATTAGTCTAGATGAAAATTTCTGCTAAAAGCGTATTTCATCCAATCGAAACTCATATAGACCATGAGCATCCTTCTGGGAAAAATCTAGCTGTGCTAAGGGGTAGGAAATTTCATGCTTAAGTTTATCCAAAGTTGACAGGCTTTTTCCTCGCTTGGAAGACAATTTGGTCATATTGAAAAAACTCCACCCGGGTTGTGAAGTAGCAACTGGAATCAGTCTTCCAGACTCCGAGGACTTCCTGCTATTTTCTGTCAGTAGAAAATCAAAGAATTGGACAACTTCGTCTACTTCCACATAATCCTATCATTTCCCGTTATCAAACTGGTAATTGGATAAATTTATATCAATTCATCGACTCCACATTCATACATTCCCTTGTGAAATTCCCAAGGAATGCTTCAGAAACTCTGCGATCCCAAAAATATTGAAAAATTAGACGAAAACTTTAAATGAAAGCCACTAATTTGGTTGGCATAGAATCAAACTTGTAATTACCCACGTGATTCAAATGGATCGTCTTCTTTGTTTACCTCTACAAATTTCAAAATAATAATCCTAGGACCATAATCATCACATAATAGGACTACCTGGTCGTTTTTTTTACTGTTCGCGTGGCCGTAAACGTGTCACGCGTAGCTCATTATCTTAATTCCCACTCGTATCGTAATGCGATGATTCAATATTTGCCGGACAAGTTCTCATCGCTTACTTGTACGTCCGGTAACCACACCTCAACTATGCGATCTTCATCTCAATCGTAAAACACTTACACTATTTGTACATCTAAAGTTTTGAAAAACATGTGTTATTTTTCGGTTCTGCGATGATCAGAGAGAGCAAAGGTTACAGTCTCATCAGGAAAATCAGCTCCAATTGTGCCCGGGTCATCACGAGTGCAACCACAGTAGTTGGGGCTCGATAATATTCTCGGAGGGTGCCCCAAGTATGACTACCCGAGGTTATCCACCGGACGCCGTGTCCATCCGATCGCTGGCTTCGATTGGTATGGGCTCGTCTGATGGAAGGAAACTCACAATACGCAGAGTACCCACATCGCCTTCTGAACTTCTCAATATGGTTCATCCACCAACGTAAGTGTACTTCAACCCCCTCTTACTTCAATTTCAGAGAGCTAGAGATTTATGGAGATTTTGAGGTTTTGACTTTGTTTCTTGATCGATCAATTGTACGATTAAAGACCCGAAGGGATCTGGAATTTTTTCCCCAGGACCTTCGCTCATTTTTGAAAGGGTTTTAGTTATGGCTCTAGAAATTTTTAGTTTCGACCCCTGATTTTCAGAGGACTCTATTTTTCTAACCAAATGATGTCCCCGAGGTTTACTTGAGAAAATTTCAAGAAATGAAACATGGAATTTTATGGAACTTGATGGAACGCCATAACTAGTAAAATCCCTCCAATGACTAATTGTTATATGAGAAATTGTTTCATGTCAAAAATAGATCTGTTCCAAATTATCAAAGAATATCGCTGATGCACTTCTAACCAATTTTCAAGATCAAACCTGATAAAAACTGGACTGACTCGTGTTTCAGTCTCAAACAGGGTATTTGAAAATATTTGACATTATCTAATACTTTTAAGCTTGTAAAAACAAGAAAGGAGCCGAGTCGGTCTTTACTTTCTCCTTGGGAACGTTGTCTTCTGATTGCATGATTACATCAACAACATTGGATTCATTTCGATGTTTAAATCATAGATGTGAATAAGGAAAAATTTTGCCAATAATTTTGGAAATGATCAAACGTATTACCTAACTTAGTAAACTCGTCTCTTCTCTTGGCTTTTTTAACTCTTAAGCCAGCTCATACTCCTCCTTAACTACACACTTAGCGTGAATTGTATTTGTAATCTAGACATCTTACTTAGCTCCTTCCATGCGGGTCACTGTCCTCACATTTATTGAGAATTATCTTGCCGGCTGTACAGTCATTTTTTTCGTTCTTTTCAATTCCTAAAGTTTTCTGAATAAGAAACATCTGCTCGTCTATCTTACTCACGAGTTAGAATAATGGCTCACTCCTTTCTTTACTGTTCATCTCAGGATGAAAATCTTACAGCGGATGTAATTAATAACGCAATCAATCTTGTTGCGGATAATCTTATTTTTTCACACCTAATTTGTGACGGTGTACGCACGAATAAATTTGAGACCATTAGAATCAATCGTAATCTCAACATTTTCAACACTTCTAATGAAATTAATTGACTACCATTTGAGAGATGCGGATGAACACGAAGCATACGAACTATAATATGAAATTTCGAAGTATATCATCTTTCTCAGATGAAAAAGTATATCAATACTTCAATTCACTAAATGTTTCACTGATTGATACAATCAATAATTACAGTAGCCATATCAAATACATGATACAATAAAATATTCATATCAGCATTGCCTGATGTGGATTCCAACTTCGCAGGATTATTTAATTCAACTTTTCGTCAATCGCACTCGTGTACTTTTATTCTACGGTATCTCCAATAGTTTTCAAATAAATCTCGACCAATAATCAGTCTGGCTCGTGCTAGGCTGGACCCATAAGTAGAAAGCGTTTACGGCATATTAGATCGTTCATTCCATTACTACTGATCCTCATTTTCATTCAAACAACCTCGGCATTCCTTCGGGGTTCCATATTGGGCCATGTAGAAAATCTTTTTCTCACCTGAAAATGGAATAATGATACACTTCTTTCCATGTAATAGCACTCAATATGCTAGTCCTGTCACGATCAGAGTTATAATTGAAATAGTTTCAGAAGCTAATCAAAAATACCGATCATTTTATCTTTCTTATCAAATGCCAAATATTGTAGCGTTCGAGAATTTTTTGACTTTATTCGATTTTGTTCACAAATCTCTATGCACCGTACAGGCGCGGATACCGGGGAGGAAGTATATAGGAGCGATCGCATCCCCCCCCCCGTCCCCCAGGGAGGAAAAAATTTGAATTGCTCGGATCCTTCTTCTTCAAGACCGGTGCCCGTATCCGCCCCTGGTACCGTAACATCACAACTGTTTAAAATATTTCAGTCTGGTTCTGATTACATCGAGAATTATAAGAAAAGTAACTGTTACAATTGAGACCATCAGGGCTTTGAGTTTCTTTGAGGGCTTGGATTCATTACTCTTTCTCCGAGAAAAATTTTTAAAGTGCACAAAATTTAGGTAGACTTATGTTGAAGTATATTTTATCTCACAACCATCATTACTTACTTATACATTTGTATATGCACGTAGCTGCTGAATGTAACTCACCGTCTGCTACTGTAACATATGCATGACACGAGATCAATTCAACTATTGATATAAATACAGTGGGACAAATGATTTAGTCAAAATCCAAGAGAACTTTACTAATTTCCACAATTCATATATGACAATGTCAAAATACATGAGTATCATAGCAAATTGATTTCTGGGTAAAACTCAAAAACGTTCAGATTGACAGGAAACAATCCAAATCTCTGAAGAATATCTCAAAAGATGAAGTTCTGAAATAACATGAGGTCGGTTTTCAAGAACATGCGTAGCTTAATAATAAAGACCTCAGTCTCATAATGAGTGTGCTAATAGAATTCAAAATTACCTAAACTCCTACACTGGATTGTCGAAAACAGTATCGTTAACGTAAAGATCAGTATCACTAGCGTGATTGTGACTTTTGCCATTTTCGTCTCGGATAAGAAATTGAAAATGTATTTTCCGAATAAACTGCCAAGATGAGTAATGATGAGTTGTTCAGGGGCTCACTAAATCAAGGGAACTATTTGACTGTCTACGAGTCACTGGTTCCAGATTTTATATCATGTCGCAAGCTTGGATTATTTGAATGAATGATGTCAATTTTTATGATCACACTGCAATTGATCAAATTTAAAGACCGTCAGGTAAATTTCCAGTCTGTGAGTCGTACGCAAAGACAAATGAAATTAGTTTAGTTCTTTTTCGAAGTTTGTAAAACGTGCACCTTGATACGAGGTTATACAATTCATTCAATTCCCTAATAGTTTGAAAAACTGCGGAGAATACAAGAATGCTCATAATGAAAGGACTTTGATATGTTATAGATCGACGTAGTTTAGGAGTTTTGGAGAAAATGCTGAGCCATATATTTTTTGCCATACTGCTATCTATTTTATGGTTTTGACTTACATTAATACTGAATGGGGACTAGACAGATGTTGAGATCAAAAATTGTGCTTCAAAACTACCTGAGAGTCCAGGTGACAATTTTTTATTCAAAGTGAGATATATATTCAAAGTGAGATTATAACACGGACCAAGCGTTAACAATTCCGACGATAGGATTGTTAGCTCGATCACTTGAGATCTCACTTTCCTTGAGGTCTCGGAAAGATTCTCTGACACGAAAAATCTCAATAACTTCTCAACACGCTCACTGCGACGGCGAAAATTGCAATAGGCATCTTGCATTTTTTTTGACCCCCCCAAAAAAAGGTTTGGCAAATTCGAGCAAATCGAGATGAGTAAGGTGCAATTAAAAAGAAATTCCCAAAAATTGTTTACAACTTGCGCGAATTGTTTGAAAGTCAGACGATTGTGTCACACGGCGCAAGTCATCCTACTGTCAAACAATTTGCGCAAGACAAAGAAAATTTTTGGGATTTTTTCTTGAATTGCACAATACTTGTCTCGATTTGCTCGAATTTGCCAAACCTTTTCCTGGAGGGATCAAAGAAATTGCAAGACGCCATACAATAGCGGCAGTCGACTACTTTGTCGGAGTGACGTCACAGAGCGCAAGTCATCAGACTTTCAAACAATTCGCGCGAGATGAAAAAAATTTTTGGGGATTTTTTTTCCAACTGCACCCTATCTATCTCGATTTGCTCGAATTTGCCAAACCTTTCTTCGAAAAAATGCAAGATGCCTATTGCTTCTCTGTGTGTGGCACGGGTGGGTCCCGCGCAATGTTAAATCCCCTAAGACGAAAATCTGCCGCACACAGAGAAGGATGAGCGGGATTCACCGATGGGTCCCGGAGCAGCAAACGTGTTAAAAAATGACGAAAACCGTCAAACCACAAATTTGAGAAATTTCCGTTTTTTTCACTTCTTTATAAAATAGAAGCATGTAGACTTGGTGGTCACGGGAAATGTGTTACTCGAGTTGCCAGAGATTTTTCATAATTCTTCAGATCTTTACAATGCGCCATCGAAATTTTATCACAAATATCAGCTCTCGGCCATGTCCACTGTAGTAGACAAGATAAGTGAGGGGGTTAAACTTGAATGCTCAACGTGAATCGTAGAATGCGTATCACCATATCGCTTTGTGGTGATTGTATGTGTCTCCATTTTCCAACTAGGGAAACTCTTCGTGAGATCAGAACTTCTACAATCATCTCCTATCAGATTTCTCCTCGAAACTTGAAAACGATGAGGAAGGGGCTCACAAGGACGAAACCAGGTCTTTGAAACACGGATTTCGATGAGTCATCTTCTTTGGTTAAAAATGAAAGTATCTCGAAGGGTTTAATCCAATAGGCCTGCTGATCTAAGATACAGCTATGGAAGTTAGCATTGTCAGTGTATCTGTACGCATGTCTCAATCTCACATGGACCTATGTAGGATATGCTAATCTCCGTAGCTGTATCTCGGGATAAAAGGCCCATTGGATTAAACCCTTGGAGCGATACCTTTATTTCTAAGTGGAACAAGGTGCTTTCCAGAGTTTCATCGAGACCCATGTTCCACACACCTGGTGCTCTCCTTGTCAGTATCGTGAGTGTTTTCTTTATAATGATTGATTAAAAGGATTAAAACTTCGGTTGTTCGTACATTATGTGACGATCGTGACTTGTAGATCACACTTAGACAGCTGAATTTTTACCTCAGAAATAATGATTTCCAAAATTCTGTCATTACGTTAATTGCTCCAAAGCTGATGAGGTACAAACTAGATGAATTTGACAAACTCCATTGAAACTAAATTGGTTAAGTTTAATGGCTCGAACTTACGAACAGTCTTCAATGTCAATTGATTTTACTATTATTTGATGCGAAGAAACAAGAGGATTCATAATTCATGAAACTCTAACATTATTGTCAAGGTCAATTTTCAGAAATCGTTGATAAATGCTGATCGACATGTAATTTAGAGTAAATAATGATTTAACCTATGAAATTGTGAGATAGAAAAAGGTCGATCAGTCTGTAATCGATCGCCAAAATGATTGACCCCCAGTGCTAAGCATTTTGGCCTCATAGGAAATAACATTGAGCAGGGCCTCACGGTGGGCCCGGCTGCACTCGAGGAAAGATCATCAATTTTAGCCTATGCAGTGCACGTGTTAACTGATATACTCTTGAATGCTAAAACGAGCATGCATGCATGAGATAAGAGCTTTTGAGAATTCAGGCTCTCTGAATCATCGATATTCTTAACTCGAGGTGGTTACACATGATTAGTACATCTCCAATTTCGTCAATATCTACCTTCAACGTTCATGAATGATATCACGATTTTCAATAGATGCGGCACATCTTTTAAATCTCTTGCCTCGTCAACAATTGATCTCCTGAAATGCTCTTCGTTTTGGAATATTTAAATGAATTTAACCCGTTCGCTGCGACAGTGAAAACCGGCATTCCGTCCCAGAATGCGAGAGAGTACAAACGCGTGATCTTGCACCTATATCAGTCAAACCTTTTGATTTGTGATCAGTTTAGTATGTATATACAAAAAATCTAAGAATTTTCGCGGGTCCCACCGGTGGGACCCGCGAAAATTTCTATCGTCCAATGGGGGATGAAGTGAATGATCGAACTACCAAAATCAGTGATCTTAATAAGTACTATTTAGCTTTTCGGGAGCATTCGTTGAATTCCCGGTACCATTCGGGTAATTTTCGAGCATGGGCTGAATTGGAAGCTTATGCCTCGTAAGAACCGCGGATTGCGATTGTGATCCACGCGAGTAAGATTTTCTATCCTCGTGAATCCACGAGACACAGCTGCGCTAATTCGAGATACTCTTCAACTTCTCTGAATACAAAAAGTTCCTCGTCCACAGAGATATTGAGAAGATCGAGGAGGGGGAAAGTGCAGTTGCCATGTCAACTATTTGGTCACTTTACCTCGTGGTTATTTTGCGTCAAAGTTTCTGATAACTTGGCTCTATCTCGCTCAAATTACGCGTATATGGGCTCATTTTGTAGCTTTTGAAGTAAGCTTTCGAATAAGCTAAGATACGTTGTTGAATATTCAAACGGACTTGATATATTCACAATTTACTGGCTATTTTTGGGTTATTCATCGCCGTTCCCACGAAAATTGAGTTTTTATGGCGTAGCTCAAACAAATCAAGTTCAATCCCTAAACTGGCCGGTACGCATGTTTTTGGCATCGTATACAGCGAGTAAAAACCGCTACAGAAGCCATTGGATGTGTCTACGTTGTTTGGTGCACACTAGAAGCCGAACAAAAACGGGTCCCACCCGTGGGACCCGTCGCAGCGAACGTGTTAAATCGAATCATATAGACATTTGGAATTGATACCGAGTTGACTCGTTAGGAGAGAAAAAGCTTACAATGTACACGGGACTAGTGAAAATTCATTTCCTCAATTTTGGTTAAAATAACCCCGTAGATTCTCTTGAACTGCATAACCTCGAGATGCTTATGACTAGAAAATAGTGTTCTAACCGCGAGGAACCCGAAAAAAATCTCTAACCATCCCGCCAGAGCGATTTTTAAATCAAATTCCTTACCCAGTTATTGGCCTTTCCTGCGCATGCGCGTAATTGTATGCTCGTGAGAATATCTTCTAACGATAGCTGGCAGAATTTCCTTCAAAATGATCCCTTGATAGAGTCGATTTGATGCAAATTAAACCAGAGTTATGACTGTTTTTGAGAAGTGAACGAGTCCAAGCTGTCACAGACGACCGTTGTTCGACTCGTAGATTTCACACACTGGACTCTTCCTCTTCCTAAAAACATCCACATCTGGTCATGATTCATCAAATCGACTTCATCAGGGAGTCATTTTGAAGGGAATTTTGCCAGCTATCGTTTGAAGATACTTTCACAGGCTTACAGTTACGCGCATGTGCAGGAAAGGCCAATAACCAATAACTGGGTAAGGAATTTGATTTAAAATTTGCTCTGGCGGATCGGTTAGAGATTTGTTTTTGTTTTCCTTGCGGTTAGAACACTATTTTCTAGTCATAAGGATGCAAGAAAATCGTGAAAGAAGTCGAAAAAGAAAGTTTGAGAAATAAGGACCACTCTAACGAATAGTCATGCACTGAGGTCTAGCCGAGACTTACTAATATCAGTAGTAGGAAAGCTTATCCACCAAATTGCGTACATTATTTTTCAGAGTACTCGCGCAGAAAATCGTGTAAAAATCGTGTGGTTTTCATTGTGATTGCGTGTTTCAAAATACCACAATGCCACCAGGTGGCCACATTGAGGAACTTCAAGTGTGCGAAATAGCTAACCCGGGGCCCAAGGGGCTCATATTGCACCCAAATTTTGGATAGGCATGCGCAGATACTTCCTGTCCAAGACAGCAAGGGCACTTCTTTCTCCCACACAAAATATTATCATACACACAGAGAGCTCAGTATTCTCCATTCAAAAAACTTCTAATAAAGTCTGTTAATTACAACTTCCGCTTACGTGTAGATACTCGAAAACGTAATCCTCGCTATCTATGATGCCATATCAATGTTATGAGTTATCAGTTACCTCAGATTTTTCATTGTCCATATTTCACGTCGTGATGATGATTACACATTGTGATCGAGAAACAAACTAGTCTACCGTAAGATCTCCATCTCTGTATAGCCGTTACGATTTTTTAATCAAGTTCAAGTTCAATAATAATGTTTTCGATGATGATCAGACCGGTGGAGGATGACCTATCGACATGTACGAGCTTTGATGATGGCGATGTGGATGATATGGGCGAATATCGACAGCCAAGAAGACCACATTGGGAGAATAAGGTGCAATTCGTATTGGCTTGCATAAGTTATTCAGTGGGACTTGGCAACGTATGGAGGTTTCCCTATCTGTGTTACAAAAGTGGCGGAGGTAAGTTGGCAGCAATTTGTTTTTTGGATCTTAGACCTTCATCCAAGGAATTGCCCATAAACACTGGAACATGTAAAATTCAGATCAACTTGGAATTTTTAAAGGATTAAAATTTCTTTTGATACAAACGATCTATTTTCTCCCATGAAAACAAAAAATGACCAATGAATGATATAGCAAAGATCGCAAACATTCTGATTATTCTCTCGCACAAAAAATACATTCTCGGTTATGCAGATGTCTTCGAACTCTATTATCACACCTGATCGAAGAAGTATTGTATTTTCCCGAATGGACTTGCCGAAATTTGATTGTAGGCCACATAAACTTCCAGAATTGATCATTCAAAGTCACTCTTATAGGCAATCGAGCTCAGAGTGAGATTTATTTTCGCCGTCTCTTCTTTAGAATATATTCCACAAGTGCTCAAATTCAACGTATGAATGAATAGAATATGCAACAGTAACAATGGGTATCGAAATGGACAAATTCCCTCAGTAGCTGGTTGCTTGGCCAGGAGATGTACTCTCATTCTTTTGCAGACTTACAACGGCAGCTCTGAGGGTCCATGGCACCAAATCTCACCAAAATTTTTTCACAGCCTCGTACCACCTATAACATGGAGGATCCAGAGTAACTCCGTCAAATGGGTATTCTGTTTAGAGTAACAAGCAAAAATGTTAGCATTGCCAATATGAGCCCATGTAAAAAAGTGATGTATACATATAGATATATTGTCAATACTAACATTTTTGCTTGTTACTCTAAACAGAATACCCATTTGACGGAGTTACTCTGGATTCTTTATAACCTAGGTGATACGAGACTGTGGAAAAATTTTGGTGAGATTTGGTAAGCCGGACCCTCCGGACTTCCTTTGTTAGTTAAAATCCATCGAAATCGAGATTATACATTTTACATGAAGTGCCCGGCACACTGAAAGAATTTTTCACGAATCAGGTGGATCTTATCAATTCATGGATGTTTTGCTATTCTATCACATAAGATTTGCACTTGCGAGCTATCTCATGTTGGTCGGTACAAAGGGGTGAATTTACTCGGAGAACCAGCTGATCTATAACACTTGAGTCAACACACAACGAATCTGAATGAGGACTCTTTTAGGGTATTCAAATACTGCCGAAAACTGCGTCCAAGAATATCTCAGTCACAGTCTAGATTCTGCTCCAACTTCCCAATTTTCATTACATTGCTCAAATTTTATCGCCTAGGATTTTCTAGATGTCTCTAGCACTATCGCGTTCTATTGACACAACCCCGAGCTAAAATTTAGCAATACCTTCAGACCAACTGTACAAGTCTGCTGTGTTCAAAAGTAATGGAAGAAAACGTTATAATCGAATGAATTTTGGGAACTTTTGTCATGAGATTAATACAATCCTTCTGACGTGAAGCTAAAAAAGGCTAACTATGTTACGACTGTTGAGTATTCCAGACTTGACACAGACTGAGTTACTTAAAGGTAGATCTCGTTATAAAGTCTGAACAGGTTAAATGATTAAAAGATTCGAATTTCCGGAGCCGAGATTATGCAATGATATAACAATATAGTTCCCTTGAACGCCAAATCGCTCCGTAATTCGATCAGCCGCAGAGCTTACATTGCGCAAGCTCTTTAATGGTTCGGATCTCTTACTAAATCAGTTCTGAGTGCCACTTGATAGCCATGCACACAATGTGTCAGGGTTGTCTCGAATCTTATATTTACTAGAATTCCTCTTGGACATGGTAAAATTTGCTTCTCGTAATTCTCTTATTACTAAATAATTTTACTACTCTGGGTCCGTATTCTAAATTTTGCGGTAAAATTTTCCGGCAAAATTTACCGTAAAATTTGCCGGCATCGGTGGCGCTCTGTCGGTAACCTGTAGAATTTGCCGCTATTATTGCTGCAGTTTGCCGGCATGATTTGTCGTATTTTCTACGGCAAACGCTACCGGCAACGCGAAGTACTGCAAATCGCATCGGCAAACTGCAGCAATAGCGGCAAATCTTACAGGGCCCGTGTTCTAAATTTTGCGGTAAAATTTTCCGGCAAAATTTACCGCAAAAGTTGCCGGATTCGGTGGCGCTCTGTCGGTAACCTGTAAAATTTGCCGCTATTGCTGCAGTTTGTCGGCGCGATTTGCCGCATATTTGAGTTGCCGATAGCGTTTGTCGTGAAAAATTTCTGCAAACCGTGCCGGCAAACTGCAGCAACAGCGGCAAATTTTACAGTTTACCGACAGAGCGCCACCGATGACGGCAAATTTTGCGGGAAAATTTTACAGCAAAATTTAGAATACGGGCCCTAGAAATGTGTAATCGTAAGGCGAAATTTTTTCCGAAATCATCGGAGCAGGGAAATTCTTGGTCCTTCGAAACTCACTCGCCCTGAGGACTCCCCATCAAAACTAAAGAGATCAATCATTCAAGATTAGAATAATTTAAATAAAATTCTTAAACTACTATGGTATCCTCTCATTTCTGGCTTGTCGTAGAGCTTGCTGTTACCAGGCGACAAAATAATACATGACGTCAAGCCGATGTAGAATTAGGTTCCAACAACCTATTCAAATTCAAATTTGCTACATTCACACAAAAATCATAACACAATAGCTATACTCGTAATTTTCCAAACAAGCCAGGCACAATGAAGCTTCGAAAATTCTCATAACTCATCTGGATATTATCGGTCGAAACATACAAGCACATTACCTCACCGGAACCTCGTGTAATTCTAACTGGCTTACAACTTACGTAAAGATTTGAAAAAACGTGAGCTCGTAAAATATTTTCAGGAAGAAAATTCTGACTGAGAAAAATCACCGACAGTCCAATCTCAACTCATCTCTGAAAAACTAATTGATTCGTCTCTTCGCCTATTAAGTGAATCTCTGATATGCATGCGGCGGAACCCGATAGCGATTTTTTGTAATGCGGGAATCCGGATTACGCTCTCGTATGCTCTATGTCAAGGTCATACAGTATAAAGTCTATATAATAGGCCATAGGCTGAGTGTCAAGTTCCGTATAGTCGGGGTAACCCGAAGCGCGTAACGAAGCTTTTATGACGGGTTGCCCTTGTGTATACTTACCAGTCTAGGTGCATATGAGCAAATGTGATATTATAATCGACCTGTAGATTTATCGTAGTCTAGTACCTTTATATACTTTGGATCGAGCTCAGAAGCGAGGGCCACGACGACGATAGTGGTGATGATGATGATGGTTATGGTGACCTTGTAAGTAGTGCTAGGTGTTCAGGAAATCGTGAATGAATCCAAGAACAAGGTTATGAGAATAATCTATATGACCGACGCCTAGAAATCTATAATCATTCGTTCACTTCACGACAAGCCGGCGGAAGTAGCTTTGATTTTGGGTTCGGAGCCAGGGGCACGATTGAAGTAGATGCTTACAGCGTGAGCAAAAAATCTTTTGCTCTTGGGCCGATGATCATCATCATTTTGTTCAAGCATCTAACCTATATTCCCTAAAATTCTTATATGAGAAACCACTACAAACAACACCATCACTCCAGACGAATGTTATCGTAATGAAAGCACATGGTGGCGTTTGCAACCACGTGGTTTCTCATGAAAGTTTTAGGAAATACAGGTTAGATGCTTGAATAAAATAATGATAGTCATCGGCCCGAAAGAAAACGATATTTTGATCGCTCTGTAAGCATCTACTTCAATCGCGTCCCAGAATTGGAACATGAAACCACGCAAGTCCGGAATTTCTTTTGGTCACGATACGAATTTTCTGATCAGTGAATGGATCCGGTGGATAAATTGTTCTAATTTTGGGTGGAATTTCACATTTCGCGAAGTTTTTTGCAAAAATCACGTGGAGCAAACAGAATCACCCGAAGTTGATCATGAAGATGAGAAACCCAATAATTTGAGGTACACTCGAAGCAAACGAGACTGTTTCATTCAGATGACGCGTAGTATATGGCCTACAAGTCAGAATTTTCAAGCAATGAATCAACTTTCTTACTAACAGTTTGTGCCAAATTGTATTCTTTGACATTTTACTCCTCTAGAGGATATTTCAACGTTTCAGAATGGGCATCACTATTGGCATGGTTCGCCCTAATGTAAGACAAACTGAGGTGCCGCGAACGTACACGTCAACGGAAATCTGTCTCCGTGGCTTCGTTCGCTCTCGAACTTGAGTATATTATAATGTTCAGATCTAGGCAAAATTTGTGTATGGCATGAGATTCTGATCCAATTTTAGAGGACTAACCTCAATTATATTATAATGCGATCTAAACACACGAATCATTAGCTATTCCATCAGATTGAAATTTAGTGAATCAATCTGATGTGACCTGGAGTGAAATGGGATCAGTTTATTTCGAAATCAGTGTTACGCAAAATTTGCGAATATTTGTTTAATCGGCAGTGATTGAGATGAAAAGTTTTGATGATATGGAATAAAAATTAGATTCTTGTTCAATTAATGGAAAAAACAATATTTATCATCACTCAAATACACACATACACACACCCATATCATGGAAACAGACGTGTGATCCATACGCTTGTGTAATACACGCACACAAAGCTGACCTCCAGAATGAATTAATCGTCCAGAGTCTTAATAAATTCGTTTGACACGAGGATGGTCCACATGAGATAATAATGATGACAATGTAATGTCAACCGGTGATAAGGCAAACACTCAGACATTATTGCCATTACTCTCAGACGAATGAGAAACACGTGTATAATGACGTAGATAAATATTGATACAGTGATACAAGGCCTCTTATTCATTGTGTATCAACAAATTTGGAACAACTTGTCAAATTACTCTTTCCAAAATTACGTCTTACAATTTGACTCAAAATATCTTTTCTGTCTACAGGTGTATTTTTAATTCCATATTTTTTAATACTCATCGTATGCGGTGTACCACTGCTGTATATGGAGCTCAGCATTGGGCAGTTCACAAGACGTGGACCAATTGGTGCACTTGGTCAAATATGCCCTCTGTTCAAAGGTAGTTTTAGAACTCATTTATCTCACTTTTGACTATAAAGATAAATCTGGAGGAAAATTGAGCCTTTCTCGAAAAGATAGATTGGAATTCCACCCTGAAAAATTATCTAATAACTTTTTCGGTGACAAAATCATATCAAAGAGCGTTTAAAATGATTTTGGCCGAATTTTTTGACTGCATTACCTTAAATTCAGGACAGTGAAATTTATTGAATCCTAAGTTCAAAATCGATCCAATTCAAGCATATTCTTAATAAAATCTCATTTTTCGCTAGATAGACCATGGTATCTGGTGGGTATTTCAACTAGGATGAACTGAAATATGGGTTGAAATAAAATAATGAGTAATCCGAAAATTTTCACCACTTCAATTACTTCGTTAGGTCTCAAATCTCAATTTTTCTGTTCCAAAGAGTACACATAGTGAATGAATCTGGAAAAAATTAATGGGCAATCAAGTTATTATTTGATTTAAAACTAATTGCAAAAATATGTGATGGATGCCTGTGATTTTCAAGGAAATTTTCTATTGACAATTGAAAATATTACCACCAGAGTCAATCTAGAAGATCTTTGATAATCAAAATCAAGATGAATGGGCAAAGATGAAGTGCTGCATGGGCACAGCGAAATTGAAACAATTAACATTCCTCAACTTTTCCGTAATCGCATAAACGGTAGACGAACACTCGCTTATCTCAAAGATCTAGCAGCGCGCAAATTCTTCAATAAAAGCCATGATTGAATGAAATAGAACTTAATGACGGTTAATCATACCAACTCTCGTATGAAACGATCTTCATTATGCCAAAAGCCAATTTTCACACGCTTAGCTTTACCTACATTCTATTATTTTTATTATTATTTTCGCAGGAGCTGGTCTCTCATCAGTGGTGATATCATTCCTGATGTCAACTTACCACAACGTGATAATCGCTTATGCAATCTATTATTTCTTCGCGGGATGCAGGCCAATTCAACCATGGTCAAGATGTCGCAACAGATGGAATACTGTTGAATGCTGGTCTGCCGATGAAAATGCAAACAACAACACCATGCCGAGGCATCCAAAATCTCCATCAGCTGAATTTTTCGAGTAAATTTCAACAACTACACAGATTTAGCAAAGAATATGATGAATAGCCCAAAAGCTCTGCGCGCTTCCATCCTCTGCTTTGTACTGAGAATTTAAACATTTTCCCGCTCTAAATGAGAGTAAGAAAATGAGCCAAGTAGTCAAGTCCCGAATTGGTCAGACATCGCATTCCCTTATCCTTTCTTTTCCCTCAAACATTTGTGTTAATCCTATAAACCTATTTTCCTATCCAGTATCGCGCGAGCCGAATGATATTGAATGAAAAAAAGAAAAAAAGCTAAAAGAGAGTCGAGATTTGAGTATGAATAACCGAGCGCTTGTTGTTGGGTCCGTTTAGCAACAAAGTGCTCCAGATAAGCTCCGGGATTGAGGAACCGGGCACGTTGAGATGGGAGCTAGCTGCTTGCCTGATAACCGCCTGGGTAATTGTTTACTTCTCTATATGGAAGTCGATAAAGTCTTCGGCGCGCGTCAGGTACCTCACCGCAACACTCCCATTCCTATTAATATTTATCTTTCTCACCCGGTCCCTCACCCTCGAAGGAGCTGACAAGGGCCTGCAATTTTTCTTCCGTCCGGAATGGGAGCTGCTCAAAGACGCTAAGGTAATTTTGATTTTATTTCTACCAGAGTTACAGTAACTATTGGAGGAGCAGTTATCGGTTTTGTAATGTGATCAGGCTCGCGATTATGATTCACGGCGGTTTTTCCTTTGGAATTGAGCTATGTTTATTGGGAATTCCTCATCATAGCAACTCTAATGTCGACTATAAGTTTTTCTCTGGTAACTTTCTCATAGAATGGTTTCGAGCAGATCTTTCATTGATTACTAATCTTCCACCTCATCAGCTTGCATCACCGTGGTTCGGGAAGGCCCGAAAGTCAGTGAAATGTAAAAAATCTTGTGGGCTTCGATACTAGAGGTCTTTGAAATCAATCCTCAACAAGAATCAAAAGAATCCGTCAGTGGGTTTTGATATAAAGTCGATTCTCCGATTTTTCCATCGTAAAGGATGTTCAAAAATTCATCCCTTCCGCGGTTTTCCGTCTTTTTAAGTTTTTACCGCAATAACTTTGAAGAGATGAGTTCAATCGAAATATTTGTAGAATAGTTTTTTGTAGTTGTTCCGAAGATCTGAGGGTTAGTATGCTCACATTTATCAAGGAACTGGATGCAACCTATGTATTTGAAAAAACTTCAGGAAAAAGAGCAAGGAACTTCCAAGTTTCTGTTGCCTCTGCGAATCTCCCCATAGGGCTGTTCTTTAACTTCGATAAATAAGACCATACTTACTTGTAGATCTTCAAGATTTCTACAAAAAACTATTCTATCAATGTTTCAGAAATCACAAAAAGACGGAAAACCGTGAAAAAGGGAAATTTCTAAACACCCTCTATAATGAAAAGATCGAGAAATCGACTTCATTTCGAAATACACCGATGAATTTTCCTGATTCGTGTTGGCAAATGATCGTGGAGACACCCAGAATCAAGCTCCACAACAGTTCTTTTATTTCATTGACTTTCGACTTCCCAGCCTTTCCAACTCACCGAGGAATGTTGAACCTCTGAGGTATATGATAGGGCATTTAGCCAAGATTCACAGTTTCTATCTCATTCCCGTAGTCAACTGTAAATTACAGCTGTGAATATCATTAACTTTGCAACAGGATATTATTATGGTCATAATACAGGGTAACAATGTAGCGATAATAACTTTGATATGGATTAAAGAAGAAAGGGACTAAGCTGAGCATGGTGAGGTGGACTTTGTGAAGTATGGCTTTGGAAATAATTTAGCCCAACGTCTAGAATCAGAGTGTAAGGAATGTGAGGGTTTTCAGGTCCCAAGATCGCCCCTGTTTATTATAGCAACCTGAGGATCCTCTCAAAGCTGGTGTTCCTTATATTAAATCAAATTCTAACGCATTTCAATAAATTAATCTGAATTTTTTCGCATATCTTTAAAACGTCAACACATTGGGAAATCATACTCTCATCCTGACAAATTTTGATTTAGACCCCTCTTTAAGTTCATAAGAAATCAAAACTAAATTTTGCCCTCAAGAACTGGAATAGGACACGCCAAGTGGCTATTTTATCGTGTTCCCTGGGTCATTTTACATCGGAAACCACGGATGAACATGATTTTGGGCAATGAGAAAATGTCAAAAATGGTAAAAAAACTGGTTTTCAAGAAAATTTTTTTGAAGAAACTGGGCGACATGATATCCGAGACCATTCCTCACAAGGTCCACTTCAACGTGCTTAAGAACCCAGCCCTTTTAGAGAATCCAGAGAATCACTTGAGCTTTTGAGAATCAAATTTTCAACAATATTCACCTGACTGCTAGAGGTGGAAGACATAAAGGTATTAACATATCCAATTTCAGCTCTTTCAAACTCATTCTGACCTAAACAACATTTTTCCGATCAGAAATTTTGTATGTACTGGGGTCAGTCTCGTGCTAAAAAGATTGAATCTTCAATACACGTTACTTGACTGACATTGTCGGAAGTCTACAATTTATTTCTGACAGACATTCAATCACTTCTCGAGTCCCAATTAAAACCATTACAAACGGTCAATGAAGTCACAGATAAACACAGCCTCAACGCAGAACTACAATTTTATCCGAAATCCATGCGCAGTATCATGTTTAAACTTCAAAGAACCTACCAATTCGTTGATCCTCGACGTTCTATTACCTTGTTAAACTCTGCTTGATACTCCTGAACTCAAGCTGCGTTTCAATGGAGGTCATGTCGTGAATGAACTATGCCATATCGTGATGCACGAGATGTGCTAATAGAATAGATTCAGACCACCAAGTATCATTCAGCCGTCTGCTCTTCGATTTGTTTGATCCAATGAGATGAAAAACATGCAATTTTGTTTTGAGATTTACATCAATTTAAACCGATTCGTTCGATACAGTGTTGAAAAACAAAGACAAAAGCCGCTAATTTAGCTCAATTCTATACAAGTGTCATAAAACTTTCATCACTTTAGAATAAAAAGAAGGAAATATTGTCTCTTTTTCAGGTCTGGGTGAATGCAGCAGCTCAAATTTTCAATTCTATCGGCATTGCATTTGGCTCAATGATTTGTTTTGCTAGTTATAACAAATTTCATAACAATATCCTTAGTGATGCAATAGCTGTATCACTGATCAATGCATGCAGCTGCCTACTCGTCGGCATTTTTGCTTTTGCGACGATAGGAAACATAGCTGTTGAGCAAAATATGCCGATACCGGAAGTCCTGAGTGATGGTAATGACATTTTTTGTATTCAACAGATCTTCCACTTCCACTTTTCTCAATGATGATAAACATCATAATTTGAACTGTATTTCCTATGCAGTACACATTGGCCAACACTTTACTTCGTCTCTTCTCTTCAAACTGAATTCCAGCTGTGCGGGAAAGGGGGTCATGTTCTTTTTTCCAATCATCTCATTCGATACAGTCGAATACTGTGATGGATCACAGAATCCCTCAACTTCATTGTTTGAAAATTCGATACTACTTGACCGAATGCGACTGGAATGGGGAAATTTCTCCAAATGAATTAATGTTTCACTTTAATTAAACAATATAAAGATCAGAGAATCTTCAAAAATTCTAAATAAAAGTAGCAACTAATTCCTGAGAGCCTGTAACAAGAAATATTACTTGTTGAGAAAAACATATGACAAAAATTTGGTGAATAATCTCAACAATAATTCACTATCGAGTATAAGATAAAATAGGGCCCATGAGTCATCCAAATTATTACATAAACACTCATCAAGTTTTACGATATTATCCACAGATTTACTTGTCCTATTACATTATAGATAACGTATAACTTCCGTTTAAGGACCCGGTCTGGTCTTCGTGGTTTATCCACAAGCATTAGCAAAAATGCCATGGGCACAGCTTTGGGCAGTGCTCTTCTTTTTCATGCTGGTTTGCTTGTCTCTCAACAGTCAGGTGAGTACCTCCTTATTTACTCATCTTTTGGAAGTGAGCAATCCGGAGTGTGAATAATGGACTAAAAATAGCTGTAAATTTACTGTTTCAGTTTGCGATCGTCGAAGTGGTTGTGACGTCCATACAGGACGGATTCCCAAATTGGGTGAAAAAGCACTTATTGTGCCACGAAATATTAGTTCTTCTAGTTTGTATAGTATCTTTTTTATTTGGACTGCCCAATGTGACGCAGGTAATTTAAATTTTTTCGAAAAATAAGATAGCTTTAGGTATTAAAAATATTGTGTGACACTTCTTTTTTGAAGATTTTTCTATTCTCGATGAGTCTCGCCTTCTACTCGTTGATAAGACACGAAATTGTGACGCAAAATTTGTCAATTGAAATTTGATTGCGAAAACTTTGAGAATCTTGACAAACTTTATTAAATGTTGCCGAAGACCAAAACTACTTAGAGATTATAAACCAATCACTGATTTTAGGGTGGAATCTACTTTTTCCAACTGATCGATCATTATGCAGCCTCTATATCTATCATGTTTCTGGCGTTTTTTGAAGTCATTGCCATTTCATGGTTCTACGGAATTCGACGGTTATGCAGCAACGTAAAAGAGATGACAGGTCGAGTTCCTTCCATGTACTTCCGCTTCTGTTGGTCGTTCGCTGCTCCGTTTCTGATTATGGTAAGAGAATGCGCTAGTCCTTTAAAATACGTTGATAGCGATGATAATTTTACAAATTTAGCTATTTTGGATTCTCAAATCGTGACCATGAGTGTTGGCACTCATATGATATAAGTGGCACAAAATGAGATCATGTAGCTATGTTTAACGTAGTGTACACGTGGACGTCAAAGTCACAAGAAATTCATGTTTACATAAAAAACGAAACGAACAACGACACTATGTTTCGGCCCTAAGATGTCCGAATGAAATTGTAACAGGCGTAAAGATGTAGATTCCTTTCAAATTTCTAAAGAACTGATAAGTATACTCTTTTAGTTCTCGAATATCTTTTCAATACCAATTGATTTCAAGGGAAACTATCTGTAATATGATCAATTTTTCGTCTGTAGCCATAAAAGAATGTGACCATTTTTAGAAAAAACTCTGTTCTACATTGAAATCATATTCCTACCGGGGTTGTGTTCCACCCCATAGAGACTTTTTCAGATTCCCAGTGAAAAAATCACCAAACTGACAATTCTTGTTATCACATATGTCATTATAACTTTGAAAAATCGTTCCAAATATTCTAGCCTGATGTCTTTAATCTGATAAAACTAAAGTTTTGCAAAGATTCTTCTCCAAATCGTGACCAGCAAAAATAATTAAATATGGGAAATAATACGTTGCAGATTATTTGTCAAGTACTTCCTAAATAATGATAATCTTCGTAAGCACATCGCGCATATTACTCAATGACACGTAATTGAGAATGTCGCATGCGATGCGTTAAATACACGTGAATATGACGTAATGTGTCATATATACTCAATTCGAGCTATATTGCGATTCTACGCTCTCTTTCTCTGCATACAATGTATGCTCGTTAAAGTGCACTTATGAATCGGCACATATTTACTGTCTGCACGCCATTAGGATAATATGCCACTACTGATTGATGAGCTTGGATGTTGTGATTTATATACTATGCATGTATGGTATATTTTAAACAGTCCTTCATATTTGAGAAAATTTGACTGGTTTGATTTACTTGAAAATATGCTCGACAGCCATGAAGAATTCGGCAAAAGTCCTTCTGATTTCTTGAGGATTTTTCTCAACAATCGGTGTAAATCATTGTCCAAACTTATTTTTCATGAATAATTTCCCGACTGTCCAAGTTCCTTCGTAATCATGCCTTCAAAACCTGGTATATTCTACGATGAAACAAAAATATATTCTCTTTGAATAAATGAGCTCAAAACTTATTCTATGTCAAATTACATTCATAAGAATTTTTAGATTTTTTTATTGCAATAAGTAGAACTGCAAAAACTGATGGAGCGAATGAGAAGAATCTTACTGGAGGTTTTCAGTCAGGGCACTGATTTTTTTCAGAAATAAGAGTAATTTCTGAAATCAATTTAAAGATGGATTCTTCTTTCAATCTCACGCGTATCAATATACAGCAAAATCATAATAAGCGGTATTATCAAAAAGATTCTTCGAATTTTTTGCAGTCAGTATGGGTGTTCAGCTTAATTGATTACGAGCCACCGCACTACACAAAATCAAATGGAAAATACTTGTATCCCTGGTGGGCAGAGGCGATTGGATGGGGAATTGCATCTCTCTCACTCATCTGCATTCCTGCTTTTGCCATCTACGTTCTCGTTCAAGCCGAGGGAACCACTTTTGCACAGGTATAAATTTTTTTTTTTTTTTGTACAAGCGCGTGATATTACTTTGTAGCTTATCTCAAGATTCTCACGATCAACAATGCAAATATCTCCTATACGTCAAAAATCGTAGGTACAAAAAATTTCCATATAGATGGCTATTCTATGAGCAAAATTATAGATAATTCGCTTGCGATTTTGTGTTACAAAAATGAGCATATCAAAACGTCCATCTTTCGAATAATTTGCTAACCTCTTATTTCAATCGGATTTGAATGAGATAGAGTTTCTTTGATACAAAATCTTGGTTTGTACCATTCAAAGTACAGCTCACATCATGAATAATTACCTCGATGAACATGTTTTCAAATCACCTTTCGAATGAGGTAATTTTCATTGAATTTGCACCTCTCCAACCTGTGTATTCTGTAATCCCTGTTTCTCGCTGTCTTTGCAAAATCAGACGATCATTTTAGTTTCCAGATTTAAATTGAGCGTCAATGCGAGAAATATCATCAATTCACCATCTCAGGCCCGTCTATGACGAGATTCCTGCTAGCTAAATATGCTCGCACACTCGTTCTCGCGAAAATAAATGCTCAAAGTTGCAACCAAAGTCGTTTTTCTATTGAAGATTTGACAAGCATCCGAAAGGATAATATCTTGCAAAATATCTTGCAAAAGTGCGAGGAATAGTGTGATAATACAAGTAGCTAATTCATTTCTTTCTTCATCATGCAGAAGCTGAGAAATTCGATAAAACCGAGTTTCGAAGCATGCGACGTTTGCGGACAAGAATACTGCACCGAGCCATCACATAGTACCGACGATGACGTATTGAAGGAGCCACTTCATGAGATGAACAACGTCATCCAGGTAATTCATTATAAATTCACGAATTGCACTCGTTTTGAAATTGATATTATGAATACTAGATCTTTTCTTCTGTCCAGATTGTGCCAAGTTATCAGCCAGTAAAAACGCAGCTCTGAACTTGTGGACTACTGTTGTTCTATGAACAACCCGTGACCTACTTTTCAACT
This sequence comes from Eretmocerus hayati, assembly GCA_029851415.1. Taxonomy (NCBI): domain Eukaryota; kingdom Metazoa; phylum Arthropoda; class Insecta; order Hymenoptera; family Aphelinidae; genus Eretmocerus; species Eretmocerus hayati. The sequence continues at coordinate 100,556,951 of CM056744.1, forward strand.
GAGTATCAGATCAGGACTTTGATATATGAAGGAATATTCCCTTCAAGTCAAAGACAACTGATATGGAGGAGGGAACGAAGAAGCGTGAGGATATTCCGGATGTTAGTTTTTGAAATCGAAATTCCTCTCATTATTCTCAAACAAACATTGTAGAAAGAAAATTTCGACGAGAAGGTGGAATATTGTCGCAGTTTCTACATATCCATACATTCCATGTGTGAGCTATATGAATAGAAGAATATCCTAAAAAAGTATGTGGCCGATTCTATAAGGAATTAATTCATGTTCTAGGAAGGTTATTGAATATGAATGCATCGTGATGGATTCGGCGTCCTTTTGAGATGTACAAAATATAGTTTTTCAAAAAAAATTCTGTCGATCCCTCTCTAATCCTGTCTGGTAGGATCAACCGAATCCTATCTGAGAATCGGTGCAAGATTATCGTGTCAAAATCGAGGACAAGATCAATCATTTAACGGCAACAACAATCTTGAAAGGAGTCTCAAAAATCAAAGCTTTGGGATTGTCCATAAACCATATGGCCTCATTTTTGGTCATTTTTGTCCACCCACCCACCCCATGTGGTTTTATATGGTCTCTGGACCAACCACCCACCCACCCCCTTAGAAGTCATATGGTTCGAAAAAATTTTCACTCGGAACATTGAGTAATATTCGAACCGAATTCATTGAAGTCATAATTTTTTGACAAATTTTCTTTCGGCAACATCATCAGACGTAGTAAAAGGTCAAGCGAGTCATCCATGCAAGTCATCAATGATAGGGAACAAGTCCGACTCTTCTGTTTGAGGAATAGATGGTATAGAGTTAATAAGGTATAGAGTTGATAGCCACTTCCGAATGCATCGAAAATTTTGTCACAGCTTGATTTTTTTTAGAGACATAATAGTCCAGGCCGAGTGGGCACCATCGTTGGGCAAATTTATTCCGACGAGGTATCTCTGCAGGATCCTCTTCAGAAGACCCTCCTGATCATGGAAATCCATGTTGCCAGGTCGAAAGATGGTCACAATTCGTTTAAATCGAGTTTGCTTGAACAATTGAATAAAATTGCTGAATATCAATTCAAACTATTTTTATTAGATAATAGAGAAAAGGTCTCTTGTCATTTTCCGCTAAATTTGATAGTTTTCGAGTAATGAGCACTTTGAAAATGGAAAAACGAAAAATTTGCAATCTTTGACATTAAATAAAAGCAACAACGAAGTGGGAAATCGATGTTGCCATCGGGGGATCTGTTCACTAGGTTGTCCTCTACAAGATACAATGAGCTTAATCTCGACCCGATGTAATCTCGATCAGTGTTTCATCAAATTAAGAGTTTGCATATCCGATGACCGGCGAACACAATGGATGCTTTGATCATGAGCCTCTTATATATGGTGACAAAATATGGCCGGAGACGCAGAATGAAAACGAGAGTAATAATTATGGCATCAGTAAAAGACGGAGCGTAATACATCCTCGTCAGCGATACATAGCTGCTGTTGTTGTACATGCATCTGACTATGGTCAGATTTCGACAGGAAAAATTTTGCCTATAGTTAACTCTAGCAGCGCACCGATTATGTACGGGTAGAATTTCGAATAGAGATTTGATAAGATATCGTCTCGAACTTCTCAGTTCTCGCGATGTGCTCGGGTCATATGGCTTGAGGCTTCACCACTCACCCACCTCATATGGCTAGATATGGTACTTTTCACAACCACCCACCCACCCTCGGCGGACCATATGGTTTATGGACAGCCCCTTTGTACTGCCAATGCGATGATTTTCTGGTCAGACTTGATTTCCCCGCAATTTCGGAGTAATCGAAAAATTTTTAGTTTGAAAATAATCAATGCTTAGCCTGAACGACTGTCATTGATATGTTTCATCAATCCGAGCATTCATCTCAAAAACTCTCGCACAGTACACTTTGACAGGTGAGATTATTATATCGAATTTAGCAGCAACTTGGATCGCAATGTTTCGATTTTACTCGTGGTGTTAGCTCAAAATCTAGAATCTTGGACCTAAACTCTCGAAAACAGCACAATTGGCCACGAAATTCAATAAAACGATTAAAATGAATGTTTAGCTAAAATAAGTGCTTTTGCTGCATCGAAATGGTACTCTCCCACTGTATTGAGACTCCAAATTCGACTAAATTTTCATTCAATAACCCTATAGGAAATTCAATAAGATACGACTCACAATTGTGATATTTCTCATGGTAACTGCAAGTTACAGCTGTAAACCACATTAATCTTACACCAGGAAATGGTGTGATAGCTGGAAAGGTAAACGCAAAATGTGTAGCAAGAAAAAACTAATGCCAAACAGTTTGAATGAAAAGACAATTAAGGTCCTTTTTGAAGACTGGTCCCGGCTAATTTGTGAAAATATTGTCCAATCTTGGATGATTTACTAACATCAACGAGTTGCACGAATAGGAGAGTCATCATACAGTCTACAAAACTGTCAGCGCTCACTTTTGCAATCACTCATGATTCAAAAGCCTGAAAATGACGTTATATCTTTCAAATAGCCATTTCGTACAAAAGATGGACCAAACCAGTTTCAATGGACAATTACTAAATTCAAGAATTTCAAAAGTTCAACACTCACGAAAGCGTAAATAAGATTTCGTACGTGGAAAGTACCGATGAGTCGCCTCAAGCACTAGGCCCCGGAGTTTTGCATAATTTATTGGTGGCGACGGAGAGCATATATGCCCATAAGCTAAATCATCATTGGATCTTGCAATGTGCGATAAATCAACGACATTGAAGAGATGCGTCTTGTTTTATTCCACATGAATACAATGATCCTGCATACTTGATCTTGATTACATATACATAGGTATAGATATCTGGAAGAAAGTGAGCTACTGCTTACATGACATCGGTAATCTATTTTTTTTTCTTTTCAAGTAGCTTTGTAACTCCCCTGAAATAAAATTATTGCACGATATCTTCTGCCCTGGTAATAACAACTACGTATATTGTCTATGAAGAAATTCTACGAAAGTTTTTGTAAGATCGATCTTGTTGAAATTGTGCAGTGATACATGTGAAACACTTCTTCAAGATGTACTCTAATAGCTATCAGATTACTTATCTTAAAAATTATGGGCACAATGCAGTGGTTGGCATAGCGAGAGAAATTTTTATATTTACAAAAACTGGAGATAAAAATAACAGAACGTGGTCTAATTTTTTGTCAAAATGCACCTACGGCAAAAATCACGGCAAAAATAAGTTTTGAGATAGACTATAATTTTTAAGTATTCATTCTGCAAACGCTTTCCAGATGATATTTTGTTTCTATCACACTCCAATAGATGAATTGAGGGAGATATTACGCAGACTCCCTGAGTTTTGACAAAATTCGTCGATCAAGCTCATTAAAAGTGAGAAATTATCCAATGCCTAGATTTCTATAACGATCCACTGAAAGTATCTTGCCCAAGTTATCTCAGTCTCCTCTGAAATAATTGAATAGAATCATGAGGAGATGCTATAAGCACCTCAACTGTGGGATATAGGTACAATAAGCTAAAACAGTTGACCAGTTTATCTGAGAGATTTTCTACTTTGAACGCCAAAGTACAAGCGAAATATAGGTATATGAGCACCAATGACTCGAAACAATACTCTGAATTTGGTGTAGGTCATAGCGTCGTGAGTTTGATCCGTGAAAAATCAAGTCACAAAACAAAATAAAATCAAAACTCCATCAAGCTCATCTTACAAGGTAGTCAAAATAATAAATCTACGCTGTCAATTTTCTTGACCCTTCAATGCTTCATCTTTTATCAAAGGGATCGCTAAAACATTAGGTATCCTAATCTACTTCCGGCTCTTCTCCTCCTGCTCAGGATGCGCAGCATTCCATTCCAAAGCTCTCTTGATAGCTTCAGGAATCGGTGGTGGTGTTGGAAGATGAGCACCCTGAGGTTGGAATCCATTTTCATCGGCGATGTAAGTCAGCGCAATGTCAACGCCATCATCACCTTTGTAGCTGTATCCACCTTGAGCGGACATTGCTTCATTTTCGGAACCAGCATTCTTCACTTGGCCTTCTTCGTTTGCTTTGATTCCATTGCCTGATTCATAGGCCCACTTATATGATCCATCTGGATTAGGACCTTCCTGAGTTTGACTGACTATGGGAATCACTTGGGCTGCTTGTGGAGCTGGTGCAGCAATGACGGACCAGTAGCAGCATGCCGATAAGAGGATCGCTGAGATCTAGACAGAAAAATCTTTGAGGATAGCTTCATTTTATAACTTAAAGAATAAGTGGTCAGTTGTTTGTCCGGGTTGTTGGTCAATTTTATCGTTTTATGAGTGACAAGTGCCATTATTTGTGCGTCGAACTCCACTCGCGATTTTCGCCCGGAAACAACTCGTTTTATGGAATCATCCACACGTTCACCTCATTTGCACCATAATTCGGAGCAGATTTTATACTCACAAGCTGAATACTTAGACCAGGTATGGCCTGGAAAAAGGTTATACGGGGTTAATTTTACTAATGAAAACGAATCCCCTCTTGCACAGAAATTCACGCTCATCGTGATGTTACACTCAAATTCTTTCATAACTTTCATACCCGCAATGGAGCTACGCGCTACGCTGGGTCCCATCGATGGGGCTCACGGTTTCTGGTTTTTCAGCATTTACCGGCACATCCGTGCTCGGAAAACATTTTCAATCACAACGTATCATGGTGATTCACTTTGCGGCATATTTGAATAATAAGACCGGCAATAGAGCGTGGCCCTAAATCAACGACATGCCCTGCGATTGCGCAATGCCTTCTAGCAATGTCATGCCATCGCGCGATACCGAACAGGTCAAATTCGTGCACTTCCACTTGTTTTGTTCGGGAAGTGAAATTTTTGTCTCCATCGCAACTCCTGGGTGGCGTAAATACGAAATTCTCACTTCCCGCACAAAAAGTATAGAACTGCGCGGAGTTGGACTGTTTCGCATCGCGCGATGGCATGACATTGTGGGATGGCATTCCGCGATCGCACGGCATGTCGTTGATTTGTGGACACGTCCTTAACGACGTCGTGCACGCGAATCCTCGCGTATGTAGAACGTAATTTCTGGATTTTCGTGACGTCTCCGCCAAGGAAATAGCTGGGGTCATATTATACCCACACTTGCTGGTGTATAGGTATAGTCTTACTTATTTTCATGTACAAATCTCCCGCACTCGCTTTTGCAGATCAAGTCTCGTAATATGACCCCTGTACAATCTGCTGCCTACTCGAAGGCCTGCAGGCACTCGGCCCGGTCTTTGAACGCGCAAAAGGTCCCATTTTCCGCGTACCTGCAGACTTTTCGAAAGGCGCCCCGCAAAAGCTTTTTCGGCACACTGGCATCGAAAGCCTATGGTTTCCGCCCCGATCCCGGGGCAGAAAATGCCGCAATGCCGCCCAGGCTAGAAAACGAGTGAGCATGCGCAGTAGCCCTCGGGCTGCGCCCTCGGGCCACTACATTGCATGCTCCGACGTTTTCTAACCTGTACGGCGGAGCGGCATTTTGCCCCGACATCGCGTCGGAAAGCATAGAATTTCGATACAAGTGTCACCGAAAAATAGTGTACGCACCTCGGGCCAAAAATAACCCATCGCGGCCGCGGGTATGCCGCCCTCGCCTGCCGGCTCGTGCGGCAACCTACCCGGGCCGCGGTGGGTCACTTTCGGCCCTTGTCGCGTAATGTACTATCTTTTGCGCAAGCTGGATATTTTGCGTGCGCAGAAGAAACCCAAGTCCGGATGCGTGGAATTAGAATGCAATCCAATCTAATCTCAATTCAATGGACACGAACGACCTTCGCTTGTGCGAACAACTATATAGCTGGATCTGTGCGGACCACATTCGATGCAAACTCGAGACACAAATATTGATACTCACGTCTCTTCGCTTACGCGAAGAGTCCCTTTCGTGCGTGAGTCCGAAGATCTTCCAGAATTCATTGACCACTCGCGTAGTACGTAGGTCGAATATTTCCGCGCACGTGAAGCTATGTAACTAAATATATTTCATTGCTTGCGCTACTCAAACTCTGCAATTACTTCGAAACACAAGGGTTCTCGCGTCCGCAAAGTGGACACTCTTTGTGCGCAGAACCGCAAACATTCAACAGCAAGCAATTGCATTCGCGTGCGCGAATCTGTAATTCTTCGAATCATTATTAAAATTGAGGCGAGAGTTGATGCCATGCTGTTTTCGCGAGAGCAATTTGGGGTTTCCTTCGCGCACGCAAAAAATTTCAGGTTCAAGTGCGCGACGGCTTCAGTGGAACACCTTCTTCAAATTTTACGCGAAAAATGGGTCTCCTTCGCAAATATGAAAATTTCCCGGCTCGCGTGCGCGAAGGCTTGATGCGCGGAGCGCCTTTCCCAAAACCTTCGCGCACGCGACGATAGGCCTTTTTGCTCTTGCGTAGACCGAGCTTCAGATGCCTTCAGGTTTTCGCTCTCGCGGCAGGCTACCTATTAGGGATTCTCTTGGCGGAAACGTCTCATTTATCCGCCCGATAACCGACGGTTTGCATACGCGAGTTCGGACGTATAGACACCCCGGAAAATTCCAAGACACGACGATTCAGTTCATAACTTTTATAAAATCTCGAAAATGATCTCCCCTAACATACTATCAAAACAAGTAGGGGGAAATCTATTCTGCGAGGAGATTAAAATCCCACGACCTGAGACAACATTGTTCTCCGGATGTAGACAGTATCTCAGTAATCTCTAAAATGATCATAATTCTCTATCTCACACGCGCTAGTCATTGACACTGTTCCAGATGAAAAATAGATCTTGCAATGAGCTCTTGGTTATCTGATAGGACGAATATACAAATCATTCAAAAGCCGTGTTACACACTATAAGAACTGTAGAACTCTGATGATTGTTTATGAAACCATGAGAGTATTCGAGGGTATAGAAAAACCTGGAACATTTTCATCATGAATCTTACATGTAGGTACGGTCCTTGGGTCAAAGTCTAAGCTAATGAGAGGTTTGCTGGATTTGATTTTCAATGGTTAAAAGAAATCTCCCGAGAGTGTCCACAACTCAATAAATACCCTTGAAATTTAATCCAGTAAGACTTACAAGAGGAGTCCAAGGGGTTCGGGAGCTGGATCTGGCTGAAACTCTGGGAATTATCTCCTTTTGGCACCAAAAGATGATACCCAAAGCCGCAGAGTCTAACGCTGAAGCGTTTCCGAGCTACAGGCTACAACCCATGCATTACAGTATATCTATATATGTGGGAAATCGTTTATATAGATATACTGTAATGCATGAGTTGTAGCCTGTAGCTCGGAAATGTTTGAGCGTTAGACTCTGCGGCTTTGGGTATCATCTTTTGTTGCCAAAAGGAGATGATTCCCAGAGTTTCAGCTAGATCCAGCTCCTGAACCCCTTGGACTCTCCTTGTTAGGGAAGGTAATTTACAACATCGTAACAGTGGAATAAGTCGAAGCTTAGAAATGTCAATAATGGGTCTTGAAGAGGAAATTACTATAGTAGAGACTAGAAAATAACGAAGTAGAGTGAGCAATACTTGATTTGTGCTATCCAGATTTTCATCAGCCTTACCTAGAAGAAAGACTAAAAAAAGACTTATACTAGAAATTTGGAGAAAATATTTGCGCGTCAAGACTTGGAGAAATAATTCATATTTTCAAAATGGTTAAAATACATAAATAGGACATTTCGAGACGAGGATGTAAAAATATTATTCGCATCTCGTTCATGAAGTTCCTCGCTTCCGGGCGATTACTGCGTCTGCAACTCAGGCCGAAAACGAATCGCTCAGAAGAAGAGGCCCAGAAGCGAGCTATAACCTTATAATCGCGGGGAAGCGGGGAACCTCATGAACGAGAAGTGAAACAGTACATTTTGATACAAGTCTGGGTCAATAGGTTTTACATTCGTGTATCGAACTGTGTTTTTCAACAAACTGTGCGAGGAAATGGAAAATCAGTGCGGGAAAGACACGGCTCGACGCGCCGTGTAAAGCGGCATATGCTATTTCCGCGCAGCGTGTCGAAAACTATTTTTGGCACACTGCGAGAAAATAACTTTTTCGCAATGATCTTCCACTTTCTCTCTCAGCTTGTCAAAAAATAGTATTCGATACACGGGTGTAAAACTTATTTTTTTACCATTATATCAAAATGTATTATTTTGCAATTTTCCGATGTTCGGGTGCTTGAAAAATTGTAAAATAGTACATTCTGTTTCAGAACTTCGGTGTAAAAACATTTTTTTTTCAATTTTCCGATGTTTGGGTGCTAACAAAATTGTGAAAAATAGTATTCGCATCTCGCACATGAGGTTCCCCGCTTCCAAGCGATTATTTCGACTTTCGCCTGCGGCTCAGACCGAAAACCAATCGCCCAGAAGCGAGCTACAACCTCATAAACTCGGTGCAAAATCTAATGTTTCGCGTCCGAGTGATGGGCTCCTGGTCCGAGTCGTAGGCGAGGGTCGTTATCATCGCGAGGATGCGAAAAATGGGTTTTACTTCCGTGTATCGAATTGTGTTTTTTGACAAACTGTGAGAGAAACTGAAAAATCCGTACGAAAAAGATACTTTCTCGCACATTGTCTCAAAGAGTGATTTTTGTATGTCAAATCCCAATTGTTATCAGAAGAAATTCTCTCAGAGCTTACTGTACAATTTCAATAACCATGCGTATTTCCGAAAGTCCGGCCAAGATCTTAAACGGAATCCAAGATTTCAAGTTAGCTCCTAACCCGGAAATTTTTTTGAACATGTTAAACTGATCCAAGACACAATGATTACCTCACTGATCACCCACCAGAATATAATTCAAAACACTCGCACAAACTTCACCATGTTTTGGTAATCACAAAAAACACCCTAGGCAATAACTGAATTTGCACCAGATAGGAAGACCGCAATTTGACGCCACGCACACTCATCTCGAGCCAAACATTTTGCTTACCAGTGCCGCGTTCATGATTGATTTCAAAAAATCTCCGTTTCAAACGTTGTATAAAGCTTATATAGGCAAGACTTGTTTGACTGACAATCGAAGCCCAGCAGCCGAGTGCGCTCTTTATATATACGGGCGATGCTCCTTCTCTGCGGTAAGTGCACGCGCGGGTCTCTTTCTCTATGTACCTTAGTGTCTCCACGAATGTAACAAGTCGGGGGATATAGGCGGGTGCATCACAGATCGTTAGAAAATTACGTGTATGCTGCATAAAGCTATGGAGGCTGCGACAAAGGTGAGCTGATAGATCGAAGCATGCATTGAAATTATCTGACGAAGCTTTCTGCGCGCTATTCGCATTGAAATATCGCCTCGACACAAGCGCAAAGATGAACTTTGATCGATGCCGATGATTGCTAATGAACCTCACCTTGGTAAACGCTAATGGTATCTCTATATCTGCGGAAGCTGCAGGATGAGCTCTGATCGAGACTATAGATGGTGTCATTCTGATCGCTGTTTGCAAAATGATATTGTAAATGAAAAGGATCTGACTCTGAAGAGTGAGGTTCATTGTAATTTCCAGAAGTTATTTTCAGGCTCTTCCTGAATACCACGCCAGTCCATAACAAATGAGGTCAGCTCTTCAATGTCATATGATCTTCAAAATGAAGAAGTCTTCCAGAAATCAGTTTCTGAAAAATCATCATTTTCTGTCCTTCATTCGCTAAGATTTAGAGTTCATGTGGGGTTCTGGCAGGGTCCAGGTACCAACCGAACTGGCATGAATTTCAAATTTCCATTCAATGAGTGGCCGACCACGCAGCATGCTCAACGAAGGTTCAAGATTATTGTGGGGAATATTGTCCAACGGGAGTGATCTTTGAATTGATTGTGCTCTATCATCCACGGAATGCACAGGAAGAAACATGAGCCAGCCTAGCCTCGAGCGGACTTTCAAGGGGATAGGGAAGGAATCGAATCGCAAAACCTCTATTTCCTTTGGAAAAAAATTGGATATCGAGGCTGCTCGGCCTCAAGGAAAGTTCAGTTCATCACTACTACGGTATTCGAGAACCAAAGCCTCAGTGTCCATTATTGTCATTGGGTTATTTGCAACAAACTTCAACGAAATTATGCGTCTCTTTCAAACGCCGCTATCCATGAATTTCGTCTTAGGATAACCAGACTCGTCTCTTAGGTCGTATGTAACGAAAACCATGCGTGAAAACAGTACAGTTCACATATGACTCGTTATTGGTTCATGGTAAATGAGGTTTGGAATGGAGCACCATGATGAAAGATATTAGTCCCTGATCTGGAATTAATATACTGTTTCAAATTTCAAATGAAATCGTGGCATTAAAGCTCTCAACAAATGCTTTTAAAAGTTGAGAAATAGTATGAAATCCCGCCTGAACCCACATTTTGAAACTCCATATTTCCACATTCTCTCAGTCCGCGACTTTCATATATCTATACGCATACATGAAAGACTTTGAGACGAATCTTTTTTTATTCTCTACCACAAATGGTACATTATGCACAACCGCGAATGTGGCTATTTTGGGCCATGGTAGTGCGATAGATAAGAGAAAGTATTCCTCGTCCGCAGAAGAAGGAATGATGATTTCTCACACCGGAAGGCGGCGATCTCCGACCTAATCTCAAATTGAAGAGTGCTTCAGCTAAGCCAGGGTCAGTAATCGTCAGCGCAACGAGTCTTTGGTTCACCACCTCGCGCATGCTTTACTGATGTCTACTCTGTAAAAGTCAACCAGTCAAATACACTCTTAACCAGTCAATTTTTCCTAGTTATCCAGTCCAGAGCTGCTCAATGCGCGGATCTGAATTGGTTTTCAGTGAGTTTCACTGCGTGACTTTTACAGAGTACCGACCCAAAAATTTACTCCTCAACCCAATCCCATCAAAACATGAGCGGTAAATTATATGCCGAAATATTATTTTTTTCTTTCTTCTAGATTCAGATGGTCATTTTGTGATATTACAATCACCAATTCACGGAGTATACATCATGGTGCTTCATTGCACACTTGATCCGAGGTTCGCTCGGATACTAGTATGTATTTTTCGTACTCCATTCTTGACATTTTGAATGCTGTCACTCCAGTTTTGGTCTACACAACTGATATGAACAATAATTCATCTTAAAGAAGTTCTCGGTTCGTCCAAAAATAGCTGTCAAGTTGCCATACTCTGTCACATACGCAGAAATCAGCGGCGAAATGAAGATAAAGCGAATGCAAAATGCAGCTTCAATCTGAAAGAATCAACTCTGATATATCTTTTTCTCAAACCCAGGAAAATTCTTCATGGGAATATGTGCTTCTGAAAGACTTGAGTCATAAATTTTGAGAAGGAAACAGAGAATTGATTTTGACGGCTATTGTCATCAATACAACATAAGAATGAAGATATCAGGCCACGGTGAGCCGTTAGGTCGAAAGAGGTCGAGTTGCGTGAACGTTAGGAATTCCCCTGGGGTATGTTTCGGGACCAACCTGACATCATTTTCCAGCAAAAACGAAAATATTTCATCGAGGGTTTTTTAAATAAAATCGATTTTTCCGTTTTTTATCTCGATTTCCGAGATTATGATGTACCTCTGTCTCTCAATCTCGTTTCTCCGCTAGTAACCGGCCTTTAAAAATCATAAGGGTACATAGCTTCGACGTAAAGAAGTCCAATCTTTGAAAATACGGGGTCAAAATTTGGTTCCAGGGCTGCCCGGGCCGTGAAAATTTAATAGAAGGCAAAGAATCACCATTGTAATGACTGACTTCATGAAGTTTTTCAGAGATTCTTTCTGGTTATCACGGATGCAGTTCGTAAAATACTGCTTAAGTTTATTCGAATTGACTCCGTCTTCATCTCGTTGTTTGATTTTCTCTGTAAAGGATCATCATCGGAGGATCCCAAAAAAATGAAGCCCGGCGAACTCTCTATACGCAATTACTTTATTTACCTACTGCAACTAAAATTTTCCTCTCTACGAAAACAAAACATCCCAGGTCTATCGACGATTATATCTTAACGATGGAATTCTCTAACAACATAAGAATACAATACAATTCCAACTCAATCAAGATATTAGCAGTGAAAGAATCAACTCGTCACAATTACCGCTCTCACATCCTTCTACATGTTTGTTCATCTTGTACAATTGATATTATTAACGTCGGCATGAACTAAAATATTTAACAGAGAGATACAAATACTTATATCTATAATTTTCATGTGAAATTATTCGGATAAATACGTTTTGTTCACTTTGTTTGAATTTTAGCAGCTCGGGCACATTCAAAGACCAATTATGACCCCGAATTACGAATAATTGGACTTCTTTACGTCAAAGCTATGTACCCTCATGATTTTTAGAGGCCGATTATTAGCGAAGAAACGAGATTGAGAGACAGAGATACATCATAATTTCGAAAATCGAGATAAAAAATGGAAAAATCGATTTTATTTAAAAAACCCTCGATGAAATATTCTCGTTTTTGCTAAAAAATGATGTCGGGTTGGTCCCGAAACATACCCCAGAGGAATTCCTGACGTTCACGCAACTCGACCTTTTTCGACCTTCCGGCTCACCGTGAGGCGGTCGAAAGGGAAACTCAACCAGTTGTTTCAGAAAAAGTCACAAAAATTCCTTGGAAAATGTTCGAAGAGGATTTTCGTCAGCGTGTCCAAGTTCGACAAAATTTCTCCAATTCCTCAAAAACAGGCCCAAAAAACACCCCCATTCCACCCTTTTTTGACATACGATTTTTAAATAGAAATATCATCATGCGTATCACCTATCGAACCAGTCATACTTTTAGCATCGATCGCAAGCAATGAACAATGAAAAGTGGTTTCACATCCACGAAAAGAGAGTATCGTAACACTCTGTCTGCTTCAAGGAGATGCTTTACATTCCACTAGGCTACTGGGTCACGTACACAATGTAAGTACCTGAACATACCTCGATTGACATACGCCCACTTCCAAATACCACAGCTGTGGTGGTATCTGGCTTATATACCCGATCGGATTCTTAGATCGATTTCTCAACTAGTCTATACCAACAACGATACCAACAACGTTACCAACTCATACCAACATAACCGCACATTTACAAAGACCCTGCATGCGGGCACGGTGGTAGAACAAAAATTGCAAGGACTTGAACAGAATACACGTGCACCAAGAGCTGGAGCAATCTATACGGCGCAGCATCAGCTACCTTTCATACTATTATACACTCTCTCGCTCACAAAAGAAATACCCATATAGTGTATTCGATGTATTCACTTTACCAGTGACTAGACCAGTATATAAATAGGATCTACGGAATGAAGGTGTTCATAGAGACTGTTCTCGATAACAGTTGGTGCTATGGTTGAATTATGACAATCGTCGCAAAGGACGAACTATATATCGAGAGCGCTCACCAAAACGAAAGGACGCGTTATGGTGGCGTGTGCGCTCATGCTCTGGTATATTGGTACGATCGGATCCAACAGATGAATTGAACATTTGCGAGGCCATGTCGCATCGGGCTAGACGTATAACTCTCTCAAGCCTATCTCTATTGTAGTGTGCATCAAAGAATAGGTCTCGTTGTAGAGAGAGATGGGAGAGGTCACATCACAAGTCACTATGTATAAACTATATAGACTCTAGGGTACGTTTGTGCACTGCCTTTCCCAACGCTAATGAGTTCGAGTAGATCTTGAGATTCTTTGCCATTACTTGTATTATAGATGAACTTACCCGTTGATGCAGTTTCGTAGCTGTAGCAGATCGTTCGAGGCTAAAACAAGCTGTAATTCACGTGTAGTTGAGATATTCATTCTTTACTCGAGAGGTATGGATAGTGTCTAAAATTCTACCAGATTTAGTCTTTTTACTCTAAGCCTGTAATGATCCAAATGCAATTTTCTACAATCAGAACCACCCCAGGGCCGTTTCTTTCGAACAGTTTGGTCATTGCGGCTGTTTTTATACTGTTATTTCTTCACGAATAGAAGAATATTCATTTGATCGGAGAATGTGTTGATTAATTTTTTCTGAAACCTCTCAAGATCTACAAAAAATATCCCGTGACGATTTTTCGATTGATGAGACCAATCCAAATTATGGGGTAACCTCTTTTCGAATTTCTCAAATTTCGCAGCGCATCATATACCGTGATTCGCTCATCATAAGACACGCGTTATAGTCATTTCGAGTCTGATCGCATGTCTTATATTAAGGTCATGGCCTTTTTTCGAGTATTGGCTATATTATCCATGGTTGGAGAGGTGGCTGATGAAATGAGGGAAAACGAATACATTCCATTGAGTTGAATTAGGATTCGTCCATACAATACCAAAATTGTGGTATAATGTGATTTAGAACTCAGACGGTGAAGAACAGACCCAATTCTTAGGGTTCCTTATGTTTATGACATGGCCTAATTTTGGGAAAGTCTTACATTCGAGACATGACTTATATCCCTCGAGAGCTCCAGAGGGGTGGCTTACGTTCGAAGATGGCTCACTTTCGAGAACGTGCTTTAATAAGTAAAACGCGATAACTTCCATTTTTCCGGTACATTTCGGTATGCTGGAAGAGTCACTGTGCTGGTTTCTCCAGCTCTAATCATCTCCTCAACCCACGAGTAAGAGGGTCGGCAAAGATACAGGAATGAAATTGACTGAGAACAGCCAATCAATCGTGCCAGAAAATAAGTACATCAGTCTCATGAGTGTTTTTCATTGCATTTGCATCTCACATTCTATTCCCTCGTATAGACTATTGCAGTGATGGAGAGCAGAATATTTGGGTACGATGTTGAACATTCATAATTTCAAACTATTACCCACTCCATCAAAAACACGTTGAGATTTGGCTTGAGATACCTCAATAGCGAAGTTATCTTTGGATTTCCCCATCATGTGATTTCCGTGAGTTCCAGTACTTTTGATTCATTTAGACTAGTAAAAATTTGTATAAACCTCACAATCTCTGCCTTTTTAGCATCGCAATTGAGATCATCTTTATTCCCACAAGGTTGAGGATGAGAATTCATTTCATCTGTTTCCTACAATTAAATTAATAATAATTAATAATAATATGACATTCGGAAGAATGACACATTCTATATTTCTTCAAAAAATATTTTCACCTCTAAATATTTCCTAAGCTTCATATTGAAGAGATCTAGTTACTCGAGGTCGATTTCTGCGAAAACATTGGTAATAGGGTGTACGAACGATTTCAGTTCGTTCTCGAATAACTGAGTACACTTCTGAAGAACTACATCCATTGATGGAATCATAGGATCTTCTTCAAAATATACATGACAGCCATCATCAAAGTGAGTCTCTTACTAAATTTGTAACTTGTTTGACAAATTCTTCTCTTCTACCAACGCATTTTGAATCTCTTGTCAAGGTTATCACGTTGGATCTACAGTTTTAGATTGTTTCCAAAAACTTAACCCACCCAAAAAACCACCTGTAATTTTTTGCTGGCTGAGGTTATGGTAGGCTTACATTTAATGTCAACATTCACTCCTATAAGATCCTCATGATGGACCATTTTTCGGTTTGAACTGAGCTCATTCTCAGATCTGCTGTTTTTCTAGATTCCTAACAACGTTAGGTGGAAAAGTTAGATAAAAATATTAGAAAAGATGTGCGTGTCGATCACCATGCAATGGGCTGGGTTGGTATGGGACGGTATGGGCCGAGGTAGGATAAGATAGAATGGGGGACGGAGTGCTGTTTTGACTGGGATAGGATGGGGTGCGTAGGGCGGGAGTGGATGGACTAGGATGGGATGCTCCGGGCCGGGAAGGGGTGAGATAGGCTGGGCTAGGGTGGGATGGGCTGAAATGTACTGGGATGCGATGGGATGAGCTGAGGTCAGATGGTCCGGGCTGGGATGGCCTCGGGTGAGACGGGAGATGGGATGTGCCTGGCTGAAATAGGCTGAGGTGAGGTGGTGCTGATCTGGGCTAGGATGGGTCACAATGAGCTGGGCTGGAATGTGGTGGATCTGGAGATGGGATAGGCCGGGCTAGGGTATAATGGGCTACGATAGAATGGGATGGGATGGAATGGTATGGGTTGGTATGTCCTGGTCTGGGATCGAGAGGGATGGGTTCGGCTGGAATGGGAGTGGCTGGGTTGGATTCAGATGAACCAGACTGGGATGGGCTGGGATCAAGTAGGATGAGTTGTCTGAAATGGGCTGGGCTGGGCTGGGATTGGCTGAGCTGACTTGAGGTTGACCGGGATGGGATGGGCTGGAGTAGGACGAAAGATGGGTAGGGCCGGACTGAAATGGGCTGGAGAGGGATTGGGCTGGCCTGGATTGGAATAGGATGGTATGGGCTGTTCCGGTGTGGCATGGGATAAGCTGGGATGGGATGAGTTGAACTGGGCTGAGTAGGACGGGAGATGGGATAGGCTGGAATAGGATGGGACGAGCTAGACTCGGTATTGGGCTGTGCTGGGATAGGCTGGGTGGGGCTGGGATGAAATTGGATGAGCTAAGCTGGGCTAGGTGGGGCTGGAGATGGGATAGGCCGAGCTAGGATGGGATGGGCTGGGATTGGATGGGTTTGTACGAGCTGGGCTGGGATCAAGATGGATGGGTTCGGCTGGAATGAGATGGGCTTGCTTGGACTGAGCTAATATTGGATGGGTTGGGATGGAATCGGGTGAGATGGGTTCGGCTGGAATAAGACTGGGCGGGTGCGGGTGAAATGAGACGGACTAGGATTGGCTGGGATCAAGTGGGATGGGTTGGTTGGTTGGATTTATTTTTGTTACTTCGGGGTATTGCCGTATCTGGTACAGTTGTTGATTTAAACGCGAATGTTCTTACGGATAATTCTGCCTTGACAGTCTGTTTTGTCTCGCTCAAGTAAGTTGTTGAAGAGATCGACTTTGAATGAGCCAAGTGCTTCAGATATGTAGGAAAAAGGTGTAACTGAGGGATTTTCTGGGGATGTTAGGATCAGGGTTTAAGTCTCGAAAGGACTCGAATCAGTTGTCAGAAAAGTCAATATATTGTAATAGAATAAAATAAAAATTTACATATTTACATTGGAGTTGATCTGAAACATACAAAAGAGAAATGCTTAGTATATATCCTGGACGTTATGAGTTTACATGTGCGTGTATTACATGGTTCGGTCTACCCTAAATATGAATTACATGTGAATGACTGACTCTACTGGTAGCCGGAGTGTACTTGGGGGACTGTCCTCCTCGCCACGGGTGTACCCATGGATGGGCAGGAGTCCCCGGGGGTGATCGATGACCTGGGTGCACCCGGGTGATCGATGCGATCAACGGTGTCCTCAGGCTAGCCACTGGGAGAGCCCGGCGGCTGGCCGTTCGACTTCTCGCCATCTTCAGGGGAACCCAAAGATGGAGAGGAGTACCGGCAGTTTCATCACTAACTTGTCTAGGCTCTGGGTGTGCTCGGAGACGAGAAAGATATATGAGTCGACTGCTTGCGGTAAACTGACTGCCATGTGTTCTCATGGCTCTACTGTATCTTATAGAGTGTAACATCGCTTGTGATTCGTTAGCCATCTGGTGGCTGAATCCTGAATTACCGTAGCGGCTAACATTTTGGCTCTGTACGAGCATGCTAAACCTAAGACGGCCTCGAGAGGTTTGGGTATGCTCGTTACAAAGGGGGTAGTGAGTTGAGGAGGAAGGACGCCTGGCGCATGAACGAATTTTGCTAGAAGGTGGTGCGTGGAATTGGTGCGAGAAGATGGTCAGTTACATTTCTTGATGATCTCCTAATGTTTGGATTGTCAGTGAGAAGAGTGAAATTACGTGCAAGGTTGAGGGGTTTCTGAGTGGCAATAATTTTGAAAGCCAGTGATCCAATAAAGTACTCTCTTCGACGCTTGACACTGTGCCAACCTAGAGATAGTCGGAATGGAGTGACATGTCCACGTGGCGGGATGTTTTCGAAAACAAATCTGACACATGCATTCAAAGTTCTTTGAAATCTGGTGTCTCTGGTAGGGTCGATATTATGGTAAAGTACACATACCAACTAGGGTTGGGAAGATAAGTGATTCGACGGGCTTTTACGGAGCTCAAATGATAACGAGTGGCGATGGAATTTGAGTGAGTGGAGTGATCGATGGATTTTTGAGGTTAGCATATCAAAGTGAGAGCCCCAATTAAGGGTGTAGGTGAGAACAAGCCCAAGGTTGCGACATGGTATTTCGATATCACCAATTCGGATTTTTAGAAGTGTATTGAAATCAATCTGCGAAATGTGTTTGTTACTCCCGATTATCACTACCTTTGTCTTTTTGAGATTGAGCTCGAAGGCATTAGATGAAGCATATTGTTCCACAGCGGTTGCGTCATGAGTAGCAGATAATTTGCCATTCATAAGTTCATTGGGGTAGCAGTGAAGGTAAACTTGTGCGTTGTCCGCATAGATGATGTGTTTGCTGAATTTGAGGCACCAGCGCAAATCATTTATAAAAGAAATAAAAAGAAGAGGCCCCAGCACACTCCCTCGTGGGACACCGGCAAGCGTGTCAAGACACAGTGAGGTTGAATTGTTCTCATTAACAACAGCTTGTTTTCTATTTTTCAGGTAGGAGCTGAGAAGTTCGAGGGCAGAGTCATCTAGGTTGAAAAGCTTTGGCTTTCTCTAAAGTGAAAGCTTTGTTTTCGGCACAGCAAATTTTTGATCGATTTTTTCGAAATCAATCATTTTGAAAAGCTGAGGAATCTTCCTTCAAAATGACCCCTTGGTAAGCTTAAATCCATTGATTAAAACCAATTTTACAGTGACTTTTGACAACCACTACAAAAAGCAGCTGGGTGCGAGGCCCCATATTCGCTTCAGTCATTGTCTGGAAGCCTTCATGTTTTCGCTCAAATCCTCGCTCAAATCGTTCTTCATCATTCGGGTGCTACAACTCCGCTTCTAGTTGATGGAATTGGACTCATCAGATGGTCATTTTGAAGAAAATTCCCTCAACTTCTCACAAGAATTGGTTTTAGAATTCTAAAATTCCGCGCATGCGCAGAAAATTGGGGTTTTCTGTCATTAGTATTCAAAAAGCGCACAGAAAACAGCTTCAAACCCAAAAATGCAGAGTGAAAATATTTTTTTCGTGGAGAACACGACTTTTTACATGAAAAAATGTGCTTTTAAATGTTCAAAAAAAATAGGTCTTTGAGAAAAAAAATAAGAGATGGTTTTGACGAAATCATCCATATATAATCGAGGTTCCATGAGAATCAGAACTCCAAAGTGGTTTTTTGTTCACCTCTCAGATGCGCTAAACCGCACACCTCTATTTAACGTTATTTTGGGGCTATAACGATTTGAGTGTGAAAAAGTTACGAAAATTTTGCTAAAAAAAGGTGAATACATCATTTTGATTTGTGTACCAGTGTCCGGAAAAAATTTTGCAATTTTTTTTTATAGTGACAGATGGTTTTACTTCAACACATAGATCTGAAAAAGTTCACTCAAGAAAAAATCTGAGACCCAACCTTTAACCATACATCGTTTTCTCGTGGAATTACTCTTGTAGAATGGGACTTAGAAATAGAATAATGCTGTTCACATACATGAATTAGTCGGGGAACTGGGAGCACTTTTCGCCATAATTGATCAATATTCAATTCTTTTTTCTTCTAGTTTGGTCCGTGTTCTTACATATTAGGAAGTACTGAAAGAGTATTGAGAATACGATTTTCCACTCTCGGGGACCTCGGAACAATTTAGATAATAGCTAAATGCCAAGTCCTTACGACCCATATGCGCAATGGAGGTTATTGCATCTGTTGGGTTATCCAAAGCCCACGATTTGCCCTACACGAACAGATCGGCTCGACGTGTGCGATGATTGATCAAACACTAATTTTGCCTGGCCACCGTGTCTATCTTTGCCAGGTTCAAATTTTCCTCGAAATGTTCGAAGAAGTCGTTTAATATTCAGACGAGAGTCGACATCCAAGTAGTTTGAAGTAACTCGGATGAAAACGTTGCAAGAAATGATATCATGACGATGAACTCAAGAAAAAATCAACAGAGTGACCCTCCAGAGTTGCTAAATCAACGTTGGAGGAAAATACAATCCAAGGCTGCCAATGCTGTATTTTGCACTCCAATCAAAAACTGCATCATTCCAGTGATCACGTACGAGATCTCGTCTGTATTACTCTGGCCGTGCATCTTTTCTTCTTATAAGTGTGTTCAATTATCTTGTAATTTTTCATAATTCATCGCTAATTAATCTTCTGCTGTTGCTCATTCGTCGATGATTCGTGATTAAAGTGATGATTGGAATCAAGTATTTCATTGTTCGAGAAATGTATGTATATAAGGTCTATTCATTAGAGGTTCCCAATATCGATTTCTATATGAAAAATGTCGGATTGGTGGATGTCGTATCAATGTCATCGGTTAAATGTCGAAAATTATCGAAAATATCGTTATCGATGAAAAATATTTATTCTATATCTACCTAAATAGCTCTCAAATGATGTTGATATGATGCCCTCGGATATTCGGATGAGTGAGAAGAAAATGAAAATGAAGCAAGGAAATACAGCGGGATTGAAATCACATCTGTTTATACACCACCCTATTGAGTACGATTTGATGTTTAGATATTAGGTTTAGTTAAGAGCTAGACGAGTATTTGAACTTTCCGGAGGTGACAAAAAAATACTGACATTCTGCAATGATGGCAAAAATATCAAGTGCTGTATCCATCACAAGCGTGCATAACAAGAGATGTACTGACAAGGAGAGCGCCAGGTCAGCGGGGCCCGGGTCTTAACGAAACTCTGAGAATCATTCTATTTTGGTGGGAAATGAGGGTATCTCCACGGGCTCAATCTAATAGACGTAGTGACCTGAAATACAGCTATAGAAATTAACATTGCCTATATAGGCCCATGTTGAAAAGTCGTATATATAGATATAGTGGCAATGATAATCACCATAGCTGTATTGATTGATTGATTGATTGATGTCCTTTATTCGATCAAAGACAAAAGTTCCAACTACATGCTCTTACATATGTTCATTAAAATATGAATACTCGCGTGAATAGAGAATATCTGTACACATAGTTAGTGATTTGGTCAAGGACACTAGGTATCACAATTTGTGACTAGTCAGGGTTCCCAATATGAGATTTTATTTTATTTTTTATTTTTTCATTTTAAACATTTTACGGGCTAAGAAGCCCTTACATAATATATATTCATGATGTGGTAACTCTTAGATAGTAATTTAAGAAGGGAAATAAATCATGCAACCAATTAATTAATAATATGTTTGAAACTGAATCAATTTAACTACATTTATGATCATCAAAAATCGGCCATTTGGCTTTGTATACTGGCTAAACAGTCAGTGAATTTTTTATATAATTCTTGAATTGACCCAGTCTGAGGGATCTTATTTCTTGAGGAGGCATAATCCACATTCTCTTGAGTCTGATGGCACAAGAGTGAAAATTTTTATCCCATGTGGAAGTAATTTCGATAAGGGGTCTCATCTGACGTAGTGAATAGTTAATATCTCTCAATTCAAAATTGATTTCGTGTTTAAGATCACTTAAATAATTATGCATAATTTTAAAGGAAAGCAAATAATCATGGTAAGAGAAATACAAATCAAGAGTCATAATGCCAGACAAATTGAGGATAGAGGAGTAATCATGATCAGTATAATGCATAGGATTTCGACTTTTGAAAGACAAGTACCTCAACATTTTATGTTGAACAGATTCCATCATTGCTAATTTGTAGGCTACATGGGGTCTCCAAATCTGGCAACCATAAAGAAACGACGGTAGAACCAGAGATTTATAGAGATTCACAATGCAGTTAACATTAGTGATATTCTTTGTATGATACTTTAACAAACCAATAACCTTACTACATTTACCAACTAAAAAATCAATGTGGCGTCGAAATTCCATTTGGAATCAAGGTAGATACCTAGATCTCTTACTACTGATACTCTATCAAGCATAGTACCTTCTAGTTTGTAGTCAAATATATGTGGTCGATTTCCTCTACTAAATGGAATTGAGCTACATTTTTTAGCATTAAGATTGAGTCCATTGTCTTCACCCCACTGACTAATAGTATTTAAGTCTTCTTGGATTCGGAGGGTATCTATTTCTGAGTTTACAATCGAATAGAGAATCATCTGCATAAAGGGAAAATTCACAATGTTTAATTACCCTGGGAAGATCATTGATATAAACAGAAAAAAGTAAAGGGCCTAAATGAGATCCCTGTAGTACACCAGAAAAGTTCGTGACTGATCTAGAGAATATATCGTTTATTACAACTCTCTGGGATCTACCATTGAGGTATGATTTTGAAAAGTCATGAATAGGTCCTTGAACACCTAGGTTCCATAGTTTGGCAAGCAAACGTTTATGGTTTGCAGAGTCGAACGCTTTGGAAAAGTCAGTATAAATAGCGTCCACCTGGGGGGTAATCTTAAATTCGCGCTACACGCTGAGTGCGTACCGAGCGCGGAGACAGCGTGTAGCTCGGCGTGTAGCCAGCGTGAATGATGCGTCGTCTGCAATGTGTACGAAAAAGTATGTACCGAAATATCAGAATCTCTTTCAAAATCAAGTTCCAAGTGCAAAATAAGATTCACGAGAGGGACTCGCGGTTTGCGGACGCAAATCAATACATCGACGAGAATCGTGATGATGTAGTGTTGCAACTAGAATAGTGAGTCAACCGATACGCAGCACAGCCGTGACTGCTATAGCCGGTGTGTATTCGCAAAGTGCATTGGCAATAAGTGATCATCTTATGAAGCACAAACTTGAGAAAGCCTATAAATTTCGTGCGAGAGTCCGTATTAGAGGAAATGCCTGAAATATGAACACTTGCTTCGCGGAAGCCTAACCTCAAAACATACCACGGGCTGTGAAATTCGGCTGATAAAGATTTATCATCATCCAATCGACCTTGTGGGTGAATCTCGTAGACGATTTTTGGAAAAACAGAGCGTTACTGCAATCGCATTTACTCATTTTGACGATCAACTTGCACAAAGATCATCACCGAGCATTCGCGTGTATTCTGGTCATACCAATAAAACTCGTCGCCATCTGCAGTTCGTTGATAAATCAACGTAATCGTTCGTAGCGTTGGTGTGTGCTTGCAAGTCCTCTTGGATAAGCTATTCTAAACGCTGAAAAAGAATATTTCGCTCATCCAAAATATACTCATCTGAGTTCAAGTGCGGACGTCGCATCGTTCGCGCTGGTTACGCGCCGAGCTACACGCTCGGTTTCGCACTCAAAACGCGCCAGCGCGTACCTACTTATTTACGATAACCCCCCTGTAAATGTTCATTCAGACCTCTATAGATGAAATGTTCAATAATAATAAGATTGGAGACTGTGGACTTCCCTCTAAAAAGCCATGCTGTTCTTTGATGAGTTTAGAAGATAAGAAGTCAGTTAGGTATGCTGTTACAATAGAATCAAAGAGTTTAGGGATACATCCCATATTTGATATTGGTCTATAGTTTTGAATATCACTTCTGTTCCCGCTCTTAAATGTGGGTTTAACAATGGATTCTTTCCATACATGAAGAATAAAGAACAATTGAAAATTGATGATAATGGATATTCTAAGTGGGCTACACATTTCTTTAGGAAAAATGGTGGAAAAATATCATAATTAGGATTCATACTATCGTTAAGTCTATTAACGCCTAACAAGAATTGCTCAGATGAGATTTCAATATTAGATAAGGTGTCTTCAGGACGTGATAACTTAATATCGGGTAAATTAGCACTTGTATGAGCAGATCCAAAAAAATCAGCAAACAAGTTTGCAGAGTCTGTGTCAGTATTCGAGATATTACCATTAAGATGAAATTCAGATGGAAGACTATTAGAAGAAGTCTCTTTATGGACGTATTGCCAAAATTTTCTAGAGTTCCTTACAAAGTCAGATTCAAGTTTTGGATATATAGAGCTTATATTTCACTCTGGACAATCGAATGCATTCTGCACGTAATCTTTTGAAAGTTATGTAATCTCTCATATATCCAGATAGCTTCCAACGGCCCTCTTCTTTTTAAATACTTCATCTTCTAATTCCTGATCATACCACTCTGGGGAACTATAATTCTTCAAACTCACTATAGGAACAAATTCATCAATAATAGGTTCAACAATAGATATGATCACATTTAGAATAGAGTCACTATCACAGCCACTCAACTTAGTAGACCGATCAATTTCCTTGAATTTCCTATTTATACTGTCATAATCAGCCTTATGGTAGTTCAGTCGATATACGTAGTCATCTTGCTTGGTATATAATGGGCTGGTAACATGCCATAGTGAATGGGTATGGTGAGAGTCAGACTTCAGTAGCCACTCCTGGAACTGAACTTCTTTAATGGTATTGTGATGGGCAAATAGAAGATCTAGAGTATATGTCTTCATTGGGTGATTCTGCGTGAGCTGAGAAATATTCAACGCAGCTAACGTTGATACTAGTATACTTGTACAGGTAGAGCTGAACGACGTAGTTTTCTGATTGATAACAATTTGGGATGGATCCCATTGCCATGTCACACGAGGTAGATTGAAGTCACCCACTACTATATATTAATGTTCACTGTTACAGGCTGACACACCATCAATATTCTTAGAGAATTTCTGGAAATGTTCAACTGGTGATAGAGGCCTAAAACATGCTAAAATCAGTATAAATTTAGTAGGTCCAGTAATTTCAACAGCCATATACTCTCCAGCTTCATTTTCATAAAGAACTAATTTGCATTCCAAGTGATTTTTCATTGCTATGAAGACTCCATCTGCCCTAGTTTGCCTGTCTGCTCTATATATGTTATATCCATCAAGTGAAGTGGTAGTTTCACTATCAAGCCATGACTTAGTAATGCAGACTATATCTGGAATGATAGAAAGCTGATAGAGGTTGCACTCCAGCTCAGTAAATTTAATTTTGATGGAGTGGGCATTCTGATAGTATAAGGTAAAACTGGATTGCTTGGGTTTAGGCAAGTGATCAACTGGCTTCTCAATCAGTTTAGAGAAGATGAAGAGTGTTGATAGGGTTTCTGCGTCTCCTGGATTTATCCACAAGATGTGGTACCTCATGGTTTCTACGTCAGTTCTCTATTAAGTGTAACACCAAGACTCACGACAGACTCACTGAATGGGACAAGTACTCCATCCTGTATCGCAACCCCTGGTGAGTTCATGCGTTGCAAGTCTTTAACGTTCCTCTCGGAACTGGAAAAGATTACCTTGGTCTTCCCAGCCTTGAGGCGTAGGTCGAAGTCCTTAGCCCAATCAGCAACAAGTCGCTATATGTCTCCTAGTCGAACGATCCCCTCCTCGATGTTCTTTCTATCAACTCGGAGATAAATCTGAAGGTCATCCGCGTAGAATATATAAATGACTGACTTTTCATTCAGCAGCCCCAGCAGATCATTCACATACACGCTGAAGAGGAGAGGCCCAAGAACGGGCCCCTGTGGAACACCCAGATTGGTTTCGAGCCAATCAGATTGACCCACTTAAGAAGTGATTTGTGGGGTGCGACCCTGGAAATATTATTTAATCCACAGGAGTGCCGATCTTGAGAAGCCAAGATGTCGTAGATTCTTCAACAGCTTGGATGGTGAGATTGTACCGAATGCTTTGCTAAAGTCGAACAGTAGAAGGAGAGTGATCTATTTTTGCAAATTCCTACTCTGATGTCGTCTGTCAACTTGAGCAGTGCCATCTAGGTACTGTGGTGTTGCTTGGAACCAACTTGGAACGGACCGAGTAATTTTTCTGTTTCCAAGTACTCCGTGGTTTGGTCATGTGCGATCTTTTCCAGAACCTTGGAGAGGAAGCACAGCAGCGCTATTGGCTATGGGACATGTGAATTTCAGCGCCTCCGAGCGGCGGAAAACGGCATGCCACGGGAGACAGCAGATACAATTTGTGCATCAAATGACCTACTTCGCCCCACTGTGTGACTGCACATCCCAATTTAACCAGATAATAAGAAATGCTCCCAAGCCATGTCGATCGGCGTTCTTGCCCAATGTTACTCAAGAAAGTCACACCTCGAGTACTTTGCATCTTGGCTGCTGCAACAGCAGCATCTTCACCAGCATCCATGCTGATGTCTCAAATCTCCGTCGCAGCTCTGTGTATTATAGCAGTTACGTAATGGCTGTGTATGCCTCATTGGTGCGATGGCGCATCTTTTTCCGCGCTCGCGTAATTTATCACCACATCACGGCGAATCGCTCCGAGGTGAGGCGATCTTTGTCATCACACATGATATGCCGATGTGTTTGCGTCCTTGCCGATATCGCAGAATATCTATGCTCACTGGCTTATATGCATCTGAATGGCCCTAGGATAATGAAAACAGCTTGGTTCGTTGAGTCCAGCTAGCATATGATCAACGATAGTTTAAATATTGGGAGTCAGCCTTTGTGTTATTTTAGATGACAGACGAATCCAATATGGCCGAGTTTCAAATGTTTTTAATTGGAAAGATACAGGGTCAAGATGGCGGTCCTTCAAATGATGGTTACTCCCAGTTGCAATTGAGGTGTGATTTCGCAGATAGATACCCGAATCGCTATTGGAATGTAGAGTACATAAAATCAGCTCAGAATTTTCTTGTCTAACCAAGGAGTTCATCGAATATTTGGAATACGTGATATACTTAGATGAATCACTTCCTAATTCGATGAATTTCTTTTTTAAATTGCAAAATGTGGGTATTATAGCGATTAATGTCCTTCAGTGAACATGTGAATTCGAACTCTTTTTGAGAACTTACATGTAATACAAGCTTGTTGGCATGGGGGAATTTTTGATTTCACAGTTTTGATTCTATCATTCGAAAAAAATTCAAGAAAACACCTTCGGTGCATCCCAGAAATCTCTTTAATCTAAGATCTAGAGTCGCGCAAATAACTTATTCGTCTTCTATTTTTAATTGATTGAAACTACAAATTCTCGAGAGAAGATTCATTGAATTCCGGTATGACTAGAAAATTATCTGCTTGGTGCACGTAGAAAATGCTCGAATGTTATGTCATTTGTTTTGCGTTTTCCTTCGCTAAGTGCGTTTACCTCTGGAATTCGAATGGGATGATCGAATGAATATTATGATTCGGTTTAAGATGAGAAATTTTTGATTTGACGCTTGCTCCAGCACAAGTGAGAAATCTTTCTATTAACCTCAAAATTGAATAATAACATTATGAATAAAATTGAAAATTGAGATATGGATGGTAGATCTTAGTATCCAGGATTTGCACACAATACGGATACAGTATTTACAAGTCTCAAAATAGAGGAAGGTACGCATGTTATAAGACCTCTACCTCGACCTCTACATACTCCCTCATCAGCCAGGGAGAGCGTCAATCAACGCTTACACAGGTTCATCCAACCATGACTCAAATGAGTATAGTCAGATTCCCGCCCCATTATGTTATTCGCGGTCTCTTCAATGCAGCGTACGCATATTCGCACTTCTTCTCCAGATTTTCACAGTGGCCACGTCTACATTGGATTTGTACGCGCGTCCAATGCGCGCACAATCCGCGCGTAAAGTTACGCGTGCGGGGGATTTTCAGGGTTTTTGTGTCTGTGTTTGGCCGGTGTAGCAGATTCCGTTTTCATTAGTGGTAGTTATGCAGATGGCTACAGACGACATTGTTGTAATGCTGATCGGTGTATTATTGTTCATGCTGTGTTTGATGCTAGACTTTTATATTGCTACACCTTCATTAGGAGTAAATTGGGGTGGATTTGATGTGAGAGTCCAGGGTTATATGTTGTAGAATTTTAGAAGGTCTCGTAGAAGGTGCAAATAGTGAAGTGGTGCTGAATATAACTTACTTGGTGTGCGAATTTGTATTCATTATTTGCACGCACACAATCTCCTCTGCATCAGAGATATCAAATTTATCAACCATAAGATGATTTAGAGTTGTGGAGTCTCTATTTAGAATCTGCTGCTTCCAAGATTCATATAGAACCTGCAGCAATCTGATGAGATCCTGTGGGATAGATTTGCCGTGTGGCAAATCTATCCTACTGCACTAGAAACGGGATCTGCTACGACGGCCGAACACAGAAACAAAAACCCCACATTCCCCGCACGCGTATCCCGCGCGCACTGGGTGCGCTTGCAGATTCAATGTAGACGCGGTCAGTATCGTGGATCATGCCCGGCTGAAAATAGGGACGTCCCTGAGGACGTCCTGGGGACGTGCCGAGGGACGTCGACTTTTTAAGGATTGTGGACGTGCCCAGGGACGTCCCTATTTTCAGCCGGGTGAGACATGAATTTTCCGGCTCGATTTCCGGTGCGATTTCAATTCGAATTTGTCGTTTCAAAACAATTTCAAGATCTTTGAGCGCTATGTTCGAACTGATATCGATGCTCATGGTATTATCGCTCATTTCTAATTTCACTCAAATTGTAAGTCTAACGGAATTCCATAGACATATTTGACATCAGTGCTGCGTCTGGAAAAATGTTTTGCCCACTAAAAAGCATGACAGATCATCTCAACATTTCTTTGGAGTCTCAATTCCAAGCATCAATTTGAGAATATACAAGATGAGGACATGCTAAGTTTCTTCCAGAGACAACAACTAACCGTCGAGTGCGTCGGTTGGAATTCACAACATTTTTTGGTCACACTAAATCCAATTTTTGTGCTCAGGCTTGCAGTGAATTCAGATGGGTGTTGAATCTTCTCCAAGATAATGCCCAGATTCTCGTCACAAATGGAATTTACGAGCTTCTTCACATGAATGGTATGTTTTCCGCAAAAAGTTCCATGCTTTCTTGTCTTTTAGCTCATCTTTGATGTACGTAACCCCCTGATTTCTATAAGGACAAGGTCTCGCTATTCGCGGTTTCAGTATTCGCGGAACTTTGGTTATACGCATTAGCCAACGAACACCGGGGGCTGCCTGTATACAGACAATAATTGTTTGAAACATGAGTTATTGAATTTTCCTCCAATCTCTTTAGGGATCCTGTTCTACGTTCGAGTCGCCGACATAAAATAGAAATTCTGGTAGGTGTCTAGCAAGATCCGTCTGGAAGGTGTCTGGTAGGTCTGTTCTAGCAAGTTTTTGAACTAACCAGGAGGGTGTTTCAGATCCGGATCACGGATTCGGCTCAAACTCTGAGAATAGTCTTCTTTTAGTGCCAAAAGATAAAACCCAAAATTATAGACCCTAACGCTCAGGCGTTTTCGAGCCACAGCCAAGGACATGAGCATTGCCCATATAGGCCCATTTTGAAAACCATACATATAGGTATACCTGCAATGTTAATGTCCTTGGCTGTAACTTGGAAACCCTGAAGCGTTAGGGTCTACAAATTTGGGTTTCATCTTTTGATGCTAAAAGGAGACTATTTCCAAAGTTTCAGCTAAATACGTGACCCGGATCTGAAACACTCTCCTGGTAAATCAAGAGATCAAACGCGTTTTGACCCCACTGTGTTCTCTGGGCAAAATGAAAGTTTTCTAGCGAGATATTCTGATTCTTCAGAGTGTAGGATGGTAGCTACGAGAGACATGCAAAGAAAATCACGTCTCTGTGTTTAGGATGTAATTCGATTATCATGATATACCGCTTGTAAAATTTTTGTATTTCGAAAGATGGCAATACCTGTAAAAATATTGTATTTTCAGCTTTACTCAATCTGAAGACTGAGCTATCATTTGTATGGAATTCAGTGTGTGAGATGGAGGTTCCTAAAGATCACTCGAGTGGAAAAATGAAATTATCTAATTTTTGAAACATTATTGGACCATATTTCGGTATGTAAGGCATGTATGACACTGTTACAAAGTGATTAATAAAGTAAAATAGGGAATTTGATTGAAACCATGTTAATTACTCAGTAGATGGACCCTAACCTTATGAATTCAAGTGTTCTATCATGTTTCAAAGATTAAGGCAACATTTTCTTTATTTGCAAAGTTAGTAATTCTAGAAATGATTAAAATTCATTCTTACTCTTTTTTTGTTTGTACTTTAAATTTTCGAGGCACAAATCTTGAAAGGCCCAATCTTTCGATTTATTTTTCTAAATTATCTACATACACACAGTGATGAATCCAAGATAATGCTGAGTATAGAATGATCAGGCTACAACTCAAATTCAGTGCGCAAATAAAATTCACACAGCGCGTAAACGCCTTTTTGCGCACGAATCTTTATTTTTGATCGTCTGTGCGCAAAGGAGTGATTTACACACTGTTTTTCGCTCTTCATTTGCTCACAGAAGATCAAAAAACATAGTATGATACAAGGGCGCAAACGATGGTTTTCGCACTTCGAGTGGCTTTTTTAGGCCCGAGCCGCAGGCGAGGGTCTAAATAGTCACGAGAAAGCGAAAACCATTTGCGCCCGAGTAATATACTACTACGCACTGATTCTCCGTTCACGCACCGCGTAAAAAATATCTTCGCACAGTTGTGCCAAAATGATACGCAAAATCGCTATTTACGCCCACACTTGCGTCTAGAAGGCCATTTTTGCTCACAGAATCACAAAAAATTAAGTTCCTGTTCGTTTTCGTTTTCGATGGCTGATCAATTCTCATCTCATGAATTAGTTCTGTATAATGAAATTGAGCAACCACGTTCGTAGGCGTATTCTCGACTCAATTTTGCGGTATCTATTCCAGTGTTTGGGTGGAGAGTGCGAGCGGAGAGAGCGCGTCTATTTGCAGAATCGGCCATACTGTCAATGCTAATATCATAGGATGTGGCTCAAAAACGCTTGAGCGCATTCGAGTAAGCAGACTTGGATATCATCTTTTGGTGCCAAAGGAGGTCAATTTCCAGAGTTTTAGCAAAATCCACGACCCACAGACCATAACCTCTCTTCGTAAGTTGTGTCAAAAGTCCTTCAAGATCAAGTCAAGAATTATATGCAGCATATCTCAAACAGAAAACGAGAAGTCTATTCGTCACATTCGATACTGTCGGTATACGACATCTAAATAAGTGATTGACAGAAAATAGAAAATTTGAGGCTTGAATTAGATGTTAATATAGAAAATTCTTATATTCACCATCCCGCTTCTACAAAGTTTTCATTTGTGGATTATAGCCTATTTTTTGTTTTGTATTGAGCGCCAAAAAAACCTTACCATTCGTGTCAGAGTCATGATTATAATCATGATAAAAATAATTATTTTTTCGAGTAAAGCAACGATACAACAAGTGAGCGGTTTCAGGCTCACTTTCATCATGGTTCACAGATTTTAACATGCATACAATGCGTGAGAGGTATACTGCTTTTAATCGCAGCCAACTTTTCATCCTAACCCTTCATAGCAGTCTAATTGCCGACAATGCTCCATTTGTTGTCGATGAAAAATCAAATACAATGAAGCCTGTACCTCCTTATTGGATTCATCTCAGAGACGCATGGAGTCATTTGAGTGTGCCCAATTTTCCCTGTTGTGCCTAATCCCCCCCCCCCCAATCCAAGATCTTGATTATACGCACTCTTGAAACTTGCCAATCAATTTTTTAAAGACTGTTATGTTAAGTAGAGTATGAAAAAATCAACGCTTTGGACCCAGGACTGATCCAGAATGCCCCGTACTCTTTACAATAAAAAATATGTTGGTTTTACTACTTCTGAATTTTTTATTAGTCAGTAAAAGCCATACCGAACAAAGTTGGTGCAGCCAATCTCGCATCTAATATACCTTGGCTCATGTTTTGTTTTTATCTCAACTTCAAAATAATTCCCCAGATTACAATATTCGATTGGTAAGCCACTTTACCCACGTTTACATATTACTTGAAAGAAGTACAGAGTACAGTTTGCCTAATTTCCCTATGCCCATTCCCTTGAATTATTCACCGTTCCATGAGAATTCATCGATCAAACTCAAAGAGTTTCAAATGACGTGGAACAAGATGCAAAATGAGCTAAGGAATGTTCCATCTACCTGCCGAGATATCCCGATCCCTGCCAGTATATGTGTCCCTCAAAGTTCCGGAAAAAATCATCGATTATATGAATGCAGTGACACCAGCGATTGTACTAAAAAGTAAATGAAGTGTAACTCATGTAGCAAATGTGCGATAATTTCAAGAAAAGCTTGAAAAGGGCGCCAAAAAGCCCCGGAACATTGCCCGGACAAATTGCTTACATCTGGCTTATAAAAACGATTGATCAAAAATTTCCCACTCATTTTATCGTATTTTATCATAACGAATCTGAGAAAGAAATTTGTGACAAAGTCAACGCCTCGGTACAGAGTACATATTCATATGTCAAGTTGGGTACACGTGCCTTGAAATTTCCTCGGATGAGTTGTACAAAAAAAATGAAGCTTGACACCCGTATTTCTGGTGCTCGACCCGAGCGACGCAAAGCCATGCCATATCATGTCGTTTGCGCCTCAAAGAACGCAACCCCTTGTGCTGCAAAGTCTGACGTCCGCAAATGTGCAGGCGTCACCTGTCAGTATGCAACTCCACCATAAGCAGCAAATCGAGTATCAGGAAATGAAATGCACAACACCATTCAAGCATTTACATTCTAAGCAAATAATGAAGATCGCAAATACATATTAAATTTTTTCAGGAGACATTGAATGAAACATATGCAAAATTACATTAGCTATTAATTACATTTCCTCTTCTAGAAGGTCAAGCTATAGTGAAATTTATGACTTCGCATGGGCGAGATGTCGATTCTTCGGGAGCTCTCAAGGAGATGTGCAAATGACGCAAATGAATAAAAAAAGTATTCAATCTTGTAGCATGGCTAATTTATAAATACGTCGTATCGACTTTTCAGTCTTTGGCTTATTTTTTTTTCTGAGTCCAAGCTTCCGGAGATATTTATCACAATGAAAAATCGTGGTGATTCGCTATGCATCAAGACATTGATGAATGATAATCAGAAAAAATTTTTTGCTTTTTTCTGACTGAGCTCTGAAAAGTCGGGCAAATATTTATTAAACAGTCTTCCACGTTCTCTCGTTCGTTTTTTGTGTCAAAATTATAAGTCCCCGTACGTTCCAGTAAATTGGAAATTCTTGGTTAATTTACACTGGCTACGAACTCCTATCGTACCAAAAAATTGCGCAGACTACACTCCTATCTATTGATTCCTTAGGCTAAAACAACATCAGACAATAACATATCATTCGTCCACTACTTGAATGATCAATGCTTTTTTAATTACCATGAGAGCTTCCTAATATGAGCAGTTTCAGATGAGTTAATTCAATCATACTTCTCGAGAGAATTTGAAAGAATGGATCGAAGGAATTTGACCGAAAATTTGGCACAACAGCATCTGTAAATACCATCATCTTTTTCCAACCGATTGCATCTAAACATACCCGCTAAGGTTTTGCCCTGTCTCAATCCTCTCGGTTTGAGAGGGACTTTTGAGATGACGTGAATCAAACTTGCACGACGCGCTTCTACGACAGAGAAGTTTGCCAAAAGAAGCAGAAAAAATCTAAAAAAGTCATCTTTCTCGTTGAGTCTCCCCGAGCAAAATCCATTCCTCGGGTAAATCGTATCAGATAGTCTCATCGAGTGATGTCAATTCAAGAGTTCACCATACATTGCTTAAGGAAGAATTCGGTTACTCCCCGTTTCCTTCGCTTCTTCGCGATTTTCCTCGCAATTACTCAGAAACGGTGGGTCATAGCGAATAATGTCAGATATATTTTCCATAGATTTTCGTCAGATCTGCAAGATAATATGATTGGATTAATCGTGGAGCTCAAGCAACTTGCAATATCATGAAGAAGCATAAGTTGCTCGCAAATAGACCTTGTTCTTTTTGCTCGTTCCCTCCACTTTACTTCAATACCATGGAAAAGGACTGAGGTTCCTTGGAAATTTCAACTACAACATCAAGTAGATCTGCAAAAAATTTATGAGAGAATACTTTCCTTTAGCTATGACCCACCTATTCTGAGTAATTGCGAAGAAACCTCGAGAAAGCGAAGAAAACGGAGAGTCACCGTATTCCTCCATAAACTATAAATGCCCAATTTTTAAATTGACTATCACTCAATAGGACAATCGGATACGATTTAGGGTGATGACAGATAAAGCGCTACGCTACGATTTTGTGCCACGCCACGACGCGTTAATCGCACGCCACAACCCAAAAATTCATTCCAGTAAACCCGACCATCGATGGATTGGATTTATTGTTACAGTATCGGTCGTGGATTATGAGAATGAAACAAATCCATCGATGTTTGGATTCGCTGGAATGAATTTTTGGGTTGTGGCGTGCGATAGCGCGTGGTGGCGTGGCGCAAAATCGTAGCGTACCGTTTTATCTGTCATCATCCACCTGCAAAATGGGTCTCATTCGGGGAGTCTCAACGAGAAAGATGGCTTACTCAGATTTTTTTGGAATTTTTGTCAATCTCCTTTTTCACAGAGGCACACCGTGCCCGGGCATTAATGTTGAACTGTGTGAATATTAAAACCCTCACGATCAACTCGAATGTACACTATCACAGTGTCTCTTGAACTGAAACTCTTGCGCGCCATTGCCACTCTGATATCTCATCAAAGAAGTTAACTCCTTTTGAAGTTGGATAATGACTTTTCTTTTCAATGCTTTACGCCAAAATTCTTGTCTCACAGCAACACGTGACTATGAACGTTGAGTCAAACGAAATTCCAAAGAATTCTTCCTCCAAGTGCCAAAAGAATCTCTCTCGCGTGAATCTAGTTTGAACGCTTTTTATATGTAAATAGAGATGATTGATGTGAAGAGTGGAAGAAATCTGTTGAAAGCTGAGGATATTTTTTTAAAAAACATAATGATTGATTTATTATTACATACTGATAGTCCATTCTTTGAATCATGAAGCCGACCAGATTACAATGATATGTACAATTGATAAGATAAAATTCGAAATAAGTGCAAAAAGTCTAATTCTATTCCTCCGGATGAGAATCTCCTGCTCATTGGTTCATTACAATTTTTATCCTAAATTTGTTTCTTTCTAATCCAAAATTCCTATATATAACTCACTGAAATTATTTACACAAATCACTGCCCTTTTATCCAGTCTTCCATTCTCTCAGATTCTAGCTTCTATTCACCATCACTCCGATTCTTCTCAGATTAATTCCAATCTTTTCAAAGCAGCTGTTAGAGAGAATGTAATTTCTATTGCTATCTCAGACAGTTTATTTCCTAAGACTATCTTCTTCCGGATGATTTGCAATCCATTCCAATGCTCTGAGGATAGCTGGTGGTATTTCCGGTGCTACAGGTAAATGTTGACCCTGAGGTTGGAACCCATTCTCGTCGGCTGTGTAGGTGAGTGCAATGTCAACGCCATCATCGCCCCTATAACTATAACTGCCACGAACTGAAGATGCTCCTTGTTCTTCGGCTGATTTCCCAGGTTGAAAATCACCTTGTTCTTCAGCCCTGATGCCATTTCCTGTCTCGTATTCCCACCTGTATGAACCATCGGGATTAGGTCCATCGATACTGCTTCTTACAATAGGAATAGATTCGACTGATGAACCGTCAATTCTTGGTGCTGCAGAACATGTCCAAGCTGTCGCTAGAAGAAGAACGATGGAGTGCCTCAGGGCCGTCTGTAACAAAATGAAATTTCGTTGAGAAGCGAGTCGTTGAACGATTTTTTGGTGTTTTCCCACTAGAACTCATTTTTTCATAGTTAGTATTATTACGTGGGCGTATAGTGGCGTACAGTCACAAAAATCTATCTGTGAGTTTTGAGTTCTTCACGATACACATGTGCAATATTCGACGAAATTATGAACAATACTCGAAATTGTTTCCTTAGGATTTCTCGGACATCTTCGTGCACACGAAAAAATAGAACATACTCAACAATTTTCAATCATTGTCGTACTTATCGGAAGCATCTATCTGAAATATCGAGGTATCTTTTTTTAAAGAAAGGACTTTCTAAAGATTCTCCGAATGGTTGTGATTTGTCACTAATGAATCTGCTGAAAAAAAGTTCACACCCGCTTACGTATATATTGAATGGCCCTAAAATATTCAACACATCATCAAATACCTTGTTTACTGACACTCTCATAAAACCCAACTCTGTTAGCTTGGAATCATTGCATTGTGAGTTTATCAAACGTTTTCGATCGAGATACACCAGACGACACTGAGATTTTGAATTAACTGACATGTTGGGAATATCTTAGTAGAATCCGGATCTTCCGTCGGTTCTGGTAGACATCAGAAGTCAATCAGAATGAGGACGAAGAGACGATTCATAGAAATGGAAAAATCTTCTAATTGAGCAAACTATTCTACTTACCTTTGTGAAAGTGAATTATTTATAACGATTCTACAGTCGTGGATCATAGAGACTGAAAATCATTCGACCAACCCATCTCTCTGATTCTGGGGGAATGAATATACAATCAAGGCCCCAGATTTTTTCATTCATCATACGAATAATTTTTCGCTGACCGAGTTGCAATAATGGAGTCAAAAATCATGCGACTCTCCATAAAAATATGGAATAAGGGGAAAAAGAAAGAGAAAGAAACAAGAGCAGCAAAATCCGCGATAGTGCTGCGATCGTGGTGCTCTTTCGTGTACCACTACCAATATTCATGTTACAGCCTTCCATACAGCTTAGGGAATTGAGCCATCTTCTCTCTTAAAACTATCGAACAGTAAGTGAAATGAATTAACATGCTTATCAAATGATTCGAATGACCTCCAAGGAGCTACCATTTCATTCTCAATTCAGTGACCCCTTCTAACATTACTGTTCCTCAACTCAATGATATTTTAACTTACAGATACAAGATGGTTTCAAATCACAGAACGTTACTAGAAAACCGCAAATATCATTAAATATGTTTCCCTCTGGATTCACATAGAGTTAAATCATACCTCATACTTTGAAAGAAGATTGTCAAGATTTTAGTTGCAAGATTCATTACACGTCGTTTCTCCTCGTGGCAAAGTTTGCTCAATGATCGTCAATTTACACTTTCACTAGTGAATTGCACTTGCATACACCAACTGATATTGCGTCAATTGAGAATGTTTAAAATACGATCAGGGTGAAGATGAAATTCTTGACCATTGATTGTGTCATCGGGACGTCTAACTATTTTTCAAAGATGAAAAAAAATCTCAACGCATTTCATCCTAACAAAATGTTTATACAGATAGTTTAATATTCTAATGGTAGAAAGCATTACTTGATCAAGAGTTTAATTTAGTAATCAAATTCCAACTTGCTCGGCTATAATCTGTGACAAGATGCATACTTTACTTTGGAGATTACCACAGGTACACCAATTTATCATCTCAGTTCTATGATGATTTTTACTCCAGACTTTTTCACAGATTCTACAATGACCTCTCCCTTTAGAAATTATGGTTAGTTGTGTCCCCGTGGGTGTCCCATTTGGTATATCATAAAAATTCAAAATGTCAAAGATCAGTCAGATGAAAAACAGAACTCGGGAATTCCAACCATCTATGTATGATGAATATTCTGTTGCAGCATCATTGATTGAGAAGCAAGAGCGAATGAACCGAATCTTCCGCGTTTATTTGGTACTGGATTAGCATAATCAGCTAATCCGAGAAGAAATGCCGAGCCCATCTACTACAAAGAGCAACACATAGATGAAGTGGACAAGAATTTTATCAAGTATCGCATACTGGTGAATCTGACTCCAATAATCGAACTCATTTAGAGTCATTTAACCCTTCTAATCTTTCGCAGTGACCCGCAACGGATCAACCTGAAGGCATGGCAGTCTACTATCAACTAAAAGTGACCAGAGAATTGCAAATCTAGACCAAGGTTTGGTCATTAATCGCAACGTGAGGACACTCGGGAATAGCAGCTGTTTTTACGTACAGATCGATAAAATAGCATACGCGTCTCATGCCAAAAACTTTGTTCTTCGCGAAAACCTTACTGGACGTCGGCGAGTACTCGACGCGTAATATACTATTATATGACTTCTCGCCGTATAAAACAGCATAGGCTATGAACTTTCACTGCTCCTTTATCCATTATTCCATGGTTTGAAACCAGCCAAAATATACTCTTTAACTAAAAAATCAAAATCCAAAATTCATACTTTAGAATCAATATTGATGAAAAGTGAACAAATCAATTTCAGATTGAGGAAGATGAAATTGAGTTACTTCATCATTTATGCTTTTTATCAAGGCTAGATAGAACTATTTCTATAGCTCAGGATATTTAGGACTCTATTTTCAAATTTTCTCTTGGTAATACTTACTATTGATTCGTATTTGCTAGGAATTTTATCAATGAAGTTACTTCATGATTCAGTCTGACGAAAATTCACTCATTCCTTTGGAACTATATCAGCCATTGATGGGATTAGTTTTGAAATAATTCACACGGACGAATGGGCCTGCAAGAAGCCTTTCAGATCCGATTTCGAAAGAAATCGCGTGAAGTGAGCATTTTGGTCACTCTTACGAGGGGAGCACCAACCTTGCGGGTCCTGGATCTTGACGAAACTCTGGGAATCTTCATTTTTGGTGAGAAATGAAGGTACCCAAGAGGGTTTTGTCCAATGGGCCTTCTATCCTGAGATACAGCCATGGAGGTTAGCATCAGTATATCTATATATGTGCCATTTTAACATGGTCCTATATGGGCAATGGTAATCTCCATAGCTGTATCTCGGGATAGGAAGCCCATTGGACAAAACCCTTCTGGGTACCTTCATTTTTCACCAAAACAAGAAGATTCCCAAATTTTCGTCAAGATCCAGGACCCACAAGGTTGGGGTTCCCCTTGTTAGTGGAAGACTTCGGCTACTTAATTTGACGAAATTTTGATGGCAGACTAGTTTCAGAAGTTCGAAATTAGGACAGTATGTGGAGGAAATGCTAAGATGACAGTTTTTTTCGAGCGGGTGATAGATTGAAATGTTCTTCCACAGTTACAGTACCAAGAAAAACATTTCAGAGGGGCAACTGATGCGGATCAAATTTGAAATAGAGCCAAAATACTAAAACTAGGGTCATACTATTGTAAGAATTTCAGTTTTCTCCTTGATTGCAATTACTCAAATCCGCGTATTGAAGTCTTGGTATAAGATAGCTACACATATAATATCACCCCCCTTGGGAATCCACCATATACTCAAGCTACAGTATAGTTCCATATCACCATCATTTGATCGATAATCTCGAAAGCTATCTAATTCATAGACTCATGAGAGAACTGGAACGAGATAAAAACAGGAAAATCCCGCCAAGACCCTTCTAATTATTCTCTACTCACCATGTTGCGAGCCGAAATATCTTATTCGGGTACGTACGAACGTTTGACGTGCGTACCGAACCGGTGAAGCAGCTTTTATATAATCGACGAGAGGATGCGTGATGATGTCGGTCGGGCCCCTCATGAAAGAACATATCGCACATGAGGCCCCCCGCATCACACTCTCGCGTATATCGTAATGGCTTCAAGATCGTTCTAACTCCCCCTTATCCACATAATCTTACGAAATATATATTTACCACAAGCGACTTTGTAACAGACAAACTAATCGCGACCGCGACCCTATTACACACCTACGGAACAATTTTGTGGTTGCCGTGAAAGAAGTAGAGATTCAAGACTATTGACTTTTTCTTTTTGAAATCGAATGCCCAAAATTTATTAATCAAGAAGAGTAGTTTGACACTAAAAGCCAAAATACGACTCAGTTCGCTTAGTTGAAAATTTGTGGGAGGATCGTTTGACCAGTCTGCGAGCAGCTCTCGAGGTGAATTATAACTAACGCGGTTCGTGAGTTGATTGGATGGAGGTGAGTGACCCCTCATATGACATGTTTTGGTCTGTCTCCGTTTTTTCTTTAATTCTGTTTGCCAATTAGGGGAATAACTGTGAGCCTTACTCGTGGTCCATTTTAAATTGCCTGAAATCCATTCTGGAGATAACTCATGAAGATTTTTTTTAATTTTAAGTGAGTAAGTGTATTTTGTTCGGAATAGTCGATTTCTTGATACAACCGAGCAAGACTTGCCGCAGCAAAATATCCAAGATCGGATATGGAATAATGTCTCAAGCACGTGTGTCTATCTAGCCTGCTCGTTTTGGTATCAAGAAAGAAGGCACATCAAAAGTTTGTGATCAGATTCACGGACATGAAGGGCTTAGGCTATTTCGGTTTTTGGGAGTTTATGACAGATTATTGGCGATTTGAATTGCACTTGGTCTTAGGATATAGTAGACGCTGCACATTATCCACGTAATAAACTAGTCCGTATTGATTTTACATTGGAATTTTCTGTTTTGCAGATCAAAATAAGATATTTAAATAGAGTATACCATTCTTTTCAATATGGCCAACTTTTGGGTCGGGGGTAACGGATTTTTCTGTAACTTTAATTACATGTTATACTTAAAAAAAGAATATGAAAAACATACTTTTTAGGCCCCGAAAGTCATTCTCGCGAGTTTGGCACCCTTTAGTTTTTGAAATTCGTAAAAAATTTGGCTTTTCTATTTTCTAATTAATTCCTCAGTAGTATTGAACCCAATGGAAGAATTATCCAAGACCCATAATTTCCACGAAAAAAGCTAAATTATACAATAACATACTTATCCGAACAAGGTAAACATAACCTCAAACAAGCAGTAAAACTTGGTTTGCGGGCTTTGGGCCCCAATTCATCTTACATTTGAAAACCCGCCTTGCACAGATCGGTCTGAGGATGGGTTTGGCCGCCACAATAATGACCTTGGGGAGCAGGATCACATAAAAATAGCGCTAAATTGCTCGTTTCAGGAGGGAGACTTATAACACTGGATAACAAAATATTGGTTCAGAAATAGCGCATTGATCACGCAATGACTATTCTGTGTATTTTTCGACGTCCAGACCGAATTTGACCCCAGTTTTGCGCCAAGATATCAGGAATTTTCTCAAATCGCAAGATGCTGAGTTTCTAAAAATCCGAGTTTTCAGCTTTTTTTGCTGATTTTGTAAACACATGATTCTTATGGTGCAGCCTTGTACCGGGCTTACAGCGTAACCGAACTATGCTTTCTTACGTATCTTGACCTGTTGAACGCGATGGCAGTGGGCTTATAGAGCGCTAGCAAGCATTCGAAACGAATGACAGGCGGATTTTTCGAGTTGCTATCAGGAGAATCGACCTTTTTTTAAATAAATCTCATAGTGCTCACGCTATTGCCCCAAAACAGTCAGACTTTGAACCGGCCAATAATGTACTAATTTAGGCATGTCTACTTATGCGGACGTCTTAACTCTATCGAATATCTGTTTAGATCATCAAGAAGAAGGATAAGTAGTCATAATTACGATTGAATAAAATTTTATGGGATAAAATGAGAAAATTGAATCACAATATAGAACAAATGTGTAATTGAACTTGTGGGTGCAAACAGTCTCAGAAATTTCATACGATGTGTACAAATTTTTGTTGAACTAAGAAAAGAGAGTGAACTATTAAACATTTTAAATTTGCTTTGAGATTCCGCGAAGGTTACTCACACGCAAATATCATCAGGAACATCTTCCAAACAGTCTATGTCGGTGAATCCGAGTTATCTCTTCACGGCTTTGCCCGCTGAATTACTGTGACATAATGAGATGGATGAAATAAGAAACGGATGGCATCGACACAAAGTCAAAACAGGCTCCAACAAAAAAAGCCGACTCGACAAAATTCCGCGTTCCCCCAAAGTTGTCCAGCCAATGAAGGACCACTCTCACAATCACACACATGCTTTACACAGAAAACTTTTTTTGCTTCTCTGGTGAACATATAAAACGCAAGAACTAGGAGCAAACACGTGTCAGTTCACTGAAAAAACCCATCGCTGATCCGTCAGATTGATTCTGGAGACAAAATGAGCCAAATGGTGAGTACCGAAATATATCTTTAATCCCACAATTCATATTATGGAATTGTGCAGGAAAATTTTCTGATAATTTTAGTACTCGACAATCGCTGTGCACTAAACTCAACTTAGCACTCAACGTTCATTATCAATTCATAGCAAGTGGCCATGTACGATTCTAATAATCTCATCAAATCCCGAGTGATGGTTCTGTCAGTGATTTGACCTCATAAAGTTGTTTAGTCCTTAAATCTCCTCCCCGATCATCTTGGAAAAATCCCTTTTGAGAAAGAAGAATTCTTATTTACTTGTATTACTTCTAGGTAGGGGTGATTCATGTTAAATATTCGTAATCTCATTCGAATATCCATGACAAATTGTGTTGAAATCCACAAAAGATACTCGTTTCAAAAATTTGAATATGACTAGTTTTCGTCCGCGACAAAGACCTTATCGAAGTTGTTTACTCGTAATCTAATGCGGAGTTATATCTGAAGAAATATCTCTAAAGATTAGCTGATGATTTGAATCGAAAGTTAGTATTTTGATAGAATAAATGAGCATTATTGAGGATCGCTTAACTTCGGAAAATTGAATTTGAATGAAAACGATATCCATTTATAAACGACTCTCATAGTGATGTTCAAGACGAGAAAATTCTGCTTTGTCTTGCAATAGACCCTGAAAGGTATGAAAAGGATACCTGAACAGACCGATATTTGTGAATATATTGTAAATCGGGGAAAAATGCTATTAATAGTGAAATAGTAAGCATATATTCTGTTATCATCTCAGCATTGCCTTGTGATTCAAAAATTCGGTGATCGGTCTCCACTTCCATGTTGTATCGAAAACACAGTATCAATGGATCTTGTCATGTGAACTAAGCTATTGCGAATGTTTGATAATGAGTGACATTTGAGTTGTTCAGG
This sequence comes from Eretmocerus hayati, assembly GCA_029851415.1. Taxonomy (NCBI): domain Eukaryota; kingdom Metazoa; phylum Arthropoda; class Insecta; order Hymenoptera; family Aphelinidae; genus Eretmocerus; species Eretmocerus hayati. The sequence continues at coordinate 100,599,867 of CM056744.1, forward strand.
ATCAGGTCAGACTAACAATTAGTTCATTTTTGAAAACTGGGGTTTTCTACCCTCAGAATTCATCCTACATCTTTGAATTAGGCCGAAGATCTCCCACCAAAATTTTTTTGCACCTCCAACATGATTTGTATGAGAACAGATGTTTTATATAACTTTCTGGGATACTTCTCCAAAAATGAAGATAAAAGTCTCATTAGAGACATAATGTTGACCTCCAAGGGGACCCCACGATGTTAGACCGAATATTTTGTCAACTTTGTAGGAAACCCAGAAAAATACTGTCTCATAGGTCGTCTGTTCAGAGATACTGACAAAATCATGAGGGTTGCAAGTACCGTTATTGAGGTAATTTTGCCACACTTTTGATTTTCCTTTTTTTTATCGGTTTTCGTATGGTTTGAGAAGGTTACGATAAAACTTACCTCAGCGAGTGACCATTCGGAAGCTTGAAACCCCAACTTCCGATCAACATAAGTTGAAGCTCAATTTGAGAATCTTGTTCAAAGATATAGTCATCAGAAGCAAAACACATTTTACAAAACCCACGGTGGGGTAACTTTGCCGCACTTCAATACCTTCACTGAAATCTCAGTACCGTAACTAGAACTCTCTAGAAAACGAGAACATACATTGTATGTTATCATGTCATCCACCTGATCAATTTTCTTACCATAAGGAACAATTTTCATGTCATTTGAAGCATCATACAGCATTAACCTATACTCACACATGTCACTTTTAAGAGCACATGGTAACCGTGCACCCCGTCCATGGCGTCCATGGATTTAAGATCCCATTTTACCCGAAAATTTTCATAATACAAATCTTCATAAGAGTTGTCGAGTTATGGCAATTGCTTGACTTGAACTCGACGAATCACTCTTTCGTTCAAATTGCAAGAGCACCGGAGAAAAATAGGAACATTCGTATTGCTAGTACTCGATAATCTATTCTATGGTAAAGGTACATTTTTTTATTCCAACTCACTTGAATTCTGTTCAAATTTGGGCTGGGAGATGAGTTGTTTCATACAAGTTACGCTAAAATGGGGGTGCGACGACTCGTCTTTTAGTCTAGATGTAAAGAGAACAGTGAGGTGAGAACAAAATTCAGTTTGCACGAGGAGTGCATGCCCACCTTTTAAGCAGTTTTTGACATGTTTCGCTAGATTCGAATCTTCTGCATTTTACACAAAAGTGTTAAAACATGGGGCTCAATTTAAGATTCGTGTATGCAGTTCCATTGACAGATTAGATTCGGAATTGAAGATTAGAGGTCAACATGTCTCCTGAATTGAGTTCTAGATTTTTTTTGTGAAATTTTTGAGAACCAAAAGAAGAACTTGCAATTGCGCGGTGCTTCTTCGTGTAACCAATGCTGCATGAGTGCTTTGAGGAGAGATCAGCGCAGAACAGTCGAAAACGTTTTGGAATCTGAATAGAATCCATTGACACAAGATTGTTTAATTCAACGGAAACCCGAGTCATTCAAACTTATATCGAAACGTATTACAACTTGGACAAATTTGAGCCAATTATTATCAGAATAGTAATTGTACTACCATTTGACCTTCTGCGTTGCATAATTTTTTGACATTTTTTCAAGCAGACAAGGTTAAAACTGGGTTAGAAGTGTGGAAAATCTAATGAGTTGGAAAGCTATGTGGGAGGAATTGCGGGAAATATGCGTTGATTTGAGTGATTCAGCTATTCTACAGAAAATGAGAAAAATCTTCTGCAAAGAAGTTCAAATATGCCAAAACGTGGGGAAATTTGCAGGCTGATTTGTTGTACTTTTCAAAAGTGGACTTATTCCACTTTGATTCTGGACCACCCATAAACCGATGAAAAAGTGCCACAATTACTTGTTATTCTCAAAAAGCATGTAACGTGTCAATTTTTTGGAAGTTTTTTTTTCTACCCGTAACAAAGTTATCGACAAAAAATTCTTATAGTCAACCATACGGTTATACTGGAGTCACTTTTCACAGATACAAAACACAGATCGTGCATGCATCTACGGCTGAAAATATTCACTAGAGAGATGGCATGCCCTGTAATACCACCAACATTCTCCAGAATCTTCTTCCGCGGATGTAGCAAAGTAATTTCACCCCCCTCCCCCTGTGGCAAAAGTACCCCGTTGTACGGTATATCCAAATATTTGATCATCTAACAAAGACTTGTATGAGTAATGCTAAATTGTTTGCCTATATAGGTATGTGGATAGTGGTCCCATTTTTCAGAGTTGTTTTATTAGATTCTTTACATTCTGGGCACTACGGAGTTGTAAAAAAAAGTTTGGACAGGATTGATAACCCAGACTTCATAATCTCATTTGTCACTACATTTTGACCTTGAACAACTCATTTTGCCTATTGGCCTCGCTATTGGCAAATAATCAATTACAATTAATAAATATGTAACTTTGAATGAATCGAGCTTCAAGATTGGAACTCCGCGAGACTCAATAGATGATGATTGTAATTTCGAAACATTCTATAAATATGATATAAATCCATTTCGGAACGACGGCGTTATTGATCAAAATATTAAATTTGAATAATAAGAAAAATACATAAGTGTCAGTATTTACGCTTGGTTAATGGTATTAATGTGATGTTTTTATCATCTTTGCTGAGTATTTTTAGTTCGAGGACGTTCTTGAGAGTCTGAAATGAATGATGCCCACTCAGATAGCTCTCTGATGCATCGACTCTTGACCATCAAATTATAATTTGATGTATCTTACGGATTCAATTGCTGTCAAACTAATCGTAGGTCTCACGAAACCGGATTAGAAATGTTCCCTTAGCGAATGCAGTAGCTTTTAAGGCTCAACTCTCACAAACCTATCAAGCAACATTGAGTTCTATTCACTATCCCATTTTACAGATGTGCCCAGACTAGAACTATACGAATTTGATGACAGTTATTCAAATGCTGGGTTAATGTTTCATGAGGGTACTTTTTTAGTTAAGCTAGAAAGGAATAGACCACTGCAATGCAGAATCTTCGACTCGAGGATATTGTTATAGAATCTCGGCATTTATAAGTAGAGTGATGTACCTGAGCAGTCCAATCATTCCAAAATGACTGAAAATTGATATGGATTTTTTATATTTACGATATGTTTCGACACATATAAACTTCATTGCACTTCATCGCTCGTAACTTGAATGTAAAAATCGTAGATCAATGTTTCCAAGAAGGATCTGATAGGCCCTTGAAAGAGCTACAAAAATCTATAAGAATTCTTGGGCTATCATGATCCTCTTATGAAGGATCAATTACTGATTGAGACGGAAATATTCGGATTTTTCAATTTCAACTAAAATCATCGACTTCGGGTTAGAAAATTTTAAGACATGAATTGACAACTTTTTTGATCTCTTTAAGGTTTTTTTGGAATTATCGTAGACTTAAGGAGGGCGTCCGAATGATCGCTGTATCAGTAATGGTATGCGTTTCCGTCGATTCCAGCGGCGGATCCTGTGACTGCCCATGTAAAAATGGGAACCCTATGATCATATATGAACAGGGGGTCCAAGGACCCTATGACCATATATGAACATCTATGAAATGGTTGCATTTTCAGGGAATATTACATCGAAAAGTCACGGTGCTGATCTTGCATAACCGAAAAAATCTCCAAGAGTTCATTAGGTGATTGAATTAAAACGATCCGTGAGTGATATCATTATATATCTTAATAGGAAAAATTTTTAATTTCCAAGGTCAAAAACGTTTGGCAAATTAGCGACGAACCAGCATAAGGAATAATATTTCTCAAAATGATAATCTCAAGATATATCAAATTGTGCAGATTGGTCACCAATTTGCCAAACGTTTTGAATCTTGATTATTAAATTTTTTTTTTTTTTCTAGTAGGATAATGATATCACTTACAGATCGTTTTGATTCAATTACTGAATGAACTCTTGAAGATTTTCTCGGTCATGCAAGATCAGCATCGTGACTTTTTGATGTAATATTCCTTGAAAATGCAACCATAACAACTTTTCGGATTTTAAAAAATTTTGAAAATCGTTTCATAGATGTTCATATATGATCATAGGGTCCTTGGACCCCATGTTCATATATGATCATAGGGTTTCCATTTTTACATGGGTGAGGATATCAAATTAAGCTAAAATCTGATCTTCAACATCATACACTGGCGCAACGAATTATGATTGTTGTTGCCAAATAATGCAATCATCTGTGGCCAAAATATCTCATACCCAGCATCGTCTCTCTCCACAGATTGCCTTATTCTTCGCCACACTTCTGGCAGTGTCCTTGGCAGCACCTCAAGGATCCTACTACTCAACCCCCATACCAATAGTGCGAAGTGTAGGCGGAGGCCCGAATTCCGATGGCTCTTATGCTTGGGAATACGAGACAGGCAATGGTATCAGGGCCGAAGAACAGGGCCAATTTCAACCTGGCCAAATCGAAGAACAAGGAACAGCTTCAGTACGAGGCAGTTACAGCTACACTGCACCCGATGGAACGCCAATTTCGTTAAATTACGTTGCCGATGAGAATGGATTCCAACCTCAGGGTGCTCATTTACCAAAAGTTCCAGCGATACCCGAAGGTATCGCTCGAGGGCTTGAGTGGATCGCTAATCATCCTGAACAGGATAATTTATAAAAAACAATCTTATGACAAAAGAGGATTTGGAAGGACAGCAAAGTTGATTGACGATCTGACGATGTTTCAGGGATTAGCGCTCTATATTAGAGCATGCTGCTGCTGATTAGTTGAGTGAAGCTTGAAAATTTTCATGTTCACGGTATTAATAACATCTCATTTGTCACTGAGAATTGTACCAATTCAAATATTTCGTTTTGCTCTTACAGTATGTTATCCATGACAGATATTGTGATTAAAGGTTTTGTTGGAAGATAGAGTTTTGTTACTTTTCCTAAGATCATTCCTCGTCCTTCTAGCTGGAACTGAACTTTTGTGGCAATTGGAAATCTGATGTATAACAGAATGACAATAGTTCCTCTTCAGAAATATGGTGGAATCACTCGTTTTAATCCTTCAATATTATTGGAACCACAAATAACGTAAAGTATGTTTCTACTGTAAAACAATTGTGACTATAGTCACAACTTTCAAGCAATTCAAGCAGTTCTTAACAGTGCACTTTTTCGATTAATTCAGTCACTCGCGTTCTTCGATATATTGAACAACGCCAATTTGTGAGAGTCTATGATTGGTTCATAAGAAAGCATGAAGCTATTCCGTAAAAAATCATAGGAATCTTCAATCAATTCCAAAAGTATATTAGACTACAAATTGAATCCAAATCACGAAAAGGCCAGGAATGAGATCCAAACATTCCAATTTCACCATCTGTATCACATTTCTATCAGAAATTCAAACCGCGAACTCATAATCAGTTTTTCTATTAAATTGAAACAATCTCAGATATGCTGATTCTGTGAAATGAATCAAATGGTCCAATAATTGAAACTATACTCGTAAATGCATAAATAAATTCGAAGATTCCAATGTCATTAATAACCCACAATAGCATACAGGAATCACTCGATTGAAGCGGTTTTGCTTTTACACGGTTTTGGAAAATATATCGTCCCAAGTTCGAAGCGAATTACTCCTTTGAAATACACGGTATTTTGTCGTGGACTTTGAAAACGGTATTTATTATTCCATTGAGTATAAGAAACGCTTTATTTCTACGAAACGCGAGTTTCACACAAAATACATGCAGAATATCAACGGAGAAAATTATGTTTGTTCCGCTGGAACGTACAAAAGGTATTCTAATGAAAAAAATTGGAATCCTAGTGCCGCAGGAATTCCAATTAATCTTCTATGTATCGCTGTTGTGCAACGTGTTTGGTTAAAGTAGTTGTCCTAACTCCTACAACTAGGTGAGTCAACGGCTGCCTAACCTCATATTTCGGTAACATCGATTTTAATTAATTCATAATTTAGGCGGGTTAACCTGTTCTGTTCACCAAGAAGAATCTAAGATATCGCTCGAACCAGACGACTATTAGCTTGTGAACCCTTTTTGCGTGGACGCCGTATCGCAATTCCAATTTTTCGATGACTGTCACGGGAAAACTAGACAGACAATCCTAGGCAGACTTGGCCAAACGATTATTTATTGAATCAACTCCTTTTCTTCGCAACCTCATCGTATTAAGTTGTCGGGATCAATTGAGAGACTCAAAAGAGTGCCGTTTTACATTCACTCTCTCATAAACGCAATGTTAAATGTGACCAAAACACCCGGTTTTTCATGACAACTAAGGTTCCGAAACGATACGGCCGATTGACTTGAGATTTAGCACAGATATTCATCAATATTTGAACCAAATTCTCACTGAATTAGCATTCTGTGGCTGATGAATTTTACCTCGAATTTTACGAAAAAATTACTTTGAATCAAGCTCCCAAAATCCATGCTAACACGTTTCGCCTCCTTATTCGGCTTCTCTATCATCGAGTAAGCATGTAAGATCGATTAAAAAATATTCGAACGTCTGAAATACGGAAACAGATTACAACATATATGCAAAAACAATCCCTAATCACCGAGTTTACAAAGAAGAAATCACTTTGATATCATATCCATATGAACCTGTCTAATATTTTGAGTATAAAACATTTTTCGCAAGAAGACGTGTTTCTACATCTTTACAGCCGGAAAACAGTAATATCAATCAAGAATCCATCCACGCTAGAGCAAATTACTCGATTTTCCATGAGAACAATACCTCGTTTGAAGCGGTTTTGGTTAGTGCAGTACTTTCCTGGTGTAGAGTAGCCGTACAAGCTGGATTTTGTTCCCACTTTACTCGAATTCTCCTTCGATTTGGAGGAAAGGATGAAAGAAGCCACACTTGTTATCATCTCACTTGAATGGCTCTTCTCGTCATTTAGCCCAAATCGCGAAAGAATCGGATAGAAGTGCGAATCAGAATGTGTTTATTTTCTAGGTTAGGAGGTACTAGCTATCTTTTTGTTTCCATTTTGCTTTCTCAAAGAGGAAGTATTGTATCGGTGCGGGAATTTTTGCAAAAAAATTTTCCGAATTTTCCATTTTTGACCCCCTAATTCCAGCAATAGACAAATGAAAGTTAGTCCATCTTATTCTTCTTGCCGAGATCTATAAAATAGTACCCACATACATTCCCCCCGACATGCACAACGCTCTCTGTGAAATATTTTCAAACACGCAATGTTTATGTCCGTAGGTATGTGTGTCTGTATGTTGTCTTCTCTTTGTCACGCGATATCTCCTGAACCCATGGATCAATCGTCTTCAAACTTTGAGGAGTTGTTCTAAATTGATCAGCAATGAGCGCAGTCTCTTGACAGCTCTATACTCTCAATACTCCCTCTCCCACGTTCAACTGATTGCCTAAATTTCAACACCATTTTCAGATCCTGTTGGTCCAAGTATTTTAACACCTCCGATTCTCAATATAAACGGTCACTCATTGTTGTTAAAGTATTCCTTGATCGTTCTAAAGAGATTGGTTAATACGGAATTTTGATAAAAATTTTCATTTTTTCAAATTGAACTTTTTTATTTGACGTTCTATGTCATTCGAAATTTGGCCAACGCCTTCGTGGATCTCTCTGGAATTCTGACACATTACTCAGCTTTCTCGGGTGGCGGGCCCAGTCATTTTTGACGATTATTCGCCAATCCATATTGATACAAATAATCTTTTTCATATGAATTTTACTTTTCCTCCTCAAATTTTTTCATGAAAAAATTTTGAACTCCCCTTTTTTGACACCCTAGCTCAGTCCCTACCTAAATGAACATTGATCTATCTTATTCTACTCGCCGAGATCTATCAGATGGTACCCCTATACATCCATTTCCCAATACATAGCACATTCAGTGAATTATTTTAAACTAAACCTTGTTTGTGGCCATATGTATGTGTGTAAGCATGTTGTCTTCTCATTGTCATTCTATCTCCCTTAACCCCTTCTACCAATGTCCCTAAAAATTTCAGGATTTCTGCTCAATGTATCAGTGACGTTCCCATTCTAGTGTCATCTTTTTACTCCTTATAATCCGCATATCAAGACAAATTGATTACCATACATTCAGAATTATTGTTGAACCATATTTGTCCAAACGCTCCAGCATCCAATCATCAACATGTAAACCCTTCTGTGATTGACTTAAAATATCTCAATTCATTCTAAAGAGATTGGTTGATACAAAATTCTGATCATATTCCCCCGTTTGAATTTTTTCACCCCAGTGAGAAATTCGAAAAAATTTCATGGAAACATTTCCGCACCGATCCAATACTTTCTCTTCGAAAGCACAATTACATTCAAATTACAATAAAAAAAAATCAATAAAAAAAACATTCAATCGGGGAAATATAAATCAGAGTTGATTCATCTTACTCTGCTCGCCGAGATCTTTGAGATGATACCCTTATCAATTCCTTCCACAATGCACAACGTTCTGTGCGAACTATTTGAAAGTACCCCTTGTCCGTGTCCGTATGTATGTGTGTCTGTATGTTGTCTTTCCATCGTCACGCGATATTTTCTGAACCCTCCGACCAATCTCTATAAAACTTCGAGGGTTTGTTCTAAATCGACCAGTGATGAGCTCAGGTTATTACCAACTTCATACTCTCCATACTATCTCTCCGAGTAGATTGATTACCTAAAATTTATCATCATTTTCACACTATGTTTGTCCAAACGACATACCATTCAATATTCAGCACATAAATATTTCGAATATCACTTTGAAATATTTCCTGGTCATTCGAAAGAGATTGCTTGATACCGAATTTCCATGAGAATTTTTTCATAAAAAAATTTTTTCAACTTCACTTTCTATGTCACTCCAAATTTGGCGAACGCCTCTATGGATCTCTTTCAAATTTTCAGGCATTGTTCTTTCTTCTTGGGCAATGGGCCCAGTCATTTTTTAACGTTATTCGCCAATCCATATTGACACAAATGATGTTTTTCACGTAAATTTGATTCTCCTGCTTGAATTTTTTCATGAAAATTTTTCGAATTCCTCATTCTTTACCTCTTAAGGTAGTACTAGCGGTACTCGAATTACTTATCAGAAAATTACGAAAGTCGGCACAGTGGTACATTAATGCCTCAAACAGACACAGCTGAAATTTCGAAATTTTTAGGAGCCGAGGAGAAAAGTTCTGGGCAATTTCGTGAAAGCCCATTAACACGGCATCTCATGGGAAATTATCGATACACTAATTTCTAACTATCAGATTTTCACAGGAAATAGCACACAGGTGTAAGAGTACACGAAAAGTGCATAGAAACAAACAGATCAACGATTAGGAGACCACAAAGAAAGATCTGAGCCAATACGTCACTACTCTTGACAGTTTCGGGGTTAGGTTGTCGTCTGCTGTGTGCGTTACTATACCTATATAGGTGGGCGAAATCGAGTCAAGCGAAGATCTAATCCGCGCTTGGACTCATCAGTACCGCTAGTACTACCTTGATTCCACATCCACCTGAATAGAAGTGAGTCCACTGTATACTCCTCCCCGAGATCTATGGAATAGTACTCCTCTACAATCATTTCCTGTCTACATAACGCTGTCGGTAAAGTTCTGATATGCTATGGAGGAATTGTTATCATTCAATTGAGAAAATTATTTCGTGCAATAAATGTGTGAGCGACAAAAATTGGATTTGGATTTGAATCTATGTACAATGATAATTGATACAATTTTTCATGAATTAAAATATCCAAATAATCCACAGGGAACGAGAAAGCATTCTGCAAATTTTTTGCAGCGTATTTTCACTACAATTTCATAATTTAGACTAAACGGCGAGTTATGCAGTATAATTCAGTCAATAACAATAATTAGACAACTCATCTCAACCTTTATCTCATCGAAATTTTGACACGAGATGTAAATAGAATTCTAAGGCCACGTTGCACGGCTACCGCATGCCCTTAAACAAGAGATTACTATACACAGATATGATTCGTAATTCGAATGCTAAATCTCGATCGAACCCTTAGAATCTCGAATATCGATCTTGAAAATGTATATTGTCAACGTTTTCTAAAGATATTACATATGACAAATGACTCCAGTGATTTCATGATACGAATAATTGGAGAGAAAGAATTCCAAAATCAATTAAATTCCAGACTGTCAATTAGTCTTCTTACAAGGTTGAACAGATAAATTTACGAGGAGCCACCTGCCATTCATCAAGTAGCTTATCACCTTTTGATTGGAGTGACGTCTGTTCCTATGAAAACTCACTATAGTACCAAACATCGAGGCTCGTCGTACCAACTTTTCAATGTAAGAATCCCAATGAGCAAAACGCGCAAGTTTCCTTGTGATCTAATCTAAAAAGTTTTGTTTATCGTAGAGGCTGACTACATTATGTCATAGTGATGTTTGACGAGAATCTGGTAATATAGTCTGATATGACCACTAGAAAAAATACTGATGCCAGTTTCTTGATTAATGAGATTCATCCAAGTTTCCAAATGACATTAAGAGTAAGCAGTGTGTTTCGGTCAATGACGATATACCACAGAAATATTGTAGGAAAGAATGCTTTAAATTTGAATCATAGTATTTGATACATGAACTATAGAGATTTGGAATTTCTTTGAAGTTGGTAATATCCTATGGATTGATTGTGGGATCCGTTTTTTACTCAAAAAGCTGACAGTTTCTTACTCATAGAGCTTTCGCGGCCCAGCCCCACTAAAATTAAAGATACTATCTTTCTCTCCTTCGATCAAAAGGTCATTCATATGAAGTACGTGCAAGTACTATTCTAATGCAATAATTCCTCATCTCCTCCAAATTTGATTATTTTGCAGGAATATGGTGCTCTACAACCATTTTTACCTCAGACAAATCTTGACTCAAGTCTCAAACTCTATACATCAGACCACTGCTATTATTAAATTTCACTCAAATCTGGAGGAAAACAACACTTCTTCGTGATCGTAAACGAGCAAAGTTTCATCATTCCTACTCCGATATGAGTAATTCCACGCGAAACAGACCTACGAAAAAGGATCATGTCTCAGATTGTTTTCTTGGCCTCTCCATTCGATTTTATGGTCCAAAAAATGAACTTTTCACCACCTATCGGACCCCATAAAAATTTTCTAGGTATATGTGGGGCACATATTGATTTATCCTTTTCAATCATCCCCAACAACGAAATTCGGGTCTTTATTCAATAAAATCCATATACGGAAATGCGGTTTGCGGCATTCGAAAGGTCTTGAAAGAACCAATCGATATCAGTCTTGTAGAATTGGTTTTGAGGTTATGAGCGGGTTCAGTGGGCGAGAGAATAGAAAATACAAAGATATTAATTTCTCAAAAAGCCATTTTTTTCATTGCTTGAAAATTTGATATTTGATGTGAAATGTTGTGTTCTTTCAGGAAAAAGCAGTCCTGAACATTTGTTTTGCGCCCTAAGGCCTGTTTCCGCAACTTTCTGCAAATATATTGTCTAGGAGATTGAAAATCGTCTGTTTTCTGCGCATGAGCAGAAATTTTGATTCTGGATATCAATTCTGTTGAAAATCCAAGAAAATTTCCACCAAAATGACCACTTGGCAGAGTCGATTCCATGCATTTGGACCAGAGCCACAACGTCCAGAAGACCACTGGATCCCAAGAGGTATGTCGGGAGTACCAGAGGGAGTGATAGAGGAAATCCGCGCAGGATGGCGTACGCCTACGAGCTGAGGGATCATCTTCCATACGTTGCAGCTCCGGGTCTATTTGATAAAGTTGACTTCGCCAAGTGGTCATTTTGAACGAAATTTTCTTGGCTTTCCAAGGAAATTGGTTTCAGGAATCCAAATTCTTACGCTAAACAGACGATTTTCGATCGCCTAGAATAAAGATTTGCAGAAAATAGCAAAAACAGGCCTTAGGGCGCAAAAAAATGTTTGGGGCTACTTATTCTGAAAGAACCCAACATTTCACTTCGAATATCAAATTTTCAAAGAATAAAAATTATGGCTGTTAGAGAAATCAATGTTTTTGTATTTTTCATTCTGTTGCCCACTGAACCCGCTAATAACCTCAAAATCAGTTCTACAAGACCGATATCGATAGGTTTTTTCAAGACCTTTCGAATGCTGCAAACCGAATTTCTGTATCTCTAAACGGATCTGAGAATATGGATTTTATTGAAAAGAAGAATCAAATTTCGTTGTTGGAGACGATTGAAAAGGATAAATGAATATGTGACCCACTGACATGAAAAATTTTTATGGGGTCTCATGGGTGGTGAAAAGTTCATGTTTTGTACCCTAGAATCGAATGAAAAAGCTAAGAAAACCATTTGAGACATGACCCTGTCTGGTGACCCCCCGGTCTGTTTCGCGTGGAATTATAATTGTCAACGTCAAATGATGCCGATTTACATATAAGTATACTTATATGTAAATCGGCATCATTTGACGTTGACAAATACATGCTGTCAAAACACTAAAGGCGTAACAAGTAATTCCATTCATAACGCAGAATTCAACGAACATCTGAAATTACTGCTCGTGACATTGTTACCAAGCTTGGTACTCACAAAGGTGCTAATATTATTTGTCGAGATTGTCATTCAAGTCAATAACATGACCGATAAAAAATGCATCCAAAGTGAGATACAATAATCAAAGTGGTTTCGGGGTTATCAACTCGACTGATAACCAATCGCCAAAAAATGCTTTGATTGGGAAGAAAACGTTGAACCATTGACTCACTCCGATATTTCGTATACGTTTACCAAATATTTTTGAAAAAAATTTTCCAAAAGTCAGAATGCCACTACTCCTCTGTTTTGGCTCAACTTGATAATCGGATACAAATTTAGATAATTCAAGTGCGTATAGAATCTCGTAAGCATCAAAGAGGTATAATTAGCATAACGATCGGCGTAATTCAAACCCGCGTCTACTCGTCACATTCAGTTTGTAGTTATAGGCCTGTGCAAGCATACACAACACTTTACGAAGTAGGAAGAGCTCAAATTTCCTCGCTGCATGTCTTGGATCAAAAGAAAATTTACTTCAACTTCTTTTATGAGAAAATACTGCTATTACAATTTCACAGGTAATTCTCAAGGTCATTAGTGGACGTGAGTTTTTTTAAATGTTTTACATTTTTTATACTAACACCCAAAAATCGCGACTTTGAACATGATATTTAGGCTCGTGTAACATAAAAGAGTATATGACGCTGCGTGCAGACGGCTAGCTTTGTAATCAAGAACCCATAACACTCGCTTTGCTCGTGTCATAATCAGCCTTTCGTACTCAACTATCCGTCAACGCGCTGTGTCAAGCTATTATGAAATTACAAGATTTGTGCCGGGACCCCGATGTCACTGAATTTTCCAATCAAGATTTCTTCCAGTAATTTTTCTATTGTTCGATGACACCCGAAAATTATCCTCTTGTTGGTGATCATGTCAGTAATCTATACCATCAATTGGTACAATCTCAATATCCAAAATGAGTAAAACTCGTGAAATTTTACAGCTTGCTTCCAGTATACTTGAGATTCTCCATTCTGATTTTGAATTTAAAAAAGATGTTGGCTGTACTGTAGAAATATCCATCAGGTATCTCATTAGTGAGAACTCATCTTGAAATGTAATTTGATCGATGTGACATAAATGTCTTAACAGGTTTATGAATTTTCATGTAGATATTTGGAGACCCATCATCTTACTGAAAACAGAATGAGCTTGGTTTGGACCTGATAATGGTATTTTTGTGTCCATGTGAGTCAAAATGTATCGTTTTTCTGAACTGATGTTAGTTGTAGCGTTCCACGCGACGCAATATATTAATTTAATCCAAGAATGTCAATTTTAGCGAATAAGCAGGAATGTATGAAGCAGGTCGAACATAAGATCAGCATAATTAGAATGGCATGTAACGGGGGGTGTTACATGTAACTCATGTTACACGTTACCTACATTTTTTTGTTACCATTGTAACACATGTGTTGCACGTATTACAGTTCCAAAGCAAGCCAATTCAAAGAGGAAAGTTTCAAAATTACTTCACGTCATCAAAATTAGCTCGTATCCGTACGTATAAATTCAAGTTTTAGAATTCATTCGTTAATTAGTCTATGACAAAGCTCTGCCAGTAGTAGGCTACGTACGTCTTAGTTCACTTAACGCCCACCTGAGTACGCGTAGGAAACGCACGATAAAGTCGAGTTTGAAAAGTGCGGATACGTAAGCTTGATTGATCCCGTCGAAAACTAGACCGACGGCAAGGCATCCGTCTTGGCCGCTCAAGGGCCGGCTCCGAATTTGCCCTCGAGAACTCTGCAGAAGACCAATGTAGCCGTTCTCATCTCGTTCAACCTGCTCCATACATTCCTACTTATTTGCTCAAATTGACATTCTTGTATTAAACTAATATATTGCGTCGCGTGGGACGCTACATTAGTGCACCAGTGGTCCATTATCTGAATCATGTGGTATATGGAAGTTTTTTTTTACAGGGCAACTGATACCGCAAAGATGGGTTACCGTATTCGTTATTTTTTTCGGCACCTTCAATATCTACTCGATGCGCACATTTTTACCTCTGATCATAACAGAAATGGTGCAAACCGTTAAAAAAAATGAAAAATTCATGAATGACGCGTGTACCGATGGACATAATCAGCACAATACTTTTGTAGAATACAACCAAACTTTAGCCGCATCAAGCAATACGATATTCCAGTGGAGCGAAAAAACTCAGGTAGGTCATTTTAGTATTCCGTTATCATAATACAAAATCAATTTTTGACACATTTGAATCCTCTATTCACTCCACTCAGGTATTTCAATTAAAGCATATTCTATGGACGGATTCCATAAGTACCGGTTATCTGACTCGTATTAAAAGCTAAAGAAAAATTTTCCATTCCACCAAGGAATCCTGAAACCAGTACCCTTAAGTATCTGCTAAGCTAAAGTAAGTCAGGGTTCGTTCGGTTTATCTCTCCATTTTATTAAACGAACGTTATTGTTAAATGCCTCTCCTCTTTTTCTTACACTAAACACACTATATACCAGAGATACAAGATACAAGTACTGGTTATTTTTGGAATTTGTCTTTTAAAAGTTTCCGAACAGCACATTGTAGGTTTGAGATTTTAAAAATTCTTTACCCTAAATAGCTCAGTTAGTGAGATTTACTCATCTTTGAATGGAATGTCAATTAGATTCTACATATGTGACACTGCAACAAGTAGGGCAAGTGTGCGCAACTTTACCCGGCCTAATTTGCCCTCACCCAAGGTCTCAAATGTAAGCACTTGCAGAACTTGCCGCGCATTATTCTTATATTTGTTAGATTAGAAAATGAGGAAATTAATTGCTATGAGTGATCGAGAATGGTCTATGCACTTCTTAGAACGAAAAGATCGTTTTAGATGATTTTTACTCGTTCCTTCGTTATAGCGACTCAAAACTACATGTCAAACAAGTGGATGCGATCCACTTCACACAACGTACCTGGCAAAATTCGATTTTAGCCGATTTCACGCTTATATTACTGAACAAAGTGTAATTTGCCTAATTTGCCCCCATAGCCTCTTCTAGATTTGCTAATCACCCCATCGAAATCCATCAATTCGAATTGAATATTTGGAAAGGGAATGGAAAAAGCTGAAAAGTGAGCAAAAAACATGTCATTTGGTGATCTGGGAGCCGATTATATCCCGATTTTACAAAAACCCATCCAATCCCATGGAGTTAGGCCTCTTATCCCTTTGCGGCATGGTGTCACATGCGCTCAGATATATCAATGGGAATTAAACAGAAATCGATACAAGCACACGTGGTTGAAATATCGATTTAGACAATGATTTTTAAGCACATGGTTGGACGATATTTCAAGCACGTGGTTGAAATTAAGTTACGTGCTTCATTGGCAGTCTTTGTATACTTTCAGCATACATCAAATTTCATACCATCTCAAAATCTGTACGTCTATTTTGGCACCCGGTATTGCCGCGGAAATCCACATTTCGCTATATGATTCTAGTATATTATGTGACGAGTGCGCAGCACGAGTCGCAAACGACATTTTCTAGCTGTGCTACGTCGGAAGCGCGACTTTAGACGAGTCCTCGCGTAGCGAGGACGAGTCGAAAATCGCGCTTCCGACGTAGACAGCTAGAAAATATTTTGTTATAATATCCTCGAACTGCACAGCAACCACTCAAATTTTGCTTGGAAATCATAGCCAATGACGAGGGTGTTGAGGGTGCGGGTCACTGGTTTGCTGAACGAATCCCACATGGGTTGACTAATACATATGTCTAAATATACCACGACCTCCAACATGAATAGTATGGTTGTGGGAAGTTTATGGATGTCTTTCAATTTCTCATCCACTGTCGCCTCAAACATCAATAAACTTCTTCGCTGAAGCATACAATTCATGTTGGAGGTCGTGTCATTGGATCAGGTTGAAGGAAAAATTATGTATCCACAAGTCAAACGATTTTCAACTCACTATCCTATACTAATTCACTGATTGGGCATTGAATATCGAAGAAGTTACCAGAGATATTTCCATAGTTACCTGAGAAGTTTCAACAATGTTCCTCATATTCGAAAAATTATCGTTATCGTCAGTATTTTGCCCTAGACACAGGAAATTTGAGGGAACGCATAGTGTCCTAGATTTTTTTAAATATATATTTTGAAGTTTTTACACCTTTTTGACCATTATTGTAGTATCATATCTTGTCTATTAAAATTGCAATAAATTAACATTCTCGATCAGCCGAATTCAATTGAATTGATTGAGTTTCATTCGTGCGGGCTGAATTTCAACCACGTGTTTGGAATGTCGATTCAATCACGTTGGTTGAATTTCAACCACGCTTTCTAGTATTCAAACACTGTAACTGAAAATTTAGATTGAAATCTTGCTCGTTTCCACAGCCCAAATAAGTAATACAGGTCGTTCTTACTTCTCCTTGGATCTCTTCTGAAATGTTTCAAAACGACCGTCATGTTGACTTTGAAATAGCATTCTTGAGCACTGATTCATTCTTTTTTTTCAAATCAGCTTCCCAAAATAGTACATTACGCGTCGAGTGCTGGAAATATTTTTTCCTTCGGGAAACCAAGCTGGACGTGGGCGATGGCACCATCCAGCTTGGTTTTCCCGGAGGTAAAATGTTTCCGCACGAAACGCGTATGCAGTTTCTACGTATGGACGTATAAACTTTATGACCATGCTGGTTGCTTAGTTTGGCTATCTTATCCTCTTGAATTTTAAGCCAAAAATTCTATACAGATTATACGGGAATCCTAAATTACCACAGTAGACATGTTGGAATACACGAACGCATAGATATATGTCAGATCAGTATATTTCGGCAAATCCGTGCGCACGACCCCCGCGGATCTTTTCACCAATTCTTTACATGGAAATGGGCACCAAAAATAGTACTTTCCCAGAGTTTCAGCTCCCTAAAAAATTTTTTACGCCAGCTAGAATTTTTTGAAGTTTGAAAAGAGGCCTTTTTTAGCGTTTTCTAGAAAATCGCCATTTTGACCAGAAACATCGTAGCGAGGCGTGCGAGGTCGCATATTCTTTGTTTTGACGTCAACTTTCAGAAAAAAAATATGCAAGACTCTCAAAACCGAATGCGTTAAGTCTACACGACAATACATAACGTCACTTTTTCGATTTTTAGCCCATTTTCAAATGGATGCTATTCCGACGCATCTGAATTTTTTTCCCATCTAATTCAACTAGTTTCTTTTGTCATGAGAAACCCTACAATTTGCACTTTTGCACGTCCAAAGCGGATAATTTTGGCCCTAGTTATGTCCATTAGAAGATGGTGAGTTATCGAAAAATGACCAATTTGTCAAGCTCGCCAAATCTATCGCCCTCCACCAATCGACTCAAAACTTAATACAGATGTTTCTTCAAGTGTCGTAAACATGTGAAAAAAATTTCGCGCTGTGTTTCGGCCTTCCGTTGGACCCATGAATTTTACAATTACCCTCATTTTTGCGAATTTTCATTTAATCTTTGATGCGGTTGCCGCTCTCTTCCTGCGCATGCGCACATCTGTACTGCTCCGGGAGTATCCTCAATTGATAGCCCTTGCAATTTCCTTCAAAATGACCTCCTGACAAAGTCTTTTTAATGCAACTGAACCAGGAATCCAGCTATTCTAAGGCAGAAAGGGATCACCACTACCCAAATGACAAGCCTCGGCCACTTCTTGTCACCCTGAAAACCTGTGAGTTGGGGTACTTTCGGCACTTCGAGTTTTTCCTGCCTTAGAATAGTTAGATCCCTGGTTCAGTTACATCAAAAAGACTTTGTCAAGGGGTCATTTTGTAGGAAATTGCAAGGGCTATCAATTGAGAATACTCCCGAAGCAGTACAGATGTACGCATGCGCAGGAAGAGAGCGGCAAGCGCTTCAAAAATTACACGAAAATCCGCAAAAATGAGGGTGTTTGTAAAATTCATAGGTCCAATGAAAGGCCGAAACACAGCGCGAAATTTTTTCCACATGTTTGAGACACTTGAAACAACATCTGTCTCAAGTTTTAAGTCAATTGGTGGAGGGCGATAGATTTGGCGAGCTTGACAAATTGGTCATTTTTCGATAACCCATCATCTTCTAATGGACATAACTCGGACCAAAATCATCCGATTAGGGCGTGCAAAAACGCAAATTGTAGGGTTTCTCAAGACAAAAAAAATTAAATAAATTAGATGAAACAAGATCCAGATGCGTCGGAATAGCATCCATCTGAAAATGGGCTGAAAATCGAGAAAAAGTTACTTTATGTATTGTCGTGTAGACTGAACGCATTCGGTTTTGAGAGTCTTGCATATTTTTTTTCTAAAAATTGACGTAAAAAAAGGAAATGCCACCTCGCACGCCTCGCTACGATGTTTCTGGTCAAAATGGCGATTTTTTTAGAAAACGCTAAAAAAGGCCTTTTCTCAAACTTCAAAAAATTCTAGCGGGCGTAAAAAATTTTTTAGGGGGCTGAAACTCTGGGAAAGTACTATTTTTGGTGCCTACTTTCATGTGAAAAATTGTCGAAAAGATCCGCGGGGGTCGTGCGCACGGATTTGCCGAAATATACTGATCTGACCCATATATATAGGATCCCGATCTCAACGTCAGCGCTTTGGGGTTTTACAGCTATGGTTCTTGCTAATATAACTGAAATTCCTTGATGATTCCCAGCCGTCGAGGGACATTTTAGTCTGTCTCGGAAAAACCGATTCAATGTTTCATTCGGATCTAAGTATACAATTTCAAAATACTCGTGATCTGAAGGGATTCTCTCGATCATTGTCTTGCTTTGAAGCCATGTGGTAGCCATGCAAGCCAGCAGTAGAAATTCATTAACATATTTTATTAAAATTTTGATAATGGAGATGGATCGTCGAGTTACTGATATTGTCTAAAATATACCCGACAATTTGGAATTTAGCTCAAATTATAAGAGATTGGAGGGAAACAGAAATTACTGGATGGTTGGTACCTCCTAACTCATAAAATGAGCCCATTGTAATTCGCACTCTTACTTGATTCTCTTGCTGTTTGAGCTGAATAGCGAGAAGAGCCATTCAAATGAGATGATGACAAGTGTGGCCGTTCTCGGCGTTCACCCCAAATCGAAGGACAACTCGAGAGAAAGTAAAAGAAATTCAACTTTCACGGCTACCGCATTATGCCCTGAAGCACGCCCTACACTCAGAATGAATGAGACTTTCAAATGCCATGATCGAGATTCATAACTGCCAATTCAGAGATTACAACTATCGAAATGTACAAAACTGCCCAGTTAGAAAATGCCCTGAATTTTCGTGCTCAATTTTCATTGAGCAAAAATTTTCGAATGCCACAATGAGTTGTTGAGATGGAGCTGAGCTCGTTGAAGTATCCGCCATTGCCCCATAATGCTTTTGCTCAAAGAGGAACATCTACGAAAATTGCTGTTATGGCAATTATAGGATATTCTGGGAATTTTGGAAAACTTATCGCTTGATTCTTCCAGGGTATAATTCTCTCCTCGTTCTACTGGACTTACATATTTACCAACATTCTGGGAGGAATGCTCGTAGAGAGATATGGTGGAAAAAGATGTCTTGGTATCACTATCTTCTTGACTTCAACATTAACTCTAATAAGTCCCATCAGTATTCAATGGGGAGGTTCTACAGCCTTCATATGCTTGAGAGCTTTGTCAGGCCTGATTGGAGGCATGATGCACTCATCTATAGGTGTACTGGCAGCACAATGGATTCCCTTGAGCGAGAGGACTAGAGGGTACACTTTTGTATTAGCGGGACAACCACTGGGCTCTGTTTTTGGAATAACGGTATCTGGATTAATTCTTCAGTACGTCAGCGATGGCTGGCCGATAGTGTTTTATTTTTTCGGCTGCATTGGTTTGCTGTCATTTTTTATCAATTGGGCTTTTTGCTACGACACACCTCATGACAATCCCTTCATCACAGAATCAGAGGCGCAATACCTTAAAGAAAATATCCGTAAGTATTTTACACTCCTATTAAGTAATTTTCAAATATCTTTTTCTTCAAGCATTTCTTTAGATTTTTGAGTCTGTCCAGCAAGACATTCGTAAGAAAATCATGTATCAAAGTGGCCACTAAAATGGTATGAGAGTGAATTCCACATTTCAAGACACTTGTTAACTATTCAAAAAACTTTTGGTTTACATCGGTAATCATATATCAAATCGATCTTGATCATTTGAAATCGAACCATTCCTTTCTGAGCCGGAATTGTCCAAATGCCGATGGCTCATCACGAATTGTCAATTTTTCCAGGCGATGTTCACAAAAATAAATCCGCTGTACCATGGAGGTCCATATTAACAAGTGGACCTATCTGGGCGTTACTCATCCTCTTGCTTGGAAAAAATTGGGCCTTGTCAACAATGTCTAATGGTATGCCTAAATATCTCAGCAGTGTACTGAAGTTCTCCGTCAGAGATAACGCCTTCTTCACATCCTTGCCTCACTTAGGCACTTGGCTCATTGGCTTTTTCACATCTCCGTTCATTGATTCGCTCATCACAAAGCGACAAATGGGAGTGACTCAAGTGAGGAAGATGAGTGTCACATTTTCAACGGCCCTTCAAGGAGTTTTCGTGGTTTTAATGTCCTACGCTGGTTGCCACGGTGCTCTTGTGGTGACATTTTTTACCATCAGCACTCTGTTGAGAGGTTTTTCTTACTCTAGTTCAAAAATGAATGTGAGAGATCTAGCACCAAATTACGTGGGAGTGATTACTGGTTTTATAATGGGAATACAAAATCTCAGTGCCATCATATCTCCGTACGTTATGGGCATCATGACAGAGAATCAAACGATGAGCGAGTGGAGCTCGGTGTTTTGGCTTACGTTTTTGGTACTCTTTATAACTAATGTGATATACTTGATACTCGGTAGTGGTGAGTTACAAAAGTGGAACGATCCCACTTTTCTGAAAGACAAGGTTTCGGATGGAATTAATGTGACAGATGATGTCACAAGATTCTAGTTTTGAGAATCACTGTCTATACATAGAATGTAATGAAATAGAAACAAATTGAGTTTTGTAATAAGAGATCTATCTATCTGGTTCAAATCAGTTGGTCTTAGTGATCATATACTGGTGAAAAAATGACGTAGATCTCAGATGCGCCATAATCACGAATGCTGAGATCAGAATTGAATGATTGAATATTCAATTTTCGTCTCTAAGTGCGAGACAGAACCGTCACAATTTTTCACCTGCTTGATGATTTTGGCACACCAATTCAACACAATCATCTCAAATTATACTGAATTCGTAAACATATGGAACATCTTGCGGGCTCTTTCGCCTTCGGACCATCGAAAGAACTCGTCCAAAATCTGATGTATGGCTCTAGGTCACTACTTATTAATATTCTTGATGGCAAATTTTGTAGCACCAATCACTTCCAATAAGCTATAGCTATTCTATCGTACAAACGGGACTATTAAAGACAAAATTTTCCTTTTTATACATTTCATCTATGATTTTTGGTTTCTTTCGTCGATTAAGCAACTGATTATTTCATTATAGAGTTGAACTAACAAACCTGAAATCGATTTATACGTTAGTTACCGTCAGCACATATCACATTCTCTCAACCAATTATATTGAAAAATTGTGAGGGGAGGTAATCACTTGACTTGAGATAGGAGTCATGCGTGATATATCGAAAAAATTACAAAAACTCTGTCGGTTAAGCTTCGAGACTCTTTCAGGATATTATGAACTGTGGGTTACCGCAATTCGATGACCCGTACATGGTAGTATTTTCCCGCTAGAGTATCACTTTCCTCAAGGACATATCTCACGAGATCCGGCAAATCATTCTCATAACTCTTTCTGCAAAAAATTTGGAAATCAATTGTACATCGAATCCCTCAATCAGGAATAAGCCATGTGAATATTGAAAATCTCTAAAACAAAGATATATGCGACTTTGAGAGGCAATGCGAGTTAGTTTCGAATGGCGATACGAATGCTCAGCTTTGAGAATTGTCCTATCATGTTGTCAGGAATCGGGGTTCAAGATATATCCAATTGTGTTCAAGAATTCCATTCCTAGAAAAAAATTTAACTCTTTTTTGGGCCACCCGCCTTAAAGAATAAATACTTCATGAAGTCTTCTGGGAGCTTATCCTAGAATTCTGCAGAATTCTAATATCGTAAGAATACCATGGGATATGGAGACACATTTCATATGACACTGATGATTCGAGATTTCAAATGAGTTCATTCGCCATTTCGTTGTTTAGCCCAAATTATGAGGGAATTGAAAAAAATAGGACCAACTCGACCGCAGACACTTCCCAACCAAAAAACATGGGCACATTTTGAACCTCTTTTTTCTCCATTTCTCTTGCAATCGTCGAAAAGTGGAAATTACTTTCAGCATGCACAGTAACCGCGTCGCCTGGAGAGCTATTTTGGGCCAATGTGCTAGAACTTTTTGCATAATTCGATCACGAAGAGTGATATTATTCTTGTATTTGGATCATTTGATAAACGCAGAATGTCATACCTACTCTAAGTCATGAAGATGTGAGTGAAATGGCAAAGAGTTCCCATTTTCATTGTGCATATTATATAAGAAATCCTATTGCTGTAGTGTCTTACTGTTGCGTCCTGAAACGAAGCATAGTAAGTCGAATTTCCAGTCGAGTTCTTAGCACACTATCCTATTGTCGAGGGATTTCTCCCGCTTCACTCTTACTGTTCCAGAGTTACCCCGAAAAGCTTTTATTTTTGTGACACTCTTTCGATCGCTTATAGCTCCAACCAGTGGCATCCAAATGATCTTCACCCCACAGCAGTCAAAAGCTAAAGCTTTTGATTGGCCACGGATCCGATACACTTCTGGTGTAAGAGAAATGAGCTACTGAGAAATTACAAGGAGAAAAGTTCAAAAGTATCCCAAAGTAGCCCCAGTTGATGGTATGAGCCAACTCCATCCCCAACTAGTTTTACCCCCTTTCTTACAAACTTTTCGAGCCCTCCAGCTAACAGTTTCACTGTTGAATCTTGCTCCCCAAACTTCTCACGTATTGCAAGATCTACAATATTTTTCGCAAGAGAACAAGTTCCAATAATCTCTCTTTCTGACCTCACAGGTCGGCTGTCAACCTCATGAATGTATTCAATAATGACTCTACACTACAGTGATGAGTGATATGACTGAAATGTAATTACGCTCAATGAATACATAGTACTTGAGCGATGATATCATTTCACTATAAGCCTTAAATATCATATATAATTTCATTAAACAATTTCTTACACAAAGAATATTTCATAATATTGATATGTATACGAAGGATTTAATTGTTTTACAGAGATCTTTTTTTTTTAATTATTCTTCACATAACCTAAATTCGTGAAAACCCACCTCGTCCCCACTATTTTTCTCATCAGTTCAACTCGTCACTTGATGCACTAATTTTTCTTTTCATCACAACTGAGATATTTTTTTCTCGCAAAATTATCCATTAGTCAAGAGTCACAGGGAAATTCATCTAAAACTGCTGTTGTCTCTTGAAAGGCAGCGGCTTGTTGAACTGTTGCTTCTTTAAAAATATCGGGGACTTGTTTTGTAGCGGCTGCTGCTGTGGTTGAAAAGCGGGTTGTTGAAAACTTGGCTGTGAAAACGCTGGTTGTCTGTCGTTCCCATAGCTCGGCTCTTCCGTCGTACTTGGCTGCTTTGCCAACCAGTCTAGAGCTCTTTGAATCTCAGGTGGTATAGGTGGAGGAGTTGGCAGATGCGTACCCGAAACCTGAGCTCCATATTCATCGGCGGTCCAACTGATGGCTACGGGTGTTCCATCTGGGGCGTTATACTGAACCGAACCCTGGATCAATTGAGTTTCGTCAGCAGTTCCCTCGTACTTGCGTTTACCAATTTCGCGTTGAAGAATTCCACCCTCGGTTTCGTACTGGAATGCATAGTTGCCTAACTTTTCGCCCACATCATTTGATGCCTTGACTATTCGCTCAGGTCTGCGGAAGTATGGATCATCTTGCTGAGCTGACGTACAGATTGTGGCAACAAGGAGAATCGACAGCAACTGTAATACAAGTGGAGTAGAACGATGAACGATTAAATAGATTTTTTCCATTATTCGATTCTCAAATCAGCATAGGGTGCTGGCCCCAGCTATCCTACCACAACACCCCCCTCACTCCCCCAAAAGGCTCTTGATTAGGCGTTCATATTGCAATAACCAAGATTTTGGGTATTAATAACGATATAAGTATACAAGGTCAGTCTGCCATATCAATGGATTAATGCAGGAAAATGCACGGAATCGACGCGGAGAATCTAGGGAATTTATTTTCAAAATTCATGTAAAACGATTTGCTTTGTCATGTTCCTCCGTGCACGTCTTAGTGAAATTACTTTTAGGAAAATTCTTCATGGGAGAAATTGGAAGTATTTATCATTCTAAAACCTCTTTCATACAGTATCAGTGCTTGAAGAACACCTACGATCCACGAGAATAAACAGAAAAATATTTTAACAATAAATAACTGAGTCAGCGGCTGCTAACGCTTGGTTGTGTGACTAGATCAACGGATCGCTAGTAGCGATTTCACGGTTTTTTTTGCAATTGCTCACCAATATTTGTTGCTTCAATTTAAGGCTCAGAAAATTGTCCTGTATTTTTGATCACCCAAACTAGATTTCAGCCATAGAGTCACACCTGGCTTCCCAGCAAAAATGATGAACGTCAAATTTTCCTTAAAGCCCAAGGCTACTTAAATGACATTGTAGGGCTTAAATGATGGAAAATTATGTGTCCAACGTCCAAAGTTACAGCAGAAAGTGGTTCTAATTGTGTTTCTGCATTATGTTTCAATTCTCTCCTTGCGTGTGGCGGTAAGACATTTTTTCCCGTGCTTCGATATATTTTCTCAAAATTTGAAAAAATCTCTCTAGTAATTGAAAATCATGAAACTGTATTCCAGAGAAAACGATAACTGATTTAAAGAACTGTACGAACCTACATGGCGAAATCTTCAATGATAATGTCAGTGCAGCATATTACAATTCCTTGCTCTATACTCTAACCAGGTTCACTATTAATGAAGCTGAGTTTGAACAGTTGGGCGTCTGATCATACATTGAACAAGTTGTAATTTTGATTCATATATTGTCCATGAGAAAAACTGAGACTTATACTTATTTGGTCTGGTGATCTGAACAAAATAATTCTGTCCAGGCAAAGACGTGACAGTTCCAAATCGATGGGATTTGCTTCTGAAGACCGCGATCACACTTTACTTATCTTAGAATCTCGCCAAAGTTATCATAATTTCATTGCCACCTGCTTATTGCAACATTTCAACTATGAAATTAATTGACATGCTTAAAAATGATAGTTGACTATCTATTTGATGAGATATATCAAAACATATAGCGTCTTCATTGCGATGTTTCAATTCACTCGAATTACTCAAAGCGTTGCAAAATGATACTTCAGCCATTGCCCTGAGCGTCATGAGTTGCACTGCAAATCATAGATGAATTTCAAAATCAATTACATGCGCCCACTCGATGATCATTTCGCTACTTGGAAATTAAATTTTCTATCGAAATTAAATTCAATCATTTGACTGTAATCCATTAAGATTTGATATGAAAAACTCTGTAATCTTGAGAGTGTCGCGAATCATGTGCTTTCTGAGATAGGTTCGCAACACCACGTGCGTAATTGTCAATTTATAGACATCAAATTTGTCCTAGCCCACTATGAATCACAGGGAATTTTGCGATCTCTGCCGGGGAATAGATTGTAGCAATGATACGCTTCGGGTTACAGCGGATACTTGGAAGCTTAATTTCGATGACATGTAAATAATATTCAAAGACATGACAAACGTAACCCTTCTTGGAATATTTCAATTGAAAAACAGTGATTCAAGAATGAGGAGGTCTTAACAACCTTCCTTAGGATTGTGACCCCGAAAATAGTGTTCGGGAATACACGGCCTCAAAACTTGGTTGCCAAGTCCGTGTACCGGGATGACCAATTTTGGGATCTTAGCAAGCGCATAAAGACTACTTATTCAATCACAGTACGGCGGAGATACGAGCAAACTCTTCCAGAAGATTTCGTGCATACACATCTCAAAACAGCCGCTATACATATTGAGACGCGTTTCGGCGTTGTTGAAACACTATAAAAAATCCATCCAAAACGGCTCCAGAGAAATCAAATTTTATTCAATGAGGCACATTCATGGATAGATTCGATAATTAATGTCACGCTCTTGGGGAGGGGAGGGGGTCAGCCAAACTTGACAAGGTTTGTTCGGTAAAAGGGCTCAGCGTGACAAGGGAGGCGGGGGTGAAAAAATGGCCAGTTCCAGTGTCACGTCATCTGAGAACATATATTTCTTAGTTGGTTCTGTTGGAGCTACTTTTTTTATTTTTCTGCTCCATTGACTCGAGGGTGCGGGAACAGGTTGTTCCCTCGATGATCAGACGGAAAATGCCGTGAGTATCTCATGTGTAAAATATGTTTTTCGCAGTCAAGTACATGATGTACTATTCGAATTTTAGTGCAAATTGAACGCTACAACGAAATTTGGATGAAATCAGGGAGCAAATCAGGATCTGAATGAGATTGATGATAGCGATGAGTCAGTAAGATCGCTTTCATACAATTTTTTGATGGATCTGGTTGAATAATTGTTGTCAGGGAAGAAGAAAAAAGCGTTCGGAGAATTTCTCTTTTTGAAAATTTACTTCCTTTTTTTTCTTTTGGCATTATGATATCATTGCCAAAAAACAAGTGGCTACAATGAAGAGCGCCCCATCTCAAGAGTATGTACTAACCATCAATAAGACTTAATATGGCACGATTACATTACTAAGCGCATCCTCAAACTAAAACTCACCAGAAAATGCATAGCTTCAGTCGTTAAGCGGCTCACCGGTAAACCACGAGAAAGTTCCAAAGTCCAACAATCTTTCTACCGGGAAGACTCTAGCACCTAGTCTCGCTCACAAGTTAATCTCACGAAGCCCCTGACCTCTCTTTTTCCAGCAGCTCGCGCGATATATCCTTGTAGCACTTGCCTACACAGCTCCAACCCTGAATTTTTCAACTTCAAAAATTCACGGCGGTTCTGAGGAAAATCACGTGACTTTTTACATCAAATCTGTCTAAGACAACGAAATTCTTGGAAATAATGGTGGCGCCGATCGCTGTCTCAAAGCCAACTCAACGATCTCCGAGAGCTTCAGCGATCTTTATACTCTCACGCGAAGCGAGCTGACTATGGGCCCGGGGCTCTTACATAATCCGCGAAAGCTTTTTCGGGCTATTCACGTACATATACACTACCCCGTCAATTTGCGCCTGGGGTGTCTCAAACAAAAGTCCTCCCGCGCGCGCTCTAGTTCGTGATCTCATATATTTCTTCTCAGATACATTGTCCCATTATATACGGGTGCAACGAGTTTACGGATCGTGCGACTTTTCGAGGTGTGCCCATCCAGAACTCACCTTCCTCATTCTTATATATACTGGGCTGTTTCTACACTCTAGAGTGATTGAATTGCATGGATTGAGATTTTATCGAGTGTATGTATCGAGAGCTCGCCTATATACAATCGTTATTTATCGCACGAGCGGTTCTTTCGAGCGCTGAGGGGGTAGCGAATGAGACGTTTCCGTGAGAGCGTGAGATTATGTCTATATGTACCAGTTTTTATACTGAATTTTGCATGGGAATGATGAACAGCAAGGACAAGATTTGAGTATTAATGAATGGAATCAGCAGCCTATAAATACTCTGATGTTGGTTCTTTTTTCTTAATATGAAGGATGAATATGCGAAAAAACCTGAGCTCTTGAATATTTTTGGTTTATTGGACATCAAAAGTCTGGGTGGTCGAAAAAAAAAACTAGATTCCAGTCATCAAATAGCAGCATCTGTCTGAGCCAATTATCAATCCAAGTTTTTGATTCTCCCCATTTGACTCAGCTAGTGGCATATTTCAAGAATTAGAAATCTAAATCTGTGTTCAAAAGCTCCTGAAAGAAATTTGAGTCATTATCTGCCTAACACCACTCAACTTAGACTATAAATCGCAAGAACAGGATTTTTTCAAGCATTCTCAATGCACGATTGTTGGATATCAATGAAGAAATGGCCAAAATCTTGAGAGATCGTCAAGATAATTCGAGGCATCTGTTCTCTCCATTTTTCTTCATTTAAACTGTATTGATGACATTTCCGAATTCATTCTGTGGGATTTTACATCATGGATATAGTCATAAAATGAGAGTGAAAGTGCTGCGATGAAATCATCGAGAGTAAGCAATTATGTGAAGACGATGAACGAAAGACCAGAATTACACGGACAATGAAATATGGATTCGGGTGTAAGCCGTATAGATCATTCAATGTTCAATATTTCATACCTCAAATTTTATTAGGATTGATATATGAAAACTTCTGGAGTATTCAATGATTAAGTTCCATTAAACCAAACACAACGCTATGACATGGTTAATATTCTCTGACAGAAGTACAGACTGATAAAAATACCCAGTTCGCAATGATGATGATTATGAATGAAGACTTACGATTAGTATAATACTAGCAGAGCTGGATGTCCCATACACACTCCAGCACTAAACTGTGCATTATGGTCCATGAGTTAGCGATAAAATATTGCATAGTAACTTGAACAAGGATTTTCTATCTGAGTGAAATATTTGTACATTGATTTGTTAGAGTCCAATGCAGTCGATGAAAAATTATACTTACAAGGGGTTACCACGAAGTCTGGGTTTCCAAGCTTCCCCAAGATTTTTGTACAGTTTGGTAATACCTAGAAGATGAAGAATCCAGAGTAAGTCCATCAAATGCGAGGTCAAATGGATCTCCCGTCCAAAGATACAGGCACTGAGATGAGCATGGCTAAAGTAGACCCATGTTAGAAGGTGATATATATAATACTGGCAGTACTAACGTTTTTACTTGTTTCTCTGAACAGGGGGCCCATTCGACAGAGTTACTCTGTATTCTTCAAATTCTAGGTGGTACCGAACTGTGAAAAAATTTTGAGGATGTTTGGTGACCCGGACCCCGTGGTCCCGCCACCGTATCAGTATTCTATAACTCAGTCACCAAATTATTCAATGGTGGACTCCTCCTCGTCCGGTGGCTGTTCAAATGATTGAAATTTTTCGACGACTACTTCGGGCATTATCAGTCAAAGCAAGGACAATCAGACTCTCATTGTCCCTACTCTGGCTTATAATGCCCAAAGAAGTCGCCAAAAAACTTCGATAAGCAAGCCCTAAATTGTCATTGTAAGAGTTCAAATCGTCCAATTGGATTCCAATTTAGGCCAATATCGAAATTATCTTAGAATATTTCTACTAAATTCCGAATTCTTCTCTCATAAATCATTTTTTTTCAAAAATGTTCTCCGTCAAAAATGATTGTTTCAGATTTTTTTCCAAAGTTTGGAAAAACTTCTTGTTTAAATCAACTCACATAAGTATCCGAGATTGACATTTTCTCTGCAATCAAATTTTTCCCACGCCACCATTCCCCACAATTTTCATGAAGCTGTCTTGATTCCTTCGTTGAGTGTAAGCGCAACAAAATCATTCAAAATACTTAAGTACTCGTGAGCTCACGCCGGATTCCCTCGGGCAAGTTATTCACAATTCAACCTCTCATTATGAGATCGAAAATGGTCTTACTCAATATAGAAACTTTAATATCGCATTGAAAGCATACCAATGTATTGCTCAAAAGGCATGTATCTAGGAGCAAATAGACAGACAGAATCGTGTGCATAGAAGCTGACAAGTGATTCAGATTTTTTGAAGTGTAAATGATAATCTGCGTGATCACGCTTGCATTTGATGAGCGATTGTGATGCTAGAAGATGATAATCGCACACCGATACAGAGACGTGGAGCCTCCAGGTAAATTATCCGTCTATGACATATTGCGGAGGCGGGTGTGCCATCAGTCATCCTGTCTCGAGATGTGAACCAGTCGAGATGCGTCGTTTCTGTGGCTTCATTGATTCAATTTAGGTATTTTTCATAGCCATGATATCTTTAATCCAAGTCTAGCATCAATCTTTGGATAATCAAACATGATCAAGGAAGACCAACCGAGCATGACACAATTACCAAGTTCTCTAAACCGAGTGATGAATTTGATTTGCAAAAGGTTAAATAAAAAATTTGAAATCATGCTGTTGTAACATGCATGTTCTGTAAACCCGTTGGAGTGAATTTTCACTCTCTTGGAGTGAAATTTGATTCAAAGCTATGAGTCAGTTTCGTGCGCACCGAACTGGAGTGATTCGTCACTCCAAGCTGGTGTCAAATTTCCCTCAAACGTGAGTCAATTACCACTCTTGGGGTTGAGACAAATAATTCAAAACCAAACTTTCTAATATTCTAGATATAGCAATAAAAAAATTAATTCACGGCGGGCACACATATTTTGCTTGATTTCCTGGTGATTCTAATTTTTAATATCCTATGAAAAATGTATTTAACGAGAATTTTGGCGGTTGTGTTCGAATCGATGGGGATTTGAACCCGCACCCTCAAGCGCACCTTCTTGATTGCCGGGCACGTGTCTTAACCATCAGACCAAATGTGACTTTGATGTACGGTTGTGAACGGTTGATACGAGTTTTTAAATATACCCGAGAGGTGTTTCGAAGGGAGACTCGGAATAGAGCAGCATCAGTCAACAATTGAAAAGTTTCCCACTTTCCTCATAAGTAGTCCTGCAAATCATTCTGGGATTATACCCTAACCTATAAAAATCTATTTCACTCAATGTGAGGAGTCAATTTTCACTCATCTTGGAGTGACAATTGACTCAAGCTTGGAGCGAATGTAATATTTCTGTGGTTTCACTCCCTATGAGTCAAAATTTCACTCCAACAGTTTTAGAGAGTAGATCTGGGTCAAATATTTGATGAAGTCTTGAGTAGGGGAGATGAAATCATTAGATACTCTATAGACCTCCAATAATAGGCTTACAGCGAACTATTCCTAGCGCTCCTACTCTCTCAACATGAAATAGCTAAGCTAGCTGGCGAATCAGCTCATAATCGTAGACATTTTCAGCAAACATGAACGGACCCTCGCTGACCGAATCAGCTTAAAATACTGCAGATTGCTGATTCAGTCAGCTATCTGACTAGGTCTGATAAGGTAAGAAATGAATGAAGAACCATTTTTTAATGAGCACGGTCGTTTTCTAGCAAATCATTGGATCGATGATTATATCTGGAAATTAGATACTTGCAGAGCACAGTTTTTCGCACATGCCCTAAAAGAGGACGAGTGAATCTTCGGTGGTCCTAATTGGAACATAGCTTTTTGTACATTCCCTAGTAGAGGACCAATCAATCTTCGCTGGTCCTGATTGGATGCATAGCCTTGTGCATAGCTTTTTATATATTCCCCAATAGAGTACCGGTGAATCTTTGGTGGTCCTGATGGGATGCATAGCTGTTTGTACATTCCCCAATAGAGGACCAGTGAATCTTCGGTAATCCTGATTAGATGCATAGATTTTTGTACTTTCCTCAATGAGGGAACATCGATCCCAAGCTCGGTTCTATTTCCTACACTATAAAAAATTTTTTCGAAAAACTTGAATGAAAATTTCAGTTGAACATTCGAAGGCTGTGGGTATGGCATTGAATATGTAGCCAGTGGAATGGACACTTGGGCCATGGTCTCCGGACGATATTTTTGGCTGAAAAAACAAGTTTTCCCATGTTTCCTCGTGAATGAATAGAAAATATCATCATCGGTGGCCACGCGGGCTTTTCCGGTTTGAAATCCAGGTTGAGCAACGTCTCAGCGATTCTGTATCTGGATTGGTGACCACCCAACTGGGGCTGTCACGATTAGTTAGCCTGAAAGATCCGCCAACTCTTTTATCATGGTTATAATACGGGGTCCACGAGATTTGTAGATTGAGGTTCCCGAACGATAATTTTGGTCCAGGAAAAAAAATTTTCTTCATATGTTTCATAAACAAATAGGAATAGGTGTTCACTTACTCGCGCCGACCACGCGAGCTTTTTCGGAAGGAAATTCAGGTTGAGCAACGTTTTCGCGATTAATTATCCGGATTGGTAACCGCTCGGCTGGGGCTGCCACCCACGCTTAGCTCGCGTAACAAATTCGCCCGTTCTTTCATCATGGGTATCATATAAAGCCCATAAGATTGCTCAATGGTAGTAACCGGACGACATTTTGGGTCAGAAAAACAAGTTTCTTCGTATTTTCCCACAAACAAATAGGAATATACCCCAGCACTGGCAACACAAACTCTTTCGAGGTGAATTTAGGTTAACCAAAGTTTTTGCGATTCTTTTTTCAGATTGGTGACCGCTCGGGTGAGGCTGCCAGATGTGTATAGTTTATGGTCTTGTTCAGGTAAGACGGCAGCCCCAACCAAATGATCGCCAACCCGGATAATGAATCGCGAAAACGTTGCTTAACCTGGATTTCAAACCAAAAAAACTTGCGCGGCCATCGCTGATGTTTTTTCCTATTTGTTCATAAGAAAAAATGAAGAAATGTATACTTCTGACTCAAAGATGTCGTTCGAAGACAACCGTTCACCGATCTCATAGATCCTATATATATGCTTCTGGTAAAGAGGTCAGAGTATTATTCACGCAACCTAGGCGTGGCAGGCCTGGACTGGTGGTCACCCATCCGAATAAGATCACCGCCGGTACGTTGTTTAACCCGGATTTCTGATCGACGCGACGCTCGGGATTCGATCACTTGTTTGAAAAAATTCAACCACCTGGTTGTAATGTTGGTTGCGATACGATAACTGCTTTCCAGCCATCTCTGGCTGATTTCTGTTAGCTATGTAGAGACAAACAAAAAGTATTCTATCGATGCCTCGAATCGAAAAGTTTCTGTTTAATTGATCTCGGTTTTGATCGTTGTGAATTTGATCAGCCCGGCATCTGATTCCATATTTATGCATTTTTGCGACTTGAACGATCAGTTTAGGAGTCCTCAAGGCAGATGCTGATTGTGTCAGCAATTTGACGTACCAGGTGAATATTAGCTGATGTTTCAGCTATATAATATAATAGCTTATTCGTGTTGAGAGGGTTCACGGTCAATTTCACGAATCCATTTTCAGGACATCACATTTTCACGACACCTAGTTTCAGAGTACTTGACTGACTCGGATGATCAGTACACCTCCAAGTATTTCGCAAAAAAATTCACTCTGTAAACAGCATTTTGAGTCTAAACTATCCGATCCGAATTAAATAAAGTTGTTCGCAATGAGCACTGTGACAATCCATTCGGCCAAAAAACTTATTTGAAACACGAAAACAAGCATTCTTCGATGAATCAAAGTTTGGCTCAAACCAAGTTTGGACATCTACATGATTAGTTATGATTTAATTCAAATATAATTCTGTAATCCAATCAATTCTTTATGAATATTTTTGTTCTGAAATATCATCAATGGTAAAACCATACAATTAATCACCAGAATATCTACGGGAAATCAATAAAAGTTATACAACGAGGGATTAAATGAATCTATGCATTCAATGCAAAATTTGTCAAAAAAATCGATTTCTCCATGCTTGTGAGAGCGATACCTCTCTGAAACTTATCAAAAGCCCCCTAATAAGAAATTGGTCAGAAGTTGGTGATATAAATCAATTAGGATTTATTCCCGATGAGATGGAATTATATCCAAGTAACGCTTTTCCCTGTATCAAATCTGCTAAATTCACAGATGAGCCTAAAGTATCATGTGGAGTCTCACATGCAGTATTGCAAACACGAAATGCTGCAAGCGTTGCATTCACTTGGATGCTTCGAAAGTAATGTGCAAGGTAATATGTATGTATGGTGTACATTAGAAAGACGAATGCACGCCCTATGTGCGCCTGTAATGAATGCTGTGAGAACGAAACTCCCAGAGAGCTAGTAAAAGGTGAGTCTTTGGCACGACGACGTGCCACTTGTTGTACCCCTCGCGGCGCTAATCAATCGCTTTTGATCGTCCATATTGGCGAACAAAAGAGCATCGCAACTCAATGTAACGATCACATCAAATAGGGACAATCACATGATATGTCTTTGGGTCTTACTCTCTTCCTTTTCTAGGTTATGAAATTATCAATTAGTGATACTCTTCATAACTTCCTCAAGCAAAATAAATGATGATAGCTGTCAAAATATAAGTTTACCATATCTAAGTGCCTTAAGGCGAAAATGGACCATGTCACTTTTTTCTTCAGCCATGTAAATTAAACAAAAAATTATATCCTTTATTCAATAAAATTGATCTGGTCGAGAGTACGGAGACGCAGTGAGGTTGAATTGGAGCCTTTGAAAATTTTGAAAATATGTATCAAAGTTCATTTATAAGAATAGCTCCAACTTTGTGGATCCTGGATTCGTCCTAACCTTTAGGAATCATCTCATTTTGGTGAAAATTAAAGATGTCTCAAAGGATCTAATCCCGTGGGCCTCATGTCCCAAGATACAGCTATGAAAATGAGTATTGATAGTATATCTATACATACGAATTTCCAACATAGGCCCATATGGCGAATGCTAATATCCACAGCTTTGTCTCAGGATGGGAGGCCCATGGAACTAAATCCTTGGATATACCTTCATATCCCACAAATACGAGATGAGATCCAAAGCCCAACCTTGCTGGTCTTGGGCGAGGGGGGGGGGGGGGGTCTCAGGAGGGTGGTTTGTGGAGGTTTTCAGACGCGTGCTTTTTCTGATTGTTCCCATGCAATTTTTTCCTTGGGGTGGAGGGGAGGTCGTCATTACCACTCCCCTCGACCTGGGCCTGGTCACATGTCTCATGGCATTTGCCATATTAAGAAACTACACCTCAAATACTCGAGCTCTTCAAGTTCTCATATAAATCATATGTGTTTTGGAATGCATGTTCCATCAAAAAATTTTACATCTACTTAAATATTTGTTGTTTCGTGTATGACATTATTCGAATAATGATCTGACCTCTCTAATTTGTTCATCTCTGTCCCCGCTTGTCACTCCGGCCCTTACGTAGGAGGCTACGCGATCTACATTCGTCCTCCGAAATTTCCAACATAAGTTTCGATGCGTGACATGTATACATCGATAAGTGAAATTATTTTACGGAAAACTTTTTTGTTTTTCAATTGATTTTATTTCAGAATTTCAAATATTTACACCTGCGCAGAAATTAAACACTCATAATAACCTTTCGACATGGAGATGGGCATTGAAGTACTTTTTTTAAATTAAGGCTTTCAGAAACCAATCATTTTGTGTTTCTAGGGCCGACTTGACTGCATTGGTAGATCGAATTTGGATTTATCTTGTAATTCATGAAAAACTACAGTGTATATTACGCGTCGAGTGCCGGAAAACCTTGTTCTCCAGGAAAACTTTGCTGGGCACGAGACGCGTACGCTATTTTATCGGTCAATACGTGGAAACACGCTTTTTCTACGCACTGACAGATAAAATACGTTTATCGACCTCCTGTAGTTGGGTAAATGAAGAAAGTTTTTCAGATAAAGCTGATCCTTCCTCATTTTTTCGTCAACTTGGTCGACCTTCAGATAAATGCGTCACTCATGTATCGATGAAGTTAGAATTAACTCAAAAAATATTATAGATCCGTGATCAATTTTCTCCCTGAAACGAAGTGATGAATAGAAAAATCTCAACATTGTAATGTTGACTTGGTTTCCGCTTCCGGTCAATGATGTCAACGCCTTCGAAATCGATATCAAACAGGTAGCACGAACCTGTTTCTTCAGCTGCATTTTGGGAACAGTTGTCATCGAACATTTACCTGTTTACAATGACCCAATCTTTACTCAAAAATATAGGATATTTCACGATTACCTGAGGCTCGTATGATGAGTGATCCCAGAGAATTAACGAGAATGTATTTCACTAAACCATCGATATTCCAAAGACTCTAATGTTGATCGAAACAAAAAAAACGATTTCAAAGAATCCGTAAGAATTTTGTCACACCCAAGACAATTTGAGTGGATCATCTGAGTTTAGAGTCTCCAAGGGGTCAGCGAATCCAGTATCATGAACTAATGCAAACAAGAGTCTTGGAGGTATTGGTGCTGATAATCCAAGCATTTATCCGGGCCTGTGTCTTTCTCCAAGTTCCCCACTCTGCAAGGAGCTATTTGAACTCACGATGATGAGAGGGAGAAAGAGAGAGAGAAAAAAAAACGTCGGCACCGAGACCTTGACTCTCGTCTCTGAGATTGCTGTTATAAAAGATGGTCCTTGAGGTCACTAGCTTGTTCATTTGAGTTGTGGTGATGTCTGCAAGCATTGAACCTACCAATAATATTCGCACTCATCACTCAGTTGATACCTACAACCATAATTCAGAGCATTAAAATAATCTTGGCAAAAATGCTGGATGCCGCTTTGTGTTTAATAAATGTAGACGAATCATCAAGATCGTCACACATTGGAGTATTCATTGGGATAGGTACAGTAAAAAATGAAACAATGGGTTTTTACCAAGTTCGGGTCATCGTAGAATCTGACATACTCTATACTTTATACCATTTGATTGATTGAAATCATCGTTATTGCATATGCTCGTAATTTAAAGCTATGTTATAGTTCTTTGATAACTTGTAAACATTCAGGGATCGATGTTCCTTTGCGATAGGTGATGATGCGTTACAAGGTTGAAGATTGGAATCGTCCCTTTCAGGAGAAGCAGCCCTTCGATATAAATTATGACTAATTTGGTTCAATTTGCAAAGCTGGACAGAAGATCGAACTCGCTCGTGAATTATTTGATATAACTGTATTACAAAATGATACAACCACGTCATAATGCTCTCGACACCTGAGATACACTATAGAATTTGATAAGGGCTGGAGAAAGAAATTGAAGACCCATAGAATAGATTTTTAGGACAAGGATGAAATCAGTTACGACAGAATACGATCATGGTACTTGAGATTCATCTCAGACGAGATGATTCAAGGACTGATAACCAATTCGAAAACCCTTACCTGACCTCTTCCTTTGCAGAATTCTAGAGACTTACTTTATCATCAAGCGTCAAACAAGGAGTCTGTCGATAATGCATCATCTGAGGTTGGTCAGTTGGTGTAGTAGCCACGTATGTTAAGTTCTTGGTGACTCCCTGCTTTTTCATCATACTTTTGGAATCAATCGTAAGTCCAGATTCAAGTTCCATATTGAGATTGGATTCAGTCGAATAATGTTGATTTATTCCTGATTTTAAATAGCCCACTATAATTTGATTATATTTAGTGATAACAAAAACTCTAATTCCTACGCATGTAACACAATTTTGCCAGATTTACATGTAGAAAATCCTATCTAAAAGCGAATCAGTATCTTCCTTCATTACGAAACAATGTGGGTTTCAAAATCATGTATTAGGATATTTTTCAAATTTAATATGCACCATAGGTCGGAACCGATGAATTCATGGTGGTCTTTTAAGATTCACATTTGATTCTAGTCGTTCTTGAAGGCTAATCACTCGAGAAATATGCTATAAGTCATCCACATCCTTGGAATATACTTTTTGATTCACTGTGCGTGAAAGTATCTTTTTTGTACTGATTTTCAACTTTCTCTCACAGTTTGTCAAAAAACACAGTTCGATACACCGGAGTGCAGCCCATTTTTCTCATCCTCCTGATAATTCCCATCGGCGCCCACGGCTCAGGCCAGAAATCCATCAAGCGGATGCGAAAAAACTAATTTACACCGTTGTATCGAAATGCACCATTTTGGGTCTATCCCATGCACATTCAGTTCAAAAGATTTGCACCTGATCGTGCTAAGAAGAGTCCCAGAAAATGGCAACATCCACGCTTCTGTCCTCTGGAGTATTCAGTCCATAGGTCCCTCGATATGTTCTCTGCGTACAAGAACAAGTTTTTTGAAATATTTTTTCTCACGTCACGTATTCAATTCATTCTCCCAAGACCATCTACATGGCGCAGACCACATTAAATCTTGAAATGATTAATAGAATTGTGGAAAGTACGTCATATTTGGAACTAGGCAATTGTATAGAGAATCTGAAAGAAAAAGGGGAGGTTTTGGCATATAATTATTCTTTTTTCTTCAAATAGAAACTCCCAATACGAGCTGATTATCATTTAACTTTTAATTTGCGAATCACAGAGAATATAGTTCAGATAAAATTACAAGAGAAACTCGTTAACGAAGATGAGATGGGATGGAAAGCTACATCAAACGTTTAACGGGCACGTCTTGGTGTGCAAGGGTCTTTGGAGTTTCGATCTCCCTTGCGGTGAGCGCCCATTCAGGGCAAAGGAACCACAGCAATTGAAAGTCGATACCCTTACAGTAATATTCATATGAAAAATTCTGAGCAGGCGTTGCCAAATACGCCTACACAAACCTGCTGCAAGTGGTGAGCAATTAAATGTGGCGATTCGTATACAATCTTAATTCATCTGTAGGTTATTCCTACGGTTGAGCTCCTGTATTATGATCTATTACATCTAGATTATAATATATGTATAGCTCAAACTCACCATGTTACTTTGACTTTGCAAGAACTGCTATCACTCGATCGAATGATATCATGATTCCACAAAAATTGGTTTGCAAATCCCAAATCTCTGCGCATGCCGAAGAAATTTATTCTCGTATACAATTCACGAGTGTGCGACGGCCGCAATGGCAACATCGAAGTGCCAAGATCGTACTTTGACTATAGCGGAGGAATTCAAAATTATCGAAGAACTCTCATCGTCAAATTTTACTAATCAAGATATTGCATGAAAGTTCGGCATTCCGAACATCATATTTTGAGAGGGCTGGAGGGTTTGAGGAAAAGATATTCTCAGCTCTGACGAGCTTGAAGAATGCTGTCGATTGTGCGGAATGACAAGCTTAACATCAAACAAGAATAACTGACGTTATGTAATAACTGTGATTGGAAATACTTACAATATTCTTCAAAGTCCGTTTGATCTGATATCCCATATTTTAATGAGTTGACTGCAGCAGATTGATTTTAGAATACACTATTTTATCGAGGAAATTATATATCGAGTGTCATTCCAAAAAACTCCTTAGCTCGGAAAACTCCTAAACTCGAATTTTTCGCAGAACCTCTCGAGATTCGAATTAGAGAATTTGTACTCTATTGCTCCAGTATAATAACGTGAATTTCGTTGTTTAACACCAAATTCAGGAAGAGTACAAAATTTCACGTCCAAGTATGTGTTTTTGTCATATTTTGAGTGATTTTTGGAAGTCCCGACAATGAAACGAAGCAGCACTTGACGAGGAGATGACTATCCCAACTCGCTGACCTGCCAGACAACCTGCCGACTTACTGACCTGATGTATGACTCACCAACCCTCGACCTTCTGACTTATTGCATGAACTACTCACTCACTAATCTCTCAATATGCCACTTGATCCATCATTCCGTCGAGCTTGCGACCTATGGACCCACCGACCGGACCTACCGACCTGTCATATAACCCGTCAACCCGCCGAACTCATCATCAGTCGCATGATCAACCAAATCATCAACCTGGTGACGTTCCGGATGTTTAACAGATCCATGATTCCAATGATCTATCCGTGGTTCGTCAACCCACCGACCTCCCGGCCTATTTGTCTGGTTGTCTGACATATGGTCCACCAACTTGTCAAACTTGCGGACTCCTGGATGACTAACAGATCCATCGGCCCACTGATCTCCCATATAACCTGCCAACCTGCCGGATCACTCTCCGACCCATCAACTTATTAAATTAAAATATGGTCTACCACCAACCCGTCGATCTGATGACCTTCCGAATGACCAAGAGACCAACCGATCTACTGAGATGTCATCCGCCACCCCATCGGTCTGCCGGATGACCGACCGACTCCTAAACCCATTTATCTGCCACGTGGCTCACAGACTCACCGCCCCGCAAATATGACCTTATGACTCGCCAATCCACAGATCGAGCTACAAGGTTATGTCGACTACCAAGTGATGCAAAGTTTACAAAGTCTGCGCGCGCGCGTACGTAAAACTTACACTTACACGGCTAACACGCGCGCGCGCCCACACACACACACACATACACTAGTGCGTTAGCAGTAACCGAATCGTAATCTCAAATCGGTCGCGATGCAGACGACAAATGATCTGTCAGGCTGATTGTTATTAATAGTTAACATGTTCATGAGATGCCAGGTAATCGTGGAGACCACCTGGGTATGATAATGTCTTGATTTGAGATGTCTGATAACAGCAAGTGCATGGGTTTGGTTGATTTTTTGGAAGAGTATCTTCTTGCCCTATTGTGCGATTCATCAACAATATTAAACTCTCCAGCACTCCATGGATTTTTCAAATTTGTGTCTCCTCATAACTGCTGATTGTTGAGTTGAATCTTGTTCCATACTTGATCTCAATCAATGGACGAATCAAAACTTTGGCTACACTCATCGACTCTAAAAGCGAGGATTCCACAAGGCTCAAGTGCATCTCAATGGATGAATCATGAACTGTCAGCCAGCTGACATCTTTTGGTTGTTATTTTCGCGTCGGGGTGCAACAGTCAGATCGGTCATCCGTAGTAGAGAAAAGACGACTGTGAAGTGACAGACGGAAAAGCTTTCCCGTTTTCGTTCAATAAATAAACAAACATTTCAGATTATTCGATGTTCCAAAATCATTTCCTACAGGGAAATATTCTATGCATGTTAGTATATTTTACGTTCCAGCTTTCCCGTCTGTCACTTCACAGTCGTCTTCTCCTCACCAGAGATGAGCAATCTAGCTGTGGCAGCCCGGCCCGAAAATAACTATCAAAAACTGTCAGCTGAATGACGGTCTATCGTCACTTGCTTTTCTATTCAACAACATTGTTAGGTGATAGTATATCTTTGCAGTACCATTCTTCCACCTAATCTCATCCCATGTGAATGTCAAGTGCGAATAACAAATAATAAGTCTTTCGTACAGCATCCGTTAACTTTTAGAGTATTTCAATCTGTCTCTGAGCACATGATCACTGCTTCCTAGTATCACTATACTAAATATAAAATGTATCCATGGAAATCATTTCACACTCTATAAATAGAAAAATAGAATGATGGTCAAACTGCGACTGCATTTCATTTCCCAAAATATTCAATGTAATAGGGATATTCATCAAAAAGTATTAAACTTTCATCAACACAATGTAATCATTTTGCTCAATCTGGCATTGAGCGAATTGGTTGAGTACATCTCTCAGTGGTTGAGATGACATTATGCCTAAGACATGAGCAAATTGAAATGATAGGTAGTGATGAATTTTATCTTTTTTGTGGTTCACAATACGCAGGAAAGTTTCAGCAGTTATTGTATCATATTTTTGTGAGATTTACAATCTTTTTTATTTCCAAATGATGTGGTTCTACACTGTAAGAACATCCCACGTCTGGATGTCACCAATGTAAGCCTTCTCTAATAAGAATTCTCATGCAAGATCATTGATCGCAGTCAATGTGCATCTCCCCCTATCTCAGGAATTCAAGAGAAGCTGCTTCAATTCCATCCTGAGTCCTATCCATGGAAATCATAATGGGATTCTGAATCAGTCTTTACCATCAAATTCCATGAGAAGAGTATATTCAATCAACAGAAATGAAAAAAAAAACAGTTTACGTTCCAGATCATGTAGTGGGTGAATCATTTTCATCTACCCAGATGTTTTCGCTCGCCAACTAAAGATTTTGTAAATGAGGCTTGGCCTTCATTCTATTCTCATCATGGAGCATGAGTAATTTTCACAAAAACCTGTATTCTAGTGATACTGGAGGGAAGTGATCATGTCCTCAGAGACAATTTAGAATACTTTGAAAGTTAACGGGCACTGCACTAATCACTCATTATTTGGTATTCGCAATTGATGTACCCATGTGATGAGATTAGGTGGAAGAATAGTACTGCAGAGATATACTATCACCCAACAATGTTGTTTAATAGAAAAGCAAGTGGTGATTCATTTCTTGCAATGTACTCGAGCCTAGTAGGAAGCTTGATTGTTAAGGCAATAAATCTAGCCAAAGTTTTGACTCATCTGTCGATTGAGATCAAGTATGCTACACTATTCAATTCAACATTTAGCAGGGACGAGGAGACACAAATTTGAAAAATCCTTGGAGTGCTGAAGAGTTGAATATTGTTGATGAATCCCACAATAAAGCAGGGAGATATTCTTTCAAAAAGTCAAGCAAACCCTTACACTTCGTATTGTCAGACATCTCAAATCTACATGTGGTGTATGCGATTGAGACATAGAGCAAGTGCAATGAACGCGTTGCACTTACTCGGCGGTAACAAAGAATGTGCTGATGAATTCGTGAATATTGTAAGGCCTGAGTGGGTCATTGATGACGGCCAAGCGGACAGTTCTTACCGCGCGGCCGTCAAAGTTACATGTACGATTCAGGGTAATAAAGTGTCCTCACCCGGTGTGCAACAAAACACTACACATTATCATACCCAGTTGGTCTCCACGACTACCTGGCATCCCATCAACGTGTTGAATTATTCGTAACAGTTATCCTGGCGGATCATTCGTCGTCTGCACCGTGACCGAATTGAGGTTACGATTCGGCTGCTGCCAACGTAGCAGTGTGTGTTGGCTGCGTATGTGTGATGTTTGCGTGCGCGCACGCAGACTTCGCAAACTTTGTTTCACTCACAAGGGGAGGTCATGATCTGTGGGCCGGGGATTCGGCTGAAACTCTGGGAATCATCTCCTTTTGGCACCAAAAGATGAAATCCAAAACCGCTTACTTGAATGCTGAAGCGTTTTGGAGCTACAACCCATGACATTAGCATTGCCCGTATAGGCCCATGTTAAAAAGTCGCATATATAGATATACTGACAATGATAATCTCTATAGCTGTAGCTCAACGCTTTAGCATTCAAGTAAGCCGTTTTGGATATCATCTTTTGGTGCCAAAAGGAGATGATTCCCAGAGTTTCAGCCAAATCCACGACCCACAGACCATGACCTCTCCTTGTTAGTCTAGTCGGCATAACCCTGCTGCTATATGACCCACCGATTTGCACACAGAATCGATGACCTACCGAACCGGTGATGGAATATAATTCACTGACCTGTTGATCTGCTGTGTGACCTAGTGACAGATATGTCAGATGGAGAGATTAGTGGACGGATAGGTCATTAGTCAGGTATGCTGATCGATAGGTCATAATGTGGCGATATATTGGATCAGTATTTTAGTGGGTCTATGATTCATCCGAACGGTTCACCAGGTTGGCAGATCGACAGCTCATGTGGCTGATCACTAGATCAATCGACCGGCAGGTCATCTGTCAGATCGACGGGTTTGCGAGTCATGTGACATATCGGTACTTCGGTAGGTCTATCGATCATCCGGGCGACTGCCATGTTGACAGACTGGTGGCTACTGATGGTAGATGCATAGATTGGTGGGTCGATAGATGACAAGTCATCGGGTTGCCGGTCCATGACAGGTTGGTGGAACTCTTGATCATCCGGAAGGTCATCAGGGTCATGCGTCAGATAAAGAGGTCAGGGGAAGTAGATCATCCAGCAGGTTGGCGGGTGAAATGACAGATCACTAAGTCAGTGGGTCCATAGGCCACCAACTCGACGGAATATGGGGCAGATCGAGAGATTGGTGGGTGAGTAGGGCATACATCAGGTCAATAGGTCAATGGATCGGCAGGTTTCCTGTCAATCCAGCGAGTTGGGATAATCATCTCCTCGTCAGGTGCTGGTTCGTTTATTGTGGGTTCTTCTAAAACTCATACGAAAAATCACAAAAACAGATGACTGGCCGTAAGATTTCGTGCTCTCCCTGGATTTGATGTTGAAAAAAACTAAATACTACACAATTTCATTGAAGTAGTAGTCAAACTCTCTTGTTTGTGGGGCAGTAAATGAAACGCAGCATCAGATTTGTGTTCAGCGACCCAAGAAAACCTACATTCATGAATTTTCAGCGATTTTACCCTGTCTACCTCATTCAGACCTTCAATATATCGGAAAAATGATATGATCGGCGCAAATCAACACCAGATTCGGTATCAATGACCCACAAAACGTAGAAATACAGAGACAGAGCGCTGGTTCAGACCACTTTTTTACTCTGAAAGTTTGTGTTATCATCTTACTTCGCCACGATATCATGTCTTTTTCTTGAAATATGACGAAATTTATATCATGAAAAAAATCACGAAATCTCTGAACAATGACACCTG
Organism: Eretmocerus hayati; assembly: GCA_029851415.1. Classification (NCBI taxonomy): domain Eukaryota; kingdom Metazoa; phylum Arthropoda; class Insecta; order Hymenoptera; family Aphelinidae; genus Eretmocerus; species Eretmocerus hayati. The sequence goes on from CM056744.1 coordinate 100,644,820, forward strand.
CTCTGAAAGAAACCCGATCTATCACTTCAGTATGACAGTGCCGATCATCCGCCACAGTTTGATTCGAAAAACAATGCCTCGCGCTTATACGTTTTATATCAAGTAGTAGGATAAATTCCTTCTATGGATTCTATGGAATATACTACCTGGATATCCAACTTTTGTGTAAGAGTCTTCAATTTATTATTCTCATGGAAGATTTAAATTCTAATGATTCTTTCCTTTGTTGTGACAGTAGTTGTTGTTGTTTGACTTGGTTGTTGATTAACATACAATCAAGTTTGAGAATTGTTTGATCACGCTAATTATTGTCTTTGGTCTAAAATATGAAACAGCACATGTCCATCGTTTGAGGAAGACAGATGCACTCCATGCCCACAATTGTGTATATGCTTTTGAGGTCCCTTACCCAGACTTACCCATTCTGACAAAATTGGGGGGGAGGGTGGGGGTGGGTTCTGTGTTGCAGAGCCATATGGAATGAATAACTTATTTTCTCAATGCATTTGAAACGTCTGGTCTAAAAGGTCTGATTGTTGTTCAAGAAGCTCGTTAGATTTAGAGTAGAAGACGATTAACGACTCGATCAAACACTCAGACAGCTAGACTGTATTATATACGGCAAGGGTTTTCTGCAGTTCGACCTGTTTTCAGTCAGCTTTCACGTAAAAATAACCACGGCTAGCCCTCAGGTCGATAAACTGGCAGAACACAACATTGCAAGTGAATAAAGTTATGCCCACCAACAAACGCACTCTCTAATATTGACGAGATTGAAAATGAAAATGACGCACCGTTACAGCGATGATCATTAGATTCTATCTCATAATGCTTTTTTCAGATATTCCTGCCATCTTCTTTCTTGAGTCGAACTCATCGTGCCACCTTGATTTTCTTAGAGCTGCTATTTGCCGATCGTGATCCTGTCATAAGATTTCTTATACGCGTTGAGGATGTGCTTTGATTTGCATTTCGAGGTGAGTCGGGTAATTTCTCTCTAATATTGGCCATCTTGTAACCGATTCAACCGTCAGCATTCCGCAATTCTTTCAAGATCTTGGGATAAATATCAATACACCACCCCTCTCGATTCCTAGTGAAGATTGCGATATTTTCTTCAAAGTGGGTGCAGGGCTAGGTCCGTATGGAAGATTCTCTCTCATATTTGCTCGGAAATACAGAAATGATTGATGACGTCGGTGGAATGTACTATAAGAGTTCCATTCATAAATCAAATCGACGCTGAGAAATCTGTTTACAGCCCTCTCTTGAAATTTTAGGGAAGAATCTCCTAGTAACTTCCTTCTTCGACCGGTGCTCTTCGTTGAGATGAGTTGATGAGAAGATCTGGATGAGGAACAGCTCTATTGAGATCAAAGCAGAGTTATTTTTTTCTCAAGAACGCATCATCATCATTGATCCGAGATTGATAAATTGTTGCTGATGCTGAATAATTTTCTCACGCAAATGTCGATGTTACAAGTCATAAACAGCTCCATACCGTGTTTGCACTTTTTATAACAAACTTCTTCCACACGACAGAGGTTCAAGAAGTAGTCTCCAAGTGGATATGTTCGAAGTATACATGACTTGAAGATCGAGTTCGTTCAGAATTATTTAATGAAGTCATTATTCAGGTTGATCACAGATCGTTACACATGTTGTCCTAGTTGTTCGGAAAATTGCGATCACTATAATGGATATAAGTTACATGAGTCCCAAGTGGATCATTATGTAAAAGATCCTCATAATGATTTTGAAAGACAAGGAGCATAATATTTTAAGCTGAAGAGATTGAAAAGATGTTTCCAAACGTGATTGGAAACTAATATTCGTCTTCCCACTTGATTGAATTTCACGTACTTGTCAAGTTCGATGTTCATCAAGAATGTTCTCAGTGGGATGTGATTTTTTTTTTTTACAAAATGATTCCATCCACTTGTCGCAAGCCAGGAGATGAATCATGGATTTTCTCGTGAACACCTGTTGCAATGGTGTTTCTTACAATCGAAACAAGTGTAGTTTTGATGTTCGTGTCGCATTTCTTTACACCTGAGTAAGAAAGTTATCAATGGTTATAATGTGACGAATTACTTATTTGCAAACCCAGAAAATGCTCATCATAAAATTCTCATACTTTTGAGTACATCTTATTCACAATGCAGGCATACTGTCTTTGCTACATCATTGACTTTATTCAGAAACCTGCGGGAAGCAAAGTTTTTTTATGGATTCCATACTTAGCAAGTTTTTTGTATCTAGTGATTTTCCAGTGACAAGAGTGAGCGATACTCAATATGCTCTTGATAGTTTGAGTTGTTGGGACAAAGTCTTGGTTACAGGAGTTTTTCTCTGATCAGTAAGTTAGCCAGGATGAACTGAGGAATAGAGCAGATCTGAGGATTTTGAAGTTGAAAAGATTTATGTAACCGCTTATAGAAGCGATGCATTCACCCAAAATCTGAGTGACCGTCAAAAAATTTTCAAATAAGTACAATATTGAGATTGCTCGTGCCGATAAAGGAGAGCCTCCAAAAAACGATGCAAGCTCAGTGGAAAGCTTTCGAATAAAATTTGTGACATTGTTTTTATATAGAAAAATGTCAGTGGAGTTTGTGTTGTAAATCGCTGATTTCACTCTCACAATTTGATAATTCTTGATGATTTTAGATGAGCTTGAGAAACCAATTTATATTAGGTCAATTAGACATTATGAAAAATCTAATGGCACTAAAAATTGTGGGGTTCGATGATAGCCACTCTCTATAATCATGAATCATAAAATGAATTCATGCGATATTGGATTTTTTCCAAGATCCATCATGCTTCATTAGCAACAGATGTTTTCAGAAAGTAAGGAAATGGAACACCGGAATGCCTTCCACGTACAAATATTTTATCTCGTCTACGCTTCTTTTCAACTGTTTTGTCGAATAAGTATCGATGGTATCGAAATTATTCGAAAGATAGATATTTCTGCAATTCACATTTTCGTGAGTTAATTCGAGAAGCCAAATTTCATAATACTCCAATCGACTTAAGAGATATCCAGAGCTCCTCTCATCCTCACGCAATCTACGATCATACTCTCATATAACCGCTCCAATCCATGGTTAATTGAATGAGAAAATTTCTATTCCATTTTGAACTTCTATATCGCGACTTCACGCAATCCTCTCGCATTTTCCTACTCTTCGTTGAAGACAAAAAATAAGAAAAGGAGTGAAGGTAGAGCTTACCCAAAGCAAGACGGTCAGAGAGAGGACCACAGCAATAGAGAATATACCCAGAACCGAGTCCAAGCAAAACTTAGAATTGAATTTAGATCGGGAGAAAAATAACTGAATTGTAGTACGGGATGCCGATATTGGATCAAGAATGAGATCAAGATTCGAGCTATCGCATGCTTTTGGTGCCAATTCTAGTGCATAATGGGTGCAAAACAATTACGAGGCTTGCTGCAATTCAATCATGGTTTGCTATGAGATGATTATTTGTCATGATTTTTGACTGAAATTTGAAATTGAAAAACTGGTAAATGACAATTATAAGAGGTAGTTTGCAAAATCGTTAACGAATCCACACTGTGTGGTAAATTTTAAAAATGGAATGGGATGCATATTTGTAGTAAGCAAAATGGGATTAAGTATTTCGTAAGTTCATACATATTCTGAGATTTGTCCGCTCCCGGCAGAGCGGGTACATATACGCTCACTTCATTCCAGTTTTGCAATGATAGTTGATCGTGGAAATTCTTGATTGATTTTTTTTTAAAAATTTTATGATAATCCATGAAATATCTTTCAAGTAAAACAAGTCCTAACATTGCATCTTTCTGACTATGTGAAACATGCGATACTCATTTCGTAACGGAGGATCTTGATTCATCTAATGCACAATGAAGAAATAGTGTCATATCTTCCTCCCAAGTCAATTATTCAATCAAAGACATTGTGAATATGATTTCGAAAATATTTGATGGATTTGATGATGATTCACTGTGTCAACTGCAGTGAGAGTATAAATTGACTATTGAAACGCTGATGAGTTACGCATCAGCTGTCTCAAACATCGTAGTCTCTTGGAATGAGATATGAATGGAATGGAGCTACCGCAGAAATCTCTGCATCTATCCAATGGTTCATAAATAAAAAATTTGAGCAACGGCTTGTTTGCTTTTGTGCAAAATCATGACGTCTAGGACGACCTGATTTTGATTATTGTGATTCGTTCCACCCTAGAGGGGTCAAAATTTGGAAAAAGAAGGATTCTTTGATCCCATCTTCTAATTTCGAAAGAAAAGTGATACAATTGAAGATTGATGACGGATGGTAACAGTTGCTTTGGTCTTGCTGGAGAATTAGCTTGAGGAAATTTCATTATGCAAGCTGTATACTACCAACTCACTTTTGTAAAAGATGATATGGTATGGCAGTAGTAACACGGTCAATTGGAAACCAATAATGACGATTATTTCAATACCTTCATCCATAATCATGACCGTATTTGAAATCGTCAAATTATGTATCCAATATACATGCACGTACAAATTAAGCTGAAAATTAATTCGTCTGCTTCCAATATTATTCACAGAAAATCAAGTGGATTTTCAATTTTTGTGGAATATTTGGGATAACCTTGAACTAGTTGATCGAAGAACGAAAAAGGTTGAAATATCCCAGACAAAGCGTGGACTTTTCAGAACAAAATTTCGGTGCAACGAAAAAGTAGAGACCGTTCCAGATGGAGATCGGGGGAAGAATGAGAAACAAAAATTGAAAGTGAAATATCGTTCAGCCTCTTTTCACGTCAACAACATATGAAAATTAATTCCACCCCATCATTCTAACCGGAACATAACTAGAAAATCAGTAGATTGATTCTGAGATATACTGAATTTTCGACCATGAAAATAGAGTCATCCAACGAATAACATAAGTTTCTAATCTGTAATTCCAAGAATTTTGATAGCTTCATAAGAGATATAGACACGATGTAAAAAAGAAAAGTCAAAAATCAAAAAAGTAATGCATTGCAACATCACATCATTTTACAAACATGAGAATCTGGATCATCAAACTTCAAAGCACTCTTCACGCGTATAATATACATAGACTAAAATACATCGATTAAGACACGCATTAGAACAAAGTGCATCTATCAAAGCTCTCATAACAGTCAGTTACAGGTTATGCATGCAAACACAATAGAAAAGATGCATAGAGCTTTAGCCACATACAATATACAGAAAATAAATGCACAAATCTATGAAACTATAGAGCTAAAGAAGCTAGAGTTAGAGTTAGAAAAGAGAAGAGAGCGGGGGCAGTATTATAGTATGGAATAGGGCAGGGATGACCCCTTTCACCATTAGCCTACCCACGGGGGCCGACCCGCCTTTTGCTTTGCTTATACACGAGATCGTCCTCCCGCTATAATATTCAACCAGCCTCGCTCTTCTGTATATAAGAGCCAAGTCGAAGACGCTGACGAGACAACAAACAACGACTTGGGCATCATCACTTATAACTAAAGCTGCAATAGTATCTTCGCACCTGTTGCGATATAGGTATATCTATAAAGTTAACAGAGTTTGAGTAGTGGTTTCGTTAAAAACGTCTTCAGATGCGGAGGTCCGACATGCTGTGTGCTAAGGTTAGTTTTTGCATTGGTTTGATCCTTCATTTGAAACTTTTGATAGTAGCTATCTGGCTTTGTTGAATTTTGTTGTTTTGAGGGAATTCGAAGATAATTTCAAATTTTAACAGAAGTGCAGTAATTTTGGGTTCCTATCGAATTCGAAACTTTTTCAAAAGATATATCTGGTCTGAATGGAATGATCGATCCTTAAAGGGCAAGTTGGTCCCTCAAAAAGTATTTCAATTTATTAGAAGAGTTCCTCAAAGTGTTCCCAAAAATCTCGAAAGGTGTTACTTTTTCCACACTGAAGAAAGAAAATAGCCTGAAACTTCAATGAAATTCATTTCAAAGTCTCAATCAGCGCTGAGAAAAGAATTATTATCGTATTCAGAAAAGAGTCCTTTGAAGTCAGTTCTGGTACTGAATAGTTTCTTCTTCCCAGTACAGTGGAACGTAGGGGAATTTGACTTCTATCCTGAAATTTTTTGGCAGCTCCATTCCGAATATCGATACAATCTGCTCTGTAGTTCGATAATCGAAATGATACGTAAACGAGTGAAAAATAACTTCATCCTCTACGATCTAGATCCCCATTCCAATTTTCTTCGGAAGTCTTTACATCAATATTTGAAAGAAAATAGCCTGAAACTTCAATGAAATTCATTTCAAAGTCTCAATCAGCGCTGAGAAAAGAATTATTATCGTATTCAGAAAAGAGTCCTTTGAAGTCAGTTCTGGTACTGAATAGTTTCTTCTTCCCAGTACAGTGGAACGTAGGGGAATTTGACTTCTATCCTGAAATTTTTTGGCAGCTCCATTCCGATTATCGATACAATCTGCTCTGTAGTTCGATAATCGAAATGATACGTAAACGAGTGAAAAATAACTTCATCCTCTACGATCTAGATCCCCATTCCAATTTTCTTCGGAAGTCTTTACATCAATATTTGAAAGATTTTTGTTTAATTCATTATCATGATGTCAAAAAGTGATCATTTCAAAGGGAATGGTGTAGTATCCACTCAACTTGCAAAAAAGTTAAGCTATAAATATCTCATTGAAATCCAGTCAATCACGTGCGCGTGTGAAATGTTCGCCAATCATAGAGTTATGAATCAACACGCAGTCTATTATGATGGTATTTAAAAGCAACTTACTCAAGCGCATCGTATCGTAGACCACTTGTACATCTTCACAAGCTGATTTGCATGCGAACGCCGTAAAAGAATTTTCCACAACTCTCACCGCCAAGCCTATCTGCTTTACTCATTTAATAAGCCATTGATCTCTCAGCTGTCAAATTAGAAAAATCTCAGATAATGTGCAAACTTTAGATATTTCGATAAAATGTTTCCAATAACAAGAATTTAGAACAAAATAAGCTTACATCATGTGATTCGTATACTTTCTCAACTTCCAATCTATTTTCTGTTCAACAAGACACTTTATCAATGATCATCGATATTCGTTAACCACAGCTACTCTTATCAAAGCTACCAAAAATAAAAATCTTTTGAAATAGATATCGGATACTCTTACACCCAACCCAATAAAGTCTCAAGTTCCAAACCATCGTATCATCGATCGATGAAATTTCAAAGATCCTATGCCCTATACACCTTCACCAGTCATCCATGCAAGACCAGAGACATCGAGTCACGAGACACCTGAGCAATTCGAGTGGACCCTCGGGTACCCTGTGGTCCATATAACCCAACTCCCGCATCTCGTTTTCCTTTATCTTCTCTATATACTATGATCTCGCGCTCACTATTTATCATTTCAAGTGCCCACAAGAGACGGAAAGCTCATATTCGCTACCCCCCCCCCACAATTCTAGTTATATATCCTACGTGGATGCACCCTTTTGGTACTTTATTTTTCTTCGCGCGAAGGAACGGGTCAATGGTGTGGCGCTTCTGAGCGAATTTACACTAGAGATGCACCTCGTGCGCGACGTCTCGATTGCACCCTCTTGTGAGTTATATGTATGTATGTGTGTCTCGTTTGAATTCTTGAAGTTTTTTTTCTTCACGCGAGCTTGGCTCTGAGATCACGTTGAACTCATTCCTTTACTTTGATGTTACTGGTGCACTGGTGTAGAGACTTGGGCGTGATTTTTGAAATTTCAAAAGTGGATCAAGATTCTTGAGACGGACTTGTTCTGGTACTACAGACATTCAAACATTTTGAAAAAAGTGTCGTCATGTAGGTTCTTTGGGGATAGGCATTTATCAGGCTAAAGAGAATTTTATGATCTTTTAACATTTTTCCTCGAAAGAGTTTCATCATTCCTGGTATTTCATTTGCAAGATCTAGAATATTACAAAAATTCATATGGAACAAAATCACAACTGTCACATGTCTATCCGGTCATTTTTTCAATTCTAAAGCGTTTTATAAGGGCTCTTTGAATACATTTTTGCTGATTGAGATCTCCAAAAGTATAGGGCGTTATAAGTAGTAGTAGGTATGCATGGAGAAAGTATGAGTGATGTAACAAAAATTCCTTAGCCTGGTAATTTCGAGTTGGTCAACAATTTTCCTTAGAGTATTTTTGAAATACTTCTGTCAAATGAAAAATTAACTCGCGGATGAGGAATTCTGCTAAGATTTTTCGCAGAGTGTCTCTCCAATCCACCTCTCCAAGCATTCCAATTTGGCCCTTTGCCAAACTAACAAATCTCAAAGTGCATCATACTTGAGAAACTCACATGAAAAACCCGTGATATGATGAAGCGAGGATATTTCATCGATTTTGAGAATCCCACGGAAATTTCTTCATACGCGTTCACCCTCAAGAATGAATAATGAATTTTGCTGCCATTAATGAACCAATTCATCCTCACCAAATTGTTTGTCAATAAAATCTTAGAATTCATCTCCAAACAAACAAAATTCATTCAAAAATTTACTTAAAAGTCCTTTTTGATTACCCTCGGGTCACCCAACTAGGCATCGCATTAAATTTTCTCAAGAATCTAGTTCACGATTCTACCGCGCAAACATCTTCAAACCAACCAATCTTTCTTACCCCTCCGAGTCTGATTCGCAAGAATGAATATTCACCCCGAGATTTTGCATAGTTTTGCATTCTGTGCGAGGTAGCCAATTGACTCGTCCCAACCGCGGCATAATCCGTCAAGTGAAACCCGCTGAGAAGAGTAGAAACAGACGGATTATCTCGCGTCTGACTAGAGCCTGCCTTTTTCTACTTACCTCATCAAGATCTGTATTGAGACGTTTGTCAGACATGGTGGTAATCCATATTCTAATGAGAATTCTGGATCGTGTAAACGTCTAATCTTATGGTAGATTCTGCAAATAACAGAATCTGATAAACGGGAATGAAAAAAATTGTCACAGGGCAGCTATAAAAATGAGCATATTTGCAATAAACATACTGGAGACACAAATCCATCCAATCGTAACAATTCGATCTTGAATCACACTCGAGTTCTCAAAGATACAGTATTATGTAATGAGAGACTTTTCATCATTAGACGATATACTTACTACAGTATAAGTCATATTTCAAATAGAAAATGTACTCATAACGAAGTGATCTTATAGCCCGACCACGACGATATAAAATTACGATGTCATCCAATGAGCTACACTTCATTATTAAAAAAAGAAATCCATCGATCAATAGGATAGTCTCTTGCGATGATCCAACTCAAAAATTTTTATCGATCTTTGATTCGACGCAAAGTGCTTGGCAGTGAAAGTGTTTAAAAAAGAAAAAAAACGATCTTTCATAAAGAGTAGACTTCCCAAATGTATAAATTAATCTTGACACGTTTCTCAGATTGTAGCTCATAGCTAGAGTGGTAGAAAATATTCTTGAATGAGAGCCTTAATTACGTGGCAAGCTGTTGCTGTTACTGCTGCTGCTACTAGTTTTAACATCTTTTTTTTCATAAATGAAAATTATGCAATTGTGAAGTCGTGCAACGCCTGCGAGATTACGATGCGCCTCTTCTATATATTACCAGTGATCGAGCTCATTTAATGAGTCTATATACACCTTCAGACTTCGAATAAACCAGCTCTCATTTAAATGAAAATACTTTCACATTTTTCTTTTTTCTATTAAGACTACTCACAAATTTTCTCAATCCATATTGATTGATGAGATCGTAAAATCTTTGGGATTACCTCGTTACGTACATCCCATAGCACGAATTATACCAGAACTGTTCACCAACATGAATCTGAAAAGCTTACTGTCGACAAAATATGAGAATCGGGATCCATCAATTTCAAATTTGACTATCCACACTTGTCGACATAATTCATAACCAAACTATCCATCAGTGAAATATTATTACACTGTGTATATGATGTACAATTGTGTAATGAATACTAAAATGTGTGATTTCATCACGTACCATATTCAAAACTATGTAAAATTACATTATGAATTATGATGCTCCTCAAATCTGAGGTTAATAGGCCAAGTTTGAATGGTGGTATAAATACAAACTCGAATTATAATCACCCCGTCATTGTGATAAGTACGATAGTCACGACCAGTAGAGAAGCAAAAGAGTCTGATTTTTGAAGTGGTTAATCCTAGCTTTTTAAGAAAATAAGGGTTAATGAGAAAACGAGTGATATGCACAGGCAGCGACGCGTGGATGTAAACGTTCATGTAATTAGGTTTCAAATTAAACTCAATTGGAATCTTACCAAACGCCCGCGCACGCATCATACATGTATCGTCATATAATACATCTTCAAGCAAATTTTTGACTTTTTAGAAAATTATTTCTAACCATAAAATTTCAACCCACTCGCGAAAGTTAAGTATGCAAATATAAGTGCATTGTTTGTATGTGTAAATAAAACGCAAATGCAATTTTCAAACGTTTTAGAGGTGAGTTGAGTGTAGTCCAAGTATGAAGTAATGGATGTGTTCACGCAAGCGAGGAGATCGAGTGTCGAGAAAATTTTTCGCGTACGCTATAGAGGCGAGGTCGAGAAAAAGTGACTCAATGAAATAATTATTATTGTTTCGAAGGCCTACGGCTATTAGTAAAGTGAGATATAAGGAGCTTCCTCGTTTATGAATGCAGCTCTCAAATTGCTCTGATGTTCAGGGATAATATGCCTCATTTTTCTCTTGTTTCATGTCTGATGCTTCTATCTATGTATTTATAGGCCAAGAGAGATATGTGTCTAGATCTTGGAATACTATTTTGATTCATGCTGCAATGATCTTAAGCTGAATGCAGGAATTCACGCACATAATATCTGCTATGAGGGTGGTTTTCAATACAGAAATTGCAAAGAACTGATGGTAGTGAAATTTTTTCTTCGGATTCTTTCATTTTTCGTCTTTCAGATGATTTTTTCAAGGATCAAGGTAAGGATCGGGAGTTGAATTATACTTGGTCTTAGCACAAAACTGAACCAGGTTTTGATTCTTAATTTTTTCAGAATTCTTCAGAGAATGTGTTTGCCGAATACCATCATATACCATTTTAACTCTCATAATAAAAATCATCTTCATAACAATAAAGTTACACTGCCAAAATCATTTTAGCCAATTTTGACTTAACTTTCCTCTTTTTTTTTGTAAGAAAAAACTCTTTCAAATTTCTCAAATTCTCAAAGTGTCGTATTTTTCAGTGATGATATTCAGGAGATTGAACAGGTAGTTCAATAATAACTGGTTCTGTCAAGAGTGAAACTTGTTTGGGCGCGCGAATCTTGAGTACTTTTACCTGTATTGCAATTACTGATGTCAAATGGTGTTATACCACGAATAAATGGGCAGTTATCCACTAAAGCTCTTCAATCCTCTCACTTTTGTATAGTTTAATGCACCGCAAGTGATGATCAGATATTGAATTTCTCACTTTGTATTTTGAAATCATAATCGCTCATTTGAGAGGGATTTGAATTACAGTTTAAATAAAGTTAAGCAACGGAGGATCATTATAAATTTCACACTCACGTTTGCATTGACTTGACTTTTAGAATATTCTGATTTTTTCATATGAAATGACTTGAAATTAGCTGTTAAATTTTGCTGAAGACATTCCATACAGCCGAATTTTTTAAAAACGCCACCTCTTCTCTTTTATGAATATTTACTCAAGGATCATGTACAAAATCATTTTTACTCTAAGCAAAACTTAGCATCTGGCCGCCAATGAGAATCTAGTACCCAGCATGCAGAAGATTCTTTTTATTAGCATGCATAATGATCTGAAGAAAATTAATATTACTCAAGTTAGAGAAAAATAGTCCCAGATATTTATTTTGGTTTTGAACTTCAAGGTACTCATTGATAAAATCTTGAACGATTGGTTCATGGTTTCTCACAAAAAATATCTCAACGCGTTGCAAAATCTGTATCAGATCCACAGACACATGCGATGACCGATCAGCTCCACCCTCAACTCGCTCAGTTTGGAAAAATTTTCTGATCCAAAAAAAATCAAAGACTAGTTGTAAAATTATAAGAATGTCAAAATTACAAAAATTGAGAATTTTTGCTCTTTGCCATTCTTATACAAAGTAGGAGTATACAGAGATTTCAATATTGTCAGAGTATCTGGTATCCCGGAAACTCCTAGCATCGTCACAGATTTTTCAGAATTTTTCCAGAAATTTTCATGATATATTCCAGTGAAGTTATCACAAATATCGGTTTTTGGACATGTCCATGTATGTGGACACTTTGAGTGAGCGGAGTAATATGTTTGAGCCCACTGTAACACGACCATTACTAGCATATGTCATCCTTCACACTCATATCCAGAACGCTCAAGACTACCAAAATTGCGCAAGTTACATTACAGATGAGGTGGATCATGATTACCACCCAACTAATCAAAGGCTCTCGATTTCGGCGATTAGACAAAATTTGATATCACGAGAGATTATTACAAGAATAACCATGTATACGGCTGCAGCTCACGATGTAAAACTGGTTGCGCTATTTGAAATTGCCACAAGTGAGGTCGCGCGAGACTTGTAATAGATGGGTGCGTGAGAGATGATGAAGGATTAGAGTGATTATGTATATACGATCGGATGGATCGGGCGATGCGTTACGCCCACTAATGAGAGAATGAGGCGTCTTTCGATTTGTAAAGATGAAAAAACGGATTATCCCATCTCCTACACAATGCATTTTCGATATTTTGGATATTAAGAAATTGGGCGCTCTCACTTTTTTTTTTATCTTTCTATAGTCGGAGGAAAATTTTGGTGATACGGTTTTCCGATTGATGTCATAAGAGTTTCATAATTTTTAGATGAGATTGAATTTTCACTCACGTTATTGACTGGAGAAATGGGTTTATGCAGATAAAGCGAGAGATAAAGACCGTGATAAATCCCAGTGAGTGCCACAAGAGTTAATTTATGATATTATATATATTTAGAGCTTGTTACAGCTTTTTGAAGATCTTTACTTCTGAAAAATTGTTTCTATGGGTTTCAGTGATGACACGTGGACAGATTATCTCATACTGATTGCAAATTCACACGATTTTGGTAGTTTACTTTTTTGGCAATTTCCTTAAATTTCTCTCAGCTTCTCGATTGAAAACTTTTGAAAACTCATGTAAGAAGCGTACCGTAAATCAAAAATGATCTCTCTTAACTTCTCCGAGTGAGATTTTTCACTCGGATTCCGAGTGGAAGTCCATTTCACTCGGTAAAGATTCAGTCAAAAAAATCAAAAATTTCACTCGAAAGTTCGAGTGAGATTTCACTCGGAAGCAAGAGTGAGACGCTCAAATCAAATTTGAGGTTATGTTTTGCTGCTCGTTTGTTACTGATGGATCAATGCGTAGCTTACAGAGAGGAAAATAGTAGATTTCCTGCAATATTCGTTGAAAAACTGAGCTAAGAAATGTCAGTATCCTCTTCCATAAGTCTTATAAATGCATGTACAGACCAATATTATATCATATTTACGTATCAATTAATTAACCCTATTAATATAGAAGCAACGACCTGTTACCGGAGAAACGTAGGTTCCACTTTTGTTATTTCTCGATTTATTTCTTCACCCGAAACAATAGCTAGTTTTCATATTTCCATTTCCACTTACAACACGTATAAAGTTATATGGTGAATCATTTACATAACAGGGTGCTGTGAACCTCAGATGACAACAACAGCAGTAGTGCAGTGGAGAAGCAGTCCGACTTACAATCATGATATCCGAGTTCGAATCCCCACACTTCCCAAATTACAAAAATGTCTAAGCGACCATGCCGCTACAGGCGGGATTGATTTCCCCCCCCCCCCCCAACCGTCGGATGATTAATGATAATTTATTAATTTTATAGCCCGCAACGTATTGATTAAACGAAAATATTCAGTTTCAGCCAAATAAAATTTGGATTCACTCGGATTCCCCGAGTGAAACATCTCACTCCTTTTTCTGAGTGAAACTCACTCGGTACCGAGTTGCCACGATTTCACTCCGAACTCCGAGTGAGAACTCACTTTTTCCGAGTGAGATTTCACTCGGAAAAGTTAAGAGAGACTGTTCCATAGATGCTAACAAGTATCTTGAACATCTTCCGAAGAGCAGTGGTTTTATTCATACAAAACGTGTCAAATGATGATACCAAGGAACCTCAGTGAAAAATAGATATAGAGAGTGCTAGAAAGACCATTTTATGTGCTGCGCATGGTCTGCCAGGGTTTGACATAAAACTGATTTTGAATTTCGGTTTATTTCGGATCGGGGGGTCAAACTTCTGTGATAATTTTGGAGATGTGATTGATAATTTCGTTGCTGAGCAATCAAGATGAATGGAGATTAATTCCAAAATGATCAAAGAAATTCGACCCCCCCCCCCTCCGATCCGAAACGAACCGAAATTCCAAAATTCGAAACCAATTTCGTGTCAAACCCTGTGATCTGCCTTACTATTGATATGCAAGTTGAGCAAAAAAAGTTCACAATGTACTCATTTCCATCTTCAACTGCTAGGGCTTCAATATTTTTCTGACTAAGATCGATAAATAATTTCTCATAATTGAGACTGAAACACCGTGATCACGAGCCAGCAATTCGTCAAAAAAAGCCTCTCTCCTCAAACTTTGTCAAGAGATTCATAACAGCCTAATGCTCGTCCCATCCACCCAAACAAAGAAAAAGTTGAAGTCGAGACACCCATTCAAAAGCGCGCCACGCAGTCTCATAAATGAATAAAAAAAAAAAATTTCTCGCAACCCTGCTACACCAGACCAACACTCAGCTTGCAATCAAAACTTTTCAAAGGCCTCATACATACAGCATCATATACAAGTGTTAGCGTCGTTGTATAGCTTTTGCAGCCAACCAAATTCGTAGGGCAATAAAAGTTGGTAGTCGGCGAATCATCAGCCTCCCGCGTAATCGCGTATAAAAAGATAGAAACTCTGCAAGCTCGCGCGGGACAATCGACAAAAGCTCTACTCTAGAGCTTTACGCTGAGAGTTAATCCACTTTGGCGCAATTTAGTGCGAAACGTTGTAGGAAACCATAGTAGTAACCTTTTTGTATGTATGTATGAGTAGACGAGAGCGTTGGCGAATGTGTTTAATCGGATGGCCTGCTCATCGAGGATAATTAAAAGCCGCGACACTCGAGCAGATCTATAAAGCGTGCCAAAAGCTCGCGCAAGCTTTAATCCGAGGTATGATTGTATTCAGCCGTGCAGAGGAGGAGTCGTCTGATGGACGCTTTCAATTTTGTCTGGATTCGTTTTTTTTTTTTTCTTTCTTGAGAACGATCTCTGATGATATTACGAAATTCAGTTGGTTTTTCGGGTATGCAAGAATATCTGCAGGTATAACAAGATCCAAGTTTTTTCAGTGAGATCGCTCGGTTTGTTGAGCTTTTTTGTTTGATTTCAAGTGTAATTTGGGAGATGATTCATGGTTATGGATTCGGGGAAGAAAGTGACGTTTCCAGATTAAAAAGTTTTTGTATGAAAAGGTAGCCTTTCTGACCGCGTTGTCCTGATCATAATTCAGGCTCCGAACACCTCTTGGTTGTCATTTTTAGGGGAAAAATTATGATTTCATATAGCTGTATATCAATAAGATGCAGTTGGTCCTATGAGTTCCCAAATTTTGATCCTACGACAATTTAGCTATATAATAGTACATTTCGATACAAGGGTGAGAAAACTTTTTTTCGCCTCTGAGTGATCGTAGGCGAAGGTCGGAATCAACACGAGGATGTGAATAAAAAAAAAACGAGAATGTGAGAAATAGGTTTTCACCCTTTTATCGAAATGAACTATTTTAGGTATCATTTCTTGACGAATCTTGGGAAACATAACTCCTTCTTCAACGAATGGATTTTGAAACAAGCACATCATATTTTGAAGATTTTTGCCAGACTAACTAAGTACTCTGAAAAAAGCTCAAAATGAAGTACCAATGCTCACTCTATCAATGAACACACTAATTCGAGACTTTTCCAGAGCAGAACCTCGGAATTGGAGAAGGTTTCAATTTTTCGCCACACCAAAGAAATCACTAATTCCTGGCTCAAATTTCATCCATGAAATGAAACTTTTTCAAAACATTAACCAGCTGACTGCTCAGGAAAAATCACTTACACTTGCAGAAAGTTTCTAATAATTCAATACCTCACCAACATGTAACAAACTTACACCATTCTAACCATCACGACTCAAGCAATGCATCCAATATCAGAAAGGCGTTGTCGGCAGAAATTCGATTGCACTGAGTAATACCCAGATTTCGTTGCAGTCTGTCGACAGGCAGACTTGCGCGTAACGAGCATTTATGAAAAAACGGATGGATCGCGGGTCAAACGTTCAAGCCACATTCGCGTGGGGCGGGCCGCCTTCCTTTTGCAACTTCTATCCCTAATACATATATATATAACTCTTAAACATCTCACGATACGATAGCTATACGTTGTAGATATAAGTACTTTGGCGTGTACAGGCAACATAATGCACTTTGTACATCACGAAAGTAAAAGTATGCGAGTCGCCGTTTGTTTGCTGCTCGACTGTACAGAACTACCTAGGGCATATGTAGATATACTTTTATGCTTTACCTGTATAGATTCTTCACTTGTTCTGTTCAACTTCGCAATATCGACGATTGTTGTGAGGTGCCGTCGCCACGCCACGCCGCCGACTTAGTTTCGCGCTTCCCTAAGATCTCATACGTGTCTTTGGAAACTTTCTTTTGCTATAAAGTGTATATGACCGATTTCATATTCGGGGTGAAGAATGTTGTAATGCTTCTTTTTCTTTTATTGTAAAGGGAAGTTGAGAGACCGTGAAGTGTTATATACCAAGATTCATGCATGGTTTAGTTATGTCATTGTTCAGATTCAGGGCCTGCAGTTGAAGGCCATTTGTGAAGTTAGACGATGTGCATTCATCACAAGAACGAAAAAGTCAGGATCCTTCAGATCAATAAAATTTTCGGATCTGGACCAAGATGACGACCATGAAAATCGTTAGATCTTAGTTTCCTTGGGTTGATTTAAGTAATTTGCGTTTGCTGGGCTTTCCTTCACTGTAAAAAGAAATCCTTAGAATCAGAGCGCGAGCAATCTGAATTTCGGAAACACCGCAGTTCAGCGACCAGTCAGGTGAAAGTCAGCAAGCTCCCATCTGATCAAATTTTGAACTGAAATTGAGTAAAGCTCGTGAATGACCTTCGGGTCTAGAGACCTTATCGACGATTAAAAGTCAACCTGAGGTTGTACAGAGGTCAGAAAGATATTTATCGTTTGTTCATCGAGATATACGCGCATTATAGATTGAAATAAATGCCAACACACTGAATTTGTGCAAGGTGTTCTTCCTATCGCATTTTGTGCCTTCTTGAAAATAGTTTACATCCAGACCTCATTCTGCACGCATCCATCAAGCGTTCTAACGATTTCGTTCGTTCAATTGAAGCGAGAGGCGCAATTGGACGCGCCAGCCTTAGCTACCGGGTTGTTGTCGGTAGCAGAACCTAAAATAATGTGATTTTATGATGCTGTGAGTCAGGCATTAGCGGATAAAACGATAGCTTTCAGCACTGAATCGAGCCACGAGTATTTAAATTGTCATCCAAAAATTTGCCGCTAGTCATGTTCTGAGATAAGGAAATTCGTACACCAGTGCTACTCCCAATTTTCATTGACTATACTTTCATACGTTTTCCCATGTATTCCACAAGAATCGGCAAATCACAAATTTCCCGAGCTTGTTGTTAACAAAGTTTGGATACAATTCCCAAGCAAATTGATTAGGCCATTGTATGACAGCTCATCGTTTTCAGGCTGATTGCACGTTGTAGTGAAACCACGATGCCTTATTATAAATAAAATTTGACATCGTGATGATTCTTCATTATTCCCGAAACTGTGCCCAAACTTCTCATACAAACAACGGAAGGTTTGGGAGTTACTGTTTGCCGTGGATGAAAATGACTGGGGGATCATAAAATTGTCGGAAATGAACATTTAGAGTAGCGCTGGCACGGAATTCTTCACCTCAGTTCTTAGTTGACTCGTTGCGGCTTTTGGGAAGACAATTCAAATTCGCAGATAGACCAAATCCATGTCCTATTAACGCAGTGTTGAACACATTACCGTCCAATTTTCTATTTCTAACTCATCACAGCACCACATAAATAACATAGTTGAGGTTGATCACCCACCGTTTGAGGTTATGGGATCAATAACAACGCGATAATTTTTAGGCGCGCATCAGACTGCGCTCATTGGCCTCGATCGCATCCTTTTGAGAAAATTCTCGAGAAAGTTATGTAATCCACAAATGGCGAAGAGGGTATGAGGATGAGTTTTGAAGATATCAAATAATTGATATCGAGAAAATTCAAACTAACGATCAACTCAAACTTTTATGGCCGAAGAGCAAAATACAATGCATCTATTGATATAATCGAGTTTACGTTCATATCATGATAACCAGAACCTGTGTCTGAAATCAAAATTTTGAGGGCTTTTTGAGACATGAATTTCAGTATTCATAAAATTTAAGTAAAAAAATTCAGGCACCCATCTGACCTCATTTTAAGGATTTCTTCTTACAGTGTTCATTTTGGCTAAACCGTGATATAAATAATTCCAAACCACGAATTATCTATATCAATAAAAATTTTCTGATCCGCCTGAACACAAAAAAAATTTGCTACAAGAAAAAGCTCTTTGTTCCTTAATGGCTCTAAGTTGAGTAAAATTCATGATTTTAACTTTGCATGGACTCTGTTTGGTTCTACCACCCAACAATCGAACAAGTCAGATTAACACAAAGGTACTTAAAAACTTTTCACTTAGGATCCAACCAATATTACTAAAGTCATTAATTTTCATAATCTGATGAATATTTCTTCTGTAAAACAAGGGCACCGTTCGGTTGTAGAAGATATATTTTCTTTTGGTCGACATTTATCACGTGACAAGTGGTGACATTTTTCCTATCCGACAATGCAATTTCTGTGCCCTACTATGCACAAATTCGTGGTTACTTACACCATGCACAAATTAAGCTATGAAGCAATCTTCAAGAAAAGTACCTTAGCGCCCGTGTTCAGACGTTTTCTGAAATGTTCGAGGATCGCTTGCAACCTCAATACCCAATGGAGGACCTTCGCTCTCTACCACTGTTCCCTTGGTTGGGTACATCTTCTTGTTTCTCGTATCAGGTCAAATCAGATCATCGGCTTAATTTCCTTCAATATCTATTGTTATCTCGAGCCCGTGCTCTCGATTTCCGTGTATGATCTTATTCTACTAACCATGTGATCAAGATCTCAAATCTACTGGAAAATACTCCAATCAATAAATTAAACTGCAGAGAATTAAATAGATGACAGCAATGTGTGAATACAGGTTCGGTTTTGTTGATGGAAAATTATGAATGTGAGGTCGAGTGTGATTAATTTAAAATTAAGTGAGCAAGAGCGCGAGAAGATTCCACATCGTTGAGGATGTTGCATTTGCCCGTATCGTCTCGTTCACTTGGCCTTGAATCACTCTAAGACATTTGCTCCGGGATGGCAACTTTCATAATCGCTCTCGTAAGACTTTATGACCGTAAACGGGATCTCATCATTTTCGCATTAAATTCGTAATTCGATCCTTCAAGAAAAATTAGTAAAAAGTTCGAACGCACTGGAAACCTGATGAAACAAACTTTCATGAAAAAATTTCATCACATTTGACTGGTTTACTATATTAGCTGATGGAAAGGTTTATCTAAAGATTCTCTGGAGCTTTGTAAGATATATCTACACTGAGAACTGAATATTTCAGTTCAAACATTATGGCTGCATTGTAATGTGGTATTGCTGTCAGACCAATACTGGATTGTCAACACGGCATTATGATT
Source organism: Eretmocerus hayati (assembly GCA_029851415.1). NCBI lineage: Eukaryota > Metazoa > Arthropoda > Insecta > Hymenoptera > Aphelinidae > Eretmocerus > Eretmocerus hayati. The sequence goes on from CM056744.1 coordinate 100,664,823, forward strand.
TGTTATTGCCGTTGAATAACCTCAGAAAATCTTTGGATTATAATAATCCTCCGCCGCTATAATTACGTGCGAAAATTAGATGGCTTTCTTGGTGAAATAATCGTAATGTGACTGTGATTCCATCGAGTATCAAAGTATTTGAAACACATGGGCTATTGTTATTTATTCTCGCAGAAATACTAGATGCCAAATCATTTCGATGGCTTGTCATAGTGACAAAATTGGTATTGCTTTCCCGGCTATACCACTTTTTGGTCGTACGACAAATCAATTCGCCGTACGACCAAAAATTTTTTCTCAGTGTAGGCCTAGATCAATCGCACTCATTCACAAAATCTACAGAAGTATTAAGAATCTCATCATCACGAGCCTGTAAATTCACTGTGATAGTGCTGAACAGCTAAAAACCTTTCACAACAAAATCCCTTACAAACGAAAACGGGAGCATCACGAAAATACATTCAGCATCAAACCTCACAATTATCAAGTGAATTATTATGCAATCCACGCCCGAACTCGATCTCAACTCAACATGCAAAAATATATTGCGAAAAAGTTTCTGCGCCCAAGCTCTTTACACTTGTACCTCTTCCAACAAGTGTATGAGTATACAGAAGAGAGCCGTCCGCAAGGTGTAATAGGTCCGCTCTCGTGAACTTCTACCAGGCGTGGATTTGAAAGTAAAAGTAATACTGTTTGAATCTCGCGCGCTTAATCCCGAGCATCTGACTGCCAAGAAGAAAGAGACGCTCTTGAATTCGTTACAAGTCAAGCAAGATAAGAGTATTCTTTCGAGATATCGGTTATTGGTTAGTTTGCGATGGAAGTTGGTTCATTGTTCGACATGTGAGGTTGGTTTCAGATGAATGAGCGATTTTCTCCCGATTAGAGATGCGGAACGAGGCGTTGAACGATTCATCGACAAAGTTATTTGGAGCATGAACGGATAAGTCGTCGAGCGATGAAATTTTCTCGAGCAAAAGTTTGGGTAGTGTGGTGTAGGAGATGAATTCTTTGTTTTAGGTAGCAAAGTTTGGCTGGTTCAAATTTATTTTGAGGAAAAGGATACGAAATAGCTTGGTTGTCATCCCAAAGTCGAATTTTGAGTTTGTCAGATCCAGAAAATTAGGTGTGGCACTTACATGTTTCAAATTCGATAGAAATTTTGATAAGGAAATGCGAAGCAATTTTCAGGTTAAAGGAACCCATTCTAGGAATTTCAATTGAAGCCTTCGTGAATCTCCACGTAATAAGCCAACTTCAGGAAGCTGATTCCGTGTGAGAATCGCGTGTAAAATTTTCCGCCGTGGATTTGTCCAAGATCCATTAGATGTAAAATCTGGTTCTGCGTTACATTTTTTGATGAATTTTTGTCGGCTATGTGAACGTGGAAATTTTTCGGCATCTTCGTCAGACTTTGCATTTCTTCATTATCTAGATAATTAAAATTAATGTCAGATAATTTTCTTGGTACTTTTATGAGATAAACCATATAAACTACTGTCTGCACGAGATCTACGTTATTTTTTCCTGCTTTCTCCGGAAGTTGCATTGAGTTTTCTAAGATTTTCCAGTTCACATTCCCGACGAAACGATGAAAAATAAAATTTGACCCTTCAAAACTACTTGGCAATCTAGGCTTAAATTTTCCGAAATGGTGGGTCAAATAAGAATATTTGCGAGAACTTCATCACATACATCGCGATAAAAGTATGTTCTGGAAAATATCTGCAAGAGTATCAAGGAAAATAATTCGCATGAATAAATTGCAAGTACTCCAAACTTGAAATCCTTACAGAGAACGAAATTATGATGAGCCGGTAAAATGAAGTCCTGGGTCATTTCACTGCACATTGATTCGCAAACCGTAATGGAAAACGATTTCCCGCCACACCGCTCAAATACGGCTAATGAAGAGCCCATAATAACAGACTCTATATAGCTCGAAAATCCAAGCGCCTCTCAACAACACCATTATCCACACTCAACCAATATAAGTTCATTGCATTCATACTCACACCTCTATGTATACAACTCGAATGTTCAAATTCTTGCGAAATACCATACAATTCTCTCTCTCACCATACACAATCAATATAATACACTCGTAGCACATCACTATCATCAAAGCCACCCTCTCTCTTTATTATACACCTTGATGCTCTCTAACCTCTGTAAAATATTCCCTCACGACAATTTTGATGGATTCGCAAAGCTTAATATGAAAAAAAAAAAAATTCTAGCTAAGCGATACATCGTGACGGCTTCGAGGGGGGCGTGAATCTCTACGAGTATAGAGAATTCCATTCTCAAGAAGGTTTCGAAAGACGCGCGGTATGAAACGCTGGGATCTATATATGTAATACCTACGCGGAATGTGGCATTTAATGGGGAGTGATTCTTCAGAACTTCGTGATAGAGAAAGATAGAGATAGATTTGCGGGTGACTGTTTATCCCTGAAATTATCTTTGAGAGCTTATAGATGGCGAGCGATCGGGAGCTTTTCATATGAATCGTCCTGTAATCATCTGCCATGCGCGATGCAATGAATTTATTGTGCATAATTTTACAGTGAGATGCAATGGATTACGCTTGCGTGACTGAGTCGTTTGCGAGAGGTAATGTACCGGGTATGGAAAAAATTATTCTAGATTGGATTGGGTGGTTCTCTGAGATGGTTGTCATTTATTTAGATCGAATGGGTTTGGTTAATCGGAAGATCAATGTAGAATTTGAGAGTCAGATAACAAAAAGAAGGGATGCTCTCAGGTAGCTGCTGTGTCCGAGTAGTTAAGGAGTCAGACTCGAAATCTGATGGGCTATGCCCGCACAGGTTCGAATCCTGTCCGCAGCGATACATTTTTTATTCGCATTTCATAATTATTGCATCATTGTACATTTGTGAACACACTTATAATTAGTCAAAGCCCTCTCAAAAATTTCGGATTTCTATTTCACCCTATTGCGCCGCAGTGCACCCAAATGACTGTTCTATGAACGCGTGAAAGAATCAAACCTACGGTATTAAATGACCTCAAGAAGAGGAATAGAGAATTTTTTGCTGCATTTAAACAGCTTCTCACATGACACTTCTAGCAATAGTCGTGTCTTATGAAATTTGCTCACTTGAGATCATGTATACATACCATGGATATCACCGTATGTATCAACCCACTCACTCATACTGTCTAATATAGTGGACATATCAAATTCTCAATTATGATGGAAATCTGACCAAAACAAAAATTATTTCTGGCAATTCCAGACTCAAATGAATAGAAAGATGAAGTATCTGAATGATTGGATTCGAGAAATAAATCAAAAAAACCAAAATTAAGGACATTTTGTGATTTTGAGATTTTTTGTTATTCTGAAAATAGTGATCATTTTTCTCGTCATAAATTCATTCCAAAACGAGGAGATGAGGAGGTCTCCAGTAATAGTCTAAGGAAATTAGATTGAAATACACCCATTCTGGGAAAAAATTGAATCCAACATGAAAAAAATACGGCGGGGTAGAGGGGCTGACACTGATGATATATCCGAGTTTGCACTGTTTTTCGCTGAAGCAAACTCAAGTAAGAAATTCGCAAAGTTCGGAAAAGTGCTTTTCCTGGCTCTCGAAAGTCGGGGTTTGATTTGAGGGCAAAAAGTTTCAAATAAAAGTTGTAGTGCTTAAAAAGACGCAAATTATAGGCCAAACTAGAAACCCGCAACACCTATTTTCGAAATTTATAGTTGAAGCTTGTCAGCTGTTGAACTCCTTCGTAAAATCACTCTAAGTGTTGCCGATCGTTGGGAAATTAGCTCTAGTTTTTCACCTTTTTTAATAAACAATTGTTATTTTGCAAAAGTTATGCAAGCTGGCGAGTCGCCTAAAATCATGAATGTGTCTAAAACTGGGAGTGAACGATTGTAATAATTTAGGGAAGCATTGGACTCGAGTTTTCCGCAGGAAAAATTCGTGAAAAACAGCAACTTTGAGCGCTTTCCCTCCGATTGTTGCGGAATTCTAGTTTGGCCTATAATTTGCGTCTTTTTAAGCACTACAACTTTTATTCGGAACTTTTTCCCTTCAAATCAAACCCCGACTTTCCAGAGCCCGCAAAAGCACTTTTCCGGACTTTGCGAATTTTTCCTTGAATTTGCCCTAGCGAAAAACGGTGCAAACTCGGATGTATCATCAGTGTCAGCCCTTCTACCCCAACGTATTTTTTTCATGCTGGAATTAATTTTTTCCCAGAAAAAGTCTAATTCTCTTAGACTATAAGTGAATTAGCATTTTTGTCATTCCAATCTGAGCTGTCTACCAAAATCTTTATGCGGAGACGAAAACCACCTAACTTAATGTCAAAATTCATTCGATTACTGTAGTTCAATGCGATTGCATCAAAATATGTAGACCCAAAGTAGCTTCATAGCCATTTGCGCATGCAGAATCGCAACACCGAGGGTAATCTATGATAAAAAGAACTTTGCATTTTTGGCTCAACAACCAGCAAAATATAGACGCTCATGCAACGTATATTTTAGATTGCATAAGCATCAGGAATACTTCGTCCTCATTCGATCGCGATGGTAACACGGTATTCCATTTTGAGGTTAACTCACACAGACGGGTTAAGCAAAGCGTTGCTCTTCGTATGTTTATCCCTGTTCGCGAGCTTTGAGGCACACAAATATCGAGATGCACGCGAATTCCTTCACTTGGCGTTCAACTGAAGGCAAGCAGAATTCGAGATAATATGAAAAGCCGACGAGAGTGAGAGCATCAGGAACGAAACGATGTTGGGCCTAATACTGTTCTAACGGTCGTGTTTCAAACAATAAAAGCATTTTATCTATGCTGTAATATCTAAGTATGTAGGTATATGTCTACGTCTGTGTATATCTACATGGGTGTGCTTGGAGCTTTGAATTCAATGTCTGAAAAGGCTTTCGATCGAGATGAAAGGAGGAATTTGAATGATTCGAAAAGCTTATCTTGAGGCGATACCTGATGTGACGGAGGCGTTAAAGGCAACACGACCGCTCATTTTTTAACCGTAAATTCGCACTTGTCCCGCGACGTGGTTTTGAAATCTTAGTCTTGAGGTTCACATTACATCGAGTGTCCTGAAAATTCTGACTGTCACGATTATGAATGCCTTATTCTAGAGATGTCTTTCTCAAATTTCTTAGACAAACAAGAGTCCAAATTTGGAAATTTTGCACGATTTCTCAATGGCCACGTCTACATTGTGAACCCGGAAGAAGCTCGAGCCCGCGGTCATCAGGACTATTTTTTGACCCATGAAGAATTTTGTCTCTGATTACAAAAATCTTGGCTCAACCCTGAAAGATCTCGTAGTTTTGTAGGCCACTATCTGCTTTAGGGAAATTCAGAAGTTGATGAAATTTCGTTATCAGAATTGTGAAATGGCTCATTTTGAGACCCAGCTCCAATCAACATTGTATATTTCAATTATTTCTTGATAAAGCTTTCACCCAATCTTGCACAAGATTGAAAATCATTAGAACTAATTTGTTGGCCATCAGAGCACGAGTTTCAATATGAGCTCTCAGAGTAGAACGGTTTTTTAACAATTGTTAGTGCAAACTCCCGAGACTCAAGGAGACTCCGATGCAAAAAAATGTGTGTGACCTGTAGTAAAACTTTGATTAGAATTATGTCATCATCAGAACGTATATCCGGCTGGAGCTACTACTCTTTCAAAATGTCATTCCCACTTCTGAAATGAAATTTTCGTGGATGTCAATTAGCTAGAGCTTTTGCTTGAACTCAAGACATTCGGCAGAATGCCTCAAGGAAATATCGCATTCCCAAAGTGTCGCAACACATCACATTTCGCGTTTTCGCAAGCGCATGCATCGTACATTTATTAAAAACCATTGATCCACCGATAAGCGTAAAAATTTACAAACAACATTCCTAGGGCGGAGACTCAACAATTTCATACACACATTATCTCATAAAAAATGTGACACTCGTATACGCGTAATGACTCGATGCCGAACAATCGAAACCGCCCACGTGCCGCCTCGATACCGTAATACCGCGACAGAGATGCTCATCTTTAATAGAAGTTGTATGGTTTGCCGGGAGGAAAAGAGGCTAGGTTAAAGACTACCAAAGCGGCCTTGAACGATCTGCAATGCCACCGACTCTCCTTTCTCCGTCAGATGCTACAGCAAACTGCACCTTTTTACTGTGAGAGTGAATAATCTCCCGAACTGTCATCGATAGCATTGACCCGAACATTAACCAACTCTCATTGCATTGTGGATCTTTCTCAGAGCTTTCTGGTGTGCTATATTTTTCTGGAAAGTTGACTAACGTGCTTTTTAGAAAAAATGAGTCATTATGTAATTCAATAAATAGTGTCTGGAACATCATAAGCCGTGCAATCATTTGTGAAAATTGTGATCATATAACATGTTCCAGTACAGAATATTTTTCTTTTGGAGCACCTCCATCAGACAGCCATCCACATTCAATCGGAAGTTCTCAATCAAACTCCGATTCCTATACGTTCTCTAATTATAAGCTGATTTCATCAGCCCTTTAGGAGATGATGAAAAATTTACTGGGCGTTGAAAAATACTCATGATATGAAACAATCACAAATTAACACAAAACTGACGATGAATTAATTCACTAATAGCATTTTTGTCTTAATTTTTGCCGAAAGTTCAAGCTCATGGAAGCCTCACAACGATGAACTTTTTTGATATTCACGAGTTATTCGAACGAGTTCTAATTTAAATAGAATACAATCATCTTGACAATTACTCATCCTCACAAAATATTGGGGAACAGTCATGCGCATTGAGAGTATTCGAGATTTGATGCTCATAATCGAGGTTTGCAAAAAAAAAAATGTGGACAAGAACTGATTTTTTTCAACAATATGAGGAAGTTATGCAATACAAAACCATATCCATCTCCGAAATGCATCTCATCAGTGAGTACATAAAATGGTACCTTTATAGGTTATCTAGCGTTACAAAATGCCCAGAACATACAATTTGCTGCAGTCTAGATAATTTCATACAATCCTAATCCTAAATGAGAGGGTTCCTAATACACGGCTAAGCCCATCGATTGAATTTGCTTCAATTGCTCCAGAGATAATTGCACGGATCTCATTCAAGAATGGGATGATCTCCTAATCTCTCCTGATGTTCCTCTTCGAACCCCCTATGCTATCTGAGACCACGCAATTTTGATCAAGCCAAAATCGAATTTGATTTCCTAGAGCATGACAAATCGCTGGTATTTGACCTACACTGTAGCTATCGTTTAGACAAGACGAGTTCAAATTTGGCCTTCACGGTGGATATTTCATGTCAAATAGAGAAATAGACAGATGAGATTATTTCTTCAAACAACTATGCACTCATCTCACCCGCCAAATTCCTTAGCATTTCTAATACCAATATTATAGAGGAAATTTAAGAATGTCTCACTAAGATGCTACGAGGAATGAACATTCAATTCACATCTGAGTTAGATAGGCGATGCACTGAAGAGCTTCAAGTGCAAAAAAGGTCCATGATGTGTAAAGTTGAAGGAGCTCTGCAGAAACACGTGCGATCCCTAAGGAAGATGCACGACGAGCATTACTTGCAATTGGGGCTAGCATCTTCAACTGCAAAATTCTCGCATCACGTGCGAGTAAAAGGAAGACTTGCAGCTCGTTTATGGGAGTGAGAGGAAGATAGAAGTATGGTCTGAGAGCTTATAACGACCAAAAGCTCCGACGTGTGAGGGAGTAAAATAGTTGGGTGAGCATCTGGTGGCAATGATGATAGGCGAGAATTTTGGTAATGCAAGCGAGTAGCACGTTCCAAATGCCGAGCACCATTTTGCGGAAATTTTCTAGCGATCATTTGTTGAGACTATGAGGATGAAAATTTTAGAACTACTGAAACCTGCATCTTTTCCTGGAGAAACAAAATGATGACCCGTAATGGGACAAATAATTCTACACAATTCAAAATAATCCTGAAAGAAAATTATTATCGACTAGATCGATTTTTGCGTGATTCTGGCCTCTCCTTTTCACTTTACAATATTCCAACACTTGTGTCGAAATTCTTGATGAGAAGGTACAACCCGTGGACTTTGAATATCGATGCAGTATCAAAGAAATTTCCAGGAAACCATTGCGATACGCCCACAACGAATCAATGTGACATGAAGAGTGAGATTGATCGTTGACTCGACGATAGGTAGTGATACGTGTAAATTTGCAAGTGCTTGCCAACGGGAGATGATTTTCGAAACTATGAGGCTGACTCATCACGCGCTCGCGCTTTCATTACGCATTCATACCTGCTGCGTTTGAGACTAATTATGGTCTTTGGGTTGGTGAAGAGTCTGAGATGATGGCACTGGCACATCATCGAGGAATCCCATCATATTTTAGTACGGTATAGGCATTCAAGGGGGTATTTGCGGATGAACAAACGTGTATTTCAGCAATCGAGCTCGTGATTTTTCCAGGCTTCCTACTCTATATTCCAAGAATTTTATGGCGTTTACGGAATTTTTCAATGAGAAATATGGGACAGATGTGAGACAAATATGGGTCATGAGAAACCATCTCTGAGGCCTCTTTTTTGATGGCCACTCACCCGATGTAGATTCAATCTTGTTGAGGTTGGTAATATCCATGTAGATGGAATAATCTGACAATACAAAGATCAAGATTTTAGCTTCGGAATGAACCATTTCACATGATTTTTATATGTATAAATATGTCATAGGAAAAGAGTCCGTGGCTTGGTTCTCCTTATACGAGTTTGTGTGATTGGCAAAAGCTGATTTGCCATAAAATACCTTTATAGCACGAGAATCCCAAAATCATGTTTGAATTTGCGAATTTTAGGTTAGAGTACTATGAAAAATAAACTCTGATTGTTGATTTCTCGTCCCCAATTGCTTAATACTGATGGATAAATCTTGATCTTGGAGGACTAAATGATAAAGAGTAAAAACACTCTTTTATAGATGGTGATAAGATTTTATTCTTGCAACGTTTCGTCGACTTTCTTCTGTCGACCTCATCAGGCTGGAATATTAAATGAATATCAGGCTGGAATATTATACTATGAAAAATTTTCCGGTGAACATACACGTGTTTTTTCGTCAAATTTACTCTCAAATTTTGAAATCCCAACACTTTATATTGCAAATTGACTCGTCATTCAGTCATCCATTCATCTATGAAACCCCCATCATGCAAATATTTACTCATACATATTCATACAAGCGCATCAAAACTTGCGCTAATAACTGCTGTAACAGCATTGTTCGAGTCAAGCTTCACCTAACTGTGACGGGTGGCATCCCAGACTGGAAAAACGATAAATCAAATCTCGAGTATCCCACGCATGTTGCCACGTCATCGATCGATGCTGATACGCCCGTGGCAATTATACACAATAGTTACGACAACATATTCTCAATGTATACGTGTGTATGTATACGAAAAAATGAAAAATCGGCCCTTGTTGCCGGAGGCTATTGTTGATCGAGTAATTGACGATAGGTGCATCCGGATATCAGATGCTGATACAGCTCTCTCTCTGTGTCACTGAAGCTATGTATTTTTGGGAGGCTGTACATATTTAACCGAACCATTGACCAAGCTTATATTGTTTGAATTAGCTAATTACTCGTTGACAAAGTGATGAAAGCTTCTGAGCTCTAATGCGCCAATCAGTGTCTCTGTGCTCAAGACTGAGCATCTGAAGTTTGAAGGTGTATAGTCATCAATGGGTTGATGAAATCATGAGAATATTGTGAGAAAGTCAACGTTTTTTTTTTAGATGTTTATTCGGGGTCAAAGCTGGAATGTAGTTGTAGAAAAAGCCATATTTCTTCTAAGAAAATTATACCGAGAATCATATTTTGAATAGCCCCATTCTGGGTAAGATTATTTCGAAGAAAAATGAAAATGGAAAATTCAGGCTCAGCAAAATTTGAGTATCCCAAAGCCGTGATAGCGGTACAAAAAAATTTGAGTTTCAGAACATACAATTCATTGTAAATTGTAAGACCGGAGAACATGTATTCTGTAGGTCGTCCATGAATCTCAATCTTAAGTAAGATTTTAGAAGAAGAAAGATCAGAAGGTCATTCATATCAGGCGATTCATGATCGAAGCAACTCAATATCTAATAGTACATTTCGATACAAGGGCGTAAAACGTTTTATTCACGTCCGAGTGATGGGTTTCCGGCCCGAGCCGCAGGCGAGGGTCGGAATTATCACGAGGATGCGAATAATAGGTTTCACGCCCGTGTATCTAACTATACTTTTCGATAAACTGTGAGTAAAAGTCGACAAACTGTGCGCAAAGTTCACTTTTACGCACAGTGTATCGAAAAGTATATTTTGAGGAACCATTCATTTCTCTGAGTTGAACAAGAAACCTCAACTGACAAGGGGGACCCACGAAGTGCAGGTCACCAAAGCTCACCAGATCTTTTTCACAATCTTGTACTACCTAGAATATGAAGAATCCAGAGTAACTCCGTCAAATCGGCCCTCTGTCCGAAGTTACAGCCTATGACATTAGCATTGCCCATATAGGCCCATGTTAAAAAGTGATGTATATAGATATACTGAAAATGCTAACATTTTTACTTGTAGCTCTGAGCAGGGAGCCCATTCGACGGAGTTACTCTGGATTCTTCATATTCTAGGTGGTACGAGACCGTGAAAAAAGTCTGGTGAAATTTGGTGACCCGCACTTCGTGGGTCCCCGTTGTGAGTCCCAGAACGACCACTTCGCCGAATTGTCCTTGTATATCCTTCCACAACTTGAGAAATTTTCATGCGATTCTCAAATAAATTATCCAAATAAACAAACTAGACTTAAAAAGTACCTTGCATATCTTGCAGATCCTCCTGGCAGTGGCCATATGTGCAACGGGTAGCTTAGCCGCCCCGCAGCGTCTCCAAATAGGCGCCGGTGGTGGTGGAGGCAGTGACGCCGACAAGAATGCGGTCATCACATCGCAGCAGCTCGAAGTCGGTTTTGACGGAAACTACGTCAATAAGTGAGTATATAAACCTGGCCAATGTTTGGCCTTATTAGTTCGAGAGCCATCGATGTGCTTCAGGAATTTGCAAATTGCATCCCGACCCATTGGACTCGATAGATATGCTAACAAGGAATTTGACCCTTTAACGAGCTCCTATAAGCTTTAGACAACTTGAAGGTGGTTGTGGTTGTATTGAAAGGTATTTGGAGCTCAGCTTCCTTGGTTGATTTTTGCATCAAGGGTTTCCCGCTCTGATTGGCGATTCAAGAATCGATCGTAGAGGAACTGTGTTGGTCTTACTTCGTTTGAGAGAAGGAGATTATTGCATCGAGATGTTTCGGTTAACAAGGAATTCCTTCTGCTCGAGTGGCTTTCCTTGATCAAAATTGGAAACGATCTTTCGGGGTACAGCTATTGGTACTGATTGATCTTCTGTGATGCAAGATGCATCAAAACTATTCCATCAAGATGATGGAATGGTTTTGAAGCTCATTCTGACATGTAGGGTATAATTTTGGGTTTAGCATTCTTGAGATACTACTATATTTACAGCAGAGCTCACTTTGAAGATGGAGAGTTTTTTGGTTGATTGAATGTATCCCTGACGAACTTGGAGTAAAAATGCACTTTATGATACAGTATTATGAGGAAAGGGAATTCGCTATGACGATCAACTCCAAAAAAAATATGAAACTCGTAATCAGCGGAAAAATGGAAGTTATAATGCCACATTTTCATTAAGAAATCCAATACCACTAAGTAGGCTTACAGCGCGAAATGAGATTGGGACAACACCATTAATCACCAAGTAGTAAAAGTGAATGTTATCAAAATTTTTAAGGCCATAACAAGAGCTTGTACGAAAGTATCCGGGACCTCAAAATGACTAGATTATAATCGAAAACTCAAGAATCCAAACAGTCATTCCATGATAACGTCGCACAAAAGTTTGATCTCAGTTCAAGATTATATACGGAAATCATGAAATTCCCTCCACCAGTAGCACATTGGCAAAATATTATAACCATAGGAGGACTTCTGTAGACAGTTGATTCTCGAATTCACTCCCTTTACACTTAGAATTCAAAATCATTTCATGTACCTGCAACATACAATCAAAGCTCAATAAACAAGTTCACTCAACCCGTGTCTGACCATACTCGGTTTTATCTACTTACAACCTCGCATCTCCGTTCTCGCTAGCCAATCCTACCTCTTCTCAACCTCAAAATCTCCCATCCCCGTCATAAATCGATGCAAAGCCACCTCATTAAACATACATTACTCAATTACAGTTTCGAAACGAGCAACGGAATAAGCCACCAAGAATCAGGCGCACCGAAACAAGCCGGCCCCGAGGGTCCTTCAATCTCATCTCAAGGCGCAACCTCATACACCGCTCCTAACGGAGAGGTTGTAAGCATCCAGTTCCAAGCTGATGAAAATGGTTACGTAGCACAGGGATCGCATATCCCAACTGCTCCTCCAATACCCCCAGAAATTCTGCGAGCTCTTGAGTGGAATGCAGCTCATCCAGAAGAGGACAGCATCGATTCTGGTGCTGCACCCAACAGGCCACCACCCAGAGGTTAGATGATCACGATAGCTAGATGACAGTGATAGTCGGTAGTGATGTTAAGTAATACGAGTGTGAAATCGTTTTTCGATTGATGGACAAAGTGAGACATGGACGGTACTGGGCATTTGGGATATGTGTCAAATACAGATTTTCGACAACCTTAGTTGGTAATCTTGATAAGGCCGATTTTCATCAATAAATGAACCAACTATTCAGTAGAATTTTTCCTATCGCCAAAAGTTCACCATATTTGTCCTTTGGGAATAGCAAAGCGCCATTAGTTTTATTATAACCGATTTATTTATGCCACTACCCTGGTAGAAATTGTGAGCTTTTTTGGCCAAAAACTGTCCAAGTCTAACCTAACTGCATTGTCACTATATCTATATATTGCATGGGTGGCCCAAAAAGTTGGCCACATTTCTACCAGGGTACTAGAACATGAATCAAGAATAGCACAGAAACCTTGGGATTCGGTGACGTGACAGTATATGCAGTCTTGGTTTACCACAAAACTAATATCCGGTTTAGACATGAAAACTTTCAGAATTGGTTCAATATTTTGTTCGTTTTATATTCAGTGATTAGACTCTTGTGGACTTCCTGGAGCTTGATCTCCTCCGTTTCAGAATTTTTGGATGATCAGCATAATTTTGATAGCCATAGAAATAAATTAATTAAGCTCGTAGCAAGGCACACTTTTTTATAATACTATACCTACCCAAACTATTTGGATGGTAAGAAAACCAATAAAAGATCTCGATCACATATCCAAAGCAAGGTCCTGGAAAGTTTACTCTAGTTTTATTCTACCATGCGTGCAATACAGTAATGTAATTTTGGTGTACATTGATGGATATCACTGTACAACACAATTTTGGGGTCAAAATGTCACATTGACCGTCCCGTTATTTCCTCACCTAATTTTTGACGCTGAAACTGACGTATTTTAAGGACCAAAAACACCTGTTTTGCAATTACCCTTGCTGTCCGAAAATTATGAAGAAAAATTCTCACTTTTTTGGAGTATCCAAGTATGCTTCGTCAACATAACATGAGCGTCTGAATTCGACCCCATGCTCTGGTTTTGAGCTATACCTCGTCAGAACTTTAGTTTACGCGAAAAAATCCTCAAAAAGACTAGTTTTTGCGATTAAAGAAAAACCCTGATGTTCAAATGCAATTTAAGACTCCGACTCAGTTTCAGCGTCGAAAAATACGTAAGGAAATCATGGTGCGGGCAATGTGATGTTCCGACCACAACATTTTGTTGTATAATCTATTCAAATCATGATCCTGGTTTTCTACACGATTATCCATCCAGACTCTATTCTTTGAGATATGGAACTGCGGAGATGCTTGAAGATGGTTGTGCCTTTTTCAAGGTTTATGACATTGCCATTGAAAATTAAATCATTCTCAAAACAACAAAATTTGATAACTATATCGGGATCTGCATGGCCATAGAACAGAATCGCTCTCATGATTAAATCTTATAATTTGGTGTGCCTTCCCCAATGATTTCAATAAACTAATCATTATCAACTACTAATAACATTAGATCTCAAGCTCCTGAAACACGTTCCTTCAATGTCACCTCACACAATATTATTTCAGCAAATATATGTCTCCTCTAGGGATCCAAATCACTTTGTGAATCAAGCAAGCTCTGATAACGTATCTAGCGAAAGTATCAACTTCATCTATTCACCTCTTTTATACGATATAAAACACGAAGAAATATAGACATAAACTGAAATATCGCTTTGCCTCGTTCAAAATGATACGCCAAAATTCTCTTGCCACGTCCTATCTATGTGTCAAGCTTTCCGATAAAGCTCGTCGCGTTGTACAAACTACTGCACCGGGGAACGCTTTGTCACTCCACGTGCACAAGCTTTAACATCGCATCCCAATATGTATACGATAGGAGACATGAGTACATAGTACAACCTCCGATGTGAGCTTTTAGCCGAAGCCCGATAAAGCTTGCATTCTTGCGAGGATCCGTGCGTACGCGCTTTACCGCTTTGAAGCAAAAGCCAAGAGATAACGCCGGCGCGGCGTGGTACACGATTAATAGATCTTCATGCCTTCAGATTGGTGGATTGGATGAATATTGAAATTTGAAAGGGTGGGGAAAGCCCAATAATTGGAAAAAAGTAGAAAATAGGCATGCGGAGGTTTTTCAGAGAATTCTTGAATTATTAAGTTTGGATGAAGATAGACATGCTCGTTTTGTACCAAAGTTCGAAGATTGTAGCAGAATTATAGTTTTAAGATTCCTAATTCGGCACCTTGCACCAAAATTACGAAGTCGGTTCAAACTGATGATTGTAATTTTGACAAGAAAACTTTCAATAAGTATCTGAAGACTGAGTCAGTGCTTGGAAATATCTGAAATAGTGTTCACAACTTTTTGTATGACTTGTGTTGGCAGATTTTTGATCATCCTGGTCAAGAATCTCGATGGGGTCTTTGAATTATGAAATGTCTTAATAATGAGAGATGCCAAGAAGATTTTCATGAATTGTCGTTCTCATATTCTTCGTGTTTCTGAATCTTCAAACTTCATAACGTGCTTCTTCAAGTATTCCATGAAATATTTATTCCACGATATTTTGAAAATTCGTGATGTATTTTCAATTATTCATCAATGCCGTCATCAAACATCAAAGAGAGAGTCAAGTTTTCCACGAATACTCCTGTGATCTTAACCGTACATTTGAAGCATATTATTGGTCACAAACTGAGTACTTTGCTCAAAAAAACTACTGAACTTCCTAGTGAATTTTCTGGCAGATTATCAAAAGAAATGAGAAATAAAATTTAACGGAACCAGTGAAAAATAATAATTCACCTTCGTCCTACTCCATACTCATCAAAAATCGAAAATTTGTAATATTTCCACCAGATTTATCGTAAAGTGATTACACCTATTTCCATAGCAAAGACCTCGTCTTGTATAACTCTCTATAAAGAGGCAAAAGATCTATGATACACAATGAATGAATATCAAGATTGACCAACAAAAACTCATGATTACAGGTTAACCACACATCAGGACAGAGCCTCGACAATAAACCGATGATCCAAGGGCGCTTGCGAATGTGATATACATCATGCACTGAAGGAGTATCGGCGGAGGTCAACTTTAATCAAACAAAATGACGCGCAACTACGCCAATATTCTCTAATCATCATTAACAATGTCATATACACATGCAAGTGTTCTCATCAGCATTTAATCCAAATAATGACAATGGAGAATGAAAAATCTGTAAAAAAAAATAAGAAAGCCCTCCACATGAAACAATAATGATATAATTACCATATACACCTGTAAGATCAAATTGTGTAATGGCATGTAACTGTAACGCTTGATTACATATCTATATATGAGATAAAAATTATCGCTTCTATGTAGTGATGCATAATGATACATATATAACACCTCGATTCACGAGCGATTTGCGGAATGAATTGAGAGAGCCAAGAATAAATACTTGGTAATCTCGTTGTCGCTCGTGGATCGAGTAACGCTTTTCCTCATTTTTTGCACTATATATGGATATTATTATTATTATTTGTACTCAGAAAGACGCAAAAATATTGATTATAAACTATATACATACACGAGTGTAAGGAAAGTCGATAGCATACATCCGATGGAAACCACTGGTGGACACTTGTCTGCAGTATGTGGATCTGTTTTTCATTGCCAAACCGTAATACCACGCGTATTACGAGAACTGAATGAAAGTACACCGGTACCCTTGTGATGATTTTTACACATGTAAATAAACAGTTCCGCCTGTATCATGGTTGTTCCAATAATATCGTTTTCCTTGTTTCATTTACAAAGCAAGCGACTTTAAGACACTTGACATTATGCTACAAGGTGTTTCGTTGGGTCGCTTTGTTACTTTTTTCCTCAGCTTTTATTATTTGCAAAAAAACTATTCCATCTAGACACAAAAAAAATTTCAGATTTTGAAGTATTGATCGATTCATTATTTAAGAGACAAAGTACGAGTAATAAGACCTAAATTCTGAAAATTCTGAAACTAATTTGAAACCTGGGGGGCTATACATAAATTATTTGAGGGAAGCATATGCCATGATTTTAGACAACTTCTTCACAAAATAGTTTTTAATGAGAAAGTATTACCTTATTATGCAGCTTCCCTTCAGCCCCCAACTCTCACGTAATTTATGAATAACCCATTAAAAAAACTCTGATACATATGAAAGAGTCAATGAGCAATGTGTATCCAAAATGGATCGTGAGCTTGTTATTTGCAACATTAGGAGAATAATCTCGAAGTCATTCAATCGATTCAAAGTCCTTGGTGCAACCTTTCTAAGGTATATATTAGTGAGGAGTTAACGGCCGAGTTAACAACTCAGTCGTTCAACATCAACGTCACAATAATCTCGATTGAAATACGGTTACTAAGACACCACTTTTAGTCCCAGCTACGAGCAGAAAATTGGCATTTGGTCACCCTAATGCTGAAAAATAGCATTTGTACCTCGCTCGGCAGGCTGTTGTGAGATACGAGGGATGTTATCCTCTCATTTAACTCAAGAAAAACCACCGCCGTGCCGCAAAACAGCCGGATGTCACATTGGCAGTAATACACCATATTCTATATTATCTTAATTGTACAATTTCTGGCTGGAGTATTCGATTGTTAGTAAAGTCCACTCACTACATAGTACCGGTTGGAATTTCTTTGGAACTAATACAGTGAAACTTGTCTAACCAGGAGAGTGTTTCAGATCCGGGTCACGGATTTGGCTGAAACCTTGAAAATGGTCTTTTCTCGGTGCCAAAAGATGATATCCGAAATTATATACCCTAACGTTCAAGCATTGCCGAGCTACAGCTACAAACATAAGCATTGCCTATATAGGCCCATGTTGAAAATTATGCATGTAGGTATACTTGCAATGCTAATGTTTTTGTCTGTAGCTCGGCAACGATTGAACGTTAGGGTCTACAACTTTGGATATCATCTTTTGGCACCGAAAGAAGACCATTTCCGAAGTTTTAGCCGAATCCGTGACCCGGATCTGAAACACTTTCGTGGTAAGTTGGGCACTCTCGGTTCCGGCAAAACCTGCCCAACATACAGAAATTCGGATTCGAATAAACGGTTTTTCGGAGTCAAGGTGGTGAATTTTTCATTAAATACATACTGATTATGTTAGATGGAGTACATTATTTCTTTCTCATCATGTGAATTCAATAGTTTGAAATGGTCATGAAAGATGAGAAAACAGACGTACAGTACAATAATGAAAAAATCGGCCAGCTTCATTACAATGAGAGATCGGTATCGATATGCCCTGCACAACAAGATGATATGTTTGATGCGCTACTCTCTTTTGTAGTGTGCTGCAAACATCAAAAGATTAGAACACACAGAAAAATCACTTTTGACATCAGCCAACGTCGTTTCCTACAATTTAATTACTGTTGATATACCCTAATGTTACGGTAAAATTATGGTTTATGTAGATGATTGACTTGGTAGACAATCGTTGATGCTGATGATCGATCAATAACCACGACCTCTTGCTCATCAAACTTTTTCACTTATTTGTAATCTCATGATTTATATGATCAGAACGAGGATTCGTTATCATATTCGAGCTTCTAAGGAATTGTCCAGCATACACAATCTTGTTTTCATGTTATCCTGTTCGACGGGAGGAAAGAATGCGCCTAATTTAGACAAGTGCCCATCATATTGAGTGCTCAATTCATAGAACAAAATCCCCATCAGAGCTTATGTATTTTTGTGCGTTCCAAGAAAGAGTGCCCAACTTAGGCAGGTGCCCAAGTTATAGAAATGCCCAACTTAACAAGTTTCACTGTACTTGTGAAACGTGGATGACAAAGAAATCGGTGGGAGGAAACAATGAATATTAGGAACCGTGAACAACGGTCAATCTTTCTCTTTTCATTAGATGAGTTTTTTTTTCATGTGTTCAACGGTCGTCTTGATCCAATGGACTATTACAACCGGGGCGGATCTCGTGGGTTTAACGTTTCGTGTTTTATCGTGACGTGTTTGAGATCCAGCCACTCACCCCAACCTAATTTTCCCCGCATTTGCCCGGGAATCATGCCCGTGGAGCGAGGGAAAACTCCTGAAGGGAGAAAACCTGCTCCGGAGAGTTCGGCACATTTTTATCATGATACCCTTACGGTGCGCATGCCACATTTCGTGAGCATGAACACCGCAATTGTAACATTTCGTGCCTCCCGCTCACGTTGCTGAGGTGTAAGTGTCAACTAATCGATCAGAAAAGTCAGACCGTCAAGGTTGATTAGACCGAGATGGGCGGTCACCCATCCAAGTACTAACCGCGCCCGACGGTGCTTAACTTCGATGATCGGCCGAGCTGACACCCAGCGACCCCACCAACTGTGTCGGTCTAGATGAGCTATTGAAGGGCATAGAATGATCCGTTTTGGTCAAAATTGAACATTTTCGAGAATTTTTCTCATTGACAATCTTGATTGATCAGTCCCTAATCTCAAGCAGAAAGGTTCATGAGGGTCTGAAGGTTGTGGTAACACTTCTAAAAATGGCTTTGGTTGGCAGACGGCTGTTTAAAAACACCGCAAAATTGCTCCATAGAGGAATTGAACGGTTCAGAGGTACGCTTGGGAACAACCTGAACTGTCCAAGCTTCGAGATGTGTTGTCTTGCTGGCACTCTGGTTTCCCAACCTATGAATGCGAGTGAAACAGAAAATCTCGAAGCTTAGACAGTTCAGGTTGTTCCCAAGTGTACTAATGATTAAGAAGAAATCCGATAAGATTATGACTCAATTAAATTTTCACAATGTGCGTCGATTTCGTCGAGAATAATTGATTCTGCATGAAAAATCCATTCTGTCTCCTATCGGCTGCAATTTCAAACGCTGTTATCCAGACGCATTGGCCAACCTTCTACGGGTTGATTTGGATATACGCGAACGTTACGTTTCACCCCTAAATCGACAATGAGACCTCCCCAATACTACGCAAAAATAACCAGTATTTGGGTGTTTCAGGTTTAGAATCTTATATCACATCCCGCTATCCGCACACCCTGACATGAACAAGCCTTTACTTTCGTGGAGCAATGCGATTGCAGAGTAACCTCCACATTGGTTTTATTCTGCCATGTGGCAGACGACTTGTTCTCCAGCCAAATTAACTTTGAATGAATAGCAAAAGATGGTTAGTAGCCACATATCCAATAGCTCGAGTTGAAAATAGATGAATAATTCATAATGAGAAGTCCTATTCACTCATTTAATTCGCATTTGCTATACTTACGTCAGATAGATGCTACACCCTATACGCCACACCACCTTATACGCCAGCGCGTACGCCAGACGTTCGTCTAAAAACCCAAATTTTGAAAGAAATACTGCCTCAGCAAACTAATGTCATTTCCCCGGAGGTCGGGGCCCCACCGGCATGTTTTGAACGCAAAATACTGTCTGAGCCAAATACTGTTATCTCCGTATTACCGAATAGGCATCTAGCGTACGTATGGACCGGGCCCATTTAATTGCTTTACAGTGAATCATTTCTTTTGAATTTTCTCATGCTCAACTATACCATTGAGAGTTCGCAAAAGTGTTTGAAATTAGAAGAATACTGTACAATCATGTAGAATTCTCAGAGCAGTTGGAAACAGTGTGACCAATGGAACAAGGTCTGGAGTTACGAACAGTCTCTCAAACGATCTTGTATACTCAGCCAAATCTTCTTTAGGCCTGTGAAAGTCATCTGGTTAAGTTCAATTCTGGGAAAACTGATGAATTGCATCAAGTAAACAGTATATGCAAAGAGAAAATTCTCAAACCAATCTCTATGGTGCATTTATAGTTTGAAAAAATTCAAAAATATAAGTTTCAGTGACATGGTTATCGAGATTTTAGATAGTAGTCTGACAATCATCATACCAGAAATATTCGAACTAGCCAAAGTGTTACATGAGCGGCAGTGAACAAAATTGGAGTGGTGCACTTGGTGAACTACCTGTCAGAGACCTCATGGTTCACATGGCATATCACTCTTCATAGGAATTATTCACATCAGTTAGTAGCGAAATTTGAGGGGAAGGTTTTGGGGAAACAACCTTGCCAGGTTCGCGAGCATAAAAGGGAGATAGTGCACAAACCTTACTGTGCATGGACAATTTTTCCTTAAATTGCTGTGTCTCATAGAAATCTTTGGGACAAGTATCGGCGATGAACGCTTTAATAGATCTTGATGAAATTCCACTCACACCATCTTGATACGAACGACATCAAAATATTAGTCAGACAGTGTTTTGACCAGATAAGTTTTCGTAGTCAGAACCATAGATAGTCTTGATGTGGAAAAAATATTAGAAAAATAAGCCTAAGTAGACATTCTCACCTCAATAATATTCTAGTTTCAACACAAGTCAATTCATCCAAAATTCTTCTGACATAAAGGTTTACATTATGTGCATCTACCAAGACAAGAAACCTCCAGAATAGGAAGCTGATGGTTTATCGACAGTGACCAACCAGAATGACTGTTTTGGTTCAATTTGTGACATTTTGTGTGAGGATCTGAACCCCGAAACTTTCTATTAGAAGGCATCATCTTTTCAGTACGAAAAACCAAACCCGAAAAATTCTAATGAAGCTATTTGTAATACGAGAAAATGTAATAGCAGACCATCCTATGTCCGTGAGTCTCTCGAATTTCAATTTGGAGTAAAAACTGGAGTGGATAATTTATTCTGTCTAACTTTTCGTCATTCATATACCAGATGAAGAGCTGAAAGGTTTTAAAGCAAATAACCAATCACTGTAAGCCATCTGTGATCTAAACCAAAATATGATCCATTGAGTCTTCACCACCGTGAAATGAATACTGAATATTTCATAATGAATAATGAGAACTGAAGCCGATAAGATGCTAGTTACTGACTTTATGAGAAAAATCTAAGTCTACACTTAGTAAGCACAAGCTAAATTTGGCATTGGTTTGATAGAAAGTCTATTTCACAATTCATTATTTCACAATCATTATTTCACAATTCTATCTACTTATTAGAATTCAAATTGATACAAACTTGAGCATTCCAAGTGATCTCAAAAACGGGTCCGGGTATGATCAGAGATTGGCAGCAGTACATTTCACTAACTATTGAGCATTTTTCCCAAGCTTTTATTTAAAAACATCACCATTCTACCATCTCATTGAAATCCACAACTATGTGATAAGGGTCGACATTTCACTTTTTCATTTATAATTTTATACCTGACTGTTTCTTGATACAATAAATTCTGATTGAGATATGAAATTTCGGTGAAATTCACTCAACTTCGAACCAAGTACTAAAACGTCCAACAAGCACCAAGAACGCCTGAAACACTCTCGGCGAAGAGAGCATACTCTCACATCCTGATCTTGTGAAATTATAATCCTGCTACTCTTGAGAAAAACCAATGCTCCAATCCTCATCTTCCCTTTCGTGCATGCAACTGAATGTTGCCTTCGATTTGGGTCACTCTAATCACAACCATTTCAAGATTCCCAAAATTAATTTACTGCGGAAGGGTAGCAAAAGGAACAACAGGTAGCCTTGTCCTTTGTGGTGGTCTTCTCTGCTGAAGTACCGACGGTTGAATCACAGCTGGCTGGTTAACCAAAGGAACTACAACGGGTACCGCAGTCGGAGGAAAAGTTGTCGCCGTGTAATTATTATTAGTCACGTAACTCCTTACAGGTACCGGGACTCTCCTGATTCCATCATCAGGCTGAGAATCCGGTCCTGGATTAGCAGCAATCCAGGCAAGAGCTCTTTGAATCAGAGCTGGAATTGGTGGAGGTGTTGGCAAGTGTTCACCTTGGGGTTGGAATCCATTCTCATCGGCAAGCCAAGTAAGTCCAAGTCTAGTTTGTCCATCTTCTGTAATCCAGCTGACTTGTCCACGTGATTCCAGTATAGGACCGTCAGGACCGATAGCTTTTGGTTGACCTTGTTCTTGGTAAGATATGCCGTTAGAAGTTTCAAAAGAGGTTATGTATGTTCCATCTGGGCTGATGTCAGAAGTTTGGCTGAGAATTTGGGCTGCGGAGGCAGGACCCTGGTTGATGCGGTCCACTCTTTGAGGTAGAGCGAAGACGAGGTAGAGGTAGGATGTTTGCAGTAGTAGGTGAAGCAGCATCGTGAGGATAAATCTGTGGGTTCAGAAGCGAAATGAGGTAATATTATACTGAAATGTAGTCTTTTCTTGGTAAATCATCAAACTCTGAGATGAATGACGCAATCGAAATCTCAGAACCTCCGGACTACGAAGCAAAAGAGCATTGCTAACTGTAAGTTGATCGAGGGACAAAAAGTTAGGTCTCACTTTCAAGAATGAATCAAAACGTGAAAGTATCAATCGTATTTGTCATTTTAACCTTTATTAACGCATGCTCAACCTCTTTCCAAGATAATTGAGCTGATTTCGATGGGTTCCGAACCACTAAAATTCACATTGGTAACGGCCGCAGTTCGGGCCCAAGCCTTCTCGTTGAAAACAAGGGCCTTATACACAAAGCCACGATATGATGAATTCGATGAGGAATCACTGTGCGAATATGCACAAATAGCAAACTTGTATAAAACGCAACAAAAAGTGTCTTGTGAGTTCAAGGCATGGGGATCATTGGTTCATGGTCCTGAGGTAAAATATCAAATGAAAAGTAGATGTATTCTTCATGGCATCAATATTGTTAAGATTCTTCATCTGCATTTCACAGGATAATCAAATCTCTTTCAATTCTTCGAACACTTCTACAATGCTATGAAGAATTCAACAATAAACTCATCACATGGAGTTACATCAAATCAATTTGATTTTACAGCCCGCATAAGGAACCGTGGCTTCGGACTATGGCAATTTGAAACCTTTCACCAGAATCCTTATTGATTACTCTACCTAACGACTAGCCTATTTACCTGGAACGAGTTGGGCTTAAATGGGCTCGAGTGAGCATGTTCTGTTTCAAAAGCTAAAGAACTTGAACAACTTTGACTTATCAAAAACCGGTATATTTTGCAAAATCTGTTGAAATATAACATTTGAGAGGCCTTGCGAATCTCTTACTCACTCACGCTGTTGAATCGTCTATGTCAACAAGACGATATCATAATCTTCTGTATCTCAAACTACTTTCTTTGTACCGAACAAGATCGTAATACGATGCTACAGAAGATTTCAGAGGTTACATCCAAAGACGATCCATAGAATTTTATTTAAAAAGAATTTTACACAGCACGTACAATATGAGAGAAGGTTATCATCCTGATAAACGATAAGCCAATGAAATCTGATGAATTCAAATTCCTGTGAAATTAGTCGTTTAGGAGTCCCTAAAAATATCCCTAACTTGCAAGATACGTACGGTTCCCCATGTAAAGTCATTCTTCTTGTTCACTCACCTGTAATACACTTTTAGATTTTAGAGAAAAATGGACACACTTTGTCGACTGGCGATAGCAAACAGACTGCATTCATTTGTAGAATTTCAGCTTTTATACTTGCGTATGTCAATTTTCTTCGTCTAGCATTGCATCAACGCCCACCAATATAATTCCTCGAGAAGAGAACGTCTCATATTCGGTTCTCTCTCTAAAAAAATAACAAGTCGCTTTTCCCTAAGGCTACTCGATGAACTCACTCTGGGTGATAAAGTTACGACCATACTGGATTATGATTCTGATCCAGGTGTATGGAATCGAGTATAAATCTCATTACATCACTAGATCTTCTTTTATAGTTCTTGCGTTTCTTGATTTTTCTCTGCTTCAAGATCATAGATGGAAATATACTTATGAGAGTGATTGTCACTAACTTGACTGTCCGATGTATGAGATGGTATCGCCCGCAGCAAAATAATGCACAAATCGAAGTAATATGAGTGTTAGTCGAAAATCGGGTAAAGCTGCAGAGTCTCGCAGGATTCAAAATTTCATTATTTTTAAGCTGCAGACCAGAATTAGGATTTCGCAGATGCAATGATATTCTCCCGAAACCGACTCATGCACATAAATAAGCGATGAAATTCTTATATCCTGCATGAGCTAAAATATGTGGATAAAGCAGATATTGTTAATTTCCAGAGATTCCTTACATCTTGACAGATGAAGATACAGTGGGAAAATGGTCTTTAGACTCTTAAAGTGGCCTTTTTTGGCGGTATATGTGAGGCGAAGACGCCAGGAGTGGAATAAAAAATGAGTGCTAGACTCTTACTGCACATATAGAAAAGAGGAACATCTGATTCCCGATTGTTCGTATAGGATCAGAGTATTTGATGTTTTACTGACGCACATGATGTCTCTGGTAGTGGAACAACAAATCACAAGCTCGATGCCCACAGTGGAAGACCACATGTCTCCTGTGGTGGAACAGTACTTCCGAGTAATTTTGAGAATACTTTGTTGATAATAAAGTCGTTCATTTGCGTTAATATATATGAAATGAAAAACATGGGACCAAATAAGATTACTTTCATAATGGTTTTTCAATGCAGTGGAAATATAAATTCTGTTTCAATGGAGAGCAGATTCTTGTTTCACTCTTGGCTTCATTTTTGAGGGAGACTTCTTGAGTGGAACAGCCTCTGGAGAGTGATCATGAGCTCATACTTTGCATAATTTTTTCTCGCGTTAAATTTTTACTTAGATGATGAATCGACTTTTTGACGTTAAAAACCCATGTCACAATTGGGGGTGCGAGGTATCCAAATTGCCAACAAACAGCTCTACACTCCCAGCACCATCTCCTCCTCATAAATCTTCATCGTATTTCATGAATATGGATCAAATTTGGCTGTTGCGAGGACTACTTTTAGTATTTCTGCACTGAACAGAGGTAGCAATCTCACGTGGTAACACAAGTT
The DNA here is from genome assembly GCA_029851415.1 of Eretmocerus hayati. Taxonomy (NCBI): domain Eukaryota; kingdom Metazoa; phylum Arthropoda; class Insecta; order Hymenoptera; family Aphelinidae; genus Eretmocerus; species Eretmocerus hayati. The sequence goes on from CM056744.1 coordinate 100,690,410, forward strand.
CGATGAGTACTTCGCGAGTCGCATGGCGAAGTTAGAGGCCAGACGTCAGACAAAATTTGGGATAGATTTTTCATCACAAACTTCAATCAACTACTGCATTATTCTGGTGTACAATTCATGATTCCATTAGCCTTCAGACTCCGATCAGAAGTCATTATTGTCTCATCACTAGTATTTAATGGCTAAACCAACCATAACCTGGCGGTTCACTCATATATGTATCAATCAGTCGTCATCCCGAATAACTTATCATCCTTTCATCTCAAGATTGTCCTGTACCAGACATATCCATTGCCATAGCGCTGAATGATAGAGCTACCGAACGATATTTCATTAATCAGTGCACCGCGCCAAGCACAAGTGCATTTATGAATGATTCATAGAGATAGAGTGTGCACACGAGTATATCGGTTCTATCACTTGGTTTGCTCTCAAGTTGCATGATGCATGGTGCGCGATTTGCATCACTCAATTCACTAATGAAATCTGTGGAATCAGAATGCACTGCCAGCACATGCATATAGCAGGTAAAAGCGTTGCCGGGTAACCGCATCTCATCAGCATACCTTCGAAAGGTAAGAGAAACCGATGTGGCGTCGGCAGGATAGATCTCTGCAAGTTCAAAGCAATTCGTGAACTCAATTCGCATTATTACATTATGCGATTTCCATATATTCCTCCGTAACCTTCTCGCAACTTGATCATTCGAATTTACCTTATGACTTGCACTTTATAAAAAATTTTGTGTGATGGAGGTTTATACAATAACACTAGACAAAAAAAGTTTGGGTCTGAAATGACATGTCCACCGCAGGAGTTTTGACATAGAACTCGCTTTCGCGCATCCACGTGAGAACTGTTTTGAATCGCAAAAAGCTAATTTTCCTAAAAACAGCGATTTTAACAATTTTTTACTAAATTTGTAAATTAATGGCTCTGGTAGCAGCTCGCTGTAGTGTACCAGACGCGTATCAGAACAATCATCCCCCATATGTATTTTGACCTGTAGAACATGATGGCAGTAGCTTCAAATAGGCAAGAGGGAAATGGCCCAAATTACAGTCGATTCCACATACCGTGATACTTGAATATCCGATTTTAGATCTCCATGACCCAACCGTAGCGATGTCCTTGTATAGTGTAGCGTATATCAACAAGCATTACTCATTCTCTTGATCAAGTTCAAAATGATCCGGGTTTTTCACGATAAAAACGTGATTATTTTCGAGTGCAATTGTGCCTCCTCAAGACGATTTTGATTATTTAGTCATAAAATGAGATTCGTTACGGTGCCTACGAATACAATAGCGCTACATAAGCCGCCCGGTAGGCTGCCGGCGGTAGCCCGTGCCATGTATGTGCAAGAGTGTTTCCACGTTTTTCGCGGCTCGGACTTGGATTTTCTGGGAAACTTGTGGGAATCTCATTTGTAGGAAATTCTAAAATCTACAACTTTGGTCTCTTGTGTTTTTCCATGAAAGTGGATATTTTTCGAGATAATTGCCAAAAGCTGTAATTTTGCAATAAGAATTGTTGTTAATAATGAAATGTTACGTTTTTCGAGCAAAATACCTAGCGGAATCAATTCAGCGAGTTGAAAAACCAAAGTAACCATCAAGGCATATTTTAAAATACGAGTAGCACGCTCAAAAGCCATCACACTAGGCCCACGCTAGTCTAGTTCGGCGGAGCCTTCGAATCAAAAGTCGTGACAGTTTCCCCTCGTTGAATTTCCCGATCTGCAAACTATGCGAAAAACTCCTTAAGGTTGTTAACTTTGAAAACGCATAGGGAAGAATACGATTCTGGAAAATATCTCACTCAAATTTTGCTTTTGATGATGAATATGACGATTCTGGAGAGGAATTTTCCAAAAATTTCGCAAGGAGGTGGGGAATTCTGGGTTCAATGCTTTCCAAATGAGTTCAAAATAGTACCCGCAAAATTTCAAGGAGAGGTATTCATCCACATCGGAAATCAAGCAAGGTGAACACGAAAATTGTAAGAATCTCAAAATTCTCATTTTCACCTAAAAAGTTGATTTTGACATGGTTTCCCCAATCTTTGAGAAAAACAAAGTTCATATTCGTATCCAGCACCCTCAAAAACATAAGGTAAGACATTTTCTAGCGAGTAGGTCGTCCGTGGTCGCTATTCCGTTAACGGAGCGACTTTTTGACCATTTCCCGCTTGCCTAAAAGGGCTACTCTTTCAACATGAATCAGTTAACACAAACGGATTTTGACTGAAAATCAGCTATTTCAGCTGATTTTCAGCTATTGTCGCTGATTTTCAGTGAAAATCCGTCCACGTTAGCTGCAAATCAGCTCAAATAGCTGATTCATGTTGAGAGAGTAGTCTGCGTCTGAAACGGAGAACACGCTGATTTTTCGAGCTGCTGTATATCAGCAACATGTGCCTGATTCAGAATGAAATCTTAAAATGCTCACGAAATGGACCAAGTACATCCTGTTTTGGCTCAAGAGAGTGCATTTTCTTCGTATTCATTTGTACATTATAGAGGAAAATTATGTACATTAATCAATAAATAGATGGATCAAACATACAGGAATCGTTTTGGAACAGACATTTTGAGCGCTCTTTGAAGCGAGCTCAAGCCTTCTAAGAGTAAATCAAATCTTGAATTCTTGGTCCTCGCGAGTCTCTGAAATGTAAGAAATGGTTTCCTTTTGTTACCATGATATGATATTTGATGTCACGGAGATCTGCACTTTCGTGTTGTCAAGTAACTCTCGATACAACATTAAAATGCAATCAATCACACTGTTTCTCATCCTAAACGCACGTCGTCACTCCAGTGTTTATATTCCTAAGAAAATTGGATATAAACATCAAGCGCTAGGTATACTATCTTGCGATGATCGAGGGAGACCATTTACGTATAGTCAGAAGCACGTTACGCTTGGGAAATTCAAATTTGAATCATTACGAGCAGGCCCGAATTTACATTGGAAAGTTCTCAAAATGCTTTTTTTGGAATGATATCTGTATGTTTCCCTCGTCTTTTTTGGGCCATTGCAAATAACTTACCTCTAATGTACAAATGAAGTCGAAGGAAATGCGCTCTCGTGAGCCAAAACGGGATGTTCTTGGTCCGTTTCGTGAGCATTTCAAGATTTCATTCTGAATCAGGCAGATGTTGCTGATAATAGCAGCTCGAAAAACCAGCGTGTTCTCCGTTACAAATGCATCCTAGCTAGCCCATTGAAATTACTTCCATCATGTTCAACAAGCCAAAGTACATATGGGAAACGATTGTTCTGATGATACGCTTCTAGTACACTACAACGAGCTGCCACTGTAAAAAAAAATGGTGTGCGTCTGGAGAACGCGCGATTGATGACGAAGTCATAAAAGTTTGCTGTACAAAATCGTTATTCAACCGAATTTTTGTATTTTCTCAGCTACAAAATATATCTTTCCGTTGATTTTGAAGTTAATTGCAAGATCGAGTCGTTCAGAGGCGAGATGGATTAAAGAAGAGAATTTCTTATCGATACTAACGCGTACACGCGCGATTGTTTCGAGGATTGTGCAAATAGGGGCGACGATTCTTTACATTTCAATTTTCACCGTTTCATCTTTGCTCGGTGAGTATCCTCAGTGATCGCCTCTCATATCCATTTACTTTGCCAAGAATATGGATGGTGTGAAGAAGAAGAAATTATCCCCGTACAAAGATATCTTCCTAAAGATGGTAGCCCGGTTCATGACTCAAATGAAATTTTGAATGTTGACTCCCCGTCTCGCTCTCCGTGAACGGGTTAATCCTGACATGTTTTGTCTCGATTTCTAAAACCACCTCTATGATCAGAGATCCCGTAACGAATTGTGCACTCAAATTCCAATGTTTCGATGAGTAGATGATGACCAATGGCTCAGATGCGCACTTTCTGTCGAGGCCCTAAGACCGTATAATGGAACTCGAGAAATTTGGAATGACCAGATCGTTGAAGTTTAGAATTAAAATTAAATGAGAACTTTCCGTGATTGGCAAACTGGGGTTGGATTCGGTCTTTACGTCGAGAAATATACGAGAAAATCATTTGCTCCTAAAGTGGACGTTTCAGACCCAAAATCTTATTGTCCAGTGTAATTTTCCTGTACCTTGTCCCAGAGATGGAAGCTTCTCAGGGAACTCAAATCCAGGAGTGATGTTATTGTACGTATAATAACATCACTCCTCAAGTATGTATATGAGAATGAAGTATATAAATATATGTTACCGGCAAAGTCCGAAGTGCCGGCAGTTCGCGAATTGCCTAGGCACTTCGGGCTTTGCCGGGCCCGTTTCAGGCAAAGTCCGGAGGGAGGACGTTTCTCCGGACTTTGCCGGACAGCTCGGTAGGCAATTCGCGGAGTGCCTGCGGCTCTTTCGGCAGTTCGCGAATTGCCTACGCAGCTACATCCGGCAAAGTCCGGAGGAATTTCGACTTCCATTTTCCATATTATCGCCCATGGTTTCTGCATGAATATCACCTTCTTTCGATCCATTATTGCTCGATTGGCAATTCCGAGTACGAAGCACATCAAATTTCACGTGAATTGAAACGCATTATGTCGGTATCATTGCAAGATGTTGTCGTTCTTCTTCTCTCTCTCTCTCTCTCTCTCTCTCCCTCTCTGCTCCTTTCCTCATCAGAAAACGAATACATTAGCATAAGAGAGAGAGAGAGAGAGAGAGAGAGAGAGAGAGAGAGAGAGAATACCAGAGTTTAGTTACTGTGTATGTTCTCATCCAATTCTGCAAGTAAACAATAACTATGGTAGCTATAAGCTCAGCTCAAGGCTAATATTCAGTAACACTTTGTAGTAGTAGTCTGTCTGGTGCGAGTCTCTGAGCCCGACTGTTCGTAAATTTCCCCGCGCATCGGCGAGTATAATTGAAATCGTCACTTTTTCCGCGTTTGGCAGTTGTTCACCATGGATGAACAAGCTCAAAGTGAGCTCATGAAAAAAAAATTCAAAGAAAAATTGAGTGCACTGCCAAAGTCACAAAACTCTTCTCGAATTTTCACCAAGCAAGACTATTCGAAAATGATTCAAGAAGTAGAGATTGCCAAAAAAAACCAGAGCAAGACCTCGCGTGATTATCGCCGCCTCAAGCGATTTGATGTGCTGCAAGTTGGAGATTGCAAGAAATTGATTTCACCAGTTACGGAGGAGAACCCTGAAGTAAGGTATTATGTGAGTGACGAAGAGCTATTTGATGCCATCCATGATTCTCATATCGAATGTGGGCATGGAGGAAGAGACAGACTAGAGCAAGCAGTGAATAAGAAGTTTGTTAATATTCCAAGAAGTGTGTTAATGGTGTACTTGAGTTTGTGTGTTTCGTGTGAAAAAAAGAAGAGCCTTCCAAAAAAAGGTGTAGTGGTGAAGCCTCTGCTGTTCAATGAAATAAACCAACGTGGCCAAGTTGACTTGATTGACATGCAAACTTGCAAAGACGGACCGTACAAATTCATTCTTGTTTATCAAGAACATCTCTCTAAACTTGTAATACTGCGGCCATTGGAAACAAAGTCAGCGCAAGAGGTTGCACGTCATTTAATTGATATTTTTTGCATCATCGGCGCTCCTTCAGTTCTTCAGTCCGACAATGGTCGAGAGTTCGTGAATCAAGTGATTGAAGAATTCAAAGTCATGTGGCCATCTCTCACTATAGTTCACGGAAAACCTCGACATTCCCAGAGCCAAGGTAGTGTTGAGAGAGCCAACCAGGACATACAAAACATTCTTCGAGCTTGGTTGGAAGATAATAAAACCAAAAAATGGAGCGAAGGTCTGCGGTTCGTCCAAATCCAAAAAAACTCCTCTCATCACAGTGGAATCAATCAGACCCCGTTCAAAGCAATGTTTGGTGAGTGGAATTATCATCATCACAAATTCTTTTGTTTTGATTTAGAGCGCATTCAAATGGCTCAATAACAACTTTCCTTCTCACTGTTTACTTGCTGAGTTCCGTTCAAACTCTCGGTCGTTCATAACGCACGTACGTGTATATTCCGTCTAGAAATATACACGTGAAATGTGATTCGAAACATACTGAATTATCGCTGACAGTTGATTTCTCTGTATAGCAAGCGCGAGAATTCTCAATCATTCAGACTAAAGCATCTCCATTTTTTTCACCTTATTTGGCAATCTCACTTCTGATTTTCCAGGGAGGGAAGCACACCTTGGATTGAATATACTCCCTGATCAATTGAAAAAAGTTCTGCGTACTGAAGAAGAGTTGGAGTCTGCTCTGAATGTGAATCAAGGATCTTCGACTGATACTACCCATTCTCTCAGTGAAGCCGACGATGAAACACAAAAAACGCCCGAGGCTTGTAATTCAGTGATGATTCCCGACACAGGTGAATACCAACGATTTCTCATTTGATTCTGTTTTTGATCAATTCTACTTGCTTATATACTCCGATTTTATTTGTTTTAAAAAAAATTCCAGAGCCGAATACTGCATCTGGGTCATCAGAATTGGGACTTGACTCACATATCTGTCACGTGTGTAATGAAGAATCATCGAAAGCTCATAAATGCAGTATTTGCAATCGATTTGTTCATGTTGTTTGTGGAAAAACTGTGGGCGGAGAGTCACAAGAGGGATACGGATCCTCAGTACACTGTAACAGCTGTTGGATAACGAATGAGAGGAATATTTCCAAGGCCAAGGCAGTTGCAGGGCTGAAATGGCAGGCTGAAAAAATGTTATCTCTGTCAAATAAGAAATTTTGTAAGATTCCTGTCGGTTCATCAGTCAGAGTTCCTATACCAAGTGTAGATAGGAGTAAAGGTGATCCGAAAAATTTGATTGGAGTTGTTATGGAAGTGTCCGAGGATGGATATTATAAGATTGGCAGCAAAAAAGGTATCATTGACTCACTCTTCTCACGCAATCAAATAGACAAGTGCAAAGAGAATTTCTTGGAAATTTCTCAGGTACCATCAAACACTGTCACACTGCGTACAATTAGCAATAAAGAATCTATGTTCGATGGACAAGGTTATGTCAAGTGTAATTGTACGAAAAAATGTATTAATAACTCATGCAAATGTAGAAAACTACAACTTTTATGTAATTCTAAATGTCATTCATCCAACACTTGCTGTAATAAGTGACTGGAATTTACTGTGATGAGATACTGTGCTGTACTGGAAAGGGACTCATATTTTACGTATTTTTGACTGAATTGAATAAATTCTACTAGAATTGTCTAAGTACTCCCAGTGAATGATATTTCATTTGCAATAATCAGAAGAATTGATTAGGTGACATTTTTTCAGGTATTGAGCTACTGGAGATATATGCAATAACATAAAAAATGAAAGTCGAAATTCCTCCGGACTTTGCCGGATGTAGCTGCGTAGGCAATTCGCGAACTGCCGAAAGAGCCGCAGGCACTCCGCGAATTGCCTACCGAGCTGTCCGGCAAAGTCCGGAGAAACGTCCTCCCTCCGGACTTTGCCTGAAACGGGCCCGGCAAAGCCCGAAGTGCCTAGGCAATTCGCGAACTGCCGGCACTTCGGACTTTGCCGGTAACATATACATACTTCATTCTTGAGAGTAGAAGGTCACATGCAAGTGATTTGCAACCAAGTCGATTTTAAGCGGCTCTATGTTCCCAATGTCCCCACGCAGTGACCTCACCAGAGATTCGAGGGCTCCAATCTCTGGCCCTACCTCATCATCCTGGTTCCATCCAAATTTATAACTTCGCAACTTTCTCTGCTAATTCGAGAATGGATGTAATTTATGAACTGCTAGTTCAATCAAATTTAAGGATCCTGAAATCTCTAATAGTGCATCGCCCTAGGCGCGCATACTCGGTTCGGGCTCTAGGACCCTAGAGATAAGGACAGTCCATTTTTTGAGTGAAGCGAGGAAAATAAGTCCTGCACTTCCGAAATGAGCCTGCTAGTACAAGGCAGTTACAGTTCTTCATCACGAGAACCCTAAAACCGCATTTGGGGAAAGCATTTTAGGTTAGAATGATGAGACAGTATTTTTCGGTTCGAGGGTGGGAAGTTTGCTTTTGCTTTTCGAGTGATTGTTTTCGGTCCGAGCCGTGGCGAGGGTCGAAATTAGCCCAAGTAAAGCAAAAAACTTCACGCCCGAGTATCGAAATACGTTTTTCGATCGACTTAGGCGTAGAGTGAACAAAAACTGCCGTGCGTAAAGCAGTGTTTTACGCACAGTCGATCGAAATAGTATTTTTCGATTCGAGGGTGGGAAGTTTGGTTTTGCTTTTCGAGTGATTGTTTTCGGCCTGAGCCGTGGCGAGGGTCGAAATTAGCACGAGTAAAGCAAAAAAACTTCACGCCCGAGTATCGAAATACGTTTTTCGATCGACTGGGCGTAAAGTGAACATAAACTACCGTGCGTGAAGCAGTGCTTTACGCACAGTCGATCGAAAAATTATTCTCTCTCGCTAAATAAGATTCCGAAAACTCATCTTCAACAAACTCAGGAATGCTTAATTTTCATCAATATTATTCCAGACTGGATTTCAATAACTGATTTAGGGGTCACATGTATCATTCCACTCATTTTCGAGAACTCTGGCACTCATCTCAAAATTTGTTAAAATCTTCACCACGTCATTTTCTCCACAGATTTTTGAAAGAATCATGACTTCATAGGTTAAACAAAAGTTCACCGAATCAATTGAGCTGTGATTTCATTCCATCTACGTAACTACCCCGAATCATTATCCAGGAGCTCTACCCTCAAAAACACATTCTCCCTTCACCATACCGCACTTTTCTCGCAACAGACCGTATCCGCAAGCGCGCAAGATTAAAGCAAAAACGTTGCGAGCTCGTAAAACACGCTCTATTCATCTCGTCAAAATTCCCTGTTTCCTCTTAGCTTCAGCGCAATCAATTAGCCCTCTAGAAACTCCTCGCGCTCTCCAACGACGAGCTCATCTTTGCATGGTCCATTACTCCATACCGCTCTCGTAATGATCTCAGCCTGTGGCTACTTTTATATATACATATATATCCATATAGCCACCACTCTGCACATGCCAGACACAGCCCTAATATACAAGTATATACTACACCGATGTACTTTTCGCGTGCAATTCTCGGTGTACACCGGTAAGTATCTTACTTTTCGCGCGGCTCGTTCAAAGATGTGACTCGCGGTCGTTTGGTATAAACCTAGCAAGTATTATAGTGAGGAAAATTGCTAGGGAAAAAAAAAGAAGTTTGGAGGGAGCGGGGGTTACAGACAGGAAAAGACAAGGGCAATAAAGGACTAGAAGCTAAGAATCCGCGTTAACGAGGCTTGCGAGCCGCGGAAAAATGTAATGAGAGCTCGTACGTATACTTTTGATGACACTCTAGACTTTGCCGTAGCGGAAGACGAGGATTGAGTCTCGCGTGCATCAACTTTTGCACTTGAAGAGTGTGGAGTATTATAAGAGATAAGTGCACGAGAGGACGAGATATATAGTATAAAGGTGCGCACCTGTCCAGACGTCTGACCGCCTTGACGGTTATTCTTAGCTTTGCTCGCATGACGACGAGTCGCTTATATTGGCGAAAAGTATGCGTGAGCCTGCGATTGACGAGAATTGCGATGTGAGGCAGGATGTGCTCGTGTGGTACTATGTGGTTAACTTGTGATGACAGAGAGAACCTCCATCTTTTGCAGCCGTGTTCATTAAAACGTCTTTTGAAAGAGGTGGTTGTTGTACGGTTTCAAGGAATGCAGAAGGGTTTGATTTTTTGAGGGGCTCTGCTATATAATACGAGTGAAGGATTTCGGATGTGGCGTATTAAATTTTACAAAGTTACAGACTTCTGTGCTTCTGTGGTTAGCCTGAAATGAGAATTAGTATGAAACTCAGATTGATACTTTTTGGATCCTACATAGTATCATGATCCGGTAACCGTCGTCGTATGTGCGGTTATGCGGTATGGCCTACCACATTCAAATTCTTTGCTCTCAGAATATGAATAGAATAAGACATAAGATATTGCGCCAAACCAAATCCAATCATTTCTTTCTTGCATCTCAGACGACATCTGCATTGTGTATTCCTCTATCTGAGAAGGAAGTCTGATGGTAACAGTCAATTCGACATACAGCACCACTGTTTCGGGGATTTTGGTTGCAAATTATTACTATTTTTTTCTTTCAATGCAAACCCTCAGTAACATCTCTTCAGATTTAAGAATAAAGGAAATCCTACTTGCGAATATATTATAATTTTATGTGGCAGATAAAATCCTAAAACTTACATGGAGATCGGATTCTCGACAGGAATCACGAAGGCATTAAAATATTCCCAGGGGAGTTTCCATACAGGTATAAGAGATTATTAACTGAAGAGAATCTTTAGGATCGTATGATTTCACTCTTTGACCCCAGATCCTAGTGCTGAGGATGATGATGGTATAAATAAGCTATTTTGGACCAAGTTTCGCAGAAAAATGTAACAAATTATCCCCCCCCCCCCACTAAAAGGATGCGGATCAAAGGGCTATAATTTCTTTTTTTGACCTTGGACCCTATATTACTGAGGATGATGATGGTATCAATAAGTTATTTTGGATCAAATTTTGCAGGGAATTGAAACCAATTATTTCCCCCACAAAAGGCCTTACGATCGAAGGGTACTTGGATACTAGTTTCAAATTCGCTACAATTGTCATTGGAAACTGCATTTCGATCAATTCACAGTTTTCAACAGAGAATTCCCCACTCTTCACGATACCAAAGTCAGAAATAGGATTCCTCGGGTCGGCATTGAGAACTAGTTTTGAATCTGAACGCGATTGAGGACCTGGCTAGATTTGTCATCCGAAAATATCATCGCATATCGATCAGTAATTGCCATACGGGGCACCTCTTAGTTTATGACCCTTCTAAATGGATACTAGCGAGGTTAGTATTTATGTAAGGTATTGGATCCCAACAAACTCATAAGAGAGTTTCCACGGAACCTTCTAGTTTTGTGTTACTGCAGTACTCCAGGGGTATTTTGAGCTTTATTAGGACCGCGCAAGAATGGCATTATATGGTATTTGTCACCATTCAATACGTACTTTATTTGCTTTTGCTGAACCGCATCTTGATTTGTCAAGAGTAGACCGCATGAGATGATTTTTGGGTGATTTACTTGTGAACCAATGCGTTTTTCAGATTGGTCGTGCTGTACCAAAAATACGATAAGTATTCTCACATACTCTGCTGAAGTGATATACAGGGTGTTTCATAGTGGTGTATTATCCGCATGGTGTGAAAGTACTTCGAATTTCAGATTGGGCGCTTTTTTTCTTTTGTTTCTTTCTTTCTCTTTTTCTTCCTTTTCCTTCCTTCCCTCAATGGTAAATGGATTTTGTTGAGATAAGAATTTTTTGAGGAAGAGCTACCCAAAATCTGATAAAGAATCACCGACCTAGTTCTAATGCGGTACCAGTCCAAGACTCATGCGGCAGTTCCGCGACAGTTCTACAGGATTTTAGCAGTACTGCAACAGTACAAGTGCGGTGGTGCCAGTTCAAGACTGATAATGCAGTACCTATCCGGAACTCGAACGGTACCTTAATGGTATTAGCACAGCAGAGACAGATCGCGACTGATATTATGGGAGCTCTGCGTTAATTTTTTGGAACTTCGATGGTACCGCAACATTACTAGCGCAGTGGTACCAATTCAGAACTCACATGGTTGGTTCGAAAGACTGATACGATTATACTGGTACTTTTGTGGTACCATTCAAACCCCGGAGAGGTGTCGCGGGACTGTCGTATAAGAGTAGTTCCACGCGAAAGCGACCCACGAAAAAGGGTCATGTCTCAGATCCTTTTGTAAACATTCTTATTCGATTCTATGGTACAAAATATGAACTTTCCACTACCTATGGGGTCCCAAAAAATTTTTTTGGTCCCATAGCGAGAATTTTCGAAAATGAAGTAAAATACATTTTCTTAAAATTCTAGCAGCTTTTTTGCACTAAAATGCGAATAAGTCGAGTTTGCTCCCAGATAAAGATATGCGGCTTGCGGCATTCGAAAGGTCTTTCAAAAACCTATCAAAATCGCTATTGAAAAGTTGTTTTTGGGGTTATGGGCAGCCTGTACGAGCAAAAGTGTGAAAATCACTAAACAGTGAGTTTCTCAGTTGCCTATTTTTTTCAATTTTTGAAAATCACATATTTGATGTAAAATTTTGTGTTCTTCCAGAAAAAAGTGGTCCCGATTCCCTTTTTCGACGTCTAAGGCCTGTTTCTCCAAATTTTCGCGAACCTATTTTTTAGGCAGTTTGGAATCCTCTGTTTACTGCGCATGCGCAGGAATTTGGACTGTTAGAACCAATTCCATTGGGAAGCCAAGAAAATTTCCTTCAAAATGACCACTTGGCAAAGTCAATTTCATCAATTTGGCTCGGAGTTACAGCCTACAAAAGATGAAGCTTCAGCTCGAGTGCGTCAATAGGCAAACGATACATCGGGCCAGAGATCGTGCCCGGATTTTCCTACTATTGTCGCGGTGTCTCCGATCCACCTCTTGTTGGTTATCGAGATTCGGTGGTCTTTCAAAGGTTGTAGCTCCGAGCCAAATTGATGAAATTGGCTCTGCCAAGTGGTCATTTTGAAGGAAATTTTCTTGGCTTCCCAATGGGATTGGTTCTAACAGTCCAAATTCCTGCGCATGCGCAGTAAACAGACAATTCCAAACTGCCTAAAAAATAGGTTTGCGAAAATTTGAAGAAACAGGCCTTAGACGTCGGAAAAGGAAATCGGGACCACGTTTTTCTGGAAGAGCACAAAATTTTACGTCCAATATGTGATTTTCAAAAATTGAAAAAAGTAGGCAACTGAGAAATTCACTGTTTAGTGATTTTTACACTTTTGCTCGTACATGGTGCCCATAACCCCAAAAACAACTTTTCAATAGCGATTTTGATAGGTTTTTGAAAGACCTTTCGAATGCCGCAAGCCGCATATCTTTATCCGGGAGCAAACTCGACTTATTCGCATTTTAGTGCAAAAAAGCTGCTAGAATTTTAAGAAAATGTATTTTACTTCATTTTCGAAAATTCTCGCCATGGGACCAAAAAGTTTTTTTGGGACCCCATAGGTAGTGAAAAGTTCATATTTTGTACCATAGAATCGAATAAGAATGTTAACAAAAGGATCTGAGACATGACCCTTTTTCGTGGGTCGCTTTCGCGTGGAACTACTCATAAGTGTTAAATCGATACTCCTGCACTGGTACCGTTGCGGTACCACCCAAGTCCCGAAGAAGTGTCGCGGATCTTTGGCATCAGTCTCGATCTGGTACTGCTGCGTTGGTACTATTGTGGTACTTTCAGAATTCTAAAAAAAAAAGTCGTGAATCTCCCGTATCAGCCTCGAACTGGTACTACGGCGTTAGTACTGTCGCGATATCATCCAAGTCCCGAAAAAGTGTCGTGAAGGTTCCGTATCGGTCTGGAACTAGTATTGGTGCGATAGTACTACTTTGGTACCATCCGAGTTCTGAAAAAGTGACGTAAATCACCCAGATCAATCTCAAATTGATGATACCGAGCTAGTCCTGTCGCGGTACCGACCAATTTCCGAAAACATGCCCTGAAGCTCCCGTATCACTACTCTTGCCGCGGTACTATCACAGTTCCGAAAACGTTTGGAGAAGCTCCTGTATCGATCTCAATTTAGTACTACCTCGTTAGTACTGTCACGGTACCATCCAAGTTCCGAAAAGATGTCATAAATCTTCCCTATCAGTCTCAAACTGGAACCACCACGCACGTCCTGTCGCGGTACCATCCAAGTTCCGAAAACGTATTGTGAAGCTCCCGTATCAGTCTCGAAATGGAACTACCGCGCTAGTCCTGTCACGGTACCATCCAAGTTCCGGGAAGGTGTCGTGAAGCTCCCGTATTGGTCACGAACTGGTACTACGGCGTTAGTACTGTCGCGGTACCATCCAAGTTCCGAAAAAGTGTTGTGAAGCTCCCGTATTGGTCACGAACTGGTACTACGGCGCTAGTACTGTCGCGGTACCATCCAAGTTCCGAAAAAGTATAACGAAAGTCCTATATTAGTCTCGAATTGATTTCCCTGCGTAAGTACTATTTTGGTACCATCCAAATCCTGCAAAAGTATCGTGAAGCTCCCGGATCAGTCTCGAATTGGATTTACGGAGCAAGTACTGTCGCGTCCCATTAGTACTGTCGAGGTTCCATCCAAGTTCCGAAAAAGTATCGTGAAGCTCCCGTATCAGTCTCGAACTGGTATCACGGCGCTTGTACTGTCGCGGTACCATCCAAATTTCGATAGTATCATTGCGAACGTAGTATTTTCGCAGCTTTTCCATGGCGGGGTCGGTTTTCCAAATCTCGATCAACATAACCTCAAAAAACAACAATCGAGTTTCGAAATCGTAATAACTCGAAATCAACCCTTTTTCCTCTCGTTTCACGATATTTTCTATCGAAAGATCAGTTAATCTCACTCTCAGAAGCTCTGGGAAGACTAGGGACTTCTCTATCTTCACGAGTAATAGAACGACAAATGAAGTTTGTAATGTTATTTGTTTTTCTCCACGAACTTCGAGAATAAGTGTTTCCAGAATCGGAAATAATACTCGATGATTTGACGCATTGTTATTGGTAAAAAATCGAAGATGAAACTGATCTAAAACTTTAGCCGAATTTTCTTCACATTTACTTCAAACTTTGCCCAAAAATTTAATAATTTCAAAATCTCTGGAGATTCAATCAAAACAAGATGTATCTGGAAGACCCCATCAGATCTGTCGCGTGCCATCACCATCCCAACTCACTTACCTTTAACGCACGAACGTCAGCTGCTCGATACCGATAGTCACGTATCTAGGCTGTCAGGCGACCTTGTGCAAAACGTCATAGCATATCTCATCTGTAGTGGCAACAATGTGTGATGTGTATGAAAAGGTATGTAATATAGCGCTAGCAATACGTATAGGAGCTTCGAGTGAGCCCAGTCGCATATCAGTCAAAGAGGGTTAAATCAGTTGCTCACGGGATTTAGATACAGCAAGCTCTACAAGCACGCTGTAAATCGGTAGTTTGCACGTTGCAGCTGCAGTTTGCCGCCAATATACAACTACGCCGGATCCATGATCTTAATCCTCGTGCCGTTCTTTTTGGGTCTGTATCTGGTACAATGCCGACGAGCTCCCCTATTCTATAGTGAATATTCAACGTGTCGTACGCTCTCAGTATCATAGCTTCCGCGTTCGAAGACTGATCTAAACAACACGCAAGGGGACAATTTTAAAGCTCCGTTTGCGCGGGTATTTCGAATTCATCGCTCGGCTCGTTATACGACAGTTTTGGTAGTTGTTCAAAAGGAGTGATTTTTGGTGAAGTTGATGGTGTAGATGGTTATTGTGCTGATGAAATTTTATTGATGGTAGTCCAAAATCTGTGGGTCATTATTCGCAAGATGTATAGCATTCAATGGACTGCAAAAATTTAGCGAATGATATATTGCTGTGCACGATTGATAGACACTAAAGAGTGATGGTTCTTTATCTTACAACTTAGAACAGAATTTGGGTTCAGGTAAGGTATTTGGAGAAATCTGAAAAAGTTGAAAGAGAATTCTGTGCCTTGAAATCTTCAGACATCTTGGTACGATCTAAAATGAGTCCATCGATTTTTTGACGAGCAGAGACAGCTTGATGAATTGTAGTGGATAGATGATCCAGTGCCTCTAGAAGATACTAAAACACTGTAATGATGACTATTTTTCTCGAAGCATGATTATATTCCAAAGTTCAACCGAACTCTGGCAACCTCCTATATGAATCAAAATATTGCCTCAGGAATGTAGGCAGCAACGATCAATGTATCATCCATGCTGATACATAGTAGAAAGCGTGCAGAGTTAAAATAGCTTTGAGGTATCGCATCAATTGACGCCTCGAATTCAAGAGCACACTAATCGAGTAGGGTCCTGCATACATACATGCAAGCGTGAGTAGGGCACTCAACCGAGCGATTATTTAAGCGTGACCACGTGCATATTTGGCTATTGATTCCATCATTGAATTTCGTTCTTAAGGTAGTACCGCACCTAAGAGATTTAACGCTGAGATTTTGATGAAACTCGTCGCAAACGTTGATTTTAGTGTCGAAAGACTGTAAATTTTGGTAAACTTCGCCTACCCGGGACAAAATTTATGGCTAATCCATTTCCGGCAAAAGTCCAAATAAATTTCAGGTTCCAAGTTTTGGCTTGTATAAATCTTTGACCAGCTTCAGCATCAATCTAACCTACGACGAACTTACATCCCCAATCTACTTCCTGATATTCCATTAGTGATTATTATGAAATATGTTGACAGGAAAGTAAAAATCTCTCGGATGTCTGTAAAATTTGAACTCACATAACGGGCAAATTTTTCGTTCATAATAGTCCCCAATTCGCCTTGGAATCTAGAACGAAAAGATAATCCCAGGAATGCAAAGTATTTAGACTGGAAATTTTGCTATCTCAGAATTCACCATTCATTTCTTTCTCAAAAAAATCAGAAATATGGTAGAAAGGGCTATCATCGACTCCAACGTATAAATTATGATTGGAAACAGCATTTTTGCATCCATTCCAAAGTGATACCATTAATTCTATATCCATTCAAAAGCTTCGAGTCTATCCCCTAATCACCAAGATAAAGGTGCACTACAATTCAGTCTTCTTAGAAGACCCCTTGGGGCTTTCCCACCGAAGCAACCCTTTCTCATCCCAAACTCATGTCGGCCCAAGCAAACGAGCGTTGCGCCTTCTCGTCGCGAAAGATAACCCGTTCTCCCGCATTGCCTTACGATGTCTATAGAGCTGATCTCGCATTCAAAGTAAGGTCCGGACTGCTCCAGCAAAGCCTTTCCGCTCACGTGCGCGACCCAGCTAATTCCAATGCGCTAATCGACAACCCGTTCCGTCTTCGAGGCTGTACTTGCAGCTTCTCGGATATGCTTATACCCTTGAACGTAAATGTGTATAGACTCGTGATTTCCGAGACGCACGCGATAGCTGAGGATTGCCATTTGTACTCGGGGCATAGATTTGTACACGAAGAGAGCGAATTAAGGGAGGAAGGAGGCTTTGTTTTGGTTAGGTTTGGGAGAGATTGTTTTTGGGTATGAGAAGGTTTGGGTAAGGCTGCTCTATGCCAAATCATTTACGCATCTGTTGTTATTGTGGAGATTCGGAGGGAACTTCTGCTGGAAATCGGGAGTTGATTGTGAAAGTATATCAAAGTACTGATATTTGATGGCTCTATGAATTTAAAACCGATCGGGCAAGCATAGGATATCGGTATTATGTACTGCACGGATATTACAATTGTAATACTTCTGACTTTATGGTCGATAATAGCATGCATTCAAAGGTTGAAAGTATTTGACGCCGTTATAAGAAGTTTTGGCCGTCCAGTTCAACCCAGCAAGAAGAGTGGGGGATTTTTGGTTGGCATTTATCTATTCATGTACCACTCCATCAGGTTTCATCTCCATGATAATATTATTAGGTCATTATACGTGTAATCCAAACTTCCTGAAAATTTTCACCAAGTTTTCGACAGTTTCTTCGACAGCCACAGATACATGGGCAGATCTCAGAATTTGAGCGCTTTCGTAATTACGACCTATTCCACGTAGCAGGAGACATGCTTTACGGCAACTTGGTTCTCTCACTGGGAATTATCGAGAATTCACTTTCCCTCAACCCTTTCAAATGTTGACAAATGTTGAAAGGGTTGCTGTCTGAGGTCCATATCTTGCTTTGGCCCAATGACACTAGACGTCTTATGCGGGAAAATTCGATTTTTTGGCTGTCACAACGATTTTCAAGGCTACGCCTTAGCTTGTTGGTTCGAAAGCGGTGATCAACTATCCTCGGGATTGGATGACTGATCGATTATATTTTGGAGAATCGAATCCTTTTTACCTCACGGCAGTTCTCGTCGAGATGAGAAAGCTGATGGAAGTTGTTGGTGTGTCATTTTCGCGATTTTTTGGATTCGCTCTTGCTCATAATCCTGTGATCCGGAGCGATTGAAAAAATGAAACTCTGGAAACAATAACCCGATTCAGCATAAAAAATCCTGTGAATTTATCTGAGTCCCATTGATGTCAAGTCCTGGGGAACGTGGTCACGACGATAAGGTAAATCATATCTGTGTAATTCAATTTAAAATTTTGTGTCCATTTTGCATGGTACATGAAATTCTGGGACCCCGTTGTATCTAGAACCGCGTGTAACTTGATATATGTTCTAACAAAGATGTATATGGAAATCGCTTCCATTATACATTCATCACAGGAATAATGCGAGGCTTGAGGAAATTGAGAATCACGGAAATGTGCATTTCGGTGAGTCGAGATTATCTTTATTTCATAACAGAGGTTATTAGGAGGCACTGTAAACTGTTTAACATGTCTTTATCTTACTTTCTTGACACCAAGGCCACATCATCTCCCCGAGAAAGTATACTCATTAGAACGATTGTCACACGAGAATCTCATCCAAATTCATGGGAATATTTGTTACTCAACCGCATATACGCGGCAAAGTTGCAAAATGAGTTACGCGGCTATTTCATCATTGTTCTACAAATACGTCACCCAAATAAAGTTTGCCGGGTATGCCCTGTCACTTTGGAATTTTTCAAATTTTTCAACTAGAGTGGCGCAAATTCTGAGATTTTCCCATATACGTATTGTTGCTCATACGTACATTCAACTTTCGAAGGAAAGTCGTCAAGTGCCGATAAGAATAATTGAAAGATGTTTGCAGTTTTTGAAAAATATTAGGCTCGTCAGAATCAACTAGAAAATTCTCAGCATTCGCTATCCAAGGCACTGCGTGACCCTTCCTCTCCATGGCCGTTTGTACACTCCTGTTTTTATTTTGATGACAATACTTCATTGAACAGGAGAAAATTCTTGCCAATGCGAACAGAAACACATAAGATAGGAATAGGTATCTTGCATTTTTCTGCCCCCCTCCTTCTCAAGTAAAGATTGTGCATTTTAGAGCAATTTCAGTCGAACATTGTGCAATTTGAGAAGAAATTTTTAAAACTCTTCCATCCTGAGCAAACTGTTCCAAAGTCAAGTGGCTCCAGAATAACTTCAAATGGCCGAGCCCTAAATGACGTCGTAACGACACAGGTCTCATTATACCCCATGCTACTGGCATAGTAGAGTCCAAACTTTTTTTCATCTGATGGGTCAACTATTGAGAGCAAATCATGATTCATACGGCGATTGACTCGAATGCTGATAGACTAATACTCGGAAAGGATCAGACCTCTCTCAGGTCACAGGGAAATTATTTGTTTCCCTGTCAATAATTAGATGGAACAATTCATTTTCTCGAGACCTGAGAACGGTCTGGCTCTTTTCAAGTATTAATGTAGCATTCAGGTAATCACCGTATGAATTATGATAATATGCTTCCGAACAGATGGTCCATCAAATGAATAAAAATTACGACTCTCCTACGCTAATAGCATGAGACATAATGAGACGTGTGTCATTGTGACGTTATTTGGGGCTCGACCACTCGAAGTCATTCTGAAGCCATCTGATTTTGGAACAATTGGCTCAAGATGAGAAAATTCTTGGGAATATTTTCTCCGATTGCACAATGTTCAATAGGAATTGCTCTAAAATGCAAAAACAATTTTTACTTGAAGGGGGCAGAAGAATACAGGATGCTTATTTCTGGATACTGTATGCCAACCGAATATAAACGCAGTTCAAGACCACTGCGTAGATTTTATGCTTCTCAACAGGTTAATCAATTGACAAGAATTTACGTGTGGTTGCAGCGGCGCATCTGCGCGACGCCGGTCTGCCAAACAAGGGAGTCGAGGCAACGTATCGCTTCGTGGTGAACTCAACCGCGGTTTCCGCCGCCGGGGCTCAGCTCAGCCCGGCTGACAGGTCCACCCGCTTCGATATGTCGGCTCTGCTCAAGTGCGGAGTCCGCGGTACATCCTCTCTTGTCTGCAGGATGAGTGACTCCCGAGCGGTGAGTATACACGTTTCCGTCCTCAGAAATCAGTTATGGACTCCAAAGATTCATTCAATGATAGTGATTGGGAAAATCCCGAGCCTGAACAGTTTTTGCATTAAAATTAACTTGTCTTTGAAATTCTGAATGTTTTAAGATCAATGATTTTGACATCAATCAATCCTTGAATACGTAGGAAAGGATTGAATGAGTCAGCTTTAATCTGCATGCAAAAATTCAATTCGTGAATGGAGGGTCATTTTGCCCGTATCTAGAGATAAATAACTTTCTATATCAAATGGTATGGATGATGAAGAGCAGGGAAAAATTGAGAGATGTAATCTGCGACAGCCCGGATCGATACTAATTCATTTTTCGTCGTTTATTGTGTGTCTCATAGTGAACGAGTTTCAAGCTACGACTAACAAACGGAAATTTCAATGAATATGAAATGTTGATGTTGGTAGAGTAAACTTCGATGCAAAACGTTCAGTTAGCCATTGCGGCTATCTCAGGCTCGGAGATCGCGTCGAGCTGCAATTTCAAAATGTGATTTAGAAGTATGGAAAACAAAAGCCAATGGCCCATTACGCGCGGTAGTATTCTATTACGTGGACGCAGATAGTACAAATATACCTCGTTGAAAAAGCTATTTCACCCATTTTGAGAGCTGATCGTGCGTTCCTCTGTGTATGACTCTGGGAATAAACTTCTCCGCTCATTGTGATTACATACAGAATTAGAGGTTGAAACAGACGGAAAACCGCGTCTGCATTTGACTTTTATATTCTTGTAGGTAATTGATCTGGACGGTCGTCGCGAGCAGATCAAATTTAATGATGCAGTAAGACAAGTTAGTTGAAATCATGAAGAAGTAGGAATCACATCAATAATTCCATTTATTTGGAGTCTTCTTTGGACAGAAGCCTCGGAGACCAGAAATCGGCTTACTTCGATGATGATAGCATTGGCGAGATCCAGAAATTCGTGTATATCATGTACGAAGAAGTTTTGCAAGAAATTATTGACTGTCATAGGTTTGATCGATGGGCTTTACACAAAAGAATTGAGAATACAATTTCGAGCATAGTTGACATCACCTTAGTGTGCTCAATAGACGTTGTCACTTTATAAATGCCTCGTCAAGTTTAGTTGACTCACACACTCATTCAGTAAGTTCATTATAGTTTCGTGACGAGGCCCGCGATTCCGCCTCATATTGCGAGAGGGCTGTAAAGTGCATTCCTGTACTTATAACACCTAAATCTAGTGAAAAGCTATAGATTTGACATCTATTAAAATTCTCTGGTGGAACCGGAAATGATGTGGGTGATCAATACATCAAATTCAACAGTCGTAGAGTTGAATAGTTGGCTTTCTATCGGTAAAACTCGAATAACAAGAGTCCGAAATTTGTGATCGTTGGAAAGGTATGGAAATACTTTATAGAACTATGTACTGAAGTATACTGTAAAACTATAGCATGTTTCTGCATCAAGCTGATTTTTTCGACTTTTACTAGTACAATGACAGTGTCTGACAGGAGGATCTTGAGGGAAACGCGCGGCGGGTCCTCGGAATCCCTAATCAAGGAGTAAAAAGTACTTCACTCGTTCTACGACTCGGCCACAGATCGGACGGCGTGAGGGCCTCTAGATGTCTGGGCAACGCAACGACTGGAGCCCGTAGCACGCCGAATCGTGCAATGAGTTTTCTGGCCTTTCGCAGCCCTAGAAGGTCTCGTTGAAGCTCGGCGAGTGCGCAAGGTCTAGGAGTTGGAGATTGAATGACTCGAGCACTCAATATCAAAATTATTCGGTTGGCTTTCGAAGATTTTGGAGGGTTGTCACCGGAACGGGAGTAGGGGTAGCTAGGGCGAATGATATAAATAGTTTCCAACATTAATAGTGATCACTCGTTTGTCTCAGGGACCCGAACCTTGCGGAGGTCACAGCACACGCGGGGTGACGAGGAAGGTGCGGCTCCGAGTCCTGGAGTGGCAGCGATTTCGACAGAGTAACGGTGTCGAAGAGAAGAGTGGTGGTGAGGCGAGAGTGACTGAATTGAAAGATGCGTTTATGAAAGTGCCCAGGGGCGACTGGTTAAAAGGGCTAAAAAGCGTGGCCTTATGTTTGCTGAGAATAACGTGGCTGTGTAGGTGCGAGGGTCTCCGTGATGTGATCATGACATCCGCGAAACAATTACGGTCTCTATGATGCAATTACGGTCTCGGTGATGCACTTACGGTCTCTGTGATGCATTTAGCGGTCACGTGTGTAGTAACACGAGTGATGCTAGTCACATTCGAAGTAACATGTTTTTTATTCACAATGCGTGGAGTCGGTTTTCGGAGGCGAAAACACACGGAAGCAATTTCAAGTAAATATTCGAAGCTTATGCGCACGTCAACAATCCTAACTTCAATGAGTACTTTGGGAGCGATATTTCAATATCACTCTCTCATTATATATTATAAATATACTTTCAAGACACTACACACGTCTGTTTCAATTGAGTCTTGCTGTTTCCTTCGAGTCCTTAGTAACTAAGACGTCATCTTACTCGGAACTCGGATGTATGTCCTTTTCCACCGAAATTGGCTTGTACAGATGTTGTTGGCGTCATCCTCAACAGTTAAAAATTGATACATAAGCCATTGAATGTATCTGTGTCATTGGGTGAACACTGTAACCTGATAAAACTCGGGGCCCATCGGTAGGTCCCACCGCACACAAAGAAAGGCACCCGGGAGCCACCGGTGGGTCCGCCGCAGCGAACGTGTTAAAACTAGGATTATCGAACCATGACCCGTTCTTACACGCTCTAAGAAACCCGTACAATGACCATGGTTGCAATCAGCATCATATACAATACTAGGAAAATTCCGCGTGACTCATTTTCACATCATGCCAACTACTTACTCAAAGCGTGATGCAGTGTGGCATCACGTGACCTGGTTCTTAGTCACGTGATGTGATTCTGAGTGACGTTACCCACTTCTTCATCTCGTGACGCACGTTCGTAGCACGTGATCTGGGTCATAGACACGTCATGCGGTTCCAAGTCATGTGACCGGACACTCTGAGGGGCGTCACGACACCTCTCGCCCGGGTGTTGAATTTTTCGGGGCCGTACTTGAAGAGCAAAAAAAAAAAAAAAAAAAAGGTCTTCACCGGTGGGCGCTGGGCGCTGTCTCCATCCAACTCATGGGGGAGAAACATGAAGTATGGAATGATGGGATGAGGGGTGGGGTTATGTGGTTAAGGAGGGGGCACTGAGTAAATAAGTTTATCATGGCCACGTTTAGGATCTTCATCGATTATTATTGCTCTGAGTCATACGTGCAAAGGTCAGTCCTCTACGCGCGTTTTTTGAAATGAAGAGATTCACTAGCTTAGGTATGCACAAGGAATCTAACAGGTCTTGATAGACGTAACAGAAAGTCAGATCATTGAGCCGTTGTTCCAACATCGTCGCTCTTAGGTAAGATTTCAGGCGCCTCAGAGTCGAGAATGATCGTTCATTTGAACACGAAGAACCTGGTATAGTAAGGATCGTACGCACAAGCTTTGTGAACTCGCTCAGAATAGAGCGCATTTCAGGTTTTTCTCTGAGGTAGTGTACTACATCCCTCAACCGAAGCCGTAGGGGCAAACCTTCATCACTGATCTCATTCGTTTCGTGACTATGAACAGTCCTGCTATTCTCGGGTAGCTTGTTCTTTGAGTGTCTCTCGGCTTGCTTTTTTTCTCTTAATGATTTGAGTTTCTCCCGGAAAGAAACATCATCTCTCATGGCATTCAAGAAAACATTTCTCTCCTCAACAAGTCTGGTACCATCGAAATTTTTATCAGGTATTCGATTTCCCTCTGCGTCTACACTAAAATTATAGAAATCTGTGATGAGACTGACATCAACATTGCCATATCCGGTCACAAAATTTTCCAATGCATTCAAGAAATCCATGGTGTCGCTCTGGAATCGACTTTTCAAGGACATGACTGTCGTATCAATAATTTCAAAGTACATGGCCTTATACATGTCTTTTGGGCTGGAGAACTCATGTCCAGTATTATTCGAGCTCGGTTCAAGTCGCTTCGGTGCTTTTCTGGCACGCCCCAGATCTGGCTCACCAATTTCAAGTGCCTCAGCATTTTTCACTGCTTCATTCCAAATTCTGTCGAATACGTCATCGGCCCTCATATTTTGAATTTTTAGTAGCCCAACTTCAACCAAAGCATGTGATTCATTCACACACAAGTCTTTTTTCTGGAGTTTTGTATTAAGCGACTCAACTGTGTCAAAAATTTCACTGATCATGGTGATTATCATGTAGAAGTTGAATGTCTTCAAAATTTTCAAGAAACCAAGTGCCTTTGAAGTGATCGAGGAGTCAGATTTAGTATGAGCTGAAATATTCTCAAAGAATACCATACTGTTCTTGTAGTTTGAGCGATGGTACAGTGATCTGATGGATTTTATCTTCATGCCCCATCTAAAACAAACAATGGAATAGTATTTAGAACTTGATGAACCGCGGATAGAGCGAAAAAACTTCTCGATCAATTCACCTGGTTGGACAGAATGGTACGAGATTGGGAGCATCATCATCAGACTGTAATTCTTCATACAAGCTATTTCTCGTCGCAGAATCTCTTGTGAATACTATCATTTCTTTGGCCGAGCCAATGGCTATTTTAACTTTGGCGATACTCTCCAAAGAGTCTTGTACGACTAGATTTAAACAGTGAGCTGAGCAATGGTTATAGAGCCCTCGAGGCTCAATTTTTCTCACCCGAGTTTGTAGACCGGATATTTCACCACTCATATTGGATGCACCATCGTAGCATTGACCCCTAAGGTCACGGAATTGGAAACCTGCACGTTTTGCGAAATCTTGAAGGATTTCGAGTAAGGTCTGTGACTTTGTATTCGGTGCAATGAAAAAGCCCATGAAATACTCATTGATAGAGAGATTCTCGTCTACCGAACGGGTACATATCGAGACTTGCTCTTTTCGTGATATATCTGGTGATCCGTCCATTAAGATCCCAAATATTCCTGAACGTTTTATATCTTGACAAAGAGTTTCTCTTATGTCTGAAGCGAAGAGTCCAATGATTTCATTTACAATAGTGCCTGATAGAAACTTTTGACTTTCGCGCAGTAGCCAATTCTTCAATTCGGGTACATTTTCACTTCTAAGTACCAGTAACTGATATACATTAGAGTTGACATTATCATGCGACCTCAAAGCTAGACCTTGACGAACTAAGTATTGTATCGACGTAAATATGGTATAAAGGGCGACTGTATTGTCGGTCATCTCTTTTTTTTTGGCCAGTGATATCTTCTCCACTATTGTCTCTTTTTTTGCTTCATTCAGCAAATTATGCGCTGTTCGATGTAAGGAACCTAAAGCGTGCTTATTGAGTGAACTACTAGCATTACCCCAAGTACGAAAACCATTGTCAACGAATGCAGTTTTGGAGGACACGGTGTGTGAGTCCCAAGAAATCGGCAAAGCTTTTTCAACAGCTTCTGTGCATATCATACAAATTATTCCCTCCTTATCCACATCATATGAGATCCAGTCATGTTGTGTTTTCCAATTATCCAATTTTTTTTTGATATCTGCAAATCAATTGACGCTCATTAGGGAACCTTGAGGTTATCACTTACGTGGTAATTTTAAGTACTTTTGAATTGAAACTCGAATACATTATACCCGAACCGTTGTGCTGTTATGGGCGAATAGTTATAAAAAGTACACACCAGTGGTAGTTAATATACCAACTGGAACACTTACTCGACGGAATTTTCTTTGTACCGACTTGAACTGGCTTTGAATTCGATGTGTTAGAACTATTTTTGCTGTGCTTCGCTGCATCCTCTCTGACAAGAATAAGATCTTCCTCAGCTTGAGAGACTCCTCCGTGTTGCTCAACCGAAAGGCTCATTGTATTGGACACTAAATGATACATCATCAAGTGAGATCAAGTCACGATCGATTTTTCTCCATGTATCACAATCTCCTGAAAACGAGGAGGCTTTCGCAAAGACGTTACCTGACGGAGTTTCCCTTGCATTTGAGTCACTTGAGTCAGAACAACTTGTTGGAAAGCCATCAGAATTCGATCTGCACCTGCTCACGTCTATTGCGGTATCTATCTGAGTATCACCCAAAATCTCATCCAACTGTTGACATTTCCCTAGTGAATTAAAGACCATATTGCACGACGCTGTGTTTGTCATTTTCGAGTTGATTGAAGGATTTCGAATAAAGACAAGTATAAAACATAGAATGAACACATTTATGGCATCCGTCGTTGAAAACGCGACTTTCGACGCTTCTACGCTGAGCGTGGATGCGCCGAGAATCAGCTTCCACGATGGATAGCCATAAAATTCTGTATGCATCTCGTGCCGAAAACGCGTTTATTAACAAATCTCGTGCTGTTATTGCGTAAGAGCACTCGTTTTGTTAAATAAGCGCATTTTCGGCAACTCGATACATAATATACTATTTCATACCTGTCTGGATATCTGTTGAGTCGGAGCCAGAACGGCTGAGATTGTTTGCTCTTGTCTGATACGTTGAAACGTTTCTACCCGAGCAGGTGACTTTATCAATACGAGCTCGAGGCTCATCAGCTCCATTCGGTTGGGGTTTGGTGAATCTCACAACAAACTTATCCATAATGTCGTACACTGTGTGTTTATGGAAGCAAGTCGGCAAATTCTTTATTGTCGCAAGTTCATTGACGACAACAAAGATATGAAGAACTTCAAATAAGACAGAGAGATTCCAACACTCACTCCACACATTTGTCCAAGGCACAGAGCAATAACTTATTGCTACGTCACACTTGAAATCCAGACCAATGTTTATATTTTCATCATATGTATCAGAACTGAACTGTAAACACTCAACGATTGCACATGTGGTGATCGTTGCATCAAAGGCGAAGACATTCGAACACGATGCGGATTTTTTCCCACAGAACTGAGCACTCAATGAAATACTCCACTTGAAAGAAATAAATTTAAATGAAAACACTCGAATCGCAAGCACGCCTGAGCAGGGCTACAAACAGGAACCTTTTTCTCGTCACTCTAACCTAGTTTCGACGATGCCGAAGTTATACGGGAGGGACAGAGATGGGACTAGACAGAGCGGTGTGTGAGACAACGCGTATTTGTTGGCAGGTCTGCTACATAATGCAACCACAAGCGCTCCCTGGTGGCAGAGATTCGAAATCTCATTTCGGCGCCGTTTTTGATTTTACACTTACTCAGGGTTTGTTCGAAGGGGAGCACATTCCATATTACTTTTTTACAAATTTCATTCCCTTCACTCGAACAGAATAGAACCTCTTGAATCGTGTGACTAAATTATCTCTCTGCATCCGGTTTTCGGGTATGGAATTCCACACCCAAATTTTTTCGGGTATGAAAATTCCATACCCGCAACACCCAAAATGACGCCCCTGGACACTCAGCCACGTGATGAGATTCCAAGCATGTGGCCCTTCACTGCCGCATGCCTGGATACACGAGTACCTTACGCGAGGAACTCAAAACGAGCTTAAAACGTATCACGCTAGTACTCACAACTACCTATTTGAGATTCCTCGAAAAATGGTTAGTTCTTGCATAATGAAGTATATAAAAGAGTACGCGGGTGTGTTGACACAGGCATCTCCCTCTAGCCACGACAGCGCACAGAGCGAATTCTTCAGGACCCATAAATTCAGCCTCAAGTTGGAAATTTTCAACAAAAAGCTTTCATTCGTTTTACTTTAGAGCCTAAGCGCAGTAATCATTGCTTCCGTTACAAAATACAAGATGTAACGAATATTCCATCATATTAAGGCCAGAGCTCCTGTACACGTGTCGCCTTTTTGTATCACAATGCATGGGCTGCGACCAGTCTCTGTATCATACTGTGTAGTCTGCGCCCCATTTTTTTTATGTGATGTGTTCATGCATCACACTCCAGGCACATCATCCGCAGCTGCCCGCAGCGCCTAGTGCTGCTCATAATTCGCCGGGGTGACTCCATTTCTGATCACGCTGCATGCAATGTAACCAGGTTTTGTATCACATCGATGGTTAGCTTAGGGTATATAGGCCCACGATTCTGAGCTGGGGTCTTCAGTCTCATTCGTCGTCGTCTAGCCGCCAGTCCGCCACTCTGCTCCTGAATCGCTCCTCCGCCATGCGCGGTCATCGACGAGACGATCAACGTCTTCACTTCTGCTCCGCCTAAAAATTCTTTCACATACAGGGATTTCCGCAACATCACCCCGGAGATTTTACATTACCGCCTGCTTCGATGTGACTGGACAGCTCTTGGAAATGCCGAAACCAGCTTGGAAGACGCAATCCACTGCTTAAATGGAAATTTGAAAACTGTTTTGGATGAATTAGCACCGGGAAAAACTATTAATCCGCGGAAGAAGGATGCTCCTTGGATTGGTCCTGAGTTGAGAGTACTCATGAATAAGCGAGATGCGACGCGCAGGCGCTGGGAGCGAAACCAACGTAACCAGCGCAAGCGTTCCGAGCTTCAGGCTCAGCGAAGAGGTCGATTTGCGTGTTGAACAAGAGCGTAACTCTTTCCTTCAGAACCATCTAGCAGACGCTCTTGATTAGAACAAGAACATCTGGAAGGAGATGCGCAACCTTGGCCTGTTACCTAAGAGCAAAGAGGAGGAACTTCATGGTCTCACACCGGATGAGTTGAACGATCACTTCACGGGAGTTTCAGTGTCACCCCACGAAAATATCAATGAGGTAATGGATGATATTAATCTGGCATCAGAGGAGGGTTTCAAATTCAAGCCCACGAACTTCAATGAAGTAGTCCTTGCTACTAAACATTTTTCTTCACAGGCCCGTGGGGTGGATGGAATTCCTCAAATCGTGATCGCGAGTGCTCTTCCGGCCATAGGTAATCTTATAGTGCCGTTTTCAACTCCTATTTTGCTCACAGCATCTTTCCTGAGGCTTGGAAGCGAGCGCAGTTGATTGCGCTGAAAGAGACTGTAGCTCCATCATCAGTCTCGGACTTTCGCCCCATTGCGCTCCTGTGCTTCCTTTCCAAAGTTCTCGAGAAAATTGCACACGACCAAATCACGAAGTACTTGAAGAAAGAAAAATTATTAGATCGCCTCCAGGCTGGTTTCAGGCAGCACCATAGTGCCCAGACAGCTTTGCTGAAATTGACTGATGACATCAGACTAGGTATAGATAGGAAAAAGATCACCCTATTACTACTCTCCGACTTCACCGAAGCCTTTGACACGATATCACCAACGAAACTGCTGAGTAAGTTGCGACAACTTGGTTTCTCGCGATCGACACTCCTGTGGATCAAATCATATTCACAAGGTCGCACCCAGCTAGTCACTTCCAAGAACAGTAAATGTGTTGGCTCACAACCAATCTGAGTGTTCCCCAGGGTTCCGTTCTCCGACCACTACTCTTCAGTTTGTACGTCAATGACTTGCCCGGGTTACTGGACGATGAGTCGGTAGATCATCTCTTTTACGCTGATGACCTTCAAATTTATCTCCAAGTGGAGAAAAATGAGATCAGGGAGGGAATCGCTCGACTAGGAGGAGTAGGGTGACTGGTTGCCGATTGGGCTGTGGGCTCCGGCCTGCGTCTCAATGCTGGTGAAACCAAGGCAATCTTTTTCGCCTCTGAGAGGAATATCAATGATCTGAAAAGGATGGATTTGCCAGGTGTTGAGCTACAGGGGGGTGTTTTCATCCCTTTCAGTGATACAGTCGTGAGTCTTGGTGTTGTATTGGATAGTGAATTGTCGTGGAAACCGCAAATAGATCAAGTGACGAAGAAAGTCAACAGAGCCCTATACGGTTTGCGGTTTTTTAGGGCTTGCATCACCAGGACTCTGCGAATTCGACTAGTCGAGGCGTTAGTCCAACCTCATCTGGACTACTGTACGGTCGTATATCTTGAGGCCACAGACGAACAGCGGCAACGGATACAAAGACTGAGCAATTCATTTGTTAGATACATATATGATCTTAGGAAGGATGAGCACATCACTCCGTTCAGAGAGCTTGGACTGGTTGCGTACTGATTCGCGGCGAATGTACTTTGCAGGCATTATTATGTATAAGATCATGCACATGAGGGAACCTGTTTACCTGTCCGGAATGTTTACCAGGCACCAATCCGAGTGCCCAGTGCGGGGAGATGCAAACGAGCCGCAACTTAAAGTGCCTAAAGTGAGACTGGAGTATGGAAGAAGATCTTTCCAAGTTCAGTGTGCTCATTTTTGGAACTTCCTCCCCTCGGGTATTCGGCAGATACAGAAAATTTCATTCTTTAAGCAGGCTTTGAAAGAATTCATTCTATCGCAACCCTCCCAAAGTATTGACGTGGACAAGAAACAATATTCCAATCTTTGAAACGTCTGGGCCTTTTTCTCTGCTATTTCATTTTTATCCTTCATGGATCGAAATGTTAAATATATGTGACCTTCTGTCACTAGACTGGAGTACTCTGTGATATGTAATTGGCCTCCTGACTTTTAAAAACTCTTTAAATTCTAGTATCTTTACATTTTTGTGGATTTCTCGCGCATTCTGTGCAATCTGACTAGTCACGAATTGTGATATACAGTACCGTTCAAAAGTTCTCGATGGGTGATCCCTCGAGTACCCTGACTTGCAACAGCGATAAGTCGAATTCTATACGTTGTACGAACATTTTCGAAAAAGCAGTTCAAAGAGCAGAAAAAATCCTAACTTTTACTGGGTTTTGATCATTTTTATCGAATATTTTTGAAGATCCTACACGCTGATGAAGAAGTAGAAAATCTAAAAAATTTTCATCTTCATTGAGACACCTGCAGTTTTGATGCGAATGAAGATACGGCGATGCTGAAAAAAGCATCTTGTAGAGCGGAAAAAATGCTATGTGTAGCCAATTTTTGATTATTTTTTACGTACCGCGTGTGAGGACGTACGAGCTGTCTAGATACCCAAAATGACTGTTCATCACCGGAAACGGCACAGAAAACGGTGAAAAACCATGATTTTGGGGATTTGGACAGCTCGCACGTCTTCATACACCGGACGTAAAAAATAATTGAAAAAAGCGACACATAGCATTTTTTTCCGCTCTACAAGATGCTTTTTTCAGAATTGCCGTATCTTTATTCGCATCAAAACTGCAGGTGTCTCAATGAAAGTAGAAAAATTTTTAGATTCTCTTTTTTTTTCATCAGCGTGCAGGATCTTCAAAAATATTCGATAAAAATCATCCAAACCCGATAAAATTGGTATTTTTTCTGCTCTTCAAGATGCTTTTTTAAAAACTTTCGTACAACGCATAGAATTCGACTTATCGCTGTTGCAAGTCAGGGCACTCGATGGATCACCCATCGAGAACTTTTGAACGGTACTGTATGTATGATAAATCCTTGACCAAATATATACGATTTTATAATATATGTATTTCCGACGCGCGTCATATGTAACCATATGCAATTGGATATTTTTTTTGTCTACGGACGAATAAAAAGGAATCAATCAATCGGACTTCAACAATCGAGGCGTGACGCGTTTACCGGTCACACGACGCTCAGCTCAAATGCACTGAAGCATCGCGTTCTACATTCCCAGGGGGTCGATTTTAGATTTCGGTCTAGACCAGTCGCGCGGGTCTAGTGACCAGAATTTGCCGAGGTAGCGCGCGACCTGCGCGTGTATTCGCGATTTCATCGTTCCTCGCTCCGCGAACCTTGGGTTAGGTTAGCTCGTGTATAGCTGCGTTCTGCGGTTTTGTGGTCTGCTGTATACGTGATTGTTGTCAAATAAACATAAATGAATGTTTATTTGACAATCATGACCATGCTGTTATCCGGCGTGAGTAAAGTCTGAAAAGTGAAAAATTGAAAGTGTTGATGAAATATCTCCACCAGTGAGAGTTTCATCTCTTTTTGATCAAATATGATTGACTGTTGTGATGCTGTATGTGACAGTAAAGCTCGCCAAAAAATGTTTCATTTTTACAGCATCACGACAGTCAATTATGTTTGATCAAAAAGAGATGAAACTCTCACTGATGGAGATATTTCATCAAGACTCTTCAACCTCAAGCCGGACAACAGCATGGTCATGATTGTCAAATAAACATTTATTTATGTTTATTTGACAACAATCACGTATACAGCAGACCACAAAACCGCAAAACGCAGCTATATACGAGCTAACCTAACCTAAGGTTCGCGGAGCAAGGAACGACGAAATCGCGAATCAACGCGCAGGTCGCGCGCTACCTCGACAAATTATGGTCACTAGACCCGCGCGACTGGTCTAGACCGAAATCTAAAATCGACCCCCAGTAAAAGTTGATACTCTATATTATCATACGCAGTCATCATGAGCGATCGTGTGTGTTGTATTCGTGTTCCGCACTACGGAGCCAGAGTCGCTCATGTTGGACGCCATTCGTATCGTCCGTTTGCCAACTCCGTCCCGTATTGCTCCCATGGCACCCTCAAGACCTGCAACTGTAAATTCTACAGAGTTTACATCCTTACCACGTCGGCAGTGATTCTGGGAAACTTGTTGCGTATCTCGGAATCTAGAACGGACATTTGCATGTAATTATCCATAGTACTTTAGTTCAATGTGATGATTGAGTGTCAGTGATATTTAATTCATGTGCAGGTGAGCTTTGCATCGGCGAATGTGGATCCGCAGTGTCCAGGAAAGCCGTTGCCAGACACTCTGACGGAGCACGCGGAATACCAGATAGCAGAGGAAGCGTTCGAGATCGAGTTCGAGAATACGGGAATCGGAAAAATTTTAGTGAATAGAACAGTCAGCCCACCTGATCTCAACATCATACGAGCCCTTGCAAATCAGTTCAACGTTGGTGCGAACCTCGGCAGGAGGCGTGAAACCGACTTTCACTTGATGGAGAGATCTGTGATTGGAAAGTGTGACACACACTACCACATCGTCAAGAATACTTCTGTCGATTCGGTAAGCTATCAATTAGTCCTCAAGATTACCATTGTGTACATATAAGGCTATAGCGAACAAACGTCCACCAGGGCGGCGCTGATGCGAATAAGCTCCCCAACACATGGATTTTTCCCATGCGTGTAGCTCGGTGTGTGCTAGTGAGTATCTGTGTGAGAGAGTATGCGGTAACTCTCACTGACGCACACGGACAGCAATATTGCATGTGCTGCACCTCCAGCGCTCCTAGTGGCCATTTTTTCGCGATAGCCTCATATCATTTTGACGTATCATTTTTGGCATAGAATTTGAGTTCAGATCGCCAAATCACAAGCTCTAAATAATTTCGGGCTTAGGACCAGCTCCCTCCTTAGAGTGTGATGATACCTTCCGTTAGCGAGCTAATGCAACTTATTTTGACAGAGGATTTGTATTATTTGGCCAGATTTCTTTCATTACGCATCTGATATCGAGGAAGGACCAACCCTGGCTGTTGGAAATAGATTCTAACATGGCAATGTACAATGTATTAGTGAAAGACCAGACTCACTGTCTGAAACACTGGAAAAATTATACATTTCATCAGTTTTTGCACTTCTCATGGTGAGTGAGGAAGTTTGAAGACAGATTCATACAATCATCATTCACTGTTCAGGGAACGAGTTACTGTTTACTTTCTTCCTATTCCAATCGGAAACGTAGGAATGTCCTTTTCCGGGGAGTCTGGAGATTATGATCTCTTCTCTTTTCTTTTCTTGTAACCGATCAAGGAAGTCAAATTTGATGCGAATTCAAAAATACCCATCAGTATGGTGTAACTTTTTTTGAGTCCACGTAAGTTTCACGTTGTCATTGTATGAATTAAAAACATAAAAAGTCAGATAGCAACGCGAATATGGCCCAAATGCTGGGTCCAAAGAAGAGGGCCGGCTTTAATTGTCTGCAGATCCTATTAAAGTTGAGAACACTATTTTTCCATCCTTGGAATAAATTTCATCCTCGGCTCCTTCTACCCAGTACCTTAGTAACAAAATCGATTTTTTCATGCAGACGCTTCATCTACGGAAAGGACCAGAATTTGCCAACTGTTCTACTGGTTGTGGTAAGGTAAGAATACTTAATTGGATACATTTTTTATTCCATATTAATGCGAGAAACGAGTAACGATGAGATCGATAAAATGTGCAAGAACAGACAAACTAGTTCATCAAATATTAAGTCTTGGTCAGTCATTTTAGTGGCAATCAATTTTATTCCAAGTGTAAAGTTTACATCAATTATGGTATTGACAGGAATCTCAAGTTTTATCGTGTTTGGCGCTCTGTAGTCAGTCAATGCTGGTGTTTTAACTGTGTCATCAATGGTTTTTATATCCAAAAATTATTTCAAGTGAATTTTCTTCCCAATTTTTTCTCTCTAGCTCAATTCTTGCAGAATGTAGACAAGGCAGACACACTTATTAGTCTACAACTTTAGTATTCGACTCTTTATGACAAGAGTACTAGGCTGCACTTTTCTATGTTGTACTTTAGTCTGGATCACGGCCGTGTAAACAGGTCTGGAAACTCAATAGAAAAGTTTGGTTCGCTTATGGAGCCAGTTGTGATTCCATTTTTCACCACGGCGTACCTGGCGCTGCGATCGAGTAGCTCAAGTGTTTACAAAAAAAAACCCAAACATAACCAACGTCTTGATATGATATTGAATTGCATGCATGTACTCAGGTAAGTGTGCCTAATATGCCCCCACTACTTTTGTTTTTCTCATAGTTTTGGCTCACCTCAATATTTTCCAACGTACTTCACCTTATTTTAAAGCTTGTTTCAAGACCTTCAAAATGAGCTCAAGTACGTTTGATTTCAATGAATCGAAGCTGAGCTATCTCAATTTTCGCAAAATGAGATTTTTTGCAAGTTTTTGACAGTTTGTTCCTAATATGCCCCCACGTGGAAAAGAGGCCTTTTTCCTGGGCGATTATACGGGTTTTTCGTATAATCGGGATATCTCGGCTCCCAGACCTCCAAATAAGACGTACTTTAACTCATTTTGTAGCTTTTTTTACCCCCTCTCGGAATTTTTGAGTGAGAGTGATGTATTCTGATGGAGTGAACAACGAGTTTGAAAAAAAAAGCCATGGGGGCATATTAGGAACACTGGACTTTTCTCAGTAATGTGAGCGTAAATTGGTTAGAAATCGAATTTTGCAATTCTGCAGAAAGTATTTGAAAGTTGGGACAAAGACGAAGAAAATGACTTAAGGCACGTTGAAATCGATTCCATCAAATTCGTTTGGCATAACTTTTAGTGACTAACAAAAAAGAAGTCGAAAGTAGCGAAACCAGTTTTTTTGTTCTAAGAAAGGCTCGGATCATCCAGGATCGGTCCAAAACGTTGATTTTCTCATATTTTAACGTAACAAACATGAAAAAAATGCGCGGCAAGGCGGGTTCTTGCATTCGAAAACTTGAGTGAGGGCATATTAGGGAATGGGGGCATATTAGGCACACTTACCTTAGTACGACCAAAGTCGCTGGCTCTATTGTAATAAATTGCATACTTTTTTTAATCATGGGTTTTTTAGGGGTATTGTTTAATGGCTCATTGCGCTCTCGTGTTTACCGCGTGTTACTCGCGTTCGAGAGCGCCGAAACCAAACTTTGCGATTCATGACAGATTTGAAGAACTTGAAAGATTTTATTACACGAAAAGTCACATTGTTGAAGCAATGTGACTTTTTGTGAAATAAAATGATCGGAGATGATATGTCCTATTTACCTGCATAAGAATTCGACCGCTTCCTCGCTTGCATCGCGTCTCAGGAAGCATGTGAAGTGTCGATCGCATAATCACTGAGTTGAGCGCGTTTTTCTTCAAATTCAAAGTCACAGAGGATTCAAGGATTCTTTAACTCGAGCAACTTGGATTTCCTTAGTGCCGTGTCACAGTTAACCGAGCTTCATCCGATTCATAATAAATTTGTAGGGCACTTCGATACCCCAAAAGCATCGCTGATTTAGACTAACAAAGGCACTGACGTTTACAATTCAAATCGGTTTCTCAACATTAACACGTGGGCCCTTTTACTACTCGATCGTAGCGCTACATGCGAAAGTGAGTAGGAAAGGAAACTTTTGAGCCCGGAAATCAGAAACATGTCTACAATGGGAGTTTCTAGACCTGTATATTAGGGTGGGCCGAAAATCCATTTTTCTCGGGTATTGCTTCGCGCTAGTGAAATTTCACTGTCTTTTGATGAGAAAATACGGAAGTATTTTCGCTGCGTGCTCAAAAATGAGTTCTTCAGGTGGAGCAAGAGCCTCGAAGATTGAGAAAAATGGAGAAAAACGTGTTTTTCGAACCTTTTTTGCTACTGTTTCGCATGAAACTTCGGTGCATCTCCAAATTTTGATACTTGCTTCAGTTCATTTTGAAGCTTGGTCTAAAACCAATAAAATGAGCTAAGGTACGTCCTATTTGAGTAACGTAGACCAAAGTTGTTGTAAATCTACGGAAGATGGTTTTTCGACCTTTTTCTTGCGTTTTTCATCCGCGATCATACGGAAGCTATGGGTTATGTAGCCATCCGACAAATGGAACTCTGGCCAGATTGTTACGCTTAGGTTTCCACAGTTTGCCTTAGTTTGCGTTTGAATAAGGGAAGTCAACTCCAAAATTCCGAGGAATGAGATCTTGTAATGGAGCAAAAGTTTGAGAGATCTTGAGAAAATTAAGAAAAACGTGACATTTTGATGGTCCTTCCGAAAGTGATGCGATAGAACGGAGACTATTTTCGTTGCCTGAGTCGCCATGTGAACGACGTTTTCGTATGTATTTTCACCGGTAGAAACCAAAAACGAGGTCCACTTAGGCCTCAAGGATCAAGGGTCTTTATAACTCGCGAGAAATTGATTCTGGCTATGGAACTACATTTTCCCGGAAAACGCCCAAGTCCGTTCAAATCGCTGTGCTGTTGAGAATAGCATTTAATTGAACCTTGATCGCTCATAGAACTATGTTTTCCTACGTATTTTGTCTTCCAAAAAAGAACCCCGGTGTTCTCATCAAGCAGAGATGCGCCAAATCCAAGTAATGAGCAGATGAAGACGGAAGATTTTCGTCCTATCTTGTGCATGCTCTACCTATCCTTATACACAGGTTGGACATATCGGACATCAACTACTCAGTGCTCCAATTTGACGCATCCAAGCCCGATGGGAACACCGAGATCGTTTCCAGGATGACAAAATACGTAGGAAAACATAGTTCAAGCAAAGAGAATAGTCTGCGCCCTATCGCATTACTTTCGAAAGGATTATCAAAATGTCATGTTTTTCTTAATTTCCTCAAGATCTCTCAAACTTTTGCTCCATCACAAGATCTCATTCCTCGGCAGTTGAGAGGCAACTTTCCTCGTTCAAACGCCAAATAGTGAAAACTGTGGAAACCTAAGCGTAACAATCTGGCCAGAGTTCCATTTATCGGATGGCTACGTAACCCATAGCTTCCTCATGATCGCGGATGAAAAACGCAAGAAAAAGGTCGAAAAACCATCTTCCGTAGATTTACAACAACTTTGGCCCACGTTACTCATCTAGGACGTACCTTAGCTCATTTCATTGATTTTGGACCAAGCTTCAAAATGAACTCAAGCACGTATCAAAATGTGGAGATGTACCGAAGTTTTATGCGAAACAGTAGCAAAAAAGGTTCGAAAAAAACGTTTTTCTCCATTTTTCTCAATCTTCGAGGATCTTGCTCCACCTAAAAAACTTATTTCTGAGCATGCAGCAAGGAAATCCCCATATTTTCTCATCAAAAGACAGTGACATTTCATCAGCGCGAAGCAGTTCACGAGAAAAATGGATTTTCGTCCCACCCTGCTGTATATACGACTGTTGTCTGGGTTAACTATTATTTCATCTGATATGAGCTGTGACTAGACTCTAGCGTCATCGGGAACAAAACCGAAAAGCTCAACTCACGGTCAACCATAAATGTTCGTCCATATGGTAATTTCATATTTCAAAATCGCACCAAAACTATTTCGCGACTCTCCTACTCAAAGATGTTCTACCATCAAAGTCCACTCGACTCACGCTTGGAATTTGCTTGTTCAGGTTACAAAGCCCACCACCTGGGAAGGTGACTATCGTCTAAGTGGTCTCGAGAGCCTCGGGCTCCGCCACGGTCAAACCATGTGGCTTGAAAAGTGGCGCAATGTGGACAGGTGCAGTCTCCGCGCTGACTATTTCTTCGGCAGCCGAGAGGCGTTCCTTGGAGCCCGCAACGACTTCGAGGCCAGGATCGTAAGTAATTTTCAAACTTCACCCTTACCCATACTCCGGAATTTTCATCTTCTCATAGCTAAAGGAAATTCACCTGTAAAAGCAGACTCCACTAAAGAGCTTTACTCTACCAAGCTGAAAAGCTCTCGAATATCCTCGAAAGCTGCCAAGGAGCAATTAAAGATTCAGTCGGCGCGAGCAGTAGATACCTATTTCACAGTCTTTCTCTTTCAATTCCTTCGGTTCTAGTGTAGATATTGAGGACCCAAGAGGATTGCCTGTGCGCGAGCTTGTAAATATGGAGAGCCGGTCTTCTCTCGCGAGAGCT
The DNA here is from genome assembly GCA_029851415.1 of Eretmocerus hayati. Taxonomy (NCBI): domain Eukaryota; kingdom Metazoa; phylum Arthropoda; class Insecta; order Hymenoptera; family Aphelinidae; genus Eretmocerus; species Eretmocerus hayati. Next base: position 100,729,087 of record CM056744.1, read on the forward strand.
TTGAAGTTTCGAGTGAGAGAGCTTGCAGCGCTGTTTGATTTCAATTCGATGCAGCTTTGATCGATCGACACGCCCGCGTCTCTGTTGATGCTCAGAGCTTTCCGAGAAGCTCGGTTACTTGGCACCACTCGGGCGTGTCTATGAGATTTTCGCTGTAAGAATTCTTATCGATTTCGAATTTTCCACTATCCCCGAAACGATTCAAGCGCTGATTGCAAATTTGCGAAGGGCTAAATTTTCACCTCTCGGTCATCGAGCTCCAAGGCAATTAAATAGTATTCAGAGCAGCGTGGTTTCGGCTGCTTTATTTTTGATCATTCGCGGGAGGCGTTGATTCGTGAGAGCTTTTGCTGAAATTCCGATAATTTTGTGTAATGAATGCACTTGAAATTTTGATTACCGATGAAAGCATTGCCCCGATGCGGGTTGACTGAATAAATTTTGATTGCAAAGTGCAAAGCAAGAGTTCTACTGCCATTATTTGATTTGACGAATGCGAGATGCCGAAAAAGTAAAGTGCCAACGCTCATTTAGTGCCTCGGACTGCAGAGCACATGCATCATTGAGATAAATCAACTTGCCTTGATTCTGCAGTTTATTTATACGTTGATTCGGTCAGTCCTCTGCCAATTAAGCATCATTCAACCGCTCTGAATGCAAATTCACGTTTGACTGATTTTATTGACGTTTGATTGCATTGATATTCAAGGAACCTCGAATCACAGTTTCTTCCCCAAAAAAAATTGTTTTGAACGACTCGTTAGTTTTGATTTACTGAACACGATTGATAATTATGCTCAAGATTGACGTTTATGAGGCATCATGAAATGAGATGCCATTCGTATCGTTTTTTTCTTTGTCTCCAAATGAAGAGAACCTCCAACCTCCAACCATTGATGAAAGTAATTCTCAACTGAAGGTATCTCAGTGTAAATTGGTCGATTTAATTAAAGAGTTGGGATTTGAGATTTTTTTGATAAGTCATTAAAGAAAGGAACTTCATCTGTTGAATTTTAGAAGTAACTTCTAAATTTTACCCCTTGTTCCATGAACTTGCACTTGGGATAGGCATTTAGAACTGAGTATATTTGATTTGAGCTTCTCCCAGTAACTGGTATATTTTGAGTCATAACAAGAGTACATTGGATTGCAACCAATAGCCGTGAAAGGACTCAGACGCAAAAAATATCGCATTTTGTTTGCAATGCCAAGTGTCACTTTCAGCTTTATTTAACGTTTCATATTGGTCAAATGTTTCTCGAACCCTCACCTTTTGATTAATCAAATCCTCATTCCCACAATCTCAAACATCAGATGGTCAGCGGCATTTTTGAGCTTAGAACAACACGGTGAAAAGAATCCTGACGAATTGGATCGACGGAGTAATTGAAATGATTGCCGATTCATAAGGAGTTAGTGCGAGTGATCCACATTCGAGTACGAATACTTTGCTAAGACTTCTCACTTTATTCCAACATTTTGAACTTGGAGAAAAAAATCTCGTTCTCAAACATTTCAAAGTTGTACTGACTATAAACAGTGAGACGACTGATCAAAAAATTCAAAATGTCTCCGTTCTGATTAATCGTAATACCATCTGAAACCTATGTTTTGTATTTGTCGACAGGTATCCTCGGAAAGCTCACTGTTTGTCTCAGACAGTAACTTTGCTTCGTACACGCGCAACGAGCTACTGGTCCGTCGTGCCCGTGGTGACGATCTCAGCGTCTACGAGAGCTATAGCCTCAGCCTGGTTTCAATTGACGCAGCAGAAACACCTCGACCACTATCCATAATTGACCCAGCCACAGCTAGCGTTTACGCTTTCCAGTACATCGACGACGATGAAGAGTCACCCGAAGAGCCTGTAGAACCGCCCAAAAAGATCACCAAGTCCAAGACGTCGCAACCCGTTATTGCAACGACTACGGCAACAACAACGACGACCAGGACAACTAGTGCAGCCGTTGGTCCGACTCCTTGCGCCTAAGATGACGGAAATAGTTTTGATGAATTTTATTTAAATATGGTTGTAAGGTGACCTCTCACCAAAATTCCAGAATCCATGATTACAGTCTCTTCCAGTTATAACGAGCTCAAGGGGGACGGAAAAAAGTACTCCTTACAACCGGTACTCGTTGTAACCGGCAGTGGTCCCACTGATTTGATACAAGGGTCAACCATATCAGAGGAAAAATTTCCTTGTTACTACCAGAATCTCATTACGACCGGACTCGTTATAACCGGATGATACTGTATTCAACATTTCTCTGACTCAAAATGTTTGATGTTCTGATATGAATAATTCCACGAAATGCCATTCGGGAATAAGCTGACAATTTGGAAGTCGATTTATGTTGAAGCTGATAGTTTCTAAATACTTGTCAGTAGTCTTCGAATTTGCGAGGGAAACGAGTTCGCTTTACAGATATTATCAATAATATCTGTCGTATCCTGATTTTTGGTTGGGCAATCGAACTGATCTTGTTTAGTAAATTGCCATAACAGCAATTAATAGACAGCCTCAGATATTGTATGTGGATCAGATATTTGTGATAATCATTAACAGAACCATTTTTCCACGTTTAATGAATTTTTTACTAGAACTAGAAATATCATGTAAACAAGAGTTTTGTCAGAATCGCAAAAGACTATACCTAACTTGATTCCCAAATAAATGGCAAATTGAGTTTAGGGGCCGAACAATTAAGTGAGATTATGCACGAGTTAACGGGACAGTGAATAAGTAATGGTACCGGCACATCCAAAATGGTGATGTGGGCTCAAATTAAGTGAGTCAATATAACATATTCAATGCAAATACAATTTGAATATATCGAGAGACCATGAGGCCTATCGATTTTCAGCCCTTGATTTCACGATACTCAATTCCACGCGGTTTGAATTTCAGTGTTGTCATTATTTTGCTGTTGTCAAAACCCAATCAGTCAAAGACTAGTAGTGTGAGAGCAAGTTTTGGATTCATGCAATTTTCGTCGCTAAATTTTGATTCGCTATCATACAAATTCCAATCTTTTTTTTACTCTGAAGGTAATTGTATTTATTCTAGCATGTATAGATACGAAGTATCGTAATTATTGAAATTATTAAATATTAAAGTTATCTCAAAATTCACCAAATCATCAAATCACTTTGATCAGAATGAAGATTCTAAACATTTTGTGGAAATATCAAGAATCTTGTGAGGCATGTGATCTATTGAAGTCATGCATCATTTCAGATCATATTTGCAGGCATGGCTTTGCGATTAAGATAGAAAATTCTCGCAAAGCTCATTAAAAATGAGTAAGGTTCTCCATCATTAATATCTGTTTTTCATTTGCCCAATTCATCCATGGGTTCTACTTGATAAATTTTCATCAGCATGACGAACATAGAAAAATATTCTGATTCTATCAATGATGATAATTAAAATTTGAATCAACGATGATTATTTCAGTGGGAGCAAACGAATCACAACTGCCGTATTGATTTTTATATATATAGATTTATTGATGATTTTTTTCGATTATCTATCGATCAAGTCAGTTATGTACAAAATAATTCTGAAATATACCTATAAATACAATATTTATAGTATTATGTATAATCCCATGCGTTTAGAATTCCTCTTGTCACGTTGTCATCCAACAGAATCGGAAGTAGAGGTCTCCATTTGCGCGCGCAAAGCGCTCAAACTCTCCCCCGTAATCTCTCGAATAGAGAGAGAGAGTATAGCAAACTCAATCGCTCGTTTGGCCGTGGCGCTTATCGCTTATCATCTTCGCCGAGGGTACGATAAGCCCAGAGTCCTCTTTCTCCATCTCTCCCTTATCAATGGCCCGGGAGGACGAGGAAACGTGGCGTTCATGTTAATTCAGCAAGCCGAGGGTGCGCCACCGATAAGGCCGCGCTTCATAAGCCCAACCTCTTTCCAACCATCCATCATCCACACAGGTTTGCACTTACACTCGAGCAATTTCTCAGACATACTCAAACGCATGTATTTCTTACTCTTTTCGAACTTTATTTACAATATTCTTACGCTATGGGCATGAAAGAGAGCCCCTTGCACATTTGGAAAACGCTGATAATGTTTTTGGTGGCATGATTGAGGGAGAGCACTGTTATACCGACAAACTTCGAGGTTTGAGGTCTCATTGTGAGATTTTTCAGTATTGTAGCATGCAATTTTTGTTCGTAACATATTGGGTATCATGATAACAATATAGAACTAATTTTCAACGTTCGTTTTCAAGTAATTGATTCACAAAAAAATAAATGCGGGTGGCGATAGATGAAGTGCAAGATGTCAAGTCGGTAAAACAGTGAAATCCCTCATTCGAGAGGAAATTTTTAATCGGGAAGATGTGAATCTTGAAGACGACCCAACACGGGCTCAATGCACGATAAAAACAGACGTAACCAGGATTGGAGTCACCAGCGATACACAGCCTTCTCATTCGGTACCGCCGATTAGGGAGATATGATCATCTTCACTCTTTCCTCAGCATACATGCAAATTTCACTGGGAATATGAATTTCCAACCAACGATCGGATGATATAAATTAGTTATACCTAGGCAGCGAATCAACGAACATCAATGATGTACACATAGATTAGAAAAGGGAGTATATTTACAAAGAAAGAGGGAGCATGGCACTCTATACAATTGCTCATTTTACTCTCCAAACATCTTTGATTTCGAAAATTACATAGTTTATTTGGGTTCTGGAACAGTGAAACCTGTTCGATGGTTTTTTGAAAGTACCATGGTTTCAGTAAAATTAACTGTACAAGTTATGGAGGTCCGAAAATCCCTTTCTAGTGTATCACTTAAGTACAATCGACACGAAAGATGAATCTTTTCAGATTTCTCCAAAAAGTTCAAGACACATCGTTACAAAAAATACACATATTTACAATTGTGATCCGTTAAAAATGATTACATTTGAACATTAGTTCTCATTCGTTATACAGTACATTATTATACGTGAATTTGGTTCGCAAGACTTCCCAACAAGATTCGACTCTTTGTCTTTCACACTTACTTCTCTCTACTAACTGCATGATGCTTGTTTTGTTTCAATACTATCATTTTATTCAAGAACCACTGAAATGTTTCACATGCAAGAAATCTCCGAACATCATTACGGATTTTCAGAGTTTCATTGAAATCTATCACACGTTCTCAGATTCATACAAAATATTTTGACTCAACATAATTTTCATCATTCATCAAAATCAAATTTTCGGCTCCATTGAAAACACAATCTCATAAGGAATCCGTCCATCTCCTTTTTTCTTTACATCGAGCTGAAAAAGAACAATCCAAATGGCCAACGATTCCGTCGTGGAAAAAAAAGGTTAGTGAAATAGCTTCAAGAAATACAATCCAGTGAAAAACGATGTCTAAAAGGGTGAACAGTCTCTTTGCACGAGACTCCGAAGCATTACAAGTATTTCGCAAGGCCGGCAAGGAGCATCGCAAGCTCAGCTCATCTTTGACAACGACTCTCGTGCTTTCCAGCGTACGGGTTAGAATGCACCACCATCACAATACACTCTTATACAAAATAAAGGGTAAGATCAGCAGAGGGCACACAAACTCGACTCAAGTGTCGGAAAGGGTAGTTTTCTATACATACGTGAAACCTAAGCGACCCGGACTGTATCAGAACCCGATCCACGAAATTCGAATTTCGCGCGCTCTGAAGAAGAAAGGGGTGAAAAAGCCGAAAGAGGGTCGGCGATCGGGCAAGCGGAAGATTCAGAGACAGAGAGAGAGAGAGAGCAAAAGTCAGCAGAGTAGAGATCGCGTGTCGAGGCGCCCATGGTGAACATTCCCGGGACAGCTATATATGTACGGAAAGCTGCAGCGTGCATCGCCTTCTCGATGGGGCTTCTTTTTTTTTGCACGGACCATTTGCACGCGGCTCTCCCAGACGGTCTCTCGCATTCCCTCGTCTCGACGTTGTTCTTCCACTTTTCATTATTTTTTTTTCTCCACTATCTGAAAAATCCGAGCTGGATCTTCGCTTCGAAGAGCCAGAGAGTATAATGGAATGAGTCTGGATATATATTGTAGAATATAAAGCGATTTCGTGATGGATTTTCGCACACAGATAGATATTTTTGTATCTACGTGTATGTAGGAGTATGATACTTTACTGTAGAGGTCAATTTGCATAGCAGATTGCACTCGATAGAACCGGCTGCCACGCCTCCCTACAATAAATATGACTCGCATAATGCGGAGCCAACTCGGGATCATTTCAATATGAGGCATCGCATGGTTTGTTTGCTCGAACAAATTATGAGAATGGCGTTTGGGCGGAATGGAAATGCACTTTCGGAGTGGACTATTTTACGCCAGAAAGAGATAGAAATGTGTAGGCGTGACCCGATGAAGCTTGAATACACAGCTGATGACTCGTTTCGTGAAACCGAGTGCATTGAGTTGTTAGTCCAGTGCATCCGAAAGAAATTGGCGTGTTATTGTTTTTGTGAAAATTTCTGGGAAGCGAGCGAGGATATGTAATATTTTGTTGAATTGAGATGAGATATGAAATAATGGTGAGAAGGTATGAAAGCAATTTTTGTCGAGCATCGAGAGAGTTCTGTAGCTTGTGGAAGACCTGTCAAAAGTTGTTCAGAGGGATGCTAAAAGAGATAGACATCATGAAAGAACTGGTACCCAAGAGTGGATCCTTGAACATCCAATCTGAGCCAGGAGACGTTTTTTGGGTATGGGAATCAATCGGCTGGGAACAAAATAGGAATTTTCGAAATCATGAAAACCAGCAGATACTTTTGCACAATTCCCCTTCTCGGATCAGTTCCGAGAGTAGCATTTCGAATGCATGTGAGACAAGCGAGAAGGGAACAAATGGAACAAATGAACCAATAAGTCTCAAAGATCGAAGGTGAAGTCTATGAGTGATTACCACGACGGAATCGCTGGTGGCACAACCATAAAAAAACAAAGCCTGAGTTAGACCGATTGATCAAAGACTATGTTGAGCATCGCTGAGCTCACTGAAATTCTCTCGAGATTACCGATGCATTTGGAAATTCGATCGAGATTCTTTCATACAAAAAAGACGAAATTTGGTGAGAAAAATCCTGAGCTCAATAAAATGAGCAATGATAGCCGTGATCAATGGAGCCTCAAGCCGTGCAAGAGTGCTTTTTCCATGCTGCTACCTGAAGACATGCGGAACGATGCACATAAAACTTTGTTTGAGCCTCTATTTATCTCAGCCAAAAATCATGCGTTAATCATCAAATTTTGTAGTGGCCACAAAATGACACATATCTATTGATGATAGTTTAGCGCACGGATTTTACGGAAAAGAGAGTTTGATCTTGCCGACCAGGCATTGCGTGATGAAATGCGTCTTTGCATAATTGAGTCATCAACAAAATTACGTTTTATTCATGCCCAACCGGACCATGTTTGAACAGACGTTTCAGGCGATTCTCGAAATCCTTCGGATACCAAAGTCAAGATATGGGGAATCTGCAGATTTATACAAAAAAGCTCCATATCAAGGTGAAGTCACGGGTCAAAATAGTCCATTCATCAGTTCACGATAGAAAGCGTCCACCAATACAGAGGCATACAGAAGCTTGCAAGCACTCCGAGCTTTGCTCGATTAATTCTTTGGGCATTTGGCAGAACGACGAAGTAACCTCTCTCTTTTTCCAACGCTCGTTAAAAGGTGATTTCTCGCTTCCGGAACATTCAGGAGCAGCAGCAGTAGCCTTCTCTGCTCATCCTGAAACACAGCCATTCAATCGGATGCTCGCGTAAAAAGAGCGAGTGAAGAGATATATAGGCTATATATACAGACTTGCCGTGGTCAACAGACTGTGCGTAACTCGGACGTGTATACAACCAAGCTGGTATGGCAAGACACACCGCCCGAGGGAGTCAACAGGAGTCGTAGATCAAAGGCTATGGCTACTGATGTTGCTGGGGTTGTTGCGCGTTCGAAGAGTAAAAGAGAGAGGGTTGCAAGTTCAAGTTGGGTAGAATCGAGCGATAGAGTATCTGCCGACAGATGACTTTGATGTGAGACCGAAAAGTAATCCTGACAATTGAGTTATGTGGAAAATGAAAATTTTAGTGATGGCTTTCAATATGGATTTTACTTTCACCTAAAATTCGAATACATTATGTGTTGGTTCAGACTTTTTCGATCCAAGTCATTAGTGGATATATTGATGGAAGATCTCTCAATGTAGAGATAGGACAGAGAAAAATTATAACTGTTTAGAAAGGACAATCACTAACTTAACAATAAAGGCTACAGAAATTCCATCTATCATGAAATCAACAGTTGAGATTGCAAAAGCAGTCCCTGCTGCTCATAACAAAGTGATAAACTCCATAGCAACTCTATCATCAGATATAGCCAACATGGAGAATAGACTGAGGAAAACATATGTTCAACCATGTGTTGTATTTGATGAGAGCCCCGGTGAAAAATTTTGAAGGAGGGGGACATGGCAGGGTATGACATTTCATACCCCAGGGTAGAACAGAAAGAAAGGTATCTGCATCACAGACATCTCAAGAATCAACTGTTGATAGCACTGCTCAGAAACCGGCCCCAAAACCGACTCCTGTTGTACCTAAGTTTCAGCCTACGAGGTTGTCAACAACGCCCTCCCCAATTCAAAACGATCTCATGTGAAATAAGTATGATAAAAACGATTTCACTGGGTTGCGCTCTGGCATTCGATTCTTATGTTGTCAAGACGAGAGTCGCGAGAAGATGGATTAGTTTTTGCTGAGCGATGCTATAGACACTCCTTGCCAGATCGTTTGTTTCTTCATAGCTATGGAAATTGTTGATTCGTGCAACACATGCAGATCTTCTATCATTCCTAAATCGAACTTTGCCTCGGCCTATCAGTGATTTACATTCACTCACTCACACTTGAATAAGCACATGTTTACGGTTGACTTTATCATCATCTAAGTCACATCTTGTTGGGTATTCCAGCTCAATGTAGTGACGAGAAACAAATATGCGATTGGCAAGCACACTTGGTTTCTGTCGTGAATAACGTGGTTATTGGCAGTTCTCAATTACACATATATTACAATTTTCATGCTAACGACTAGTGAACATCCTCACTGGAATGTTTTTTCCTTATCCTCCATAGACTCATCGTAAATCTCAAATGAAATCAACAGAACTTAACTATAATTGGATATGTGAATTGTGGTAACAACTGAACAATATCAACAACTAATTTGATTCAAAGAATTTTGTAAGCGGCACCAACACATTCCAAATTCTACAAAAAACGAAGTATCTTTTTTCGAAAAGAATTTGAAGCTATGATAAAACTTTTCTAAAAAGATTCCGCTGCCCAAATTGAATTAAACATAAGTCCATGGTCATCAGAGATCAAATACGGAGCTACGTGGGAGCTGCCAATGCTTCAACATCAGAAAATCTAAACAATACACGAACGAGTCATTCCTATCGAAGAAACCAGGTTGTCACTCATAACCTAACTTTTCACATAGAAAACAGCCAAACTGTCATTCTAGAAGTATTGAAAAATGAGGTCGTGGAATGACCGCCATTCTTCAAATTTCGTTGAATTATCCGAATTTATCGAAATCTCCTTCAACAGTATCACACACATTCACACCTAGATTGCTTTTCGTTTCATATCACGGTACGAACGTCGTAATCCACAAAACAACGCAGGGAGTAACTCAAAAAATATAATAATAACATCTGTCTCTGAACAAGAGTCAGTCTTTGTCACAAGTCTCTTGAAAAGAGTCTCTTCACTAAATCACCACAAAAAATCTAACCCCCGCACACAACGTCCTAAAATTTGGTATCCTCCATTCCCTACGCATGATAACCATTGTAATCTCGTCGAGCCAGGCTGCCACGATGAATTTCCAATTCTTCTTGTCTCTGCTGATGCGACGATGCCGACAATTGCTCCATGCGTCCTCTAGCGGACTCCCTAGTCCTATCTCGCGATCTCTCCCTATTGCCTAAAGTACCAGTATTATTCCCTCGTTCCGAGCGGTAATGATGACACGTGTTGTTCATTGGCAATGTTGGATACTGGGCAGGATACCTCGGCGGTGGCGGAGGTGGTGGTGATGGAGATTTTGGAGGTGGCACGTTGTTGTTCTTCTTGCTGGTAGGGCGAAGTGACTGGTAGTGATGATTATTGTAATGATAAATCGAGGAGCCATTTGCGAGGTCTCCATTAGTACAAGCGGAGCTCGAGCATAAACGCAGACTCGAGCCGGGCAGCGTCCCCGGATGGCGCATTTTGTGCGCCGTTTCACCATCTATGTAGGTGAAACCCTCGGCAGGAGTGGTACCAGCGTGTGGAAGGAACCACACTCCACCAGGGTGACTACTGGGGCTCGCCGCCCGAAGCTCTAGCTACAGTTCCGTCACCGGTATTGGTTTAATGCCGGAAGCGATCTGTTGTTGTTGTTGTTGCTGCAAATGTTGTTGATGAGCTGCCAGTTGAGCTTGTTGATGATGCAAGTTGAGCGGTTGCTGATGATGAGCGTGTGCTGATCTTACTATGTACTCATCTTCAGAAAATGTCTTTTGGTACTCGTGTTCCTTACGAGACATGGCACGATTCTTCCACTCGTAGTCCTTGAAGGCATCTCTGACCCTTCTTTTACAGCGGTAGTACAGAATGAATGAGGCTCCAGCGATGAAGGCTATACCAGCAGCCAATAGCATTGCTAAGAGAGCCTGTTTCCTAGGGTATGAGAAGGCACAGCCCAACTCATCTGGTCGCAAACCTCTCAGAGACTTGCCTTGAAGTTCACGCGGTTCAGAGCAGATCACAGGACTGGAGTTTCTTGGAGCGAGGACATCCGACAACCACATCATGTTGCAGTCGCAAAGGATGGGATTCTCACTTAGATCGAGTCGCCTGAGCTCGCTCCAGGCAACAAGCGACTCGCTGAAGCTGATAAAGTTGTTATCGCGTAACATAAGGTGCCTAAGGTTCGGCAGACCTGCCAGGGCACCATCTTCCAGTGTGGTCAATCTTTTGTTGTTATTTAAGACAAGGATTTCCAAATTTCCATTGTCAGAGAAGGCTCCACGCTTTACTGTGGTTAGGAGAGTCGCTCCTGATACTTCAAGTTTCTTCAGATTCGTGAGTCCCTTGAAGGCCCCACCTTTCAGCGATGTAAAGAAATTCTGACCTAGAGTCAATTCCTCTAATCTGGGCAGAATCGATAGTTGCCTAGTGGGAACTTCACGTAGCTTATTAGCGTTGAGCTTCAAACTCTTCAAGGCATTGAGTCCTCTGAAAGCTCCTTCACTTACATTGTCTAATCCTGCTGCAGTAACATCAAGCACAGCTAATCTCTCTAATCCCTTGAAGGCATCATCTGGCAGAGATGAGAAGTCGTTGAGACCAATGTGCAATTCAGCCAAGGCGTTTAATGGAGCAAGAGCAGCTGAGGGAATACTCTGGAGTTGGTTGTCATCGAGGTACAATACTCTGAGTGATCCCAGCTTCTGAAATGCTCCTGGTTCAACGCTGGATATCCGATTCTGACCCAAGTCTAACTCTTCCAACTTATCTAGACTTGCAAACAAACCATTGGTCAAAGCTCCCAGATAATTGTTACGTAGATTGAGAACCATGAGTGAGTGCATTCCATGGAACGTTTTTTCCGTTAGGGCGGAAATCTTGTTGTGCCTTAAATGAAGCTCAACCAGCTGCTTTTGTGCTTCAAAACCACGATCTGGTATTGTGAACAAGTGGTTAAACGAAAGGTCCACGTATCTCAAGTCGCCGTAGAATTGAAACGCAGCGTCGACAATTTTGATTTGGTTGTCACGAAGTACGATGCGCTGGATGCTTGGATTCAAAGCTATAGGTACCACATCAAGTTTTGCACTGATGCAAGAGACGACGAGATTTTCATCGTCGCAAACGCAGCCGTTTGGGCAAAAAGCTGCATCGCCTGCTGCTACTGAAGCGGCGAAGGCTACCAGCAGGAAGACGGTCGTTAGGGTCATCCTTCCTTTAGCCTGTAACAAAAATAAATTACATTGAATTAGTAACGTGAAATATTTTATAACCTCATTGACTCGTTATTAGTCTTCAGAAGTTTGACAATACGTTGCACGACGGCTCATTTTGATGCAATTTGCGGGTTTGTCAAAAAATGGTAACCCTGGTGGTCTGAACATGAACTGGTAGATTCTTTTTTACGTAATAAAGTGCTTGAAATTCTCGATAACGCAGAAATTCAAGGATCTCTTCACTTGAACCGTGAAGTTCTTGTATTAATTCTGGCAGCATACCAGAATTCAGAAGAGAAACGAGATTTTTCAAAAAAAGTCAAGGCAAGTGGTGAAAAAAGCTCGATCAAGAGGGTCATAACTAGTGTCAAGCAATCTCGCTTCACAGAATGAACTAAAACGTTTTATCCGGTCTCATCTCAGTAAAGTAAGCTTAAAAGCTTCAGCAATAATGCAGACATCAAAGATCCAGTTTTTAAAACTGCTCGCAAAGTCAATCTTTCCACGCGACTGACTTCTTTCTACAGCCATCAAAAGTTTCTTACGCTCACACCAGCTTGACTACACAATACAGTAAAACAAAAAACGACGCAGTCAGAGAGTTTTCAATGTGAGAAATGAGTACACGCGTAATAATAGGGTCGCTTTTTTGCCAAAGCTAGCGCGAGTACAAAATCCCTCAGTGGACCACCATTGCGGTGATGATGAGGCGCAACCTAGTGACACACACCACACACATACGTGTACACACGCTCAATCAAACGTACACTATGGCTGCACTCTCGTCGTCGGCTACTAATTCTCGACTGCTGTGTCAGGAGAGAGTATAGAACTGACGCAAAATTGAAATGCACGTAGCGTGCCTTTTCGCGGTATTATCCGGTTTTTTACCGCATTTCAGTCTCTTCTCTATACTACGAATCTGCTCTATTTACGAATACATGTCGCTCATGTACTAGTCTTGCATATTAGCCGTTTTCGCGTACGATTCAGCATCATTAGGGGGAGCTCAACACATCCGTACAAGCACAAGCATCAGTCAATGTAACATGTTGCAGGCGCAGGCAGACATCAGAGAGTCGAAACCGGTTGACCTCATTCTTCACTTTCATTGAGCGCTGCGTGCCCTAATGACACACACATATACACACACAGAGCAGATGTGCATCTCCCACAGTGTATGGAGTCGATTCAGCCGCAATTTGCGCAGAAAAAGAGCTTTCGGTGCTACTGCAGCTCTATGTACGTGGAGTATGAATATATGTACAATATTGTACAAAGATTTACAAGATCGCACGTTATTCATTTGCAATGACTAGTGAATGTAGATTTATATTACGCACGCATGGCTATGGCGCTCAATAATTGAAAAATGAGCTTGCAAGCTCTCTTCTTTTAGCAATACGAGATTTCATCGACATTTGTGAGCGAGAGATGCGCTTTTGAATTATTTTTGTGAGTGTAATGAAGTCTCTCTTTGACACTTCTGTGTGTCTGGATACGCGTGCATGAGACCGTGATGATGTGGATGAGCGCAGCGTGTTTGATTGCGAATCGTGTCACGTATCGCGAATTCAAACGAGAGGCGGATGGCTCTGCTTTGAGTGAGCAATATCAGAACTCTTTTATTGGCAGAGTTGGCAATGGAATAGGATACCAAGAGCGAAATTCATATCCGTTACTGATGCTGTCGTTTTCATCATCATTGGATTGTGAATTGATGCCACTGCGCGAGCTCAAAGAAATCAATCGAGATTTCCTGATCTCTTTGAGAGCAATTTCCTCGGAATCGTTTTATTATGTTGTACCGTGGCAGTAATAGATGGATTTTTAATCATGTGCTCGATATAGGACTTGGAGCGTTTTCGGGAGCATTTTCCAATGTGAGTAAAGCGATCAAGTCTCTTCTGAACATGATTACAATGGAATAACGTTATAAAAAGTTTAGTCAATATCAATTCAAAATTCACAAATTGCTTCTAGTGATTGTTATTAATTTTTTCCCGAGTCTAAATATTGAAATTTCTTAAAGTATGAAACATTATTATTTTTGTGTTTTTTCCATTTTTCCTGAATCAGACTACCTAAGAGAAGCATCGTAGAACTTATTGCACCATTAGACTTACGTAACTCCTACAATGGCGAGGAAAACGCTCTTCAAATATCCACCTCTTTGGAAGTAAGAGATAAATCTTGATGAAATGAAGATAATCTTGATTAATGAGCATCCTGCTCATTAATCAATTTGAGAGTTGATTAATTTTTTTGAGAGTTGGGCTTGACGTACTCTTGCAATTTTTGTTGTTATTGCAAGATGTACACGAAAAATATCTATAAAACAGAGGGAAAAAATTAGATGATGAAGAACATCAAATATTATAGAAGAAAAAAAATTCACAGTTTACCGCACGGAAGCTGAGGATCACCGCTCAAATCTTTGACGAATCGAGCATGAAACATAAATAACGGTTTTCTTCCCGGGCGAAAGACAGATTTTGGCGCACCCAATGAGAAATGAATGGTTGCAAGCTCCGCCGCGGTGGCGCATGGCGCTACGGGTATCTAACGCGAGTCACTCAAACTACCATAAGTTGAACGCGTGTAGGTGTGTCCGTGTCCCGTCCGTGATAGCGAGCATATATATATATACAGCTGATGGTGGGAGCGCACGATCAGCACTAATCAGCACGGGCTGCACGAGGTTATAGGGATTGGACATCCTTGTCGGGTTGCCGTCGTCATACAGGCGCTTATTTCTCGAAGATGGCTGCCGTTGGGTATGGATTAAGCATTGGGTGCATGGGGCCATATTAATAATATTGCGTTTTTTACTCTTCTCGGTCATTGTTAATCCTTCAAACGCAAAAGTGAGTAGACCAGGTTTCAGCATGAGTGTTTCGTGCCAGACTGAGTGAACAATGACTCGAATAATACAAAAGCCCTAACCCTACCAATGCTAAAGCTATACCGAACGGTAGCCATTTTACGCCTGTTTGCAAGCAACCCGACAACCATGTCCAATCCCTATAAACAGACCGGCGTGTATCCTCGATCCCGTCGCCCTGGAACTGAAATGTTGTGGGCACAGTCTATGTGTACGATGATTGGGAGTAAAATTCTCTCTTCGAATAGCTTGCAAACTTTTCTTCTTCAAAACAGAATCTTTAAGGAAGTGAAATTTTTTCTCACTATGACAACCCCTGACACTGCACTTTGTAGTATAACTCTTCTTTTTTCCAGCAGGCATTTTACCATTCACTGGTCTGTATTTTCATTACAAACTCAGCCTGATGATGCTAAAGTAATAATACACTTAGCCACTTGACAAAGTTATTCAAACAGCTGAGAGCAGCCAAGTATGGTTGAGCTAATAGGGCAACTTGGGCAAGCAGCTATATAGCTATTCAGCAGACCACCGCACCGCCCGTGCTGCCGCCCGTATCGTCGTCACACAGACGAGCTCACGCACGAATACCCACACGCGCTCAATGTTCAGTAGTAATGGTGACCTCGCGTTCGATACCCGTAGCGCCACCGCGGCGGAGCTTGCAACCATTCATTTCTCATACCATATACGCACGATGAAAAAAAGCTTTAATATTTCATTCGTTCTCGACAGCAACAATCGTTCAGCGGACAACAAGCATGGCTCACGACCTTGATAAAAACTACTACCTCAACATATATATACAGAATATATATAATACACTCCACAGCAGCATATCATCGCGTCGGGATGAATTGACAGGTCACATAATCGACTACTGCCCGAGCGGACTCTTTGACGGCTGGATGCATCAATCATCCCTCGAACGTTTTGCTTCCACAAACAGAACCACTCCAAATATAATTCGCAAACGATTCACAGGGTTTGATGATCGGAACAATCTACTGTAGTATTCCGAGGAGCACGTGGGATCGTTAGCCGTTAGGTACAAGTAGCTCGTCATCCTCGTCGTCGTTGAGGAAAATTGGATTGCGCGCGAGATATCGAGGGGTGAATTCCCGATATCCAAGCTCTCTCTATCTCTCAATGTTGCATCGTATCATGTATACATCTATATCTGTGTACTATCTTCAATATGTTCTAAGAGACAAGCTATGCTCGATTGAATATGCGGTTTGGTTGGAACACACCTGTATAGATTTTTTCATCTATAAATACAGGCATGGAATTTTCCAGTCAAAACTCTATATAGAAGCTCGAGAATCCCAACTTACTTTGCTACAGTGAATTCTTGATTAATCACGTGACCGACGAGTAGTTTCAATTGCTAAGGGCATCAATTTCAATACATATATAGAATGGTATGTTGGAAATGGTAGACGATGATCGAGGTGAGAACTGAAACTTGCGAAACGATCTTTGTACACTTGGTATGTACGACGACGACGAGTAGAAGAGAAGAGAAACCTTTTCGAGGATTCTGGACTGGTTTTGGGAGTATATAGGTGGTTTGGGTAGTAGTTGCCTCAGGGGAAAGGATGCGTTGCAACGAGTTGCTGCGCTAGTTGTTTATCGAGCTTTGGATCTATATAGACAGAAAGGTGGTTACACTCGGTACCTCCTCGATGCGCGAGTGTAAATTAGTTTCATCGTGTATCCACGTTACCGCCACTTTGTTGTAGCTTTTTGGACGAGGAGAAGTTTATTCGTACGTGAAGGTAAGTTTTCACTTCATTGAGATAAACTTTCAGCACACGCTGGCATGAGTGGAGGGGGGGGGGGGGAGTCTGATGGAAAAGTAGGATTTTGAGCATTTGTTGTTCCTTCAAGGTGATCGAATTCTTTGGCCCATTTTGGAATTTCATGTAATGATCATCAAATATGGAAATAAAAGGAAATAATAGAAGAATGGAGAAAAGACCGAACGAAAATGAGATCGAACTTTTTTTTATGTAACTTCAGTTTATGCGATCCAACGAAACCCTCAATTAAACTATAGTAAAATAATTCAAGTTACATCGATCATTCATCATCCTACCCCATTTCACCAATATTTTCCTATTTTCCTATAGTTTCTACTTGATCACCTATCATTTCACTGTTCAAGGCATTGTGGAATGATTTATTCAAAGCTATTCAGATTTTTGTAATCCACCAACCGAAGATAATAGCACAAATGATGGTGAGACATTAGCTGGTCCCAGAATAATCCAAAGAGAAGCCGACCAACCAACCAACCAACCGACCTAAAGACACTGGTGATAACGTATAGCAGTATTAAAGCAACGCAAAACTCTATCACGCTCCGAGAATTACCAAAATCAGATATGCTTAAACCTCTCTACGAGAGTGAAATTTATTCGGCCACTTGCGTCGTTTCGTTGTTCTACCCTTCTCGATTCCATTTTCATCCCCTTCAGTTTCCCTATCCACATCTTAAACCAAACCCTACCTCCTCATCTACTTCATCCATTTTCAAGACAATCGTCGCAGAGTCCCTTGCCATGGCACAATCGAAGGGTCTGTCTCTCTCTTTCTGAGGTCCTATACTTGAACGAGAAAAGGGCGGGAATGTCGTTGTCGTCGTCTCCAAGTCTCAATCTTCCCAACGTCCGGTTGGATGAAAAACGTACCGAACGAGAAGTACACGACTACGAAGGCACTTCTCTGTACGAAGAAAAATGATCCAAACCCTAAATACCCTAGCTACTCCAGAAGAGAAAGCTGAGCGATACATAAGACGACGGGTAGTGTTTTTCTCATACGGCGACGTAGTAATAGTAGTTACGAGACTGACCGCTAGGTTGAAAAAAAAGTTAGACGAGTGATGTCCGCAGTTGCAGTAGCGGTGAGCGATGACCAAATTTAATCCGGTCTGTTCTGCGCCTTGGGTAAAGGTGGGGGGGGGGGGGGCACGGGAAGGTGGATATATATCGCTTGGATAAGGACACGTGGTATTTGCGAGATTCGGGAATCTCGAATGTGGCTTTTGATTATTGCGCGGGAAGGGAGGGGGGGGGGAGACTGGAGGAGACACTCGAGGAAGCAGCGAATGATAATTGGAGAGGAGAGAGAGTGTAAGGGTAGGGCTTGCAAAGGTTTTGGGGTTGGTGCTGGAAGCCGAGGAATTGGAGCTTCTAGAGAGTTTACAGTGCTTAATGGACGACTATCGATCTTGTACGAATAGGTCGATGTTTGCCTTCCGCTGTTCTGGGAAATTATTCAGTTACGAGGTCCTTTGGAATCTAGAATCAAGATTGTTTGCCCCACATAGAGAGAATTCTCAATTCAATCAATCTTTGAGATCTAGAAAAATTGATGAGCTTGCGAATATCAAAATAATCAATTTGAAACAAGGATTTTTATACCACTCTTACGTTAAATTTTAATTGCTCGATTTTCTGATACATAGGAGAAAATTTTTATCTTCTAGAATACGTTGCTGTGGTGAGAATTGGGTGAAAAATACATACGCTAATTGAGAGTTCAAAAAATTACATGTTTGTTGAAGTAGTTGTCCTGCAAAATTAAGAGATGACAAAATGCTTTGTAACTTGGTGAGAAATCGATTCAAGTATGTGAAATCTCATGAAGATTGGTCGTTTCGTTCCGGAGCCCCAGTCATCAAAAAACCGGGTGTTGTGGTCGCATTCAACACTGCGCTTATGAGAAAGGGCTCGTAAAATGGCACTCTTTTGAGTTTCACAGCCGATCTAGATAATAGAAAATAACGGGATTGCAGGTGGAAGGAGTTCATACAAAGATGAATGTTTTGATGAAGATTGATCGTCTAGTTTTTCCGTTGCAGCTATCGGAAAATTGAGATTGCAGAACGGTCTCCACGCTAATACGGTATATGCGCTGATTATCGTCCGGCTTGAAAAGATTATGATCACAGAAATATGATAGCCCACTTCAGATTGCTTTTTGATGGGCAGAACACAATATGTAATAAGTCAAAATTATTATTTCGTTAAAATCTATGTTAGTGGAAATGTGAGGTTAGGTAGCCATTGACTCACGTAATTGCAGGACAACTACCTTCTGGCAAGAACGGGATAAACAATTTTGAGTCAACTTATGTGGGAACTCAACTTTTCAATAACAGAATGATCGTGAAGTCAAAGAAAAAACTGAGTGTCACGCAGGTATGACAAAAACTGCCATTAAGCCAAGGAGTCGGTTTTTTTTTATCTGCTATCAACTCAACAATTGTGATGAAGTGTACAGAGTAACTAATTAAACGAATATCACTCCAAATTTCTCTCTCAATGTAGGGGGTCGTGCAAAAGCGTAGTGATGCATACCTACAAACTAATGCATCGTTCAACAGGTAAACAGTGTAAAATAGAAGTTTAAATGCAGCGGGGCTCTACTTACACCCTGTCGTGCCCTTTTATATATATATTAGTCGCCAACGAAGCCGCGCCACGCAGGCGAGGATTTTCTCAAGAACCGACGAAGCTGAATGAACTCACGGGAGCGGCAAAACTGGCCCGTGGCCAACAAACAAAAAACCCAGCAGAGCCGCGGATCTCATCGGACAGGGTTTCCTTCCCAGTCTGTGGGCCATACAATTTTACGGGACGAATGAAAGGAGAAAATCGGAGACAAAGACTCGGATTAGAACCTTTTCGTAAGGTACAGAGAATTGGCTCGTAGAACCGAATAATTCGGCAGTCTGAATTTTCGTAGCAATGCTTACTGGATTCGAAGAGGAAAGGAAAGCTTATTTGGGTTTGGATTTGAAAGGATTCTGTGATTGTGACTCTCTTCCTCGTCTTTTCCAGTCAGGAAAAAAGACTCACAATATGGAAATTTGGCAGACGGACACTATTTGAATGGGAATGTATAACGCAAAATTAATGAAGAGTGAAGAAAAAATCTGGTGCCAGTCCAAAATTCATGAGTTCATAATGATATATAGGTATACGTTGAATTTTGCAGTCTGGTGAACGAGATGAATTGATGTTTACAACGGATGTTTATCCTCGTTGATGCGGATGTAGATGACTTGGTGAAAGTAAGAGGCTCCGGACATAGGGACGTCTCATCGGGGGAGACGTACAAGATTACTATTAGGTGAACTATGCAATTTTGTGTTGAGTGTAATAAGAAGTCTGTGGTTCTAGAAAAAGGGTCGAAAAAACGTGTAAGATGGAGTTGGAATAGAGCCTAACAAGGACAGCTGCGGTATAAGGGTTAGCGTTCCTTATTCGAAGGCCATGAGACGGAGCGTTGCACGAAAGGCGAGAATTCTACCGTTCGGGGCGCGAGTAAATGAATATTTAATTTCTGCATATCTCAGACACGACCCAGGACTTTAACAGCCAAGATATCCTCTCTCTTAACACTACAAGACTCTCATTCTCATTTTCATCTCTTTCTTTTGCTCCTCGTCCGCAAGAAGATTGCAATGGAGATGCTGTGGGCCCATAATATCCATCTCTGGGTAAAAGCGCAAGAAAAGTTGAGTGATATCGCTAACGCGCAACAACAATTCGATTCCATTTGTACACCAGACACATTTTTACCTCTAAGAAATAGAATTAAAAGAAAGACATAAAAGAGGAGGGCCGTGAAAATTTGATCAACGTATATAAAGCAAGAAGTCGTTTGGAAGAAGTTATATCTTTCATGATTTCATAGTGACTCTGAGAGTCTTTCCTTCTCCACTTGTTGGAAGAGAAAAAAAAATTCTCACAGTGAGCTTGCAGGCTATTATGGAATTATAAAGAGATTCGACGAGTATAAGAGAGACGAGGACGACGATGTTGAAAGCCATTATACGAGAGAGCGTTTATTGGCGCGAGACTCGATGATAACGCAAGCGATGGGTTTTACATGGAAATGTATTTCCAATAGGCTATATCCGACAGCCAGACGTGGAATATTGATATCTAATTGAGCCATTACGAGTCATTATGATGGTGTGAGCTGCCGAATGAAGCTATTGATGGGCGATTGTATTGAGGAAAACGTGTCTGACTCATTGATTATTCATACACCTGATGGATGGAGAATAAGAATTAGTCTGTTTGAAGAAATAATTTTGTTTATCTTTGATTTACATGCTATAATTTCGCAGTCCCTGTTGAATACACGCTGTTGAATTTTTTACTGGTATCAGTCTAAAAATTAATTTTATCCTGAAAATTGAGTTTGAAAAAGAATGATTCACTTCACAGTATAAAATTTGTAACATTAAATCTCTGGTAATCTCGAAACAAATATCCTACTCAAAAGTAGAATTTCTACATGCACAACTTATAGAACATGATTCAATCTTCCCATCAAATTTCGTTTTAAAAAGAAGTTATGCATGGACTGAATAGAAATTTGTCAAAGTTCTTTCCGAATATATTGGCTCTCTCACACACACACACACACACACACACACACACACACACACACACACACACACACACACACAGAGTGAAAAAAGATTTCCGATATCGAAGGTGCAGTAAAGGAACTACTAGAGAGGCGATCGACAACGACGACGACGACGAGCATAGAGAGTTTTTCTCGGAATTGCCGTGGCTCCCCGGGCAAAATTGGAATCCCAAATCGTTTCTTCGCGCCTCACTGCAATCTTGACAATTTTCGTCTAGTACTACGACCTTTTGATGCAACATTTGCCCTTTCCCGCTACTGAGGTAGTCGACAATTTTCCCCAATGCATATACTACCGCCCATCGGTCAGCATCTAAAAATTTTGCTTTGAAGTGCACATTTTTCTCTCGAGTGCATTTTGGGTTCACTCTTGTAATTCAATATCACACAAGACTCCAAGGAGTTATATTTTTCGTAATTCTAACCTAAAAATGCCGCTTTCAACCGCAGTTCAAGGATTCTTACGATAAAAAAGTCATAATTGCCATTTGCTTGCAGATCTGATTCGGTCACGGACGACTCATTCTTCTCACTTCCCTCAGGAAATTAACTGCCCTGGCACCTGACTTGAGCGTACGCGCCCACGACAATAATGGACAATAAAACAATTCAGAGAGGATCTAGGAAATTTTGAAAATCTATTAAAAAATTATGCTTTGTAAGGAGAACCTTTTGGGCATGAACACGTGAACCCATGCACTTATAGAGATAAGTTTTTCAAAAAGTTTGTGAAAGCGAGATATCTTGAAAGGACATTATCAGGGTCCATCGGCATCAACCAACGTGTACAAGAAGTACAGCCCCAGTCACACCTCTCTCACACACCACAAAATACAGATCCCCAATTGAAAAAGTGCATTCAGCCATGAAGCCAAGAATCTCAAAAACGACGGCTGCTGCCATCCTTAGTCTCAATATCATCGATCATCTGCGTCTCATTTTGTCCTTTTTTTTTTCTGCACCACTTGCACAATTTTTTGATACCACGGCACGCGACGTCTAACTCGTTCTGTCTGTTCAGACTACACCCAGTGGCAGTAGCCAGTCTCAAATTTCTTCAAGGTGGCACGCGTTTGCCAAAAAAAAAAAGGACACTAGACTCCAATATCATCCATATACAGAAGAAGCTATATACATACAAAATTACAAGAAAAAGCGATGATGCGATGACCGGTGAGTGCAGCATCATCACAGCATCACAGCATCAGTATAGCTCCTGGAATTTCTTGAGAATATACGCTTGAAAGCGAGAAGAAGCCGGACGATATCGGTATGACCGATCAGATGGCAAAGTAGAAAAGGAGGCTCTCCTCTCATGCCCAAGCTTTACGCAAAGTGGATACTTGATTATTCAGTGTGCGGTTGGTTATACGGATGCTGTTGGAAGAAGGAGTTTCTTTCTTCTTAGGGCCCAGAAGTTCTCTTGAGTCTCTCTTACTTCGATGCGCTGCTCACGAGCAGTGATAAAAGTAAAGGTAAATATAAAGGTAGGCACACGAATTGAGAGACGATCTTTGGTGTAAGGTCGCGTTTCACGATGCTGCAAGCGTGAATATTCGCGCAGACCGGGGCCGAAGTGCTTTGTTCGGATTCCGTTTATGGTCTTGAACGGATAGATTTTGAATGCTGAGAAGCCTCGAGCCAATGTTGATGGGAATTGAGTTTTCGAAATATCTCATCGACATTGATAATAAATTAATTTTGAAAAAAATACTGAATAGGGTTGAGTATCGCTAAAACTAAACTCTATTAAAGAAATTGATGCAGAAAATGATAAAATTTTACTTGAATTTTTAGCACTTTCCGAACCTCAAACGTCTATCAAACGCAAAAACAAGAAGGTCAGATTCAAACATAAAAATCTTAGTTAGCCTGTGTTTACAAAGACATCATTCAAGCAAAAGTTAAGCCCTACCTACCAGTGCTAGATTCAATTTCGGTAGGTAGCCATTTTATGCCTGTATGCGAGCAACTCGACAACCAAGTCCAATCCCTAATGAACGATAGTATTTTTTCCTTTAACGTGTAAAATACTCATAACAGGCTAAATTTTCAGTAAAAAAATAGAAAAAGGTACGACGACAAAAATTACAAAAAGCTGCAACAGTTAACACAGTTGTACAGAGCTCATCAGTTTCCCCCAAAGAGACGTGATACCAAACAACATCGATGCAGTTTTCGATTTCTTTCGAAGTCGTGTCGCTTATGTATACTCAGCAGCTCTCCGAAACTTTTTCTTCACGCTGAACACGAAAAGCTAACTACACAAACGAGCTATACTTCTCAAAACGATATCCAAGCTTACTCACAGCAATTTATAGGTTATACACACTCTCACATCTACAAAATCGTGCTTTCAGTAGTTTGGTTTCTTACTCCTTAGCATCTACTCTAACTTTTCATTCCAAAGTACAGATTTGCAAGTATATCCTATAACGGTTTTCTACTCCCCCTCTCTTCTCTGGATTATAAATACTAAGTGAATCGTAGATATATATCCTCTTTTCACCTTAACGAGTGTAGATATAACCTCAGTCTCTAGAGAATCTCGATATGTATGTGTACTCAGTAAGTCAGGTTCGTTAATGATCCGACCAACTTATTTATACCCTATACGCCATACCTAACCTCCACTCATTCCTATCATTCCATAAGTTTCGCTATATCTGTGCATTTTCATCTTCCCTCTGTTTCAAAGTCGGAATAAGTAGGTGAAGCTCACGAGAAAAAAAAAAAAGAGTTTGCAGTACTGCTATAAAGGCATACTATTAAATTCTCTCTGTCTATTGAGGTTCCACGTACCTATAGAGGTACACTTATTATCATAGAACAAACACTACATATATCTATCCTAAACGATATCAATCTCGCGCGAAATTCTCGGAGAAGGAGATAAATATGGCCTATTCTATGTATGAGATAAGAGTTGAGTGTGCGGAAAGACAAAGAAGATTGAAGTGGATGGGGCCTCTCGAACTTTAACGTGAAGCCTCAAAGCTGCGTGAGATGGATTTCTGAATCTTGAGATACTCCAACGATAAAACTGCGAGCAATTACCCACGAAAGTGGCTTTTTCGGAGATATAATCCTCGTGGGTAGCTTGGATTTAAAGCTCAACTAGTGCAGGAGTAAACAAAATTTCGTGGTTCCTCGAAAATCCACTCCTACTACTTTTTACACACCGTCACATGAGACTACTTCTACGAATAGGGAATATTGCAGGCTTGAATTTTATGAGAAAGTTTCAAGGCTTGGATGATATTAGAAAATTTCCATTCACTGCTGTATGAATTTTCCATCTCACCTCGCAAACATCGACTATTCGATGCTGAATTTTCAACTAAAAATGGGTCAAGTAACCTCAAGTCATTTACGATGCAATTAAGTATCTTTCAATCTTCACGATATGATTTGAAGTAGTCGTGCACTAAAATTAAAAATATACCAAAATATCACCAAAGTTGGTGAGAATTTAGTTCAAGTGTTAATAAAGACCTGTGCAAAATTTCAAAATCATTGACCGTTTTGTTTCGGAGTGGTAGCCATGAAAATTCGTCACTTTCAACATTCCGCTTAAATGAAATCAATTGTGCATGAGGCTCAAAAGAGCGCGGACTCCCATGTAAGCGCAATGATAAAAGTGACGACTTTTCATGGCTACCAGTCCGAAACAGAACGGTCAATGATTTTGAAATTTTGCACAGATGTTCATCAACACTTGAACTAAATTCTCACCAACTTTGGTGACATTCTGGTATATTTTGTATTTCAGTGTACAACTACCTTAAGCGATGGATATCAAGATGGTCGACGAACGAGTTTGGAAAAAATCCTTTTAACCCAATATACGAGGCGGAAACTTTTGGGGTTGCAAACATCACAAGTTAAGTTCATCTTCTTCTCTCGGGGGTAGAAAGTTTACTTATACGCTATAGAGAAGCTTGATTGCACGAAGAAAGCTTTGGATACACTTTATATATGCGGTTGCAAGACAAGAGATACCTCGCTCCCAAACTTTGCAAGCGTTCTTTGCTTTTTCCCGAACAACGAAGCTCCTGATCGTTATCTCGTGAGTGGATTTTTTGCACTCACGGTACATCGGCTATACGTACACTTTCATAAGCTCTTAGATGAACTGAAATGTCCATTAGTCAAAGCTTCGCGTGCGTAGAAGACTAAAACGTATGTATTCAGTCCAAATTAATTAAATCCACATTCGCTCGTTCGATTATATCTAAATGAGGGAAACGTGTATTGGAGAGAATGGATAAAATGGGAGAATTAGTAAATTTTAAAATTCGCGCTAAGCCGCTTGAAATCGTACATGAAACAGTAAGCATTCTCACAAATTCGAAAGCTCAAAATTATTCCAGCGTAGGTATAAGCTCGTACAAAGCAATTCGATTAATTGAATCGACATTTCGAGTACCGATCTATATCGACTAATTACACTCTATACATCTCTCGTCTGCCTCGCTTAAACAATCTCTTCATTTTACTATTGGTGACGCCGCTCTCGTGCTAATCGAGCCCATCGTTCTATTATAGTTTGGCCGCACACCGCAAAAACGCGCTAACGGAAAATGTCGCGTGTCACGCGAGAAAATGACCCAAAAGATAGATTTTTTTCATATACAAGAGGCATAAATAGTGTGATTGTAGTAATAGTAGTGGTACAATGTGTGTGTGACATGAAGTTTTTTTCTCAAGCGATGATGAAAAAACATGATCCAGAATTTTTCTGGAGGCTATTTGAGAAACAAATCAAGCATCCGTGATGTATAAATTGATGTCGTCTCAGATGAGATGCTTCTGCTGTTCTCGAGGCGACTAGACTGTACCCTGGTGTGTGTGTGTATATATATATATATATGTATAAGATGAGAGGAGACGACGACGATGGCACAGTTTCTAGGACACGGTTAAACGGAAGGCGGAGAGGTCACCAGTGCAAAAACACATACAACACATGTACGTATACGATGATACACGTGTTGAATTATGGATGACGGGATGTTTCAGGGATAAGAATATTAGATTTTCAACGGCAGCAGCGAGCTTTGTGCTCTTGTTTTGGAAAGTTTTACTTCGGTCGCTTGTCTAGACGAGAAAACTCCAAACGAGACGATGACAAAAAAGTAAATTGATGCAAAGTATGATGTAGGAATTTGAAATTTTGCATCTGATCACGGAGTATACTTTTGATGAGCATTGATGATGGAATACACTAATTTGATGCGATCTCGAGAATATAGAATTTTGAACCGAGTGTGCATACGATTTTCAAAATCTCCTCACAACTTTGAACAATCATAATTACTGTTTGAAAAAATCTGAACGAAAGCCCAGTCAAAAAGAAAGAGTGTCATCGTGAGTCAGTTTACTTCCACCGAATGTATGAAGAAATGTAGCATTTGTGACAAAATAAACTGAGAGATGAGACTTGAATGATGCAACACAATCACAATCAATTATAGGCATATCAAGGCATATTACGTTCAGATCATTTCGTCAAGTCGAAACTCGAATGAATTTTGGTTTGTTGAATGCGATCCAGGCTATACAGAATTGAAACTGATTTTAAAAGAATATTGACACTCATTTGTTGAGTTGAGACGTAGAACCTGAATTTTTCCCTTATATTCTTGAAAAAATAATCACAATAACAATAGAACGACAATACATTAATCATGGCTTCTTCAACACCTTAAATATCCATTAAACGAGACAAAAACTATCCATCACCGGTTAAGATCTTCAAAGCACTTTTTCAAGCAACAACGATAATCAATACTGCAGTTCTCTAACCCTCAAAACCACTCTAAAATATAAAAACACAACCTCGTACCTCACACTCAAGAGACACTACCACCCCCTAACCTCCGAAAAAAGAAAGCAAAAAAAATCACTCAAGCGATCACAGCTAGTGCCATAATATAACCAACTAAGCCAAAAAAAAACTCCAAAGATTACCACATCAAAGGCTAAAGCCTCATCCTTCCATTTTTGCACCATCAGACATCAAGCAACAGAGCCAGTGTCAGTGTGGCAAAAGTGTCACCCTCGCGCCTAATCTCTCGGTGGTGAGCATCCAAAAGGGACAGTGGTATAATTGACCACAAGCGAATATTGCTGGGTGAATATATATAACCTATACCGATTCAAACGACACTGTGCTATATAGAGAAAGCTTTACTTCTCTCTTCGCTCGCAAAGCTCGGTTCATAACACACCCCGAACTCTGATGTTGCTCTGATGCTCAATTTTCTCTGGTTTCGTCCCCTTCTCTATATAGACTATATGATGATGTGTCCAGTTCACGTATGTATACAACATAGTACTATAGACTAATCCAATTGAGCCTAATGCAGCCAGTCTCTCACGCCGAATCTGTTCTTTTTATCTCTTCACCGCAGCTGTGTATAATAATACAACACATACACATCATAAGGGTTAGTTTGTATTAGCGACGACGAGATGCGACACTCGGCGACTGCGACCTAATGGCCCAAACGCAATAAACGAGGCTTTTCAAGTGTATATATGCATATAGGTTTAGATACACGTCGAGTAGTAGCGTTTCGAAGCATCAGACGACGAGAGCTTTTGGGGGATGTACAAGAGAAATTAAAGCGCGACCGTCACGGTTAGGAAGCTTGCAACTTGCGTATATAGAGCTTTATGAGCCGAAACGAGGCCAAGTCCAAGCGCTAAGCGCTCGTTAATTTTCCATTTCGCAGCGAGGAGCTTCTTCTTTTTTTGTCGTAACTTGGCTTGCTTTTAGAAAAACCGTCCTATGTACTTTATTCGCGAACTTTGAAAAAGATAAAATTGAACGATGCAAATATGGACGCGGGTAAGTAAAATTTTTGTTTCGAATGTTAGTGTTGAGCAAAGCTCGCGTTAGTCCGTTGGCCACATACATCTCCAAACATGAGGTTAACCACACATGGGGTCAATCAGACCCCATGCAGCAAATTGTCACTCATTTCATAACGAATTGATAGCTGATGGTGTCAGAGGCATTATTTCAAATGTTTGGAAGGCGAGTTTGAATGTTTTAAGTGGTCTGGGGTCTAGATGACCCCTAGTGTGGTCAACCTTATGTTTGGAGATGTATGGTCAACGGATTAACGTAGGTTTTGCACAACACTACCATGTGAACCAGAAATTTGGTTCGCCCATGGGGTCCAGATGACCCCTAGTGTGGTTAATGTGGTCCAATATCTCAGAGGCGCTCTGTGTGTAGAGTATGGTATCGATAGTATTACGTGAATAATCGGAGCGAGCTATATGACGACGATGGCGAGTCTTTCTGGTAAGTTGGAGCTTTATGTTCGCGAAAAGCTTGGAGGGTATTGGGATGCATATTTGAGAAGATTCCAGCTTAGCGTTGTGGCGTTACAGTATAGTATAGTATAGTGCGGTGGTGATGGTGGCGTTAGAGCCAGATTATTTATGAGCCACTTTACGATGTGACGCACGTGCGGGTGGTATACTACTATGCGAAGTGTCAACACGAGGAGGCGCGGTAGTGGTATATATAGCGTTAAAGATTACACGCATACTTGGTGTCAGAAATTTCAGCACCGCCACGCTATCCACTCTCTACTCTTCTCGTATGTATATTCGTGTGTGTCTCACATCTCTCGAGTTCTAAACGAGTTCTTTAGTGTGAACAAGCGCGGGATGACAGCGACGACGAGAGCGATTATGAATTCAAAACTATTTCTCACGGAGCGCAAGATGAGACTTGAGCGAATTATGAGGCGATAATTTTGACTCAAATTGTGTGGAAGGTTTTTGAAATTTTGGAAAAGAATTTGGGAGTTTTGGAAAGGTTGTGGTTGGATCAATCGATTTGGTTTGGTGGGAAGGAGCTGTTCTCGTTATTACAACCAAAAATGAATTGAGTAAGGTTTTCAGAAGCAGCACAAAACACCATGATGCGAGTTAGTTATTTTGAGGTTATTTAAAATTCTCGAATAGGATTCTGAGGGATGATTAGGATCTTGTGCTCTTAATCAACGGCATGTTGCATTCATAACAAATTCCAACATAGCATGAGTTGGTTTTGACAGAACACAAACTGTTTTTGTAGAAAAAAGTTTCTCAACAATTTTTTCCCACTCGCGGGATGCATGATCGAAAATCTATTGGAAGTATGTGGAATTTTCAGTTGGGAATCCCCAACATGACTAAAATCTGAAGCTTGCTTAAAAATACATTAAAAGCAAACGCTAAACTTTCATCAACCCATTCCAATTCTTTATTGAAACTTGTAAATCCAAGACTTGCAATTCTTGACGGTAGAAAATGTTTCAAAGCCTGTAATCAAGATTTGCGAGATTAATATCATATCCTTTCTCAGAAATCTGCGAGGATGAAAAATATCAACGACGCCGTGACCTCGCTAATCTTCAAAGCTTGATACATCAGGATAAAATTTCAAAGCTACCAGGTAAAATAGATAAAAACGGTAGAAAACAAGCAAAGAAGAAAAAGCGAGGTAGAAAATGCGAGCAATTCGTCAGAGTATCGGCATCGCTCGTGGCTTGCATGTGACATAGCCTGCTGCACCATCAGAGATATACGCCTATCTGTCTACTCTTCACCAAGTGTGGGTGCGGTATCCTGACAGAGACTAGTCACATGGTATCGATCGAAACGAAAACTTCCTCTCTCATACCTGTATATATATATATGCACCGTAGAAGTAGCATCAGCTTGGTTGGCTCAAATATTATACCTCGAACGCGACATGCGAGGACTTTTGATTTTACTAAGTTTATATATCTATATATGTTTATACGAGAAGTGTCACGTGGAACGACGCCCAAACTTGGTCGGGCGACTGTCACAGGAAAATCTGAATTTTCAACGGGTTCGTATTTTTTCTTTTTCGTTTTACCTCGTACGTATATGTTACAACCTAGTGTAAAACGTGAAAAGCACTCTCGCGAGTCAGTTCGCGTACTTGGAAAAGTACGGAGTGAGGATTACACCGCTTACTTCGATGCTTCGTCAAACTTTTACCTCTTTCAAAATTCTTCTCGCTTCTTTTAGCAGCATCGACGAGCTTCTTCTATCTATGTATGTGTGTATATCTCAGACTACATTTATACATATACAATCTGCACTATTTCGAAATTCCGTATCCGATGAAAGCTAAGGTACATATAAAGAGAACGGACGATTCAAGACAGGTAATACATCCGTTGAAGTTGGCTCGGTTAGTGGCTCTGACAGCATCGAAACATGCGCCAGATGCGCCTCTTGTTCGCCACCGCAAGCCTATGTCTGACCGTATCTTGAGTTATACTACTGGCAGATATAGGCTACTGCTGCTGCTGGTTCTTGGCTGAGAGCCGACGACGACGAAAGGCGAACTAGAGCTGTATTGAGAAACTGAGGAATAGGGTCACCTGTCGAACGCTTGCATAATTGATAATGAACAGGATTGTTCCATTATTCAGCGGTGAGGCAGCCCAACAATTTCAACGTTCCGTCGTTGTCTTGTCTATAATCGGTAGGTGAAGAACAGGTGTAGTACAACGTTGTCTTCTCCGAATTTGTCGATACTCCAATGCTCATTTTGTGCATGCGTTGGGAATCTTGTGAATCGAGTTTTATTGTAGAACTTTTTAATGAAATCGAAAGATTAATGCACTGAGAAGGATGAGCTCTAACGTAAAGAGTAGAGAATTGGTGAAAGTGGCAAAAACGACACGGAACCCTACGGTTGGTACAAGATTTATGAATGAAAATGATTGTTTGACCCAGATAATGGGTGGAGTACTTCTTGAAAAATGGGACAAAATTTAGATATGGACTTTTTTGCATGCTACGGATACGCACGTGTCGAATATTCAATAATGCATTGTTCTTTAAAAAAACACACGGAACAATTATTTTTAATAGCATTGCGACTTATATCCCTCCCCTCGAAACCGGAAATCTTTTTTCAAAGTTACGATCATCATTGATACTGATTGAGTCATTTTTTCATCAAAAAAAGCAGAGCATATCAATTGTTCAAATTCAAAAATCACAACCATTCTTAGGTGGCAGTTTGAAAAGTCTCTGCACCTGATCCTTAAAGAACCGTGAAAAAAGTGAATGTTGAATTCCAAAAGTCCTTCTCAAAATGAGATTGCAGTTCATTAAATGGGTACACACATTCAGTTAACCTATTCACTAACTCGAATAATTAATCGAGAGAAAGCAAGTGTGTCGAGAGTCAAGTAACCGAGCCACGAAAAGCAAACGAAATCCTCCATCTCTCTCTCTCTCTCTAAAGTGAACTGATTTTGGTAACCACAAGGGGGGTTATAGGGTTAAAGGGTTCCAAAGCTGTACGAAACGTAAAGGATGAGAAAGGAGGAGAAGGAGAAGGAAAGCGAACTGCTAGTGAGAGTGAGTCAGAGTGAAGAGCCCCGGAGCTGCGCGGTGCAACGGTCTTATGGGAAATTAAACCATGAGCACCAAGGCTATGTACGAAAGGATTACCCGTTTCATCCCAGCTCACATACACACTTATCCAGGTCCACTCTCATCAACGAACTTCTCTTTGCACTCTCAAGCTCAACCTTCTCCCAATCTCCGTATCGTTCCACGGCAACGTGTATCTTCTTCTTCTAGGAAGGTTTGGAATCTACTCCCCCCCCCCTCTTCCTCCTCGCTAAAACTAGACCAGCAGGATATCTTTAGACAAAAAGGTGGTAGAGGAGGAGATTAAGCTCCTTAAACCCGCTTATTTGAGCTGCTACCGTTGTTACCTACTATGCTGTTGCTACTCTTAGTGAGACGACCCTCTCGTAGATGACTATAGGTTATGTGAGAAGATGTTATAGAGTTGTATAGGTGTGCAGGCATCTAAAGTTCGCGAATTTACGGTTGTGCAAAGGAGAGACTACTCTGATGGTTTGGTCTACGAAAACGAGCGTTGAATCCCCCCTCTCTTGGCAGAAATCGAGTAGCCCCCTCGGGCAAGAGAAGATGTTAAGAGAGGAGAACACCAGCAGCAGTATAGTAGTATGTATGGCAAGAAGAGCTTTTGGCCAGCCGCAAGCGACGTGGATGTATATCGGGTCGTATATTCACGTCGCGATATACGAGTTTGTTGAGTGTACATGAGTTGGAGACGAGCTGAGGAGGTTACGAAGAGGGGGGGGGGGGGGAAGAGAGAGAAAGGAGTAGGAAGAACAGGGTTGAACTTGAATTTTGTGTATTCGATGTGATACGAGCTGACGCTGCACTGCGAATACTGTAGGTAGTATACTACGGTGCGAGAGGATTTTGAGAGAAAAAAAATGCGGGAAAGTAGAGGGGAATAGTGGCACGGGAACGTGTGTAAAAATGGGTAACGCGATTCGGGAAGAGCAAGAAAAAGACGTGCCGTGGAGCAAGAAATTTCGATCAAGGATCTGCTGATATCTCCAAAAGTCTGATGAAAAGTTTTAGTTCGGCATAACGAGGGCCAACTCACAGATATTTTTCTCACAAGAAGAGTGTCGATCGATGAGATGTACAGACTTCTCTGGAAAAACTACGTCATATGCAGATGATAATCTTGAAGAATGACAAATTTGAGTGCAACGACCAGAACTGTAACATAGCATACGTTCCCTGGGAGCCCCCAGTGAACTAAGTTATAGTGAGAAAAAATATCTAATGTGCATTGCACAGGAAAATGATAATCAAACCAAAGTACTCTCTAAATATGTTTTTGGCACGTGACACTTGTGCAGGTTCCGTCATACTATGTACAAACCGGATCAAATTGATCAAACCTAGCATATGAGCAGTAAGTATTATGATTATCCTTTGACTACTCAACATCACTAGCCGACAGCGGTTCCATTCATTGTAAAACTAAGAAATGAACCATTATTTGTGATTTCACTTTTTAAGATCGAATAATTCTCCCGTCAATATTCTATATCCAAAAACAGAAATGGAAATGTCCAAGGAAATTTCAATGGATGAAAACGGAAAAGGAATATTCCATCTCACGAGAGAGCACGGCGGCGTTCGAAGGATAGAATATGAATCATCGCAGGAGTAGGACATCAAAGATAAAATACATTGGACTGATAAGCCCGCATTATAACCATCTCTGTCTCTCCTTCCAAAGCCAAAATTGACATCTAGACTGTCACGAGACCGCTGCACTTTGCAAATTCAATTAAAAACTTGGAAAATTGCACTTTACCGTACACCACCACCACCACCACCATCACCATCATAACCACCACATATATATTATACACTAGAGGTTTCACGACAGCTTCAGACACCACTCTCGCCTTGACTCAGCCTAAACTCCTCTCTAGCTGCTCTAAAATATGGCAAACTCCATCAGCAAGTTTTCATTTTGAGACTTGCAAACGCGTAAGGTATATACCAAGAGGCTTATGGTCGGTAATTGAGGTACCTCTCTCTCTCTCACACACACACACTTCCACAGCTTCTCACGCATCCTTGATTTTTATTAACAGTTTGCCAAGCGAAGAAAAGAGGAGTGAAGCATCAAAACTTTTGCGTAAGGCATTTTTCCGCACCGTAAGTATAAAACCTGACGACGATGACGACGAAGACGATGAAAAGAAGGAAGGATCTTTGTTGGCGAGAAAGTGAGATCGAGTCATGTGTTGTTGATGGAATATAAAAATCTGCGAGAAACGAGATAGCCCAAGGTTTCCTCCTGCGCTACTTTTCAAGCGGAAAAGTGCTGTGGAATCTTTCCTATATACCATTACTAAACAAGATTCACATGAAGGAGAATATATCTGTGGGATACTTCAAGTTTTGTTTACACCCTGACGAAAGTTGGCGAATTTATTACGCAAGTTTTTACAACGCCACGACAGTTTCCATTAAGGCGGACAAGATAGAGATGAGGAGAAGGAAAAGAAGAAGAAGAAGAAGAAGAGAAACAAGGTGAGATGGAAGAAATGTATGTGAGATAGAGTAAGGATACGAGAGAACAAAATAGGAAAATGATAGGCACGCCGACAGAGATATTCGACTGTTGTTGCGGAAGTCGAGTCTTTTGGCAGTTTCCGCAACGATATTTCTACTTGGACGAGCTTTACATCATCATACGGCCGTACAGTTCAACTATGTGGGATATATAAGCAGGAAAAATACGGCTGTACTGTGCTGTAATACAAGAGAGACTTGCTCAACTCGTGAATTTCTTTGGCGGGACGATTTTCATAGTTCCTGTTCTTTTGCTGCGGCTGTGGGTTGTAAACACGACTGCTACGAATAAGGCGAATGAACAAAATATGAGGAAGATAATTTTAGCAAGAGCTACTGAGCGAAAAACAGGTACAGAACACTAAAACACTTGAAAAGGCAGCAGAGGAGAATGTCTCTTTACGCTTGTCAGAGACGCATGTAAGCGCGGAGCGAGTATAATTACTGTGCTGCTGGAATGAGGGCTTCTCTTGATTTATGCATGCGATCAACTCTTACATTCATTACTCTACGGCTCACTAATGAGATCATAAACGAAGCGTCTTACTTGATGCGCGACTCTGAAGAACATTGCAGTTGTCGGTAGAAATTGCAAATGCCTTGGAGCTATGTCGAATGAGGTAGGTACCTTTTGAAGTTTGAGACGCTTTGACTTTGAGTTGTACAATACCAGAGTTGAAGCAACTGAAGGTACAAATAAAATGCGTTTCAAAGAAGATTGATCTGTTTCTTGTCGTTAAATTTAAAACCTTGAGCATAGAATCATTAATACACCTGTTCTGCTCACATTCATCCATCACCGAGTTATAATCTTCTCAATTTAAGGCATCTGTTTTACCGACTGTTGATAAATTTATTTCACTCAATCTGGGTTAAATGAGAGTGTAGTCTTGGTAGCATTCGTCGTAAGGAATTCAGAGTTAAATATACCAAAATACTATGGTGTACGTAGTATTAATTAATACAGCGATTCCACAATTGATCTGTTTTACCGACTGTCGGCAAAGTGAACATAAATGAAATGGGCACAAACTGGAATCAACGTATTCAAAGCAGAGCATGGAAAACATGGTATGGAATAGCAAGGAAGCTAAGAGAATGTGAGTACTCCAAACTGTTCATAATTTCGCAATCGCGAAATCCCTTATTTCGACGCAGCTCCGCTAGCTCGAAAAAGAGCAGCTAAAAGATTAGACAAAAAATTTTCCTATGCCAAGTAACATTTGTCAAACTGATTTCATCACGGGAAAGGCCAAGCCTTCCAAAATCTCACTAGAATAAATTAAAAAGAACCCTCCGACACACTATTTCCGCATCGATAACTGCAAACGGCGTACCAGGCTCTATAAATTGTCGCTCCCTCTCTCCCCATTTCCCTCGATAGCGGCAAATTAATTCGCGTCGCAATTACGCCTTTGTCAGACCGCGCTCACACATCACACAGTCGCGAGCAACGTCGTCCTATACTACACGATACCACATGGGGTATGTTCGACGGTCAGATTGCGTTTTAGCATAATGGCGATAACGCGCTCGCCATATATTTCGGTCTCTATCCTACCTACATCACCTACTACATACAGCTAGTATACACCTATATTTAGTCAAGAGAGACAGCTCGGTCACTCATTTGCTTCACAATTCTGGTTTAGGGTTGTGACGAGAGCGTGCCAATCTACCCTTGCCACGACTGATGCTTGGACCTGAGAGAGTTTACTCTCGCATTTGAGAAAGCACTTTGCGTCCTGGCTGCGCTTAGGGATTTTCAAACGGCCTCTATATATAACCATACTCTGAGAGAGCTTTGCGTAGCTTTGACTGTATACGTGTACAGCATGAACGTACGAATTGACTAGACTCGTCGAGGCTGATGATGTCTCTTGGTCTGATGGGATTGCGCTGTATACGATCTTCTCTGGAGGCTCTGGGATTGCAGTTCTAATAGTACTGATGGTTGGGCTGCTTCTATTGTTGGAATTTTAGCGATTAAGAGGCAAGGCGTTCGACGTAATGTTGGTCATCATTTGTCAGTTGATGAGTTTCGGTCAAACGATGCGCACGTCTCACTCCATTATCGTTTTATTATGCAAGTCGTGAGAGGGTGTCTCTCGAGTTCAATTATATCGTTTGAAAACTTGAAATGATGCGACGCAATCGGGTAAAGTGAATTGCAATTGCTGGGAAGAAAAGGTTCGGTGATTAAGGGAATAAAGGCTATTTGGACCATTTACATGGTGTGGTGGATGGGAATATGGAAGCCTCTGCAGTCAAATTTTGACAAGGACTTGGAAGTAACATGTATGTTGTGAGCATCAGGTCACAACAGGGTTTAGGATCATTTATCGGTGTCCCAAATATGAATGGGTCATTTTCTATGAGGATTGGATGGAAATAGAGAAAATAAGAGTGACTAAGGGTTTATGACACTGTTTCTGGATGATGAGACATTGTGAAATTTATAAACAAAAACACAAAATACTCACACGGTGGTGGATCAGGATTTAGAAAACTTGATTCTTCAATTCAATGAGGATTCGATGAAAACCGAAAAAGATGAAAATGGAAAAAATAAGGCTGATCAAAAATCGGGATCATGACAGCGTTTTTGGATTATTGGACACTGTAAAATTTATAGACGAAAAACATAAATACTCACAAGATGGTAGATGAGAAGATGGAGAACTTGATTCTTCAAAACTATGAGTGAATGAAAATGAAGAAAATAAGAATATAATTGAGGGTCGGGATCGTGACGGCATTTATGGATGATTGGACATTGTGAAATTCATGAAAAAAAATATAAATACTCACAAGATCGTAGATGAGAGAACTTGATTCTTCTAAACTATGAGGATTAGATAAAATTGGGAAAAATAGAGTACGGAGAGGTCGGGATCATGACAGCTTATTTGGATGTTTGGATATGGTAAAATTCATAAATAAAAAACATAAGTACTCACAAGACGGTAGGCGGGAAGACCGAAAACTTGACTCTTCGAAAAAATCTCGAAAAATAATACTTACTATCGGTTTAAAAATGATTGACACCTAGAGAATTTCTGCTATCCTGGCTCCAAAAAAAATCGCTAATTTTTTTAACTGGGATAACATCGAAGCACATCTAGTCGCGGCCATGATAAAATTTTTTTGAAGTCGATCGGATGACAACTGCGGCTGTAGCTGTTATCAAAATGTAAAAAAACGCGGGTATAAGGCCAATTTCAGAGTTAGCTCGACTTTGGGATGCTACAGCTCTGCCAAAAAAAATTCTGGGGCGCTGCAAAAAATATAGGTGCTAGATATTTGGTTTCCCAATAGCGTCTAACAACAATCAGCCAAAAAATTAATAACTTTTGGAGATAATCCAGCAATTGTTATCTCGGGATCTATTGAGGTTGAAGACTTGATTCAAAAACAGAAAAATCACAACAAAATTCTGGATGTCAAATACAAAAATGCAATATGAGATTTTAAATAAACAAACGCGTGGCAAGGTCGCAAAGTTGAAAAAAATTTAAGTTTGCGCCTTTTGTGAGGCTTTTATTGTCCTTTACAGCCGGGGCCCGTAAAATCGTCGATGGGCGAGACTACCTGACCGCGGACCATAAAAGTCGTAAAGTTGCGGTCTCGGAGTCAATTAGGGTACCATCAGTCTGCTTCGGCTGCAATAACGAAGCTGAATTTTCAACAAAGAGAGCAATAAAACTATTTCGAACGCGATTTGGGCCTTGCTTTTCTATTACAAATATCGCCGATTCATCGATGAAGGATTGTCAATGATGAGTCGAACAGTATATCAATGACGCGTGAGTGCAGGTGTCTTTCTCTCTCTCAGAGTTTCGCGATATCTGCACGTAAGTATTCTTTGGCGGATCCTTTAAATGATGGATAATATACAATCAATACTTTATCCACGTGATTCCGATGTGAAACAGTTGGATATCATCCGTATTGATAAGATGACAATCAACAGTTGAATGATTTTACCATCATCTTGTTCGACCGATCATTTATAGCATCATAGAAATGAATGTATGTCGTGTTATTGCGCGTTTCGCACAATCAATAGTTATCAGCCAACGATCGAACAAGATAATAGTAAAATCATTCAACTGTTGATTGTCATCTTATCAATACGGATGATATCCAACTGTTTCACATCGGAATCACGTGGATAAAGTATTGATTGTATATTATCCATCATTTAAAGGATCCGCCAAAGAATACTTACGTGCAGATATCGCGAAACTCTGAGAGAGAGAAAGACACCTGCACTCACGCGTCATTGATATACTGTTCGACTCATCATTGACAATCCTTCATCGATGAATCGGCGATATTTGTAATAGTAAAGCAAGGCCCAAATCGCGTTCGAAATAGTTTTATTGCTCTCTTTGTTGAAAATTCAGCTTCGTTATTGCAGCCGAAGCAGACTGATGGTACCCTAATTGACTCCGAGACCGCAACTTTACGACTTTTATGGTCCGCGGTCAGGTAGTCTCGCCCATCGACGATTTTACGGGCCCCGGCTGTAAAGGACAATAAAAGCCTCACAAAAGGCGCAAACTTAAATTTTTTTCAACTTTGCGACCTTGCCACGCGTTTGTTTATTTAAAATCTCATATTGCATTTTTGTATTTGACATCCAGAATTTTGTTGTGATTTTTCTGTTTTTGAATCAAGTCTTCAACCTCAATAGATCCCGAGATAACAATTACTGGATTATCCCCAAAAGTTATTAATTTTTTTGGCTTATTGTTGTTAGACGCTATTGGGAAACCAAATATCTAGCACCTACATTTTTTGCAGCGCCCCAGAATTTTTTTTGGCAGAGCTGTAGCATCCCAAAGTCGAGCTACCTCTGAAATTGGCCTTATACCCGCGTTTTTTTACATTCTGATAACAGCTACAGCCGCAGTTGTCATCCGATCGACTTCAAAAAAATTTCATCATGGCCGCGACTAGATGTGCTTAGACGTTATCCCAGTTGAAA
The DNA here is from genome assembly GCA_029851415.1 of Eretmocerus hayati. Classification (NCBI taxonomy): domain Eukaryota; kingdom Metazoa; phylum Arthropoda; class Insecta; order Hymenoptera; family Aphelinidae; genus Eretmocerus; species Eretmocerus hayati. Next base: position 100,768,467 of record CM056744.1, read on the forward strand.
AAATTAGCAATTTTTTTTGGAGCCAGGATAGCAGAAATTCTCTAGGTGTCAATCATTTTTAAACCGATAGTAGAAAATCCTATCCAGACATTCCAGACCACAACTACTTCTAGTGCTCAAATGATTGAGCATAAAAATTATGCGAGTTGGTTTTTATCTCACTCGAATTTTGATACTCTGTCTTTCACAGCGCACGACTGCCGTTCGATTTCCGTACAGCTGGAAACTCTTCGCCACTTGAATTCTTGAACTTACCTGTAACAGAAAAAACAATAAAATTCAGAGGATTTGAAACATCAAAATCAAAATTCCATAACAATTATTACTAGAAGGACCGAGATGATCAAATGAAACCCCATTCGTATGCTGAAAGGGATACATCAGGCTTGGAATTGTCACTCGTTCCATCAAAATCATTATTACCCTTGCAATCCCTTTCCTTCATAGCTCCGGTACTAACGTTTTGTGGCCTTAGTTAGAGGTATCTCGTTGAATTCCGTGCCCAAATTTTACGCATTTCGGAAGTGAATTTCATTTGGTACCATCATGCACACAGCCCCTGTGGAACATCCAGAATCCTAAAATCCCCTCATCAAACCATGATATAAAAAGGGATCAGCTTTTGAGTAGCTTGCGTGCTGGACAACCGTCACTCTTTCATTTGAAAACTTCTTCAAACGATCGCCATAAGTGTGCATGTGCTACCCGAAAGTATACGAGTATCACACATGGCTATATATTATACTAACACACAGAGTAGTACTCGAGGCCTAATTTGCCAGAGTAGCCACCTAATTTGGGTAATAGATTTATGCACGTGGGGGAGATATACATGTACTAGATACAGTTACGGAGTACTCTAGTGGCCACTACTGATACACCACCATTCCGAAGTTACGGTTACATTTTAGAATCTTTCTTTGTGGCTTGCAGAGCAGTCTTTGAGAGAAGGTTCATCAAGAGAACGCAGGTGAGATTAAATTTTTTACGAGCGTCGTCAAAAAGTTGTCGCTTTGCGCGCGAGGTAGTAGACGGGGTTTTACACAAAGTGTGGAAGTGAAACGCAATTGTGATGAGCTTGCGTTGCCATGAGCTTTTGGTACTCTTGCAGGAAGGCTTGGCTCTCTGTGGCGATGATTACACGTGAGGTGGTGCGAAACGAGAGAAGTGAGATACGGTATAATAAAGGGAGAGGTGTAATCAACTCTTCTCTCACTTCTGGTTTAATCTTGCGTGGAAAAGTTCATACAAATAGATTGTGTCTGAGAATAGTCTTATTATTGTCAAATGAGGGTTGGGACTCGTTCCAAGTTTTCTCATTATCGAAAATGATGTATAGAATTACTGTGAGATAGAAGTCACTTTACTCATTGAGGCATGAATCGAACAAATTCACTCTTCAAGGTGCATTGAAGCCAAAAACAATTTCCAGAGGTACAATCGTTATATTTGCCTATTCATAAGGAAAATGAATTGACTTTCTAAGAATGACAGTAGAATCCACGATAAGAACAGAATTCATTAGACAGCTAATTACGACTCTTCGCCAACCATCCGGAATATGATCAAAGATTCTCAATCGCAATCATCATCAAACAAAAAATAAATAACAGCACACTTTGCTGAAACAGCAGCGCATAACATGAAAAAAGAGGAAAACCAGAGGAACATCTTGTACAAAGAGCCACGATCAAAACTCCAAAGCAATCGAGATGAGTGACTTGCCGCAACGACTACTGTAAAACCGCGGAAAAATACGACATCATCTCAACACCATCACCCATAGATAGTGTATATTCGATCGTCACATATATCCCGTATAAGATACATAGTAGTACAAAACTGCCATCACCCCCAAGATATCAAATCGACACGATTGACTATACTCCCGTACAGCATCTTTTCTCGCGCTTCTCGCATCTTTCACAAAGTACCAGAAGTCGTATATACGGGATAGAAGGTTACGACACGGAACGCAGAGAGAAGCGTCACGATCGAACGAGTCTGGGGCACACTCGTAAACTTCAGACCTCTGAATGATGCAGAAGAACTGGTGAGTGTAACTCACGGCTTTGGAGCGTGATCCGCGTTTAAATCTTGTGATCTTCCTCTTTTACTATTTTTTTTTTTTTTTTTTTTGTCAAGGTAAAATACTGTTTACATCCCCGAAATTGACGATTTTATTATTTACATTAGGGCCTTAGTTACCTGCGAATGGCTTCGACACTTTTTCTCTTCAATCTAAAATAATAGAAGAAATTTAGGTCTGAGTTCACGCGAAATTGTGATTAAAAAATAAGCTCCAACTTTGTACCATGAAAATAGGTACTTTTGTACAAAATTGAAAAAATACCGCGTTAAAGTGACGCGGAAATGACTATTTTCACGACCAGTCAGTCACGCCCGCTCAATTATTGTTTTGTGATTATAGAACGGAAGGTAGAGGGGGCTGGAATGAACGACGAGATTGGACGGATCAACGCTCGCTCACTCGCGTGTTTCTAATCTACCTCCACAGTCCGCGTTTCTGTTAAACTCATCGTCGTCGTCGTCGTCGTCGTCTTTGTCGTCATCGTCAACTATGAGCCTTTGTTCATCGTATAAAGGGGAGTGGCGACAATGTCGACAAGCTACAAAACGAGTTATTGTACAAGTGACTACTGATTCGCAAACTCAAAAGCACTATGAATTTCTATTTACTACGATATAGAATGACAAATTGCACCCAAACAAAGCTGTAATTTGTGATCAATCAGCCTCTAACCGTCTGTCGCACTTGTAAGTACACAAACCGACCAATTCCAAAGAAACCTATAAAAACTCCGAGCTATCGATCTTTCTACAAAGCTGTTTCCCATTGAAAAGGATCGGCACGTGTTTCATAAAAAGCTCTGGATATCCATAAAAAAGCCCAACGCTCGTAAATAAAATTCCAACGGACATGAATTAGGCAACGTTCCAAAACTCTCGCGTGTTGAGATTCTATGATCGCCGCTACTACGAGTCATCGAGTAATTCACTTTCTCTAAGGGCTACCTTCATCACACCCTTAACCTCTAAAATTGAATATAAAACGAGGCTCATTTAATTCTACCCTCGAGATAAGAAAAAAATTACACACCCCCAATCACGCAAACAGTATTACATCCCATCGAATCAACCACTAAGAATATACTATATCTATACAGGCGGGAAGTCTGACCACACGCGTAGCCGCACTACTTGACCTCCGCCACATCGCGCACACGCACGTTCGAAAACCCACTCCCAACTATATCCTCGTTAGCACCACTAGATATACCTAACCCCCAAAACCCTCTACTGCATATATAATTCATTCAGTGGTCTAAGAGAAGCTCTCTCGATTTCAGAAGAGCTCGTTCTCGTAATCTTGCCCCGAATCACGTACGCGAAAGGGTCATACACACAGACAGACAGACAGACAGACAGACAAACAGACATAGAAGGAGTAACTCCGATCGGTTTAACCATCAATTTCAAAACGAGCTATAGATCACACAGAGGCATGCGTGAGTCACGAGTAAAACCTTATCTTAGTAAAGTACTACTGATAGTGATGTGAATGAAGTATGACGACGATAGATCGGTAGTTAGGATATTTTCAGATAGAAACACCCGGTTATTAGCCACGACTGAAGCGTCCGGTTTTGACAGAGTAGACTCTGACGCGTCGTAGCAGTAGAGTTTGATTTTGTGGGTGGGATATATGTGTCCTCTATAGACAGATATCATCGCGTGGCTATGTGATATTATAGCGAGTGAACGGACGAGCGCAGGTCGCGCGAAATGACTTCCCGCGCAGATCGGATGAGATAGGCGAGGAGAGTTTCGGCGGTGTGGTGAGGTAGAATTTTGATGGTGCGGTACTGTAATGTTGAAAGCGGCGCGTCGGTGGTTATCTGCATATGTGTGTGTGTGTGTAAGTGTGTGTGTAGTGCATGCGCGACGTGAATCGTATTACGCGGATTTGGGAGGAGGCGGAGGCAGGATGTAATCAATTTTACCGGAGGATATAGGCTCGATACGGTAAAGTTACCGACGTATTCGGCTGATTATGGAAGCAGCTAGTAGGTAATTGTTAGAGAGTGATTTATGAATGGGTTTGGCTCGTATTTTTTACTAGTGTTTTCCACTATGTCACGATTGCGAGAAATCCATTGATGTATTGATGAGTGAGAGTGGAAAAATTGGTTTGAGGTATGCACTGATAAGACCAAAAGTGACATCAATAAATCAAAGTGATTGGGATGTCAACCATTACTATTCATTCATTTGCGATCAAAAATGTATGCTACTCGACCAGTGGATTTGAGGATTTTGCTATATGAACAAAAAAGAATCTCTTTTGAAGATGACACAATAACTAATGCTACTGACGAGTTATAATCAGTGTCACTGTTGAAACTGTTACAGTTTTAATAAATCGGAGAGTATCACTGTTGAGAAAATTCTAGTTACCGTTCATAAATTGGCAGTGCTACTGTCAAAAAAAAAAAAGAACAGTTTATCACCAGTGAGTTTTCGAGTGTCACTGATGAATCTTTTCGAGTCACTATTAAACTAATAATTCTTCAACTAATCGCTACATGCCACTGTTGAAAAAGCTAACGTAACCAATTAGCTGCAAATTGTAACTAACACGTTTGGTACTATCACTAACGAATCACTCGGAGTCTTGTTGGAACAACTTGCAAATCTTCTGAAGAATCAGTGTATGTCACTAATTGATGAGTGATGGCCACCGTTGAAAAAATATTGTTCTTGATTTTGAATCCCGGCCACTGTTGAAATACTTGAATTTTTGTATATCAGTGAAAATCAGTATTATACGGTCCTTACATCGTTGAATGTGACAGTTGAACAAGCTCAAATCATCAATAAATCAGTGAATGCAACATTTAAGTGATTGGTTAATAAATCAAGACCACTGTTGCAACGAGTAATACCAATAATGAAAACATTTTAAAAAGCAACGAAAAACTCCATCTTATAGGATGTTCTCGAGTTAGCGAATGAAATTCTAGTGACTCATATGAAATAATATTTTATCAAGACTGACACAATGAACAAATTACCAAGCAGATGCGTCTACATCGTTTATTATAAACCTGATAGGACATCAAAGATACATCATCAGCGTCATCCTGCTGCACAAGTACACAACAGTGCTGAAAAAGCATCAGATATCACTTTCGATACGAGGGTAAACAATGCAAAACAAGACAGCGAGCCCACTCGAAATTTAATCAAAAAGCAGCTCACTCCTCACCCCAAATTCAAAGTAGCGGCTGGTCCTCTCGAAAGGCCGATGATCAAATCCCCTCGAGGACTAAAACAGTCCACCTCCACATATCACACACAAGACCCTCAAACTCATATGAATAATTATCCATCAGCATTACCGCACCAACCATACTCAGCTCTATATCGAGTGCTCGTCTATCTCAAAGTGCCCCTCTAATTTTATCAAAAATCCCCCAGCCTCCGGACATCATCGGCATCTATCCCACCCAGCATAACATCGTCTCGTCTATTTCGTACATTAATAATAATCTACATGAAGCCACTATACAAAAACACACATAACGCTGATTTCGAGATACTATAATATATTATACGGCCAGATGGACTATATTACACACTCATCTCAGTGTCGAGTGGTCGAAATGAAAAGGAACCTTGCAATCTAACATAATAGTGACCCAAGAGCGATTAATCCTCCTTCACCGCGAAAAAGAGACGCATTTAGCCATATTGAGGTTATGTATATGTACCATATATACTCCTCAAGAGCTATTTTCACTCATACACACACACACACATATACAGCAGAGATGTGATGTATGTGTAGGTACATATGGGGCAAGTTGCTTCCTGCATGCATGGGTCTGGGTAATACCTTGCATTCTCGCAAAGGAAGCGCAAGTGGCCCACAGAGCCGCAGCAGCAGCAGCAGCACAATTCAAACCCCTCGATTCCGGTGTGACCCATTGTTGTTGCCCTTTGCTACTAGAAGAGGCTTCGTATACAATAATGTGCCAACAGACTCTCTAACCTCTCTCCCTCTCCTTGCTCTATATACTACTTCTACTTCTGTGTCTATGTACTATATATGCACTTGATGGAGGCTCGCTAATCATTCCCTAATATATATATAGTAAGCCATTGTGCGCACGTGCGTTCGACATATTATACACCGTTATATGGTTCGGCACAGTTTTCTAGGAGAGTCTGACGATCTACCCCTCTCATCACTTTTTTTTTATTGTGCTGCATGATGGTGATATTGGCGTGCGCTCACATCGATCGCTCTCTGATTTTTTGTGTTGCGTTTTTTTTTCTTTTTTAATGTGTTTGTGCTCGTATCTGAGGATTAGAGGGTTTGAAAAAAGAAATCTGTACATTGGCTAAAGGTCGATTATTTTTTGAATCGGTTCAGTGAATTAATATCCTATGATAGACTTTGTATTCCAACTCTCCGAATTGTCTTTCATGGTATTCAATGAAATTTGGATTATAACAGGGTATTAGCCGATTTTTAGGTGATCGATATTCCATTCGATCCATTTTGTATGTCTCAACAACCGAACCGAGGTTCTTAGAAACAAATCGAATATCGATCAATCGAATGGTCTGGACGCTGAAATTTCAATATATCAATAACTTCCATTCGAACGGTTGTTTACGATAGAGCTAACCGCAAGAGTTTGCAAAATATATCGTCCCTCTTTCACGACTGAAGAAGAATGAGAGCCAAAAAAGTGATATGTTGACGACATCGCCATCGCTTTTCAGTAAAGGTATCGTCGCAAAATCTCAGTCTTCCGCTGCTTAAACTGCCTCTCACTCTGCGGTTTGAAGATATCCACACTCGCTAGAGCAAAGCAAGCAAGTGAAAAATATGTGTCAAAGAAGAGTTCGAGCATTTATATACTGTATACCGCATACAAACTTGCCACAAAACTACCTCTTCTCAACGTATAGTGCATCGTTGATGCTGTAGGTATATTCACCGACACACAACTATAAATTTGCAGCAGCCGTAAAAATTTATGATCACCACCGCGCCTTACATAATGCATCTTTCGCTTTTTGAGAATGTGCCCAAAGAAGAAGATATAGCAGATTTTTGCGGTAGTTGTCGTGGGCTCATATATGAACTGGAAAGAGAGAGAGAGAAAAAAAATATATCGCTGTGCGAGCAAAAGTCTTTGAGAAGGATGTGAAATAGTAGTATCGTCCTTCCGGATGCGTCGAAAGCAAACGACCCGCTTTGCGCAGTAGTGGTGGTATAGTAGGATTTGCCATTTACGACACTTCATACTTTGTTGAGTATCAACACGTATATAGTTGCAGGAGAGCGGAGAGCTGAGTTACGAGCGCCACTTGGAAAATTTACGGGAGCGTCGTCATATTGTAATATTATGAGCAGCTTGCTGATATCATTGATAAATTTGTCTATGAGAGTTTGAGAGAAATTAATGGGAAGAATAGGCTATGCTTCAAAACTTGGAATTTGCACCAAAACGATTCATCGAATTTCCCTGTGATCTGAGAAATTAGTGGTAACAGACTAAGTTTCGAAATATTTTCCCAGTTCACTTCATCAACTAGTTATAATACGTACGACAATTCATAAAACAATCAGACTCTAGATTCTCTAGAACTTTGAAATCTCCCAAAATTTCAGAATCATTTGTTGACTTTTTCTAGAGCACAGTGGCAAAATTATTCATCACAGCATTCCTCATGTCGACAAATCATCTCAAACCTTCCACCAGACAAAAAGACCTTATCCATTCATCTTTTATCAAACACGCAAAATCTTTAACGGTATAAATCGTCATCGTGTTCCACCCAAAGTCAAAGTATCAAGCTCACCCCTCTAAAACTACTGATGTATATATCCCATAACTTAAATTTTACCGCGACGACAAAACGCTGATCCCATTGCAATCTCAATCAGTCCCCTTTACAAGACACGCCCTACTCTTTTTGTGATACATCTCAAAAGTATAAACGCACCTGTCCCATAGTCACGTTTCAATTCAACCAGGTGCTGTAAAACCAATTCTCCACCTCTAAATCGTACATTAATACAACCCCATAGAATCCCACTTTGACTTTCTTGCATTGTGTGTCAAAGGCCAAGTTTAGTCGTAACGCGTGTGCCTATTTTAGTATTAAGAAGAAAGGCGGTAACTTTGAACGACCCAATCGCTCGTTACATTCGTATTTTTGGCCATCTATCTTACTATGTGCTCTATGAGAGTATAAATATATAATCGAGGGGTTGATAAAAATCTTGCGCTAGCAAATTTTTAGAGTGAAACCCTGTTGTGTTCGATATAATATATCGCGAAAATCGTATAGCTAGCAGTCGGGGTCCACTTCTCTTCTCTGTGTTGTATTGTTCTCCCGCGGCTTCTGTTCTCTGATGGGAATTTCTAATCGTGACGTTGGAGATGCAGCAGCAACGGAGGCTGAATGCTCTTGGGTCTAGTCTCAATCGCTATATGTATAACTATAGAAGGCATTGTGTGTGCTCTCTACATATATATGCGAGTGCACTAGTAGTAGTACTCTCCTGCGTGCACTCGAATGATGTCGATTAGAGACATAGAACGCGGAGTGTGTAGAGAATTGGGTATTCTTGGAATACGTTGTCGCGTAGAGTTCAATAAAGCTTTCAATTTTCAAGGGCTAGATTGGCGACTATTCATTCATTCGGATACACAAATGGGTCGCAAAATTGTTATGTATGCGTGAGTTTGCGTCTAGGGTACGTGACATTACGCGAAAGACAAAAGATTTTTTTTTCTAAGCTAGAAAAGAGTCTCCATCTGCTGCTTTCGGGAATCTGACAAGACCATGGACTTACTCAACTATTAACTATAGTTGACAGCAACTGTGCGTATTGCCGAATAAGAGCCATGACATTTTATCGTGGCGATACTCACAATCTGGGTGGTGTTAGCCAAGAGGCTGAAATGCCCGACTCGTGATCAAAAGATCGTAGGTTCGATTCTGGACTTCGACGAGATCTATCTACATAGTTATCCACGTATCTTCGAAGAAAATCCCGGAATATGTAACAGAGCCCGTAAAATCCTCATAAGCGATACGGCATGCGATACTCAGAAACTAATTGAGACTCCTGATTAAAAGGTTGTAGGTTCGATTCCGGACTCCGACAAACTTCATCACCTTCAGAAAAATTCACTACAGCCCCACACCTCGTTCCTTATTATGCATGGAATCCCACTAAGCAAACACGACGAGTCTATCAGTGTAAGCACCATCTCAGCGACGTATATCTCGGTGTATATTCCCGACAAAGTCTATATCGCCAGCACTAAACGTCATAGCGAATTTCCACGGCTTATAGCAGCAGCAGCCCCCGGCCCTCTTAGTATCGCGATATAATGCAAGGCTCGGCGTGAAAGCGTGCCACCCTCCACCAAACTCTGATGCCTTCGCAAGCACGAAGTGTGAGACTTATATTTACGCGCCGCGAGGATGACGAATATTCACCGAGACAACGCGGCGAGCCGAGCCTCCTGACTCTGGATATAATGCGATATATTCGATGTGTTTATATAGAGGTGACGGCGTGATATGCGATGTAGTAGACAGGCGGATCCGTGATATCCCGAGAAGGCTGGTTGTGATATTTTGGCACGTCGTCGTCGTTGACGAGGAAAGCTAGAGACGGGAAAATTGGGAAAAGAGTCCGGGAGATGTTTGACGCATGGCAGCAAAGGAGGAGAGTTGCGCTGAGCTTTATTTTTTCGTTATACATATGGGCCGTTGCGTGATAGAGAGGCTGAGTTGCTTTATTATGATATGCAAATCGATTCGCGTGTCGGTGAAAGTGAGTGGATTTTTGCGGGTTAAGATGACAGAGTTATTTCGTAAAGAATATCTGTACAGTGTTGCTACAGGCGTTGAACCATTTTCTCCCGTTTGCTATGCGAGCCGCAATTCTGTTTCGCGAGTCAAGTATCTACCGACTGGAGTGGACAAAATAGTGGCACAATCCATTTGTATCACTACTGACCAAAAATTTTTAACCTCGTTGATTCTCCAAGGTTGATCACTCGGAATTGGGATGGGACTCGAACCCCCGATCATCTAGTTCGATTCCAGTCAATTTTTGCAACGTTCACAATAAAATTCAGCAATTCAAGTTGTTTCCATCACAAACGGTGACCGTTATCACAATTTCAAATTCATGTCTCGGTCGATGATCAAATGGAGTTGGACCAGGAATCGAACCCACGATCATCTACTTCGACAGATTCCATTTTTGCAGTGTTTTCAATCAAATCCAAAACGTCAAATTAACTTACTAGACACAGTGGCTGGAGTACCCATTTGAAAGTTTAAACACAAATCAAATTTGAAGACTTGCCGCAGCTCAAACAGACATATCTATACCGCAATATCTTGTAACTCTACAAATTCAACTGCTGTGTCAAGCACAAAGTAAAAAGTATTCGAGACAGACAATCAGGCACTCCCGGGGCACCCACACGATATTACAAAACGCGCACGCAAACATAATGCGAATGATGAAAATTCCTTCACCACATTTTGCGCGAGTGAGCGCGCGGTTGAAAAAGGGGTAAAGATAGCTCTACCGCACCGTCGATAAGTTTCATCTCATCTCCTTTATGCGCTCGACTCTCTACCTCTGCAATCATATCTCTCTCTCTTGCAAAGCGCACAGCATTACTATTCTCCCTCACCCCTAACAACCGACGCATACACATTTTGAAGCGCAATCTCGGGGGAGAATGGAAAAAGTCCCTCGCCACTCGCTCACTACCCCCAGAGAGTACGCATACATACTCTGACTCGCGAAGAGGTGAAATTTTCAGTCGCTTCTCTTCCCATCAAGCTCTCTTTCTTCTGGCAGCTTTCTTTTGAGTATAGAAGCGCAATCGTGTGCTTTCGGCCAAGTCCGTGGAGAGAAATTGCACTTTTTCGGAATATGCGCTTGTCTTCTTCTCGTTCATATGTATATATACATCTATATATTTCATACTACCACGGGAATGCAGCAGCAGTAGCAGAAGCATCCGTGTGCCGATACGCCCACGGAATTGAAATTCGCGTTTGATGTCTACGAGAGATATATGTTTTGTACGATGTGAGTGGTTTGGAGGTTAGGTTAGCCATAGTATACCGAAGGGGGTGGAAAGCTCAGAAACGAAATTTAATACGACGTTTGCTCGCGTTCTGGATTATGTGGCGCTTTATGAGATGCGTATGTGGAATGCGCGCATCATCCTTGCCGAGGTTATACCCTAGAGTCGATGTCTGTAGATATATATATATATATAGGCCTGATATATATATATATACCCTCCACCCCCTCGCGTATATGCTCTCATCTCTCCGAGATTGCCTGAGCTTTTATCTTTACGGTACCCAGGAGTTCACGGATCTGTGCATGTATGAATGTACCTTACTCTCCTGGATAGCCTGCTGCGTATATTCTCATGCCGATCTAACGTGCCGAAGCGAATATGCGAAAGCAGTTCGTCCGCAGGGAATGCGGTTTGAATTTTCCGACCGTTCCCGCTTTTCCTTTGGATATATAATGTGGATGGACGAGCTGTCTGAGCTCGTGTACAGGATGAGGCCAATCGAGCGATTCGACGGGATTGCAGAAAAATTTGTGATAATCGAAGAGAAATTTTCAATGCTTCATCGAGTAGTTGCGCGGTTGAGGGTTGATGGACCAAGTTGGATCTTAATGTCTCACGGTAAGGTGGGAAGATGAGAATATTAGAGAGATTACGACGTTTTCCTGAATACGCTGACGCTCATAACTTTGTTATCCACCTTTCCATCAAAAATTCAAGAGGACCAATGTCGTCTTATCTTCACTTTCCAACGCAGAAAATGATGCAATTTATTTGGCCATGGACAAAAATCGCTCATCTATCTAACCAAATACAACATTAAAATACTGACGGGATCAATTTTTTTCATTTTTCAACGAAGTAATCAGGGTACTCAAACTCGGACAAGAGTTGAAAATTTATCCCAATGAAACCACTGGATATCTCCAAATAACCTCAAAAAAACGACTGTAGATCCGCGAAGAAAGACAGTTATCAGATGCGTCATCATTTTTCACGCCCAAAGCATAGATAAAGTATTTATCGGCAATTCTTACACCGCGTGACATATTATAGGTATTACAAGGAAGAGTTTTGCACTCACCTCGACAAAGGCAACGGCAGCGTGAGAACAAGTAATTGCGTTATGGGTGCGCGCGTGTCGCGCCGTTAAAATTAATAATGGAGCGCGTGTGTTGCGCGTTTCAAGCAACGCCGCAGTCGCCGCGCTGCCGTTTGCCTGCCGTATATACTCGTAAAGCTATTCTAGTTTGCCGTCGTTGCTCGAAGCAGTGGTATGGTCGCGGCAGCAGCTTGCATTCGACCGACTTTTTTAACGCCGAGTTTGAGATTTTTACAAGCGAGAGCGGATATCGTACCAGTCGACATCGATCGATAATAATACTCACACACAAGACGCAGTTTCTTTACGATCAGAGCTTTGCAAGTTGTATGTTAGGGGAATTTCAAACTCTACCTATTTCTCTTTTCTGTGTTATAACGTATGATTTACATGCGTCGTGAAGTCACGCACTTGCAGTCGATAAACAGTAAGAAGGATAGAGAATGGCATATCGGCTTGGCATTTTCTATATGCAGGAAGCGCAAGAGGCTGGAGAGAAATTTCCACTTGAAATATCGCGTTTCGGAAATGCATCGCTCGAACGTAAAGGCCTACCCATACATGCGTATGTCTTTCACCTAGTTTTTTTTTTTCAGTAGTATAGTGGTTAACATTCCCGGTTGTTACGTAAAGAACGTAGGTTCGATTCCATACTAAAAGTAGTGCTAGCAGTCCTCGAATTTCTGATTAGGAAGTCGAAATTTGGCACGGTAGTAGATTTTAGTCTCAAACAGACACAATTGAAATTTTTGAGACATCTACGAATCATACATGTAAATTCTGGGCAACTTCATTGTAGCCGATTAGCACGACGTATTAATGGGGAACGATGAGTAAACTCATTTCTGACGAACAGTTGTAATCTAGAATTTAGCGAGCATGAATTTACAGGCTGGTATACGAATGTACGAAAAACTGAAAGGAATGTAGAAGCGTATGTTGAGGTTTAACCAAACATGTCACTTTTTCGGCATTTTCGGGGTTAGGTTGTCGTATTCTGTGTATTTCCGCTATACCTGTGAAGATGGGTGAAGCGAGACAAGCATCAGTCTAATCTGCGCTCAAACCACATGAACGTAAAATAAAATGAGCAGTTGACACGTTTCACCAAAACTAAAAGTCAAGTCCCTCGTTAATGGTGTTTTCATTATTCACGATATTAAGATGCATCACTTTTGCAAGCCAATGCATTAATCTCAAAAGACTTCTCGATTGAGCGCAAAATGTAAAAAGTCGTCTCACCGAGTACATAAAGATACAAGAGTGACAACTTTTTTTAATCGTTGGGAACACAAGTATGAACGATCGAATAAGAATCGAGTCAACATTTTTCGCAACAAGGACTACTGCAAAAGCTCCCTACCCCCAACGTCACCCTAATCAATCAATCAGGCGTCTCGAGAATATATATTCGAGTCAGGAACGTTCCCCGGATTTACGGCTCTTGGGTTGGCATCGTGGTGCAAAATTATTGCGTGCTCGCTTATTCCGGCCATAAGGCAAGAGCTGCTTCGGGAATATAAGTATGGCAAACACGAGATATAGAGTATAAAAGGGCTTGCGCTATATAATACTATACGCAAGGGGAGAAAAAGGAACCCGCGCGCGAGTCTTGCACTCTTTGCCCCGATCATAAAGATTCGCGCCATAAATTTAACGATATATAGCCGCTTCGGTCGAGTTTCTATCGTTCTTGCAGTCGCGGGCTTTTTTTTCTGAGCAATCTTGTTTTGCCTGCGGGTGAGCTGCGTTCAGTGTTTCCGGGGCGCCCTTTGGCTTATTTTGATCCACCGGCGAAGGATTTACTCGTACAGAAAAGTATTTGTATTTTGGAACGGTTTAGTGTAGAAAAAACTTTGGTAAGTTATTATTGGACTTGGGGTGCGTCTACAGAGACTTATTTATCTCGGGAAATTTTTCAAGACTTTACTCAGACACATCAGATTAAGAGCTGATTATATCAATGGTGAGAGACTGGCCAGAGTCAGACCCCAAGTTCTCAGGGTGTTTCTACAATGACGAATTCTTCATGAAATTTCTCTCAAAATGCCAGTACACATGAATGTATAAAATTTTGCAAGAGAGCCGCGGTTCAGTCAGACACTGATATGACGGAAAATTTCGCGTAAAACACGAAAATGCATTACTTTACTTACTGCCAATGATAGCTTTGCAGTGCTTAAATCAAAACTCGTGAGAAACAAAAAATACATCGAATATTTAAAGCGGGCTAACAGACCATTAAAACGTAACACAAATCTTACCGAGATCGTCGACCTCCTTTTTGTAGCGCTCACTATCGAAGTTAGGAATCGGAAATGACCGAGCCAATTCAACGGAAACGATCTAAATATTTCACCCCCAGTCATTTTCCGCGTATTCAAAAATTTATTCGGATTAGTTGAAGCGCGAGATGGCTCGTTTTAATTACGGCTCGCTGACTGCCAGAATCGTATAACGCGTACATTTCGATTCAAAATCGCTATCAAACCCATAGCATCAGATTCTATATACTGGAATATCGTGCCGAAATGAAAGTGCATGGCGCCGCTCGAAATCCGTAATATCCGGCTTTTCTGAATTTTGCATGGGTGGAGGGATTGGAAAAGCTCCGTGTTATTTGCGGAGTGTGGTTTTTGCATGGGTAACGCTGACGTGTGTGACGCTTTCGCCTCTGTTATCATGAAAATGCTTATCAGCACGTTGACGTCTATATATTCCGGTCATTGGAATACACCATACATACTAGGTTAATAACCCACGAATGAGCGGACATTGCAGATTTGCGTGTTCCTGTTTCGCGATGGGTTTGGTGGAAACATTTTTTGCATGAAGAGGTTGAAAAACGATTGGGGCAATTTTTATTGTTATTTAGTTACAAAAGTGGATTAGAATAATGATTATATCGGCTTGAGATGTTGTATAGAGGCTCCAGTAACAAAGGCATGTCTGGAGTACATCATGTGCAAAAAGGTGCCAATCTGTGACGAAAGAACTTCCAAATTGTGAGCAACGACTGAGATTCGTATTTTGGGTGTAAACACTAAAATCTAAATTCACTTATTGGGAGATGTACAAAATTTGATACCACCAACATAAGTAATAAATAATTGGCTGACAAGTCCAGGATGAAATGGATTTCCAATCAAATATACAAATTCCAGATCAAACTTCGCAATGAACTACAAAATTATCGAAAAAACGCAGTGGGGTAGAAAATAAATTCAATCACCAGCAAATCTTGCTCCCCTAGATATCAAGTCTTGTATATAAATACAGCTTACTTTATAACGAACGTCAGTGGCATAACTTTACTTCCCCCGCCACAAACGGTATTAAATTTTCTCACGAAAAAAAAAAAAAAAAAAATGATAAACAGTCGGAGAACCGAGTGTACCCAAGTATACGCGTTTCAATTACACAGAGAGTCGGTGGTGTATAGCAGTTGTTGCACTTGCATTGCATTCAAAATTCACTAGCTCGTGGAGAATAAGAGCGTCATAAACGGGCTGCGCATTATAATGTTCGAAGCGAAGGGGTAGGTAAAAGATATATAACTATAACTAACTAACTGTGCGCGACAACAAGCCGCAGCAGAGCAGTTTCGGCTCGCGGCACGGTTAGTTCTGCTGCTGGCTCGCGGAAATGAAGCGATCCGCGACAGGAATATTGGCTTTGTAAAGCTCTCGTGTCGCGTGCTTATTATTGCTTTCAACGAGAGCAATATTGCAATCAGCATCAGCAGCAGATTCGTGACCTGCAAACTTTTTTAAAATGAGGTATATCCGAGTCTCGTTTGACTTTTTTTCACCCGGTAACCAACATTGCATTATAGGTATGCAGATATATAGATTATTTGCTGTTCTTATTCACAATGAATTTCAATTCTTTTTGTTGACCTGTGCTTCTTTTTTTCTTCTTCTTCCTCGTCTTGTTCTCATACATTCAAGAAGACACATAATTGTTGTTCAGAGTAATAATACATGATGTTTCAGTCCTCGTTAGCAGGAGTCATTCCGAGAAAATATAATAATTTGTGCGTGGGACATGCTCACTCGTAATGTTCGCTAAGTGACGTTAAGTTGGGCTTTGACGGGTCTAAAAAGAAACTTCCCACACCGTAGAAAACGAGTAAGTAACAAGTGTAGTGTCATCTAAATTAGCGCTTCCTTGACGCGACATTTACGAGATCTTTTCAAATTAAATATGTACCTCCCAGTGAAAATAACATGCAAAGGTCATTCCACTGGAAATTTATTTCTACGAGAATTCAATCAAAGCTTTCAGCAAGCTGATGCTAACGATATAACCATATCGATATCGAGCTTGCAATACGGCAATTGAAAAATGCATCGGTTGGCAAATGATGAAGAAGGAAAAGCATTTCAGAGTTTGTGTTTGCTTTAAAGTAACTACCGGATACGAATAAATAATATTATCAAACAGTTCATTTTGACTTAGTTTCAACGGGCGTGATTAAAAGGGGTATACACAGTGCAGAGCAGTCGATCGTTATATAAAGTGACAGCCCGAGGAGCAAACGAATGCAAAATTCTTCTCAAAGGAAAACAAAGTAGAGCGAACAAATTTTCTCTACTCCATTTCTCGGTAAAAGGAACAACCGCGGGCTGATATAACGAGTAGTCAGAGAGGAATACAGTTGCCAGAGTGCGAGAGAAGCAGTAAACGGGTTAGTTAAAAAGTTTGTGGGTGTTTCGACGTTGAGGTTGTTTTGACGGAAACTCTCATTGCTGCACTACACATCAGAGATGTTTGCCGGGTGACTACTATTTCTATGTACGCTGTGGTAGAGCTCTCATAAACAAAATTCAAATCAACCAGTTGTGACTTGACGACACTCGATTTGCGAAATTATTTCCATACACAAGCGACTTCTCTTTAAATTTGCACTCCTGATGATTGTAGACGATGGGTCTGGACCGTTGAGAAAAATTGGGACTAGAAATGACTTTTTTCGAGTCCAAGTGATGTAAAGTTTCGAGGCAGCAAGCTTGCAGAAAATTCGAGGCAAATGATTTTGATTCGTCTAACATATGGATGATGCTGTTGGGCGTTCGATGATCAGTTTTAAAACAACTGATAAAGACACAAAAGTTTGCAAAACGGTTATATGCTGTTCGACCCACGGGAATTTCTCGTATTTTTTACAATGTAATAAAAACCGTACAAATTCGATTGCAGCACACCATGTACTTTCAGTTCGAGCTCACATTGCCGTGCAGCGGGATGCGACGGACACCACCATTTAAATTCGACGAAATTACGGCTGGGGTTTTTTTTTAATAGATTTTTGCAAATCCTGAACGAAGAACTTTGGGGGAAAGAAGTTTTTTGAAGTTTTTGGGACAACCATAGATCAACCCAGTCGACATAATTCGTTGTTTTTCATTCAATGTCGAGCGATTTAATTTTGAACGAGTTTCGTTCACTGACAACAAAATATAATCCGTTCATTCTCACAAATATCTCAATCAAACGTGGCGAGAATCATCTCGATCATCACAAACTTCATTCCTATTCAATTTTAGTGAGCCATAATGCCTGACTGATTGCTATCGGTGAGCTCTGAGCGAGAGTTTGTGTGATATTTTTGCAGCCAAGAGCACTGACAACACATTCAAAGAGTGAGCAGTCTGGAAACAATACGGTTGATTGGATACTAACGCTCAAGCCGAGATACATTGACAGGAAACACTCGGTCAAAGTAATTAATTAGGTCAGTACCGTATTTACTCCCAAGTAAAATTCCAAGCAGCGTAAAATGATGGACACCATTTTGTAAAAGCATCAAAATCTTGATACAAAACAAGAATCCCACAAAAAATGTACAACGCCACCACATTCATTTACAAAAGTCGCAATCGCATAAAGTAACAAAACCCAACAGTGTCGCCCTCTACATAATGTATATATCAATCATCACGCAGACATGCCAGAAAACAGTCGACACACGTGAAAGAAATGCAATTCCGTAAAGCTCACCCGGTCAGAAAAGGACTCTCTCACACTGGATCGTGAGCATCGTTCGTTCTCTCAGGACGCGACGACGACGAGACTGATGTCCCTCAGAGGCATTCATCAAACTTTATCCTCACCCTGGCGAAAACCAGAGCGTCAAAGACATCTTTCTTTGCTGCTGCAGTAGCTTTTATATAAAGCGTATATATATATATATATATATATATATATATATATATATATATATATATATAACATAGGAAGGACACCACGTGTATTACGAAAGATGCGAGTGCATGCGCGAAACATAAATCACGCGTGAAATACGTGCGAAGCGTTGGACTTTGGACTTTCGGGACCATCAAGACTTTGTACACGACATTCGACTGGAGAGACACCTATACAAAGCTATAGGTAAAAAAAATACGATGCACAAGAAGAAGAAGCCGACGAGGGTGTATAGGGAGGAAAGGAACGATTTCCGGACTTATCTCTCGGATGGTAGTTCAGTTTCGGGTGCATTTGAATGGCCGAGTGAACTCGGCTGAAAAATTCACATTCGCGGCGACCGAAGAAGCGCGGTGGCAACTTTACCCGTCCTCTCCATTATGCTGCTCTTGCAAGGCTCTCTTCTACTTCTGCTGCATGTGAAGTGTATAGTGTGTGGGTGGTGATTCAAGAGGGACTGAGTATATGGACTCTATATGGTACAGCAGAAGCTGCCGGGTCCATTTTTCGCGCTCGCCCAACCGCGCCAACGTATTTCACGAATTATTTATGTATATATCCGACGTTGCAGCCTTTTGGGACACTTTCCGGACGCTAGAAGAAGCAAAATGTGCATGGTCCCTTACTGCGAGATGATTTCTCAAGATTTTCCAGCTTTTGTGCGGATTGAACTTTTATTTTGACTGACATTTTCATTTATAGAAATTTCGTGAATAAATGCATAAATCAATGTCTTCATTTCAATGTAAAATGAGAAGATTGATATAGGGAATCACATTAATACCAATACAGCGGGTAAATATCAAGGTTGAGTCAAAAATATTCCAAGACACCGCACAAAATATTCATTATTGCTAAAGGTTCTCAAAGTGGAGTTGAGAAAGTGTTACGAATAAATATGAATTTGAAATTGAAAAATCCTTTGAACCACGAATTGGATCCAGCATTTTCGCAAGGAACCACAAATTCTCTCATAATTCAAAATAAATGCATTATTCTCCACTTCTTCTTCCTGACTTCTTTCACGCTAGCGGCAAGATATATAAAGGCAGACAAAAAATACGACCAAGAATACTCATTACCGTAACTCACTTGACGCATCGAGTCATTATTGAATAAAAGCTCGTGAGATAATGCCCTCCTGCGAAAGTATACAAATTTGGGTCACACCGACTTATTCTCCCTACATTATATTGCAAAAAAATATATCCCAAAACTCCAACCAACGCGTCGCTAAATACTTCCCATCTGAAGAAAACCTCCATCTATTATTCAAGATAAGATTCACGAAAGCAGTGCCAAGAGACAATGTAGCCGGGACGCCTCATAATAAAAAGTCCGATTTTCACAACGACTACACCACCTCTCATTCTATATCTTTCTCTCACCGCATTTGGAATAAATTTCCTGTTCGCTAACGTCGAGTCATCGTCAATTACCGTACAATTGCACCAAGCCGCTCGCGCTTGGTGCAATTACCAACCGGTAATCATCGCCACTCGCGGCCATTTTCTTTCCCAAACACCAACATTTCCTGCAGACAGAGCTCCAACCTCTACAAAAGAAAAGCCTCCAAGAACAAAGTCGTCAACTTTTTTTTCTCATCATCGTTCGCGCCTTGGCTTGGATTTTTTCTCTCACCCTCGAGGCCCATCACCTAACATTCTCAAAAAAAAAAAAAAAAATTTAAAGGTGTAGACGAACGGCAATGGCAAATCGGCAATTGGTCGCTGTGCGTTCGGAGATGAAGAGCTTCCTTGGAAGATTTTACGAAAGTAGAAAAAGGGAGAGCCTGGTAAGCTTCCCTTTATTGGGCTCTGAATCTTTCCTTGTTTTTCCATCTTCCTTTAAGAGAAGTAGTGATAATGCCATGGACTAAGAGAATGAGAAAGAGAGGTATTGCGAACGCCATAATTGCGCTCGCACGGTGCGACGACGTTATTTCCGCCCGTTGAAATCGAATAATGAAACACTGCACCACTGCAGCAACCGAGTCGAGCGATTGTCCAAAGCCTGCGATTCTCTGGTCTTATCGCTTCTGATGGAGCGTCGGCCTCGTTCCTATGCCGTTTCATTCCTCTTCGTTTTGTCGCATCTATTTTAGCCGATTTTCCAGACTGACGGATCAAAGGATTGATGAGAATTCTTGCACCCGAAAGATAGATACCTCGATTTTTTTTCGGACGATGTATAGAGGGCGTCCGATTTACAGCAAATCGATAGTAAAATGTATCTTTTTTTTGGCTATTCGGCTGTACTGGGCTCATGATGGAAATATCGTGCAAATTCACGAAAATTTCTTTTAAAAAGGATATAATTATAAAGCAAATTGTTGCTCCTAATTAAAATTATTCCAATGGTATAGTTATGTGGGATTGAAAATCGGCTGGTTTAATTTTCGAGAATCCTCGTTTGCGGGGCTCGAGAGTTTTCGTACATCAACATATGCAAATTTATTTTTGAACAGGGCTAACTAACTATGCATGACTTACCCCGAATGGATACATCAGAAGATTTGTTTGGGGGAAAAATTAACTTGTTGAAACTCACCTGAAACAAAAAATAAAATATTCAGTCAGCAGAGTTTAATTAGATATGGTAGCTCGGTGAAAATAATGAGATTCTCAATTATGTAGCCTCATTATAGAATATTTCAAAACTTGACGGGCCTAATTATCTCTCTCGAATCAATTCATTCGCAAAGTTAATAGTATTCGAAGTTTCGCAGATAAAACATTCGCTCTCTTGCATTCAACGCCTGAAATATTCCAACTAAAAAAACTTATCACATAGCTCGTGCCGCATGTTCCCACTAAAAAAGATCTCATGATTACTCCCCATGGAATCATGAATTGTCACTTTCCCAAAAATTTTCGTCAATTACTACATCCGCATCAACTACGAAAAGAAAAAAATTTCCCTCGCCCACCTCGTCGGTACGGAAACAAAGCCAGCTTTAAAAAATTCCCTCAATTGCGTGATGATGGTGACACCCTTTCTGTGACTGTACACACAAGAAAGAGGCGATACTATACGTCCTCTCGAGTAATTGCTACCTCCAAATCGCGTAATGGCCCGCCCCGAGGCCTCACCTCGTTATATACCCTCTCTGTACAAACCCGTTTCTGTCTCATCGCTCTGTCGACGACCCTCAAACCAAATACTATACACACCTCTATTATATAGAACCTGAACACAGAAACATCATCTCACCCCTTTTAGATATAATCCGTTCACTTCAGGGATGCCGCCAAGGGACATCATCAAAGTATCCTATATATTCATCAGAGTTTCGTCTCGGTTTTGAGACAGGACGAAAACGATATATATTGCGGGTGGAATTTTGAGCAGGGTTTAGAATCTCACCAGTATCGTCTTTGTCGTCGGTGTTGAGCACCGAGGGGGGTATTTCCGTATAATAATAGGCAGTTTTGGCGTTTGTTTGACGACGCGCTTTGCGAGCAAGAAATGGATAGAATATCGTATTATTGCAGGCTAGAATTGGCTTGATGGATATGTATATACCTTTGAGAAAGTCTTGGGCTGATTTTGTTCATTGTAGTCGTGATGGTGTAGAGTTGTGAGAAGGGCAAAATAGGGAAAAGACATTTCACGAGATGATGCACCCCTTTCTTTGGGTGATGGGGCTCTCGTTTTGTGCTCACTCTCTTCAAGCTCGTTTTCATTAAAACTGTATTTTGTGCAAGAGCTACGGGAAAACGAGGATCTTTACGCCATTTTCATGCGGATAGTCTCTGCGTGTCTTCGTGGAGGTTATGCTAAAGAATGGGATAACCAACAGCTCTTGGTTCTTCTTTGACGAGAGTAGAGGGCTATTACATTGTTTTATGGATATAAGCTTGACTGAGTGGTGCGCCCAGATATTCCTTTAATATGCTGTTTTACAACTTTTGTGAAGCGGGGGAAAGTTTTGACTGATGTAGTTTTTCACGTAAGAATGTTGACGGAAGGTTTTTGATGGTGTATTTTATGAACGCTCAAGTTGGATGAGATCCGCGAGGAAGTAAGGTTTAGAACAATATGGGCCATTTATATCACGAAGAGTGAAACGTCAATTTTATATTTTCGGAAGGTTGCATAATCTGATCCGAGTCATTTGTAAAGGTGATAAATCTCCAAAACATCTCAATGACACGGAAAAAAATCGTTCATTTGAACGACCCAATAATGATTAATTTTGGAAATATCTTTCAAACCGACACATTTGTTTGAAAATTGTGGAAAAATTAGGTAGATCTGATTGGAAGAAAATCACACGTCACCGAGCACGTCACACTTGTCCTTGTGAAAAATAGAGATCTGTGGTAATATCGGCGGAAATAAATGAGCTATTCAGCCTGAAAACTGATTATAATTATATTGATAATTGCATGTCTTGAGACAATTGAGTGGATCAAAAAAATTGTCAACAAATTGCAGGAGGTGCAACGTGTATTGTGGATACGGAACAGAAATAGTTCGCGAACCAAAATTAACTCAAGGACTAATTCACGCAAATTGAAATTAAAATAATTAGATGACGATATTGCCAAAAATTAATGTGACATGACCAGGATGCAAAATGAGATAAATACACAATCGAAAATTTGACCGTATCCAATAGAGAGAATAATCAAGTAGCAATACTGCAAATTTTGAAGAAAAAAAACGCCAATTCCATTCAATTTTCCTCATTACATTAGCAATAAGAAGTAATTTTCAATTCTCTGGCAGTCTACGCGACCAAACCGCAAACCGACAATCGATCGAATGCCGATAAGTGGAAATAAACGAGACCGCATAGCCAACGAAAGTATCTCTCGAAGCAATCGATAACGAGAATATCAGCAGTACTGCTCGCAGCAAAAGAGCGGAATTCAATTTGGCATATCGCGGACGCGACGACGGAAGAGCTCGTAAAAAATCAATTTGTGAAAATCTTGCGAGTATACCCCCACACATTCCCAAAAAACCACACATCGGACTGATACCAAACGATACATTTATACTGCCACTACCATGGAATGTATGAATCGAAGAGACGAACAAACAAAGCGCGAACGCAATTCTCTCGATTCTGTAGGTGCAGCATGGAATAAACGAAGGGAATGTATGTTGGGGACGACGACGCGACGAGCATCACGACGAGATAGAAAGAGAGTAATGACATGTATATCGGAGCGAGTAAATTCGGTCTCTAGGGACCGGTGAGCTGCGTGTGTGGGGAAACTTGTCGCACTTATCTTCCCTCGCCTGCTGCAGTGCGAGTGAACGTTTTTTTTAAAATCAATTTCTTCTTTTTATTCGGTAAACAAGAGCCCACGAGCGCGATATCCTGATATGAGAGTTATGAAAAATTGCCATTGAAATAAAGTTCGTTTCTAATTGATATGGGAACACCCGATGGAGGGAGAGAAAAATTGGAATAATTGTGAGATTTGACATGGGTCAGTGATTGTTCCAAGTTTTTCCGTGGACATTCCTTCACAGGATTACTCTAGAATTTAAAATTGTTAGAATTAGGTATGAAAAAGACCATCATTTTGAGGATATTAGGATATGAATGCCATCAATTCGTACAATCTTTGTGAAGAGTGTAAGCCAGATTCTGATAAAGACCTGTTTCATTTCTGAAATTTGATCTCAAATACTTTTCATTCATGTATTCAAGAAAGAAATGTGATCATTACGAACAACTAACCACAGTTCTACTATTACAAACAATTTCAATTTGGATAAATAATGTTAAGCCGGCTTCAAAGTCCCAAGTTCCCATACAAATCTATAGAACCACGTACACCGGCCAAAAATCGTAACTCTAGGGGCGTCTCAGGCACCGCACAACAGAAAAGAAACACTGCAAAGAAAGAGTGAAAGATCTCCTTCACCCAGAGTATACCAAAACAAGCCGAGATCTCAGGACCGCCCCTGAAGAATATAAGCGAGATTCGAAAAGAGGGAAAAGGGCAAAACGAGTCAGAGAGGGCAAAACAACGAGAGAACAAGAGGAATCAACGAGGAAAAGACTTTTGGCAGAATGCCACGCATTGCATCGACTTTTATTATCGCCGACTGGCTGCAGCACTACGCTATACTATTATATAGCAAAAGGAATCGAAAAGTAGAAACAGAGAGATTCGAGGATGAATGTATAGAGGCCCCCCAAGCACGAATTCATGAAGGACTTCATTAGCTTTTGATGAAAAGCTGTGCAGTGTTGGATTATGGTTAGGTATATGTATTATGGCGCCGACTTCTCGAAACTGCGGGGAAGCTACATAGATGGTTTTTCACGCTGTGGCGCTTTTCTTAGTGAGCCGTTGCTCGTTAGGCAACGGAAACTCGTCGGAGCTCGGGGGTAACTTTTCTTTCCTATCCCTCTCTGATATGCATTTTCGGAAAATTTCACGCAGATATCAAAGCATTGCCCGGTAATGGCCGGATGCTCAAGCTGCTCCGCGAGAGGAGATGTACAGATCTTTTTGTGTTTGGCAAGTTTTCGCATTTTTAATTAGCTTGCTTCTTGTGCTTTCGTACTGTTTTTATTACAGTTTAGAGTGGTAGTAGCATCAGGCTGAGATGAATTTTGCTGGTGCTTTCGTTCATTCTAAGCACCTGAAAGTGCCATCTGGCACGCGGAGCAACTTTTACTTTGACGTGCAGGAAATTATGGACAAGTTTTTCTTGCGGTGCATAAGTAATCCACATTCAACCAAAATAAAATTGTTCAACCAAAGAGGACTGAGCAAAAATTTTGTAACACGTCGATATAAAGACCTCGTGACCATGGGTCGCCATCAGTAAAAGTGCGCAAGATCAGAAAATTATCGGAAAAATCCAATAAACTGACAAATAGTCAAAAAATACAAAGACTGACTGCATAAAAAAATTGGTTAGTCAATCTATCCATGTTTGAAAATCTCATGAACAAAATTCCATATTAGGGTGTATACCAATGAAGGAATCATGTCGAACAACATATCGAACAGGATGTTTGATCACAAAGTAAATAAAACTAACGAAAATACCACAGAAATCCTGAAAAACGAATGCATAAATATGAAATTCCGTGCGTGACTGCGGCCCCAAGAAAAAGAAAAAGCAAAAGTCGAAACAGCGCCGTTTGTCAAGTTCAAAAATTGTGATACAACACTCCGACATCGCGCCAAAATAACACTCGTGTTTACCCAGAGCCCCTTTTCACACTCAATTCATCCCCTCTCAATCGACAGCAAAAGAAATTCAAACCTCGCGGGTGCGCGCGAAATAAAGAGGAACTACTTATTTATCCAAGGGAACCGTGCGGCTTGAGCGATCCGACTTCTCAAAACAAGTCTCTCTATCTCTTATAAACCATCCGGAATAAGTCAAAATAACAGAAGCAGACAGCAGACACCATCTCTCTGGGTGTTAAAGTCAGCATCCCCTCACTAGTATTATACAATATACTATATACAAGCCATCAGAAGCAGCATCAGCACAGGGTCGACTGTTATTCCTCGCGGGTGCATTTTTTTCGCGCCTCTCATCACCGTCGTCGCGTCGTCCGTCGTCAGTCGTCGTCGTTTCACTTGGCACGAGATAGAAGGAAAATTTCGAGCATAGTAACAAAAGGACGTGTCACCAGTCTTCTTTTTCCTTCCAACAGCCTTAACATTGTAAAAAGCTTTAGGCTATTCTCGTATAACGGGTACACTCTCTTTAGGGTGTCCTTTTTTTCATTGCTTATTTTAACACAGAAAGCTTTGAATAAATTTGAAAAACCCGCCATAACCCATATATACACATAGAAACAGTGGAAAGTGAACAATGAAAAGCTTTATAAAATACGAGATAGAGCAGAGAAACTGGTTGAATTTGAACCTTGATATCATACGACGACATAAACGTATGGTATACATTGTGCGGTGTAGTAGTAGTATAGATACGAATTATTATGCATGAAAATTTATCGAATGCAGAGAAAGCAGTGCAGTGCAGCGAGTAATGGTCCAGGGATATATTACATTTATGGAATTCGTCGGAAGGTGGCTTTCGTGTAGATAAGTATATAGAACTGGAGAGGAACCGTGGTTGAGCTTTAGAGGTTACATCCGGCGTGGTATAAGCTCGACTGGACTTGGATAATGGGAATAGAGATCGTAGCAATTATCGTTATGTTGTGAGAGAGATCAGACTTGATGTGATATGCGCAGACTGGAAGGTGAACACTGATGGGTTGAGTGATTTTGGTGAATGATAGCTAGCTTGATTCAAGCTTTACTACAGAGGTTTTGGGGTATAGACTCGATGGGGAGGATGGGTATTGTTATGATAGGCAGCAAGTTGGAAGCTCTTAATTTATGTGAGAGTAAAATATTTTCTGGGTAGATGTAAATGATGAATAATAAGCTGTGAAATTGATCAAAGTTTACTATTTTTCCAATATCTTATCGTGTTGCGTTTCCAATTCTCATGAAGGAGATACTTTCATGTTTGATAATTAATTAATGTAGAGATTGCTGTGTCGCGTAAGTTATCTAATATTGACAATTCGTGAAACAACCATTTAAAAAATGCACCATATAAAACGTGTTAACTGCCATGACAAAATAACTTCTATTGAATCCAGACTTGTATCGACCGAGCATCCAGTGTACATAACCTAACAAAAGCAGCTGAAAAAACTTCGGTGCAAAAGAACCCATTGAGAGACGACATTTGAGAAATCGTGGATTTAATTAATCAAAACACTCAACTTGTGCTTTTCCCGTGGGTAATATGTGGGTTGTTCTGCAAGTTTTTAATTAAAGCACATACCGAATGTACCTTTTTTTGTCTCCGGCTTTCGACGAAAGGAGCGAAAGGAGATTCTATCACGAATGAATTCTTTTGACATGAAAAAGATTCGAGCTTGCAAGAGAGAGAGAGAGAGAGATAGTTTTTCACGTCGAGTAAAATGCCCGGATGCAAATTCACAAATCATATATGCGGTGAATTTCCATTTGAAATGAACATCGCGCCAGGGTTTATTTTCCTCCGACCCATTCAATTAAATATATAAAAAGAGGATACACTCACTTGTTATGAAAATATATTCGTTATGTGATATTCCCGGTTAGATATCTTTCAAAGTGAGCTTTAGATTATTTTAAGCTTTTGGACGGACTTGGCGAGCTTTCGACCTGGGAATTCTATTTCTCCTCGCATGTAAAGTTTTTTAGAAAATCAAGTACCGGTTCATTTTCATAACTGAAAAAACGGATACAGGAGCGTGAAGTGTACATGCAAATAAAAATTCAAACTTAAACCAAATTTCATACGAATAAATCTCACACTATACCGAAATAACTGAGATAGACCTCAAGTATTGATTAAATTTTTTTTCGGAATTCCGAACTTTGGAATTCATCAACAGAATAAAAATGTCCTTCGGTAACTCCATCTCCCAAAGCAATATCTCAAACTTGAAGTTTCAGCTTTAGTCATCTTCAAAATCTCGCAAACTTGCTCACATTTTAGCATCACCATCAGTCGCAAGCACGACTTTTCTTTTCCTTCCTATCCTATCTAATATGTGACACTAAGCGCGACGTCTACGTAGCCCGAATTCCACGTGCGAATTTCCCCCAGGCCCATAAGGAAAACCTCGCAAGCTCACACTTCGCGTACTATACTTTGCAACATCAAGTCCTTGCACGTCCAACTCATCCGTAAGTGTATATATATCCCCAAAAGGTACAGAAACACCGTATAAGATTCATGAGATGCGCCACGAGTTTTCGAGGCTTTTCTCGCGTGTGACTGCTCGAATTAAGATCGGGACGCTTTCTACCGCAGCATCAACCTCTAGAGAAAATTTTCACCGTAGTAATAGTGGTGGAGGTAGAAGACATGGACTAGCAGAAAGAAGAGATGGTGGTGATGGTGGTAGAGAAAGGTGGTGAAATTTTAACGACGTTGTTGATGGGACGCTCGAGGAAGTTACTATA
Organism: Eretmocerus hayati; assembly: GCA_029851415.1. Classification (NCBI taxonomy): domain Eukaryota; kingdom Metazoa; phylum Arthropoda; class Insecta; order Hymenoptera; family Aphelinidae; genus Eretmocerus; species Eretmocerus hayati. The sequence goes on from CM056744.1 coordinate 100,796,921, forward strand.
CGTGACTTTTTTTCGATGTCGGTTGTGGGATTAGGGGGTGGTGGTCGGCGAGTGAGTCTTTTCTGTGAAGAGAGTTTCGAAACTTTGATGAATTTCGCACTCGTGTATACCTACGGGACGAGAGAGTCTGTGCAACCAACGTATTGTCTTGGGAAAGTAACTCTGTCTATTAGTTACCAACCAGTGGGCGGTTGAGCGTGTAAGTTTTTTTCGGACCTTCGAAAACTTAGATGCAATTTAGTTGTTTCCCACACACGAATCATCAATTTGGAAGAATCATGGAACAATTTTGAAGACTAAATCGGCATTGATAGTTGATTTTCCTGAATCAAGATTCGCCGGTTGAATTTAGTATTGAGATTCATTGGTCAATGATTTGAAATGAATTTAATTAACAACACACTGTTTATTCTGTTGCAAGATAAAATAAGTCTTCGAGAGTAAACTTTCTGTATTATATTCCCTCATGGGATTTTTAGACAGAAAGAATTCAATTGATGAATTCAGCTGAATTACAAAAAAAAATCTCAGAATTTGGTTTATTCCAGGATGAATTTGGTCGGTAATGTGGAGAATGAGTCGTTATGTTCATAATCAACATAATTGTCGATGAAGTGCCTTGTACCAGGTTTAGTCAAATCAAGCGTGCAAGCACCACTTTCCGTCATCTTCTGAACCACTTCGATGCGTATGCAAGATACCTTTCCTCCCCTTACCATCACCAAAACCCACCGGAAGAATGAGAAGAAAGAAAAGAATGCAGCCATAAAAGTGCGATAAGCGAATAAATCAAGAAAGCCACATGCACAAACGTGACGTATAAAAAGCAATTCAACTCCAGAGACACATGCTATCTCGTAGCATATTAGGCTTGAGAGACGAGCATATGAGCCTCCAGGCCTATTCGTCATAATAATCGTCGACTAGTATCTCTCTTACCCTCAAAATAAAGTCTCGTCTCGTTTCATACACACACCTAACCTCTAAATACAGTTCTAGGATAACTTGAGGGGCGCAGATGGCATCTTCATCCTGTTTCTGAATTTTGGAAGCTAAAAAGGCGCAGCCAACGATAAACTACCACGCCTCCTTATCTCTTCTCAATTTTCGCATATTCAAGTCTGCATTAGAGTATATACGCATCAGCCTAAAGCTCTTTCTGCTCCTCCTGCTGTTGTCATCGTCGTTGTCGTACTTATATATAGTTAGATATAACAAGCTAGTATAAGAGAGAAAGTCACGGCAGACTGCATCAGCGTAACGTCTTCCGCGCGGAGAAGAGTTTCCTCGAGCGGAAGGACTGTGTCTGTGAAGAGGGTTAGAAATGTTGAGATTCTCTTTTCTCTTAGGGTTGACTCGTCGTCGTCGTCGTTGCGCTTTTCTTCCGCAAAGCTCTCCTTCTCGTCGTTGTTGCAGTAGTAGTGCAGCTAAGAGACTTTTGATCCCGTGTCCGGTGAGAAACTACAGCAGTAGCATCTTTTACCCCTATCTGATGTGCACGTGGTGTACTTTCTGTCTTTCTTACTCCTCGTCGTCGTTGGGGGTTTGAGAAACACATACTAATAGTCTTATTACGACTCGAGTTTTCGAAATTGTGCTTACGCGTTTGGATAGAGTGAGGAACTTGCGCTGCGAGAGCTTTTGAGAACGCTGAACGTCGACGTACGAACTGCAATTGTGCAGAGAGTTGAGTTGAGCTTGCGCTCTGTTGAACAGAGAAGGAGGGGTTACTTGGTTTAGTGTCTGGGCTATTAATCCAAGTCGCTGGTTTACTCTTGTAAAGCTGTATTGTGTGAGGGAACACGATTGTGTGAGAGACAGAGGTGCTGATGGTGATGAAATTGATTGTGTTGACTTGAGAACAGTGGAAGCTAGATTGAGCTAAGAGATGTCAAGGGAAGCATTTGATCCACGGTGTTTATTTCAGCTGATGTATTTATGACTGAAGAATTGAAATAGTGCGGTGAGGATAATTTTCAACAAATATATGAGAAGAATCACACAAAAAAAGGATCGCCCTGAGTGTTCAAAAAAATATCTCATCAGTATAACGGCTTCAAAACTTATTTTTTTATTTTTCGTGATTTTTTTAGGGTTTTTCACCAAAGATCTGACCATGTCAATTAGCTTGGGTGCTAGAACGGTGTATTTTCCGAGCGAGGCGAGAGAAATAAGTGTCCTCTGCACTTGAAATTAGCTTGCAAGCACAATACAGTTATGAATTTTCATCATGAGAACCCTGAAAACCAAGTTGGGACGACATTTTTAGGTTAGAATGATGGAAGGCAAATTTCATGGAAAAAAAAGGTATCAACTGCTTCAGGAAAATCATTGGTAAATATAGCAAAAATCTGCAATTCATCAAAATCTTTAACAGCAATCTTTGCTGAATTGTCACACTTTTATCACGCTTATTCTCGACAGATCTTTCGTCAGAAACTTGTACATATCTTGAAACACTGATAAAAAAAGATATCGATTTTACAGGACGCGGCTCTGAATTCAAGGTAACCCCGAAAATCACGGTGACAAAAGTAAACCCTGGGAATAAAAAATATCGACACTGTCCGTATCATTCCGATAGCTCGTTATCAAAAAATACAAGTCCCAGAGTGTGAAAGCAAAGACTCAGAACATCTCACGACTTGCTCTCAATATAAACCCAATATAATTTTTTTTTTAAAATCGCCAGAGCCTCTACTCTCTTTTTTCGATATCTCTCTTATACCACCTCCGGACAAATATCAAACTCGAAATCGACAGAATTACGAGGCGAGAACAGTATCTTTTGCTATATATCCGATGCGGTTAAAATCGCCCAGAGGGTATACATATAACAGAACGCGAGAGCATCTCGAAAAGACGCGCAAATAAAAATCGCACTTGAAGATATCGCTTGGTTGACCATCTCAGTACGCTCACATAAGAGAATGAAGTGCAAAGGCGAGTAAGTGTAACGGCAAGGATGATTTTCAGCAGTTTTTAACGGCTGCCTCATGACACAATGGCTATTTCAACCTTAACGGTCTTCGATACCGAACATTTACGACGCTTTGCGCATCAAAAAAAGCTGCTCTCAGATCTCCAGCATCAGAAGCTATATGATACAAGTATCTCTTATCGGGCCAATAACGAAACGATCGCTCGTCAATATCACTCTCGGCTAATTTTTGGTCGCGTCCTGTATATTATTATATATCGATGGCGATGACGACGACCGCAGTAAAACCTAACGGCTTTGCGTTTGCTCAAGAAGTCTTACCCTTTCTTCTTCTTATTTTCAACCACAGACTTTCTTGGTTCAATTTTCTCGAGTGCAACTACTCTGAGTAGAGAGCGAAAGTAGCTCTCTGAAAAGTCGAGACAGCGCGATATTCTGTCTCTGCAAAGTCTAGCTCATCTGATAGTGAAATTCCAAGTTTCTCAGTCTTAAGAGAGAAATTTCAGGTGGAGCAGGCGACGATGAGCCTTTCGGCGGTGATGGTCAGAGATTTCATTTTGGTAATTGAAAGAGCGAATCAAAGAGAAAGAGGTCTTGAGAGCGAGAAAAATTCGGCCCTATGTAAACTCTAGTGGTGGCAGAAGCGCGACGTGCGACGAGGGGTTTTAATTAACTACGGGTTTATGTATTATATTATACGTCTGAATGTCTTCGTACGAAAGGGTTGAGATAAAATTAAGTTTAATCTGGCCAGTGTGCAAGTGTGTGTGTGTGGTGTGGTCACATCCAGTCTGGCAAATGTCGAACGGTAAAGACCCTTTTCATATTGAATTTCGAATAAGGGAAATTTCCTGTTTGCGCTCGTGTGAACACGACGTGTGGTGGTTTGGACCTTAGGGTGCTCATCATCTTTTTTTCTGTTTTTTGTATTTCAATAGGATTTGTGGGCATTTCAACTGGAAAGAAACCAAGAGTCCATCTCAGTAAGTGACGGTCCGGATAACCATCTACTTGAATACATTTTCAACCCAATTAAATAAATTTGTTGTGGACTAATTGTGAGTGCACTGTGCCCTGGTAGAAATGTGACAATTTTTTTTTTTGGCTACCCATGCAATATATAGATATAGTGACAATGCAATCAGGTTAGAGTTGGCCAGTTTTTGGCCAAAAAATGCTCACAATTTCTACCAAGGGGGTCAACACGATGTTAGGTTTCTCGATACGCTATGCGTCAGCCAATGCAAATTTCTTTCAAAGGTATTAGAATGGATCGTGAGATTGAATCAGCAACATTTTTTCTACCACTGCACAGGGTGATCATAGATGAAGGATGCATAAAATCCACAGAAAATTTTCAAAAAATCTGTGCGGAATCGCGTTGGTGAAAGCCCAGTTCAGTGTAACACAATAACGGCTAAAAAATTGGCTGAATATTGACAATATCATGAGCTCCACTGTGTTACAGTAAACAAAATTCCTATCAAAGTGCCAGCGAAATGATTTTGTGACAGATGCAGGTCATCTTATTAGAATTGAGATGAACAACAGACTGAAGTTCAGAAATCCGCTGTTTTTTATGCACAAATGGAGAAGGTGGATGTTTTATCACAATTTCAGTTCCACACGGGCATTTGGAGATACTAATCATCAAAAAACACAAAGAATGGGAATTTTTCATTCACCAAATCTGAGCATAATTTACCACTATGTCTGCAGAGGTCATTAAATACGCCCCAGTGATTTTCTCTTATTTCACCAAAAACTTTCATTCACAGAGACAAAAAAAGAGAAACAAGTCGAAGAACCGGATGTCCAGCTTTTTTTACGAGACTCTCTTGCCTCATCAACACACAATGGATTTAGATAAAGTAAGAATGAAGCGCAGCAGAGAGAAAATTTGCGACTGCTTAACCAAGAGGGCACAAAATTAGCACTATACCGGTCAAAAAGGACGTCCTCGCAAGCAACTTAGCGGTCAAAGTATATAATAAACCCTCTACCTCCCAAAAAGAGGCACATTACGCTTGGTTCGTCGACTGATGATGCGCCAGACTTGCCAAAATACTAGTTGTGCAAAGAAAAGTAACCCAAAAGAGCCAAGGCGAGCAAAAGCTCGCGAGCAAGCAAGCAGCGTCGTCGATTTCTTATTCCGTTGGACGGGCCAATACAGTTTGGACACGAACTCTCCGCAAACAGAAACTCGCTTGACCCGTTTCTCTCTCTCTTATACTATCTTCTACAGAGTCCGTGCAAACTTATCGTGGCAGTTTGCATTGGCTTCGCGCACTTTATTCTTTCCAACACAAAAAATGTCTTCTTCTTATTCTTATAACTTCTCCATTCCGACGTCGACGACGACAGCTGAAAAATGTCGTCCCGGGCCAAAAAGATTCCGAAGATGAATTATTAGCCACTTCCATATGTGACTAATTGATCGGACGAGACGTTTTCTCGTTTTCAATTCACGATTGCATCTGTTTTTTTTTTTTTTTTTTTTAAGGAAGACGAATGAGGTATTATATCTCATCCATTAGTGGTTGAGTTTCAATTTGATTATTCAATAGTGTATACTTGTGTTAGTAATAGTAGTAGTAGTCGGAGTTAAAAAATGAAGGGAAAGGTCGTGCAGAGCGATTTTCTCGGATGCGATTGCGGAGGAACAGCAGCAATGCGGCCAATTACTAATGCTTGAGAGTAACCCGGACTATAATAGCATGCATCAGTAAAGGTATATGTATAACGAGATCTGCATGACTTACGGCTAATGAATCGTGAATAAGGTAGCGAGGTCGAAATTTCATTGCAGTGCATCAGGAGCACTATAACTATTTTACTTTATACACTGAGACGTGACACGTTAAACGTCTGCCACCGGGTAAACGAAACGGTGCGACGTGACGCTGATATAAATTTGAATTTTGGCGGGTCTCGTGACACTTTACTGACGCCGTCATCTCAATCTGATACGCCTGAAGATCACCCAAAATTTCCATGATAAGGAACAAAAATATTCATGAAATCATCGTGCAGGGTTGATGCACGAAAATGTATTTAAATTTGATCGCATGCCAAATTTTACGCCCCGTTATCATCCTAAATTTCACACAGACAATCATCTGACCGGAAATATCGTGAGGAAAAAGGAGGGAAAGGAAGAGATAGATATCCGCTGATTCAAAGGAGAGCCAAATCAAATGGCGCCAATCCCATGTCTAATATATATGTACATACATGATATAGTATAAGTAGACGATGGCCAACGGGGGAAAACGGACTCCAATTTGCGGTTGCCGGGCAGTGAAAAACCCGGATTTCTATATGTGTGTGCCATACCGCAGAGAAGGATACTATTCTACTCTTAGTTGTACGACGACGAGAGCAAGAAGAAGCAGTTGTAAGCCTCCGCAGAAGGTATAAATCCAAAGCCCAGCGGATCAGTATAGACCAGACGACACAAAGTCCGAGATCGAGATTTGCCAGGGTTATACCATTATGCCACCGTAGTATTTGCTATATCCCACCAATGGAATAGGAAATTGATCCGAGAGACGTCTTTTTGCGTGTCTTTCGTTCTTGTCTCGATAAATTATCCAGGATATACCTTGCGGGTAACCCTGGAACCTGGATATTTGAATTGTCCACCTCGAGTGGCCGCCGTACCATCAGCGCCCCTATCAGATGTTAACACAACTATTGCGGGGCCGACCACGTGACCCCTCATATCAAACCGCGTCTGCCTGCTGAAATTTGGTCGTCAAGAATCGAATCATCTCATCTCGTAGGAAACGTTTTCCAGAGTTCAGTTGGGTTCATTTACGCAGGTGTGCTCGTATAACATGGTTTTTTTTGTCTAGGGCTGAGGCACATTTTGCATTCTTTTAGCAACAAGTCTTCGTGTGTTTATGTTCGAAAAATAATGAAAAAATGCCTCAACCCCAGGATCAACCATGTTGTACGAGTATTCTCATAGAAATAAACCAACTAAATTCTGCAAAACGTTTCCGACACATGAGACAAGTGGATTATTGAGAACCAACTCTTAGATAGCAGACGCGGTTCGATTTGAAGGGTCACGTGATCGGCCCCGCGTCAGTTCAATAAACATCCTATGGGGGCGCCGATGTTACGGTGCCTCCCTCAAATAACAATTGACCCTGGATTAATGAGCCCTGGATCGAAATGAGTGTATTTCTGGATCTGTGTTTTAGCATTCGAGTTGCGTATGGTGTATGGTATGAGCAAAATTCACGCCGTACACAATGGACGGATTATCATCGAAGCAGCAGTACGGAATTTCCACGACTAGGCGTACACAATAAGCATCTCTATCGCTGTCCCTGTATTATATGTCTGCATGGGTTCATAATGCACAGCAGCAGCAGGTTCGCGTAGTCTCGTGGAAAATGCCTGCATTGTTGTTGTTAATTCTCTGCCTTTAGCTTATAGCTTCCGAATTGTTTCGCGACACATATCCTGTGCTATATTACGTAGGCTAGATGTGCACAGACCACACACTCTATAGATATATAGGTTATGTTCATGGCGGGAAGTTTGAATTCTTTTTTTTTTTTTGAAGCTCGCGAGAAATTCTGCAAACTCTTGCATTTTATCCTGGATCTGGACTACGTGACCCAGTTTTTCCACATTGCGTATTGTATCTTTCTGTTTATACACAAGGCTTGTAGAGCAGAGGAAAGGGAAGAGGGTTTCATACATATTGCGAAAGCTGTATCCCTGGGATTTTAGATTTTCATCGAAAATTTTCGTAACAATGCCATACCGCGCTATGAGAAGACGGCTTTCTGTACTCGACGTACATAGGTTATGTATACATATGGGTGAGTGTGCATATGTTACGTCTTCTATGTGTTGCGCGGCGACGACGATGACGACGACGACGACGAACGAGAGTAGCTGACCCCGTTTACATAGCTCTCGACAATGCGTGCGCTAGACGGCGAGAAGAGACGAACGGAAGATGGCGTGAGTGAGAGAGAGAGAGAGCGTTTCGATAAATTTTCACAGGAACTTGAAAGATTCCAGTATGCGAGTGTGTCATGGGTGTGAGAAATTTTATTCGGGAATTGTGGTGCGGAGGCGGAGATATGAAAGAAAATCTTGGGGATGCAGATGTTACGAATGTATGCATTTTGTATGTGATTTAAGTTTTTGGGCGTCATCTTTCATGACGTGGATAGGGTTTGACAATTTTTGTAGGACGAATGTGAACCGGGATTCAAAAGTGAAGGGTGTCGAGCGTGCAATCTTCAAATCCGCAAATGGAATTTTCGAAAAAAATTTAATTGCACAAATTTTCGAGAAAAACGATAATTATCGAAATTTTTTGAAGATTTTGGCAATTATCATTGAGACCAAGTTATACCAATCTTCCGTTAGATGCTCAGATAGATGAACTAAATGCAATGATTTTTTCATCGTTCAGTTTCAATTCTTCCAGATAGTATTAGCTCAAAAAATTTCAAAGTCATAATTAGCTACGAAAGAAAGATGTAATGAAAAGGTGCAATTTTTCGTAAAATTCTCTGAAATTCGAATTTATGGAGGAGCACATCTTCAATCAACCACGTTTCCGATCGATTCATTGGTATTTCTCTACAAATATCTCAAACAGAAATCAAATTCTCGGTCTCTCCGTCATTAACATTCTTCATTGCATCATCCACTTCTATACGGTCAAAATAACATTCTCCGCAAGCACAAAATTATCACCCAATCATTTCAACCCACTCATAAAATCCAAAACCAATACATATAAAATTCAATCCTCTACACTCTCCACAATTAGTACTGTATATACTATACACCGCGAGAGACAAACACAATAACGTGGAATCAATTGAAGCGCTCAAATCAACGAACAATTTGCACATATCGTAGAAGCATAAACACGCCGTCGCAACAATATAAGCTCGGATGTGGACGACGTCACAACACTCACCATTGCTTGCGTGTCCTCGGGCGCTGTTCTGCTTGTGCTCATTGCTCTGTTGCTGCTGTTGTTACTGCTTGGTTGCTGTAGCGAGCGATGGTAATGTCGGCGATTCTGTAACATTCAAGAAAAGCACCGAGGTTAAAAAAAAAAATTAATGCAAGCTCTCTGTACAGGGCAACATTATACTTGGTAATTTTTGACCGCTCTCTCAGGCAATTTTCGTCTCTGGTCAACGTATAACTATATTTATATATGTGTGTGTGTGCATGCATCTCTTGCTTCCTCTCTTTGAGAGCGACACGAATAATACACGCTGCAATGGTCTTGAGAATTTCCATTTTCTCAATCAACTTTCAAATCAATATTAAAAAGTGCGAATTTTTCTGTCCAAAATCTCCAATTTTGCTCAATTTTCTCACTTTCTGTAGAGCTTTGTCATGCAAAGTATAATGGTATCGCTGAGAAAGGCTGGTAGTAATAACTTAATGAAAGTCAATCTGAGCGAGCGGAAGTTATATTTCGGTGGGGCCAGGATAATAATACCCATTTCGAAGTGGCTACAGCATTATGAAGATGCCATCAGTACATCAGACATCGTTGGTTGAAAAGAAAAAAGCTTTCAGAGCTTTCTCGATATAGTCGGAGTAAGAGCGCCACGCGCTCTGCGATGGCAAAAAAAAGTCATCTTGGCGTTATGAAACGAGGAGAGAGAGAGAGAGAGAGAGAGAGAGAGAACCAAAAAAGAGAAAAATTTGTTGTCAACCCTTGCGTACCGATGCACACCCTCTGACGCTTCTTCCATCTCGTCCAAGTCGACGCATTAGTACCTCTATATCTTTCTCTCTTTTCTAGTATCTTGATATTATTGTCAACGCGTTTATTATTCAATTTGGAGAGCAACGAGGCAAAGCAGTGAGACGAGGCGGAACTGGCTCTTGCTCAAAAAGCTACTCTATCTTTCTTTCTTTTTCTCCTTTGTGATGTACTTTTCGCCCTTTCATCTCCTCTCCCTTAACTCCTTCTACTACAGATGATCCTTCCGTTTTTCTTCTTCTCTCTCTCTCTCACTCTCTTATTCTCGAGTATAGTTACACTCTTGGAATAAATTACTTGGATCTCATTGTTACTGACGATGAATTGTCCTGCTTCAAGTCGTCGAGAGAGCAGCAGCAGCAGCAGCAGCAGCATTTCGTTAACCTTTGGAATATTGTGAACAGAGTATAACAGAATGGCTGATTTTCGAGTCGCGAAACGACTTGAGAGCTTTCTTTTCATCCACTCGCAGCTCCTTGCGATTAATTAATCCGTTAACGGCAGCGACAAGAGTGAAATATGTATCCGATGAGAGGGATGAATTTTAATCGAGAGTTTGGAATTCTGAGGTGGAGAATTAACTGTGTAACGTCTTGGATGTGTAATGATTCGTCATTTCGTTGCGATACTATTTATGTGGTTAGATTGTGTAGTTTGGAGATTCGCACTGTTATCGTTTTGCTATGAATGTACGACAATTCACATGAATAAGAGTGTACAGAATTATTTTTGCGCGAAATTTGACATTTTTCCAAACAAAATTGTGTTCAAACATGACTATCTCAAGAAATAATCAAATATTGAATTTATGAGCTCATCTTTGTTGTTGATAAAACAATTACAAAACAAAATATCGAATTCTTAATTATGTCCATGCCGATATATCACTTGAACATCCTCCATAACTAAAAGCTCGACTCATCGTGCAACATTACATTCAAGAATGAAAAAAAAAAAAAATAATAATAATAAAGCAGGAAGAGTGCATTATTAGGAACCCACCCGATAAATCGCCCCGAGCAATAGATTGCTCACTCGCGATAGCGTCAACGTTGCTCCAGAAAATATTCCAAGCCTGCACACACAAAATGCTCTTGCCGAGTATATATATCGAAATTTAATCGTGTATCGATCATCGAACCCGCACTCTTGTGCATCAGCGCAGGCGTTCTACCTCATCAGCTGTGATGCAAGTGGTCTGTGCAATCGAGTCTGCCGCACCCCCCAATATATGAAACGATTTGAGAGCACGCGTATCCTTTCATATCATATATGTATCCTGACCGGTCCTCATTACGATCAAACGCATATCGAGCATCGAACTTGACTCTTCTTCTTTTTTTCTCTTTTTTGGGCATGTATATTTTTCATCTGGATAGAAACGATCATCCCTCATTAGCCCCTGGGCTTCTTTCTTTATTTTTCTCAATTTTGTGGATCTTCACCGACTTTGCGAATAATCACCCATACTGTGTATGCACCCCTCTTATTTTCTTCCTTTCTTTCTTTCTTTTTCGTTCCTTTTTTTCTGTTTTTTTTTTTTTTTTTTTTAAGCGCAACACGAGAATTGTATATTATTTTAATTTACGGTCGGCCTAATGAGAGGGGCCCATTCGGAATTTTAGGCGTAAGCAGCTGCCGCTTAGAGGTTATGTATGTTTAGATCGCCACGGTACCGCTAATGATCAAACATCCGATAAACGGGACATAGAATCGTGGAGTTAGAGATTGCTAGTGTTGGTGGTAGAGACGAGACAGAATTTTACAAACGCCTCATATTTGAAGCTCGTTTACACAAAGATTGGAAGTTGTAGTATAGGGTTTCAATCATGTTTTGGTTTTTTCGTTATGTTTTTTTCGATTTTTTTTCTCGTTCTACCAGAGTATTGACCGTAATACCATGCAATACATGAGAATGAATATTGACGTTTCGAGTTTGAAACAAATGAAAACAACGTACTTTGTCACAAAAAAGCTCACCCGCGATCCACTCCCAAAATTATCATCAGGATCAGAATTTTTCAATTTTTTTCCGGCTGACTGACGATGATGATAAAATTTCTAAAATATTGATAACAAACATTCCAGTTGCTCGTGTTGTGAAACAGAGTAAAATTCAAAGTTTGTCGGCTAAACGAACCACGTTTCTAGTAAACCAACATCAGTAGCAGGAATAAATGCGAGAAAATATTCCATTGCAAAATTGTCTGCTGTTGAATTTTCCAGTAGTTTCAATTCATCTGCCGAAACCTTATCGCCTGTCAAAGCACTCGTTGACTTCCGTTCTATTGGTAAGCAATATTAATCACAACACATTTGGAGGGGAGACGAAAAACTTGTACGTAATGGATTGGCCCGATCAAATCATAAACATCACGATATACAATCGGGACGATATAAATATTTCGCCATATCCTTCAGGTCCGAAGAATATCATTATCCTTTCACATTTTGTCATTAAGGACCGTTCGATTTGGAAAACATAGAATTGTCTACACAACTCGATAGGGTGGATACTTTTCCGAATAGGGATTGAAATATTCATAATTTTAAACTGCATTGGAGAGTACAGAAGTCAACATATTCCTAAAAAATACTATTGAAATGGATTCAATCACGATCATCAATTTGACAGTTGGTATGGATCAATCATATCAATTAAAAATTTTCATACTCTCTGTAAAACAGAAACCAAAAAAAAATCAAAGAAACTCAACAATGAATTCAACTCTCAAGAGAAACATTCCTCCATTCACCAATCGTAATTGCATATTCAAAACTCATTTCAAACCTCAAGGGCCAGAACACACTACACGAACAACCCGTTACCCCAACGCTCGCCCCCCCCCCCTCCCTCACCCTACAATGTAACGAGTGCAAGAAACCCACAAAGTCATCCATCAAAAGTTCCCGCTCTCGCAAAAAGTACCTCTAATACACAACCAACCAGCGGCTATGGCTGCCATAGTAGCACCACCGGTCGCAAAAACTCCTTTTATCTCTCAAAGATCAGCACCTTCCAAACTTTTACATTCCTATTCAAATCGTCAAAGTTCATTGTCCTGGAGGCTAAGACGATGAAAACGACGACGACGAGGAATATGAACAAGAAGCAAAAAAGCCGACCCTTATTTTGCAGATGATAAACTCAAACAACGGTCCGATCGTCGTGTGTTTTTAAAACGATGCTTTAGAATAAGCCTCTAAGCAAGAGTACAGTACACCTGTACGACTGCCAAAACAGTTAAGATGAGAAATCAACCCCTTTGGATTAATACTCAGACACCTGGCATGCTTAGGTCTTTGGCCTTTGCGGAAATGTATTATATAGCGGTGGTTGGTTGGTTCGATTGAACGCCGCGAGGCCTCGGTATACTATAATACGTATTATAAATTTGGCCGTTAATCTCGATTAGAACGTGTGCCGGTTTCTAATGAAAAAAAAGTGTCGAAGTGAGAGAAGGGTTGAAAGTATATATGGGTGTTTCCGTAGAAACTTGTGGTACTTGTTGGAGTATTTGGAATGATAATCAGACCATTGTTGATAATAGAACAGGGTATCACGTGAAATTCAATTTTGTATCATTTCGTGTCAATGGTTCAAATTGTTGCCATAATTTTGCACTTGATTCCAATCAATCTCGAATGCAAAGGGTCAAATTAAACCATGAATTTTCAAAGAAGATGTGGTTTGTGGAATGATTGATGCCATATTTATCAACCCAGGGAAGAATGCAAAAGACTTGACGAAATCTTTTATCAAAATCATAACGCAAAATTAATCATTATTTTATGATAGCACCCATATACGTTTGTCTTCAATATTTTCGAACACTGAGGTGCTCTACAACTGAATGTCATTTTTCAAAGCTAATTATCGGAAACAAATTTCTCTCAGAAATTAAGAAATGCTGCTTCTTTCAGAATGATGCAATGTCTGCGAGCATAATAATAGCTTATGAAGGATCCTTTTGCCCGATATTCACTGTCCGATGGGAATGTCTTATAAAAATTGAGGACCAGAATATTCAGGAACTCTACGCATCGCGATCTTTAATGCTCAAAGATCCCTTTTTGCATAAAACCCGAACTTGGTCGCAACACAAACGTGACCCCACACACGTTTACAAACTCTTCATACCGCATAAAGAAGCTCCGATAAGAGTAAAATTTCTTCCGAACAGAGTCTTCAGTACTCTCTAATAACATCGAAAAAGGATCAAAAAATTCTTTGCATCTTAAACGAGGTATATATATAACCATCCCGATGATCGTAAGACAGCTCTTTCATCATCCTCAAGCGATCGGCATGAAAGAGGCGTAAGTATACGATTGGAAGCTACCCTTTCACTTTGGAAAACCATGAAAAAAGATATCCTTTCTGTGGTAGTGGATTTCCCTTGAATTTCAGCGTAGTAAGCATAACGAGCGGTAGAGTAGAAAATTTGCTAAACGCTGAGTCTTGAATAAGATTCTACGGCACGCCAGAAAGTGAATGAAAAGAGCTGCATATCAGAGAGAAAAAAGAAGAGCCTTAGGGCATCTCATGAAAACCTTGCGGCCAAAGAGATTCGGATAAGAAAAATCGGCTGGGGTAAAATCAAAGAGAGCTCTCTACTCGACTACTCATAATATACATATATTACACCTCAAGAACCAACCAACCAGCCATTTTCGTACATCAGAAAGCTTTTGAGATAGCAAAAGCTCTAAAACAGAAATTAAATAGCTCAAGCGGGCAAAACTCACGCTGAATTTTGGAAGAAGTGATAGGGCCTGCCCGTCTGAGAAGAGATACACTGTCGGCAATTACTTTCGAATGCGGGCGCGCCAAGAGTAGATATATATAGGTGAATCTATGTAGAGCTTTTTCAAAGCGGTAAATCTGGATTGAGCTTTCCGAATAGAAATAGAGAGATAAATACAAAACCGTGTATAAATAAGGGAATGGATGCTGTATTTATACTCCGATGTACATTTAGCGTTGGCGAATACAATTATATTCGAGTTTATACGAATAGTCCGGGCGCCCACGTATGCTCCCGTGGCCACTTTAAGCTCCACGCAGTAACTTGAGGTTTTCTTACGTATTTTGACCCGCTGAATCGATTTATCGAGGTTACCAGCTCGAATTCCTGTGACGTCATTAGTTATTAACAATTTTTAGTGCAAGATTAGGGTTTTTCGGCTATATCTTGGAAAATATGCATTTTCCGGGCAAAACTCATCAGGGCAAAGTTGTAGAGCAAAAAATTTTCCATAGGAAAGGTCCTCACGACTTTCCCGGGAAACCCAGTCCTCAGCCTGTAAAGGCATGAAAAGCGTCCGGCGCGATTAACATGGGCTTATATGGGCGGGCATCGCTTCGCCTCTTAGATCGGATGTAGATCTGGATCTGGTGATTTTATTGAAGAGTAATTAAGTGCGTTTCAAAGAGGATGAAGTCCACTCTGTGCTGGTATCGATAGGATTGAGATTAGTTTGGAGATTTCCGATTCCCCAGTGAAAGAGTGCAAAAATCAAGCCCCAGCCTTGGCGCGCGGGAGCAAGTCCGTGCGGTATACGTACGTTCATGGAGTTTATGAACTATCTTTCAAATGCTATTCGGTGCCTGTTATCATACTTTATGAACAAGAATTCACCTGCTAATGATCATGGAACAAATGATAACAATTTCCACGGAAAATTCACATTGAGCATCACCGTTGCGGCAAAATTATGAAACCGAAGAAAAGCGGTTCTTATATTTGAAAAGTAAGATCATCTCAACCATAGGTGGACATCCGCAAGTTTTCCGAGGGAAATTAGCCCATGCTCAAGTTCTAGGAAATTTTGCAGTATAAAGTATTACTTTGGCACGGTCAATTATACTCAAAACTGGCGTGCTTTGAGTTCATGTGCGCATTGTCAATGCTGAGAGACTGTGAATTTTCCAAGGGATTTTCCGTGGAAATTCTTGTTAGCCAGGGAAACTTGTTCACGATAACGATAACAGGCGCCGAATATCTAAAAGATAGTTTATAAACTCCATGAACGTACGTATACCGCACAGACTTGCTCCCGCGCGCCAAGGCTGGGACTTGATTTTTGCACTCTTTCACTGGGAAATCGGAAATCTCCAGACTAATCTCAATCCTATCGATACCAGCATAGAGTGGACTTCATCCTCTTTGAAACGCACTTAATTACTCTTCAATAAAATCACCAGATCCAGATCTACATCCGATCTAAGAGGCGAAGCG
Organism: Eretmocerus hayati; assembly: GCA_029851415.1. Taxonomy (NCBI): domain Eukaryota; kingdom Metazoa; phylum Arthropoda; class Insecta; order Hymenoptera; family Aphelinidae; genus Eretmocerus; species Eretmocerus hayati. Next base: position 100,812,873 of record CM056744.1, read on the forward strand.
ATGCCCGCCCATATAAGCCCATGTTAATCGCGCCGGACGCTTTTCATGCGTTTACAGGCTGAGGACTGGGTTTCCCGGAAAAGTCGTGAGGACCTTTTCTATGGAAAATTTTTTGCTCTACAACTTTGCCCTGATGAGTTTTGCCCGGAAAATGCATATTTTCCAAGATATTGCCGAAAAACCCTAATCTTTCACTAAAAATTGTTAATAACTAATGACGTCACAGGAATTCGAGCTGGTAACCTCGATAAATCGATTCAGCGAGTCAAAATACAGAAGAAAACCCCAAGTTACTGCGTGGAGCTTAAAGTGGCCACGAGAGCATACGTGGGCGCCCGGACTAGAAGGCCTTATTTGCTTCGACGGTGGCGCGGCGTTTGGGATTAATAGTTCAGCGGGTGGCATTTGCTGATTAACCGGTGTAGCGAGAAACGGGAGGAGGCGCTAGGTATATACTGGTGGTGTTGCTGCCTCGATTTTGCATTGAATATCGAGTGGGGAAGCCTAATTTGATGAATTCGCACGCTGATTCCTGCGTAGCTCGACACTGTACAGCAGAGAAATGTGAGTGAGTTTGATCAGTATAGAGCACGCAAGCCAGGATGAAATCTCTTCATCTCGAATACTCTAATCAGGAATGGTAATGCTTTTGGTCCTTTGTACGTTTTCGATGTGGTAAAATTGTACATACTGTATACTCAATCCCTCTATGTGGTAGCTGTGTACAGATAACAAATGTCACATCGGTGACCTGGATTCTTGATTAATACTATTTAGAGCTTTGTATGTGTGCCACAAGAATTTGATTCAGAGAGGACGGGACAAGTATACACAGAGCCAACCACGTGGTGAAATGATCCATGTTGATCAAGAAGCCTGTTGGTGGGGCAGAAATTATACATGCATTTATTATTGGATCATATTGTTTAGGGATTTTATTTCTACAGTTACGAGTACGATACATGTGACTTGGGAAATTGAAAAATGAAATTATCGAAATTTTGACAAGTTGACTGACTGGGTCGCCAACGAGTGCAGTGATTGTGAAAATATCACTGGTCAACTCAATTGGTGGTTCATGAATTGTAATCAAATTTTTTGTCATCTTACTGACAATGTGATTAAAAGAAAAAAAAACAGACGATGGTGTTGATAAAATTGAGCCAACTTATTAATTATCGAAATTTTGACAAATTAACTGACTGGGTCACCAACGAGTGCAGTGAATGTGAAAATATCACTGGTCAACTTGGTAGTTGATGAATTGTAATCAGATTTTTGTCATCTTCAAATTGACCCAAATTATTTTCAAAAATGCTCGGTAACCTCATATACGACGATTCACTCAGTTGACCATCAATTGTTTTGGAACTTGGTAATCCTCAAAAATTATTCTGAATCCATCAAAAATGATTATCACAATTCATCCCCTCCGAGTTGGTAAAGATTGTAGACCGCAGAGATAGTTCTCACTCGCCATTGCTTAGAAATGATTTCACACCAGGTAAGATCATTTTTCTCCTTCCCCTAAACGTCAAGCACTAAAAAATCTACAATATACCAAACAGCAAGAGCACGAAACTAATCCGCGAATCGAATTGTCAGCCATATACTTTCCCAAGACATCAATCGTCCGTTGGAAAGAAATGACATGTCGAGAAATAACGACGCGAGTACTACTGCACCATGTGCACTTTTACAACTTCTTGCTGCTCTGGTCTGTACAACATCAGCGAGTACCTAAAATAAGTGTAATACAGCGCGCGAGAGCAAAGTGACGAAGAATATGAGCTTACGCTTGCAATTACCGACACGCTCGCACACCTTTTCTCCTCTCTCTGAGGCGGTCGCAATTCGTAACGGCCCTTTTCCCAGTATACCCTGAGCTATATACTACAGCTAAAGTAAAGCGTATGAGCTCATGTTATATCACCACGACTTTCTGACTGCTGCTGATGCTAAAAAGACCATTTGGTAAAATTTTTGCTCAGCACACTCACTCACTCACTCACACTTACTCGGCGATACAGAGAGTGATTTCCTCGTCGCCATCTCCGCGGGATCGCACATAACCGCGTAAAAAGCTCTGCCACTGTATTACACGATTCTCTTTCGTCTCCCTCTGCGGGGGGCCCCATGTATGACGAAGAACGAAGCTAAAAAGTACATTATATGGTTGATGGGGTATACTTTGATGTCAGTTTCATCTTTTTTTGGGTTATGCTACTGCTGTGCGTAAGACATTTTTGTAAGGTCGAAGAAATAGTTGCGATATTTTAGAAGATGAATTTCCTGCTGAAGTATTTTCAGCCAGAAGTGAAGAACTTATGCTAAGTTGAAAATCACAGACCGAGTGATTGGATGACTGTAATGTTTAAAAAAGAGATCTATATACAATCGAATTTATTAAGATGGAATTGACATATGAGTAATTCCACGCGAAAGCGGACCACGAATTGCAGACATATCTCAGATTGTTTTTCCACTATTCTTAATCGATTCTATGGTCCAAAAAATGAACTTTTCACCCTCTATGGGGTAAAAAAAAATTTTTTTGTTTCCGTGGGGAATATCTTTGTGATAGTGATTTTAGGAAAAAATACCAATCTTTTTTCAGTAAAATGGGTGTAGTTCCGACTTGAGGTGAGATACGACCACGCAAATAGTGGCATTCGAAAGATCTTTCAAAAATCCATCGAAATATGTTTCAAAAAATTTTTTTTGAGGCTACGGACGCCCCCTATGAGCAAAAAGGTGAAAAACAGAAAAAATTCATTTCCTCAAGAACCTAATTTTCTAAAAATCTAGAAATCCATATTTCGATGTAAAATTGCGTGTTCTTCCAGAAAAAAGTGGTCCCGATCTTTGTTTTTGGGTTCTACGCTGTTTTTTTTTACGTTTTATCAATATTCTTAGCCTTTTCGGTTGAAAAATGAATTTTTCTGCGCATGCGCAGGAATTTAGACTGCTGAAACCAATTCCATTGAAAAGCCAAGGAAATTTCCTTCAAAATGACTATACTTGGTGAAGTCGATTCGATGTACTAGGACCAAAGTTAGAAGGTCTAAAAAATGATGACACTTCTACTCGAGTCACGATAGTAATGGGAAATTCGTGCAAGATCTGCATTTACCCCTCTTGAGGATGCTTCATCATTAATGTGATGTAACTTTGGGCCCAGTAGATAAAATTGACTTTGCCAAGTACTCATTTTAAAGGAAATTTCCTTGGCTTTTCAATGGAATTGGTTTCAGCAGTCTAAATTCCTGCGCATGCGCAGAAAAATTCATTTTTCAACCGAAAAGGCTAAGAATATTGATAAAACGTAGAAAAAAACATCGTAGAACCCAAAAACAAAGATCGGGACCACTTTTTTCTGGAAGAACACGCAATTTTACATCGAAATATGGATTTCCAGATTTTTAGAAAATTAGGTTTTTGAGGAAATGAATTTTTTCTGTTTTTCACCTTTTTGCTCATAGGGGGCGCCCGTAGCCTCAAAAAAAATTTTTCGAAACATATTTCGATAGATTTTTGAAAGATCTTTCGAATGCCACTATTTGCGTGGTCGTATCTCACCTCAAGTCGGAACTACACCCATTTTACTGAAAAAAGATTGGTATTTTTTCCTAAAATCACTATCACAAAAATATTCTCCACGGAAACAAAAAATTTTTTTTTCACCCCATAGAGGGTGAAAAGTTCATTTTTTGGACAATAGAATCGATTAAGAATAGTGGAAAAACAATCTGAGATATGTCTGCAATTCGTGGTCCGCTTTCGCGTGGAATTACTCATATGAAAACACAGTTTGTAATCCTGAATTTCCGTCCATCCCTAGTCTCTCCGTGTCAATCAGTAGAAAGCCACTGAACTTCAGTGTATTTCGGATCAACTTTGACAGAGATCATGAGGGGAAGGGGGGGGGCTGAAACGTCAGTTACGAAAACCCGTCTGACCCCCGGAACGTCATCGAAGTTTTAGCCCTCTGACTGATGACTTCAGAGCAAGAACGTCAAGCGTACTCTGACGAACTCACATTTAATTTCTAAAGAATGGATTAGAAGACGATTCAGGATGTAGAACTCGTAAAACTTGCTCACACCTGGATGACACGGATCGACAATAAAACTGACCTTCTTGCTTTTAATCTGACAAATGTGGTACTTATGAGTCAAAAATTGTGATTCGGAGGGCCAGGACATCAATGTTGAAAATCATTGGATCACTTCCTGCAGCTTCAAATTTTCATCATATACAAACCACTTTTTTTGAATTTCTAGTGCATAACAAAAGCCCTCCCTCTCCCCCGCAGACTTGCCCAGTCAAAGTTGTTGTGAAATACACTCAAGTTCAGTGACATCCCACATCAAATGAAGTCAAGCGTTTGGATATCTTGATCAAAGCAATCAACAATGCAAATGACCATCTTCATTCAAGGGCAATAATCTTTGACCAGGATGAATATGAAAACACTCAAAAAGACGCCGGAGGCTTGAAAACTCCCCGACATAGCGACCAGATCTTAACACTGTCACTTTGGTTGGGTTGCGGATGCCGAGTGCTCTTTTTTCTCATCTCGATATGGGGCTCAATTTTTTGGCAATCAAAAGTTACTGAATGGAAAATGGATGATCCATTTTAAGCAAATTTCCGTAATGTATGAATGAGACCATTTTGACGATCAAATTGTTATCAAATTTCGAAATTTTTCGATAATTATCAACAAAAATTGTTTTCAAGCTGAATCTCCGCAGAGAGCCATTTACGCGACTAGCTGTTTTGTATGGGAACATAGAATATCAAAAGGACAGATATGGATAGAGCTTTGATATTTGAGATAACCCAGTCTCAGAGATCAAATCACTGCACGCATCATTGCCAAAGACACTCACACAGCAAGATTCAAAAGTCATGCATGAACGCATAGGTATAAGTATAAACAAGACGAGAAACCTCATAATCGAGCAAGTATAAAATTTCATAATGACCTCAACGAAAAAAGGCAAAAATCTCCCCTCATTCGCGCTCATCGGGCCAAGAAAAAGCTCAGTCATATTGTAAGCACACACTCAGCGTCTCAACGACGAAAAAAATGCTGTATGTACTTCTTGAAGGCCATCATATCCACAAAAAAAGTTCAGAAAATAGAGATAACAGCAGCAGAAGGAGAGAGTGAGTAGTCAAAAGTAAAGGCTTCTCGAGAGTGCATCAGTGCGGGCGTCGGCTTTTTTTCGCAGCCACACAAGTCTACACAGAAAAGAGAAGCGGTAAGTGCGTTGCCTCGAAAGTGAGAGGGGCATCTCATGCATTACACGGCCCACCCTTATTTTCGCCGCCCCCGCGAATCGAGCCGCGCTTTCAACGCTCTTCTCTACACACCACTTTTTTCCATTCCACTTTCTCTTCCGTGTATACCGAACTCAAACTCTCTATTACCGTCATCCTTATACTCTACCCATAGGAAAGAAATATATATAAAGTCGTTGAGCATTGAGAACTGAGCTTTTTTTCTTACACGACGATGGACCGACAAGCCACCTTTCTTCTTCTCATTCTTTTTCTTTAGTTTGGAAGAAGGTGGATGATTGTATGGAGTGAGGTTAGAGAAAAAGGGAATGCGATATGCAAGTGGATGACTCTAATGGCATGTGAAGAGAATTGACGATTGATGGGCTGCGAAAAGGCTTTTTAGTGCGAGCGTGTTGAAAATTTACGCAAGCGTTTGGGCGTTTCAGGAGAAATGCTTTATATTTACAGATTTGGTTAACGGCACGGAAGAAGTCGGACGATTTATGATTTTATTTCCTCAAAGATACGATTATTTGATGATGGATTCAAGCGAGCTTGGTTTAAAAAAATTTAGATTATACAGATAGAATTTCACATTTTTCACGAATTTGCGTAGCACTACGCTAGGAGATCATGATCCTCAATAATTTTTGATTTCCAATTTTTCTTGCATATGCGCTCACATTTTTCTGTTATAATCATGGAGAAATCTTTGGCATCAATTCCAATTTCAATCTAAAAACCCATAAAAAATCTGCATGAGTTACAAGATTGAATGGATTGATTGAAAAATGCAAATCTGAGCATCAGCAACTCGACAAAAATTCTCTTTCAAACCGAGGCAACGAGAGCTCCACAGAAAGTGAGAGCTGAATTTTCCATAAGAAGCATACACTCAAGAAGCGGAAATAGCTCTAAAAGCGATCCTTACTGAATTTGTAAGGAAAATTCACAGATTCCAGAGGTGAATCTCTTTTCCTTCCTGTTCCTCGATTTTTTCGTCAACCAAGCGTTATCTGGCCAAGCTCGGGCTAAGCAAAGTTTCATTTACAAATACTTGAAGGCAGGCAAGCGGTGGTGGATTCTGTTTTTGCGAATTTCATTGAGAATATTCCAAACATTCCTCATTTCTTTTCTGACTACGTCTGCTTCCCCGACAGAATCCAACTGTTTCATGACGATATGAATTTACCGTTTGTATCACTTGCTTTCATTCATCTGACAATATAAAATGTCAAATAATCTCTGTGATTTCACGCTACAGTCGTCGTGCAAGACCTCTGAGCTCTAAATTTTGACGAAACCCGATGAGTTGAAATTCTGAGGTACTACTTACGAAGCCGAAGTCTCAAACATTGTGAGTTTTAAAATGAACAATCCAAACGAGAGTCGAGGAAATCTCCAAGTTTTCATCCTCCCTAAATCGCAATAAACGTGACTTACCTCGAAAGAAGGAATAAGAAAATGTATACAGCGGAAAAGTTAAAAAAAGGACAACAATAAAATAAAAGTTAAGTCAGCAAGGAAAAGAGGCAAATCTCTGCTCGTACTGTAAATTGAATGAAACTGAGTCTCATTCCAAGATGTGCGCTTTGGTATATGTATATAAGAAGAAGTAGGGTAAGCGAGCTAGTCGTAAACGTCTGTTTAAGCATTATGTGAAAGCAAAGCGAGAGGGTAGATTGTAGTACTGTAGCGTAATTTCAATTTACAAAAGCTATGTAGCAATTCTTCCGCGAGAAATTCCTTCTTTTAGAACAATAGATCTTTCAACTTTTCAAGCAGTAATCGAGAGCTACGAGATTTAGTCGAACAATATCGCTTAGAAGAACCTTCTTGAGCTCAGTAAAACTCTGTGGCACTACTGACCCGTTTCTTCTTCTGCGACGATTCTTGAATTGCACACAATTGACTACAATACTTCGATAAGAACAGTTTCCTCAAGGGAGAGTTCAATCCTTGCTGAGCTTCAACTTCAGACTTTCGATATCGTATCGAAGTTCAGTAGAGTAATGGACTCATTCAACTTCACTCTCAGATAACGAGGGAAACTTGAAACTTGTAACCCATCATCTAAGAAAAAAAGTTACAAATGCCTATATTTCCATGAATTTACACGTCAATATATTTTATCTCAGGAGACAATGTGAATTTGGCAACCTGCGTAACAGCAGTTTCTTAGGTTATTTGTCTGTTACATTTTTTCATTGATTCACTTTTTGAGGATATTGGTCAATTCTCTCTCATTTTTTTTTCATCTGTCATAAAATCCATTTGGATCTATCTGTCTTCCTCATCTTCATCTTCTACTTGTTCACCTTCAGTTTTTCATTCTTCTTCCACCTTCCGAACTGCTCATACACAGAAATTTTCATTTGGAATATCTTTAATTTCATTCCTTGACTGTATTCTGATTTCCTCATTTTTCCATGCATGCTCACTCCATAAAAGCTGAATTTATCATCACTCAAGACTTGGCTCAGGATAATCATAATGCTGTTACTGTTCATGACCTAGAGATGAGATTTACAAGTCTAGCTTCCGCATACATATCCCTCTAACAAACTAGCTCTCATCGCACATCATTTCAACATATAATACATAACCTTCCACTTGGCTCTCAAGGCACTTGCCAACCGATTTATTCTCATTCCCACAACATTTGCACAACACTTTCATCCCGCAGGCGCATTTCTCTCTCAGCAACAGTATCATCCAATATATACGAAATTCACATTCCGCACAATGTTATACACATGTTACGCGTTCTATCCAACTGCCACTACTATATAAAAGCTCAAAAACACGTGCAAATCGCATTTCTTCGACTGCTTCAAGGCCTCATTTTTTTCCAAGTTATTGCTATAAAGGCTGTTGCAGTTTGAAGTAGTTCTCTTTTCATATAATACTCAAGTATAGATATACTTGAGTGAGACTGTGTATAAAAGAGTGATATGATATGTATAGAGGATAGTTTGGGGGATGCATCTCTCGAGAGCGCATTATTGCGTGTTTTTTTTGCGGACGGAGAACGAGTTTTGCGAGAATAAATAAAGTTGCGCGCGGGTGGAATCTGTTGGGATCTCCTGCTGCGCTGTGCATGAGTATATCTTTGCAGATGTGAGAGTGGTATGCGAAAATTCCTATATGGAAGTTTGTTTATAACCCAGGGTTGGCATATTTTGTGTGCGTGGGAGCTTTGCAAGAATTTTTGCGACGGGAGATCGAAAAGTGGCAGCATCACGCATTATATTTGTTACATTTTTGTCTTATAATTTGTGAGTGTTAGAACGCGTTGTTACCTGAAATTTCAAATGTTCATGAGGGGTAATGCCGTAGTCAATATTTTACGAGATTTTACGTATTGCCACACTGAGGAAAGTTTGGGATTGACTCAGAAAATACTTTTCATCAATTTTTCAACATGCGAGGAACACCCTGGGATTTTCCTTGTGGTTATCATTCGAGAGCAATTTTCAGTGACTTCTAAACAATTTTATTAGTAATCTAGTCGGTGAAAATCAGGAAATTTTCACTCCGATAGCAACTTTGATTGATTTCTCAAACAATTGTAAATTCCACGTGAAATTTATTGTCAATTTTAAAAATTACACCATGTCCTCCAAGTACTAAAAAGACTGATGGAAAACATTCCTATAAGCATGCACTTGTAATTCTTAAGGCGTCAGAAAAACAACGATAATCTCAACTACTGACCGACTTCTTGAGAAGCTACCGATCGATCTTCTTTGCTCCCCACGTAAAATAATGACGAAGAAAATATTGTTCCGTCACTCAAAATATCGGCCAACATCAACCTCACAAAAAGATTCAAGTGAAGGTGCAATCGAGAGATCCCAATAGTAGATACGACAGGTATCCTCATTAAAGAGATGCACGTTCGTCATTCAGGCCATCTTTCACACGAGTTCAATAGCACCATAGATAGATAGATATAATCATAAATCATGATGAATAACGAAAGACGATAGATTTGTCACACTTGATGTGATGGAAGACTCCATAAAATCTCGTTACGCTTCAACTCTTGAACGAAATAAATTACGAAAGCCAGATACGTACAAGCGTCTCTTCTTCCGACCTTCATTATTCATGATTTCGTCCGAAAAAATTGCGATGAGGGGGTCTATAAATTCTATTCTATTCGATTACACGACGTCATTCCAGGAAAGCTCATTAATCAGGACCGAATCATCTCCTCGTCTCTCATTTCTCCCTCCCAAATTCTTTTTTCCCTATTTCTCTTCGCATCACGTTCTACATACCTATCGATGCGTGTTATCAACCGATAGGTCACCTTTAAAACCCCACTTCTCTGAGTATACTTCATTTTCAACGAGCACCAGAAGTGAAAATGATTCGAGTTATTCCTGTACGATGAAGTAGCTACCAAAAAAGGGGTTGATGTTGAGCAACTCTTAAATTTTAGAGAAAGTCATTGTCAAGGGAATTCCAATTTATAAAGGTTATGGTTCTGGCATATGCTCAAACCGAACTGACCTAAACTAAAAATCATTACGCATTGCTGTTATTGCAGGATGCACGCGAGATAAGAGTCCATATTGGACAGGAAGGGTGATGGTCAGGGAAAGATAAGAGCCGAGCATCGGTCGAATGAGAATCGGAAGTCGGAAGTGGACGAGGTATAAGGGTGTGTCTACAAAGGATGCATTGTACACGTGCACACATGCAGCTCATCGAACTTGAGAAAAGATTGGAGGAGTCACATCAGTGAATTTCTGATATGAATCATGTCTTCGCCCCGTTACCGGGTGACCCAAAGAGGACTCGACGAGTTCCATCATTTTGTTTTTGGGTGAAATTTTATAAGCTGCATATGGCACCTGTGCAGTCCATATGCGCAGTGGGTACTGCATATGCATATTTGTGGACGCACCCTAAGGTAAGGCTTGGCGAGACACTGTAGTCAGATTCAAACTTATGAGCGTGATGAACCTGCGCATTCGCAATCTATTTCGCGGGAGAGGTTAGCTCATTCATTTTGAAAATGTAGTGAAGTTACCATGTTGCAGTTTAGTACATCAATGCATGATCATGGAGGTTTCTGAACAAAATCGCAGAATTCATACTTGAATTCGAGCTTGAATTAGTCTATTTCGATTGAGACCTGACCATCATCAAAGAGGCAGACTCTGTACTATCGAGTAAAGAGAATTTGGCCCAAATTTTTCCCTCCAGTAGAGCTTTGTAGTGAGACAAACGATGTCATTGTAAACGAGATTTTTCTTCTTCGTATTAAAATCCCAAAATCATGAACTAATATATTTTCATTCCATGAGCTATGAAACGAATACCCTTTGAAATCCAAATACTGGGAATGCATGAATTCTTCAAAATTAGCCGAAAACGGATACTCAAGAAAAAAAACTACGCTCAAAAGAGAAATACAGAGGTTTAAAGATCGCTTATCTGGTGGAGATGAGCGCACATATAATTATTGAAGGGCTCGTCCACTAATGGATTTTACTGATATTATACAGCATAGGGGTAGTGGCAAGACAAACAACCACGAGACGATAAGACAAGACTTTCAAAACCCACATTATCCGTGCAAATATGCAGGCATCGAGCTTCAGTGAGTCGGATTGGCGTGACTCTTTCTATATCTATACGGTATACAGCCTCAGCTCGTTCGAATTAATTCCGCTGCGTCGATTATTTAGGAGAAAGGGAAGTGAAGGCGACGAGTTCATTATGTTAATTTGGGGTTGCACTCTCTTCTTCGATCCTCCTCTATTCCACATTCTTTTCAATCGACGCTGGTTCCTATACAAGATGGCTCGATCAAACTTTAACGTGGGCTAAATTTGTGTGTGACGGGTTGCGTTCTTTATGAATTTGAATGAAGTATCCGCGAGCAAAAAATTTCACAAAGAAAGAATGATTTCCGTCAACATTTTTTTACTAAACTTTGCCCAATGAGAGTTAGGTGATATTCAAACGGAATAAGTGAGGATGAATTATCATTGAAAATACAAGATGAAAGCATTGGACCTCTATCATTTTCTGGGAGAAATTCACCAGAAATGCCACGCCAGACCGCTGTGGATTCACTTGATTGAAATACATAGTATTCTTGACCACTCATGACGAAATTGAAATCAAACTCTAGAGGTTTAATTGAATTTTAATATTTCAAAATTGCTCGATTCTTTTTTATTTCCATAGATTTGTCTGATGGTATTCCGGTTGAAATTCATTGGTGATTGTTGTTTAATTCGATAATCACGCACCGCGTTCATACAGATGAATCGTTCAATCTGCAACTTTATAAATAAGAAAAACAGGCAATTCTGCCACAACCATGCCGATTTAATCTTATTAATTGGACATAATTTCGAGAACTCTGATTTCAGTGTAAGCCAATAAAAAACCAACCAATCCAACAAAAGCCGTAGCATCAGCGTGTGTTGAAACAATTTACGCGCGTACCCGCTTTTCAAAATATTCGATTTGCATCACACAGAAAATGGTATGATCACAACACGAAAGAGCCCTTCATTCACTGCAAACCTGCTCTCGTACTCACAAATTCGTTCAGTCTCCTACTCGCGGTCTCCTGGCGGCTCCAGGATGCATAATTGCTCATTCCATCTCATCTCATCGTCGCGGGGGATCCTATCCCCCCTCCCCTCCCCTCAATATAATTTTATACAACATGCAGGACTTAAGTCAAACAATATACTCTTCCCTCTCTTCTTTTTTCACGATTGATGTAAGTATAAGGGGGACAGATCTCACCATGGAACTGAAACTCATTAAACATAAATTCACGGCACATAACGGACGCATTGACGCCGAAATTGCCGGACCCTCGGCTCTTTTGATACCACAATACACCATAACACATCACATCATACATACATACATACATACATACATACATACACATATACTCAATCCCCATTTTTATTAATCGTACGCGTGCCAAGACAGATAAATATAGACACATTCTACGTGTGAATCAACAGATTACAATTGGATGAGTAGTAGTAATAGTAGTAGTAGTTATAGCCACCACTGCATGCCGCCGACCTTTCAGAGTCCGTTATCTTGCTTTTTCAGGTCTCTCTCTACAGACACTGTGTGGATACCCCCAGGAAGGGAAGGTGGGGGGGGGGGGTCTCTTAATAGGCTTAGAATTCTGTAGACGTTTTAGCACATCATCAAACTACAGAATCTATCTGGAAAAGCATCTATTCGTGGTCCTCTAAGATATGCTTGTTCGTGCAAGGATTTACACACATTCTATATATGTATGTCTAGATTGATAGAAGTAATGATGGTCGATAAGGTGTTGAAGATGTATAGAGAGGGATAGGTATATAGACATGCTTGAAGCTTTGAAGACAAGGTTTATAGGTCTTTGTGATAGCAAGTGTGTTAAGCGGCAAGCGCCCGCGCGAGTGCGACAGGATCCATTACACTAATTGGAAGCGACGAGCATTAGGCGACTGATTTACTCTGTCGTCGTTGGATGTAGAACGAGAGATGAGAGAAAGGGAGTCGGGTTCGGGGCCAGCGCATTTTCTGCTGATGTAAATGCAAAATTACAGGGGACCGAACGAGTTTAAAAATGAATTAGCCTCTGTGATATTGAGGAGTAGAGCGATCTTTCTTTCTCTCTCTTGGAGAATTTAATGTGATGAGTGCTGCTGCTGCTGCTGCTGCTGCTGCTGCACTGAGTTGCTTCAGTGCCCTCTTGAAATTGCGTTACTGGAAAAATTAATCTTCTTTGAAATGAAGCTTGCTCTTCTTTCTACTTCCCTTTTATATCTTGTGCAATTTTGTAAATTTGCCCGTATCGAAGGGCCAATAATTGACTTTCAACAAATTTTGCAGAATTAATATCACTTATGCGAGCGTTCAAAAAGCTCATTCAATCCCGATTTCTTGTTGTTCTCATTAGGACGAAAATTTGTGGGGCAGATATGTGCTCTTTCGAGATTGAACTGCGAGAAAATTAATATTACACTGTAATGAAAATTTTTACTAACTCATTATATAACTCTTTAGCTCGCGCGGCTCTGAAAATTTTCGAAAATTTTTTCCACTAACCGCGTGTCAGTCTGAATCCAAAATGTCATCTACAACTTGATTATATTACATGAGCACGACACAAAGATAACCAAAAAGGTAACCTCGATGCGTATTTTCCCGGAAATTTTGCGATATACCAAGTAGATCCGTACTGACATAATTACACTCGGATGGTTCAGTGAATTTCTCTCTATCACTACTGCAGGTGCTGGCGAATGGAAGGCCGAATTGTGGAGTAGCCATATCTAGATAGCACACTCGAGCTTTGCAAAATCTACACACATCGCTTGCACGAGATTTCCATCAAATTAATTGCTTTCGAAGTTAGAATTTCAAACTAACATCCAACATCACCCTAAAATAATTTCAAATGTACACCAATCCTTCAAATACTCTCAACTTTGAACTCACTAACACATGAAGCTAGAGAGCTCAAAATTCAAGCCAGGACTCCTCCCATTTTCGAATAAATATCGGCATATCGAATTCACTTTCTCCCGTTAAACGTAACCGACGCTCCCGAACAATTAAATAAATGGGCTCTGCATCGGCGTGACTACACCCCATGCGTCATCTCAACCATAAATTCTCCTCCCCATCTGTATGGTATAATTCACTTATAACTCGCCTTTGGCCCTTCATGCATCCAAAACCATATAGCAGCTCCATTTGTTCACGCGTACATTATCCTATATAACTATTGGGGGTTGGTCATTGAAGCTTCTCGTATCTCGCTGCAAGCATACGGGGGTGTCGATTGCGAGCCACTTCCGAGAGGTTAGGGCGTGGCGCGTCAATTTTGGGGGTTGCGAGGACATGTATGTGTGTGTGTGAGAGAGGACAGAGAATCTACTCTGAGAGAATCGGATAATGTGGCAGGTAATTTCCGGATACCCAGAGGACGAGAGTCGTTTGTGATAACGCCAGAGTTTTAAGAGCGCGAGAGCTTTCGACGAGGGTAATTGAGATAGAGGCTATATTGTCTCAGAGCGACGGAGGTTTGAATCTAGATAGCAACCATGAATGTGAGATCAAGATTTCTTGGAAGGTGCAAAACTGTACGCGTAAGCTCAATTTATAACTTCATTGTAAGTGGGAGTTTGTGATTTAGAAGCCTGGCGTGTTCGTTATGAAGAAAACATTGACGATGAGAAACATTATTCTGTTGATGGTGGAAGACAACTCATGAGGAGAAAATTGTTTGATGATCATCATGAAAAGATGTTATCCATTTAAAAAGTTCAAGAGAGAATATCAATGTTACCTTTCAGTGACTACATAAATGGTTTAACATTTTAAGAGGTGGTAATAAGTATTGATATCGGGATTAGAACCCAAGACCACGATATCGGAGACGGGATTCGAACTCAAGACTTTTCGAATTGGTATGATCCAGAAGGCTTTCAAAATTGAGTGATAAAATCCTCACACGTTTCCATGTAAAAAGTATAGCATGTACTTCCAACGTCGAGCTGGTGCTATGAGTTTTATCAAATTTGGTGATAGGTTTACTTTCTCACATTCGGGGTTTGATTTTTCATTATAACTCGCGTGAGAAGAAGTAAGGTTCGGACCACAGAAGACTCAAATGAATCTGACATAGTGAAGACTCCCAAATTCAATTAATGAAATTACTTCGTTAAATTCAATTGTTTGAACTTTCATAGATATTGGTGGCAGGGGTGGGATTTATAAAATTATCACTCATCCAAATGGAACTGATGCGATGAAAATGGTCAAATTCAACCGATTAGTCTAATTACCAAAAAGTCGACATGGGTCAAAATATGTTGAGAAAAGAATAAGTAAAATCAATCGATCCAGAACACGTGATATTTGATTTTTGAACGAATAAAATTCATTGGAAATCCAACCAAACTTAGTGAGAAAAATTCTGATTTCTGATAAAGAGGTACATACAAATGTCGACACGAGAAGCTCATTGAGCAACACGTTCCTGAAACACTTTCCACAAGTATCGACTCGTCGAAAATCCTTGCAAATTTATGGATATGTGCCTCTTGTGCTCACGACAGAATTCTCCCGATCTCGTTCCCAATCGTTACGAGAATGGCATACTCAAGCTCCGCACGACTTTAGTGACCCATACTATCTACATTTCTTACACCCTCTGCTGTTAAAGCAGTGCAGCATAGGATTGAGAACAGAATCGACGATTTCCAAATCCACAGGACCAACGTGCAAATTTTTACATTCCACCTCTAGTACCTTGAATTTGCCAACATATTACAATCCATTTCACATTGCAAATAGCGTATAAGCCTACCTATGACAAGAATCGAACCATTGGCAACTTGTCACATCGAGCCAAACATAAAATCCCACATGTTATTACAATCCACCGAATCTCTATCTGTGATATCACGAATGGTTATGTACGTGTTGATGGCTTAGTGCTTTTTGACGATCACTCAATGCTGATGGGCAAATTTACACGCTCTTCCACGGCAACATCAGAATCAGTATGGTGACAGCCACTTTATGAGCCTCGTTTCACGATCAAATAAAGGGGTGGGAGAGATACGTCACTTGCAACTATAACGGCAACGCAATAATCAGTGAGATCCACTAATGCGATTTCTATTCCGATTGCGAGCAAACGAACGTACACAGACACGTGTAACATACACATGCAAGAGAGCATTTCACAGATTTTCGGCTATGCGTAGAGATAGGGCGGAAATTGAAGAGCGTGTGTATCTGTGTAATTTATCTGTTTGGTTTGAATTGATTAGATTCGCGGCTAGTAGGCACTCGCGTGTGTCAGAGTGAGAGAGCCTACGATTCGCGGGTTTTGATGAAAGCTGCGGTGCGCCTCATTTCGTTTGATGGCGTTGACGCGTCCCTCTGGTGTTTGTGTGTCTATATATGATTATACCGCAGATTGCGTGAAATTTGAATGAAGTGGGTTTCATGTAGTGTGGGCAAATCGAGCTAACGAACCATTCTTGGGTTATGGTTTTCCAAAAAAGAAATCCACGGAAAAATAGTTTCAAGTCAGGAGTTTCGTAAATGTCGGTGTATTGAAGAGAAATATGATCTGTATCAGACGAAAAAAAAAATGGTAAAATAGAGCAATATCGTGAAAGATACAGGGACAGGGGTTATAATCTCTTCGGCATAATACTAAGCACGTGGCTGGTAAAAATATCAATAGATGCTTTATCCCGGCTACACAATACTCGCTTGGCAAAACTATCATCCGCAGCAGTCACGATCGAATTGTCCGATAGAAAACGAGTACATAGAAACACATGCACGACTATCAACACACAGACATACGTGACTATACACTATAATACCCTGCACTCGATGCGATGCAAGCGAAGAGAAAAGACAGGCACAATCAAGCGAAGTGCAGCAATGAACAAAGCTGCTCGCGGACAGGCGAATGTATTATTGTCCAATGCAGAACTGCGGCAACACCAAACTGTCTGGTTCACGATTCTCCAACATTGCATGGAAAAACGCCAACTATACATCTACTGAATATACCTATCTACATATATGTACCTCAGTATCGAACAATTCGAATTCAAGAGTAAAATTGAACACGCCCTTGCGCCTCATCGACAGCCTCACCAAGCGTAATTCGAGTAAATGTACCGATCCAATCTCTGATCCAATATATAGATTTGTGCGTAGATCATTGGCAGGTTTGATACTATACTCTGTTCAGTAGAAAGGTGGAGAATCGCTATTATCTATTGTGAGTACGACGACGAGGTAGTGTGGTGGTGCATAGCAATAGAAATTCGCGAATTTTAGACTAGGAGAGCGATCTGTCCCACGAGAGACACTGCGATGCATCGGAGAGAACTTTTGTGTGATTTCGAGAGGAGGATGGGCACAGAGAGGACGTTTGCAAAATTTCATTTGGACGTGACGGTGGTGGTGGTGGTGGTGGTTGTGCAAAATTGGATAGGTAGGGTAGGTAGGTACTCGATATGGTCGTGCGCTTGACTGTCCGATTGGGGAGCGATTTCGAAGGGACAATAGGAACGATTTGAACGACCGCTGGTTGAGGGTTGATATGAGAGTCTACACACTATGCACCCGATGCAGCACTGATATTGGCCGTTTTAGTGGTGGGTGGTATAGGGGAGTTTGGAAAGAATAAGGGACTATCGAGACTGTAGATTTTTGTAGTGCGGTTTTTTCCCGACTGCAGAATGCAGACAATCGTGTGGGTGCAGGACGTGCTGAAAATGAGAGGCGATGTGCTCGAGAGATATATGCAAAAAGGAAGAGAAATGTGGTGGGCTCAGGGATTTGAAATGAATGAGAAAAAAATTCAACGTCTCCCAAAAATTTATAAATACTAGAGTTAGCAGTTCAATCATGTATATATGTGGATGAAACAGGTAAACTAATGAACAAAGGAATTAGTTATACAAGAATCTAGCAGAAAATTCTTGAAAAAGCTGCCAAAAATTGCAGAATTGCTGAGAAACTTCTGTGGAAATTGTACTGTGTCAGTGTCTATCCAACTAGTTCACTCTGAAAATTCTTTTTTGTTCTGTTGTTTTTTCAGACACGGGTTACTTCACATGCCGAATTGAGCTCTCGGTTCATCTTTCAATTCAACACAGACTCCCTCCGTACAAAGACAAAAATCTCCAGAGTCACATCTTTGAGGAGATTTTTGTATGCAAAATAACCAAGCATCCGACAGAAAAGACTCGAGTTCACGAATCATGTTAAAACCAACCAGCAACCCTGAAACCCTCTTAAACTACTCGCATCTCTTCTTCATCTCACCCTTATTCAGGACTCCAAACCCCACAGTGTGTCTCTATATACCCAAAGCTTCATACAAACCATGCATATATCATCATAGCCAGTGGCAATAAAAAATTCGCGCTCACGTGTTACCTTCAAAACCTTACACACAAAAAAAGCTCCGCCACGCTTCCTTAGCGCTCGTCTCGTCGACAAATTCAAGCACTCACGACACCAAAAACGCTATGGAAACCCCTTATTCTCTATATGTAGGATGTTGAGGACCTGTCCACCCTCACGCAATTTCCATACACCCAGTAAACACACACACACACATTTTCATGTATTTTTATGTGAGTGTATTTTGTACAAAGAGGGTGTCAGTCGCTAATTAAAGAAGCAAATCCCATGGGGGTTCGTTGCATCAAAACCATAGAACCTGCTGCTGGTGGCACTGCAGAACGCGTCACTGCGTCCTAACCACTTGTCTCGTCTCCCTCTATGTATAAAGCTTTTTTTTCAAATCTACAATAGCAACATAGCACAGCCACTTTCAACGCACGAAAAATAAAATCCATCATCCAAATTCAACCCCACATCAGACATCATCTAGTCAACATCATAACACGACTTTGACCCTAGCTGAGTCACTGTAGCATACAAAAAGTCACTCTCGAACTCTTTGAGATTCAACTACATTCACACACATACATGCAAATATGCAAATTCCAATATAAGCTTACAGAATGCGTGTTGTACCATACGCTGTAATTATTCTTACCCCAACGGAATGGCCCCACGGTGGACGGCCAAAGCGTTTGTGTTATAGGTTAGGGTCCGAGCTTGGTACACTCACCTGCAACAGAAAAATAAAAGCGAATTAATTAGTGATTACTACACGGTATGGCAAACTTACGAGTCTATAGGGATATATGCTCTTGGCCGATCGTACTGCGGCCCAATTAGATAAGGCCTCTCGATCTTTCGACCTCCACTCTATAATACATCACAAAGTCTTTCCTATACATACTGAGACTTTCATAGAGAGTAGGTATGTAAAAGAGAAAAAGAGAGGGTATCAATTATACACCCTTTGGTTAATGTTTATTCATAGGCCTTGGTCGCTACGAAATTAAAAACGGGCGTGTCATAACTATTGCTCCGGACTTTACTCTCGCTCTCTTGGAGAGCATGCACTCCGTCATATGTACTCTGTGAGTATTATAGAGAATGTGAAGGGTGATAAGAATCTTTTACGAGCCAGGGCTAATTGCTGACTGTATATACCTGTACTTATATATTTCAGGTACGTTGAGATGCGTCTCTTTCGATCGGTATATAGGGAGTGTATGTGTGACTTATTGCGAAATATCGTGCGTGTCGAGGGCGTGGTTTTTGATATGGGTATGTACAAGAAAAGCAGAGGAGATAAGTTAGAATAAGAAGTTATCATAGGGATGGATTCATTAAAGTAATAAATCTAGGCAACGAGTAATGGTGAGGTCGGCTTGAGTGGGTCTACAAAAATTGATTTGTGAAATGTTTTTGGTTTATACGAAAAGCACCTATGTGATGGAGGAGCAAGTGAAACTTTTTCATATGATGGACACTTCAAGTGTTTCAAATGTGTAAGCGTGACATTATGATGGCTGCATGTCATGAGAACAAAAAAATGTGAAGAGTACAAATAACCGGAGCGTGGAATTCGATGAGATTCGAGCAGTGGCTGGTGATTGAGTGTCTGAATGAGTTGTGTTATTGAGTATGTGTGAAAGGTGAGAACTTTCTCCCCTGTTTAGATAATATAATGCGGTACGATAGAGGTCAATAGGTATGTTTAGTGTCTAATAGTCTTCAGTTGAGCTCTATTGAGATTTCCAGGTCAATGACTATGATGAAGTTCTAAAGTTGAGTTTTGATATAGTGTGTGCTGATGGGTAAGGATCGTCATTCTTATTGGTTTACATATATTTCAGCTGAATGGAAGGTTGATCCCGAAATAAGTTGACGCCGTTCTTAAAAATCTAAGCCGCTCTTGGAGATTAGAATATCTCATGAAAAACAACTCATCGATTCAACATGGTATTTTTTCTATGTACTCAACCCAGAAGCTCAGGGTTCGATTCTTGGTTACAAGATTACTGATTTTGAATGTGCCCTGTACTGAAACCATGCATATGTTCTCAACCTGAACTCGAAGATCTCATCTCACTCAGAAAAAATACGAATCTTACTAGTATTTCGATCACCTATTGGAAATTTAACGCAATTGGATGAACGCACGAATCACGATCTTCTTCAGATTGATATACCCCATTATTATCAAAGAGATTCTAGAACATATAAAAGACAGCGTGGAACCTTTCATCCTCATAAATTTCACGCACATCAGTTAGAAAACCGTAATCCCCATATCAAAGCACCTTTTACTTATACACCAACAGACTATACACACAAAACACTCCCTATATATTATTCGCTACTCCACCCAAGTAATTCCCATAATACCATAGCACACTGTGTGGAGGTCATACACTGCACGATCGACTCGTAACTTACAACAAATTCACCTACCACACGCGCACACACAAACATGTGAACAATTTTCAATCCTCAATCCACGCACACATATCTCTACCAAGTAACCATAACCTTCAATCCACATATACACATTCTTCCATATCTACTTCAAGCCGAGGAGGAACAAAATAGCGGATAGAGAGTGAGAGAGAGAGAGAGAGAGAGAGAGAGAGAGAGAGAGAGAGAGAGAGCGGTGTACGGGTGCGTCCGAAGCTAATTGCCACGTTCAGCTACATATACGAGAATAGTGGCAATATCGCGGAAGAGAGCAGCGGAATCCGAAAAGGTACCTTTCGCACATCCCGCTATAACCCCCCCCCCTCTCCCTTTCTACACACACAGAAAATGCTTCGATAGATACTAAGCCAATTTTCCATCACGTCTATCGGGCTATACTATCTCTCCTTTCTCTTATACACTCTCACACTCATCTACACACACACACACGCACACAAACATAACCTCACACGACGCGCCGTTTGACCCGAGAAAAAGACAGAGAGCATGAGAGATCCAAACGTGCGGACCAAAAGAGGAGAGAGAGAGACTGGTATAAAAGAGAGGATCCGATTGGGAGGAGCGATAAGTTTCTCTAAGGCTGCTCCTGGCCTCGAATTGCTGCAAAAGCACGTACAGCTGGCGCGAGCGCGAAAAAGAAGGAGCAGATCTCCGGAGTCCTGAAAAGTATATATGAGGAAAGGGCTCCAGGTGGAACATAGTATATAGGTAATGCTCCACGACGACGACGACGACGACGACGAAGACAACTATCTCGACTATTCGCATCTAGTGCAGTAGTTGAGAGGTGAGGCAAAGAGCGAGAGAATTGCATGAGAGTCGAAAGTTTTCGAGCTCCCCCGTGAGTACCTTTGTCGGGCACGACTCCTCTATGCTCTGCTCCGCGATGATACGAGGCCCGGATACGTGACTCCGACACTCAATATGCCAAAAAGGAAGATTTTTCGATTTTTCGTAGAAAAGGCAATCGTTTTTCATCCTCTACTGAAATATTGGAAGGATGAGCTATTGGCAGAGAGACCATCCCGATGCAGGATTTCATTTCGCTAGTTGATTACTATGCCGCAATCACGTGACTTTGAACCCACGACCCATGGATCTTGAAACTGGCGCGTTACAACTGGGCCATTGGCTACTACATTACCCTCGATATTACCCTCATTTGCAATATAATGATAGTTTTAGGCCATCAGATGCGGATAAGGTTATCGAAAACCCATGGAAAATGATCAATTGGACCCAAAAAATCACAAATGAGAAATGAGCAAGCAATAAAATGACTAAATATTAATTCGAATAATATTGTACACATATCACGTTGATTCTTCCACATTTTTATCCGAAATTTTGCCTTGCAAATTACGCCGCGCTCGGAACATCCCAAAGTCAAGCCTGAAGCTCTGAGAATAAAATCATCCGGGATTAGGATCCGTCGAATTTAAGGTGCAGTGGCAAATACGGAACCCAATTGGACGGGGATGAAGAAGCTCTAGAAAGTGCTGTGCGGCCTGAGAAAGCTCCTTATCGCTCCTTGCACTACTGAATTTTACATACGCCCAAAGCGAAAGCAAAGAGCTCTCGGCTTTCTTGATTTCGTGAACCCAAGATGTTGGGATTCAACGTGGCAACTCTCAAGAAAGATTGTTAGAGGAGAGCTGATTTCGTTGCAGTTCGCAGAGGCAATGCGGATGTGCGTGCGAGTTTCTGGAAATTGCGGAATATGCGGTTTCCTGGCATAAGATTTGTGGAGAACGAGAAAGGCAATCGCCATGCACATCATATTATGTGAATTGTGCGGTGATGAAAGAGGAGAGGCACAAAGTTCTATGTATTACTTGTAGAATATTTTTGCAATGTCCGCAGCATATTTCATGACATTGTATCGAGAGCTGATCCGACTACACTGAGATTATAAAGATTTTGGGTCAAATTATTACACGTATCTCGAACTGGTGAAAAATGCCACGATATCATCGATGTGCCAACTTTATAACGACCTGTCCTTCTCTCAACAAAAGATCAAAGAGCCACGTTATGTCAGCTTAAAGTACAAACTATGAACGAACAACAAGACGACACAAGTGTCTCGTTGCGCGGTGAGACAACAATACTACGATATCGGCACCCCTCAAAAGCTCCATCAAGATCCGCTTCTCAAAAGGAGAGAAGAGGATCCCAAAGAGACACTTGCTCTCAAGACGATGAAATACTAGTTTAAACGTCCCACTTCATCTCTCTCTCTCTCTCTCTTTCTATCTTCTCTCTTCTCAACTCTCCCAACCACGAACTCCCGATCGTATCAAATATCTCTCTCCAATCGCTGGAATGATCAACCCACATTTAACAGCACATACTTCGATATGATCCTATGACCCAGTGACCGGGTGGTCCTCTTTAGATTCTAACCTTATATCTCATTTTCTAGTATATCGCTTTCGTTGAAATAAAATATACCACATTATCGGAGGGATCCTAAAAAGCCATAAAGTCAAAAGTAAAATATATAGCCTGAAATGGAGAACAAGAGTTGCTCATCAGCATGCTAACGATGAGCAATTAGGCGGAGTCCTGCCGACACACGCAAAGGATGAAAGACATTCCGTTGCTGAATGCGTACGTGTGAAGCCACCAGGGTGAAAAAAAAATCAAATCGGGATAAGAAAAAATCGAGGAATCCTGGAGGGTTTCGAGATAAGCGTCGCCCGTACAGATGATATCGGTATAGCATTGAGGGATGGAGAATCGGGACGCCATATGCGTCGACTTGGCCGTGTCCAGAAGCTGCATATCCCGGAGCGTTGATTTGGATAAGGATCTGCTCTTTTCAATGTCTTGGAGATATTATGGCTCTCCGTGGAGAGAGAACCTCGTGCGTAGGCGAGGATCTGATAGGCCCCATGTGTGGCTGTCTTGCATTATGGCCTATTCTGAATTGGGACGTGTGCAGCCACCGGGCAGAGCGTTAAGCATCAAATTGCCAACGCAGAATTTCGCGAGATCCGGTGCTAGATCTTCTGAATGTTTCTCTCGTGGATTTAGTATTTGCTGCTTATCCAGGACTCATCTTTACGCCGCGTTTGATATTCGGAACATCTTCCAAATTAGCAGCGCGATACCCAAAATCGTCGACAAGGTGCGAATGGGCAGTCCTTGCATACGGAGCCTGTATTTTGGGTCATTCTGCAGTAGCACGAGTGAGCACTTCTGCGCGGCATTGTAATGTTGCGTCCAGCTCGTAAGATCTAATCTGAGCCTGCATTAACCGCAAAACGCGCCCCACGAGGGCCATGCCATAATCTTGACGCGGTACACCCTTCCCTGCTCCACCCAACGCCGCACATGGCAGCTCCATATACAACGCGTATAGAGCCCTTTGAGCCAGTTTCAACATAACCACAACGCCAAACAAGGGTGTGAA
This sequence comes from Eretmocerus hayati, assembly GCA_029851415.1. Taxonomy (NCBI): domain Eukaryota; kingdom Metazoa; phylum Arthropoda; class Insecta; order Hymenoptera; family Aphelinidae; genus Eretmocerus; species Eretmocerus hayati. The sequence continues at coordinate 100,837,006 of CM056744.1, forward strand.
AACTAGGGAATATAACCTCATATATGAGCAAAATTATAGATATAATGCAGTATTGTGGTTACATAAGGGTCATTTTTAATGGCAGCTGCGGACTCCTACCATTCTTTCATACAGAAAGCTCAATATATGTATATGGGACTCTCCAGCTCAACGATAATTTTTTTTTGCTTGCTCACGGTCTGTCTTTCCTCGAAATATGCCGATCTCATCGGAGCAGCTCTCTCTCTATCTACTAATGGCCTCAGAGCTCCCGATTAGAATCGCACCTCCATCGTCGTAATGCCTCAAAGCGATGACTTCATTCTCCGTGTAATGGACTGCGTGCCGCACATCAGCCTTTCTCTCTTTCTATAGCCGACGAAATCAAATAAACCGACAAGACTCGACTGCGCGTAAGAATCGTTTTTCCGAGGGGAAGTCTCGACTCTTACTGACTCTTCTACAAGCACAATTACTACATGTATTCAATAAGAAAAAAATATACGAAAGTTAGGTTAGGTTTGGGGTATATAGAAGGGGGGGGGGCGCCCACGGCCATTTGTCTTACTGCTCGCCGCCTCGAAATTCGCCTCGAGGGCGCCGATCCCGGACGTGACGTCGGTGCTCCGAGCTTTTCCGCGGTACTGCCCCTCTTTTCCCTCACACATATTCTCCTACAAAGGTAGTATCTTATACTAAGTCTGAAGCATACGGACAAGTGATATATAACGCTGCGCTTCGACCGCGCCCACCTTGCACTATGTGCTGACCCTATGGGGGCTGTATTTTTTTTTTCCTACACCCTGGTGGTGCAACATAGAGGGTCTCTCACGGCGTTTGGGAAAATTTGTGAGACTGGATGAACTTTATTTATGAACCTTGTGACGAGCAGCCAAGAGGACCTATCCTATAGTTATATAAGTTAGGTAAAAGTCGATCGGTTGAAGAGATTAGGTCGGTGTGGAAGGTAGCTTTCACGTGCGCGACATTAGGCATTTTTTATTCCCATTTGATGAGAGAGGGGCGGCTTTGTGCGTACCAGGACAGAACTTAGGGTTTTAGGATGGATAGAGGGTGTATATATAGGTGGAAGTGGAACAAAAGAGATTCGAAATGATAATGAAGTCGTGTATAGTCTAGAAAGCTGGAAAGGGAAAGAATAAATTCCGAGGAGCGTGGCGCATGAATTTTTACCTTCTGAAAGTAATAGTACTCTTGAAGAACACCACGAGGCATTTGAGAAAAGAACTGGAGGGCTTTTTGAGAAAATATTATACGAGCTTAATTGAGTCGTATCTGAGAATATAGCTGGGTGGTACACGTATTATTATAGAGGTTAGATTGTGTATATACCCAAGAGGTGCACAACGATCGTAATCTCTTGAATAAAAAAATTTGTTAATGAATCTAGCATTAGTGCCGTTAATTCAAAAAGGTATATGTAAAAGCAAGTGGATATACGCGCTGGGCAAGTTATTGACATTCCATCAAGCATTTTATCTCCAGCCTGCAGAAAATAGGTATATAATGTATATACGCAAAAGAAGGCGGGTACTTTATCGTTATTCATACTTAATAAGTATACGCTGTTGCTGCTATACTCTCGGCGCATGTTATTAAATCCAAGATTATCATAGGATTCAGGAAATTTTCCTCGTACGCGACTTTCTGAGCTTGTGAATTATTAACATTGACTACGTTGTCGTAGTTGTATATTATCCGCTCGATGATCTCAAATATTGAACATACGGTGACCAGGATATCGTTTTGTCACATGAGGCGTGTTTTTGGTCTTGATATGAATGCTGACAGGTAAATGGAGATTGAAATTTTTTGGAACGATTTTCTGAAAGGGTAAGGAAGAAAATTACAATATTATCAGCTCAATGTGCAGTCCCCATAAATTTTAGACAAAACGATGCAAGATGTCGGGACGAATCTCCTAAGAATGAACGCCATTTGGTTCAGTTCTAATATCCTTGTAGAAAGGTAAATAAAAAAAAAAAGGAATCGATAGTCGGGCACCAACTGTTTCTTTTCACTCACCACGTACGCCAGTAGCCATATTCTTTTACCAAAAGAAGAAAACGGTTAGACATGGAAAAATAAAATGTGAGATTGCAAAGGGAGCAGCTGTTCACAATCGACCACAAAGCTGAATGAAAGTTCCCTCGATATCTATATAACATCATTTGACCATTATTGGAAACGCTTTGAAGTGAACGTGATACGTTACATATACATTAAAAATATTAGCGAAGGCTCATATTTATGTAAAAATTAAAAACGATCATAATTTTTTGACGAACATCCTGAATTTCTTACTCCAACTGGAAACTGAGAAAGTGAAAAACTGAAAAGCTGTGGTCCATTAATTCCTGAAGCCACTGTCACGCTAGTGGCTTCAGGGAAAAGCTGCAAAGTGAGTGAGTCTCGTAATCCGTCACTGTATACACAATGCCAAAATTTTTCCAAGCACCTTGAAAAATTCAGCGCATTATGCAGTGTCCGCTCTTCCAAACACATTTTTTTCCTTTCTACTCTGTATAAATACACATGCAGGAAAGCTTGGTATCTTTCAAAATTCACGCGTCTCTCAAAAAGGAAACTTTTGTCCCTATTCTCGCGCTCGAAATATTGCGCCACTAAAAAGTAGCTGGTATGTATCTTTTTCTCTCTGTACAATTGTAAAACCTCGCAGACTTTTCAAGTTATATACGTTTATGTGAAAAAGAGAAGAAGTATACCAGACTACGTTTCTCATATATATAGCATCTATTATCTTGGCTGCACCTTCCGTTACAATTGCACAAAGCGCGGGCTTTTTAAAATTCAGCTGACCCAGAAACGAAGTTGCTGTACAGAAGAGAATTGTACATATATAGCATTGTCGTTGTTGAAGGCAACCCCTTTTACAACTGAGCACCTCATAAACAATTCTTTTTGCCAAGAAAGAGATCTTCTCTTTTTCTATCTTTCCACAACTGGTAAGTGAGTATGTACACAGAGACAGAAGGTTGTAGAGTCCACCGCTAAATTGATTGAGCCACGTTAATGAGGCTGCAAACTAGCTAAATTTCCGCAATTTCTCACTTTACGATTGGTGCGCTCAGAGCCGTAACCCTGTACGTAGTAGACCATCGTGGTAACGGATTAGTTCCGAAACAGACGTTTCAAGTTTGTATGAAACAGTTTCGAATATTTTGATTATTCTCGTTAACCTCGATGAAATAATTAATTTGTGAAGCGTGAATATAGTTTTCGTTCTACTGATAGTTTAATACGGTAGTTTTAGTTGGGCGGATGGGTATGTATTAATTTTGAATGAAATATCGCTATCGAGCGTTTGAAGTATTGCAAGGAATGCGTAATTTACGAAGTTCGAGTTTACACAGAAGCTAGAAATGGATTATGTCAAAATTTCCATCATTCATGAATTGAAAGAGAAAGAATCGGATGGTTGTAACTAGCGAGGTGAAAAAGCCATTCTACAAATAACGTCGACATTAAGTTTCACCCTCACGTAAGTCACCTTGTTTACCCAAAGAGGGAGGCAGTTCAGATCGAGCTTCACTTTTACTGCAAACGTTGCTGGAAAAGTTGCACACCGCCTTCGACACCACCCAAAACTGTACGAGTTCGATCAGATGTTCGATCAATGGCCGATGAATTTTTGAGTTTCGCCTCGATATTCTAGAGTAACAAAATCATTATAGAGCACTCAAATTTTTTTCGTAAATCCACGTAACCTGTTGAAATTTGTTCGACTCGACCAGTTGGCAAAATTGTGTATTAAATTCTACAAATTTATATGGAATTTAAGTCTGAACTGGAAAATTTTTACGAAAAACTTCAATCAGCTGGCTGGAAATTTAACCAAATGGTTTAGATTGTTAAAAATTTAACCAGCATTCTACAATGTAGAAAAAACTCATTTGTTAAACATACTATATTCCTGATTCTAATAACTTTCTATTTCTTTTACGCGACGTCAATTCCATCCGTGCCAAGAAATCAAATTGCGAATCCATCACCTACAATCAGCCACATAACACACTAACCGACAAATACGACATACGCGTGTCAAAGCCGCATTGTTAGCCAGTGCCATATACCAGATACGAGATTAGATTTCAACGTCGAAGAGGAGTCCAGAGATCTGCAGATACAGCATCAGAAATGGAGATTCCATGTGGGCACATTTCACGAATGCACCGTGGCAAATTGGCGTTAATACGATCCCTTACGTACATACATATATTCCATCGCTTATATTACGACGAGCAGCAAGAGCGTTCCACGGAATGTTAACGCGTTCCCCATTGGCGATCAGCGCTGCAGCAACGACGAAAATGTGGTGGCACATATCTATCTATAAGTATATTGCATCACGAAACGGACATTTACGCCCCGTGACTCTCGCGTCAAATTTTACGAGCGAATTAGGAATATACGGTGGGTATTACATGCTTTGAGCTCGGTATATATCTATGGTCTGTAATTTTGAAATTGATGGGGATGATGCATACGTGATGTTCGCGGTGGTAATAGTAACTTTCGACACTTACATTTGGATTCACGTTTGATGGTGGTATAGGAATAGTAGGAAAATCTATATTTCTGAGGTGGGGGTTGGTTGTGGAGAAACATTTTCAATTGAGGTTATTAGTGGGTTTGGTCCTAGAATATGTTTTGTGGATGAGGTATGAGATTAAGAAAAGGTTAGGATCTTGAACCTTAGACACACATGAATATTTTCAACTGAACAGTCTGCTTCAAAACTTGCCAAGAAGTAATAATTTCGAGAATCATACACATTTTACGATGTTGGGTAGGCTTGTGTCATATGAGCAAATTCTGATGGTCCATTACTGCAATCAAAACCTCAACATATTCTGCGCTTAACATATCTGCACTGCAAAACTTTCAATATCCCCAACAAAAACATCATAGTTCTTTTTGGTATCAGTGGTGGGATTACTCTATCTACACATTTTTTGTTACCACTGATGTATCAGATGATAATTCAGATTGTCCTCTTTTTAGTATATAATGTTGTAGGTTTCTTTAATCGATCTTGGAGGACAGGGTTTGTGTAGATGATAGAACACAATATTCTGCAAATTTGTTTGTATATTTGCGGCGTTTCGTACAGTGTAATTCGCTGACCTCATCAGGCTGGGAACATATAGAACGAGATATTTTACCACGAATCTTCCGGATATTTTTAAAACAATTTTTTGTGAATCGTAAGATGTAGAGCACATACCTAGGTGCCATATTTTCACAGTAAATTTTACATTTTTAATTATCGATAGGTAGACTGTGTCTTTCTACCATCACGTCAGGTGTGTGAACAACGAGTGAGAGATCGATGACATGTCAATGCACAGTTACTGTATGACTATATCTATGGTATATTTCTTGTTACCAGTTGCAAGAAACTGTACGCAGCATTCTAACCTAAAAAGCGCACTTTTGAACATTTATGATATTCTTGCGAGTCGTTAGATTCTATAGCTATACAATATTGTACAGGGCTGCGTGCACATGTCTACATCACATAAAATACCATTTTTGGTGACAGAGGAGGGATCGAACCATAAGTATCATAACTTCATAGGATTTTCTCACTTCTACGAACACCGAACTCACCCACGAAAATTTGAAAACCACAAGCTACTCACCCTACAAAATTCACAATTTTACGAGCAAATTTCCACTTCGAATAGCCTCATCTCTACTGTATGAAACTACATCCCTAAAACTTTGGTATTATCAAACATCTCATCGACCACAGGCTGACTCTATATAATCTTCTCATTCTACCCAAGAGTCAGTATCATAATTAGTTTACTTTATACAAAGCAAGTTAACTAAAAAGTAATAGCTCTCTACCACAAAATTTTACATCCTTCAGAATACTGAATAGAGCTTGCAACGTGTACTCAACATGGTAGAAACAACTGAGATGCAGCTTGCAAAGCGTTAGAGGCTCGGTTAGATGTATAATAGAGCTAGGTAGTAAAGCATTCGAACGATAAATTTTCTCTCAGCAAAAGCTGAAAAGTGGGATTTCACTTTGCAAGAGAGCTGCTGCTACACCACTGAATTACTTTATTAAGTATAGCAACGCACAAACGGGTTCTACTCAACCCTTGAACCATCAGACGTTTTCGACGAACCTGGCGTCGCGCTCCTCTTATGCAGCGATGTTGGAAAGTGGAGCATCATCGCTTACCACCTACTCTCATATAAGCTTCTACCATGATTCAACCTACGTATGTATAGGGGAATTTCAGTGGTGCAAGGGTCGATGGAAAGGTGCCCGTATTTACAAGAGCATGAATGGGATCGCTTGAGTAATTTTCACATCAAACACGCGGGTAATTAACGTTGCAAGCCTTCACCACCGAGCGTTGTCCACCATAAAAGATTCAACAACCCTTTCATGTATTCCTCAACTAGATAGCCATATTGCTCCATCAAGATCCGTTAAAAGCTTTCGAATTAGAACAACGAGTATAGGGAAAGATTTGTTCAAATACACGCGCAGGCCTAATTCGTCCCCAACAGACGTGAATCGACGATAAATTCGTCTCTTTCTTCTGTTTGAGAAAAGATATCTCTTTATAAGCATTTAGGAGGGGCAATCATCGGCTTTTCCGCAACGATGCCTATCGTCCTGCAGCTTCTTTCTCGCACCCTTTTTTCCTTTACGAGTTCCACGCGGAAATTGGAGAACCGGCAATCGATGTGTTTTACCATCCTTTTTTCTTTTTCGCAAAGTCGACGTTTGGCTATCTCTGATTTTTTTTTCTATGGAAAAGTAACTATAGTACTATGTATGAAAGTTTGTATAAAGAGATAAAGCTTGAAATGGAATGGTTAGGAAGGAGATAGGTGTTGCGGCTCTTGGGTTATTCGGGAATCTATTCGAGGGATCTGGCATAGAACTTACTGTACAGTATGAGAGAATTGATGCGGGAGTATTACAGCATTGAGAGCGTCGGGAGGTATTGAAGCGATTCGGAGGTAGTGAAGATCGTCGCGTGCGTTATCGGAATATCTCGCGCTAGCAAGCGAGTATAAGCGCGTGTGGTACGATGCTTCGGGTATTGCATGTCCTGAATGGAGAGCAAATTGATTTTTGACGTGTGTGTGGCGTATCGATTGCCGCCGAGTCTATATCGCTTCTAGGGATACATGTATGAGATTGATAGAGTTGGTTATTGTGATCATCACAGTCGACAGAGTTCGTGTTTGGAATTTCAATTTTTTTTTTTCTTCAAAAAGTTTGAATCATTTTTTCGGTTTCAAATTAAACTTTCATGAGCACCAAAAATTCAAATTGAAAGAATTAGCGATCGTGGATGGAAATTTTTTGCATAGATATAAAGATAAGAGAAACATACACAAATAAAAGATTTCTAGATTTCTACTCAACCAGTTTACTAGAAAATTGCCCCTGGTATATCGGGAATGCTATTTTTCTCGTGAGAATATTTTTCTCGGGTGAAAAAACGGTAAAAAAAATGGTAAAATTAAAATCTTGAAAAAGTGTTGTTTTTCATTTTCATCTCTCGCATAGTTCCATATTAAGACCCATTGGTGTTCCATCTCGTCCCTTCTGGTAACAGAGATTTTTCAGAATTTTCCAGACTTTTTCGATGCATTACAGGAAATCCATCACAAATTATCGGAAATCGATTAAGCTCGATTAAGTCCCCTAGAGGGGACAAAGTAGTGAACGAGTTTAAATTAGAAATCACAAAGTCGCCCCGATAGCCTAGTTGGTAGCGCAACCGTCCCGCAACTCGCAAATCAAGAGTTCGAATCTGACCTGAGGATGCATTTTTTCGTCTGTGTTTTTTTCCAAAATACTGATCTGCGAATTCCTGTGTGTTTTTGACGTAACTAAGAGGTGTTAAAACGATCGAATTTAATTCGATAAAATGCAAATGCTAGTCTAATTCACATTTCAAAATTAGATCTTCACGAGCACAAATGACTTTCAAATAATCAAAGGTTTTGATGATACTTTTGGATTTTTCGATAAAAGTAGTATATGGGCAAATCTCAGGAACTATGCGGTTTCGACTTTGAAATTTCGAGAATTTCCAGAATGGCAGCACATCTCCGATAAACTTTTGTTTGGTCCAAGTAATGCTCAAACAATGATGAAATACTTGCGTAAATCATTTTGGAGCCCCGCCGTGGATTTGTGAGGGTGTAGAAGTTTTTCCCATGTATTTGCGTGGGACCCTCATATTTTCGTAATTCTAATTGGCTCGTGTGTATGTGAATACATGGCATCCTTGGTGTTGGAATAGAAGAAGAGAGATGAGTTCAATGGTTTACAGTGTTTTCTGAAGGTCTGTGGTACAAAATGTAGATGTGCCTCAACCGTCGAAACGCTCATTTTCGTCATTTGTCGATCCTCACAAGCCTCGCATCGCGACCGATATGAGGCTGTAGTAGGGGCGATTCTCATAGGCATTTCTTGAGGTACAAATATCAGTTTACACGTGGTTTCCATCCCAACGGAATCGAAATTTTCGTGTGCTACACGAAAAACGATTTTTTTGACCCCATTTACGCGAAAATAACTTTTCTCATTTCAAGCCGCATCGTCGTGCGGAATCGAGCACACTATCGTTCTTGGGCTAGATTTGTAGGTTTTTGGATGTAGAATAATATGTCGTTTCTACAGATACGAAATATTCACCGCCCCGAGTGCTGCATCCATTAGAAGAGCGATACAGGAGAAAATGTAGAATCGGAGTTCGCTCCAACGAATCATCGGCACTCCGACGCATTGATAGGCACAGCCTCGGGCGAAAATTATATGTTTCTATGTATTATAATCCATCACATATCCAATTTTCAGACCGATCGGTGAACCGCCCCGCCTGTGGCGAGCTAAGGCGTGAGAGAACTATGGCCCTGTTCGGTCGAAAATTGTGATTTTGTCACGAAGAAGCGTCTCCCAGTACCTTTCTATAGCAATTTTTAGACTTCTGAATGATGCAGAACTATTAAATATGAGTAGATCTTCAAAATGATCTAATGCGAGCGGCGGAAATAACGCGACTGTTGTTCTGACAACGTGAAAATAGGCCTGTTCGGCCAAACCGCATACTTCGTGAGATTTGCCCATATTAGAGATTGTGAAATGGACAGAATCTCAATCAAAGCTCTGTGTACAGCTTCCAAAATTCAATTTGGAGTAAAAGAGAGTGTTTTGACATCGACAATAAGGAAATGAATGAAAAAAGTTGCGCGTGTCTGTGATGTGACACGTCATAGCTTCAGATACGATACTACGAGTTTTCAAAATCCGCAAACAAGCAAAATTTTTACAAAGCGAACAAAAAAGTTTTTATCCAGTAACAAAGTTGGGAAGCGAATCGCTTCTAATACTTTCCAACTCCAAGAGCAATCAAAAATGTCACCGACAGCGCAAGCAATAACGCAACGACAGCCAAGCCTTTGTATTGACAAATATAAAAGTATAAAGTGAGAGCTAGGAATACAGCTTTAAACGATATTTTAAAAACTCGATTAATCGCTTCTGTCGATGAGACTGAACAATGGACCGGTAAAAGGTTCTTTGGTTCCATGAAAAAATCATGCCGAAATTAGACATTTGAAATTTTTCATCAGTATGTTCTAGAGTTGCACGATATCGATATAATACGATATGGATAAAAATATCGACATCGACATCGAAATAATCGAAAACTTCAATATCGTATCGATATCGGCACCCTCAATATCGAATAAATATCGAAAATATCGATTTCTGCTTGATAATATGTAAGAATATGTAAGATCTGAAATCTGCCCAACAAATCGCGGAGTTATATAATTTTGATTCGATGTTGCATTTCATAGTAGAATCCGGAGATCATAGGCTCATGTCCAGAAAGATACGTTCACCCTTCCCTTATGTTTGCAACACCCACGCCGAAAATTTTCTTTCTATGAGTTTCTTAATCATCTATTAAGAACCAAAGTGTACACGACCCCGTTTTTGACCGCGCTTTTGCCATCGATTCGAACCGTTTTGTAGTAGACTATTTTGATATTGTTCATAAATAGTAACCTCTCTAACCTGGGTCAAAATTATTTTTCTGGAACACTTTCGGAACAAAATTTTCAGTGTAAAATTGTCAGTGCAAAGTTGTCAGTATTATCATGTCTGAAATGAGTAATGAAGAAAACGGTGGACCAAGTTTTACCAATTTATTTTGTGTATTCGAAAGACACGAATGATGAAAAAATCGGAATCTGCTCATTGTGTCGCACTAAGTAAGTACAGAAAAAGATGAAAATGAAGCAAGGAAATACAATTTCTGGTCAAGATATCACTTGAGTGAAGAGATATGGGAAATGTCTGATAAGTAATGTAAATAATAAATCAATGATTCGACAATTCACAATAAATTCATGACTCAATCAATCTCGATGAAGCGGGAGACCGATATTCCGATATTCACGATATATCGCCCCCATTCGTATCGATATCGATATTATATCGAAATATCGTGCATCTCTAGTATGTTCTCACGGTGTGAAAAATTGAGCCCAAAAAACAGTCAAGGTCTGAAAGGAACTGAAATACAATCAATTGCAACTTCGATATAACTCGAAAATCCCTGATTCAGACTCCGAATCTCAATCCGTCACTATTACGTCCCTAGAGTGGATATTTGCAGAGAATAAAGATTGCTAGTTTCTCAACAACTCGAAGAAAATGAGTTGCACATCGATGGGGTAAATTTTTTTGCTCACATTTCTCAGAGAGCAATGCTCTAGTCGGCTCTAGTGTTGTTCTTCCTTATTCCGTTTTCCTTTGAAGCGTCTTGATCTCTTTTTATTTGCTGCACATCGCATATACAGCCACTACCCTTGCATCAGTTGGGTAAAGCCGCACTCTGCTCTACTTTCGCTCTTATTCTCCTCAGCTTCACCGCCGCCGTGCAACCCTCTTAATTTCAGATTGTTTCTATCCCTATTACTCTTTTGCTCTTCTTTCTCCACTTTCAACTCTGCTCAAGTTTCTTTATAGTCCGCTCTTTTGATACATATAAAACAATTTACTTGAAGAAGAATAAGAAGAAGCTGATCAGCTTTTTGAGGCTTATATCAAGATTGTACAGTTGGAAGAAACGGAGTCGTTTTTGGTACATGTCCGTTGACACATTTTTTGGAGGTTATGAGAAGGTTAGAGGTTAGAATAATGAAGAGGAAGTTGTTTATGGAATTTACTGATGCAACACAATGCTCGCGAGAGTAAAAGTTGAAGTTTGGATCACTTGACGAGTGAGAATGAGCAAATAATGCAGCCAAGGCTAACCGTTGGACAATTTAAACTATAAGATAATATATAGGCTAAACTAGTTTGGACAGTGCGAGAGCAGGAGGTATAGGAGATCGAACCGATGCAAATGCAGTGTTGTATGATAATAACAAAGTTATTGTGTCACAGCCATACCGAGTTACGATCTTGAATCTTGCTCTACGGCTCTACCGTTTTGCCCAAAACTATAGATACATATATACATATATACTTGTATATGAGTGAATGAATGTGTACATGTATTAGAGTTTGTGTTGTGCTGCATCGTATAATTTGTTTTGCATGAGAGAAGCTTTCACTACATAGTGTGGATTTGCTATATAAAATACAATATAGACTACTATATCTTCCAAACGCAATGTTTTATCCAAGCTCTCACGGTGCGCAAGAGGCACTTTGATACACTTTGAACAAACTTTTTATCTACTCAATGAAGTTGAATGAAAGTTTGCGCACGAATTTGCAAGCTCCCCGATGCAAAATCGCTTGTTTTTATTTGAATTTATTTGCCAAAATTTAGTTTTACCGCTTACGCTGAAACAATTTCACGATATATGATGTGTAATACCATACATGCGTGCCCCGGAACGACACCATAGTATATAGACATTTCAAGTTGATTTAACCTATTCATAGGGATCAAAATTTTTAATTAGATATTTCTTGATGGTGTGCGAATGAGACAAACGTCAATGGACAAAATACAAAACCAGCATAATCGTGAGGTCCTATATATGTGAAATTTGATTTGGTTCATTGATTGTAATCGATTATAATTTCTCATGTAAAACGTACAATTCCATGAACATGCATGGTCATGGAATCCGAGGATTTTATGGTCATACATTATCATAGATAAAGGCACTTCAACTTTTTTTTTTATTCTGGAAAGTTTTGATGAATTGATTGAAACCTGTTCTAACATCAATACATCTTGATACTGATCATATACTACTGAAGGAAAATCTTTCCAGGAGTCGGTCTCAAGTTCCCAAATACTGACTTTTTTGACAAAGAATCATATTTTTTCTCGAATTTTTCTCTTCGGTGCTTCAAATGTTCAAAACTTGAGAATGACTGTGGCAAAGATTTTTCTGAGTGATAATCGATCAATATCGTCAATTGTTGATGTTACACCAAAGCTGAAAATTATTACACCACGTTTTTCCGGAATAAATTAACAAATTTTCAAACCGGTTTCATGTATGAACGTCTACGAATTCCATGATCATACATGTTCATGGAATCTTATATGTTGTTTTACATGGGTTGAGAAAAATGTGCTCTAGAAGTTGGGAAAAAATTGTAAAGACAATAAAAAGGAAGAGTTGAAATACAGATCCAAGTATCAAACGATGGAAGCAGATCAAAAATCAAACAAAAAAACGAATAAAAGTACGAAAAAGCTCAAAATACGATAATGAGGAAAGGTGGTTCATATTGAAAATAAAGAAGAATAAAGACCGATTTGGGATATCCAATTCACACACTACTTACGACATTATAGCCGCATTTGCTTTGTCAGATACAGTCATCTCTCGACACTCAACTCACCTGCAACAGATAAAAGATACATTTATAAAAATGACATACAGAGTAGATATATAAAAGAGGCTTATCACACAGCTCAGAGTAGCATTATCCGAGCTTTAGGGGAATAATACAAGAGGTGCGCGGAATCGAGCAATATCTTCGCATATACTCACGAGTATTAAAGGCGTAAAAAAATGATCAGTCACGTGGCATTATCAGAATCAGGACAGACTTAAGCTTGCCTCACCTCATTCCTACACACATACCACCTCTTGAGAATTTGAAATACGCAATGCTACATTATTATTATTATCTATCCGATAAATTTGAATCACATAAAAAACATAATAATCGCACAGCCTCACCCCTTGACATGCACTCATACTCTAAAATACCGTTGATTCGACCATATAGCTTTATTAAAAATCGTATTCCTAAAAATTTTTATCATCGCACATGTGAAGTAAAGAGAAAAACCGAAGAAAACAAGGGAAAATTCTCTGCTGGGGCCTTATTCTAATACATTTTTCCCGTGGCGGAGTGGGAGAAAACCCAGCTCTTCCGATTTCCGCCTAGTTTACATTTAGTAAACAAACTAGTTTGTACTCGAGTTTGTAGCATTCATTGCTACGAAAATATCATCATGGCGTACCCTTCCGAGTCCTCAAAAATTTTTTAGAACCGCACAATTATAAGATTGGCCGAAAAATCATCTTAACATGAGATTTAATCATTTTTAGACCACAACGTTTCCGCTTACTAACCTGTCACTTTGATTGTGATCGAAAAGTGATCCATTTTCTTGTTGAGATGACTTTTGGTCCAATTTTAGAATTGTGTGATGTTAAAAAATGTTTAGGGGTTTGGAAGGATACGCCATAAAGTATATTCGGATGATATTTTTGTAGCAATAAACGTTAAATACTAGTTTGTTTACTAAATATAGAGTAGGAAAAATTGGAAACTGCTGGATTTTCTCCCACCCCGCCGCGGGGAAAATATATTAGAATAAGGCCCCTGGAGAGGAGAACATCGGCGCGCCGACAATTTACCGCTTTTCTCTCGCGCGGTTTCCCAAACTAAAGAAGAAGAGAGAGAGAGGGATCTATATCGGAGTTTTGCGCAAGCGATGGAGGCAACTCGTTATATAGAACATTCGCATAGCCTGCTCTTGTCTTTGACGAGGCGGGCGTGCAAATTCGCATATAGCTACCGCAAAACTTTGCCCGAAGCGCGGATTTCGCAAACTTGGCGGTGCAAACATCTCACTTATTCATCTATCTATCTATCTATCTCTTTCAATTTTGCGGTTCAAAAGATTTTTTGAAACTCTTCAACCAAATTCTAACTCGTCTGATGTTGATGTATATCCAACACTTGTCTAAGTATGTATCAAAGTGGTGTATCTAAGAGTAAATGGGTAGGAAGAGTCGCTTTAATAAAATTGGTATAATATGCAATTTTCAAGAGATGGTCGTCCTAACCTAACAAAGTGTGTTCCTTCGAGAGATGTGCACAGTCATGCGCGGATTTCAGTATAAATTATCCGCGCGTCGGTTGGGACGGAATTTGCTTGAGTCAAGTTTGTTGCGCTGTGGAATTTAATCGCTCTTCGGCCCTCTCTCTCTCTTTCACTCTAAAGTTTCCAAGAGGTGTGAAATACCGCGGCGGCATGCAAACGCCTCCAAAACGACGATATAGAGTGAGTGAGAGAGAAGCCAAGAGACCAACTTATATACTCAACGGTATGCGTTTAATTTCAATCAATTCATTCATTATAAGCGACAAGTTTACGCTTCCAGGAGAGTATTATAAAGAGCAATCCAAACGGTCCACCAACGGTGATGATATAGAGAGGAAATAGTGGTGGTGGTGGTACGGTGCGACGATCGATAATTATGAAACTTTGAGAGCTGCACCGTGCCATCCTGGTTCACAGAGATAAATCGAATTTTCCGAGTACTAGAGCTCTCTAGATGAGGTGCGAGGGGAAAATCTTCTTTCTGTGCAAAGTTCATTGGCGCATCTCTTCTTGATGCGTTGATGTAATTACGATTGGGAGTGGGTTGGGTTGGGTGAGCTTTATGAGATGAGGTAACGGAAAATTTAGCAGTATTTTCTTTGATGGCGATGTGGATGTGTGCTATGATCGAGTTTTTAATCATCTCAGGAAGGGTAACGAGACAGAATAATCGATTTTCGGATAAGTCTGCGATACTTTTGGAGAATTCCAAACAGACAGGAGTTTTTTTGTCAATTTTTATAATTAGTGCTTGGAGTTTTCCCATAATATTCGATACAATGTGAATCATGAGATATGAAATCTGGAGAATTTTTCAAAGTAAATTGTGATTTTGACTTACATGCTTAACTCGTTGAAGTGAACTTCACTTGGACTTCACTCCATAAGAGTCAAATTTGACACATTCAGAGTCAGATTCGTGCTACCCAAAGCTTGGAGTCGCACTTATTTGACTCCAATAGAGTCAGAATTGACTCCAACAGGTTTAGAGAATAGTTATATCTTGATTTATGATAGAAAACTCGGGAAAATCAAGCAGAACTTACTGAAGTGAGACAGAGAAGAGTGACTTAATTTTTAGGAATTTTCTTACTTTCAATAAGCATGTGAGCACTATTCATCTTTGTATTGGTTTTTTGGTGCCCATGCAAATTTCCATTCTTTCATAAATGAATAGCCAATTCGTAAAATACATTGTATCCTTCTAATGCCGTGTTTCCACTTAGAATGGCGAATATATTTTCAGACGGTGCTATCATCTCTGTGAGGCTGGAAAACATTCTTTCCTTATTCCATCCTATTTAATTTCTGTCAAAACACGATAGTATCTACTGCGATGGAAGAAGGAAATTTTCTGTGTACTATTACCTATCCACTCTCGCACACTGCTATGAACTCTCCAATATATATAGTTAGTACTGAAACTTTTCACTCTCTAACCATCTCACTGCTGATGCTGCGGTATATGGGAATCTACGAAACGCCTTTGCTTTTTGGAGTAAGTGTGTATCGCATCTGTGGAAAGCCGGAAAATTCAACGAGGCGGCGAGATGCGCTTTTGGAGAAGAGTGCGCGGTGCGCGTATAGATGCTATACAGTGGTGAAAAGCATACTTTCGGCAAAGAACAAAGCCGCAGAACGAGGAAAGCTTTGTCTGGCTGTAGTAGCATATACAGTAAAAAAGCGTCATTGTCAAAAAAAAAAAAAAAAAATATGTAGAGCGCAAAGTGAGTAAGACGGTGAGAAAAAATAAGTCTATGAGAACAGATGAGAAGAAATAGGATAGTAGGGAAGGTATATGAGCGAGCGAGAATTTTCTCAAGCCCTTGTTTCTAAGCTTCTTCTTTGACGTAACGATGAATCGTTGGAATATAGCAGGTGCAAGGATTGATGATGGTTGGGCGCCATGTGAAGTAAAAAATGAAATTCTCGAGAAAATGTACACTTTCAAAGATACTAGCTTCACCATGAGAACATAACTTACTATTTTACGAAAAAGCGCATAATTTTGGTGAGAAATCTTTCGCAAGCACGCGATTACCGAGCTTTATCTACTTTGCGGGTGTTTGTCTGGTAAAATTCTGAACTTTTTCTCTCTCTCGTCTCTAAATATACGCGTGTATACATGTATTAGAGGTAGGCATGTAGCGGACTTACTAAACGTTGTTAAGCAACGAATCGAAATTTTTTAAAAATTAAAATTCCGAGCTCTGGGCCGGTTGACGCGATGTATAGGGGTGGATTAAGACATATCCTGATCGATCTGGGCCACAAAGGCCAACTTGGGGGTTGTTGTGGTGGTTTTGAGGGGGTGCCTTATAGCCAGGCCGACACGCGTATCTCGTGGAACGTTGACATGCTGCCGAAACTCGGGAAAGTGATGGACATGGATATTTTTGTTATGGAAATGGTGGACAGTGTTGGGCAATACTACAGGGACATTCCCCAACCCCGTGGAAAATGCGGAAGGGGTTGAAACAGGGGGTGAATCTTCAGAAACGAGGATTAAAGTAATTTCAACCTGGACATGGATATACCCAAAATTTTATTGCGGATTATCATAAAGGGTGATGAGATGCATCACGATGAATTTTTTCAGCCCTCTAAAATCAAAGGAAGGGGTGGAAAATGGGGGTTGAAAATCTGGAAATATGGTAAAGATTTTTTTTAAAATCAGCTTATGAATATACCCAAAATTTTATTGCGGATTATCATAGAGGGTGATGAGATGCATCACGATGAATTTTTTCAGCCCTCTAAAATCAAAGGAAGGGGTGGAAAATGGGGGTTGAAAATCTGGAAATATGGTAAAGATTTTTTTTAAAATCAGCTTATGAATATACCCAAAATTTTATTGCGGATTATCATAGAGGGTGATGAGATGCATCACGATGAATTTTTTCAGCCCTCTAAAATCAAAGGAAGGGGTGGAAAACGGGGGTTGAAAATATGGAAATATGGTAAAGATTTTTTTTGAAATCAGCTTATGAATATACCCAAAATTTTATTGCGGATTATCATAGAGGGTGATGGGATGCATCACGATGAATTTTTTCAGCCCTCTAAAATCAAAGGAAGGGGTGGAAAATGGGGGTTGAAAATCTGGAAATATGGTAAAGATTTTTTTTAAAATCAGCTTATGAATATACCCAGAATTTTATTGCGGATTATCATAGAGGGTGATGAGATGCATCACGATGGATTTTTTCAGCCCTCTAAAATCAAAGGAAAGGGTGGAAAACGGGGGTTGAAAATCTGGAAATATGGTAAAGATTTTTTTTTAAATCAGCTTATGAATATACCCAAAATTTTATTGCGGATTATCATAGAGGGTGATGAGATGCATCACGATGAATTTTTTCAGCCCTCTAAAATCAAAGGAAGGGGTGGAAAACGGGGGTTGAAAATATGGAAATATGGTAAAGATTTTTTTTTAAATCAGCTTATGAATATACCCAAAATTTTATTGCGGATTATCATAGAGGGTGATGAGATGCATCACGATGAATTTTTTCAGCCCTCTAAAATCAAAGGAAGGGGTGGAAAACGGGGGTTGAAAATCTGGAAATATGGTAAAGATTTTTTTTAAAATCAGCTTATGAATATACCCAAAATTTTATTGCGGATTATCGTAGAGGGTGATGAGATGCATCACGATGAATTTTTTCAGCCCTCTAAAATTAAAGGAAGGGGTGAAAAATAGGGGTTGAAAATCTGGAAATATGGTAAAGATTTTTTCAAAAATCCGCTTATGAATATACCCAAAATTTTATTGCGGATTATCGTAGAGGGTGATGAGATGCATCACGATGAATTTTTTCAGCCCTCTAAAATTAAAGGAAGGGGTGGAAAATGGGGGTTGAAAATCTGGAAATATGGTAAAGATTTTTTTTAAAATCAGCTTATGAATATACCCAAAATTTTATTGCGGATTATCATAGAGGGTGATGAGATGCATCACGATGAATTTTTTCAGCCCTCTAAAATCAAAGGAAGGGGTGGAAAACGGGGGTTGAAAATATGGAAATATGGTAAAGATTTGTTTTAAAATCAGCTTATGAATATACCCAAAATTTTATTGCGGATTATCATAGAGGGTGATGAGATGCATCACGATGAATTTTTTCAGCCCTCTAAAATCAAAGGAAGGGGTGGAAAATGGGGGTTGAAAATCTGGAAATATGGTAAAGATTTTTTTTAAAATCAGCTTATGAATATACCCAGAATTTTATTGCGGATTATCATAGAGGGTGATGAGATGCATCACGATGGATTTTTTCAGCCCTCTAAAATCAAAGGAAAGGGCGGAAAACGGGGGTTGGAAATCTGGAAATATGGTAAAGATTTTTTTTAAAATCAGCTTATGAATATACCCAAAATTTTATTGCGGATTATCATAGAGGGTGATGAGATGCATCAC
Organism: Eretmocerus hayati; assembly: GCA_029851415.1. Lineage (NCBI taxonomy): Eukaryota > Metazoa > Arthropoda > Insecta > Hymenoptera > Aphelinidae > Eretmocerus > Eretmocerus hayati. The sequence goes on from CM056744.1 coordinate 100,855,825, forward strand.
GATGAATTTTTTCAGCCCTCTAAAATCAAAGGAAGGGGTGGAAAACGGGGGTTGAAAATATGGAAATATGGTAAAGATTTTTTTTTAAATCAGCTTATGAATATACCCAAAATTTTATTGCGGATTATCATAGAGGGTGATGAGATGCATCACGATGAATTTTTTCAGCCCTCTAAAATCAAAGGAAGGGGTGGAAAACGGGGGTTGAAAATCTGGAAATATGGTAAAGATTTTTTTTAAAATCAGCTTATGAATATACCCAAAATTTTATTGCGGATTATCGTAGAGGGTGATGAGATGCATCACGATGAATTTTTTCAGCCCTCTAAAATTAAAGGAAGGGGTGAAAAATAGGGGTTGAAAATCTGGAAATATGGTAAAGATTTTTTCAAAAATCCGCTTATGAATATACCCAAAATTTTATTGCGGATTATCGTAGAGGGTGATGAGATGCATCACGATGAATTTTTTCAGCCCTCTAAAATTAAAGGAAGGGGTGAAAAATGGGGGTTGAAAATATGGAAATATGGTAAAGATTTTTTTTAAAATCAGCTTATGAATATACCCAAAATTTTATTGCGGATTATCATAGAGGGTGATGACATGCATCACGATGAATTTTTTCAGCCCTCTAAAATCAAAGGAAGGGGTGGAAAACGGGGGTTGAAAATATGGAAATATGGTAAAGATTTGTTTTAAAATCAGCTTATGAATATACCCAAAATTTTATTGCGGATTATCATAGAGGGTGATGAGATGCATCACGATGAATTTTTTCAGCCCTCTAAAATCAAAGGAAGGGGTGGAAAATGGGGGTTGAAAATCTGGAAATATGGTAAAGATTTTTTTTAAAATCAGCTTATGAATATACCCAGAATTTTATTGCGGATTATCATAGAGGGTGATGAGATGCATCACGATGGATTTTTTCAGCCCTCTAAAATCAAAGGAAAGGGCGGAAAACGGGGGTTGGAAATCTGGAAATATGGTAAAGATTTTTTTTAAAATCAGCTTATGAATATACCCAAAATTTTATTGCGGATTATCATAGAGGGTGATGAGATGCATCACGATGAATTTTTTCAGCCCTCTAAAATCAAAGGAAGGGGTGGAAAACGGGGGTTGAAAATATGGAAATATGGTAAAGATTTTTTTTGAAATCAGCTTATGAATATACCCAAAATTTTATTGCGGATTATCATAAAGGGTGATGAGATGCATCACGATGAATTTTTTCAGCCCTCTAAAATCGAAGGAAGGGGTGGAAAACGGGGGTTGAAAATCTGGGAATATGGTAAAGATTTTTTTTAAAATCAGCTTATGAATATACCCAAAATCTTATTGCGGATCATCATAAAGGGTGATGAGATGCATCACGATGAATTTTTTCAGCCCTCTAAAATCAAAGGAAGGGGTGGAAAACGGGGGTTGAAAATCTGGAAATACGGTAAAGATTCTTTTATAAATCAGCTTATGAATATACCCAAAATCTTATTGCGGATCATCATAAAGGGTGATGAGATGCATCACGATGAATTTTTTCAGCCCTCTAAAATCAAAGGAAGGGGTGAAAAATAGGGGTTGAAAATCTGGAAATATGTTAAAGGTTTTTTTTTCAATCCGCTTAACAATATACCCAAAATTATATCGCGGATTATCGTTCAGGATGATGTTATGCACTATCGTGAATTTTCTCCCGCTCCAAAAGTTTCGGAAGGAGTGGAAAACAGAGGTAACAATTCCGTAAATACCGTAAATAATATTTCTGAGAGCGGCATGTGAATACCCAAAATTTTAGTGCTGATCATGGTCAAGGGTGATAGGTTCATCCTTATCAATTCCATCAGCTCTCCAAAATTTAGGAAGGGGATGAAATGACGGGAGTATCACGCATAAGCAGTGATGAAGACATCCTCCGAATATTGAGAGTCCTCGATCTGCCATAACTCAACCCTTAATCGTAGAATCAAAAAGCAAAGAACTCCAGGTGACTCATCGTTCTTGACATAGTTTCTGAAATTATCTCAACGGTGCTTGAATATTATCGTTTGGTGCATGAGTGGGTGGTAAGTTGGATCTTAGCTTCCCAAGTTATGGTTTTTGAACCATGGGCCTCGATCAAAGCTCCCTTCAAAAGCTTCAAAATAAGATCGGGCACGTCACGGGTTCGTCTTCAAACTCAAAAGAAAGAAGTTGAGATGTCGATAAATTTGTATGCTAAACCATCGCGAGGGTTTTGGAGACTCGACAGTACTTCTAAAAATTCTAAACCAAGAAATCTCAACATATCAGTATAAAGATCATGCAATACCACATTACGCGTGAAGTGCTGGAAACATTTTTTTCTCCGGGAAACCGCCTGGACGTCGACGAAAGCAACGTCCAGCTTCGTTTTCCCGAAGGGAAAACGTTTCCGCGCAAGTTGCGTATGCAGTTTTATCCGTCCGACGTATATTACAATTATGCGTCGAAATTTCGTCCTCTTTGCAGCGATTCTTGAAAGGAACATTAACCCTCCTCGGCCTTAGGAACATGGAGAACACTGGCATTCCGTAGACGATCTTACGTTAAGTTTGATCGTAGACTTTTTCATGCAACCCTATACTTGTTCTACGGCTCACTCTGCCCAACAAAATTATCACGTACATGAAAATATTCTAAATTATTTGGTAAAGGATCCAAAACAAGCTGAGTACCTTGAAAAATATTGAGATGGGCCAGAGCTCTTGAGAGAATGGCTTAATGGGGGCAAGTTGGGTACACTTACCTTATCATACATTTTATGCAATTTTCACTGCTTGCTCACAAAATTACATAAAATAGTATTCGCGCCTGGTTCATGAGATTCTCCATTTCCGAGTGATTAATTCGACTCCTGCTTGCGGCTCTTGTTGAAAATGGATTGCGTACAAGCGAGCTGCAACCTCATGAACTCAGTGCAAAATCTACTACCGTCAATTTTCGAGTTAGATGATTGAATCGTTCGGAGTTATGGCGGGATGGAGGAGCGAAAAATGTTCCCTCGATAGTTAACACGCACACTACGATGAATTCAGAGAATTGTACCCAGTAGAAGAATCTATGATTTTCCAAATCTTAATTTTTACCGACTCGTAATTGCTTCACTACAAAAAAAATCCTTACCTTCAGATTGATTTCGTTCTTACTGCAAGATGCAACTAACGTGAGATAAAAATCTTCAAAATGAACAAGCGCTTCGTCTGAAGCGGGATTTGATCTTACAGCAAGCATTATTTGTAGCTGAACTGCAGAACTCTCAGGCTCACCGATGCAGGTTTATGTATATAATAGGTTAGATTGTACTTCTTTTGCGACATATGGGAAAATAATTCCATATACTTTTGAAATCTCTTATAAATCCACGATTAAGATTTTGACGAATCGCGAACACACAAAAATCACGATCATATACGAAATTATTTGTAGAGCGGTTGAATATTCAACTTTGAACAGTTCCACATGTGTAAACATAGCTCGTGCAGCATAAGATGTGTACGATAGAATTTGCCTGATTCTTAGACGATGAACCTTTATTGAAGTCGAATTGCCGTATTTTCTGACATGAAGAGAACACTGTTTTTCTATCTGACGGTCAGATTTGAACGAATGTAAGATGCAACAGTAAGACACTACGGCGATCTGAGAGTAATTATTTCTTTTTGTAGTATTGAAGAGTATTGTCTGCAGTCAGTGATCATCTTGTGGGGTGATTTACCTTGCCAAGAACAAGGACGATGAGTGGAGGAAAAATTTGCCCCTTCAGACGTGTTTTCCAAAACACGGCAATTCGGTTCATGCCTTGAATGAAATTACGAAAAGTTAAATCGCAGTGTACGGGTCAGTCCTATCGGACTTTGTCTCGATGATCAAAAGCACCTCTACTATCGGAATTGCAATCGGAGATCTTGTGACGAACTGCACTAAAATACAGTGTTTTGATGGACGAATGGACACCAATGGTTCAGTAAAACCTATTATGGGGCTTGGTTGAACAGATCTACAGTACCGTCCAAAAGTTCTCGATGGGTCATCCCTCGAGTACTCTGACTTGCAACAGCGATGAGTCAAATTTTATGCGTTGTACCAAAATTGTCAAAAAAGCATCTTGAAGAGCAGAAAAAATACTAACTTTTACTGGGTTTGGATGATTTTTAGCGAATATTTTTGAAAGACCTACATGCTGATGAAAAAATAGAAAATCTAAAGAATGTTTAGTTTCATTGAGACAGCTGCAGTTCTAATGCGAATGAAGATACGGGAATTCGAAAAAAGCATCTTGTAGAGCGGAAATAATGCTATGTGTAGCCATTTTTTGATTATTTCTTACGTACCGCGTGTGAGAATTTACGAGCTGTCCAAATCCCCAAAATAATGGTTTTTCGCCGTTTTCGGTGCCGTTTCAGTCGATGAACAGTTGGGTATCTAGACAGCTCATACGTTCTCACACGCGGTACGTAAAAAATAATAAAAAAATGGCTACACATAGCATTTTTTCCGCTCTACAAGATCCTTCTTTCAGAATTGCCGTATCTTTATTCGCATTAGAACTGCAGGTGTCTCAATGAAACTAAACATTTTTTAGATTTTCTATTTTTTCATCAGCGTGTAGGACCTTCAAAAATATTCGATAATAATCATCCAAACCCAGGAACAATTAGTATTTTTTCTGCTCTTAAAGATGCTTTTTTGAAAATTCTCGTACAACGCATATAGGATTGGACTTATCGCTGTTGCAAGTCAGGGTACTCGAGGAATGACCCATCGAGAGCTTTTGGACGGTACTGTATGAGATTTGGCTTTCAAATTAAATGAGAAGCTCTCGTGATCCGCGTGACACCTGTGATACGTAGAGAAGTTCAATCACCAAAAAATCACGATTCACAAGCTCTGATGCACTTCTCTGATATGCCAGCTTAGCACGTGAAGTTGCAATAACTGCAAGTCGCTACATCTAAATTTTGGAGCTCGTCGATCACAGCGCTTCAGAGTAGTCGTACCTCTCTTTTCAACTTTGTATCTCGAGTTTAGGAAAGAGGGAGGTCCAAATGCTGTACGCACCTTGCGCGACAAAATCGAATAAACCTGATGTAGTCTAATATCTAGTGCCATTGTGATTCCGCAAAAGATGAGTATATATAGCCACAAGTATACGGGAAATGCATGGGTGTCCGTGTTTGTTTACGAACAGCAGTTCGGTTCGGCGCGCCGATTGGATAAGGACGCACGCTACAGGTATACTCGATGCACGCGCGGACGTACATCGTTCAGCAAGCCGCACATACCTCAACTCAACGCGCGAAGAGATGACTTGATCATCAATAAATTTTTTCACAGATCTGCCCAGTCGATCAACTCACACTTTGTGATTATTACGATCGTGTGGATCGAATTAAGATTAACTAATCGCTCGGAATCAACTGCAGGCTCGCTAGCCGAAATTCATATGAATGCGTGACTAATACATAGAGGTATGAGGGCTAATACGTATACACATGGTTAGTATTGCGCTCGGAAGCATGCATGTAAATGCACGGCGAGATGAGCAGAGCATATTATTGCGGTCTCGAGGCAGCGAAAGTATCTATACATATAGTATGAGCGAGACTTCTCCTTTGTTTACAAACAGTGTGGCCAGACACTTTACCGTACTCGGCCTTGATTTATTTTATTCGTGTACCTATATATTCTACACTAAAATCAAAAACATTATACCCATTAGAATATCACCGAAAATATACATTTCATTCGTAACTTGAGAAACAACGGCTGCAAGTTCATCAGACTTGCTTTTGCTATTAGTTCCGGATGATATATATTTATTAGTCCGGGCGCTGGGGGGGGGGGGGGGGGGTTCTTAGTCGGCGACTCGTGTTCCTGAAGGTGAGGCGCTGAATCGAATGCACGAAGTCGACAGTCCGTAAAACCCGGCGTGTTTTTGTTATTAACAATTTTCAGTGCAAAATTATGATTTCTTGTCAAAAACTCGGAAGATATGCATTTAAACGAAAGATTTTTGAGGACCAAAGTTATAGAGCATGAAATTTCCTACAAGAAAGGTCCTTACAAGTTTCCCGAAAAACCCAAACCTAAAGCGGGAAAAACGTTAAACGCTTATACATGGGCTTTTGTGGGGCGGCCGATGCGGAGCTACTAAACTTGCTGTGAGTCTGACAGTTGTCAATCTATCACATATCGACCTCGTGCATCTTGAAGAACATGAAATTTCCTTCAAAATGGCGCAGGCCTGATTTCGTCAAACTCAAACCCATTCGACTGGAGAGCGAGAGAATGAGAAATAAGGTTGTCAAAACGCTATTCCCACAGCAAAACTGCCGGCACGCGGCGATATACGAGGAGTCGCAGCGCTGCAACACGATTTTAGGGTCAGAATCTGTATTTTTTCTCTTTCTCTCGCTCAACACTTGAAGGAGTTTGAATTCAGCGGAATCAGGGCTGCACTATTGTGAAGGGGAATTTCATGATCTTCAAGATGCACAAGGTCGGCATGCGATAGATTGACAACTGTCAGAGTCACAGCGAGTTGAGTAGCGCTGCATCGGCCGCCCCATATAAGCCCATGTTTAAGCGAGCGGAACGGGTTTCACCTTTTCCCGCTCTAGAGTTGGATTTTCTGGGAAATTTGTGAGGACCGTTTTTGTAGGAACTTTTATGCTCTACAACTTTGGCCCCTTAAAATTTTTCATTAAAATGTATATCTTCCGAGTTTTTTTGCAAAAAACTATAATTTTGCACTAAAAATTGTTGATAACGAAAAACCGACGGGTTTTACAAACTGTCCACGTCGTGCATTCGATTCAACGCCTCAAAATACATACGAATACACCTTCAAACCTTCCGGGACACGAGTCGCCTACTCAGACGCCCCCCCCCCCCAGCACCCGGACTATATCTGCTGCGGTGACGTCTGATGCATGACACTGCAGTTCTGACTAGTTTGAATTGGCAGAGCCTGTTCAAGTACCGCATCATCTTTTTTATTTGTGTACTTCTAATATCTTGAAATAGAGTAAGGAAGAGTGAAATGTAATGTCTTTCGCCAAAACAAACGAATGAGTCGCCCGTGCTATCTGAGTAGTTCCGCAGAAATGTCAATATTTGGGGTCGAAAATGTGCCAGCCCCAAATCTCACTACCGAAGGTTCTAAGATAAATTTTTCGACTTTTTGTAAGCCGACTCTATGTATATCCAGGTCTACCATACTTAGATCACGTGGGAAAATCCCCCCACTACTTTATTATGGATATAATACGGGAGCCATGAGCAATCCATACTAATTTACATGTTAGTATCCGGGTGTGGTTTTAGGTAAGAAAAACGACTCATTTCATTTATCCTTGTGAAAAAATAGGAAAAGAAAAATATCAAGGTGGCCGTGCAAGCCTTTTCGGTCGAAAATCCAGGTTGAGCAACGTTTTCGGAATCCAGTGTCGGGATTGGTGACCGCTCATCTTGCGTTTGCCTAGCTCCTAATCTCAAACAGAGGTTACATGAGCGTTTCTCTGGAACTTTCGCACTTTGCTGAAAATCGTTGAAAAACGAAAAATGGAAACCGCTCAATGCACACCTGGGACCTTTTGCTCACATATTCATGTAGTATTGAAAGTTACAAATTCACTATTGAAACTCATATACAGTAAGTGGCATCGCCAAAATCACGTTAATGAGTCGAACAAAAAGTAGTTCTTCGCCGATTTTCCAGGATTTCCTAAGCAATTATTTGGCAAAATTGACAATTTCAACGAATCCCTTGGACTTTTTGCAGCTTCGGAAGGTCAGGGTATCCGATCACAATTGGTTTCATCAACATGGAGCTCGATCCGCCAATGTGGGATGAGAAAAACTGAATTTTTTTCGTGAGTGACGTTTTTTCTATCTCATTTCAAAACGGTCGTATTCTAGACAGAAATATCGCACCAACATGAGACTCGTCGCAAAATATTCGCAATTGCATCTATGTTAGAGATACGCATTCCAAAAATTGCGTTCAGAGTCACGGCAGGAGCTTGGCATCATCATCTTTGAGTTGAATGGGACATGATTGATTTTTTATTCCCAATTTTCAAAGTCATACAGTTTTGGCTGAATTGGTAGCACACCATCGCGCTTTTGGGCCATTTTTCTTCAATATATTACCCACCAAATGCAGCTTGAATCAACCCGAAAAGTTGCGCGGCATCACCAGAATACCCGTAAGACTGCCCGAGAGTACCAAGTATTTCCACAGGATTTTCCCCACATTTTCTCTCTTCGAGTGAGCTAGAATAAATCAACTTCTTCTGATCATACAGAGACCAAAGATATCTCATATTGACCGGTTTTCAGACCGAAAAGACTCTCAGTGCTGCCACCATCGTTTATATCTATTTGTTAACGAGAAAACATGAAGAAACTCGTTTTTCTGATCCCGTAATGTCACCGGGAGACCACCACCTATCCATCGAATCATGTATCTTATATTCATATAACGATATTCATGGGCAAATTTTCTATCGCCAAATCCAGCGCATCCAGCGCAACGCGTGCCACACGAGATAGTATCACACTCTTCCGGAAAACGCCTGAATCGGTTCAAATCGCTGTGCTACTTAGACGAGGATTTGAACGGACCTTGATCACTCATGGAACTGTGTTTCCCTACGTATTTTTTCCTCCTGGAAACGATTTCGGTGTTCCCACCGAGCTTGGATGCGTCAAATTTGAGTATTGAGCAGATGAAGATGGAAGATTTTCGTCCTATCTTATACATGGACTGCCTATCCTTATACACAGGTTTGACACTTTGGCCATCAACTACTCAGTGCTTTAATTTGACGCATCCAAGCTCGATGGGAACCCCGAGATCGTTTTCAGGAAGACAAAATACGCAGTTCCACGAAAGATCAAGGTCCATTCAAATGCTCGTCTCAGCAGCACAGCGATTTGAACGGATTCAGGCGTTTTCCGGAAGAGTGTGGTTTCATCGCCAGCATCGGTATCTCGCGATTTACAAAGACCCTTCATCCTTGAGGCCTAAGTGGACCTCGTTTTTGGTTTCTACGGGTGAAGATACATAGGAAAAGGTCGTCCATATGACGACTCAGGCGAAGAAAATAGCCTGCGCTCTATCGCATCACTTTCGAACGGACCATCACAATGTCATGTTCTTAATTCTCTGGAGATCTCTTGAACTCTTGCTCCGTCACAAGATCTCATTCCTCGGCATTTTGGAGTAGACTTTCCTCATTCAAACGCGAAATAGAGCAAACTGTAGAAGCCTAAACGTAACAATTTGACCAGAGTTCCATTTGTCAGGCGGCTTCATAACGCATAACCTCTTCATGATCGCGGATGAAAAAACGTGAGAAAAAGGTCGGAAAACCTTCTTCCGTAGATTTACAATAACTTCGGTCCACGTAACTCAAATAGGACGTACTCAAACTCATTTTATTGGGTTTGGAACAAGCTTCAAAAGTAACTAAAGCACATATCAAAATGTGGAGATGCACCGAAGTTTCATGCAAAACAATAGCGAAAAAGGGTCGAAAAGCACGTTTTTCTGCATTTTTCTTAACCTTTGAGGCTCTTGGTCCACCTGAAAAACTCACTTTTGAGCATACAGTGAAAGAATTACCGTTTTTTCTCATCAAAAGACAGTGAAATTTCACTGGCGCGAAAGGATTCTCGAGAAAAATGGATTTTCGGCCCACCCTAGTGTGCAAGGCGAGGTTGTAGAGTTGGCCGCAGGCTTTTTTCTCTCTTCGATTCCGAAGGGATACATTGTCTAGGGGTAAGTGCAGATATCTGTAGATTTTTTGAAGATCTGCTAATCCAACCTGTACGAATTTTCCTGGAAGATTAAAATTCTCGAATCCTAAGAAAGAAAATGAGGTAGACCAAAAATGCACGTTTTCATCGTTTATATGCTGGGAATGAGATAAGTATGATATCAAATTTATAGCATGCATTCTACGCATTTACACACCTTGATGCATACGTCATGATAGCGCACCGCCGTCACAAATAATCCCGGTGGCGCTGCCACGAGGTCACTCAACCACCAATGATGGTCGCATGACCAGCGCGGACCGGTCGCGCGTAATTTACAACACACGGCGTTTACCGGTCGCGTGAACCCGGAAAGGCACCAGAGGAACGCCGTACGTTCTAATCCCTCGAGGAATCTGCACGCGCTGGTCACAAGACCAGTATTGATGATCGGCCCACATGAATAGAGCGCGCACGGATCAGAACATACGGCGTTTACCCGGTTGCGTGGGCCCGAGGGATGCCACCAGAGGTACGATACGCAATGGAATTGTGGGTGTTTACAAATGCCGATTTACAAAACATTCGTTACTCTCTTCCTGGAAGTACGACTATTTTCCTCCCGGTCCTTTGATCGGAGAGGCCTGAAGAAATCCATCGCGATGCATCTCATCATCCTCTGAGGTAATCCGCGATAAAAGTTTGGATATATTCATCAGTCGATTCAAAGAAAAATCTCTACCATATTTCGAGACTTACAACCCCTATTTTTCCCCCTTCCTTTAATTTCAGAGGGCTGAAAAAATTCATCGTGATGCATAACATCACCCTCTACGATAATCCGCAATAAAATTTTGGGTATATTCATAAGCTGATTTTAAAAAAAATCTTTACCATATTTCCAGATTTTCAACCCCCGTTTTCCACCCCTTCCTTTGATTTTAGAGGGCTGAAAAAATTCATCGTGATGCATCTCATCACCCTCTATGATAATCCGCAATAAAATTTTGGGTATATTCATAAGCGGATTTTTAAAAAAATCTTTACCATATTTCCAGATTTTCAACCCCTATTTTTCACCCCTTCCTTTAATTTTAGAGGGCTGAAAAAATTCATCGTGATGCATCTCATCACCCTCTACGATAATCCGCAATAAAATTTTGGGTATATTCATAAGCGGATTTTTAAAAAAATCTTTACCATATTTCCAGATTTTCAACCCCCATTTTCCACCCCTTCCTTTGATTTTAGAGGGCTGAAAAAATTCATCGTGATGCATCTCATCACCCTTTATGATAATCCGCAATAAAATTTTGGGTATATTCATAAGCGGATTTTTAAAAAAATCTTTACCATATTTCCAGATTTTCAACCCCTATTTTTCACCCCTTCCTTCAATTTTAGAGGGCTGAAAAAATTCATCGTGATGCATCTCATCACCCTCTACGATAATCCGCAATAAAATTTTGGGTATATTCATAAGCTGATTTTAAAAAAAATCTTTACCATATTTCCAGATTTTCAACCCCCGTTTTCCACCCCTTCCTTTGATTTTAGAGGGCTGAAAAAATTCATCGTGATGCATCTCATCACCCTCTATGATAATCCGCAATAAAATATTGGGTATATTCATAAGCGGATTTTTAAAAAAATCTTTACCATATTTCCAGATTTTCAACCCCTATTTTTCACCCCTTCCTTTAATTTTAGAGGGCTGAAAAAATTCATCGTGATGCATCTCATCACCCTCTATGATAATCCGCAATAAAATTTTGGGTATATTCATAAGCTGATTTTAAAAAAAATCTTTACCATATTTCCAGATTTTCAACCCCCGTTTTCCACCCCTTCCTTTGATTTTAGAGGGCTGAAAAAATACATCGTGATGCATCTCATCACCCTCTATGATAATCCGCAATAAAATATTGGGTATATTCATAAGCTGATTTTAAAAAAAATCTTTACCATATTTCCAGATTTTCAACCCCCGTTTTCCACCCCTTCCTTTGATTTCAGACGGCTGAAAAAATTCATCGTGATGCATCTCATCACCCTCTATGATAATCCGCAATAAAATTTTGGGTATATTCATAAGCTGATTTTAAAAAAAATCTTTACCATATTTCCAGATTTTCAACCCCCATTTTCCACCCCTTCCTTTGATTTTAGAGGGCTGAAAAAATTCATCGTGATGCATCTCATCACCCTCTATGATAATCCGCAATAAAATTTTGGGTATATTCATAAGCTGATTTTAAAAAAAATCTTTACCATATTTCCAGATTTTCAACCCCCGTTTTCCACCCCTTCCTTTGATTTTAGAGGGCTGAAAAAATTCATCGTGATGCATCTCATCACCCTCTATGATGATCCGCAATAAAATTTTGGGTATATCCATGTCCAGGTTGAAATTACTTTAATCCTCGTTTCTGAAGATTCACCCCCTGTTTCAACCCCTTCCGCATTTTCCACGGGGTTGGGGAATGTCCCTGTAGTATTGCCCAACACTGTCCACCATTTCCATAACAAAAATATCCATGTCCATCACTTTCCCGAGTTTCGGCAGCATGTCAACGTTCCACGAGATACGCGTGTCGGCCTGGCTATAAGGCACCCCCTCAAAACCACCACAACAACCCCCAAGTTGGCCTTTGTGGCCCAGATCGATCAGGATATGTCTTAATCCACCCCTATACATCGCGTCAACCGGCCCAGAGCTCGGAATTTTAATTTTTAAAAAATTTCGATTCGTTGCTTAACAACGTTTAGTAAGTCCGCTACATGAGGTAGGCACACGTGGTAAAGTTGGTGCGCAAAGTTAAGTTTAACCTCCCGACACAAATGCCTCTCTCTGCACGCCAACATTTGTCCAACTCGGGGATTTTTCTCCAAGCGCGTTAATAAGGGGCTCGGTCCTCCCATCCAAATCCTGAGCCGAGCATTATTACCACTACTACAACGAGCGATATAAAAAAGCGGCTCGCCGAGATTTTCGGCCAAGGGATGAGCTTTTTAATATGCAAAAGTGGAGGAAGAAGAGGAGGAGGAGGAGATATGTGCGTGAGTCGCAATTTTTTTGCACCGTAAATCTAGTTTACGAGCGAGACTCTGGCGGATGGTCTCTCTGTGAGCTGGCGATTCTGAGTATAAGGTGTAATATGGGATAAAGAGGTGGAGGGAGAAGAGAATTTTTGTGTTCGGAGAAGACATTGATTCGGATGAAGTTGGTAATGAGTCGGATTATTATACTCAATAGTATCATGAGAATCTGATCTGAGAATAAATTTTATAAAGCTGGTGATGGGTGGAGGCGGAAGGATGAAAAAGCCATTTAGTGAATTGAATATGGTGTGTGATAAAAGCTTCTGGAATTCAATATTACGTATATTGGATAATACTCTTGGGAAAAATTCTATTCCAAATCAGAGCGACAAATACTATCCGCGAGTTTAGCAATTATTGAGGTTCTCTGGATCGGACTACGTATCCACTATAATTCCGCGAGATTTTAACAATCTTTTTCGAATTTAGCCAGAATCTTCTTTGGTCATTTGCAAAGGTTTTCTCTGCTTTGAGTTTTCACAAAGACAGGGTTTGTAGCACATTTTTGGCTGCGGAGCATGAAAATTCGCAATCTACTTTTTGCCGATGTAGTAACAATGTCTGATTGTCGTAAACTAATTTCGATCAACTTTTATGACACTCTTTTGTAGAAATGAATTTTTCTTTCTTTATTCATACCCATTTGAATTGTTTGAGTTACAAAATACATGCTTCCACATTTTTGTCATTTTCGTGTTTATTGTTGAAAAATTCTTTCCCTCAAAAGATAACGATCTTCCCTCGAAACTTCAAATGAATGAAATGTTAATCTTCTTGATAAGGGCTACAACGTCATATTTTCTGAATTCCATTAGTATCACATCGAAAATTTCATTCTCGCCACGAGCTATTCAAGCCATCTCGAGCGTCATAACCTGTTCTACGATCTAGGTTCTCAAATTTGATTGAATCTAGAATGATTCTTAAGAATTCTCAAACTCAAAAATAACAACCCAATTTCATGTATAAAAATTCAAATTTCCCGCCATCACTCTCAAATAAAAATACAAAACAAGCCATCAAACACCAGACCAACAATTGTTGAAGAGAATTTCTCCTAAAGAACAAATCTCCAAATTCACCGCAATCTGTATCATGCATTACACCACAACCAAAAAATCCCCAGTAAAGAAGAAAAATACCCCTAGTGACACACTTTGGCAGAGGATGCATTCTCATCAATCGTACCTCCCAAAGAAGAAGAGGAAGCGAAACTGAGGGAGAAAAGCAAGAATCGCATGGACAACAATCTCGAGCAAATAAATTCTTCAGAGCTGCTGCTGCTCCTATACCAATTTTGCACCACAGAAAGATAGAGAAAACACGCAAACAATACATAGAGATAAAAAAGACTACAAAGCTTCGATGCATGCGCGAAAAACCTACAGTAGGATATAAGAGAGACATTAGTAAAGAACGACTTGTTCTCGAGATGTTCGCTTCGTCCATTACCGGAAATTGAAAATCCAGAGAGCAACAATATCTCTCTCTCTTCCTCTTTTCTTTCTCCTACCCTTTTAGAATTTCTGTGGACAATAAACTAGAACCACTCGTTATAAAGGCGTTCCACATACAGTTCAAATGTGTAAATATCCCACGATATAAGGGTGCATTCACATAAATTCTCGCTCACTCCGGAAAGGAAATAATCGAAGTATATATGCACGGTCCGGGTCAAGTATATCGAGGTAACAAATAATTTAAGAGACGCTACCAAAAGATGGGGCTCCGCAAAATTTGAAACAGCCTGGCATAACCTAAAATAGTTGATGTTACAGAGTTAGCGTCATTCCCGGTATATATGCACTGTCTGCATCGCGTATACCTCGAGATTAAACAATGCTCAACTTTGAAGTATTACTTATAATAGGTATATGTTTAGTATATGGGATGCCTCTTGGCGCAAGGCGACGACGGGACACGAATTATTGAACTATCGATCACAAACGCTTTCGCTTCTGACTATCCATATAATAGAGAACATGGTAAGTATGGAACAACACCAAGGTGTGGCGCAGATGGGGCCTGTGGTTATGTGAAATTTTTTGTAAAAAGAGGAAGAGTGGGTGGTAAATTGGCATGATGAGGATGTTTAGATCTAGAGATATATTGTCTTTTATCTTTTGCTGCTTCAGGAAGGGAGACAATGGGGGAAATCGAAACAGAGTAATAATTGTGATTGTTCGTTTGAGGTATTGTTCTTGTTTAGTCGATTGGTATAATACTCTTGTAATGATGGATTTACATACAAGTATATAAGTATATTTTGTACAAGGTGAAAAAATAAGATCGAAAAGAGGTTATGTCGTGCCCGGAAATAATCTTTCTATTGAAGAGGTTTAATTATACCGCTCGAGGATTTTGATTTCGATTACGCAACGATTTCGTGAGAAGGAGAAATTGTCCGGCTATTAATAATCATTTCCAGAGGCGACATTCAAAATCAAGAAGTATAATCGAGAATCTAAATTGATATCGTGGACTCTATTACAGAGAGTGAGAGTCAAATCTCATTCCCAGAACTTCACATATATGCCGGTATATAATTTGCCAACGAATTTATAGTAGAGCGCACGAATCTCGGATACCGGAAAAGATCTACAGTAGTCCAATACCAAAAACATTTCGGATGATCCATAAATAAACGTCTGCATTAGTATCCGGATTCAACTCCGGCACAACGAAATTCATTCTACGAATTCGTTTCGCATCGCGTGTATCGCGCTCACCTTCCACATAAATCGCGCTTCGTACGTACATAACCTATACACCGCCATCAAAACAGGAATTCACGATGCGCTATACATTTGAAAAGCCCGCGCGCGCAGCTCGTCTGCAGACTAGCAAATTCCAAAGCACCAACTTAATTACCGGGTAACCAAAAGCTACTATGATCGTGACTGTGTGTATTTTGCACTTTAGCGTATCATAGGAGAAGAGGGTTAGAAAAATTTTGAAAATTCAAATCCCGCCAATGAGTGCATTATTATTAGCCAAAATCTGCGCGCGCATTATATTATCGATGTTCAAGTTCCAGCCGATCTATCCATTATTTTGTAGTGGGTGTGTGTTGTCTATTCTACTTCAATGCGATGCCTGGCATTCCAGAGCTTTTTGTCGCTCTCAAAGGCATACCACTTCTATACCACGTCTATCCTGACTCGCTTGTGTTCGTTGCGCGCATATTTCGATCGCAGGAGATAAAACGTTTAATCGAGTGTTTGCGCAACGATATTGCCCTCTTTGCGCCCTTTAGCATCAGTGAGCGGTGATGCGAGTATGAGAGGATGAAAAAGAGGTAGTTTAGTTGTTATTGGTGAGCAAGCTTGGACATTTTTTAAAAAATCGCGCACTTTGTGTGCGATGAAAGAGGATGACGGAGCTTTTGCGTGTGAGCGATCGCTTTTGTGATGCTCTGGTCATTTTTTAAACAATTTTGGAATTATTTAAAAGTGATGGGGTGAATCTTTCAGTGTAGAATCTATTGGATAAATAAGTGCCTATACACATCATGAACTCAACATAATAATTAGGGTGAGAGTTTTTCGGAGATTTGTTGCGAACTTTCACTCCAATGAGAGGTGCTACCAGCCGCATCAGCACCAGGTGGCGACACTCTCGATCGCAAGGGTGGCCAATGCTATTTCAATGGGCCACCCTTGCGATCGACAGTGCCGCCACTTGGTGGGTAGCACCTCTCATTACTTGTTTATCACTTGATCTTAGGTCGAAACATGCCTGCTCTCCACAAAACGTATTGTAGCCCAAAGTACAAATTCGATGATGTACTCTAGAGTGAGAAAATGCAAAGCCAGCATACCTACAGAAATAAGATTGAAAACCAGCATGCTTCGATTCGCTGACATAGAAAATTGAAATATAACCTCAAAAATCCATGCAAAGCTTTGATCGCTTCTCCTCCAAGACTCTCTATTCCAGAAATCGTATCGGATTTCGATAACCTCGACCATCGGCTAACCTGTTTGTAGCTCATACACAACGTTGGCATTAAATCCTTTCTAAAATACGATCTGGAACAAAAAAGAGTCAGCTCGCTCGCGTAATGAGGTGCGCTAAAGAAAAGAGCGAGTGCGGCAAAGGGGCGCTATGTATTCCCTACGATACCACCATGACTTTCCGTGTATACAGATTTTATTTTTGACGCTCTCGTTGCACACTTGACGTGTTCGTTAGTCATCGTTACGTTACCATATATACAAATCCGATACTTTAAAAACTTGAATTTATTATGATGAGTGGCGCTGCTTATTCTAAAAATATGTGCGAGAGCGATGTGTCGGATTTCGTTATACATAACCTCAAAAGCTTGCGCTGATGAAGCGCATCGAAAGGACTCTGCTTCTTCTCTCTTTCAAAATCTGAAACGACGCAATCCTTTTGAAGCACACACGTTTCATCCTTACAGAGTGAATCTTTTGAGGATTTTTCCCAACTGAATTCAATATAGAAGGAGAAAAGAGGGGTGAGAGTGTGCAGGAGCTTTTGCAAAGCAGCACAATGAGCGAAACGCGTCTCGAGAGCTTGCGCAAGTGTCTACATATATTTTTACAATCTTGACGCACCAGAGGCAGAGGTGAGCTGAGCGAAATTGGCAAGAAGGATTTGCATTCGAATGAAGGTTGTGAATAAAAAGAATTTTGAAATTCATTGAATTTTTCGCTTGGACGAGCTCTGAACTTTGCGCAAAGATTGACCCTCGTCGTCGTGCAAAGCGTTCATTACCCCAGGAAGAAAATGTTTTTTCAAACTCGTCATCTTTAACCCCAAGCTATCGCGTCGTTCAACTATTATTCAAGAATCGAGAAAAGTAAATCCCGGTTGATTGGCGGATACATTCTCCACAAAATCGCGACACCTCTAACAAATTTGAGAAGCGAATTTTCAATGCAGCCACGGCTAACTCAATTTTGCTCTGAAACCAACGCTGCGTTAGTCACTCCGCGAACCACAGGAGATTGGCTTCCTTCTTTCAGTCTTCATTTGCGAGCGTCAGTGTCATCGTTCTAGCGAAATCCATCCTCATTATACACCTACCACCCGGAGAAGTATCATTTTTACTATATACCTAACCTCTCACTCTCAAATATCTCGAACATTAAAACCTCCACCCAACCTCTACTTCTTCTTCTTCTTCTTCTTCATCTTATACTTCTTCTCCATAAATCATACGCTATCATCCACCGTGCGACACTCACTTCCTGAGAAAGTTAATTCGGAGATGACGAAAGTACCCGATTCTCTAACGTAACTATATATACCTTGGATGTGGTAGATGTAGTTTTGTATAAAGGTATGAGACGCAAGAGAAGAAGAAGAAGAAGAAACTGAGAAAGACGCGATATCTGCATTCCACCCGATAACTCTGAAAAATCACTATACACAGTGTAAGTATCTATAGAAAAGTAAGGAAGAGAGTGAGGTTATGTATAGAGAGAAGGCAACTGAAGAGGACAAGTTGGGAATGAAGGGATTAGACTTTGGTGTAATGCGCTACAGAATAAAAATCCGCGAGCGAGACTTGAACATTTTACACTGCGAGCTCCGCGTATACGCGCAATTATGATAATCGTTTGAAACGACAGCAAAGGTTCCACAGTATACGTTAGGGGTAGTTGTCGCAAAAGCGTATATATAAAAAGTGTATAGGAATGAACGAGCGAGCAAACGAGCAAGCGGTGCTATGGTAAATTAAAAAGAACGACGACGGGCAGAAAGTGAATATTAACAAGAGCTCTGGCCACGTTTCTGAATTATTCATGTTATATATACGTATAATCTGCAAGAGCGACGATACTTCCTCTGTGCTACTGCTACTACCTATATACGTTATATGCTATGATTTGGTTTGAAATGATTTTCTATGTAGATGCGCTCTTTTATACGACGAATCCGCATCAATTTGGACGATGGAAAAATTCAAACTGATCGCCAATTGCTATGACAGGTGCAGAGCTTTTGTTGGGATTTGTGGTGGATTTGAGCAGTTTATTCTATCAATTGTGGATTTCGCTGGTATGGATTGATTAGGACTATTTGAATTTCAGTATTGGAGAAGTTTTAGCGGCATTTTTCTTTCTTTCAGTTGTTCAGCTAGGTACAACGGTATCATGATATAATTTCGTGCTCAAGATCTTCTGAGCTCTTTATTATCAAAAAGGAAGATTTCCGAATGAATCGTGATGATCGACTAGTCACATGAACACATGTCATAAAGTAGTTCTTAGTGCCTTCGGTTCACTCTGACTGGTCTTACTGGATTCGATAATACTTGGCCCCAAGTTGGGCGCCACCGAATGTATTCTCCAGTTCTGAAGCAACAACAAAGACACGAAAGTTCAACTTTGCAATCTTAGACTGAAAACTGCTCCAAAAATTCACTTCCAAGAAAGAATCAGGAAATTTCTAAAAGACCAAATTAGCAGAGTAAAAATTCATGATCACAATTTTGACAGAAAACCCTCATTGGCGCATCTATCGTGAGATCAATCAAATGACCACACAGTAAAACCCAGAATAACTCACACTCCAAGTTTGAAACACCCACAGCTTCAATTCAACGCACGCAAGCCAGACTCCACACCGAATACTATATACACTCCAAACATCTCTCCAAAGCACTAATACACCACACATCATCAGTTATATGCAGAGAGGTGCAAGCAAGCAGCGACTATTCCCAAGCAAGGCTTCATTAGCACCTCGATTCCAAGTGAATCGACATGGTCCTCATCTCTATCTCTCTAAATGCAATTCAGTCACTCCTCCTTCTCTCAATTCAACGACGACGACGACTTTATAATCATCATCACAGTCGTCTTCTATATAATATATACCAACACGTACTACTAACAGCAAGATCTGTAGCATATACGGGACACGAGACTGCATTGGAGCAATTCGGAGCAGTATAGTAGCAGTAGCTGTACTGGAGTCCAGAATCGATAAGCTTATCAGACTGGCCAGATATCTTATGCCATACTATACACATCAAATGTGTGTGGGTTTTGGCGTCTGCTAAACTACTATACACCTTAAGGCACGTACGACCCCCCCAAAATGAAGAGCAACGGCAGAAACTGCAGTATGGTGGCACATAGTGGCGCTTCTTCTTTTTCTTCTTCTATACTCTAAAGCAAAGCTGTTGACCTACACGTGCTTTCCTCTCTGGCGACGACGCTCTGATTGCAATTTTTCGCGAACGTGCGGTTTCAACTCTCCAAGTTTTTTTTTTTTTTTTTTTTTTTGTTTTTTTTTAGTAGAGCTTCGAAGAAGAGGACGACGACGATGGCGACGATGATGATGACCTACTCTCGATAGGTCAACTTTGAACTAACATCAAATGAGATCACCAAGAATTTCAAACGACGCCTGCAGAAAGAATTAATCTATCCATTTTAATTTCCCACGAATTTGCTTTCATACCCGATTGACGCGGAATGTTTCATCGAGTATTCGGAATGAACGTTGCAGAGTAGATACTCGCATCACGGGTATGTGTGAATACATCAGTTGCAAAGTTCTTTGAAGCGTGTATAGAGAGAAGCATTGGAGGTTTGTGGCACTGAGGTGATTTGCAATTAATTCAAAGCGATTTGTCGGAAACCAATTGATTGGTGTGTGACAAACTTTGTGACTGAAGCTTGCGAGCTTTGCACCAAGTTTGCTATATATACACGACGCGACACCGCATGCAGTAGCAAAGCTGCTGAATGATTTAGACCGAGTTTGAACTTGGCGAGCGCCGATAAGACTTCTTACTTGCGGTACTAGTTCGAGCAATTCGAAACAAATTGAAACAAAAACTTTGAGGCTACGCGAGAGGCAAGCAAGAAGTTGTCGTCATGCAAATCCATGAGATTGGTACATAAATCATAGAATTCTATAACCTCAAATTATCAACAACTTTGAAATGGATTTCTAAGTATTACTCAACTATGCATTCAAATTGTCCACAATGGATAAAAACCTTCTTTGGACAATGGACGAATTGTAAGAATTGTCATCGGTGCTAATAGTTCCGAATCGCGGTGACTGATAGATTTTCAGACGCCATAGTCCAGAAACTACTCCATATTCCACATGTGATCAACAGCAATAATACGCCCTTCATCACACACATGTTTTGTCCTATACGTGGTAATTTCTGTAATCCATACAGTCACAAACATGGTTTGGATTGATATCTTGAGAGCATGGTTTAATTTGAAAATAACAAAGCTCCCGCAAGAGTTTTCATTCATATCCGACCACAAAAAAGTTGGAAGTCATCAGTCAGCCACTTCACGCTGAATTCAAATCCCTCAGCTCGATTACCACCGATCAAGACCGATCTCACTATCGACTTCTATTCTGCTCGCAATTCCACCACCTCTATCTTGGAATTCTCAATTCCAAAGCGATCGCACTACCAACACCGTCTCCTCATCTCTTTCATCGATCTTTCCCTTTTTCTTCTTTTTCCAGGTCGAATTAAAGCTTTCTCTCTCTCTAGGGTCACATTTTTCATTCGAATTGACGCGGACTCTATCGCAGCGACACATCAATGGGGGTTGCCAATATCGGTGAACCACCACACCCTGATCCGTTAAATTAACAATCAAAGTTGTCCTGGCGACTCTTGCACTCTCTAGAATCAAGGAAGAGAGAGAGAGGCGGTAAAGGGAGACTTGCCTGAGGCTTTGAATGATCCCAGAGGGCTATGCTATATATCCACTGGGAGCATCAGAGCCTAAGTTCGGAGAGCGGCGTAGCAAGCTATAATCCAATAGAGTTGGTACGCGTATATAACTCTAACGTGGCGCCCATTACGAATGATAATGCAGGATGCGTATAGGCTATAGGATGATGGTAAAGCAAGCGCAGACTGACTCTGGTGCAGTGTGAACTGTCTTGCGAACGTTGCTGCTGATGCTGCTGTGCAAGTTTGGTGATGGGTTATTAGTGATGGGATATAGTGATGGCTGTGGCAAATTGGTGAAACACTACGAAGGTGGTGGGAGATGGGGATGGGTAGAAATTTTGGGCAGGATGGTGGTTGAGTTCAAGGTGAATGTGTTTAAATTCAGATTGAAACGCATGGACTGGTAAGTAATTCAAAGACGACCCACGAGAATGAGGATCAGAACAACTTTTCACTTTAAATAGTTGAAGATATCGAGTACAAAGAAGATCAATTTGTCTCGAATTCAAAATTTCAGGGATATCGCTAGCCCACATGATTCTGATTCACTAGATTATAGACCCTCATCAAGGTCGAGAACTTGAATCAACGTTGCATGACCAACTGAAAAATTGTAGGAGATCAAAATTTGTTTTCAAGCAGATCAAGTTTCTCTTTCGTTAAAATTCGATACTCTTCTGCAATCGTACGACTTTTATTCTTAGCGAGATTCTTAGACTAAAGCGTGTCAAATCTCCTCCAATGGATGACACAGGGTCCCCCATTTCAAATTGTTTGGAAGAACAAAGTTTACTATGCCACACAAAAAGAACTATAGAGAAAAAATCAAACTGAAATATGAGGAAGGAAGAACAACTCTACGATCGACACATCAAGAGCTGCCGCTTCATTCAACCCATAACTACACCTGCTCTCGATTTTCCACTTCCTAAATCGAGGTCTGTCTATGCAGCGGGCGGTAATGAGCCCAACATCAGGGTTGGGACTCCAAAACGAAATCGTGTGTGTATTATATTGTGTATTTAACAGATAGTGTCACTGGAGACCATGAGGCTCTTGCTGATGGATATCCTATGTTGAGTTTTCGGATGACGAGCTTCCGGACTGTTTGTCGATCGAGAGACTCTCTCGCGGGGGCGCCATCCTGAAACAGCTCGCTCTCATTAGTATATTATGTGACGAGTGCGCAGCACGAGTCGCAAACGACATTTTCTAGCTGTGCTACGTCGGAAGCGCGACTTTAGACGAGTCCTCGCGAAGCGAGGACGAGTCGAAAATCACGCTTCCGACGTAGACAGCTAGAAAATACTTTGCGCGAGTGTTTGAACAGCATCGTGACATTAGGGCGAGGACGAAAGCCTAATATTACTCCGTATAGTATGTTTGTGTATGTTTGGATAAAGGATGTATGTATATTGGACGATGACCGAAGCGACGATAATGGCTCCATAAATACATGAAATCAGGAAACGCTGAAATACAAAAAGTTTCATCAACGCGTTTTTCTGCGGATCAAAACGTACGCATACATCAACGATTATTATGAGTTGAGATGATGAAGTTTGAAAAAAATGAATTATGAGATGCAGAAGAAGAAGAACAGGTGTAAATCGTTCGCTCCGATTGACAAGTTAATGTTCACAAAGGCTACATTGTACAGTTACACCTTACGGTTATAATAATGATTGTATGGACTTGGGATACCTCGTGTCGGCATCTGATTAATGACAATAGCTGAATTTCGACACAAGAATTCAAAGACTTCTAAAGAGTCAATCAACCCGTTCCATACACTGGGACACATCTTCACACCAGAATTCACCACGCTCAATATCACAATCCTAGATGTCTATCGACGACCCAGACATGTTCCTCATTCTACTCTACAAATCGAAAGCATCCCATCTTTCGACATCTATTCACGCGCGACTAGTCCCTATAATACAAAACCACATAATATCGCCCGAAGCCATCGAGCCTTTCTTCTTCCCAATCGCTGCTGTATATTACCACCGTGATGATGATACAACGAAAAAAAAGTCTGCGGCTGCCGGCTGATTACACCGAAAGCCGCCGCATATAATGAGCACAGAACCGATATGCAACGGTACATCAAAACCATCTTGTATAGATAGGTATGTTCCGCGGAGATAGTAAGTTATAGGTATGGGTTAGCGATGACAAAAAAGGGCAAGAGTATAGTACACGATGATGTTACAGGCAGCTATTGTCGCCTTTTTGCCTGCGGGTGACGATCGACCCAACGCCCTGTAATATGCCATAGCGGGAGAGGAGGAGTGGGGAGGTAGGGGGCAGCAGTGTCACGCGCGCGCGGGCTAATCGAATCACTCGCGGTTTGATTTTACCGCCAGGTCTAACAATATCTCTCTGCGTTTGACAACTGCTAGACGCTTCGCTTGGCATTGAGTCAGCTCATCGTCGCTCTCTGATCTCTTTCGAAGCTGAGTATATAGTTGGCAAAGGACGATAGAAGAGAAGTCTGATGCGATGTCATTCCAGTTGGCTTATGGGGTTGGAATTGAGAGACATCAGCTTATTCTGGCCTCTAGACACTGACGCGAAATTCATATTTGTGGATGTAAGCGTTTTGGCGAAGGCCAATTTTGGGATATAATGATGATGCTAGGCTCTGAGACCTTGAGGCGATAATAATAAACTCCTACACTTTCTGAACATGAGATTACTAGACAGAGCAATTTTTTTTAATGCTACAAGTAGATCTAGCGATGCTCTCGAATGGCATAATAATCATCTTTGGAAAGAAGACAGCCCTTGCGCTTGCCGAAAAAAATATACCAAATCGCAGAATGAGAGAAACAGCAGTAGAAGCAAACGATGCACGCAAGTCACGATATTCCACACGAATAGCCTCGAATTTTTCAGTATACATACCGAAAAGGCGAATTTTTTTCCAAGCCGCTATCGCAGTTTTTTTTACACAATCTACCAAATCAGCTATCGGAGGCCAAGTTGCACGCGAACGAGCCAAATTTCCATAAGCATCGAGGGAACGAGTGTAGAGAAAAAAGGGGAGAAGTCTGAACACGCATCGCGAAATCCCCGCAGACGAAGACAAAGTGCCGTTTGGGCGTATCCAAGTGGGTAAAGAAGGAGGAAGAAGAGAGGTTAGGTTAGAATACGGAAGACTAACTAGCAAGCTGGTGTATTTTTCAACGTCACGCCGAGAAGTGAGGAGGCTCTCTTGGGGCAATTTCTAAAGGGAGGCAGAAAACGAGGATATGGCCCGTGGTTATATAGGTGGTATGTATATGGGGTAGCTCGCGGCAACGAGAGACAGATGAATTAGAGGGTGGAAAGAAGAGAACCATTGTCCTGTGGGTGGGAGCAATAGTCGTTCGCGAAGTCATTGGTCCATATACTACAACGATGAGCTAAGTTTGGCGCGTATTGCTTCTGGACGAGCTTTTGGAGCCCGCGGGCTATTGAATGTGTACGCATACAAGCAAGGGATGATGACGATGCGGGGATGTACGCGAGGTATTTAGACGCGAGTTTGATGGGGTAATTTTGCCGACATCTGCGATTGGAGTTATATATCGTATGAAAAGGGCTTTGCACATGTGTCAACATCGGTCGAGTTGAGATAGAAAGATAAGAGGGAACGAATGAGGCTGTGATAAGATAATTGGCGGGTTCGAGTGTCACTTCGCGTGCCATGAACGAGAGTGCAAAAAATAAGTGGTATGTGTGTAGAAGGCAGAGAGATTATTGGAGTCAGAAAAGATCGCGAATCCGGTTACATTGGTGTAATCGAGACCGGTGCTGATTTCAACTCGTCATCGGATTTCTTCGAAGAGTCGAGAGAAAGATGCAGACAAAACAGCTCGATGATCTTGATACGGGTATGTGATACCCTTTCTCAAAATGTAACATCTCTTGTAATTTTCCATCTCGGATGACATAATTTACTGGGATTAAATTATGAGACCGAGCTATTTCGATATCAATTTCAAGGCTTTGATATTTCATCAAGCTCGAATCTAATTCGAAAAACCAAAAAGAATGTTCTTTCCAATATGCTGATGAGTAAGCTTCATTGAAACATCCGAGTTTCGTAGAGTATAGGGAGATTAAACTTGTAAACTCAATGCTCACAAGATAATATGGAAAAATTAAATTTTGGGGACACTTATTGTCTTGAATGTTCACCCGGAAGAGATGAAGTTAATGATCAAGAAATTTGTGATCACCGGCAAAAACTTAATCGAATCATGTATCGAATCATGTAATATATATTTTCTTAATCGTATGAATTAACCTCATTCTCCATGATCTAACCAACCAACCAGTACTCATGATGAATAGAAATGGAATCCAACATAAATGCCAAGAATCGGCAAAAAATCATCCTGGCTCTAGCCAAAACGGGCTGCCCACAATACCTATACCACAGTCCAGGCTTCAGCCAATCTGGATAAAAAGAAGTAGAAAAATATATCTCATCTCGAAAAAGCTTCCAGAGAGATAGTCTCTTCTTTACAAATCTCCTTCGTAGTCGTATCATCTCTCTATAGAGATTCCAAACTGCGATCCAAGCACGACGACGACGACGACCGGAACCCCTGGAGGCAATGTGTAATATTGGACGATCGCGATGATGTCCAGGGCGATAATGCGCCAAATGGTCTGTGAATTTCGTCAAATCGAGCGGGATAGCTAACCACACCGCGTCCGGATCAACCTCCTCATCCTCACCACCAATGCTAACCTCAGAAATTGCGATAGGGTAGTAGTGGAAGGAGACGGTCCGGCTGATTAGCGAGCCCAGTCGAGCTTGAAAAGGGCGCCCGAGGCAGAGATTCGAGAGCCGGTGTAGCATAGAATATTGAGCCTGGTTGCCGAAGTGCAGAGTGGCACCAAAGCCTCCGGGGACCTCCTTGGTATATATTTGCATTTGATAATTAGCTGGCAATAGGCTGTAAGACAGGCTTGGAGCCCCATACGTTGATACAATTGGCGTTGACTTGCCATATAATGTGTGTGATGTATGTGTGCGTGTAATTCTAGTATATTTTGATAAATGTACACTTTTCATGGGGATAAAATCATTTTGAGCAGATGGATAAGGGGGGTTCTTTTGGTTGTAGAGACGATATCTAAGCGTGACATTAATCAAGCTTTTGCGCGAGCTAGGGGATGAAGTAAACATTACATTCTGGTCATTGCGTCGTCGTCGTCGTCGTCTATGTGGTGTGCGATATCGTCAATATTGCCATGACGCGACGACATGCCTGATGGTGGTGGTGAAACGATCCATACATAGTAGCAGCAGAGTATGCTTTTGCGATCTGCTGCTGGAGCTTTGTGCTGATGCTGCTCGTTGCGTCTATCAATAATATGTGTCGGGAGTAGTATAAGAGCTTGTTTGGGTTTCTGCTTTGAGCTTGCGTGTGCTGCGTGACATTGGCTTTTTTATTGAAATGTGCTTGCTTTGCGATTTTTACTCGTCAACCAAAAAACAGTGACTATAAAAGGGAGTTTCTTCATAGTTGCGATGACGGGTTATTTTTGGAGCTATTGATTGATGAAAAATTATTGAATCGGGTAGGTTTTATACGTGTTCTATTTGAAAATCGGGAAAAACGACTGATCCGTAGTGGAGTGAGATCGGATTGGAAGAATCGACACGAAGAAAAAAATGAAATTAAAAACTGGTCGTTTGGTTTGATAGTGTAATACGGAGAGGGTCTGTTGGTTGGCTAAAAATGTCGATGGTGTTCTATTTTGTAAACGAGGAATAAAGCTTATTGCAGATTTGGGAGATACTGACAGAGAAATTTGAATCGCTTGATAACAGATTTCGCCGTCAAATTTTTGAAAATGCACTTCGATGCTCCCAAGATATTGGATCGGTCAATGCTGATCAAAGATACATTACTAGGCTCAGCCGGGTTTCTCCGACGATGGGAATTCTTACAATTCTGAAGATAATCAGAGTTCCAAAACTCCAAATACTCTCTTACCAAATCGGTCATTTTACTAGCTTCAAAAAATGCTCCACACATCTCACAATCTTGCCTCATTCTCAAACCTATACTATACCTTCCCTGCCAATTCCACAATAAACCCAAACGTCAGTCAGAGTCGACTCACAATCGAATATGCATTATTTTCTCCTTCTTTTCCTTTCATTCGACCTTTCTCCCATCTTCGTCAACCCTTGCCGATTGAAAAATTCCAGGCCATCAAGTTTTTTGCCAACCCACAATACTGCCTCCACCTGATACTTCGGCAATCGAAATATCGATATCCTCCATCGCAAGATCGGCATTCCGAGAAGTGCGTCTGATCTTATATAGTCTCTCGTCTCCTTGTGAAAACCGCATCGTTTCAACTTGTTAATGAATTCTCTTCCCTTTCTTCCTCAGCAAACAGAGCGACACACACAACGACGACGACGACAACAGTCCAAAAAACTCATCGGTGACATTGTCCCGTTTTCGAAGAGCAATTCATCACTGATGGTTATATATACGACGATGCATTGCCAATGTTGGACGAAGACGACAACGACGACAAGTGGCCGGAACGACAAGAGATCGAGTGCAATTTTAAAAGCTGACTGGCCCGGTTGTTATACTTTGACGAAAAAAAAGTTACCAGATCTAATCATTGTGGAGAGATCTCTCGAGAAGGCAAAAAAAAAGTACATATACCGAAATCGAATCGTCGCAAGCATATTATACATATCGTTCGTCTCGTTTATATTTGATGGAAGAAAACTTGTATATATGCATCAGGTTGAATTAATGTATATACCTATTGATCGTTACCAAAAGGTGCAAGAGACAAAAAATCGAATGAAGAGTTGTTGTATACGAAAGCCTGTTTTGGAAAGAAAGCAGTTTGTGCGAGGGACGAGGAGAACGGTTCAAGTCTGATAGTTATTGATATTATAACGGGCCCACAGCCCCGGGTTTTCGATGCATTTATCAATTTACTATACGGCATTGGGACACTTTTTACCTGATCGAAAGGTGAGAGAGGTTTTTTTCTGGTGTGTCGTTTCAACTCGATAAGCAGGGTGATTCCAAAATTTTGAATCAGCGTAAAATTCAGGCGAGGAGATATCAGAATTTTAGCGCACGAAAAATTAAGAAAACGTTTTTCATGAAGTGCGCACCATAAAATTTCGAATCAGGTAGAATTGGCGACTCTCATTAAAAAGCCGATTCAAGAAAAACGACCGGGCGAATTGTACACTTCTGACAAATTTTACGGACGGGTATATAGGTGAATGTGTTACAGACATAATTAACGTGAACTCAATAAGTGACCTTGAATCAGAGTAGATTGCAAAAATTCCAGTAATTTCAACTATGTACAAGTCAAGATCAAGAAAATTAGCTTGGATCGGTTGCACACTTACATTATTATCTACAGGAAACGTTGATCAGACAGACAATGGCACAACTTAATTAATCAAAGAATTATCTTCTCCAATTGAGAAATCGAGGTGTAAGATCATTAATTGAGGGGATCATTAAAATCCACTCTCTCGACCTCGTGTTGGAATTCTTTCACATCAGAGAAGGTCGTCGCTCTAAATACAACAACAACATACACCGAATACCTGAGCGATCGTTTAGTCTACTTAGACATTCATTTAACAACCTCGTGTGAATGAGTATCACATCAAACATAAAACACATAGCAAACAATAGTCTCCCGCACCACGTCACTCGATCAATCATATGCAACGAGAATATCTACAGAAAAATTTGCAAAAGCACAAGTCATAAGTCGAATTATTTTCACACATATCAAAATCGAGTTTATATCGAAACCCGTTTCTCATCAAAATTCTGCATAAACCGATTGTCAGTTTGGAAAAAATTCGCCACATGAAATAGCGGAGAAGTGCGCGATAATTAGTATGAGATATGGAACAGACATCAGACGAACGAAGCTCATCGAGCTTTCAATACTTGCAACAAGCAAGATATGCAATGTGCAAATTAGTAAGGCCTAATGGATCGTCATGCCAAAGAGCTGAAGCTCCTCTCCTGTCTATCAATATGAGTACGTCGAGACTATTAGTGGAAGCCTCTGTGTCCCATTTCACATGAGATTTGGTGATGATGCAGAGTCTGCTTTCATCCCGTGACGCGTTGTGGCGCACACATTATGCGGCTTCCAGTGCGAATAGATATAAATGTACTCTCTCCGCACGAATCGGTAATATTTGATCCGATTCTGTGCATTTACAATTATTCACATTGAAATTTCACTTAGAATTCAGTCAAATTCTCTGATTGGGATCAATTTTTACTGATTCTTGCGGAGAGGGTACCAAACATCAATCTATACTCATACTGTAGCAGACGACAGATCAATGATTGTTGCGTGGAGATTAATTCATATGAAGCCACCTTGCCTTCGACGCAGAAGGCTGGGGTTCGAATCTCGGCCGGCACCAATGTGGATTCTCCATAAGTGCTTTTCGGTGGTTTCGGTGAAGGTTCGGAATCCATCTTAAACT
The DNA here is from genome assembly GCA_029851415.1 of Eretmocerus hayati. Classification (NCBI taxonomy): domain Eukaryota; kingdom Metazoa; phylum Arthropoda; class Insecta; order Hymenoptera; family Aphelinidae; genus Eretmocerus; species Eretmocerus hayati. The sequence goes on from CM056744.1 coordinate 100,885,938, forward strand.
GTAGACCCCGCAGAATAATATTGAAAAGAGGTTCAAAATACGCTGATAAAAAAAAGGAAAAAAGAAAGATCAATTTATCGTTGGTGATTATTGGCGTCTAGTGACCATGTCGATGTGGTGAATTTCATCAAGATGATTTTCTCTCGCGCTTTTAACGGCTAGATTTATTACTATTCTCCGCTATTTATAGGTTAATTTTGCTCTGTAAGTGTAAAATTTGATATTGTTGATGAGGAAGCCACTACTGATTGTACCAAGACGTCTTCAAAATTACAGTTGGAGATATACCATGCAGAGGGGCACGTATATAATACACTGTATTTGAGGGACAAGTACGATAACGTTATGCATCTGGCAGGTGTATACTAATGTCTCAAGTGACGTGTCGCGGTATACGCGCGCTGTTGTAGTGTTATGCTACAGTGCAGAAATAATCGCATTACTATACACGTGAGAGATGTTCCAAGGTGTCCAATGTGGCTCTATATCTCGTGATGTCACTCTGATGAAGCTGACCTCTCCTACATGCAAATTGTACGACATTCGTCAAGCTGTAGATATAAACATCTCACATCTTATCTCATCAGAATTCTAAGGTTAAAATCATCTAGGAATGTTTGCCTACATGCAAATTGAAAATTTATGTTCAACCTCGCGCAAATCTTAGGATTCCGACACCAGCTAAAGAAAAACTGTTGTTTTAGATGCAACTTGAGAATTGAAGTCTAAAGATTTTGTGGCAAGAAAAAGAGACCAGCCTCAATACTAAGGAATGCAATTTTGCCACTTTTTGCGTTCACCACAGACTGCCCACATCTTTGTACACACCATTAATACACCACAAAACTGCTGCCGAGCGTGCGAAATAGAATGAGGAATTTCATTCAAGCCTGAGGTACCTAAAACCTTCCTTAATACACCCACCTCGGGCGAAATTCCTTAATGTATAATTTACCCACATCTCACAAGACCAACGACACAAATTCAAAAATCGCTCATGGCGAATTGTTTCTTTCTATAACCTCATCTAGGTGGTATATATTCCAAAAAAGTAGTCCTGGAATTTCTTTGATTACGGCGTAAAAAAGTTTACATTATTTCCGACCCTCTTGCTTCTTGACACGTGGACCGCTTCTTCTTTCTATACATTACGCATTCAATGAATGCATAACCGTATTCTTTCGCGCTTGATGTAATTATTCGCCAAACAATCGCGAAGTCTCACACACACAAATGAAAATGAAAGAGTATGTTGGACGACGAAAACGAGACACTCGAAACCAGAGCGAGAAGGAAAAAAGTATAAGAAGTTATATACGATGAAATTCAACGTGATACAAAAAGAGCGTACAGAATACGGCGTTAGCAATTTTTTTCTGCAAGTGTTATGAGGGAGGAGTCCAATACCACGGCTCGGCGACTTCTATTCCATCTACATTATAGACGATTCGAAATACTACTACTATATGTATGTATTCCTATATATAACGTCGGATGAATTTTTTTTTTTCATCGTTGCGAAATGGAATATCTCTCTCCCATTTTTCGCCGTCTGATGTGTCAATATTGGCGAATGTAATACATTATACGCATAGCACTACTATCGTATCTTATCTCATCCTTATTATTTTCCTCCTCCTCCTTCTTTTTACCTTCCTTTTAAATTTCCGTGAATTTCGATCAAAAATCTTAATATATGAGCTATACGGTACGAATGAGACCTTCCTTGCAGATTGAACAAGATGATGAAAAATCGGAATTTGTGCAAATTTGAGGTGTTACCATAGAGAAAGAGCGATTGACTTTTTAAGGTGATTCGACACTCGGAATTCCATCGTTGGTTCAATTAAAAATTCTCGTTGGTTTATCTATCTATGTCTACACGAGCTGTACTTTCAGAATAGGAAGAAAAAAAGAAATATAACCTTCATAGAAGAGATAGAAATTCACATTGGATTAAAATAGATTCTGGGCGATCGCGTTATTCAAATTTCCCGCTCTACATCAGCTGCCGTTTACGACGTTATACAGTAAAAAAAAGAAAGAAGAAAAGCTATGCATGTCACAGAGAAAAGGAACGACATGTTTCCCGACTCTCGGCACGATTGTTATGAGCTCTATATATATCGTCGCAAACTCTTATAAGCTCGATGTTATGTTTTGCCGCGTCACGATTTTCTGTGCTCTTTCGATGAAGATTTATCGGTTGCTCGAATTCTCCTTTTGAATTAAATGCTCGCACGAATCGAGTTCCTTTTTGAACTGTAGCAAAATTCAAGACACGTGTGTGTGTAATATTCCTCAAAATCGTGATAAACATTTCTTCTTCACATTCTAAAAATACGTTGCATCAGAAAAAAATTATAATTAATCCGTTGATATCATCCTAATCCTATATGGAAAGCTCATTAATCTCATAATATTAAACATTACACGATATAGAAAAGATTGCATTTATCGCAGGCGCGGGAGTGTTATTGGCAAAAGCGAATAAGAAGGTACCGTTACTCGGATATTATATGAGCACGTACACATAAAATTCTTATCTGGATTCCCGGAGCGAAAAGTCGTTCGTTAGAGAGGAAACCAATTTTTATTACCCAAGCTCAACTACGGCCTTTATAACTGATGGCAAATGCAACTCTCTGAATGCACGCGCGCGTAATTCAAACGGAACGCATTCCTTCTATACACTATATTTTCTATCTATGCATCTGCACATACTTAGGAATTACCCATATAGAATATTTGTATGCGATGCGCACTTGATGCACTTTACGAATTTTGTGCGCAACGCAACTACCGAATATACTTGTACCCGAAAAAAGATATACGTACTCGTATACGTAATGATTCGGTTAAGGGGGATTTTGAAAAAAAAAATTATAAGAAGAAATGAGCAACGATGCCGACACACGATTCTTCTCCTAATATAATACCACAGTAGTCATCAACAGCAGCTCGCCATGTAATCATTATTATAACTGTACGGGTGTAATACCTACTGTGAATCGCGAAAAAAAAGAGAATAGCCCGGGATATATTATCACAGTGTATTATCATGTATTATCATAGTGCAAAATCCGAGTCTGCTGTTAGGAGAGCCAGTTTTTATTCACTGGACGATTTAATTTGATTTCGAGAGCCGGAGAAATGGAATTTTCAACGCCTCGAGCTGTACACATACACACACACACACACACACACACACTTTTATACTATATGGAATGAATTGTGCGGTACTCGGTTGCTCAATCAATATTTGCACTATAAGCTTTTTTCTTTTGCGGTATACACAAGCTTGCGGTTGGCAGATCGCACCTGATAAAACCTTTAACAATGCAACGATTGTCATTATATTGTTTTCTCTATAGTACTACCACAGTGTCCATTTTCGCAATACAAGACTGGCGAGAATCGAGATATCGCTACGGATAAATATAAATGGTGGCACAAGATAGAGTTAGTATATGCTGCAGTTTGCAATTCCATAGATCTTATCTATCTTTCAATGTTATTTCCTCTGAGAATTCGAACACAGATTGATCTTTCAAAACTTTCAATGTCGGTATTTTAATAGGAGGCAAGAAAGATATACTTGAACGATGATTTTCTTTAAAAATCTCGGATATTGATGTAGGAGAGGGTTACATTTCTTTTGTAAAAGATGGGAATGACGGATAGATCATCATTTTATACCGAGAGCAAATGAGGGTTAGGTATATAATACAAGAAGTACGCGCGGTGTAACGGAAAATGGACTCTTGTAAGTAACACGAAAGTAACGAGCCTCTCTCGCGCGCACTGATAAACCTGCTGCTGCACTAAATGCAAGGTGAATAGTCCGAGATGCATGAGATCGATAAAACATGTACAATATAAAGTGAAAGAGTACCTATAATACACTGCAAGTCGATTCATTTGGCTTGAATGAAAAAGTCACGTGATAATTGCACATTTGCTTCGTACATATACCTATGCACTATACAGGTACACGGTCCACATGTATTACAGTTTCGATATCGTAACTCACGTTTCGCAAAAGCTATCAATTAAACGTAATTTTTCAGTTAGACAGCAGCCAAGTACTGAGACACACACTCTTTGGCACTTTTTAAAAGTCCTGGTTGCAAGGATACAAGGACCTTTTTTGAATAATTCTCAAGGGCAAAAGTGAAACTTCCGAACTACGAATATTGCGGTCCCTCTGAGATGTTACACGACGGCCGTTGGAAATTCGAACGGCGATTCCACATAATCGAACATTCGAATTTATCCGTTTAGGATTTGAAATCTGTGAAAATTTTGAAATTGAAAAGTGGCGAAATGACAGCGTTGTTTAGGAAACTGATAGTATTCCGAAATCGAACATTGGAAACAGCACTCTGTAACGGTTTCCAAACAATCGAACGCTTTTAAATTTGGCTCTCAATTTTCCAATATTCCGTTCTGTTTCAAAGGTTTGAATAAAATCCGCTTACCCAACATATTCTGAAAATTCGAACAATATCAGGTACCCGAATATTTACCGCAATAATAAACAATATCCTGCGCATGTGCACAAAATCAACCGGCACGTTGTTTACACTGTGCAATGCATCTCAACCGTTTCGTTCTCCGGCACACCGGCTACTTCAAAAAAACCTCTTTCGTGTACTTTACCCCATGCATCTGAGACAGCTTTCTCACGGTCACCAAAAATTCACAAACCACACAACATATACTTCAGCATCGCCCTTTCCAAAACCTCAGCACACAAATAACACACAAAATGCGAACACTGATATATAATGCAATCTGCTTTCCTCACAACTTTTCTTTTCTTTTTCTCTATAGCCGACACTCACCAGTAGAATCGGCAAAAATTGTCGTTACAGCTTTCCCAAAATTTTCTTCTTCTTTTACAGCACAATTTCAGCACCCACATGTATATCCTCGATCATTGCACTTGGCACAATATTTTTTTTTTATAAATTCCATAAACAATGATTTCAGAGCACATCACACATCGTCATTTTCACTGACATAATTTGTAATTTCAAAGTTGCACGACAAATTTCGACGGCAACTTATTTTATGGTCTGCACGCATCGCACGAAAATTTTTTCATGAACGAAAAAAATACACGCTTTACACGCATACAGCGCTCGGCTCGACGCACGCAGCAGGACTGAGAAGTGAAAAGGCCGAACGGACTTTACTCTCGCACATAGTAGTTATATATAGAGGTATGTATATAGTTGGCATATACAGTAAAAGCATAGGCCGCGCAGGAGCCATCTGTCGACGTGCGCTCCAGGAGAGGGGGAATATTCACCATCACACTCTCGTCTCCTCCTGCTGTATAATACTCACGCGAGTTTGAGAGTTTGAGAGCAAAAGGAAAGGGAAAGGTGCAGAGATATATGCAGATAAATTTTACATCATTTTATTATTATAGGAGTATATGGTAGATCTGTATCCTGCTGATTTTGCGTTTTTTCGATGGTGGTGGCCTATAATGTCTAGCCCTCGCATTCACAAAATTTTTGGAGTGTGTGAGTGTGGAGGTTGAGGATGTGTGGTTCGGAGGCTTGGAGGATCCGCATCAGCTTTTGAAAGTGAGTTTTCGATCCCTCGGGGTTTGACGGTGAAGCTGAGAGTCCCGAGGAGAGTCCTCTTGGGGAATGCGGTCGTAAACGAGCATAATATAGGCCCTTTTTGCGTAAAAAAGTGATGCGTCAATTATATCAGAGTAGCAGCACCTTTTAGAGAATTAGTCTGGGTCGGATTTTGAAGCAAATCGCTTGAGAAATACGTATCCATTATTTTAAGGCGATGCGGTCACCGTGCACGCTGAAAGTTATTCGCACTTTTATAAAATTTGCTTGCGATTTGGGTGAAACGACGAGAAGACCTGCGTTTGTTATCATCTAACTCGAGTTCGTCTTCTCGCCGTTTCGCCCAAATCGAGGCCCAAATCGCAAGAGAATCGGATAAAAGTGTGAATTACAAAGCGCCTATATTATAGGTTATAGGAGGTGCCTGCGCTCAAGTTATTCGCACTTTTATCCGATTCTCTTGCGATTTGAGCTAAACGACGAGAAGACGAGCTCAAGTTAGATGATAACAACTTTCAGCGTGCACAGTGCACGGTGCATAGAGAATATCTCTATGGCACGGTGACCACATTACCTTAAAATGGAATTTCTCAAAGTTTGTTCTATTTTGGAAGTGTTTCTGATTTAGCTGGCGCGTGAAAGAGTCACTTTTACTCACAATATACACTGACAACATTTTTTCAAACAATACGAGCGTGCGTAAACAGAAGCTCCAATGACACGATCGTGACATTGTTTTTGCATTCAAACGATGATAAACACATGCAAGCACACGTTTCCGTTTCGCTTCATAAACAATCGCATCACATTCGCCAGCCACATCGAGTGGGTATAAACATTTGTTGCAGCCTTTAGCGAATCGGGATCGAGATCGGAATTCACTTGCACAATTTCATTAAATCAATTTTTACTCACTTCATCACTTCCCATTCAATAGAATTCAAAGAAACAAAGGAAGAGGGATCATTACAGAATTTGAACTCCGATTCGAATGCATCAGGATTATTCCCGAAAGTTAAGAGAATTGTATATCTTGCACCTAACCGTTGAAACCGTTGCGCCGCAAGCGAGAGACCGTTGATTCGACGAACTCGCCCCGCGCTCACGCTGATGTGGTGAATTCGATTTCTTGGAATATATACCTACCTGCTATGCAACACCCCAGGATGCAACAATGCACAATTTACTCCCTTCGTTAACCCCCAACGGTATATGTATCTCTCTTGTGGTCGTGAATTCAGGAGAAAATTCAATTGACCCTGTATAAACATGCGTTCAAAACATTGTTTATTCTCGCACAACCACCACCACCACCAATACTACTTCCCTCCAGTGGATATCGTCGTTGCCCCATATCTGCATACATAACCTCTCTCTCGTATTCATCGGAAAAAGCATTCAATATATATTTTCAACTATACAACCCAGATTCGATCGAGTTCACCTATATACATATATATGGTGCCAGCATGCACGTGCAGCTTCCAAACATCTCCCACGGGATCTGCGCTACAATTTGCGAATCTACGGCGAAGCTTTATGAGTCAGGTATGGTTAGGTTTGATAAAAGATATATCGAGTGGTAGGTTTACAAGATAAAAGAGGAAGAGGTACGTATATAACGAGGGGGGTGGTTCATGAGAAAAGAAGCTTTCAAATTAAGTAGCGCTTGTGTGGTACGTTATTATTCATATCCTTGTACAGCCTTGCATTGTTGAAACTTAACCTATACAACGAGTCTGTAACAATGCAGTAGCCTCTTGTAGAACGTAGCGTTCTTTTTTTTCTCATAGTATATTAGTCAACTGCTCGTGAAATATTCTTGTTATAAAGTATATGACAACTACTGACATCAGTCTGTAATGATAACCTTCTTATATAGAGGAAAGTGCCTGAGGAGATATTTGTGATACATCCAAGAAGAATCCAAATGATTCCGATATTTATGTTTCAAGACAGAGAGAACCGCGGAGTGGCTGTTGAAATGAATTTATTCGCAAACGATCGTGACTCGCATGATACGCTATATAAACGAACATGTTTATCCTCTTTCGCGCTCTTCTCTTGATTTCCTGGATCTATAACTCTTCAGAGGCTATAAGTTTCTCTATGTTGGCAATTCTCTTTCTCAACGATCTTTAATGGGCGTTGCAAATTAAAATGTGGTATTCTTCTGGGGAATTGGAGAATTACTTTCGAATTTTTGGGCTTGAAATTATATAATTTAGATAGGGATCATCCCACTTGAGAAAGACGACAAAAATTATGGTAAAGTGGAAAAATAATTTCAGGTCTAATCGAGTGACATTCCTGTTTGAACGGGTGGCATACTTCTTTGTAAATCAAAAATGAAAAAATAGGCTTGAAGAATCTCCAATCTAATGGGCGTACCGAGCATTTCTGTGTGTAACGTGGTCAGAATTCTTCGATCATTAATTTCGAAATTAGTTGGCTACGTAGATGGGATAGAATATGAGTAATTTCACGCGAAACATATACCTACGAGCATACTTACGGCATAGAGGGTCATGTCTCGGATTATTTTCTTAATTTTTGCATTCGATTCTATATGGTACAGAATATGGACCTTTTACTTTCTATCGGACCCTATGAGAATGTACCAGGTATTTGAAACGTATTTTGATTCATTCTTGTAATTGATCTCAATCAGTGAAACCTGGGTCTTTTTTTTTCAATAAAATCTCGAATAAAATTCATATTTTCCGAATCCCATCATATTAGAGATACAGCTACGTTTATTGCTGCATTCAAAAGGTCTTGAAAAAAACCTATCGTAAGCGAACCTCGCAGAGTTGATTTTGAGGTTACGAGCGGCTTCATCGTGTAAAAGAGTAAAAAACACAAAAATATAAATTTGTCAGAAGGCCCATTTTAATCTCTGAAAATTTTATATTTGATGTAAAATGTTGTGTTTTCCCAGCAAAAAAATGTTCTCGAACTTTTTTTGCGTCCTGAGGCCTATTTTTGCTGTTTTGTACAAATCCATTTTCCAGGCAATTGAGAATCTAAATTTTATTTCAAATGAAATTCATGAAATATGAATTTTATTAGGAAAAAGGCCCAAATTTTTTTGATGGGGATGATTAAAAAAAGGATAAATTAAATAGATTTCAGGATATTGGGGAAATTTTTATGGGGCCCGATAGGTGGTGAAAAATTCATATTTTGGACGGTAGCATCAACTCGGAATCCAAAGAAGAAGCTAAGAAAACAGTCCGAGACATGACCCCTTTCCGTAGCTTTGTTTTGCGTGAAATTACTAATATATTAAACGGATTGAATTTTGATATCTAATATACTAATCAAGCGTTATTTTCGATGTTTTTTTCGTGATAACGTTTGATGAGCGCATCGACAAAATCTACGAAAATTCAGGAAATTTTTTGAACAATGTTAAAGTATTTTCTCGGTATTTTCTGTGGGTTGGCACAAGAATTAGATATCAAAAGTCCTTCACCTTGGAGAAAAACAATATAGAAGTCGAACAATTTCCACTCATAAATGTTGGCAATTTTTACGGTGTTGACACTAGTACTTGATGTCTTGGTCCTCAGAATGTAGTTGCGAGTGTCCGAAATCACCTCTGCAGTCAACGGGTGATTGAACAAAATTCTTTGTTTCGTCAAGTTTAAAAAAAGGCGAGAATATTACTCGAACATATATCTCAACAGCTCTCCACTCTCGTCTCCACTCAAAATTTCATTCTTCATCTAATCATCGTGTAAAACTAGATCTACCGCAGTCACCAATCATCGCAAAAAAATTTAAAATACCTCACCCATACTGAAACTTCCTCGCAAACTTTTTCAGTACAATTTTCCCAAGTTCTTGGTCAACGCTCAAGAATGTGCTCTGATACATATCCGCGACAAAAGCTGCATTCATAAATCACACTGCACATCCTGTTCGCATCGTGCAGAAAGTCGAGTCTATTTATCCCAGAGAGTTAGCGCATAGAACAACGCAACAAGAGAATTTCAATGTCATATATACCCAGACCAACAAGGTTAACTCCCGCGGTGAGCTTTCAAATACACCTAGATCATATACTTCCTTCCTTACATCTTTATATACTCTAAATATATCCTCGCGAAAAACGAGTAGCGCTCTTTAAAAGCAGGTCGGGAAAACCAAAATTGACTCGAACCATATCTTATTCGCCAGAACAGACCAAAATTTCTAGAGCATAAATATGTGTGTACACGAGGAACGGTAATAAAGTGCGGCTTCTCAAACCCCCGCAGAGTTTTCAGCAGGTAAGTATAAGTACCAAATAGACGATCGTAAACCCCGCGGGACCTGTTTCATGGCCTTGCCTTGTACATAGAGAATATGTACATACAGGTAAGTATATATTTACTACAATGTATGGATAATAATTTTTCGAAGGCTATGCAATTTTGCTATGGTTCCGTTGCGTGTGACTCCTCTGACTTTCAGTTTTGTGTACGTACTTATTATCTGTCTAACATTCCTAAGACCCTATGACTTTATTTTCAGCAATTCAACGGTGAGTAGAGTCGAGGTTAGGTAACAATGTCAAAAATATTGCGGATAATTCATTGCCTGACCCTATGCGATGGTATAGGCTCTAATACCACGAAATGAGCAAGTTTTCCAGGAGCTGACAAGAAACGCGATATTGGGTATTACCACCAGTTCCTGGAGGTAAGTAAATTTTTCTTCGGGGTTGATTTACAGTTTGTGGTGGCTGGTTGCGTATTTTGGAGGGATTTTGAGAATACACTTATTGCATGGAGTAGCGAGAGTCAAAATTTCAAATAAAAGGTGAAACTCGTGACTTGGAAAATTATTATCGCTCGCGTGGCGCGTGGACGCCAAGTTTCGATTTGAAGGTTACGTTTGTTTAGAGGTTATGAGAATTGACGACAGTTGTTCTTGGAAAGGCTGTAAAAATTTTGGGTGAGCTTGCAGCCTTATGCCCTAGATAAACGTCACCCCGATTTCTGGGTAACCAAGTTATTGTAATTTTCCTTCAAGGACGATAGATTTATATACTTTCATAATTTTCCTCGTAGTTTTCGTTGCAAAGTCGCTCGCGCATGCGTGACAGCGCTCAAATTTTTTCAAACGCACGCCTCAAGCTTATCCTTGAGCCTCGGAATAGTTTTATTTTTTTGAGTAAATTGATTGCAAAATATGGCCCAAAACTAGAGTCCCAAGAAAATAGCACTAATGTGAAACTAAAAAACTCCAAAATTTAATTTTTTGCAAGACAAAAGTTTATACAAAATCGTCACAAGATGCAACACTTTGGCAGATAACTTTTTTTCATCTGGTCGATTCAATTGAAATTTAAAATTCACAAGCCTAATAAGTAATACGCCAAGCTACCTCATCGTGTTGAATAAAAAAAATTCACTACAGCCCGAACGTTATATGAAAAATAAAAATCCGTCAATCTGTGACATTTCGATGAAAAATTCATCCGCATCGATCCCTATAGACTCGAATTCGGTATTTTTTTTCATACAAGGGATACTCGCGAGGGTGCATTTGCACCATCACCACCACCACTTTTTGTATACACACTCTATAACGCACGCGAAAATCGTTCGCTCGAAACGGGCGTCAGCTCAAAAGAGACGGCCTCTCTCTCAATATACTCGGAGCGCAATTTCCGCCGCTCGGCAATCTCTCTCGCTCTTTCGTGAGCTCTTTTGGAGCTCGTAAAAAAATATGCAATTTTAATTACCCACCCGCTCTACGCTCCATGCAGCCCCTTCACATACACACACGTATACATTCAAGCAGATTGCGTCACGCTGGATACACACAGGTTTATATATGTGAACACACACTATCAGCTCACAGTTTGCAAACATATACTCCTCGCCTACAACGCAAAATTCGAATTCGCAAAACGACCGGAGACAGCTCGTACCCGTTTTACCAGTGATAGACTGATATGTATATGTACATGTACCTATACTATGTATATGATGGAAGTGCACGTGGCCTAGTGTATGCCACCTTATGCGCGTGCCTTAGTTTCCGGACACTGCGATGTGTTGTGTTGTTATAACGCAATGATTTTGAAACCCCGCGAATATATGATACATATAGGGGGATTTTCGAATGAGCTTCGTATATGTATGGATGAGACAGCTTTGGGGTAGGATATATTTTTTTTCCTCCGATTTCTTCAGTTGTCGAAAATTTGTGATGGAAGAAGTATGTATCATTTTTGGTAAGAATCGTTTGGAAGGTGAAAGGCGAGATGGTTTTTCACGCCCCCGGCACTATATATTTTAGATACTTGTATATTATACGGTAGCTATAGATATATTCGTGTCTCTGATGGGTGTTGGACAGCAGCATCAGCAGCTGCAGCGGATCTCGATTCACATCTGACTGATCTCTCCGGAAACTTGAGAAGGGAGAGGAGATGATATAGAAGAGAGAAGCTGCGAGTAGAAGATCTCGATGTCGTAGAGTTGGGATAATCCCCAAGAGGTATAACGAGATGGTGCGAGTTGTTGGGATAATAATGGAGGGTGTTTGATTTTGTTGTACGATGGTGTGATTATACATAAACGATGGCTGGCTCGTTCGTTTAGAGTAAAAATAATTTAGACAGACACGTATATGGTGAAATTTGTCTTTGAAACCGATTGGTAAGCATGGATATGATATAGAAATCTGATTGATGGGGCGCCTGCTGCAGTAGCTGGTTTTGAGGATTATGTGTCAACTGACTCTCTAATTTTATCCTAACGAGATGCGGTTCTCGTTGGGTCACGGATCATGCTTGGAAATATAGAGATACCGTATTAACGCGTATATAATAAAAATGGGAATTTTTTGAAGGAATGTCACTTTTGGTGGAAATTGGCTTTACTGCAAGAAAATTTGCCCATTTATTTACAATAACGAAACCGTGAAATTGATAAAGCTTAGAAAATTCTTACCATGAAAATGCACATGACAATCATACAAGTATTTGGCCTCGTATTTGGCACTGATTTAGCCAAGAATAGGATTTTTCAGTATTTTTGAAAAGTAATTTCATATTTATTTTCACAACAAGGTCTGAATTCTCGATTCTTCCAAAAATCATGAATCATGACAAAGTTGCAAATTTTATTTAGCCGCATACCCTTTTTGCCTACCCACTGCATCGCCTGAAATCTCAACAAAGAACTGAAAACATAGAATCGTAAAAAAGCCATTTCAAAATAGAACGAAATCTTAATCCCAACGATCGAATTGCATCAAAAAACATCTTCTCCCGCAGCCAGCACTCCAATGAAGAAAGATATCATGATGCAAACAAATGCAAAACACAAAATCCTACAACAGGGTGTCCACCGAGTTGGTTGAAAGAAAATCCAAGGATTTTGCAGGTTATCTAGTCTTAAAATAGAAAATATTCAGTACTCAAGTACATATGAAACTTGGGGAATGAATGTCGCCCCGATAAACATGCCTGTGGTGACCTGACTGCGAAGAAGAGTCTCCTAATAATTTGACAGATATTGGAGAAAAGATTTCCGAAAAAAGGTTGTTACAAATCGAAATTTTTCCCGTAAGAGTGAAAACCAGGATGGTGTATCGAAAATGATTTAAATTTTCACCAAACATTCATCTTTGCATGTGAAGTGATTAAAAATTTCAAGCAGCAGAATCTCCAAGTCTTTGGAATAAAATTCACGGATTGTCCAGGTTACCCAGGCACCATAATGAATCCCTGGATTTTCCCTGTTTTCCTTATTGTCCAGGTCAGTAGATACTCAAAAGACAAGCACCAAAATTCTCCAGCACTTATTTCGTTCGCTGTGCAAAAGAATCTGGAAACAGCTCAACGGATGCGTATTCACGGCGACAGAACACACATACGGTCCATCCTCATGATTGAGCCTATAGCGCAACAGACGTGAACATACCGAGAGATACGCATAAAGAAAGAAAATACCGAGAAAAATCAACCAGTACGAGAAAATCTCCAAAGTCAGGTATATATACAGCCAATGCGAAACTGCAGTGTCAATCGCGCATCGAAAAAGCCGCAACCGTGTACGATTCCACCGAGAATCCCTATATACATATATGCGCCCAAGGCGCCGCAATGCGCTCGGCCAAGCGCGTCGAGATAAAAGCTTCAGGGTCTAGAAGAGATAGTAGAAATATATAGGGTTGAAGCGTAATTAGCGGAGCGCAAATTGAAACGGCGTAACGCTGCACTGTGGAATTCAAGCGTAGATGAATGTAGCCACGACCGCAGCCGTCAAAAAATACTTTTAGAGAAAAGCGTGAGCACAATTTTTGATTCGATAAGAGCTATCATCTGGCATAATTCTAATGTTTCTTCAGCAGATTCGTACCAGCGATTTCCATTTTTCATTACAATGTGAGTGAGAATGAAATGGTGAAATGCGGGGCTATTTTGATATGATACGACATAAAAGCTGGGTTGTCACAGTAGCTTGCGTTTACGCTTCGTGTGTTGTTTCGCGCAAGAGGGTTTAAACGTTAAGCCGATATATATATATCGCGAGGGTGTGAAGGGATTACGTTGTGGAGGTATCCGAGTGAAAGCTGTGGGCTGCTTTCAGCCTATCTCTGTTATACCCTCTGATATCCCTTTCTGTTTTTTGTGACTGATAGTGATATCACACCACCTCGACACTCGAAAATTCTACGCTTTTCAAAGTTTAAACACGAAAATCCTCCATAACCTATCAAGACAAGGCTTTTGCATTCAAGGAAATTCTCAAGTATTAAAAACTTGTTTTTCCTTTCTCGATACCTACTGAGTAATGTACAACACCGATTAAAGCAATGAAATCATTCTTATACCTACGGGGCTACTCTGCAAATTTATATTTCCGCAAGAATGTGTCGGATTAGTCAGCAAGATATACATTTTAGTATCAAGGCGCTTCTTGAAGAAGATAATTCTTCGCTCTCTGTCCGCATACTTTCTCAATCACGCAAAAACGCTTCTAAAAGATATGGAGCTCGCGCGTTTGCTGCCAATGATCGACAACGAATGAATGAGTCACCTATTTCCTCGAACACCTTCGAGGTGGAATTTCGTATCATTAGAGTAAAGTATATACTTACTTATACTCGTTTCACCCAATGTGTGCGAAAAAATGAGCAAAACCTGCGACAATTATTTTCATGAATCCTTCACTCAGACATCCAGATTTTTTTAAGTAAAAGTACTATTACTCAACTTTCGTCTCAATGAGATCATTGAGATAATATCACCTGATTTCAAGCTCAGTACATACATTCAAAATTTCCTCCACATCATCCACATCGTCATCCGCCTGAGAACCTCGGTTGCGGTATGATATACCGCATAGCTACACGAACTCCGGTTAGTAAAAAAAGTAGTACGATGCCGCGGAATTCCGGGCAGTCTGGGTTACTGCTTACAGGCCACATATACGCCCGCGAATGCGACGTGAAATATGCGCCCAAGCGACAGCTGGCTCCCGGGTTACTTGCATTTGGTGGTGCACGCGCCTTCATATGGCGCCCAAAAGTAGACCGGGACACAGACACACAATGGGACACTTTTTCGTCGTACCCTTCATTATATCGCTTTCTTGCAAATGTTCTTTTATCCTTGTTTTGCGTTGGGCGACGTAATCGGTGCTCAAGTGCGAATCGAGCCCATAACGTGAAAGCATGCATGAATGCATTAGGATGAGATGAATTTTTTAGATCAGGGACTGAGGTAGGGACGAATTATTAAATTCGTGGTGCAATTGTGTACCGGTGCCAAAAAGGGGTTGAGGAATATTATGATGGGTGGGACGGGCGCTATGATGATGTCATCGAAGCTTTGTTTGGGGGTTGGTTCAACTCTTTTTAATTCGATGCTATTGAGTTTGACATAATTACTGTATTAAACTGGTTACTGGTGTGCGAAAGGAGTCCTAAGAGGCTTGGGGATTGACTTTGGTAGAGTCGAATGAGGTTGAATATTGGTTTGGAGTCGTCACTTAATGGTGATTTCGGATGCTTCAAAAATGATTACGATTAAATTGAAAATTAAAAAAACGATGGAGACCGTTTGAATTTAAGCTCTTGGAGATTAGGGGTGAATTTTAGAACGTTACTCAGAGGAAGGGCGTAGATTCCAAAGATTACAAATAATGCATGCCCTAAAACTTCTGGAGCATCTCATTCTTTGATAATATCACTAATTTCTTTTACAGTCTGAATATTACTGATTCTATTTGTACCAAAAAACCCCTAGTCATAAGCCCATGTAAATCCTAATTATTCAAACTTGCATAAAAATTTGCTCAAAGTGTTGATAAAATATTTTCGAAACTTTTGCAACTAAAAAACTTCAATCGAACCCCTTCGGAGGGGTTTCATGACCACATATGTATACTACCTTTGAATAATTTCTCCAGGCCATCAGCCTCCAAACATTGAGCAAATTCATGTCGAAAAAACCGTATGATATAACCCCAATCTCACCCCAAAACATCTGCAAACCCCCTGAGCTCATAGAGCCTTTAGTTCGCTCGATTTATACTCTCTATATCGTTTTGGGGAGGGAGAGAGCAAACCCTGTATACGATCGTCAAATTTGCTCGCTCAAACAGAGACGTTCGTTCAACGTTCGCCAGCAAAGTGCTCGCGTCGATGCTGCCTTTATTAATTCATAGATCGAGCAGCCACTGTGTGTACTATATAACCCCCTGGACGGGGTAAACTATGTCTATACACTCTCAGACTATTGCGCTATACGTCTGCTTGCGTCTGGCTTTCTCTCGATGATCGAGATCCCGTGGTACATCCTACCAATATACAATAAGGAGACTTCTCAAGAGCTGAAAAACGGGGTAAACACGAGCAAGGAGAGCAGTTGGGTGGGAGGAAAAGGAGGGTAAGGGGTAGCACAATTACATCGGCAGTCTCATTGTTCACCGGGGAGACCAGGAGAGTCTGTGTTTCCCCGCGGGCCATTGTGTTCTAAAGGCTGCCGCAGAAGCAGTTCAACCGATCTCAATGGCTCGCGATGCATCTTGGATGATGGCCGGGGGGGATCCCACCGCTGCCACCAATGTTACCGCATCTATCGCTTGCTTCTCTCTCTTTCTCTCTCTCGATACGTATATATCGGAAGATCTTAGTGGTTCTCTGGAATTCACTCGGCCGGGTTAGATGAATTTTGCGGAGCTATCCCGATCGCCCCGTTTGCCAAGAGAAATATATATAGGTATGTATATGCGTGGGTGGGTAAAATCTATGGAAGGCTGGCTGATCCGATTGATATACTGGTTCACGAGGAAGGTACAACTACTCTGGTGGTGCGCTTTGTGGCGGGTATCGGTGGGACAAGGGCGAAATCTGGTGAGTAGAGGACAGAGATTTGGGTTGGAGGTGGCATTGGGAGGTAATCGTGATTTAGGCATGAATACTCGATAAAGTACCTTGCTAATCTTGAAGCAGTACCCGTACCGATGAAACTATAGTCTTGTGAGCGCCTCAATTTCACGTAAGCCGTGGTCTTGTGAATTACATCAAATACCTACCAATGACTAACATGATTGACGAAAATTTCGTAATATAGCATGACTTTTTGTTCTCGGTCAGAAAGACACTCTCAATGAGCAGGAAAATATGAAAAAGAAATACTTAGAAAAGTTTGACATGAAATGCCATGTTTGATGAAGCTCTGCATCCACCGGATTTGAGTCATTAGCAAACTCGAGGACAAACCTGTGCCCGAATTCATCTACAGTAAAACATTCATCCAAAAACTGTGCATGAAAATGATCAGAGGAACCGTTTTATTTCAAACAATATCCTTAGTGCTTCCAATTGTGTTTAAACTTATTCTCATAATAAGATGCTGCCCGCCTCAAACCCGTCAATAGATACACGCGCCGTTTGACCATAAGCCATTAAAGTCGCGTGCCCTTCGACCAGCAGTAATCACCATCATCGTAATTGCCAACAACTCAAGAGAAAAAAATCATCTCTGTCCCATTACGAGTTTAAACGGCCAACCTCCGCTATACGAACAAAAACTCTCAGAACATCGAAATCACCAAGCTTCAACGGCATTTAAAATCTTCTTCTTTTACAAAATGAAGCTCAACTCCGGTGGCAAGTATGAGATATGGACGCATTCCACGTGCCAAACTCACCAGAGGCCTCAAACTTCAAAGACCCCCCATATTGTCACACCGTATTATAATAAGAAGTCCGAGGAAAAACGTCCCTGCACCGTTCCTGTCTTGCGCAATTTCCCGTGGTGCATCACCTTCACTTTGCGCTTTTAACCACTATAGACTAGAATACCGAGGTCTAACAGCAGCTGGGGGCAGATTTATGAGGAATTCAATGACTGGAGAACGGACGGACAAACCTCGACAAATGCTGTCTGCGACTTTCACCCCGTGTAGTAAAAATTCGAAAGCGATTTCTTGTGATGCAGTCTCAGGTAATATGATGACGCCATCCTGTGTATGATGCATGCCCTCATAATCTGGGTCGAGGTTACGTCACGGGGTTCTGGTTGACAAGTATTTTGGAGTTGTACATAGTGCGGAAGTGTAAGTGTTATAGTTGAAGCACAGATGTTGTGAATGGGCTTTTGGATTTGAGGTATGAGATGCGCTACTTTCGCGTGCTAAGTCGTGTTTGGGATTTTGTTGGAGGTTGTGCTTGGGTGCTGAGCAGGCAAGCACGCCTACGCGAATGAAATCTCGAGAGAAATATGATGTGAGCGTGTTGAAGGAGTAGAGAGAATATGGGAATCTTGTGATAATTTGAAGGGTTGTTGCTCGGATTAGTGGGGAACATCGACTATGCTGTTTGATGAGTCTGGATTGGAACATTATATGACTTGTCTTCAGTTGATATAAAAGTCTGGTTAAGAGAAGTCAAAACTGTAGAAACATCGTTGTCAATTTTGGTGTCTGATGAATTTGCTTGTTTTGATGTGACTACTTATCCAAATGAAGTCTGGGAAGAATGTTGGCCAAGACAATTATTCTAATCTTGAATCATTCGGTATCATAGTTCACTCGGGTCGACTATAAGATATTTTAATGGTCCACCTACCAAGTATAGCTGAAGTTGAAATGTCACAGGAAGTTTATTATTCTCTAAAAGCACTCCGAGAGAAAATCTGTCAGTTCACTCGTTTCTGACATCTCTGGGACGTACCTGTAACAGAAACATAACCAAAATGTTATTGAAAGTTACATAGTTCACCATGGACGGAACAAGGGTTAGGATAGATAACAATGGATCTTTGCGCAAATATAACGTGATAATGTGGATGTTACCAAAGATAACGATATTATCAGAGTTAAATGGGACAAGTGAATACTATCAAGTACAAAATCATCATCCTGTGAAATATTCTTGGAAAAGCACCCCAGAGTTGTTCCCCAGTATGCAGTTACAGTAACGACATGATCAAGGCGAGCACACTTTCTTGATTTTGACAATCCTTGAAAGTAGGTACCAAAATCATAGAAACAAGAATATTATTTAATTTCAGTCATATGCATTCTGAGAAAAGCAGCTGCACTATGGATAGTTATATAAACTTTGCACCCCTTCAAGCTATAATTCTTCATATACCCCAACTTCTACGCTAATGGACTTTTGATTTAATCAAGTATGCAGAGTGTCATTATGAAACTTGGAAAACCACCAAGCTGCTCTGTGGTGCAGTGCGCGACTTTGATTAAAGTTCATCAAGAAGTAGAAATTCAAACTCTACCTCGAGCTTTCGAGAGAAACGAATGAAGAGCTTTTCCTGAAAGAGAGAAAAAGAGCTTGAACTCTCTCTTTCTCTGGTTGCAAATTAAACTTTATGTGGTGGAAAAAAAATTCTCAGAACCAATTCGACATGGACGCACAGGAATGACTGCATCAAAGTTTTCAAATGGACAACTTTTTGAGTAAATCTCAAAATACTACTCAACAACATGGTAGACGTATGAATTACAGAAAGGTTATACCGCGTTGCGTTAAACGACGATCCATTTCTCGATGCTGAAGTATCAAAGTGTGTCGGGATCAAGTTGTAAAATTGGATGTCACAAATTTTTTGAAAAATTCAATCCTATCACAAGACGTCGGTAACAGAAATCTGTACCAATATATCTCTGACAAACTTCTTTTTTAGCGATAGCGTATAGCGCAAGTTTCATACTTGCGGTTAAGGGAATTTCAAACTTATACTCGTAGAAAACGAGAGCAAAAGCCCTGCGGAATTCAACTTTCTTTCCATTCCCTCTTAACATCGAGGTCAAAGTATACTTTTCTCCTCAATAGCCGAGAAATAAGTACAATCGAGTCTAAAGCAGCAGCGATATCAAGCAAAAAAAAAAGACTGAACTATACTTATCGAGCTGCTCCCGTGGCAAATTTGAAATTTTCTTCAACACAATAAACGTCGACCGCACGCTCAAGACTCAATTTTACGTCACCCCCAGAGAATTTCTTTTAACACACAATATCGGTCGCACAAAAATGTCATACGTAAAAATACAAATCCAATAGAACTGAAATGAACCCCGTAGACTCTCTCACCCTATAATATACAATAAGACATGCCACTACGAATCGGGCGCGAGTTTCATACAAGTCAATATACCTATCGAAGGTACAGATCGTCCAAAAAGTATAACAGAACAGCATAACAGCAGCAGCTGGTGAGGGCGAGCAAAGTCAAAAAGTGCCACAATGAAGATGGAAAGGTATATACCTAACCTATATATATATTGTAAGCTAAGGGCAACAAACCTATTCCTGATATAATACTTGTATATAGCGGTGTCTTTCACCTGCCCATTTTGAAGCAAGAAGAAGAAATAGGAGGAGGAGGAGGAGGAGGAGGATACGTCCTTTTTACCATAAATGTATAGAAATTTTTCAGCCCGCCCCATCAAGCTGCGGTCTATTGTAGAACATTTCCATTGGTATATAGCTTATATAGGTTATATGGGCATCAGCTGCTGTTACTTCTCGTGCTGTGCCTGTTGATTTATCGACTAATTGCAAATGATGAGGTATAGTGTACTCGTATAGGAGACAGATGTAGGTGTGATAATGACGGGATGGCATCTTTGAGAGGAATGGATGCTCTTTCATCACAATAAATAAATTTATGTAGTAGCGCGGAGATTTTGTGGTTCTATGAGACATTGTACTCTCAGTATATGTTTGTGTAGATGTGTTCGGGACGCAATTCCACGCCAGGGTGAATTCGGACCTTGGTAACAAATTGCTCTACGAGTGAGTTTGACTTTTTTTTCATCGTCATCGTAGTCGTGGTCTTTTGCTAAGCTATATACAGTTATGTACTGCATTTGGGGTACTATTACATGAGATAAAGAGAATGCAGAGCGGGCAGTAGCAAGCAAGCTTCTTGCACGAGACACGCGCTGACTGTTCTATATATATATATACTGGCTTCTGCATCGGTGCAGAGTTGTTCTTGTGGAAAATTATTAAAAGCTCGTTTCCGAGACTTTGGAAGATACAAAGATGTACGTGTGTGAAAGAGAGAGGGTAGTTGTGGTAGATTGAATCTGTGCATGATTTTTCATTCTTTGTCTAGGGGGTGGAGTTTTGATGGTGAAAAAGCATAGTAAAGTAAGTTTGCGGTTGGATGAGTTTTTTCATTGCGCGCTGAAGAAAGTTGCAGATTGAAACTGGGTGAACGTTTATGATGAGATTGCTTTAGGGTCCGTTTTATTCCATTAGCTTAGGAAGATTATATGTATTTTTTCAAAGACTTTGTTGTTTCTCGGGGATTTTTTTAGATCTTTGTGGGAATTTGACCATCTTGGACTGGGAATACAACACACATGATTATGTATCAATGTTTTTTTGGAAACATCTGTCCATTGTCAAGCGCAAATTTTCCATAAATGATATCCTGGGAAAAGTGTACCGCGACATATGCCTCCAAGGGGACTCCAGAATTACTAAAAAGTAGAATAAAAATTCACAAGTATTAATACACATTCCTGGGATCGACTCATGATTTTGTGGTTATTCAGGAATCCTAGAGTACAGTCAGAATCAGCTAAAAGTTGATGCACAATAAATTTGAATAAGCTCCACATCGAGTTTCACACCATCATCTGAAATTACCTCATCTCTATGAAATTGACAATCTTTGACGAAAACGTGTGTAATTCTTCGATATGCGCGGTAATCCAATGATAAAGTATGTACTCTTAACCTTTCTGAGTGACCCCCCCCCCCTTTTGTATGGGACTCCGTGAGTTTCACTCTTCCGCCGGAGTGAAAATTCCACTCGTGCCCGGGTGAACTTCACTCTTTCCGAGTTGCCACAAAGGGGGGGGGGGGAGGTTAACTCGGAAAGGTTGAGAGAGTGAATTTCATGGGACAGTATATTCCATGGCAAGGAAATGAAAGCGGATTAACCATCTTCGGTTGTGAGATATTCCGAAAATATTGTATTGATGGCGGTCCTCTATCTCGAGACTATCTACATTCCCATGCGGAGAAACTCAGTCACGAATTTTCAAAAGAAAAAAATGAAATCCTTCAAAAATGGAAAGCTTTGAAGTGAAAGGCACACAATTTTCCGCAGAGATTGTTCCAGCACTAAAGACGAATGAAAATTCGAGACGGAACATTTACCCGGAAATTCATTCCTTAAACAAACTCGTTCAGTCCTTGCTTTTGCCGCGAGTTTTGAACCGACAAAGTGCGGTAATATCCGCCAGCAATTTGAACCCCCACGAGGCAACAATCCTTCCAAGGAAAACACAAGCTTCAGAGAGAAAGGGAAAGAATTTCATTGCGCAAATCGCACTCTGGAAAACTGGGACGATTCAACGCAACTCGGAAAATGCGTCTTCTCCACACTATATGTATATAGCAATATCTCCGTATCTAGTTTATCCACGTCGCGTCTACGATCACCTCATATTTCCGCAAAACGTTTTGCGTTGCAGCTCAGGTAGGAGCACAAAATGCACATAATAAAGCGACGATTTTTTATACAGACGCGCGAATTTCTCAACGTGGAGCTGTGCAGCATAAATTTCCCTCAAGCTTGTGTGAACTCACACACTTTCCCATCACACATACAACTATTACATCGCTCGAGAAATATATACTACTCTCTACCGTCACTCTATATACAGTTCCCGCGCGCGGAATTTCAAATCTCAAAGCCGGTCTCAGTGTGTAGTACCATTCTCGGAAGCTACTGTGAAGCTTTCTCGCCAAGAGCACGTGGACTGTAAGGTACATCGAAGGTATTTTAGATTTCTTTTTTTTTTAAAAAGGAAAATTGAGAGCTACTGAAGCTGAGTAGTAGCTTATAATGTGATGGAGGTGCAGTTGCAGAGAAGGCAAACGTTGACGATTCGAGCTTTTTTAAAAGGAACGAGCGAGATTTACGAGTATATAAGGTGGCTCTCTGAAGATCGATATAAACGTGAGCCCTCATCTACTCTACAAAAGAGATGGTTCTAGAGTGTCTGGGATTTGTTGAAGCTTGAAGGTATATGTATAAAGATATATATGGGGATGCAGGGTGAAATTGAGTGCTGGGATTTGGAGATTGATTGGGTTGAGAGGTACTTCTATGTGCAGTGGTTGCAAGAAGTTTATGTAGGAGAATTTGTGAGTTGAGTGGAGATTTGGCATGAGGAGTGATATTGCATTCTGTTTTATCTACACATTATGTTGCATTGTTATTGTTGGAATCTAGGGTTTAGACCACAATGGTGTCTGTTAGTCTTTTACATTGAATAGAAGTCAATGTCGGTATGAAAAAGACCCTTCGTCACCCCATTCAATTCAATGGTGAGAAAAAGATTGAGACGTAAACCGTTCAGTCCTTGAGAACATGTGAACATCTTAGGTTTCAATTAAATAGACAGTCGCAGAAAATGTAAGAGTCATCAGGCGTTTAGAAAAAAAAACTTACGGTACAAAAAGCTTCAACTTGGAGAAAATGAGACTCCAAAGAAAGTTCCACTTGAAGTAGATTTTATAATAACAATGCACGATACAGTGAATGTGTCTATGATACTCGACCTATTTCAATCATTCAAGACTTGTTATTCCATCGCTCTGACGATTATAGAATTTGAACATGAGAGGTCAAGAATGAGGTCATAGTCAAGAACAGAATCTTGTCAGTCAGTAAAAATCATTATTGACGCAAGAATCCGAGGTCCGAATCTTGAGATCGAGTCTTCTCACTATATTGCCCAAAACATAGATTTTTTCGAGGATAATTATTTTGAAAAAATTGATCATAGTCGCCCAAGCCTCAGATCTTTTCATGAATTAAAAAAGTCCCCCGTTACTCGAAGTGAAAATAAGGTACCAAACGCGATCACAATGTGTCTACTGAGCCTGTATAATAACGTTACACGTGTCTCGTGAAAACAAGGTAAAACATAACCCTAAAGGAATAGCCGTAAAGGTAATCCGCATGTCTAACGAGGCGAAAAATCTTCATCAGAGATCCCCTTTTCAAAAAATTCTTGCATTATTCGATATTTCACCTCCAACTTCCTTTCACACGCAAAACCAGAGCAGTTACATCAGAAGCACCGCTATATATAGCAACAGCAGAGGCTCACGTCGCCCGCGGCACTTCCTGAACTTTGGGACATTATCGCAAGAAGCTACCTTACACGACGACACTCCAAGCATCTCATATACCAAATCTCACCATCATCCATTTATATATCTTGGCATGACAAAAGCCATCACCTCGTGAACTTTGTAGAATACTATATAACATATGTTGGCGGTATGGCATTACACATATGTATTCATAGTATAAAACCTAGTAACCTCCCCGCGGCGATGAAATTTCTATTCATTCATACTCAGTAAGTCTGCTACTCTGCTATGTTTGCTCAGGATTATAAGTATGTATACCTTCACATTTCTTTGACCCGCGAAAAACTTGTATTCGAAGAAGTTCTTCCAATAGTGTGTGTTTTATATATACATATGGAGTATGTGTATGTTTGTGCGTGTGAAATGTATAGGAATGATTTTTCAGGGGTCGCGATCTTAGGCGTGACCGCTTGGTGGTGTCTTATTGTTGCCTCATGGTATAGGAGAGTATAAGGGAAAAAATTTAGATGGTCCATCGCGGCTTTCATCAATTTTCTCTATGACACACGATGTAAGACCATATTATGTGATCCCGCAGTTTCTTGGTGTGACGTGGCCGATTTTGGGTTGGCATGATATAATAGTGGCGCTGCATGCATGGCTTTGCGGTGATGCTTTTACTGACAAATCACGATGTCTGCTTTTACAATGATGACTTTTTGTATGGGAAAAGGAAAAAGTATCGTTACTATGATGTATCTTACTCGCGTGTCTAGTTTCCTTCCTCGTCTTTATTCTAATATTTTTCACAGTTTCCCTTTAAAATTTGATTGACGAAAATATTCCAAAGATGAAAGAATCCGGAAACACGTTGAACTGTGATAAAACCACTCATTTGCGCTATACTTCTCAAGTCACACATCAGATTGAAATATTTTGGAACCTCGTTTCGAACGCTCGGAAATATGAATCATGATTCTGACAAGGAGAGGTCCAACCTTGTGGGTCCTGTAATCGTCTCAAACTTCAATAATCATCTTGTTTTGGTAAGAAATGAAGGTATCTCAAAGGGTGTAGTCCCATGGGCCTCCTGTCCCAACATGCTTAAAGTGAGCTTCACTTGAATTTCACTCCTAGTGAGTCAAATTTGACTCACTTGGAGTCAGATTCGTGCGACTCAAAGCTTGGAGTCGCACGAATCTGAATCCCTTGGAGTCAAAATTGACTCCAACAGGTTTAGAGAGAAGATACAGCTATGGAAAGTAGCATTGGGAGTATGTATACCTATGTGTAAAATTTCTCAATATGGGCCTATATTGGCAATTGCTGTATCTTGGGATAGGAGGTCCATGGGACTAAATCCTTTGAGATGCCTCTCGAGATACCTTCATTTCTCACCAAAACGAGATGATTCCCAAAATTTAGGATGAATACAGGACCCATAAGGTTGGACCTCTCTTTCTAAGTAGGAAAATATCGCTAATGTGATATCAGTGTACGGAAATAATTTCGAATACTTATAAAAGTGTTTCCCAACTGATTTGAGCGCCATCTTGCGGTCAAATTGTCTATTGTGAATAATTCATTCAACGAACAACTTTGATTGTAAGCAGACTTATATCGTGGCTGACCGAAAGGCACACTTACGTGCTGAAAATTTTTCCGCAAACTTCAAAGAAGGTTTCATTGAGATTGATGCAAACTTGAGGCGTAATAGTTCAAGCAAAAATTTCTGACTATCTCAAATTGTTGCTTAAAACTGTTTTTCATCTTCTGTGCGGGAAATGACTTTTCCGCACTGATTTTTTCGGATTTTTTGATTTTGGTCCCCGCACAGAAGATGGAAATAGTACATTTCGATACAAGGGCGTAAAACGTTTTATTCGCGTCCGAGTGATGGGTTTCCGGCCCGAGCCGCAGGCGAGGGTCGGAATCATCACGAGGATGCGAATAATAGGTTTTACGGCCGTGTATCTAACTATACTTTTCGATAAACTGTGAGTAAAAGTCGACAAACTGTGCGCAAAGTGCACTTTTACGCACAGTGTATCGAAAAATAGTATTCGACACTCGGACGGGGTGGTTTCCGCATTCTCGTGATAATTCCGACCCTCGCCTTTGGCTCGGGCCGAAAAATATCACTCGTTGTGCGGAAACCAACATTCCCGCCCTCGTATCGAAATGTACTATTTCGCTCAACTTTACACCAATCTCAATGAAACTTTTTTTAAATTGGCATAAAAATGTCACCGCACGTGGGGCCAGTTTAGTTAGCTAATTACTTATAATAAAGTGATTTGACCGCAAGATGGCGTTACCGGTTTTTTTAAGCTGGGGTGCATTCTTAACGGATTGACTCGCATCTGCGGATACATCCAAAACCTTTGCTCTCTTCTCGTAGTTGATGCTGATGTATTGTACCTGCAGCTGTGAACTGGCAATCGGGTAAGAATTCAGGATCAAAATTTTGTTTGCTTTCAGTATCGATCTAATCTAATCGACGTTCTAATACCCTTCAGTCTGTCATGGTTTTATAGACGGGTCACGATCTTATAGAAGAAATACCTACTGTTACAAATAATACTTTCTCTATCTCTTCTGCGTGAATACGAGGAGCTTTAAGGAAATTTCATGGCTGTCAACCAAATGAATTATCCAATACTCAAACGTTCCACGGCCTCTTTTCTATTTACTCTACAGAAACACGATTCTATATTATCCGATATGATCGATCACACATCATATCATGAATGTACACGTACATATGAAGTCGAGAAGTCCTTTCTAAAATGTGTACAATAAACTGTGGACAAATGAATATCATAGCTCTATGAAAACACAAAATTTGATGTATCGGTACTGAAGCAGCTTATTTTGGGCTGTCCTAGATTATTAGAAAAACGTTGGAGGAAACGTGTGAACTCTTTTAAGAATAGATGAATGGAACCTTCTGACACAGATTTAAGGTATACACGAAAAAACCGCGAGTAAACGTCGAAATATTATGCGTTCTTCTTAATAGGAAACAAATCAAAATATAAGAAAAAGTACGCACGTGTGGATTTTGAGATTTTGAAAAACAATGCCAATGTTGGCAAATTTTTCACCTCAGAATACAAATGATTTTTTGATGGAATAGGAATAGATACCTACACATCCAGATCTTGTAAAAAAAATCATGTATCAAAGTTCCTCAGTCCATATTAAGTATATCGAGAACCAAAAGTTGAATACGTAATATTTCAGTGTCATCATCAAGATAAAATCAAGAAAATCATTAAATCGTCACTTTTTTTTATAAATTTTATGCGAACCAACAGAACATCTCACACTACTTGCATACAGAGCTTAACCAACCCCTGCTGAAATTACGGACGTTCCTGGTCACGTTCCTGTATTCAGAAGTGATGAAGTGTGACAATTTCTGTTTCAGTTTGAGACTATAAAATTAGAAAGTAGGTTGTTCGTGAATTCTTGTTCATCCATGAACCGATAAAAAGACAAATCTGATATCCGCAACGACCTCATTTTTGTTTACGAGAGATATTTCCAGAATCCATAGTCCAACAGATCTCAGACAAAAAAATCTTCAGAAATTGTCCGATCGATCAAAGTTAATGCGAACCTGAAGCAATCGTCAAATCATCGGGAATTGTTGAAAACGAACGAAACGATATCGAAGTGAGTATCGCTTTCTCACACCCCTATCTATAAGTACTATCTCGATATACTGCAAAGAGCAATTCTCAGCTCGACCAGGCTCTTGAGTAGAAAAGAAAACGGGCACTTCCGCGGGTGAGCGAGAAATGAGACTGATCGATTTTCGGAAGCTCTCTCAGAAGAGAGTGTATACGAGCGAAAAAGCAAGCCGAGTTCACTTTGGAAATGCCCGCCCCACCGCGCTCGCACAAATCACCTTCAGACCATCCCCGCGAGAGCTACTCCCACACATACACACTCATACCCGTACCTCAACGAGCCCCATAGTCTCGGGAAATTTTTCAAGCGAACGCGAGCACATCCACGAGATATACATATATCTGTACAGGCTCTATATGTACTGAACGCGGCCGCACTTTCAATTTCCGAGCCGGGAAACCTCTATACTCGTTGAGAGCCCATTTGAAGAAAGGAAACGCGTGCGAGGTGTGTCTACGTCTATATACATATGTGTGTGTATGACTGTGTTTGTAGAAAAGGTAAAATTCACTCGTCACGCAATATTTGTATGACCTGACTCCTCGTACTTAGCACATCTATCTCGACTTCTATATCTATATTATTTTATTATAATTCTTGTGTATGAGATATATTGACGAGGGCTGGACTTTTGACCCATGGAGTGATGCCTTGTGGCAATGTCCTTTCATTATATTCGCAGTGCGTGTCTCCTGTTTGACCGCCTCGGTTGATCCCTCTTCCGCCCGAATAAAGAGGAAATCGAGAAGTCGTTCGTCTATAAGAGAGAGTATTCGGGCCGTATACTGCGCAACATTACGGAGGCTTTTTGCTGAATTTTGCTCGGAATTTTGTGCTGATTCTTGATGTAGGTATATTCGGATTGTGGTCAGTTTCTGTGACGAAGAATAGATCAGCTGGAAGATGCTCAATCGGTGTACTCCGATTGCAACTTCCTTTCTTACTGGGCATCGTGGTCCGAACTTCCTATTTGCATTGGAAAAGAGTTCTCAATTGTGCACCGAATAGTCAACGACTCTTGATCTTTTCTACAGACAAATGAGATCAAAGATCAATGGCCCGTCGATTGCTGATGATTCCATCACTTCTTATCGGAATATCAATCACGATTGTACCGTAAAAAAGAACGTAATTGCCTCAGGAAATGTTTAAAAGGGCTTAAACTGCAGAAGAAAATTCTAAAAAGGGCGTCATTGCAGCAGAGGATTTGGAAAAGGCCATAATTGTTTTAACCATTTCCAGGAAATTGCCATGATCATATATTCCAAAAGGATTCAAGTCCTGGTGGAAAAAAAAATCAAAAAAAGCGTTAAATCTTTTCATAGAGGGCGTAATCAGGTACAATATGCAAAAAGGGCCTAATTTGCGATGAAAAAAATTTTGAAAAGAATGCTCCTGAGTCGAAACACGCTATTCTAACGTTCTTAACTACTGAATCGTGTTCCTCTACCTTCAAATTAAGTCTTTTCACCGACGGGTGAAAAGACCTCATCTCACTTAATTTCACTACAAAGGTGTAGTAAAATTAATTTCTCGTCATTTTCACACGATTCATAGAGGCTTCTCGTGCATCTAGTACCGTTGAGCACGAATCAAGCCACCTCCTCGCAATCAGATAACTTGTAAAACATGCCCATGGACACTCTCGTAAAATTTGGAGACGATTGAATTCAATCTCGAAATCTGATCCCACTCTTTGTGGGGGAGGTGTATCGTAATTTGACCCAGGATTTGGAAAAAGGGCCTAATTGCATTTTTCAAAATAGCTACGAGGAGCTCAATATTGGATTTGATGTTTCCATTGTTGTTTGGACATTTAGAAAACGCTATTCCCTACAAAATACGCCAGTTCGAATGAACAAATCAGGCCATCCGTGATTTTTGTTGAGTTTTCGTTCATTTTCTCATATGAACTTTTTGCAATTACGACCTTCTTCCACGCGGCCCCACAGTTGTAAATGTCAATATAATCAATAATTTCTCTCCGTTTGAACCCCAGTCAATCAACGAAATCGCAAATCATCAACAATATTTAAAGAACTAAAAGAGTTAAAATTGAATTGTGCCGTGAAGAAATCTGATGCAGAAACTCATCTTGAGGCTGTAAATAAAATTACACCATCATCTATTACTATCTCACCAACCTTAGAAACCTGTCCTCGAACCGAAATCTGAGTTACCAAAGCCGATTCTCTGCCACACATTTAAAAAAAGACTCCCTAATTCCTCTTATTCATAGTCCAAATCCGCGAAAATCTATCACAAAGCTGAAAAATTTTCTAAAGTAACCGTAGCCGATGAAAAACTAATGAATCCCAAGATCATGGCTTACTACTTTTCTACTACATAGCCCTGACGTACGACGAAGATTGATGATAAGGTAACCGGTGCATCTGAAAGAACCGACCGAACGCCACTGATGCTTGTATACCCACGAAACGGATGCAGAGAGCCCCAGAGCCACGAACGATTCGCGCCGACAAAGGAATCTCGGGCCCTTTGATTGCGTCTTGGCTGAGTTTTCCTCTGTGCATTGTATAGACCACGACCTTACAGGACTACTACTACCGATAAATCGAGTCCTTATTCGATCCTCACTTCATATATAGACTCATATATAATAGAAATATAGATAGATATATATTGAGTAGTCAGAAATGATGTCCCGCGACAAATCGTCGGCGTTCGAGCGTAAAGTTTGGGCTATTGAAAAATTGTGGATGCGCTTCTGTATTATATGTTAGCCTCCGTAACCCTGATTGTCGAGTTTTTGCTGCGCGGTTAACGATATTTGAATGAGGTTATGGGTTTCGAGATGATGCGCCTTAGATGTGTTTCCACTTGGTATGCGGTGCGGTCCATCAATTGTAAAAAAATTCTCTCCACGATTCGAGGAACTAGCTTTAATGACGGATGGGAAATTTTTTCTTGTATTAGACTGCGTACACCTGATTGTATTTGAATTGTATGTTCGATCGTGTAAGCTTTTTAATGCACTGTAAGTAATTTCGTGTACATTTAGGTGAAGAATTGAATTGTTGGGTGGGTGTGGTGTGAGTATCAAGATCTATAATTTTCTCATCAGTGATGACAATGATCTCGTGATCTCGATTATGGGAAAGAGGAGGTGGAGATTCGAGGAGACTTTGTAGAAGTTGTTTGCCACAGGGTGACTTATGAAACGAGCTTTAATCTTTTGGGGCGAGTGAGGAGTGTTTGTACAGTCTTGTGGAAAGTTGACCAGTGATGTATTTGAAAGAAGGAAGGTTAAGATGGCGGTGAAGTGACAATGAAGACAAATGAATGATTCAGATTTAAGGGAAATCCAGCTCCAAATCCTTAGATATGAAACATTATGGACTCTAATTTCTTCCATTCTCTATTTCCGACATATTAGGTCGATTCAAACTCCAGACTGTATGCACTGATAATGTGATACATTTGAATCAACGAGTGCTGGGTTATTAATTCTGGTTGTGAATTCGATCTTTAAAATTCCAAGTTGAAATGTGATTGTTCCTGCAAAGAAGTTTGGTCATTTTGAATGAGGAATGAAATAATGTATCATCTGACCCTGATTGTACACAATAATTCACAAGATAATGAGACATAGAATAGTTAATTTCTAGCCTGTGAGCACATACCTAAGGTCAGAAAATGCAACAATTCATCTCTTGATTGATAGAAACAGGCTACAAGTTGAAGATTTTACTTAAAATTTTTATGACACGGAAGAAATATTTCTAATATAAAGTAATCTAGGGAAATTTTACAAACATCAGTTGGTTTATAGACTGACGAGTTTTGTTTTATCGGGATCGATCGAACAGAAAATGGCACAACGCTAGATTTAATCAGAGCCTGTGAAAACAGTAAGTACCAATAAAAACGTCCTACTTTAGCTGGCCCACAAAATTTCCAAGATAACGGGGCGGACAAAGAGTCACACAGAAAAATTCTAACCGTCTTATGGCAGATGAGAAAGGATAACAATGCCAATTTCCAATTTTTCCACACCTGTCAGATAAAATATTGATGATCTTCGCGCATCCTGCAGATCCTCTGAACCATTCATCACTTGTCGAAAAAGAAAACGAGGACATCTAACCCGCAAGATGCAATCCGTTTCCTACTTCTTCCCATCGCGACACGATTGCAAATCGATTCGGTGCAACGACCCCAAACTCCACTTTTCTCGCATCTTACCACGAGATCGCTCACGATCCTCTGAATCTTATCCTTAACCTGATCCACCCAGAACGACGACGATGACACCTCGTTATTGACAAACTCATAAATCATATTCCAAAGCCTTCAAAATTATTTCCTAATTTTCGCATCCACTTCTGCAGGACACTTCCTTTCATCCTTTCCTTTACTTTTTTCCGAACTCTTAGGCAGCAGCATAGAAAAATCCCAAGAGAATATAAAAACCAACGACGAAGCCAATGCCACCACTATTACTGCCTACTCATCCGACCACTATCACCAAGCTTTATCCCTCTAGCGAACTCTTTCGGCGCTCTTTTCCTAATATACAGCAATTCTAGCTCTATGCGAAGGGATTTACCGAATCCTTTAGAGCTGCGGGTGCAGCTAGCAGCAGTTTGTTACCCGGGCCAGTTAATTTCTGACTCTCTTCAGAGTTTCTCGTTTTCCAGACATTGCGAGATCTGTGCACTTTTTCACGCGCTACCAGGATTATACAAGACCCCCACAAGTCTATGTCTGTCTTTCTGATTCCTTGGTTGCTGCATCAGGTGCACAGCACACACACCTAACCTTAAACCCTGAGGGGTTTGAACGCAAACCGACCATAGTCTCCGCATTGGGATTTTACTTCTTGGTATATGTATATAGCCCTGGTGGCATGTTCTTTTGCTTTTTTTAACCCTTTCCCAGAGGCAGAGCCAAGGGGCTGAAATCTGCTGCTTTCGGAAAGAGAGGGAGACCCAAATGCTCTTTGCTTTCTTCTTTCCTTTGTTTTCCCGGTTAATGGAGGGCACGGGTCTGAAACGTTGATTTCGCGAAAATTAATTCAGAGCTGCGCGCTCTAACGCTGAGCTTACCGTATAAATACACACGCCCGCGACGCTTTCTTCTTTTCTCTGTCTTTAGATATAGTTAGGTAGGTAGGTACACTGTGCGCGTGGAATTTCATACCTTTTGTCTTTCTGATGCTATATTCTGCAGCTATCGCGTGGATTTTGCTGCAACTGTCCGCTACTTCTTGAATTTCATGAGGCGAATTTGACCCAGATGCTTTCTGCTGCCCATTCGCGCAAAAGGTATATATGCTATATAGGAAAGAAAGAGTAGAGCTATGTAGGAGATTTTATAATGCACTGATGAATATCATGAGCTTGCTGTGGGAAAAAGCTGATGGTTGTGAAAGTTTTGCCACCTGTATCTTCTTATCCTTTGTGACATTTTTCAGCTTTGTGAATTTCGCTCGTTATAACTCGGGATCAACAGTGAAGCTTGTGGATGAGCTGGTTTTAGTACCTCGTCTTTTCTTTTACGAGATCTCGAGTCGTGACTACTTCCTATTTTGGAGATCCGTCGATCTAGATTGTTCAGTCTGTGGTGCAACCAGGTGGACAGAATCCGAGAGAACTCACAGTGTGGACCTCAGATAATAAGCTCAGCACAGTGGTCGAGGTCATTACTCGCGATAATATTTTGTTCAAAACCTTAGTTCGCCTGATTTTGTTACAAAAGAAATATATGGTTTTTTGACAATCCAAAGAGGAAATTGGAAAGAGGGAACCTGATACAAGATAGATCCTTTCTATGGGTGAAATTTCTTCTGTAAGTCTGGACACTGTTTCTCAAGTTTACTTCATTTTTCTTAAATTTGTTGATTGTGTCCTCGATTGTGTCCATCTGTATACATAATGAATGCCTGAGCAATTGTTGGTCGGCATAACATTTAGGAATGTTGAGGTAGGTCTCATTTTATGGTCAGCGCCCATCAGACGCTGTGTTAGATCGCAATACTTTGGAAATTTTTTTTCTTAAAAATAAAATCGTCAACCTACATATCTCAAAATTGCACTAGATTTCTCAAATTACAAAGTATGCACAATAATTTCTCCAATTCAGAATGACTACAAAAATTTGGATGCTGGAGCCTCCTTAACTTTATGATATCATACGAACAGTCGGATAGGCTGAAGAGGGCGTAGACACGGTATATACTTTTCAAATCACTGTGTTGGTCAAAATTCAATATGCAGATTTTTAGGTTATTCATTAACATCTCATGGACTGGTGTAAAATTTTATACGCGCATGCGGGATCTACAGCAGATCATGGAGGGTTTAGGACTGCCATATTATCTTTCAAACTTCGTGAATAAAAGTTGACAAACCCTCTCGCAAAACGCATAAAATCATTCTTCCATAATGATCCACAGCTTAATTTTTCTTGCTGTATTCAAGCATCAACTCCGAAAGAAAATGATCGATCATTATCATGAAAACATCATAGTTTTTGTTGCAATAGAGTATCCTGACTCCACATCCAATCAAGAACTTTGGATGAAAGTTCCAGCAAATCCTCTGAACCAATAAAAATTCTATCTCAGAATAATTTTCTGATTGAGATCCAATAAAATGTGAGGATATCCAGGGTTCTTTCAATTTGTGTCAGAGTGCAGTGGTAATATTCCACTAATCAGAAGCAGCAACCTAAGAATACACTAATACGACACTCCTCATTTGTTTCTTCAAATCACATCCACCTTGCCCCATGCAATCAGAGACCAAGACATCCCCTTCATCCAAGGAGTCACTTCTCGCAAGAAGCATCCCGACTGACGAAGAGAAGAAAATACGGAGCGATCCATCTCCTCACCCGATAAATCAATGATCCCGAGTTCTCATTCGGCTTCCTGCGGGTTTAGCAGAACCTTTACAGAGAAGGGCCAAGATTGATGAAGTCTCTCAAGATAACGTATAGAATGCTTCTATACATAGATATAGGCTCTCCGATTTGCAAGAAGTGTAGGCAGCTTTCTACCGACGGGGTCCTGTTATCGTTCCGCTAAACTAGGAATGATTTGCATCCGAAAACATTGACCTGATTTCTGTTGAGCTTCGTCGAAAACCCTTGCCTAGTTGGCTCTCCTACACCTTCCTTCCTACGCTTTTCTACCTCAATGGAGCTCAATCTTCAGCATCAGCAGCTCTTCCTCATCAATTCGCTATCGGAAAACGATTTCGATATAAAGCATCCGAAATTTTCTCATCTCAAAGATTGATCTCTCCCACCTTTCATTTCGCCTTAATTCATATCAAAGATCACCCCCTCCCCCCGTATAACTAGCAAAAAGCTCAATTAGCACCAAAGTGAAGCTCCAGGGAGATTCTATCAAAAGCGTCAGCCTCCGGGAATGTACCTTCAAATACAAATATCCTGCGGGTTTGAAAAAGCAAGTTATCCAGTAGCTATATTTGGGAGTTTGCGTGTGTACATGCAAGCAACCATCAGCAGCGGGGCAAGTCTAGCTTGAGGCAAAATCAGCAACAAGCCCGTATATTATACGATTGTGACGATCGTTTCGGAGAGACACAAGCTGCTGCATGTTGCTGCTGCTACTGAGCAAAAAGCCGCAACTGGTGCTTGCTCTATACCCGCATCTCATGCACGTGAAATTCTCATCCATATACATGCGCGACCCTCGCGTCCGTCTCTCTAACGAGTTAGCTTCTCTGTTTCTCTCCGTATATGCATCTCGATTTGGCTCTCGCCTTCTGGACAAATAATCCTCGCTATTGTGTATCCGAAACACATATACACACACAAATACATACTTACGGGTATATGAAGTTTATTGATTATCTTTATAATGACTATACTGTTTTGATTCTCGCATTCCAAATAATCACGCGAGTACAACTCGAGTGCAACAACAGAGACAACAAAGTTATGATTATCTTGATGTGATGGAGAAATTAGCAAGAAAAGTGATATATTTACCTCATTTTTCACAATTTTCATTCCATTTCTCTCAAAGATCCCCAAAATCTGTCAATAATCAATGAGAGCCTCACAAAAATCACCACGCTGATCAAATGCAACTTATCTCATGTGTCAAGTAGCACTTTATGAAGTACCTGTAGTCAGAGTTAAATTATCCCTAGTAAAAATAAGTGCCTCATGATCATATATGAACATGTTCCCGACCGGACTGTGGTCATACATGACCACCTATGATCTCGAGGCCGGAGTCATAGGTCGTCATTGGTCTCCATACTTGATCCTAGGAATTCATGTTGGAAATGAAGCACTTCATTGCCAACTCGAAATCTTTCTCAATCCGAAGCTTCGAAATAAGCGCGCTTGGGGCTCCAACTGCTAGGCCTCCATCCGATATTGAAAATGTCATGTACTACCACTTGATTACAATACCCTAACGGCCATGTACGAGTTGGTTTCATGTACCTATGACTAACCATGGAAACATAATATTTTCTGAAGTCATAGATGGTCATAGATGACCATGGTTCGGCTGGGAACATGTTCATATATGATCATGAGGCACTTATTTTTACTAGGGATGTAGAATTTCGCGCCCACATATAGGAAATGATGATAACCCCGTTATGTTCAGAATAATCTCCTATTAAAATCATGCTAGCCTGTCAGTTTTACAAAAACTATCAAAAATCATGGTGGTTTTGATTTTCTGTATGATTTATCAAATCTATGACATATTTCAGATGAAAGCCGAGATGGATGCGCTGTATATGGTCCTGGCATTCCAACGCATCAGGGAGCCTGAGTTCGAATCTTGATCAGCGCCAGTAGGGATTTTCATGATTAGCTTTTCTGCCAGCTTCGATGGTTTGGAACACGTCTAAAACTGGATGTACCGCAAAATAAGCCGCAGTGTCAACGGAGTTGGAGTGCTCACCTTTCAATCTAAAGGTCGTGGGTTCGATCTCCGGTTTCAGCACCAATGGGATTTTTCCCGTGTCTTTACCGTGGTTTTAGTGGTTCGGGCTCCACTTTGGACTGTAGGTTCAGTGGAGACGTAAATATACTCTCCAAACACTTCGCTTCAATAGAAAGGGAGTGCCGTAGATGGATTCGCGTCTCTTCAACAAGAATAAGAATACATAAGCTCACCACTGGTCAAGAGGGCTATCTAGCCCGTATATTGAGCAATCAAATCAAATCAAAATAACCTCGAAGAGAACTTGAAAATGCGGCAATGATGGAAAGAATTGTGATGATTTAAAAAACACTAGAAAAGTGGAACTGGAAATTGGACAAAAGTTACCAGATAAGTTAGTAAATAGTACCAAATTGAATAAATTGCACACCACGCCATCATTTACTCGATAAAAAAATTTCAAAATTTCTTGACGTTCATATTCGCACATGCACACACGAAAAAAGCTGATAACGCTTTTCGCACAATTTGCACAATCGGATGCGGAATAAGGGTCAGTTGAAAAGAGGCAGTGGTTACGCGAAGGTAGTGGTCGTCTTTGGTCTTGAAGAAAATAGCCGAACATGAAGAAAGGAGGTGCTACTGTTGCTACTGCTACATCGTCATTGACAATGGTAGCAAAAGTGCGGGTGAGACCGAGCGCAAAGCTTTCTCCAGACAGGTGAAGGAGTAATGGAGAAATGGAAGGAGCTTTAGCCAAGAAAGGCTGTACTGGCCGTTTTCCTAATTGCGCGAGGGGTAGATTCTATTCGCCAACCCCCTTCTTCTACACCACTTTCAACTTGCCTCGGATACTGTGTTTCTCTATACAGTACGTGGGTGGTGCTGGCTCCATTCTTACCTGCTAATTGCCTCACTCAACTTCCTCCGAAGCAACTCGTTCGACTACTGTTGCTCGAGTAAAAGCTATACGAGTGCAAGAGTAGTCGAGCTTTTGCAATTTGAACGTGTTCGAGGATGAATAACTGGGTCAGTGTTCATGTGTTTTGGAGACATACATTATTGATGAGGAATAATAAAAATGATATTTTGAATTTTGTTGGATGCTAAATTTTCTAAGAAA
Source organism: Eretmocerus hayati (assembly GCA_029851415.1). Lineage (NCBI taxonomy): Eukaryota > Metazoa > Arthropoda > Insecta > Hymenoptera > Aphelinidae > Eretmocerus > Eretmocerus hayati. The sequence continues at coordinate 100,923,868 of CM056744.1, forward strand.
AATGGAGAAGTGAGGAAGGTAGTAAGGAAGGGAAGGGAAAGTGTCTTTAATGAGGTTGAAACTCAAGTTCTGGGAAGCGAGTGCTGTATTGTTCGTTCGAAGGGGGTCGGATGTGAGCCGAAGCTACTCAGCAGTTTCGTTAAACTAGCCTAACTAGCGCAAATTCTGGGCTTGGCTGGATCAGCAAGATCATATGCGCAGAGTTTGGTAATTGAAGTAAAAGTTTTGGTGCTAATTTACATGGTACGCTGTTAACCGAATAAGCAAATTATTATTAAATTTGTAGTTATTGGAGGTTAGGATGATCAAAGATCGTCAACGATTCGTGATAATTTAGCAAAAAGAAAGGGTGCCAAGGTGTGATTACCGAATCATGTGATGATGAGAAGAAAAATCAACTTGAAGACCAATAACATACTGGTTCCTGTGAATATTCAAGTATACGTCCGAGACGATGAATTGTAAGGTGGTGCATTGCAAAACTCCTATGTCGTAAATAATATTGTCTAATTTTCATCTATTCGCGTGTTTCGTAATAGGGGCAAGCCTCTGTGTTATTTTAAATGGTAGAAAAGTCCAAAATGGCCCAATCTCAAATCGCTTCCACAAGATACACGGAGCCAAGATAACGGCGTTTCAAAGGATATTGACGTCCCTTATTTGATATTGATTATTTATTCTAAAAGGTCAATTGATGGCGATATGCGACAGAATTAAGGTATAAAATTAAAGGTGTTCCATTTACAGAGATACAAATATTTATAAACATTTGAGATGATAATTTTAGGTCATGATTGCGATTCAAGGGCTTGATTTGTATAGAATTTTTCTCAGCCGTGGAAAAATTATAGCATGGCGCTTCGAATTATTTCTCCTTGAAGGTATGTAATATTTCCTGCTCATTAAATGTATAGGCGTTGGTACAGGAAAAAAACAAATGCTGATTAACTCGTTCAAAAATCCACCCGGCCGCGAGACTTCCGAAATTATATTTCCGTTACGCGGAGGAACCCTCACAAATTTTCAAGCTCAAAACGGATGCTGGTACATACACGTGGTCCCACATCCGCATATAATACACGCGACTACGAGATTTGCAAACTTTATGAATACATTCAAATCCATAATAATGCAAGCACAAATAATATGTAAACACAAAGGTATACAAATATATACCCCACAAACCAAGAAGCGTAGAGAGTTAAACCCTCGCAAGCATTTGCAGCACGTGTATACGTTTGCATGACTTGTTACCTCGAGTTGTATGGATTTGCATGCTTTTAATGGTAATTTTTGCATGAATTCCGCCCCAGTGCGACGAAACGATGCACAAACTCTAGTTTATACCTATATAGCATTTTAGAGGCGAGAGAATAGAAAGAGCATACGGAGTGACTAAGAGCGAGATAAGTTTGAAATTTGTTGAAGTGTGATGCATGGTTAAATAGAATTTTCATTTCATTGGGCTTGGATGACAAGTACGTCATCTGAATAAATCAGAATAAATAGATCACATAATGGACTATTTGCAATAAACTTCCCATTGTTTCTAAGGACCAATGGTATTACATGGTGTAATGTTCAACTCTTAGTTGAAAAGATTCCTACGCGGAGCATAGATGTCACACTGGGGTCAAATTGACTTGTTAGTCAAAAATTTAATTTTCCTGGGAGTTCATTCGATGCTTTACCTTGGAAAATATCTTGGTTGCAGTTAAAGATCTTCGAATGGAGGTGCCACACATCACTGAGGTTCTTATAGTTGGCCCAAAAGTTCGTAAAAGTTGTTGTTGAGTACCAAAACTATGTGAAAATTCGAGAAAAGTTCATTTTTTGCTGTTAGAATGAAACTGCATTCCAAGAAGCCCCTATCGTCCGCCAATAGCCAACTTTCGAAATACAACAAATAAATCATGTTGATTTACAGCTCTCTCCAGACTGTCAAATTACAGCGGTGATGCGGCTAATTCTCGGGCTAATTAAAACTACAAATATAATCAATTTCTTACGAGGGTTACAGGTGCCACTGACGTATGGTCAATATCAAAAACTTTCAGGCTACAGTAGCCAACAACTCACACACATGTTCTCCCCAAAGATGATGGACTTTATTACGTAAGGGGGTTGTTTCCTTCCATACCAACAGCCCGAATAAACGGACGTTATATCGTACTCATTTCGACGCCGAACATGTGTAGTATACTGAAAATGGCCCAACATATTTCCACTCACCCTCGCAATGCAATGACTTTTCTTCACCCTATATTAGCTTCGTTTGCCGCGATTCCATTTATGAAGCATTCTTATGTCGAAGCAATACATTTTATGTCGGAATCGATTGAAATACCAAGCGTCACTACCCAGACAATTTACGGAAATTCATATCGCCAATATAGGGGATGTAATTCACCCAGACCAAGAATTCAATTCTTATGGCCACAAACTATACTTTTTCTTCTTTCCTTGTCGAATCCCTTTGTTTCCGATGTTAGCTCGTTTCAACCACAAAGTACTATTATATCCATAGAAGATAGTGAAAGAGGAAATGAAGAGAGGAAGAGTTCATCTGAGGTAAAAATGAGAGAGTCTACTTTGAAAGTTGAAATTGGACGTCGAGGAAAAGCTACATTCTCTCGGACACTTTCAACTTCTTTGAATATCCAACCGCACGGATTATTACTCTTTCTATCTTATCCGGCTCTCTATAATGAGTAATTAAACTTGCTTGAGTATCCATTTCGTCATGAAGTGCAAAATACTTGGGAAACGCAGCGAAGAAGAACAAGAAGAAGAGAAGAAAAAGAGAGTCAGGTACTTTTGCCTCAAGCCTTTCATTTCAATACCCGTTGCTCTTAATGTTGTCAATGAGAATGGCGTGAAATGAGTTTTCAAGCTCTCACTCTCGTATCATCATCCGAACGTAACGATCCGTGAAAACATTTTCTTCGCTGGATTTGAGCCACTGTATCTGATTTGCTGCAGAATATATATCTCACTCCGATTGCTTCTCTTTCACATATATCTCACTCATTTTGACATATATTTGAGGGAAAGGTATATCCATCTGTGAAACTTCTACCTTATTTGAGGGTTCCAAACTTTTATCACATGTTTTATGAAATTAAAATTGTAAATATGTATCTCTTATTGATGCTCAATAATTCATTTTGATAGCTCAGATAATTACCCCCCCCCCCCACCTCCGTGGCACCAAGTCCACCCCACACGGGGTCACTCTTGCCTTATTCAGAAAATCATCGCTCGTCCTTCAGAAAATGAAGATATCAACACAAACCTCGAACGTGCATCGAAATTCAAGAGTTCCCCAGGATATCCCACAGTTTTTAATGCCATACCCAGTGGTTTTATATGTAAATTTTATATAGTGGTGACTTTCTCAGAAATTTATTTATAATTAAGAAATCAATTTATGAATAAATAAGTAAAATCATTGATAAATACCATATCAAAATTTCCAACTAATGACAACTCAAATCACAATTTAAAAAGATATCTTCAAGCTCAGATATGTTCGTTGAAAGACCATAACCCTATTGAATGTTAGGTTTTTTTTAAAGGTCATTTTCGACATTTCGAGTATCTGACCAATCGGAACGGTTAATTCAGTACCATTATAAGATATCCACATGGTCACTCGTGGAATATGTACTAAGAGTCTCCAATTCACAATGAAGGCAAAAGTCTCATCCAAGCTTGGAATAGGACGTTGAGAATATACAACGCTGAAAAAGTGACATTTCGAGAGAAAATCTCGTCTGATTGCGATATCCATCTCAGACGTCAAAGGCTTAATAAATCCTGTTAACACGCGTCCAAAGACACAGTACAGCATGCCATAGGATCAAAACAGCCCTCTTCTCTCGAGCGACACGATATCGTCTTTATACTTCAGAGCTCGTCTCTTCAAAACCCGAGCTTCCCATCCCAACCTCCGTCTTCTCACCATCGCTTCTGCAGAGCATCGTCAAGCTCTAAGCAAAGCAAAGCTCTGAGGTACATCTACATAGACCCCTAGTCTATCTAGGCATATCGTTGAGATATTTTTCAAGGGGATGATGGCGTCAGGAAGAAGCCCTTATCTCTGCCATGGCATACCCTTAAGGCGACGACCCAAATGCTTCTTCTCGTCTCACCATATCTACTGAGCTATTCTACCATTACATGCATATATAAACCTACAAATGTACTTGTATGTATATATATATATATATATGTGTGTAATATGTGTATATCTAGGTGAGCCATGTCTCAATGCCACTTGCGCGAATTACAGAGTGTATAAGGCCGGAGGCGCAGTGCAGCGTAAAACGGCCCTTTGACGGCTGCCTCGGCATCGCGCGCGCTCAGTCAGATTAGCCACAAATAGAGTGAAGGAGCTTTTGGGTGTAGGTTGGGTTGTTTGACTAGAGCTGAGCGCGATAACGACGATTGACAGACGCGATGAGTTTTATTTGACTAGTGGGTGGTCGCAGTGGTGGATAGATATAGTAGTTAGACCCTTTGAACTCTTTTTCTAGCACTTTGAGTTTGATTATGGCAAAGGGTTGCAGAAAGTGAGAGAGATGGGGTTCGACGAGGTGTGGTGTGCCAACAGAAAGTTTCGAAAGGGACTTTTTGGGTCAATTGTGCTTCGTTGCGTCCGGATTGATGCAGTTAGGAAAGCATATGGTTTTATGGTTGAAGGGAGAAAATTTTGGCGGAAAAATATCAGCTAGGAGATGTGGACGAAACCCTTTGGTAGAATTTCTTAGTACTAGTTTCATCAGGCCTTTGATGTTTGGACTATTCTCGGTGTCTGGGCTTGTTACATGCTCGGTTTTTATTGATTTCCATTGTTAAGTGACAGTGTTCGGCTGCTGTTCACTCCAACTTGGAGAATTCCTGGCTCAACAACTGTTTGATGCTGGAAAAACTAGACATTTTCCTATAACCTGAGTTAAATTCTATGTGAAATAGTGTTTCTCTTGTTATATCCAGGCTGATATTGGATATCAATGTGCTGAGACTAAAAGCCTCTTATTTTCGAGCCAAGCGTTGCCGCCTCTAGCTCTGGATTCGACGAATGACTGTACGTGACGCGATAAAAAAAATGGCGTGTGAATGATCGAGTCGAGAGTGAGTCAGGGGTGATTTTATGGGTGCGAAATGCAGGAAAAATGGGGTGGGCCGAGCTTCTCAGACGCTCTCGGGGCACACTGCACCGCACCGCGCTCGAGTTTAATCGAGCCGGCTAGCCAGTGCGACGCGACGTCCGTGAACTGCTCGCACTCCGATTAGGCGCTTTGACCCGAGAGCAAAAGGATGAGCCAAGGTTCTCCGGTCGGGGAGTGACCTGCGCTCACTCCGTCCCTCTCGCGAAGCCGGCCTAATGATTCCCGTGGCCTTGGGGCAAAACCAGCAAGCCAGAGTATCAGACACTCTGCGCAAGCTGCGTTTGATGCACAAGGCCAGAATTTTAGCTACCACTTCGGTTCCTGCGGCCTTGGGGCCAAACCAGCAAGCCAGAGTGTTCACTCCGCGCAAGCTGCGTTTCAGCACAGGGCCAGGATCCGTAACTAGTACTTCAATTCCTGAGGCCTTGGGGCAAAACCAGCAAGCCAGAGTAACAGACACTCTGCGCAAGCTGCGTTTCAGCGCAGGGCCAGGAATTGTATCCCGAGCGAATGAGAATGGTGCGAAACACAAAATGGGAAACGAATGGCTAATAAGCTTACTGTTGTTTATTCAAATAGCGGTGAATACAGAGGTGTAGGGCCCAGAGCTCAGTGCAAGGTAGTGCTACTGGTGCTGCTGCGGCTCGACTGGTGGAAAGGGCGATTTGAGCCCATCTTATAGTCTAGCGCTGCGTGGCTCCGTGCGAATGGTGGAGAGGGAGCGCAGGTGATCCAGCTGAGTAGAGGGGCGCAAAGGTGTGATAGAGAGGGCTCGTGACTCGCTTCCCCCTCCTCGTGCGTTGTCTTCTCTCTCTCTCTCTAACTCTTGGCGCATGGCTTGCTGTGTTGAAGGTTCGCTCTGCTTTTGCTCGCGAATTTGGCTCTAAGACGGCGGGTCGTCACATCCTCCCCCTAAAACGATTGCTTGGGGATTCGAAGAATCGTCAGGCAATCGCACGCTGAGCTTGCGTAGCATGGAAGGGTGAGCACGCATGGCGGGATTACACGATCTCGAGCAAGTCCAGGTGACTGTAACTGCGACTTGCAAAAATCGCAGTGCCTTACCGTGGGTCGTTACACGCGGTCCTAACCGTATTCCAGCTTGTGTGGCTGCGACGGAATAGTGACACGCTACTAACGTCACCGCGTAAGGTTAACTGGGGTTGGTGAGGAGGCGTGATTGTCCACTGCGTTCGCACCCTCCATGAATAACAAGCTCTTGTTGAAGTAGGCGAGGGAAGACGTCCCGCGTGTCTGTTTGGTTGCGTAGCGGAAAAGCTTGTCTCACATATGTCGCTCGGAGCAGGTGTATCTTCCAGGTGGTGTTGATCAAAATCATGACAAAGATTCTTACTTTCTACTTCAGCTTAAGACTAGCTACAATCTGTGTATTTTAAGGTGGCAACTACTAAATCAAGTGAGCCTTAGCATGATCTATTTCCGAATAAATGAACCAAATAATCTTCCTTCAAGTAGAGGAGCGGGCCATAAGCCGAGTTCATACGTGATGTTACTTAATTCCTAAGAAACAAACCTACCCTAGGTTATTACTACAGATGGTTATGCATACGATCATTTCTATAGGAAAGTAAGCGATGCGTGTACACAATACTTCGATTTCATACTCCAAACCTTCGAGGCAACTTACGATGTAAAAGGGTTGTCGGTTTTGAGCTGAAAGCTTCTGAGAATTAACTTAAGAGGTTAGATCATAAAATGAAGAGATAACTTATTTCTTAACTAACTCAACTATGTTTCATAATATTCAATTGAGTTGAGCTTATTTCTAAGGTTCATGATTGAGGTGAACAATAGATTACAGACTATACTCGACTGACAAATTTGATATTAAGCAATGATGTTACACGATGGCATATAAACTAAGAGTTTCAAGTTCAAACAATGTGTGACTTACAGAGACTAAACAATTAAATATTTAATCGAGATATCGAATTCTATCAACATATATCAGGTTGCGGCCTCATTGTTAGGTCCGACTTCATCCAGAAGATGAGCAGAGTTGCTCACCTGCTGGGATTTCTTTTGGAGGTTGGCTTTATCTTCGAGGTTAATGTGCGAGAGGCGCAACCGGTTGGCGTGAACGATCTTGGAGGCCTTTTTGAACTGGATTTTCACATTAGTTTCACTCAAAACTTCTAGGATCTTGTGTGGGCCCGAATAATGGTCGCCTAGTTTGCCTGGTTTGGGACCCTTCTGAAGGAAGACGTAGTCCCCAACCTTGAATGCTTTCGGGTTCAGTTTGCGGTCGTATAGGCGTTTAGATTTTTTCTTGGACCGGATCAAGCTGTCATACGCGATCTTTTGAATGCCAATGAGCCTAGTTACCAGGTTTTTCACGTAATCTTGGTAGGTTGGGGACAGATCCGATTCGCGTAGTGGTGCTGACGAGGGGAGGCGCGCAAGACGCCCGAATACAGTCTCAAAGGGGGTTAGTCCTGTGGACATGTGAACGGAACTGTTGTAGTTCAGAATCGCGATCTCAACCCACGAGTCCCATTCCGCGTCTGAGCAGGCGTACTGTTTTAGGAACTCACCAAGAGCGTGATGAGATCTCTCAATTGACCCGTTCGATTCTGGTCTAAATGCTGCCGTGCGGACACGCCGAATGCGGAAGCGCTTTGCAATTTGCTTCATGAGGGTGCTGAGGAAGTTTTGCCCTTGATCGGTCAAAACAGTACGAGGGGCGCCGAAAACGCAGATGAAGCGTTTGATGAAGACGTCCGCGATCGTGGTTGCTTGTGCGTTTGGTAGTGGTATCGCCATGCTGTACTTAGACAGCTGGTCCTGAATGGTGAGTATGAACTGGTTCCCGTTCGTGGTTTTTTCGAGAGGCCCGACGATGTCCATCGCGATTTTGTCGAAAGTCGCGCCTGGCGTGTCGGTGATAACCATCGGCTGCCTGGTTTTTATACGCACAAGTTTCTTGAGTTGGCACTCTAGGCATTGCTGAATCCTCCTCTGTAAATCACTTTTCAAATTCTCCCAAAAATAAGTTTGCCTGATGCGATTGTATGTCTTGGAAATCCCCCGGTGACCACCAATTGGTGAGCTGTGCAGTTCGTAAAAGACATCATCACGCTTGTCCTCCGGCACGTAGACGAGCGTACCCTTGCAAACGATGATCTTGATGTCAGTTTTCCTAAACGCGGGGGTTACGCTATCCAGTACATCCTTCCACGGTATGTTCTCGATGAAATCGCTCTTAGCGATGCTGAACTCTTTGATGTTTTTACTCAGCAGAGCGTCGCGCAGCTTGAATGATGCTTTGTAGATACTGTTCAAAATGATGGACTGAGAGTGATCGCCGTCCGATTTTATGCACAAACCGAATAAGTACTTGTTCGAGCCTCGCTTCGTGATAACAACGTCGCGGTATTCGGCGTTTTGTTTTTCAGGGATTTTACCGGCCTCAAGAAGTTTCGTGGCACCCACGTCACAGGGTTTGCCAGTGTGATCGATGAAGTAGGCGACGTGATCCGAGCGGTGCTGAATGAGATCTTTCGATTCTACCACACGGTTGAGTCCGAGCTTGCAGTTGAGCGCATCTCCGGATGGCGTTGCTTCTGCATCAGTTTCAGCCTCGGATGACTCTGGAGCTGAGGTTTCATCGGGGGAGCTATCAATTGGCGGGATACGGGTCGCCCTGGGGGTAATGCAGGCCCCGTCGTCGCTTTCGTAAGACGCAGGAGGCGTGGGAGTCTTGCGGGCTTTCCTGCGACTGTTACCGTCTGATAGGCGATTAGGACGCGCGAGAGCTGGCTCGAAAGCCTTGCTGGGTGTTCCAACAACGGGGGGCTTATTTTGGCTCCGCGTGATCGCGTTAATGGCTTGCGAATCAACGGGGTTGCGCGACAAAGAATCTGCGTGAGCGTTGAATTTTGCGGGCAAATATTTGATGTCGAACTGGAACTCTGAGAGTTTGAACCTCCATTTCTGCACCCGTGAGTTGAGATCTGCCGATTTAAACCAGAGCAATGGTTTATGATCAGTCAAGACTGTGAACTTGCGGTTATACAAGTAGGGGCGGAAAGTTTTGACCGCGTGCAGAACGGCGAGGGCCTCACGCTCGTATGTGGGGTAAGAAAGCTCGGGACCTCGAAGCACTCGTGACGTGTAGGCTATGGGCCTGTCGTTCGGAGGTTCATTTTGGGACAATATACCTCCCACAGCGTACCCACTTGCATCTGTGGTGATGTAAAACTCCTTTCCTCCGGAAAGATCCGGGAATTGTAAGACTGGGGCAGAGCATAGGGCATCTCTGAGCTGTATAAATGAATTTTCAGCGGCGTCTGTCCACTCGAAGCTCTCATTCTTTTGAAGGAGCTTGGTTAGCGGTTTCGCAATGCGCGCAAAGTCTCTAATGAAACGGCGGTAGTAGCCGGCAAGGCCGAGGAATTGACGTATGTGCTTCACATTCCTGGGGCGTGGAAACTCCTTCACTGCCTGAATTTTACGAGGATCGGGGCTGAGACCAGACTCGCTGATAACATGCCCGAGGTACGTCACTTCGTGTTTCAGGAGCTCACTTTTATCTGGCTCAAGTTTCCAGTTGGCCGCACGCAGCCTCTGAAAGACAGCTCTGAGAATTTTTCCGTGAGATTCAAGGTCACGGGCGTAGATACATATGTCATCCATGTAGCAAAAAACTCCCTTCCCGATGAGGCCAATTAGTGTTTTGTTCATAGCTCGCTGGTATTCTGGGCCTGCATTCATTAGACCCATGGCCATTCTAGCAAAATGAAAATGCGAATTCTCAGTAGAAAATCCAGTCTTCTTCGAATCTTCAGGGTGGAGGGGGATCTGAAAGAAGCCTGATTTGCAGTCCAGTACTGTAAAGTACCTTGCCCCACCCACCTGGTCGAGAATATCCACTATCACTGGGAGTGGGTAGGCCATTGGTATCGTGATCTCGTTCAGAGGACGAGTGTCTACCACAATTCTCCACTGCGGGTTTCCAGCAGAGTCAGGTTTCTTTGGGACACACCAAAGGCTGAGGTTGTAGCTGCTGTCTGAGTGCACGATTATGCCCTTGTCGAGTAGCTCCTGGACTTGGCGATCAACCTCGCCCTTGAGTGCATGAGGCAAGCGATATTGCTTGACGTTGATGGGTCTGTCATGAGTGGTAGGGATGCGATGTACTGCAATATTCGTGGTAGTGAGATATTCGCCTTCCAAGTAAAACACGTCTGAGTATTCGCGGATAAGACTCTCAGCTTGGTCCCGTTCCGCAAAAGCTAGGTGTTCCAAACGAATACTCTGGAGTACACGCTCTTCTCTCGGTGCTAGCGGGTCGGGGGGCGCGAGTTTTGGGGGTTGTAATTCACGGGTGAAGAAGCAACGCAGATCTGTGGCCATTTCTCGTTCAAAGCTTGGCTCTACGGTAATGTCGAGCTCATCCAGCAGCTCTCGCTCTGAAGAGCTAAGATGGGGGTCTTCGTCGGGTGGGAGCGCGAACTCATCGATCTGCGCATTCACGCCGATTTGTTCCTTCTCGGGTTCAACGGCACTGCCCACATTGGCGTCGGTGGAGTTTGGGGGAGAACTTTCAGAGCGACTAACTAGTGGTGCGACAATCCCGTTCACACGCAAGAGCTTTGATTTGAAATCGATCTTAACGCCATAATCTGAAAGGAATGAGGCACCAAGGACACCATCTCCGGGAACTGGAAAGTCGTCGGGTACTACTTGGAATTCGGCGAATCGGTCAAAGAGCGGGAGCATTATAGTACCCAAAGTCTCGACTGGTTCAGTCCCAATTCCCTTCAAATATATGGCCTTAGCTTCATTGATCGGTGTGTCAGGGTCGAGCTGGTATCGTTTGATTATGTTTCTCTCTGATCCGGTATCAACGAGAATTTGTCCGGCGTGGTGCAGATTCAGGTAAAGGAGCGGGTCGGTTTTGTCTAGCCAGTGGACATTACAAATCGATTTTCGTCCTCGCAAACCCTGATTGAATGAAAATGTGCTGTCACCAATCGTTATCTTGCGGCTTTCAAAGTCGATGCAGCTACCGGAACCCTCCAAGAATTTCGCCCCAATAATACCATCATGCGGGATTCCGACTTCATCATCCACGACATGGAATAGTACAGCGAATTTAAGTAGAGGGATCTGCACTGTCCCAAGCGATGACATACGCTCGTCTGTGATGCCGAGCAAGTTCACTGTGCGGTTCAAATCAATCTGGGTGTCTGGGGGTAATGCACTCAGTTTTATCAGATTCCCTTGAGAACCTGAATCAATCATCATACTGATGTTTTTGCCACAGTAAGCGAAACTCATGCATGGAACGCGCACAGTCAGCGCATTCAGTCTAATGGCAAAAGATTCCGAAGAGTCTCGGTCAGTTGGTCTGTCGTCAAAGGGCGTGCCTTGGGTACGGGTGCAGCTTGGTTCACGCCCAAAGCCGAGGCACCCTGCCCATTTCCCGAGCGCCAATTTTCGCTCATTTTGCGTTTACGGCACTCTTCGATTTCATGACCGACATTTTTACAATACCGACATCGCTTGAGTTCACGACGAGTACAATCTGACGCTGTATGGCCCGAGCCGTTGCATAATTGGCAATTAACGCTTGACTGAGAATTTGGGGGCTTCAGCCTGAAACATGCATCCGCGGAGTGTCCTGGCTTGTTGCAAAGCTGGCATTTGACTCCTGTAGATTGAGCTGTGGCTATACCCTTCACCAATGGGCAAATATTCGCAGCATGTCCGGTTTGAGAACAGATTTGGCACTGGATTGGAGCCGGTTGCGCGGGGGCCGCGTTTTTTATTGACGGACAATTGCCTGCAGTGTGGCCGGAATTCAGGCAGATTTGGCAAGATACTGGGTTAGGAGGTTTTAGTTTGAAACACGCGCTTGCAAGGTGTCCAATTTTATCGCATAACTGACAGGTTTGCGGGTCGATGCCGTTTTTGCGTTGCAGAGCGAAGCATTCAGAGATTTCGTGACCATGTCGTTTGCAGTGGCGGCAGAAGAGTTCTGCGCGTTTCTTTTGGGAGCAACGCGTGGTGTCGTGGTCAGAGGCGCGGCAAATTTGACAGGAGAAGCTGCCAGCAGTAGTGTCGGCGAGACATTCCGCGGTGTCGTGTTCTCGGGAAAGGCATACCCGGCAGAAAAAACTGCCTTTGGTAGTGTCACGTGCGCGAGCCAAAAGCTCATTTTTTCCATGCCTCCTGAGCGCATTTTTCGCCTCGAGTGCTCGTTCCGCTTGGATAGCATTTTTAATCAAAGTAGTGAGGTCCGGCGCATCAACCAACTTAGCCTCGATCTCGCCCTTGAGGCCGCGCTTGAAGCAGTCTATTGCATTCTGAGTTACGGAGGTCAAGAAGTGGTCATTGATCTGATTGCCGTTGGTGCTCTCAGCTTCAATCGTTCGACGGACGAGCTCTCGAATTCTATTAGCAAAAGCAATCACTGACTCTGTATCGCGTTGAAATTCGCTGCCCATCTCTCCGAGCAGTTGGTGCACCGTCTTTGCTGGGGCGTAAATGCTTTTGAGGAAGTTTTTGAGAGCGTCAATGGTGGTGAAAGATTGTTCATGGATCGCGGACCTTGCTTCGCCAGTCAGCTTGCTTCGTAGGAGCTTTGTGAGATTAAGCTCATTGGCTTGGCCAACCATCTCTCTCGCCTCATCGCACCCTTCAAAGAAGACGCTCAGGGGTATACTTTTCCCATCAAAGTCTGGGACCACTTTGAGTGCATCCTTTAGCGTCACACCCGCCATCGCGCCGTTGTCTATGGGGATCTCTGCAGGCGGTACAGGTTCGGGCGTGCGGTTGCGAAGTGGGGGTGAACGGGCTCGAATCGTAACGTTCGCCTCGTCCGATTCGCTGTCCGAGCTTGTCTCTGGTAGTGGTCGCGCACGGGCGAGGGGGTAAAATGCCTCGAGTTCGGCTGAGGCACTATTGCTGTTGCGGGCAAGCTGACGCGTGATTCTTTGGTGTCTCATCTGATTTCTCAGAACGGTTGAATAATGCGACCAATTCTAGCATATGTTTGTTCACTTTGATAGACCGAAGACGGGCTCTATCCTCCGCCCTAAGCGCAAAAGGCGTGGCAGGAATAGCAACGATGTCGTCAACATATACTGAATCGAGGGTCATTCCAGTGATGAAGCGCTGGAGCGCTGGTCAAGGTCGCGATGAGGTTGTAAATCTTACCGTGTGGGGCTCTCAAAGCTAATCAAAATTGATGGTCCCGATGAGACATTTAATTTGCGTGAACAGGTTGTTGTTGCTTCGACTGCAGAGATGTTTTGATTTGACGTATTACTCTACTCAACTCTATACATCGGCCTTCAAAGCCGTCGAGAGCGTCGTATGTGTCACCTTGCCTCATGCATACAGTGTCGAATTCGCTTGCAAGATCTGATATTTCTCTCTCAATGAGGTTGATTCTCGCATTCAAAGCGTTAGCAAGATCCGATAACTTTTTATTCTGAGCCTCGAGCTCTGACAGTCGAGCTTCGATGGATGAAAATTTACTCATGAGTGCATCGCACTTTGCAATTTATGTAATTGAGATTCTGCAGTGGAAACGTACTTATCCGTTCGTCTCACTACTCGGGTAATCTCGACTTGAGTCCGATTCAAACTGCTTTCTCTGCGACGAAGTTTGTTTACCTTACTCTCGTTGTAACACAACTGCTGTGCCGCGTGGGCAATATCGCGCGCTACTCGGTTCTGATCGGCTGACAGAGCTTCGAGTCGTGTGGAAATGTTTGCAGACATGAATTTGATACAGTTACTGCGGCAGACGACGGGAACAGTCGTTGGGGAACCCAAAGGAATAGAGATCAAGTATTATTCAGATTTTGTATAATATAGAAATGTGAAAAGTTTACAATATCAAAGCATTCGTGCCATCGTCAATTTCAAGGGTTGAACCAAATTACAGGGCTCACAATCAAATAGAAGATGAATTATACAAGAGATCCTGAAAATCCACAGGATTGCAAAATTCAGAGATTGAAGACTCTAAGATCAAATAGTAAAACGGCAATTAACATATCGCTGAGGACGAAAAATTATAGTGAAAAAGAGGTAACCAGATCGGCGTGTGGCAGGAAGAGCGGCAGTCAAAGAAGTTGATCGAGGCCTCCTCCCGAGTCGCCAATTTTGCTTCTCAGCTGGCAGGGCAAGCAGGCTGCGCTATTGCAGGTGCATTCAGCGTCTGGTGCTAGCAGTGGAGGAGATGCGGGGCGAGTCTTCGCAGTTTTCTTCGAGGACTTCTTTTTCTTGCCCGAGCTCGCTGTTTTTTTGGCGGCGGCCTTCGAGCGCTTGACTGGCTTCTGATCGGATAGCCTATATTGGGTGACCAATTGCCCTTTGAACAACTTTGGCGGGCCTAAAGGTACTGTCCATTCGATCCCATCATCCTTGTGCGGTCTTTTGTATCTGGGGCGGGTTCGAGGTGGACATTGACTCTCCGGTGAAAATTCACGCTTCCTTTTAGGCGCGACAGTAGGTATCGAAGTCTCCTGTGGATTGGCTGTCTCGAGCTGTACTGCTGAGACGTTTGATGCTGAGGTCAGCGAGTTATTGTACGTTGTTTCGACGATGGCAAGAGGGTCCGCGCTGTCCTCGGTGAACGTTGGCTCTGCTGTCACGATATCCTGACTCTCAATCTCCTGAATGAAAATTCCGTCTATGGCAGGCGGAGGTGAAGGTGAAGTTTGTGGTGGCGAGGATGGTGGAGGTGATGTTGAGAGTAATGCGAGCTTCTCGGTGGCTGCTATCAGTTGGCTTTCGAGCGGCAAGTCTGGTGAGGTATTTGTTGAAGATGATGGCTCTGGCGGGTGCTCGTCGGGCTTTTGCAAAGATCCCGATTTCGACTGTCCTTCTTCAGCTAGACTTGCGATGGCTTCCCGAACCTCTTGTTCTCGACAAAGAGCCTCACTAGTCTGCACCAGGCTACTGGAAAATATTTGGGGTAGTCGAAGCTCTTGCACTCGTGGGTCTGACCAACCACTCGGGCTGGGTGTGTTCACAACCGTGAAACCAGGAGTGTTGCTAGGTGTGCGCACTCGTACTTCTTGAGGGTCAACATCGACAGGCACGACGTGCCAGGGCTGAATCGGCAGTTCCACGGGCCTGTGGTGCAAATTGGGACGCCTCTTAGATACGGTCACGTGCGAGATCTCTGGCTGAGGTGAGTACGGCCTCTGCTCGCCACTGGGACGGCTCGGGATGTAGATTTTGTTGCCGTTCCGAAAATAGCGCCTGCTGGGACGAGGTGATATTTCTTTCGAGGGCTCGTGGTCTTCCGCGATCCAGCTGCTGATTTCTTCACAGGTGAGTGGCTCGTCGGGTAGCTGACCTTCCTCAGGCGACGATGGTGGACTATAGAGAATTGGTGGACGCACTGGGATGGGAGGCGTGAGTGGTATGCCGAGCCTGGCAATCCGATCTGCTGCGCTTTCGTTAGGCTTGAGGCGTAAAAGCCAGCCGCTGTTTTTCAGAACCTCTTCGTCAGACAGAGATGCAATACCGTTGAGTGTGAGTTGCACGTCGATCCCGTAGTGCCGTAGAAGCTGGGTGAGCGCATTCCGTCGCGTTTGCAGACGTCGCCTAGTCTTGGGCAAAAAACTGGTCCGTTTTTTGATCTTCTTTAAATTTGGGTCACTCGGCTTCTTAGGGGCCACTGAAGTAGACAGAAGAAGAAAACGAGGTGAAAAAAAAAATTAAAAATATAAAACTGAGCGGATGTGAAGCAGACGACACAATGAGATGAAGTTTGATGCAAAATGAAACGAGGGAGTGTGGTGTCAATCGCGTTAGCTACCAGTCATACGTTATCCGAACGGGGCCTCCAAAAATGTTATATCCAGGCTGATATTGGATATCAATGTGCTGAGACTAAAAGCCTCTTATTTTCGAGCCAAGCGTTGCCGCCTCTAGCTCTGGATTCGACGAATGACTGTACGTGACGCGATAAAAAAAATGGCGTGTGAATGATCGAGTCGAGAGTGAGTCAGGGGTGATTTTATGGGTGCGAAATGCAGGAAAAATGGGGTGGGCCGAGCTTCTCAGACGCTCTCGGGGCACACTGCACCGCACCGCGCTCGAGTTTAATCGAGCCGGCTAGCCAGTGCGACGCGACGTCCGTGAACTGCTCGCACTCCGATTAGGCGCTTTGACCCGAGAGCAAAAGGATGAGCCAAGGTTCTCCGGTCGGGGAGTGACCTGCGCTCACTCCGTCCCTCTCGCGAAGCCGGCCTAATGATTCCCGTGGCCTTGGGGCAAAACCAGCAAGCCAGAGTATCAGACACTCTGCGCAAGCTGCGTTTGATGCACAAGGCCAGAATTTTAGCTACCACTTCGGTTCCTGCGGCCTTGGGGCCAAACCAGCAAGCCAGAGTGTTCACTCCGCGCAAGCTGCGTTTCAGCACAGGGCCAGGATCCGTAACTAGTACTTCAATTCCTGAGGCCTTGGGGCAAAACCAGCAAGCCAGAGTAACAGACACTCTGCGCAAGCTGCGTTTCAGCGCAGGGCCAGGAATTGTATCCCGAGCGAATGAGAATGGTGCGAAACACAAAATGGGAAACGAATGGCTAATAAGCTTACTGTTGTTTATTCAAATAGCGGTGAATACAGAGGTGTAGGGCCCAGAGCTCAGTGCAAGGTAGTGCTACTGGTGCTGCTGCGGCTCGACTGGTGGAAAGGGCGATTTGAGCCCATCTTATAGTCTAGCGCTGCGTGGCTCCGTGCGAATGGTGGAGAGGGAGCGCAGGTGATCCAGCTGAGTAGAGGGGCGCAAAGGTGTGATAGAGAGGGCTCGTGACTCGCTTCCCCCTCCTCGTGCGTTGTCTTCTCTCTCTCTCTCTAACTCTTGGCGCATGGCTTGCTGTGTTGAAGGTTCGCTCTGCTTTTGCTCGCGAATTTGGCTCTAAGACGGCGGGTCGTCACACTCTCGTCTATTATTGTACTTATTTGGAATACATCTTCATCCGACTTCAGAGGAAGATTGCTGTCGGAAGAAAATCTATGCGTTTTCATTTCAATTCTTAAACGAATTTCATTACAAGATGAGAATCTCATAGATTACACAAACCGACGACAGGATAATAAAGTACCCTTTTGCACAGACCAGACTTTTACATTTCTACGTAAAATTGCGCACTGAATCCGAAAACGACATCACTTCTCCCCGGCTAACCTCAAATATTCGAAGAAATCGCGAAAAAAAATTTTAAAGTCAGATATCGGAGTTTTGACCTTGGATTCTGAAAGAGGGGGGTTTTACTTTCGAATACGGACTTTTGGAAAATTTCATTTCCGGTGGTGATCCTGATCAAGTAACCAGGATGACTCTCGTAATCGAGAACTCAATGTGGTACTCGTGATCCAGATCTCAATGCGGTTTTCAAGATTCAAAACTCGATGAGGTACTCGTGATCGAAAATTCTATGTGGTTCTCGATCACGAGTACCACATTCAGTTCTCAATCACGAGTACCATATTCAGTTTTCGACCAAGAGTAACGCACTGAGTTCCGTATCATGAGTGCAACATCGAGTTCTCGATCACGAGTACGACGTTGAGTTCTCGATCACGAGTACCACATTGAGTTCTCGATCACGAGTACCACACTGAATTTTCAATCACGAGTACGGCGTTGAGTTCTCGATCACAAGTACCACATTGAGTTCTCGATCACGAGTACAACATTGAGTTCTCGATCACGAGTAACACATTGAGTTCTCGATCACGAGTACGGCGTTGAGTTCTCGATCACGAGTAACACATCGAGTTCTCGATCACGAGTACCACACTGAATTTTCAATCACGAGTACGGCGTTGAGTTCTTGATCACGAGTAACACATTGAGTTCTCGATCACGAGTACGACGTTGAGTTCTCGATCACAAGTACCACATTGAGTTCTCGATCACGAGTACAACATTGAGTTCTCGATCACGAGTACCAAATTCAGTTTCTGATCACGAGTACTATATTGAGCTTTGGATCACGAGTACCAGATTGAGTTCTCGATCACGAGTACGACGTTGAGTTCTCGATCACGAGTGTTATCTTGGTAAGTGGATTAGGATTACCGACGGAAATGAAAATATCGAAAAGTCCGTAATCTAAATTTATTTTCCCGAAAATTTTGATGTGTTCCAAGGAAACCGGTGTCATTTTTGGATTCAGCGCACTTTTGGATTCAGCGCACGATTTTACGTAGGTATATTTTATATGTATGTCCAGTCTCTGGAAAAAGGTACTTCTTTGATTCTGTCAACCTGTGTCATTGACTTGTATTTTTTATCCAAAATCTCAATACTCTTTGGAAAAATTGCTTTCCGGAACCCCAAAACTCACAATTAACTCACGCTTACAGATATTGCGGTTAAATATTGACTCCGACAGTAATCAATTCGGGTATTTGGGTCATTTCACATTGGAAAATTCTCTGAATTCGAAAAAAAAATCGAGAAATTCGACAGTGCTAGTCTATTACAATTTTCCGTGTTGGCAGAATTAATTAATGAGGCATTCCATGCGTAAGGTTGAAAACTTATCAGCTACCCAGTACGTATTGATTTTTTGAGAAATGAATATGCACCTATATAATGATCGAAAGGAGGCAGACATGCTCAATTTCAGGTCGTGCATCCTGTAGGGATTAATTTATGATAAAAATTGAATAGTTGAAATGATATTCTCAAATAGTGCGAGAATGTATACTTTCGTGGGTTCTGGAATCTTGATATGTGATCGTTTTATGACAGTGTATCGAGCTCTACGCATTTTGCAGAAAAAAGGAAAAATACGGTGACTTTTTTCGCACACAAATCACTCACAAAGAATTTGAGGGTTCCTAGGTATGGAATCGAGTCCAAACAAATTGAAAATCCAATTATTAGATCAATTTGAACCTATATAGCTTGTCCCGTCTTAACCACATGACTGGCATATCACATTTAACATTCATAATCACATTACCACCAGCAAGATCGGATGTCAAATTCATCAGAAATTCGGGATTGAAGTTTAAAATCACGATGGATACTTGCGTCAAGTGGCTTCGCACTATTTGGCAGGATCAAATTCCACTCCGTGATAATTCTGAGTTGAAGTTCCGCGCAGAAATAATGACACTGTAGAGAATGATATTTCAGAACGTGGTCGTGACATCACTCACAATAATTTTGGATGAAATTTCATATAGAAAAGCGTGACTAGAATTGAATTTATCTCATCATAGACTCGCAGCACTCTGAATTCATCATCCTCCAGGTTATTCAAAATCAATTTCCTCGCGGGATAATTTCCTCCCTCGTCAAGACCATTATTCAGCTCTCACTGATGCTTTTGCAGAAGGTGCGAATTACAGTCGAAGGGTATCTCCGCCGCATCAAATTTCAAGATCTTCAGCTTGAAAAATACTCTTACCAGCGCGCATCCCTTGATCCTCGAATAAGCTCAAGAAAACCCTATACGGCGAATAAGACTCTATACCGCATCCGAGATTTGAATTCCCAATTTCATGGTCGTGCAGAGTTGCTCTCGCGCATGCATCTCCATATCGCGAATAAATCGATTTCCCTCGGCTGCTCGCTCAATGAATATCATCTCCTCCTTCTTCCATATCGCCTCTTGCGAAAATCAATTTAAGGCAAATGAGCCACGGCCATACCCTTATAACCCCTCTTCTTTTTTTTACTCAAATAAAACCCAATTCCGCAAGCCTATAGAGAAGACGAGTATCTCGATGAAAAATCTCTTCCCGCAAATCCATCATCCTGTACCAAAGTTCAAACAGTTCAACCGATTTCCTTTTACTATCATACGTATGTACGTATAGATAACTTTTCGTGGATTCGGAATGTTTGAAACGATATCCTGGCAGACTGTGAGAAATGGGATTGCGGGTGAAGAAACCACCACTACCGCGCAGGGAGGATGGCTGGAGGCCACATATACAACCTGACCAAGTTTTCGCCGTTCATCATTGCCAACTGGACACGCTTTCAGTCCAGTCCATCTCGTGTCTTCTGTGTGTGTGTGAGAGAGAGCCAAAACTTGCAGCGTCTGAATTTCAGTTTAATTTCGCAGTAGCGCCGTATCAAACTCGAATTAGGCCAAATCGAGTTTGAATTTTCGACGGACGAGCGCAGCTGTGCGACCTCACCGAGACTTTCGAAGCTTCACTTCTGGTATAATACATACTTCTTAGGTCGGTGTTGATTCTGGAATGGACTAACAGATAGTTTAGAGAGGTGCCAGTCGTTCTTTGGAGTAAATGAATTACTCGTTAGAGTGTGGTTGTTTATGTTCGCGGGTGATGATTATTTCCTAGTATAGACTGCACACTTTTTGTATGATTGATAAAGTGACGAAATGGTTGTCATTTTGATTTACAGTAGCGATGAACGATGCTTACTGGATATAAATATAAAACTTGCAATTCTTCTTTTTTAGTAGGTGTCTACAGGTATGAGTCGAGTCGAGCAGTTTATCGGGTATCGCTTTAGGGATTCCTCTCGAGGTAAGCGGAAGAGTAGCTTTGAAGCGCTCGGGATCTTGAACTGTTTGAAAGTATCTACGAGAGAGTTTCCTCTTGAGATTCCGAGTTTTATCGAATCGCCGTTCCTTCCACTTGCGTAACTCGTTATCTATCTGCGACACGTTCCTCCGCAAGGTACTCAGACTTTCCTTATCTATACGCTCTGGAGAATGTTAATTAGACAAACGGGAATGCGTTTCACACTTTGGTGTTATTAGATTCTGCCAGATTATAAAAGGAAGATCAAGAGATGTTGAAACTTATTGATGCCCTGAATCAGAAAGTGAATTTTTCGAAATTTTTCTCTAATGGCTATCGAAGTCATTATTGATTATGTTAATTTTATCAAAGTAAGATGTAGATTCTTTGATAGCACTTTGGATAACCTGTCGAGAATGTGGAAAATATCCAAAAATAAATCGGTATGTAAAATTGCATCCCGCAAGCTCAAAAGACACTTTCGAGTAAGTACTAAAAAGCTGAAGATCAAGTACGTCAAATCGATCGCTTTCAAGATTCACTTATTTGCTCGCTTGTTTGTCTCGCGTATTTTATTCACTCAACAGGCTCTCGCGTGATACGTGATGAGCAGCTGTTGCTTGAACTTTCAACTATTGATTCTCGAAAATCAGTTAACTTGTCCATGGTTGGCATACTCGTAAATTCACCTTCAAAATTCACCACAACTTCTATCCACGTAAACTACCGCATTTCGCCTATTATAAGCCACTTTCTCAATGTAAGCCATCCTCTATAATCAAATATAAGCCGCAGTGAGCCAAATCATGGGATTGTAAGCCACCCCCAAGTATAAGACATGTTTTACAGCCAAACATGACAGAACTGGCCCGATGCTCTTGGCGAAACTGAGATGAGGAGAGCTTTTTCAAGATATGTTCCTGAGCCATGATTTTCCGAAACTAAACGATGTTAATGTCATATTCAATTGACATTTACGTCATTCATGCTTGAATCTCATTTTTATTATTCAACAACATCTTATCATCATAATTGATTCACATTTTATTTGTCAATTTGAATGACACTTGGTTTTTATACTTGATTCAAATAAATCTAGATACTTGACGATAACATATTTTCCTGGGAATATAAGCCACCCTCTTAGAGTAAGCCACCCATCAAATATAAGCCACACTTTGAAGCCAAAAAAAATCATGAGCCACGGCACCTTTTCTTTTTTGCTCAATGTAATTGAGAAAAAATGGTAATATCCAACCTGAATTCAGAAGCAAATGCCACGGGAAAAAAGATCGGTTACATATCAACCATCAACTTGGTTACGACCAACAAAAAAGTCAGTTGGGATATTTAACGCCTATCCAGTTGGTTATATCATTAAATATATCTTGGTTGGGTATGTTGTTATTTGTATAATCTTCTTTAGGCCAGGAAAATACTTGTGATCACGTACTTCTGGTGTATATATTCGGGATTTAAAAATTGCGAGGCAGGTCTTCTGGACCGGTCAGCCGTCGAGACTTTCCCAATGCATCACTAAATTGTAGTAACATCCTCGCCTGGAGGAGGTTATGAAAATAACAACAGATCCAACCAAAAGAAATTGAATGGTCTAACCAACTTGATATACCAACCAATTTTGATTGATTAGGACAACCAATCTTTTTTTTCCGTGATGATGAGTCTGATTCCTAGGCTACTAATAAAAGGTAGTAGAAGAGGAGAATTAGTAGTGTAATCTAAGACCGTGGCATTATGACGGATTCAGTATGTAACCACAGATCAATAATAAAAATCTATCCTTACCCTCAGAGAAGCACCTGGAACTGGTTCGGATCACAGATCACTTACTGCTGACTTGAATCAAGAAACCCACAGAGAATCAATAATCCTGAACCAGCAGCATCTTCCTGAAAAATCGTCCCTATCATACTAAGCACACCGACCAAGTACAACCACACAAGGGAAAGAAAATCGCGGGTCATGCAAAGTGGCGGGAAAAACACTAACACAGCCTAATATATACAACCGCAACGAATCAGACCCTGAACGCGCGGAATTCAAATAGCAATCGGACCTTATTCCGTATGGGATACTTGGGTGTACTTGCATCCTGACACTATATGTGGCTATTTCTCTCTCGATTTCTCTTCAGTATCATACTGGGTACTTGCACCCTGGATGAGGCTCGGAACAACCTCGGCGCAACGATTATTTGCGGTGCGGCGAGTCACGCTGTAATCCCGCGGACCGCAATTAACGCGCCGCCCGTAAAAGCCGAGCCCTCGCTGAATCCTCAATGACCATGCGAGAGCACCTTCGCGAGATCAACGACAGCGGCAACCCTTTTGTGACCGGGTCCCTCAAGTGCGTGTGTACTTTGCATGTTTTGTTCATGTAAAGTGTATTTGAACATCACTTGTACAATTTATAATTTGGCAACGTCGATGATCACGATTAGGTAAACTTGATCGATGGATTTCGGACGAATTCGCATCAGAAAACGTATCAATTATCCAATGTCAGAGCTAAGAACTTTCCAGGAAATTTAATTGGTTGGAGCACAAGCAATTGATGGACTATTCTATTTCAGAAATTAGTATGCAGTGAGTCAATATATCAGCGACGAATTATTATTTTCCATTTTTGATATTGATTGTCAAAGCTAGACTGAAGGGATACACTCAATAGATGGATTCATCTTGTTTTGTAATATTCCACGAAACAGCGTCTGAAATAGTGATTTGGGTGATGTCAACCGTTTAGGGACTTTTCGCAAATTTATTCGTATATTTTAAAAATTCAGTCAACTGGAAAGGGTTGTTCTCTAAAATGCAGCCATAGCAATTTCATTGTATTGATTCATATTCTGAAGAAATTCAGATATCACCAAGAGAGAGTGGCTGAATCAGAATTTCTCGGGAGCTATTTTTCTGTCAGGCTTTGCCTATTTTGGTGTCCCAATAACTTAATCTTTATCATCTGTCAAGCTTGCAAGTCGAAGGAGGATACATTTTTTCAAGCCCTTCTCAAACAGAAAGCGGAAATTGAGAAAAAATTACCTGGCAAAGGTGAAAATGAATGTAGGTCGACATGCTGAAGAGCGATGGTTTGGTAGAGTCATGAGGAGCTTGAGATAAAAGTGAAGAGAATCGAATTAAATTTCGATTCGTTCGCACCGAAAAGGATCACCCAGTCGATTCTTCAACTCTTCAAGATTCAGATCTTGTCTTATCAGACGTTCAATCGATAACTCAGATGTAAATTTTGAATTCCTGTCAGGATTGAAGTAGGTCACAACCTAGCGCCCTCACATCAAGTGATTTTCCAAGTTGCTCCATTTTCGTTTCTTACTTCACCGAAGACGAAGGCTCTTAAACTCTTCGGAAATCTGATTTACCCATTCGTAACAGTATTGAGACGGTCGTAAAAAGAACCGAATTCATGTATTAACATGAGCTCAAAGTGGTCCCGTTGAATGAATTTCGGATGGCCCGAAACGAATTTCATCAAGATGTTCGAGTGGAGTACCTCGCTGCATTCAAAATGAACATCTCAAATTTTTATTACACATAAATACACTTGGGTGTTTGATAAAAAAAGTTGACTTGGAAAGCTCGATCGAAAGTGTGAGGTGAAAAATGTATGAACGTAAAACGTGGAATTCAGCCCACTCGAGTCTCTCAAATCAATCCAAATGCATAGAGCTGACCTAGCGTACAACCGCGTGTTTACATTTCTGTAAAAAGAGTATGGCGCTCCAGTTTCGAAAATTCTGCAGCAGGAGATTGCCAAGAATCTCCGGGAGCTTGCACACGAACGGATGCTCTTTTACAAAGCCCGCCGTGTAAAGTTGAATTCGGAAAGAGTATGTTTTGCCAGTCCTTTCTCACTCGTGTTTACATTCATTCACATATCTCTCTTTGGATCGGCTTTTGAATACGAAACAGTCCATTTTCAAAGCCAACAAATTTGTTAACGCTTCAAGGATCTTTGAAAAACATTTGAAGCTTTTTGCAAGCTCTGCTCATCCACGAGATCGGTTGGGTCACTTTTTATTCTATCCCAATATACATTATATTATTTTTACAGTCCAGAAATTCCAATTCCAAAAGAAAAAACAAAATTCCAACAATCTGTTCAACTAGGACATTATTCACTGAGCAAGAGGTGCAATCTCACAAATACAATTGCGAATCGACGCGGTAGTAAGTTACCGAGGGCAACAATCGAATATCGATTCTTGGCTGTAACACTGAACAATTCGTGATTCCAAAAAAGAAAAGCTCCGAAACGCGCACTTCTTGCTCTTGGTGTGTAACAAAAAAAAAAGAAAGATAATTCGCGATCTGGAAGCTTGTGAGCATAGTACGGGGGCGGCACGTTAAATCACGGCTTCCGACTCGCGATCGCCATTAACCATCCATTACTCTCTCAGGCGATTCCTGAGAAAGAGAGTCTGAATTCGCCCGCCTCGACCGATTCGCAATTTAGAGCTGCTACCCATCGTCCACTAGCCATCTCATTCTGTTCGAATTGTATGAAGTAACAAAGTTGGTAATTTTTATTTTTTCTCTAGATCTACTGATAGACCACACTCACATATTTATACAAAAAACCATGTATGGTCTGAACTCTCGCTTGTATTAATGAAAATCGGGAAAGTTACGGCTGTTGAGGTGATAAACATCTACACAATATCGCAGCGAAAATTGGAGGCGCTATGTAGGTACCCATCTGGCCTGCAAGCTTTACCGAGGCGTGAGGAGTATAATTTTTTTTTTTTTTTATTAAGCCTTTCAAACCTTATGCAGGTCTATTTGGCTGAAGCAGAAAAAATACATCAGTGAATCATAAACATATCGATTGGGCGCATTTGCACTCTCAAATAAGAACTAGATGCACAAGTGACAATCGTTCAAAAATTTCATAATTGTTCTACAAGCAGTTATATTCGGTTTAGATACAATTAAATCAGTGTTGAAAGGGAGTTCTACATTAATTCTTCTTAGGGAGGATAAAAGTTCAGATCTTTCTTTCTCGTACATATTACATCTCCACAAAACGTGCTCTATATCTTCGATTTCTTGATTACATTTGCAATTAGGCGAATTAATAATTTTTACTCTCGACAGAGATGATGCTAAATTGTAGTGGTTAGCTCTTATACGATTGACAGTGGTTATCAACTCTCTTGAGATCTTCTTATTTGCAAACCAAGGCGATTTTGACTTTTCATAGTAATTAGAGAAATAATATTTACCATCTTTCAAACCTTTAAGCCTGAGTTCTTCTTGGGTCTTCTCAAACGCAAGATGTTTGAAATATTCATACATATCGGTGAAAGGGATCATTTGGATATCAGTGAACTCTCTACTTGTAGCTTGTTTTGCCAATTTGTCGACTTCCTCATTTCCTCTGACTCCAATGTGTGATGGTATCCAAAAAAACTCTACAGAAAAATTATTCTTTTTCATTGACTGGATGCGGAGGAAATTTTCTTTGATATTTAGAATATAGTCATTGAGTTTAATATCTATTTTAGAAGAGTTTAAGCTCTGAAGAGCACTGAGTGAGTCAGAGAAAATGAGAAATTCGCCATGTTTTTTGTTCATAACATAATTCATGGCATCATTCAGCGCAATACATTCTGCCGTAAATACTGAGGCTTGTTTGTCTACACTCTGCATACTACTATAATTATCACCAAATACAGCTGATCCGCTATGCGGTTGGTCGTTCAATTTACTACCATCGGTAAATAATAAATAAACTTCTCTTCCATCTACAAACTCCTGGAATATACCATTTGGGGAATCAGAATCTTTTAATTTATTTCCAAGTTGTATATCAAAAGGTACTTTTGTAACTATGGTATCGAAGCTATGGAGATATACATTAAAGTTATCATGGCTTTCTATTTTACAAATCCATTCATCCATGTATTTCAAACACTGACCTAGAATACTATTAGACTCTTTTTTGTACTTCTTGCTTATATTGCAAAATGTTTTGACGTTCTTGCAGGTCAAACTATTTTTGTTACTAAAAGTTTTCGCTAAGTAGCAATTCACCAAAAATTCACTTCTGTTCTCTAGATAGGTCAACTTGGATTCAGCTAGCAGAATATTAGTTGGGGTACTACATCGATAACCCAGAGCCTTCCTCACTGCAGCGTATTGAATCCTCTCTATCTTTCCTGTGCTAGTTTTCGAATTGGTCAAATAAATGTAGGAACCGTAATCTATTATAGAACGAGTGTAGCTCTTGTATAATGTGATCAATGTTGTTGGATGCGCACCCCACCAGGTTCCACAAAGAAACTTTATGATGTTGAGAGACTTCTTAGCTTTTTCAATGACTTTGTTTATATGGGGTGTAAAAGTCATTTTATAATCAAAAACTATTCCCAAGAATCGAGCAGATGCACTAGATTTGATGAGTTTATCTTGGACTTTGACTTCGAGACTGCCCGGCCGGATATTCTTATCATTGAAATGCAGTATGACCGTTTTTTCTGGAGCTAGCTCTAAACCAAGAGAGAGAAGATTTTTGCTGGTTGTTGCTATGGCTTTCTCTAACAATTTCTTACCCTTTTGAGAATCTTTGCATTTGATATACAGTCCTATATCATCAGCAAACTGTGAAACGCTTATAGTTTTGGGTATAATTGATATAGAACACTTAATTGGAATACGGAATGTCTTGTATGTGTTTTTATTCCCGGGAAAGGGAAAGAAAGGTTAGGGAGTTGCCGAGAGAAAATCAAAAATGTAAGGGAGCGCAAGAGCGGAGGGCAGTTATTCTTGTAAATCAAATGAATCTTTGTGTGTGTGGGTAGATGACACGCGCTCAGTGTGTGTGTGTGTGTGTGTGTGTGTGTGTGTGTATGTAAACGCATTGGGGGTGTGCATATATTTGTATCGGTGTGTATGGATGCTCTTTTTGCGCGAGCCCGTGGGAATATCGCGAAACTGCGCTGTTACTGCCACGCTGCCGCTCGACTGAGCGAGAGGGTTTTTCATCGGCTGGTGATGCAGCAGCTCGTACTGCGGAGTGTGTAGCTCGTTTGGGCGAATCACTCGCTTTGATTGAGGCGTAGCTATATAGAAGCGCCGATAGCTCGCTTTCAGCGGATATCAGATACACGAGAGTAGAGTGTATATCGCTTGCGTAAAACTCATCCATTCGAGGGAGTCCATCTTGTCTACCGACTCGCGTTACGCGGCACAGTTTTTTCTCAATCTAATGGTAAATGACTACAGAGGCGCGTAATTTGAATTTGTGGGTAGAATCGATCGGAGGCGAAGAAGTGATATGAGAGATTTATACTTTGAGGTTCATGAGATGGAACAAAGCTGAGTGTAATGAGTTGATCAGTCATACATTTTTGAATTTCATTTTCGATCGGATCACTGAAAAGCTTGCTTTACTGATCACTCAAATTGAGCTGAGCTGCACTTTAGCAGTTAAAAAGAAATAGTTGGATCGTCAGTTGAATCACTTTGTTCTAGTTCTATTTTATTAGTGATTGTCAACGCTTCGAATGTCGTATAGTGCCTCAACGGTGTCAGAACCCGTCGACAGAATCTAAGTTCTCAAGGGGCAGAGGGACGACTATTTAGAGCAAAACTGACCACGGAATTGTGTTCAGATGGTCATTTTGAATCGGAAAAGTATGCCCAAAAATCGCTAAAATTTGCTCTCAATAAATAGCTTGCAGAAGTCGTCAGGCTCACTATGTGGTCTTGGACAGTTTTTTCCTCAAAAGTACTAGTCTTGACGAGAAAAATGCGCCCACGTACGTTGAAAATTGTTGAATTGCGTTGGAAGTATGATTTTTCCAGAATAGGCCAAAAAAGGACCCAAAATGGCCAAATGGCCCTTTCATGGGCCCTGGGGCCCACAGGGGGGGGGGCCGAAAAAATAATTTTTTCGTACTATTTTAACATAGTACTGATGGAAAAAAATTTTTGCAGATTTTTCCCAGACCCCCCTGGTGACGGTTTTGTCCAGCTTGCTCCAGAATGACTCATATACATTTCTTCTGATTAAATGCATCTCTCTAAGTCATTAAATGGGACTGAACCCTAATTTCCTGGCCTCAGAAAATCCCTCAGTAACTATTCAATGAACTCTGAGGGTCGCTTTGAAATCATCAACTCGAGCAGCGTTGGCTTCGTCGGTAGCGTGCTAGCATCGGAATCAACACTGCTCGAGAAGTCGTGGGTTCGATTCCTGGCGAAATCAATCGGGAATCTTTTCTGACGATTTTTTGACGGGAAACGTTCCCATTATATGCCACCTGCTTTGGAATAGTGTTTTCCCCCGGGATTATCCTGCAGAGAAATCCTGGGTTTTCAATTCCACATGATCCGACTACCGAGCCTTGGTCGAATGCGAAGCAAGGGGAGGGTGGGTAACGTAGGAAGTTTTCAAGCCGATCCGACGTGCCTATTCGAGTGCACGGGGGAGGTGCGGGGAATGCCGGTTTTGCCGGTACTGAAGAGTTTAAGTCTCAATGAGTCATGACCTTGCAAACTATGACGAAGCTCTCTCTGGGAACGCCAAGGGTACAACTCATCCGATGGATCACTATGTGAGACAAGGGATGTCGACCTTACCAGTATTGAAAAGAGGCATCCCATGGTTGCCAACCATGGCGTAGATCCGGGGAAGCTGATAAGATCCATAAAAAATGGTAAAATTCGGACATAACACTCCACACCAAGGTGGTAAAGGGGCCCCCGAGCTAGGCCCAGGAGGCTGCAAAGGGATCTCGAAATAAAAAATATCACTCATTCAACCTTGACGATCACTTGTTCCACAGTGAATCAAAATTATTCAGCTTGTGGATTTCGCTGAGCTACTTGCAATCCATAAAATCCATAGTCATCCCACCAACGGAAATTTTTTTTTTGAGATCCCCTTGCAGCCTTCTCGGCCTAGCACGGGGGCCCCCCTTTTACCACCTTGGTGTGAAGGGTTATGCCCGAATTTTTCCTCTACTTATGGATTCCAGCTTCTCCGGAGTGACCCACGCCATGGTTTGCAGCCATGGGATGCCTCTCTCCAATGCCGGTAAGACCGACATACCCTGTCTCACGAAGTGAGCCATCGTATCCGCTGTACCCTTAGCGTTCCTGGAGAGAGCCTCTTCATGGTTTGCAAGGCCATGATTTGGTGAGACTCAAACTCCAATGCCGGTAAGGCCGACGTTCCCCGCACCTCCCCGTGCACTCAGGAAGGCACGTCGGGTCGGCTTATTAACTCCCTACGTTACCCAGCCTCCCCCTGCTTCGCCATCGCCCAAGGCCCGCTAGTCGAACCTCGTGAAAATGGGAAAACCCAGGATTTCTCTGAAGGGTAATCCCGGGGAAAACGATATTCCAAAGCAGGCGGGGCGTGACGAGTCCTTTTCCCGTCGGAAAAACCTCAGAAAAAATTTCCGAGGGTTTCTGCCGGGAATCGGACCCACGACCCCTCGAGCAGTGTTGATTCCGAAGCACGCTGCCGACTGATCCCACACTGCTCTTTTACCAACGGAAAAATTAGAAGTCACGCAGCAAATATTCGTAATCACTAACAACATAATGACGCGGATTCATTTAGGCTCGTATTTTCCGGGAATACTCACTATTTGAGTGGATAAAACGTTGCAATGCGCGGATTGGGATTTTATATGCATCAAAGTGAAACATTTTCGCACTCACCGAACCGTCGAAAAATATTGTCCTCGCGCGTAGAAAGAATAGAAAATGTGAAAATTTCCACTCTGTGCACAGCGTTAGCAACATACGAAGAGTTAACAACAACGAAGCGACTAGAACTGGAATTAGATTTTCCTTTCCAAACACGTGCATCAATGAATACAGTAGCAATATACGCATCATATCATTATATCTACACAGGGACCCAAGCTTGCAAAGCTCTCACAGAAAAAAACGATCAAAGGGAAAAAATTCCAAATGTTATTTGGAGCTTCTAGAAAATCTTTTAATCCAGCCTAATTCCCCTTTCAAAGGCTAAAGCGTATCCGCGTAACGCTCGTAACACGTGAAAAACCTGCTTCGACTAGCTAGACGTCCATCAGAGCTTATAGAGCCCGCATCGCGTGGCGGCAAAAAGGAAAATTTGCCCGCGAATTCTCATTTGAACGTCATAACAGTATTATATCCGGCAGCAACGTCGCGGAAATGGCTCGTCGCGCAAAATCCTCGGCTCAGAATTTGTGCATAACACATACCGCTTGTGTGCACACACACACACACACACACACACACACACACACACTCTCTCTCTCTCTCTCTCACCGAACAAATTCGTTCTAGACTTTCAACAATTTTCAGTCATATTCCAAATACAAGCTCACCAAACCAACGCACGCTCGTCAAAAAGTCAGATGTGACTACGGGATAAAATTACTGCATCAACGATTTTCGAGCTGACGAAAAGCCTCGCGGACTATCACACACAGAAGTAAACAATGCACCGAAGAATGTCACCCACCCACACATTGACTATATGTCCGGCAAGAGAGCAACAATATCCCTTATATACAAAACACACAGCGATATCCAATGAAAACAGAAGAACGCTTATACATAGCTCGAGGGTTATGGGGGTGGTGGTGATGGTGGTGGCGCTTTCAGGGAGCCATAGCGTTAATTCGAAAAGCGGGCTCGCGTCGTCGACTGTCGGGCTAATCGGCTTACATGGCGTGACTGTCGCCCGTATACACATACTCACACACTTACACGAACATAGATATATTTGTATGTACGTATACGTTTATCGTTTGAGATCCTGACGGTAAACTCTCGGAGTATCACCGGAGGCGTGGGCTATTGTGCATATAACCCAAGGATCAAGAGTATGAGGATCATCTATGACACTCTGCATGTACACAGATGCGCACGGATATGCACCTGTTATATTGTATGGGTAGGAGCATGTATATCGCTATATCGGTGACGATGGAATTTAGAGCCGAGATTGACGATTTTGGATTTGGGAGGCTTGGTACGGTATTACAACAAAGCGATGCGGTCCGAGCGTTATATTTGGTTGGAAAGCGCGCTGTGGGCTAATTGATTTGCCGAGAAGATTATATGGTGGGGAGCTTTGAGTGTGTGCGTGTATATGATGGTGAACCGGTATCCGATCTCACGTATAACGCGCGGAAGCGCCTAATTGCCTCTTATAAGCTGCTCTGGCTACTTTTTGGGTGGATTTTTAGCGGACTTTGGGTATACAGATCCGGCTTTTGATAAGTGAGTGAACACTTCTTGTGATCCTCAAGGCTATTAATGAATGGATTAACGTATTTTTAGATGAACGGCAGGTGAGTTTTTTTTCTGTTCGTGAGTTCCAGAGTCTGTTACGCTTGCTAAAAGAGTTATTCGTTGAGTTCACTTCAGAGGTTGTGCTGATTGTGAGTGAAATGATGTCTGGGAAGGAAAAGTGACGGTACGACATTTCTTAAATGGACGAATATAGATTCGACGCTATAAAAAACTGGATCGTTTCTGGCGTAATGCCATAATTTCTTAATGCGTCCTTGGGTGATCAATTTGAACCGTTTAATCGCCCGAGGAAAGAACATCGATCGTGCGATGTATCTTCATTACAAGTATTTACGAGTTGATGAATTACGGAGGTAGCCCGGTCGTTTGGGTCGAAACCTGTTGTTACAATTTTGAAAAAAAAACCAGTCCGATCGTCGTTTTTAGAAATCCAATTCAGAATATTTCCAGTTTGAACTGCGAGAGGCAAAAAATAATTCAATTTAAAGGTCAAATAATGTACTGTAAGAAAAGAATTAATCAATGAAGTGGAGTGAAATCCGGTTCGTATACCATACCATGAATGATACAACGTATAGCGGGTACCTAATCATCCTGATTCCCTCAAACAAGCCACACGACCAGGAATTTAATGCACTTTCCTGTCGTGCAACTTGTTCGCGACAAGTAAGCGAGTACGAGTATACGACTCCATCATGACTCATAAGAGTTTTTACGACCCAACAGGGGACATATAAGCTTCTGTGTACAACGAGGCACACCCTCAGAACTTGACATGATAGTAACACTGAAAACAGCCGTTCGAAAAGTGAAATAAAACAATTCTATATCGAGGGCCGTAACTTGGGAGCCAATAGAAGCCAAACCCCAAAATGGACACACAATTCCCTCACTATCCAGGCATGTGGGTCAGTACAACCATATTAGAGTTGTTTATTGGCTGATTAGCATCTTCAATTTTGGAATCAATTTGTTTACTACTCAGCTTGTGTACTTCGTGTGGTGCCGAGGGGCATGTTCCGAAAATGTATAGCTCATACTGTCCGCTGCTTTTTGATGCTTTTTGCTGCTGCGCGATGCTGTCTATTGATGTACGGTGTTTACTGCGAATACTCGGCAAGGCGCGCAGGCTCGAGTAGAACGGGACAGGTGTGCAGAGCGCAAGACAGCTATAGCCAGCACCGAAAAAGCAGAGCGGAGCATCACCCAGCATCAAAAAGTATAAGAAAGCAGTGTAGTCGGGGCCGAGTGGGCGCCATCGTTGGGAAAATTATTCCCACGAGGTTTTTCTTCGGGATCCCCTCCAGAAGACCCTCCTGATCATGAAAATCCATGTTGCCAGGCCGAAAAATGGTCAGAATTTGTTTAAACTGAAATTGTTTAAACAATTGATGAAAATTGATTTTCCGAGATGGAAACCATTTCCTTAAGGTATTTTGGGTGATTCTAAACCGAAAGTTATTCTTGTCATTTTTTGCTAAAATCGATCCTTTTCGAGTTATACGCCTTTTAAAATTGAAAAAACACGATTTTTGCAATTTTCAGTGTCAAAAATTAGCAACAAAAAATTAAAAAATACTTTTTCTGGCGATGGGAATCTATTCTTCTAACCTTTATCAACAATATCCAATATCAGGAAGTAATGTTTCCGGCCCAAAACCTTATTTTTCAGCTATTTGTTTATGACGCTTCCGCCCGTGTTGTAGTATACTTATATCGACTTTTCGAGTCCCCTGACGCGTTGGTACTACCGTATACTACAACACGGGCGGAAGCGTCATAAACAAATAGCTGAAAAATAAGGTTTTGGGCCGGAAACATTACTTCCTGATATTGGATATTGTTGATAAAGGTTAGAAGAATAGATTCCCATCGCCAGAAAAAGTATTTTTTAATTTTTTGTTGCTAATTTTTAACACTGAAAATTGCAAAAATCGTGTTTTTTCAATTTTAAAAGGCGTATAACTCGAAGAGGATCGATTTTAGCAAAAAATGACAAGAATAACTTTCGGTTTAGAATCACCCAAAATACCCTAAGAAAATGGTTTCCATCTCGGAAAATCAATTTTCATCAATTGTTTAAACAATTTCAGTTTAAACAAATTCTGACCATTTTTCGGCCTGGCAACATGGATTTTCATGATCAGGAGAGTCTTCTGGAGGGGATCCCGAAGAAAAACCTCGTGGGAATAATTTTCCCAACGATGGCGCCCACTCGGCCCCGACTAGTGGAAAGCGGAGGTCCACGGAGATGCAGGGGAGTGCGGCGCGGCCGGTGGAGGGGGGCCGCCAGCATTAGCTGCTAGCAGTGGAGAGCGGTGGGCAGCGCGAAAAAGTATCAAAAAGTATCAGAAATCTATCGGAAGTGTCGCGCAGCCACGAAAAGCTGCGTCGACACACTTTTCTCCTCTCCTCTTTTCTCTTCGCGCCTCACGCTCCCGCGCACTTGCGGAGCCGTCTATATTTATTGAATACTATTTAATATTGTCTATATCTATAGTTATTCTATAATGGATAATTATTGTATATTTTATATCTTATGCTTATATTGTATCTTATGCTTATGGGCGGCAAACCTCGAGGCAAATCAACCCGCAAATTCTCCGTTGCTTGAACCGGAAGTTCTCTCGGCCAAAAAAAAACCCATAATCTGAGAGGGTGAATTAACCCGCAAGTGCCTGAATGCTCGAACCAAAAGTTGTGACGGGCAAAAATTCAACCCAAAACCTAGGAAGGCGAATTAACCCGCAAATGCCCGGATGCTCGGACCAAAAATTGTGTCGGGTAAAAAATTCAACCCAAAACCTAGGAAGGCGAATTAACCCGCAAATGCCCGGATGCTCGGACCAAAAATTGTGTCGGGTAAAAAATTCAACCCAAAACCTAGGAAGGCGAATCAACCCGCAAATGCCCGGATGCTCGGACCGGAAGGTCTCTCGGGCGGAAAATTCACCCCGTAACCTAAGAGGGTGAATTAACCCGCAAATGCCCGGATGCTCGGGCCAAAAGTTCTCTCGGGCGAAAAATTCAACCCAAATCCTAGGAAGGCAAATTAACCCGCAAATGCCTGAATGCTCGGACCGGAAGTTCTGTCGGGGGAAGAATTCACCTCATAACTTAAGAGGGTGAATTAACCCGCGAATGCCCGGATGCTCGGACCAAAAGTTGTGCCGGGCAAAAAATTCAACCTGAAACCTAGGAGGGCAAGTTAAAATAACCGGATGCTTAAAGCTCTGTATCTCATTCTCCTTCTGTTCAAAATTGACTCAACTAACTGGGGAAAATAATTTGAAATTTAAACACATTCGATTGTGAGTTTTATCAGGAATGACTCCAAAACGATGCATTTTACGGGCAAAAGTGCAGAGATCAATTTTGTAGATCTTGAAAAGATGTACAAGTCACCTCTCGTCCAGTTTTACCGGAAAACCAATATTTCCTAACTCATAATGGAAAAACCGAAAAAATGTCGGAAAAATGCATGTCCTTCTTGTTTATCTGTGCCAACTCCCAAAATAAACAGCAATAAGTCTTATCAATTTCAATTATTGGGAGTGCCACCTACCATTCAAGCCCAAAACTGGGCGCTTCGAATGAGCCCAGTCACTTAGTGAACAAACTATTCTTCCGATTAGATATTTTCTAAGAATCAAAATTTTCCCGCTCTCGGTGTCGATATTGGAATAATATCTTGATATGGACGCTGATTGGATATCAACACCTGCTCGATCGGCCGCGGTATAGAAATTGTTAGTCACGCTTACATACTCACAAACACGTACATTCAAGATTTGATTGATGTGTATAATGTTGCCGTTGGTACTGATTTCGTGTAAACAGTTAGCAGACGTCGCATAACGAACGAGCAAGGTGAGTACTAAGAGTTTACTATTATTGTTTAAAATAATTCCATAGATGACCAAAACATGATTTTATATAATAACAAAGTGTTTGCTTCGTCTCCAATCTTTTTTATATGCCAGTCGTTGGCCACACCATTTTGTCACGGGAAACATAAACTTAATACAATTCCGGGCTGCTTGTTCGACGGTCGGTTTCATGCATGCGTATCTGAGAGCTTCCAAAATATCGTTCGGAGTCCTCGTTCTGTGCACGAGAGAAATCTTAATTTGTCCGTAAATATGCAGTGATGATATATGTATTTTTTAAGAAACGTTGGCCTTGACGGCGCCTCTCTCTCCCTGGCCCATAATCGTTGCTTTTCTGGGGTAGTTTTGTAACAGACATAACAATCATTTCATTCGGAAAAGCTCGCTTGTAACTTGCCTTCAGTTAGCCCTCTCATCAACATGATCTCAAAACTATTCCAGGCGAAGAATGGATGCTCAGGACGCCGAGGAAACGACATCCCATTTTTGGAAAACTATCAAAAATGAGATCCGGATGCCTGTAAAACTTCATGTGAGGAACATCTTCAAACACCTTGCCTTAGAAAACCACAGGTACATCAAACGACTCGACGATCAAAGTTTGGTAGAAGAACTAGAAAGATTTGCACGAGGAGCTGTGTACAAATGTAAGTTCTCAGAAATCGGTACCAATGATGGTGATAACATACGATTCTACGGGAACTGGGCAACGCAGCCAGAAAAATTCTCGTTCACCGCAGGAGAAATGGGAATCTTGAAGTCGATTCTGGATTTATGTAAAAATCGAGATGATGATTTTTGGAAAGCACCTACAGATTCGCAGTCTATCAAACGTTCAATGGTTATTTTCAATGAGTTGATCAAGGGGCATGAGTTCAATCGTAAAGTTAGAAAAGATGGTCAGTCTGGTTCTACTGCATTGAGAATGCTCAACGAATCTCTAGTTGACAATTACCAAGTCAACAAATACAATCATCGGTTCCAGGAACCTCTAAAAATGTTGAGCATGTTCATTTATCTCACTGGAGGTGCTTTTCTGTACAAAATGCTTGGAAGTAATTTCCCAATACCATCTCTTGAGACAATTGGTCGTTACAAAGGACGCACAGCCACCCGTCTGGAAGGAGAATGTGACATCAATGGATTCAGAAGTTTCGTCAAATCAAGGGGCATTACTACTGACCACATCTTTGTCAGTGAAGATGCAACAAAAGCAACTCCAGATGTACAATATGACGCGAGGCACGACCTCCTTGTTGGTCTCGTTGCTCCAAAGGATGAAAATGCTATGCCCCAGACAAATTATTACAAAGTCACAAGTCTTCGAGCACTGCAAGAGTATTTCCGAACTGGAAAGCTAGCAATCTACATATATGTTTTCGTTATCCAGCCGCTCCAAAAAGATGCGCCTTTTTATTGCTTTTCACTTTACGGTGACGATTCTTGTTTCACCGCCGACGATTGTGAAAAAAGGTGGAAATACTTGACAGGGGTGCTGGAGCAAGACTTCAAAGTCGAGGGTTTCGCTTCTGACGGCGATCCGCGACTTTTAAAAGGTATGAGAAAAGCATCTCATATTGATAACACGACAGAGGACCATACTTTTGATATACTTGGATTCCGGGGAGAATACACTCCCCCCAAAATTTTCTTTCAGGACTTTGTCCATATACTAACGAAGTTACGCAATAGATTATTGAAAGAGTCCATAGTATTGGCCCTTGGCGGTTATTCAATATCTAGCTCTCATTTATGGTATTTGGTGAATAGATTTGGTAAGGATAATCATGGTTTGACGCCAACAATTTTGAATAATGTTGATAAAATGAATTTTGATTCAGCGAGAAAGATGTGCACTGTGAGGGTAATTAATCTCTTGAAGAAAGTGCCTGGTAGTCGTGGAACGAGAGAGTATTTAACGCTCATGAACTTGGTGATGCACGCGTTTCTCTCCACCAAATTGACTCCTCTCAAAAGGCTTTATTGCATGGCATACTCAGTATTCTTTCTCAGACTCTGGCGAATATCTTTATCCAAAACTATGGGTTTATCCGTCACTCACAATTTTATAACTATAAATACATACTGGTGTATTGAAATAAACTTCCATGGCTTGGTCAACTTACTCCTCAAGCAGATAATTGATCCACAACGTTCGTCTATTTTTCTTCCTTGGATGTGCGGCAGCCAGTCCTGCGAGGCATTGTTCAAATTACTGAGATGTATTGCTACAACCTTCAACGCAGTCCTGAATTGCAGTGTTCTTGAAGGCTTGCGCAAAGTTCAAAGAGTCGAAGTAATTGGTGACATCATGGGCCACGACTTTTCAAAAGATGGAGAACAGATAAATTTTCCAAATCAAAAAGTTCTCAATGCTTCTTTTGACAAAATTGAGAATGATGATCTCGCTGGGAACTTCGATGATGATATTTTCAATTCGGATTTATCAGTGTCAGCTCTAAATACAGTCATAGAAAAAGCCAAAAGCGACGTTTTTCAAGTTCTTCAGGAATTAGATATCAAATTTGTGTCTGAAGATGAGTGTCTGAAAGTTGCCACTTTCTCTAATGAAGAAGTCTCCGCCGAGAAAGAACGTCCTAAACTAGCTAACACAGTCATCACAACCAGGATTGATCCCGAGGCTGTAGCAATTCTCGATGTAGACGAACGACCGACTGAAGAGTACGCGTCATTTAATTTTAAAGACTATTCGGATCAAATACCCGATAAAGATTGTGTGCCACCGCGACTTCTGCCCGTCATGAATGTGAAAGATGGCAAAAAAAGTTTAATGCTCAAGCATTCAATCGTTTGGCGCATGAAACAAGATAGAGGCCGGCCAAGTAATGATAGACTCACACGAGTCCAACAGTTCCACTCAAATGGTGCTGCCGAGGAAACTGTTGGTGCAAATAGCATAGACAGATTGAACTTCCGCCAGATAAACAATATCGAAGTTCTCAAGGAGATTTACATGCACGACTGGTGCTTGTTTGAGACTGAGCTCCCGAAGAAGATCAAGAAGAAGAGGTATTTGATCGGTTTTATAATGAGTTTTGGCTACATGGAGGGCGCAACATGGAAAGAGATTGGATATAGTTTGGATCATGTGAAAATCAAATATCACGGGAAAAAAAATTGCAGTCAAGCTATGGAGAGCACTGGAGGTAATGCAGAGGGCGAGATCCTTGGTGCTTCAGAAGAAAGGTGTGAAGAAGATGACGAGGACTATTGGTTGGCTGATAAAAGAATTGGTGTGGTGGGTCAATGGTATAATGCCGACAAACATGGATTACTATGTATCGAGTCTCAGTATATACCTGGTTATGTTGAATTGAACAGATATAAATGCCACATACCAACTCTCGATGTGGATGACGATGAAAAAATTAAATTACCTATTAATGTTTACCGTCAACTGAGAGAATGGCTAGTCGCTGTGTCTGATAAATGATGTATCTCATTAGTGATGTCAATAATGTATTAAGAGTGGATGACGATTTTCGATTTGAATCATTCTTGTATCACGTCCTTTTGTAAAATCAATAGCTACACGAAATAATATTGTACTTATCTTGCACTGTTTCATGAAAATCGGCCCAATACAACAAATTGTTCTTGTAAATATTTTACTTGTTGAAGAATAATTTTGAGACCCGAAACAGATTTTCTTTATCCATCACTTCAATAACGGAAATCAGCCAAACGATATGAGAGTTTGGAAGATCAATAATGCGTATTGACGCAGTAATATTTTGGAGTTTAGCCCTATTTTCAGATGTGTCCCACGAATTTCAGCAGCTCTGTTCACACAATAGATGTTCACGCTATGGATGAGTTATTCGAGCTGCTCTCTAAGATGGATGATCATTCTTTTGAACGCCTTTTATCATTTTTTGACAGTGCATCGATGGAATTGCGAGTTTTCTGTTTCGGCTGTTGGTAAAAATCCACATTATCAAGCATTTCCGATGATATTGAAAACTATTCGAAAAATTCAGTCGAATTAGCTACATTTTTGATGATTACATGTTATTTGTTCACTCAAAAATTATGGCACAGTTGAATAATGAAATATAATGAAATATGACATCGAGTCACCGAAGATACTTTTAAGTGCCGATTCGAAAAGGTCAAGATATTCGCCAATTTCTTTTACTGTGGTATTGCATTTATTCTGTACCTTCCATCAATTACATAGCCAGCAAATATTACAAGAGTCTCTTCCAATTTGAAGATTAAACATCATCGTGGTCAGGATAATTGGTCTTGTAACATACTGAGTGAGGACCCACCCAAAAGGTATAGAGAAGTGTCTCCTGTCAGCTATTATTTTTTGGAAATGAAAGCAAAAAATGATTTCTTAAGATAACAGTATGTTTCCATGCTTACAAGATAACGTAAAAAGAGTATACATTATAGTACATCGATGCAATATATTTTTGATTATGCGTAATATCTATGCACTCGAGTTCAATGAAGTATGCTTCACATGCCGGGCCAAAAACATGCATATAAATTATTAGTACTTCTCGTAACTTACATCAAAATGATAGAGTATCAAGCCCCTATAGTCATCTCTGGGAATTCCAACACTGACATCTATACAAAAAAGACTGGTCACGTGCCAAAATACACAATAAAAGTGAAAAGTCCCGAAACTAAAGTCATGAGTCGGCTTATGCAAAGAGATATTGATTGAAATTATCGATAATAATCATACGGACCGAGGTAACGGCCAATTAGATTTGAAGTACATCAAAGGCTCGGCAGAGATTCTCGTATTCAAAATAAATAAATAATCGAATAATCATATAGGAATCAAACGAGCATGCTGTTGATCTTATGAAATTTGAAAGCACAAAAGATCACGTAACGGATGATGCTACATTGGATTCATACTATATTTTGGTCAAGTTCACAATTCCTGAATCATGTTTGAAAAAAACAATGTGTGAAAAACAATAACTGATATAATTCTATAGTCACGAGCATGAAAACGACTAAAAATACCATCTTATTCGTTATACACTCAAAGAAGCTAATGGAGTAATCGGAACAGGATTACAATCTTTTGATCGAGGAGAAGAAGTATGTGGTTGTGTTTTCGAAGAATCATTGACAAAATTGTGGTACTCAACTGGCTCGAAAGAAGTGCTATTAATTGCGTTTTGCATAGATCCGGCAGCTATCGCAGAATCTTCCAGCAAATTTGATCGGATGGATGAAATTCCTGAATCATCCACATGGACATTCGATGTCGTATCATTGGTCGAATCTTCACTATTGCATACCGTTTCTTTGCTTTGTTGCGTTTCCTCGGCAATTTTTTTCTTCTTAGCTAAATCAGCTGGGGCATGCCTTCGAAAATGTGTGTGAAAATTATTGGTGTTCCATGTCCATTCACTCTTCGTTTCTTGACGAGATGGCTTTCTTTTCCTAGTATAGAAAATACCGTTGAGCTTGATGGTCTTTGTGCAAGTCGGACACGTAATTTCTGCCTCAATCTGTCCATTATCTTGTGAATATGTCACGCCCACGCTGATGGCCTTTAGTTGATCTTTCATGTCGTCAGAGTATTCTGACAGCCTATTCTCATTCGATAAACTCTTAAGGATTCTACTTTTTTCGAATTCAGGTGTGAAATTCTGAATCTCTTCAAGAGGTCTTCGAAATACAGTTGTTCTCGGCTTGAAAGCTTTTTTTTCGACAAGCTCCCAAACTTTGTTTTTGATACCAGATTCTGCGGGTTCGTTCGTGAATAGATTCAGGATTATTGCCAAGTGGTTGGCCTGCCCTGCTGTGAATTCAAATGTTCCCAATTTGCCATGATACGTTGAGTAATAATTTTGAAGGAGTTCGGGATGTTCCGCAAAATTAATCCGTACATGAGTAGTCAGAGCGGCTTCATAGGCTCCACTACGAATGAAGTTGGTCAAATATTGGAGCAGCCTTGGGTGTTCTCCTTTATAAAACTTCAGGGTTGACCTATGCTCAAGTTCAGTAAAACGCAGAATGTTCTTCAAGAATGGATGGACTGGGAACTTGACGTGACTCTCGATTAGCGCCCACAATGAGTCTCGGTACAAGTCCATCGAGTAAACTTCTTGTCCAGCTGGCACACGTGCCATCTTAGCGTATGCACCTGGAATAATGACTTTTATATAATGATTTTGCCAGCACCATCTCTCATCATTCAAGAGCTACCAGAGACGTCTCGAATGACGAAAAAATGTATGTATTCGCTGAGAAAGTAAAGTTCCGTGGTCACAATCAGAATATTTAAACGTGATTACAGTCGCAATTTGTACGTATGAATTATAATTTCTCTCGTGCACAAAACAAGGAGCTTTTCCGAATGGTATGATTGTTATGTCTGTTGCAAAACTATCCCAGAAAAGCAACGATTATGGGCCAGGGAGAGAGAGGCGCCGTCAAGGCCAACGTTTCTTAAAAAATACATATATCATCACTGCATATTTACGGACAAATTAAGATTTCTCTCGTGCACAGAACGAGGACTCCGAACGATATTTTGGAAGCTCTCAGATACGCATGCATGAAACCGACCGTCGAACAAGCAGCCCGGAATTGTATTAAGTTTATGTTTCCCGTGACAAAATGGTGTGGCCAACGACTGGCATATAAAAAAGATTGGAGACGAAGCAAACACTTTGTTATTATATAAAATCATGTTTTGGGCATCTATGGAATTATTTTAAACAATAATAGTAAACTCTTAGTACTCACCTTGCTCGTTCGTTATGCGACGTCTGCTAACTGTTTACACGAAATCAGTACCAACGGCAACATTATACACATCAATCAAATCTTGAATGTACGTGTTTGTGAGTATGTAAGCGTGACTAACAATTTCTATACCGCGGCCAATCGAGCAGGTGTTGATATCCAATCAGCGTCCATATCAAGATATTATTCCAATATCGACACCGAGAGCGGGAAAATTTTGATTCTTAGAAAATATCTAATCGGAAGAATAGTTTGTTCACTAAGTGACTGGGCTCATTCGAAGCGCCCAGTTTTGGGCTTGAATGGTAGGTGGCACTCCCAATAATTGAAATTGATAAGACTTATTGCTGTTTATTTTGGGAGTTGGCACAGATAAACAAGAAGGACATGCATTTTTCCGACATTTTTTCGGTTTTTCCATTATGAGTTAGGAAATATTGGTTTTCCGGTAAAACTGGACGAGAGGTGACTTGTACATCTTTTCAAGATCTACAAAATTGATCTCTGCACTTTTGCCCGTAAAATGCATCGTTTTGGAGTCATTCCTGATAAAACTCACAATCGAATGTGTTTAAATTTCAAATTATTTTCCCCAGTTAGTTGAGTCAATTTTGAACAGAAGGAGAATGAGATACAGAGCTTTAAGCATCCGGTTATTTTAACTTGCCCTCCTAGGTTTCAGGTTGAATTTTTTGCCCGGCACAACTTTTGGTCCGAGCATCCGGGCATTCGCGGGTTAATTCACCCTCTTAAGTTATGAGGTGAATTCTTCCCCCGACAGAACTTCCGGTCCGAGCATTCAGGCATTTGCGGGTTAATTTGCCTTCCTAGGATTTGGGTTGAATTTTTCGCCCGAGAGAACTTTTGGCCCGAGCATCCGGGCATTTGCGGGTTAATTCACCCTCTTAGG
Organism: Eretmocerus hayati; assembly: GCA_029851415.1. Classification (NCBI taxonomy): domain Eukaryota; kingdom Metazoa; phylum Arthropoda; class Insecta; order Hymenoptera; family Aphelinidae; genus Eretmocerus; species Eretmocerus hayati. The sequence goes on from CM056744.1 coordinate 100,967,412, forward strand.
TTACGGGGTGAATTTTCCGCCCGAGAGACCTTCCGGTCCGAGCATCCGGGCATTTGCGGGTTGATTCGCCTTCCTAGGTTTTGGGTTGAATTTTTTACCCGACACAATTTTTGGTCCGAGCATCCGGGCATTTGCGGGTTAATTCGCCTTCCTAGGTTTTGGGTTGAATTTTTTACCCGACACAATTTTTGGTCCGAGCATCCGGGCATTTGCGGGTTAATTCGCCTTCCTAGGTTTTGGGTTGAATTTTTGCCCGTCACAACTTTTGGTTCGAGCATTCAGGCACTTGCGGGTTAATTCACCCTCTCAGATTATGGGTTTTTTTTTGGCCGAGAGAACTTCCGGTTCAAGCAACGGAGAATTTGCGGGTTGATTTGCCTCGAGGTTTGCCGCCCATAAGCATAAGATACAATATAAGCATAAGATATAAAATATACAATAATTATCCATTATAGAATAACTATAGATATAGACAATATTAAATAGTATTCAATAAATATAGACGGCTCCGCAAGTGCGCGGGAGCGTGAGGCGCGAAGAGAAAAGAGGAGAGGAGAAAAGTGTGTCGACGCAGCTTTTCGTGGCTGCGCGACACTTCCGATAGATTTCTGATACTTTTTGATACTTTTTCGCGCTGCCCACCGCTCTCCACTGCTAGCAGCTAATGCTGGCGGCCCCCCTCCACCGGCCGCGCCGCACTCCCCTGCATCTCCGTGGACCTCCGCTTTCCACTGCTTTCTTATACTTTTTGATGCTGGGTGATGCTCCGCTCTGCTTTTTCGGTGCTGGCTATAGCTGTCTTGCGCTCTGCACACCTGTCCCGTTCTACTCGAGCCTGCGCGCCTTGCCGAGTATTCGCAGTAAACACCGTACATCAATAGACAGCATCGCGCAGCAGCAAAAAGCATCAAAAAGCAGCGGACAGTATGAGCTATACATTTTCGGAACATGCCCCTCGTGTGGTGCACCGATGTGATACTGATATGCACACTAAAATGGAAAAATAACGATCAAGCTGTTTTCTGGGATGACGAATCAATGTTGATCCACAAGTGTTGATCGATGAACTGCTTGAATTTTTTTCTTAATTTCATAGGCTAACCCAAACAATATATACTGCCATTTACTAATAACTTGAGATCATTTCCGTCCAAAGAATCGGGAAGATCTGCAAAAATTCTGAAAAATCCCAGTCAGTGTAAAAAATGTATACTAGTTTTCAAACCAGGACCAGATACCGAATCTCTAGAGACTGAAAATAGTTACCGAAAGCTTTCAAATTCTCAATTTTAACATTATTTGCCCTGTATTCGCCAGGGAACATACCGCGAAGGTGCAAAATTTGTTTCTGCCCTATCCAAAGCTCGCACTATCGATATTAAATGGTTCATACGTCATAAGTAGTTAAAGGAAAAAAAGAAAAAGGAAATATTTTGAAATTTTTGACGTGCGCATAGCACTTTCATTTTTCACAACATAAATATAGTTTGCGACTTGGTTCATTATTTTCCCGCACATGTAATTAATGACTCATGCAAGTTCGGAAACAGCGTCGGTCTAACAAGAGAAAATATGAAAAATCCAGAACAACACCGTCAAATGGGCCTCCTGTTCAAAGCTACAGCCTGTAGAATTATATTAGAATCGCCCCCATAGGCCCATGTTAAAAAGTGATATATACATATATATAGATTTATTGGCAATGCTAACGATTTTGCTTGTAGCTATGAACAGAAAGCTCTTTTGACGGAGTTACTCTGGACTCTTCATATTCTAGGTGGTACAAGACTGTGAATAAGTAAAGGTTAAAAAGAATTTTTAAAAAACGCTTTTATTCACTGATCCAAACGGCGTGTCGGAGCTCGGCGTAGTGTATTAGAGATAGAATTTGAGAAACCGATAAAAAAGAATCGCGCAGAAAGGAATTGCACGGTACATAAGAAACTATGCGTATAACACTGGACAGCCTATAAGCCCTATGGGTGTCTCGTATTAGAATGTCACACACTCATCATTACGTGCAGCAGATACTGTAGTCAAGGACAACCTCCCCCCCCCCCGCCCCACCGCGTACGACCGCTAACGCTCAATTGTCTACCCTCCCTACTCAATTGATTGAAGTCGTCAATCATGGGGTCCCTAAGCGAACGAGAAACAGGAAGCCAAAATCTTGTTCCAGAAATGGGGAAAAAATACCATGATCAGAACTATGGCCAAGGCGAAGTAGAATAAAAGCGTTTAAAAAGGTTTGATGAGATTCGGTGACCCGGACCCTCCGGACTCCCCTTGTCAGTCAAAATACGGATGCAAAACAACATCATAAACTCATAAAACTCGCAAATCCGAAGATGCACAGATTCGTTGATCCTCAGATCCACAGATTTGCCGCCTCGCGCGGCCCGCGCCTATATGAAGTCCAGTTCGCACCTCGAACATTCGTTAACATCAAACCGCATGTCAAAGATGACCGTGCCTAGATTTTCTCGATGAACGCGATCAACTCAACTCTTCCAAACCACTCCCAAGGAGAGTCCAAGGGGTTCGGGAGCTGGATCTGTCTGGAACTCTGGGAATCATCTCCTTTAGGCACTAAAAGGCGAGCAAAAGGAGATGATTCCTAGAGTTTCAGCCAGATCCAGCTCCCGAACCCCTTGGACTCCCCTTGTCAGAGTGAAAAATATGGACGAGTGTGTGCGTGTGTGTATGTTTGTGGTATTTCGTGCAGCGGCCGTAATTTATCAGTTTTTGCGATAGAGTAGAACAACCCTTCAGGTATACCCAAACCCATGTGCAATGAATCGTTGCATCACGCACGATTCGTTACGGGCGACGAACTACGCGGTTTAGTGTCGCCATTGACAGGTGTTACAATAAGAGGCGTCCACTCCTCGACGTTGCTTCTGCACAACCAGGTCCTGTCAAAATGTGTTACGTTATTCTGTGCGCAAAACTGGGCAGAAATGGCCATTTAGACGCTTGTGTGCCGTGCGCAAATGGCGAGCAGCGTGCGTAAATGTGCAAACTGTGCGCAATTTTTTTTTTGCGCACGCCGCAAATCGTCAAACCGTGTGCGAATCGGCCATTTGCGCACGCTGCAAAAGAATTCTGTGCGCGAATTCCCATTTGCGCATGGAAAATACGATTTCTTTGAACTGAGCATTGAACTTGGATTTTTTTTTTTTTCATTACCCAATTTCAATTTTTCTATGGGATTATTTCGCAAACGTGTTCAGTGTACGTGTCGTGTGTGTAAAATATGTGGGTATCAGTGTATAGAAGCCTCTGCATTTGCCGAAGATTGATGAGCCCGTGAGGCATGGGAAATAGTATACTTTGCACTGAGTTTATGAAGTTGTAGCTTGTTTCTGAGCGATTGGTTTTCGGCCCAAGCCGCCCAAGGTGACGGTCGAAATACTCAGTCAGTAGTAGATACTCTCATGAACGAATTGCTATTTTATGCAATTGTGCAAGCACCTAAACATCGGAAAGTTGCATAAAGTTGTCTTTTTGAAATTATTTTCCTAATTTTTTTCCGGCGGGGCTGACGCCCCTGGACCCCGCTTCCGCGCCCTGTATTCTCCGCGACCAAAGTTCACGATCGAACTGCGTACTGCTAGCCTTTCGAAGCATGATTCCCTACATTCTTGATTCACAAACTGGTTAGCAAGCTTTTGTCATAGAAAGACACGAGCTTAGATAATTGATATCTCAAATTTATAAACGGGGTCAAATGGTCGCTAAATTGCGTACATTTTACTAACTGTTCGACGAATTCTGCACGAATCAATACGGGTGAGAAGTTCCCGCACTCGTCGCCGGAACCGCGCGAGAAAGTAACATTCTCGCACTTTTCTCTGCCACTCGTGCGGGAATCCTCTTTCCCACCCTGATTGCTTAATGTATTATTATTGTAAACCAAAACCAAAATCTCGAGTAGCTCAACATTAAATGCTAGATAGATGAGGCCTTTCTTTTGCTGTTTTTAAGGGGAATTTATTCCCCATGAATGTTTCTCTGATCGTTACCCCCAATGATCACGTGTGCAACCGTTTGAACCCATTGAGCGGTGATGGCGAAAACGCGAAAAAACATGCCCACTTCCCTCTTCCTATTTGTATTTTTTCATAAAGCTAAAGTTAGCCAAAACAGCATCCCATCCGCTCGTAAACAATTAATTTTGATACTTCTGCAGCCCTCGAATATCTGTTTTTTCATTCAATTTACGAGAGTGAGCCGAGAGTACCCGACGATGTCCGCATGCAGCTTGTAAAGCTCTGCTTCACTCTCTAGCACAAATGTGTGTAGGTGTGTATATGTGTGTGTGCGTGTGTGGTGTGTATGTTCTAAGTGTTTTTGATCGGGTTGAAAGCGACTTTGTGAGAGAAACGACGACGACGACGAGAAGGACGGAAACGGCATGAAATCGTGGACAGCCGAGAAAGCTCGATATGACACCGATTCATGCAAATTTGATGCTTTTTATTTAGATTGAGCGCGATAGATGCCAGTTCTTCAGCTGCAAACTCCACACCGACAGAGTCTCTTCAGATAATTCACCTGGCTTTTTTTCGTATCCATTTGCTTGATGAATTTTTCCATCTCTAGAGCTTTTATATCAAAGAGATGCAAAACTGATTATGGACTCGGAGGATTTAGGTCAGCCGGCCACGATGAAATGGATCTTCATTTTTTTCTTCATCTAGCTTTGCTCTTTCTCGGCTTTTCTGTTATTCATTATTCATAGGTAAGATCATCTCTATCTCTCTGGTAGATATTGAGGGGAGCTTTCCGGTAGAAAGGAAGAGTTGAATGGTAAATTGAAGAGGATTGAAACCTGGGCATTACTTGAAAATTAAACGAAGATTCGCGGTCGGATTTACGCAGATGAGAAAATATATCTCTTGGATGTTTGATTACACATTGAAATTACTCGTTTGATTTTAGTTTTCATCAAAGCTAACTTTTACCGTGCTTGTCAACAAGAAAATTTCCACACAAATCCATCGGTATATGGGTATTTACTCAACGATGTATGCAAAAATATCGCGCGGATATCAAATGCTAATACAGTTTTGCGTTTGGCAAGATTGAAAGACGAAAGTAGTAGCATTCGGAGCGGAAGACTTTTCAAATCGAAGTAAAATTGAAACTTTTCATCTGAAAGTCCACTTGTGTCGCGGATATTCCTCCCGACTGGAGTGATGCAAAAAAAAGGTAGAAAAAAATTCCGCCAAACTCTTAAAAAGTATTTACGCACAAGCGGAGGTTGCAAAAGTGGGAAAAAATTCGTGATACCACTCGTTTCCCCCTTTGACTTTGGCAAAAAGCGAAGCTCTCTTCTTTTCCAAGTCGTCGTCGTCGTCGTCGTCTCTAGCGATTTATACTTTTTCTATATCCCGCGGGGCTGACTTTGATGCAGGTACATGCATACGTGCAATGTTCAATCGAACTTCGACTCGGGAATTCATACATCGCTGTTTCAGCTCTCAGACAAACATTTGATGAATGAGACATGTCGGGTTGGATTCGAGGCTCAATTTCAAATCTTTGACTGAACATTTCAATATGTGGGATCAGCGCTTATGCGAATTTCACAAACATCCGTTAGCTTTTAATAAAATCAACTTACACTAAAATCAATGTATTTTATTCCAAATTTTATCTCTTTCCTCGTGATTAGTCTACTTTCCCAAGCCCATGGGCGATTGCAATAACTCCGTAACTTTTTTTTAAGTGTGAAGAACTATCCTAAAGTAACTGATTCGGAAAAGGGGAACCCTTCTATCGTTTTATTGCACCGATTTTGCAGCATTTATGAATACATTTTCAGCGTCATATGAATCAAGAGGTAGCAGAAAAAGTTTTCCTTCTTCTTCGTCTCTGCTAAACGTGAGGAAACTTTGAATTTTCTAATTTGAGAAGTGAAAAGTAAGTTGATTTAGATAATGAAAATCTAAAACTTCAAAGCAACGATGATGAGTCCCAATATTTCAAAATTGACGAATTCACAAATGAAACATGAACCATTTTGATAAAATATAGTGAGCCACAAAAACTGAACCATCTAAAAATTCCATGGGATGATGATTTTTACTACTTGTTCAACCCAAGAGTCACTCAAAACAAAAAAAGCATTATTAGTAACTATTGAAGATACTAAGCTAGAGCTCTACACCTCGATCAAAGCAGAAAACTGAGATCTTCCATCCGCCATAGACTTCGCCGACTCAGGAAGAAAATTTAGCTCTCCAAGGGCTTACGTCTTCATCATCGCAGCCGAGATCGCAGCAGAAATACACGAAAGCCATAGAGAAAAGAGTGGGTCTGGATAAGAGCGCGAATCCCGACGCAATTAACTCTTTATTCAAACAGAAAAGTTCGGCAAATAGAAACCAAGCGAGTTTATTAGCCCAGCACTATCTATTTTCCACCTCTCTCCCACTTTTCCGATTCACAGCATCCTCACAGGCAGACGTTCTGATAGCAAGAGGCGGGCTCCAAAAAACTTTTCAAGCGCCTCTAAGTAGTAGACTATATATACAGTCAGCAATTCTGCGCCGCTTTCTTTCTATCGACCAAAGTGTGGCATGGCAGCTCCAGAAGCAAACCTTTGGCTCGTTACTTACTTACTCTCTTACAGAAACAGCAGCAACCGCCCCGCCCTATGCGATTCTCAAGTATATATATGCCGAGAGTCGATCATTCCATTAAGGGGAAATTACGCTTCCGGGCTGCTTACGGGCCCGATAAATTTTGCTCGTAGGGCAATTACAGAGCGAATAAGGCACAGAGTATACTACCAAGGAATTTTCTCTAATCACGATCGTTGCCTCCGCGTGCCATGCGTGTATATATATATATATATGTAAGACACTGATTGCTTCATTTTTCACGCGTACTAACGCGAGTATGTGGGGGCGTAGACCTTCTTTTCCGATGCCTCTTTTTTTCTGAACAAGAATCGTATAGTAAACGTGTGAGAGCTGAAGGGACGCCAATTATATTAGAACATTCCCGAACGATCGATTGTGGTGGTTGTAGAACCTAATGGAATTTGCTGTGGTTTAGATCGTGTATAGAGATACGGTGGAGGGATCGAGACATATGTTATCGTTATCGAGGACTAAAGGGCTGGCCCTGATTCCAAGCGATGCCTAACGTTACGGATACTCGTAGATCGATTTGGAACGCGGACTTGTGAGGCTTGTCGGTCATTTTGGTGTGGATTGTGACGTGTAATGCTATGTGTACTTGCAAGTTGGTAATGACGTTGAAGGCGTGTCGATCAGACTATTGCATTACAATAGTACAATATTGCCCTGGGCGCAAACCCTCAGTTCGGGCGCAAAGACAGTTTATTTTCCGAGCGGAGCGAGTGGAATAATAAGCCTCATCGCACCCGAAATGAGCCAGCGAGCACAGGGCAATTATGATTTTACATCATAAGAACCCTATAACCGCGTTTGGAAGTCGCACTTGTTAGATGCTTCGTCTCTAAAATTTTTAGGTTAGAATGATGAAATATAACTTTTTATAGTTGATATGGAACTCTAGGATTCGAAATGAAAATTGCATGGAGGTCAGTACAGTGACCAACTACTTTTTACGATTTTGAGTTTCTCAAAAGCTGATTCATGCATTCTCATCGGATTTTTTGTGAATTCATTCGACTTGGAATATGGTTGAAGTAGAGTTTTGCATCACACCAGAGTCGGTATATGTTTATGAATTTCTTACGTAAACAAACAAACATGGAAAATTTGTAGTTTTTCGATAAAAATTTTCCGGCGTCTATATAGAATTCGACCGATTCCCATGAAAATTGAAGTGAATTGGTGTAATGAAAATTGGGGTTGTCCGGATCGCTGATCACCGATATGAGGTTAGATTTTAGAAATTCGAAATAAAGGATCCAAGGTAGCCGCCAAAAATGTCCAAAATACCTTGCATCTGTCTGAAAAATATCACACGGGGTTTTTTGGGGTCACTCTTCACAAAAATGAAGTCAGATCCTCGGAATTCAAGATGGCAGATTCAAAATGTCGATCAACATTTTCGAAATTCGTCGATTCTGATTATAAAATTTGATTGAAGGGTTTTTTGGGGCTACTGAACACGAAAATGAAGCCAGATCTTGAAAATATATTGAAGAATCGTTAGAATTTTCGCCAACTTCCTCAGCAGAAACATCAAGGGGATGGTAATAAGAAATCGGACATTAATTATTTTCGCGAGTAAAATTTTAATCATTAGTTGATTCACTGTATCTCCACATAATGTTTACCACAGAGAAACTGTAAGCACAGCACACTAAACTGGACCTCGTTTAAACCAGCCAAAAGCACAGTTAGTGTAGTACAATTTACAAATTTCAAGCAGCAGAGCTTGCAAGCTCACTTCAACTCAAGTACCACTGATCGATCAGCAGACTCCTCTCATCGAGGGTTCTCTTCCCATCCCCGAAAATTAATCATATCTCTGGACGGTGACAAAACAGCTCGGCGGCAATTACGAAAGCTTAACGTGATAAATCAGCCAGAGTGTATAAATATTAATAACCTGAGGCTACCTCAATTGCAAGCTTCAGCTCAAGCTTTCTCTCGTTCTTGCCACCCATTGGTTGGTTGAACTGCTGCGGTGGCATCGAATAATGCATATATATCGAGAGCGCTTGGGCAAGTCAACGATTCTATTAGACTAAATTAAATATTACCAACGCTGCAGCATCAGTACTATATACCGACAAGGACGACTATGACGTTGCGGCCACCGCGAGAAAACCGGAGCAATAATTCAGTCGTCGAGTTTATGTACGTTGAAAGTCTGCAAACTTCTCTATCGTATACATACTATATAAAACCATAGCTGCTGCTGCTTCTGCTTCTGCTGTTGAAAGGTAATATACATATACGTCGTTTGCAAAAGTGAGCTCGATCAGATAAAAAAAGGCGTATGATTTAGCGCTTCCTCGCGGTGGCGCACAAATAATAACGCCCTGAGCACGAGAGGCATTGTTCTCTTTCTCGCTCGGCTCGTTGACTTCGTCGTCGCCTTGGAGGCGGTGGTGGGTTCTGTATATTAAAAGTGGCAGTGTATAACGAGTCTATGTGCGTATTATACTTATCTCCAAAAGACTTTTCGTTTCTTCGCAAGCGCCGGAAGCACAAACTTAATTTGCGTGCGAAATATGAGTCAAGTGTCGGAGTATAACGCCCTGGCGGCTTCGGCTGCCCCAGGTGTGCGACGAAATTTTTCAACGGCCCGTATTAAGGCTATGTACAGATCCGTTGGCCGCTATCTCGCGACAATCAAACCCTTTGTTTCGTTGTCATTGTCGCTCGGAATGTGATTCTTGGTTGAGAATTAGTGCCGTTGCAACCACAGGCACGATAGGCCTGCCTCATGGCACCGGGAAAGTTTGGATGGGGTTCGGATTATTTCATTAGATTTTTGCATGTATTATTAAGGGCACTGATAGTTTGATGAAGAAAGTGTTTGAAATACTTCAGAAAATTCTGTTGATGTTATCCATAAATATTTCATCATGTATCAATTGGCGGTGGACATTTCATAGTTCTTTGACCCAAGCAGTATCATCGAATGGAAGCCACCGTAGCCTCGTGGATAAGGTCCTGGCCTTTGATGTAGAAGGCTGGGGTTCGAATCTCGGCCGGTACCAATGTGGATTTTTCATAAGTGCTTTTCGGTGGCTTACGTGCAGGTTCGGGATCTACCTTAAAGTGTAGGTCCCGCATAATAGCTTCGAAAAGAGGATGAAAATGCGTTAATAAAAAAATAATATCATCGACAGTTTCACGCAGGGCCATCCTAAATCGACAAGGTATACATTCATAATATAGTACACGGATTGTTCTAAGTAAGGTCTTGGTTCATCGGCAGGGGTAACTTCGCACTCCCCGGTTTCCGAGTTCGGATTGTAGATCCAGTTATCTTCACACGCATCCATTTTCACAGCAAAAGATTTCGCCATAACCTTACACTCGATCACATTCCGTGGTCCGACAAAAGCCCTAAATCTGTTCGGAGGATATGTCGATTTTTATTCGACCAAATGACATGGGATTCTACTTGCATGTACAGAATGCATGTCTAAAGGATGCTACGATGACAAATGTGTCATTTTCACAAACCTTTGGTGTACACAAACGTGCCTGCTCATGAGCGGCAAAGTAAGACGTTACAAGTAAACCTCGCCTGGATACTTCCTTTGAATAAAATTGACATATTTGGCTTCGTATGACCCTTGAAAAATGCATTCTATACATTCATGTAAGATTCCAAGTCATTTTGTCGAGTAAAATTCGACTTATATTTTCCGAACGGATTCAGGGCTACATTCGATATGGCGGCTGACTATACGGCTTGGCCTTATGATACGAACAATTCCCAAATCAGTCATTTTTTTTTTACTCTTCGAGTGTTCTAAAGGCCTTAGACAACATCAAAATTGTATCCTCTTCCTTGGACATCACTAACCTTCAAATCAAAAATCACTCTGGGAATTACATAATCTTTCTATGGCACGGGGAAGGGAATGAGCGTGAGGGCACGCTTCTGAAATGTTTCGCCCAATTTTTCTTCACCTTATTACAAACAATATCCTACAGTTTTCACGTTTCGAGATGAGATTTTATTTGAGTAAGAAGCATTACGAAGGTTATATCGATTTAAATGTCACTGTAATAGACTCGATTTTAAGAATGGAAATGTCATTTTCCAGCGACTCAAATGTTGAAAATTCTGTAGACAAACTTATATGACATAACAATTACTGCTGTGCTCTATTTGCTAGACGAATTTTCTTTGGGTAAATATGTCACGATTTTATGTAATTACCTACTTTCAAGATTCGATGAACATGATGAAAGAGAACAGGGGTGATAGATCGCGGTTGTGATGCCTCACCGTGGGAGTGGGTTTCGATTGAAATGACGTTGAACCATCAAGGAATTTCTCAGTATATGCGAATCAAATCAAATTTTTGTGTGATCAATCAAATTCAGATCGAGATGAATTAAGTCCATGCGAGGTTAAATCACCGTTGCTCAAACTAGCGTTCAACTTCGATCAGTGCCTTCTTCTTTTTTCCATGAAAAAGCGGAACACGTTCGAGATGAGGGCCGTTAAAACAGACACCACATCGAAGTAGCTCCCCGAGGCCCGAGTGTACCCGCGAGGCCGATTTCACCTGGTGCATTGCACAGAACCTCGTTTGGCCCCGGACTTTGTGCTGCTGCATCAGCATATCTCTATATCAAGGCTACCATATAGCTTAGACCAAGAGAAAAAAAAATAGATAGCTCTAACCACACTCAAGGGTTCGTTGGGAAATAATCGAAATAATGCAAATGCGTTGGACGAGCTTGATTAAATTTATCAAGCTCTACGTGGAATGCTCAATCTACATTCTGCAGGGAGAGAGAGAGAATGAGTTTGTCGGATAGTTGTTTGCAAGCTCTCAGCTCGACTTTTGAAAATGCAAATGATGCGAATCTCTCTCTGGACTGGCACGCGCGTCACGGGTACTTGATTTTGCGGAAAATAGCGATGGTGGTTAGGCCAACTGAAGCGAATTACACTACGTCCGTATCTATATCTCTAGTCAGAATGTCCGAAAATCATCCCGATCGTTAGCCTTCATTTCCAATATTTTTAGTACGATTTTCTCAAGAATAGGCATACGCGGTACCTATCACAACTTTTTTCATAAATTTCAGTTTTATATGACTTTTACTAAAATCTTACACAAAAATTTCGCCCCAACGGCAAAATCTCTTGAAGTCGGCAATTGATACGAGTCCTATATGAGATTTATGAGTGGTGGTCACCGGGTAACATTATTGGGTCAATAGATGATAGTAGTACATTATGCAGAGATCAGAGGTGCATATACTATTTTTCGCTGTCAGGCCGACTAAACGCCAATTTTCTGATTCAAGACAGAAAAAAATAGCTGTCTAGTCGCACCATACGGTTATTTTTCCTACAGATATTGACACTATGTGCCAAAAAACAAGTTTTGTCATAGTTTTCCACAAAAAATGAAAGTAAACATCGATGTTGTTGAAAGCCTTTTTGGCCAAAAATCGCGGTTGAGCAACGTTTCGGCGGTGGTTTGTGTCCGAGTGGGTGACCGTCCGTCTTAGTTTGCAAAGCCTAGCTTGTTTAGGATTAGGAACTAGGCAAACGCAAGATGAGCGGTCACTCACTCGGATACAAGCATCGCCGAAATGTTGCTCAACCGCGATTTTTGGGCAAAAAGGCTCTCAGCACCACCACCGTTGTTTGAATCCTACTTTTTTAACGGAGAGCTATAATGAAACTTGTTTTTTTGACTCAATAATGTTACCCGGAGCTGACATTCAGTGAGTTACCCCTCGTCACCATCTATCAATCTTATGGTTTTCGTATTTATAACCATTAAATCATCCAGTTGAATTTTAAACCCATTGGTTAGAGTTTCCCGGAAAATTTTTTACAGCAAACCTCGCAGCAAACTCAGTGATTCGGACAGTGACCCAGGCTTCGATTTGGCAATACCCCAACAAAATTGTTCGAAATGAGATGTTTTTTTTTCATCAATCGCATCCTAACCAATGTCTCATCAACTGTAGAATTATGGCCTTGTCCATGAAATTGTGATCATCAAAAACATCGCAAACTATCAAGATCACTCATTAAACGTACAGGTGCTCTTGATTGCCTCTCAAATCTTTTAAATTGTGTCCAATTTATGAATATATCGCAAGGCCTCGGAAACTCGTTTACTCTGAAATGTCTCATACTCACTCAATTCCTCAAGTATAATACAACTATGGTTGTATTGCCCTCAATCACCACGACGAACCACGACGACGACAACAACAAGACGCACATACCTGTAACGAGAAAATTTTTAAAATGAGAAATCATCGATGCTTGTATCCTTTACGGGTTATACGTAATCGTGTGCTCAAATCGGACTACAAGGTCGCAATGCATTATAATAATGTTAAACGCTATATCCTATACATATACTCTGTTGATGGTTGAAATAATTGAGAGCGGTCCGCCTTTGGAGCAAGAGAAGCAGAACCGGATTTCTGTCAGCAACGGCCTAATTAAAAACTCGTGTACATCGAGAAGACGAGGAAGACGCTCGGACATCGATTTCAATTCAATTCGCCCCTCATAAAATAATTGAATTCCGCGGCGATTTTCAAGGCGATGCATGCGTTCTTCCTTTTTTTCAGGAATATCCTTCATGGAGTGCTCGACCTCATCCTTGTTAAATAAATTTAAATTAAAATCTATCGGGTTAGTAAAAGAGGCAGCGAAATGTGATTCGGTTGAAAATTATAATTCAGGTTTACCGCTTAGTCCATCCTGTCAAATACAAAAACCCGTTCACCCTATACATAAATTTCTGTGCATGCGTGTGTGTGATTACGTATGCTTGTGTGAACGTAGCAAGGAAACAATAATAATTCAGCGGCATTCGTTCATTTTTTTTCTTTTCAAAGTCATTCGTAATGATCAAAACACGATGCGCTTGTCTGGAACTTGTCAAATTTGATGCTGTGTCGGCGGTAGTCCTTTTGACCGTAGAAAGTTAATTGATGTTTTATTGAATAGGATTCGGGACTGATGAAGAGGAGTTCCGATTGTTTCATAACGATATTCAACTACAAGACGGCGATGACGATGAGAATTTAACAATGCAGACGCAACTCTCATATGTCATGTATCATCACCTGATGATGTCTGTCCGAATACGTAAAAAATCAATCGTCACGCTTATACAAGTGCACGCACGCCGCCGCATTATGAAATTTTTGAATGTTTTCACCCCCTACGGCTTTCCCGATCAACATATAACCTGTCGAAATCAAATGACCGAATACAAACGAAAAAAAAGCTGAAGAGATGAACAAGTCTGTTGAAACATATGTGACACACAGAATAATGATTCATCGATAGATTAGTTCTTCGATAATTTTCCATCAGTGGAATGCCCAAAATACAAACTTAAAAAAAACATATAGAATCAAGTAGAGTCCAATAAAACAGCCACGACATTCCATTCATTGCCGACTCTAAAAAAAAAAAAGAGAGAAGAAGACATCAAGAAGTCAAAGTATCTCCAAGAGAGACCACGAAGAAGAAGCCTGCATAGATATGAGGATAGCGTAGGGAGGGGGTGACCCCCTGGGCTCTCTCGGGGCTTTTCCATGCAAATTGGCCCCTCCGGAATGATTTATCGGATCGGATCGTCTCGCCTCGCCTTTCTTGCTCCGACCTAACCTCTCAAAATTATACGCTATCGTTATTGCATATATTCAAAATCATATCACCATTATTAATACAGACACGCACACACAAACATATATTGACATGACGCCGAAAAATCGCCGTGTCACCACGAGGAGCCGAAAATGAGCCAATTCTTAAACTCTCGAAATTCCAAACTGCATTTTGGATGGATTGAGCTGTCGAGTCACGCGAGAGGCCCGGCCGTATGTATATGTATCGAGTCTGGGTTATGCAAGGTATGTGCTTATCCAAGAGCCTCATATACGAGATTTTGATCTTTATATTTGGTTACGCCTTCCCTGATGACCTGATCTCGCTCCCTACCACCTGTGTAAGGTATTCAAGCATAGCTTTTTTTCAAGGAGATCAGAATTGAGATAAGGTGGCTGTGAACGTTATTGGAAATGAGATTGGTCTTTCTTTTGAGAAAAGTCCATCACGACGACGAAGACAACGATAGTTAGATTATGCAATGGACGAGAGGCGACGACGCGGTGACTTTTTGAATGAGTTATTATGGGGAGGAGTTTTTTGAAATGAGGGTATAAAATGATGATAATCGTTGATGCAGGAATTTTGGATATTTGAATGGAGTGGGTGGAGCTGTTGATTTTATGAGAGGATTGGAGAAAATTGAGTCACTAACGATGGTTGCCGAGGAAACAGTGTGTACCATAGATGACGTGAAGTGATGGTCTTTTCTTCAAAAAGTTCCATCAGTAATTGCTATGATGAAATGATAATTCTACAAATTAGTTTGGTTATGATGATCAAATGCTAGAAGATATTCTTATTAGAAAAGACATTGCTTCAAGTTATCCAAAGCTGTACATGAAACACAATTCATGCAATAACATCATTCGTATGAATTAAGATGGAAACTCTTCATTCAATTGCATCGTCGAACAAAATACAAGTCATGGTATTAATTCGCGAGACGACAATGTCTTTTGAGTTTCAACTCTTCTACTTCATAGCCGGCTTGACAAAGCAAAGCCTAAGCTTGATTGCAACAGCTCTTCGTATCCGTAAATATTCTTTGGTTGGGTTCCTTGAATTTCTACTATTTGATGAATTTCCAAGGTGGAACCCACCTTGGAAATTCATAGAACCTAGTATCTGGATATCTGGATCTGGAATTGGATCTGTACCTGGACTCTGAATTTCCGAAATATTACAATAAATTGCTAAACAGAAGAAAATAGGTTCGGAGTTCGCAGTATTGTTCGCCATGATTGTGTTTCATCCAATAATACAAAGATTAATTCAAAGGTAAATGAGTAAAAGATCATGCGTGGCGTCAAAAACCAGCTCATTGCTGTCATCTAGTTGAACACAAAACTAAATCAATTTCAGATGCATATCCCGAGTTTCAATTGTATATTCCATAATGGGGTTTTCCAATTTATTGATAAGGATATCTTTTGGAACACTCAATCCACGGTTCAACCAGCAGTTTGTTTTGCAGAACAGAAAATTCTGTAAGGAAAAAGAAAAGAAAAATCACCAAGCTACAGCATGCAACCACCTACCCAAACTACACATCACCAAAGGATATATCGCGAATTGAAACGGGGACGACGACGAGGACGCAGCTTTGCAATATACGAAACCACAAAGGCTCGTCAACGTGCACCTATCCCATGTGGCAGAGAGCCACCAGAGATAGCCACACCCCTGGGGACTTGTATTCTGGCACCACATGCAATCGCGGGTCGTATGTGCTCCTATTTTCGCGTATAGGCTCGGAGTTCTCTGCTACAGATACAGACAAATAGACAGTATACGAAAGTGATTCGCGCATGTGTCCACAGTTGAGGATACATTCGATCTTTGTCTCTATTATATGCTGGCTTCGAGTTGAAACAGAGAGTGGTGAGTTTGCTCTTGCCTTTGACGAGGATCACTGTGAGAACATGAGCCCGCGGGCTCCGAGCGACGATTCAATCACGCGCTTCATCATCGCATCGTCGCTATTTCGCGAGTATATGTACAGTGCGGGTCTGTCACACTTTGGAGAAAGTCTCTATTCTGCGAGGCTGTTTATTCACCTTTGCTGAATACGTGTTCGAGATTCCTGCGTATGCAAATACGTGCAAACATCATTGCGTGAGGTGCTGGCACAGTGGTAGGATGTAGATGGGATTGAAGTGTCATGAGTCAACTGTGTTGAAAGATTGTTTAATTACGGAGCGCGTAACATTTTGTGAAGTCTGACAAGTGCATATGAACTAGGAAACCGCTGGACAGAGAGTACATGTTAAGATAGTGAAAAAAGTAGATTCTGTTGTTTGAGGTTACACAAAACTCATACCATGGTAGCGCATTGTGGAGTCCTCGAGGGAATCCTCATTGAAGCTGAAGTCCTTGCTACAAGAGAATTGATCCATGCCATTTGCATGGACACTCAATCGATTTGAAAAGGTCGACCACAACATCTGAGCCATGAGTATAACTGATTCACTATATTCTTTTCGCTCTTCAAATCTCATTTCATGTATCGAGCTTAAAAGAATTAATCTACCCAAAACACAAATTTTTCGCAGTGAATGTCTCATCTCATCCACTAGATGGCGTATCCAGAGAGCTTCATTTCTTGCAAGTGGCAAAGTCAGTTTTTCATTAACCGACTTTTTAAGATGAAAGAAACAATGAGAATTTTCTAATGCGAATAGTCACAACCTTTGCAAGGACACTTCGACTTCAGTCAGTTTAAAGGCATCAGTCGACCACGCAATAATGGGAATTCCTTGTTGATTTTGGGAGACAAACGCACTCCCCGACCTCAGTCATTCAGCAAAGGAGATCTCTAGATACCGGGATCTCGACTACTCAACCAATATTCAGACAATTCAGACTAAGCACGCAGCAGTATGCGCTCATGGCCATGCTGTTGACCTCTTTGCATACAAATCTGCTCGATCCTAAGGGTGCGTCCACAAATATGCATATGCATGCATATGCAGTGCACACGTGCACATGTACAGCTCATCGAAATTGGGCAAAAAATGAAGGGCTCATATCAAAGAATTACCAATTTCAATCGGTTCGGGTCTTTGCTCCGTGACCGTCCGATCCAAAGCAGAACTCGATGAAATCCGCCTAATTTTGGCTATAATTCGATGAGCTGCACATGTGCACTGCATGTGCATGCATATGCATATTTGTGGACGCACCCTAAGTGGAGTCTGAACTGTATCAGGCTCGGTATCAAGACTCCCGCAACTTTGCAGCTTGATAATATCTTCAAACTTCTCACTATTTTCCGCTTCTTTCTTCCTTTTCTACTCACGGATTATAAGACAAAAAGGGGTCGGTGCGCTTTGGGGTGATGACAGACAACCAGCCATGACGCGATTTTCACGCCACGGCATCGCACGACATGGCCCGACACGACTCGCGATCCATTCCGGCGAGCTGAACCATCGATAGATTTGTCAGGACCAGTCATGGGTTATGAACTCGAATTACATTCATCGACGGGTTAGCTCACTCCAAAACCAATCGCGAGTCATGTCGGGCCATGTCGTGCGATGTCGTGGCGTGAAAATTGCGTCGTGGCGGGTTGTCTGACATCATTCTAAGGAAGAGGCCCGAGTCGGTTGATGTCCGATCTTTTTGGGGAGATCTGACATTTTCGCAATCTTGTGAGTATTCATGAAGATTTTTCCTTTTCAGACTATTGCCCTTCCCGCCTATTCTAGATAGAAAAATTTCGATTATCGACCCAAGTTATAGATAGGCCACGATTCATCATTTGGATCATTCTAATTGGTTTTACATGAGGTTGGCTTGCTAAGTCCACAAATCTATGCATTTTCATTCTTTACCCTGAAGACAAAAACGGGAAATTATAATCACTCGGAAATTTATAGTCTCTTCAAGGGCAAGATTTATGGACAATCTCTACTTTTAGCGCTGAACAACAGAACTCAGAGTTTCAAAGATTACGTGCCAAAATGCCATAGTGCTCGAAGGTTCTGCAGAAGTACCGTTACATCTTACGCAATGGCAGATCCGCTCCTTGCAAAAGGTAAGGCAAAGATTCCGGAAATTCAATATTTTTGCGAGTGAATTTAACAAGAATCGACTTTTCCGAACCACTGGTCCACATTTGCCGTATCAAAACCGCGCGTGGCGGCGAACATCAAGGCGTAGCCTTACAGCTTCGGGACTTCGCTGAGCGAGAAACTGAGTTTGGGTAAATGCTAATGACGAGAAAACGAAAGAAGAAGAGAAGGATGGAAGTAGTGACCATGTCGAGGACCATGTGGCTAAGGCCAAGTTTTCGCAATACATCTCAGCGTCGACATATTAATGGGCGCCATTATTCGTCGAGCGACATCAATCGACGTCGTCGTATCTCATATCCTCGGCTTTTGGCCAAAAAGTATGCAAATTTGTCACTCAATCAAGCAAACGGAGGAAATTGACCGTAAGCGATGCTATCGAGGATCCTTTAGGATGTTATTATACCGCGTTTGCCGTGAGTGTCGTAACGATTTGTCCGTCCATCAAGGCCAATCGATCGCTCATTTGACTATGAGAAGTTTCGAACCAAAATGACGATTGATCCCGTAGACAAAACAGGATTCTCTTAGAGAATCTGACTGAGATGCAAGAGATTTGACATTTGGCTAATGATGAATTCTGCACTGATCTGCTGCTAATATTTTAAATCAAAGTAAACTTTCCACTCTCTCGTGATCGATCGAAGCCTACTATTGCTTTCTTTTCATGATAAAATGCCAGGAAATTGACCAATTTTATTTATATCCATAACGAACCCATATAAACGACATAGGTTGATTGATTGAATACTTTTTCGTCTTATTGGTTTTGCTAAAACATAAACCTAAATCGACGAACAAGAGAATCTTGAAAGTTCACATAACATGGGGTTCAAGAAAATAGAACGAATTTGCATTCAAAAATTTACTCATTTTCGAGTCATGTCAGAAGGTTTACTGATCCAGCAGACAGAACTGCTTCAACATGAGATAGATTTGCATTTTTTCTCTCCGAGATAGCGCGGTTGCAGCCACAAAACACGAAATGAGTTCATCCTCTTTATTGATTCGAGAGCAGCATTGAAGTTAAAATGATATTAACATCCAAAAATATCTCATGGGTATTTCAAGGATACTGTTATAAAGCTATTTCTATAGGAATTATTATCCAGGTATCATATTGGGACAGGAGGAAAAATCACTTTCTCATCTCCCACATTGTGTTCAATAAAGTTTCTGAAATAGCCGATGTTCAAGACGACGTGTACAAAGTGTATTGGGCCTTTTACGCGCACGAAAAAAATTCCCAACGGACGCAGATCTTCATCTAAAACAGGAGAGCCCATATCCACCTGAAAGACGTAAACTGATGTAGTATTTGCGAGTGGCAAGGGAACAATCTTGAAAAAAATTGATATGTCAATGCCTCGTAGAGATGTACACATGAACTTTCTGGTAGGAATGTACTAACAAACTGCAAATATGTGCATTATTCAAATCTCCAGACCGGCAGAATTGGAGGAAACACTATACCGAGCCTTTGCTTCTCGTCAGAAAGGCAATCCGATACTTATCGCCAAAGTATATGAGATGGAAGTATTTCGACAAAATGATGAAGTATATTGCATCCAAGTATAAATATGATGTTATCAATGACTTATTTAGGTTAACACGTTCGTATCTTTGCCCTAGTGCTGAGAATTTTGGCCTTATCGGAAATGACATTGAGCGTTGGGCCCCGTGGGCCCCGACGCACCTTGGGAAAGATCATCGATTTCAGCCTCGGCAGCGAACGTGTTAATATCTCAAATGGGCAAATTCTCGTCTAGACTTGCAAACGTTGAAATGAATGTCTTTGACAATTGAGGCGGTGGGTGGAAAAAGGGCGTAACTGCAAAACGGTCATTTTGAGAAAATCAATAAAAACTTAATATAAACACCTAGAGACATAATTGGACGAGTTGAGCTGACTTATTTCAAAGAAGATAGCATTCTTGATATAGCCCAATCCGAGCCGGGGGATGAAATTTGATTTTGAGCTTTTTTCAGCAATTTCAAAAAATGCAATTACGCCCTTTTTCCGAATAGAGGGTCCAATTTCGGTCTTTCTTCCTCGCAAAAAGTGGAATTAAATCTCGAGATCAGGTCCAATTATCTCCAAATTTTTTGAGAGTGTTTCTGGGCATGTTTTGAAAGATATCTGATTGCTAGGGGTTGGTTCGATTCGTGCTCGACGGTTCTATGGACACGGAAAGCTTCCATCAGTCGTGTGAAAATGACGAGAAATTTTTTTCATTAGCGAAGGGTAAAATCACTCGATTTTAAGGTAGAAAAACATGTTTTCATCGTTATATTAGATGGAAAAGCGTTTCCAGGCTCTGGAGAATTTTTATAAAATTTTTCCTCGGTAATTAGGCCCTTCTTCCAGATCCACCCTCACTTACGCCCTGTTACAGAGTAATTACGCCCTTTTAAATCTTTTCAGTCAGATACTAAAGCCCTTTTTCCAAATCCTGTTGGGCTGAGCAAAAAATTAAGCCCTGCTTTTGAACTTTTATCACAGCAGTTACACCCTTTAAACATTCTAGTATAGTAGTTACGCCCTTTTAACACTGTATCATTGCACTTACGCCCTTTTATCTGCCAGACGGTTTTTAGGGTCTTACGAAGAACGGATTTCAAGGGGGTGGTAGATCTTGATATAGGGGCTCAAAAAAAGCGATGTTCGGAAAAAGGGCATGATGGCGGTTACGCCATTTTTCCACCCACCCCCTCAATTATGAACATTATTTGGAGTGAAACCAAGGGAATTGAGAGACCGAAGCTGTCCATTGGACAATCTGGATTTTTTTATCTTAATCACGATTTGTTTCAAAGTGTTTCACGAATGGACAATGAGAATTATCATCAATAATCCTGAGTATACTTACTTTTCCAAGTCGAGGAGAATCGTTGAGGCAAAATATTGATCCAGCATCGACTAGGTTTGATAATTTTAGATCTAAACTTCCTTTACATTCTTCCAATGGCAAAATGGTCATTCTTGCTTGTTTTATAATATGCCGTCCGCAATCTAAACGAATTCCAGGAACACTAACGAAGGGGATGATCCAGTTAGACATACCAAGCGTTGCTCCTGATATTATTGACGACGGCCTCACTCTTTCCGTGTCAATTGTCTTTGTCAGCTTAGGATCAGACATAGAAACCCATGTTCCAATCAACGAATCTCAATGTAAATTTGTGATTGGGAATCAAATAAAAGCTTACCGTAAGGATTGCAGCTCTGTAACATCGGCCAATATCACATTCCCTCTTAGGGCTCACAACGATATCAGAAGAAGATACATCGTATCGTCCAAGGTCCGAATCTGTTCGATATCGCTGTAACTCATTCAAATATTTCACTCGTTTCATCTGGTCCATTAATTTCTCTCAAAACTCATTGAAATATTTTTACGACTACACTTCCAGCATTTCCATTAACGGAAGCTTCGATTTAAAATTTACCATATATAAAATGTCAAGTTCAACGCTACACAATTTTAGAGACAAGTGCGTCGAAAGATTTGAATATTTGCATCATCTTTCAATTTTTCAAGTAATTGAATTATAGAACCAATCGTGCATGGAGGAACTCAATGATAAGCTAATAATGATAGGTTGTGATTATTATTCATTTGAGGAAAATGAATACTCGAAACTCAACTGTGTATCCAGCAAATACATGGATTTTCCCTAGCTCAGCAGCGTACACACAACCCGCTGCAGTAAGTACACGTCTTCGAGTGATAATCGTGCCGATACATGACCATGGACGAATGCTATGGGATATTATTGCCAGAAATGGAAATTCATTTTCTTGGACAGCGCTCACGCCTTTTCCTTTGAGAGCCCATGTACTTATCAAAAATGTCTGCAACCCTACTGCGATAACATTCATATAAGAATAGTACACTCATACGTACGTACATAAGAATCGAGGAGATTATTGACCGATGCATGCATGATTGATGACAACGATTGAATCATTTTTCAAATCTTGTTTCGACTTACCAAGAATCAACAAAATTTTGGGAACTGATTCAAGAGTTTGCATACTTATAGAAAACTCGAAGTCGGAAAAATTCTGTGAGCAAGCAGTAACGAGAATACACTGAGCAGAGATTTTTAAAAACTCAGCAGCCACGTCAAGATTACTTATTGCAAGAGCCAACCAACACCAATGTGACTATTCATACTTCTGGATTTGTATAGAATCTCGAAAATTCGTCTCTTCAGAGGAGAGCACGACTACCACGATTCACCTAATAATTCTGAAGCAGTCGATGACGGTGATTCATACGCATACTTTAGAAAAAAATACTAATTTATGTACGTACTCAGAAGTTTTTGCATAATACAGAGGCTTGCAAAGTTGAAATTATATAATTTTTTCTAAAGAATGTAAGAATCACATAAAATGCCAATCTCGCACATCGACAGTCTTAAATATAATCTTTGTGGCGTCGCCGAACCATCTACAATTGAGTGCAAGTCGAAGTGAATTCGTTTAGAACTCAGGGAAAAATCTTGATTCGTGATTTTTACAGGAATCTGTAGGTCGGTATCCGACATGGCCTCAAGAGAACGAATATCTTTGAAGGGACAAATTCGTCCATATTATAAATGTCTGATATTCCGCAATAAGCTCGGCAATAAGTTTTTGATGAAGCCGATTCATCTCATGGCTACCAAAATACATTATTTGGAAGTTCTCACCGGTAAAAATCCAATCACTCCTGAGCTTCACATGCTGAGTATTCGAAGAAGTCGAATGATGGAAAAATGAATCGCAGCATGTGACAAAACTGAATTGGACGAGATCCTATCCATAACGAAACGTGCTGATGGAAAAATGCATTTTGAGCGGTATATTTAACATCTGATGCGGTGTATGTCTCGATGTATAATACCGATTCTCGTGATCATCGCAAGAACGATCCATGCTCTGCGTTCCTTCTCGATCAGGTTACATTGCACGCATCAAGTCGCGTGCGCTAAGGAAAAAAATTCAAGCATACTTGGAGAACTCAATACTCATAATATATATTACAGGCAAGTATCTATGTATACCGAGATCTCGTTCTGCGAATTAAACGCTCGTGTCGATATGTATTAATGTCTCGAAGCGTCAGCGAGTACGTGTTTACGAGTAGCCACGTTCGAGCCACGTGTGCCATCATGCAATAGAGAAGAACTATGCACTAAGTGAGTTACTTGTGCTGGAAGTCTAATAAATGTTTGCAAGTATAGATGAGCGGATGGCAAAAAAGTTGTCCAATCAGGCATGCTTCCCCTCATGTGGGGCCTGACGATTATTGTGGCATTGCGATTTATGGGGAGTGGCTAAATAGTTCCATCTGCAGCTGAATCGTATATGGAACGCTTTTAGCATGGATGCGTATGGCGAACAATAAAAATGGTTTGTCACATTGGAATTAAATTACTGTCAGGATGTATCTCAACGTATCACAAGTCGAGGGCGAAAATGCATCTTGAGATTGGTGTTAGAGCAGATATTTGAATTGAATATTCGTAGCATTTTTTGAATTGAAGTTCAATATTTCTTGGTTAGCAAGCTGAATAAAAAAGAAGTCGAGAAAATTCAAATTGAATGATCATTGCTCAATTCCAACCTGTTTTCACTTCAACAATATAATCATCAATAAGGGCGGACCATCGTTTCGTCTTCTACAGTACATATTATTTGGATCATCTGTGAGCGGGGGGGGGACTTTTGAGATTCTAAGAATATGAAGGATCTTCAAGGGGAAATTTGACGGAACTTGTCATGTAACGTATTTCGACACTCGACAACTTCAGAATTCTTATTTCGATCATTCTGTGGCACTTATTGGAACACTTGATAGTTACTGTCAGTCATCTTATGCACCAGAAATATTTTTTTTTTTTCCATGTGTTCAACGGTCGTCTTCAGCCAATGGACTATTGCAACCGGGGCGGATCTCGTGGGTTTATCGTTCCGTGTTTTATCATGGCGTGTTTTTGAGATCCAGACACTTACCCTAACCTAATTTCACTCTCCGCATTTGCCCGGGATTCATGCCCGTGGAGCGAGGGAAATTTCCTGTATGGAGAAAATCTGATCCGGAGAGTTCGGCACATTTATCATGATACCCTTACGGTGCGCATGCCACATTTTGTGAGCATGAACACTGCAATTGTAACATTTCGTGCCTCCCGCTCAAGTTGCTGAGGTGTAAGTGTCAACTAATCGATCAGAAAAGTCAGCCCGTCGAGGTTGATTAGACCGAGATGGGCGGTCACCCATCCAAGTACTAACCGCGCCCAACGATGCCTAACTTCGATGATCGACCGAGCTGACACTCAGTGACCCCATCAACTGTGTCGGTTATGCACCAGAAATATTGTGTAAAATTACATTACAATATCCATGAGCTAAGGTATTTTTTGTTTTTCATATCAAACTAAAAGTTCACTGATAATACCGCGCATAAAATTTCGTGACACAGAATTAATTACCATACTCTTGACTCATTCCACACACAAAAACAAGACGGAAAATACAAAATTCAAGAGTTTTGAAATTCAGTTGACCAAGAGGGTCTTGTGTCTTGCGTTCTTGGATAGATTTGTAGATCCTTTCAAGAATTTATTGGAATTTTGGATCAATGAATTCCTGTGAGGACCTTGTCAGTTTCTCAATTCGTCATGATGCAACAAAGGTGCAGAGTTTCTCTAAGGTGTCGCTATTTCTCGGTGCCAAAAATCATTCTAAAGGAATGAAACCTCTATTAATTTTGGCTCTAACCCATATACGTAATCCAGAGTCCGCAGATATATTAATCCGAGGGGCCACAATCAGTGCAGCCACCAATTTGTGTATCTATTAAGACGCATCATAGTTTGGATATCCCATTTACAGCTCACAACAATGCCGCAAAATATTTGTGCAGAGTGGAAATCACTATTGTGTTGATAAGATAATATGAAGAAATTCTTGGACAGGGTAAAGTTGCGGTAGAGTCTGGAAAAATATTTTGTACAGGTGATCCTCCTACCTAGGGCCGTGTGAATATCTAATCAAGAGGTTCTATTTGAATCTAATGCTATTTGTGAACGAATAGTCAAAGGTACTCTTGATGGGTGTGATATTCATGCCATTCAATGAGACAGATACACCTGATCACATTTCTGGCTCACCAATTTTAGTGAAAGTAAGCACACTTCATCGCACGACCTTGTCTCATTCACGGACGTTTTGTATACTAGTTAGATCATTTTTCAATCATTGTCATAAACATCATCAAATAAGAGCTATATTGATTTTCTCTTACTTCGATTAACAGGGCCATTTTTGCCTGGAAATTGAAAAATTTGAATGAAAATAGAGAGCAAAAATGAGCATGCAATCATACATTATAGTCATTGGGAGTGGCCTTTTCATTTTCTGGTAGGAAATTTCATACGCATAGCCGCAATATATGGCAATCTTCTCGTTGTCATCATGCAAAAGAGTGCAAAGCATGCTGCACATAGCAGCAGAAGACGAAGGAAAAGAGAAGAGGACAAATATATAAGTATGAGAGGCAGAATCGAGGAAAAATGAGCTCATGGAGAGGAGGCAAATAAATAAATGCATGCAATTAAACGTCGGCAGCAGAGAAGTGCGCCAGGAAAAATATCTCATGAGCACCGTACACATTTATACTGCATAAACGCGAGAACGAAAGGCCGGGTTGCAGATACCGATTCTGACAATACACGAGGTGCAGCACCATCACATCGTCGCATCGTGTCTTTCTCAATACGAGGCCGTATATGATGCACAGGTTGCTTGCTGCTCATGATATAGCATAGAGCACATGAAATGACGACGAGAAACACTACAAGTTTTATAATGGAATCTCCGGATGAAGATAGGGTTATAAATAAAATATGAATCAAGCGGTAAATGGCAATCGGATTCTCTTGGTTTGCTCAGAAGCTTCGTTTTTCGATTCGATTTATTTTTTCATTTTCTTACTCTTTGTCGGCCGAAACTGTAGAAATTGTAAAACGAGAGAAGAGAGAGGGGATGGGTGAGAGGGATTGCAAAGCCAAGAAACTTTTTCTCAAGTTTCGAATCGAGTGATTACGGGGTGTGGGCCAAGAGTCGCTCTATATCTCCATTATACTTGTAGGGCAGAAAGGATTTCTCGGAAACTGACTTGATTGAGATTCTGATTATTCGATCAGTTCGTATACTCTTGAACGAGTAAAGAGATTGGATTCTGACACAATCGCATTCGTCCCATTCATCCAAGTTGAATCGCTCCTTTCGAGCGATTTAGAAAATCCTCCTGACCTCTCGCTCTGCTCTCCAATCAGGGCTCTGTGTTTCAACCTTTGCGTTTCTCAAAGTGTTCGATCTCTTCTGAATGGAGATTCTCAGATTGTCGAGTTACGATGGGTCTTTTATGAGAACTGTGAAAACTCAAGAAAAATCTAAGGGGTCTCAACCCGTTGAGGCCCCCTAAATTTGAATAAATTTACTTTTTTACTTTTTGCTTATACTACGTGCATTTAGGCATGATTCTCAAAATATCCAGATCTTGGTTATTTTTCAAGACATCTACAGTCATAAGTCCACAATTCTCACTATAGTAAGATATATCTAGTGAGTATAGGATGATCAACCATGAATCCAAATTTGGTGAGCAAACTGTGCGTAAACGTCCCATTTGCACACTGTTTCATCGTTTACGCTGGGTGCAAATGGATATTTGTGCACTAGCGTGTGCAAATGAGTCGTTTGCCATTGTGCAAACGAGAACCCGTGCGCAAATGGGGCATTTGCACACGCACACTTGCGTGTAAATGGGCATTCTTGCGCACAGAATAACAAGAATGATATCTATAGCACTCTAACCTAAAAATCGCAACTTTGAACATGATTTTTGGATTCTCGTGCTATAAAATATCATATGAAACTGCGTGCAGATGGGTAGTGTCATCATATACTATTGATCGTCTGTGCGCAAATGAGTCATTTGCACACTGTTTGTCGCTTTTCATTCGCTCACAGAAGATCAAAAAACATAATATGATACTCGGGCGCAACGGTTTTCGCTTTCTCGTGACTATTTAGACCCTCGCCTGATAATACACTATTAGCGTGTGTTCTTTCTCTTCAGTGCTGCAAATGTTTAAAACCTGAGAATATTTCCGGGAAAGATTATTCTGAGTGATTTTCGATCATCACCGTGAAGTATTGATGTTACACCAGCTGTAAGTTAGTATATCACGATTGCCGGAATGAAAACGATGAATTTTCAACTCGATTTCATATTATCTGATCATATATTTTCATGGAATCTTATGTTCTACATGGGGAGGGGTGACGGATCGCCTGATTCCTGATAAGAGTGTCTTGTTTTAGTGGGTATCTTTTTTCGGTAGGTTCTTATCTTTGATGAAATACGGTATATTTGAAAATGACATATAGATATACAATAATCCTTATTTCATAGCCCTCAGCTTGGAAATGCTAGCATGAGCGTTAGGGTCTATTAGTTTGGATATCTCTTTTGATGCTATAAGAAGACTGATTTCAAAGTTTCAAACAAATCCGTGACCCGTATTATCTGAAACACTCTCCTGGCCAGTGCAGAAAAAACAAATCGCAAAGTTTCTCTCACTGCCCAGTACCACCCTGATAGACTTTGAGACATCCATGGAATCTGACCTACATTCTCAAACACAGCAACAAACCTATCAAAGTGTCAATCTAATTCAGTGAACAATTCTAATCCTATATCTGATCTTATCAAAAAGATCCAACAGTTCAAACAGCAATCGTACAACCATTAACCGTATCAAAGGCTGAATTTCTCAGAAGAGGAGCAGAACAATCGAAGAGAATAAATCGAATCTTGGCAATTTCTGTAACTGTGACAGCTTAGCTTCCAGCAAAGTTCGAGATAGTTTCACACCACGTGTCCAAAAGCAAAGACGACCGAAAGCTTCGTCCGCGACCGATATTATATATAGACTTATTGCACGCGTCATCGCCGTCTATAAGATTGCAGAATTGCGTGACGGTAGTAAAACGCCAAACGGACAATGGGCCTTGCCGACGATCCGAGCTTTATGTCGTCGTTAACGCTGCTGCATCAGAAACTCGGCAGTATAATATAGTTATGACACTTGTTACGTCAGCAGTGCTGTTTTAAAGACGATAGCTTCAGGATAATTGTGATGACTGTGACACGTGCAAAAGTCATTTGCGAATTATCGAAGCAGAATGGTAGCGAATAAGAGAGTGAGTCAATTCCTCCAATCAATTCTTTCTAAGCGATTGGTTTCTTTTTTTGCGTGAAAAAAAGAGAGGCTGTTTTGGCTGACTGATGATAGAGATTCGTTGGCCGTCGATATAGTAATAACTTTGGGTATTTGCATAAAATTAGCACTGCTTTAGGAATTTTGATGAACCACGCAGAATGGATGTATTGACTGATTAATCGCACTGTTATTTCTACACCGATTACGCTGAAATGATGACCGTGAAAGGCGGCACTTCGTGCCACCATTTGATAGGACATCATAAAGAGGATATTTTAGGCGTAATTGGCAGACGAATCGTTTTTATGAGTAAATGGTATCGTCCTCGTGATCCTGAGTGGGCTGCCAAATTGTCTTGATTCAATAGAAATTGGACTGATAATGGCTGAGAAGACTGCGGTGTGACAATAATTTTGGGAGGTGAGACCATCAGTAGACTTATAATGAGTCTTGTGAACTGCTTTTTATCTCTATTTCATGTTGTAAGATATTAAGTTGATCTCTGCAGAAATCAAATTGAAATACACAAGTCTATACGAAAAGTATTAGTGATATATTGACTCTTAAAAAATACTTCCAAATTCCATCAAGTTCTGACTTGAATAAGAAAATGCCGAATTGCCGGAGCAAATCATTGGAGTGTGATTATAGAGCCGAGTCAGCTGAGTCAAATCTAGTTTCGATTTTAAAAAGCATTTACTGTGTCACTAGAGCTTGAAATGGATGAATAGATCGAAATAGTTATTTACCCCGAGCTTGATATTGAACATTCTATTTGACGAGTAAAGGGGTCAAAGAAAGAGAATTTTTCTGTGAAGCAACTGTCGATGCAAAATGGTATTAATCCGATGAAGTATCGATAGCTTTTAGTTGCTGCCGATGAAAAGCTTTGATCAGCGAACGGGATATAGTCGCTGCCCGTTGCACATTTTCTCATTTCATCTTTCTATTCGCATTATAGCTTCCCTGATCTAGTTTGGGTTTAAAAAATAATGTGGGCAGAAATAAAGTTTGCCGTTTCTGGGTGACGCAACAAAAATTTCAAGATGACTGGTTTTAAATTTGTATACATATCTCTATCCTGTGCGCTTACGTCACTCTTCAACTGTATACGTAATCTTTTTTACCGAGTGAAATGAGAGAAAAAAGTTCTCAGCGCTCAAATTGGCTGAGATTTACATGAGAAAAAAAAATTGGCTGCGATAAGACTCGTAAAAGCAAGTTTGAACGCAGCATTTTTGGTCAGTAAGAATATAATTTTTTTTTTCTGTGCCGCAGACTGATGGCTCCAGACGAATTAGGTTTATTGGAAAATTACTATTAAACAGCTCAAAAACACAGACAAGATTGCCCGCTGGTGTAACTTGAACCGACAACAGTCGAAAAAGTTTTTCGTTAGATTTTGTCGATACGACGATAATGCGCCATTTTTACCAACTATCACTATGGACCCTTCTTTTCTTCGTTCAGCACAACCCTTCCCCTCCCCACTTGCAGGTGTACAAACTTATCCCGTACTATTGCTGACTGTACAGATCAATCGCGACTCAATCAACATCATCGATCCGCACAATACATAGAGCAAAATCTTCGGCAAAAACAGACTCGCGCTCGCGAGCAATGTGGCTTTTTGCGGTAGCGATGAAATAGGACTGAGCGTCGCGAGTGCATTTTCCGTATCCCTAATGATCCCGAATGCCACCGGTGAGCTGTTGAACTCGTACATACTGCACACATAAAAGCAGTTAGTATAGAAATAGAATGTCCTCGTTATAGAGAATCGCGATGCGTCGCGGAATTTTCCGGGATCGCGGAATTGAAGAGATGGACTTTTACTCGCGATATACTCGAGCAGTCCACGTGGTGGTCTTGGACGACTACTGTATAAAAAAGGCAAGTACGAGTCGTAGAAATTCCTCGTCATCTTCCGCGAATGAACTTTACGATTCATGATGTTCGTTGAGCTTGATTGAAGTCGTACGTGCTGCAATTGCAGACTCTAGCAACGAGACAGGTTCTTGAGATTTTTCAGAGTAATCGAAAAAAACGAAACTGATGAGGCGAGATAACGAACAGGTGACAGTTCTTTCATTATTAAGTTTCTGCAGACGGGTACTACTTGAATGATGTAATCCTTAAATTATCCATCAGAATCTGAGCTATTGAATCAAGAACTGAGCAAATGACTGAAATGATTCATGCAGAGAACGACATTCTGGCGTATTCAGAGATTGTCGAGGAGCTGTGGAAATTATGTGACAATTCAATCATTGATAACTGAGAGATGGTGATGCCCTCATTAAATGTATCAATCAGTAGCTGTAAGCATATTCTTTTTCTTGCAGTGAACTTTTGGAAACTGAACTCTTCAGAAAAACTTTGTCGTCACTGGTCTTGAGATGGATTATTCGCTCCGAGATTCAGCGGAGCGTCACGTAGTGGCTGACTTTGGAAGTACAACTGGCGTACTGCTAGGGTGACGCCATGCTGCGCCATGCCAATGACAATATTGAGCGTGCACAGCGAGGCACAGCACAGCATAGGCGCAGACGGGGTTTTCGTGAATTTAGGAGAAAACCGTATACTTGAACCTGCTAACAAAGAGCGACAAAGTTGTTGGAAATTTAATTACGAAGATTTTGAGCTGTTCTGGATATCAATCAGAGCAATATTGAAAGATTCACGGAGCTCGAAAGAATGGACGCGAGCCCGCGGCTTGAGTGGCGGCTGCGACGCCTATGCTAAAAGCACGCCAAATCTCGAAATCGCCTCAACTAGCTCAAATTTGCTCGGATTTAGGCTCACGACCACTCAAACTCTTCGTTTTTACAAGTTCTACAACTTTCTCGCTTATTGTTGCCACATTTGAGCGATGGTTTTCGAGTTTGACCCTTACGAAGATTCGCCGTCTGCTGCACAGTATGCCAGTTGTAGTGAATGTGGTGGCCACGGGTCACGCACAATCGCCCGTATTGAATTTCAAAAGCGCGCGTCTCGGAGCGAATACCGGTACCCAAAAAAAAGTATCTGATGTACCTTCCTGTATTTTGGCACGCTGAACTCAAATCCGAGGCCGGTTAGGTCCATTCCTGCCTTGATTTCGAGAAATCCGTGAGAATTACGTGGAAAACTTGGAAATAGTGTGAAATAGCGTTACAACTTGGGTCAATATACACCAATCTACATATTTCGGGCTAAAAACCTGGATTAATACGAATACACAATCAGAATTATGACTCTCTCAAGTCTAAGATGACGGTTCCAAAATGGCGAGATACAAATTTCCGAAAACTGCTCAGTTTAGCTCCAAAAATTTTTCTCGGGGGTTTTGAGGGTCACTGATCACAACTATGATGTCAAAATCATGATTTTGTTCAACCCAAGATGGCGGATCCAAAATCGCAGAACGAAATTTCCTGAAAACTGCTCATTTTGGCTCAGAACACTTTTCTTGAGAGTTTTCGGCTTCGCTGAACTAGTAAAAGGGACCAGAAAAACAAATTCCCCAAATCCAAAATGGCGGACCAAAATGGCAGACGAGGAACTCCCAAGAACTGGTCACTTTAGGTCTTGAAACTTTCCTCAAGGGTTTTCCGGATTGCTGATATGATTTCAAAGGCAAAATTGATTTCCTTACGGGGACCTTCTCGACAGTTGAGCAATCTGATGACGACAGGATCGAGTGATTCACAGGGAGCCCCGAAGCTTTGTGAATTTGGGAGCCCTTCTAGCTTTCGAGTTCCAGAGTCGTCCTCTTGCTTCCTATCGCCAAAGAACTCAACTTGAAGTGGACCAGGTTTGAGGATTTGGGAGCTAGGGGGTTCGTTGTGAATCACTCTCTCATGGCGTCATCAGATTGCTCAACTGTCGAGAATCAATTTTGCCTTTGAAATCATACCAGCAATCCGAAAAACCCTTGAAAAATTTCAAGGCCTAAAGTCACCAGTTCTTGGAATTTTTTCGCCGCTCCGTTTCGGTCTGCTATCTTGGATTTGGAAAATTGGCCTTTCTGATCCCGTTTCCATGTTCAGCGACCCCAAATACCCTCGAGGAGAGTGTTCTGAGCTAAAGTGAGCAGTTTTCAGGAAATCTCGTTCTGCCAATTTAGATCCGCCATCTTGGGTTCGACAGAGTCATGATTTTGACATCATATTCATGATTAGGGACCCCCAAACCCCCGAAAAAAGTTTTTAGAGCTAAACTGAGCAGTTTTCGGAAATGTCCATCCCGCCATTTTTGAACCGCTATCTTGGATTTGAGGGAATCACAATTCTGACTATGTATTCGTGTTCAGCAATCACGGAAACCCCGGAGTACAGGTTTTCAGCCCAAAATATGTAGATGATGTAAATTGACCCAAGTTGTAACACTATTCTACACTATTTCCACGTTTTCCACCTAATTTTTACGATTTTCTCGAAATCAAGACAGGAATGGGCCTAACCGGCCTCGGATTTGGATTCAGCGTGCCAAAATACAGACAGAAAAAAAGAACGGGTCAAAAATACAGATATTTCTTTTTTGTGTGCCGGTTTCATCATTGAGAGAACATCTAATTTCGTCGGTGTCACATATATTCTGCACATAATACTCTTGAATCCACGCTTCAGACTCATTATGCGTCAATTTTTGTATACAAAAGAGAAAGCAGTATTTTATGTGCCGAGTTGCGGAGAAGACATTTTTCTGCAACAAGGTACAGATAAGATATTTTACACATCTGGAAACAGAAAAATAACCTTTTCTCGCTGTTCAACATTCTGATATCCATTCCCAGCAGTTCTTGAAATTTCCTTGAACTAACAAGGAGCACCCAGGGGTTGTGGGCCACGGATTTGGCTGAAACTCTGGGAATAGTCTCCTTTTACCACCACAAGGTGAATCCCAGAGCCGCACTTGCAAATACCCAACAATTTCTAAGCTACAGCCTACGACATTAACATTACCCATATGGGCCCATGTTCAGAAAAGTTATATATAGATATATTCGTAATGCTAATGTTATGAGCTGCAGCTCGGAAACGGTTGGGCGTTTGCATGTGCGGTTCTGGGTTTCATCTTTTGGCGGGAAAAGGAGACTATCCCCAGAGTTTCAGTAAAATCCATGTTCCACAACCCCTGGGTGTTTCTCGTAAGTAATATGAGGGAGGCTAGATCGAAATTTCGTCAAGCGTCCATCACGGAAAATAACATTGGCTGTGATGCAAATCACGAGGATAATAAGTCAATTCAGGAATTGTGAGCTGGTTACTGTGTTTTGAAACTATTAAATTCAATTTTGCAGGTGGGAATTTCGCTGTCAGTGCGAAAAGAGCCAAATATGAGTGGCCAAAGGAAAGATGAAGACCGAGTTGGGAGAAGGGTTGAAGAATGAGGAGAGATCGAGATACAGATAAAAACATAAAACAGACCAGTAAAACTTTTCTCTCTTAAATCATACAAAAGAGTGCGCGTCGATAGCTCCTCGCTTTCCAGCGAAATCAACGAATCGAAAGAGAAAGAGGATGAAGGGAAAGAAGAAGACAAAATAGTGAGGGTAGTCTGGGAAAAATATGAGAAAAGTGCCAAGGAAAAGGAGAAATACAAAGAACTTCGGGTCGGAAGAAAACGCGAGACGAAAGCGCAGAGCAGCCGTCTGTGAGGCGCATACACAAAGGAGGCCGAAATCCGCGGACTTCCTGTGGACCCACCCTACCGGCCCCTTTTCCAAACTTGCGTATAATGCGAATTCAAAACTTTTGGCGGTAGTGGCATCGAGAAGGTATAGGTAGTATGAGTGAACCACCGCACAAAACAATGGGGCGATCGATCGAGAGGCGGCCAATATTATTGAAATCGAGCGCAAGCGCGCCGGCGAAAGTTAATCCGCGACGGCTGGAGAGACGAAATTAATGCCCTTGGGACGAGCTCGCAGCTAGTTGAAGGTTCAAAGTCGTTCTAATTTTGGGGATGTACGGAAAGTTATGACAATGAATGAATGGAACAAATGTCTCTCGAGGGAATATGACAAATTTGGTAAATGGCCCGACAAAAATATACGGAAAATATCGGTTCATCCAATTTTGACAAAAACTTGATTGATAAATTATTTCTATGAAATCAATGTGAAAGACAATAAATCGGAGAGTTGAAATGCCCTAAGCTAAAAGTCTGGAGAGACCAAATTTTGAGCTGCAAAATTTCAAAAATTACCCTTATTAATTACGAAATGCCACGATCTGGTGGGACAAAAAATTCGGAATGCAATGTCTGAAAAAGTGAAAACGAGGAAGGATCTTTGGTAAAAATTTTGAAATGGCAATATAATAGGCCAGCATTTCGAAAAAAAACTCTTGAAATTCTTTCAATTACGAATTCTGGTGAATTCTATATATTATAATTGTTATAAATTATAATTATAATGGTTGTCCTTCCATGGACTCCAAATTTTCTGAATTTCGAGTGCATCCCCTGATTTCCGAATGTTTGTCTTTCTGTTTTTGCTGGTTTCACATTTAAAACTTAGGTCGACCGGATTTTTGGCTCTCCGAAATTGAGATTTCTGAAATTGTGACCTTCTGAAGAATTAACCACACTTTAGATTTTCGAAACTTTGACAATCTAAAAAGCCACTCGGGACATACATTTCTGACAAATTACACATACGAACCTGTAGATTTATGTAGTGGCACTTGCAATGTAAGTACTGTTTATGTACCTCAACGCATTGATGCTTGTTCTAGCACGTAGATAAGTTAGCAAACAAGTGCCCGTAATAGCTTTGTTTTGTTATAATCTGTGCAAGATCTTGAACTGTTTTACTATTTTGCTCAACTTCGTGACGTCTTTGAGTTTGCTTGCACAAGCAAGTTTACTCATTTCTAGAGGCACAAACATAGAAATCCATTTCCATTCTAAAAGCCTACACAATTACACATACGATATTTATGAATTCGAGTCACCTCTCTTGAGAGCTCCACATACATTGCTCAGAGTGAGTGCAGGACGATTTCAGCATCAGCTGTACGAGTAAAATGCGAGGTAAAATGTGCAAGGATCCATTTTAAGAAGGAGAAAAAAATCGTCTAGCCGATAGAACTTGCGCGCGTTAATGCACTCTTGGGTGCCGTTGTGGGCTGGAATACTTATCGGTTCGTGCATGAGTGCCTCGGGGCGTCGTCGTCGTCATTGAATAGCCTGACTTACGATTTTGTGACACAGTACCATAATTCTACTTTTACCTCACACCGTAAGGTATCGCGGGACTACTGAAAATTTATGGGCAAAATTTCAACACTTTGCTATGAATTCAAGATTTTTTGCTTCGTTAGATTTTAAAATAACTTGAAGGGCAATAAATTAAAGTCATCGAGATGAAGCTTGAGTTCGATACTGTTTGGGTTATTCAATCATGCCATCAATGCCTAATTGAACGAATTACAATTGCCATCAATGCCTAATCGAACGAATAAGACGAATTCAACGATTCAATGTCTACTGTGCTCAAAATTACAGAGTTTAACACGAATATACGGTGATGTATGGCTTTGAAATTGAATACCAATCATCCATTGATATTGCAGATCGCGAATGATAAAAATTCAACTTTCAACAGAAATTTCGAAATATTCGTTGAGGGTTTTGATATGCACAATTTTTTTTCATCTTCTTTGCGGGAAATGACTTTTCCGCACGGTTTTTTGATTTTGTTCCTCGCACAGCTGATGGAAATAATACATTTCGATACGAAGGCGGAAACCACCCCGCCCGAGTGTTGAATACAATTTTTTCATCGTCGGCGTGGGAAAGAGAATAAAAAATCCGTGCAAAAATGGCTCTTTCCCGCACAGACGATGAAAAAATAGTATTCAATACTTGGACGGAGTGGTTTCTGCATTCTCGTGATAAAAGCTCGGGTCGTAAAATATCACTCGTTGTGAGGAAACCAACATTCCCGCACTCGTATCAAAATGTACTATTTTAGCTTTAGGGCGACTGAAGCACCACTTTTACTACCGGTTCTCAACGGAAAATTGATTGTCGTTTATTCGCCCTAAAGCTAAAAAAAGCATACTACCCTCACTTGGAAGGCTCTTTTTAGACACGGGGAATATCTGCCTCACATCATACTCGGGACGAAATTTACCCCGTGCCGCGAAACAACCGGACTTCGCATCGGTAGTGATATTGGATCTCTGACTGCCAATGCCTCCATTCATAGACGCGTAGATCCATTAAAAACATGAGTGGTGTATTGCATGCCGGATTGCAGATTTGAAGTCATACAAACATTTTGATTTGGGCCTATATACAACGAAATTGTGGTTCGTATAGAAAGCTCATTTTCATGTCAGCCTCTCGCAAAGCGTCTGGCGGGATGGAATGTATTACACAATAAAGTAAACGCTACAAACATGCATGAATGGACAAATGTGGACAATCACCTAAAAGAAAATTTGCAATACCTACAGTGTTAAACGAGTCTCCAGCAAATCTCTACATTTTAAAATACTGTTCAGTAATGAGCCCGAACGCTGCGCTAATATAGCTACATCGCTCGCTTGAATCTAATCTCGATAACACTTTGCACCGATTCCACTGCACAAGAATTGCTGACCATTAAATTAAATCTCTGATCTCGAAGTGATCATTCAAAATGCCACTTCTACAAAAAAAGACACAGACAGATTAGATCTACAACCGAGTTCACGCCTTGCAATTTTCAAAGTCGCGCAAAGCGTTATTGTATAGCACTCTCATCTCTCAACTGTTGTGTAATATCCGGAAAATTAATAAAATTTCCATCGCTTGCGTCGCAAGATGAAAAATCGAGAGCTCCGTGCACTTTCGAGAGACCATCGTCAGCGTCATACTCAGCCAACTCGCTCGAGATAAAATTACTTTATCGTTCTTTCAAGAGCTCGACTTCATTAGCGTCCTCCTCTCGCTCATCTGCCTCTCATCCACATCATCCCCTTTTGCTTGCTCGCTCAACTCATTCCCATTCTGCGCCCTCTCTTTTTAATGCGCAAGGGCTCGTGAGCGTAAAAATCTTGCATTCTCAAGGACGACAACGTCTATGAGAATTTTTGTTGCAGATTTCGAGGGTGATTCTCCAATACCCCCGATTTGCCTTTTTCACGTTCGTATAAGGTAGAAAGAAATGTGATTAAGAGCCTAACACAAGATTTTATTACTGAATGAATTTTCAGCTTTTCGCGTCCGCACACTTTTCAAAGTGATTGATCGCACAAGGGATTAATAGTTCTTTCCTATTGAAAGTGTTGGTATTTTCTGGTCGCAAAATGGGCAAGTTGTATGTACGAGAGGAATGAGAGCTACGAGATTGCAAGTTGTTCTGCTTCTCTCTCTACTTCGATTCTGCGGCCATTGTGCACTTTGTGGTCTTTGTTTTTGCTCGTTCGATTTGCTTCGCTGATTATCTGGTTCGCATTCACTTTGGTCTCCTTGTGGAACTGATTCATATGTGTACTGGAGAAAGAGAGTGTGTTTGTGTGTGTGCTTGGTTGCCCTGTGCGAGGACGAAAGATGGATTTCGATTGCGAATACTGCTAGAATACGTTCCAAATGCCGCTTGTGACTGATTCGGGAAGATTAGAAAATTTCACTTCGCACAATCAAGTAAAATTTAAACAATCCCAATAGTACAATGATAATTCAGTTTTTCGTGTGAGAATCGGAGGTGATGTGATATTACAGAAGGACCACTTTATGGAAAATTTACATGCAAACTATCTCATTAACTCACCGCAGCACCATAAAATGACACCAATCTCATATCAGCTTACCTGTAACAGAATGAATATGGGCCATAAATGAAATGAGCAATGCAGACAACCTTCACTTTTTAGGATCCGAGTTTCGATCTATGTCTATCATGGAGGCAGGCATTGTACCCTCAATGCCCCCGTCGGATGTTGATTGAATTGTCACGGGGCTGACCACGTGAATCCTAAAATCAGACCGTTGCTAGCTGAAATTTGGTTCTCAGGAATCGAATTGTCTCATCACGTATTAGGAAACGTTTTGCAGAGATCACATGGTTCTCCCAGGGCGAGGCATATTTTGCATTATATTTTGAACCAAAGCCGTAACTCTAGAAAGAACCGTGTTGTAAGAGCACACTCGTATAATTGAAACCGAATGGTCTGATTTGAGGGGTCACGTGATTGGTCCCGTGACATTTTATTAAACATTTGATGGGATCGCTATGTAATAGTACAATGACCACCTCGAATAGGAGTGATGATAAGAATTCTAGAATACCGCAAATGTCAGCAGTACGGGAGTTCTGATGTATGGACTGGATAGAACTTCATGACTCGTTCCGTGATACATATACGTCATAAACTACTACATAGGTTAGGCTAATGGGTGGAATTCATTTCGACACTGAATCTCATTCAACTTGAAAACTTTATGAGTCAATTACGGTTGAATTTCATTTTCACAGGATGATGTATCTTCATTTGGCATGATCAATATTCAGCCACTAAACTTGACCTAACCTTGCATCTACACACGGTTTCCTTATTCTATGCAGGTTACAAGAAAATTATTATCCTTCTTCAAGATGATATGTAGACTCACTATCACGCTCTTACTGTTTCGGGGGTTTCAAATCTCTTTTATTAACCTCCCTCTTCCTCGGAGCCCAATATCGCATTTTAGGATGCATAAATTAATTATAGAATGGACGTCTCAGAGACGAAGATAAAAGTTCTGATCAGAAAATCACATTAAGGATAATGAGATTCACAGACACCTCGACCGACATGAGAACTGGATACGCAACGGTTATCTCAACGAGGATGAAGGATATCATAATGGAGCCATTAGGTATGCACCTGCTTCCGAATAATTTGCCGAGGAAACATCGTCGTCTAGACCATGAATTTCAATGGATGTTGTTAATCTGAACCCCGAATCCAAGTCAAGATTATGCATGCCACTTCCATCACATGGGTTCTTAACTTCATTGATAGGTGTTTCATTGAATTCCGGAGGAGAAGTTGCTCGAAAACTGTCCATTTTGCACATGTCATGAATATAACCTTTATAGCACTCCAACTCAAAAATCGCAACATTGAACATGATTTTTAAAATCTCGCGCTATGAAGTATATAAACGAGACTACACGTAGACGGGTAATTTAGTTCCAAAAAACTTAAAACGCTTCAGCATTGGTTTCGCTCCTGCTGTAAACAGTCCTCCGTACATAACCATCAATCTACGTGCAGTGTCTTATACACTGCAGTATGCTTGATAAGGTCGATTTCCAAACATCATCACAACACTCTACAAGAGGAAAATCAATCTGAAATCATCGTGAAATTATACTACCACAAGTATTCGTGTAAGCTTGTGAATATGGTATGAGTGATCTCTGATTAACAGAAATTGTAATCCAATGAACCGAACTGATCAAATTCACTTGATCAAATGCGCGGGATTCAGGGAATATCTCGATCAACTCGAAAAATTGGCAAATGTAAGACCTCTTTCAGAAATGCTACTGATTTCACAGCTCATAATCTGATATGACTGATTGTAAATGGCCCAGTTCCAGAATGGAGCTAAAAAAATCACTGTAGTTGATAATGTCTGTGATTTTTGAGAGATCTGTGCTCTTTATCAGAACTATGACACTGTAAGCAAAGTGATCCGAAGATATATATCAGTTCTTGGTTTGCTTCACACATTATTTTTGTGTAAAGAAGCTCGATCAAACAAAATGATCATGGAAAAACATTATATAATTTTTCTAAATTTCTGGACTTTGGAATCACAAACAGATTCAATGTATCACAACAATAGGACAAAATGAGAGGTAGCGAAGATTAGATCTCTCCAAGAGAGCAAGCGGGATTAGAAAAACCCGACCGGAGTCAGGCGGAATAAAAGGCAATTGCAGGATTTTCTTTCAGCGAGAATCCATCTCCAACGAACGAGAGCCAATCCACTCCTTGAGGCTATAGAAATAGCTCATAGCTCCGGGCTGATCTTGGATTTCACGAGCGAGACAACTGGAGCTAATTTTTAATTGGCAAATTTACGAAAAAGGCCAGCCTCGAGGCCAGCCCTTTTCAAACTCGTACCCGATACGACTGTACTTGCAGATTTTCCATAAAAAGCCTGGATAATCTCGGGATAATCAAAGGTCATTCATGGCACAATGGCCCTGGAATAC
Source organism: Eretmocerus hayati (assembly GCA_029851415.1). Lineage (NCBI taxonomy): Eukaryota > Metazoa > Arthropoda > Insecta > Hymenoptera > Aphelinidae > Eretmocerus > Eretmocerus hayati. The sequence goes on from CM056744.1 coordinate 101,008,272, forward strand.
TCCATCATGTCAATTTGATCTCTAATAAATGGAGGAAAAAAGGCTATGAGAAATTCCAAGCAAGCTCCATCCCACTGCTGACATCAGTTTTCCCAAAAACCATGTACATACATAATTCGCTCCCGTCATCCGAAGATTGAACAAACTCCGCGGATAGCTAAAGCAGAACTGGGCCAAGAAGTAACACAAGGACACATAGTTGGGCTAAGTAATCCTTGAGTAAAATAGCCATAGCTTCGGATATAAATGGCTTTCCAACAATCCTGTAGTTTTGACGTTGGAACATGGAGCGCGCGCGCGAGTGCACATAGTCGGCCATTATATACGCTTATCGGGATTCGACGCCACTTATCACAACGGAATCGCTCCACGCGCAAGGACAATGGGCTCCTTTTAACCCTTGATCGATAAATCTACAAACTTTACAATTTCCCCAGTAGCGCGTGCGAGCCATTGGCTTTCTGTCTGCTGCAGCGGTGGTCCTCTACACAACGAAAGAGGCCCGTACAATTCTCTTCTCTCCCTCACTACTTTGGATCCATAGGGCTATATTACGGAGACCGATACTCTCGATACTGGTACTGTATACTGCACTGGAAATAGATTAACAAAGAGAGCAGAAGCCAGAGAATACGATATACATACATATAACGAGTGAGAAAGAAAGAAAGGAACAGATGAGCCAGAGATAGAATGGAGGGCGAAAACGGACGGATCTCGTCCTTTTTCGGAGTCTCGAGATCGGAGTATAGCAGCCTCGGTGCGGTGGATGTGGCGGCCCTCCGATGGGAGATCGAGGCTTGGACAAAACAAAATTCGCGCTCATGCTGTCTGGGGATGCCAGGCAAAGCCGTAAATTCAGGACTGCTGGGCAAGCAGAGCGTATGGCTCAGGGGTCGAGCAAAAAGAAAACTCTCGCGCGCAGCACTCGCGAGCGTGGGATTTTACGAATATACGCGCTGTAATTGACTACCACTGGATTAATTGCCACGGGATAGCGAGTTGAAGAGAGTGACGGATGTCCAAATTCAGGAGCCGCTTGTCAGTGGATATCTTGGGTTTGGACCAGATTGCATCCATGTGGTGGGTATTATAGAAAGCGGTTGAAGTGGGCTTGCTAGGTAAGATACTCCCCGGGTATTGATATTTTTTCGAGTGAGGTTTAAATTTTTACAAGGTATGTTAAGAAATCAGGGAACAAATTTCCACAGATAAGGAGTCGAGTACAGAAATCGCCGTTGTCTCCTCATGCTAGTGCATGAGAGATCAACCTCGTCAGACCTTGTCATTCTATGCTATTTCGTGTTTTTATGCATATGGTCATTCGCAGTTCCAAGTTTACGCATAGCAAATTTCCATGGTTTGAAAAGACGAGAAAAAAAAGACCACTGACGGGTAATTTCCTCCATGACCGAACCGCACAACTTTTTATCATCATCAAGTAATTTCGCCGTCTAGACCCCAGGAGCTATGTACTTCCATGACTATTGAGTACTGGGCAATTTATTTGACGGATCCCAGGTATCGAAGATTGAATAATATCGTTGATAATAATTATCGTTTAACTCATCCAGAAAACTTCTTCATACAAGTTGTACTCTGGTCCAAAACAAGATGTTCAAATGGGTCAGGATCATTGTTCAGCCTTACCGCATACACTATCCTCAAACAAGGATTGCGGCGAGGATTGCGGTATTGTTAAAAGTTATAGATTTTGAGACAAATCGCTATTGTTACATGGTACGCTTATTCAAGATCGCTGTCCAGCTGTTCTTAGCTCCATGTGGGAATTAGATTGGTATATAGCGAAAAATTCGTCACCCAAATAATTCTAGAGTGCGATGAAACCGTACAAATGAGGAATTCTTACACATATTGTATAAAAATTTCATTAAAAATTGGTGCAAAGTTGAGCTCACGAAGTGCGGCAAATCAGTTTGCTTATGGCGACAACTTCATGAAATTGCCCCCTGGTAGAAATTTACTTCGATGTAACACATTAATAGACATAAAATGGCTATTTTTGGCCAATTTTAGTTGAAAATGGCCATTTAATGGCTAAAAATGTGTTACATTAGGATAAATTTCTATCATGCATGAGCTCGATTTTTGCACAAATTTCTAAAAAACCTCTTCAAAAAACTATCAAGAGTCTTGGAGTGCTCCGTATTCTCTTAAACTTAAAATTATCTATTGGTAGTACAATCGTTACCATCGAACCACACCTTCTCGACTTTTTTTTGGCATTTGTTCTTCACGGTCAAAAACAACGCCACACACTAAAACCCATCACTATAATTGAAGATCCTCCGGTATACGGTCATAATATCATGTTCCGTTACGCTCTATAGCGCTCACCATTATCCTGTTCAATAACTTTTCTCGACCCATCCACTAATTCACAAACACCTTTTGAATCAACTCTAATCTTCCACTCTCTCAAGTTATCATCGATAATTTGCACAATGCATTCACGTAGCTCACTAAAAGCACAGTACGTTTCCTCCTTCCATTAGAAACGGTATATTCTCGCATCCCAGATCTTGCAGAATCGTTCAACGCTTACCGGGTTAACAAGTATTTCACACAGACATTGGGGAGCAAGAGAACAGGAATGAAATCGCAAAACGATCTGAGAATTGAGAGGTGTGGATGTTCGGAAGCAAGAGCACAAGAAGTAAATGACGATAACAAAGCAGGTACCTGCTATGGTACACGCGTCATGGCAACATATATAAGTAGAAGCAAAGAAACATGACGATGGGCAATAGGGTGTATAGAAAAGGGACTTTGAAACAAGATAAGAGAAAACGATAAGGGATCGTCGTAGTTGTCGGTGTGAATACAACTATTGCACGAGTGAAAAGTAAAGCTTGTTGAAGAAAATGATACCTCGGACAGAGGCTGGACATTGAAAACAAGGAAGTGGATATAGATACACCCAATACAATGCAAGAACTTACACCTAAATGAAAAAGGAGCAAAAAAGGTGAAAGGCGAAAGGGGGCAAGGGGTAATAAGGGATTAGGATTTGCAGAGAGGATGATAAATCGATATTGTATCCGATTCCCGCAGAGCTTTGGGGATCTCGTTTTGGAGCTCCAACCACATATTCTGCAGTCCGAGCCATACATAGTATTTTTCATCTGTATCCTTTGGACACCCAGAAGGACTTTGATTCTTGAATTCTTGATCCTTTCCCAATCACATTGTAAGCAGGTATTCATTGACGTCTGCCCGTCGTCGAAGTTCAACCTTATTATATGTATTGACAATGAGATACTCATCGAGGGCAATCCCAACATTCTTTCTTCGTGTATGCCAACTTACCGACATCTCCCAAACCAGCCAATGAAAAGGGATGAAGAACAGCAAGAAGGAGATCAGTCAACCGCATCCACACAGAAAGCATTGAATAATGTAAGAAGGGTGTTTGAATAATGGTGGCCCGTGAAATTTCAGGAATTGATTTCTATTAATTCCATCATCGATTGCTTATCGAGATGATTGAACCACACTCTGCTACCAATAAATTCTTTGGACTTGCGGTTGAAAGGTTCCATTCATATGCAGCCAACTGTGGTTTCGTTTCATCGCCCTGTATATAGAACGCGCCTATAGTCTTGTTAATGGGATTATAATGGCAGCGGACGACGACAACGACGGCGATGGGGTAAGGTAAGGTATACAATGCGTGATCCAAAATTGGGTTACGTTGTGCAGTATGATAGGGGGAAAATATATTTATTCTGATTTTGTTCGATCGTGACTTTTGACCGCTGAGGATTTTGAGAAACAAGCTTGGACTTTTGAATTTGTGTGCTATGTTTATGTGTATGATATGTTGTTGGTATTTGTGGGAGGATTGAGCGTACGAAAGCTTTTTGTTGAAAGCATGAATGGAATCTCGAGGTCGTGAAAGTGAATGTGTTCCTGGTTCTGAAACCACCGCGTGGGCATTCAATGTGGTATGCTATATATATGTATGCAATGTATTTTCTGCGGTGGTGTAAGGTCAGCGAACCGACCGATCGATCTGCATGAATGAACGCGCGGTTACATTTTTTTCATCATTTTCTGAGGATCATCGAATTCACTAGTCGTTACTCATCGATAATTATATGGTTATTGGACCATATATTTGCTGGAATTGTAAAGTAAGAGTACCCAACAAATCCTCTTAAGCCATTTTGCCAATAGTTTTAGCTTTCTTCAATATTTTTCAACGTACTTTATCACATTTTGAAGCTTGTTCCGAAACTTTGAAATGAGCTACGGTGAGTTGAATTTTGACCAACCAGGGCCGAGCTATCACAATTTTCCCAAAAAGTGAATTTCGCACATTTGCGAAATTGTGTACTGCCAACATGCCCCCCATTAAGCCACTTCTCAACAACTCTGGTCTACCTCAACATTTTCCAATGTACTTCAACTTATTTTAAAACTTGTTTCAAGACCTTTGAAATGAGCTAAAGTACGACTAGTTTTGATCAACCGGGGCCGAGGTATCTCGATTTTCCAAAAAAGCTGTGTAAATCAGCGATAACGTACATAAAATAGTTTTTATCGGCGTGCAATCACATTTGAAGCTCTTTGCCGGCCCTAAACACAAATTTGGGCCCCCATTCTTGCGAATGATCTCCGTATTTTGCTCATAAAATCGCTTTAAATCCAAGTTTTGCAAATCCCGAAAACGGATTTTGAAGGTCTTGAAAAAAAGAATCGAATGCGTTAAGGCCAGTCCGTAGTCTCCGCAATACCGCAACCAGACACGCACCGGAGTACATGCAGGTTTTCAAACAATATCTAATTTTTAGATAATTGCAAACACTTTTCGGATCAACTCTTTGAGTCAGCGCGCTTCCTCATGAAATTTCCAATCATTTGAGTTTTGTTGCGTCTCAAAATTCGCGATATATTTTGCAGGATTTGGAAATCTGCAATCTTCAGCTGGACTGCCTCATCGTAGGAACCACGCTGTCATGCACGATTGCCATTTTCCAAATCTCGCAAAATATATCACGAGTTTTGAGACGCAACAAAGCTCAAACGATTGAAAATTCCATTGGGAAGCGCGCTGACTCAATGAATTGGTCCGAAAAGGATTTGCAACTTTTTAAAAACTAAATATTGTTGGAATTACGCTATGCAAATCACCGTGGCGCCATCTATGGAGTAGTGAGCAAGTGTAAGCACTACGGACTGGCCTTAAAGTACGTCATGTTGGGTCCAACTAAAAGTTTTCGGCACCTGTTTTACTTAACGCATTTTCGTTGGTGATTTCTCAAGTGTACAAACATGAAAAATGCAAAATTCGCTTCATATTTTCTGGGAGACGCAGAAATTATCCGGGATCGGTCCAAATCATTGATTTTCTCTTAATTTAAAACAACAAACGTAGAAAAAATTGCTCGAACTTCAACGAATATCCAGTTCTGAGATCGGCATACAGGGGCATGTTGGGTACACTTGCCTTATCTTGACTAGATATTAGCGATTTGATTTTCAATTTTTTCATCGAATTTTTCATAGATTCAATTTTCATCAAAAATGACAATAATCACCCGAAAATCGTCCTCGATAAGCAAACAAGTGTTATGAAATCTGTCAATCCATTCAGCTCACGACATTTTTCGATACAAAATCATGCATGAGCTTGAATCTGAAAATCTGGAAAATATTCATACTATGAATAGTGGCCATTTTTGTAGGAGGGTCTAAATGAAAAAATTCTCATAATTACCAGTGATGAGGCCACTTTTGATGTGGGGATAATAAATTACGACAGTATAGACCTGAATAATTTGTGCACGAAGACTTGTAGCTTTATGAACAGAAATTTTCCATCCAAAATTGTAATTCAGTCGATACGCTCGAAATAAAAGTTTGTAGGGCAACAATGACACTCACTTCAAACTCCATGGGATCAATCATTACTCCAAGAAAGTGAGATTCGACCTCCTCAGAGAGTAAAAACTGCTCAATTTACTCAAAAAAATTCAGAATGCTCATGCACGATGATACAATTAGAGTCTCATTCACAGCAGACAACAAAAAACCGTGTTCGAGTCGTTTGAAATGAATGTAGTACAAATCGTCGCGCAATAGTTCGACATTTCAGATCCGCTCGAAACTTTCGAGTAAGCTTAAATAATACACGAGAATCGCGTCGTGTAATCCCCAGGGTGAATGAATAAAGGATCGACATCCGCGGAAAAGTCGTCGGGTGACATCGTGAAACACTCGTGACTCACGATTTAAAAAAAAGCAGAGCTACCAGCAGACTGTATTTCTACAAATAAGCTACAGAACACGACACGAGTGGCAAAAAAGTACCCCGCAAATAAATAAGACGCTTTCCAGCATCTGCATCTTGCCTATAGATACGCGTTGAGTTTTCAATTTTCAAGAGAACCACACCCAAGTATATCGGATGTGGTGGTACGGTCTCGAGGGTGGCATAAAGTATACCGATGGGCCACGACGGAGTCTCACGAAAACTCTTTTGGATGAATAAAAATACATATATAAGAGCCATACACATACACAACACGCACATGGCACATACGAATGTTTGTTTGCTCTCTGTACGTTGTTACATATACGCCCAGAGGCAAAGAGATGGTATACAATTGTATATATATATATAGCATGAGTGTTGTGCCTGATGCTGCTAACAGACGCTATGGGTAGATATTTTCAGCGTATGTTTGCAAAAGAGAGGTAAACGTTTTTTGGGATAACAATCGAGATGGAAATTTTTGCAGGTTGTATTTTTTCATCGAGTGTGTACGGTATCAATACGTCCATGAAGTATAAATATTGCGCGAGCCGGCGATGAGTGAGAATGAAAGAAATGGTCTGAAAAATATAGTATTGGATCCGTATGTATTCTGAACACATTCTGAAGTATCGATAGATATTTCTCGCGGGTGGGTGTGGCAGGTTTTGTTGAGCAGAAAAAAAATCTTGATGCCTAGTGTCGATGTCGGATGCTGAGACGTTATAACTGAACGTCGTCGTCTGACTCGTGAATCATGCGGAACGCGAGACGTTTATGGTTTATTATCTAAAATCTCTTTCATATGCATGATTAGATTGCTATTTTATGTTAGATTAAGGTGCACAGAAGATGGTTGTTCTACGAATTTTGAATAGAATCACAAAATTATGGTTGGATATCGAATGAAGCCTGTCGCGAGTTGAATAATATAATAGGTGAGTCGTAAAGAGCTTTTATGGTATCAATTGATTAGAATACTTCAAAGTGAATCACGGCCACAGAAATTTTCTCATTGCCTATTAGCCTATTTTATAGGTCAAAATCGTAAACCTGGAATTTGATAGTGCGGCTAAGATTAAGCTTGGAAAGCCGTGGTTATACGTGATACGCCTACTCGCCGATATTTCAAAATAGATTTTGAATTCAAGCGATGTGATTGTCGTAAAATATTGAATCAAAACTCATTTCTATAGTTCCATCGAAGTCACGATAATGGTAATTCCAAAGAATGTTTTTGCTTATTCATAGCTCTTATAAGATGATATAGTGAACTTTTATACCGGTACTGCGAAAAAGTCTCAAGCAGTAGGCGATTTTTTTCCTGATCTAATTGATAATTCTTACTATTTTGTAGGAGCTAGGTATGTGTGCCCTCCATTAAGGACTTTGAAGGCAACCAACAGGAGAGCACAGGTGTTGAGGCTTTTTCAATGTTCCAATGTAAAATAATACTAGCTTGCAAAAATCGGAGGGGGATTGGTCCATTTATGTCAAGTGATTGTTTTGGACTGGAGATAAGAATAAATCTAGATTATGTACAACAAAAAAACAAAAGTCTGTGATGCTATTTTTTTCATAAACGTTGGTCGATAGTTTTGTTTTGAGCGCCGTTCACACATTTTTGCACAACTCATGAAAACAGTACGTATGTCTTGATCTGAGTCCCTTTTTTACGAGCTGGGCCGAAAGTGATGGTATAGTTTTCGTCTTACGAGAATGCAATATACTGATTTTGCATTCATGTATCGTATCTTATTTTTAGATAAAGTGTGCCTGAGATCAACAAATCCGTGCGAAGAGAACATTTTTGCACAGAAAGTCAAGAAATGAGATCTTACGTTACCTTACCTGTATACAGTAGAGTATACTTTACTTTTGGATCATCTCGAAATTTAATGCGTATTAGTACATTTTGCACACGGTTCATGAGGTTATGTTTGTTGTCGAGTGGATGGATTTCGGCCCGAGCCGCGGACGAAGGTCGAAATAATCGCGGGAAGAAGCGAGAGGAACCTCATGAAAGTGACAGCAAAATGTTTTTTGTGCCAACAAATTGCTTGAAAGCCTTTTCGATCCGCATTCAAAAGATCAACACTCTGAATTCCTTGGAGTAGAATTTTTCTGTCTGAAGAGCTACTAATATCCTTGTCCGAGTCGTTTATGATTAGATCCCCCCCCCCCAAAACTCTGAAATCTCAGCTCATGTAATGCACTGAGCAAATTACCAGCCCAAGCTCGGATGAAGCACAGTGCTATTGTTGACACTGCTGCCTAACCCGTCAACTGAATGCCCTTTATTCATTGCAGTTTTTGAAATCAGACTTCAACGAATCTGCATTCACAGCAAGTGCTGACATAATCGAGCAAAATCCTCCCATCGCCTGAGGTCAGTGTAGTTTTAATCATTTTTTGAGAACATTGTAGAAGTCTTGTGTGAGGCGAGTGTAAACATGCGAGATTCTGCAACTCAAATCTCGGCTAAATTTGAAAATTGATCCAATTTCGAAAAAAATAATTTCTTGCATCGAAATTGGAAATCTCAGAACATCTTGTACAACAATCATAAATTCAGTGAGTGATTTTTCAGAGTTCACTCTGAAATTCTTCCTAATATTCTACAAGTGTTGGACTTTGAGCCAGAATGTCCAGTCAAACTAGGTTGAGAATTTTTCAATGAATCTACGAGAGAAAATTTCACCCTCTTGTGGTAAAAATTCACGCCAAGAAATTTAGAGTGTAATAATTAACAATTAACCAAATCACACAGAATTAACCACTCACATCATCATAGAGCGAGGAATGGCTGTTCACTAGCTCAAAAACTTCACTCTAGAATTTAAAACTGAATAAAAAGTCATCAATAGATCGATCAATTCATGATTTATCGTTTCATCAATTATTCGAAAGATTTCAATTTCTAATACACTGACGCCAAACAGAATCTCCACGCACAAGAATCCTGCTTCAACACAGGCAATAATTCCTAATAAAAAACCCACATTATACAGTCTCACCAAAAGCTAAAAGCAGGAGACCCTCTGAGTATATAGAAACAAGCCACAGAGGCAAGTATCCCTCGTACTATCATCCGATAAGCAGCAACAGCAGTATCGTCCGCACTCTCAGCGACCGCATCACAATATAGAAGGCCATACTCTTTACCACTCACAAATAATGTGATATCTCGAGGGTGTCAGCGCGCATATACTCACACAACACCCTCACCAAGCATTAAGCTTTTGCCAAATCATAAATTTCAAATTTAACAAAGCTTAGGGTCACCCCAGACGACAACCAACTCCTCAACCTCACACATATATATATACTCACACAACCAAGTATCACAAATACAAACACACCAGCTCAAGAATATTATACCCTAGAGATTGCTCGGACCGTACGACGACGACGACGACGACGACTACGACGAAGAGGTGGTGCAAGCACACACGAGACGAGCGATGCCTTTCTATCCGTACATGAGAAGACTAGAAGAGCAAAGTTGCTTGTTTCTCTATGGGCCAACTCCTCTACTAGAGTCCCAAACGCCGGCACACAGTTTCAATAGTGTCCGTCTGGTGTACCTCTTTTGACCAACTTCGTATACGTTGTAGTCGTCGCATCTGTCACAGTTGTATACACATATATAGATATATCCAAGAGCAAGCGTAACTCTCGCAAGTTGAGCTTTTTTCCTCTTAGTCTTCCTCGTTGTTGCCGTGAGAACCAAGCATTTTTTTTTTCTCGCAAAAGCCGGGCGTTGACCGCGAGAGTACGACTACCATAGGATGTTGTACATATAGACACGTAAATTCTGTAAATTTGTATGTATGTATGGGTGTGTAGGAAGCAATTAGGCGTCGATCGTAAGGTGGAAATTGTGAATGTGTGTCATTCCGAGAGTGTATACTTTTAGGGCGCACCCGATGGTGGAAATGGAGATGACCGCGAGACACGCGAACTGAAGCTTTTGTGCCACGCGAGCAATCTGTTATTTAGACGGGATTGGTCTCTTTAGCATTGTGTAGGGGTTTTTGAGTTGAGAATAGGAGGTAATTCGTATGATACTACGTGTATGTAGAGAAAATTGACTGGGGTTGAACGAGCCGAATCAAGTGGAGAATTTCTTTTTTTTTTCTTATGGAAAAGGAAGTAGTTGGAGTAAAGGGTGAATTATGGTCTGATGTCTTGATAAATTGCACACGAATAGAAGAAAACTGAAATTGTTGGATGGAAACCTGATTTGATCCACGGAATATTTTCAAGATAAGATCAATTGAGGGGGTGGGTGGAAAAAGGGCCTAAGTGCACTTAGGCCCTTTTTCCGGCCTACCGCTTTTTTGAACCCTTGAACCATGATCTATCACCCCATGAAAGTTGTTTTTCCATAAACTTCGAAAACCCCATAGATCAGAAAAAGGGCCTAAGTGCACTTAGGCCCTTTTACATATTCGATAAAACGGCCTAAGTGCACTTAGGCCCTTTTACATATTTGATAAAAGGGCCTAAGTGCACTTAGGCCCTTTTGTCGATTATATCGACGCCTCTTACGAAGATAAACACCTCTTTTCTTGTGACTGACGAAGATTAACGTTTATTCGTTGTGAACACGAAGATTAACGGATTCTCCTTAGGTCCGCGAAAACTAACACTTACTCCTTAGGGACACGAAGATTAACGCATTCTCGTTAAGTCCACGAAGACTAACACTTACTCCTTAGGGCCACGAAGACTAACACTTACTGCTCAACGGCCCATGAAACTAGCGCTTCCTCTTGAACGGTATGAAGACTATAACACACTTGCACACGTTCTTGTTCAAAGGGACGGAGACCATGTATTTCGTCTTAGGGCCACGAAAAAAAACACATTCTCTTCAGCGGCACAAAAATTAATGCATCGGTAGACTTCATTCATGGAGGGACGGAGACAATAAGTATTTCGTCTTAAGCCCACGAAAAGTAACACATTTTCCTCTACGCCACGAAGACTAACACATTCTTCTCGATGGAATGAAAAACAACACATTCTCTTTGACGTGACGATGAACGGTAAGTGATTGTGTTAGCCTTCGTTCCGCTAAGAAGAATATGTTACTTTTCGTGGGCTTAAGACGAAGTACTTATAATCTCCGTCCCTTCAAGAATGGAGTCTACGAATGTGCTAATTTTCGTGCCGCTAAGGAGAATGTGTTACTTTTCGTGGCCTTAAGACGGGATACTTATAGTCTTCGTCCCTTCGAGAAAAAAATGCGCGAATGTGTTAATCTTCGTGCAGTTTGAGGAGTATGTGTTACTCTTCGTGGCCTTAAGCAGTAAGAGATGATCTTCGTGGCGCTGAGGCGTAAGTGTTAATCTTCGTGGCCATAACAAAGCAAATGCTAATCTTCGGCCACCGTGTTTTTCTTCGTGGGCGTTAGCGGATGTGTTTATCTTCGTAAGAGGCGTCGATATGATGGGAGTTACGCCCTTTTATCGATTGTATGATGAGAGTTAGATCCTCTGTCTATTATCTGAAGGCATTTAAACCCGGCTAGACTCCTTGGACAGCTAGTTGTACATACGAGTTGAATATTAACCATCAAGGACGAAAAAATCTACCAAAATCACTTATGAGCTAGTTGTACAGTTTTGATGGGTTAGAACGAATCGCCTAACTACGATGCTGCACCATTGGACACGAATGGTTCGCCAATCATTTTGAAGAGAAAAGCATGACCTCACTATTTCATAAGCTTTGAGTGGGGAAAGAGCTTTCTAACGTCCCAAGGTCATCTCTGTGTCGTACGGTGTTTTAAGTAATCCTCCAAAAAAGTTGAAAAACGGCGTTCCATTAGTAAAATCGTGATCCGATGGATTTCAGTGAAACAACCTGATTTTTTTCAACATATCTTCGGAACTCGGACAAATAGGAGAGCAGTATTCTTATATCGACAACCTGTGTTTGAGGCCTCTAAGAAAATTGATAAAACATAAGAATTGATTTCTAACCATGTTACATGTAATCAAGACGTTAGTTAACCACTTCATCGTGTTTGCCGGGTCATGTTACAGCGAAAACGGTTTCGAAAACTATCAGTCTTGGCGGTGGAAAGTGGTCAAAAATGCAAAAATTATCTTTGAAACAAATTTCAATCCAGTATTTGCATCTCTTGTGCATGCGCGTCCTCTGATGTCTCTAAAAGTAATTTCAATTGATAGCCGCCTCGTGTAACTCACTTCAGAATGGTCACTCGAGGAAGTCGGTTTGACGCGTTAGATCACGAGATCTAGCTGGTCCAAAAAATGAAAAACTCCAAGGTATCGAGTCCGTGAACCCGCGGCTCCTCCAATGAACGCCAAGAATGCGAATTTTGAGTCGGATCGTTCCCAAGACGTGAACATGTATTTTTCGTGTATTCTTTGATGTAGAAACCGAATCCGTGGTCAGTTTCGTCCCCAACCTTCAGGATTATCTGGTAGGCTCAAATGGAGTAAGATAGGCTAAAGTAGGTTCAAGAAACGAGATCAAGTAAGAAATTGATTGGGCCCCATTCACTGTGGCGCCCGAAAATCGGACTCGCAACGAGAGTTCGGAGGGTCCGGGTCATCATACCTCACTCAACTTTTTTCACAGACTCGTACCACCTATAACATGGAGGATCCAGAGTAACTCCGTCAAATGGGTATTCTGTTTAGAGTAACAAGCAAAAATGTTAGCATTGCCAATATGAGCCCATGTCAAAAAGTGATATATATATATATGGGTATACTGGCAATGCTAGCGTTTTTGCTCGTAGCTCTGAAATGAAAGCCCATTTGATGGACTTACTCTGGATTCTCCATGTTCTAGGTGGTACGAGCCTGTGGAAAAAGTTTGGTGAGATTTGGTGACCCGGACCCTCCGGACTCCCCTTGTCAGCGTAAGTGTATTTCACGGGCACGATTTCTTCATACATAGCTATTTTTCGGAAAATCATAACTCCGACAGATTGGATTTCTCATCTTATCGTTGTTTGACTGGGGAAACTAGACACCTCGAAATTCCCCTCGAAAGATTATAACAATGAGACTCCGGAAGAGAGTTTTGTTTAGGAATCGAATCTCAGCACGAATGTGACTACGTAAAAGGATCTTATCACTGCAGAGAGAGGTACCCACAAAGCCACCAAGACCTCGAAGATTTTCTAAAAGAGCCCAAACAACAGGAAAATTTTGTTCGAAAAAGGGGCCCAACTGCAAGGGTATTGTTAAAAAGAGCCTCAACGAGGAAGTACTGGCAAAAAGGGCCTAAGTGCAACAGTATTGGTAAAAAGGGCCTAAGTGCAACATTATTGGTAAAAAGGGCGTAAGTGCAACAATATTGGTAAAAAGGGCCTAAGTCACCGGAAAAACTCGTTCAAAAGGGCCTAACTCCACTATCGATATCGGGATAAAGGGCCTAAGTGGTGGTGTATTGGTAAAAAGGGCCTAATTTTTTACGAAAAAATTTTTAAAAAATTCTTATGATCTCCATATCTCTTTTCTACCAATTCTGGCTATCAAATCATGTTCTTTGGCCTTCAAAAAATGTATCTTCATGCTTGCTAAGTGAATATTGAGTGACCTCAGTTTCACACACTCAATGGAACCATCTTTCATGTGCAGAATCGATGAAAATGCATTAAGACGTTGAATCGCAATTGGATATCTTGTGTGACATACCCATAGATATGCTGATGAAATTTGGAGGCCATTGAACACGATTTCGCAACGTTATCCAACTTTTAGTGGACCAACTATCCCAAAAAATGACCCAGTATTGGGAAAAAGGGCCTAATTACATTTTTTTGAATGGCTGTATACCTCTCAAAATCGACAGCTACCTTCCAATTCCTGTGCGGTTGTTTTGGGGATGCCAAAACCTTTGAAATAAGCCAGGTATGCGCATCGAATCATGCCACGGGCATGATATAGTTAGTTTTTATCGTTTTTCTCGAAATGACCGTTTTGTAATTAGGCCCTTTTTCCACCCACCCCCTCAATTGTACCTCTCTTAACTTCTCCGAGTGAGATTTTCCACTCGGGCTTAAAAAGAGAGTCCATCTCACTCGGGAAAGAGTCAGAAATTGAATAATCAAAAATCACAATCGGAAAATGAGTGAGATTTCCCTCGGACGGAAGAGTGACACGCTTGAATCAAATTTTAGGTTTTATTTTGCGGCTCGTCTGTTCCTGATGGATCCATGAGGAAACTGGTAGGCTTCCTGTCAATTTTTCTTAAAAAGCTGAGCAAAAAAAGTCAATATATCCTCTCCCGTAAGTTTTAGGAATATACAGCCCAATATTATATCATATTAAATATTGCAGGCCTGAAATATTGTCAAAAAATCCTTCAAGCCGACTCATACAGAGGCAATGCCCTGTTACCGGGGAAATGAGGGTTCCACTCTAGTAATTTCTCACTCGTAACAATAGCTAGTTTTCATATTTTCATTTCCACATACGACACGTATAAAGTCACACGGTGCACCATTCCCACATGAGGAGGTGCTATAGAACTCCACTTGTCAATGGTAGCAGTAGTCCAGTGAAGAAGCAGCCCGATTCATATACAATTAAGACGACCCCAGTTCGATTCCCCGCACTTCCCATGTCACAGAAATATCAAACTAAACATCCTACTTCATCTGAAACTGTTCTTTTTTCCTTTCTTCAACCCTTAGATGATCAATAATAATTTTTTAATTTTATAGCCACCACGTATTGATTGAATGAAAATATTCAGATTCAGCTAAATAACACTTGGATTCACTCAGAAACCCGAGTGAAAAATCGCACTCTTTCTTGAGAGTAGAAATCACTCGGATTCGAGTTGCCACGATTTTACTCCGGACTCCGGGTGGGATCTCACGTGAAAAAGTTAAGAGAGACTGATATACATTTGAAGGAGGCAATGGATTAGGAGAATCATTCGAGAGAGTGTCTGAGAATAATGGAGTGGGTGATGGTGGCTACGGTAACAAATCTCGAATCATCACGCAAAAGCCAAATTAATCTTACTGCTTGAATTGGCCTCGCAGGAGAATGATAATCTTATCGAACTTGGAGGATATTTATGGAACTTCTCGTCGTATCCTTGTCCCACCCCAACGACTCCTTTAGTAGACTATACAAAGGCAATCTTCCAATATGACCCAAATCTCAAAGAGAAAATATAGTGGTCCAAACGAACGACAAATTATATTTTTAACTTCATTTCCATCACTGGCAACTCCCTGATTCTATCAAATCAAATCGATCTTCTCCCAAATTCTATCTGATACACTCGTTGAGGCAACGAGCCTATTGATGAAGGAAAAACGATCTCGTTTATAGACGAAACCTAACTTTTGTGAATACTTGCAGCTATATAAGCCGGCATGTATACCGCAATCCGCAATTTTGATCGATAAACTCTTCGATGATGTCGTGGAATAAATCAAGAAGGCAATAATTGATAAACATGACATAGTTCGTCAAAATCATTACGATCGGTCATGCACGATTATCCTGTGCTAGGAGTGCGCTGGTTAAAATGATGATTAAAAAGTCTATATTTGAGGTTATCAACTTGCGGAAACGACGAATACAGATTTACAACACTGTTAATTACATCTTAACGAGATACCACTCTTGTGTACATTTTATGTACCTGTAAATATGCACTCATGGAAGGAACACCCACTATGTACAGTAGTCACTTTAAAAATTTACGCGCGTGCTTATCATGTATGAGAATGCCCGTATATGTACACACATAGCCGATGTCCCTTGGGTATTCTTCGGGTATAGCTAGGCACTGATAATACAATCTGATGGCGGGCATGTTAACGATGCTGCTTATTAAGTTAACAACTGCTCCGCTTGGATGAGCTGTGTATATCGAGAGTATATAGCTAATTACGTTTCGATGAGCATCGTTGGGGTTGTTGTAATATGGATGACGACAAATAAAATTTGAAACCACAACATGGCTCAGGATTAGAATTCTCTGAATGTCCACAACATTCAATTGATGATAGAATCTAAGGATATTTGATTAATGTGACCATTATGAGCCATCAAATGGATTGAGATCGTTCAAATTTTGGGATACGAGGCAATATTCAAGAATGCATCGGGATATCTTGAAGAGGTTATAAATTCTATCAAGCTCGAAACAAAGTCTTAAAAGGGTTACAAGTCATTTTGGAGCCTCGAAATAAAAAAAAAAACAAACTCGACTGTAATCGAATCAACGTACATAAGAATCGCAAATTAAGTCCAATGATTGTCATTGTGATAGAATCATCACAGTCCACGAAGTGGGCAATAACTTTTCTGCTCAAGATACGAGGAGAAGTTATTTCTCAAACATTCAAAATTTGTCAATTCTGAGCATTTTCAGCAGAACTCATCCGATTCCAAATCTGAGGTTCTTCAAGAAAGCCTCTTGTTTGGACAACAGACTCTGTCTATAGTTTCAGATAACCTCCTTGAGGCTGGTTTAGGCGGAGCTTCCGATAACTTGAGTGAATTGAGTGAATCATCAAGAAGATCATTTGATTCTGTCTAGAACAAATGATTATGTCACCACTTATGTCCCAAAAACTTCCGATGGCAGATTTATGTCACCTGTAACTTCGATCATCTCATCGATCATCATAAGTGCTTCTGCGCAAAAATACGTCGATGAAGAGTCGACTCTCACATTCATAAACCTACTTCAACTTTTGCCTCACCAAAATCTCATCCTTTACAAATCCCAGCAGACGTAAGTAACGATGCTGCTAAAGAACGATCGAACGAACGTTTTGGAGGAGGCATTATCGGAACGAGCGCAAGCGTCGCATTCCCTAAATCAGCCTCAGGGGCCAACAGCAGCGTCTGGCCTTTTGGTGGTATATTGTACGACCCGGAATGAGTGTGAGCTTGGAGTCCGAGAATAAGCGAGAAAATGGGGCAAAAGTAGGAAATACAGTGAGCCAATAATAAGAAATATGAAAAGCGTACATCTTGGCCGACAAGCCCAACGGCCCGGCAGAGCTGCTCCACTCGACTCTACGCTCTACTTCTTGCGCCGACAACCCGACCCGGCCCTGAAGGACGTCTTTCCCAATTCGATATTAGACCTCGTCGACTTGCTTAAGGACTCGCTTGCTGACCTTTGCTAATGTAGAACATTGCGGAATTCTCTTGGGTCACAGTTTTACTGAAAGTTTTGGAGGTTAATTTTTCCCATCACAAACGAAGGTTTCAACCTATGACTCTTGCTGCGACTCTTTCTCGGAATGAAAATTTTGACGTTGATTGAGTCAAAGAAAAGTCAACTACGCTATTGTGACGATTTCAAAACGTCAGGGAGCAATTCCTGGATTGCTGACTTAGCGTTATTTTGCTTCAAAGAAAAATGTTGAGAACTAAAGTCACAGAATTGTTTCAGTTCAAAAATATTTCAAGAATGGAGACCCAATTACATTTTTAAGAATATTTTCATTGTACCAAATGATCTTCTCGCTTTCATTTTATATGAGCAAACGGTATAACGACTAATTCCCCTACCGTTTCAAAAGACACCTTTTTTACAGCTCAGATGACAAGGTTATTCCTACCTTGAAAGGAATATCAGAAATTGCTGATTGAATGGACATAGAATTCAGAAATTCAATACAAGTTCGATGTGAAACATTTTATGAACAGCAAAATTATTATTTCAAGTTGTTTCCGCGGATGCGATCCCAGTGCATTCATCTCTGTGATTTTGAAGAAAGAAGAATAATGATTATGAAAGAAAAGAAACATCTTCAGTCACTTGGTCAGTCTCTAGTTGAGAGTCCTCTCAAAGAAGAAAAAGAACAAAAAGTTTCAACATCTCATTCCATTCATGTGAGTAAAACAAAATACGTCTGCAGTATGTTTTCAATTCACCACAGTTCGTCTGCTCACTAAAAACTACGTCACATCATCAATCCATTCAAACGTTCCTCTGCACCTCTAAATATATTCACGTCAAACTCGTACTGTCAACCAAAGAACAAGTCGATTCTTTCAGCTCAACTACAAGTCTCCTGCACTTCTCATCACCAACCCAAGCTTTTTCAACTCTTTCTCGTTATACAACGCTGGCAAAATGAGATACGTGTGCACCAATTCTATTTCAATTCAACCTAACGATCGCATAGAGTTCTCTGCGTCTTGACTATCTTCTTTTTACGCGTATTGGCGTATCAGTCAGTCGCCCACTACTACTGCTTTCATCAGCTTCAGTCCCTTTTACCATAGCCCCTCTCTTTGTATTTTTGATTCCCCTTTCCTTCCATCAGGATCGGTCGTTTGACTTTTTGCCGGCTTGAAAAAACTCGCCCTCTGTGTGCCTCCTCCCCTCCCTCCCACACTCTGCCAGTACTGACCGCAGAGTAAACATGTCTTATCCGCGCCTCAGAATCGTGAACTTTCTTCACTTCAGTGAATTACCTTTCACGTAGTCGGGGTTCAGATGATCAGAAATTTGATTATCCAAGGAAACATCCTCGTGATTCGACTTTGGTCCGGTCGTACACGACGTACATTTCAAAATGAGTACACTGTCCAGACTGTGTCCATTACTACAATCGCTACTCTTTCTTCTATATGTATCGAAAAGTTAAACATACCCATGCGAGCCATTGAGCAAATACTTGCAACCAGTAACGTGTTGATTTGGAAGGAGGAAGAATGAGAAAATCAGAGAAAGGATGAAGAGAGAGCTTTTTTTACTGCGCGCCGCCGGTCAGAAGAATCGTGAGAAAGTGAGGCCAAGAGCTCCAAAAAACGCAGCGCTGTCTCTATCGATGCACGTCGTCGAAAAAGTTGGACAAGATGTGATGCCCGAACGCGACTCTCATCCTTTCTGGCGTATTGATGCGCGGATGGGTGGGATTCTTCGAGGCTGTCTTGGAGAGACTTCCAAACGACATGACCTTCTTCCTGTCTTCCTTTTTTTATGGAGAGCAGAAAATCACGAAATCGAGATAACGTTCATAGAATAATTGATCAGATTAGTGCGGAGGTCCAAACATTCTAATGAATTTCCCATGATAGTAAAGTGGGACTATGCATGTCATGGTTTTTAATGTCTGCACAAAAATGAAGCGGTTACCTCGTGTGTGAAAATTACAAAATAACGCCAGTGCGAGCTTTGATTCATGAATTTTCTAGTTGTCGAGGGTACTAGAAATTCTCGCTTAGCGGGTTAAGTAAAAGCAAAGCATGAACATCAATAATTGGAGCGATTGAGTTTCAAGGGGATGGACACAATTTTCAGGGGGAAAAGTAAATCAAACATGTGAAAAACGCCTGAAGAGCTTGGAACAGAAGGGCCTAGTACATTAACAATTGCTGGAGCATGACCAACATTAATGATGATTAATCCTAATATTCCTTTTCATCTCTCACCATTATAACATTTTTACATAATTCGCGAGAGGCAGACGTAGCATGAATAGACCTGACCGAAAAAGGTTAAACAATTACCCACTCTTTTTCTCGGTCCGCACAGACAAGAGCACACTCACCCTACGTAGCAAAGCACGTAAAGCAATAACACAGAGGAGATCGTAGTATGTATGTATACGGAAAGTCGTGTACGTGTATAAAAGCGTAAGATAAAAATGTCAAGTGGGCGAACGAGTACATCTTCTGCGCCCTTTCGCGTATTCCGCGATTCATTAATCATACACGCTGCAGACTTTGGAATTACGGCCCTTAATCTCCATTTCTCGCTTTGTCCCTTTCGTTTGCCTCTCGCCGCCACCGATGCTCTCTGTACAACTCTAGCGAAAAAGAGATATAAAGAAGCAGAAGAGAGAGCCAGCCAGCCCCATCGCTAAAAACAGACTCTGTATAAGGTGTATTTTATATATAACACAGTACCGACTGAATAAACGACACGGAATGTATAAAGTTTTGCGCTCTCTTTCTCTGGTAGTATCTTGGAGTTGCGGCGCGAAGGAATCCGAGGACACGATCGCACCTTGCGTTCGCGCGAGCAGAGTGCATTGGAGGAGTGAAAAAGAGAAAAATACACGCGAAAAGATGCACACACGTGGTGGTGAAGGTGAAGCAGCATCACCAATACCCCGAGGACTCGTAAAAGAGAGACGAACAGAGGCTAAGTGGACTGGATATGTTGCACTTCTATGGTACTGTTGAAATATTCCGAGGCGACCTCACGCCTTGTAGTATATTTCTTCTTTGTAGCTATACAAGCGTGCTTGCTCGTGAATCTTGCTGGTTCGTGCACGTGACAAGACCAGCAGGTCTTAGAAGGGCTAACGCGTGATAAAGGACCCATGTTTTCTCATATGGAATAGGCCGCAATAGGTTTCTGGAGGAAGTGGCTTTCCTGTAAACCTTAAGACTCCTCATTGGTTCCAAAACTGCCAAAATATTAGTTATTCGAGAATCAGAAAGACGTTTCAATCAACAAAAGCTGTATTCTATGAGTATCACAGAGCCCGGTTTCCTTGATGTTAAGAGATCTAAGGTCTGATTACATAGCTGAAAGTTGGTTTTGACGATCCATTGAATAATCGCAGTACGAGGAAACCGGAAGTTCCATCAACAAGACTCTGTGTCTCGACCACCGAGACCACGAAAGCCTATTTTATGTAGTGGACGAATATGTTGGAGATTTGCAAGTAGATACATGGAACCACCAATTCAGACTTTCACAGTATTCAATGCAATAAGACCTTTACCAATCAAGAAGGATAAGGGATTTCCACTACAGCGAAACTTGGATTCGCAAACTTAACCCTGAAAAGAGACCCAAGACCAGAGTCTCATAGGTGAGCAAAAGATAAGACACTAGTCATTCAACTCAAGGTAGTATTAACGGTACTGATGAATTCAAATGTAGATTACATATTCGTATGACTAGTTTCAGCCCGCTTATATAGGTATAGTAACGCACATAACAGACAACAACCTAACCCCGAAACCGAAAAAATGAGTGAAACACGTGCTCAGGTTTTCGTTCGTGGACTGTGGATCGTTGAACTATTTGCTTCTACGTGTGTATCGTGCACTCATCCTCTTAAGGACCGACGCACAGTTGGGCCAGGGCATCTTTCTAGTGTCCAACGCCACGCGAAGTCTCAACTTATTGCCGTTTCCGGGATCGGAGAGAGTTTTGATAACTGGTAGCAACATTTTTCGTTTCCGGACATGGCGATAAGTTGAGAATTTGCGTGGTGCTAAACCCTAGAAAGATGCGCTGGCCCCACTGTGCGACGCCTATGAGAATTTGTACGGTAGATATTACTCAAGTCGTCATTTCCCATAAGTCACCCTGTTAATCAACTTTTACATATGTGCCCAGATCTTTACCCTCCAACTCTGTAGGCTCTTGAAATTTCAACTGAGGCGGTTTGAAATACTTATCTACGACCACTGTACCAAATTTCGTGATAATCGGCTACTTATTATGAAGAAGAAATCAATACAGACTTGAGAGCTCTAATAGAAGACTCTGGGGATCAGCGACATATCGTTGCCCGGATCTGTCGGATTGTGGAACATGAAAGACAGCAATAACCACAAGAAAAATCATGATCGCGATTGCCAATTACATCGAGCCTAATCGGTCACTCAATGTGAAGAAAGATTCAATACAGACTCGCAAGCGAGAACCAAAGACTCCGAGGTTCAGAAACACATCGTAGCCCGGATCTGTCGAATCATGCGATGTGAACAAGAGCGATAAGAACGACGAGAATCATGATAGTAACTGTGACTTTCCTTGAACTAATGGATCACTTACCATCAAGAAACATTCGATACAGACATACAAGCATAAACCGGAGATTCGATAGATCAGCATCATACCGTTGCCCGGATCTGTCGGATCGTACAACATGAACGACGGCGACAAGAAGGAAAAAATTATGATAGTAAAGGCAAATTACATTCAACCTAATCGGCCACTAATCATGAAGAAGGATTCAATACAGACTCACACGCGCTAACCGAAGACTCTGGAGATCAAATACACACCGTCACCCGGGTTTGTCGGATTGTGCAACATGTGAAACAGCGCTGATAACTAAGGAATCCATATTAGTAACTGCGAATCACATCGAGCCTAAGCGGCCACTTACCACGAAGGAGGATTCAATACAGACTCGCAAGCGAAAACCAAAGACTCTGAAGTTCAGGAACATATCGTGTCCCGGATCTGTCGGACCATGCAACGTGAACGACAGCGATGGGAACGACGAGAACCACGATAGTAACTGCGAATATAATTCAGCCTAATCTATGCCCTCACTGTACCAAATTTCATATTTTTCTGCACGGTTACTCAGGAACCGCTAGTACTACCTTAACTAGCGTCTACCTTTTGTGAGACTCATACAGAGCAGTATAGAATTCCTTACAAAGACGAAGTCTTGCTAGAGAGCTTGTGCATTTTGATGTAACTAGTGTGATATGCTTGCGTCAAGTGGAGGAGATACTGCAGAACCTGAAGGCTACTCATAATGGAAATCAAAGACCATGGGGATCAGTGACACGCCTGTGACTGGTATTGTCAGAGCATGCAAGATGAACGCCATCGATAACAAGATCAAGGATCATGATAGTACCTGTGACTTTTCTTGAACTGATGGACTACTTACCATGAAGAAACATTCAATACAAACATGAAAGCGTAAAACGGTAACTCGAGAGATCAGTGTCATACCATTGCCCGGATCTGTCGGATCGTGCAACATGAACGATGGCGACAACAAGGAGAAACCTTGATAGTCACGGCGAATTACATTCAGCTCAATAGGCCACTAATCACGGAGAAGGATTCAATACAGACTCGCAAATGCAAACCGAAGAGTCTGAAGATCTAAAACATACCACGCCTTGGATCTGTCGGATTGTGCAACATGAAAAACAGCGATGATATCCACGAAAAATATGTTAGTATCTGCAAATCACATCGAACCTTATCGGCCTTGTAACATGAAGAAAGATTCAATACAGAGTTGCAAGCGCAAACAAAAGACTCTGAGATTCAGTAACAAACCGTGGCCCGAATCTGGAGGATCATGCAACATGAAATACAGCGACGAGAACAACAAAAATCATGGTAGTAGCTGCGAATATGATTCAGCCTAACCAGCCACATATCATGAAGAGGAATTCAATACAGACTTGCAAGCTCTAATAGAAGACTCTGGAGATCAGCGACATATCGTTGCCCGGATCTGTCGGATTGTGGAACATGAAAGACAGCAATAACCACAAGAAAAATCATGATCGCGATTGCCAATTACATCGAGCCTAATCGGTCACTCAATGTGAAGAAAGATTCAATACAGACTCGCAAGCGAGAACCAAAGACTCCGAGGTTCAGAAACACATCGTAGCCCGGATCTGTCGACGTGAACAAGAGCGATAAGAACGACGAGAATCATGATAGTAACTGTGACTTTCCTTGAACTAATGGATCACTTACCATCAAGAAACATTCGATACAGACATGCAAGCATAGACCGGAGATTCGATAGATCAGCATCATACCGTTGCCCGGATCTGTCGGATCGTACAACATGAACGACGGCGACAAGAAGGAAAAAATTGTGATAGTAAAGGCAAATTACATTCAACCTAATCGGCCACTGATCATGAAGAAGGATTCAATACAGACTCACACGCGCTAACCGAAATCTCTGGAGATCAAATACACACCGTCACTCGGGTTTGTCGGATTGTGCAACATGTGAAACAGCGCTGATAACTAAGGAATCCATATTAGTAACTGCGAATCACATCGAGCCTAAGCGGCCACTTACCACGAAGGAGGATTCAATACAGACTCGTAATAACAAACCGAAGACTCAAGTTCAGCTGAATACCGTCACTCGGATGTGTCGGGTCATGCAACTTGAACGACAGCAATAAGAACGACAATAATCATGATAGTAACTGCGAATATGATTCGGCCTAATTGGACACTCACCATGAAGAAAGGCTCGATACAAACTCGCAAACGCAAACCAAAGACTATGGAAATCAGTGACACACCAGTTCCCGGATATGACGGGTGATGTTGAACGAACGACCGCGGTAACAAGAAAACGATAATCTTGAGGATAACTGTGAATTACATCAAGTTAATTGGCCACTCCGCACGGAGGAAGATTCAATACATGCTCGCGAGCGCAAACCCAAACTTTGAAGATCAGTACACTGCGGTGCCCGTTACTGTGCGATCATGCAACATAAACTTCAGCGAAATTGATAACAGTAATCATGATAGTAAATATGTATTGATGGGTCAATCACAATGGAGAGAGATTCAATACACACTCGCAAGCGTGAACCGAGGACTCTACAGATCAGTGATACATCATTGCCCACATCATTGCCCAGATCTGTGGTATCATGCAACATGAAGGGCGGTGATAGCCGCAACATAAATCATGATGGTAATGGCGACTTGAATTGGGCTTAATGGGCCACTTGCCACAAGGGAAGATTCAATAGGACTCGTAATCGTAAATCGAAGACTCTGACGACCAGCAATATATAGTTACCCGAATCTGTCAGATCATGCAACATGAACGACGGCACTCAAAACGATAGAAATCATAATGGTGACTTCAAGTTACATCCAGCCTGATCGGCCATTCACCGGGAAGAAATATTCAATACGGACTCGCGCGTGCAAACCGAAGACTCCGAGGATCAGTGGCGTAAGGTTTCCCGGATATGTCGGATCTTGCAACTAGAACGACAGTGATGACTACGGAAAAGATCATGATAGTAGCTGTGAGGCACATTGAGCCTACTCAGCTACTGATCATGAAGAAAAATTCAACACATGCTCGCGAGCGCAAACCAAAGACTCTGGAGATGAGCGAAATAGTGGTGCTGGTATCTGGCGGATCATGCCACGTGAATGACAGCGATAACTGGGAGGAAATCGTAACAGTGTACGCTCATTACATCAAGCCTGATTGGACACTCATCGTGAAGGAAAATTTGATACAGCCCAGAAGCGCGAACCGTAGATTCTGGGGACCAGCGGCATGCCGTTGCCCGGATCTGTCGGATCATGCAACACGAACGACAGTGATGTCAACGAAAACAATTATGATTGTGACCGCAAATTACGGGGAGCCTAATCAGCCATCTATCATGAAGAAGGATTCAACGCAGACTCGCAAGCGGAATCCGAGACTCTGAAGATCGGCGACAAACCGTTGCTTGGATCTTTCGGATGTGCAACATGAATGATAGCGATCATAACAACGAAAACTACGTCAACAACTCCAAATCACATTGAGTCTGGTTGACTACTTACCACGAAGAAAGATTTAATACAGACTCGCAATCGCAAACCGAAGACTCTTGTTCAGCTGAATACGGTCACTCGGATGTGTCGGGTCATGCAACTTGAACGACAGCAATAAGAACGACAATAATCATGATAGTAACTGCGAATATGATTCGGCCTTATCGGACACTTACCATGAAGAAAGGCCCGATACAAACTCGCAAGCGCAAACCGAAGTCTAAGGGAATCAGTGATACCCTAGTTCCCGGATCTGACGGTTGATGTTGTATGAAAGACCGCGGTGACACGAAAACGAACATTATGAGGGTAACTGTGAGTTACATCGAGTTAACTGGCCACTCCTCACAGAGGATGACTCAATACATGCTCGCGAGCGCAAACCCAATATATGAAGATCAGTACACTCCGGTGCCCGTTCCTGTGCGATCATGCAACATAAGGTTTCAGCGAAATTAATAACAGTAATTATGGTAGTAAATGTGTGAAATCATAATAGTGTACGCTCATTACATCGAGCCTGATTGGCCACTCATCATAAAGGAAGATTTAATACAGCCCAGAGAAGCGAACCGTAGACTCTGGGGACCAGTGGCATGCCGTTGCCCGGATCTGTCGGATCATGCAACACGAACGACTGTGATGTCAACAAAAAGAATTATGAATTTAACCGCAGATTACAGGGAGCTCAATCGGCCATCTATCATGAAGAAGGATTCAACACAGACTCGCAATCGCAAACCGAAGACTCGTGTTCAGCTGAATACCGTCACTCGGATGTGTCGGGTCATGCAACTTGAACGACAGCAATAAGAACGACGATAATCATGATGGTAACTGCGAATATGATTCGGCCTTATCGGACACTTACCATGAAGAAAGGCCCGATACAAACTCGCAAGCGCAAACCGAAGTCTGAGCGAATCAGTGATACCCTAGTTCCCGGATCTGACGGTTGATGTTGTATGAAAGACCGCGGTGACACGAAAACGAGCATTATGAGGATAACTGTGAGTTGCATCGAGTTAACTGGCCACTCCTCACGGAGGATGACTCAATATATGCTCGCGAGCGCAAACCCAATATATGAAGATCAGTACACTCCGGTGCCCGTTCCTGTGTAATCATGCAAGATAAACTTCAGCGAAATTAATAACAGTAATCATGGTAGTAAATGTGTGAAATCATAATAGTGTACGCTCATTACATCGAGCCTGTTTGGCCACTCATCATGAAGGAAGATTTAATACAGCCCAGAAGCGCGAACCGTAGACTCTGGGGACCAGTGGCATGCCCTTGCCCGGATCTGTCGGATCATGCAACACGAACGACTGTGATGTCAACGAAAAGAATTATGAATTTAACCGCAGATTACAGGGAGCTCAATCGGACATCTATCATGAAGAAGGATTCAACACAGACTCGCAAGCGGAAACCAAAGACTCTGAAGCCGGCGACAAACCGTTGCTCGGATCTTTCGGATTGTGCGACATGAATGATAGCGATCATAACAACGAAACCCACGTCAACAACTCCGAATCACATTGAGTCTGATTGACTACTCACCACGAAGAAAGATCTAATACAGACTCGCAATCGCAAACCGAAGACTCGTGTTCAGCTGAATACCGTCACTCGGATGTGTCGGGTCATGCAACTTGAACGACAGCAATAAGAACGACAATAATCATGATAGTAACTGCGAATATGATTCGGCCTTATCGGACACTTACCATGAAGAAAGGCCCGATACAAACTCGCAAGCGCAAACCGAAGTCTAAGGGAATCAGTGATACCCTAGTTCCCGGATCTGACGGTTGATGTTGTATGAAAGACCGCGGTGACACGAAAACGAACATTATGAGGGTAACTGTGAGTTACATCGAGTTAACTGGCCACTCCTCACAGAGGATGACTCAATACATGCTCGCGAGCGCAAACCCAATATATGAAGATCAGTACACTCCGGTGCCCGTTCCTGTGCGATCATGCAACATAAGGTTTCAGCGAAATTAATAACAGTAATTATGGTAGTAAATGTGTGAAATCATAATAGTGTACGCTCATTACATCGAGCCTGATTGGCCACTCATCATAAAGGAAGATTTAATACAGCCCAGAGAAGCGAACCGTAGACTCTGGGGACCAGTGGCATGCCGTTGCCCGGATCTGTCGGATCATGCAACACGAACGACTGTGATGTCAACAAAAAGAATTATGAATTTAACCGCAGATTACAGGGAGCTCAATCGGCCATCTATCATGAAGAAGGATTCAACACAGACTCGCAATCGCAAACCGAAGACTCGTGTTCAGCTGAATACCGTCACTCGGATGTGTCGGGTCATGCAACTTGAACGACAGCAATAAGAACGACGATAATCATGATGGTAACTGCGAATATGATTCGGCCTTATCGGACACTTACCATGAAGAAAGGCCCGATACAAACTCGCAAGCGCAAACCGAAGTCTGAGCGAATCAGTGATACCCTAGTTCCCGGATCTGACGGTTGATGTTGTATGAAAGACCGCGGTGACACGAAAACGAGCATTATGAGGATAACTGTGAGTTGCATCGAGTTAACTGGCCACTCCTCACGGAGGATGACTCAATATATGCTCGCGAGCGCAAACCCAATATATGAAGATCAGTACACTCCGGTGCCCGTTCCTGTGTAATCATGCAAGATAAACTTCAGCGAAATTAATAACAGTAATCATGGTAGTAAATGTGTGAAATCATAATAGTGTACGCTCATTACATCGAGCCTGTTTGGCCACTCATCATGAAGGAAGATTTAATACAGCCCAGAAGCGCGAACCGTAGACTCTGGGGACCAGTGGCATGCCCTTGCCCGGATCTGTCGGATCATGCAACACGAACGACTGTGATGTCAACGAAAAGAATTATGAATTTAACCGCAGATTACAGGGAGCTCAATCGGACATCTATCATGAAGAAGGATTCAACACAGACTCGCAAGCGGAAACCAAAGACTCTGAAGCCGGCGACAAACCGTTGCTCGGATCTTTCGGATTGTGCGACATGAATGATAGCGATCATAACAACGAAACCCACGTCAACAACTCCGAATCACATTGAGTCTGATTGACTACTCACCACGAAGAAAGATCTAATACAGACTCGCAATCGCAAACCGAAGACTCGTGTTCAGCTGAATACCGTCACTCGGATGTGTCGGGTCATGCAACTTGAACGACAGCAATAAGAACGACAATAATCATGATAGTAACTGCAAATATGATTCGGCCTTATCGGACACTTACCATGAAGAAAGGCCCGATACAAACTCGCAAGCGCAAACCAAAGTCTAAGCGAATCAGTGATACCCTAGTTCCCGGATCTGACGGTTGATGTTGTATGAAAGACCGCGGTGACACGAAAACGAACATAATGAGGATAACTGTAAGTTACATCGAGTTAACTGGCCACTCCTCACGGAGGATGACTCAATACATGCTCGCGAGCGCAAACCCAATATATGAAGATCAGTACACTCCGGTGCCCGCTCCTGTGTAATCATGCAACATAAACTTCAGCGAAATTAATAACAGTAATCATGGTAGTAAATGTGTGAGATCATAATAGTGTACGCTCATTACATCGAGCCTGATTGGCCACTCACCATGAAGGAAGATTTAATACAGCCCAGAAGCGCGAACCGTAGACTCTGAGGACCAGCGGCATGCCGTTGCCCGGATCTGTCGGATCATGCAACACGAACGACTGTGATGTCAACGAAAAGAGTTATGAATTTAACCGCAGATTACAGGGAGCTCCATCGGCCATCTATCATGAAGAAGGATTCAACACAGACTCGCAAGCGGAAACCAAAGACCCTGAAGCCGGCGACAAACCGTTGCTTGGATCTTTCGGATTGTGCAACATGAATGATAGCGATCATAACAACGAAAACCACGTCAACAACTCCGAATCACATTGAGTCTGATTGACTACTCACCACGAAGAAAGATTTAATACAGACTCGCAATCGCAAACCGAAGACTCGTGTTCAGCTGAATACCGTCACTCGGATGCATAGACATATAAGAGATAGACTGCTAATGCCGTGCTCCGGCTGTTGGACTACGAACGAGAGAGACAGCATGCTCTAAGGGTCGCCTCTTCTGTCTCTCTCGCCGCTTCTGATTAGCCGGCACTGTTCCCCGCCGCTCTCACCCTACCCTCGCCCGCCCGTCTTCTCTGCTTTGCGATACAGACATGCAGCTCATTATCACGAAATATTTAGGTAACAATCACGGTAAGAATGGAGCGATGCATTGCATTCCATGTTTCATTGCATTGCTGAAATCATCCGATTACCCATTAGTAATTAATTTTCTCACCTTATTCAGTTCAACCCAAGCCCCGGAGGGGCCAGCACTTTATATATGAGTTTTTGGACGTCCACTTCAAGCTTCTTCGATGGCCGAGCGTGCTAAGCGCTCGGTTCTTTTTGCTACGAGCGCATGGCGCGCCGGGCTCGGGATCGAATCCCGGGCACGGCAAGGCGAATTTTTTTTTTTCATTTTTTTCTATTAATACCCATGCGTGAGTATTGTAAATGCTATAGCCCGATGATAAAAAAAATGTTATCTAGTAGTGAAGTCACATACTTGCTACGATGATTCTTTCATGAATCACTCGATGTGGAGCGGAGAGCTTGAGTAGAATTTTCTTTTGATTAAAGAGTCCCGCGCGACACAGCTGTAACGCAGAATCGTTATTCTATTATGAAACCAAACTCTCTCCGAGAACTGTAAGCAGTGTAATAAGGGTTTATCTAGTGTGAAGTGTTTTATTGCCTGTGGCATTAGAGCCATCTTGAAGCTGGATTAGATTCGATTTATAAGCAAACTAACATACTCATTGAAAGACAGATCTGCAGAGTTTGATTTCTAAATTTATTATAATCGAGCTCAACATTTTTGTTTAGTCTTGGAAATCATAAAATATAATGAAGTTCAAATATTTTAAATAGTTTAAAAAGTCATAAAATTTCACCTTCTCATGGTGAGAGTGCCGATGAAACCAATCACTCAAGGACGCACAATATATGCAAGTACGTACGGAGAAAAACACATATTTGTGGTATCTTGAGTGGAAAAACATTTTCGGTAAGTGCAGGAACAGATTTTGACACTAATGAGATCTCACAATACCTCTTAATTCAAGGGAATATCAAACGCAACGTGGGAGGTAGATAGAGTATCTAGTTCATGCATGTTCTTCGAGAATAATAATTAGGTGATTCTACAATCTAACAACTCTAATAATAAATGACAGAGACAGTCGTTTAGACATATTCGTTTGACATCAAGTCCAGACACAGGCTCCCTGCTCATTGATGGTTCCAAATAGTATTTTTGGTATTTCGTGCTCTAACTCTGACTGGGTCACCATTCATTCGTCTTGAAGCATGGTGGAATCTGATTTGTAAATATTGAGAAGTGGCTGTTCTCATAAGGTGATATCTATGATCATCCAAAGGATCGCAGATGTCATCATTTACGAATAATGATGTGTCTTTCAAGGAATGCATTGTGATTACAACGAGCTTTTGGAATGCATTTTTCTGCCTCAATCCATGCTCGTAAAGCAGGAAGGCCTTTTCAGCCGTTTCACACAATACAATGGCATCGTCAGACGCTTTTACAAGTCTCCCAAACTCCCTGCGTCGCTGGAGAGCAGATCTGGCTTCACCCACTTCAATTTCTATGCCGGTTTTGCAGATTTCACATTGGATTTTTTTTCGAATATTCTTAACGACCGCTCCAGCAATGTAAGCGATGATGTCTCTCTTATATTCATTGAGATGGAATGTCGGAATATCTAGACACATTGCGTCAAGCTCTTCGAGGGTCAAAGTAAGGCTTAGCACACTGCAATTTCCATCTTGCGTGGGTGGCTGAACTACCAATATTGATGTGCTATCTTGCGGTCGGCAGTTAGCTGTTAGAGGCACCCTTACATCCACATGAGATGTCAATTTTCTCAAGGCTCCTTTAAAGCCAACGGAGTCTGGGTTGTTGTTACAGCCCTGAAATCTTCTCATGACGGCAAAAAGCATCTCTTCGCGATCTTGCGAGATTTTGTATGTACAAAAAAACGTCATGCCATCGTTGAACAGATCTACGGCGAGATCGAAGACGTTCATCAACCCTTGAATGAGACCTATAAATATGACGTTTTATGAGTGACACTCTCAAATAACAATCAAAGATGATTTACGATTGAAATTAGATAACAAGTTATAAGCCACGATATAATTTTATGAGTTTGTTTTGTCAGTAAGAGCCCAAAATTGTTTCGAAACAATGTTTGTACTACACAATCAAGATAACTTGTTGAAGTGTGTGAATTGTTTCACACTGGAGAAGTATTCAATACGGACATATCATCTTTTATAGTATTTATAGCGACGAGCACTCACCTAAAAATCCAGTTTTCCTCGGACTGAGCCAAACAGGTTGCCCATTGATTTTCAAATTTGTGAGATATTTCACGTATCCCAATGCCTCCACTTTTTTATCCTCGACATTCTCTCCGCTGATAGCTGCCTTTGAGGATTCTTTTGTGAACTGGCAATGAGAGTTGAGTAAATCAAAAGAATTATTCATTACTCCAGAAAACATGGCAAATCCTACGGCGGCCTCAAACTCTTCAGCTTCTAAATCAAATTCGAGCCACAACAAAGCCTCTTTTACGCTGAAGCTCAGAGACTGAGCTGCAAGCGACACGTTCATTTTTTCATTTTGGAATTGGATGTGAGGCCTCCTTACTTTGACAGCCGGATGCAGCTTTTCTTGCTCTATCCATTCCACAAGGAGTTCCAGGTACCTCCAACAAATAGGCCTACCTTCACCATCTTCCAGATCCTGGTCCGAAACCGTGTTTCGCACTAACTTCAGCATGTGGCACGGATCCAACGTCGTGTAGATGCGTCGTTGGGACAAAGGGTGAATGAAAGATGCAGTCGACAAGTTCTCATATATCTGAGCACCAAGGCCTTCAGCCATATTGATATTTGAAAATTCACCATCAAAAGTGATATCTACAATTTCAATTTCCTCTTCAAAACACGCATCGAGAATTTCCATCGATATTGTACACTTCTCTCGGCCATTCAATTTATCGACTAAGTAATAAGCAATAGGAATTTTGAAATGTGCATTGATACACACGAGCATCGCGACCCATGCTTCCTTCGCTTCGGGTGCATTCTCATAATCTTCTTCGCTGCCTCGACCCAGATCTCTGAAGCCTTCATATCTGTTCTTAGACTTGTTCCATCTAATATGCCTCCTCAACGCCATACCATCATGCAACAAACTGAATTTTAGCTTTTTCCCTGATGTTACGATTGAATTATCAGTCTTATGGTACTCGATAAAACGGCGAACTGTCTGGAGAGATCCTCTCAAGATTCCAGGTTCGCAGTCAGAACTTTTCAACCATGAGCGCATTGTAGAGGTAGCCGGTAGGAATTTCATGCAACTTTGTCTTACAAAGTCGTAGGCACTGGGCGAGTAGAAATGGAGAGTTATCGCGAAACTCCTCAACTCCATGGGGAACTCTGAGCACTTCTTCCCTTTCAGAATTATGTCAATCAAACTCTTCACTCCGGGTGATAATGTAGCCTGAAAGAAAGATTGGTTCAGCTGATGAAGGAAACTTCGACGGAGTCCTATAACTCATTATTCATAGCAATACATGAGAACGTTGACTGCAAAAACTTGACTGGTATAGTGAATAATCATTGGGGAAGACATGAGGTTAATTCGATTATGAGTTCAGAACGTTCGGAGCGCTCGGAACATTCGGATCAAACTTTCATTCGAATACCCGTTCGGCGATGCAAAAATCCGAACAATACGAACGTTCCGAACTCTCCGAACGTTCCGAGCTCATAATCGAATAAACCTATGGATGATGATGGAACGGTACCTTGACTGAATCAACACCTTGTTCACACAATAAATTGCGACCGCGAAGACTCTTCATCAAATCTTGAGCGTTTTTGGCTTTTTCTCGCCAGCGCATCTGTTTGCGATTAGCAGTACGTAACTGTAGAGCTTTTTGCCTAGCAAATTGTAGAAACAGTTCCCATTTTTCTTCAGGGGTGAAGTCTTCTCTGCTCATCCAGTGACAAACAGTTCCGATTTTCACTCGAAATCTTTTGGATTTCCCCGCATTTGGAGTTTCATGGAGTTGTTCTGACGGTTCAGCAGCACACACTCTTTTCGGCATTGTATTTTCCTCCTCCATGAGTCCATCACTTTTCCTACGAAAAGAGGGGAAGATGTGATCTGAATGTGATTATAAACTACTTATTACGTTGCACCAGTTCATGAGGTCTTGGATATAGAATTGATCATAACAATCATGTTTAGCCAATGTGGAATTCAGCCCTCCGTTTGTTTTCATCAATCGTCGTGAATTGCAATTGCGTTTACTTTCATTCGACAACAATTCCTTTCACAAATCCAGAAGTTACTTAACAATTTCGTAAAAAATTTTTACAATTTTGTAGGAAATTGTAAAAAATTATCACTAAACACCTGAATAGAAATCCCGCGGATTCCTAGAATCGAATTTCTGGTCATTGTCACTCTACGGAAAATTATATAAACGAAAAGAACAGGAAGAATGGAGCAAATTTTCCAATTTTTACAATCAACAGTATGACGGCTGTATCTCACTTCTCTAGTCAAAAGATTTTGATCTTTCTCACTTTACCTCTTGCGTACTCCATGCGGCACATCATCCGTCCCAATATCTTCTCTGCTTCCCAGCATCACCTCAAAATTTTCTCCGTGGAAAGGAAAAACCAACAAATCTTGTTGACTAAAGGATTCTCCTTGGTCACGATTGTGAAGCCGAACATTCAGTTGCGATTGAAAATCCATGATTAATGTCGTAGTTTTTTCATAAGTTGACGCTGGACCTATGATCGATAGATCATCAAGCGCAGGCAAAGACTTATCAATATCAAGTGATTCGTCAACGGCAGCAAATTCTCCTCCATCCAGAGAGAGAGATCAAGCCTCTGACCGGTCGCATCTCGATCAAAAGTTGGTGGACTTTCCATCGGAGAATTGCTGTTG
This sequence comes from Eretmocerus hayati, assembly GCA_029851415.1. Taxonomy (NCBI): domain Eukaryota; kingdom Metazoa; phylum Arthropoda; class Insecta; order Hymenoptera; family Aphelinidae; genus Eretmocerus; species Eretmocerus hayati. The sequence continues at coordinate 101,042,997 of CM056744.1, forward strand.
GTCCTAAAAGCAACATCATTAGACGACCCCTCATTCGGCGAGGGGTTGATTCCCCTAGAACAACAAATAAACGAGATGAAATTCCATGGAATCGTCCACGCGCACTGACTCTCTTAGCTTAACTCACTGTACGGAATCCTCATTGCGTTGTTTATTCAAACTTGGGATAGCATTTTGCCTCAATTTTCGACGAATAACAATATTATCAGTTGTAATCGGGTCGTGGAAATCTTCTTTTCTGAAATAATCACTGCAGACTTTCGACCGCTTACTAGTTTTACATCCACTGAGTGCATCAAGCCACGAATTCCTCGCATTAATATTACTTGGAATGCTATGAATGATGAAAGGAACAATTCAGTCTCTTGCATAAAGTATTAAGAAATACACTAGCAGATTTTTCGACCCACGATATGCGTCTTTGATACGGCATCGAAATCGAAGACAAAATCGCGTATACACTCAGTACATGACCATCGACAATACTCACCTATGAAAAGATCTTTCTGCATCTTGCACAGTTTGATGCACGCCACAAACACAACATTTAACGGACTTGACCATTATTATTCTACGAAGAGCATAACAATAACAAACGAGAGCCCGGTGGCGGCGCGTGGCGAATTCAACGTCTCGACACGTTAATTTTGATTCTGTTTCTCGGTATACCGGCAAGCTCCAAGTCATATAGATCCAGAGAAATAGATTCGAATATGAGGAATATTCACATCACTTTTACACTCGAATCAATTAATCAAACTGATTATCCGCAATTCTCTACGCACAAACACAGCAGACGTCGGCTAAAGCTCGATGCACTTGCCTCCGCGGCAAACAAATGAATGCATCGAGGAAATATAACATATCATAACCTAACCCGTATGGTAACATTAGCGGCAGTCCGGTAATGGTACAGTTATCTTCCCAAAAAAATATAGTTGCAGGATTTTTTAACTTCAGAAAGACCATCTTATCTTTATCGAAAAATCCCAGATAACACTTTTTTTATCATCGGACTATAGCATTTACAATACTCACGCATGGGTATTAATAAAAAAAAATTCGCCTTTGCCGTGCCCGGGATTCGATCCCGAGCCCGGCGCGCTATGCGCTCGTAGCAAAAAGAACCGAGCGCTTAGCACGCTCGGCCATCGATAAGCTTGAAGGAGACGTCCAAAAACTCATATATAAAGTGCTGGCCCTTCCGAGGCTTGGGTTGAACTGAAGGTGAGAAATTAATCACTAATGGGTAATCGGATGATTTCAGCAATGCAATGAAATATGGAATGCAATGCATCGTTCCATTCTTACCGTGATTGTTACCTAAATATTTCGTGATAATGAGCTGCATGTCTGTATCGCAAAGCGGAGAAGACGGGCGGGCGAGGGTAGGGTGAGAGCGGCGGGGAACATTGCCCGCCAATCAGAAGCGGCGAGAGAGACAGAAGAGGCGACCCTTAGAGCATGCTGTCTCTCTCGTTCGCAGTCCAACAGCCGGAGCACGGCATTAGCAATCTATCTCTTATATGTCTATGCTCGGATGTGTCGGGTCATGCAACTTGAACGACAGCAATAAGAACGACAATAATCATGATAGTAACTGCGAATATGATTCGGCCTTATCGGAGACTTACCATGAAGAAAGGCCCGATACAAACTCGCAAGCGCAAACCAAAGTCTAAGCGAATCAGTGATACCCTAGTTCCCGGATCTGACGGTTGATGTTGTATGAAAGACCGCGGTGACACGAAAACGAACATTATGAGGATAACTGTGAGTTACATCGAGTTAACTGGCCACTCCTCACGGAGGATGACTCAATACATGCTCGCGAGCGCAAACCCAATATATGAAGATCAGTACACTCCGGTGCCCGCTCCTGTGTAATCATGCAACATAAACTTCAGCGAAATTAATAACAGTAATCATGGTAGTAAATGTGTGAAATCATAATAGTGTACGCTCATTACATCGAGCCTGATTGGCCACTCATCATGAAGGAAGATTGAATACAGCCCAGAAGCGCGAACCGTAGACTCTGGGGACCAGTGGCATGCCGTTGCCCGGATCTGTCGGATCATGCAACACGAACGACTGTGATGTCAACGAAAAGAATTATGAATTTAACCGCAGATTATAGGGAGCTCAATTGGCCATCTATCATGAAGAAAGATTCAACACAGACTCGCAAGCGGAAACCAAAGACTCTGAAACCGGCGACAAACCGTTGCTTAGATCTTTCGGATTGTGCAACATGAATGATAGTGATCATAACAACGGAAACCATGTCAATAACTCCGAATCACATTGAGCCTGATTGACTACTTACCGTGAGGGGAGATTCAATACAGACTTGCTAGCGCGAACCGAAGTCTTTGAGAATCTGCGTTATAACGTTTTCCGGAACTGTCAGATCTTGCAATATGAACGACAGAGATGACAACGAGAAACATGATGATAGCGCCTACGAGGTACATTAAGCCTGATCAGCCATTCATTATGAAGACAGATTCAACGCAGACTCGCAAGCGCAAACCAAAGACTCCGGATATCAGTGACATCACGTAGCCAAAATTAAACCACCTCGAGACGCGGCACAAAAGGTTCAGTTGCGAATTGCCTCCCAGCCCGAGTTGACATCAGCGGCCTCCGGCCATAGACACTACCTGTGGCCCTCGGCCCGACCCACCTCACATATTGTAGCTTCCGACCCAAGCTCAACGCCAACCTCAGGCTCAAGGACTGGCACAACAGGTTGGCGCATCGGATTTGGCGACGCATTAACTGCTTCTCGACGTCCATATAGCCCGCATCAACCGTCTGCCCACTGCCGAACGTATGGCGCCTTGGCGAAAACATCAGGCCAAAACCACTATTCGACTCCGTCGCCAATGCCAAAGGATAGCAGAGAATTTTTCTCCCACCGACTTGCCAGCGCTGCTCTTCGCTAGAGTTTTCTAAGAGTACGTATAGGTTAAAATGGAAGAAAAGTAATACTATTTCTCTCCTATTCTTTCACACGAAAATATTCTTTTCTGACCAGCCCTACACAACAGGATCTATTTTCAGTAGGTTATTCCAGGGTTTTAGCCCTGCTGGCCCCCTCTTGGTGAACCCAACATTGTTTCATTTTCGCTGAACGATTTACTAAATTTTATCTTGACAATTCTTCGGATATCGCTCTCTCCCAAAATTTCTGTTGATCGCCGCTATCTTCAATATCTTCGTTTTGCTAAATCTTAACAAATTCACGTGAGAGGTGGTGATGTCACAAGTCACCTCCCCTGTGCGATATTGATCTGCATACAACACAAACACTATTTTTCGCGTCCTCAACAATTTTTCCAACGAGCCTGGGCTGGATTTGGATCAATACCATAATCACTTACTTTATATATATAAACAGTGAAATACCCCGCCGTACGTCACTAGTTCATGTAGCATTTTCACTAATTTGGAATAAATATTCAACCTCTGCTGTCGATTGAATCATAAGAATCGAATCAGTTGCATATACACGTTGAACACAACATCAACAAACCTCAGCTATAATATAATAAGTTTATTTCAGCCGTGCGGCCCAGAAATGGACTCGGAATACAAGAAAATTGCCTTATCTTCACTCATTCCATCCAAAAATCCATTCTCTTAAAATTAGTTGCGGTTCTCAACTGGCGCTCATTCCCTTAGAATTGTGACAACCATATAAAGAATCCAGTAAGCCTAAAAAAACAAATGGAAGATGTGGGAGGAATTTAAGCGTGTGAGTGGCATCCCCGGTCTCCGGGTATTTCCAGCCCCATCGGCGAAATCTAGCATCAAATGCCGAGTAGAGACAGCAAGTAAGGCCTTACGAAAGAAATCACACGGCTTTAGTTATCGGGCAACAAAGTTCCTTCCACTGTATATGAGTTACATGTGGTCAATAGAAAGAAATAGACGACACCGTCGCCCTTGATCCTATTAACGCCTGTCCACGCTTTCATGCCCACGGCGAAATGTGGGTTCTCCTGCCGCAAATAAAATTCCTTCCTCCGTGATTGTTGTACCTTCCGTTGAATGTGCAGCCGTCGGATTCATTTCATCCTTGAAATTTCGTTGACCACAGCTCGTGTCAAGGGACCAGGTAAACCGGGGCATGGGAACTCCATACCGCAGTTGGGATAAAAAAAACATAATTCTTCCTCAGGGATATGTACATTTTAAAAATCTTACATTCTTATTTCGCTTTACATTTGAGGCTCACAGCCTTTGATACCTTACCGTTCTATTACCCCCTTCCTATGTAGCCCGCCCTCTCCCAAACAGTTTCTGATTTAGCCCTCCCCTAACTCTACTTGCACATTCACTATTCTAACTTCTACATAACTTTATTACATCGCAATATGCTAGAGTCCATACACACATACATACCAGGTATTCCTAGAACGATGACACCTCTGCCATACGAAAATATACATTGCCTTAAAACTAACTAGTTTCTCGCCACCGCCTTGCTAGTGATTAGACTGTTTTTCGATTTCTCGATTTTCTTAAAAAACGTACAAACATTGCGGTTCCCTACATCACCTGTGACAGCTTCCATTTACCCTCCCCTTCCGCATCCGGTAGCTCGCCTATCCAATCCTTGGTTTTGGAACACTTTAAAATAAGGTGCTCTAAGGATCCCTCTGCCTCCTCGCAACGGATGCATTTCCTCAGTTCCTCGCCTAGCCAATATTTGTTCCTCTCCTTGAAATTTCCGCATCTAATCTTAGCTATGATATCAATCTGCACCCTTTCTTTGTGACTAGACAAGTATTTTGGCACTTGCTCTGTTTTGATAAGCTCAAATCTAGGATTATACTTGGCCTCTCTTAAACTACAGCTTACAATTTGGTTAAAAATATCTCTGTAACTTCTCTCTGATTCTAATTCCACATCGTTCTCCAGAGTCTCCATGGTTTCTATTTCACACTGAACTAACCCCAGACTACTCAGAAATTTCGTTTTGCTTACATTATAAATTTCATCAGCCTCCGCATTTCTCTTTTCTAAATAACAGATCTTGATCAGTCGATCTTCTCCTAGCTCTTTGATAGTGCTCTCGTAACTGTACGCCCTTTTAGCCCATTGTGCCTGAAGCTTTTTTACCTTTGTTACCTGATAGATCAGGTATCTGGGGGTACAAAAATCAAGTTTTAACACCCAGCGGAAGTAATCCAACTGTATTTTCTCGAGCTCTTTTCACTCCTCCCAACCCCAGATTTATACCCCGTATTCCATCATACTTCTCACCAGGTAATCAAATAGTTTTTTCCTCCTCTGAAAATCGTTCTTTGCGGAACCGTTCGCCAAGTCCCCACGTCTTTTTTGCTGCAACTATACCTTCCCTTTGCCTATCTGCTATATGATCTTTGTGGTTACCCTCAGTATTAAATATGAATCCCAGATACTTGAAGACTTTGACTTCTTCGAGATATAATTCTTGTTCCATCTCCAGCTCTCCCTCTTACCATTCCTACCTCTGTTAAAGAACATCACTTTTGTTCTCGCAACGCTCAATATCCTGTTGGAAAATTCTCAAGGAGTCCAGCATATTCATCATAGCTTCCCTACTCTCTGCTAGAAGCACTATATCGTCGGCATAAGCCAGGGACCAAATTCTTTTGCTCGCGATTTTGACGCCACCTATGTTTCTTTTCTCAAATTTACCTTCCAAACCAGCTATATAGATACAAAAAAGAAGCGGGCTTAGCACACATCCTTGCCGTAACCCTTTCCCTATCCAAAATTCCTCAGTCAATTCAGCTCCAGCCCTCATTCTAACTTTTGTTTCTTTATACAGCTCTCTAATTCTTTCTATTAGACCCTTGCTTATCCCTGCCTCTTCCATTATTTTCCACAGCTTGCTCCTATCAACCGTATCAAATGCTGCCTCCAAATCCACAAAAGAAGCATACAATTTCTTCTTATTTCGTTTCCGCATTCTGTATCAGATGGTTCAAGATATAGATATTATCAATTGTCGACCTACCCTTCCTAAATCCTGCTTGTCCCTCTGGCAGTAGCCCTAGGATTCTCACTTCTTCCTTCAACTTACTCCTAAGTATTTGGCAATACATTACCTGTAAAGAGGTGAGAAGTGAGATTTCCCTGTAGTTGTCTGTTACCTCAGTATCTCCTTTTTTATGCAATGGGGCAATTATTGCGGTATTCCAATTCTCCGACATTCCTTCTCCATTCCAGACCCCCGACAAAATCTGCTCCACCTCGTTTCTCAAACCTTGTCCTCCGTATATCAGAGCTTCGTTTGGCACCTCATCTATACCCGCCGCTTTTTTCCGTTTCAGAGACCTCCATGCAAGCTTCAAATCATAAGACTGAATCTTCTCTGCCTCATCCTCTTCTGCTGTAATGTTCCTTTCTTCTCCAACCAGCCTCTCATCTGATCCATCCAATAGGTTTCTGAAATGCGTTTCAGATAGTCCTCTTTCAAGCCATCATACTTTTTCCATGAGATATATGCTTTCTTAGCTAACCTTTTATTGCTTGCGCAGTCTTTGTCCCACTATCTCTTCATCCCGATTCTCCATTTTTTGGGCGTTTTCAATCCTTTCAAGTTTCCTGCCTCTTGTATAACTTTCTTCAAATTTCCCCATCTCATATTCGTATTGCCTTCACCCTCCGGGATTCCTTCTGTTTTTCCCTTGAAACTCAATATATCATTCACTGTCCAACTGAAAACCTTCCTCTTACCTACTCCAGCCTGCACAAGCTTCTCTCTATGCATCCTCTCATCCATGCTTCTTATCTTGACATAAGCGCAATCGGTGCGTGGTCTGATTCAATCCTATCTTCTTCATTGAAACTGTCAACAAGCTATAAAACCTCACAATTAACGATAATGTAATCAATTACAGTGCTTCTTCTTGGGCCTATATATTTGAATTCTCCTTGCTCATCGCCTATTTCCCTGCCATTGAGAATTTTCCAACCCTTGCTACCTACCAAACTTATCATATTGTGCCCTTCGTTGCCGCATATCTTATCCTTGCTTTTTCTGGTTTCATCTTCTCAATCTATTACAAAGTCCTCTTGCCCTATCCTGATGTTGAAACCCCCCCTATAATAGTCCTCCCTTCCTCTGAATGATCAAGGTCCTCCCACACTTTCCAGAATTTCCCTACTTCTCCTGAGTTGTAGACGGACCAGATATTCCATTTTTCCTCCCTCGTCTCCAATACAGTCTTGATGAGTCCTTCGTAGATGGTCTCTGTTGCGTCTAGTCCATTACAGCACCAGTTTTTCTTCACACCGATGAGAAATCCACCCTTAGCTCGACCTTTCTTATGACCTCTTCTGGCTTCTATGATTTTCCAATGCCAACTATTGGACAGCTTAGTTTTCAGAGAGTTACAGTCCTTGCTCTCTATCCATGTTTCTGACAGACTGATGAAGTCAGCAGTTTCTAGATAATTCTAAAACTCCACATCCTTGCTCCACAAACCGGCTACATTCCAAAATGATAATTTCCTTGTGCCATGCGTTTTCCCTACCTTTAACTCTTCCGCACTTGAGTCTACTGTGCATACCTGGGCCTGTAGTTGTTCAAATTCCTTCTACTTCTGTCCTCGTGACTTTTGGTCTTCTCCATATCCTCTTCTATTTTCGCTTTATCATCCCATCTTCTCCATCCTCCCTTATAAAAAACCTTACCTTGTCCTATCTTCATATTCCAGCCCTCTGACTTCTTTGCCTTTACCCATCTGTTGATTTCTTCTTGCTTCTTTCAGCCTTCATACGTCAAATCATTTTCTATAAAAACCTTGCTACCTCTTAGCATATTCTTCTTACACATCACTTCTCTCTTCTTTACATAACTGTCAAATCTGACCACTATAACATTACCTGTTTTCCATATCTTTTCTGTCTTCACTTTGAGTTTTAGTGTTTCATCGAAAGAAGTTTCTACTTGTCCTTTCAGGTTCCAGTCCTCTACAGTTTCCAGGCCTGTTATTACTGCATTTAGGATTCTATCTTTTCTCTCCTGATCCACGATAATTTTCCTCATTTTACTGACTTCTATCTCAGAGAGAGCACTTTTGCAACTACCTGTGGTCCTGCCACTTTTCAAGCTCCAGACTGAGTTGGTTCGTGAGCCAACGATGCCACCATCTCTTGCCTCATTATCGTAGTCGCTAAAGTCAGTGTCCATCCTTACCGACCCAGCTTCCCTCCATTCGTTCTCCAGCGCTGCAAAGTTACTGGTCAATAAATCAATCTTTTCTGCAAAATCATTCATCTTTTCCTCAATATCAATTTTCAGCTTTTCAACTGCATTTCTCTCTCTAGCTAGATCACGCAACTTACCCTGTGTTTCCCTCCTGAATTCTTCCCAATCTGATCTCATTGCCTTAATTTTTGCCTCTATTTTGTCTAGCTCACCTCCGCTCTCGGCCACCGTGACCCTCTTTCCCACCGATTTCTCCAGCGCGAATTGTCCTTTTAGAAAACCTCCTTTCTTTACATTTTTGTCCACCGAATTCTCCACACTGCTACTTCTTAAATTCCTGCCTTTATTTACGTCCCCCATTTTCGTAGCTCCCGTGGCGCTCTGCACGAGTAAAGCCGAGAAACCTAACCTCAATCCTAGCCGGCCTCCCTTTCTGCACTTTTTCCGTAATCTGTGACGGTTGAGTAGATAATCTCAACCATCATCTCTCTCTCCTGTTCCTAATCAATGTAATCATATAACTTTCTTACAGAATGTAGCAGAGCATCCGAGAAGAGAGCAGTAAGTTATACATGTAAGAGAGAGAGAGAGAGAGACAGTAAAATCACGCGTTTGTCACGAATCATCATCGAACCTTTAGAATCGCCGCACCGCGCCCCTCGTGTCCAAGCTAATCAGCTGACCGGGATCGCGCGTTGCGCCAAATTGAGACTCTGTTCGCCCGTCTTGCCGAGCAGACCATGTTGCCGCGATCGGAGCAATATCCCGCGCTTTCCGCAATTTCCTCGTGCCCGCGCCGCGTGTGCACCAGCTCCTGATCGAATACCCCGGCGACGTGCTCGAGAGGATGATCATCCGACGGTCCAGATCAACCTTGCGTGCGACCGATTCCTGCGCCCTGGACATCGTCCGTTCATAGAACAATTACAATGCGAGCGGCCGATAGAGAATATACATTTGTGAGTACAGCCTTGAATTGCTCTCTCTCTTTTTGGGCTTCACCCTTTGCTCTCTTCGTGCTCGCGCTCGATGTGCCTCATGTGCACCATGTCTTTATTATTTGAATAAACTTGTCTCTTTATTATCTTAAAATCATGATTAGTCATTTGGCGCGCTCCATACCCAATCTCTCTCGCGCGCGATAGCAGCAATATATATATCTATATAGATATGCAGTAGTAGCAGCAGATGCAGAGTTCCAGTTACAATTATTATATACAAATTTGCTGGGCATTGCACACAGCCCAGCATGTGCGGCTAAATAAACTAGGCAAATCTAGCAGCCGTCACAAATCTTATCAACTAAACGTCTCTATTTTTTTGTTCAATACACTTTTCACAGTTTCTGCACTTCCATATGCACTTTTTGAGTCCACGCTTAAATAATTTCACCTCAACTAACCGAATTATGGCAGAGCCGTCTCGCACGCGTCCACTCACACCAACACCCGCTAACCAAGTCCCAAACCTCAGCTATAATTTTTGGCTAAATTGGCTCAAACAGACTTATTCAAACGACTATACAGCGTGTATGCGAATCACGAGCCGTATGCCGTTGCCCGAATCTGTGGTAGCATCCAACATGAATGACAGTGACAACAGCAGCGTAAATCATGAGGGTAAGCAGATGCAGATGCTCAGTAAAGTTCATATGAGCCCTGAGAATCGGTGGGAATTATAACAAATACGTACAGATTTCAAACATCCTAGCAAGAGGAAGAAAATTTATCAGAAAAGGATCTTGAATGCGTCTTAACGGGCCAGCAAGTCACGAGTTCCGTGCTATACAGTGTCTCAAGATTATGCCCGCGCTTGATCGAGCTTAATTAGACCGATTCAAGTAACCAACTCTTCTTTCAACGATTGCTTGTTTTCTCGCGTCCTTCCTGCGCAGGAAGAAGATTCAAAAGAGGAGAATTACCAATGGACGAAAGGTAGCGCGGAATGACCGAGGGAACAGTCGTGCCAATAAGTTTACTCTGTATATAGCCTATAGAGAGGAGCGAGCCCGAGTTCGAAGTTAATCGAGAGGACTCCAAGGGAGAAAATAGTATAGCGTTTGCACCGTTCGACGGATCCATTTTGTGCGAGTTGTTGCGACAGAGAACGTTGAGACTGTATTTCAAACAAGTGTGAAGCTTGTTAGTTTCAGTAATGGTTGCGAGAGACAGTCGAGGATGAACAAACGCCCGCTCTGCTGCCACCCTCCATAAATAGACTTGAACCACATTGAGAGTACAGAGAAACGGGGTAAAATTGGCGTTCGCACTTCAATTATCGCCCGGTGACGCTCATCGCTATACCTCTCTTTCTCTCCTCGCTTGATAAAGGGAGCGGAATAACTTTGAATATCGAACGCGGAACGCTTTCGTTAATGGGAAGCAGTCATTTTTCCTCGCCACACTGATTTCTTTATTCTTCCTACTCTTCGACCTCTGCTAATCGCACAACTCGGAATTTTTCCTTTTTTCCAATCATATCTGTGCTGAAAGGTGAAAAAATTATTGTTGGAATGAGGTCAAGGGCCCAATCGGTATAGACGACGCATCGACACGAGAGCGGGTAAGGAAATTCAGGAAATGAGGTCACAATTGAGACGAGATTAAATTTAATAATATCAGATACTGTTATCTTATATCATCTGCTCATCACCTGTAGTCACCGTTCGAGCAAAAAAGTATTGATTCATCACGACTGAGCGATTTCTTCGTGCAAGAGCGATGACTATGTCGGATGATAATCGCCACAGCATCGAGGTAACTAATGACGTGTAAAAGGATTTTCTCGATAATAAGTAATTAAGAGCAAGGCTTTGAACAAGACAAGTTATATACAATTGTGCAAGCTTGGGACAATCTTCTGTAACTAAAAGAAGGTAACGAGGGGAGAGAGCTATCGAAATTAACGGTGCAGTAGTACGAGAATAATACTTTGCTATTTCTTTGCCGCACAGATATAATACTAGGAAAAGAAAAAGCCACTGCATTACTGTATTGAATGCGGTTACCTTTTCTTTTACTCAAAGCAAGGTTCAGGCATAGACGGATGAATGGTAGCACGTAATTATTATTGAACCACTAATTCCAACGTGTCAGCTGCAGATTACATAATTTCCATGATGAGATACCGAGTCAGATAGGTATACATATATACATTCTGAACATGCTGGACATGCATTGCATAGTATGTATGTAGATATATGACTACACTTGCGCATTGCAACTGAATAATTTCACGTGAGATTACAAGTCATGCTACGCTGATTATTCCAGGCGTCATCGCGTCATGATTGTTGTGAGCTTGGTCGATAATAATTCACGTCAGGTCAGACATTAGTTGCAACGTATTCTACAAAATAGTTCTCAGATATTTCAACGTCGAATGCTTGAATAGAGATCGAATGAATACCTTACACTATCAAGAGACATTGCTTATAGAATTTGATAAACGGCTCTCGATGATCATTCAGAGCTTCATGTATTTTCATTGAGCCTGTAATCGCGGGCATTTTTGTCATTTTTCAACTCATCATATCTTGGAACGATAACGTACTCCTGAAGATGCTATTTCGTTGGCTTTTTGATTCACAGTTATGTTGCCAAGACTATCCATACGACAAGTTTTTTACCCTGTCAATTGATAATTCAAATTTCGCATTCCAAATCATATTAGCAGAGGCCGTCTTTTAGATACAGAGGCCTTTCAATCAACCCTGAAGAAAAATGATTAAAAGAAAAAAAAACGTATAGCCTACTCTTAAATCTTCTTTTTCGTGCATCTCATCCAGCGAATACACAGTGCAATCTGGGCTTCTTCACGGACCATCGGATTTGCGATGATAATACGCGCGTTCTCACATTTTGCGACAAGATCGGAATAATTCACACAACATGTCGACAGGTTGATGAAAGATTCAGCCCCTTTTACTCTCGGCTCAACACGGGCTTCGCGAAGCCTCTTAATACTATATGTGAACGAAGTCTGTCTCCTCTTTTGCTCGTCTTGTTGCTGGCGCATCTCTTTTTCGATGCGATGCATGAATGTTTGACGGGGATATTTTTCGGGCGAGAGGACGCATCTCATATCGGACGGCCGATCCGGCTTCTTATTTCCTGCACGCGAGAGAGGATATTCTCTCGTGAGAGCTGCAACTTCGAGCTGAGACTGACAGGAGAGGTAATCTTTATCTTGCGCGGGCATTCTTCGTATTTTCGCGGATTTCGTCTTCCTATGTATTCGATGTATTATGTTGCGGTGGAAAGAGTTTTTTATAATCTATGCTATTTCGTGTTTCACACAAATTAAATGACGGGATCCAATAAAAATTTATAACACTCTCAATAGTTATAGTGAAAAATGTTGCTACTCGCTTTGGTTCATTTTGGGCCCCTGAAACTCGAAGGTGTGAGGAGTGCAGACAGACTGGAAGAAGTGAGAATGTCTACAACATGATGCACACGGAAAGTCACCGAACGATATTTGTTCATTGATTACATGAATTTCTGGAGAAGGCTACTATACTATATCCAAAAAGTCAACCTGGGATGTACAAGTTTTCATTAGAATGTGCATTTTTCGAATACTTGATTCATCCCAACTTCTTGTGAATTTCAAAAATCTTAGCTGAGATTCAAGTATGACCTTGTCACACATTATTTGTCACTTATGTGAAATTAAGTCAATTTCAGAAAAGTTAGAGAATAACCTGTTGATCTTTTTCAGTCTTTTTGACATCTTTAAAGGAAATCTGTGGGTCTTAAATGAAAATTACTTAGTTTTCTTCAGTTAGTATGATATTCAGAAGACTGTTTTATCGGTTAAACTACGAGGGTCCCAGGAATTTTTGGAAAAACTCCGACAGAGTAGTCTGTCTTGAGGGCCAGAATTCACTTTTCGATAGAGCGCTCGAATTCCCAGTTTTCTTAGACACTGACAAATTTATCACATTGTGTACCCTCATACGAAATCAATTCCTCTAAATCATACATTTATCGCATCCAAAACCACCCCAATCACTGAATTGTGAGCCTCGATCTCAGCAAAAACAATCACAAGAGATACTGCAGTCTATATTCAAAGCCAAACGATGACACACTTCCATGAATAGCGACGATCGAGTATAATCAAGCATGAAGCTCAACCATAAAAAGATGTGTCGCTTGTATAAGTCAGCCCCTCTAACCCTCACCCGCCATTTTCTATATAAACTCTATTTGCTCTAAGGGTGTGTCTCCAAATGATGCATATGTATGCATATATATATACGTGCACCACATGTGCAGCTCATCGAAGTTGAGCAAAGATAGAAGGGCTCACATCAGAGAATCCCTGAATTGAATCGATTCGTGTCTTTGCCCCGTTACCGGTTCATCCAAAGTGGAACTCGACGAGTATCGTCTGGTTTTGGCTAAAATTCGATGAACTGCACATGTGCACGTGTGCGCTGGATATGCATGAATATATTTGTGGACGCTTCCTAATGTATAATAATACTATTGAGGTATACCGTGCATTGAGTAATATATCATATCATGGAACTCGGGTTTAGGGTGCATCAGATGGTGCATATAGGTGCACGAGTACTTCAGAAAGACGGTCAGCCAAAGGGGAATGAGAAATAAGGGTGCGTCCACAAATGATGCATATGCATGCATATGCAGTGCACACTGCACATATGCACTGCGCATCTCATCGAACATGAGCAGAAATTGAAGGGCCCACATCAGAGAATTACTAATTTGAATCGGTTCGGGTCTTCCGGCTGATCCAAAGCAGAACTAGATGGAATCCGCGAGGGAATCCGTCTGGTTTTGGCAATAATTCGACGAGCTCTACGAGTGCACGTGTGCAGTGCATATGCGCAGTGTGCACTGCAATGCATACATATATGCATATTTGTGGACGCACCCTAAGCGAAGAGGATATGTGCATGCCTGAGGGAAGGGTAGCTGCTCTCATCCAACATATATCGCCCTTACGAAAGATGCATCCCCTCTAATGTTTGTTCTGGTACATATATATAAGTCGCGCGAACGAGTATCGTAAATTTTTCAACGAAAGTGAAACTTGCCAGGGACCGAGTGTTTCTTTCGACAGATTTTGGTGTATTTACATAAAGTATGGTTTACTCTACGTCTCGTTCATGAAGCGATCTTTTTTTGAACCATCAGATAGTAAACGTGCCCTTATATTATTTTCACGTACTTTACTCTTGCGAAAGCTAATTATACTCTGCTACTTTAATTTGTTAGACTAGCCCATCGAGAGAACGCACTTCACAATATTCACAGTTCTCTACATTTCCACGTTATTGAAGTATAGCTAACGCGATCAGAAGGCTCGAGAATAGACCCACCTCCCATCAGAATTGTACAAAAAGGGTGGTTTACCGCTGGTCACCGAATTTCACCAACTCTACTATGCTTCATTTGACACGAGGAAAAATGCCTAGCGACTGGAAATTTGCAAGAATAATTGGTTACAATCCCAAGTTTTGCGACTCATCTCAATATTTACTTCGCAGTCGTTAAATTGTTGAGCTCGTCTGAAAATCAGATCGACAGCGTTTCCAAGCAAAGACAGATAAATGATGAATACTTACCAAGCGATATGTGGTTCGCCAAAATCACTAGACCTTTCTGATTGTTTCGTTACATCGCGAAACGGTGGACACTACCAAAGTGACTTGGATTTGAAAATAAGCGCTTTCAAATACAATGATAGAATTCCTTACCCTTCAAATAATAGAAATGAAAGTTGAAAATAAATTCCAGAAGAGATTTTGAAAATTCGTTTGAGTTCATGTAACTATCAAAATCGGAAAAAATCGGAATCTATCCAAATTCACGATTGAGAAATTTATAGACGAGTAAGTCAGAAAAGTTGATTGACGATATCGTCGCAAAATAATGAGAGAATATACTAAAGAAAAAATCAACTTCAATCACGCGTGGAAAATCAAAATATAATAAGCACCTCGATATGCACACACAACTCGGATTTGCTCCGATTCAATTCAATTACTCGTTGTCACACGTAGTGTAAATTTCATCTCATCGCTTTGGCATACAAAATTGCTTCATTCGTGCATGATGCACGGGCACAAAGTAAATCCACTCCTATAATAATCGTTACTGTCCTTACCATTATTTATCGCTCACATTATCACATTCCGGTCTCATATTCTGTTTATGCGCTTGCAAACTCAAATAGCATTTCGAATTATTCACCACTGGCTGTGTAAAAAATGACGAAGCAGGTTCATCGAAAGGACGTCATGATAATTCTACATCTTTGAAAATTATTGCAAATCGTTGCAATTTATATGAGCGTACCGATTGCCTGACAATATAATAAACGAATTCGTACATAAAACCGGGTATATCACCATTGGGAACAAGCCAATGATTTATTCGGGAAATTTATTATAACGAAAACTGAATGTATCCATTCAACGACTGTGAATATTCATATATATCGAACGGCTCAAAAGCTCCGTCTTCCTAATTAACCCAAAAAATACACAATCAATCCAGCTTCACGAGTGACTAATTAATAACCAATTTCAACGATTGAAAAATTTCCTTTCGTTGCGGTCGAATCGATTCTGGCTCATTAGCATACACATTCGTTGAAAATTGGGAGCGGCAATAAATTCATACTCAATTCATTTCAGCTCGCTCAGGTTTATACCTACCTCCGGATCGATCGCCTGGCAAAGTCCTCAGGATTACAAGTCGATGAAAATTTTAACAGCGGCACCCCGATCCGAGGGAGAGAAAACACGTTGATATTCCGTTAATCCTTGCGGCTGGGTCACCTTCGAACACCACCATCAGGCTCTGATGCTGTCGACTCTATACGGTGTTGTATTAGCCAAAGTTAATGAAGCGAGCTGCTGGCTCGGGCCTGGCAACTTTTTCGAGCGAGAAAAATGAGTTTGAAAGAGCCGTGCCGCTACGCAATTATCGAGAAAAATAGACGATGGACGCCACCCAAGGTAATAATTCTCTCAATGATATTGGGATAAACTGTAATTTCCCGGAGAAAATGGCACAGAAGAGTCGGCTCTGACTTTACACAGGTACGTTTGTACCGTACGCCGCCGCGTGGATAGAGCCAAGAGATATTAGAAATCTCTTTTCTGTAGGTTATTTATGGCTACATTTAGATCCGATTTTTGCGATTAGTTCGTTATATTGCTGCTGCTGAGCTTATGTATAATATCAATTACGCTCGGCTTAGGGATAAAAAGTGAATCCGAGACTTGGCGATAACGAGGATTCATCTCGTGTAGCGTTTTATATGAACATTGTTCTTATCTGACATTCCATAATTTTCTCTTAATAGCTCGATGTTATTACGTTCGTTTCCTATTACCGCAGTCTTATCTCGTTCGTTTCGCTTGAGAGACGATCCGATGAGTCTCGGCAAATCCAATCATTGAAACTGTAAAACGTTTTTTGCGCAAAGCATCTGCACTCTAAAGTTTGCTCTTTGAAATCGATTGGAGTATCTATCCATCTTCGGATACCCAAAAATGAGCTAATTTACAGAACAGCTCATGCAATTTACACTCACTATATTCTACAGATTATTTTATTTTATTATTATAATTAAACGCCCAGTCAAAATTTGTCCATCCGCGGGTTGCCCACGTGGAAGAGATGAACTTATAATGGGTGCATGCGGGTCATAGATGGGTTAGTGAGTGGCCGGGTGGATGGATGGTCGGGTTTGATCCAGTCTAGTTCGGTCTCATTCTACCCTGCGAAATAATTCTTGGTTGTACGGCCGCACGTTTTGCCCTCGGTTTTGCCGTGCGACCAAAAAGTAGTATTGCCAGGAAAGCAATACCATGAGAGTATTATAAACTATTTCCGTCCAAACAATCCATATTGTTTGAACGACGATAGTTTGCCCTCAGTGTACTTCGATTTTAGTAGCGCACTTGTATCGCTAGGGCCGCATTAGTACACTACTGGGACTGCTGGGACAGTACTAAATACCGCTCTAGTAACGTACACTGTAAGAAGAAATTCTTAAAGTCAGGAATTTGTCGTACTGAATCACAACAAACCCTTCAACCTTGTCAAGTTAATTTCCAGACGGTTAGTCTGATTTTAAAAGTTTATTTTTACAATGTGTTAATATACCGTACTGAATAAACAGACCATGACGTACTAGAATTGCCGTACAATTACGGTCTCAGAACAGTCTAAGTCCGGTATGCTTCGGTCTAGTCCGGTCTAGTTCGGCTTATATCTATTTCGGTCTAGTTAGGTCTGATTCGATCTAATTTGATTTATGTCGGTCTAATCAGGGTCTAATACGGTACTGGTATACGCTTACAACTTAGTTAGTACGGTCTAGTTCAGTGTAATTCGGTCTGGTCCGAGGTCTGGTCTGGCTAAAATATATTACGTAGTCATGTGGTTTATGGGTGGGATTGACTGATCAATTCACTGATTGACAATATGCCATCTTTTCGATCTTCATGAAAAATATCTTTTCAATATCATCGATCGATCATTACCCATCATTTTACAAACATCAATTTTGAGCTGCAGAAGCATCTCAAGAGCTTCTGACTCATCATTAAGAACATGTCCAAGCCGAACGAGCGGTAGCGACCAGAGGTAATAACGCTAGTCAAAATCAAAATGCTATGGAAAAATTTTTGTATCGCAAATCGGTCACAACGAGCGTGACGATTCTTATGCTAGGCTAACACTCAACCCACACGTAAATTCCACAATAGATTCAACTTTCTTGTATCACTGTAAAAATAAATTCTCAGATTCCGATCCATTGATCAACTGATTCTTTCACTTGAATTGATTCGACAGCTCATTTTCAGTCGTCAAAATAGTTTGAATGGTTGACATTTAGTAAGATGGAGCTGATCTCGAAACTTCAGATCGTCATTCACTGAGTTCAATTCAAAGTTTGTTAAATCGGTGTCAATATTTACATCGAATGTTTGAAGGTTACTATTGACAATACTTCTTGATGATACTCGAAAATGTATCACTTCTGTCCGTCGATGGGCCAAAATTAAGCATTTTTATGATACGTGGAAAACCCAGGCGGTGGTTTCATAATAATTCAACTGCCGCGTTGACCACCAGCAAAAATCGCGTCGTTGGCAGTGTACGATGATAGAATTAATGACAAGAACTTTGATAAGTCAGACACAGGCGTGGCTGACTTTCAATTCTTAAAACATATCCAGAATCAGTAATCCTCAACTTTGAGCTGTAAAATCAGAGATTATGAACTTCAGCGCCAGTCTCTCCCGATTTTAAGAATTTCTTCTTACAGTAAACCAAGAATTTCAGCCTGCCCTGAATATATATTTTCCGCATCTGACTCCAAGGAAAATTTGTGTTTGCAATCAAAAGCTTTTTCCACAACTCTTTCAGAATTTTTCAGGAACTTGCGTGTCACAGACTCCTAATAAATTTCGAAAAGGGAGAAATATCCTGTCGCAAAAGTTGTTGAATACATCAGAAAACTCTCAGAACTCAAAATGAGAACACCAAAGTTGACCTGGGAAAGTTTGATTTTTCCTCAAACTCAAATAACAAAACGTAAAAATTACTCAAGCAAAAAACTTCATTCATAAAACACAACAACCATTACCACCGACAATAACAACTCTTTGAAAATACCCGATAGAACTGGAAAATGCTGTGAATATACCACGGCACGCAGCCTAAAGGAAATTGGGCCAATTATTAGTTCATCTAATTAAGCGTCAGCGCCATCATACAGAAGGCACTCCTCGCGCGCGAGCGGCCTCTTCAAAAACAGACCAACGGGAAATGGGAATCGAATCGAGGGTGGTATATGCGCCCCGTCGCGCGTCGTCACTTCAAAATCACTACCTACATAATCTACAGATATATATGTATATATCATATAAGTACGGGTCGATCAAGAGAGGTGTGGAGGTGCGCGCAGAGATTGAGCAGTATTAGTAAACTGTAATGGCAAGGCGTCACTTTGAGCCATTATTAATCAAGGTATTATAGAACTCTCGCACGTATAGTATAATAGATCTACTCGCACATTTGCAGCCGAGTAATTTGATCCGTTTGCCAATATTCGCCGTCGTCGTAACCCAAAGCCACTTTCAACCCTGGCGCGCTTCCGTCAGGCTCCCCCATTGACCGACAATCGACCTCTCATCGTCGTCGTCCCTGCCGTGCGACCCATTTGCATTGGATCTCTCTCTTGTATAATACTTGCATTCGTCGCAATTTTTTCTTCCTTGCTCTTTCTTTCACTGATGAATTTCTTTCTTTTCTTTGGATTTTGGTCATTCACGAGAGCTAATACTTTATCAGAACTCTTCTTTTGCAATTTCTGGATATAGAGGATGGGGGCGAGAGAGAAGTGCTTTTGTACCCCCGGAAAGACTAATTATCCCGTAATGCCACGTTCTATATGATATGGTTGGCCAGTTGTATACGTTTTTCTACTCATTGTGTTCCGAGCCTACCTTTTGTGTGACAAGTAGCTGGGAATTATCGAAAGCTTTTTCATGGAAACGACTGCCTCGGAGGTTGAGAATGTTCTGATACTGTTTTGCCAGATTTGGTGCACTGTAGCTTGATGTACTTGCAGAGACCAACAATCGATGAAAAAAATCAATGGTTTGATGATCATTGTGGATGATCTAACCTTTCACAGGGAATGATGAATTACTTTTTGAAAGCATTTACCATGATACGGGTTGTGAAATTTACATGTTTGCGTCCATTTAACTGTCAAGTGGCACATTGGCGTGGTACAACGAGAGCGATATCGATAATCATGATTCAAACCTGAGAACCAATTCGAAATTTTCGACCAATCAGACTTTCGATTTCTATTGAATATAGTTATTCGATCGGATATTTGAGAAAAAAAAACAAGAAAGCAAAATCGATAGATCCCACTAAAGTCAAAATGGAATTGGTACCCGGAACTGCTTCCCGTCAGTCACCACCAAATTCAGTTGCCTTATTATTATTCTTCTATTCCTTCTCAAGAATAAACAACCCCATTTCTAGAGATATTTGTTCTTCAGCTCTTGCATACACAGCAGAAAAGTTATGTGGTGTTATTTGTTGAGAACGTAAGTTACGACCGATAAACGTCAAGCATCGACGCTAGACTTTATTTTATGAGATCGCAAATCCAAACGGAGCTCTGTTCTGGACACTTCTCTCACAGCCAACTTTTACAACAGGAAAGCTAAAAAAAGTTTCAGGCCACTTCACATCATATATTAAATTTGTATTGATTTTATACACTTACGTGCAAATCGTCATTTATGAGTTATTCAGATGTAGAACTATTCACAAATCAGAGTGATATAGCAATAATTTTGATTGCGAGGCAGGATTTTGTAAGAAATTCAATACGTTCACTGCGGCAAGGCCTCGAGTGGGTCCCACCGTGGGCCCCGCGATCTTTCAATTTTCAATCTTTACCAACCCGTAATGATTCACCACAGACGTATTTGCCAGAATACGTAAATTCAGTTCATGACCGGAATAAAATTACGAAAAATCGGCCCCGCAGCGAACGTTGTTAAAAAATATTACATTTCGATGCAAGGGTGGAAAAACTTGTTATACGTACAGACGTATAGGACTGCATACGCGTCTCGTGCGGAAACATTTTTCCTTCAGGAAAACCACGCTGTACGATGCCTTCGCCCACGCCCAGACCGGTTCCCCGAAGGAAAAAATGTTTCCAGCACTCGACGCGTAATCGTCGCATGAGGGCCATAACGTTCTTATTCAACTTTGCTCCCGAAAACGTTCTGGCTCGTATCCCTTATGCATGGTAGCAAGGACGTTCTTGGGCGCAAAGTTGAATAAGAACGTTATGGCCCCCATGCGACGTAATGTACTATTATCCCGTCCGAGTGATGGGTTTCCGGCCTGAGCTGTAGGCGAAGGTCAGAATCAACACGAGGATGCGAAAAATAGGTTCTACACCCGTGTATCGAACTGTGTTTTTCGACAAATTGTGTGAGAATGTGGAAAATCAGCGCGAAAAAAGTCACTTTTCCGCACAGCGTGTCGAAAACTCATCTTTTATCGACCTTTTGGGCGTACATACAAAAGCTGTGTAAAAAATTGTGATTCTTCAAAATTGAATATTTCGTAGGCTCGATGCTCTAGAGAGAGGTCAACTATTTCCTCCGAAGCAAAATAGTACCATAAAGTCAGAACACAGTAAATGTCCCATCTGATACAGAAAATCCTCGAAAGACCCTATCATCACAAATTGAGCCCACAAAAACTCACCTCCTCTTTCGCTGAATCATCCCACCATCAGATATCAACATCATCAGAGAATCGTCGAGGCCATTCCGCAAAAGCTCATTTAAACCTCGTCTGCACTCAATCGCAGGCACCCTCATGCCACCACACTCAACTATCTTCTACTCCTTGACTCGTTCGTAAATTTCGATATCGGCCTGCGGGCTCGTTCTGTGCGCGAAAAGGGAGCAAATTTCAAGAGAGACAAAAGTATTCGAAGACCCTCTTTGGCCGTTGTGTAACCCATACCCTCGGAGTCAATCCCTTGGAAAATCACATACGAGAAAAAAAGAGAGATAGAAATCCACAGTCAAGCAGATAGAGGGTAAGATATAGAACCGAGAAATAAGGTGGAGAAAAGAAGCCACTCTTCGAGCTCCTCTAATGTTTCGAGAGCCCGCACGGTCCAAAAAGTCGAGATTCAAGAGATCGAAAGTGCTGCAAAGAAGTAGAGGAGTGTATCTAACGTTCACCTCGAAAGAGAGAAATCCGGATGAGTATATACTGAAGGGATGGGACAATCCCAATAGGACATATATAAGCTAAGAGATGAGAGTACTATAAAGGTGGATATGCCGAGCGCGATAATACCGAGTTTTCATTGCGACGTGGTTGGAAGGAAAAAAGGGGATTGAAAGATCGCGTGGTTGCAATATGTGATTTGCTTGTACTTGGAGAGCTGTTGTATTGTGCTGGGTATGTGTGTGGTATATGTCCAGGCCCTTTTCATCATGGATGATTTTGCACCCGGATATTGGCAAATTGTTTCGGGAAACAATCTTACGGAATATTATGGCGTTGCTGCGTGAGCAAAATGTGTATTTTATGGGAGTCATGTTTCTGATGTCTCTGAGCGATGTATTCGAGCATCACGTCCCAGGGTTTTGAAACAATTTTCGTACATTTAAAGCATAGATAGACTTTTCAAGAGGATTAGAAAATAATTTACAGTTTCTGATTGCACACCTCTCATTAGAAAGCCCAGAGTTGACATTCCTTGTCATTTTACATCTGAGACATATTTTTGGCTCTTTCTGTCCAATACGTGGCGTATTCTCATCCGAAATCCCTTATTCCAATAGGCACTGGAAATTTCGTTGTAGGATGATTTTTGTCTTTCAATTTTGAAATTGTATGGGCAGAAATATTCGAGGAATCACTGGTGAATAATTTCCATGAACCTAAGCCCAGCCATCTGCCAAGAAAGTTTATTTGAATTGGTTTACATTTTGATGGAATATTTTCAAGCGCCAGAGGTTTTTTAGTGCTGATGAATAAAATACATAGTTTGTATTCCGTCAAATCTGAGATATTGAGGGTTGATCATAAAAAATGAAGCTCTCTGATGAACTGTTTCAATAACAAAATATTTTTCCCAATTCGAAACAAATGTGGGTAAAATGATTTTTGAACGAACGATTCACTGGTGTAGGTGCATTTTGGCTTATTTTTGTGCTTAGTTTAACCCACAACCAATATGAATATGAATTTGATAAGTCTCAAGTCTCACGTATGAAAGCCATCACAATGGACTTATACATTCAAAAAATAGTTATAATGCGACCGACAGTAAGTATTGGAAGAGATCAAGAGTAAGAAATTGAGACACCCTTCGATATCTTTTAGTCGAACATGATGGATGTTTACATTATGATAATGATGATTTATCCTGTATTTGAATAAGATCGATGCAGTTTAATGGATTTACAAGAACTCAAATTGGTTATATGGCAAACCGGTTTGCAGTTCCGAGTTTCTCAGAGATTGGTTAGCTTCGTCCGTACCACAGAGAACAGAAAAAAAGGATCGCAGATGAGTTGCTACATCACGATATACAAGTGATCGATTCGGAGTTTCTTTCACTTTTAAAAAAGTATTCTTTTTTGATGGAAGGTACACAATCTTGAGAGATCGAATGACTAACCTATTTACTCAAGAGGTTCACCGGTCGGCCGATCCATCATTATTTTGATGACAAGATTTTCGCAGAATTTACGGGATAGTCACAATTCTTGGGAATACAACAATGCAAGTTTTGAATTACGAAAGCACAGAATGTTATGATTGGAAGAAAATCGGAACTCTCAAGCCATGATCGTAAGAGGGCAGTGAATTCGTCATTTTTTTCAACAAAATCTATTCAGTATCTTTTGCCCATTTGGATAGCATCTTCATGGATTTTCTTCTTCATTGGTTAAAAGATTTTCGAAATTTGTCGAAAAATACATCGGTTCGATTCAGGTTCTATAAAACATTCCATTCTTTTCATTCGGATATATATAGACCATGAAAAATCGACCAAAATTCATGCCAAACTCACAATTTTCACCAACAAATTCAACAAACTCAGGGAATTTTGTCAATATGAGATGTTCGAAAGATTCACCCAATACTTGTTGGTAGGTTGCTCCTGCGTTGTATTGTGATTACGAATGTAACACCACAGTTTTTTTTATTAGGTGGATAACTCGTTTCATCTGATGAATTATAATGTCATAGAAGACTATCCCTCTGAACAACATTTGTAATTTTTAGAATCTTGAGGTGCAATACAGAAGACCTGTTGATAAGACAGGTGATCTGTCATGACGATGATAAGAAAAAATTATGAAAATTAAATTATCAGGCTTTTGGTTTCAAAAAGCTATAGCTATCTACTCATGACCGATCGATAAGTAAACTCACTTTGAAAAAGATGTATCACTTCCACATGAACGTCACGAAGTACTATATAAAAGGAGATTGACCGTAACCACAGTTGAGCTGCTGAAATATTGACCAAAGTCAATGCAAATAGCACGTTGTGAGAATCAATCAAGTTCTATACGGGTTAGAGAAGAACGATTTGGAGGATATAGGAGTGCAGTGTATATTGGCCAACTTGAGAAGGCGAATTTCCCGCGGCTGGCCGCAAAGAGCTTGCACTGGGCAACCATATCCTTCTCTGGCACAACTCTCGGCACACACGAAGCTCTCTCATACTCGATCGATGCGTTACATTACGCGGTGGCCATTACACGAGAGCCCGGAGGCTCATTCTATCTCTTTCTCTCTCTAACTTTTGCAAGAGCGATTTATATCGGCAACTTAATCGGCTAATTTTGATGCTTTTTATTTTTCACGGGCAATTTCCGGCAGCCGCACCACTGCCACTATATTGCCACACAGCCACCACGACTTGTTATTTCTGCACGCTTCGACTACCGTGGATGAGGGCATATATATATAGAGACATGATGATGGGCAGAAGATGTATTGGTACGACGGGCTTTCAGTCTGAGAAGATTTTCTCGCTGTATTGGACAAAGTGTCTGGCGTCTTCTCTAATGCGATTATAATGAAGGGATGCTGGGTTCCTATCTGTGTAGAGTATTAAGGTTCTTGGGAGAATCTTTTAAACATGCAAATTTCGAGGCAAATTTTAAAGCATATTTTTGAGATGGGATGTTTATTGACATAATTTTTTTCATGATGGGATAGGATGCTGTCACTTCCGCATCCTGACGATAATCAATGATCTTTCTTGGATTTTAAAATTTTGACGTATGAGTAAAGAGTCAGTTGTGATGAGCTACTTGCTTATTCATCATCTGTGGTATCAGGCGTTGTCAGCGGTTTTGGTTTTCAACTCACCTGCAACAAAAATATATGATTCGATTAGATATTTTCGGGAATATTCCTTATCCATTGGACAAATCTCATATAGGAATCATTTTCGGCTGATTTTTTGGCTTCATGTAAATTACAAAATCACGATCGATACGTCAACTGTAGAACGGGTTTTTCCTCATCCTAATTCGATCATAAACTCCAGTCCATGAATTTCTATATCTTGGTTGGTACCTCAGTATATAGGGATAGTTCCTCTTTTTGCTCGCTGTTCACATCCTTAGCGAAGTCGTGTTCTGGTAAATTTTATTATTCGGTGCATTTTTTGAGAAAATATAAGTGAGTAAGGATTGAGAAATAGGAAAATTGCGGTCTTCACCGGTGGGATTTGCCGCCGTGAAAGTGCTGAGAAAAATCGGGATTTAAGGGAGTAACCTCGGTACCGCTTGAGTCAAGTAGATCGACTTTTTTCAACTTTCACAAATTTGCCTACATGTGTGTCTTATGTGTTAATCAGATCTCAATACTCCCTCACATAAACTTGCATAAGCATTCGACTCATGGATCATGAAATATCAATCCCTGATTATGGGCGAATTCGTCTTGATTGTGACTTAATTAATCAGAACTTTTTTCCAAGCTAACCAAAGCTTGAAAAAAAGTTCGAGCACGTTCTTTGTATCAAGATCTATCAGTGAGCAAGACTTGAACGAAAACTGATTGGTCAGTCTTTTGTAGTCTAATAATCATCGCGATGTCCCATAAGACACCGTGTATAACCTCTAAAAATGTTCATGCTGATGGTTTGACTCAGGGGTAAGTAGCCAATGCTCGTGAAATTTTGACTGTGTTCAATTGACACGCAAATACATCTCCCTGCCAAGTTTGATCAAAATCTGATCGGTGGATCTTCTACCGAGGTTACGCCCTTAAAGGTTCTCCAACAATCTGACTAAGCAATTCGATATGAACAGATCTGGATATGAAACTAAATAAAAATATTGTAGGCAGATTGCATTTCCGTGCTGCGAACGCAAAATAATTGTGGGCGATATGATATTCAAACTATGGTTGCACAGTTACTTGTGATTTTTATCCGTAAAAGTACAAACACAGAAAGAGCGAAATAACTCCGAAGAGGAGCGATAAAATTTATAAAGCAATATTTCCATGTTCTTCAATATATTACGAAATTCCACAAATTGGAGACCTCACATCCTTCTTCGATAGGTTCAATTATCCAGCCTATGTTCAACAGCACTTATACCTGCATGCTAATTAACCGGCTCACTTCAGACCCCATATCCTAGACTCGAAAAAATTTTTTGACACGAAAAATACTAATAACTGTCCAAAATATGACGAGAAACGTCAAAATACAAAATTGAAAAATTCTGGTGTTGTCCATTTTTTCCCAAATAGAAGCATATAGATTTCATTATTGAAGGAATGAGTTCCTAAAATTTCCACAGAGTTTTTAAATTTTTTCCAAATATTCACGATTTTCCGAATAAAAGTTATTACAATTATGGTTTTCTGGCCATGTTCACGGCAGCGGACAAAAAAAGTATGGGAGTCACATTCAGCGCTACTTCATTCCCAACCAGAGCGAGTTATCAAGAATTGAACCGATACCTCGCGCGAATAGCCGTGCGCTAACAGATATATGTCATAATTTTTCAATAGTAAAGGTGTGCAAAGAATTTGATCCTCTCACCGAACAAAATTCCATTCATACTTCCAACTAAATGTGAAACACGAAAGCCTTATACAAACCGACGAAAGGCTTCAAATCCATAAAAAATTTCGCTATCAACGAGAAATAAAATCTGCATTCAAAGTCTTCCCTCCAATCCCCCTGGCTTTCTCATTCAATGTCTCACTCATATCAAACTCTGTACTAAAACAACACACCAGCAATCGCAATCCAAACTCTGTGGGATCATCAAACTCCTACTACGCGTATAAGCGAAATCGACCCATCTCTCGCGGAATTCTAAATTCGCCCCCGCACACAAATACAAATTCACCCACACATTCATACATGAAATAAAGTCTAATATATACACTGTTAAAATCTGCTTGGAATTTCAAGCACTTTTCAAGCAGATTTTTGACTGAAATTTCAAGTACTCGTACTTGAATCAACTAATTGTGGTATTTCGTACAAAATTTCAGAAACTCATGCTTGAATGAGGTGTGATTCAAGTAAGGTACTTGAAATATTAAGCACGTGCCTGAAATAAAGTCAGTTTGGGTTAGGCTAGGTTAGGCGCGCAGCTGGTGATGCAGCCGAACCGGTTAGCATGAGCATGGCCAGTATTAAAATGGCGCGCATGCACAGAGATTGATACTTGGTCATGGCTCCGTGTGTGTTGTTAGGATTTGCGCGCAAATAAAGGGATCCCAAATAAAATTCGAGATCACGTACGTATGAAGCGTGGCAGAAGTATACTGAAGATCGGAGCCGTATCAATAAACGCCAGGACCAGCAAGCGTGAGCAAGCCTCACAGTTGACGGTGGTCAGTATATTGGAGCAAAGAAGAGGTTAGGACGCAGTTTGCTGTGTTTTTGTGCTTCGCCTGGACCATAGTGTGCTGAAATTCACCAGCCAATAATTATAATCCTCGTAGAATAGGACCATTCGCAGTTCACGACGTTGATTCATCTGCAGGAGTCGACCATCATAACCTAGGCGACGCATAAGCGAGCGCATAAGAAAATCCGCAGGTGTAAAGACAATTTGTAATCGCGTTTGCACAGCACAGCTGCACTTGTATAAGTGGGTGTCTCTGATTAATAAATGTTTTATGAAAGTATTCCAGTTGGTATCAAATTCATTCGATTATTTTCATTTAAAAAACAATGCTTGAATTTTCAAAGTCCTGAAAGTTCAACTGTGACCAGTAGTCACAATGTTCAAGCAGGGGTAATTGAAGTTTCAAGCAAAGTTCTGGAAGTTTATTTCAAGTAGTACTTGAAATATTCAAGCATAAATGACTGAAATTTCAAGCAAAATACTGGGGTTTTTTTCAAGCAGTATTTGAAATATTCAAGCACAAGTAGTTGAAATTTCAAGCACAACTTGCTTGAAATTTCAGTCATCGGTGCATGGAAAATTCAAGTACATTTTGAAAAAAACTTCCAGTACTTTGCTTGAAATTTCAAGCAGAAATTTCTAACAGTGTATCGTCGTATGGTCAGAGTGCGTGAGCCTGGTGCATTCCTTGCGCGTGAGATAGGGAGAGATTCGCGAACAACCCAAAGGAAGAAGAAGAGGCTGCAAGACATGCAACTATATATCTATACGTAACCTATACAGAGACTATCATCAAAGAGAGCAAATTAAGAGAAGAGACTCTTGTGGTGCAAAAGTATAGTGGTGGAGGGGCGTTTATAAACCACGAGATATAGTCTCAGAACATCTCAGAGAGGCCAGACGAGGACGACGACTCTGATATAAAGGTATATCTTCTTCTATATATGTGTGTATAAAAGATTCGGCGCTGGCGATATAATGCATCAGCAGAAGGAAGCTGAAGCTTCTGGCTGAATGAGAAACCCCACGACGACGACGACGACGATGAGATGCCCGGAATGAGAAGCCGGGATGATGCGCGCGAATTTGACTTGTACGTATGCCTCATCGAGCTTTCGTCACGTGTCTCTGATGCAGTGAGAAGATATACAAATTTGGGATGGATTGTAGTATAGACAGTTTCACATACTTTGGGATGGAATCGTGAGAATTTGGCATATGAGATTTCTCGAGCGAGATTTGCTCGATTTTGGAAGTCTTGTCAGCTACATGCGTGATCCAACGACGACGAGTGACTTGTGGATTGCGTGCAAGAGATAGTTTTAGTTGACGCGCTTGAGAGTTTGATTGACTTGGCTGTCTCATCTAAAATGAAATTTAAAGTTGAGTAGTTTCTGGCGGACTTTGAATGGAAGAATGTCGTCGATGTTTTAATTGGATGTATTTGAATGATATTCCTTTGCGAAAGCAAGTATCCATTTCAATTCATCATATCTGAAAGGACAATTTGTGATAGAGATTGTCTTATAGGAGACGGATATTCGGACCAGGGTTTCGTTTCGTTTCAATTTTCTAGGAATTTTTAATATTGTGTTATTTCTACCTTGATGATCTCGTGATCATTGATGACTTTCGCAAAAACATTTTGTGCATTTTCTCAGAAAATTTCTTCCTACGGGGATGAAACTGGGTCTGGATCATCTTTGTATTGGATTGCCGCGGGAGATTCCTTATTTTTTGCAGTTCATTTTACGTAAACGAGAAAGCTTTTATAAATTTACGCAAAATTGAAGTTCTTCATTTATGTGATCGACGAATTTTGCCTATCAAGCATCAAAGATGTGAGTTCGATTCTCTGTCGACACCAATGCAGATTCTCATCAAGTGTCTTTTTCCGATGGCTATCATGATTCAAGATTCGCCCAAAATTGTAGCTGTCTCGCAGAATTCCCTAGTAAATACGCTGGAAATAAGTTGATAAAATTAAGAAAAAAGATACGAGATTGGTAGCTGCTCTTGCGAATGTAGGCTGATTCGTGACGAAACTAACGTAATATGTATTAAATTTGTAGAATTTAAATCTTCTTAACATACAACAGAGGGGTCGAGTTTCTAGAGACACGAAATACTTTATTCCAAATCAATCAAGAAGATCGTTCTAACTCTTTTCTGCGAGGAAAAATTAATATGCTAGATAAAATTCAAGCACTGAACAGTTCTTCTGATTGCAATTTTCAAGGCCATGCATTCTCTAGAAAATGTTTCATTATCCGGTATCAAACTACATAGTCTTTCAATGGCTGAGACATTCGATAATGAAAATTCTGTAATATAGATAGAAATTTTATCGAGTCATGAAATAATCTTGATTGGGAGATTGCGGATCAGCGAATATATGTGAGCAAGATTGCCAACTTTCAATCAAGGCAATATTAACAAATTCCACTTACTAATTCAGATATAATTAGGGAGTTTCGATATGTACGAGGATGTAGGTCAGACTTTATACGATCAAGTGCATAACGCATATACACGGCTTCGATCGCTTAAATAGAATATTACGTTGCATGCAAGATAGCTAGCAATCAAGGAAAATTGCAAATAAATTGAGTGATTCTGATAGGTGAACACCATCAGAACAACATTTCTCTGCGAAAAATCTAATGCAATTCCTATTCGCTAGTTACAAAAGATGAAATTTTATTCATCTCACCAACTTCGGTCTAATCAATTTAGATTCATTTCATACTCTCGGTGATATACTTCTCGCAAAAAATCTTCTGACAAAAGCTCTCTCAACACATTACGCACCAAGGAAAGTGCCATAATTCTCATTAACCTACCTCTTTCTCTAGCCCTTTAGTAGGGGAAGGAGATAAAACTTGATTTGAATAATGGTTGAAGAGACTTTCATCCCTCTCTCAAGATTATAAAGAGATTCTACATTCATCCATGTAAAAAATATGGACGAAAAGTCTCTCTCACTACTCTATTGTGTTAAATTACTACTCTTGCAAACGCAGCATAGTAGCCTCGGCATCAGTTAGCAGCATCAGGTCGCTCATAGGGTCAGACATCACACTACGAGAGCAGAAAGTATAAGTAAGGTATATTATAACCTTAGTGAGAGTGCATAGTGAGAGTGAGAGGTATATATAGAGTATAGCACAAGTTCATTCAGCAGGAGCATTTCTCTTTGCAAAGTTTTGGCGTTGAATAACATTCATGCAGCAGCAGCAGCAGCAGCTTGAGTTACGACACTTTGAGCAACTCCGATAATTACGAGGACAATTTTTCTTAATCCTTTATATCCTCACACATATACACACACGAATACACAAAGTCAGAGTTGCTCCTTCTCTTATTCTCAAAGTGACGGAGACTAATGCCATTGCAAAAGTTTAGACAAGCTGGCATTTAGACGACGCGAGAATAGACCCGAGAGAAAGACGTCTATATTAGAGTGTGTGTGTGTATGTTAGGTAGACCCGGTTAGAAAATATTTTCAGTGCAGTGGCTCGAAAGAGACTGAGGAGTCTCATAACTAATTGCAAAATTTACTGTATAGAACACATATGTATACTACTCCTCTCCATAAAACCAAAACTTTTCGCAAACTCAAGCAGCACGTGGGCGAGTAATTCTAACCATTAGATGCATAAATATTCCCTGCAACTTTGAGAGTGAAATAATTTCGGTATGTTTGAGTAGCTTTTATACGATAGGGGAAGAGGTAATTATGAGTAGACAATCATGTCGACTGGAAAAAGATTCATTCAAAACTTGGAACTTTGTGAAAAGTTTCTAACGAATCGTAGAAAAAGATTACCTTTATTCCAAGAATCCACGGGATTAAAAACTGTAGCAATCTGATAGATTAAAAAACACGACGATTCGTGGTACTGTTGGTTTTTCTTCTTGACTAAATTCAAGACCCAGAAGTGAGCACTTATGCATCGCACTTCAATTTGTGTAGGTGAGGGCTGGGTTTGAATTTTGGTAAAATTTGGGAGGGATGTAGCATAATCGTCTCCTCTTCCCAAACCGGAAAGTTTTTTTTTATCGACCCAATATTATTGATTTCATCGTTATTTTCCTTCTGAAATTCTCAACAATTTCATTGATCCTTTCTTATCTTCATCGTTATTTTCTATTTTCACATTTTTGGTGTTCGGTTTTCTTTACTTTGATCTTCGAATTTTCTGACTTCATTCGTTTCTTATCTATTTTTATTACTCTTCATATCTAATTGTCATCAATTGTGTTTTCAATATAATGATTATCTGTTACAGTGCACAAAAATCAATCTTTGATCCACTGTGCACGAAAGTATCTCTTCGACACGCTGTGCGGAAAGTGTCTATACCGCACTGATTCTCCAATTTTCGCTCACTTTGTCGAAGAACACAGTTCGATACACGGGTGTAAAACCTATTCTTCCACCCTCGTATCGAAATGTACTATCATCGTACTGATTTTCCACTTTCTCGCCTACAGGTTGTCAAAAAACACAGTTCGATACACGGGTGTAAAACCAAGTTTTTGCACGAGGTTTTTGCATCCCCGTGATGATTCCGACTCTCAACTGTGGCTCGGGTGGGAAACCCATCACTCAGACACAAAAAGTAGTTATTTTGTTGCATTGTTATCAAAAGTATCCTTTGCACCCAGTTTATAAGCTTTCACTCGTAGTTTATCAAAACGTAATTCGACACACGAGTGTATTCGGCCTGAGCTGAAGACTCGGAGGAGCCCCATCACTTTGAGCCGTCCCGCGTTCACGAGACACCCGATTTACCAAATTATTATCCCATAAATACCATTCATATTATGCTAGACACATTTTATATGAATTGCAACAATCGATATGCGATGGGGTAGCACCATGCAGCGTATGCGTATTTCTGTAAAGTAGAGCGGAGCCGATTTTGTCAGCAGCGTGACTTATTGTCACGCGTGACACAGTTCTTGAATCATGATTTCAAAATTTGTGCGAGCTGGCCCAGGCTATATATACGGGTCTGATCGTTGGCTCGCCGATCATTTTGTGGAAGTCTTCTTCCGGAGCTTTTGAGTCCGCGCTAGTGTCTCCGCTCAAACACCTTGGGGAAGTGTGACAATGAATCTGTTCAAGAAGCGGCGAGCCAACGGTTGGAATCGATCCCGCACTTGGGAAGTGTAGGGTCAGCGTTTAATTCGTTCTCAAGTTAAGCTGCAGTAGGGCCAGCTACCAATACGTCCTCAAGATTTTCCGGATTTGTCACTTCGGCCTTTACAGGACTGCCGACTCGTCTCGATTCCGACCTCCCCTCGAGTAGCTTAAGAATCCCCTAATTGTAAGTTGAAATTATAGTCTTTTGAAGACCTCATCCGGAATCGAAAATTAGGAATAAGTTTACAACACCACGGATTTAGAATTTTAAAATCATCACTTGACAGTTCAGGGATTGCGTCATTTTGATTATTGATTCTTGACGACTCTGATTATGTGAATTGGGCTTTAATAAATTTACATTTTTTGTCCACTAAACTATTTCATTATTTGATTTGTAAATGCATGCTTATTTGGAGAACTAATGATCATTTCTCAACTATTTTATCTTGATCTTGAAATTGATCACTCACACATCCACTAGAAGGGACAAAAAGATCTATGCTGTATTGATACAGAGTAGGTAAGTGCAACTGAGCAGTCTGATCGCAAGGCTGTTTCTCGAACTCAAAAATATATTTTTTGACACACCGTGCGAGAAAGTACCTTTTCCGCACTGATTTCCCACTTTCTCTCACAGTTTGTCAAAAAATAGTATTCGATACACGGGTGTAAAACTTATTTTTCCACCCTTGTATCGAAATGTACTATGTTACCCCGAGCCCTCCGCTCGGGTCATAACAACTTGAAAGCGAGAAGTTTTTACACCCTTGTATCAAAATATTTGAGATCACAGGACGTCATGTATGAGTAATTCCACGCGAAACAGACCGACGAAAAAGAGTCATGTCTCGGGTCTTTTTCTAAGTATTTTCAATCGATTCTATGGTCCAAAATATGGACTTTAAACTTATTATGAGGTCCAAAAATAATTTTTTGGTCCCATAGCGAGAATTTTTGAAAATGAAGTAAAATCCTTTTTTTCAAAATTCCAGCAACTTTTCCTCACTAAAATGCAAATAAGTCGAGTTTGCTTGCAGATAGAGGCACGCGGTTTACGGCATTCGAAAGGTCTTTATAAAATCTATCGAAATGCATTCCTGGAGCTTGATTTTGAGATTACTTATACTATTGTCGACCAAAAAGTCGAAGAACACGAAAATATTGATTTCTCAAAAAGCCATCTTTTTCCATTTCTGAAAATTTGATCTTTGATAAAAAATTGTGTGCTCTTTCAGAAAAAAATAGTCCCGACGATTTTTTTTGAGTCCTAAAGCCTACTTTTGCTACTTTTCGCAAATCAGTTTTTCAAGCGATGGGAAATCGTGCGCATGCGCAGGAATTTGGGGTCTTGAAACCAATCCCATTACAAAGCAAAGAAAATTTCCTTCGGCATGATCAATTGACAAAGTCAATTCCATCAATTTGTCTCGGAGCTGCAACGTATGAAAGATGAAGCTCCAGCCCGAGTTCATCGATAGGCAAAGGCCATCGTCCGCGGATCTCAGTCACTGCTGGCTCCGACCACCTCTTGGTCGTTGCCGACATTCAGTGGTCTTGTGCACGTTGTAGCTTCGGTCTCAATTGATAGAATTGACTTTGTCAAGTGGTGATTTTGAAGGAAATTTTCTTGGCTTTCTGATGCAATTGGTTTGAAGAACCCAAATTCCTGCGCATGCGCAGGAAATAGACGATTTCCCATCACCTGAAAAACTGATTTGCGAAAAAAGGCTTTAGGACTCAAAGAAAATGGTCGGGACCATTTTTTTCTAAAAGAGCACAAAATTTTACATCAAATATCCAATTTTCATAAATAAAAAAAATGGCTTTTCGAGAATTCAATGTTTTTGTGTTTTTCGACTTTTTGCTCGACAATAGTGTACGTAATCTCAAATTCAAGTTCTAGGAATGCATTTCGATAGATTCTTTAAAGGCCTTTCGAATGCCGTGAACCGCGTGTCTTTATCTGCAAGCAAACTCGACTTATTCGCATTTTAGTGAAAAGAAGTTGCTGGAATTATGAAAAAAAGGATTTTACATCATTTTCAAAAATTCTCGCCATGGGACCAGAAAATGTCTTTTGGACCTCATAGTAACTTGAAAGTCCATGTTTTGGGCCATAGAATCGATTGAAAATACTTAGAAAAAGATCCGAGACATGACCCTTTTTCGTCGGTCTGTTTCGCGTGGAATTACTCGTATGTGACTTGAATTGATTGGTTATTCAGAAGAATGCAAAATCCAACATTGATCTGAGCTTGTAACACTAGAAAACAGAGTTACGTTTCCGAATAATTTTGTACACCATCAACGGCATCATATAATTTTAGAGTCTCGTCATTAGCATATTCTGCACTGCCAATGAGTTTGAGACTGTGCCTCATTCTAAGAGATTGATTTTCGGACCGAGCCGCAGATGAGGGTCGAAATAATCGTTCGAAAACGGTGTAGCTCATGAATGAGGCGTGAAGACCATTTTTTTGCAATTTTGTAAGTACTACAATTCTGAAAAATTACTCGATTCATCCCTGGTAGAAATTCATCCTCATGTAACACATTATTAGCCATAAAATGGCCATTTTCAGCCAAAATTGGCCAAAAATAGCCATTTTATGTCTATTAATGTGTTACATTGAAGTAAATTTCTACCAGGGATATAAAGCTCATAATAATCATAGGCGCATTTCCAGTAATCCTAAACACATGTCGAATGATGGAAGGAAAAAAAATCAAGAATGAGAGGCAAAAGAACCAACGATATTATACTCTATAAGTGAATTGTATCTTTCACGTTCATGTATCGATCTAATGCACGGGTCTCTATTACACTATAAAATACCAATTCAAGACAAATATTTACCCTCACTGATCGACCACAAAGCAAAATATTTATGTATAGTATACCAACTCCCTACATGCTTACGGGGCATCAATATTAAGAAACGGCTCGAAAATAAAATGGCTCAGTAATTTGCAAAAAGTTTACTCTCGATCCGCACACACCCATTGCCTTCTTACACGCACACACCATAAACCAAACAAACCCAATATACACTTGCTGCATACTCACTACCCCCAGACATCGACAATATCACTTTCCCATGAGCACGAGCATCGGTTGCACTTACAAAATAATGAAATAATAATAATAAACGATAATAAGTCTTATATAGGGTTCCCCAGAATACGCCACTAATACTACTACGTGTCTGTGATGGCATATTACGCGATTGGCTTCCTCTCATCACGATTGCACACAGATCCTCTCGAATATAAGGCCCAAAGTATAATCACAAGTCTCTCTCATCCACTACCGCAGATATCGCATTATATAATTCTATACCTATATAAAATACTACACACGCAACGCACAGTGCAAATAATTCGAAGGGCCTTAGTCGAAAGCGAGAGCTTGAAAATTTCAGAATGAGATAAGGCCCTATATGCCACCACTACCACCACACGAAATCAGTAAGAGCGAGAAGATAAAAAAGTGGTCATACCGGTCTGACGCGTCCGCGTAATTCAGCATGCTGTATATATACTGGATGGCTTTGGCGCACCTTTATTTATCACTAGAGACCGGAATTTCGTGTCGTAAAAACTGTCGAAAAATGCCGTGTAAAATGTCGTAAAAATTGGCGAAACGTGCAGTAAAAATGGTCAAAACGTGTAATTACGAATCACTCTTTTTTTGCTCGAAATTGTGGTAAAAATCAGTTAAACTTTATTGAAACTCGTGATCATATACATCTCCATATTATCTTCATGTAAATTATGTCTCCTATCACTCAGAATATATTTATAAAGAGAAAAAGACCTTTCGACTTCAACGGATGATAACGGGGCATATTTGTAATTTTGAATTATTGAAGGGTCCATTCGATTGATCTCCTCGTCTTCAATTCCTTCTCCACTTTGCACACTCTTGATCTTTCTGAGGAATGTCAATCCTTCATTCTTTGCCAAAACATCGGTCATTTTTCTTTGTAATAGGGTGCCTTTTTCCTCCGGGATTTCATCGATTCTAGAGACGACCAAATCTATGCTTTCTATTTGATTTTGGAGGCTTTGTTTTGTTTCTATCAAGTCATCCATGCTTTTCGGTAGAAATGATAGATGTGTGAGCAAAAAAGTCAATTCGCTTTGGAGGTGTGGATCCTCTATCAATAATTTTGCTTTTCGAACTGATTCAGCATTTTGTTCCAAACGATTCACAACATCTTTGAAGTTTTGGAAATTTTCTGCGTAAAACAAAGCCGCAGATAGCCAAGTCCCCCATCTTGTGATGACTGGTACTGGAGGCAGGGGCATGTTAGGCATTATCTGTTTATACACGTCAACTCGTAAGGGAGCCTTCAAGAACATCTTTTTCCCACAACTCACGAGTTCGTTGACTTTAGGACACAAGTCTCTCAATTTTTCTGCGAGTCTATTGAGACCATGCATTATGCATGTGACATGATGTAAATTTTTATAAAACAATCTCAAGCCCTTGCCAGCCTTGATCATATACGGAGCAGCATCTGACACAAGGAGTAAAATCTTATCTTCGAATAAAATACTTTCGAAAAATCTTCTCAAATTTTGGTTGATAAAACGACTAATAGTTTCATGGTTCGTCCTTTCTAAGCGCTGACACGCTATCAAAAAAGTTTCCGACGCTGATTCTGCCCTCAATGTTCCAATCAATAGATTCGCTATGCAATATCCTCTAGCGTCTGTACTTTCATCAACGCATATGTACAGATAATTCCCTCCTACAATTCTTCTGATTCTATCGATACACTGTGCATGAATTAGAGGAACATACACCTTTCGCAGGTTACTTTCTGATGGTATTTGTTGTTGCATATACTTCTGCAGAAAGTTCTTGAACGGGTCGGAATTTAGTTTATGTAATGGGATGTTAGATGCCACCAAAGCAAAGCAAAGATCAGCATAGAAAGCATTTTTCGGAGCCGAAGACTGAGAAGATTGAGTCAACAACGTCTGCTTCTCTTTGTTTTGATTTTTCTTGCGAGCTACCAATCCCGTATGCGCCGCTGAAATTGCGATCAACCCTTTCAGAATCTCACGAATATCGTTCTAAAATAGGCAGTCTAAGAAACGTTCAACCAACCTGTCAGAGCATGCGCATCGATTTGCGATTTCTTCTCGCAGCCGACTGGTTTTGAACAGATATTACAAAACACAACCTTTCCATCGGTGGTAAATACTTCGGATTCCTTATTATAAGGTGCAATCCACGATCGAAGCTTGGTACTGTAACTTTGCGCAACCTTAGGCATTTTATGTATTCTCTACTAGAATTTCGATTTTTAGTTTAGGTTTAAACAAGTTTACTGTAATTTTGGTTTGTTGACCGAAAAAAGATGCGAATGGGTGGAGAAGAAGGTTATAAACTTTTTGAATCCATGGAAACGTTCGCTGAAAAATGGAACGTGCAATAACGTCGGATGTGTCACATCACGACAAAACGTGTCGTAACACGGAAATCCAGTCTCTATTTATCACCGTCAAAGTGCATATACATATACCATCAACCGCATGTACACTATCAACGAGTATAAAGAACCTGACCATGGACATATGCACACACACACACACATACACATGCACACAAATAAGTGAGAGGGAAAAGGATATATATACGCAACACTATATAATTCTGGACTCTGTATAATTCAACGAGGAGGAGGGAATAAAATTTTCGCCCATAGGTCCTTTCCACACGATAAAATAGCAGCTATCGTCTTTCCGGCGGTATAGCTCATAACTATATAAGCTATATAGGTCACTTCGCAAAAATTCTAAGAGAGTCCATAGGTTGATGTATTATGCTTGTGCGATCGGACGACTCTGACTCTCTGTTATGAAAGATGCATGATGCACTTGTGCCTGCATGCAACCCCACCGCAACCACTCTATAAATGCGGCATGCTGTGTATTATATTATATATAGTACGGAATCTGCGCTTGATGGCCTCTTATTCAGTAGTAAACTATAAATATATATAGTGATGTGGGTGGTTGAGCTTATACTATTCTGGACGAACTGCTGCTTGGATAAGGATTTTCTACATCATCTAAGGTCGTTTGAGAATCATGGAAAGCGAGAAAGGGGTTAGAACGTGTGATGAACTAAGGTGAGTGTGCCTAATACGCCCCCATTCCTTAATATGCCCCCAATCAAGTTCTCGAATGTACGCACCCGCAGAACTTGCCACGCATTTTTTTCATGTTTGTTACGTTATAAAATATGAGAATATAAACGTTTTTGACCGATCGTAGATGACTCGCGCC
Organism: Eretmocerus hayati; assembly: GCA_029851415.1. Taxonomy (NCBI): domain Eukaryota; kingdom Metazoa; phylum Arthropoda; class Insecta; order Hymenoptera; family Aphelinidae; genus Eretmocerus; species Eretmocerus hayati. The sequence continues at coordinate 101,082,141 of CM056744.1, forward strand.
TTTCTTACAACAAAAAACTGGTTTCGTTACTTTCGACTTCTTTTTTGTTAGTCACTAAAAGTTATGCCAAACAAAATTGATGGTATCAATTCCAACGTGCTTTAATTCATTTTCTTTGTCTTTGTCCCTACTTTGAAATGCTTTCTGCAGAATTGCAAAATTTGATTTCTTACCGACTCTACGCTCATATTACTAATAAAAGTCCAGTATTCCTAATATGCCCCCGTGGCTTTTTTTTCAAACTCGTTGTTCACTCCATTAGAATACATCAATGTAACCATGAAAACTTAGAAGAAGGTAAAAAAAGCTGCAAAATGAGCTAAAGTACGTCTCATTTGGGGTTCTGTGAGCCGAGATATCTCGATTATACGAAAAACCCGTATAATCTCATCATGGAAGTAGGCCTCTTTTTCACGTGGAGGCATTTCAAGAACACACTGTCAAAAACTCGCAAAAAAACTTTTTTTGCAAAAATTGAGATAGCTCGGCTCCAATTCCTTGAACTCAAACGTACTTTAGCTCATTTTGAAGGTTTCGAAACAAGCTTTAAAATGAGTCAAAGTACGTTGGAGAATATTGAGGTGAGCCAAAACTATGAGCAGAACAAAAGTAGTGGGGACATATTAGGCACACTTACCTAATTCAAGTGTATAAGTGGCCCACATCGCAACTAGACACACACACACACAGAGGAGATGTGAGGCTAAATCGCTTTTGAAGTCGAACGATTTTGCGATCGAGAAACTGATGCAGTATCTATAGGCTTTTGGAGAATTCCAAGGTATTCGTCACACTGAATGATGGATGGCCCTAGTGCATGTGTGTGTAACGATCTTGCGAGAGAAATTTCAGAGTCGAGGAGACGTGCAGTGCATTTGGCTTCTGAGTAAGTAAGTTTCTTTGAGAGTTTGGGGGTTGGTGGAGATGAGATTTGCTGGATTTTGATAATGTGCGATAAATGCTTGACCTTATTTCATAATCGATATACTCTTCAATTTGATATTTGTGGGAGTTTTCCACCCGTCGTTTATTTAAAAGTTGTTATACAGTCTCACATCACATATCAACTTTCTTATTAAATTTTTAAAGACACACTTTTCCTGAATTGCGTACAGTGAATACTGTGGGTCCACTGTGTATTCATCAAACCGTATCCGCCAAGAAAAATTTCAAATATTTCGGGCATTTTTAGAGACCAACACTCCCCACTATGTAGTCATTTCTGACCTAATTACCAAACCATTATCAAGTAGATGCTAGATTCTGAGTTGTATATTCTACTGGAAAAAGATCAATGAATTCACTGATATGCTGCAAAAACACTCACTTTAATTCATAAGAACTTTAAATCTCAAGCTAATTTTAATCAATGGATCTGTTGATTATGTGACAGATAAATATTGGATTGCTCCAATTCGATTTATGTATGAAACCAAAAATAAAATGAGATACGAAAAATTTTGACTTTACTTTATATATGTAGGTGCGTTTCGTCTTTCCTCTCCGGATCAGAAGACTCTTAGCAGGCGGGGGAGGAGGGCGGGGGGGGGAGCTGAAGAGATCCGGAGCGGAAAGCTGAAACACGCTCACATCTATAAAGTAAAGTCAAAAATTTTCGTCTCTCATCCTATTTTTTTTCAGTATTTTTTGGAGTGAAAATTCCACTCGCGCCCGAGTGAATCTCACTTTTTCCGAGTTGCCACAAAGGAGGGGTTCATTCGGAAAGATTAAGATAGGAATTTCAATCAAATTCCTTCAAGTTGCGACACTCAAATTGCGAGGTTCCCTGAAGGTACATAGATTGAATTGGAGTAATCCAATATCGATCTATGTCACATGATCAACACTTCCGTTGATTATTAGCTTGCATTAGCCGAGTCATGAAATGTATTTTATTTGAAATTTTAGCGAGCGGTTTAATAAAATTTCGATCGTTCGTACAATCGAGTATGAACAAAAATTTATTCTGAAACTCATTTCAAAGTCTGATGCCTCCTCTCGCCAGGCCCTTAAAAAAAATATATTTCGACGCAGTGATGCAGATATGGATATGAATTGTTTTTAATGTATACAGAAAAGTCATCAGAAGTTTCAAATTGCTCGAGGTTGCGATCTCTTTGAACTGGCGCATTTGCCCAGTAATTGTGACCATGATATGTTTCAATTACCGTGAATTCTTTACCGAACTATTCGACAGTAAAATAACTCTTCAACTTGAAATATTTTACATAATCCGCAATTCTTATATTTCAACTAGCTTGATATTCCTGTTGATCTCACATTTCATGAATGAACTGACTTCAGCCACAATACTGCACGTTTCAACGTAAAAACGTATACACGATTCACTTCTTCATTCAGCAGTCTTATCGTACAATCTCTTGAATTGAGTAGCTTCCGGTGGAGTATTTCATTCACATGTACGCGCTTGCTTCCATATGCAAAAAAACGAGAGCAAGAACCTTTTTTACACGGAATATGCTTTGAGAAGAGCTGCAGACTGCTTTCCAAGAAATGAAAAACTCAAACGCGTCGTATTCAAATGTTAAACATTTTTTTAATATCGATTGAATGGCAGCAATGTGTGACAGGGCACACAGATATTCAAATCATTGTCAAAAGTTTGGAAACAAATAAGGAAATTGTGCGTTTGAATTCAGAGCTAGTACAAAAAAAAATACGTAATTGGAACTCAATTAGGCAACTTTTGGTCAAAAATATCCTGCGAACGAATCGTCAATTACAGCAACACATTGAAGAACTTGATATTGGGAGCTAACATTCGATAAGCGCTCTTATCTTTCCTCCGTGTTATTCTTATGGAAGAGATTCAGGATTCGGCCATATTGCTTTTTTCTGCCATCTAAAATAACACGCATGTTAGTTCCCAATTCCAAATCATAGATTAGGTGCATGCCATACCGCGTCGCGACGCTTGCACCTCTTGGTGAATCGATGATATCTTTTTGATCATCTCTGCTGTAAAGCAAAAAGTAGCACATCTAGATGTGTTTCAATTCTTGTGTTCAATTTTTTCCTCATTGATTTTGCTAACATTTTGGAAAATCATAGAAACGATATTTGCAATCTATTATGTCCACCCGATGTCCCAACATGTTAGCAAAACCCTGAGAGGCCATGTTCTGGGACTATGCTAGCATACATAGGAACATCCAGATGACTACGCATTGCTATTTATGGATTGCCAATAAAATTAGCTGTGAACAATTCCTAGTGAAGACATGCATCATCTCACCACTATTTTCTCACCCCATCACTGAAAAATTAACCCTGATATCATATATGCCGTTTTTTCAATCAGAATATTTTTCTGAGTCGAAAAGGGATTGGTTATTGTCAAAGTTGAGATTTCGAAAATCCTTGATTTTCCTCATTTTTCTTTTCTTTCTAATTTCATATCGAGACCTCAATCGTGGTTCATCATAATTCCATTATCGACAGAAATAATCAAGGTTTTCAACAATTTTTGCACCTTCTTTTGCGCATTGAAAGGTGATTCGCAAACTATGAAAACCGATATTGTCCTTTGAAGGCGATTTGATCCGAAGGGATGAATAGTGAGCAAGTTCAAATCTTATAAAATGAAACAGGAAAACTTTGACAAGAGAATGATGCAATGAGATTTAGTCAAACCAACAACATCAATTTCCCCAATTTTCATTCGCGCTAGAAAAATGGGCGTCAAATACAAAATTTGTTGTACGCGTGACAACCACCAAACCCAGCGCAGCAAAAATTGAATCAATTATTGACAAAGAGGTATAATGAGAGGATGAGTTTTCAGCGGGTTCACACAGCACGTTTACACGACGAGCAACTTGCTCAATGGTCTGATTAACAATGAAAACGGATGGAGTTACATCCCTAATGAACTTGGCACGCCCGAGCTCACGCCTACTCTCTCTCACTCTCTCACATCAGAAACCCCTTCTCATCCATACACACTATAATATAGAAACAGCAGCAGCTTTATTAGCTGTTGCTCACTTTAGCCTGTCCACATTGGTGGTGTTGCTTTCTCGCTTCTGATGATGCTTGCCAACCTGTTTCCTCTTCATCTCTCTATATATACCAGCACAACTTATTAAATAAAACAGCATCAAAACTGAGAGATCTGACTCCAAAAACTCAAACAAGAGTATAGCCGTAAACTCTGTCGACGCGTGTATTGTTCCAAAGGCTTGTCCTCTTCTCATATACAATGTTGCGAATCTTCGGTGCGAACCTCGCGCTCCAACTTTTCACCATGCACTTCGTCGTTTACACCGAGGCAAGTGGACAGGTTGCTACTGTATTCTATATATGCCTAAATGTATGTGTTGGGTGTTGGGTACTTTGGGCAGCGTGAGACATGGGAGTTTTGTACTCCCGTGAAAATCGTCAAATGCTGTGTGTATATGATGGGGAGATGTTGAATAGGAAGTTGCTACATGGAGTTGCCTGATGGCGTAGCAGGTCTATTTCACTTTGCTGGACGTAAGGGTTACACTTGTTGTCTATGATGTGCATTCATGGGTCCTATAGAGCTAGAACTCTCTCTTTTGGACTTGGAAGGGTTTCTAAAGTTGGACAGCAGCATGTCACTCAGGTGAGTCTTGTCTCACTTTGTTACACAAAAGTACTTACAAGTCTTTGTTACAGTGGGGAGACGTTCAAAACATATCTCTATGTTCAAAACACTGTCTTCTGTTTAATGTTGCGCAATGCCATTGGTTTGTCATGTTCTTCATTATATTCAAATTGAAGGTAATGTACCGTATTTTTTTCGATTTTTTTGACACATAAGCGACCTAGAAAAATGTAGATGGGCATGAGTGAGAAATCCCCGAGACAAACTCACGATGTCAAGTTTCAGAAGAATATGTGAAAGGTAAGTTGCTGCAAGTCCTTCCGTAAGGACAAAAATCTTAACACCACTAGAATTCTGTACAAGTTTGGACATGTTTCACAGAATTTAAAACATTTGGTGAGATATTTTCGAATGAAAAAATGTCTGACAATAGTTTTTGAGTAGTACTGTCGTAAATCGATTGACCCAAAAGTTCTTCCACAAGCAACTGAGAGGCCTGGGTTGCTTGTGAGGGAACTTCTGAGCTCTCAAGCTCTTGTGATTTTACCACGTGGTGTTAGAGGAAAACACATTTTTCTTCCATTCACCATGTTCGAACTGATAAATTTTGATCAGCTTCCATATTCCGATTAGTGATGACAGAAAATATACTCACAAGTTCTTACAAAGAGTCTGGTTAGCAGCTTGGGCCTTAGCCACGAGACAATGTTTACCTATATTCGCCGTGAAGTCACGAATATGTCTCTAATAAGACAAAAGAATGCCTATGTTTGTGGCTGAATCATTCTGGTTATCCACATTTTGGTTTCTGAAATTTTGAATAGACTAGGGTCAGGAATACAAAGCCTATGACGGGATTTGGGCTGAAGGTTCAAACACCTCGAGCAATTTGAATATTGAGGTTATGAAAGCTCGACAACATGTGGCCTCCTTGACTCACGTTGGTTCAGATAGTAGTTAGGAAGTACTGCAGTACTTCCTAACTACTATCTTAACCAACGTGAGTCAAGGAGGTTTAACCTCACTTTTTCGGCTAATACATCAATTTTCTCGAAATAATTAATACAGGTGATAGCCGTGTTTTTTATGGCAGACAACGAACAAAAGCGACTACCTGGCCCTTATCCTAAACAGTAACAGGCTCAAATTTTACAGTTGAGCGTCACAGACACGAAATTTTGTGTTGGCTGTTTTTCATGGATTTTCTACCAACGATTCCTCAAAAATGACATGGCCAATCGTGTAGAGACTTGGCCATATTATTCAACAGCAAGAGAACTTTTCTTCCCTAAATTTTGGTGATTTTCTCTTGATTAGATTTTTTTCTAGGGCCTACTTTGTAGCACTTCTCGACTCCACTCCCGTGAACGCAATGTTAAGAATGTCTGCAACATCCCAACTTTCTACAGCTATGGCTCGGAAACGGGATGGTCAATCGTTATGGGATTTTGCATGCTTACTCCTGAATACTTCAACTCCATATGAGCGGAGTCCCAAGACATTCTGTTGATGAATAACTTTGGTGTACAACTATCTCAAGGAAGCACTGTATTCAAGAACCTCCCAGGGTACATATTTTCATCTCATCTACACATTGTCGAACAATGGCAAGGGCTGACCAGAAAAGTTTCAACCTCGTACGTCACAGAATGAATACTTTGGAATCTTTCCTTGTTCTTGTGATGAAAAAGGTTATATATGTAAATAATGATGGAAAAATGGTTTCACCAAACGACTTGATTTTGATCAAAATCAGAGAATCTCAGAGTCTAAACAAGGAGTTGACGATTCTGAAAGTTGTCACTGCTAACTCAATTCATTTGGAAAGATTGTACACATACAAATCCAAATAACATGACATGAGTGCTCCTACACATAAAAACTAAACCTCAGCCCTAAGAATGGATAAGTTTTGATGCAAATGAACCAGTCCCAGAAATAATTAATCCACATTGATTTGTCGTCGCCACCTTTATGCAATTTTCTATTAGCTTTAGAGAGGAACAAATCACAAACAATCCCTGTAACTAAGCCTAGAACTACTTTAGAGCCCTGGCAATGCTCATCAAGTAAACTATTCACGATCTAGGACACCAAAGTCTTTGACTGATTGAATTCCTCTCCATTCGTCACTGCGGTTGCAGAGATCCAGCCGTGCAAACTCCCTACGCAGAGTTTCTGAGATGTCCTTTACTGTGATCACGTTGGAGACATGTAGGTATTACAATATTTGCTACTGTAAGGATTAGGGAGGTGCGATGGATTAAGAAAGGATTATGCATATTTGCTGACAACGAAAATTTGCTGAGCAATAGTTAAGATGATAATAGAAAAATAAGAATTGATATGATCATGTTGTACTTCACTCGTAGAATATTTCTTCAATTTGAATCTGAGAACATTATTAGAATCAAATAAAAATGGGCTACCGTTTGATCAATTTTAAAGTTATCTCGAACTTTATTCTTATTTAATTGACTGCGCTTGATGAAAAAAAAGTCATCAATAAAAGGGACTCGTCACAGTGTGTCTTAGTGATACATCAGATTAGCCACAACTCACTAACGTGATTGAGAAATATTCAAATAGACGAGCTGCATACATGATAAAAAAAAAAAAAAAAGAAATACTTCAAGGTAAATAATGACGCCCTCGAGCTTGCGATTGGCACGTGTCTCACGTTTGCTTCTAATGTCATCCCATTCGTTCTTCGTTGCGAAACGTCGCGTTGTAAAAGCCGTGCGCATAATGAAGAACAAGCTTTGCGCATCATTATAATAATGTACGTAATTCGGAAATGGGACTCCTGGTGAAGCCCGCGGCTGTGCCTTACTCTCATCGACTCAAATTTCGCGTTCTGCGTGCTGATGATTATAGAATTGAGACATACTTTATGCTGTACAGCTCAAAAATTGTATCAATTTTGCACTTTGTGCAAATATAAGTACGGAGAACGCAGGTACAGCTTGTTTCGATTTGTGACCGTGTATGGTTTCATCAGCGCCCTCGAGCGACAATCTGAAAAAGTGAGAGCAGAACAGATATGACTGATGGATATTGATGGCTTGCAATTCGTTTGTGGAAATGGCTGTAAAGTTTGAGAAGACAGAAATTGAACGTGTTGATAATTTGACTGATGGACTCAAATATACAACCGAAGTCGTTGTATATTTGAGTGAACCATTCAATTGGAATGCTCAATCAAATGAACAAAATGATTCAGAGTAACTTTTTGGTGTAATGAACATCAAATAGTCGTGCCAAAATGAATCAAAATGACACAATCATACAGCCAAATTGTTTTTCATTTCAATTTTTTCCCAACTCGAGGCCCTCGCCAGGAAGTCATCATTTGAGTTCTATCGCAATATTTCGATGTCCAGGAGTATTTTTGGATATTTTCCCATTTTCACTCATCACTAAGCAGTGACCCTTCTTATATTCCTAAGTCAGGAATTTGAGAAATTTTTATGCAATTTTGTGAGAAGATGGAAGGTCAAGAATCGCGCTGTCAATGACTTAAAATGGTATGAATGTAGAAATGCTTGTAAGAGATATCAAGAGGAGAAACCCGGTTGGATCATCAAATAGAAACATTGTCATCACTGTCTCAGCAGTACAAACAATCTCTACAGTTTCAATATCCTACAAAAAACTTCTACAGTCGTCGCAAAGCAAACTAAAATATTGGGAGCCACTACTCTGAGACTTTGCAGCATAAGTTTTGCATTAAAATGAGCATTGCGTCGTCGCAGTTATTGCGCCTCATGAATTTCGTTGAAATTTCTGTGAAAATCTCTGCGACGGAACAAAAGCCAGTCTGATGATGCGCTGCTAGAATGCACTACCAATTTTCAAATGCATCATTTCCAGGGATTCACCAAAAATTGACATTCGATTATCGATCCATTTCGTTATTTAAGATTTTTCAGAACCGTTTCGATTTTCATAAATTCAAAAATTATAACCGTTCGTGATAAAAAAGCTGCATGAAATCTGGTTTTGGGCAAACTACAAAAAATGGAATGAAACAAAATTCGAGTATGAATCTCCATAATATTTATGAAAATAAAAAATGTATAGAACCATAATCCCTTATGTTAACTGTCAAAATCAAAATAGTAACACAATAGATTGCGACATCTCCTGAACACGAAAAAATTCTCTTCGCCTTCGTATCAGCAAGGTACTACAAACTAATCGACAAGTCAAAAAAAACCACCCATCGACAACAAAAAGTGAACAAACAACACATCCAAGAGATAATTCATCCAATCAGACATTCAATCATCCCGCACAATATCCGCAATTACGAAAACAAAAGAGCCAGTTAGCTTGGCACAGGATGATAAATTGTGTTGCAACGACGAACAAAATACAGAGAGTAGGTATATCTCGACGGCAGAAAAGCAAAGCAAAGAGTAAATTGGGAACGAGACAAGAGAAGAGCTTTAGCTAGTATACTTCAGAAATGGAGAGGGTCACGGTCTGCAAAAAATGAATCCAGAACCTCGGGAGCATCGCACTCCCTATTCTATAGAGCTATATAAAGTATATAATACAGAAGCATCGCAGGGGGTTAGTTGATTATTCTAAGCACGAAGTGTTTTCCTACTTAATGAAGCTCGGTGTCTCGGCGTTTCTCTGTTTGCTTGCATGCACGAGTAGACGACGACCGACGACGCCAGAGAGCAGATAATACCTGCGTGCGGCTCTGTCTTTCTATTATAGTAAAACGAGAAAGAGATGCTCTATATTCTTGCAATGTTACGTCTAATTGTGGGAATTTACATTTTTATGAAATTTTTATTCCTAATCTCTACCTTTGCAAAGATAGACTCGTACACTTGAAAAAGAATTGCTCGAGAGACGTTCCATTTTGTAGGACAATATTTGATCTTATCACGAGATGTTTACTTATCATCGTGGCAGTTGAACTGTGCAAGATTTTTCCTCCATAGCAATCATTTTCATATTGATGTAAATAAACTTGTCTGAGTAATACAGCTTTTAAAAGCTTTCTCGACCCCGAAGTATTTCATCAAAATGAATTATAGAGACATTAAGGATGGCATCTCTTACTGAAAATTCCATCGTCGTCGTCTCACTGATGGAGGCACTTTTTCTTGAAAGTCTGCATCATCTTTCATTTAATCGCAATAGGGGTTTCACAGTTTTATATACTTCAAGCAGATGCTAAAACGCGCGTGAATATTCCATGAAGCGCTTCCATCAATAATAATTGTTCAACTCGCCATTCGTCGACTCATCTGTCCCATCAGTTGCATTTTTATTTTTCATCATATCAAGTATCCACATACATCTCTATACTGGTTCAAAGAGGAAAGCTTTAAAGAGAAATCGAGAAAATATGATCAAATATTTAATGGACTAATTTCAATGAGACAGCCGAAGAATGCGAAAAATTGGATGTAGCTCAATGATGCTGCATTAGGATCAGCTTGCCAAAGTAATTCCATAGATAATATGATCAAAAAGAAAGTGCGCACGAGATATGGAGAGTATTATATAGATGCACGTTCATGGGACGACGATGCTCTCAGAAAAAAAATGCAAATGTATATCGCTTCATTATGCGAGAGTTAGCGATATTACGGATTCAATTTATACATATACGCTCGTGTTTCAAAACAAATAATTAAATTATAGAGCAGGATATGTGTGCGACGCGAGTGCACCAAGCGCCGAGTATTAAGCTATAACGCACCAGATATATATGCTCATCAATATTCAATGAGGGGACGGATATGAAATCATAACTGTACATTCATTATGCATCAGAAGCTTGAATATATACCGACCTATCGGCTAATTGTACAAAAGCGTGATTTATTATGTGTAAAAAGTTTCTGATGAGATCGTAAATGAGCAAATTAGCTTCTCTATGTCATTAATCTATTTTCTATCATAGTGATTTCTTGATCAAAAACTAGTTTATTTACAACCGATGATAGAGTTAGATTAATGCTGCAACCTATAGTGTAACGTAGTAAACGTATTTTTGCGTAGGCTAAGTTACCATGATTATGCTGCGATATTTCTATATCTTCATCGCAAGTCGACTAGATAACGAAGCTAGTAAATGAATCATCAAATTTTTGAAAGAATGTTAACGGATATGGATAACTGATCTCATTGAGCAGGTCAATACCAAAATGGCAAATACTTATTTATGGAGTTGTTTATCCTATACAGGATGACAATGTTGTGATTGTCAATTAAAATTGTGATTTTATGAAAAAAAAAGGATTATTTAGTTGGAAAAATAACAATGATCATCAAAATGAGTACTCATTTGTCAACATTAGATAGATAGATAGATTTATTGATTCCAATGTACAGCTTGGTGCTTACTACATGTAATGTATTCCAATTTATTTACATCAAACTTGACTATGGTCTATGTGTTGTTTTCCTTCTCGTTCGTATATCTTCCTTCAGTTTTCTAGGCTTCGATGTCCTTCTGCTTTTATTACCTACTGGTCTTGTTGTGAGAAGGTGCAGCTTTGATCTCGGTCACTTACTCCTTCATCGGTTGCATCCTTGGCTCTCTTGATCAGACTTTCGAACTCCAACGTATATATGCATAGATCAAGATTTATCTGGCCATTTAGAGCCTTTGCCAGTTTTCTGGTGAACGCTCCTCTGTCTGCGCTTGTGCCCTTCCAGCTGTCGATTCTTTCAACTAGATTCCTGTCTAGTGCCTGTCTTGCTGTTTCGCAGTCCCAGATGTGGGCTAAGGTCTCGTCTTCTTTGCCACATACTCGGCATATGTCATTTTTGAAGCCCTTTTTGCCTTCTTTACTGATGTTTCCGCAACGAATTCTGGCCCATTGCTCCTTCAGTCTTCCGCTCACTCCTTTCTGTTCCCAATATTTTTCCATTCCAATATCCTTCTTCCAAAGTTTGTAGAATTTCCAGTATTCCGATTTTTCTATCCTTTCCCAGTCGTCTTGGATCAGCTGATCCCCCCTGATCTTCAGCAATCTGCCTAGCTTTTGCTCAAAACGTTCGTTGTTGCCACTTACATCTAGCGATGGTAGCGTCTCTCCGTCACCTGCTTCTTCGAATGCCTCCTTCAGTTCCTGTGCCCATTTCGTTGGGTTTCTATTCGACAGCCCTCTAAGCTCTTCTTTCAAGCATATTTTGGGCCATCTTCCTTCGCTCATTTCCAGGACTCTACTCAAGTAGTTTCCGGCTCTTCTTTTAGCCTCGAGTTCTATGTTCTCGCTGCCGGATTCCATACGCCAAATGTATTCTGGGGTGTTCGTGTTCAGTCCCATAGCCATTTTCGACAACTTTGCCTGGAGCCTTTCGATCTTTTTGTTCTTCGACCACCCCCAAATTTCGCTTCCATATAGACTCCCCGTCTTGGCAATAACGTTCATTAAATACATCCTTCTGCTCAATGTGTCAATTTTCGCTCGTTTCATTATTCCCCATGTGCTGTTGATTACTTTCTGTCCTTTTCCTGTAATTTTTGCCAAATGTGTTCCGTACGTTCCTTTGTTTGAAAACCAGAAACCTAAGTATTTGAAGTGTTTCACTATTTCGATCTGTTCGTTCTTGTATGTCCAGTTTTCCTCCTTCCTTTTCTTTCCTCCATTGCTGCAGATTAGCACTTTCGTCTTCTTCGTGTTCACCGTCATCTCGTTCTTATCGCTGTATTTTTCGGTGTCGTTCAGCATGACTTGCAGCTCCTCCGGGTGATCTGCAAGGAGGGCTACATCGTCCGCGAATTTCAACCCGTATATCTTGGTTTTTCCTATGACTGTCCCTCCGATTTTCCGCTTCTTCCATACTTCGTCTATGTCATCCAGATTTATGCCAAAGATGGTGGGACTCATCGGGCAACCTTGTCTTACTCCTATCCAGGTTCTAATCGGATCTGTCAATCCTTGATGCGTTATTATTTTTACCCAGGTTTCTTTGTAAATTTCTGTTATCATTTTTAGTATCTTCCCCTTGATTCCGACGTTCTCGAGTTTCTTCATTAGTATATTTCTGTCAACTACATCGAATGCTGTCTTGAAGTCGATGAATCCTAAATACAGTTTCTTCTTTTGTTTCAACTTATTACCTATAATGCTGTTGAGCGTGAAAATGTGGTCTAATGTACTTCTTCCACTCCTAAAACCCGCCTGACTTTCTTGAAACTTGCCTTCCTTTTCTAGCCAGGATCTCAATCGGAAGTCTATGATGCTTGCAAAAATTTTATATACTATTTCCATAAGAGTGATCCCCCTGTGGTTGGAGGCGACGTCGGGGTCTCCGCCCTTGTAAATGGGGAAAATCATTGCCGTTCTCCATTCCTCCACGATTTTACCATTTTCCCACAACTCGTTGAAGATACCTAATAGTTCTTCTATCCAGCCAGGCGTCAGGTGCTTGTAAAATTCTCCTGTGATCCCATCTTGCCCTGCTGCTTTGCCATTCTTCAATTTGTATAGTGCTGTCCTCAATTCTGTCAAGGTTATTTTTCCGTTTAGTTCATCTAGTTCCTCGGCTGCCGGTTCGGAGTTTGTTCCTTCCAATAGTGGTGCTCCTTTTCCTGCCAGAAGTTTCTCAAAGTGATTCTTCCAAACTTCCTTCTCGATGTCCGCTCCGCCGTTTTTCTTTCTAGGCCTGTAGTCATTAAGTGCATTCCAAAATTCGTTCATATTCCTGCTAGTCTTGACTTTCTTCCACTTACTCTCCGCTTGGTGCTTTCGAGATTCCTTTTTCAATTTTTGGAGCGATTGTCTCTCCTGCCGTAATTCTTCTCTATTACTCGTGTTTTTGTTGCTCAGGTACTTTTTTAGTTTTCTCCATACTATTTTCCTTTGTTCCCAAATCTCTTTAGGTACTTGTTTTGGTTTATCTTTCTTTGTGCATTCCACTACCAGTCCAGTCGTCTCCGCTGCTTCCCATATGGCTTTCTTCATCGTCCTCCATCTTTCTTCGTACCCTGTGTCTTTCTGAATTCTTTCCTCGAGTCTTTCCATATTGTTCGAGTATTCTAATACCTTCGTTTTTTTCCATATCAGTTTCCTTATCTTGACATTTTCTCCTCCCCTTTCTTGTCTTTCCTCGATTTGGTATGGTGCTGAATCAATCTCAAAAGTGATTGGAAGGTGGTCGGATTCCGTTCTTTCAACAATTTTTAACCTTTTGACTGCTGGACCGGTCTCATCTGCATTGTCTATCACGTAGTCGATTACTGTGCCTTCCTGGCCTACATACGTGAATTCGCCCTTCCAATCGCCGTTTGTTCTTCCGTTTCTGATTTCTAGGCCCCATTGCTCACAGAACTCGAGGAGTTTTGCACCTTCCCTGTTTAATTTTTTGTCTTCTGAGTGTTTGTGGCCTTCTTCTTTGCCAACACGAGCATTGAAATCTCCAGCTATCACAACGGCACGTCCCGTTTCTATTGGATCACTCACGTGTATGCTGAGCTTCCCTATGAGCTTATTCATTCCAACATTGTTGTATAATCCGATAATCCTAAGATCTTTTCCTCCTTTTGCTTTTAAGCCGTCTATGTTTGTTCCGTGTTCCCAATCCGATATCCTTACTTTTTCGGCAATCGTCTTCCGGATTCCAACCAAAATGCCTCCTTTTGCTCTGCCTCGTCTGTTTGCTCTCTCTGCGCTCTTGCAGTGCCATTTGTAGTCTTTGTCCATTGTTCGAATGAAGTCTGTCGTTTTATGTTCTTCTATCCACGTTTCCTGTAAAATAATTATGTCGTAATTCTTCAAAAATTTCCATACCTCTCTAATTTTGTACGCTCCTGCTATGTTCCACGAAATTCCTTTGATTCTACTTCCTTGATTTGTGGTTTTGCTCTCGAAAGTTTCTCGGTTCTTGTTCCACTAAGTCTCCTTCGTTTTCACTCCATGCCAGCCATTCTCCGTTTATCATTATTTTTTGGTGTCCAAGGCGTACTTCGTTCCATTTCCAATATTCTATGTCAGCTTTTTCTCTTAGCCATGCTTGGATGTCCATTTCTCTAGGCGTTAGGTCGTCTTCTAGCTTTATATTTTGACTTCGCATACGATCTCTCCTCTTCATTATTTCTATCTTATTTTCGAGGGTGCACATGCTCGCTATTAAGTTTCTACCTCTCACCTTAGTTTTGAAGATTTTCACTGGGGTTTCTAGATTGTTCTCGAGGAATTTGCTAAAGTCACTAATGGCACGTTGTCCTTGGATATCTTCCGCATTTTCGAGTCCTTTGAAAACAATGTTGTGTTTTCTGTCGAGCCTCTTCTTCATTTCTTCTTCCATCTCTTCCTCTGACAGTTTCACCGGTTTGCTCTCACATAGCTCTGATTCTCTCGCTAAAATCTGCTCATCCTGTCTGAATTCTTCTTTCTCTGGTTCTTGGCTACATCCACTGCTTCTGCTAGTCTGATCGCTCCTTCTCGAGACATTCGAATCTGCATTTAGAGTATTCGGAATATTTTGATCTGCATTTTCGGCGCTGACGTTATTGTTGATCTCCTGCTCTTTGTCCGTTTGTAGTTTTTTTGTTTCGGTCTGGATTATTCTCACTACTTCTCTCTGGATGAGCATAACGGTTCCTTGTGTGTCTGCCAACATCCGTTCGATATCGCATCTTCTCGATTTTTCTCCGTTTAAAGCTTCCTCTAAATGTCCGACTCTTACTGCAAGCTTCTCGCACTGGCCCCGTAGTTCATTCCTGTGTTCCTCCACTTCTATTCTTCGTGTTTTTTCCATGTTTACCTCACTTTCCACTTTGTTCAATTTTCCTTCCAAGTTGGCCTTCTCGTTCCACAAGTTTTGGACCTGGTCCTCCAGTGCTCCTATTCTTTCAATTACTAGTTCTTCTATTCTTGCTTCAAAAACCTTTCTGCTATTATATTCTGTGCTATCTCCCTCCGTGTTGTTGTTGTTTACGTGTGCTCCGTCGGTTTCCTGAGTTTCTGCTTTATCGGCCGGCTTCTTTGTGTTGCCGTCGGTGCTGTGTCCTTCTCTCGTGGGCGATCTTTGCAGCTTACTCTGAGCTTCAAACGGATTTTTTCCTCCGTTTACGTATTTTAACATGCTGCCAGTCCCTTCCTGTATTTTCCTCGGGCGTCCTCTCTGCCTAGTGTTGGGTTTTCCATCTTCCTTAGGTGACTCGTAGTCTAGGTCCTCTACATCCACGATGTTTGGTTGACTGCCGTACTGCATGTTTGGGCACTCTAACCTCAAAGCCCGCACTGTTTTTCTTTCGTCCGAAAACTTTTCTTTCGCGACGGGAGCACTATCGCCTACACTTTCACTAGGTCACTAGACGTTACTCTATCTGAATCGCGATTCTGGGCACGTTTTCTTCCTTTATTCCTTACAGGAGACAGTTTTCTGATTCCCACTTGTCTTCGTACCCCCGAGTTCGTTCGCGCGCCAACCGGAAGTCCATTTGTCAACATTAATATTCCCATATAACAAACAAACTAGATCATTCAGAAATAATTTTTCACGTCGACTCCAGCAACAAAATTTCAAAAAGCACGCAAGCTCTGGCTCGCGCACGATGCGAGAATGTACGGAAGTACGGAACGATGCACGATGTACGGAAAAGATTGCTTATCCTGAAAATGCAAAATGCCTAATAGAGTTTTGGCCAGATCTCTCTGAAATCCTCTAGAGGAATTGACGAAATGTAACAAAGAGAAACAGTTCCATGAGAAAAATCAGAATATTTTGAATTCTGAACAAGTTCAACAAACGTGTAGAATTCAAGCTATACACCGTGAGAGTCTCGGTGAGGGTGGTCCACACCCCGGATTCACTTTGCGTCTTCAAAATCGATATCTCACTTTCAGGGTCCATAAAAAGATATCTTTCTACAGCCTGAAATACTGCCTTGACAGTAAAAGCCCACAAAAATTCGTCAATAATCGAGGACTGAAGAATTTACAAGTTTTTTTCTGAGAAATTGGGTTTATTCAAACATTTCGCATTTCTTCATTCTTTCGGCAATAATAACCCGCAAGATTATGAAACTAAATGAATAATGTAGAGAAGACTTCAAAGAAAATAACAAGTCAAGATTCGTTTCAATATTACAATTAGTTTGCAAGTAATCGCAAATTTTGTGCCTGGGGTGATTCTTACCCCATGCACATTTTACGTAATGATCCATGCACACGTGTACGTGTTTCGGATTCTCACAGAAAGTTTTTCCTCACATTTTTGGAAGGTTAAAAAAAAAAAACAAAAATTGTTGAGACTCGTGATATCTGTGTACGATTTTTCCGAATTCCCGGCCCAAACGAAACAAGTCCAACGTTCGAACCAGAATCAATCTGCATAATCGGATTTCTTTTTCGATCAAAAATTGAGTCTCTATTCGATGAGGCTATCCCATATTGCATGGAAATAGTCATCTCAATCGTCGAACCATCAACGTGACCAAACAATATTCCGACAAAAATCCATCAACACTTGCTCGCTGCACCGCACAGCATACGGAAAAAAAAAAAAAAAAAAGAATATGAGACTGCACATTCAAATCACCCTATATGAATCAGACCCAATCCAGCCTTCATCATCTCAAACTATTCACATGCGTATACAGAGAGATCGGATGAGACACTGGGAAATTCATGTCTGACAGTAGCACCATCATACATATGGTGAAAATTCGCATTACCAATGAGCTCGAAGCGCTCAAATATTCATGAGCTTTGCATCAACCATCATGTGTGGTACCTGTATGTACCTAATACGCATGATTGCATATATAGAGTCAGACTTTCCCCGAGAGCGACGCGCCCTATAACTCTGATACGCTTTTGCAAAATGCATCGCAGTCACTATAGCTTACTATACTATACGTTATATACTACTCGTCAATCTGAGCTTTTATGCATCACACAGCCGCTGGCACAATCGGTCCCAATTACGTGAAACGTCCAACTCTCGAGCAACGATGCATACATATACGCTCTTGCATATCCGGAATTCTGCATCTGCCATCGTGAAAGACAGCTCCAGATCGAGTTTGTGGCTTCTCTAGTTTGTGATGGAAATCCTTTCTGAAGATTTTTCTACCAGACACGCTCGGCTTAATTGACGAGATGTGAGGCTTTTGCAATTCTGTATTACGCGTCGGTGAGCGATGTTTTGAATTTGTTGGATAGTGTATTAATGCGAACGGTTTGGAGAACGGCGGGATGGAATTTATGCTGATGGAAGTCAATGGGGAACATCAGTTTTGATGTGATTCTTTTATTCTTTTATAAATTGATTCCAGGTGTGAATTTATGAGGTTAAAGGAAGATACAATGGGGCTACGCTCATGAGGCCCTGGGGCTAATTTTCCACGATAATAGATGCGATAGAAGGCAGTGTCTGAAGATTTATAGTTCGTTGCATTCTTATTGTTTCAAAATTGTTACTTGCAATCTTAGAGTCTGAGGGACGTTGCAGAACCTGGTCAATACATTCCTCTAATTTGACCTTCCTATGTGATATTTAAATCAATTCAAATACTTCATATCTCTATATTCTGGTCCTGTTGCTGGTTCCCCACATATTCTCCCAAAATCTATCGCAATCACGTTTCCCAATTCAGATTTCTCAAATTTACCCCTCTTTCTCTCCCACTGTGCATCGATATCCTCGTGTGATGTCACTTTTGACACGGCCCACAGAAGCGAGCACAGAAGGAAAGAAGTGGTTTGAATCTGTGAATCTGCGCTCTCAGTGTCTGGCCCAGAAGTTTTCTTAGGTCGCTGATTTCCAATCCGAGGTCGGTTTGGGCTGATCTCATTGTTATTTGAGATATCGAATGGTTAAAATGAGACCAAACGTAAAAGAACAGTGAAAACTAATTCATTCCCGTTTTTGGGGTCGTTGAATACGAATGCAGAACCATATCATGTTTATCGTCACTCCACCCTGATAATATCTACAATAACTTCACCTCATTAGGGATAGTTTAATCTTCCGATAGAGCATTTAAGAAAAATTCAAATTGTGCCTCAAAATATTCGTTTTGAGAATTGTTTGAGTAATTCCTAAAAAGTCCCTTAACGAGACAAATTAGCTCTTGACGATTAGAAATGATACCAACACGCTGGTCTGGCCAGAAGACCTATCAAAATTGTCGACTTGGTGATCCCTCGGCTGACCTACCGATCCACCGACCTACTACTTGTTAGTTGTCGATACAGCATCTTCCTGCGAGACGATATTCCAGGATTACTAAGGTAAACTTACCAAATACTGCGGCCCTCGCTCTGACTATCATCACCTAGCCTACGAATCACGTCTTATGCCATCACATACGTCACTTCCTTGCGTATACAGGAGTCTAACGTCCCACAATCCATAGCCGAAGTCATCTCTTTCCTCGACTGTAGCATAAGTATACAAACATTTCACTGCCACGTCTCATCTACTTACAAATGCATCCGCATCTCTCAAAATTTTTCTACGTCATCCATCGCAAGAAAAAGAAGAAGAAGAAGAAGAAGAAGAAGAAGAAAAAGAAGAAGCGACAAGGTGCGCTCGAACGGCATATTCCCATGCAAATAAGATCCACGAATAAAATTTGCAACCCTTCGCATCACTGATAGGTGACTATCTAACTCTGGATGCGTTGAGCGCGCAATCCTTATACCGATTCGTTCAAAATGATCGATTTATATGTATGTGAGTTCGCAGGTGCACCTCTGGCGCGCGAAAAAGAGGAGACGTGTCCGTCATCCCTCGACGAAGATTCCACGCTTGGTATATCGCAGAGAGGCCAGAGATCGAAATACGATCTCTACCCGCCGGAAAATTCAATCTCGCTTTTGGTCGTTTTGCGTGACCTGCTTCTATCCCTCTTTTGGTGCGCTGCATCAGAGAGAGAGAGAGAGAGAGGTATCCTGGCTTCTGATACTGCCACTGCTGCGCCCCGAATGCTAACGAGATTCGGGATATGTGGGAGAGGGTATACCGATATATCTATATATACAGGTGATGCAGTCAGCTTTGCTCTATCGATTCGACCGAATTCGGTATTTTAAATAATCAATGGACTTTGAGACTGACTTTCGTCAACGTTGAATGCCTGTGTCCTGTTTGCGTGAAAGAAACTTTGACAATGAGGTGGCGGTATATATTCTCAGCGTTTACGGAGAAACGTAATTGGGATCTGGGAGAATTCGCCTTGGGATGTATGCTTTGCGTTTTGAATTTAAATACTTTGGAACTCCGTTCGTTTCAGGAGCTCGAATCGATTGAAGAATTTTGAAGTGAAACCCCTCAGTGTATAACATGGTTGCTCAGATAACAAAACTTCATCCAAGAGCTCTTTTGGAGTTACACAATTGAATTGTTAAGCACTCCTCGACTTGACTTACTGGGTTCTTAAAAATAAAATAATTGGGATGTCTATCATCCAACTCACTGGATTACACACGACTTGGATAATGTAGATTTTGAAAGAATTGTCGTTGTCAAAAAGACCCCGTGCAGAAATATAATACTAGGTCTCTCCGCGTTTACGTCGGTTCCGTATGCAATATCCAAGCTTCATCTTCATCTTTGGAAATCCCACAAGAATCACACAGGAATCTGATAGTATTTTCTCGTGAATTGAAGTAAAATGGGGAATAAGCACGGACTCCCTACAGGAATCCCGTAAGATATTTACAGCAAAATTCAGACCAAGACTCTTGATAAGAATTCCATTCGGATCCGGTTGGACAATCCATTGAGATGAAGATCTTTTTTTTTCTTTT
Organism: Eretmocerus hayati; assembly: GCA_029851415.1. NCBI lineage: Eukaryota > Metazoa > Arthropoda > Insecta > Hymenoptera > Aphelinidae > Eretmocerus > Eretmocerus hayati. Next base: position 101,102,475 of record CM056744.1, read on the forward strand.
TTTTTTTTTTATTAACGCATTTTCAACCTCTTCTCGAGGTTATTCTGCGGGACCTACAGTTCAAGGTGGAACCCAAACCAACCAAACCGGTTCCAAACCACCGAAACCACCGAAAAGCACTTATGAAAATTCACGTTGGAGATTCGAATCCCAGCCTTCTGCGTTGAAGGCAAGGACCTTTAGTCCAGTGGATCAATTCGTAAACAGCTAGCTGACAACAGATTTTTATGCAGATTTTGTCGCTGAATAGGAATTCGAAGAGATCACTCGCGATTTTAATGGAGAAATTGATCAAAAAGCGATTAAAAGATGATAAAATTCAGTTTTTGGGTATTCGCGGAATGGCGACAGCGCGGATCTCGAAATGGCCGCGGTGGCTTCCAAAAGGTGATAGAGATCTAAGAGAGTAAGCAGGATATCCTCACTAGAATCCCACGTAATGTCCTTGGCATAATTCATGTAAGGGTGATGACATATAACCCGCTACGACGCAATTCTCACGCCACGATATCGCACGATATGGCTCGACTCGACTTGCGATTCATTTGTTTCGGTAAGTCCAACCACCGATGGATTCGATTTATTTCCATAACCCATGACTGGTGCAATCAAACCCACTGACGGTTGGAATCGCCCAAATGAATGAGGCTATAGCGAAAAAACGGCCGCTAGGAGCGCTGGTGGTCCAACACATGCAATTCCCTGTCCGTGCGCGTCTGTGAGAGTTGCCGTATACTCTCTCACACAGATAAACACTAGCACGCACCGATGTACACGTACAGCAAAATCCATGTGTTGGGGAGCTTAAATGACCATCAGCGCCGCCCTGGTGGACGTTTTTTCGCTATAGCCTCATTCCGGCGAGTCGGGTCGGGCTATGTCGTGCGATGTCGTGGCGCGAGGGCGTGAGAATTGCGTCATGGCAGGTTGTCTGTCATCGCCCTAAGAGATAACTCGAAGAAATCCAACGTGGATCTGATCGGAAGATCCATGGTCGGAGTGGTATTAGAAGTAGTCAGGTTATTCTCATAAAAACCCCAAGCAGCGATATCCACACCCTAACCGAGTGGAGTCTCGGTAGGGATCTCCCGGTAGACATTGTACCACAAGACTAGGACATTCCTGTGGGATCCCTGTGAGATCCTTCTTGAAATTTTTGCACGGGACGATAAAGAATGTTAGAAGGGACAACTTAGGGTTGGCGCTGGCACAACTCATAAGGTCAAGTGTGCCCAATTTGTTTCTGTAACCAACTTGCCTCCATATGCCCATCTCAAGAGTGAGCATTTGTTGGAAGCTTCGACCAATCTCAACATATGTACCTTAGGACACAACGCATGTCAGAGTTGCAATAGTTCGATCTGGAGCTATTTTTTGTGCAAAACTCGGAGATACCTGTAAAACAAGGAAACCAACATCGGAGTGTACCTCACACGCCACCATATTGTTGTCTCTTAAAGGGCGCGTATTACCTCGTTTTTATTACTCACAACGTGTTTATCGCGTCAAAATACGTTGGAAATTGTGTTTTGGACCGACGGAAGACTCTAAATATGCTTGCACGGCAATAGAGATAAGAATAAACAATTTTAAGCACTTTATCGCCGGTTTGAATTATTTTAAATGATGGGGGTAAATTGGGTACATACTTTTGTAAACTCTGAAGAATCACTCCTCGGGAAAATGGTCATAGCTCGGCTCTGGCTGGTCAAATTTAGACCCACTTGAAATCATTTCGGAGATTATGAGACAAGCTTTGAAATGAGCCAAAGTACGTTGAAAAATGTTGAAGTAGACCAGAGTTGTCGAGAAAATGGCTAAGTGGGGGCAAGTTGGGTACACTCATTTTAGCTCGTAGAATAAATTAATTATTCAATATCTCTCGTGAGTGATCTGCTTGAAGAATCAGATAAACTCGTTGACACCATTGACGAATAAAAGTGTACAAATTTTAACCACTGACGATTTTGCATTCAGAAATTTAAATTTTCACGCTCTTTGGAACAGAGGACATAAATTATTCTATAAAAATGCAGCAAAAGAGCTCCGTGTAAATAATGCACGTCCTCTAGCCAGCAGTGCAGAAAAAGAGTTGACTATAGCGAAGAATTAAATGCCCGTTCTCGCAATTCAAAGTACCCGAAAGAGCATTAAGAGCGCGTCGAAAACAGCCCGCCTAGCATTTATACATTCATGTGCAACAGCCGCGGCGACAAATCACGCGCGCCACGCGCAAAGCGTTGCTTTACCAACCAAAACGTGGCTAGTTTTTGGCCTGAAGGTATGAAAAATAAAATCCTTGCACCAACCACTCGTGTTACATTTTTGTCAAGCATGACGAGACAAGGAAAGCTCTATATAGATGTCTTTTATAATTTTTACATCGCTCAAAAATGCCACGCCACCAATGGTCAGCGAAAAGCTTTCTGTCCAGTGAATCAAACCGGCCTTTTAGTCCGGCTGGCTCTGATGTAGGTATACCTATGACCACGAAGAGAAATGCTCTCTTGACTTGGCTCTTCGGAGAGTATTGAAATTCTGTAACCGCGAAATGCAATTATTTGCTGAGAAATTTCGTGTGGCGGGTTCGCATCACTGCTTGCAAGCTCTTCTATACGACAGCAACGACGTGTTCATGTGTGTGTGTGTGTGTGTGTGTGTGTGTCGTGTTAGTGTGCCAAAGTAGTACCCTCATGCCGGCACCTCAAAGTAAGAGGGCTCGAGAGTCGTAATGGTGCATCCGGAACTTCCATCATGTCGATGAGTTGTTGGTAAGTCGAGTTACGAATTTGAATTTGGATGCTTTCGCGGTTACGGAACGTTCATTATTTTGGCCACTGTTGTCATTGCTTTTCAGAGAGTGAACATATCATGAAATAACATGAGGTATCGCATTATTTTACACGAAAAAAAGTTTCAGATAATTTTCATGAAAATTCAATATCTGCGTAGTATTTATCACCCAGGTATAGGTTCATCGAACTTGACATGCGAACACTCATCAATACTAACAATGAAATATGTTGAGCCTTGGTGCAGACAAACGAAAGGTTTTCGATTCAGATGTGTAAGCTTTTAAATACATGAGACATTTATTTTGTTTTGAAAAATGCCTCTTAAGCTATATATTGAGTGGTGTTAGGGCGAGTCAAGAAGAATGCGATTCTTTTTCGAATTTCCTAAACATGTACTCTGGATTATAAACTTATAACACGTGATTAATAGATGGTGTTGAAGTTTGGAACGTTTTTTTGCAACGATAAAATGAAATTTCACGGAAATGAAGAACTTTTAAGACTCAAAACACCAACCAATTGGTGGAATTTATCACATCGATAATTGCTTGCTGTTGTTCAGAACAAAGATACCTCAATTTATGCTTCTAAAACTATCTAAGGGCGTAATGTTATCCATTTCGTTGTATTGAAAGGTTTCAAACTTCAACACCATATTAATAGTAGGATTACACGGAGTTTTCAAGAATCAAAAAAGAAATCCTGCGAGTGGGCCCTCACTAATCGAGCCAGTTCGGAGAAAAATATAATCATTTCTTTATCAATTCAAAAGAGCCCTCGACGAGGCCCTCGATGTATGGCACACGCGATATTGCTGGTTGTCACATGCAAGCAATTTAATATTTCAATCGACTGACACTCGTTCTGAAAAATTTTCATTGGAATTATTTTAACAGAAAACTTTTCAAAACCCCAGCAGAGGGGTATGTTTGACTGGTTTCCGGGAAAAACCATTGGGCTCACAATCCGGAGCTTCTTTTGCGTTAAAGTCCCATAACAACATTCCAAATTAAAATTACTGAGTAATATTTCGTAAATTTTCTATTAGACTAATGGTAGTTTTGACAAACTCGAAATAACGTAATATGTTGTGACTACTAAAAGATAATAAACATGGTATCCGCGAGATTTGGCTTAACGTCAAATAAACTTTATCGTTCACAAAACTGAATAGCAGGACTGGAATCTCCATCAGTAAGACCGTTCGGTTTAATTTAATCTACCTACGACCATCCGATTAAAGTAACCGAAAACCAGTTTCAATAAGCAGATATGAGTTCCAAAAGATATTGGATTTTCTTCTAGGGCGCTGGAATCTAAAAAATACCTCTTACAGCGATTTATGGATCATCGTGGCATTTTCACGGAACTCCAGAAAAGACATAATTTGACAAGATGAGTAAACTTACAGAGCATGAATTAATCCAAGCAACACGTCTTCGTCAGACAGGGCATGTTAGACACTTTTTTCCCCCGACAACTCTTTCGACACCCTCACATGAAATATTTCCAGAGTTTAGATCATGCACATGATTTAATTATTTAAGGTGGGCGCGGCATCACTACCACCACCACCACCAGCACTACTAACCCTGAAACGGTAGTACAGTAATGAGTGGTAGTCGGACAGAACCACAACACCAGCACTGATGCCAACTCGGTCGAATTGAGTAAGATCGATTTCGTGCTGCTCGAATAATTGGCTCGTTTCGGCGATTAGGGTGATACTCGAAATGATCAGTTTCTAGAAGGGCTGTTTGAGCATATCGGAAATATGCTTATAGATGGAGAGAGGCTATAAGGGCCAATCCGCGTAAGCAGATCTTCTCGGTTGGGTTGAAACTTTGATTAGCTTGATGCTGACGTTGGCCCCTTTGAATGGATTAAGGAGGCTCGCGCAAATTTTAACAAAACGAAGAAATTGCTTAAAAGTTACTTATATTAATAGATAAACTAATGAGGAATCATAATCTATCAAGAAAAGTAGGGGTTGGCGATGAAAATCACGAGTAAACCCGTTTGGCAGAAAAAATCCTTACACACGTAATCTTATGGGATAAACACGTTAAAACGAGCTGGTGCGACAACTAAACGACCAAAATCGAAATTCATGGAATAATTTGACGTTATTTTGCATCACGCGTTTAATGGTGTGAAGAAATTAACACGTTGGCGATCTAAATTTTGAGTAAATTGAGTTCAAAAGGAGTTTCGAGCGCGGAGCAGCGCGCCGCATTGCACAGCTTGCACTGTGAGTATACCTATATGTAGCGTCAGGATCGTAACGGAGAATAGAAAGGCCCAAAGGCCTGACTACCTGCGCGTAGGGCCCCGCGCTCGGTACGGCACCACGCGCGCGAGCCTCCTTAAGGGAACCTCCAATACGCGCCTTGATCAGGCGCTAATGGTGTAATGCTTTGAAGATTGTGGGACATCATGCAATATGATTTGATAAGAATTATTGCTCATCCTCGTAATCATAATCACTGTACATAGTAATGATATACGTAAACAATTCCGAACTATTATGGTATAAATACACTCCTTGAATTTGCTTTACAAAAAATCGATTCAACAACTCATACTCTAAAAGAATGATGTCGAACAGAAAAATGACCGATCTGCACAATTTTAGAGAATTCTTCCAACAGTAAATGATGACTGTGAATAGCATCACGGAACTATTATCATGACTGGAGAAAATCGTTACTATACCACAGGAACAGCCTTTGTTAGGAAGTAGTCTAATTTTTTTTCCAGGAAGTCTCAAAATTGCCGAAAGCTATTCAGGGCCACAGATTTGAAAGTCTCGCCGAATGAAAAAATACAAAGTTTTCTCAAGTGATACTAAGATATGATTTCTCGTCCGTTAAAGAAAAAAAGAAAAATAATAATAATAATAATTCAGAGCTGGCGAAGAAGTCACGTTAGCACTACATTGAGTCAGAAAATTCATAGAATTGAAGTTGCAACTATACTGAAGTTGAAATTTGTGATCTGAATGTTCAAATTATTCCTCAATTAAAACTGGTAATCTACACCCGCACGCCACCACGGAATAAGTAATAATCATATAGCAAGATGGTTTGTACTGCTACATTAATACTCACAAAGATTACTCATCACAGAAATCCACTATAGGATGTATGAATTATTAATTCTACCCCTGATTATGAATAAAGAAGCGCTTTTAAATTACAAGTTTTCATGGTAATTAAAACAAAACTCATTAACTCCGAAATTTCAATCATTTTGGAAACGACGTAAAATTCCTGAAAATATCGCCAACGCGTGCAGAAAATGGTCAAACTATCGAGGTAAATTTTCTAATAAATTTCCGGACCAAAATTTTAGGATAGAAAAGACCATCATTCGCCCATGGTTCTCGAGACAACAAACACAGAAGAGCATCAATAGATGAGTATTATGATTCCGATATCTCAAACGCAACAATAAGAGGTCTGTAGACCAACACCAAAATGGTAAGGCGATTACTTGCCTCGAGCGCCCTCTAGCCCCAGAAAAAAAAACGTAAAATACAAGATAAACCAGGCGAATCAGCCAAGTCCCTCAACTAATAATCTCATCCGTACAGTAAATATAACTACATTGCAATATCAGAGCTCATCGTAGCGTAAAGAGTCACAGCCTCTTCAAGCTCACTCCCTGTTGCACAACTCAGAATAGACACAATGAATCTCGAATCCGATATCCAAGAGTCAGCCTCGCAGAATCAGCCTGGATTAATTCACGCACAATAGCTCCGATTCACAAAGCGTTATGTATCGCACCCTCGAGATATTGCGAGATAATAAACTCAGTCTGTGAATATATAAGCCAGAGTGCGCAAACTGGCCTGATGCTGCTGTTTTTAAGAGATTTGCTTCGAGAGGACTAAGAGAAACAAGTGAATGAGAGATACGGTCGAATAAGGACTTTAGGGATGATTTTGACCGAATGGCAGCACGAAACAACAGATGTTTTGCTCTGGACCATCTTTGTTTCATTAATGGATTACGTTCGAGTGTGTGTGAAGAGGATACGGGGTTGTTGTGTGATAAGAGGGGATGATGGCAACAACGATCCAGGCTCGCTCGAGGGCTATTTTGACTGCTGTGATGTGTTTACCCGAGCAAAGATACCGAAAGCTTGATCCTAATACTGTCTTTGGTTGCTGATCACTCGGAAGAGATTAATTGCTCGACGATAGCAGGAATCTGGATTTGATGAATGAATGTTCTGAGAATTGCTAATAGATGTTCGGGGAATACTTTATTTGAGATTTAACGAATAAAATTCGATAGTAGAAGGTAGAACTCTTCAATCACTGTGAAATGTTCGTCATGGAAGTACTGTGAAACGGATGGGCTGTGTCAAATTTGATTGAAATTGCAATCGCAAATTGATTGATATTTCTATCAAATTTGGTGATGAATTTTCGAACGAAGTGGTTCATCATGCTCAAAAATCTTTTAGGTGTCTCAGGAATTGCATCCAGCAAAGCGAATTTTCCTGGGGATCAAAATTGAATTAGAAAGTAGGAATTTTCATAAAGATTCAAATCATATGCAAATATCGTTATTTGTGATGTCGAAATTCGTACCACAAACACAAATATGTATGCACACTTTCGTAAAATAGCTCTTCTATAACCCATTTTACAGAAAAAAACTCACCAATCGAGAAGCTGAGACCAGCGATATGATGGTGACTCGTGATGATGATGTACAGAACATCATTGTAATGTAATCTCGTCAAACGGCATCGATAGTCTGAAATTCAATGTGTCTATTTCACATTCAAAATCGATTCTGGATAGCCTTTGCTCTTACAAAGGAGCCCTAATGAATTTTGGAGCCAGGAATATCCAGATTCTCTCGTGGCGTTGACACATGACAAATTCATGGCTCAGCTTTCACCGTGTATATGCTACGTGGTGCATGCTTGCGTTGCATTTCAAATTTGAAACATATGCGACAAGATTACAATGCTCTGATTGATTGAACAATCTAGATGCATGCACCGTAATACGTGCAAATCATATTAGAAGGGTTCACCAATAAATTATCAGTGGATCATTCAAGAAGAAAATGTACACAGTGACACACTTTCCTTGGGGATTCCAAAACACCAATTTATCAGCGAGAATCATTTTTTGGGACAGTCATCAAGATATAAACAAAATTCATAACAAAGTGATGGACCAAATAGACCATCAATGTATATTTATTTTATGCTGGTGACTTCCGATAATCAATGAGAAATATTTACTATTTGCAATAATTTATGGGCAATGAAAAGTAAAGATGATCAGCCTCGCGCGTGATCAGCCCTTTACATTTTCCAAGACGAAATCAAGTGCTAAATCGATAAAATTATAAAATGGCTATCCCTTATTCGGCGGCACACTATACCTAAATGAAACAAAAGTACCTCAATGAGGTCAAACTGGTTCCAAGTAAAAAAATGTGAGGCATCTTATGACATGGTCCCAAAAAACATTCCAAAATGCTCATTTGATGGATATTGACGTTGAAAGAGACACGGTGTGTGAAAATTTGGGAATTTTCTATTGTAAGCGTGATTTAAATTCAAGGCTGAAGTTTTACTTTCAAGATGGCGGCGACTGCACATGAGTCACGTGATTTTAGACTATTTTCCACTATCATTTTGAGACAAGCCCGGGCTTTTTCATCGCCAACTACTGTTATTTTGATAAACTAAGGCCTCAAGTGTGATTCGGATGAGAATTTCTGATGAGAAATTACACCATAATTATTAGCGAATTCAGTGACTCATGTGCAGCCACCTCCGTATTGGGTGTCGCCAATTCAAATTGTCAAAACTTCAATGATAATTTAAAAAAAATAGGGGCGTCGAAAAAACTTCAAACTTCTTTCCTTTTTCTATTTTGTAGCGAACTCTCAAAATGTAACATCTCCCAGAATGATGTCGGTTCCCTATTCAATATTTACCTTCAAAACTTTCTCTATAGCAGATCAGAGTCTTCAAAAGAAGATGTTACTCATGGTACCTACAAATATTCATAATAGCCAATTAGCCAAGTGAAAAATCTTGCCGAGTCGTTCGCAATTAATGTTTCAATTCCTCGTGGGAATGTTATTCCTCCATTACTCGTCAGTTAATTTCTGTAATTTACAGGAACTTGCCTTCACTCACCCACCACTCGACAAAATTCGAATAAGATATCCTCTGAATAGCCCATCAACGCATGTTCAAATTTACAGACTGCTGAGTAGACGACATATCGCGTCGGCGCGTAGTACGCACCCTCAAATGACGACAGCAGAAGCTTCGAGATGCCACGCGCTCGTTTCGGATTATATTCGGGTTGATATTTCCGAGACACACTAGAGAGAGTCTGTACACTCTATACGATGTGATGTGTGAAGGCTGAGGCGTGAAAGGCACCCCCTCATGTTGCATTATGCATCTCCGACAGAGAGGAGTGAGCCGAGATGAGCACGTAACAGGCGGAATAGGTACATACAATATACATACATATTATAGCCAGAGACTGCATATGAGACACCCTTTTCTGATGCAGTGCAAGCGACAGACGCATGCACCACTAGATTTGAGTCGCATCATTGTCTAACTGACGAGGATAAGGGTTAAGGGTAGAGTGACTGGGTACAGAGGTACGATTCTTAATTTCAAATTCCTGCAAGTGACAAGGGTGATGCGTCGCAATCGTAAGCTTTTGGGCAATTGCGATTTGCGGATTTGGTTGGATTCACGCTCTGTGGGTTTGTTTGGAGATGAAATGTTATTGGATGGTAGTGGTGGTGGTGGTGGTGGTGATGAAAAGGAGTAAAGATGTACCAGCTATTGTGACGTATAAATACGGTAATGATTTCACGAATCTCTTTGTGTTTTACACTGAGAGAGGATGAGATTCGTAAGTTTGAGAGAATTGACTATGGAGAATTGAGGTTTCACATGCGCGTTCACCGAGTGAACATCGTGAAGTGATAGATCGCGTCAACTGACTATCACGCGCTTGACAGTGTGTTACCCTCGCGGAAAGACTTATATCCTGTGCCGCTAGTATACAACATCATCATGAAGCCCTCTAGCCTCCCAGGAGGCGGAGGCAAATTCAACGACGACCCGATGGGCGACGATGACCAGCGCACCGACGCCATCTCTTCCACGGGTGCTGCAACCAACCACAGCATCCAAGGGGCGGCAGTAGAACGACCCGACGATGATGTGGATAAAGACGGCTTCCGACGACCCAAGAGTACAAGGAAGCGCAACTCATCGGACACCGCTTCGGTTGGCTCCAACAACAAGGCGGCGAAGACCGACCGCAACAACCGAGGTATGAGTGACATACTCCCCACCCAAAATCGATTCTCGATCCTAACTGATCAAACCCCTGCTCAACCAGAGCCTGCAAAGAAGGCCCCAAGAATCGCCCCCATCAACGTAAAAATAGATGAACTGAATTTTCCATTCTCCATACTGAGAGATATCCTGAAAAAACTCAAATTCAAACCTGTTGTTCATAAAAACCGTGACCAATATATGTCTGTGAATGTTGCATGCCTTGATGACTATAGAGCCCTTCTGAAGGCTCTGGATGAGCAGAAATTTGAATATTATCTCTTCAACTCGCCGGAATCTGAACCACCGGTGAAGTACGTGATAAGAGGCCTCCCCTCGAACATACCAATAGATGAGATAAAATCCGAACTCACTGAAGAGGGTCTTGACGTTATTGATGTTGCCCGGATGACCCGAGGGTCCGGGGCTAGCAAATCACCGCTGCCGTTATACTTGCTCACTCTCAAGAAAAGTGATGGTCTTAGCAAAGCTCTGGATGAGGTTAGAACTATCCAATTCCTTAGAGTCAGATTCGAACCGTACATCAAACCCAAAAAACCAGTTCAATGTTTCAATTGCCAAGGATTCAATCACGTTAGTAAATTTTGCCATTCCAGCCCTAAATGCGTAAAGTGCGGTGTAGCACATGAGTCCAAAGATTGTGAGAAGTCTTTAGAGAAAAGCAGAGTTAAATGTGCTAATTGTGGTGATAACCACACGGCAAATTACAAAGGTTGCAACACCTATAAAATTCATTCTGATATGATAAAGAAACGTGCCAAGAAGTCAGAGGAACGCACACCTCAGTCGAACGCTCGCAAGACCTTCAATATGAACGATGAAAATTTTCCCAAACTAAAGAGCATAAACAACTCACCTGTCAGTCCAAGCTCAGCTAAGACCACCACCTCGAGAAGAGTGACGGAAAATGTCAACTTCTCACAGATGGTTCAGAATTCGACCCCAATACACGAGACGGCGCATCACATGCCAAGCAAGGCTAGCTATGACCGCGGATCTCATCAAAGAGACCCGCAAGCCGCGGCATTCAAAAAACTTGTCGACCTTATTCAAAGAGGTTCAGCTCTTTCTATGCAAATCGCGAAACGCGAAATCCCTCTAGCAGATGCTATGGAAAAAACCCAAGAACTTCTCGGCATGATGATCAGCGTCTCGGTAGAATATGCATATCCCAATGGCGAATAAAAAGCTGAACATTTGCGCATGGAATTCGAACGGTCGGTTGGCTGAGAAGAAACCAGAGATTGAGGCTCTTTTAGTAAAATACGAGGTTGATATATTGCTCCTCAGCGAAACGCTTCTCCCCGAGAAGAAGAACTACAACATTGCCGGTTACAAAACATATCATAATAACTCATCCAGAGGTACTGCGGTGATTGCTAGGGAAAGCCTTCAACATTTTGAAATTCCCATTAGAGTTGAAAATTTAGAGGCAACTGCCATTGTTATCAAGTCACGTGGCTCCGAGATAGCTGTCGTTTCCACCTATAATTCCCCGACAGTTAAGTTCCATAAGCCTGACTACAATAAAATCTTCAAACTTAGAAATTCAGTTATCACGGCCGGTGATTTCAACGCCAAGCACACCAGCTGGGGGAGTAGAGTAGTCAATGGCCACGGCAGACAATTACGACAATACACTATTGACCAAAACATACACGTACACGAACCGAACGAATTCACACACTACCCGTACAACAAGAAACTCAAACCTGACATTATAGACTTTGCCATGTCAAAAAACATTGCATACACAACAAATGTCACCACGCTTCATGAGCTAGACTCGGACCACCTACCTATTCTAGTCACGATAGACCTAGATGCCACATTTCACACCCCTCAGCCTAAATACAACTTCACCAAAACAGACTGGGACATCTTCAGAACACACATTACTGAGAACTATCCCGAAAAACCCAAGCTCGACACGAAACAGGACATAGACACAGAAATACAAAAGTTTGCTGACACAGTCAACAAGGCTATTGAACTCTCTACGCCCCTACATGAGCAAGGCAGAAAGCAGTCAAAGCCACTTCCTCCGGAAATCCTGAAATTAATAGATAAACGAAACGAGCTGCTCCGTTACAATCGAGACAAGCAAAATCCCCACATCAAATCAGAGATCAATAAACTCCGCCGGGAGATCTCCTTGAGTATTAGAAAATTCCGATGTGACTCCTGGAATGAAGCACTGAAAAAACTTAATATTAAAGATAACAGCCTGTGGCATATGACCAAGAAGCTGACCAGGCAGCAACCTAGCATCCCGCCACTCAAAAATGACCAAGGAGATCTCCAATTTTTCTCCCCTAAGGATAAAGCGAATAGGTTGGCGGAGACCTTCGCTAAAACATTTACACCGCATGACTTTCCATCTTCCCGAGCTTTCACCCAGGAAACCGACAGTTTTGTACATGATTTTCTACAAGAAAACTCGGGCAATGAGGACCTCGAGATAGATAAAATCAATCTCAACGAAGTCAAAGCTTTCTTTCGACGAGCCAAGCCAAATAAAGCCCCTGGCCCTGACAGAATTTCAAACTTTGTACTCAAAAGGCTTCCGCATGTGGGATTCCGTGTATTGACTGAAATCTATAATGCATGCATCAAACTCAACTACTTCCCGGACAAATGGAAAGAAGCCACGATTCTTGTCTTTCCTAAGCCTGGCAAAGACCTGACTCAATCCACGAGCTATCGCCCCATCAGCTTACTAAATACCATGAGTAAAGCATTTGAGTCTTGCCTAATTACTAGATTACACCGCGAGATCAGTGAAAATGCCGCGATTAGACCGGAGCAGTTTGGGTTTCGAGCCGGACATTCGACACAGCATCAAATCCTCAGGATTACTGAGCGAATTACGAAACTTTTCAACTGGAAACGCGACACCGGCGCGGTCCTTCTAGACGTCGAAAAAGCCTTTGATAGCGTTTGGATAAATGGTCTCTTACGTAAACTCATCGAAGCCGGTATCAACAAAAAACTTATACTACTCTTGGCCTCATATCTCGAAAACCGAAAATTCAGAGTCAGACTGAACAATTTCGAATCGGAACTCTTCGATATCAAAGCAGGAGTCCCACAGGGAAGCCTTCTTGGACCTATTTTATTCACTTTCTATATCAATGATATAGAAAGTGCCTTCAACCGAATATGCCTTCAACCGAAAATGTCGAGATCGGAATTTACGCGGATGATACGATTCTAACAGCAACGTCACTCAGGAGAGAAAAGATCGTTAGGCTTCTAAATAACGCTCTTGATAACATCAGCGCCTGGTGCGAAAAGTGGCGCATCAAAATTAACGCAGGAAAATCAGAAGCCATTTTATTCTCTAAGAAGCAAGCATCAACCTCAGACCTCGACCCTCCGAAGTTTAATGGCGTAGATGTTCAGTGGAAAGACTCGGTCAAATACCTAGGAGTCATTCTGGATAGAAAACTCACATTTTCCAAACACACGACACATGCACGGAATAAAGCAGTTGGCTCTTTGAGTAAATTATATCCCATTCTGAAAAGACATTCAGAATTGGATATTAAAAACGGTGTGATAATTTATAAAATGCTCATAAGACCCGTTCTCACCTATGCTTGCACCGTTTGGGGTGGAGCGTCCAAATCAAGTCTGAAAAAACTGCAAGTTATTCAAAACAAGACACTCAGAAACATTGTCGATGCACCAATGTACACCAAGAACTCCCTCATACATAAAGAACTGAAGATTGAATCATTAACCGATTACATCAAAGTTACAGCAAAGAACTTCTACGACAGCACCGCGGAGTCGGACCACGAGCTGATAAAAAACCTAGGTTCCTATGCTTACGATCCTCGGGATAAGTACCCGAGGCCAAACTACTTCCTACACGAGTAAACATACGTAGCATACACGTGCTCAAGCACGCACGCACACACACACACACACACACACACACACACACACACACACACACACACACACACACATACACACACACAAGCACTCAACAGTATGAATGAACAGCAAGAAACACACCTCATAACTACACGGAATGAATGAAGTATGAATGTGACCAACCAGCACTAACAGTTCCGACAATCTAATCAAATCCACTCTGTTTCACCTAGCCGCTCAGTTCCCCCAGCCCCGTATGATAGTGCAAACTGCCAGCCGGTAAAGCACAAACATCCTCCTCCTTCGATATTCCCTTCCCAATTCCCTATGGAGAGGTCACGAATCATCTGTGCACCCGCTATGCGCGTCTTTTTTGCCGCACATATCGAGTCCACAGGAGATGAACCCACTTAGCCTGGGAAGGATCTCACAGGTTGCGGCGACGGAGGGGGCCGCACCATCCCTCCCATTTCCCATTTCCCGAATCTCTTTGTGAAAGTGCCTCGTCGTGCAAGAAGTGGGGAGGAGCTTGTTGAACTTTACACTAATTTTGGTTTTTTATGAGGCATGCGTTACTGGTCGTAGGAGATGCGGAACTGGGGTGGTGTGGGATTTTGGAATGCTGGATTGAACTCTGAGATGGAATGCAACGTGTAAATGTGAGATTTTGTGTTGGTGTGTTCAGTTTGGTTTGAGAAATAAAAGTGTGTGATGTAATTAGTTAGATGATGAAGGTAAAACAAGAATTAGGGGAGAGATATGTTCATTCTGAGGAGTATGTAGATATTGTTCTTCATTTTTGGTCTGATGAAAATTTTGAAAATAGTATCTTTCTATTCAATAAAAGTTGATCCTTTGCGATTTTCTGATATTTCAAAGATCGACGAAAATGGTTTACACGGTGAAATTCATCAATCGAAAACCACGTAGATGACAAAAATATGTTCATTCATGCGATAATTTAGGAGCAGCAATACACCCGGCAATACATCTACTTGTGATCGTGAATCTGCAAATTTCAAGGTCATATGTTGGAAAATGGAATGATTTTTACCAAAGATTCAGTAGTATCATGAGTATAATTTAACAGTGCAAAACAATGAAGAAATTCTGAGAAACGCCATGTTTTTCAACATTTTATGCCGAAGGTCATTTTGAGTGGGAATCTCGACTGCGATCCCTATCATTGATCGACCACACAAGATATTACCAGTAAATATCGTCTAGAGAAAGCTTGATCATAGTATATTCCACGATTTCAATTCATTTTTAAAAACATCACCTCGGTAGCCTAAATGACAAAGTATCAATCTGATAAGAGATAAGAGAAAGAATTGTAATTTGGAAAGAAACATCAAAGAAGAAGAAAAATTTCAAATTCTATTGAGCATCAAATTCGACGTAAGTTCGTGTGCAAATATGATGAAAATTAAGGAAAAAGCTAAATTAATTCGGTAGAAGTCTGGGTACTTGTCTCGGTACTTGTCCATAGTCAACAAAACGACATAATTGATTCAGAGCTACATGAATTAATCACATCGTGAGTTGTCACAAACCAGGGTTCAGATACGTCCCTCCCCGCGTGACTAAACTATGATATCACGAGTTTCCTCCATCAATAAAAATTGACGCTCCGTCTAAAAACAGTTCACCCTGAAGTGCACAATTCAGTTACCAGCTAAAGTTCTCAAAATCAAACTAATCATCCAAAACTTTCTAATGAAGCTATTTTACAGCTCCTGCTTTCTATACCAGTCCATACTACAAAATCTGTCTGTAATCAGTGCTACCAACTTAAACGCACTCAAAGATCAACGTGTAACCAGCTTATCAAGCTCGCCTTCGAGAGCAAACATAACCAAGCGATTCATCGTTTCGGGCGCCAATTTCAAAATAACTCTTGCAAGCACTGCACGATGCTTGCTTGCTTCCATCAACGCTCGCGAGACTCATTACGTAAGCGCAAACAGAGAGAGAGAGCTTGGCGTTCAGTGTGATGATGCAGCGCAGTATCCCTATCCTTCTCTTATCCAAATGTACATATATATACCTACATGCAAATCTGACGCCTCGTGTCAGCAAGTCGACACAGTCTCTCCTGTAGATCAGCATGAAATTCAGCATCAGATGGAGGATGCCATAGATTTAGAGTCTGTTATGCCCTCGCAACCACATGCCATTGCCGCCATGCACGACGACCCATTCACGAATTTGAGTCAGAATCGCGCGCGAAAATCCATCGCATCACAATATGACTGATTCCACCGAAAGTGTGATTTTCTGTATTCCAATAACCCCCCCCCCCCTCAAGTTTCGACGACTTTGGAACATACATCATAGCAAATTGGTGTGCAACTATATCAGGGGCGGATTCAGGGGTTGGTGGCGCAGGAGCGACAACACGCCCCCCCCCCTCAAGGGGAAGAAATGTTGCATGGGAAGCGTGCCCGAAAAATTCCGCAAACTACCCAGCCTCCGAAGACCGGTCCTTGGTAGTTTCCCCCTCTGCGACTCCTCAAGTTGGGCATGACTATATCTAGTTTCAGTTTAAAGATCTGCAGCAGCTCTAGATGGAGGCTTTTTGTACCCAAACAAGTGGGAATTAATTGCAACAAGCCCGAAACTTGTCTGGGACTGGAGTAATAGGCATCTTGCATTTTTTTGAAGAAAGGTTTGGCAAATTCGAGCAAATCGAGATAGATAGGGTGCAGTTGGAAAAAAAATCCCCAACAATTTTTTTCATCTCGCGCAAATTGTTTGAAAGTCTGATGACTTGCGCTCTGTGACGTCACTCCGACAAAGTCGTCGACTGCCGCTATTGTATGGCGTCTTGCAATTTCTTTGATCCCTCCAGGAAAAGGTTTGGCAAATTCGAGCAAATCGAGACAAGTATTGTGCAATTCAAGAAAAAATCCCAAAAATTTTCTTTGTCTTGCGCAAATTGTTTGACAGTAGGATGACTTGCGCCATGTGACACAATCGTCTGACTTTCAAACAATTTGCGCAAGCTGTAAACAATTTTTGGGAATTTCTTTCTAATTGCACCTTACTCATCTCGATTTGCTCGAATTTGCCAAATCTTTTTTTTGGGGGGTCAAAAAAAGTGCAAGATGCCTATTGTTTGACCTAAATCACCTCCTTGCGAAGATTCTAGCCCCTGAAAAGCACAATTTTCACGGAATCACTCATATATGTATTCCAGAGAGATACAGAGCTGAAAGGCAAAAAAAAGATGTAACGCGGCATCGCGAGGCCGCAAAGAGAACGAGAATCGCGCGCGATAATCAGCACATATCTGATGGAGCGACCGCCTCGCCGTGGTCATCACATTATTGCCACAATGTGCGCTACTCTTAGAGAGAAACACATTTTGTTACTGCTGGGGAATATCTCGACCGCAAAAGTTTTCGCAACCCGAGAAACTAAACGAGAGCCCATAATTACAGTATACTGCTATACTTATAGGCTATGCAGTGGTAATATTTTCACGCGTAAGGCGGCGAATGGAGGAGGAAAATGAGCCACGGTGTGAAAAAAGGTAGCAGTAGACAAGAGTAGAAGAAATTTGCGGCCACGATTGCAGCCGAAAAACCACGTTCTGCAAAATTGGGTTGGGAAGAGGAAGATTTTCTCTGACCTTTGCCAGTCTTTGCTGGTGAATTTTTGCGAACCACTTGAAAGAGAAATATTTGCGTGAGCATCTGAGTTGCTATGCTAGTGTGTGGTGTGGTAATGAGAGCTTCTAGGCAGGCCTGCCTCTAGATGCAAGTGGGAGTTCGGAGTATTTTGCAAAAGAAAGAAAGAGAAATTTGAGGTCAAAACTCTATGAATAAGTTAGATAAGCGCAGGGCCGGAAGTTTTTAACAAAGTTCCAACTCATTCGTCATTTTTTCACACGGTTTCTATAGATTGATAATGAAAATTATTGAAACAATGGTACTGATACAACTTGCGAAAAACAATTGAAAATTTTTCATTCAGGATAGAAGGACTCAGGACTCTGCTGGTCTCTTCATTGAACAGCTTTTGATCGAGATCTGTGATTTGTGAAAAAGACCGAGCTCCACGATTCAAGACCTTTGAAAGACTTAAGGACTTTTCGAATCAAATAAGGACTTTAAGGGCTTTAAGGACCTTAAGGACCTCACAACACCCTGAATAGTTCGAGATTTTTGTTTCCTTATTCTCCCCAAAAATCGAGCTACATATAAATCAACATGGATTTTAGGCAGTAAGCAATGATTGTATGAATGACTACTTGGTATTCGAAAAATCGTCCATTCATTAAGTTTTAGTCCAAAATCACGATAATCATTATATACTTGAGAACCACACGACGATCAAGATTACACGATTTCTACATAAAAAGCTACTTCCTGTGCACTTTCAGAGATGAATTTTCATAGTATCACGGAAGCTTGCAAGCTCAACGTACCGTAGACCATCGACAAAGTTCGAAATTAATAGCCCAATGGACGTGTATGACTCAGCATTCACGAGAGAGCACGCGATAAATTCGTCCTCGCTTTGTAAGCGCAGCGCTCTCGTGTATTATGTGAAGAAAAAAATTAACACATCGATTAGTGATGATTTGCGAGAAATTCGCAGCCATCCGGGATGAATATTCTCCCTGACAGGCTAAAAGCATTTGATGAATGGTGCTAGATATGAAATTGTCTTATAAAAAAAATTTCTGCATGTCATCACAATTCAAGCATACTCGAGAGAATGAGAAATTCATTATGTGCTCGACCATCGAGCTCTCGAGTGGATAATGATATAACAAAGTTGACTCTGATGTAGTCGTCAATTTTATTGATAGCGATTCTCTTTGAGATGTGCGAAAAAAAATTGGGAGTTGAAATGGCAGCAGTTCTTTACAGAATTTTTTATCAAAGCACATATAGGTAGCGTTTTATCGAAAAAATAAACTCCAAATGGATTTTGAATAGTCGATAAAGGAAACATACTTCTGATTCAACGTTGTCATTGCATCTTGTTAATTATAACTCTTACCCCCGGTTAGTTTAAAAATGATTAGAAAATGACAAGGATTTTTAAATGTCTCTTCCAAAAATTTGAGTTATCGACAGAGAAAATTCAGCTCGCTTGTCGAAAAAGTGTTGGTAATGATAAAAGTGGGAGGAACTGTCTAGAGAGCATCATATGATATAAGAGTGGATAAATCGTTCCTACTGGTTTTTCAAACTATCAGAATCATTGACTTCAAAAGTCGACGCGTCGGATAAATAAATATTTCGGTTCACGATTTTGTGAATCGACTCTCAGGTGTTCTTTCAGAGATAATTGCTACAAAAAACCGAAAAAGGATTCGCTCTTCCACCTGATTTATATACTTTGCTTTCGCTTTTTTCTAAAAATGTACCTTAAATTTTGATGGTGAAAATTTTAGCCCGTTCACCACACAATACTCAAGAACAAAATGTCAAAAAAGTTAAAACACTCGAAAAAGACATTACGAAGGCCGAATCGTCACAATGACTCGTGCAAAATGTCAATCTAGAGACCATCAAAGTTGTACAAGGTAAGCACTCTTCTGGTTTCAAGCTCATATATGATTTTGATGGACGCGGTACGTCACTTGCAATTAGGCCATGCAATTATGATACTTCATCCTGTTCGCGTCCTCATAATGGCGTGTTTCTCATCTCTACCGTACATTCGTCCTCGACGAGCTACCACAATTATTTAAAAACATTTCCCGTGTTGTGTGAGAAAAGAGAGCTTTTCTTCGTTTATTTTTTTTTGCTACCTCTCAACTCTCTGCGAACTACCTCGCAATTTTGCTCACACTACTACAAACGCCAAGCGGCACACATACACAAATACAGAGTCACATATATACACGTAAATGAAGAACACGTGGTGGTCTGCAGTTTGGCAAAGTCGAGAGAGTTTGCAATTGATGCGAATGAAACTTTGGCTCTCGATTGCAATGAATTGAAACTTTCCGATATGAACAATTGGACCGTGAAGAGCGTATTTCTCTAGCGATAAAAATTTATAGTTCACAGGTAATATCAGTCGATTATTAAACATACTGGATATGCTGAATTTTGGGAGAGATGATGACCTTTTGTTATAATTACTGATTGAAATGATCACCATTCTTGCTATTTTATAGTTCAATTCTGAAAAAGTGAGTACAATGGAACAACCCCAACTTTATTCTATTATTTGGGATTTTCTCATAGACAGGTAGCTTTTACAAATTTGATCAGAATTATCATCATTATTTTTCTTTTTATTGAAGCAATTAAGTCTCATACAGGACGTATCATGTTATGATCAGAATTACAAGCTCACACATTTATAAACATATTTCAAGGTCTAAACAGGTCAGTCATCCATTTTGACGACTATCTCGGCAACTTAAGAGTGTCCTTTGGTTGCTATAACGTAATTAGTATTACATGAATTTGCATTCATTTTTCCAGAATGATTCTGCGAGGTTACGACCTGATAATTTCGAAATGAGAGTGGGGCATCTTTTATGACGAGTTCACCATAAATGTCGATTATTCGTGTTATTTTCATCTATCAAAACGTATCTTGACGTCCAGAGATATTCATCGGAAGACCATGCACATATTTCTAAGTATCATCACTCCAAGAGATTTTTTGAAGTTTATGTTTCGATTTTGAATTGTTTCACAAATATTCGAAATATTAGTACGATGTCTAAAGGTTCCAAATGAAAAGCAGTCCGTAATTATAGCTTTGAAAATCGCATGACATACTTGATTAATTCACTTCTTGATAAACCAATTTTGACGTAGCCGAATGATAATATTATTTTACACTACTCGAAATACCAAAACGATTTCCACTGAATCAAAAATTCCTTCCATGACTCATCTGTGTCAGTAATTGATTGAAGATTACAAAAATGAAAAATCGCTGAAGATTAAAGCTCCAATTCTCGGAATACGATTTCAAGCTAAGCCAAGCGCAAAATTCGAACGAGCTTTCAGAGAACCCGCGCGTAAATTCAACGTAGGCGGATTAGAGCGTAAGAACAGTAGTCGCGACCTTTGACCCGCTTTGAAGCTAGAAACTCTCTCGGTGAAGGAGTTCAAGTGCTAATTTTTCCGTTCATTCATGCGTTTGGCTTTCGTCGTCGTCGTAGTCATCATCCCACAGCTGTGTGCAACTTTTCATGAATGAAAATTTGTTGTTTTCAGAGTAGAAAATTTGCTTTGAGAGCGAGAGGTTAAATAGCTGCTTCAGCTTGAAGTATACATGCAATATATAGAGTGGAAAAGCGATAAGGTGAATGACGTTCAAAACAGGCCTTGCGCTCTTTGGGATTTCGCGAGCCTCAACCCAGTTAACATACATTCATTCTAAAAGCTCTCATTCCTTATCAAATTCATATAAAGGTCGAACATTGATCATCTGTATTGACTACTCCGGCTTTTGTAGATGCAATTTTGACACATATGGCTATCGACAAACTTGATGTGTATTGAAAAATATGCCTTCTTTGTCAGTGACACGAGTAAATTGAAAAAGTTTTATTCATGCATACAATGAAATCAGTCCGAAGAGTTTGAATTAATACGTACATATATCGAGTGTGCTACTGTATAACATTGGGTCACGGATTTGCAAAAGAGAATTGAGAGTAGGTTGAAAACGCGGTTTGCTTTAGAAAGCATTGCCATGAAGGATTGCTGCACAAAGTAAAATTCGCCGAAGCTCGGCTTTTGAAATGGCGAGATGTTAATTAAAATTGACTCTTGAGCTTTTTCACCCTCTTTCTCGTTTTACTTTGCGAGAATTTTTCCAATCTCTGACTTGCTTTTGGCTCTACTACCTGCTCTTTTCAGAGGATTACGACTGTTGGAAGTGTGTATTTCTGATGTAGGTAGGAAAACTGTGTCAGAAGTGCAACGTTATTTTTTTTTTTCTGATGCAAAGAAGTCACTGCGATCGACGATGTGTTTTCATGTTATACAAGATGAAGATTGTCGTTTCAGTTTCATTCGAATCAGGACTGTGTGCGCATGCGCCCGCCTCAGTCTTTTGGCAAGAGATTATTTTTCAATGACATGCTTATGCGAAGCTTTGATGATCAAATTTTGATAGGATATCGAATTATCCGACGCACCAAAGAGATGATGATAATAATTTTCATGAAAAGGAAGAGCGTGAGTACGAGGCTAGTGCAGCACATGATAAAATAACGGAAAATCACTCAATAATTCAATATAAATCTGAGAGGGTATAGTATAGCGCTCTCAGCTTTCGGCTCTGTTCGGGCATAAATTTTGGTACTGTGGTACATAAATTTGAACTTCGTTTGTGAATAAATGATGCTAATGATTTAAGACTCGTTTGTTTCCATAATACTCGCGGAGGCTGTATTATTAAAATCCGGCAGTGTTTCAGCTCGATTCAAATTATACCAAAAGGAATGATTGATTTGACATATATTTAAAAATTTATAACGAATTATCATAACAGTGATCAGTTTTTGAAATATCACTCTGGTTGGAATTTAATTTCATTGAATTTAGCAGTTGCTCAAATATTGATAAAATTTGGAGGGACACCATTCGCCTGGAGATCGCTGTCTCTCGGGTTCGAATTGTGGATGGGCATTACCGCGGAAACTTGCACAAGTTCGGTCAGTTCTGTGGATAATTTCTCATCACTCATATACGGACACACAAATCATCGTAGTAACTTTTTCGCACGAATTTCGTCAAATACAATGATACTCATATTTTTATGCTATTCTGTGCGCAAAATTGGGCCGAAATGCCCATTTAGACGCTTGTGTGCCGTGTGCAAATGGCGAGCAGCGTGCGTAAATGTGCAAACTGTGCGCAAATTTTTTTTTTGCGCACGCCGCAAATCGTCAAACCGTGTGCAAATCGGCCATTTGCGCACGCTGCAAAAAAATTCCGTGCGCAAATTTCCATTTACGCACGGAAAATACGATTTCTTTGAACTGAACATTGAACCTGGATTTTTTTTTTTTTTTTTTTTTTCATTACCCAATTTCAATTTTTCTACGGGATTATTTCGCGAACTTGTTCAGTGTACGTGTCGTGTGTGTAAAATATATGTGGGTATCAGTGTAAAACCCTCTGCATTTTCTCGGGAGTAATGAGTCCGTGACGCAGAGGAAACAATATACTTAGCACCGAGTTTATGAGGTTGTAGCTCGCTTCTGAGCGATTGGTTTTCGGCCCGAACCTCAGGCGAGGGTCGAAATACTCGCTCGGAAGCAAGTATTCGAACAAACTAATACTATTCTCTGCAATAATGCGAGCACCCAAACATCGGAAAATCGCATAAAACTGGCTTTTTGAAACTATTTTCCTAATTTTTTTTTCAGTCGGGGGGCTCCGCCCCCCGAACCCCCCGGCGGGGGCTTCGCCCCCTGCACCCCCACCGGGGCTGCCGCCCCTGGACCCCGCACCTGCGCCCTGCGCTCCCCCCCGACCCACGTTTGCGATCGGGCTAAATGCTGCCATAGCATTTCGAAACACGATTCTCTACTTTCTTGATTCACAAACTGGCCGGGAAGCAGGACTTGATTGTTGTTTCATCAGAGCTCGACTCGTCGATATCTCCAAAAATCATTGAGGCACAGTTCCATGCCCACATTGCCCAAAATAATTGAATATTCATTCATGTGAGATCTAATTCGATAGATGCGTATTGTTTGGCGAGTTGCAATTTTGCTCACAGCAATAGCATAAAATATCGTAAGCAACACGGGGCAAACATTTGCGCACTCGTCCCCGCACTCGTGTGCAAATTTATCGTTTGCGCAAAAATGAAACTGTGCGCAAACGATAATTTGCACACTCGTTGCGGGCACTCGTGCGCAAATTTCTGTTTGCACCCTAGTTGCTTAATATACTATTAGAGATTGAATTGAAAAATTTTCTCGTTTTCTTTTCTGTCATTACTGTTGCGAGTTTTAGTTTGTAATTTTAGCCATCACCAGTCTGATTCAAATGCATTAGCATTTCTTAGAGGGTACTACTGTGCTAGTTGGGTATTAGCCTGGTTGTAATAAACGAATTCTAATTTTAAAAAAAGTTGACCTCTGAATATCAAAGTCATGTTGATGAATAAGAGGATAGAGGGGTACGTGCGAAACTGACACGAAACCTTCACAAAATACCAAAAATAGTACTTGCTATAAGATACGTGCATTGGGCTCACATTAATAAGTTGACTTACCCTTGGAAAGACGCTTCTAGCGAGAGAAGTGGCTCATCTTGGCACGACAGGACGATTTTGGTCTCGAACGATAGGTATCACATCCAATAATCGCGCGCGATATTATTAAGAATTATTGTTCAAAAATTGGGACGCGGTTCAAATGAATGATAAAAACAAGCACTTTTGACGTTTTCTTCAATTTTTCCGCTATGAGTCGAAAAATACTAGTTATTCGGGAAAATTTGTTGAAAGATAATTTGTAGATCTTCCGAAGATATACAAATCTTATTTGAACTCTTTTCCTCACAAATTGCATCCCTTTGGAGTTATTTTTGATCAAAGATATAATCGAGTTTGTTTAAGCAAATTGGTTGAATTGTTTATGACGGGTTCAAACTATTTTTCTAAGATAATTCAGTCAATTTTGAACAAAAAAGTCTCTCGGTACTTCTTCTCAAGTTCGATGGTTTTCGAGTAATAAAAATAGCCCATTTTGCGGCTCCCAAACCTAACTGCGATGCTTTCATGACTGCATTTAGGGTTGGAAGTCGCGAAATGGGCTATTTTCATAAAAACGATCTAACTTAAGGAAAATACCAAGAGACTTTTCTTGTTCAAAATTGACTCAATTATCTTAAAAATATTTTGACCCGTTATAAACAATTCTAGCGAATTTATTTGAACAAGTTCGATATCATAAGTTTGACCTAGAATAATTCAGAAGGGGTCCAATTTGTGAGGAAAAGAGTAGGGATCGGTTTTGTAGATATTTTCAAGATTCTCAAAAAAATACGAAACAAGTTTTCTGGAGAGATCTATATTTTCAGGCTAATAGCGGAAAAACTGAAAAAAACGTCAAAAATGCATGTTTCCATTAATTATTTATACCACGCTCTAATTTTTAAACAATTATTCTTATTAATATCGATTGTTGGATATACCACCAATCGTTTGAACCCAAAACTGTCCGGTTGTACCGAATTTGGCCACTTAGTGGTCGAATTTCGAGGCCAAGTCAACCTACAATTTTTTGCCCACCGTAGTTCTAATTTCGAGGGTTCCACGATGAATCTGTGATATTTTATAAGTACTTACAGATCATTTTTGTCGAGGTCTTATGATTCAAAGCCTGTAGTACTCCAGGTGAAAATTTATTCGATTATTTAAAACCATTACCAACCTGAAACAGAAATATTGACTAATTAGCTCAACCGCAACTCATTCGATCAAATAAATACACACCGAAATCAAATAAGCAATTACGGGCATAGAAATCATTCAATCAATCGCAGTAAAGCTCGCTCAATCTACCCCAACAGAATCACGCGCAAAACGGTAACTCTAAAACTCGTTTCCGCTATCGACGAATGAAAATAAAGTAAATAAAAAAAATCACAAACAGTCTCCGAATACAGCGATTTTCTCGATTCGATGAAACTCTACTACTAAAAAGACCGACCGATCAGAGAAAATATCTCGATAATCTGATCGAGCGCAAGGTAATATACAGGGCTGCTATGCACAGAGCACAGGCTAAGCGACTAATTAGCCAACGGCAAAAGTAAGTACAGCTCTTGCCTCCTCAATCAACCTTGTGCGTCCAGAGAAACGTTCGGGATAACGAATGTATAGTTACGACCACGACGACGACGACGGGGCAAGGGACGAGAAATCACTAAATCGAGACCAGACTTTTTTTCAAAAGCTCGAGAAGAGTACTGACAGTCTTTGATAGGATTGATCGACCGCACACGAAGATACGAACTTTTGAAAAACGACAAAAACTGAAAAATCAAAATGAAACATAAACATCGAAAACAGTGTAGCACTGCTGAAATGAAATTTTACTAGTATGCAATCATTAGTTGATGGAAGCTGGTGGTCGAGATATCAAAGAACTGGATGGCAGATCGAGCATCGTAAGTTCAGGACTATTGCATTAGTTGTGATTGCTGTGCTTGAAGTGGTAAACGAATTTGAGGATTCTCACGACCTCGTCATTTCAAGTAGAAAGCTACAATCTTGCTATTCGAGAAGGTCGCTGTCAAATTAGTTCCTATTCCAATTTTATTGAACTCAATTTTGAAAAAAATTTTTTGCAGAGTTCTTGTACATTATGTATCAGCTACCATCCATCATCTACAACTCACAACAAGTGGCCGCTCGCTTTGAGTTTAATATTTTGACAAAATTAAATCCAACAAGTCTGTCCAAACCCCTCCCCTCCTCAATCTAATTCAATCATACACGTGCTCCAGAGTGACCGACATTTTTTTACTTTTCTTGTACTTTGAGTAATTTTCGACAGCTACTCATATACATTTTCGGTAAATTTGATTCGCAATTCATTTATCTCCACTTATAAATTTTGTTGCATTAAATGTGTCATGAGTCAATTGCTTCGCGAATCATTGATGAGAATATAAGAAAAAATAGGAATCATTCATTCCAAATTCTCGATTATTAATCGTGTGTATATACGTTCATCACATATTCTCGATAGGCTGCATTCCTTTTGAACTTGACGTTCGTTCACTTCAGCACAAAAAATTATCTCTTCTTGAAGCTCCGAGTAGTTGAGAAAGTTTTGAAAATGGCGACTCGGTTAGATTCCATCGAAACTGATATTACACTTTTAAAGTGTCGAGAGAATTTTCTGTACACTAGAAAGAGAAATCCTTATTCTCAGCTCATCGTAGTGTCTTACTGTTGCATCTTGAAATTGCTTTGAGTCTGACCGCCAGATCAAAAAAACCAAGTACTTCTGTTCGTTTCAATAAAACACGATGGAATTGAGAACGTTCGCTTCCAATGAAGGTTCATCGCCTGAGAATGAGAGATCGTATCCTATCCTTAGGACTGCACACGTCTTATGAATCACAAGCTATTTTTTATTCTGAAAATATTCGAAATTAAAAACTCAATTGTAGCACAAATAATTTTGTACATGATTTGCATGGGTCCATGAGTCGTAGAGATCTTCATCATGGATTCATTTTAAGAAATAGAGATGCGATTCTCCTTCCATTACTCGCAAATTTAAATTGAAGTATAATCTAATCTATATGATATTCATGTCGACAAACATGCATAGGTGAGACTGAGACTTGGGCCATGAATAATGCTTCCTGTAAGATCAAATCCCACCTTAGATGCAGCGCTCGCTAATTTTCAAGTTTTTCATCTTGAATTGGTCGCATCTTGCTCTAAGCACAAGATCAATCTGAGACTAAGGATTTCTTTTTGTAGTGAAATTTTTTTTTAATTTTTAAAACCTTCAAGATCGACGAGACCAAATAATCAACTCATACATTCTTCAAAAAGTTCACTTCAAACAGCCCCTCGCTCAATCTCGAGACGAATAAAAAAATCAAATCGTGGACAATTTTTATGAGGGCAAAAAATTCTTAGGCGAAGAAAATTTCCTATAACCTAAGTATACCAACCTTGTATTCACCAAAGCTATCTCAACTTTATCATGTGAGAATTGCACACTTATGAGTAAAATGAGTTTATGCAACCGACAAGTTTTGCTACTCCGAATTTCAACCAATTGACGCGATGCGAGGCCGCGGCATGTATTAGTTGCATTCCTCGCCAGCGTTATTATGATGAGAGAGCGCATACACAGTACTTTCTATGTTATGCCCGAATTACTCATATGATGAAGCGAGTGTTCGAGAGTTTATCCCAAGTTGCAAATTGAGATGTGGGATAGAGGTATAGAAAGTTGAATGTAGCAGTTGAAAACCTCATGAATGAAGCGGAGTTATACGAGATGGTGTGAAAAACATGGCGTGGGTTGAGTGAGAAGAATGTTTTCCAGTTTTTCTTTTTCATTGAAGAGGGTATTTTGGCTATGAAAAAGCAGAAATTCAATGAAAATAAGATAAATGTGGAGCATTGTGATTATTTTATTCAAAAAATTTGTATGCGCTCAAACTAATTTGAAACAAGAATGAATCCAGATTTTTCATGGTCTACTAATCATTGTTGAGCAAAAGCACACAGGTGGTTTCTGCTGAATACTTAAAAATTTCATTTCAGTAAACTTCAAGCTCATCTACAGTGGTCCCAATTATAATTATCATCAGGTCAACCAACCTTTATAAACTCAATTTGAGACGCTTAATTATTCACTGCACCCACTAATCAGACGATTTACCATTAAAATTACATCCTTCTGCCAACATGGTTTATTTTAGCCCACGAGAGAGAACATTTGATTCATCACGAATCTCGCCACGAATATCCACCGACTTTGGGACGAAAATTACATGCTTATAAATATACAACAGTATTATTTCGATGTGAGCCAGTTTTGTTCAAATTCTCGTTTTCTCAAAAATCAAAAAAAAAGCAGCCGAAGAAAGAAGTATCAGTCATAATCTAAATATTTTGAAAAACTCTTTCAACAGAATAAACTTTCCACGGAATTGGATTGACAAGTTATATACACGATGGTCGAATCAATCATCAGCAAATCATGATTTATAAACGAGCATAACACTGTGTGACATATTTCGACCTTTTTGGTGTCACTTGGACTCTGAAAGCTGATTCTGATGCATTTTGAGCTGCTGAATCCGAATCCGTGCGCCGAATTGCTCTATCACGTCACGTTTTTGAGATATTAGATATCAAAGACGCAAAAAACGCCGATTTGGCCATGTTTGTGGATTCATTACTCAAAAATCAAGGAGGAGTTTCAAATTATTTTGGGTCCTCTCTAGTATCACAGAGTAGATCTTCCAAATGAGCCTAGCCATATCGAATTCGGCCGGGTAGTTTCTGAGTAATCTCGATGAGAAAAAAACAGAAATCCAAAAAACAGTTTCGAGTCTTGCGCCGCCCTCGGCACCTTCCCAGCATAGGGCTGTATAGCGCCGCTTCTCTCTCCGCGCTACCGGCCCGCGGCTACCTGCGTTCAAGCGGCCTGAGGCCCCGCCTCCCATAGCCTTGGATTTCCCGCAGTGCTTTCCTCGTATACCTGATTGAAGGCATCAAAGATAAAATATTCACTCCATCTATGATAACTTGCTCATACAGATGAGTTAAGTGTTCTTCGATGACTTGACCGCAATTTGGAAGTGAGAGCGGTGTAAGAAAATGAGGCTTCGTAATCTCATTGTAGACAGGTGCGACAAATCTTGTGTTCACGAGTTACGATTCGGCGTTTACGAGTTCTGTCATAAATTCGAGCTAGTGTTTCTCGGGTGGTGATTCCAATTTTAAAGAACGGCGAGGCGTGGGGAATTCGGGTTCTACGAATTAATTTCGGATTGTTTGGACTAATCTCACAGTGCCGAGAGGAAATCGCAGTCTTCACAAATGTGTCATAACTCTCGCGTTGTGGGCGAGTCCCATGGTGTCAGGCTCGGAGTACCTGCGTGTATTCGATTGAGCGTTTCTCGGACATGACTTTATGGGCTGTAAGAGTTATATGGCGTGAAGTATTGAGATCTTATTAGCGAGTCAAAACAGAATTTATGAATCCATACGGAAGTCTCAACTCACAATAGAGGTTGTGCAAATCTATGTGAGATTGTTATTGAGAGTGGATTGTACTCTCGGGAACACTTCAACTTATCCAGCTCTTGCTCCCTCGCGAATCCTCAGAATTAATAAATCCCTCTCCACTCTCGGATTCTCCAATCGTTGCCAAGTGTCATCTTTGGCTTTAGGCTCTGTGCACTTGTGCAGCTCAGTTTCGAAGTGACATTCGGCATCAGAGGTTGCAAGTATTCTGCTTCCTGTAGAAATCTCATTTGCGAGATGTCAGTAACACATTGTCTAGCTCATCCTGATCGGTTTTGCTATGTTTGTGGAGGACTAATGTTCACAGGTGATATTCGAAGCATATCTGCCAGTTTCATTTCGCTTATCACCAATATTTCAAGAGAGACGTGAACGATCAGGACAAGAGTTATGTCCCTCACGGTGTCTGTATATCCTGCTTTAAAACTCTCAAATTGTGGAGCAATGGTGAAAGAAAAAGCATGCCATTTGGTGCTCCAATGATTTGGTCCGAACCAACAAATCATCCGGAAGATTGTTACTTTTGTCAGTGCCCTACTCAAGGATTCAATCGCAAAAACCGGAAACTCATACAGTATCCCGAATTCACAAAATCTCAAAGACCTCTACGTCACGGACCTGATCTACCAATTCCACCGGCGCCTTGGAGTCGTCAAGAAGATTTGAACGAGGATCATGATTCTGGGAATGAAACTATCGACTCATCAGATTTGGCGGAGTATGAGGAAGGACCAAAAGCAAGCCCTCAGCTTTTCGACCAACAATCTCTGAACGATCTGGTGAGGGATTTGGGGTTGACCAAGGAAAAGTCCCAACTTCTTGGTTCGCGACTGCAAGAAAGAAATTTTTTATCAACAGGCACATCTTTCTCTCAGTATCGTCATCGTGAGGAGGAATTCGCTCCGTTTTTTGCAGAGAAAGGTTCCTTGGTTTACTGTAAAGATGTTCCAAATTTGATGTCCTCTCTTGGATTGGAGAATTACAAGGATGAAGACTGGAGACTTTTCATCGATTCCTCAACTCACAGTTTGAAAGCTGTATTGCTTCATAATGGCAACGAATTTGCATCCGTGCCTGTCGCTTATTCTACACGGATGAAGGAAACATATGCTGACATGAAAATCCTTCTAGACTGCTTTAAATATTCCCAGCATGAGTGGGAAATTTGTGGAGATTTCAAGATTCTCAGTATCTTACTTGGCCAACAAGGTGGCAATACGAAATACCCTTGTTTTATATGTAAATGGGATAGCCGAGCAGTATCTTTACACTGGACGAAGAATGATTGGGAGAGGAGAGAAAACTTGAATGTTGGTGATCACAATATTGTTCACGAGAAGCTCGTCAGCCCATCAAAGGTTCTTCTGCCTCCAATGCATATAAAATTGGGATCGATGAAGCAGTTTGTGAAGGGTTTGGACAAGGAAGGAAAATGTTTTAAATATCTTTCTAAAAAATTCCCTCATATCAGTGAGGCGAAACTGAGAGAAGGAATCTTCGTGGGACCTCAGATAAGGCAACTGCTCCGAGATGACAATTTTGAGAAATCAATGGTCAAAAAAGAAAGAGCCGCGTGGATCGCATTCAAGAGAGTTACCCATGGATTTTTCGGTAACAAAAAGGATGAGAATTATGAAGTGCTGGTTGGCGACATGCTCACGAAATTCCAGAAGTTGGGCTGCAGATTGAGCACCAAATTGCACTACTTGAAAGATCATTTCGATTTTTTCCCAGAAGGAAGTTTAGGGCGTGTTAGCGAAGAGCAAGGCGAGCGCTTTCATCAAGACATAAAGGAGATAGAATCACGATATGAAGGTCGCTCAGGCATCACAATGTTGGCAGATTACTGCTGGTGCTTGAAACGGGATAACCCAAAAGCCGTTCACAAGAGGAGGTCAAGAAAACGCAGTTTCCAAGCCATGTCCAGTGACCTTTAGATTCGTGGAATTCGTAAGATTCACAACACGTTGCCCTTGATACAAAACTCGGCCCTTTTCAGGGCCACCAAGAATCGCTTGAAACGTAAGAACGAACTACTCTCGCCTCTGGATTGTATACACAATAAAGCATATATCAATCCCGCCCTTACCCTCTACGATCCCTATATCCTTCCTGGGAATTGATCATAGAACTCGATGTTCTGGAACTTTGTTCAAGATTCATCAAGTAAATTCACATCGACGAAGCTTGGGAAACAATTTCTATTTCTCTCAATAACTTTATCAAAAAATTCTATCCGATGTTGAGAAGATGGGATTCGGCCAATTGGTCAGAGTAACCAAAAGCGTTGTTCGAAGCCAGGCCTTCGACTTAACTTAAGAATTTTCCACTTTACGAGAATTCATTGATCCCTTTCAACCATGCTGAAGACTTATCACAGTCACAGCATATTTCATACTCAACTAATAGCTACTATAGTCGACATTGGGAATGGAAGAACTTTCATTCCATTGGTTTGATGCGCAAATATATCCCTCGTTGCAGGTCGGCAGCACTGCTAAGCTGAGGATATCATGCATGGTCATAGTATTAGTGATAGTAATTGAGAAATATTTTTGGAGTAGAGTCGAGTGTTAGTAGAGTGGAGGAGAATAGATATTTCTATTCGAGCAGAATGAAAATTAGTTGAGTAGAGAGGATTGGTACTCATTAGCAGAGTGATTCTATTATTCAATCAAAAGATGCGAGCAACGTATGCCGTAGTGAGCCTAAAGCACTACTCCAGATTCATTAGTAAGACACTCCCACGCCCT
Organism: Eretmocerus hayati; assembly: GCA_029851415.1. Taxonomy (NCBI): domain Eukaryota; kingdom Metazoa; phylum Arthropoda; class Insecta; order Hymenoptera; family Aphelinidae; genus Eretmocerus; species Eretmocerus hayati. The sequence continues at coordinate 101,135,029 of CM056744.1, forward strand.
TCAATCAGGTATACGAGAAAAGCACTGCGGGAAATCCAAGGCTATGGGAGGCGGGGCCTCAGGCCGCTTGAACGCAGGTAGCCGCGGGCCGGTAGCGCGGAAAGAGAAGCAGCGCTATACAGCCCTATGCTGGGAAGGTGCCGAGGGCGGCGCAAGACTCGAAACTATTTTTTGGATTTCTGTTTTTTTCTCATCGAGATTACTCAGAAACTACTCGGCCGAATTCGATATGGCTAGGCTTATTTGGAAGATCTACTCTGTGATAGTAGAGAGGACCCAAAAGAATTTGAAACTCCTCCTTGATTTTTGAGTAATGAATCCACAAACATGGCCGAATCGGCGTTTTTTGCTACTTTGATATTGAATATCTCAAAAAAGTGACGTGATAGAGCAATTCGGCGCACAGATTCGGATTCAGCAGCTCAAAATGCATCAGAAACAGCTTTCAGACTTCAAGTGACATTTTGATGTCACACAGTGTAATGATCATCGGACTCGTCGGACCCGCTATAAGCGAATCCAATCATCAACCGCATATTTCAAACCATCGGCAGTAATCACAGCTCACAATGATCAATAATCGATACTTCGTCAATCTATATCGCTAGCTTCTCATCCCACGTGTCAATTCATTCAAAAGTATCACACAACATGAGAAATCTAACCATTTGCAAAGAATTAAAATCGAATCCTCTCCCACACTATCATCTTCAAATCGAATAGACAAACGGTTTAGAGTCTCATTCTCATAGCTAGCGATAATTTTATCGAAATAATAAAGAGCCACGATAAAAATGCACCATCTCATCATCTCTTATCCTCTTAAAAAAAAAAAAAAAACCTCTATGAGGTCAGAGATCCATTAAAATCCATGACCCAGGCATATATTTTCAACTCACTCGTTAATGGGCCCCCAGCACCGCCGAAAAACAGCACTCGAATCTTTCTATATAGGTATTACAATACAAGCCCACCTCGCGTTCCTCTCGATCTATTCATCTCATCACCATCTTCCACGAACGATTCACATCCTTTACCTCACTCTCACAGCCTCATTCTCATGTCCTTTTTATATTTTATACGCGTATGTGTTATAGATATGTGAGATGCAAGATGGACTGACATCCAGACATCAGACAGACGAATATGGATGGACGAGAGGGGTATAAAAAAAAAAAAAAATTAAAAAGACAAGAGGCTGACGGACAGGTGCCCGACAGGTTCGTCTCTTGGCTTGATGATGATGATGATGAGAATGAGAGGTTCTATATACTTGTCTGAGGTTCTCTTTGCATCTTTTTTTTTGAGTGTGGTAAAATTGTTAGAAGAGGAGAGGGGAGGGGGGTAGATTGATACGGAAATTGAAAGTAAACGGTAAAATTACCAGAGGGCGGAAAATTTCACCGGGGGAAGCTCGAGTCAAGTAGTTATCGATTGATCACTCTGTACGGTAAAGGTAGGACTGCTACAGTACAGTAAGGATGAGCTCGATGTCAGGTATGACATTTTGATTGGGGCATGAGCCTTTTCTGGACCATCAGTTTATAGGGGCAGGTACTTTGGCTTATCGTACGACAAGAGCAGGCCCATTTGTTCGTTGCTCTGTAATCAGGTATGGCTTCTAATGAGGGGCAGAAGGAAGAAAAGTGATCCGTGAAGGGATGCTGACGATTACGAATTCTGGAAATCTTCCCTCTTCTGGGCGTGATGTTATTACAACCAGAGATAGAAAGCTCATCGTGCTGCTGGTGAGGAACTAGAAGCAGAAAAGAAGAATGCTTTGAAAATTCTTTATTGAAAGCAGGGAGACTAAAGAGACTAAAGAAACTCTCTTCATGCAGTCTCCGAGATTAAAAGTTGAAAATGAAAATTTGAATCTTACAGGTTAAGGGCAAAGCCGTAGTCTGCCGCCATTTTGAATTTTTTATTTTCATTTTTATGAATTTTCTCTCCATAGCGCAATTTTGACATGCATTTCATTGATGCATACAAAATCCCCTGTGATCTGGTTCAGTTAAACTCGAGATATTTCCAGAACGGATTTTCGTCTACCCCTATAAGATATCCAACATGGCGACTGGTTAGGGCCTCGCGTTAACATAAAATATTATATTACGCAACAAGTGCGAGAAGGTCAATTTCCGCACAAGTTGCCAAACGAGTGCGAGAAGTTAATATTCACGCACACTTCTGGGTGTGCGAGAAGTTTCGACGTGTGCGTGAATGTTACTTCTCGCGCGAGTTGGTAACGTGTGCGGAAACTTCTCGCACGTGTTGCGTATACTATTTTTTGCAACTGTGCGCGAAGTTGTAATTAAATGCACCACTGTCCGAGCAAGATCATCTTGACAACGAAGTTTTAAAGAAAGGCCAAATTCAGAGGGATGACGTGACATCATATTTTGGAACTGTGCGTGAATGAAAATGCATTAGAGCGAGAAGTTAGATTTACGCACACTTCACCAGTGCGTAAATGTAAAACTGTGCGAGAAGTCATTCACGCATTACTTCTCGCACTGTAAATAATGAAGAGAAGTCTCATTTTTTTACAACTCCGCGCACACAGTTGCAAAAATATCGTTCATGTATTTTCTAGAAACGGGAAATGATGGGAAAGACATTGAAGAAATCCACTCTTGATTTCCGTTTTCAATTTCTTATCCAGATTCTTCATTCCTGCAACCATATTCGATTTTTGCTTTTAGTTGGGATTTTTTTCGGAAATATCGAAGTATACTCTGGGAATTTTTCAGAATTTTTAGATCAATTGTTTTTAAGTTGACACTAATATGTCGCAAAAAATAGAATTTCGCTAGTATATAGTTTCATTCGTAGTATTGCGACTCTCACACTAAATATTTTATTTTTTGATGTCCCAGAGATGTAAGATTATTTGTAAGAGACATATAACCCTTTTTTGACAGAAATTCGTTATCAGGAAAACGAACTCCGTCTTGCTTGTAGTGAAACACAGAAGTCCTCAATTTTTCTCATGCATGAGAATAAAACATAGCAAAACGCATAATTTACCCAATCGTGTACTTTTCGTGTATTTATGAATTTCAGTGCAAATCTTTTGTATTTGTCAAGATCACAAACTTGGAGTTGATAATTTTGAAATCAAAGGCAAAGCAGTATCGTTCCTCGATTCAGCTTAATTTAGTGGTAGCATTCTACTCATCTTTGAGAATGGAGGTTTCAAGCTGATATTTGCACTCAAAACCAATAATAAATAGAGCGGATCAAGAGTTTGAAAAAAGTGTCTGCATCTCGATCTTTGGAGGAAGTGAAAATTACTATTTGACGAGGCAAAATCTCACTGAAACTCGATTAAGCGATCCGTTGAAAAAGACCAATCGACAAAGAAAATGCAAGCAAGTAGTAGAGCAATATTCAGAAGTCATGCACGAGAATCTAATAAAAAAGAAGCTTGAAAAGATTGACCACTGAGATTGCTGGCGGCTTGTATTTCATGCTCGAGCAATTCTTGTGCTTGCGGGAAAAGTCTCTTTGCTACTCGAGCAATCAATAAAACAGGAACTTTCTTCATAAACCATTCAGAAAAGCCGAGAAAGAGAGGCGGGAAAAAGGTCGAAGCACAGAAATACGCTTTGTATCGTCTGAAAAAGGTGAAAAAAAATTGAAAACCTTTCTCAACGACAGCGATGAGTAGAGAACTCATTTCTAGAAAAGAATATTAGTATATGAGATATATGCGTAACTTGTCTCTGAGAACTCATTATGTTGACAATATTTTCACGGACAAGAGTTCTAACAGTTTTGGATATTCATTTCACATTTCTGTGAAATAATACTTATGTCAACGATCCAAGGCCAACGGATTTTCCAGAAGCTACTTCATTACAATTTTTATCGCCTTTCTATATTACTTCTTTTCTCCGGTCGGGAATGGACCCACTGATTAGCCTCTCGATGAAAGTTTTCCTAGATATGATCATTCAATTATCATCAAGTGATGATAATTCGAGGCAAGTGTCAACAAGAAATTTCAAGTCGTTCTTTCGATGTTCACATGTATCCGAAAATGAAAAATTTTTCAACTATTTTCATTCTTGAGAATATTGGATTGAGTGCCAAGTGACGGCTTCATGATGAGTCAAGATGCCCAGGAAGAGCTGATTCTGATACCTCATTTGGCTCCGGTCCGGAGAACTGGGTATCGCGAGTTCAAATCTCGCCTGAGGAAGAATTGTTCCCTCTCTTTGTCGCTTTTCGAATTAAATCCTTCATTTGGAGACCATAGAAAAAGTGGTACCATGAAGGTCTATGTGCTTGATATTTAATTCAAGCCTTAGTATATCCATCGGTAGAGCCCGATGATGAGCTCGAGTAAACGATAGAATCACATTTCTTGATCTCATTTGTGTTCATTCGCCCATCGCAACCGGTGTTGTACATTCCTGTTTTCTACTTGAAACAAGTCTATATGATCAAAAACTTGGAAATGAAAAGTTGGAAAGAATTGTTCTTTGTATTTGTACAGATTTTTTCAGAATTTTTTTTGTCATTTTTGATGCACTTTGAAAATACGCTGCTAAATGATATTAGCAGAATGCTTTCTCACGTCGAAATGTACTGACCGTTGTAGACCAATAGACTATAATTTTGAAATTACTCATCATATTCACCAATCGTTTTTTCATTGATAGAAGATTCATGATTTAATTGGTACAGATAGATATGAATGAAAATTACACATTAACCAATTGACGGAGAATGATGAGAAAATGGTTGTTTAGGTGAAGCAAAATTTGATGTGTTGATTTTGAGAAAAGATATTTGTTCATGAAATAATCGATTTTTGGAAAATTTCGACATTTTTATTTTCGAAGAGTCATTTATCGAGAACTGTTTAATAGATTGAGCTATAAATTCTTTCAGGACATGTTTGCATGGTGTTCTACCACCCACATGAATTTGAGAAAGATTGGGCAAAGAAACCGTTGTCGAAAAAAAGAGGTGTAATAACAGATACTAACGGACATGCACATCGACAGAGATAGTTAATTTGGTAGAGGACCAGGGATGACCCTGGAGGAAAAAACGTGACTTACATATCGGCGAGTCGAACAGAATGGTGAAGGCTGATAGAGTATGAATGGTGATTTTTAGAATAAACAAATGATCTGAATGGTAAAGTTTGTGGGAAATCTGTTGTTATGGAATAAATTCTATGATTTTTCGTCCACGGTTTCTCCTCAGTCTTTCGACCGATCTTTCTCAAATTCATGTGGGTGGTAGAGCACCATGCAAAGATGTGCTGAGAGGATCCATAGCTCAATCTATTAAACATTTCTCGATCAATGAGTGTCAGAAAATAAAAATGTTAAAATTTTCAAGAAATTATTAGGAATCTTTAGAATTTATGTCTAGAAAAATTTTACAAGGGGAGTTGAGGTGACCTGATAAAATGTTCATCTGTCCCTCCTTGATCGATTGGTTGATACGGAATTACATCAAACTGTATGGGAAAAGAACTGTACATGATTTTTTTTTCATTGATAGAAGATTCATGATTTAATTGGTAGAGATAGATATGAATGAAAATTACACATTAACCAATTGACGGAAAATAATGAAAACATGGTTGTTTAGGTGACGTAAAATTTGATGTGTTGATTTTGAGAAAAGATATTTGAATACAAAATAATCGATTTTTAGAAAATGTCGACATTTTTATTTTCGAAGATTCATTTATCGAGGACTGTTTAATAGATTGAGCTATGAATGTTTCAGCACATCTTTGCATGGTGTTCTACCGTCCACATAAATTTGAGAAAGATCGGTCGAATGGGTGAGGAGAAACCGTGGACGAAAAATTAAGTTGCACAGACACACATTCGAACGGACACCGACAACAACAGAGAAAGTCAAATTGGTGGAGGACCAGGGATAAGCCTGGAGGAAAAACCTCGACTTACAATAGGAAGATTTTGGCGAGAGGAACAAAATGGTGAAAGCCGATTTGCTATGTATGAAGATTTTTAGGATGGAAAATTGATTTGAGTGGAAAAATTGAGCAAAAATATCTTGTCACGAATACAACCCTTTCTCTTTGAAAAAGCAAAAAATGGTCACACATTAGTGAGTATTTCTTACATCCAATACTTGATATAACATAATAAAAAAGTTAAATCAAGTTTCTTTTCCATGTTGAAGATTTTTTTTTTAAATCTCCAAAACTCAATGAATTGGAGATCTAAAATAAGCATAATGCCTCGTTATTCATTTCATTAATTGCTAGATTAATTGTCACTAATTAGATATCACTCCCTTTTTCTGAGGCATGAATATACTTGGTGTTACGCTTGAAGAATATTTTCGCAATAATTCGGTGATACTATGCATTTCATCTAAGCACAAAGAGGTCGATGCTGCCGAGAACCAAGCGAAGACGCCAGACTGACAAATGAGAGCTTATCATGCATAGTTGAAGTGTTTGGATCAAAGTATACCGCAAAATGTTCATCCTCTTATCTAGACTACTTTGTTGAATGTAATAGCTACAATATCGTTTGCATAAGCATCGAAGTACGAAATGAGCAGAACGATTAAATATTTCCGTTCTGACGTCAAGGAATGAGCTTGTTTCTAGACATGTTGAAAGAAAAAATCAATCAGTTTCATATAGCGTGTCAGTGGATTTTACAGATAAAGCTTCCTCAAGGATCCAAATAGATCGATAGGGTTGGATTATATGAATTTTTCATAAAAATAATTTTCAAGCATTTTTGCACTGCAAGTCTTAAATTGTTCATACGCCTGGACGACCGTCATTTTGATCTCGTAAAATTGAGCTTAATATAGTTCATCAATAAAATTGTTGAAAATAAATTCAAGGTTTCTTCACGAGGTTGGAAAAAGTTATCACGGTTGGGTCTTACCCATTATACTCACATTGGACCAGTCGTTGAGGATTTTCTGCCCTCGCTTGGACAAGCCTATTCATGAGTGAATGCAAGAAATAAGTATGGGGGTAAAAAATAGAACGAGGGTGAGATTTGCAAAAGCACTCTCTAACTACTAGGTGGGCCATTACATCTCACACATCAGTTATCTTTTGTGTTTCGTACTTACAGCTAACTTATCATAACATCACATAATTTGTGCTGAGATGCAACTTTGATATTAGAAGATTTCACAAAAAAAAATTTCGCGTTGTGCTTTTGAGAAAATTTGGGTTTGATGAGGCAGATGCATTTGCACATATTATTATAACCAATCCTATGAGAGTAGCTTCAATGAAAAATGAGAAAATGATTTGTAAAGTATATCAGCATGTTGAGTTGACATAAGCGAAGAAGCAGGGATTGCGTATAAAGGGCCCATCGCGTGGTTACTTTATAGTTCCTCAAGTTTTGAAAGTAGACTGAAAAAGCTTGCCCGAGTATAATGACGTTGCGGCCTAATTGTCTCGGCGCGTTCTCTCAAGATTCTTATTCTGCTTGGCAGAGCTTCTCGGCTGTAAAAGTGAAGCATTTAAAAAAACTTGAAATGCTATGCACGATATTGAACACGGAAGTATTATAGTGTGTGAAGAGAAACACTCATTCCAACGACCTCATGCATTGTTGATGGAGTGGTGGAATGAAAGACTCGTTTCCATAACTGCATCACACGAAAAATTCAATTTATATTTTGTTATCGGATGGAAAATGAGTTTGGAAAATTCTTGAACAGTTTTGCAGTATTGACATAGAATTCAACGCAACAGGTTCTGTTGTTGGGATACAAATATAATCAATATCTGACTATCAAGCGAATGTTTTTCGAACCTCAATTTCAATTTTCAAGAGATAATTTTGAACCAAGTGATATTGAGTTAGTCACAGAATCAATATACAACTCTTCTTGTTTCGTGATAGTCTGAAATAAGAAACAAAACTCTATTGTATCTCGGCAAATCGTCTCGAGGGGCTCAATGAATTTTCAATGTATGTTGATGTCAAGATCTGAAAAATTTAAAGTTGGGGAAAAAATTTGCTGAGGTGAAATTTCTTGGTATAATATTTCTATAATACATTTTGCTACACCGTAGCGCAAGTGTCAGCTTCGAGGTCAGCTTGCTTTACTATTTTGTTGCAGAATATGGCTGATTTCTATTACATTATAATATGTTTGTTTAAAGCAAAAAATTCAACAGTTATTAACAACTGCTCTAGTCACCTCGCCATGAGATTTCCACAAATGGATTTTCTTTATATATATAATTGGGTTCAAGTATCAAGTGAATAGACCTTTCTGGCATAAAACTGGTATTTATTGAGAAGAGCAGTGGGCCGTACAAAAATTGCGACTTATGCACTCTATCTAGTTCGAACTGTAAGGGCAACAATGTTCAGTTCACATAAACGAAAAGTGATGAAATATTGCAAATTGAGATCAAAATAACAAATAAAATGGCAAATGCCACTATTGGAATGAAAAGATTGTGAAAATGAATAATGACATACTAAAAACTACATAAATTCAGCGATGACATTGATTATCCTACATTGACTAACCCGATGACCTTACTCTTCCCCATCAAAAATTATGAAATGATTCAAACTACATATAAGATTCTTCTTTCTGCAGATGCACTCCAACGACTGGAAGTTTACATATAGATGTTCTCAATGCTACTCACAACAACTCAAGAACTTCGACAGACATTGACGCGAGCTGCTCTTGATTTTCACAATAACAATTTTACCAAATGCAAGATTGAGTCACTTCCTTTTTGGCACAATCCAAACAAAAATTCTTCGCATCACACATATCTCTTGGGTAACACCACCACAAATGATCTCTTCACTCGGCTTCTCTAACAGGCTCAAGCTGCATCGGGTCGTTCATTCTACCATCAGCAACTTCAGCATCAGAAACCACCCTCAGAGGTTCGTCAACCTCACTGCTGCTCCTGCTTTTCTGTGCTTCTTCTTGAGAATGTAATTCCCTTGGTCCAAGAGGAATTTCTTTTGCAACCTTTGGGTTCACTTCCATCAATTCTACAAGTCCAATACGCTTGCGATGGTGTCGAATTCTCCGATCGATGCTCAGCGCCATCATCATCTTCCGGTACGTTTTTTCGGTACGTCCCGAATCAAGATAGGCATCTATCAGACCCATTAGATATTGCTCTTCCATGTTCTATGATTGATGAGTTAAATCAGTAGATCACAAAAAGGGCAAAAGTGCAGAACAATCTGAACACTGTTGAGCGAACTGCACAAAACAGAACTTCACACTGGTTTACTTGAGGTTAATAACTTTGACGATGACCGGAGTAAACTTTAGAGATCAGCCAAGTAATACAGATTTTGACAATGACGATACGTCGTGGATGAGCACAGGGAATCGACTGTTTGCGAGGGTCTGATGTTCCCGGCTTTTATAGGAGGCGCGCCTTAGACGGTCAGGATGTCCACGATATCGTGGACTCTATGGAATCGGCGAGTGTACATGATGTCTGATACGTCCACGAAATCGTGGACGTCCGCAAAACCCTGGAAGCCTGGGAAGTCCGGATTATCTATAATTAGAAGAATCAGAAGAATACGGTTTCGTCATGCGGTTACCCAAGAATCGTACATGTCTGAGAAGTCTAAAGCGTCCAGGACTTTGTGGACGCCCAAGTTGCACGCGTACTCTTAGCGCTCGCTTAGCGCGCACCTCCCGTTTCACCTTCCCATTATCCGTTCGATGAAAAGTTCAGCAAAGCAAGGCTACCGCTTACTACGGTGTCTATTATGCATCGGTATTGTAGTTCAGCCGGTTTCATTTTCCTAAGGAACCGGGTTGTGTAATCCGTTGTAGCGAGTATTCGCGGAATGCTCAATAAATTGATCAGATACTACTGGCTCAAGTGTTAATTCCTCTGCCTATATTGTAAGCTGTAAGACCAAGAAAAATTCGAGCGTGTTCAGTCAAATGTTCAGTGGAAAGTAGAGATTGGCTGATGATCAGGTTTGTCGGTTCTAAAATTAGTTGAATTAATCAGAAGCTGATACGAAGCAAGGTTTTCACAACAAAGGCTGCATCGAGTTTCCGAAGCCATTTTAGTGCGATTACAGATCATGAGATGATTCTCAATCGAGTCAGCATCGCGATTGTTTGAGTTGAGTACGTATAATAAACGATTATTATATGTCCATATGTATAAAACTGCATACGCGTCTCGTCCAGAAACATTTTTCCAGCACTCGACGCGTAATGTGCTATTCTAACTTTGGTGGTTATGGAAAAGTTATGCCGCTCGTTATTCCGAGTTTTGAGGTCTTTCCTCACGAGCTCAACTTATGGAAAAGTTTTTGATTGTCAAAGTCCACCGAGTTTTGGTTCATAATGGATGAATATTCAAAATTTCAATTTCTTGCACACTTTTATGCACATTTGCAGTAAATTATTTGGTATTGGAACAACAATTTTTTTGCACTCCAATATAACCCAGCTCTTGCATTATTTCAACATTTGTTATATACATTTTCTCCTCAACAGCGCTAGCATCAGGACTTTGTAATTGAATTTCCAAGACTCTCTAAATCCTCCATGATGAGCCTCGATTTTGAACAAAACTGACCATTTTTCCAGTAAGGAAACCAAAAAATATTGACGCGATCAGTGCATTTAGTCACAAAAACAGGTTGCTCCCGAAAGAATTTCAATATCTCATGAGTTTTTGGGCATTATTCTGATTATTTCATAGAATAAAAAGAGGTTCATGATTCGAATTGAGATATTTTACGAGATAATACCACAAAGTGCTGATACATACAAATCAAAATGAACTTACTATCAAAACTTATGGGTCATATTTGATATCTATGCATAAGGTCGAGATGGGAAGAAGCAACCATTGCATGTCCTCAACGGGATTTTGGTAGATGATCACAAGACACAACTAACGCTTTAGAAGCTTCATCATTTTTCTGAGTCCTTCAAGCACAAAAAAGTTTGCACCTATCAACAGCAATAACATACTCATCACACAAATCCATTTTTTCAAGAACATGGACGGGCGTAAGAAGTTGGAATGATTTTTCATTTTGGCAAGACATTTGCAATGGACATAACGAGCAAGGCTGCCAGCTCTATCTGCTATAGTTTGAAATTCATAAGAACTGTGACCGACATTATCAACAGCATAATACACTGGAGCACCGTCGGTCAGATTTGTGCTAGTCCCTGCCCTTAATCACCTAACACCAAACATCCAAAAACATGTTCATGAATAAATACCCCATCACCAACCCTAACCTCATCGCCTTTCCAGATCTCCGAAACAACGGGGTACTTCAAAGCTCTCGTATGCCAAAGACAAGACGCTCATCTACTCTCCAGCATCGCACGAGAAGTGCAACAAGGGAACCCCCATACATACATGTATATATCCACTAATGACAAGATTCGGTGCAAGCTCACTATACGAACAAGACACAGGGCTCTCGTCGTTATCGTTGAGCATCTACTCGTTGCAGAAGCTCGTTAGATGAGGTTGAGGCATGGTGCATTGCGGCTCCCTTGCTTTGGGCGCACGACGACACGACGAGTAATAAGGAGCCCTGACGAGCTTGCTGCATCAGTTCTGAGGTGTGTACTTGGGTACAACAACGAGAGGTTCAGACCTTCGCCTCGGGCTAATACCCATGGTCCTATCATCATCATGAGCTTCAAACACATCTGGATACGTGGGTTTACGTGTATGCATACAGGAAGATCATGTTTGGAATTGGGTTTGGGCTCTATGAGGGCTTGACACGAGCAGGCGCCTCAGATTATGTAAAAGCTGGAGCTGGATTGGACTTTGGAAGAGGTTAAAGAGGGAGAATTTTTGGTGAACCTCGGGTGGATTGCATTATGGGAGCAATAATTGGAGCTGTGACAATCATTCCAAGCGCAAAATTGTTTTTTGATGCATTGGGTATTGATTTTTAAATTTGAGTGTAAGCTCGGCTTCAAGTGATGGTGATCGTGGGGTTTCAGCTTGGAGACTTTTTGGAGATAAAGATCGTCTTTCAAGTAAATTTTTTGAGACTTACAGGTTGGTAAAAGAGTTCACTTGAAAGCAAGAATTTTGCAATTGTAGAGATATTTCTGTCGTCGTATCCACGCGCGCCTGTTTTTGGCAATAACACTTTTTAATACACGAGTAAAAAGTAAGAAATAAGTTCTCATTGTCACACATAAGCAAGGAGGAGACTGCAGACCAGACAAAATTTTCTACATCAAAAATCTTGGAATTCACCTCAAGTTTGGAGAATATGGCTGGTCCGTCTTGTATTCAGACTGCTCCAAATCAAAGCTATGCATAGGTTAGGTTCGCAATAGATTTTTGAATAATTGATTCGGTATCTTGAAAATGAGCTGAGATACTACGAGAGCTTTGAATCCAAAAGCTGTGCATTTTCACGGACTGGGAATAATTATTTTGCAGACGAAAATTCGAAGTCCCTTCGAAATCACCTACTCAATTTTTTGCTTATTCATGAACTTTGGTTTAGAGCTGTTCAAATTTAAATGATTGAATCTACTCGCTATTAACGTCTTATTTCATTTTGCGAAACAATCCCGATCAAAAATGTGCATTTGCAGTGGCAAATAGCTTTTTCAGCAGAGAACTTTGAATGAATAAAATTCAACTCACAATGTAAAATGTTCATCGACTCATATTAGATGAAAGTGGTACACTTTCTATTTGTATGTTTATATATAATATTCAAGTATCTAAAAAAAAAGATATTCAAGTGAAGATTCGTGCAGGGATGAATCTATGTACGGCTCGAGAGAGCTACAGAACAGAGGTGCACATGAATGAATGATGTCGCGTTGTTTCCAAACCAGTCCATCATCGGTTCCCAGACTCTCTCACCCGAGTTCTATGCCTCTTTTATACCATCATACTGCGACAAGCTTTTCACGCAGAGAGAGGACGTATTGTCATATTTATATTTTCAAAAGCTAAGAGTCTTTTGTTGGCTTTTGTGATTCTATACCATATACGCAACTATCTATGCGGTTAAAAACTGCGAAAATCTCACTTTTTTCTGTGTCATAGTGAGTGACGCTAACGGCCTCTGGATTCGAAATGCTCAAAGTTATCGCGCTCCCGAGAGTCTATTGAATAAAATATCGAATATGAAAAAATTCTGAAAAGTGGCGAACAGTGGGATTGAAGGGACAAAAATGTCACACAGAGGTAAACTATTCGACGAGCATTCAATATGATCAGTCGGGGTATGGGAAAGAACTGTGAGACATTTGGTGATAGCTAGCGGAATAGTTGTAGGTATTTTGCATACACGAGAAAATAGGTGGCGTTGCTTATCATAAACATTGGTTGAGTTCAAATTATTTAAATGATTTCACTAGGCCCCAAGTTGAGTAGAGATGGAAATGTAACAAAATGACAATTCGTCCGAACCTTGATGAGATTTCTCTTCATTTTATGAAAAAATGTAACTTTTGGTAAACGTCGATGACAGACTGATAACCGATTTATGTAATGACTATTTTCAATCACAGCCTTATATTGGTAAGTAATCTACAGGCTCCTTGGGGGTTGACGTAAATCATCATGTACATAGAGACAACCAAGTTTGAAAATTCAGATACCCAGACGACGCGTCAGTTGGTCTCTAAGGGTGCCGTGGAATCCCAATTAATCGTCGCTTCGACTCCTTGGCGCGCAAGCAATCTCTGAATTTCGAATTTCCCGCGTTCTCGTGGGAAGCATGTATTGAGATGCTAGACGATAAAGCAGTCACAGATTTTGCATGCGTGATTTCTCATTCATGGGTATATGCTTGGTGAACTATGTTGTTCAACCGCGTTGTCGTTACTCGAAGCATGAAGCATGTATGTATGCCTGAGATACTCATGTATTTGCATTATCAATACTCGCGAAAAGCATGCAATTTCCTACCCGTCATTGCACCGAGACATTGAAAAGGATCTATGTTACTGTGCTATAAAACACCAACGCTGAGATTCTACTTGTTGAATAGAGAAAATTGTCTCGAATGCTTGCTAAGAGACTATTGGGCGGATATGAAATTTTCATCGTGACCCCGATCGCTCCGTATCCCCAATTCTCATAGTTGTTGAAACTCACGAGTATTTGCCCATATAGACTATTGTTGTGTATTATTACACGTACATTGTACACATGAATTCTTGTACAGGGAATAAAGGTTCCGGCTTTGTGTGTTCGATTTCACTCTCGTTTTGTTGCTGCTCGTGACTAATGAAGCGCGGTGACCGAACCGCACATCAGCAGTTTTGCCGCCGGACACGCGAGGGGGGCGTGAAGCTTCGATCCCACGCCGTGCTCACTGATACAACTCACGGTGATGTTATTTTACCAGCCATCCATACTCTTGCGACTCGTGATCCAAAAGAAGCGGTATTTGCAACGGGTGCGCCGAGATTTTTGCCTCTTTCATTGCATTCTGTTTGAAGAATGGCAATGATGTGCAGAAAGATTTAAATAGAGTTGATTTTGTTGCCTGGTCACACTAAATTTTGATCGCTTTGAGATTGTCTTACTCACTATTTTCAAATTCTAGTCGATCGTTGCAATTTTAAGAAACTGTACATATATTCGTGACAGACGACTATTCTGGTTCAATTTTGTTGTCACAGGATGAATTCTGTTACGAGCACCTGAAGATATCAAGAAAAAGCACATCAGGATATTTCGAATTTTCAATTTTTTTTCTATTTCATGTGTTTGACGGTTGTCTACGGCCAATGGATTTTCAACGGAGGCGGATTCCGTGGTTTTATAACGTTTTGTATATTATCGTGGTGTGTTTTTGAGATCCAGCCACTCACCCTAACCTAATTTCTCCAAAAATTTCTCTCCACATTTGCCCGGGGAATCATGCCCGTGAAGCGAGGGAAAACTTTTGAAGGGAGAAAAATCTGCTCCGGAGAGTTCGGCACATTTATCATGCTACTCTTGCGGTGCGCATGCCACTTTCCGTGAGCATGAACATCATAATGTAACATTTCATGCCTCTTGCTCACGTTGCTAAGGTGTAAGTATCAACTAATCGATCAGAAAAGTCGGCAAGTTGGGCTTGATTAGACTGAGATAGGCGGTCACCCATCCAAGTACTAACCGCCCCCAACAATACTTAACTTCGATGATCGGACGAACTGACACTCAGCAACCCCACCAACTGTGTCAGTGAAAAATTTCAATTTATGGCTAAATTTTGGACAGATCAAAGACTCTATCTACCAGGGTGAGACCATCTTGACCTCGATCTTGATCCTTATAAATTCAGAATCCATGTTTTACTGTCACTTGCGGCATTTTTCTCAGCCTTGATAAAATTGCACGTATCTTAGCTCATTCAAAAGTTCATCGAAAGATCTTCCGAAATCAGCTGAAAGAAGTGTCAAGATTGTATTGGGCATGCGATAGAATGAGAGGCTCCGAGAAAAAGAGCGTGGGGTCTAATGAACCTTATGTGCCATATAGGGTTAAAGAATTATCCAGATTCTGAGTCTTTGGAAAGTGTCAAACATCTTTACATTCAATACGACTTCATCGACGGCAAAGTAGTATCAATACTTCGGATAGGCAGACAAAATGTTGTAAGACACACCCTTCAGATCAGTGATTTTATTTTTGCAGAGGTTATCACCGACTTCAAATTTCAAAATTTTGGATAATCATACACTCCTCAAACATGCAAAATTGCGCATAAATTGAAAGCAGCTAGGAAAGCACCCAGAACAACTCAAATTCTCATTTACGTGTCAAAATTGTCGCATAAAATGATTCCCCACACAGAATTCATATTTCCTTCCCAACGTCGCTCACCTCTGTATAATATTCTCCGAATGAATATACGGGAAGCATTATAAGCTCGTCTCAAATGTCCCGGACCGCATATTACAATTCCGGCAATAAATCCTCAAGATTTGTGAGCTAGCCCGGGCAATCGAGCCCACTTCATATATATTTCGCGAGGTAGGGCTGGGCAAAGCGAACGATCCAAACACCCCGTGTCATCAAAAAGGCATGCGGAGGGCACACGAAACGCTCAATTTCGAGGCACTTGAATGGGATTAGAAATTCGAAACGACGACGCTGCGATAGCCCTCGTTTCGTCGCTCGTTGAGAGCTGCGCTTGCTTCTCGTAACAGACAGAACAGAACAGAAGGTCGGAAATTCACGGTCCGACGTTGGGCCAAAGCAATTCACTTCTCCTCTCGGTGAATGAGTATATGAAGAACAATAGGAGCCCTGGCAAGCCATGGTGTGTCGACAATGTTTCACCCTCTTGGTGTTCTTCCCTTTCTCTCTGCCCGCGAAACAGCCACTTTTCCGTACGCATTGCGTCAAAATCTCGACGTATTGCGACCCTAAATACGTGTCACGCTTCATCAGCGTGCTGACAGATATTCGTGTAGTAGGGAAGCAAAAAAAGAGCTTATATTGTGCGTGTGTATTTTTTTATCAGTTGTCAACTGAAGCAGTCGAATTAGCGCTTGATTTTTCTAGTATTTTCTAAGTTTACGTAAAAAATTTGACTCCCCGCATGAACAGAGAATAGCGATTTCCGATCTGATGAGATTTGTGACGATGGAAGGAGATTTAAGTTTGTATTTTTGTGCTGCTTTGCAATTTTTCTGTGATAATCAAAATGTGAATTGCGTATTACATAGTATTTTAGTATTTAGCAAACCGTGTTCTTCGGAAGAGAATAATCCAAATGCGTCGAGAGACAACTCCAAAGATGACCCTCAGCGGTTGATACTCTCTGTGGATACATCAGTGAGAAGCCACTGAACTTCAACTAATCTCGGATCAACTTCCAATGATGACTTCAGTGAGTGGTTTCAGTAAGCATCCATTGAAGTTTCAGTGAGCATCACTAAATCTTCAGTGAGACCATTCACTGGGAATCCACTGATTCCAGTGACCTTGAGGGTCGAAGGGTCCTCGTTCAGTGATGCTATTGAAACTTCAGCGAGATCGTTCCCACTTCCTTTCAGTGCTTCAAGGGTCACGACAGACCATACTCTTTTAAAATCAATTAAGATTGTTATTATGGTATTTTATTGTTACTTGTTCCTTAGAATTACATCATTTTAGTCTATATTTTCGCCATACTGGCAATATCCTTATCCCTTGAGATGTATATGGGTGATTCTGAGATAACTTATGCATTTGATGTCCTGACCTCGCATTCATATTAAATGACCAAATATGATGAGTCTAACGGTGATATTAGGTGTATTCTATTGAGATGAAGATGTCCCAATAGTTCCGGGAGCGGATATGAGTTTAATGTGGACCTGGGCTTACCAAAAGTGGTCAAACTATGTCCTTACCGTGGCATGTCCTAAACTGGAGTTGCACATTTCAATCATGTAGTTTACGGAGATATTTGTTCAATCTCGGTTCCGGACCACTCAAACATCAAAGTTGAGCTATAAATAGGTGATATTATGTACAAATCGAGTATCAAGTGTCACTTCAAGATGGTCAAAACGCAGGCGACATTCTGTCCAGGAATTTCGCAAATTTTTAGAATGCTTCTCGATAATTCGACTCCGGGTCAGCGAATCGCTTCAAACGGCTCTATGACGGCGGTAATTGATTCCTAATACACCAAAAAACAAAATTCTACCACCAGCGGAATGATGAATTACGTGAGCAGCTTCTCGTGCGACGATTTATGGCCAATTTTTCCGTTGCAAAATAAGAATTGTCCTTACCGTGGTCACTGGCTCTCGAACACTATGCAACGTCAAGGTCCAGAAATTTTTTTACAGTCTACTCTCACCGTAAAAATGAGCCATCTATTCGGAAAAAACGATCCGTTTCGATTTACGCCTTTGAGATCACTTTTCATGCCAAAATGTCCTTACCGTGGCTGTCCTTACCGTGGCAAAAATATATCGAAAATTGCTCATATTTTTTACATAGATTGACTAACGTTTATGCCCGTCTGGGAATTGTTCTTGGATGTCAGATAGATTGGAAAACACCTATGAGCAGTCAGATTGCAGCTATATTTCAACTAGTCAATTTTTGGTCCAAATCCCGACCCCCCGCCGTTTTTGCCCTCGAAATACCTAAGTTATCTCATAATCACCCATGTCTTAGCACCTTAATCATCACCGTCTCAGCTATTGATTGTACATAGTTCATTGTTATTCTTCTATCTTCCCACAAACTGGGCAAATGAGGTTTACCCTCTGCCCTCAATAAAATTCAATCAATCAATCACTCAAGTTTCAGTGACGAAGGCCCGTCTGAGCCCCAAGATCACTGAAGTGTCAGTGTGACTTCGGTGGATATTTAGCGAAACTACTTACTCACTGAAGCCATCATTGGGAGTTGGACCGAGATTAACTGAGGTCCAGTGACTTCTCACCGAGCTTCTCACTGATGATGGATTCGGAAAGAGTTCGCCCAGAAAACTTTACTGGTAATCCATCTTTATCATAAAAGTAATCACATTTTCTTAGTATGTTTGACGAGAGCAAGCGACGCTATGGATGAAATGGTTTCTACTTCTGACCAATTCCTATTGTCAAATCGGAAAAGGGCTACAATATAATAGAACCTTTTTACATTTATTGGAAACAAAACTTGATGCTTTTAGCTGGTTTTGTTGAAGATTCGTCAAAAATTCGATCCTAGTTAGGGGATTCCATCCCAGGAGGTTATACACTACAAAAAGGATTTCTCAAAGTGATTTCACTTCTCAAAACTAATTTTCTCGCAATAAGAAGGAAATTTTTGACAAATTTCTTGGATCGAGAGCTAATTTCTCGAAACGAGAAATTTTCCTTCTGGTATGAGAATCATGTCTACTCGGAAGGACGATTTAAGAAAAAAGCGAACACCTAAAGAAAACTTTTCTCAAATTGAAGAAATCAATGTCTCATGCGTAGAGAAAGAATTGCTCACACCCCCAAACTATTATTTGTGTTCACGATATTCCGTGGCATCGCTGATGGGTTATGATTAGCCACAAGCATACTTGTTTACGTTGCTTCAATATGGGTTACTTGGTGGTTGCATTGCAAACTGGTCGTGAATGATTGCCAGTTAATATTGTTAAATATGTATCGATAAAAGTGGAAAACGCGGAAAATTTCTCCCCCCAGCTGATAGGCGAAATTGTGTTGAGGTATGTACCTATGATCATTTTCCCGTGCCGCTGGGAAATCATACTTTTTCATGAGCTTCTTTTTCATAATACAAGCCTTTTTGAAGTCACAACACCCGTCTCATTCGTGGTTAGTTTGAGATTTTGAGAATGATCAACGTCAATTTCGAATAGCCTGAGGTGAATTTATGTGAATCAGACTCGTCGAGCTTTGAGTAAACTTGAAATCGAGTGCGAAGCGAATGCAAGAATCATATTTTTGATAGGTTAGTTGCTGCTTGGGTGTAAGTTTAATTATTCACTCCATCAAGATATTCGATTTCTCAGAAGGAGAGACTATATTTTCGGTTTGAGAAAAGTCCCAAATGAGAGATTTGGGATTTCTCAAATTTGCACGCACTCATCTGTAGAAATTTCGTTTCTCGTTCCAAGAGATCCTTTTTGCAGTGTATGAGATATCATGTAAACCGTCTCTCTAAATCCTAATGTCATTGGGATGCATATTGTCTCCTGCGGAACATTAAAAATTGGGACAGTTCTCTCCTTTTAGGATTACGTTTTTAATAGCCTCACCATTTAAATGATCTCAGTATATTTGACGATCTTACAAATTCTTCTCCTATGGCCACACTGTAATGGCTATTTCATCTTTCATTTCAACCATCACATTTTTCGACCACGACACGTACAAAAGGTGTGGCACTAGTTGCATTAGAGACTGCCAACATCCCGAGACTCCATATTCCTCAGTTTTGGTCAACTGTGCTCTGTTGCAGACAGGTCGAGAGACAGGTACGAAAGAAAAATAGACACGACCAAGAGAATATTGCGCTTGGCGGAGGGAAAATACGAGGATTTCGGAGCAACAATTTATTCGGTGCTACGCGAGAATGGCCGGTTTATGAAAATGTGTGTGCCTCGGGTTTGGCGTGGAAAACCGGGAAAATTTGAAATTCAGGAGGTGACCGTGTAAGCCTGTGATGAATCATCTTCTTCATACCCGTGCGTCTCCTTTTCCACCATAGGATATTAAAATATATAAATAATATGAAATTCAAATGGAGCGTATACGCCGGCGCCTGTGAGAGAGCGAATTTTCTGACTGACACTCCTCTTTCTGACGCATTCGAATCTCTAACAAAGCAATTTTACACGCGCAAAGAGAATTCTGAGTGAAAGGTCAATTCACACTCGTGTGAATCCATATGTTAATTTTGAAATTCTCATTCCGGCTGCAATTATACGAATCTGAGGTATAATTTGAATCTAGAGGAGCATATATATTGAGTGTAATGGATAATGACATATATGTTGGGTTGCACATCAGCGTTAATGAACGGTATTATATACAGCTGCCAGAGAGAATCAATATGCACAGAAAATACGACTTATGCAGAATTATTCCAGAAAATTTCCAATGTTGATGGAACATTTAAAGCACACTGAGATAATTTGCTCCAAACATACACTGGGTTTTATTTTCCCATAACTCAATTCTCAGAAAATCTGACATTGCCCTCATTGGTTCGTGTCGGAATGGTTATTTAATCTGCTGATACCGGAAAAATAAGTTTGTCTCAATAGGTCCGACGAAAAAGTGCTTATTGATCGAATGTCATCAATAACTGTTATAGGTTCGAATAGATTCTTGGAACAAGAAGAAAAGTATTTCAAGACCTAACGCCTAACTCGTGGTTGTGGCCGTTGTGGACTATGTCACGCTAAAGACCGTGTGACATTTTTTGGATCGCAAGTCTGTGTCCATCAGAACTTATCAGAAATTTTTCGAGCCGTGTATTATCTCAGTTGGTCTCGATTATTGTAAGTTCTCTATTCGGACCATCCAAATTGCAAATATTCTCTCTCGGCTGATCCCTATAAAATCAAATCACTCTTGAAGATGAATCTTTTTTCTCTCCTTAATTGAGAACAAGCATTGACTAAAATTCATTGATACATGTGATGATAGGTTTCTAAGAAATCTACATCATTCAATCACTTTTATTCTAGTTTTGCAGCTTAGCAAATAGGAGATTACTAATGTATCCATGTACTTTCTGTCTTTTTTCGCTTCCACGCACGACAATTTTCGCTTAACGCGCGAAAATCTGAGCTATAAGTACAGTCATCCCATCAGCAGATCACGATATCAGCCACGGTAAAAGAGCTTTGCAAAACTGCTCTACATATAGAGGAAAGTGTACTGCTGGCTGCTGTTCTGGCCCTCGGGAATCAAATTTTACCCGCTAGCGAATTACCGTGCGGGCCGGAGGTAAACAGAGCTTGCTCTTCGCGAGGCGATCCTTTTTACCCGCGAGAAAATTGCATAACCTTGACAGCCGGCGATTTGCATAATGGCCACAGCCAACATCAGAGAGACGAGGTTGAGAGACGAAAAAGACGCGAAGAGGTAGGTGGTGTTTTCATACATGTATATATGTATGTTATGGAAGTCCTGGCTATCTGCACGAAATGATGAGCGCAACCGAATGTCACTTTTTGCGCTTTGGAAGTAAAGGGATTGTGTGCACGTGTGAGTGTATACAATCTCGCTGTACGACGACTTCCGTCAAGCAGTATACTCAAGTACTTGGGTTTTTTTCGAGGTTGCGTTTTCGGGACGACTTGACACGATCAAAGGCCTCAAATTTTTCCCCAAGGTGTGATTTTACTAATTGGTTTGATGCGAGGCCTGATTCCAGTTCTTGTGTTGCGGGGAATTGTACGTGGAAAAAGGATTGTCGTAATATACGATCATCTTTATTTTTGACGATATTCGTGATTTCCTCTCGAGATCTTGTTTTGATATCTTATTTGAGATTTTACTGAATATCGACGAATTCAAACATTTCTAATGAGGGACTGAGATTTAACGGTTCTTCACTCAATTTATTCGAGAGTTTTTTCTGTTAGTTTTTGAAATTAATCCAAAAGCCTGAACAAACTCATGCCGCTCAATAGAGTTGTATCGGCGAGAATCAAATCTGCTGCAATCACTAGTAAGTAGTTATAGTCGAGGAATCAATGAAAGTTTTGCACAGGGGAATGGACATTCATATGTCGATAGTGGATATTAAAATTATTTTGTTAGTATCATTATACGTGAACACTACTGCACTGAGCAGAAAAATTTCTAAAATTCTATAAATAAATTTATTCGTGAAAATTTTAATTGGTTCGAAAATTTATTCATCTCGAATAAATAAGTTTTCATATTTTCGAATGAATATTCATCCTCATCTACGACGGAAATGTGCTTAATTCCCTAATTGACAAGATCTGAAAAATTGTAGTTGTTGATTGGAAACAAAGTTCATTCAGGCGTGACATACTTCCTCAAGATTGAAAAATTGAACCATAAATTTCAATAGTGAAACTTTTTCAAATCAAATTATTCAAGTTGGATAAATATCGATGCAGATTTGATTATATTCATTCCATGAAATTCTACCCACGTTCGTTCGATCGCAGGCAACAATACAACTCACGTTTGTTATTCTGGATTGAAATGAATATCTACCCAAAACCAATATACATCTGTTACATTTTGACCCTTAATTACCCACGCGGAAATTAGTTAAACTCCAACCCACGTATTAGCCAATTGGCAAATCCCATGAAAGTTACTTTATCTTCTCAAATTCTTAATAAAATACCCTGATAAAAGAGATTAGCAGAATGCTTTCTCAAATCAAATTTATGAAATCAACAATTGATCTATCGATTATCTGAAATTCGAAATATTATAATTTTTCATTATATAATGAAAATAATTGTATACGTTTATTCGAATTTTATTATAAAATCCATCCACATATACTTTTCTATTGTATCCTCAAATAATATCAAATATGAATATATTAATTACCCTAAAATGATACCCGAAAAAATTTTTTGAAAAAAATTCGAGGAAAAACGGAATAATATGGCTTCATAGGTAACACGAAAACTCAAAAACGCTTCGATAGATTATTCTCAAACTCTGTGGATGGATTACAAAGACACTCACGCTAAGGCCAGTGAATTTTGAGCATTATTCGATGAGTATTTTTTGACTAATAAACTTTTTTATGACGAATTTTCAATTTTTATTGGAAAAGCATATTTTAAAAATGATTTGGAATTCCTAGTCCTACTTAACACGTTCACTGCGATGGGCCCCACGGGTGGGGCCCACGCGTCCTTCCCTGTGTGGTGGGGCCCACTTTCCATTGCGTTTCAGCTCACGTCCAACAGCGGAGACATATCCAATGGCTTATGTCGTGATCATTTCTCGTTGTTTATGTTATAATGAACATGTGTGCACAGCAGTTTTGGTATTGGACTCGATTTCGACGAGTTTTTCTAGATTTTCGTTTTTTACGCAATTTATTCATCAAATACACGAAATCAAGCGATTATCAGCAGACTACTCACTTTGAGCTCAACGATTCCCAACGTATTTTAGCTCATTTGAAAGCTCATTTCAAGACCTACAAACTGAGTCCAAGTACGTTGGGAAGTCCTCAACCTCATTTGAGTAATCTTCAATTTACGCGAGGGAAAAAATTAGGCTAATCCGAAAAAAGTGGGTTCTTCCAAGCACAGCCTTTGCTTTATCTTATCTGTATACTATCATGCACCGTAACATTCGGAATTCAAACTAGAGAAGAGATTGTTCTTTTTGAATATCTGGTTCAAGACGCTGCAGACATTTGAAGTACGTCAATGAACCGCAGCCCAAGATCAGGCTCAGCAATGCTAAAGCACGCTAAAACCATGATTACATTATTGTCTGGACGGAACAGATATTGAAGTCAGGATTTTTTGGAGGCTCATAACCTCGCTCATAACATTGAAGTTGATGATTTTGTTGATACTACTCATCATCCTCATGGATTTTTTTTCATATTACAGAAAAATTTTTGGGCCCCACCGGTAAGGCCCACTCAATTTCATGAAAATACTGTAGATAGATGCCAAACTGATGATTCTCCATAAGGTTTGGCTTCCGAAAGTGGTGAAACGCACATTTGTTGATATTCAGAGAAAAATTTTTTTGCACTTCTGGTTTTGGTTCATTTGGAAGTTAATGCCAAAATATGGAATTAACTGGACGTTCCAGATCTTGAAACGATCAGTTCAAGTTTTTGGATGCGATTGAAATTTCATGTGTGCCAAATGACTACTAGTAGTTAATTAAGAGTTAAGAATCAAACTATCATGTTGATTGAAAATATTTCTCAGAAATTAATACGCGCTTGTGTTACGGTCACATCAACTCTTTATACACAGCAAATTCATAGTACCAGATTCAAATAACAGAGATTTACTCGTGGTTGAAAAAACATAATTTCAGAGAGCTTTGCTGTAAGACGATTTGAACTAGATGGATTTGGACTTCAAATTCGTGAATGTCTATTCAGAATCAAAAATTAAGCTTCCAATTCGGTGTAGTAGGTTCTTCAATTCTCAGTGTCGAACCTCGATCCACTTTATTTTGGGTTTAATTTCTATTTTTGGATGGACTAAGCTTGGCATGCATTTTTTAGAAATTTCATTTTTACTTATTGAGGCAATCTGCACCTCTCATGTGACTACATTGACAAGCCTCATGGCTTGCACATATTATTGTCAATTAGTTTGAGGCCCACAAGATCAACTGGATTGATTCTCAATGACCACACGATGCGTCCAAAAATTTTCTCAAGGTGGCAATGAATATCATTTCACTTCTACAGAGGCATATTAACACACGAAAAAATTCACAGCAAGATTCATAAATACACGATAAAAGATTTGAAAAGGGGCAATGGCTCAGAATTGACATCAAATACCCCGAGGGATTCAGTTCTTCACAAACAGAAGTCCGGAATTCATAAAATCAATCCATGCTGCTCAAACATAGAACTATCGCAGCAGCTCCACACCGCCTCTCAACTTCACGTTCTTCATGTAACTGAAACCTCCATATGAACGAGAATATCTGGTCGTACGATCAAAATTTGCAAAGTCCAAAAAAAAAATCCCACAAAAAAATGATAGAGTCAACGAAAAGCAAGAAGGAAACGCATGAATAGTCCTTGCGCGATGAAAAATTTAGACAACAACGTCTCTTCCCATGGATGAATAGAACGGATCATCACATATATTTTGTAGGTCACATATGTGAGCATTTCTCATGGATTTCTCCCTCGATGCAATTTCCCAATCTGCACACTCTAAACTCAAACATATCGTCACTAAAGTCCGCGACGCAAAAATACCACACAAATCCTACTCACTGTAACCCTGAGCAAACTCAATCAACAGCATACCCATACACATGAAGCCCATGATCAATTCTCGAATCACGTACCAGAGCGTACTCATATCGCTCATCACTAACGAGAATTAAACAAAAAAAAGAGTGGAAAAAAATAGTAACATGGGTGGAAAGTGCAGCGACGACGCGCGATACATAGTAATCCGCGAGCTAATGCCTCCGGATTAGCGCGACGCACGGGCTTTTCATTAATATCCCCCTACCTTTCTCACTTCTATCAGTATTAATATATCCTTTCCTCGATTATTATTTTTCTCACACAGCGCAGAAGCAATATCTCATGACCTGCCCGACAAGGATTAGCCCTTTTGCAGAATCGCGAACGACTAAGAGGAGATGAAGCTTGACTTGGCTTGCAACGAGGATTTCTCTATAATACTTACACATTGAAATAGGTGTAATATATCTGTAGATAGTGAGAGTTGGCTAGGGTAGTACGACCAGGGTGCGGTTTTTGTGGCTTTGGCTGCGGATGCGAAATTTAATGGAATTGTTGCTCGGAATCCTCGTATGGGGATGATGCATGGTATGTCACTATGTATAGTGCGACGGAAGACTTGGGGGGAGGAAAGGGGGTGTTTCCTGGAGTTGCAAGAGAGCCAAGTATGGGATTAGGAGTCGTGACGAGTAGTCACGTGGTGCTGTGAAGAAATATTGTGGCTGTTGGAGATGCGTATGACAGTTTTAATGATGTGAGCAAATCATAGAAACTCAGGGGTGGGGGAGAGTGGGGCAAATTTGGATGGATTTTGCAGTGGAGCTATCTGACGATACTTGGGGCCAGGCGCGCTATGAGACTTTGGAGTTCAACTTCTGAATCGACTGTAAACAAATTTTTAGACCCCTAGGTCTCAGCGTTCATACTTTTTCTTGAAGTTAAAAAAAAAAAAATCTGTCCCCATTCACCCCGCGCTTGGGGGCACTTCTGACAAGTTTTGGGTGCAAATTTGGACAGCCTTTCAAAATTGAGATATACGGCAATATTCTACGCCTATCCGAGTCGCTTTTACTCACCGAAACACGTAGACATAACCCAAAATCAAGAGGGAATCCCAAGCGTGACCTTTACATCCTCCTCGAGCCTCAACAAGCGGACCATTTTTATATCATTTTTCAACATTATTGGAATAGGCACTCTATTGGTGCACTATATACCACCTTCAGCAATCCGCAATCGACTCGAGGCTTCTAAGAGTTGACTTTTTTCCTTTTTATTCATATTGGAGGTATTCATTCTCACCCCTACGTCAACGATCCCGCTGGTAGTGTGCAACATTCAAGGCAATGCAACGAATGCGACAGTGAAAATGCGGGAATCGAGCACTATCTTCGAACACGAAAAAAGCGACTTTTCGCCTCCAATCCGACTCCTATGACCGTCATTAGACATCGTAACTTCACTTTTCACCCATTTTCAATATCATCTAACTCACCTTCAACAACTCGCGCTTCGAAAGATTTGCACAAACGCATACGCGCCTTGATACGGGCAATCATCCTCGAAAAACACAGACAGGCGATCGGCCGACCGATTTTAGATGGGGTTTAGCATCGTCCAAATTCACCCCGCCCAATCTGTCCAAAAATGCCCCCGACCCTTTTTTCCTCGAAATTCAGACTACTC
The DNA here is from genome assembly GCA_029851415.1 of Eretmocerus hayati. Classification (NCBI taxonomy): domain Eukaryota; kingdom Metazoa; phylum Arthropoda; class Insecta; order Hymenoptera; family Aphelinidae; genus Eretmocerus; species Eretmocerus hayati. The sequence goes on from CM056744.1 coordinate 101,162,099, forward strand.
GTGTCCAATTTAACCAATTTCAACCCACGATCGTGCAAAATCTTCGTTTGTGATGTATTTTTTGACCCCCGAATGTGGATGAAGTCCGTTCAGTTATGCAGCAGCAGACCGTAAACTCTTGATTTTTAATATAAACCGCGCGATACCCTCGAAAAGCACCCGTATGTCAGCGTGGACTCCCAGTATCGTTTTGGGAGGTCTAACCGGGATAAAAACCATTGTCTTTGATGGTATTGAAAATGTTTTTACGCGGCGAAAGCCTAGACTCGCCTCCGACCGAGCTATCTCACTTATCTAATTTTGACCCCGTCCAAATTCGCCCCACTCTCCCCTATAGGTCTTGTGTGGCTTCTATTCCATTAACTCTCTTTCTCCAAAGTGTTGATCTGTGGAATCTTACCTCAAAATATCATAGGAATTATAGCAGTTATCTCCCAGAATCGCTTGATTGATATAAACTTGAAAAAGGGGGGAGGGGTAGGAACCCCATTTGCCCAGACAACAGATATGGCTATCATCGGGATAGTTTACCCGGAACGTGTTCAGGCCTTGCATTTTTCGATGAGCAAGCTCCGAATCACTCTATTCCAATTTTCCTACTCGTATTCTATCGAAAAACCCTTGGAAATTTTGTTACAGATCGATCCGTCCTCTCATCTTTTTCATTTTCTAAGATTAAGGGTCGATTGTCAGTTCCGTGCACGATTCTCATTTGTCAAAGGGGTAGTATTGTGCTTGCAGACTTGCTGTAGCGAGGCAAATAATTACGCTCGCATTTTTCCATCAAAGTATGGCATAGAACCAACTATTTCTCATTGGTTTCAAGTCCGAAACGCGTGACGTGATCTCTAGCCACGTGATTTTAGGCGTGTTATGGGGGTTTTGGATCAGTTCCGTGCATACCCTTTTAGCCTACCAAATAGTCACCTGCATATATTGTAGCAATTTTTTTCAAAGTCGTATTACTGCATTAGACGAAATCTCCGAGATGGAAGCGCTACGTTGATTCCCATGGCCTATAGAGCCATTTATAAAGGGGTATGCACGGAACCGACATGTCCGGGTAAACTATCCCGATAATAGCCATATACATACCAAGACTTAAGTATTGTATTGTGTTGTATTTGTTTCCAACAGGTACTCTTTCAAGCTTTTTCGTGTTACCCCCACCGCCTTGGCGTGGAGGCCATTGTCATGTTTCCAGTTTGTAGTCATTTTTCCAGTTTTTAGTCGTTTTTCCAATGTTTCCTGTCAGGTGAGTGCGAACTTTCGAGCGGACTCTACCAGAGAGTTGCTTACAGAATTCAAGCACCACCGCGGCGTTTTTCGAGTATGATCTGCATTTTATGCAGGCCTCATACTCACCGCCTTAATCAGACTCGACAAGTGTCAGTGGTTCCATCAATTCTATGCCGGCCATTCGGTCTCTCCGCTGATACTTCTGGACTGCCAATGACAGTCATAGCGAAGCTCAACGCTCGACACGGCTGCTGGAGGATACCACCAACCCTCATCGAAGCCCAATCGTTCTTTCGAATTTTTGGCCGAGCGCTCAGCACTCAAGGCATTTTATTAATTTTTTTGTCGGAACGCAAGGATTCGCGTTCTCGATTGAGTTACTCGGAAAAAAATCCCAAGTGACCCGACCGGGATTCGAATCCACGCCCCCTCGAGCGCATTGTTTCAGCCCGCTCAAGGCACAAGGCCTCTACCGACTGAGCCAATGGACGCTCTTACCAAGACTTGAGTAATATATATTAGTCATAAGATCATGAAAATTACACAAATGATAATTCCATCGCATTTTATAGAGTATACCAAGAATGATAAAGAGGGTTCTGAGAAGTATTTACATTTTGACATTTACCCATACAGTTGACATTGCTTTTGTCAAAGGAGCTCTCAATCCAAAATGTATAGTACGGGCTACGTGGGCTGTTGTAACATTCATTCTAGGTAATGCAAAACTGTAAAAAAAGTTTGGAAAAGATTGGTGAACCAAACATTCGCTCCGCTCCTCATTCGACCCCAATGTAGCACGTGTGTCGAGACGTGTGTACGACTGAGGAGGTGTGTTAACTAAGAGTTGATGAAACTCGATGAACGTTTGAAACAAATTCGGATAATTCCAACACAAATATATTCCACTCAATATTTAGGGTATACTTATGCCTAAAATTCGGTTGTTCTTGTTGTTGTTGTATGATCACCAGTCGAGTAGAAATGCAGTAAGATCAATTAAGGTTGAGTAACACCTTTGCTTCCTTCTTCCTCTCTTACCTACTATCCAGCATGGGTAACAAGCGTAGCTCCTCCACCGACCGCAGACGATACATAGTCGGAGATAGTCCGGGCGCCCACGTATGCTCCCGTGGCCACTTTAAGCTCCACGCAGTAATTTGGGGTTTTCTTATGTATTCTGACCCGCTGAATCGATTTATCGAGGTTACCAGCTCGAATTCCTGTGACGTCATTAGTTATTAACAATTTTTAGTGCAAAATTAGGGTTTTTCGTCAATATCTTGGAAAATATGCATTTTCCGGGCAAAACTCATCAGGGAAAAATTGTAGATTACAAAATTTCTCATAGAATTGGTCCTCACGACTTTCCCGGGAAACCCAGTCCTCAGCTGTAAACGCATGAAAAGCGTTCGGCGCGATTAACATGGGCTTATATATGGACGGGCATCGCTTCGCCTCTTATAGATCCGATGTTGATTTTGATCTGGTGATTTTATTGAAGAGTAACTGTGTGCGTTTCAAAGAGGATGAAATCGACTCTATGCTGGTATCGATAGGATTGAGATAAGTTTGGAGATTTCCGATTTCCCAGTGAAAGAGTGCAAAAATCGAGCCCCAGCCTTGGCGCGTGGGAGCAAGCCGGCGCGGTATTCGTTTGTACATAGAGTTTATAAACTAGCTTTTAAATGCTATCCAGCGCCCATTATCGTACTTTATGAACAAGAATTCACCCGCTGATGATAATCATGAAACAAATGATAACAATTTTCACGGAAAATTAAGAATGTTTCAGCATCACCGTTGCGGCAAAATTATGAAACCGAAGAAAAGCGGTTCTTATATTTGAAAAGTAAGATCATCTCAACCATAGGTGAACATCCGCAAGTTTTCCGAGGGAAATTAGCTCATGCTAAAGTTCTAGGAAATTTCGCAGCATAGAGTATTACTTTGGCACGGTCAATTATACTCAACACTGCATGGCGTGCTTTGAGTTCACGTGCGTATTGTCAATGCTGAGAGACTAAATTTTCCAAGGGATTTTCCGTGGAAATGGTCGTTAGCAGGGGAAACTTGTTCATGATAACAATCACAGGCCCCGAATAGCATCCATGAACGTACGTATACCGCACGGACTTGTTCCTGCGCGCCAATGCTGGGGCTTGATTTTTGCACTCTTTCACTGGGAAATCGGAAATCTCCAAACTTATCTCAATCCTATCGATACCAGCATAGAGTCGATTTCATCCTCTTTGGAACGCACTCAGTTACTCTTCAATAAAATCACCAGATCTAAATCTACATCCGATCTATAAGAGGCGAAGCGATGCCCGTCCATATAAGCCCTTGTTAATCGCGCCGAACGCTTTTCATGCGTTTACAGGCTGAGGACTGGGTTTCCCGGGAAAGTCGTGGGGACCTTTCCTATGGGAAATTTTGTGATCTACAACTTTTGAATATCTTGGAAAATGCATATTTTCCAAGATATTCACGAAAAACCCTAATTTTGCACTAAAAATTGTTAATAACTAATGACGTCACAGGAACTCGAGCTGGTAACCTCGATAAATCGATCAGCGGGTCAGATCACATAAGAAAACCCCAAGTTACTGCGTTGAGCTTAAAGTGGCCACGAGAGCATACGTAGGCGCCCGGACTAAGAGACTTCTCCTTCCCCGCGGCTGGGCGCGCTCTGGACATTGCTGAAGTAGGGTAAGAACTACGCTTGTTACCCTCGCTATCCACATCAGATACGCTTGGCAAAATAATGACTTCGTGTAAACTGAAAATCATCATAGTTTTTTTTTTCGAATTTTTGTCATCTACTCAGGTTGTTACGTGGAATGACTTTCCAAAACATAATTATCATGGAATTAGAGCCTAGTAAGACGAGCATGCGTCCAATCGTGCATTTTGCTCATTTTTTTTAATGAAAATGAGGTTGATATGTCAAGTAATTCTTAATCTCCAATCGAGTCGAGTAATGTAAAACGATCAAAACCTGAGAAATATTGATCTCAGAAAAGAAACTTTCGTTTTTATGAATAAGTTATTAACAACTCATATGTGACTGATAAAAACAAGGTGCAAATACCTTAGTAAACCAGAACCAACTATACCACTGGAAACTACTGTTAGAATAATTCATTTCCCAAGATTGAATTCCCTATATCACATAAACCAACACTCGAGTCAACACTTAACAAACTCGTTCGCAGGCAAAAAAGCCCAACACAAATTTTACGCATGATATAAGACTGGTGCATCCAACCATCACATTCTCATAATCGTCGGATACATTACTACAGATTGTCGAGACACGATTCAATCGGTATTGGCTTACAAAACAGCTCATGGATACATGTATATACAGCGAGGGGTATATACAGAAATCGAGCGTAACGGATATCGCTATTCGAGAACATATTCAATCGCTCTGCACAACTATCGTCGATTCATCGCCGGATTACGTCCGCGTGGTTTAGTCTACAAGCGTATATAATAGCTTACAAAATTAATCACAAAATCTGCATCACATACGAACAGAACAGCCATTCAATAATCAATTAATTTGCACAGAAATCCTCATGTATATAACGGATCGAACCTTTTCTTATACATAATAAATTCAAATAACTAGCGTGAAATTTATTCAAACTCAGGAATAAAATCAATAGGTCCATAAATTTTACACACGTGATAGCAAGTCTTTTCTTTCTTTTACACTCATTTCACACTACTAAAACGCGTAAAAAGAGCCGCAAAATGTGCATCATCAATAATAACTCCCGCTTCATCTCGCAAAGCTAAAAACCTCTTCGGCCAATACATATACTTATATGAAATAATATCCTGGCAAAGACGAAGATCATCATTTATTCGACCCCGCGTCGCAAAGAAATCCCGTGGTTCCGAAGAAAGGTCGTTTCTGAATGTGTTTTGTGAGTATGTAAGGATACTGCTAGGACCCCTACTGAAAGGTACGACGATATGTGTAGAAAAATTACAACAAGAAGGCAAAAAAAGAAGAAGAAGAAGCATCCGCGAGCTCACATATTATATACGCCACAAAATAGAGAAGGTGGTGGTTGTAGGGAGGCGGGGGGGGGGTGTACAGGCAGGGTAAAAAGGACTCTCTACTGATCTTATATAGAGGGTGTATAGAGCAATGGCGTTATGGCACTCAAGAAAAGGCGACGAATGTTGTAAAGAGTGAGAGAGAAAGAAAAAAGACATGCGTGTGGAGACTATAAATACAAGAGGTGTTCACTCCTCTAATGTATGCTTGCTGAAAGCCAGCGGGGGTGAAAAAAAGACGCAAGGATGAATTGTGGCAGGGTATAAGAGTGTATACGAGGTGCGATTCAGAGTAGCCACAAGCAGCAAGCCGAATGTGTAAAAGACGGAGACCAGAAACGCACGTATATATGGTAGGTCAGACTCCCGCGATCTCCCACATCGACACCCACCGAGATATACAAGCTCTTTCTGAGATCATACTATATCATACTCTCTTCCATCGCGATGTATTTGCGAAGAACGAGCCCTTTCGAGTATCATAATTTACGATCCGTACTGTGGAAAAGTTGGTTTGGGGTTTTCTGAGATATTTATACATAATTTCATTTCAGCTCTGACCAAGAAAATTGTCGATATTTATCAAGTTTTTTTTGGAGATTGGCGAGTCATTAATATGTCAGGTCCGTTGACAGAAACCAAAGTTCCAATCAATTTATAAAATCAACATTCCATTCAAGCCATTGATCCAGAATTAAAGATGAACTTCTAGGTTATGCTTGCATCAAGCTCAAAATTCTGTTGTAATTTCACTGAGCTTTTGAGAAAAGCTGCTACAAACCACAACTGTCGGCTATCCCTGAGCTACAGGGAAATGGTTTGAACATTTTCACAAAACTCTCACCAACTTCTACCTTGATTATGATTTCGAAACTCATTTAACACAATTCATGAAAATACCCATACAAATATCTCATTTGTGCTGAATTTGCTATTTGAATACCTACTCCAAATGTCGGTCATAATCTCATAAGAGCTCTAAAGCGCTCAAATTACGGATGCGCGTGGTCGTTTGATGAATATATCTGTGCTTAGAGTCATGCATTTGAAGGGTGACTGAGTCTATTTTTTATTGTGATGAAATCCATTAACCCTTAGCTGGCACACCTCTGTATTCAATCATAGCTGGCACACAGGGGTATGTCACACCCCACGTCAGGAAATTTCATTTTACTCGGCGCGCTTTCATTGTTTCAATCTGAAAATTTTTTTGGTCATAACTGAAGGCCTCCCGAAGATGCTATAATACCTTTGGGGTGTCGAAAGAGTGTTGGGCGGAAGCAAAAAAATGTATTGTGGAAACAATTCGCGAAAATGCGCAAAATTGGCAATTTTCACTCCTGACCTTGTAACTTCGTTCATTTTTGAGCTATCCCCTTGAAATTTTGAGGAAGTACGTATTTGATAGCATACTTTGAGATGTACCAAGAGCCGATTGTCGATTCCACAAAAACCATATTTATTTTGAAGAATTACTATGGCCAAAAAATGGTATTTTTGTGAAATGATGGGAAACAAGTTTTTTCTAAAAAACAATTATTTATTAAGTGATGAAAATTATTCTGGTGCCTCTAACATGAAAGAATCTTAGGATTAGTGTATCTCACGTGGAATGTAGTGATTTGGAACATCTATAAAATGGAATGAAAAAAAAATCGCTCCACTCCGCACTTTCACATACACTGCTGGCACACAGGGGTTCGCTACACCCCAGAGACGGAGACGCGCAGTTCTGGCAGGTTCTGGCGGCTGCTGCTGGCACACTAATGATGCGCATGCCAATGCACCCATACGAATCGATAGAGAGGATCTCAAACAAACGGTAGATGGCGCGCGGAATGAAAAAAAAATCGCTCCACTCCGCACTTTCACATACACTGCTGGCACACAGGGGTTCGCTACACCCCAGAGACGGAGACGCGCAGTTCTGGCGGCTGCTGCTGGCACACTAATGATACGCAGGCCAATGCACCCATACGAATCGATAGAGGGGATCTCAAACAAACGGTAGATGGCGCGCGGTGGTCGATTTTCAACGATCGCGGCATCTCAAAAGTTGTCCAAAGTTTCCGTGGGGTGTGCCACACCCCAAGTGCCAGCTAAGGGTTAACTGAATCAGAAAGTTCTTAATTCATAAATTTACAATAAATTTATGGAAATGATTCAACAAATCACATTCAAAGACTTCAAATTGATGCATTTCATCATTAACCAATATGAAAAGTTGGTAAATCGTTCCTCGAATACATACCACCAGGCTGAGACAATTTCATCGAATGACCATACTTGAAATCCTAATATTCAGAATGATTTTTCATCCTCAATTCTAGGTTATCATGGTTTTTTTGCGGTTATGTTCGACACTGACTATCTGGGCTATCAAAACGTTCAATTCAGCCCCATTATAAGACGTGGATACTTTCATGAAATACATGTATAATACAATTTTCAAAACCCTAGTAGAAATGAGAGAATTTTTTCTGGTCACCCATGCAATATATACCTATAGTAACAATGCGTAGCATTGACACGTGGCCAGTTTTTGACCAAAAAGTGCTCGCCATTTGTACCAGGGAATTACAAATAAGGTAGAAATTGTACAAATGGGTATACTTCTCTACCTTGAATCAGTAACAATGTGCTCATACTTTTTTCAACAGCTAGAGAGTTGCGTATCAAAGTGATCGACATTTGAATTTCGCGCGGAAAAAGACAGTCTCACCGGAGATAATTAGCGAGAATTATACGGATGAAACTGTGATGCGATTTGTATCAGTTCCCACAGGCTAATTCCGGATCGAGTGAGTAAGCGAATTGGATGTGAAAACTGTTCATTCTGTTGATAGTTTGTACGGTGGTGGTAATGGCAAAGTCTGAGAAAATCGAGCGGCTGAGGTGCGCAAAAAGAGCGTCCCGCGTCATGCGCGCAAATGAAATTGCCGAGCGCGAGGAGTAGAGAGCAGTAGTTACCTCGTTTTACGGGGCCAAGTTAGATTGGACGCATTAATCGCCTTTCCGACTTGCATTTTGCTATCGTAACTCATCCGCGAGATAGACGAAGAATTTTTTGTGTAGGCCGCTGAGAGGTTAGAGTTGCTCTGATTTTCCATGAGATTTGTTGGTAACTATTCTGTCTACATATATGCATTGAGAATTTTCTGGCACTGATGAACAATACAACAAACAAGTATGTTAAAAAATGAAGATTCCGAGTGAGAAGGGTACAGATTTTTGGAAATACAGAGTGAAAATAGTGGATGGGATAATGTTCACTTGTAGAAAATTCAGGGGTCAACAATTTTCTGTTTCCGAGTTCGAATCATTACATCGTAATGCTGGCACGATGAAAGCCATGGATTCATGCTTTGTTGCTTAGGCAAGATGTTCAAGTATCAAAGCAAATAAGATATTTAGTCTGATCTGAAGCATCACAGCGTGAGAGGCACACTTAGTTATCGATTGATCAGTTTACACGCTTGCTTACGATGTAAAGAAGCGCCAACGAGGCGTAAGGTGTAAAAATAATGTCAGCGTAGTCTATAATTGTGAACGGACTTTGGCCTTTTGTTCTAAAAGTATCGATATAATGATTCGTTGGCCAGTTACTAGACTTTACTAGCTTTGATGCGAGCCGCATTAAAGAAGAATCGGCAAATATCTGACTATACGATGTGACAGAAATATCATATATGAAAGTCAACAAGGTAACATGCCTCAAAGAGTGAGATATTGCCATGACAGTAAGAGTGATATCGAAAGGATTGTAACTCTTTTGTCTTCAACAACATTGATGACGCCACACTGATTCGAAAACAATTGGAAAAATGCTCCAAATTATGATAACTGAACAAGAACTTTTTTCCATGTTTGCCGAGATGTCTGCAGTGCCGTGACCTATAGATACACATTCAGGAGTTCTTTTCATTCGATAATATAACTATACTTGTAAGCCAAAGATGTAAAAATGCAGTAGATTCAAAATAAAATATGTCTAGTTATAAGTTCTTGTGGATGTATTTCGAAGTGTAACGAGTCTCGAGATTCGAGTTTCAAATATTTGAAAAATTTCTTTCGAGACTTGTTCAGTTGTAGCGCTTGGACTTTATAGATGATATGTGATACACATGTTACAAGCTAGAATGGTTCTCCCATATATATTTGAAGAATATTCCTACAATTTTTGAAGAATTTGAAGTGGAATTTGGAACATTTTCAAACGTGAAAGGGCGCCTTGATTAGGCAAATGCTCAACTTAGTCACTGTTCGTCTCTAAACTTGCCCAGTTCATAAAAAAATACTGACAAGGAGAGAACCAAATTTACGAAACACAATCGCCTTGAAACTCTGGGAAAAATCGTGTTTTGGTGAGAAATGACGGCACTTACGAAGGTTTAATCCAATGAGACTCCTATCATCAGATACAGCTGTAGAGACCGGCATTGCCAGTGTATCTGTAACTACGATTTTTCAACATGGGCCTATTCTGGGCAATGCTAATCTCCATAGCTGTATCTCAGGATAGGAGTCTCATTGGATTAAACCTTCGGAAATACCTTCATTTCTCACAAAGAAAAAAAAAAAGATTCTTAGAGATTCACTAAAATTTGCTCGACGATTCTCATTTCATAGACCTGGTGCTTTCCTTGTGAGTTCAATGTACAGAGAAGCCGCCGAAGATGAGCATCTTGTCTCTATAGACGTCTGATGCGCAAAATAACACAATTCGGACAGTTGAGCAGTACTTCTTAAATTTTATGGACAATTTGAAATTTTTTTTAGGCAGAGTCAAAGTTTCCAGTACTAACAAATAATACAGTTAGTATGATCTCAGTAGAATCTCAACTTTTGAATGACTGAAACAAGGTTTATACCTAGATTTGCTCGTAGCATTTGCAACTGAAGTGCCTTCACAGCATGACAAAATATAAAGTTCGTTAGCCTCATCCATCGACTTGCTCTTTCACAAAGCCCACACACAAGGAGCAGCAACAACTAGTCTTGCTTATTACACTCATACCAATAATCGATGTGACGAGCTTCCACTTTACTACACACTGTGTAACTCTGATGATGCACTTGCAAAAGCCACCACACACTTGCGGAACACGGATAGCATAGATATACAGAGAGATCCCTAACGGTTACATAGTTGCAGGCTCGTTATTCGCATACATATAATACGTGATACAGCGTAACACTTGTCTACTGTCCGCCGTAAATTCGCGGCTAACTCTGGCTGTTGCTGTTATATGCAGCTTTAGAACCATCTCGGCTCTCAGAGATAGCTATCCAGCGTCCCGATCTCCCTTACTTCGTATATTATAAGATCTCAGGTGTATGTGTGAGTTATCTTTCAACCTATATATACATGCCTTGGGACCACTTTGCATCACTAGATGGGCACGCACGAAGATGAAGGTTTATATATGTATATATAATACGGTTAGAATATATGTAAGGTTCTACATGTTGGCGGTAGCAGATGATCTAGAATTAGCTAAAGTATATAGCTCTGTAAGAGCTTTTGTTCGAGATGGGACGCACGTGACTCGTTATAACGATGCACCGCTTGAGAATGCACTTTGACTGATACGCCATAGTTGGGCACATGAAAACTAGGTCTTAGAAGCGAGAAACAGAGGGTTATTTATGAAGGTAGAGCTCGGAGACTTTCCTAGAAATCATTTTCACCTGGATTGGGGTTAGGATAGTTCTGCGTGGAGATAATGCCGTCGATGCAAGGTTGAGTGATAACTGTTGCAGCATCGATAATGTTTGCAAAATTGTTTGGGAGAATTCATCAAAAGCTTGTTGCGAATCTGTCAAACCTTTGTCAAATGTTTTCCTCGGTGCAAGTTTCTGCGTTAAGGGACCTCACTGAGAACGCTGCAAGTAATTTGTACATGGAAGAAATTCGCTTGTGGTATTTCCGCGAGTATTTGTGGGAAAACGGGATTAAGAGATTATTGATGATATTTCATCAACAATTTCCTTGAACTTGACGATGTTCTAACAGATGTTAACAAGTTTTCAATGAATTTCTCCAAACAATTCTAATATAATCATGATCAGACTGCAACAGTTACCACACGGTCTCGCATCATCTCCATTTAATTATCCACCCAGATGAATATGTCTTCTGGGATGTCTCTGATGAAAATCGACCATCACGTGCCAATTTGAGGTTAAGCTCCACTTCAGTTAGTCTGTCCTTGCATGTGAACTTATGTCGGTTTCGAGATGACTTTCATACTATTTGATGAGGATAAATGTGTGGAAAATATGAGCTTCAATCAAGAATTCGCTGTGGAGGCTATGGTTTTCATGGTATAATCGACCGGCAATTTTCTCTAGCTTAGATGTATTTTTGTTACGTCTAAGGTCTAGTAATCGAAGAGTCGACAATTTACCTCGACTTGGAAGAATTCATTATCACTCTGCCCAAACATCTATTCATGTCCCTGTAGAAAAGGTAAAAGGGTTTACAGTGTGTTTTACAGCCAACTTACAGTACTCTAAACTTGAAGGTAAATCTAATTCCAAGAGATTGGGAGTGCTCAACCCTCTGTTTCTCGCGTCGAAGACCTACATACTTTCTTCGGATAGATGTTTCTTACATCAGGGAAGTTTACTGAAGGGGTTTCTGCAAAAAATCTGCCCTGAATATTTCTGGATACGATGGCTACACCTCGGTCTAAACCAAGAAACAAGACAGATTAACAATAACGCAAAGGGAAAGGGAAGAAGAATCATCATTGAACTAATGATCAATGTTTGGAAGCCTCTATTATCGCAATCAGTGAGTTTATCGGAGCCATTTCAACGGTAGGTAGCGAGAAAAGCTAATCCATACCAATTCTTCGATTTTTGGACTATTCACCTTACAAGATTTACCTCGAGTTTCACCTTTTGACCTGTATTGATTTCAGTCGTTTTTGAAGGAATCTTGAGAAAATAGTCGCACCTGAAACAAAAAGATGGAATATCATGTTAGTAGACAAGTAAGTATAAGACTTGTGAATCATCAATATGACTTTATTGTTTTTGGTACTGGAGCAATCTGTGTAAAATTGCTAGCACTGTGACTATTTAACTATTCACCGGAAAACAAAGCTAAATTTGGCAATGTTAGGCTGGTAGTTATAGTCGAAATCCGCGAGCATGATAAGCTTATCCGTGGCGCCACAATCGCGATTCCGAATTGATACGCAAACTCGTAACGCTGATTGCAGCGCCATGGATAAGCTTACCCCGCTGAATTTTTTCATTAACATGTTCGCTGCGACGGGGCCCACCGGTGGGACCCGCCGCACTACCCCGATTTCAGCCTCCGCAGCGAACGTGTTGATACAAATTTCGTGCTCGAAGCACTATTACCACCACTGGTCAAGTCAAAGTGTTACAGTAAATATAATACCATGCACTGGTGACAGCAACTATACGCCTTTAAAAATCATCAATCACAGGGACAACGAGTTACTCAGACGATTTAATCAAAACCGGATCAAAATTCACCATTCTAAAAATCCACACTAAAGATAAAAATCTCCAAGCTCAAACACTTTTAAAATGTAACCCCTTTGCACACACAACTCCCGAAAACAATAAAGTTCTTCACAAAGTGGTCGATGACCCACTCTGCAGCAGTGGCAAGCGTACAGAGAGTCGATATTAATCGCACAGCCCATCAGGCACACATCACATCAGAATGACGGGTGCACTTGACGAGGCGCGCGTTTGAAGAAGAACACGCGTACCTCATTCATATAGAATAAAATTCGAACAGAAAATCCGGAGTAGGCCCTCCGCGAAGAATCTTTCTCTCCCTCTCATCCTCTTGGTCGCAATTAAATTGCGCAAAGAGACGCGTATCTCGGAGGGTACCTTATTCTACAGACACGTGAATATATAGCATAATCGCTGATGCCAAGCTTGGACATACCATCATCATCATCAGACAACAAGAAGAAAAAAAAAGGAAATAAGACAGCCTGACGGACGTGATGCGTTCCAGCGTATCATCGCGACGACGACGACGTTTCTGCACGCGCAAATCCAGCTGCGGCCCTCTCTTCATCCCGCACACCAAAAGCCCCAAAGTATAAGTATATACATATAACAGAGAAAGAGAGACGAGCCATTAGACATTCCCTCGGGCTCCTCTTTTCATCTCGCGGCTGCACACATACATATACACTCATTCATCTCTTTCTCTCTTGTTTCGTCCAAGTTCGTTGTTATTCAAGCACTTTGCCATTACTCGCCCCCTCTGTCTACGAAAGACGGCCCGGGCCTGCCGAATTGTTGCAATTTGCCCGAGACCTTTTTTTTTTATACCCCTCGCATCCTTCTATAGTATATGATGCCATATCTACTGCTACTACTTCTTCTTCTTCTTCTTCTTCTTCTTCTTTTCCTTGTACTTCTTTTATTGCGATTTCAAATGATTAGACGAGCGTGCGCGTGGATTCGTATAATTACGCTTTAGCGGAAGAAGAAGGAGAAGAAGAAGAAGATTGTGAGGTAGGTTGGCAGACCTGTGGTGTATGGTACTTTTGACGATTATTAGGGTGGCTGCTGCTGCTGTTGCAGCGATTCTCGATTGTTTCAAAGCACTTTGCTGAGTAGGTGTGTGTGTTGCAAATTATGCACGATTTTGGGAATTATTATACTAGCAGAGAGCTATTTTGCATATTTCAGGCGCAAAATATAAGTGTGATCGAGTTTGTTCAATAGATGGTTTGGTGTTATACTGAATTGCATCGACGATGATTTTTGAGGAAACGATTGGGGAACACTTATATGTATGGTCGCTGTGGCTATTATTAGGTGTACCTGGTGATTTTTTTGTGAGCGGGAATAGAAGGTAATGACGAAAGATAGGGTTTATGAAAGGTGCAAAAAAGTTTTCGAAAAAATGCATCAAATCAATACAGAGAACTAATCGAATCAAGGAAATTAGCCTGAACTGCTGATTCACTCGACGATTTTTGTCACCCATTTTTGTCGATTCAGGTGATCGAAGAGAATAGAAGATCAGATCTGACAATAATCCAAAACCAAGCTGGCATGATGCGGCGAGTGAATTCTAACATTAGAAAAACTGTATTCCCCGCGTAAAAGTAATTTTGTTCGGTTCTTCTTTGGGTAATGTTTTCCTCGATCAAACATTGGCCCAAACTTCGAAAATGAGACAACCCCAAATTTGGTCATAGAGATCAAGTTTGGCATATAAACTTATGGACAACTTCCTGGAAGTTTCTCATAAGTTTGGGGGATTTTTGGGGGAACAGAAAAGGAGGTTTGGCCTTTACGACCAAATTTTGGCATATGAACTTATGCAAGTTTGCCTGACCGACCAAATCTCGTAGAAGAGGTAGGAGAGGCATGCCATCGAATCCTCAGCGACTTGAAGATCTCGGTGAACTGCCTGATTCGTCCAAGCAAACACTCTTGAGCGATCGACTTTTATTGTACGATTCGCTGACAGAAATGGATGAAGATGGAGATGAGGATGATGGTCAATTTCACGATCGAATTCTTATTTTCTGTGCAACAAACGATCTGAAGAGACTATACCGAGCAACAATACGGTTTGTTGATGGTACTTTCAAGACTTCTCCAACTATGTTCCTTCACTTATTCATCATCATGGTGAAGTAGCACTTTGATACTCTGGTTTAATCTCAAACATTCCCTGAAGAGATGATGGGTATTGCTGATTACGTAGAAGATACCTATATCAGAGGGAGACCTGCCAGAGGTAGGCGAAGAGCAGTCCTCCTTCGACATCCTCCGAAAATGTGGAGTCCATATTAATCAGTCATTGGTCATACAGCCCGGATCAATAATATCCCTCACGGTTGACACAACCGACTGGATCTCATTGCGGGGAAAAGACATCCCAGCTGTATGCTTTCATCAAAGGAATGCAGAATGAGCAAGCAAGCACGAAGGTGATGTTAGCACAGCTTGATTTGTGCCAAAGAATCCAAGATTATGAGGAGCCTGACCAGTTATCAGGTGAAGAAAGAATATTCAACATCGTTTCCCAGAACCAAGATTAATGTAATAGAGACGAAATCCTGCAGTACTTGCGGAATATTGTACATAATATAACACTGTGATCATCTACTCTTAGAATGAATTAAATTGATAACCTCTATCTTGGCTCCAATAGTACTCTTGGATTTCTTTGAAACAAGATGACTATTAGAAGAAAATTATTTAAAAAATCGGATTTAGAAAAGGTGCTTTTAGAAAAAAAGGCCATAGAGAAGCATACTTAGAGAAAATTGAGATTTTAGAAAAAACGGATTAGAAAGAAAGCATTAGAAGAAACGTACACCAACTTTCTCAAGCTATAAGCGTTTTGAAGTTGGAAAACACTAATTCTGCTATTTTTAATGTTAGATAAAAGCAACAACTAAACAACAAATCAACGTTTCTAGGTTGAAAATCTATTCACTAGAATGTCTTCTACAGGGTCCAACAGCAATCATTGATGTTTCCACCTGGGAACCACTTGTTCTTCGAAAATGTTCAATGCCAAGTTTTTGTCGCCAGATTGAGTTCGTATTGACTATATACATATTGATCCGTGGTATATGCAGCTAAACTGTCTTTCTAAATTACTGTTCTTCCAACTACAAAACCCTTATAGCTCGGGAATGATAGCTTCTACAGAGAAATGACAAGAGTAATTTTTTGCTCAAAGTACCTTAAGTAACCTAATAAGAATATTTGCGGAACAGAAATAGTGATTTTCATAATTTGTTGAAACAATTTCGGTTTAAACAATTTTGCTCCCGATTTCGGCTTGGAGATATGCATCACTAGCAAGAGTAGGATCTTACGGAAAGGATCCCACTAAAAAATTCCATGAATCTATTTTTGCACACGATGGCGGTAATTTTGCTTTGTCTATTCAGAATTCCACTTCATCAAGTCCGTTTACAAGCTTTCAATAAGGTGATTCAATTACCAAGTGTATCTCCGGTGGCCGGCCGGTTTCGTTGCCAAGCATCAACCATCCGACTTTAAACCGCAGAGAATCAGGTGGCTTGCGAGCGAAACAACAAGAAGAGCCGCGAGACAAATTCTAATCCGGAGATTACAAAGCAGCTCATAATCTCTTGTATAATACGTTTCGTGCAAATGCGGGAAAACTACCTCAGGCTTGGGAAGAGACGTCCAACGCAGCCAGAGTGAGTGTCATTTGCAGCAGCGCAACCGGTGTTTGCGCGTTGTGTGAAATTCACCATTTGAGTTTTCCGCGACAAGAAATCCACTCGTGCAAAATCTTGGTATTCTATTCGAAGCAACCTTCGGTTTCGAAAGTTACCGTAATATACCGTTCCCGAAGCAAGGATTCAAGATTAAGAATGATTCCTGCATAAAATCTTCGGGTGTACTACAATATATTTATATAAGAAGAATCAATAAGGTTGACGGGGCCCTGGTATATCTATACTTGAAAGATCAAAACAGTTCCTCCCTCTCGACAGATTTCAAGTGACATTTTGACTCAAAAGTTGCGAATTGAGCCAAACGAATTTTCGATTATTTGGCTTCATATCGAAAGGAATCACAATAGTTGGATACGCACTCGTTTCATTTTTTGAATTATCTGACCTATGAGTGAAATTGAACTTTACCTTGAATGAAGATCGATCTCATTAAAAGGAACCATTTGTGTTCTTCGACTCAGAGCTCTATTAAAACGACATTCACTCATTTTGAGTCGAGGTGAATGAAATAAGTTTGGAAAATGCGTCCTCCTCTCCCAGCTTTGCGCGGACTCTGGCCAAAATACAGTATTCGATGTGACGAAATACAAATTTTTTGTGAATCAAAATTTATCCGAATGGACAATCCAAAATTGATTTTCACTCGCTTGCACTACATGCCTTGAGTGATAGCACTCGCCTAGTGACATCACTCAGGACTGGAAGAAAAGAATCTCGTATTGCAAAGTACACATGCACGAAAACTGAATGGGCCACCCGCGACCCACGGGTAAACTTACCACCCTCTTAGAATCTCGAAGGAACCATACAAAATTACGTTCAGAAGCAGCCCTCTTATTTTATATTGTATGAACTACGCGGCGCTCAATATTGCCCTGGAAAATGTTTTGCTTTCTCTAAAGAGAAAGCTTTGTTTTCGACACAGCAAATTTTTGATCAATTTTTCCATTCAACCCAATATTTTCTTCAACATAATTCATCTTATCAAAAAAGTGCCTTAACCATCTTATTCCTCTCGCCAAAATCTAACGATTGTAAGTAACACTTTTCCCCTTATAGCCCTCAAAAACCCCCCAGTGACTCATCTCTCCGGCCCTTTGTCTGTGTCTGTGTGTGTGTGTGTATGTGTGTTGTTTTTTTTGCGCCACGCTTTCTCTTCTACACTCCACTCTATCGATTTTTGCTTTTCTACAAGTTGTAGAGAATGTCTCAGAGATGAGACCAGTGATTTGTCTGGTCTCCTCTCCAAATCGAATCTGATTTAAACGTTTTTTGAGGTAAAATCGCTGAAATTGTGTACTTTCATACTAAAATATCTCTTTCTAACTTCACCTTACCCCAATTTTGATTACCTAGGCTACGGTTTTTTTGGCTCAATCTATCTTTTGGTTAATACCGAAATTCCATTCAAACTCCATCAATGTGAATTTTTATAAGAAAACCAAAATTTCCAACAAAAACAGCAATTTGAGCATGTTTAGACCTATTCTATCAAAATTCTGTTTTAACCAGATTACTCGTTTTGTTAAAAAAACCTCACTTTAGGTAGCCCAAATCCCCATAACTATTTTCCTCAAAAAAATAACCCAAAATATACAAAAATATTTTTTTCAATATTCATACTTTCCTCATATCTCTCCTCTAAACTACTTTATTCAAATTTTACTCAACTAAGTTGATACTTTTTCATCGTTCTAAATCGATTGGTTGATACCGAATTTTCTCAAAATCCGTTTTAATACATTCAAAATCCCATTTATTCCCGAAAAATCCAAATTTTTTCAAAATACTCCCATTCAACCCAATATTTTCTTCAACATAATTCATCTTATCAAAAAAGTGCTTTAACCATCTTATTCCTCCCGCCAAAATCTAACGATTGTAAGTAACACTTTTCCCCTTATAACCCTCAAAAACCCCCCAGTGACTCATCTCTCCGGTCCTTTGTCTGTGTCTGTGTGTGTGTATGTGTGTTGTTTTTTTTTTGCGCCACGCTTTCTCTTCTACACTCCACTTTATCGATTTTTGCTTTCCTACAAGTTGTAGAGAATCACTCAGAGATGAGACCAGTGATTTGTCTGGTCTCCTCTCCAAATCGAATCTGATTTAAACGTTTTTTGAGGTAAAATCGCTGAAATTGTGTACTTTCATACTAAAATATCTCTTTCTAACTTCACCTTACCCCAATTTTGATTACCTAGGCTATGGTTTTTTTGGCTCAATCTATCTTTTGGTTAATACCGAAATTCCATTCAAACTCCATCAACGTAAATTTTTATAAAAAAAACCAAAATTTCCCACAAAAACAGCAATTTGAGCATGTTTAGACCTATTCTATCGAAATTCTGTTTTAACCAAATTACACGTTTTGCTAAAAAAACCTCACTTTAGGTAGCCCGAATCCCGATAACTATTTTCCTCAAAAAAATATCTCAAAATATACAAAAATATTTTTTTCAATATTCATACTTTCCTCATATCTCTCCTCTAAATTACTTTATTCAAATTTTACTCAACTAAGTCGATACTTTTTCATCGTTCTAAATCGATTGGTTGATACCGAATTTTCTCAAAATCCGTTTTAATACATTCAAAATCCGTTTTACTCCCGAAAAATCCAAATTTTTTCAGAATACTCCATTTTTATAATCCTTACACCAACTATATTAAAATTTGCCCTCAACCATACTACATCAATTCCATGGAAAACCCTAGTTTAGGTCATCTGAATTCCCCTAAGAGGCAATCTTCTTATAATAACTCAAAATATCAGAAGGAAATCGCATCTAAAATTCATTTTCCGCTATTACCCACCCCCTAAACTAATATATACAAATTTTACTCAACTAAGTTTATACTTTTTCATCGTTCTAAATCGATTAGTTGATACCGAATTTTTCAAAATCCTTTTAAATACATTCAAAATCCAATTTATTCCCGAAAAATCCAAATTTTTTTTTAAAAACTCCATTTTCATGATCTTCTCACCAACTGTATCAAAATTTTCCCTCAACCAGACTACATATCTTCCATTAAAAACCCCAGTTTAGGTCATCTTAATTCCCCTAAAAGTGAATCTCGTAATAATAACCCAAAATATTAGAAGAAAATTGCAGCTAAAATCCATTTTATCCTTATATCTCCCTCTACAACTAATCTATCCACCTTTTAATGGACTAGAGAGATACTTTTCCTTCATTCTACATCGATTGGTTGGATCCAATCATTGGATTGTGAGTGTGATATGAAATACAATTAAATTAGATTAAAAAATAAAATTATTCCGTAGGAATCCCAATCATCATTTTGGAATTTGATCAGTTTTGCAAATTTCTCATTAGGTTCAGTGAACCTCTTAAACTATTTCGCTAAGAGAAAGCATTCTGCTAATCTCATTTAGCAGCGTATTTGTAAGCGTTCTTACATGGGACAAAAAGCGCCTGAGAAACGAGTCAAACATTATTAAATCGCAATTTGCTCTCTAGGGGCGCTCGAGGCGCTCGTGTTTACCTCTCCCGGACCCTTATCACATGTGAATACACGAAACTTAGAATCTCGCGAACCCTTGGGCACATACAGCAACAATAACACATACACATATACAAATCATATATGCGACCCCAAAAATTAGGAAGCGCCTGCAGGGTCATGGTCCATTGCAATAGCGAAGAGACCTTCACGCGTGCAAAGAGTCTCGAATCCTCGCTCGACTCGAATACAAAATCGCTTGGGCCTCCGGACATCGAGAGGGCACAAAAAGGTTCACAACGTGGTCTAAGGTGGTGAAAGACGCGGAAGCAGAAAAATTTTCTAGCCAACCGACATACACGCATACACATCACGCAGAATTACATATAAGCTTTGAAAAAGAATGAGAGCAGAGAGTGCGGAAAGAGCGCGTGGTTTTAAATTACCCGCGCTACTATATTGACTCTCACTCTCTTGTAGTCTGTTATAAAGCGATATAATGCATTGTTACAAAAGTAAATCTGCGGGGACATACTGCGCCCACGAAAAATTCACCGTCAGTTGGGTAATACTATCCACAGGCACAATTTCTATCCATATATATATATTTCCTGTAGAAATGTAGAACTTGAGGGGGTAACAAGGAATGACGGAAGCGGGATTAAGGGTAACGCGAGATGCGTAGGGATAATGGCCAAATAGAGAAAGGAACCGAGAAAAGCTCAGATAGGAGACGACGACGATGAATCGATTCGACAGATATTGTGTCGGGTGAAAGTGTGAGGTGCTATTCTATGTTGTGTACACAACGAGGGGGGCAAGTGCGCGAGAGACACGTGTAAGATGTTGTGGTTATGGTTACAAGGGTAATAGGAAGGCCGTGGTAATAGGCGATGTGCAGAAAAGACACTTGTTCGCGCGAAAGAGAAGATGAAGGAAGGATATGGTCCGATCGCGATGGATGATGATCGGTATTTCATATGACTTTTTCTTTTCGACCGAATCTGGGAAGAAGGCGGAGTATTTATTTGATTCCAGTGAGTGAATTTCCTAGGCCCGACCGGAAGCACGTTCGAAATTTTTGATGTAGAAATTACTATCTTCAGAAATCCTCTTTGTGTTCATTTGGGAACGAATTTACTTCTCTCACGCGCATGGCTAATTCTCTTTGAGCGAAACAAACTTGAAACTCGAAATTTCTATGAAACGATTATTTTTTTATTATTCGGAAGATTATGCCAAGATGATGATCATTTGACACAAAAACATTTTCATGCAAAAATGCATGAGGATTGGTTCTTTAGAGCTAATGGTATTTAGCTTTAAATCAGCGACGAAGTTGTATCATGTGAGAGGAAGCTATATGAAGTTTTTATGGGATGTTTCTTACAGAAGAAATAATTTTGTACTATATTGTTTGGCTCAAGAATTGAAAAGCCAGTCTCTGTCAAATATCATCCTCGACACACTTACGCATGAGTACCTTTTTTTGCACGAATTTTTTATTTTCATCAAAAGTTCTCAAAAAAAGGCATACCATAATAAAATCGTCTGCAAAGCCTGGATTAACAATTTTGACTCTCGCCTTCGCTTCGGGACGGAAAAAGTCACTCGAGGTGCGACATCCTTTTTTTGCTGCACCCTTTGGTTTCAGAAGATCAATGACTCAAAGTCGCATACCAGATACGAGGAATTTTTTCTTGACCCGGGCCAAAACCAGAGCTCGGAACGCAAGAATAATGAAAAAGTCCAGTTGTAAGTTTGTTATAAAACGCTATTCTCTCAACGATTGTCAGGAGATGTCGAAAAGTCGATTTTATGACTCGCTGTCAGGACCAAAAAATGAGAATCACTTTCTGAGACGGACTTTAAGAGCGCTCCCCATCGCAGGCTCAGTAATTCGATCAAAGCGTCATCTTGCGGTCAAAGTGGTTTAATGTAGATTTAAAATCAATCAAATAATCAAGAATGACGCGCACTATGTACCCACCTGCAAAGAATTTTTCTACGAATAAAAAAAAAAAGAAAAATCATTGAAATTGGTGCAAAATTGAATAAGCTATACTGCGTGAATGATTTTGAGTGCTTCCAACTCGGCTTCCACTGCAAAACTTTTCCCGCAAAATAACTCACTCAATTTTGCACCGACTTCAATGGAACTGTTTTGAAAATTCGTAGAAAAATTCCCCGCAGGTGGGTATCGCACGTCGTTCTTGATCGCTTGGCGGTTTTTGAAATTATCATAAATCAATTTCACCGCAACGTGGTGCTGAAAACAGGCTCCATGTGTGTTCAAAATATTTATAATATACAATGAACAATTCGTACAGAGAAGAGAATTGAATTTGTACGAAAAATAAATGACACACACACACACAAAAACTGTGAAACACTTGAAAACAGTATGTCAAAAGACGTAAAAACGCGAATTATTTTGAAGCGTGAGATGTAACACTAGCGTTACATGCATAATTTTTTGCGACCCTGCGGTTGAAAGAAGTGAGTCAAGAGCCAGAACAAAAAGCATCCTACCAAAGCATTAATCGTAAAATATAAATTTTTTGTATCATTTGTATCTCGTACTCTCGCGACTTTTCCTCTCTCTTTCTCGACAATTATTCTTCCATTCAAGAGCTCTCTCACACACAGTTGCAATCTGCTTCACTCAACACCACTTCTGGTCTGGGCTTTTCTTTCTAGCCTTCTGTTGTTACCATTCTCTATGCCATCACGCACAAACACAACAACAAAATCGTCGCCGTCGTTGAGAGAGAGAAACCCTACAATCGATGAAAGCTTGGAGAGAAAAAATTCAAACTCGAGCACTGGAGTCAAAACTTGAATGCAAACACAATACTATCAACAACCAAAAAAAACCTTTCAGATCTCTTTGCACCGGATGCAAGCTATTACATGGCTCGGCAGGGATCGAAAAAGTGCATCGACCCAGTTGTTGTTGTTGAAACGCGAGAATAGTTGAGAATTCTCTATAAAAATTGCTTGGAATCGAACGAAAAAGTATCCCTTACGAGCTTCCCACGATTCCTTAATCGCTTGTACGAATTCTGTTTTGAACAGGATGCGATTTTACGATGCATTAAGGTGCACCGATACTAAACCTAACCTATATCCTCTATAATACAACTATATAGAGGTTTCAAGTGAAGGTAAGTGCAGCTTTAGTATCACAAGCCTCGAGAAGCGCTTTGGCCTAAAGTTATCGGTTCGAGTTGTGCAAGGGCAAGCTCGCGACGCTACTTCCAATTAACTTTAAACTGTTTGGTTCCCGATGCACAACTTGCAAATACGTTCTAGCAAGCTCGCTTTACCCACTATCAAGGTGACCGATGGTTATATAGATAGAAGTAATGAAAAAAGCCCAGATCAATTCGTTTTGAAAACGAAAAATTACAGGTAGAAAATTCAAGAGTAAACTTGAGCAAAGTGTACGATACACTTGACAAACACATTCGATCGAATGTTTTAAAAATTCGCGTACAGAATTAAACACGGTATAGCTCTTAGCGCAAGCTCGCGATTATTTCGCCGACTCGGAATCCGCGTTCGAGATTCACGCGCCAAGAATTCGAACCGCCTGTCATTCGTTTCCCTCACTCCCTTATATATAGTTTTATTTATTATGTGGTCCCCTAAAATGAAAGAGAAACCGGAATGCTGCGGCTCGATTATATTACTACACACTCAGAGAAAAGGAAAAGAGAGAAACATCCGGAATCTCGCGTGCGAAAAGTAAAAGGGAACTTCTCATCTGCTCGATTTTGATTCTTTTCGTGGCCTATATATTGTGGGAGTTTGATGTGCTCTTGAGAAAAGAGAAATAGTCAAAAATGCGGTTAAGGTTTTTTTTCGCGGCGGCAATGCAACCACCACGACGAAAACAACAGAGATAGACGAGGAAGAGGCTCTTTGATCTCAAATATCCTCTCATTCTTGGCCGGCGAGTGCGTAATATTGTAGAATCGATGTGTGCGATATGTGCGGTAGGCTCTTGTAGAGGTCTTATTTTGGATGGTTTCGGAAATTCTTCTGTGGTTTGACGTGATCGGCTATTTGGTAGATTGTTCTTTGATATTTCGTTCAATTTTTTTTCAAGACCACAGATTTTTGGACTGGTGAGTTCTCTCAATCTGCTATTCGAGTAGTCAAGTGGTCTACTTGTACTACTTTGGACACATTTTGGCGGCCATTTGCACTCCAAAATTTACAAATCAAGTAGTCAACCGAGATTATATAATAATTGCGATGATCGTACACCGTATTGTAAGAAAATATGCATGATTCTTTGAAATCCGAGCGTAAAAAGTCATAATAACCTCAGACACCAGAGTGTCGGCTTTAACTTTAACCCACTCGGAACTTATTGGAATTAACCCTCGGCTGGCACACTTGGGTGGAGTCTACCCAGGGCCTCCTTCATGAGTACGCCACGCTCGTAATTCAAAGTTCCCCGGGTTCATAGTTTTAGAGCTAGCTCCGCCACAGCCGAGCCAAAAACCAAGCTAGCTATGTGCGTTATTTTTGAGTGCATTTGGTTGCAATTAATGAATTATTGCAAAAATTGCAAAAAAAGGCCTTTCCACTGAAAAGATTCTAGAGAACGCAATTTTTAATGGAATGAGCTGAAAATTTAACTGAGTCATCTCAAGATCAAGTAGATATGAGAAAAGAATAGTACAGTGGTCGATCTGTCAATGGAGGTCTTCATTCCGGCATATTAAGGGGGAATAAAAATGCTCAATACATGCGTCGAAATATGTCAGAATAAATACCTTTTCTCCAAGATCTACTCTTCCGCTATTTTTTTCTTGAATTAACCCCATCTCGAGATATCCCAGTTGAATTTTCAGCTCATTTGGATGAAAATTGCGTCCTCTAGAATTTTTTTAGTGAAAAAGGTGATTTTTTGCATTTTTTCGGACATTTGTATTTTTTTAAATTTTTCATTCAACCTTGGCGACTATCTCGGTACAGTGATCCATTCAAAACATTTCAAAGAGGCTACAGAAAAATTCTGAAACCGAAAGATTGATTATAGTAGCCACAGCATTAATTTTTCGTCGTGGGTGTAATCCACCCAGGTGTGCCAGGTATGTTATGTGGCAGAAGTGTGCCAGCTAAGGATTATTGATGTTGAATTCGTGTAATTGGAAACTGCTTTAATCGATTGGTTATTTGCTTCACCGAGGGCTACACTAATCACACGCCACACCATTTTTCGAGCCATTTTGCTTTCTGTAAAGAGAAAGCTTTGTTTTCACCCCAACGAAAATTTGATCAAATTTTTCATTAAATCCAACATATTCTTCAACAAAATCCCTTTTATCTGAAAAAGTCTTAGACCATTCTCTTCCTCTCGCCAAAATCTATCAATTGTAGGTAACACTTTTCCTTCTAATGGCCTCCCAAATCTGACAAAGACTCATCTTTGCACCCCTTTGTCCGTGTTTGTGTGTGTGTGTATGTATCTTGTTTTATACCGGACACACTTTCTCTTTTACCGTCCACCTTATATAACTTTTGGCTTCCTACAAGTTGTGCAGAATCCAATTTCTGAGAGTCCAATGATTTGACACCTTTCGGCTCCCAGTCAAACTTGATCCATGGGCTTTTTCAAGCAAAAGTGCTCGTTTCGACTTTTAATACATAAATATCTTTTTCTCACACACTCTCACCACGAATTAAGTCACCTAAACTATGATTTTTTCTGCACGATCTATCGATTGGTTAATACCGAAATTTCATTTAATTTTTACAGATCTCAAATTCTCAAAAAAATCAAAATTTCCACCAAAAATTTCTTTTTGAGCGTTTTTAAACCTACTGCATCCGAATTCTGTCTCGACCAAAAACAATAGATATCATCGAAAAAATCTCAGACTAGATGGCTTAATTCTTTCTAAAAAGCTTTCTCTAAATGATAACTCAAAAAATGATGAAAAATGTTTCTTAATATCCTTTTTTCCCTCCTACCTTCCTTTATGACTCATTTATCTCAATTTCGATGGCCTAAACTATGGCTTTTTCTGCATGATCTATCGATTGGTTGATACCGAGAATTCCATTTGATCCCTTGAAACCTCGGTGTTTTGGAAAAAATTGAAATTTTCACCAAAATTGTCATTTTAATCATCCTCAAACCAATCTTATTGAAAAAATTCTGTCTCAACCAAACAATAGATATTGGTGAGGAAAATAGAGTATAGATTTCCCAATTTTCACTAACAAGCTTCCTCGGAAAAATAACTCGAAAAATAATAGAACATTTTTTTTCGAATATTTATTATTTTCCTTCATCTTCCTTTACAAGTAATTTACCAAACTTTTATCGACTCAAATGCACATTTTTCGAACATTAATCATGAGTTGATTAATACGGAATTTCAGTTTGACTTGTAAATCACGATTAAAATGAAGTTTCTTTGCACAAAAACTGAAATTTTCACCAAAATCGTGTTTCTACTCATACTTGAATCAATTTTATCAAAATTCTGTCTCAACCAAACTATACATATTGTTGAGAAAAATATAGTTTAGATTCCCTAATTTCCGCTAATACAATCTTTCTCGGAAAAATAACTCAAAAAGTAATAGAACATTTGTTTCGCTTATCCATCTTTCTCCTTTATCTTCCTTTTTAAAAAGTAATTGGCCAAACTTTCATCTACCTAAAAGGATACTTTTCAAACATTCCTCATGAATTGGTTCATACCAAATCTCACTTCATATAACTAGTAAATCGTTATTTAATTGAAGTTTCTTTCCACAAAAACTGAAATTCTTACCAAAATCGTCGTTTTACTCATCTTCAAACCGATTTTATCGAAATTCCGTGTGAACTAAACCATAGATATTGGTAAGGAAATCCTAGATTAGATCACCCAAATTCTCCTATTGAGCTTTCTCGAAGAAATAACTCAAAATATATCAAAACATTTTTTTTCAAGTATTCGTTTTCCCTGCGTATTACCCTGTACAAGTAATTTACTAAACTTCCGAAGACCTAGATTCATATTCATCAATCATTTTCCATTCATTGGTTAATACCGAATTCCAATTGAACTAGTAAATCATGATTTAAAGGAAGTTTCTTCCAACAAAAACTCAAGTTTTTACCGGAACCGTCATTTTAATCATCCTCAAATCAATTTTATCGAAATTTCCTACCAACAAAACGATAGATATTAGAAAAACCCCGGTCTAGAAGCCCTAAATTCTGTTAAGAATCTTCCTCGAAAAAATAACTCAAAATATAGTAAACGCACCCAAATAAACTTTACGTTTGTTACATTCTAAATTGAGTTTTTATATGCAATTCGATCGAACTACTCAGGCAAAATTCGCCAAGAGAAAGCATTCTGCTAATTTCTTTTAGCAGCGTATTTTAAATCAAATTTTAGCCATTAAAAGCTTGAAATGGCAACTGTGGCGCCATCACTCGTATGTCCGAACGTGACCCACAGCAGTTGCCGTGTTACTTAGCGAGCAGCTGAGAATGAATGAACGATTTCACCACCCCGTGTGTGGTGATTGTACCCAAATCGTTTGTGAAATGACTTTAATGGTCAAGAGCTCAATAGAATATTTTCTGATTATAATGAGTTTCTTCATTGAATTCTTCAATGTGTAAGATAATTTGTTTAATCCCAAACGGAAACCTGAGCTTCCCGGATCAGTCAAAACACGAATTGTATTTTTTCATAATGGGGTCTATTTTCATATGACGCCTACCGCCATATGGGACTAAATTTTCCGTAAAATCGAGATATTTTTGCTTCGGTGCGTCCAAATGAGTTGCTCCTCTTATTGAGCAGCTTTTTCACAACTACCGCAATTTATTTGAGTGAAATGAAAAGATTCCCATCGAGTGGAGAGCAAATTCAGAAAAAGGTAATGGGGACAAATCAGGCACACTGAACGTTTTTAGTAGAACAGTGCCGTACTTCAAAAAAACAGACTCAAAAAAATCAGAATTAGAAAAAACTTTATTTTTGTTCTAAGAAACGCATAAGCCGTTTTAGAACAATCGGAACACGGTCAATTATCTCATATTCTAATGTAGCAAACATGAAACAAATGTGCGTGTCAAGTCCTGCGAGTGCGTACATTTGAGATCTTGAGTGGGAGCAAAATAGGCGCACCTCGAGGCACACCCCTACAAGATAAATGAAAATTGAAAAAAAAAACAGAAAGGGAGCATTTGCACACCAGAATGAAACTCCTTCAAACTTTTTTAACGAAGTGGCAAATTTTCAATCTTCGATAACCATCAAAAGCTCGAAAAAATTTGTCACACAGATATTCGTGTCATAAAAGGATGAAAGTAGTATGGTAAAGAATTTTATGGCTTTTCATTGAGCTTTCAGCATATCCATTACTTTAACCACATACTTCATACACGTCGCATTATAATTAGATCGATCATTCTTGCAAATCCGCTACATACAGCGTGGCGCGGAATGAATAACGTCAGCACAACACCGCCCTTTTCTCTTTCATTCTTCCGCAATTTTACTCATCCACCCCGCGAGGAGCGCCACTACTATATATACCCACGAAAGTATAATTAATCAGTAGGTGCGCGTGTGCCTCGTTACTCTGATTAATTGAGCGGATAAGCCACGCGCGGCAACAGAAACAGCGGTATCTATCCGCTGCGCCCCGCAAAGAGAGGCGACCGCCGAGGGAAACTTTTTTTTCCATACATTACGAGGTATAAAGAGTATAGTTGTATATTATAGTAGACAGGGAAGATATGAGGGCGTATTGCTTTCCATAAAATCGTTGCTTCGAAACTCCATCATCGAGAAAGAGTTAGCCAACTGATGCCATGTACCACCACCATCACAGCTTGACGTGACTCTATTTCTCTCTCTTTCTTTTCCAGACTACTGGTATTTACCCCTTTTTTTTGCGTGTATAAATAATCGTTACACCACACGCATATTGGCCTGTTTACCCAGCATAAATCCGCCCTATCTTCCTCTGTCTCTCTCTCGCTCAAGTATTTTAACGTTCGCAGAAGACCCTTCATCTCTGTTTGCGTCGGGCATTTTTTCGACGCAACGGGAAAACTTCGAGCTTTTGTCGTCGCATTTTCCGCCGACCAAATTGAGAATCATGGCACATAGAGAGAAAGCCTCTCGGTAACGGCTAATGCTCACTGTGACAAATATCGGACGGCTCTCTCTGTTTTGTGTGGTTATATCACCGAATATGGTCATTCAGAAGAGCTACTCTAGTCTCGACGAGACCTGTGAGCAGCTATGACAAAACTGTATATGAGCGAACTTTGACGGACAGAGCTTTTTTCCGCAGTGGCATGTCTGTATAAGTATGTATTCGGCAGAACTTCGACAATTCCAATCGCGAAAAAGGCGGAAGAAGAAGTTTGGACATTGGAAGCTTCCATCTTTCACCACTACAAAATGTAACATGACAAAATGCAATCTAATATCTTGTCATAGCTGTGTATGAACCCAAATGCAGAATGTAGTTAATCCTGTTTGATGGTTCAACTCATCATCAGTAATCATATGGGAAGCTCACAACCTTTCAAGAGTCCATTGAGCTATATCGAAATACACATTTCGAGATCTCTCGATAAGTGTTGATATCGACGATCGAGATATCGATATCTTAGTATCGATCTATTGATGATATTGATACTTACTCGCATTTGTGAATTTATCAAATTTTCATTGGGAATTTATACCGCTCCTCGGTGAGATGGAAAATGTCAACATTTTGACAACTCTCTAAGAGAATTCGAGTGATTTTCATCACTCGAAGCTCGAGTACATGACCAAATCGAGCCACAGCACTCGTTTTCGAGTGGAAATTGAGGAAAACAGCCAGCCAATCGAGTGTTCTTTGGCCACTGAATCGATTCAATCGAATAACTTGATGATCGAGTGAAATTGATCAACATAACCGAAATTAACATCATCATCATCTTGGCACGTTTACTAATACATTATTGAACCGGATCTAGATGTGCAATTCGATACGAACAGAACTAGTCCTTCACAATCCCCCCCCCCCCCATATTTCATTTGATGATACTTTTTCGCTCAATTCGTAAATAACAATCATTCGTGTCAAATTCATTCGTTGTAATGACGAAATTTGTCTCTTCATATGGGGTTTCATAGCCACATCACACGAACACTCATTCATTTGAGCTATTTTATTGCTTCCTTTGGAAAAAGTGTCGCATTTTCGGAGAAAACGAGTTCCTCGCCGCGCGAAAATGGCTCGAGAAAGTATTTCTTTCTTGTCCACCGTTAAAATATTGCGTGCGCCTCGTGCGGAAAAGCATCTTTTTTGCAACTCGGTACACAATACTATTACGAAGAGAAGTGAAGAATATTAGTCTCACAGAGTTACAATAAACTACTTCTGTCAGAGTACTTATACGATTGGTTGTCATACTAACGCCCTCCATCATTGTTTTTAGTATCACATGGCATTATTTTCAATGGCTCAGCTCAGTTGGTTGAATAGTTGATGCATGTATCGGACAGTGAAGAAATGAGACGAGAATCGGTGCAAACTACAGCGACAATCATTCATGAAATAATACTTAACTATGTTGAATGTGTTTTTTTTTATTTTTTACATGTGTAATTCACTGTTTTTATAAAGCAGTTAAATTTTGATATCGTCCAATAATTGATGAATGATAAACTTTTTTATATGGTGAATTATAAGCAACTCGATCATCGAGTTAAAAAACAACTCGCTTCGAGGGACATTTTTACTCGGTCTTCGAGCAAGAATTCACTCGAAGCCGGGTTTCGACGCTGTCACTCGATTTTCGAGTCGGAAAACGACTCGCTTTATTGAGTTGAATTTTACTTGAATACTTTTAGAGAGAACATTTAATGCATGCAAACATTCCACAAAACAATTTCCAGAAATTCCATAAATTATTCGCATGTTTGCGCAGAACAAAAATAAGACCATTCACTGTTCGCAAGCCAAGATACGGAAAACAAACAAGAGAAAATCATATGGTGTTAATGTAAACCATGCATGCATACATCATATGCGGAAAAATACCATTGCAAATTGGCTTGTTTGGCTATGTCTGTATTCTGCGAGGCTCGAATATTACGTGAATTCAGTTTGTAAATCACGCGCTCTCGTCCGAGCTTTAATTGACAGATATATGGGAGGTTCCTCTTTTGCCTGTGGCAGTGATGACAGCTATGGGCTATATGTTTATCCATAATTATATATTCAAATATTTGGGCGTGTTCTTTCGCTTTTTCAACGGTATTTTTTCATTCGCTGCCGTGGCCGTCGCGACACGGATGCATTTTGAATATACCAGACATAGCTAGTGGAAATTATGTGATATGGTAAGCTCGCGGTCGAATGAATCCACTGTTTCGGCTTATTTTGCAATTCGAGGAGCGCGTGATGGGAATAAAATATATCTGCACGGGACATTAATAATTGTCGGATGTATGATGAGATATGCACGTGACTGTTATACGTTATGTATGAAATTTTATCACCCGTACGGCATGAATTGAAAAGCAGCGCAACGCGGGTGTGCCATATATTATACATTCTCGTTGCAGCGTAGCGATCATGATTGAAATCATTTCCGTATAATAGTATCGATATTCTGATGAATTAATTTGGATCGGAATAGAATATGAGGGAAAAAGGCGCATGAAATTAATATTAATTTTAGAGGGTATATAGATAGGGTATAATTTAAAAAATCCAGGCACCCAACGTGCCCCCCCCCTCCCCCGAGCCCCTTTTCCCAATGGTTTTGATATATTTCGAAGCACTTTAGCAAATTTTAAGGCTTGTTTCGAGATCTTTACAATGAGTTGAGGTGAGTCCAATTTCAACGAACCAGAGCTGAGCTATCACAATTTTTTCGCGAGTTCGTGAAAGAGTGTGCTCAACATGCCCCAATCATCTAAATGGATAAAATCGTATTTATCTCGAAGCAACCACAATAAACATCTTGCATTTTTCTGCCCCCCCCCCCCCCCTCAAGTGAGGATTGTGCATTTCAGAGCAATTTCAGTTGAACATTGTGCAATTTGAGGAAAAATTCTCAAAAATTTCCCCATTTTGAGCGAAATCTTCCCAAGTCGAGTGGCTTTAAAATGGCTTCAAGTGGTTGAGCTCCAAATGAGGTTATGACACACGTCTCGTTACGCTCCGTGCTATTAACATAGCAGAGTCCAAGCTTTGATTCATCTGATGGACCAACTGTTCAGAGGCATATCATAATTCATATAGCGATTGACTTGAATGCTAGACTAATACCTTAAAAGAGTCAGATCGTTCTCTGATCTCGAGAAAATAGATTATTTTATCTAGTTATTGACAGTGAAACAATCAGTTTCCCGAAGACCTGGGAACGATTGCACCCTTTCTAAGTATCTGTCTTGTATTCAGGTTAATCGCCATATGAATTATGATAAGCCTCTGAACAGTTGGCCCATCAGGCGAATAAGACTTTGGATTCTCCTATGCTCATAGCATGGGGCATACCGAAACGTGCGTCGGTATGACGTCATTAGGGGCTCGATTACTTGAAGCCATTGTGAAGCCGATCGACTTTGGAGCAATTTGTTCAAGATGGGAAAATGTTTTCTCAAATTGCACCATGTCCAACTGGAATTGCTCTAAAATACACAACCTTTACTTGAATGGGTCAGAAAAAATGCAAGATGCCTATTGAAGCTTTGACATCGGACCAAATCACTATTTTCGGTTAATTTTGACGCGATAAACACGATAAGTGGTGAAAAAAGTCGCACTGCAAAAACTTTCGAAGTAACCGCATGAGAGCATGTTGGGTACATTTAGAAGTTGACCTCATGTTTTGCAAACGATCCCGGCATTTTTCTCATTAAATCGCTCCCAATCAAAGTTTTGCAACTCCTGATCTCGCTCCTGATGAGAACGGATTTTAAAGATCTAAAAAGAAGGAATCAAATGCGTTTCGGTCTGGAGATTGATCACACTAAGAATGTGAGGGTCCGAAGCTTCGACGTCTGTCACCCCGAAGCTCTCGACGTCGAAACGCGACTCCGAAGGCTTCGGCGTGATTTTCCGTCGAATTCGGACCGATTTCACGTCGAAGAGCGATGTCGCCGAAGCTTCGGGATCTCGTGACGACGTCGAAGGGATTCAGAGTGCCGACACCTGCCCCGCGTCCATGGAAGTGACCTCGTGATGAAGCCAGAGTTTGGTTTGGTGTATAAATGACTAATATTCGCTGTCAATCATAATGGAAATCTATGATACAAAAAAAAAAAAAACAAATCTCAACAATCTATTCATGAGTAGCCAATTTATATCCAACTTTCCCGGCAAACTTACTCTTAAAAACCATAGTCTACAATCCAGAAAACAGTGAAAACTAGCAAAAAACAGAGACGTCAAGCTGAACAATAAAAAGGACGTCATGGTAGGTGAAGCTTCAAGGCGCGCAAACAAAGCTCAACTATCGTATTATCATCGTCAAGTGCGTTAATTGCAGTGGCAAGTTCTCTGACTCTACACTTCTCTAACATTGTTGCCGTTGCCACTGCTTCCTCTCATATCTCGTAAGGTTGCGTATTGTACTCTAACTGAGTTCACCTTGCCCTGAACTAAGCCCTTGATTTACAGCAACCTCCTCAAAGTAAGTAAGTAACCTCAACTTAGCAAGGGATACGGTACTCACACACGCGAAAAGACGGACGGATGTGTCGTGACTTTTGGTGAGTCGTTATACATCATCGGCCTCTAAGGAGCTTTTGCTGCTACTCTCTTTCTTATTATATCTATGATAATACCTTGAGAGAGACTTTTCTACCCCCTTCAGTGTGTGTCATATTTTTGTGAGTGAGCGGCAATGAGAGCAAGTCGATTTCTTTTCAATCAGTGTCAGGACCATGCAGATTTCTTGAGGTATTACCCTTAGTCACAGCCATGAGATATTTTCTGTTCAAAGTAGTGAGAAATGAGAATTTACTCGAACTGGGTCGACTCGGAAGTTCTCATGATTATTCTACATTTCGGTATCATTTTTCAATTATCAAATCTCCGAAGAGAAGATTTGAAAATGTTATTGAAAGTCAGGGGATCTTTGGATCAAAGAAATCTTGAGCATAAGTCTGGTTGGATTACGTTTGGTATTTTCTCAACTTTTAAATTGGACTTTCGTTTCTCGTCTTCGAATCGATTATCTTGAATCTCCCTTACTCACTCGGAATTTTAAAAAGAATTCCTGCTAATGCCAGGAGATTTACGATGGCAAACTTTTATTGTCTGGTAATCGTTGACCTCGTTTCTAGCGAATAAGCTGAGTGACATACTTGGGTATCTACTTTGAGATTTGTGAAAATCAATATTATATATCACAGACATGATCATGTTAGTTATTAGGAAGCTAACTATTGTTATCATAACGAATGATGATTATGAGTCAATGAGTTACAGTTTTCCTTGGATTCACACATGATCAGGCTTCAATGTTCCACAACCATTTGATTATGTTCCAAAAATGTTCTGTATCATTTTCATCGTTAGCTGAAGCAGAAATCTAATCGAAAGAGAGCAGATTAAAAAAAAGTGCAGCAAGCAATTTCAAGCAGTACAATTTGTGACGATAGCATTTGTGAAGGATGTGAACAACCCTGATACTCGCGTGATCAACATATAATTACGCATATTTTGGGAATAATTAATAATTGGTCGACCGCAAAGCTGAATACATTAGCCATAGTGGCTGCGTAATATTGTGCGCTAGCCCTAATTACTGATTGGTTCGATAGCCAGTATAGCAGCATTCAATTTCGTGAGTATACGTATAGCTTGATGTAATTAGGCCAACTTGGCCAATTTATAAAACCTGTTGGTTTGAAAATTCCATGGGTCACAATTCAGTAATGAAAATTCCAACTTGTAAGTATTTTATGAATTCCGCCCAATAGCATATTTCCGTGCGGTCCTCTTTCCGTAGTTTTTCGGGTTTCCCGTTCAAATTCCTCGTAGATTAGCAGAGAAATCCTTGTTTTCTAAAAGTATATAGTTTTGAATCGCACAACTGCACTTAACATGAGGTAAGTGTACCCAACATGACCCTTGTACCCAACGTGCCCTTATATGTCAATCTCAAGAGTGGGCGCTAGTTGGCATTCCCGCAAATTTTATCCATTTTTTTTTAGAATTTGCTATGTCAGGATATTGAAAAAATTAAAAATTAATCAATCAAATCGATTTGAATCGACTCCGCATAAATTCAGCGTCTTTCAAAGAATTCAAAGTGAGATTCGCATTGTTGGAGCTAAGAAACTGCGAAAAAGAATGCGTTTAGTAAGATCGGTGCCAAAATTTTTTAATTTGTCTAATCTCAACAGATATTAGCGCGTTCGATTTCTTGTCTTAAGATCTTCGAAATTCGGTGTTTATTAGTGTTGAAAAAGTCCGACCTGGAGCTATTTCATGTGCAAAACACGGAAATGATTTGTAAAACAAGAAAGCTAACATTGGAGTGTACTCAGAATTACTCCCCTCCCCTCATGCCCTAATCTCGGGAGAGTGTATTAGACGACTCTTTCTTCACCACTCAAAGCGTGTTTATCCCGTCACAATAGGGGCCATTCAAAAACCATATGGTCAGCAAGGGGTGGGTGGGTGGTCGTCCAAAACACCATATTAAACCAGATGAGGTGGGTAGGTGGTCAAGCCCAAAGCCATATGGTCAGAGCCCACCGAGAAATCTCAGTTTTCCTTCCGAATGGAACAAACAAAAGGTGAAGGTAGAAATAGATTTGATGACACCGTATCATAAATTCAGTTGAAATAAATTACGGTACATTCGATCCTCTAGGAAGTCTACATCCATCCTCTGGAAACTGCTCAATTTTCGGAGAGAAAAATTTCCGAGGACCATATGGCTTTTGAAGGGGTGGGTGGGTGGTTGAATGGAATGCCATATGAAACCATATGGGGGTGGGTGGGTGGTGAAAAATGGCCCAAAACGAGGCCATATGGTTTGTGCACCATCCCATAGGTCGAAGATGTTGTTTCGGACCGACATGAAAAGCTTCAAACGTGGTTGCACGGAGTTGAAAATGATTTTTTGCGCGTCATCGCCGATTGAAATGATTTTAAATGATGGAAGTCACGTTGGGTCCACCCTTCAGAGAACTCACGAACACTTTTTGCAAACACCGTAATAGTTCGGCTTTGGTTAATTGAAATTGATGAACTCATTTAGCTACTTTTAAAGGTCTTTGAACAACAAGCTTTGAAATGAGCTAAGGAACGTTGGAAATATATAGAAGTGGGCCAAAATTATT
The DNA here is from genome assembly GCA_029851415.1 of Eretmocerus hayati. Taxonomy (NCBI): domain Eukaryota; kingdom Metazoa; phylum Arthropoda; class Insecta; order Hymenoptera; family Aphelinidae; genus Eretmocerus; species Eretmocerus hayati. The sequence goes on from CM056744.1 coordinate 101,198,481, forward strand.
GGCAAAACGGCCTCGGGGGCGGGGGGGGGGGTCATGTTGAGTACACTTCTATACAGCAACAATAATATCGAGCAATGGTATTCTAAAAAATATCGATAGATTATGAAATCGAACATAAAATCAAAATTCAACACAAAATAAAATGCAGCGTAAGCCTTTTCAAAAGAGTGCAACTCTCGGCATACTCTCCACGACAATATACCTTTGTCGACAACCAAAAATTTCACAAACTCTAAAAATTTGTAACAAATACGAAAACAGCAGAGGTATCAAGCTGCGTGTAACCAAACTTTCGCTCGCTCTTTTGCATCCTTGATGAGTCTCGACCAAGCTTCGCGATACATACTCGACTACCCAAAAACTCTCGAAAATATTATTGAACAGGTCGCGATCATCCGCAGCCCAGTGACCCAGAGCACAAAATACACATACACATCCAACATCAATATATACCTTCAGGCTGTTTTTTTCAATCGAGAATGCTACATGTACATATGCAGCACTCGATGAGGTCCGCTGATGTGTTTGTTTGCGCCGCGAGGGAGATATCCAAGCTCGGGGTGAGTTTTCCGCGCGGGAAAAGACGCGTCGCGCCAGATCCGATTCCAAAGTTGGCCCCAAGTTGGTGTGATCCGGATATAGATAAGTATGTACATGTGCAACGAGGGAATGAGTTAAGGTGGATAAAACTGACTCTGTCTAATAGGATCAGAATGGGGCGGGGGGTGAAATTGAATTGGGGATGCGGATGGACCTGCAAAAGATTCAACTTGAAGAGTGAGCACTGCTCTTCGATGATGCTACTGATGCTGGATACTCTAGAGAAGTCATTTTTATGTCCGATTGCGGATTTGGGGCTCATTTTTCAAGGGCTAGCCCTTGAAAAATGAGCCCCAAATCGAGCTCGAGTGCTCTCACTCCCGTGAAAAGTTTGCTGACTCTCTCGAGAAAGGCGACGATTTGACCAGATTATTTTCGATTGTCCCATTTGGATTTGACTTTTACTGGTGGACTTTTATCGGGATTATTTCTAAAGACATATAAAACGCTAACTTTTTATGCTGCTTCGTATTACATTAAATGGAATAGTGGAGGATAGTAAAGAACAATTCAACTTTCGTATAGCGATGAGATGTCGTTTTGATGAAAATTCGAGAGCACCATTTTTCTTGGATGTATTTCTTGCTTTTGGCTGTAATATTAACATATAAGTGCAAAATTTTGAGAATTTATAAATCTCTGCATAAAATTTAGACTTGAAACTAAAATATGGCCAAAAAAGATGGACCATATCCGATGACTAATAAATGGCCAATAAATGGGCTACTTCCCAACGGATTTTGCAGTAGTCTAAAAAATCTAGGCAAAAAGTGGGCAATACGTGATACCCCCATTTCAAGCGCGGGACTCAATTTTTTGGCTAATAATTGGCTCTGTATTGGCTTTGATATTTATTCAAAGATGTTTCTTAATATTCGTTGTACATAAATTATAACTAAAATATGGCCTTATTTCTGGTCATCTGCTTTTCCGGAAACGGGTATTTACTAAGGTTATCACTCGCTGTCTGTCAAACATACACTGAATTATAGCTGCACCTAAAGTCTGGACACTCAATTAGCACACTGGTATCAGCAATTTCGTCATTAATTTCTCGCGAAGGGTGCTACTGTTGTTACGTATGTGTCACTTATACATTTATGGAAGGCGAATACACCACACTGATATCACATGCAGCAACGCCTCGGAACTGCTTCGATCCAGCTTCTCACGCGTGGCATAGCGTCTCCATTCCCACAGCACCATAATCGGCAGATTTTTTTCACCTCGCGAACACCATCCCCTCGATAAATAACGATCAACACCCACTGATGAACTCGCGAGACGCGGCGGGCAAGATGCAACTGCGCAAGTGGTCAGAAAAATGTTATGAACTGCGCAAGGATTAACCGCGGCCGGCGTCATTAACTGCGCAAATGCTTTCGCGGAAGAGCCAACTCTTAACCCCCTTACCTGACACGGTATAAATTTTATGTACCCCGCGTTGCGGGTTCCTTTGGTCAAGGCAGATAGCTATCGGACTGAGTTCTATTATCGGCCTGCGACTTTCAAACACTGTGGAATTATACCCTGAGGGCGATGTCTGCCCGAAGATCGACAGTATTCAGTAAAAGTTGATGATGCATTTGTCGATGATTCGATATCAACCATCACTCCAAATCTTTTCGGGTTCTCTGATTACTTATATGCTCAAAAAGTACATTCGAAACGATGCACAATGTCCTCCTTAAATGTGGGTGGCACAACTCAACATTCGCGGCCAAACAACGAATGCAAGTGAGTCATTCCATGCCCACTTCGCCGAATGTTTTAATGGTGTCTATCCCAACATATTCACATTTATCGATGTTTTAAAAAGTCTTCAGGAAGAAATGACTATCAAGACAGGGAGCGAATGAATACGAGCGTTTTTTATTAAAAATTTTGATTGTTTTTGACGCAAAATTAATATATAAGAAGAATCCATTCAACTTACAACTAGAAGTGATTATAAATAGATCAAGGATATATGTACACATACAGCCGAGATCCTCTATTATTTTATCCATTACGATATTTGATTTTCCAATCAAGCATATCTTCTCGTCAATATTTTAGTGTATTGTCACGCAAGGAACTCGCAGGGCTTAGCCACGAACTCAGGTAAGAATTTCCAAGAATCGCACTTGCGCAGTTAACAATGAGACCCTGGATTAAAACTTGCGCAGTCCACTCTCTCTACCGGGCTTAAGGATTTGACCACTTGCGCAGTTGGGGGATGCCCGACGCGGCGGTTTGCATTCACGTCGACCGTATTGATGATGCCAGCTGACGACAAATACTGGCCGCCATTATACGAGGTTAGTCACAGCAAACATCGAGTCTAAAAATTTAAGCCAAATTTTGCCCATAATCTGACCTGTCCGAAATGGTTAAATAATGGACTTCTTTTTTGCGCTTGAACGGTTTGACTCCGATCGACAGGTGGCGCCGTGACAGGATTCGCTTACCCACTCTAGTTTTAGCAGCCTTCAGCTTAGACCACGAGCCTGGACTTCTCCTCCGCGTGCCGGTCCCTGTGGGAAACCCAACACATCTTTTGCAAATGATGATAATGGTTATGACCCGATCATCCCAATACTTTTGCTCGAGCACATGAGCTTTTTCCACGATTTATTAGTATTGAAAATAATATATCTAACTAATTCTCTACTCGTCGCTATCAATTGAATCCCTCAAATTTATGACATGATCTGACCCATAATATGCCCAAATTTGGTCTAGATAAATTTAGGCCACGACACTTTGTTCCCCGGTTTGCTAAAAAATATGGCCAAATATTAGATAAAAAATGGCCAAATAGACTCACTCTATAAATTGTCAATTTATGGCGGAAATATCGTTTCATCCTCGGGTAAAATATGGACAAATTTTTTGGCCATTTTTTGGCTATAGAAAAATTCATATGGCCAATTTTTAGCCATAAATGAAAGTGGATTTCTACCAGGGTAGGTGAGACTGAATTTATAAAAGTAACGCGTAGTAACTTAATAGTGATTTGCATTGGTGGTTTATTGGCACACGCCTTTTTGCAATTACCAAACTTTTGCATTTACCAAACTTCGCAACTTTGCATTCATAGAATCGATAATGCTTTTTCTCGCGCGATTGTAATGAGGCACACATTCTAGAAAGGACTTGCAAGTTCAATAAGATCGACCGTACATTTATTCAAGTCGTGATCCAAGTTTTCCAAGATTCTGGGGCTTGAAAAATTTTTTCCGTACTTTGATAAAAATGATAAACATCAACAATCATACATCGTTGCCATTGCTTTATAATCAAAATTTCGAATCTTTTCTCGATGAAAATCATCATCAATCACAACGCACACAGTTCGAATTGTTTGGTCGAGTGTTCGGTGTATCGATTCAGTACAAGTGCCAGTTCGAGAAATAATTTCAAAAATCCAATATCTCAATATCTCGAATCTTTTCCAGTGAAATAAATACACGCACGAAATTAATTTCATGCCGAAACTGAACTCTTGAAGCTTGTCGAGTGGTCGACACGACGACAAAGCATCAGCAGAGAACCGAAAAAACAGTCCATATCGCGCTCGCGAATCAGAGGGCGCCAATCTCTTGGACAATTCAAACACAATAATTAACGTGCAAATCGACACTCTTCCCCTCTCACCCCCCCCCCCCCCCTCAAATAGCACACACACATAGGTGCATTTCTACTCTCGACCAACAATCTATATATCTAAACTCATTGTGTTGTCGTATCGCTCGCTCGCGTCATCGGGAGCTCATTTTAATCAAGATTCTCTCAAATACCGAATATATCGCCACCGTGCGAGTACCTCTTGATCGGTTAGAATCGCCGTGCATAAGCCTTTTAATATCGTGCGTAATTTCCGCAGTAGCTATACGTCAAATACCACTCACATTTATTTGTAGAACAAAGGATTGCACAGATCGCCTAAAGTATGTGTCTATAGTCCCAAAAAGCTTCGATTGATCTAAATGAGCTTCATCGACGAGCTTTTTTCAACTAAATAGACTGGATATTGGATTTTTTATTTTTTGTTTCAGATGTGTAAAATCGACGCACGCACCTAACATTTATCTGAACATTTTATATGATTAGGAATGATAAGAAGGAGGTGATGGAACAGTGTATAGGGTTAAATTGAATGAAGCAAAGGTGAAAATTGTAAGCTTCTAGAAGTGACAAAATTCACTTATAAACGACATCATCAAACGGAGAGAGTTATGGTACTTTAAGACGTTATAGCGAAGGAAGCGAGAAATTAATCGCTGAGACGACGACGACGACGAAGACGAGATCAATAGTGAATGCAGAGAGTGACGAGGCTGAGAAGATGCTCTTCTCTCTCAAAGAGCGGTATAGAATCTTACTTTAAACAAACGTGTCAAGCCGAACGTTCCGCAAAGTCAAGACCTGGTTGATTGATACGAGAAGTTTGCGATTTCTTGATTCTCGCAGCTCGTTGGGATAAGATATATATATATATATATATATATCTATATACCTACATCTAAAAGAGATACCTTGAGCGTGCGAGATTTTTGGAGAAGAGAAGAGGAGATGCGACGAGTGAAGCTGAAGAGGAATGAGGAAAACTTTTCGTTGGGAGGTTATAGAGGTATTTTGACCCCCGCCCCGAAGTTTCATTTATCAGAACTTCTTCCGCGTGTCTGAATGATTTTCATCGGAAGAAAGTTTTGGGAGGAGTTGGATATATGTCTATGCTTGAATATACTCTGAAAAACTCGCTGAAAATAACGCTGAGGAGTTTGCCGGATAAAGTGAATTGGAATATTTTGGGTTGATACTTCGGCAATGACCAAGAAAACAGTGTGAATTCTTGAATTGATCAAAAAATATATTTTATGTAGGGTTCACATCAACTTGAAACTATCAAGTACTCATTAAAACTGATAAGGAGGCTGAAATGGTGACTTTTGTTTTTTGTACACAATTTTTTTGATCTCCAACGGAGAAAACGTCAGGAAAGGCATTTCCTCCGTTTGCAGCAAGAAAATACCATACCATAAGCCGGGGTAAATGTGACCACCGGGTTGAATGTGTCCCCTTTTTCTGAAAAAGATTGTCAGCGTCATATTTTGGCTTCTTTAGTACGTACAGAAACCTGTCGGGGATCATCTTACCAAATATCAACAAATATCAATTGTTGAACACTTTTCCATACTCTTTTAGTAATGAGTATCAGGTAATTTCTGTTCCTCTTTTTTATTCTTGGAAAATGTTTTCACCAAGTTATATGTCATGACTGCATTGATATTGTTTTTGTCTGTAGGCAGAATAAGGCGTTTATTTATATCTATCTATGAAGCTCGCAATCTCTACACTTTTCAGATAAATAAATCCCGTTCCAAGGAAGCAAACTCTAAGGTCTCTTTTTTGCCGTTAAATGGGGTTTAGAAATAAGAACAATAATTGTACCGCTCAAACTTTCATCTGAACGAATGACTCATACTCGTTTCTAAGCTTCCTAGTTCTTTTTGGCATTTTCGATAATAATGTCCTCGATATGGAAAACCGTTATCGACCAGGCTTGAGTGCAATGGCTATTCTAGAACGACCATTTTCTAGTCTAGAGACATTGTCAATTTCCATCTGGACCGGGCTGCAGGTCGGCTAAATTTGGTCCATCCAGCAATTCTTGCAGGTTCTGTTCTCAAAATGCTCTTAAATTCATTCACGCAGTCCCCGATCAACATCTACAGACAGCGATCCTTCAGACAAGTAAAGGTGCATATGTCGAGGTCTACTCACAGTGCCACTGGCGACCCTTTCTGCGTCCTGGACTCATCGGAATTGACTCAGGAATTTGAAAAACAAAAAAAATGACTCATTTGAGAAACGATCCCTTTAAATGATCGACTTGAAGAGACCTCGGAAGAGACTCATCCAAAATGAGTTATTTGAAAAATCCGATTGAAATTATTAATATTGTAAGTTTTGCACTACAGATAGGGAATCTTCATGATCTGTTGATTGTTGGAACATGATTCAGAAGTTTATCCTAACGAATCAATTTTAGAGAGTCATATTTATTGGATCATTCGCAAATGAGTCATTCCGAAAGTCTTATACTCCTGAGTCACTTTTATTGAGTCGCGCATTTTAACTAGAAGAGAATGTAGGGAAAAGCATATTATAGACACCCCAATGGACGACGAGCTGTGCGCTTTATACCCAGTCGAGGCATAGGTGGACACGTTTACCCCTATCGACGGGGTAAATCACGGTGTCGAAATCAAAATCTGACAACGGGATCTTGTAGCTGAGCTCAAGACTCAAATTTTCACCACCCATACATTATGTTTTGGTATGATTAAGACTAAGAAAATCGTAGTGGAAGGTCAAAAGTGGTCCACACACATTCACCCCGGTCCATACCTCGTTGTGGAAACGAGCTTTTTCCTGAACTCGTTTTCCCGGAAAATTGGAGCTTTTCCGCAACTCTGTACATAAAATAATATTTCTGCGCCTTTTCAGGTCGAAACATGTCTAGATCATTCAAATCTTTATATTGCATTGGTCGAGGTGGAGTCAAGTCCATCTCGTTCTATGCTAGAATTTTTTTTTTTTTTTTTTTTTCATTGACAATATGCTAAAAATTTCAGCGAAATTAGCTGATTGTGACTCGCAAAGACCGATTAAAATATGTTTCCATAATTTCAAATCTTCATAGCTGATTTGATAAAAAATTTAGATAGACAATAATGAAATCATCTTTGTGCGTATCAGAAAGTTTGACATGCGCAAAACAGTTCATACGATTTTTCTTTGATCCATTATCTTACATCAAAAAATGTGACAAAATATCCACCTTTCAAAAAGATATACCAACATTTCATCAACTTCGAGACTATTAGAATTTTTGACTGAAGCGGCTCAATGCCAAATCCTCGGCCCAATAAGTGGGTCTCAACAGCTCGTGAAAACCGCGGTGTAAATAAACCCACCACAACTTAATTATTAATTCATTGTATGCCTACATGGCGAAGAAGATGGTGAAATTTTCCACACATTTTGTAAATTCATCTTTGCTCATCTTAATTAAAATGCATACATCGTCGTTACAAATACACAAGCAAGATACAAGTTATGTTCATTAATTAGATTGATCGCATCTATGATCGAATACAGCCAGAGGATTGGATGAAATCAAGCTCCCAGCATATCCAATTCGGAGCTTTGACCTTGTATTGTGAATATTCAATAACAAGTTACTAGTTACCAAAATGTAAATTCTATTGAAACTTGTACACGAAAGCTCTATATATATATACACCAATATAATTATACCAGATATATACGCCATCTGCATGATGCAGCATGCAGAAATATACTACAAATACTCGAGAAAGCAATAATTCATTCTCAACAATAAGAACTTTGTGATTAAAAAAGTGCTCGTCAAACTTTTTCTTCCTCAATGCATACTAGAAAATATATAATAAGACTCCTTCACCGGGACTCAAGATTAGCAACGTTGAACTCGGTTAAGTAGTAGTAGTAGTAATAGTATTCCATTCTATATGATGCTTGAAAAAAAAAGTTATAAACTTTTGACTTGACCATACTTTCCAATCAAGCATCGTCTCAACTTTTTGCAAGTAGGCCACGAAGCTGCAATAGCTATGGCTGACTGCTGATGACTATAATTCAAGAAATGAATTTTTGACGGACACAGAAAAGAAGGGTAAAAGTTAGCCGCATTTAGCATCGAATAATATACAACTGGATGAGTTTTTCTCGTTATATAAGTAGCGTTGGTGAAGAAGTTTGAAAAAGTTTCAAGAGAAAAGAGAGAGATGAGAAAAGGAGGAGCCCTCTCTTTGATCGCAATGTTTGAAACAATGAATAAAAACTCGTTGTTGTAGAGGGGGGGGGTGGAGAAGGCGGGAGGAGAAAAGTATACTCATTGGCGCCACGAGAATCGGGACAACATCGAATAAAGTAAATTGAGGCGAGAATAGCGGGCTTGCGCGAAAGATACAAGAAACTTGCAACTTTTTTTGCTTGCAGCATTTGTAAAGACTGGGCTCCATTGCTCGAGGACAGTGGCATCATCCATCAGCACTGCAATTTATTCCTGTTTTATAATTACTGAGTCTGAGTGATCTCTTAGAGTACTGTAATGAAATTAATTCATTCTGACAAGAAGTTGCCATTCCCAACACTCTTGATATCTATTTCATGTTTTTTCGACAAATATAGATCATTTTGAAATTTTTATCTCCATGTTTATTGAAAAAAATTGAACAAACTGGTCATATTCTTATCCAAATCAATACCACATAAGTTATTCCAGATGATAACAGTAAAAAAGAATCTCGTTGTTGGCGTATCAAACAGCTCGTGAAATAACACGGAATCTCACAAGAAATAAATATAAGTAACACCAGAATAAAATTACTATTTCGCACAATGTCTCCAGAATTTTCGATGCATTTTATATAGCAGCAGTTTGCGAAAGGCTCTTGTAAACCCGATATCTTATCACCCGAGTATGTGGAATTTAAAAAAAAGGTGTAGAGGAGTGAGTAAGGTGTTGCCGGTGCAAACCATTATAATACTTGCTTCTTCCATTAAAGTGTCTCGATAATGGAAAATCCAGCATTGAATGATTATTCCTGAGAATTCTGAGTTCCTTATGTATATGTGTACTTGTAAGAATGCATAGAAAATTGCACGCATTGATCATTTTTTATCGTAATGTCTACATGACTCCGACACTGGCGCAAACGCATGTTTCTAATACCCTAGAATGGAAAAATAGAGAAAAGATAGATTTCATTTGTTGTTGTAGCCGCGCGCGACTTACAACCTGTTTTGCCACACGTTTTGCAGCGCGAGCGCGATAGTTCAATATTTTATACCGATATATCTTCCTTGTTTATGAGTCATAAGTTATGCACCTTACATTATTCTTGGCTATACATAATATATATACAGGGGTACAACTGTGATAGACGACGTCGTACAAATTCTTGTGTGAGATAAATGTAACCACGCTGTATAATCGGATAAATACGCATAATTCTACTGTCGTTAGTAATGAGAATAGAGCTAGACCAAAGAGAGAAGTGCCGCAAAATTACTCAAGTCGATTAGGATTGCAAAGGAATGCTACGTACCTGTGTGTATATCGTTTGATCATATAGCAAATATAACCCTGCTCGCCGAAGCAATTGATAAATGATGAGTGGGTGCATCGAAGAACCTTTGAAGTTGACGAGCGGTTTCGAGGTAGTTCGTGACTCGTGACCGCGGCTGTTAACAGTTTCGAACACGGTTTGAAACTTCTATCGTACGCATCACGTATAAAGATACATCTGAAAGTACCCGATTCGAAGTTTCCACGCGATCTTCGATATTCCAGGAATGGAATCTCCCAAAACATGACTCTTCGATGCAGAATCGACACATTCTGGGAAAAGCATATCCCTCCATATCCGGCAATAAAGAGGTTAGGAGTGCTACTTCGGAACTTGACGCGAATTTCCACTGAGGGCTTATTATCTTGTTAAGTATTCCAATGAACCAAGGTGCCTCAAATCCAAGTTATGTAGAGTATCGAATGTGTGTAAGCACGAACTTTCGATAAATTAGAGATGAATGTGGATGGAGCCGTTGTCTGTCGAATGTGCCGGTGCATCTCGCCAACGGACTGGAAAATGTAAACAAACACGCGGTAACAGTCTGCACACTCCCGCGCGAAACTCGGCCAATGGCATCGTTGCACTTTTGAATAATTCGAACTGCCACTTGTTCTTATATGAAAATCTACAAAATGCACAGATCCCGTTTTTAATTTGACACCAAAAACGCAACGTTATCAATCATTCGCACAACCTATATTAGGGCCACTCATTTATGCATCACATGGCGATCACAATCCCCCGAACGATGTCCTTGACCTACCTTTGATCGATTGTTGCCTTCTGCGTGGAATCTGCCGTTATACACCATCATCTCGTCCTTTTTGAATTCCACGTAGTTTGATTATCCTCTGGTATATCTGCACCTGCACTGCGACTTTAGTACGACGATAGACTCAGAGCTTATATTGCAGCTATATTCCTCAGCCGAAATCTCGCCCGGGCGGCTTCATTTTCCCGCCACAAATTTCCGAGCTCTCGAACTGAGTATAACAACAATTTAGCGACAATGACAATTTTACACAAGTGTTCAATAAAATTCAACAAATCACGCACTCACGGCGATAACGACACGACGACGACGATGGTCAATATTAGGTGTGTTCAAAAGACGATGACACAGACCAAAACAGAACGTCCGAGGTTATTGCACCGGATCAAAACGTGCATGCTCTGATGATGAGCTGCTCCGAAAGCCGGCGCGGCAGCTCGACAACTGGCGCGGGTGGGTGCGAGTCGGTTATCAGTTTCGCGGAAGCTGCCGGGCTATCCCCCCACCACTTTTACTAGTCCAACACTCTGCGATTCTGTGGAATTGCGCGCGCGTACTATCATCAAGATATAGACCAGATTTTTGCTCTATATATAAGTATACCTATGCACGAAATGCATGCACATGCATCGCCTGTCGAGCGGTCACTGACACTTATTATCAGCCCAGATGCAGTTTATTATCTTATATGTACGAATACAGGTGTGCTCGAGCTCGTGAAATTAGGGTTTGTTTACATGACATGATGGATATTATTGAGATGTGATATCATGAGAGGTATTATTGAGATGAGGATTGAAGGAAAGATTCTAAGTATTCGCTATAAACTCGCTGTAACGAATGTGCAATTTAAATACTGCAGTCGTTTTCGAACGAAATTTACGAAAAATTTGAAACGTTCCTAAAGGAGAACAACTGTGGGAGGACTAAATACAGAGAGATACGTTCCAATTTCAATTTGACTTGAAAATCCATACTTCGTATATATGACAGTACTGATGAGCTCTGCAAATTATTCGACCATCACTTAATCCGGTATTCCATTACACTATAACGAACTCGATGAACATTGACCATATCTCTAATAATTGTTATTGGTCGAAGAGTTTTTTCGTGGGCCTAACGAATTTGAGGTAGACTCCGGCATTCCAGAGGATTGAAGCGATGCGTGTCGCAAGCTGGAAATCATTCCCCTTTTACCCCGATTTGCTTGCGATTTGGGCTAAATGACGAGCGCACGAATACTTGTTATCATCTAACTTGAACTTGTCCACTCGTTATTTAGCCTAAATCGCGAGAGAAACGAAGAAAAATGGGGATGAAAATGAACATAACTTTTAGGTCAGGAGGTTCCCGCGGTGGTTCACATTTTTATCCGATTCTCTTGCGATTAAGCTTAAACGACACATTATCGATTGCAAATTAGACCACAACAATGATTCGGATAACTCGTTTCAAATTTCGAATAATCAGAATTCTCATGTAAAATGTGCTTTGAGTTTCTTTGTATTTTAATACATTCTGTCAGACCATAATACTAATTTGCGAAGATTGTAACAATGAACGCCCGTTTTCAAATGTTGAAGTAGGTAAAAATTTCGACAAACTTAGCTGCTCTACCCCCTCACAGATGATTCAAAAATCCTCTTCGAAGCCAGTTAGCTTTGGAGAGTATCAACAGTCATGTCAGGAGCATAAATCTTTTGCAAGAACGAAAGACCGTTTTGCATACATCACAGTTCTCATGAGCGAACTTGGGCAAAATTGATAAAGATGCACATACAGTACCATGCTAAGATTCGTGAACGGATGAGTCGAATTTTCTCTTGCTCAAACGTCGAATAGTCAGATCCAGATCAACGTAGAAAATTTTTGCAAAAAGCATTTGAAAGAAGAGAAAAAATTCTAACGTTCCATGGTTTCCGAATTTTCTTTCAACCCTTCCTAGCGGCACAAGCAGCTGATGTAACTTCGAGAATTTCGAGGAGGAAACGTTTTCAATCGATGATCTGCCGTTTGGACGCGGGTGACAATAGAGCGATCATCCCTAAAATCATCTTAAGCAACGGTAACAATCCAGTTTACAACGATTCGTACATCAATTTTTACGTTATTCGAGCAAGAGTGTGAGAGCTCTCAAAGTAGCCAAAACCGTAGTTTTTTGCCATTTTCTGCTGTTTTCTCCCGTATTTCATTGGAAGTCTGATGATCTGGCCATACTTTGAGAGCTCTCACACTCTTGCTCGCATGACGGAAAAACTAATCAAAAAATCATTGCGAATGGAATTTTACCCGTTCTTCAATATGCTTTTTTGTAAAATTTCTCCATCTTCACCCACGTCCAAATTGCAGCTGATTGAGTGAAAACGTTTCTTTATCGAGATTCTTGGAGGTACATTATCCGCTTGTGCTACAGGGGTGGGTTAAAAAAGAATCGAAACCCATGAAAAGTTGTAATATTTTCTCTTCTTTTGAATGCTATTTGCAAAATTTCTCTAAGTTGATCTGAGTCCGACTAATCGATGTTTGAGCAAGAGAGAATTTGATTCCACCGTTCACGAATTTCTGCACGGCACTGTATATTCGGCTTACATTGGATGAAATTTTCAATCCTCGGAGTTTCATGGACAATTTGGAAAAATAATTTTCAATTCGATATGTGCTCGGTCAAAGAATTAGCAGAAGTATTCTGCTCTGCAGAGATCGATTATGAGATTCGATAAAACACCATTAACACAATCTCCCGTGTTGATTTGAGTTGATCGAAAAGTATTCGACTGAGGAAGTCCATACAAAAAATGCTCAAAATATGCTATCAAATATCATTCGATTTCAATGTAATGTTGAAAGAAAAAACCTATTTATAGATGCGTTATACGAATAAATGTCTTCTCAACGGCGTCGAGGAAAAGTAGTTCCATGTTCCACCTTATCTTGATAGTGCGAAATATCTCAAATCGAAATGAAAATTAGAAATAAAGGCGAATTATTCCACGAAATTATACAGAACCTCGCTCTTTCACTATTGGGAGTAAACCTGTGTTGAAACACCGCCATCTTGGCCCCGTGTATTTCTTATGGAAATGTTTTGAGATTCGGCCATATTGGATTTTTCTGGCATCTAAAATAACACAGAGGTTTACTCCCAATAACTAATTTAATAACAGTTTCACCTCGGCCCATGCCATTTCTAAAGCCTTTTCTGTGTTGAAGAGGGGGGGGGGGGAGAATTGAAACATAATTACACTGATCCACGATAAAGACTCGGAGCATTTTTCCAAGACATATCACGCATCACTATACGCGTACGCCACTTGTCTGATAGATCATCATATGGGAATATTATTTGATTCAAAATGGTCACAGAATCAATATTTTTTGGAAATTGAGTGGGGAAAAGGATTCACTCATTTTTGTACTCCTAAATATGATTTCCATGGTGGCCCGTTTATGGGATCACCAGAAATTTTTTGTGATTTTTTTTTCGTAGATTTTTATCGTGCGTCCAAAGAAAGTTATCATAAATATCGAAAATAACGCATGGCCTCATGTGTAGACGGCTGAAACCTACATACCAATGTTCCTGCTTCATGAGCCTCAGTCCGTAAACATTATAATTTTCACAATTTCAGATTCTAACTTGAGCATGTATCCTTTCATAATACCTCCGAAACCTGCAAGATTCTGGCAATATTTTTTGGAAACTGAGACGGAGAAGAGATTTACTCATTTTTGTACTCGGTAATGTTAGGATCCAACAGGAAAAACATACTTTTCACAACGAGTTCACCTTATTTTCACTCTCTCGCTACTCCTAATCTTCTTTGAATAGTCCTTCGTGACGTTATAAGGTAAGTGTACCCAACTTGCCCCCATATGCCGATCTCGAAAATGGGCACTCGTTGACCTTCCCGCATATTTTTTCTACGTTTGTTGTGTTGAAATATGAGAAAAAAGTAGTTTGCATCGACCTCGAATCATTTCTGCGTTCTCCAGAAAATATAAAGTGAGTTTTCCATTTTTCGTGTTTGCACGGCTAAGAAATCACCGAGGAAATCGCGTTCACAAAAACCGGTGCAAATTTATTTATATTTGACCAATCTCAACGTACCTTACCGCGATTCCTTGTCTCAGGACCATCAAAATCTGCCCTTCAAAGTTGCAAAACTCTGATTTTGAGCTATTTTATGGACAAAACACGGAGCTGACTTGAGAAACGAGAATGCCGACATCGGAGTGTACCCAACATGCCCCCATATGGTTATCTCGGAAAGGCGTGCAGTATGTCTTTTTTCACCACTCAGATCGTGTTAACCGCATCAAAATTGATCGGAAACAGTTACTTGGGCCAACTAAAATCTCCAAATGTTGCTGAACTGGATCAAAGCAATTTTATGCACTTTATCGCCGATTTATATTGTTTTAAATGATGGGGGTAAGTTGGGTACACACTTTTGTAAACTCTCAAAAGTCACTTTTTGGGATAATCAAAACAGTATGGTTTCAATTAGACCAAATTAAATGTATTTTAATCCATTTCGAACATCTTGAGACAAGCTTTAAAATGAGCTGAGGTACGTTGTAAAATATTGAGATGGGCCAGAGTTATTAAGAAAATGGCTTAATGAGGGCAAGTTGGGTACACTTACCTTATTATATGTACCAATTGTCCATCGAAATAGTAGTCGACTTTTACCTTCAGCCTGTCGAGAATTTAACTAAATTGAAAAACTTGAAAAATCATCTGATCATATGAAATCGTCTGGTGAAATAATGGAAACATTGCACCCAACAACACCCAGCAAAATCGTTGCCGAAGAAACTCTCAGTTATGGAACGCTGTGCAAAGCTTTTTGATGCAAGATTGCGTCGTTTGTGGTGTCATTCTTTGCGTGAAGTTGGATTCATAGTATTGATTTATTTTTCTTCTACATATTTTGCATCTCATACTTCTTCCATCAACTATAATCTCAATGGTGGGGTTACAAAAGAAGGAAGGAGGGAAGGTTTTAGTCAATTTATAATAATAGGAATTATAGAATACAAATAATACATATATTTCAGAAAGCATCATACCTTCACATGAAATATTGCTCATCACAGAGAGCTAGATAACAATTCAACCTCGTCATACAGAGCTGTGTAAGTTAATTAGTAAACTTCAGCCTTGATAGAGATAAAGTCGTTCATCTTTTATCCAACTAAATAGTCATATATCTGGACAGTCTTACAGGTAAAAACTGAGTTTACAGTAAATTAATTCTAACTGTCACATCATAATAATCGTATCACAGTTTCAATTATCACAATCCTAATTCAGTTTCTAGATTCAATTAGTGATAAACATTGGGTGCATAACAAGTCTGATTAAATGAATGAAATCGAGGAGATGGTACGGAATTTGTTGGATCTGGTATCAAGCTAGTGATCTATCAATGTATCAAATTTCGTAATAGTCACGAGCCTACAGTACCGTATATTCTTTGCTTCATGGAGAATCTGACTTTTTCATATCTCCCAACACATAAAGCGCGCCATTACGTGCCTCTACGCCAACGCGAGAGAATAGTATATAACCTACATTCTCTCTGTATTGATGTATCAATTATTAAGTTAGTTGTACACTAAAGCTGAAAATACAGTGAAATCTCCGGTCGCACTGACACCTCTGGTCGCAAAAAATTGTCCGTTATTGAGAGGTGTCCGCTAATATGAGGTATCCGTTAAGGGAGATTCCGCTAAATACCAGAAAATCACTAAAGTTGGGGAGAATTTAGTTCAAGTGTTAATGAACACCTGTGCAAAATTTCAGAATGATTGACCGTTCTGTTTCGGAGTAGTAGCCATCAAAAACCCGCCACTTTTAACATTGCGCTTATATGGGAGTCGACGATCCCGCATGAGCGCAACGCTAAAAGTGACGAATTTTGATGACTACCACTCTGAAACAAAACGGTCAATCATTTTGAAATTTTGCACAGGTGTTCATTAACACTTAAACTAAGGCCTCACCGACTTTGGTGACATTCTGGTATATTTTGTATTTTAGTGTACAACTACCGTAAGATTGAAATTGCGAGTCCTTCATCTGCTCATCTCAACAAGGCCATCACGGAAGATTCGAGCATCTTTTCAATGTGCATCGTCAGCATTAGAAAAACTGTCAAATATTCAGCTCTCCATTTTTTCAAAATGTATATAATTCCTACGAAGGCGTACATGTTCGAAATGCTGTGAAACTCAATAGATAATGATTCGGCGGTCGTTTGATGTCCATTGCTCATTATATTTAATAGTTTCGGAAATATTCTCTCTCAAGATGTTTACAATTCTTAATAGAACTGATCGAAAATCCAACCATTCTAGTAGGAAAATAGTGAGACGATAGCCCCACCTACACTCATGACAAATTAACCACGAGTAATGATGATAGAGATATTGATGATCAGCACAAGCCATTAGGGGAGTGAGATCAATCATACTGATACATGTCAACAACGAATGAGAGCCTTGGAACAGGCCAGAAGTTCAAAATAGTCGAGGTTGTTGTTGCGGTGGAGGTAGATAAAGACAACCCTGTCCAAAAGCATTAGAAATGACAAATTCGCAAATTGCCAATTTGCACTCTGGCTTCCCAGTACAAAGACTGTACCGGTTGGGTCGACCATTCTTATCGGTTGGGTTAGTCTTCAAGACTCTGGGTTTTATGATGAGCAAAGAGTAGGAGTTCATGGGTGATGAACTCATATTTCCCCCATCAATCCGATTAAAGACTGGTAAGAAAATCTTATTATTCAGCGACAAAGAATCCACATACTTTATTTGTCATACATTCCGTTGGATCTTCACTCCAACCTTCAAGATCCACGATTGTCGCATTAATCAATGAAATGACGTCATCAATAGTAGCGCATATGCAAAATGGATTGCATACATACTCTCAAGAAATGGTCACCTGAAAGAGACGTTCATAGCGAAAGATTCCAGAGAAATAGAACCTTGCAAAGATGTAACTCCTCTTTCGAAGAGAGAGCCTACTATGGAAAATTCTGTCTTGTGGTTTGTATATACGGGATCAAGTAACTTCAAACGCATTAGAGAGCTTGAAGAGTTTGTGGCTAGAGCCGGAAGTATCATCGGAGAGACCAAGTCCGAATCGAATGACTCAAAGATTTGAAACAATATAACTCATTTGAGAGATCGTCCAATTGGAATGACTCACTTGAAGTGACACATTCAAAATGGGTCATTTAGAGAATCTGAATGATGATAATACTCTACGTCCTGAAATAATGAGAAGAGAAATAAGTCATACCTCGATTGTCGGGACGATTTTGAAGTTTTTATAATGAGCCACTTGACTCCATGACCAATGATTGAATTGAAGTATTAATCAGATCTGGACTCCCAGCCTTGAGATTCCAGCAGAATTTTTGCCACGAGATGATGATCGTAATATCATTTTTCGAGTCGAGGTATAGGTAAATATCATTAGCTTGGTAGTTAAATGCCGATACGTTTTTACTGGTATCATCAAATTCGACAAAGCAAATTAGGAGTTCAACCTTTGAGGATATCGATTCAGCGGATAACGGATTTGAGGAGTTCTAGGATGTGAAATGACTTCATAATACGGGAAAAGGGTGTTGAACACGCCATGGTGCTAATAGTGAGTAATCATATGGTAGCGGGATCAAAAATTAACCGTATGCACGTGTCGTATTGAGGTCAACAGCAATCAACTTGAGGTGTCAGGGTAATGTAGTGATATATCTCAGAGAATGTAACTACATGATTAATTTTATTTGGCGCATCGGCCATTCAAACAGTAGTGCAGTTCGATGTACTTAAAGTGGTCAAAACTTTGTGAGTGAATCATGCATTGAAACATCAATCGACGTGTTGGCCACGTAGCTGATCTTCAAGGAAGTCCCTGCGAGTCCATGAGGATCGAGATTTGCACCAGGTTTCATCTCAGAGGGGATCACAAAACACCACACTTGCGTTGATATGTCTAGCTCTTGAGCTTTTCTGTACTTGAACCTCTCGTTCCCAGATTTTCAGATTCCAGTTATATTTAACCTGAAGAAGGGCATAGTTAGATGCCCGAAACGCGTCTTATTCCAATAGAAATCGGTATATTCACGCATGGTCCATAGAGAGCATTCGAGACTGCTGAATTTATTCAAGGGTGTCATCCAATAAGTCAAATACCCTACAAATCCCACCTCGGAACGACACTCTTGGAATTTGTCGAGTTGGGATATGAGCGAGTTCCATCATGCTGGGTAAATGAGCAACCATATGTACTGGATGACATCATCAAGTGCTACAAAGCAGCTTACGACTCCAACCTTTGGCGGTTTTGGACCAGAGAAGTCGCGAATCAAAGAGTATCGGATTCTAAAGAGATGAAGCGAGTGGATGGAAGAAATCCAAAATGTACTGGACGACATCATCAAATACTACAAGGCAGCCTACGACTCCAACCTTCCGCGGTTTTCGATGAGGAGATTTGGAAATCGGAGAATGATGCATTTAGGAGAATGGTGGGATGAAATCGAATCCGAGAAGAAGATACACACCATTGGACCAGGCCCAATGCTGTAAAATATTTTCAGTTCAAACAGTGACAGTAAGCGAAATGGGCCTCGATTCACAATCATGGGTCGTAAATTCAAGTACTGTAAGATTAGTTAAACGTGTGAGATTGTGGGGCCGCGTTTGGGATCAAACATGATGAATCTTGATAGAGAGTGATCAAGGTGAAAGATGGAATAGATCGCTTTAGTGGTCGCGACAGCGGATAGGGTACATTTCGAGGTCATAATCAGGACTAACGATACTACAAAGCCAGTACGTCTTCGTAAATAGCCACCTCGTTTTGCGAGTCGAACATGATGCAATCTAAAGGGATCTCAACTGTCACTCCGTGAAGGAGATTCTAGATGAGTGATGCCATAGACGCTATTGTGACAACGACGGGTGATCCAAAAGAAAGCGGTTTAGATAGATGTCCTGGTCCTGCTATCAAGTACTACGATTGCATCGTCATCGACAACTTTCTTACTAAGATGTCTGACTCTTAAAAAGATGCGATTTTTGGAAAAACACTCCCTGTGCCTGGGGCGGTTTTGAAACCGCCTACCATCATCATTGACCCAGTGGCGTTGCTGGAGCTGCTTGGGCAGCTTTTGACTACAAAATCAACACCTTCCAGATCGTCCGTTTCTTCATCTTTAGAAGAGATTCCGCTGCTAGCACGCAGCGGATTACTGAGTTAAAATCCTGAATGACCCCATGATATGATTCCTGCATCGCAAACATGTAGCGTTCGCTCGTTCGATGGAGAGAATTGTTGTGCGCCGGATCCAAAATACTGCTGTGGCATGCTCTTAGCTAGAAAGCAGGGGTACCGCGCTCGCGCTAGTCCGTGCCATTGCATTGATCAACCTTGGTCAAAGTGACGTTATTGTATCGGGTAAGGTGGATTCACTATATACTGTTCATTATGGAAACGGATACCACAGGGACTTTAATCCCAGCTACCAAGTTAGATCCACAAGAGTTTGATATATCGGTATATATCAATTCCAAGCTCATATACCTTGAGCGACATATTCGGCAGGAGCTCGAGGATATGTATAGAAGTATACAGGAAAGCAAATGCCGGCTGGAGAAAAAAGGATAGAACCTAGCAGGTCACTACTATTAACTGCTCCAGATGAGTATGCAAAGTTCATTATGCAAGCATTTGGATATTATGCATGTGTCGCAGGAGAGGTAGAATATATCTACAAATGCAAACCTATTGAGGCTAAGCTAATCCCAGACAACCAGTGTTATAAAGAGCTACCGGTCAATGTGTCTGGCAACGCTGTATTTATGCGTCCGCGTACAAAGATCCTTACCAACGAGGGAAATAAGATAAGGTGTAGTAACATCGCACCAAATATGTATAAACTTGATGATGTCTGGATAGAGATGAACCCATATCCAAAGAAGGTAGAATCACCCCAAATTTTTGATCCTGAAAAAGACTTGCAGTGGAGATATACGGACCTAGATAAGCTAGTGTCAACTGGATTATATTCATCTGATGATATTCAAGCATGGAGGGATAATCTGAATTTCCCAGGGAAGGAGAAAGCTTTCCAGTACGCCATGGCTCAGGCAGTTATAGATGGGCACTCGATAGGGAGTAAATACAGAATGGATGACTTATTGAACATGGATATTATCACACAGGCTGGCGAAAGAGTGTGGAATAGAATGTGGGGAAGTTTTAAAGTAATCGGCGACATCACATCAGGAATGCTCGGGCTATGGGTGACCTTTAAGCTATTGGAGTTCCTGATAGACTCTATACTACATGGTATGGCTCTTCACAGCCTATATGGATGGAGTTTCGTTCTCCTTGGTGCATGTTGGGACTCAGTAACGGCATTTTTTCTCACATTGAAGAAAGAGGCTACAAAAACCACGGAAAAAAGTGAGAGCCCTTCCGGAGATGTTCACTCATGTCTTCCCAGAGCTTCTCAAAAAGGGCACCTTACTCCCCCGCTATTCCTGATGCGCCACCTTATCATAAAATGTATCCAGTGATAGTAGAGGGAGAAAATTCAAATGCACCGAAGAAATCCGATAATCCTAATGAAGGCTCAAAATTTCTCTGAGACTAAGGTGGATTCTGCCATGGCCAGCGCAATGGATGGCGACCCCTGTATGATAGTGTATTTGGAAGCCCGCGAGTCTCGTAAGATAGACTCCCGTCAGCTTCAAACAAGAAGTGAACTTGCAGTAAAGGAAGAAAATCTTTTTTCGAAGACAGATTGAGGGGAGCGATAAGGTAGATCACCATTGTGACAACGAGGCCGACCCCCACAAGGCGCGGTTATGGTTCCTGTGTCACACTCACAAACACTAGGAATAAGACAAATCAGATGTCTTGATTCTCTGAATCTCTCTGCAGCAAGGGTGACGTTAAGCTTCGTCCTATTAAATATGACTAGGCAAACGAGTCTTCAGAGTAAAACCCTCATACCCTGAGCCCAACATGGAGTCATCTCGTGGTCAAGCATGGCAACAAGAATGGTGATTCCGCACCGAATAAGCCTCGAAGGGTGTGATTCTACGGGTCGGCAGGGTGACGGTGAGCGTTGTCCACTATCTACTACGGGGCCAGTAGTCATCGAAGATGATCTCTCTTTTTTTGAGCCCAAGATAGAGTCACCTCGTCAAGCATATATAGAGCTCACGTACTGTAAACAGACGAAGAAGTATCGGATCCTTACTCATACTTCCCTTATCAGGCCGATATGAATTTGGTGAACAAATCCTATTATACAGCGAGTGAAAATCCTCAATTACATTTTTTACCTTAATGCTCCCTGTCCAATCAAAGAATGCCAACAGGTTCGTAGATGAGAATCTAACAAATATCGGTTCTAATGCTAAGTTGATTACTTGCATTTGCAAAAACAATCAATTTTCGCCAGGTATTCAAGAAAGGTCAGACTGGTGAAGTGGTTGACGCTCCGGACGGAGTAGATATTGATGGAAGAATGTAATTCTACGGATTGCTATTGCAATACCGACGTCGAGCGTTGGTCTATCAAGTACTACAAGGCCAGCAAGTTATCGAAGATCATCCCTTATTTTCTGAGCCCAATGGTGTCATCTCGTAGTGAAGCATGAAACTCGTGCACTGTACACGGAACAAAGCATTTAATTCTGTGGATTGCTATAGCGAGAGTGACAGGGAGCGTTATATCGCATTACTTGCAACAACCCCTTTCAATGCCTCGATTCGCTTCCAATGGCATTATGGAAAGTCTTGGATTTGAGTGATCGCATAGATTACGATCTGATATTCCATCACCTAACTCTAATGCTAGCTATCCAGAGGGCGCTAACCACTCGGGTAGGGACGTTACCCCTTACGAAGTACATAGTTTAGTTAACGTCAACCATAATCGTTCGTCCATCCCTGTTCCATTGAGCGTTAGTCATTCCAATGAAGCTAATTTACCCGAGTTCAAGACTTTGGGCACTTGAGCGCAGACTCACGTATAGAGATTCCGTTCCCCGCTAAGTTAAGAAATTCTCGTTTTGTAGGCATTATAATACAAAGAAACTTAACAATACGTGTACTCAGTAATACATTATGAATGGAAGGGCCTTAGCATGCAGAACTAATCTACCTTTGAGTTATCATAGTTCTCCATTTTGGTGGTGGACGTATATTGGAAGCAGATAACGTAGAGGCCGTCATGTGTGATGAGATTGACAGATTTTTACGCCCCAATTGAAGTCAACGGTTGAACTCTGCGCCCGAGGTCATGTTATTAAATATTGTCCAGAGTGATTAAGCAACCCAACTGCGTTGACCTGCAAATGAATGTCGTGGTTCAAAATCGATTTGAGAAGACTTTGATGACTATCAACCCATTTCTTCGAGGGTATCATAAATCAAGATCTCACCTGCTTTTGTGGAACAAGCAAATATTTGAAACACTCGTTGAGAGAGGTCCGGAGTGTGTCCACGTTCAGATGTCACGCTGTGTCCTCGTCCCATCTGGTTTTGATTCCCTCACATCTTCTAACTCGTGATTGAGGCCTGGATATCTTCAGTCAACTGTCTCTGCCTGAAATTTTTTTCTCAAATAAGAGAGGCGGTTCAAGGAGATCCTCGATCGAGACGGGCATTCATTTTAATTGAATACTTCAATTTACTCCTTGAAAGGGTCACGTAATAAGGAAATCACAGATTAATCAAACGATTAGTTTGTGAATCGATAGGAACAAATGAAAGGCAAGATAAACTGTCATATGAATTCGCTGGAAAAGTTCTGATGGTGATAGTAAGTGAGTAAGTAACAATATGAATAATCTATATAAGGGATGTTTGAAATGTAAAGTGTCGGCGACTTGATCTTTCCCAATACTCATAATCATTTGATATTCGACTGGCTCCATATGCAATTGAGGAATATTACGTCAACTAGGAGAACGTATAAGTTGTATGGGATCTGGACTTTGACAGAACATTGAACATTATTTTGTTTTGAGGAGTGATTGAGAATTCGCCGGCGGTTCGACGGAAAGAACGTCTATTCGAAATCAGTACTGCTCAATTGTTATTTTCTTTATTTTTACTTCACGATATGAAGCCCGTTGAATCTAACTCTTGGAGATTTTTCCATGATCCAACCAAAAAAAGGAGATCCAGAAAATTTTCTTATTGTGGGTAGCAAATATGTACAGTTTAAATTTGGAAACATCTGCATCAATCAGTAGCCGTGTATTTTCAGCAAATCCGAATTTACGGTATTTCGATTTCAAATCTGGTTCATTGCTTGGAAAAATCAAACTACTCTTATGAGATATTATTCTTACATCTTCCTTCAAAACTGCGATTTAAAGTTGTATTAAGATTTTTTTGGGGCGCTCTGTTGATAGTTTGACAAGGAATTTTGATTGTTATCGGTATGAATTGGAGTTTGATAAATTCCAAAAAATTACTATATCGTAGATTTTAGAAATTGGAAATACTAGACTAGAAGCTTCACTGTGAAAAATTGGTTGAATTTTCAACCAAACTGGTTGAATTTTCATCCAAGCAATTATATCCCGCGATGGATGGATGGATCGACGGGTAGATGGATATGGATGGATGTGTGACGGATGGATGGTTGATGGTTGGATGAGTGGAGAAGAGGGATGAAGGGTGGATGAGTAATTGGATGGATGATAGATGCATGATGGATGGATGGATGGATGGATGGAACGCATCACCCATTCATTCATCCATCTACCCGCCATCCATCACTCCATCGATACATTCATCCATCCACCCACCATCCATTCTTCGATCCATTCATCGACCCCATCCATCATCCATCCATCGATCCATCATCCATCAGTCTACCCGTCCATGCATCCTTATCCACCCATATGACCAGGCATCTTCTTCCATATTCTACCCCCCACACGTAGGCAACCTGATATGCAGGAACCGTACGGACAGATTGTGACAGTCCACATCGATTGAACATTCAACATAACTAGTTGAATTTCCAACCAGACTGATTGAATTTTTCATTCAACCAGCTGGTTGAAGTTTTCCGGAAAAATTTTTTATAGTGCTCGAATTAGTCGATGACTTACTTGAATTTTGGAACAAAATTTAAAATCCCGACGGGAAGAAAACTACTCAATATGAAGACATAAAAAACGTAAGAAACCACTGATCTCATAATGAGACCATTCTCCGCGAATCCAAATATTTCAAGACAATAAATGAACCCAGGCATCTAGGAGAGAGCACGATAGCCGTAGAAAATGAAAGAAGAGAATACTAAATAATTTTGGGGAAAAATATAATAACCAAAGTATGAGCCTCATTGTGAGATGGAAAAATTACAAGCTCCGTGAGATTAACACCAGTCAGAGAAGAAAAAACAATTGATCAAATAGAACGTAGCGAAACGTGACACAAAAACAACCTCTCGTCGAAAGCAACAAAGTTGCGGAAGTCATCGATTCCATCTCAGAGTTATCATAATTTATTATTTGTTGAAACTAATTCTGCGTTCAACGAAGAATATGACTCTTGTCACATTGACAGAATTTTTGTAATTCTGCAGTACTCTCACCTATCAACACAAATTGTCAAAATAAGCAAACTGAAGTACACTCACCAGAAATGTAAAAGTGGCGTACGGCCGTTGATGATTCCAGTCCCGATGACAAAAAGGACGAGCCAGAGGACCCAGCCTCATCTGCAATCTTCAAAGAGGTCCTTGGTGAAGACCCCAGTACCTCTGGCTCCGTAAAAATGAACGCCCGTGAAGATTTTTCGAAACGATATGGCCATGTCATCGCAAATTGTGTGAAGAAAGATGAACGTGATAGGCTCTTGAAGAAGCATGAGATACCAACAGGCTTCAAAGCACCAGTTCTCAGTTATGAGATTCAAACTTTATCAAATACCTCGTTCTAGATCTCTAGCCTTGGCCATCAATGACATGTTCCTTGAGAATAATTTCAGACATCTCCAAGTCAACACTTTTGAATTCGGTGCCATTCTATTCCAAACTTTCTTGCAGCCAAAACTGGATGTAATCGTTCTCGAGAGCCTCTGGAGCTAGACTTCCTGCAGACATCATTCACTATGCGTTAGTCGTATTCCATCGTAGTTATCATGTAAATTCAAAGTTTGTAGTGAAAATGTATTGTCATTTACACTGGTATTCATAGTCGTAACCCTAGAGGTAAGAATTAATCCGCGGATTAGGCGTTGTAATCGGCGTGGCAGATAAATAAACCAAAGACTCTTCATTCACCTCACATTGTCCCAATGCAGCAGAACATCACAGAATTCACATACTTGAACTCAATTTTTGTCCACGCTGATTACAGCGCCTGATCCGCGGATAAATTTTTAACTCTGGGGTTATAAATACTATCAGTGGCGGATTTAAGACAGGCGCCGCCCAAAGCTGGGTGTTGGCTGTCCCCCCCCCCCCCCCTATAAATGAAGTTTTCGTGTATTTTTCAAAAACATTCGAAAACATTTGTGGAAAATTTCTAAAACCTGAATTACTTTCCGCAATAAAAATTTTGGGTTAGAAAAATAATACATTGACCGGACAATGATATTCTTATGAATTTTCCGACGCTGTAATCGATTCCGACCTCAGTTTTGAGTCTACACGTTAGTATTCTTGTTCTTAAGTGGAAAAAAGTGATTTACAAAGAACAGCGTTTTTGACGGGCTTCCCTCATTCCCGAGTTTTAAGGTCACTTAGCCAGGGAGTACTGATTGGTCAAAATGTATACCAAGATCGATAAATTCCTACGTACATTGACCTGCTAAACACGATCCCGGGTTTTAGGACGTTAAAATGTAACCGTAGAGTCGTATTAGCTAATTAGTCCACGTAGTATCTGGGGAAAAAATTGAATCGTAGTGAAAGGCGGCATGAGGATGGTGCGAGAAAAGCACCATTGAATGAGCAGTGAGACGCGCAAATTAGTACACATCCTTTGATTGCACCTCAAATCAAAATTACTGTTACTCATCTCGACCGATTTCCGCGTTGAAGCATTTTTTGTTATCCCTTTCAAATTTCACTCAAGTCTTCCATTTTCTCCTTGTCAGTACATCTATTATACAGCTATTTTTCTAGTTACGAGGGTTTGTCATACATTCGATCAAAATCTCAGATGTCTTCTTGAACACCCGTTTCTCTGATCGTGAGAAATTATTGAAAGAGATTCAGATCACTATCTGAGCTTACCATCCATTCACACTCGTGTCAAACACATATGCACCTTCCTCGCGAATAAACCGTGGTATGTACTTAATTTTGAAGAGTTCTTGATAGAACAGTAGTTCCCAAAAACTTCTCCATTACGTTCCAAGATTTCGAAAATATGTCGACATATGCAAAATATGCTGCTCTTTTGAGTGCTGTATTCAATATATTTGAATTTTGATCTCAGCTGGCGTGAAATTTTGCCTGACTCAAAATTGGATATCGAAGAAATCGAAACACCTATGATTTCCATCCAAGGTCAAAGTTTCGGAATCAGAAATCGATGAGAAACACTCATTGGTATTGGAATGTCCTGACCAAAGGATCGAAAAAATTTTTCGAAACGATGATTTTGTGTCCTCCGATGTGATTTTTGAGTCTTCAATGTAATATTGTTATCAATGGCTTCAATAAATCAGAATAAATGTTACAAAACTGGACTATAAAAGAAAACTTGTAAATACGTATAACTCTGGAGAATTCGCGGATGGCGCATTTGTAATTCCACCTGAGGTGATCAACTCAAATAGAAAAATTACGATCCATGAGAAAGATACGCCGTACAATATTTCACTACCTCAAAATACAGGAATCTGAACTCTTGCAATTTGTTTAGAGTATCATTTTGTCAATCATCTTAATGTTCTCAGTTACGCGCAATTAGCCTTTTCAATACGTTCATTTACGATTTATTTTTTTTTATTAATTTTGACGGGTATGAGAAATTAACGTAAAATTCAGCCTTTCCTTAGAAGGATTATAGCTCGATGTTCATGAAAATCTCAAGATTCACAGACATATTCACACCACAGAAAGAATTGTACTATCTACTTAACTGAAGATGAATTTCTCGGGTTTCCTTTCGATTGGATCATCAATTTTCCCGAACACATAGCAAGTTTTTCGGCATAATCGCTAGCTCCTTCATAAAATTCGAAGAATCGCGGGAAAGTACAAACAGTTTTCAAATTATGGAAAGTTGTTCGCATCTTTTTAGGTAAATTGCTGAGATGAATTCAACTATTTTCGAGAAAACTTGCCACGTATACTTGCGCCATTGCGGTATAGGCACGATCCGTGCGAGGAGTCATGTAGACCCCGGCGAATTCTCATGCTCCGATATATGAGGAGGGCCCGCATCACGGGCATAAGGTGTGTGTGATAGCAATGGCGCGTGGCGAGTAAGGTATTAAAAACAAATTTTTTCTGCCGCCAATTATCGGTGCCTAATCGTAATATTTCATTATTTGTTAAACAACTTCACTGCGATGGGCCCCATCGGCGGGGCCCACGGTTCAACTCTGTGTGCGGCGGTGATCAAAATTCCATCCAATGGTCTCCACCCGAGGCTCCACCGGTGGGGCCAAATGCACACAAGACCTGAACCTCGACCCCAACGCGTTTTTTACCGTCGTGAAAGGACGTGGTTTAATCATAAACAATAATCATTTAGGTACTCACAAGTGGTCTGAATTTTCATTGGAATCGCCTCGTAGACCTGGTGTTGGGCAACAGAAGCGTCTCATTGCTGTTGCTTCCATGGTGGCGGCTAACGTCTAAAACCTAAAACAGTCTACTTCTTCTTCTTCTTCTTTTTGTTGGCTGTGGCAGCACTGTGGCTACGCCTTTTTGCCATCACCAGGTGGGGATTGAGCGCGGTATTTGAATCAGACGTGTGCTTGGATATTTGTTTAATCTAGAGGCGCGGTGCTGGTTTTGGGGGTCACTGTTAGTGACACTTTCATTTGTTGAGACGGAGTTAGTTAGACATAAAGCTCGCATTTTTTAAGGAACTCCGTGAGAAATTTAGCATTTTTCTTGCGGGGCTCCTTTAGTATTAACACCGGATCAAAGGGGGAATTAGTGTTGTTTTTGCGCAGTTTTTTAATGAATGTAGCTCTTTCGTTGGCGAACCTCGGACAGTCTATGACGATGTGTTCTAGATCTTGTTCGTAGTATCCACATTCACATCGAGGGGACTCGATTATAAATTTCCTATGTAGACTTTCTCCTAGTGAGTAGTGGTTGGCCCTGAGTCTATTTAGGGAAGTGATGTGGTATCTTGTTGTAACGATATCGTTGAACCATGGTTTGTTAAAATCTGTGAAAAAATGTTTTGAGTAGTCTTTACCGGTGGTTTTGTTCTTGATGTATTTTTGCATATAGGATTTCATTGATTTTTGGAACTCTGGGTATATATCTGTGAATGGAACTTGGTTGGTGATGTGAGCTCCCGAGATGGCTGCTTTTTTGGCCAGATCGTCAACTATCTCGTTGCCTTCTATACCTCTGTGAGCAGGAATCCAGACTAGCTTGAGAGTGTGGTGATTTTTTTTGAGTTTGCCTAAGATTTTTCTTATGTCCAGAATGATGTGCGAGGCATTTTTGGTTCTGATTGGGTTGAAGTTTAGGATGACCTGTAGAGTGCTGAGGGAGTCAGTAAATATTACCGCGCGTGCGAATGCTTCTTTTTGTATGATTGTTAGTGTATTTACGATTGCCGTGGCTTCGGCTGTGAAGATGGTTGAGTGTTCGGAGATTTTATGCTGGATGGCTAGCCCCATTTTTGGTGCATATATGGCGTATCCTACTCGGGTGTTATCATCTGTGGACGACCCGTCTGTATAAAATTCGGTGGATTGCTGTATGAGCTCGCTAAATATTTCATTGAACTTGGTGTTGGGGGCATCATCTTCTGAGATGATTTCTCCACTGTAGGTGTCAATTATGTGACTGTAATCTGAAATGAGTGTGTCTAGGGTGTAGTTGTAAATCAGTGGGGCTGCTGTTCTCTTAATTTTGTGCCATCTGCTTTGAGAGAGGTAGTCGAATGATGCGTATAGTGGGAATTTTGCGCTTAGAGTTCTTGTGGCTTCCGGGCTTTGCGTTCTAAGCTTGTATCTAATAAAACATAGTTTGCTGAGGAGTTCAGAGTCTTCGATTGAAAGAAGTTTTATTGCGAATTTGTCTGCAAGGTATCTGGTTCTCCTTTTGAGTAACGGTTCGCGAGCTTCAGCCTGCATTACGTTTATAGAAGTGGACATTCGGTATCCCAATGCTAGTCTTAGGCATTGGTTTTGTATTTTATCTAATTTGTTTTGCCATTCTGAGTTGAAATTGAAAGTGAAGCAGTTGTAGTCATAGAGACTCCGGATAAGTCCGCGATACACTGTTAGAAGGATTTGGGGGTGTCCACCCCACCAACTGCCTCTCAGGAATTTGATCAAGTTCATCCTTTTCTTCATTTTATCGTAAATTTCTTCTGCGTGGTGAGCCCAGGTTAGACTAGAGTCAATTCGAACGCCGAGATACCTTGCTGATTCCTGGTTATAAATTTTCTGTCCTTCTAATTCAATGAAAAAACTGCCGGTTGTTATTTTTGTTTTTGAGAGAATTAGTAGAATTGATTTTTCCGCTGCTGTAGATAGCTTGTATTCTTTCAGAAATGAAACCATTTGAATTGCGTTTTCCTCGACTGTTTTGAGGCCGTCTACTATGGAGTTGTTGATGTTGTATAGTGTCGTGTCATCTGCGAACTGGATCATATTGTTTCTATTCGATATTACTGAGTTGAGATGAATAATGTATAGAATGTACAGGATCGGGCTAAGTACACAGCCTTGAGGAACCCCTTTGTGTCTTAGGTGTGGGCCATGTAATTCATTCGAGATTTTGAAGTATAGTTTACGATTGATCATTAGGTTGAATATGAATGTGCGGGTTCGGATGGGTATCTTGAGTTCTTTTAAGATTTTGTGCATTATAGTAGCATCGACATTGTCGAACGCTGCTCGAATGTCGATAAATAGGCATATGACATGATAGTTGTTGAGAAATGCCGCGTGAGTATCTGCTAGGAGAGAGGCAATGCTGGAGGCGCAAGATTTGAATTTTCTGAAACCATGCTGGGTTTCAGGGAGGATGTTATTAGATTCTAAATAGTGTAGCATCCTTAGCTGGACCATTTTCTCTAAGAGCTTCAAGAGGCACGACGCTAGGGTGATTGGTCTAAATTTGTTGTTTGAGTTTTTTGGGAGTAGGATCATCAAGAACTCGCTCCAGGTTACCGGATATTTTTGCATGACAGATATTTCGTTTAGAGTTTGCAGAATGAGTTCTCTAAAGTTTTGGGGCGTATTTTTTAGCATTTGGTTGGAAATCTGGTCCAGACCCGGGCTCGAGTCTGCATTCGTCGAGTCTATTGCTATATTAAGTTCTTCGATTGTGAATTCGCTATCAATTTCTTTGATCACATCCGTGTCCTCTGAAGTGTTGGGATGGGGCGGTGCTTGGTCGTTATCTGGACAAAATCCTTCAATGAATTTTTTCATGTTGTTTATCATGTCGGCATTAGAATCGCTCATTTCAGGTTTAGTATTTTTCCTGTTTTTGAATTTATCCACCACTTTCCAGACTTTTGACATGTCCGATTCTCTCGATAAATGTTTTTCTGCATAGTTTTTGAAGCTTTCTCTTTTGATTTTTCTATGTCTTTGGGTTTCTAATCTTTCTTGTTCGTCTAGTAGTCTTGCATTTTCTTGGTTCATATTCTCTAAGAAATTTTTGGTGCGTTTGTTTTTTTCTGTTCTTATTTCTGTGCATTCGTTGTTCCACCATGGTGGAGATAAGGGAGAGTGTTTGAATACTTTTTTTAATCTTTTGTCAGGGTTCATCGTGTGGTTTTGTTCTTCCTGCGTTTGGTGTAGTACTACTTCTTTTCCTTTGATTGCTTCGATGAGAAGATGCATGATAAAGTGGTATTTGGATTCCGTAGGTAAGTTGTCAAAGAAGTCTTTGTCTTCGTCTGTTCTCTTTTGCACTGCATTTTCGATGATGGCCTTATATAGGGGCCATTTAACTTTTTTGGTATTCAATCTATGGGTGGATGAGAGAGGGATTTTTTTGAAGTGAGTGGTGAGAGATATCGTCACTGGAAAGTGGTCGCTGTTAAATTTGTCCTGTAAAACAGCCCATTTGCAGTTGCGCGAGATATTAATGGTCGCCATTGTTAAGTCTAAAACTGACATTAGATCGGGATTAGATCTGTGTTTGACATATGTTGGTGTACCATCATTCAGCAAGATCAGATCAGTGTCTATAAGGGCTTCTTTGAGGTTTTTCCCCGTCCCACAGCAGTTTGTGGACCCCCAGCTGGTATGGTGGGAGTTGAAATCGCCTCCTATTATGATTGATTTAAATTTGCTGATTGAATTAAAAAGTTTATTCCATTCTGAGGTTGGTGTGGATTGGTTTGACGGTGGTCTATATACCAAACATATTAAAATATTGTTAGAATTTTTGTCTCGAATGGATATAGCGACCGACTCAATTTTATTGGGGCGCGTATAAACATTTTTTACAAGCTTGAAAATGATATTGGTCCGTATCAGAATGCACACTCCCCCATGGGGGTTGTGTGGATTGTTGTCATCTCGTATCCTATCATTGCGTATTGTGTTGAAGTGAGGAATGTCGAATTCTATCTCTTCTGTCAGCCAAGTTTCGCTTAGGAGAAAAATGTCGTAGCTATTGGACAGTTCTTTGATGTAATCTATTTTTTGTTTGGCTCCCCTACAATTCCATTGCAAGAACCTAATTTCGTTTAAGTCCATTTTGGAGTTGTAAGATTTTTACTTTGTTGGTGCTTGTCTTATTTTTGTGGGTATTCTGCTTGTGGTTCTTTTCTTTTTTGAGTTTCTAGTGGGGAAGCACTTTCTTTTTTGTTGGCTAGACTAAGTTGCGATTCGGGTTGCGAATCTTTTTTGTTATGCATGTAGGTTGAATTTTCAGGGGTGGAGGTAGATTTTTTGATTATTATGTTGATTGCCTTGAGTAGGCTATCCAGTGTTGAACCTCCTTCCATAATCTTTTCCAGTTGTGTTACGCTGTTTTCGACTTCATTTTTTCTGTTGGATTCACTTTCGGTCTCCCAATGTGTTGTTATTGGGTGAGGCGTTTTGTTTCTCCCATAGGGGAGATACAGTAAATCGATGTGATTTTGGGGATACCCTGATGGGTTGTATATGGTTCTGATTCTATCTTTCTGTTGTTGTTTTTTGTTGGTAGAATGAGCCTGGCTGGCGATTGTGGGGCATTGATCGCACCCTTCTATTTCTTCAATTAACTGGGTGGATTCTGTATTTGACATTGTTTCTTCGGAATTGTTGAGGTTGTTTCGGAGTCTTGTTGCTTTAAAATTCGAGACTATATTGGAGTACGTATCAAGGATATGTGTAGGGATGTCGGATTCTAGTGAAATGTTATGGTTTCTGGATCCAGTCGCTTGCAACGTTGGGAAGTTAGCTTCGAAGTCATTTATGGATCTCCGATAGTTCCTATATTCGTTTTTGAGCTCCATTACGGTTAAGTTATTTTTCGAGGCTAGGTTCATAATACTCTGTTGCTCAATGCGCTTGGCGCATATTTTATCTGTAGGTAAGTGTTCTCCGCCGCATAGGATGTTCTCTGGACAAAGACCGCCAGGATGCTGCGTTGCTAGGCTACGGAGCGCGCAAATCGCCCAAGCCGGGGGTCGCGCATGCCTCTTGCGCTTCTCATCATCTGACTTGGTCTTTTTTTTCTTATCACTCCACCTAATTTCATCTTTCCTATCTTTTCACTTTCTCCGTTCTCGTATTTTTTTTATTACTCAAAAATATGTGACTCAAAAAACTATGGTCTATTTCCCCTCATTGCTTGCGACCACACATTAGCTTCGCAAGATAGTTTTCATATGTCACAAGATACCGAAGATATTTACGTTGGTACTTGATTTCTATCATATTTACCGCAATAGAATGGGACATTAAACACTTTATTATCTATCCTACAGCAGTACTGCTGGGAATTCAGTTTAATAACAATGTATTATCTATAAAATGTACTTGATGGTAACTTCTCGGGATACTTCTACCCGATCGGAAAGCTACTCAAGCGCGTTAATTCGAACATCAAGCCTTGACCAATCCCCTTGGGCGCTCATTGATCAAGATTGTGATGGCGCCTTGATCAAGGGCTGATCAATCCTTGATCAAGATCATGAAATTTGCTTCCAGGTGTTTTGTCACGGTGGAAATGGGATAAAGGCGGCGTCTGCTTATGATTTTTCACGCGTGTTTTGTCGAAAAGTTCTTGTGGAAATGTGAAAACTCCAAAATAAAAGAATTAATATTTTATCAAAGTCAGGTATTGACAAGGTGAGCATAAATTCTACCGTATATTATATACTATTAAACCGCACCAAACGAACTCTGTTCCCAAAAGTAACCTATCTAGTTTAAGAGATAGCATTATTCCAGTTTTTACTGATTTTTTTTTTTAAATATCACACTACATGCCGAGTTTTACATATTAAATATTTTCATAAAATTACAGCGATTTATCATATTTATCCGAATCTACTAGGAGATTAATTTAGAAAAAGCGTTGCGTCACTTTTCCCGTGATCATTAAGCACGCATCTTCATCATATGCCTTCATCACATGCATATATGGGGGGATGTGAAATATTGGGAATCGTCCCTCAATCTTGATCAAGGCTTGATCAAGGATTGACCAAGGCGCCATCACACATATTGATTCAATGGATCAAGCCCATTGATCAATGCTTGATTGCAGCTTGACTCACTTTTCTGATCGGGCACTCACAATGATTGGAACGGAAACTTTTAAAGACATGTCATCAGAATCTTTGATTGCGATCCTGCTGTATAACGAAGCTCTTCAAAGAATTCTACCGATAATACGGATGCTGAATATGATCCATTCTAATGACGTTTCGAACCGAGCTGGGAGATTCGCGCCAACATGAATGTCGCGATTATCTTAGGGACCCTATTTCTCCCCACGTCCCCCCAGGTACAAAATATAGGTATACAGTCTCATGTTTGATGTTTGCCCTGTGATGGCTGTACGTTTGCAATTGGATTTGTTGGATTTACTCACTCAATAAATAAATTAATTAATATGTGATTATTCAACCTTGATCGTTTGCACTGTAATCCCAGCAGGAAAAAATATTGAGTGTTAGTCATTGGATTTCATCTGAGTCAAGTAGTTTTTAGGGTGGTTGTCCTCCCTTTACAATTCAAGATATTTTTATGAGGTTAAGTGACTGCACCTGAAAATGATACTTAGAAAAGGCAACGAGTCAAAAAGCAAACGTAAGAGAAAGCATGATACTGAAAAAGATCCTGAACCCGAAGAAGACAAATACCTAGCTTTCAAAAAGAAAACATCTAAAGATAGAGTCAACAAAAATAAAAATGAAGCAGGCGCATCAACTAGTAGCAGTTCGTTAGATCAAGAAGCCAAGAAAAAGGTCACTGAATCACAGGCTGCTGAATCGTATGTAAACGATTCAAAGTCAAGCTCCAGTCTGAAGGATGTTAGAACAAGTGCAGTTATTAGTGTTGGGCCTCAAGTCAACAAAAGTGCTGTCAAATTGAATGCAGCACTCAAGGGAGAATCAACTAAAGTACATACTTCCGTCAAGAGTGCACCAGTGCCAGAAACAGAAATAAAGACTCTAAAAACAAATTCACATGATGAAGAAGAATCTACTTCTTGTAATGTACAGATAATAGAGCCTTGTGTTGAAGATGTCCCTGAAACAGAGAGCCATGAATCTGATCCAGGTGAGTTTGAAAAGAACTTGATCACAATATTCAGTGCTGATCATAGTGCGCGGTTCACATTTTCATAATAAGGATTTGCGCTATTTTTGTGCACAACTGAATCTACCATTTTTATCACATTCATCTTTAAGAATCTGTTGCCCCTTGTTGAGCTCATGATCAAGAACAAAGTTGGGCGCTCTAAATAATCTAGACATCTTTGAATTATTTAGTCTTCAAGTATTGGAGATATTTTTGACTATTGCTGCTCGAGTGATCCTAGCTACACCGTGCATCAACAGTGTTGATGTTTAAAGCTTCTAAATTCAACAAAAAAATGAAAGCTTATAAAATGAAGAATGTTTGTGGGTTAAATTACTGGCCTGGGTTACACTTGATCACACCAAGGATTGTTTGCTATTGTTCACAACAAATAGGCCTCAATTATGCTCAAAAAACCACCTTACCGTTTTTGCTGAATTTGTTGATTTTTACGACACTGTCAACTCCAACATCATATGCTCCAACTCATGAGATAGTAGCTACTTTACAGAATCAAGATTTCTTTCAGCAATGAACTCTACATCAAGTTATAAATAATTACCGTATTTTTTTGATAATTGAACTATATATGGTGACACAGATGTCACATTTCTTATCAATCAATTAATACCACTCTTACATTAGAAACAAGTTCAGGCATTATAGTTGGATATGCAGGTGTCTCATTCATATGATTTTACAAGAAAAAGTCTCAAACACAGTAAGATCTAGATTATGTCACTCTTATAGCTTTCTCTTCAAATGCTAGATTTTCAAGATCACTCTTCTGGATAGTGCAATGATGTCTTCACCTAACAATGATTACACAAAACTACTACACTGTTTTACTGACCATAGACTTTAACCTTTAGACTGCTGGCATTTTTCCTAAGAAAACTCGTATCTTCAAAGTGGGAATTTCATTCATAGAAACATTCGATTTGTCACGAGGCTCATGTATGAGCTAGGCGGGCAGCCTAAGGGTTAAATGCCCAATAAATCCACAATCTTTGGTTGCTTACTAGTATGATTGATTGAAGTTGATATTACAGGTGACCAAGTAGCTGTTCAGTCATCTCTGGAAACTACAAGTAAAGAGAGTGGCAGTATTGATGAGGATATCTCGCCCATCATTGTTGAAGCACACTTGAAAAAGTCAACAAGTTCATATGTCCCTAAAGCACTCCAGGATTCCACAGACTCTACTAAAGAATCTGGAGCAGTTTTATTGGATGAGAAAGGACACAGAGTGGATCCATCATCTATTATTCCGAGATCATCAAGAGGGACTAGTACAAAGCGAAAAGAGGATAATTTTAGAGGTACTATTTCCAGGGCTCTACAAGAATTCTATGATGAGATGACCCTAGCATTCGACAGTTCTCTTGCTGAAGATGATGGTCCAAGTAATAAAAATAGTAAGGACACAAAAGCCCTTAGTATGGATGAATCTGTTAAAGATTGTGAGTCGTTGAAAGACATTATCAACAAGAATGAATCTGCCATACATAGCCAGTATTCCAGCAACACTGACAATGTTCCCCAATTTTTTTCACTGCAAAATAAAACAATCTTAGTTCTGCAACCAAAAAGTCAAATTACATTCTTAGGCAAGCTTAAGGTGCAATTAATTTATGGTGCAGTTGAATTATTTGGCGCTCAGTTTGAAGCCGTTGAAACATCAGCATTGTTTTCAGTCTATTCACCAAGAGGATATAGTTCTATAACTATTGCATCCTCTGAAATGGATGATTTGTATAACAAAGAAATTCTATGGGATGTCTTAACATCAGAAGGTGTTGACAGATCTCTTGAAACTAGCCTACACAACGCCATTGAGGACTGTGAATATGGATGGGCAGTACTTCTGCTGGAGAATCTTGAAAACACTTTGACCAATTTCTTGAACAATCATTGTTCCTTCAAGCTATTTCCTAGGATAGAGAATGTCAAATATCCCTGGCATGATCCTAGAAGAGCTGAGTGTGTCTTACAAGCTTACTTCTCCACAACTAATCCTAATAATGATTTATCAATCTTGCCTCAATGGAATTCAGATATTTCGAGACAAATCTTAAACCGCTGGAAATCAAGAAGAGTTTCATGTACTATGGTTGTAGGTGGGCGTAATGTAGGAAAATCTACTACTGCTAAATATTTAATTAATAACTTTTTGAGGTCCACAAAGAGAGTCGTATTCCTGGATCTGGATCCAGGTCAAGGTGAAATGACTCCTCCAGGCTGTCTATCTTTGAATATCATTGACACACCCTTACTTGGGCCCAATTTCACTCATTTAAGGGCGCCGTTCTACCAACTTTGTATAGAAGACGTCAGTGTTATGAATTGTATCACTAAATACATTGAAAGTGTGACAAAGTTGTTCAACTGTCTCATGATCAGAAAAGATCTTAGGGAATGCCCCATTGTTATCAACACAATGGGTTTCTGCAGAGGAGTTGGACTCGAGATTTGTATTTATCTTATAAAACTCATCTCACCTACGGATGTCGTACAAATTTTTTCAAAGAAACCAAAAAATAACTTTGACCTCACTTTGGTAAAGAAAAATGTAAATAGTATGGTGAGTTATAGAATCACGTTATTTGAAATAACAAAATTATGTAAGGAATCCCTTACTCATCTCAGCTAATCTTCTAGGTCACCCCGTCTGTGCTGTCTAATTGCGATTTGAGAATTTTCGATCGCAGAGTTGATTATGACTTACATTATGCACGAACCGATGCTGAAGGAAAACGTCAATTTGAAACTTGGAACATGGAACCTCGTCAACAACGAGAGATTGCCGTGCTTTCATATCTGAGTCAAATTATTGAAAATGCTGGGGATGAAAGGTGAGTTCCCCCTTATCAAATTGTCTAATGAAATTTGGACAAATGAATTTGTTGAGATGAACATAAGTATTAATATTGAATTTTTGCAGTTTCTGTAGCTTAACTTCAAAAACTATCAACAACATCGTGCCGTACGAGTGAGTAGGTCTTTTACATTTAGGACTTGGTTAATCCATAATTCAACTCATCTCTCATTCCATGTAGGATACCTTTTTCATCAGTTTATATCTCCTTAATGAAATCTGGCGTTTCTCCGACACATATACTCGCAGCAATGAACGGAAATATTGTCACTTTATGTGGCGTTGATTTGGATGATGAAACTTCTCAAGCTGAAAGAGAGTCGCTGAAATATCCCATGGTCGTGATACGACCTCCTCTCTGCACCTGTTACGGTTTTGGTAATTATTTTGTGAACATTTGCATTTGCTTGATAGGTGTTAGATATTCTATCAAAACCAAAGATTCTCTCAAAATTGTCGAAGCATCACTGGCAATAACGATCAAGATTCCCTGGTCAACCTTTCAGATAGTAATTCACATTTACTGAGACAAACTCCAGGACTCAGTCTTCATTATTAGGTGGATGGTTTTGCATTCAGAATCTGAACTTTCTATACCACCCATCTAAATTGATGTCTGAGAATACGCATTTTCTCTTGTAATTCAAAGGCAAAATTTGAAAATGCTATGAACCCTTGATTGTAGAGCATGAATGGAAGAAACGAAAATATTGAGCGTAAAGCGTGCTCATGAACAAGAATATTGTTTTCAAAAGTTTTTACTGTGTATGTACTTTTCAACATAGACTGTTTGTGATCCAGAACTTGAAGAATGACTCACTTCACTGCCATTTCCAATCGCTTCAATTTTACAAGTTTTTCCCTCTATGGAAGGGAAAGGGTCTTATTAACTGTCTCGTTATTTTAGTCTGCTCTCGATGTAATGTTTTGCGAACTCATTACCAGCAAAATTATTCAACATTGGTGCGAAATTGAGAATCACCAATCCGAATTCGGGAGAAAATAAGCAACTCTTAATAAATCTTCATCACTGTCACTTGAGTTTTAATGGACTTGGAAACATCATTGCACGCCGATGAAATTGAATCAAAACTTGAGCAATTTGTTAACTATGCCACAGTACCGCTCATAAATTCTGGGACGGTGACGGCAATATCATCCTGCTAGCAATATCCCGGACTCAAGGCGTTGTTGGTAAATTCTAAAAGAAGCATGTCAAAGAGCAGAAAATGCCAACTTTACAGTGGTTTGCATGATTTTTGTCGATTATCTCGAAAGATTCTAAATACTGTTATAAAGTTTGGAATTTTTGAAAATTTTCACTTTTATTGATGCAACTGCAATTTTATTGGAAATGAAGATACGACAATTCTGCGAACGATCAAAATACCCTGAATGGTAGTTTTTCACCGTTTTAGGTGCCGTTTTTGGTAAAAAAAAAACCACCTTCTAAGTATTTTGGTAGCTCATACGTTCTTACACGTGAAAAATAATTGAAAGATATCGACACATAGCATTTTTCTCTATCTACCCGATGCCGTTCGCAGAATTTCCGTTTCTTTAATTGGCAACAAAACTGCAGGTGTATCAATGAAAGTAAAAATTCTCGAAATTTCTAACTTTTGACCAGTATCTAGTACATTTGAGATAATCGATAAAAATCATTCAAACCACTGATAAGTCAGCATTTTTTCTTCTCTTCAAGATACTCTTTTTAGAATTGTCCTACGAGTCCGAGATATTGCTATTTTGAAGGGTGATGATTCACCGGACCAGAATTTATGAGCAGTACTGTATGAAGTCTGGATTATTGCTTGACAATCCACACAATCAATCTGTTGAGTCATTCTTGCTGGGTGAGTTCTAATTTACACAAAGAAAAACTTCCTAGCGAAATGAAGGCCTTGGTCTATTCCTCAAACTCGAAAATAAAATCGCAAAGTACAATTGGAACTTTGGTCTAGTTCTGTCACAAAAAAAAAATCGTTTGAAACATATATTGCACTACTAAGAGTCACACTTTTCCAAACGACTTGCCCCAATGACTATACTTGACCCTGGTGTAATTTTTCGTTTACAAGCATCTCGATCAAATGAATAGGAAAAGCTGACCTTCTAGTTTTTGCACTAATGATATTAAATGTTCTACTACTTTGAAATTTCAGGTATTGTACGGGGAGTATGTATGGAGCGTCGTTGCATCTACATCAATACGCCGTTGTCACTCGAAGTTTTGAGGCACGTAAATCTTCTGTCTGGTTGCTCTTCGGTGCCGCTATCGTTACTTAAACCAGGCGATTCGGGTGTCATGCCTTACAAAGGTGATCGTGGCGAACTACCGACAAGTCGTGAAACTCATCGTGGGTACTTCCGCATGGACCAATCGAAGAAGTCGTAAAAATCATCAAGTAATTATGAGCTGTTTTCGTGTCCATGTCTCGTATGAATTGTACAAAATTGCTGATCAATCATCCGAAATTTTTTGTGAGAACTTCGAAAAGTTATTATAATTGTATGGATAGATGGAACAATTTGGTGGTTGCTTCAGCATTTTTCTTACCGTAAGCAACTTGTATCTCTTAATCAGTTTCTATTGTGAAACTGGGGACAGTTTCTGTAACTGTAAAGACTTTTTCTCGTTTATTAAGTAATCTTTTTGATAGGGATCCATCAGAGCTTAGAACTTCAAAGGTAGAGTTTTGTTGTATCTCTTTATTAACTTGGAAAAAAAGTCTACAAAAATATTTCACATCTATACAAGTCAAAAATTACCCACAGTAATAAAAAAGCGTTTCTATTAATCAAATTGGAAGTTATTCCACGATCAGTTGCTGATACCTTTTGCGGTGCTTTTGCGCAATGCTTTTCTTGCATATACCTAAGATACAAAGTATTAATTTGCGCGCAATTTATTTAGTATAAAAGTAATTGTGAATCAAGTTATGCTCGTGACGAACTCTATCCTAAATTTTTTGAATCAGCGAGGCTCTAACAAAAACCAGTAAAATGTCGCAGCTTCTGAACCCTCAGACTTATGGGGTTTTTACCAGGAGAAAATCACTTTTAAAGGTGGAAATTTATCCATTGGAGTATCTTATATGTAGCAAGGAGTTCTGAAAGTCATGGGTGGCTCACTCATGAGCCGGGCCGGCACACAAGGGTCTAGCCTCATACCCAAGTTCTTGGAATCTTACAGGTTCTTATTCGGATACATTGAATTTCTCGCATGTAACAGTTTAGTATGTCAAAACCACTCCCGTGTGCATTTACATGAGCATGAAACGTCACTATTTGAAACTACCCCTGGTCAAGGGTTGAAATTTTAAAAATTCACAATTAGAGAATCATTGACTTCTCAGCAAATTTCTCTGATAACATAGTCTGTCAAGTTTCTGGATTGTATCTTGTGGCTATTCTGGGTCGACTAATGTATCCAAACTACCCTTAACGAGGGTGACAATTTTAATATTTTTGGTAATTGGATGATATTTCTCAACAAAACTGGAGTCACCCTAGAATACACGAACCACCCTTGGAAAAGGAACAAAATGCTCACGACATTCATATTAGGCGGATTTTGGACTGAGTAGTTGATATGAGTATGGTATCGTATTCTTGAATTGTAGGGAATTCCAGCCTTCTGATAGAGGTAGTTGAGATACACTGATTGGTCCAAAAAAATGCCAGGGTACTTTATCATGATGACGCCAAAGCCTGTTCACCTGAGAAACTTCACCACCAATCATGAGACAAGTGGCTCATATGTGCATATACCAGCAGTTGAAAGGTTACGATGACAAGATTACTATCCAGAGATATTCGAGCCTTCAAGGCCATTTTAACTCTTTGTTGGTGGTTCCAATCAAAAGGTGATTCATTTCCATGGGTTGAAATGATCCTTAGTGAACAAATAAGGTCATATTGGATTCTTATATTCCAACTTGTCCTTGAACAGTCTCATAGTTATCATAAGAATTTAGAATCTGGTATACAAAGTGCCTGCCTTATTTTCAATGTTGATAAAAATAGCGACACTCAAAAAGTAAGAACGAGAATGATAGATAAGGCTTTTCCAAAAACATAGCCTAACTCGGACACAAAAACGGAGAGCAAAATTTCTTGGCACAAACATAATATTTTTGTACAGTCGAGTCTTAGAACTAGTTAAAATTATTGATCTAGTTGTATTTTATGGTTACACAAAAACGGTAATACAAGTTTTTCTATCTACATTTCATTAACATTTTAAGGTAAGAAATTTGTTAACTTTTCGTCATCTGATGACTTACACTCACAAGGGGGACCCACGAAGTGCGGGTCACCAAATATCACCAAACTTTTTTCACAGTCTCGCACCACCTAGAATATGAAGAATCCAGAGTAACTCCGTCAAATGGGCTCCCTGTTCAGAGCTACAAGTAAAAATGTTAGCATTGTCAGTATATCTATATACATCACTTTTTAACATGGGTCTATATGGGCAATGCTAATGTCATAGTCTGTAACTTCGGACAGAGGGCCCATTTGACGGAGTTACTCTGGATCCTTCATATTCTAGGTGGTACAAGACTGTGAAAGAAGTCTAGTGAGCTTTTGTGACCCGCATTTCGAGGGTCCCCCTTGTCAGTAGGTACTCAACTTGGAAATACTTGCTTGTGTAGACCGGTCAGATGTTCTATGAAACATTCCTGTGATTCCAGCGAAACAAGAGTAGCGCAAGGTTGCATCAAATCCATTGAATGACATCAATAATAGTTTGTTGAAAAATTTATCGACTTTGTGAACTACTTCGGGTTACAAAATCGCCTTTAAAAGTAGAAAACTGGGCGAAGAATTGCTGTGAGAGTTTGTACACTCCACGCCTTGCCGATCAACTGGAGTCTTCGTGTTTTTTGTAGATTAGCATCAGTATAGTGTGCGGGGAATCCGAATATTTCTTCCAGTTCAGTTACCCACAATCCATCTTTCTTTCCATTCATCAGAACTGGTTTCAAATTTTCTTTTGCTGGAAAAAG
Organism: Eretmocerus hayati; assembly: GCA_029851415.1. NCBI lineage: Eukaryota > Metazoa > Arthropoda > Insecta > Hymenoptera > Aphelinidae > Eretmocerus > Eretmocerus hayati. The sequence continues at coordinate 101,241,892 of CM056744.1, forward strand.
TCAAATGATGGACGGTGAAAAAAAATCGGACGTAACAAAATTTATGGGAATTTCTGTTGTTTGGGAGTGACTTTTTTGTATTTCATAAAATTCCTATCAACATTAAAAATGTGAATATTAGCATAGAAAACGACCAATCTCTTACTACAAGGTATAGTATTTTTAATATTATTAGATGTTAAGGTTCCTTGATCTCATATTTTTGTTGGTGGTTTTCCCGGTGGTTTTTGTTGTCTATTAAGTGATGAGCATCAGCGATGGAAACAATCGAAAATCTAAATCTTAGACAGTCAAATCTCTACATCGTATCATCTCCTCTTTGCAATTGACTCCGTGAGAAACCCGTCTTTTGTGTCAAAAAATCGCGGAAATATTTTCATTTCACACAGTTGATGTTTCCGTCAAGGAAAGATCGCGCAAATCGCCCACAAAAGTATTTCTGAAACGTTTGACTATGAGCCTCAAAAAGTGATACGATGGATTAAATCGAAGTACATGCCTAGAACTTTCTGCGTAGCTTTTTTGAAGTGAAAATTGTATGCTAACAATGGCTGAAAACACTGCTCAAAGTCTTTATTGAAATTCACCCGGAGCTCGACTAAAAATGTCATCATATTTGCATTAGAGTGCATTAGAAGCAGAATAGGTCTGCATAGCTCTGATTTGAACCAATTGTACTCTGAAACGCATTACAGACTGAGTGGAGCGAAATTATTATGATTTTATTAGGGTATTTGTCATGTGTTCAGACTATTTTAGAGTGAACCTTATGGACAGTGAATGTACAGCAAAAATGGTGCAATTGTAGTTGTCGTAGTCTATTTAGATAATGCTCTATAAGTTGTAGCATTGAAAAGGACACGATATTTTTTTCCACCAATTCTACACTCTCATCTCTCACATTTCAAGGCTGAGTACAGTAAGCTATATACGTCTTCTTTTGATAGAAAAATCATAAGTTTTAACCAATAGCAATAAGTCTAGTATTACAGAATTTCTTCAAATCGATAGCTTAGCGAATGACGCGTGAGTTTCTCAATTTTTGATGTTATTACTACACCCATTCACTAATCGTTCCTAAAATTGCTGGCGATTTTCAGGGCATCCTAACTGGGAAGATGTGACAGGTGAGGCTTGAAGAAACTTTCCACAACCTGTTTTGTCACGGTGTGGGTATGACAGTTAAGTCAAAAGTTTCAGAGATATCTTCATATATCTATCGTGATTATATTTCCGAAATTTTTAGTAAGTATAAAAGTGCATTATACTGTATAAGTATAGAGTCATCGCTTACTTTGATTCAATGAGTTTTGCCTGGTGGTGACCGTCATGATTTTTTTCACTAGAGCTTGTCGATTACACTTTTTTCGGAGCATGTCTTGCAAGATCACATCGATCTTTTCATATGGTCCCCACGGTATATTGCCCCAATATAACCTTGGTCGATGTTGGGCAGAAAAATCAGCAGAGTCCACGAATTGTGGCTCCCGTCCCAAGTGCCTAGAACATCGAATCCAAAAGCTAACAAAGAAAGGCTCTACTTTCATAAAATCAAAAAGTTTCTCACTACCAATCTCTTATAATTGATTGGCTCGATGAAAAAAAAAATGAAACTCACTCATTGATTTGCATTCTGAACTTTTTTGGCATCGATGCTACGTTTTCAAACAGCCAAAACAAATGGCGTCGTTTATTGTGCTTCTTCAGGAGTTTTTTTATCCTACAATAATCATAAAATAATACTCCTGTTCCTTCTGGGTCTGAAAACAGCAAATAGTACATTAAGCAACAAGGGCGCGAGAGAATTTCACTCATCGGATTGAACTCAAATCCGAGGTTTATAGATAAATAAAAATTAGAGTCCACGAATGCCAATTCACAAGTTCAATATCAGTTATCACATAAGATGACGGCTCAAGTTCGAAAACGCAGCTAGAATCTTGTACACTCGTTGACCATCGCAGTGCCAAAACCGAGGCCAAAACTCCATAGAGTTATAGTCTTTCTGTCAACCCCGAAAAATTATAAGTACTCATCGACCCCAACCGAATTCTTAGTCAGCGAAGCTTTGAAAGCCTCATACGCCCCGGACAATAAATTTTTGCATAAAAACTGAGATCGGAGAACGACTACTCAAGGAAATTTCTGATACACTGAGCCTCAAAGTGAGCATACACTTTGCGCACAATTATTTGACTTTCATTTACACTTTATCAAAAAGTATACTCCAATACATGGGAACAAATAGTATTTGTTCGTATCCTTGTGATGATATATTCCGCATCAGTCGGATGTAAATTAGTACATTTCGATAGGAGGGTGTGAAAACCTTCTCTCGCATCCGAGGGAGGAATGGGAGGAATCATTGCGAGGATACGAAAAATAGGATTTATTCGTCTATCCTCGCGTATACTGAATTATATTTTTGATAAACTTTGGGCGAAATATAACAATTGTATTCAGAAACAAGTTCTCGATCTCTTGATCGAAAAAGGCTTTGCACCCTTGATCCCATTTTCACGCACGAATTCTGACACTTTGCGCACAGCGTGAAAGAACTTCGCGCACATTTACGCACTGACTCTTGCACGTATATAATAATAGATGTTACTGGATTCTGCACATCGTATATGGGTGATTCTGAGATAACTTATGCATTTGATGTCTTGACCTCGCATTCATATTAAATGACCAAATATGATGAGTCTAACGGTGATATTAGGTGTATTCTTTCAAGATGAAGATGTCCCAATAGTTCCGGGAGCGGATATGAGTTTAATGTGGACCTGGGCTTACCAAAAGTGGTCAAAATATGTCCTTACCGTGGCATGTCCTAAACTGGAGTTGCACATTTCAATCATGTAGTTTACGGAGATATTTGTTCAATCTCGGTTCCGGACCACTCAAACATCAAAGTTGAGCTATAAATAGGTGATATTATGTACAAATCGAGTATCAAGTGTCACTTCAAGATAGTCAAAACGCAGGCGACATTCTGTCCAGGAATTTCGCAAATTTTTAGAATGCTTCTCGATAATTCGACTCCGGGTCAGCGAATCGCTTCAAACGGCTCTATGACGGCGGTAATTGATTCCTAATACACCAAAAAACAAAATTCTACCACCAGCGGAATGATGAATTACGTGAGCAGCTTCTCGTGCGACGATTTATGGCCAATTTTTCCGTTGCAAAATAAGAATTGTCCTTACCGTGGTCACTGGCTCTCGAACACTATGCAACGTCAAGGTCCAGAAATTTTTTTACAGTCTACTCTCACCGTAAAAATGAGCCATCTATTCGGAAAAAACGATCCGTTTCGATTTACGCCTTTGAGATCACTTTTCATGCCAGAATGTCCTTACCGTGGCTGTCCTTACCGTGGCAAAAATATATCGAAAATTGCTCATATTTTTTACATAGATTGACTAACGTTTATGCCCGTCTGGGAATTGTTCTTGCATGTCAGATAGATTGGAAAACACCTATGAGCAGTCAGATTGCAGCTATATTTCAACTAGTCAATTTTTGATCCAAATCTCGACCCCCCGCCGTTTTTGTCCTCGAAATACCTAAGTTATCTCATAATCACCCATATACAATTAACAAATTCGCCGAGAAGCATGTTTACGCTATATTATTTCTATCGTGGACCGAATTTTCGTATTTTTGCAAACATATCTAGATGGGGTTGAACTCTCTTTTTACTCATCTTCTTGGCAATCTGATTCGCCATGATAGATTGTTTGTTATAGGATGCATTTTCCAAACTACAAGTCGGTAGAGATTGGTATAGAAAAACCATCGCAGTGAACGTGTAAATGGATTTTTATCCCGAACTTTACGCACAGAATATTAAAAACAACGCTCGAGTCTTGATTCGGAACGACATTTTTTTGAAATTCTTACCATCCAATCCACGTCTTCTAGGGTTAGCCAAGCTCAACTCATTACATGGAGATCCTCCAATGAGCAGGTCAATCGGAGCTATTTCTTTAATTTTATCTTCATCAATATCTCTAACATCACCTAGTTGTATAATTTCATCTCCGTGGTTGAAGAAGCTCACTTGGATCGAATCAGGATCGATTTCGCTAGCATAATAACACTCGATCTCTACATTCAATTTTTTTAAAACCACAAGCCCTGAAACCATTAAAATTGATCAATAATATCCTACTATAGTCTTTCGACTCTTGAAAAATTGCTAATGCGGGAACTATATAGAACAATCGTAAACATTTCGTTCAAAATAGTTACAACAGAGGATATAAAAATGTACGCCATTTCAACAGAATGGAGTGTAATATCTACTCTCGCAAAATTCATTCTGAGAAGAGATGTAACAGTGATCATTACCAGTTCCGATCCCGTCGAAAAGGGACAAAACTCTGATTTTTCGTTTACAGTTAATTCGTTCCAAATCTGAGCGTGTATTGTCCTCACAATTGTCACGATAGATTGAAATCATTTCTTTCCTCCAATCTTTTCGGATCTTCAAAACACTATTTACCATTTGATTTGGATCACAGAAAAAACAATACCAGGGGTGCCTCAGTAAGATATCTTCATAAGATTCTGGACAAATTATGTGTTTGATGCAAGCTGTACAAAACACTCTGTAAGAATGTACTTATAATAATTTTCATGAAAAGTGAACCAATTTTACTTTTCCGAGAAAAATATTGCAACTTCCACGAGATCTATGACAATCTCTAAGCAGATGTGAGTATATGGCATCCCTATGATTGAGATGCGACCGGTCACTACGTTTTGCAATATTTTCCTCCACATGAAAAAGTCTAAAATTTTGAATACCTTGGGCAATCCATTCCATCGCACATAGCGATATAGTCTTCACCACCACATAAGGCACAATAAAACTACGGAAAAAGGTTTGAAGTTGAACTGTATAAACTAATTTGCTCAACAATAAGTCTTGGCATTAACAAACTTACGCATTTTCCATCATTTCCATAAGCAAAAATTTTGGGATTAAAATCATCCTGAAAGAACATTCAAAATAAATATTTTGAAAAAAAAGATCGTCCAAAAGGAGCTTACCTTGCATTCGCTGCACATAGAGGCAAAAAAGAACGGATGCTTTTCCAAATTTTCTGTTCGAAAACAAGTTATGCATAAGAGTTCCAAGGATACTTGTTCCGTAAGTGCGAGTTGCATATCCTCTAAAATAGAATATCAATGCGAATATTAGAAAAATCCATAATTTACATCTACAGTACATTGAACACTATTTTTCGATTACATGCGAGTAAAAAAAAGTCTCAAGTAATCAACGGTACCTTCAACTGGGGTAACTTTGGGACAACCCATGGAAGTTATTATCACGCGCGACCAGCAAGGCAGATAATATATGGTACTTACCTGTTCTCACATGAGCAATGTTTTGCACCGGCGCGACGCCGAGCGGCCGACCAGTGAGGTCGCCGCTCCCGGTACTGATGAGAGGCGATGAGAGAAGAGAAACGAATGAATGCGTCGGTTGTTGGTCATGAGGGTAGGTGAGATGGTTGATTGATGCGCGGTTGAATGGATGCGTGGGTGGATGGGTGAGTGGATGTGTATATGAAAAATACTAAGTATCGAGTGGATCCCGGGGAAGGTTTTTCATATGGCTCCAAGCGATCTTTTCCTTCCACATCAAAAAGAAAAGAAGCGGGCCGACGGTGGTACGTCATCAGTCCAGTCCGCGGGTGGAGTGGTGACGTGGTCAGGAAACCCAGCGGAGGACTCCGGCGACTGCAGGGGGAACGGCTCTCTTTGTGGCGGGGCGGGCTGGATCTCGCGGTCCGTCGAAGCGGATCTCCGGTCACGGATCGCCTCTGAACGTGAGAAATTCAGTCAAGGTCGGTTCCAGGCGTTGCGTTCGCGTTGTAATCCGTCTACAGGGCTTGTCTTGTCTCCGATCGAACAGCGACGGCTCGGGGCAGTTGGTTCGGGTGGGCGGCTCTCACCATGTCTTCGCAGGTTCGTGACTTCCAGTTCGTTCCAAAGCCAAGGGAGAACTCACGTGGAGCTCGCCGGATTCTCCGCTTGGAGGTGAGCCTAAGGAGGTTGGAGGCTGGTGGTGAGGTTCATAGGACTCCTGCCGCGGACAGGGGTGATATCCTCAACCGTTACCAAAAAATAAAAGAAACGCGCCCAGAACGGTACCTCTCGGGTGGTGTGGAAAGCCGTTCATTGCAGTTCGACAATTTAGTGATAAAAGACCCAACATCACCGGGTCCTGTGACTTTAGCACGACAAATTCCAGTAACGGCAAGAGGCCAAAGGCACTATATCAGTTAAGAGTTCATTTATAGACATACCTCTTTAAGAGTATGTTTTCAGTCCAAAAAAAACAGTATTTCGGAAAAATGAGTGTGGTACCGACATTCGCAGGATGACTCCAAGGTGACTGGGCTAGATTTCATTTTTTTGTACAGATATCTGGACGAATTCAGCATTACATTGGCGTACTTTTACCCACTTTCAATTCTGTAGCGTGAAAACTGAGAAGAATGTGTTTTCATCTGCAAACCAGGGTAACTTTGAGACACGGTTTCGAGCGCCCATATTTCTGACCAAGGATGACCGAATATACTTTCATATCTGTCAATTGAGAGCTGAAACGGTAAGCTGTTGATTGACCACAGACTTGATGCAATTCTGATGTGACTGGTGCGAGATATACAAGTTGCATGAGTTTTAAGGAGAACAATGCGATTTTTGTCTCAAAGTTACCCCAGTTGACGGTAGCCGTGAAATTCCCAATATAATGTATGCTGTCCCAAAGTTACCCCAAACCGGTTTAACTTTGGGACACACGACTTTGAGCGATTATATCTTCAACTAGAGATGTGAAAATGTACTTTACAAATACCGCAATCGGAAGCTGAAGCTGTAAGCTTTCGATTGACTATACATACAATGCGCCTCTGGTATAAGACGTACAAGTTTCCCGAGTTTGAAGGGACAAATTGCGATTTTTGTCCCAAAGTTACCCCAGTTGACGGTAGATAATTATTGATAGTCAGCAAGATTGGGTAAAATTAAATCTCAATAGTTTATAGGAAGAAAAGATTTTTCACTCACTGCATTTTATGATTTTTTGCTTCCTTTCTTCACATTCTGGTTCGCGATTGATTTGTTTTCTCAACTGTTTTTTGATGGTTTTAGAGTATAAATCATTTTCATTTGGTTGATCAAGATCAGAACGTTTGATCTTGAATATGCCGTTTGGGTCGTAAAAAATATGAATGACATCCTTCAACGTCCACAATTCTGTCAAATATTCCAAGGGTTCACAGTAATCCTGAAAATGAGCAATAGATTCATGACCGGGAATATAACTTGTACGGCAAGGATATAATTTCGCTTCTATGTACTTTAAAAGCTTGTAAAACAGCTTTGCAGAAAAGCTCATCCTTCATACTCTCTATTTTGGATTTCATCTTTTCCATACCTGTTGGAAATGTTAAAACTGTGCGATAATCCACCTGGAAATACGTAATTAAAATTAGTCATGGATTAAAATCGTGCAAGTTCTCTCAACTCACGAAGTTCAATCATCATTTACGGGATGAAGCACAGCAATTAACGATGAACTTTTTTCAAGTATCGAATCATCTCATTCCAAAATTTTTAGAATCAATACGGCATGCATCGATAATATATTCGAGGGTTGACTGAAATGTTCAAAATCTCAATATGAAAGCATTGCTGATGATCTTTATTTAGTTCATTTTACTAAAATAACAAGGTTCATTTCTTCTCTCAAAGTTTATAGAATATGGCATACCTGTGAAAATTTGTAGTCACCATACCACATCACCCACTGGTGAGCGAAATTTGGCTGTCTACGATTTAGATGTTGATAATCCATGATAACACCTGAAAGAGTAATCTGTGATTTCATCCCTGTAAAGGTGTACTTATCAAATTATGTTCAGTTTAGAGTTATTACATGGCCACAAGCTGTATCCCTGCATTTTGGCCCATATTATCATTCCAGGCTTCTGATCCATTATATTTACTCCACCTTCCTTAATGGGCTTTTCAAGTTTTTCCACTCTTTTTGGTAAAGCTTTTGATTCTACAGTCTTGCTCAATCCTATAAAATGGATTGTGAAGTAGTGCATATTCCATAACGTGCGTAAAGTAGGTTCAAATGAAAGTTCCTCACGTTCTCTTGATTGTTGGCGTAGATATCGCTCGGTATGTTCTGAATTTTTTTTCCTGTAGTCATCGAGACACGACAAATACTTTTCGGGATACGGATGAAAAACCAACTCATCCACTGTGAAGAATCAATATCTACAATTGTGGCGTATATGCACATTCTTTAAAAAAGGTTTATCATGTTAATGACGTTTGAATACGTGTAAGAATCAAGAGTACAGTAAAACCTGTCTCCATGGGCACCTCTAAAATTCGGGCACTTCCCGATTACGGGCGCTTTCTCGTGGAACCGAATTTCATTCCATAAGCTGCTCATACGGTATTCTTTCTTTATAATTCGGGCATCTCTAATAGAATTTGGGCACCTGCCTAATATGGGCAATTTCCGAGATCTCAAACATATGATGTCACATGATAAAGGAACCTGCGAATTCGGGGTACCTACTCCAATTATCAAAATGAGCCAGGTATGCATGTCGAAAACTTATGTCAAGCTCAGAACGAGCTTGAAAGAAACGTTTTCATATTGAGAAAAGCAAAAATCATTCACCTTCTGAGTTCTGTGTCAGTTTGACGAATTCAGAAGATTACTACTACTACTCAACTACTTATTTGAATACTTAACGAAAAATTATAATGAGACAATTGAGGGTATAATTTCGAGATCTGTATCGTTCGATACTCTAAAATTCCCAACAGCTAATTTCTAATCATTCACAGCTATTAAGTCACTGACCTTGAATGCTAGAGTATTGGATGCTTACTATGACGAAGGGTATTTTTGAGCCTTTCCTAGACTCAACCGTTGAGATTTCCAAATTCAAAGATTTGAGTTTACAGACCCTCGATCTGAGTATGTTCCGAATCTTGAATTCCCGAATCACCATCATACCGAATTTTGAAATCCCAAATTCGAGTAACTATGAATCTTGACATTCCACATCTTGAGAGTTCCGAGTTCTCATCGATGTATCCCACTTATCCCAAAGTTGTATAGTTTAAGGTAAGTTCTTTCAAAATTTGTACTCCATAATTTTGCATCAGATTTTATTATTCGGGCACCTGTCTATTATGGGCGGGTCGGACTGGAACCGGAGGTGCCTGAATTAGACAGGTTCTACTGTATATTATGCAACTAGGGAGTAAACCACCCTCTTTTGTAAGCATGTAATCTCTCAGCTTTGCCTATGATCAAAGCGCGATAACACCGAGGGACGAAATTTGGGGGTCGGAAAGTCCCAACCCCCGGAGAATATGATATATCTTCTGTACTTTTCACCGTAGAATCCAAATCCAAACTTCATCTTGAAGATCTCGTCATCCGTTTTGAGCCAACACGTCAAAAAATTTTTCTAGCCGCAAAAACCTGTGTTCAAGAAAATACCTTGACCTAGACAAAAATCCTGAAGTGATAGCCCAAAACAAATCACGGGGTCCTGTTAAGATGGTCATTTTGCGTCTGAAAATCATGATTGCGATTCCCCGTACAAAGGGAAATTGGTCTTCTCGTCATTTTAATACAGCAAAAATTATTGCAAAAACAAAGGGGTTTTGAAAAAAATTTGTGGCATTAAACCACGTGTTCTACGGATACTGGACAACCCAGAGTATATAACAAGCCGAGAAAATGTGACTTCGAACGTTGAAATTGGTTCATTCTAGCCTGTTTTATGATTCCTTGGAAATTGATTGCGAAATTGGTCTTTTTCCGGTTACTGGGTGTGCTTTAAAACCACCGGGATCATGTTCAGCTGGTCAAAATAAGTGGGCAAATATTACTTGGTAAGCATTTTGACCAATCGGAAAATCAATTCATCGCAATTAAAAAAGAACCCTGACGTGTAAGGATGAAACGGAGGTTGGGTTCGGTGTCTACGTGAAAAATTCAAGTGAAAGTCAAATTTCCCTACGGAAGACCTTCCGACCCCCAAATTTTGTTCCTCCAGTGTAATAGGAACCAGAGAGAATGTGACCTTCATTATTCTTGGGTAGCGTGAGATATTTTCTACTCCGGAAGGGTTAAATAATTATATGTATCATTTGAACAGTGGAAAAGATAGTCAAACAGTGTTTTGGTTCAGTTCATCGTTTTATCGGTTTTGAATACTGTGATCAACGCAGATCAGCAATTTGCTTCGCGTTAATCGAGATAAATTCTATTGACTTGGACCTTATCTTGATCAAAATACCCATCACGGATCTAAATTCAGTTCTTCAGGAGTTATAGTAAGGAGAAATTATAATCAAATGGAATGCTCCAAGATATCAAAGTTAGGATATATCCACTTACATTCATCTCTGTGAGGAAGGATGTTTTTTTTCAGCCAAGACGTATATGGCTTTACCAATGCCCCGGCAGTAAAACGATCCTTGAGTAACTAAACAGTGGTTGTAAAAATATGGTATTAGTTAGAGGGAATTTTGAGAAAATCAGAACATGATTTTGAAAAATAGAAAAATGTTTCTCGTTTTCAGTGTGCATAAAGTTCAAGAATACTGCCGAAAGTTGATTGAATTTCCAACCAGAAAAATTCGACCATCTGGTTGAAAACTCAATCGCTCGCTGTACGGGTAACTCAACTAGGTAGTTGAGAGAAAAGTACAACCAGTTTTTGAAAGTATTTTCAGCAGTGTATGTAACTCACTTAAATAATCGAGACAACGATAAATACCTGTATAAGTTGAAAGCATGAACCGTCTTTTTGCTTCTTGTTCAACATTTTTGATTTTGAATTCGTTACCAAATGATCAAATCGTTCTTCCAAATTATTCGAGAAAGAATCAACATTTTTGTGGGCCAACTGAAATAATATGATGAACATGAAGTGAAATTCAACATTTACAAAGTAAAGCAATGTGTTTATAGTGATCAAACCTCGGAAATTTGTGAATCACCGATCCAATAGACCCATACTTTTCCGGGGTTGTCTAGCATTCCGACATCTTCTGCTTTGATTATCAATGCTGTTCGGGATAGAAATAGTCAATGTCAATCAAAATATTCCAAAGCAACAGTTACAATGGGCCTTGATGACAGAAATTCAATGTTTTCTTGGAACGAAAGAGAGGAAATTAAATGAACGGTAAAAAAAACTAAACGTTAACTCTTAGAGGAAGAAGAATGATGAGCGTTGGAAAACTGTCGAGAACTCACCAGGCCACCAAATTGTACTAAAATATCCCCACACAAGTTTGCCTGGTACGACATCGATCAATTTTATTGGCTGTTCGACGTGGCTCTTGACCAATTGCCTTGTAACTCTCCTCGAATTTTCATAATCGCCTTCAATTATTAGAGATTCATCGCACAACAACAGTTCTCGATTCTTTCTCGAAGAAATCGACTTCTTCGCTGGGTTTGTACTTAGATCATCAACGGATTCCACATTATCTTCAGAAATGTCAGCATCCAATACTGAACTTTTCCTTTTGTTATTACCTTGAGTCTCGGTAACAGTACTGGGTTCCGCAGTACGTGTTATACAATTTTCAGAAAGATTTGCATTGGAATTTGATGATGATTTTTTGTTGGCTGTGCAGATTGATGATCCCTCCATAAAACTATTCTCACTTTCATTCAGAATCGAATCCATGCTTTCCATTCCACTGTCGTCCGCTATGGAAGAACTTAGACTGTAGTCATGTTCATGCACCGACTGATCTACCACATCTCCACAATTTAGATCCATATTTTCAAGTATTGGACCCATCTTGACTTCACTATCATCATCAGGATTATGGGGTACTTCTCCAGATTTTTCAACGATCACGCTATTCGCGACTCCTTCGTCGAACTCGATTTCGACGTTTTCTTGAATACTGTATTCTACAAAGTTCAAATTATCATCAAGCGGAAGAGACAACTCATGAACTTGATCAATCATATCAATATTCTGAATCTGATCAATCATATCAATATTCTTCAATGTCTCGTGACAATCGGTCTCATTACTTTGTTGCATATCAAATTCGGGGATTTTGCTTTCATGATTAGTTTTCTGAATTTCGACTATTTTTTCATCGCAATCGAGATCTGAAGAATCGATATCAGAGTCGATTTCTACGAGAGAGCAATAGTCATGGTCATCAATGACACGACCAACGCAGAAATCATCGAGTTCTATTTTGTCGATTCGTAACTCATCACAGTGAATCAGGATTCGAGAGCTTTTTTTGCGAATCTGAAACAGAGGAAGTTAAGGGTAGGAAGTTGAGTTAACTTTTATTGCCTCCACCACTGTCATTTGCAGAGCATAGACTTGAGTACTATCTCAATTGTTTGATTTGAATCGAGGTTTTCCCTTAGCAGCTGAACCCGCGTATACTTTTTCGTTACAGGGTCTGCTTCGAATGATTCAAAGTTTGCAATTTTGGACGAAATCGAAGAGCACAAAAAGTGAAAACGCATCAAAAGAGTAAAAAATATATGTCAAAAGAGAGACAGTTTGACAGGAGTTATTGATACTTTTGTATGATGTTAGCACATTGTGCGATGAAATAGATCAACTATCTGATTAGATTTGAGTACTAAATTATTACTTGGATCAACATTTACAATAGAATTTATCCTTATAAGGTATATCGAACCATGGTAAACAAGTTATTGAATGAAAACAAAACGTAGACAGAAATCGACCATGCCGACGCATGGGCTTCATGAAAAAATCAATTTTTGTACCCCCGGTTACACGCGGGAAGATTTCAAGATAATCAAGGCAGGTTATGGGGGGGGGGGCGGTTCGATGGCTACCTTCGATAACTTCAAGTAATCTATCTAACAGAAAAAGTAAATGATAGGAGGTTTGAGGCAAACAGGTGCCTCGAAAGAGATTTGGAACTTTCTATGAATCATTTAAACCCGAGAACAATTCTCTTAATCTAATCTGATTAAAAGTAACATAGGATATCAAACTTTCTCTATTCCCCGTGCGGCACAAAATTTTTGAAAATAATCGAGCTCTGATGAGAGTATTCAGATTGGTCTTTGAGGAATTGGTTATTGACGATGAGCAAAGGAATTTAGTCATTCACCAAAAAAAAATAATCACGACCAAGTAAAGGTACGATAAGTATTCGGAGATAATAATAATATTTTCGTATTGAATGCGTCAGTTCATTTCGGGCACTGGGACAGATTGTCTTTCGAGCAAAGTGAGATAGACATATGCCCTTAAGGGAGTAACTTCGGTAGAAGATCCACCGATCAGATTTTGATCAAACTTGGCAGAGAGATGAATTTGCGTGTCAATTGAACACAGTCAAAATTTCACAAGCATTGGCTATCCCTTAGTCAAACCATCAGCACAAACATTTTTAGAGGTTATACACGCTGTCTTATGGGGCATCGCGATGATTATTAGAATATAAAAGACTAACCGATCAGTTTTTGTTCAAGTCTTGCTCACATATAGATCTTAATACAAAGAACAAGCTCGAACTTTTTTAAAGAAGTTCTGATTAATTTTCAGCGTGAAGTCACGAATAAGTCACAATTAAGACAAATTCGCCCAGAATCAGGGATTGATATTTCATGATTCGTGAGTCAGATGGTTATGCAAGTTTATGTGAGGGTGTATTGAGATTTGGTTAACACATAAGACACATATGTAGGCAAATTTGTGAAAGTTGAAAAGAGTCGACCTATTTGACTCACGCGGTACCGAGGTTACTCCCTTAATTCAGAACCAGAATTGAGTTTGCAAGCCATGGGTAAACTTTTTCATCGTGAGAACTCTAAAATCGCGTTCAAACATGGCATTTCAGGTTGAAGAAATGGAAACTAATTTGTCCCTATGAAAGTATATCATCAATCATCTGATCGGGCGTAAAGCAGAGGTTTACACTCGGCAACTTGCTTTCTCTTTTCGGACAGTCAACTAAAAAACTTTTTAATGCGATTCTCCGATGTTTGGGTGCTCGTAAAATTACATAGTATTTACGCCTCGTTCATGAAGTTCCCCGCTTCCGAGCGATTATTTCAACCCTCTCCTGCGGCTCCGGCCGAAAACCAATCGCTCAGAAGTGAGCTACAACCTTATGAAGTTGGTGCAAAATACACTATTTCCTTACTGTAACTTGAAATACCATGTTTATTTGATATTTTGTAGTGAAAATAGTACATCCGCTTGCGGTAGCCTTTTCGGGCACTGGAGGTCATGTCGCCCAATAGTGTCCGAAATAGTCACTCGAAAAGGAAACCCGGAATTACCTTCTTCGTATCAAAAAATACAATTTTGACGGATAAATTTCCCGAGCAAGGATTTATTGCCTTTTTGGAGATATTGGAGGATCAACAATGCCAGAGAGATCTCATCTGATTAGTCTCACGCCATAAAAGCTTGAATCCAAATCGCAACAAAGATCTACGCATGAATGAAAAGCAATCCTCCTCCAATAGCTATTCGTGTAAAGTTTCTTTGAATTCCCATCAACATATTTGAATCATTCTTTTTCTCCTCTCTTCCAATGAATGAAATTGTTGCAATGCGTCCTGCACAGGTAGATTGCGTCCCAGCATGTTTGCAATTATGGGCACACGGGGAAACTATCATTTACAATAAAATCTCAATTCTCGCGTGCTCACACTTATTTTTGACGTTAAGTTTTGCAAGATTTATCTACGTGATTTTTCTACTCTATATTTTTATTTCCATTTATACACAGATTCAAATTGAAAAGTTAAAAAAACACAAAGTGGGCTCACGCAATCGTTCATAAAAAATGCAGTACACTCTTGCGGGGTGTTGAATTTTGTCCAACTTTTTCCTGAATCGGTTTGATAGAGGCCAATTTTCATTTAGGGATGGAGAAACAGTGGAACCTCGATTTGTTTTGGTATACCTAGCACTCAGATATAATCAAATTGATGTAATGTAGAAGTACCGAAACAAAGTTGCGATCCTGAAAAATGACGAGAATCTTGAAAAGTACGTCATGGACCGGGGTACCCTTTGTGGAGCAATCTTGAACGTTTGATTCATACTTATTTTGCCGTTACGAGGACGCTCAAAGTTTCCTTTCAAATTGTTGTCAAAATTATCGTAAATTATTAAGAAAACGAAACAACAAGAAAAAATCTGTGTTCAAAAATTATGTCGTTAATAGCTCGATTAACTTGAGTATCATCAAATGCTCGATCAAATATTGGATCAAATGCCGATTTAAATGTTCCATGGCAAGCCCAAAGTTAGAAAAAACGATAACTCAATTACCTAATACACCAAATTTTTCATAGCTATCACGTTGAGGCGGTGTAAATCATTCATAGAGATTAATACGCAGAACGCGAGATGAGCGTGCATAGAAATGAAAAAATCGACTGAACTCGCAACGAGAAAACGAAATACTTACAAATCGCAAAGAATTGCTGACAATAAAATACTTGATCATCATACTTTTTCGTCAGATAGAATGAAATATAGGTATTCATTTATTTACGGATTCGAGACACTCACGTAACATGCAGTTCCTGCATCTTATCAATATACGCATGCTCTCGTGATGATAACCTTATACAGTGTTCATTCACAAAAAAGCAGAGCACTGCTCGAATCATAAGTTCTACTTCATTACTTTGGCAGATAAGAATAAGTATGTTGTACAGGTGCACTCAAAAAGATGTCGAAACTTCGAAATTTAGAAACGAGGAAAATCTTACCGGCTCCACGTGTTCCATTCTCGGATTAGAATGTTGTGTCGTCTGCTGGTCCGGCATCTTTTGTATATCCTCTGGTTCTTCTTCGCAAAACATTGATTAAAATTTTTGGTACTTTTGGGTAAAAAAATTAATTCAGTCATTGACACTCAATAGCCAAGCGTATTAGTTCACGTCACACTCATCACATGTCACCTGTCTGATGATGTTTAAAGTCGATATTATCTACGAGAGCGCAAACAGGTTGTTTTCGGCCGCGGAACGCGTGGCCATGCCATGTCATGTGCACAGTTGGCGATGATACACGGAAAAAAAGATCCGAATGTCACGTTAGGGGAACTCTCCTCAACGTCACATTAGGGAGGATCCGCAACGCGACGTTCGGGTGTCTGTAATGCTGTGCTGAGGAAGCTGTAGTGCGACGTTCGGGACTCCCTTAGCTTGGAGCTTAGGTTCCCCGCAGAGCGACGTCTTGGGCCGCAGGTAAATCGGTCAGTCCCTTTTGGCAATTAGGTGAGCGCTCGGGACCCAATGTTTATGGCCCTGCGCTAATTACCTACGGTAAATTTGTAACATTCTTAGAAATTGCACAGAACTATTCGCGAATGTTAAATTCACTCTCGTCTCTTCAAGATCTTCTCAAAGAAACTCGAATCGTGAAAATCGGCTGATATCAAGTAATCATGTGGCTAGCAAGATAGATTATCAGCATTCCAAATTGATTACTGGACATCACCCGATTTTCACGATTCGAGTTTCGAATAGAAGGTGTTGAAAAGGTGAAGATGAATCTCACATTTGCTTGTGGTTTTGAGCACTTTTGAGGAATATTGCAAATTTGGAATAAGTCATTCGAGCAGGGCCATAAATAACCCGGCCCGAGCAGAAATCCCTCATTTTACCCGCATTCCAACCGGGGGGAGCCGACAAACATGAGCGGCATTTAGACCAATTCTTTTAGATGACCACTTAGCTCAGTGGCAAAGCTTTTGCTTCACACGCGGAAGGTGATGGTTCAAATCCCGCAATATTCTTTTTTTTTTTTTCATTTTTTTTTTTTCATAATTCCATTTTGCTTTTTTTAGAGAGGATATTTTTTTGCCCCAGAAGATTTTTGATCAAATTTCTCAGTGAATCCAATATTTTCTTCCACGAAATTCCGTTTATATCAACAATGCTTATAGACCATTCTGTTCCCCTCACCGAAATCTATTGATTGTGGGTAACGCTTTTTCTCCATGAACCATTCCAAAACTATGAGAGACTCATCTTTGAGGCCCTCTGTGTGTGTGTTGTTTTTACCGCCACCCTTTCTCCCCTACTGTTCACCTGATCACTTTTTGGCTTTCTACAAGTTGTAGAGAATCAGAAATATGGCAGCCCAGTGATTTGCCAGCTCTCATTTTTCAGTCAAATTTGATCCATAGGCTTCTTAAAACAAGATTCCTAAAATTCCGTCTCTCAATACGTAAGTAGCATAGCGAGCCTCTCGGTGCTGGTGCTACATACTCGCAAAGGTCGAAAAAAAGAAAAACCACATCACACGGACCTGACATTTTCACCTTTTTTTTTGATGATAATTTTTTCCGGTAGCCCCGGATCGAATAATTGATGATTGCACCAGAAAGAACACGCAAAAATACATCGATAATGACTTTTTAAAATTTTTTCTTTAAACGTTCTAAGGGTTCGTACAAGTAGGCACATATTATTTCAAATATTCCACGGAGAAACTCATATCGATTGGTTGAGATCGAAATTTCTATTCATCTTCCAAGATCTTAAATTTAAAAAAAAAAAATCAATATTCTCACCAAAATCTCCATTTTAATCATATGTAAACCCCTTGTATCCAAAGTCCGCCTTAACCAAAGGATGGATATTGTTCAAGAAGCCATAGTGTAGATGGCCCAAACTCATCTAGAATGCTTCCTCAAAAAAATAATTCAGAATATAAGTAGATATTTCTATTGATACTCATTTTTTCCTGTAAACTTCTTTTCGAGCTCCTTCTACGACTCATTCAACTCACTTTCAACCACCTGCAGACATAGGCTTTCTCTCATTCTGAATTGATTGGTTGATGCGAAATTTTCATTTTATTGATAAAACATGATTCAAATTCCTTTTTTCCTCTCAAAAAAAGGAAATTTTTGGATTTGGCATTTGGTTAAGACCATTTTCGAGTTGCTCATTCGATTGGTGAATACAAAGTTTCGACTAACTCTCACTTTATTCGAATATTCCTATACATCTCTTTCTTTATTCGAATATTCCTTTACATTTCTTTTCACAACAATCATCTTTATATTCCAATGCAACTCCGTATCAATCAATTGATTCAGCACTCCGAAAATCATCCCGTTAAAGAATATATTAAGATATAACAAATTACTCCTCCTAGAATAACATTTTCTCGCATACTCTCCCTTTTAATTGATAAAATTTGAATTTCAATGACTCGAACAGACATTCTAAGAACATTATACGTCAGCTCCAATATGATTATCTACGATCCTATGCACTTCACCATCGATTTACATAGTTTTTTTCATGAAGAATCAAAAAATTTCAGCTCTAATTGGTTTAAGTCATACGTTTAGCTCATTATGAAGATCTTGGAACAAGCTACAGGAAGTGCTGAAGTACATTAAGAGTGTTGAGAAAGACCCAAGTTGTTGAGGAAAGGGCTCAATGGGGGCAAGTTGGGTACACTCCTTCGTAAACTAGAAAGATTACATTTTGGGGGAATCAATATACCTCGGCTCCAGTTGAATCAGATGTACTTCACCCGATTTGAAGGTCTTCTAACAAGCTTCAAAATGAGCTAATCTAAACATTTTAAGATAGACCACAGTTGTTACGAAAATGGCTGAATGGAGGCAAGTCGGGTACACTTATCACCGTAGATGCTTGTTGACGAGCTGAATCGATTATTCAATACGGGATTTTCTTGGAGAGTTCTATATACGGCGGACAAGATATTATAGTGTTAGAGACGAAAAACCTTGACTATTATCATCCCCTTTTATGAAACACGAAATTCGTCGAAAGCTTCGAGAAAATCTCTTGAATGTTCGTGGGTATACTTTAAAGGGTGTAATGGTAATAAGGATACAGTAAAATACGATTCAGGTACATGAAAAATTTTCATGGGACTTCATAAGTGGTAAACGATTCATATTTTGCACCATAGAATCCAAAAGCTGCGAAAAAAGTCTGGGATCGGTTAGGTGAAAGAGTTATTCTCTCGTAGATCTGATTCGGATCTAATTACGCACAAATATTTCGTACTTTCTCCCTCTGGTTCAATGAAGTGGGAAGGATTAGATCTAGATGATTTTCGAAGTGCTGAATCAATTGATTGATACGGAGTTGCATTGGAATATAAAGATGATTGTTGTGAAAAGAAATGTAAAGGAATATTCGAATAAAGAAAGAGATGTATAGGAATATTCGAATAAAGTGAGAGTTAGTCGAAACTTTGTATTCACCAATCGAATGAGCAACTCGAAAATGGTCTTAACCAAATGCCAAATCCAAAAATTTCCTTTTTTTGAGAGGAAAAAAGGAATTTGAATCATGTTTTATCAATAAAATGAAAATTTCGCATCAACCAATCAATTCAGAATGAGAGAAAGCCTATGTCTGCAGGTGGTTGAAAGTGAGTTGAATGAGTCGTAGAAGGAGCTCGAAAAGAAGTTTACAGGAAAAAATGAGTATCAATAGAAATATCTACTTATATTCTGAATTATTTTTTTGAGGAAGCATTCTAGATGAGTTTGGGCCATCTACACTATGGCTTCTTGAACAATATCCATCCTTTGGTTAAGGCGGACTTTGGATACAAGGGGTTTACATATGATTAAAATGGAGATTTTGGTGAGAATATTGATTTTTTTTTTTTAAATTTAAGATCTTGGAAGATGAATAGAAATTTCGATCTCAACCAATCGATATGAGTTTCTCCGTGGAATATTTGAAATAATATGTGCCTACTTGTACGAACCCTTAGAACGTTTAAAGAAAAAATTTTAAAAAGTCATTATCGATGTATTTTTGCGTGTTCTTTCTGGTGCAATCATCAATTATTCGATCCGGGGCTACCGGAAAAAATTATCATCAAAAAAAAAGGTGAAAATGTCAGGTCCGTGTGATGTGGTTTTTCTTTTTTTCGACCTTTGCGAGTATGTAGCACCAGCACCGAGAGGCTCGCTATGCTACTTACGTATTGAGAGACGGAATTTTAGGAATCTTGTTTTAAGAAGCCTATGGATCAAATTTGACTGAAAAATGAGAGCTGGCAAATCACTGGGCTGCCATATTTCTGATTCTCTACAACTTGTAGAAAGCCAAAAAGTGATCAGGTGAACAGTAGGGGAGAAAGGGTGGCGGTAAAAACAACACACACACAGAGGGCCTCAAAGATGAGTCTCTCATAGTTTTGGAATGGTTCATGGAGAAAAAGCGTTACCCACAATCAATAGATTTCGGTGAGGGGAACAGAATGGTCTATAAGCATTGTTGATATAAACGGAATTTCGTGGAAGAAAATATTGGATTCACTGAGAAATTTGATCAAAAATCTTCTGGGGCAAAAAAATATCCTCTCTAAAAAAAGCAAAATGGAATTATGAAAAAAAAAAAATGAAAAAAAAAAAAAGAATATTGCGGGATTTGAACCATCACCTTCCGCGTGTGAAGCAAAAGCTTTGCCACTGAGCTAAGTGGTCATCTAAAAGAATTGGTCTAAATGCCGCTCATGTTTGTCGGCTCCCCCCGGTTGGAATGCGGGTAAAATGAGGGATTTCTGCTCGGGCCGGGTTATTTATGGCCCTGCTCGAATGACTTATTCCAAATTTGCAATATTCCTCAAAAGTGCTCAAAACCACAAGCAAATGTGAGATTCATCTTCACCTTTTCAACACCTTCTATTCGAAACTCGAATCGTGAAAATCGGGTGATGTCCAGTAATCAATTTGGAATGCTGATAATCTATCTTGCTAGCCACATGATTACTTGATATCAGCCGATTTTCACGATTCGAGTTTCTTTGAGAAGATCTTGAAGAGACGAGAGTGAATTTAACATTCGCGAATAGTTCTGTGCAATTTCTAAGAATGTTACAAATTTACCGTAGGTAATTAGCGCAGGGCCATAAACATTGGGTCCCGAGCGCTCACCTAATTGCCAAAAGGGACTGACCGATTTACCTGCGGCCCAAGACGTCGCTCTGCGGGGAACCTAAGCTCCAAGCTAAGGGAGTCCCGAACGTCGCACTACAGCTTCCTCAGCACAGCATTACAGACACCCGAACGTCGCGTTGCGGATCCTCCCTAATGTGACGTTGAGGAGAGTTCCCCTAACGTGACATTCGGATCTTTTTTTCCGTGTAGCGACGACTGCTGAGACTCTCTCTAATAATATTCGTGGGAATGAGATCTGTTATATGTTTGTGTATGTGTCTTCGACCCTGGCCATGTGTATGCCAAACGTTGCGTTTGACGACAAGGCTCCATAGAAAAACGTTCTTGATACTGCTTTAGTGAAATGAGATGTATATATTTCTATGAAATATTGAATTGAAGAAGTGTGGACTGTGGCACTCGAATGGTGAACTTCGTAATCTCGGCACTCATAATAATACGATAACTATTCGCTCACTCATATGGCTCGCTCCTTGACAAATATTTCATGGGGCCAGGGCCTGCCTGCTATTTTTGCTCACGAGTCTCAGCGCCAGGCACATGAAAAAAGTCTACATAGGCCCAAAATTGTCTCTCCCGTGTTACAGACTTTTTTGCACTACTTACCAGATTTGCGCGTCATAAATTCAATCATCATATGCTGAAGACTCCTGTCTTACGATGTGCAAATCGTGCGATTTACATTCACTTATCTTGTGATGGCTAATTCAGCCCTCCTGATTCTTGTAACTTTTTTCCCTACACTCATTCTTAGCTCGACCTTCGATACGTATGTCATATAAATTAATTGACAAATTTTGCGAAGAATTCTGCAGACTGGTCATAAACTCTCAAAATTCTCTCTCAATTAATTTTTCTGAGTGAAATGTTTCATTCGAATCAGAGTGGAGTATTATCTCGAAAAATTCCCCTTTTCTCGGATTCTGAGTGACTATTTTCACTCGGATGAAAGAGTGAGCGCTCGAATCAATTCCTATGTCATGTATTGCCACTCGTTTGTGACTGATGGTTCCACGCGTAAGTCACGAAGGGGAATTTGGTAGATTTTCTGAAAATTTTTGGGAAAAGCTGAGTGAAGAGCTGTCAATATCCTTGTCCTTAAGTTTTCAACTACAGCCAACTATTATATTGTCAAAAAATCCATCAACTATATTCATATAGAAACAATGCATTTTTACTAAGAAAATGTGGATTTCACTTTTGTAACTTTTTCACTCGAAAAATGAGCTATTTTTCGTATTGTCACATCCGACACGCATAAAAGTGCAAGCTGCATCATCTCCATAACAAAGTGTTGAAACCATAGCTGCAATTAGTAGCAGCATTATAAGTAGCCCGATTTATAATCGCAAAACGACCTTAATTCAAACTCCTGAATTCCCCCTGTCATAAATATATTGAACTAGATATGCCACCATAGGTGGAAAGTGTTTTACTTTTATTTTTTCCAACTTTCAGACGATCAAGAAAAATTTATTAATTTTCCAGCCCGCCATGGATTGACTGAATAAAAATATTCAGTCACAGACAAATGACATTAAATGTGCCAAAACGCCAAATTTTGAATTAATTCTAATTCCCTGAGTAAAGAATCTCGTTCAATTCGAACAGAAAGTCGATCCTATTTAATAGTGTGATGATGAAATAAAACGGAAAATAATAACATGCTTTCATCCTCAAAATCCAGACCATCTAAATGGCATCAACATTTCTTTTGGATAGTCTCGAATATCGAGGTGTCTCCCGACTGTAGCGCACCTAGCGGATCATGTGTCGAAGCTCTTATACCCCTAATGCATAAGTATACCTATATCGATGGTGATGCTATATATACTAGGGGTATAAGAGCTTCCCAAATCGACCACTCGTCGATTTGCGAATCACACTTTTACACGTGGAAGTTGGCGCTTGAGTCGGCGGACATCTCGAAGAGATTTCGACGAGGCGCAATACACGCAAAATATCGGAAAATATCCAGGAACCCCATGTAAAAATGGGAACCCTATGATCATATATGAACATGGGGTCCAAGGACCCTATGACTTATACATGAACATCTATGAAACGATTTTCAAAATTTTTTAAAATCCGAAAAGTTGTTATGGTTGCATTTTCAGGGAATATTACATGAAAAAACCACGATGCTGATCTTGCATAACCGAGAAAATCTCCAAGAGTTCATGAAGTAATTGAATCAAAACGATCTGTAAGTGATATCATTCTCCTACTAGAAAAAAAGTTCATATATGGTCATAGGATCCTTGGACTCCCTGTTCATATATGATCATAGGGTTCCCGTTTTTACATGGGACCGGGCAGCAACATCATTTTTCAGAACGGTCACGTGAAACGTCATCCCGCAATTTTTTTATATTTTGAATAATCGTGTCCTGGAGGTATACTTCCAGTTAAGGAAGTATTATTTCGACTACTGAGAAATAAAGGACCGTAATCTCAAACCAGGTCCGCATCTCACAATACGTGAATAGAGTTCAGACATGGGCGAGTCCTTCTTTGCCAATTGAAAAAGTCGACTTTATGATGTTTTATACGTCCATACGTAGAAACAGCGTGTTTCTAGGCCTCCTCGCGTAGCGAGGAGGCCTGGAAACAAGCTGTTTCTGCGTACAGACGTATAAAACTGCATACGCGTCTCGTGCGGAAACATTTTTCCTTCGAAAAAACCAAGCTGGACGGTGCCATCGCCCAAGTCCAGCTCGGTTTCCCGAAGGAAAAAATGTTTCCAGCACTCGACGCGTAATGTACTATTGAAAGGAGCCTGGAAAATTGTGAACCATTGGTAGGACAAAACAAGGTGATCGACCCCCCTGATAAGTTTGAAATACTGGTATACGTGTACACGAGAATCGGTAAGATGAAATATCGATTCGTATAAAATATCATTGCACGACGTGAAAATCGATTGAGAAATTAAAGACGGGACAAAAAAGGAATATTATTTGCCACATCTTGAAAAATTTATTCAAAAAACTCCGACCAGCTGGTTGAAGTTTCGATTCAACCAGTGTATGAATAAAAAATTCAACCAGTCGATCGAAACTTTGGTTGAAAATTCAACCAATTTTCAGGTAGTGATGATTACCAAGCTGAGCGAATATATTAAGATAGACAAGTAAAGGGCCGAACAAAGAGGAACAGGGACGGAGTGAAGAAGAGAGAAAAAGAGGATGGTGTGTCAGGATAGCAGGGTGTCGGTGAATCTTCCGTACCGGCAAATTATTGATTTTTCACGGGAACAGGTTTCCAAGGTTACGAATTGAGTGTCCAAGAGCAGGACCGACATGATAAACGCGGGCCAAGCGCAACGTGGATGAGAGCGGAAAAGAGCAGTAGAGCGAGACGGAAAGGGCGCAGGAAGAGATGGGGTAGAAAGAGAAAGAGAGAGATAATGGTGTTGGATAATGTGGGAGGAACGGAAGAGAAGAACAAAAGGCTGTTGCCCCAGAGTTTGACTTACTTTTTATCACTCTGCAATCATAGTTTTTTTTTCTTTGGAGTGTGAATCGCATTCACGGTTGTATCAGACTTTGGCAAAGTTGAGCGTTACCTACTAACCGTTCAGGGTATTGAACTTCATGAATTAGGGAATGGATAAGTACTTGCAAAATTCGTCAACTCTCAAATGTGGTGTTTACCATATATGAGCATCTTTATCTACTATTTTGGCAAGACATATCTCTACTTTACATTCAAGATGATGATACGTCGAAATTAAGATTTACAGAAATTCTTAACAAAGACCAGTAAAATTTGCAATTTGCGATCAAATTTCTTGAAATATTTGAATTTCATCATCAGTAGCTATTGGGCTCAAAAAATCTAAGGTACGTGTTCGCACTTCGCCTCCATCAAGCCATTTTCCCAACAACTCTGGCCTCCTTTAATAATTTTTCGCAATTTTCTGATGTTTGGGTGTCTACAAAATTGCGAAGAATAACTTTCGCGCCTCGCACACGAGGTTCCCCGCTTCCGAGCGATCATTTCAACCCTCGCCTCCGGCGCGGGCCGAAATCCGATCGCTCAAAAGCGAGCTACAACCTCATGAAGTCGGTGCGAAATATATTATTTTTACCTCAAGACCTTCAAAATGAGCTAAGGTACGTCTCATTTTGATGACTTGGAGCCAAACTGTCTCACTTCTTCCAATGATTAATTTTTGGGAGCTTACAAAAATGTGTACCCAACTTGCCCCCATCATTTAAAACAATGTAAATCGTCGACAAAGTACATAAAATAGTTTTTATTGGCATTCGACCACATTTGGAGCTTTTTGCTGGTCTAAAACGCTATTCCTGACCTATTTTGGCGTGACAAACCGTCCTAGGTGATAAAAAAAGTCATACGGCACGCCTTTTTGAGATAAACATATGGGGACATGTTGGGTACACTCCGATGTTGATCTCCCTGCTAGACAAATGAGTTTCGTATTTTGTACATGAAATAGCTCCAGATCGGATTTTCGCACCTCTCACGCCCGAATCTTGAAGGCCTTGAGACAAGGAATCGAGTGCGTTAAGGTCCGTTGAGATCGATCAAACTATAAGAATTTGATGCAGAAATGATTTCGAGTCGATCCAAATCACTTGGTTTTCACATTTGAACATGAAAAACGCAGAACAAATTTGTGGGAAGGTCGACGAGCGCCCATTTCTGAGACTGGCATTGGTGCAATCGGGTGCATTTACCCTACGAGTAGTTCCACGAGAAAACGATAGAACAAAAAAAGTTTTGTCTCAGATTTCTCTTTAGGTAAATTATTTCGGGCCCTGGCGCACTAATCAAAATTGTATTCGACATTTTTCTTGCAAACTTTTCGTAACTTTTCTTACTAAAATCAAGCTGAGATCTGAGCTATTGAGAAGAATAGTTCAGAATCGATGTTGCATAGAGAGACGCGGTTCGGTGCATCTGAAGGGCAAGTAAAAAATCCATCAAAAACACAAAAATCGATACTCCGGTTTTAATTTCTTCTCGATGATACATGGGCAATTCCGTCAAAATTTCTTTACCATTTTTTCTCAAACGGTTATTTTTGAAAATTTTTTATAATACATTTTCTCATGTAGATAGTTGTGTTCTCCACGGGAGAAATATTTTCAATCGGCTGTTACAGGTTTCAATCCATTTTTCGGGTAGTTTTTAAATTTTAATGATGAAAAACCTCAATATTCTGCGTGAGCGCAGCAATTTGGGAGTTGGAAACCATTTTTTTTCGAAAAGCTGAGACAATTTTCTTCAAAATGACAACTTGTTGCTCTGAATTGAATTGATTTAAACTGAAGTTCCAGTGACTTTCAACAACCAGTACAAGAAGCAGCTCGATGCGGGGTTTCGCATTCCCTTCAGCGGTGGCCTGGACGCCTTCACAAGTTTTCGCTTAAGGCGATGCGGTCACCATGCAAGCTGAAAATCATTCCCAACTTTCTCCGATTTTTTTGCGATTTGGGCTAAACGACGAGCGCACAAATATTTGTTATCATCTAACTTAGATTTGTCTGCTCTTGGTTAAGCCCAAATTGCAATAGAATAGGAGGAAGTTGGGAATGAAAATGTGCGTATATTATAGGTTAGGAGGTTCCCGCGTCCGAGTTATTCCCACTTTTCTCCGATTTTCTTATGATTTAGGCTAAGCGACGGATTGAGGAATACAAGTTGGACAATAACAAAAATTCGACAACTCATCTTACACTTTGAATCATCAAACTTTTTATGTAAGATGTATTTTCAAGGTCCATGGTCACCGTGCAACCCGGAAATTATATCTTATTTGGATGTAAATCAAAAAATTTTCTCGAAACGAAGTTGGAGACGATTTGTCCATTACGTATTATCATCTGAATTGTGGTGGACAACTTATTATTTGTCACCAATCACAAGGCTATCACTAATAAACGAGGATAACTTGCCCGCGGGTACTTTCTAACCTACAAATTGGAACATTTTCGTTCACAAAACTCTCAAAATCTAGTCCGATTTGGGCCAAACGAAGAGTTATCCAGGCCAAGTTAGATGATAATAAAGCCTGGATAACTCGTCGTTTAGCCCATAATGGAAAAGATTTTGAGAGTTCTGTGAACAAAGTTCAGCGTGCACGGTGACCGCATCGCCTTAATTCAACCATCATCATTTTGACGCTGCAACCCGTGGTTTTTGATAGATTTTATAATCACCTTCTAGATGCTTTAGGCCGCATCCCTCTGATATGGTTGTTTCTATGAGCTATAACGATTTTAGTGGGAAAAGTTACGATAATTTTGATTAGTGCGCCAGGGTTCCGAAAAAAGTTTTTCAATAATTTTATGGTGGCAGATGTTTATATTTTGACCCATAGGATCGAAAAAATTTCCTTGAAAAAAATCTGACCAACCTTTTTTTATTCTATCGTTTCCCCGTAAAGCAACTTCTACACATGCGGCGTTCGTACAAACAATTTGATGACATTCCGACCGAATCGGTGAGAATTGCTCCCAATCACTGATTTCCAGTGCAATTTTCACTGGTTCGGGTGGAGAGAGTAGACTTGCCAGAGTTGGAAAAAATTCTTGAATTGTTTGAGACTTGAAAAGAAACACGCTGAGAGAAATTTTTTTGAAATTCTGTTGAAAATAATCTTCAACAAACGGGAGAGTTATAAAGGACTTTAATTCATTGAATCATTCAATTCACAATTCCATCCCCTACGCGTGATCGATCAGAAATGAGATACTTCTAAAAGAAGATTTTTGGAAGTCGGATACCGTTGAAAACCATTTTTGGATAGATTCTTCAAGCAATCATTTCATCGAATAATTTCGTATTTTACCAAAGACTGATGCAATCGACAACTAAACTTGCAGATCTTGAAAATAGCCGTTTTGTCCTTCTGAAGTGGAATCACAAAAACTACACCAAAAATTCTTAGCCACACAGACGTGCAACGTTTAGAGCTTGTGAATAGTTCTAGATAAGCTGTGTTTAGCTATCTTTCGCCCATATATACATGCAAAGCTCGAGCTTACATCCGTTGTATACTCTTACACTTCACTTACACCGAGTAAATCCTGGTACTATTGTATCATGTATAGATATATAGAGTATGTAGATATGTATGTGTACATGTAGCAATTTCGCGAAGCCCGGGTATACGAACAGGATCGATTTTGCTACGCTGAAATCCGAGCCGAAATCAGAGAGCCCGCACTTTTTTCCGCTCTCCCGTGTTTAGGCAGGCAAGCACCATTTATACATATATACAGGGTTAGCCAACACCTCAACCCTCATTTTCAACCTCCTCTTTTACCCCCCCCCCTCCCCAACCCTCATATCCTCTGTATACCTACTCATGCATGGCTGCTTTGCAAGCACAAAAAAGCACAAGCTAGATATATGTAGATGTATAGAGGTACATACTCTCACACTTACGTAATCGGTGAGTGCATGTGTATAGGAGTATAGCGTTAAAAAGCTCGCGTTGCCGAGGTGTTTATATCTACATGTATAAATATATATGCATATATAGCATGGGTTGTACGTTAAGTGCATGCATGCAGCGGTTGCACATGTAGATGTGTAAAAGCGCGTGTGTGTGTGTGTGTGTGTGTGTAAAGGCTGGGATGCTGTATACGGCTGGTCATCGATTTTTGCGAGCTTGCAAGCACCTGTGCACGCATACATACATTACACGTTCATACTCCGGTCATGCATATATTCTGATTTACCCTGTACCTGTATGAAATTGCACGCACTTATATGTATGAAAATTCACAAATTCTACCTCTCATGATATTGCTCAAGATTTGAGTCGACAGTCGAGATCTAATGGATGTATAAGACCGGGTCTCTATGTTGCATACACATTTTGAAGACCCTATTTGAAAAAATTGAGAGAATGGAAGTTTACACGAGTAAAGATCCATATAATTCCTCCTTCCAAGATGCTGAGCTAATCGCACTTACAGACTTCGAGTTTTTCGAATGTGGGAAGGTTTACTATTGAAACACTCAAAATCTTTTTTGATAATTTCTTCGCAGTGGAGAGATCGAAATAAGTACTGAAGATCTACCACAAATCAGATTCAAGTTTGGAAGTTCCACAAATTAATAGGGGTCGCGTGAGTTGACTCATTTTTGCGTTATTCAATATGCGCTGAATTTCGGGTGAATATTCTAGAGGTATATCATGATATCCGGCAAATAACGTGGTGGCCGGTTTGTATAATCAGTTTCTCCCAAGAAAAAGAGATCTCATCTCTCTGTGATATTCGGATAGTTCGACTATTAGCTGTAAAATTTAGATAGCCTCGAACTATTTAGAATAAATACAAAACACAATACAGTTATACAAAACAGTTAGAGTGATTACCTCAAATGTAATGATCCGCAATCCATCACTCGATCTTTAGAACTCGTTATGGAGGTACAGCTAAAGGAACTTCAACTCTTGGGGCTGAAATCGATTCCAATCACGGTGCGCTTCTAGGATAAAGAAGTTTGACAAAAATTCCGAAAAAATCTGAAACAGACATCTTTCTCGTTGAGACTCCCCGTACAAGATTCATTTCTCAGATAAATCGTACCAGGTCGTCTCATCGAATGATTGTCAAATCAAGAATTCACCATACATTGCTTATTATGGAGGAATTCGGTGACTACCCGTTTTCTTCGCTTCCTAAAGGTTCACTCGCAGTGGGTCAAAACAAAAAATGTCGGGGACAGTTTTTTATAGATTCTTTGAAGATCTACAAGATGTTGTAGTTGAATTGATCAAAAAACTCAGCCTTTCCCCATGGTATTGAAGTAAATTGTAGACAATTAGCAACAAGCGAAAGGTTATATTCACGAGGAACTTATGATTTTTCCACAATATTGCGTCCGCGATCAATCTAACCACATCATCTAGAAAATCTGTAAGAAATCTATGAAAATGTATCTGTGACATCTTTTGCTATGTTCCATCTTTTTGGAGTAATTGCGAGGAAACCGCGAGAAAGCGAAGAAAACGGGGAGTCGACGAATTTCCCCATGAGCAATGTATTGGTGAATTCTCAATTCGACAATCACTCGATGAGACAGTTTGATACGCTTTACCTAAAAAATGGGTCTTGTTCGGGGAGTCTCAACGAAAAAGATGGAGTCTTCGGAGTTTTTCGGCATTTTTGTCAAACTTCTTTGTCATAGTAGCGCACCGTGTATTCAAGCTTAATGTTGGAACTAAGGTTCACAATATATTAACGTATTTGACAACATGAATGACGAAGAAGAAGTCACTGAGTACTTTTTGACAGTGACTGCAGCGTTTGTTACAGCGCAGAATCTGATGAAAAAGTGTACAATTGAGATCCATTTTGCTTGAGGAAGACTCTTTTTCAGAATATTTTCAAATCCATTTTGCAGAATGGTGCATACATGGTGTTCTGTTGTAGAAGTATAATCACTGGTATAGGGAAAATCCGCCCTCTATCTGTAATACCTCTATGGGGAAAGATCCACAAACCTCCACTGTTGATTAAGGATCTCAGGATGAGCTGGACGTTATTGACAAAGGCATTGATGGCAGATTGAATAAACTTCTCAAACTGAATTCTGGAACTATAGGACAACCAACATTTTTAATGAAAAGATATGAAAATACATACTTTGTATGGAATACGATGCGTAAAGATCTATTTCTTAGCTTGCGCGTGTTGCGAGAATCCGTCAACATGATTCGGGAAAGTCGAGATTTTCGCCATAGAAATAGAGGAAACATTTGTCGATGTAGTTCGTGTGATCGTAAGCGAAATTAATTGCACTTTGGTTGTCAAAATGCTTGTATATGAGATCAATCATCTCTAGGGCTTGATTGAATGACTCCTTCACACATTTCTGTTGTTTCATGGGCGTTTCTACGATTTCCAAAACATTGCCTAATAATACATCAAGCTTTTCCAAATTCCGTGAGCGAAAACTCTCTAGCTGATGTGGAGGTGGCTGAAAATTAGAAAAAAACATGGTCTTGGTTAACAGATGATCATGAAGATGACAAGGAAGATATCCAAGACGTTATCAAGAAATGGGCATTAGACCTTGTTTTGGAGGTCAAATTCAGAAAAAGTTTGAAGTAGTAACATTAGAGAAAGATTCATGTCCCCGATTCTTTTCCAAAGATCCGGATAAATCTTGCAATCTTTTGCCAGTGATTCACGAGACACACCACTTAACCAAAGAGCCCTGATTGCACGTATGATTATCATGAATTCAAGTATCGACTGGATTGGGTTTCTCACTGTCAATAAAGTAGATGAAAAATCTCTTTGAGCTTCTGGTAATGCTCTTTTTTCTACATTTTTCGCTTTCTTATATAATAATCATGCGTCATCTGACAGATAAATGTTGCTTGATGACAAAGAAACTTCGCAGTAATTAAATTAATTAAGCGCCTGTCCAATTTTATCCGTCCGAATGCCTCGTATCGTGGTGGCGTCGTTGGTGCTGTTGGTGGGTCGGTGGGTTAGTGGGGTCGGTGGGTCGGTGGGTTGGTGGTAGTGGTGGTGGTGGTGGTGGTAGCGGCGGCGGTGGCGGTGGCGGAGGCGGCAGCGGTGGCGGTGGTGGTGGTGGTGGTGGTGGTGGTAGTGGTGGTGGTCTAGAATGTTCGGTCTATAATGTTCGGTCTAGAATGGCCTAATTCGGTCTAATTCGATGCAGGTTGGTCTAGATCGGTCCAATTCGATCTAACTCGGTCTAGTTTGGTCTAATTGAGTCCAGCTCGGTCTTGCTCGGTCTAGTTCGGGGTAATCAGGTCTCATTCGGTCTAGTTCGGTTGTATTAGGTTTAGTTCAGTCTAATTTGGTTTAGTTGAGTCTGGTACGGTCTAATTCGGTGTGGCTCTATCGATTCCAGTCTGGTTTGGTCTAGTTCAAGCCAGGTCGATCTATTTCGTTCCAGCTCGGTCTAGCTCGGTCTAGCTCGGTCTAGTATGGTCAAGCTCCGTCCAGTTTGGCCTTATTTCGTATTTCCATCATAAAATATCATTAAAGCCAAAATTTGTCCGTCAGCATCTTGCGTATCGGGTTGCCTATGTGGAGGGAGTGAACTTCGATGGCTGGCCGTATGAGTCATGGGTGGGTCATGGGTGGGTAGATGGTTGGATGGGTTGGTGGGTGAGTGGGCGTTAGTGGTCAGGTGGGTGGGTTGGCGCATGGATGAATGTACTTGAACTTTAGTGATTTCAGTGAGAATTACTAAAGTTTCAGACTGGGGCTAAGGCTAAGGCTGACGCTGGGGCTGGGTCTTGGTCTAAGGCTGGGCCTGAGGCTGGACTGAGGCTGTGGTTGGGGTTAAGGCTGAAGTTGTGACTGGGACTGAGGCTAAAACTATATCTGGGACTGGGGCTGGGGCCGTGGAGGGTGCGTGTCTGAGGCAGGAGCCGGGATTGGGGCTGAGGCCGTCACTGGGGCTATCCAACTGAGGGAAATTTCCAGATACTTACCGGAGATTTACTACTTCACTATGCGCAACATTACACCAACTCAATAGTTCTCAATCAAAGTTACTAGGTTGCATCAAGAAAATTGTTTTCTTCCGAATTCACTGTATTACGAAATCTGCATGTTACATTTTTGAGCTACAGAAGCATTTCAGGAGCTCATACCATATCAGAGACACTTCCAAGCCGGACGAGCGCTAGCGAGGTAGGCAAAAGCGCTAGTACATATAAAAGGATCGAACGATAATGGACCTGGAGAGAAGTATGAAAATGAGAGAAGTCTGGGTGTTTCCTTGAAAAATCTCATTTCGGCGATATTAAGACCATTTTTTAAAAGTTTGTGCATATATGAACATTTTGGTGTTACGAAAACCATTTTTAAAAAGTTTGTACAAATTTTGAAATGCATGCCTTTCTTCCGATATGAACAATAATATTGTTTTCGTGGGTTAGATATTCGTGGAACTATTCTAACTCACGTGCCGCGGGATAAATTTGATTCATCTCAAGACCAACCCTACAATCAAAGCCATCTTGAGGATGTTCCTTAGAATTCAGGCCAAGCATTTCGGATGTTTTCACTATCTCATCCAGAACTAAGCGACTTACCCGTCTCTAAGTTGTGTTTTTGCTCATTTTACGAGTCAAAAAAATGCATATCTATTGTTTACTTAAAACGAGCTCCTTAGCGGACAAAATCGTCTAAAATAATTAGTCTCTGATTAGTCTATGAGCCGTCTGGAGAAAAGCCATTCGGTGCAGGATTGAGATTACTTTCGCGCAAGATCGTCATGATAGATTCGCTGTGTCTTTTGGCAAATGATTCAAAAAACGGAGTTTCACCTACAAATGAACTCTAGTCACCCAATCTGGTAAGTTTGCTTCAAAAGCTGAAAATGCGAATTAGATTGTCTCTACGCGAGATAATAGGTGGGTTACGAAAGGGCGCAACAACGTAGAAAAACTCAGTTCTATCATTCTGGATCTCAAATTAGAATTGAAAATCTGTCCTTACCGGTAGAGGCGGGAATGGCCACCCTTCATCACAAGCTTTGCATTCACACATGAAATCATGGCTCTCCAGTAAACGAGCACGTCTAGCTTCTCTGGGCAGAGTTGTTGCGTCAGGGCCGTAGGTGGTGCAAATCTAAATTTGAGAAGGTACACAATTATTAAGGTTTCATGGCTGTTATGGAAATCAAATGATGCGTTCGGAGAATCCACAGCTTTCACAAGACCATGCATACATGAACCTTGCACAGGACCATAACGGCGGCTTTATGCAAAGAGCTCGACATGCAAAAAACCTTACCAATCATATTGCATTTGAAGCTAACATGAATTTGGGAAATGATTGAAGAAAACTCAAACTAAAATTGTTTAGCAAATCATCTCTTATTGATTAAAAAACCCTGACATGAAGAGAGAGAATGAGACCATGGTTGTAGTTTCGACGTTGAAAGATACATAGGATCATTATGCTCTCCAACGACTTGTTCAAAACATTTTGATGTTTTCGTTTGTCTAGTTTTAAGCCATTCAATACAACTTCCTTGTAGAATTCACAAGCATCTAATCACATTCATGGGACTCATAGCACACGGTGTTCCGGGAGCGGAAAAAAGTTTTCGTTACTCTATAACCTAAAAATAACGCGTTTAAACACGATTTTAGGGTTCTTGTGATGGGAAAAGACATCTGAGTAATTCCGCGCGAAAGCGGACCACGAATTGCAGACATATCTCAGATTGTTTTTCCACTATTCTTAATCGATTCTATGGTCCAAAAAATGGACTTGACACCCTCTATGGGGTGAAAAAAATTTTTTGTTTCCGTGGGGAATATCTTTGTGATAGTGTTTTTAGGAAAAAATACCAATCTTTTTTCAGTAAAATGGGTGTAGGTCCGATTTGAGGTAAGATACGACCACGCAAATAGTGGCATTCGAAAGGTCTTTCAAAAATCCATCGAAATATGTTTCAAAAATTTTCTTTTGAGGCTACGGACGCCCCCTATGAGCAAAAAGGTGAAAAACAGAAAATATTCATTTCCTCAAAAACCTAATTTTCTAAAAATCTGGAAATCCATATTTCGATGTAAAATTGCGTGTTCTTCCAGAAAAAAGTGGTCCCGATCTGTGTTTTTGGGTTCTACGCTGAATTTTTCTGCGCATGCGCAGGAATTTAGACTGCTGAAACCTATTCCATTGAAAAGCCAAGGAAATTTCCTTCAAAATGACTATACTTGGTGAAGTCGATTCGATGTACCGGGACCAAAGTTAGAAGGTCTAAAAAATGATGACACTTCTACTCGAGTCACGATAGTAATGGTAAATTTGTGCAAGATCTGCATTTACCCCTCTAGAGGATGCTTCATCATTAATGTGATGTAACTTTGGGCCAAGTAGATAAAATTGACTTCGCCAAGTAGTCATTTTGAAGGAAATTTCCTTGGCTTTTCACTGGAATTGGTTTCAGCAGTCTAAATTCCTGCGCATGCGCAGAAAAATTCATTTTACTGAAAAAAAGATTGGTATTTTTTCCTAAAAACACTATCACAAAGATATTCCCCACGGAAACAAAAATTTTTTTTCCACCCCATAGAGGGTGAAAAGTTCATTTTTTGGACCATAGAATCGATTAGAAATGTCGGAAAAAGAGTTTGAAACATGTTTGCAATTCGTGGTCCGCTTTCGCGCGGAATTACTCATCTGTACTTCGCTTGCAAACCCACTTCGGGTAGTGGAAGAAATGTCTGTCTCGCTTTGCTCGACAGACAAACTGTCTTAGTGCCCGAAATGGGTAAACGCACTCAGTATGGAAATATACTATTGTCCCAAATGACAACAAAAACTGAAAGCGCGGATGGGTTAGTGATCCAAACAAGTGATGAAATTCTCTCGAATCAAAATCGGAGCTGATCTTTTTCACAAATTTTTCATAAAATAAACTTTAAGCTGCAGGTTGTGATATTTATGAGTCTTGCAGTTGCTTTATGAGGAACTCTCTGTGACTCATGTGAACCAGAATCGACTTCACCCCATTTTATCCATATCTAGTAGTACGGAAGCTTTTTTCCAAGTCAATAGTTGATCGCTAGAGTGAGCTGAAGAGGAACGAAAGTAAAATTACAGGAGATGACATTATAGTTGATCAATAAACTCAAATTTATACCATTATCCCTGTCCTGAGACATTTTAAATCAAAATAAACCATCAATTACTCAGAGATTTTGTGAACCACCCACAAGTCCGTCCTTCAAGATCGATAAGACACCAACTTCAATACCCACAATTCCTTCATGGAAAAGTCGTCGGATAGAGCTGAAAGAATAAAATTGTACATGGCGTGAAGATAATTCCACTATTACTTCTTCCAACTTTTGCGGGTACGAATTGAGCAGCAGACCATAGCCGCAAGCCGCCATTTGCATCAGTTTTAATTGTAGGGATTGAGTGAGGTGGCGAAAAAACACATGAATTTTCAGAGACTTTCAAACCATCTAGATTCTTGTACAGTTTTTCTGCTAATTCACGAATGAACTGAATTGATCTCCGTCTGTCCACTGAGTTTCATGATTCGTGAGTTAGTAAATGAACCGCTGAAGGAATTCGATACTTTGAACCTCCAAACTTTGGAAGCTCGAGTGTCCCTTCGCCACCCGAGCAATTCCCACAACTCTGATGAGAATGTCGGCTTAGCTTGAGCAAGCAGGTGGATCTGCTGATCGGGAGTTCATCGGGTTTTGGCAGGGCAAAAAGAAAAGACCCCTCGGTGCTCAATTTGTACCCGCGAAAATTGGAGAAGAAGTTAGTTGTGGAATTCTCGTCACTACAAGTTTAATTTCACTCTGTCGACTCTTTTTAACGACGTTTCCATGATGAAATCGTGGTTCATAGAGTCTGTGAGTAACTGATGGATTATTAAGATTGAGAATATCTCACGACTGTGAATGATGTGATAAATTTGAGTTTGTTGATCAACTATAATCTCATCTCCTCTAAATTGACTCTTGGTCCTCTGCGACTAACGCTAGTGATCAACTATTGGCTCGAAAATGAGATTCTGTACAACTAGATATGGGAAAAATGTTATAAAATCGATTCTGGTTTACATTAGTCAAAGAGTGTTCCTTATGAAACGACCGCAGGACTTATCAATCAGACAGCTTGCAGATTATTTTATGAATGATTCTTAAAAAGGGTCAGTTCCGATTTTAATTCGAATAATTTTCATAACTATTTAGGACCACAAACCAATACCCGTTTCCAATTTTTGGCGTCATTTGGAACAAACTTTTTTTGCTTCCGGAACAACGTAAGTAGTGACGATTACCACACAAACTCGAGCGGGGACCTTTCCAAATTCGCCAAATTCCGGAAACTGAGATCTCTCTTGTCGCA
Source organism: Eretmocerus hayati (assembly GCA_029851415.1). Lineage (NCBI taxonomy): Eukaryota > Metazoa > Arthropoda > Insecta > Hymenoptera > Aphelinidae > Eretmocerus > Eretmocerus hayati. The sequence goes on from CM056744.1 coordinate 101,278,797, forward strand.
CGATGATAGTGGATTCGTTATTTTCGTGGTCCATAACTTTTATTCCAATACGAGTAACAATCTCCGTCGCAAGTTATTGAAAATCTCACTTTTCGTCGACAGATGGTAAGCTTTGAATGGGATTTTGTTATGTAAGATTCTTTGGGTATGTGCTAAAAGGGCCAGGAACTCACGACGATATGGAGCGTAATGGTTCGCGCCAAACATACTTGTCAACTCGCTAGTCATTATGATGAGCTCCAAATAGACCCTCTGGTCGATTTTGGAATATATACTGCTCGGAATCCAAAGATAGTGGACACTAACTACTGTGCATGTCCGAATAATTCTTCAAAGATTATTTACGTCATACATGCACCAAGTAGGGATGAATGATTCCTATTACATCGAATTTGAGCAAAAGAGGGAGAAGATTTCAAAAACCTAGCGAGAAATGTGACAACTTGCTACTTTCCAGTGTGCAGGTACATACATCAACTTCATTCTTCATGACAAAGTAGATTACACTCACTTGTTCTCCTCTTTTGATGGGTCGCAGAGCAAATAGAACAATTCTTGATCCTGGTATGCATATCCGGGTGACATTCTGATCACAACTATGATTAATCAAACTGCTGCAGGGAGCAATGATACTTCCATAAGATACGACACATTCTGGCGTGCAAGGATGAACGTCAGTCCGGGTGCATGAGGCTGATTGGAACTATCAATGGTCAAAAGATAATGGTTTGTATTAGTAGTAATCAAAAGATTAGGTCCAGAAGATAATAATCAGAAGATATAGAATTAAGGTTCAGAATATGAAGAATCTGAGTAACATGAGTTTAGAGTAAGATTCGAAATACATATGAGTAATTCCACGAGAAATGGTCGAAGCTGGGGTCTCAGATTTCTTCTTGAGTGAATTTTTTCGATTCTATTGGTTGAAACAGGACCATCTGCCTCGACGAAAAAGATTGGAATTTTTTTCCGGACCTTGGTAACACAAATCAAAATTATGTTTTTACAAAATTTTCGTAACTTTTTCACACTTAAATCGTTATAGCTCCAAAATAACGTTAGATAGAGGGACGTGGTTCGGCGCATGAATGAATGAATGAATGAATGAATGAATCCTTTATTCGCCCGTAGGCAAAAAATAATAACAACACTCTTACAAAACAATATACATATAAATCAATTTCGATTTGGTCAAGGATACAATTATCACATTGGTGACTAGTCTTTTATAACCCACTAAGATGAAATGAAATGAAGTAAATAAATAAATAAATGAATAAATAAATAAATAAATAAAATGACGCCAGGGCTCTCCCATGTTTATCACAGAATTTCCGCTCCCGCCATAAAAGTATACGTCATTTAAAACCAAGAGCCCTGGACTCAAAAACATATGGAAAAATTTATAAATTGAAAAATTGCCCGGTACCCACATTAATCCTCTGAGGGGGGAGTGTCATCAAATACTCTCTCACTGCCCCTTTGAAGGAGGACAATCCAACAAGGAGGCGCATCTGAAAGGTGAGCAAAAAACCTATCGAAAACCACTACAAAATGCTGTTTCTCGTATTACCTCGATTATATATGGATGATTCCGTGAAAATCATCTCCTATTTTCTTCTCAAGAAGCTATTTTTTTAGAGGATTCAAGAGTACATTCTTTCATGTGAAAAATTGTGTTCTCCACGAATAAAATATTTTCACTCTGCATTTTTGCGTTTTAGGGCGCTTTTTGAATTTCAATGACAGAAAACCTCGACTTTCTGCGCATGCGTGAAATTTTAAGATTCCAAAACCAGTTTTTTTTTGGAAAGCTCAGAAAATTTCCTCTAAAACCTCTTTTTGAGTTCAATTTCATCAACTAGAACCTGAATTGAAGCGCCCGAATGATAAAGAACGACTTGAGCGGAAACATGAAGGCTTCCAGGCAATATGGCGCCTCGCACCAAGCTGCTTTTTGTGGTGTCTGTCAAAAGTTACTGGAACTTTGGTTTAAATCAACGGATTCTAGCTTAACACGTGATCATTCTAAAGAAAATCGTTCAAGTAATCTTAAAATCTCGCGCATGCGCAAAACATCGAGGTTTTATATGATTGAAATTCAAAAAACGCCCGAAAAATAGCTCAAAACCTAAAAATGCAGAGTGAAAATATTTTATTCGTGGAGAGCACAACTTTTCATATGAAAAAATGCACTATTGAAAATTTCAAAAGAACAGTTTTTTGAGAGAAAGAATGAAAGATATTTTCCACGGAATCATCCATATATGATCGAGGTAATATAAGAACCAGAATTTAAAAGAGGATTTTGATCGATTTTTTGCTCACCTTTCAGATGCGCCGAACCGCTTCCTTTATTTAACGTTATTTTTGAACTATAACGATATGAGTGTGAAGAAGTTACGAAAATTTTGAAAAAAAAGTTGAAAACATAATTATGATTTGTGTACCAAGGTCCGAAAAAAATTAAAATTTTTTTTTGTGGTAACAGATGTTCATTTTTCAACCTATTGGATCGAAAAAGTTCACTTAGAAAAAAATCTTAGACTCAACTGTCGATCACATATCGTTTTCTCGTGGAATTACTCATATGGGTCTCCAATTAATAGTGTAGAGATATGTTCGATAAAACTGTAATAAGCGTTAGAATCTTTCCTCAAGTGTCATACGAGAATACATCTTATTCCAAAAAGCAATCCAGTGAAGAACAAAAGCATATCTTCGACTCAAATTCGCACCAATTTTTTTCTTTCTCAAGGAGCTCTTCTTGTTTATTGTGATGAGTTTTTCTTTGGTTTTTATCACCTATCGATTCCATTGCAGGGAACGTCATTTAACCGATTTTTTTTTCAAGCTTTTAGATTTTTTTCACGATTTGACCAATAACGCTAGTTTTGTTATGGTGCGTTATTAACGAGACTCGGAAAGACTTGTCATGGTCTCCGCTATTTCGTTGAATAATGAAGAGAATTTCGTTGTTACTCATTACATTACTAGAATAAAGTTGAAAGTATACTGGATTCGATTTCGTACCGTTACGAGTTTCGGTATTTTTGACGAAACGTATAACGAAGTTCATTCGTATAGAGTTATGCGCAACTAACGAAACAAATAACGAAATGGAATAACGTAATTTCCAAGACATTTCGTTAATGTCTTATGTAATAACAACAAAACGAAATTTTTTTCAAATTTCGTTACGTTATTTTTTTCAGTATATGTTTTCTTTGACAATTTTATTACCGACACGTCGATTTGAGTTTCTCCACACGGGATGAGAAGCATCTTGTCTCGGCACCTCGGTTGGCACAGAGGTCATTTATTGATGCGATTTTTTTGTAAGCCCCTTCACGAACATTGTAAGCGTTGGCTTTCCACCGAATTCGGCAACTATCTGCTTGAAAATTTTGCTGCTGCGAATATGGGGATGAACACACGCGACCCATGTGATGAATAGGTCGTGGTCCCCGGATGACATTTTTCGGTCAAATAAACAAGTTTCTTCGTATTTTCTCATAAACAAACAGGAATAAACAGCGACGGCAGCGCTTAGGACCTTTTTTCGTTACATTATTTGGGCTAATAGTAACGTAGCGAAGCGAAATTTATCAGCATGTGAATTACGTTACTCCAATCGCGGTACTTATGAAGACTCAGTCGCGGGATTTTTTTAAGCTGATCTATAACGCTATTCACATGGAAATCGAGTTTCGTTACGATGGAATAACGTCAATAATAACGAAATAAATTCCGGTTGTGGAGTTTCGTTACGTTATTGCATTACGGTAGCCGCATTACGTTACGTTAATAAGTTATGTTATTTTAACGTAACGAAATTACCCCTCGAGGGATTTCGTTTTCCGTCATGATAACGTAACTTGACAAAATCAATAACGCAATCTTGTTATGTTACTGGACAAACCCTGATTTTTCCTGATGTGTACTGCTACAGTGCCGTATTTCGTATAGATATTCAGAGAATCCGGGAATTTAGTGATATATCAACTACTAAATATAGAATTACATGAGCTAAAAGTTTCGTGTGCATAAATTTTCATGTTGCAATTTGGGACTGAACGATTATGTAAGAATCACCCTACAGCAAGTAGTTTGCGTTCTCGAGGGCAGAAAATCGTGAAAAAAATTTCCGGGAAGCAGATTGATACGGAATTTTGGGAGATGGCGAGAAGAATTCAAAGACTTCGGTTCAGTTGGACAATGAACTGAAGCAATGGTAATCTTACCCCATACACATTCCTCTCATAGACTCGCATGAGTGTCCTCATCATGACCTTCATCGACATGATAAATGTTTCATAATCAATTTGGTACTTGCTTGATTCCAACTCTTTCAATAGAAATCCACGTAACAAGCTCAGTACAATAGTAACGCATTTGTTCATACTTTGTTCATGATAACCCTTCTTTGACCTTGTCAAGTTGTAAAGAAATTTGAACTTTTTACAATTCAATTTACCACTGTGCAGCAAATCTTCGACACAAATACCTAAACAAGAATATGATTAGGATATTTACATTTTTGAAGTTCACTATCATTCTTTTTTATTACCTTCCTCGTTTTTAGTCTTCTTCACCTCTTCTAGGATATGTTCCAGACCTTCATTCCTAACAGCAATGATCACCATCTTGACTATTCGATTGAAGTCAAACAAACTCATATTTTCCATTCCCTTGCATTGAAGAGAGGAAGTGATACAGCATTGGATATCATGATATTGTAACCAAGCATTGTCCTTGCAGTTTTTGTTACAGTATATGGCGTAAACACATGAATCACATGGAACTGCATCCCAAGCAAAGGACAAGCAGTAGGAGCAAACTAAATACATTTGCTTTGTCTTCACAAACACGTAAGGGCTTTTCTCATCTATGATGACTTCACCAGGCTTGATATCGCGAGTAGCTGTATAGTGCCTGCCAACTTTAGTATTAAAATCCAGTTTGATACAATCAGCTGCGCATGCTACTGATTCTGAGTGTTTGAAACTGGGAAGATCATTCAATTTTTTTTCACTGGGCGGAGATGACTGATTCCGTTGCAAACATTTCATCTGACGAGCTGTGAGCTTATTCTTCAACTCATTTGAATTTGTGATTCTGAGTGCCTTTTCAATATCATTCAAGCACAGATCATACTTTCGTAAATGAAACCACAAAGCAGACCTATTGCTCAGAGCCAGTGCTAATTCATGAGAGTCATTTGGAGCGTAAGCCATACTCTGATTATACAAGGATAAGATCATTCTGTGAGTAGCTGTCATATCGTGTTTCTCTCTTTGATACAATGCATTCCCCTCTTTTCTAAAGGAGATTGACTGAGAATATGTCTTTCTGGGGACAAGATCTAGTTCTTTTTGTTGTTTGAAGAATGATTCATAATAATCTAATTGCTTTTTCAAAGATTTTGGGAGTATTCTATGACTAAGATCCATCTTCCTGAGGCTTGTGCGAATTGAACCAGGTGTTATCACTAATTAGATGATTGAACCCTTAGTACTCTTGTGGTTGGGATTGCACTCGCAGTGCACACAAAACCACACTCCAAGTCAAGCCATATCCCAACAACTCCAATTTTGAGACATCAACTCCTATTTTCGAGCCTATTTTTCAAATACTCCCACGATCAAATGTGCCGGTATTCGAAGAACCTAAAACAAGATTAGTTACGCCTGAAGAGGCTGAAAATAGATTCATCGAGACTAGAGTACATCTGTGTCCATGACTAGATTCTTAGTTCTGCTACTCATGAAACAAATGGATGGATATGAAATGGAATTCAGGAGATTCAACAAGAAATAAAAATCATCGATATTTAAAAAATGTTCGGTAACTGTTTCGGAATATAAGCCATTGAATAGTTGTCAATTTTACCAATTCACCTTGTACTCCGGTTCTATACTTTATTGCTGCCACGAATGCGACCAAATGCGACCAAATGCGACTGAATGCGACGAGTGACGACCCTTTCTCAGTTCCATCAGCCATGATAAGACCACGTGACACCACATGTTGCACCGTGCACGCACACGCATGGCATGGCTGGAATTTATAGTCGTCCCCTAAATTTCGCCCCTAAATCGACACCTATACTTTCTGGGTTCAGAATTTTCCATGTGGTGGCGCATCTGCCTCGTTCGATTACTCAAAGACTGCCAGACACTGCTAAAGTGCCAGATGTTGCCTCATCGATGAGCTGCAGCCGAATGGTTTCCGCCGCCGAAAATGCGAAAGCATGGAGATGCGCCACTACATAGAAAATTCTGAACCCAGAAAGTAGGTGTCGATTTAGGGGCGCAATTTAGGGGACGACTATAAATTCCAGCCATAGTGTGCGACCCACGGTGTGACCCATGGCGGAATTTATTCCGCCATGGTGTGACCCTCGTCAGGCAAGGAAATGGCAACCAATCGCGCGCCATAGTAGCTCAAACGATGAACATACACTGTAAAAAATATTAATGTGAATTTACAATCCAGGTTGGTAAATATCCAACTCTGATAGTTGTGAATTTCAGCTAATTTTTGTAAATTTACAAGCGCTCGTGAATTTACCACTCTCAGAGGGGGTAATTCTTGGATACCACTCTCAGACTGGTAAATTTCATCCCACAGAAGTATGCACTGCGCGTGCGCGATGCGAGTAAACTGATGGGAAAGACCCGCGAGCAAACAGCACAACTGTTATAAACATCTAAACTGTTCCTGGTCCTGCCTCTCTTCGCCATCGCGAGGTTGCCGCTGCAGAAGGAGTCTGTGACTCCGACGACATCCTCAAGCAGTCCAGGGCGATCCGGTCTGCTCTGATTATTTCAAAATTAAAGTCAAGTGCCATAACTTTATTGTGTGCGGTTCAGTCCGGAGTAGAATTTGGTTTTGAGGTTATCTATCTTTCACGAAAATGTGTTTCTCTCCAAATATTCTAAAATAGGTTCATATCATGTCTGTCTTCAGATAATCTAATAAACTCGATATATTTTTACACAATATTCACACTTTACTCTCATCCATTTGTGCTCTTTGAAATGAGGAAAAAACAACAAAATCAGCAGACAGAAATTTACAACCGCGACGGTAAATTTCAGCTGACCGAAGCGATGGCGCTGCTGTATGAAATTTACCGTCGGACGGTGAAATAATTTACAAGCCGCTTGTAAAATCACAACTCCCAGAGTGGTATCCAATAATTACCCCCTCTGGGAGTGGTAAATTTACATAAATATTTTTTACAGTGTACGACGCGCGTTATTCGAGTACCTCTATGCGTAAACTGCTCGACACGCAGATGGATAGTGAGACAATAATCAAGTGAACTTTTTTGCGATACATGTGAACAAATTTCGAGTGTATGTATGTAAAGTAATAACTCGATTCGGTACACTTATCACAGTAAAAATTGTGAGACCTCCTATTTTTTCCAATAGTTTTCAGAACATCCATCAATGCTCAAGTATAACTTTTATTCTTTCTTGAAAACGAATACTCAGCAAACAAAGTTTCAGCACGATTAACAACGAATGTATAGACTTGGAAAGATTACAACAATAAAAAAAAAAAACGTTGTTACCGTAAGCTTTAACAGCGGCCTATCGGCCCAAGACAGTAGTTATATTCTTGATTATAAATTAATTATAATGACCGAGATCAAACTTGCGAATATATAGATGAGGGGACAAAGAGCATACCTAATGACATTAAAACTATAGCTCTTTTCAATTATTAAATGGATTTTAATCGATCTGTGACGACAAGAGTGGACGAATAACATCCATAGGATATTATTACAATATTCGTGTCATTAGAGAGCGGGTCCTTATATATATTTTGCCTCGTTTTATGGGTATATTTTTCGATACTATTATGCCTCTTCAAGAATCTTGATTGACCAAGATCTATACCCAATCAAGATGCACCAAGATATGCATTTTGATTGATTATTATGATTGAACTATTATGATATTCACTTGTTATTTCGTGATGATATTTGATTGATAGAAGCGCCCGATTATTATTTTTTTATGAATCTGGTTGACAGAAGATCATTACTCGGAAAAATTCTTGTATATAGACTTGACATTCAGCACACCTCCTTATGTCTATGAGTAAAATAGAAAGAAATTGCACACTCTTAAAGCCATGCATCATAGTCATAAAGGTATAAAGGAGAATAATTCTTGATACCTCTATGATGACATTGTTGATCAGGAGAGATGTTTTCGCAATTTTCCGATGTTTGGGTGCCTACAAAATTGCGAAAAATAACTTTCGCGCCTCGCTCATGAGTTTCCCCGCTTCTGAGCGATCATTTTAACCCTCGCCTGCGGCTCGGGACAAAAACCGATCGCTCAGAAGCGAGCTACAACCTCATGAACTCGGTGCGCAATATACTATTTCTTTGCAAACTTTTATCCGATTATTATCAATAGATATACAAACAGATACTGTTCCAACCACTAATAATTCGAATGATTTCATGATGAAGTGTTCGGTAAATCTTTTTTTTTATTCATATTCCTTACAGGACGTATCTACTTAAGATAATCACGAAAACTGAGGTACAAGTAAATGAAACATGCCCCCCCCCCTCACCAAGCCTTCTTACCAGTAACCAAGGCCTATTACAATATTTATCAACGTACCTCGGCTAATTTTGAAGCTTGTTTTAAGGCCTATAGAATGACCCTAGGTGATTTCAATTTAAGCCACTGAAACCGAGCTGTCTTAATTCTCTCAAATAGAAGTTCCTCGAAAATTTGCAAAGGAGTGTACTCACGGGTGTATCCAACATTTACCCATTTTTTCACAAGAGCTTCGCAAAATCATGATTTCTACACTTCTAGATATCCAAAGGGAATATTCAGCTTATTTTAAAACATTTTAACGCCCTTTCAGATTAGTTTGAAACTTTTGCGTGAACAATTGATGAGGTGGGAGAGAATTCAGGATAGAGGGATTAGGGCGTGTTGGGTACGATCTCACGTCTTACGAATACGCATTCTGCCCGCATAAATAGCTTCAGATTTGAGTTTTGCGACTTTCAAAATAAAAAAAAAGAGATCTCGAAGGCTTTGAGACAAATAATTGAATGAGGGCAAGTCGAAGCTGGTTGGATCAAAAATTGCTCGTAACTGTCTCGCGAAAGACCATGTTTTAAGGAGGCTCGCGCGCGTGGTGCCGTACCGAGCGCGGGGCCCTCCGCGCAGGTAGTCAGGCCTTTCTATTTTCCGTTACGATCCTGACGCTACATATAGGTATACTCACAGTGCGACAGTGCAAGCTGTGCAATGCGGCGCGCTGCTCCACGCTCGAAACTCACTTTGAACTCAATTTACTCAAAATTTAGATCGCCAACGTGTTGATTTCTTCACACCATTAAACGCGTGATGCAAAATAGCGTCAAATTATTCCATGAATGTCGATTTTGGTCGATTAGTTGTCGTACCAGCTCGTTTTAACGTGTTTATCCCATAAGATTACGTGTGTAAGGATTTTTTCTGCCAAACGGGTTTACTCGTGATTTTCATCGCCAACCCCTACTTTTCTTGATGGATTATGATTCCTCATTAGTTGATCTATTAATATAAGTAACATTTAAGCGATTTCTTCGTTTTGTTAAAATTTGCGCGAGCCTCCTTAAGGCGATGCGGTCGCCGTGCAACCCGGGAATTCGAGCGGGAATTATATCTCATTTAGATGTAATTCAAAATTTCCACGAAACGAAGTCGGAGACGATTTGTCCATTACGTATTATCATTTGAATTGTGGTGGACAACTCATTACTCGTCATCAATCACAATACTATTACTAATGAACGAGAATAACTTGGCCGCGGGTACTTTCTAACCTACAAATTGGCACATTTTCGTTCACAAAAATCTCAAAATCTTTTCCAATTTTGGCTAAATGAAGAGTTATGCAGGCCAAGTTAGATTATAATAAAGCCTGGATAACTCGTCTTTTAGCCCAAATTGGGAAAGATTTTGAGAATTTTGTGAACAAAGTCCAGCGTGCACGGCGACGGCATCGCCTTAAGCCCGCAAATACAAAAAATTCAAAGACTTATTTTAATTTTTCTGAAAAAAGCAGGAATATAGTTTGAAACTTATCCAAACAACTCATAAAGTTGCGGGAAGGTCAAAGAGTGCTCTATTCTGAGATTACATGATATGGGACATGTTATGAGTACTTTCACCTCACGCATGGGAGTCGCAAATAACGTGGATTGAATGCAATTCTTTTTCGTTTCCAATATGATACCCACCAAATGCAATCATCATTCCACGGTAGTTTTGTGACAGAACCAAATTTCAAAGCTTTTCCAAACAAAATTCGTTCAAATCAAAATCAATTAAATACTGAAAAGAATAACTTCTAAATTCCAAATTTCAGAGAATAAAACATCACCGACGAATCGTATATGATGCTACAACCACCAACCATCCAACAAAATTTGTGCACCATCACGAAATTCAAATTTGTCCAACTGCAAATAAGAATTTTTACCATATCATGCACCAGACTTTTAAAACTTTTTATTACGCACACACCGACACCCAATATACATGTATAAACACCAGTCATGCGAATATGTAGTTTCACGTGCACTATATATAGTACGCAGACTTTTCCTGTATTCTATTGATTTTTCTGAAAGCTCTCTTGCCACAAAAGCTATATGTCAGCACACCAGCATACTTTCCGTTCCATTGCAAATGTGTGTCGTTCGCAAGCTCTGCGTGTACGTTTAAATCTGCGGAAGCTCAAGCTCACACACACAAGCTTGTAATCGTAGTAGTCGTGTGCAGGTCATTTGTGCTCATACACGCAGTCATGCTGTACCAGGTAATGTAGCTATATATGCATCTTTGCGCTTCGTGCAGCTGCAAAATCAAAGAGGCTGCGTGCACTGAGAGACTCAGAGCTTGCAAGCTCGCGCGAGCGTGTAGTCTCGGCTGCGTGCTTTCTCGCATCGGAAAATAGAGAGTCTAGGTTATATAGTTCAGCGAACGTGTGTGTATATATGCACATGTATATCAATGCGAAGTTTGTAGTGGTCAATCGGGTGTGCTTTGCAAGCACGCGAGATTTTTCATCATGTGAGCTTTCGTGTTTTGCGATACGATCAATCATTCCGTTTCATAAACGTATAATTACAGAATTTTCCAAATGGGTTAATTTTCGCACATCTGTTATCGGTTGTGGTAGATCTGTTATTGGTTATCGAGGAGATCTGCATTCCTGCAGGATGGTGGCAGCTTATAATTTGTTTTATCGCTTCAGATCAGAATTCTGTACCGTCGGCTGTGAAAACTTGACTCCAACTTGATTCAAATATTGGAAAATATTGAAAAATATTTTTCGAATCATTGAGAGTGACATCATCTCAACTTTGTAGAAAAGATTTGGATGATTTCTATTCACATATGATTACCCATTTTCCAATCAAATTTAAAAAGTATAATATCTACTCATTTTTGGATGGTATCGGTCTCCATAACTCAAAATATTGGTGGTAATTTTATTTGTGGGTTTCCATGAAGGATTCATCAGATGAGAGTTCATTATTGGCCCAAAGTGACCCAAAGTGGTCCCGTAAGAAAATTGCGTTCGGGAAAAACTGGTTTCAGAATTGAAATCACATATTTTCAGCGTAATTGCCGGCTGATCGTCCATCAATATTCCTCCACCTTGAGACTCGCCACCAATTCCTAATTCTTACGCATAATGAACTACTAATTTTGAGTAACTTTTTTCAAATCTACCAATACTTGTAAAATACACCCATAAAAATACCACGCTGACTATTTTTGCCAAAGTCAACCCAGATTCTATTTTATTCCTCAAAACAATCAAGCCTAGAAAAAATCACGCCAGAACTCCTCTTTTTCAATACTCTGGAATCTGAATTACGAAGCGTGCACTACAACCGTGTATTCCAGGCTAACGTACGCGTGACACCGTACGCCTCTGCCAATTTTTCTCCTCCCACGCATGCAATACAACTCTCCTCTTTTGCAAAAGCCTGAAGATCCTCTTCTTCTCTTTTTTTCCTTTCTTTGACGAATTCGCGTGCAAGGCCTCGCTGCATCCTTATTCCTCGTGCTTTTTTTCTTCGTCTTGCGCACGTTCTTTTACTTATTGTTCGTCTTGCAATGCTCCCTTTGCTCTTTTTGGTGCTTTCTTTCGTCGTTTTTTTCTCTCCCCGCGAATCGGGTTTTTCTCTTTTTGCCAACACATTCTTATTCTCTTGTACCCCCCCCCCCCCACTCCCATCTTCCTCCTTTCCATTTTCTTGTTCACTCTCCCTGCCTCGGTCCTTTTCTGTCCAATCTTTTTTTTTTTTATTATTTTTTCTACATGATAAATATAGTTGCTCGACTTTTTGTTGTCTTGCTCGCGATAGCTCACTCCTCGTTTTTTCTTGAAAGTCTACAAGAGCAGCGCACAGTCTTCATTTTTTTTTTATTTTTTGTTAAAATGAAGTTAAAAATTCTGCCCGACTTCGCAGATGGAAGTTGACCGGTATACCCAGTGCTGTTGCAACGATAAGTGCATCATCATTTGTCCTGACTTGTATCGTACCTTTTGAATCTTCTTCCCCGCTCTCGTTGAGGTATGGACATGGAATGCGAAATTCAATACAAGAATCCGCTAAGAAATCTGGAAATATCATAATGGTACATGAGATGAAGGGCTTGAACAGAATTCTTGCAGTATCCAGATTTGCAGACATATTGTCCCATCCAAGTGTGTAAATGTGATCAAGAATCGGCATGGAACTGTTTCTACTCTCGTTTCTACTTCACCCTACAATTATTTCTCGTAAATCCGAAGCCAAAAAAATCAAGGTACGAAAATTTGAACAACCCGAAATTTATCTTCAGTATTGTCCTCGGCATTGTCAACTCCTGAATATTTTAAATTTAAGAACCAATAAAAACCTGTACGCGACCGAAATTTTGGCACATGTTATGCCGGCTTTGATCTGAGATCTGAGGCGAGTGTTGCAACTCGCCCCCGTTAAGCCATTTTCTCAACAACTTTGGCCTGCCTCGATAATCATCAACTTATTTTAGCTCATTTCAAAGCTTATTTCAAGGCCTTCAGAATGAGCTCAGGTAAGTTCCATTTTGATGATCTGCAGTTAAGCTATCACAATTTAACCGAAAATGATTTTTCGTGAGTTTGCGAGTAGGTGTACCCAACATCCCCCATCATTTAAACCAATGTAAAACGACGATGTTTAAATTACAATTTTCTAACTTGAATCGTCCTCGTATATGAATCAATGATATTAAATTCGTAAGAAGAAGGTTCCCAGTTCGATCCTGGGTCCAGGCATTTTTTGCACGGTGGTCATTCAAATGCATTTTTTCTTTGATTAACATCTCGACGATCAAAAATGGACTCAAATCCGAGGTCAACAATAGAGAACTAAAAATTAGTCCTCCAATGCCGATATACGATTTCAATATCATTGAGTATTGTTTTTATTATGCACGGAATGAGTAAAGCGCGACTTTTAGTTCCGGCTGCGAACAGAATATTGACGTTTATTCGCCCTAATGCTAAAAAATAAAATTCTAAAAAATAAAAAATGAAAAATTCTAAAAAATGGGGGCATGTTTGGTACACTCCGATGGTGACTTCAAATTTCACAACTGACTTCCGTATTTTGCGAATAAAATCACTCCAGATTCGAATTTTGCAACTCAAAAAATTCTTTTGATTATCCTGAGACAAGGAATCGAATTTTCAAAGGTACGCGTGTCAAGATTAGTTGAACCAAAAAAATTTGGCAGCGGTTTTATTAAGTGCAATTCTCCTCAACGATTTCTCAACTGTGCAGATACGAAAATCGCAAAAATTCACTTCAAATTTTTTTGTGAGGCGCAAAAATCATTTTGGGTAAGTCCAAATAACTTCATTTCCCAAATTTCATCATATAGTGTAAAAAATTGCGGGAAGGTCAACGAAAACTCATCCTTCAGATCGGCATATAGAGGCATGTGGGTCGCGCAGGTTTGTTACACTTATCTCACATGAATTCACCAAGTAAGTGACTGGAACTTCATCAAATACTGATAAAAACCATGTCGAATGCACATTTCCCATACTCTTCCCTCTTCTTGCATCGTTCACTGCCGTGGGCATACCCGATTTCCAATTCTGGTGATTGGGTACTCTTGATTCGCGCATAATAAAAATGTGAATAAAATCAGATAAATTGCTAGTGTTTCCAGGAACACATTGCCACAAGAATAGAACCTCTATGGTTGTGTTTTACCAGAAAACGCAAGAAACAATATTTTGATAATTTTTTTTTGACATTTCTTCTTATTTTACTACTCATTGATTTATTTCGATCAAAAGCTTCATCTGAAGTGAGCGAGCCGATTAAAAAAATTTTGAATAGATTTCATAGCAAATCAGCTTAAATTTCTCATTCCACCAGATCAATTTTCAAGGCACAAGTAGTTACTGATCTTGAGTAAGAAAAGTGTCCAAGAAACGGCGTCCAGACAGGCAGGTCACCCAGCGTCCTCAAGAAAGAGACAGTCAAGGGTGAGTCTCGTCCCTCGAGGGTAAAACGTCATGCCCTGGAGAGCTTGCAGAGTATATGCAGTGTGCTCGAAGGGCGTCTTCTCTGCGATTGTCAAGCTCTTGGACACCCTTACGTGAACCTTGCCCCCCCCCCCTCCCATTCTCGTGTACCACTGACTTTTGTAGATGTATATATGTACATATGAAAGCTCTCGACTTGGATGCTCGTCCATCTGTCTCCCAGGGCCTGTCTGCATGTAGTGTATAGAAAGGGGAGTACGAGTGTCTACTTTGGTGCTTGAGAAATGCTCGCGAGACTGTGTGTAACGAATCATTTGCTGCTGTGTTTCTATAGCCTCTGGCAAACTTTTGTAACTGGGTCGCGAAAAGTTTTTGAGATCGTAATTTTCACGCATTGTGTTATAGGAAGTGGTGCTGGTTATTTCATGATGTGAATGTGAGGGTAGGGATGTAAGTATTTTTTCATGGTGATTTTGAGATTTGGACGGTTAAAAATGGTTGAGATGAGGGCATAACTCTTGTTTGATAGTATTGGTGAGAAATCTGTAGTATTTTTTTTGTAAAAAAGAACTAGTAAAACCGTGGATAGATACCAAGATTAGTAATTCTCATCTAGAGGAACATTTTCTTTATCAGCAGCAAAAACGATAGAGATGAAAGTCACGTTTGCAGTGCCAAATGCAATTTTTTCAAGCAAGGGCTGCGATTTGAATCTAGCAAAGCTCATTCATCCGCAGTAAGCTGAGCTCGTAAGTAGCTTTGCCTTGTCGAATTTTTGTTAACATAATGCTCTGAGCACTTCATTCTTGTAAAATTTGAAGCAGGAAAAATGAAGTCTGAACTTTGGATGAGATGCAAGTATTAAAAATGTATAGCTCGACTTTTCATGGTGAATACTTTTTACTCGCTCTCATTCATGAAAGAAATATATCTGAAAACTATATAACACACAAAATCACATACAATTCGTTGAGCTTGCTATATGAGAAACAGAAAGTAGTTCCTATGATTGAGGATGGTGTCAAAGAAAAACTTGACTACCAATTGAAGCTCAACACCCCCTGACTGTTCTTCACTTGAAAAAATCTTGAGGAAGATGTTAAAACAGCTCATATTAAGAGCTAGAGTGTTCAAAGAGGACTTCAGAACTTATTCTTTTGTTTCAACTTCTGCATTGTTTTATACGCCAGAATAAACCACTTGCACTGAGTTGTACTTTTGGAATCTAGATTATTGACAAAAATTTTATCCCTCGCAGCTTGAGAATGAAGGAATTTATCTCTCAGAAAACTTGTTGTTGTAGAAAGTACAATCAATTATTACAGAGATGTCAAGCAGAGCTTGCCATCAATCAACACAAAATTTGAAACTAGAGTTCAATAGTGGATGACTTTGCGTTCTAAGCTCTTGATATTTTTACCAGCAACTGAATAAGAAACATATTTCAATAGGGTGGAGTAAATCATTTATTCCAAGATGCATTATTGCAAAATATCTAGGAGAGCCAGAATGCGCCACATGCATATACTATTTACGAGACAGAGTCATAGGTAGAAAGAATTTATGATTTACGACTTGTCCAGATTTTTTTCACCGACCCGTCGACTGACCATTGGTATCTGCTCACAATTCTATTCGAAGAAGGACGGTACTTTCCACATCAATTGTTCAAACTGTTGAACAGTCAAAGTTAAGTGCAGGTCATTTGAAAATGAATAAACTTTTTCTCATATTTGTCTTCTGACATAAATCGTAACTCATTGAAGCTTTTCCGAATCAGTGTGAGGAAGCAAACATAGAGAGGTATGAAAGTGTTCGAACTTCACAGCAAAGTATTTTTGTTGGGTTAAGTTATACAGTAAAGAAATGTTTCCAGTTCGTTCATAAAAGTGTTTTTGATACAAAAGTTCTCAACAAGTTTACTTCGACCGTACAATCACGTTTGGATCCTGTGAGCGATGGGCCCCACCAGTGGGGTCTATTTAATAGGGTTTTGATCACCGCTGCACACTGAATTGGTCGTGTGGGGCCCATCGCAGTGAACGTGTCAACGCGTTCGCTGTCGCAGGATCCACCGGTGGGTACCATCAGTCCTTTTCTATGTACTAAAGATTTTTGTCTTATTGAATTCAACATTGTCCGGTCCTATCAGTGGGTCCTGCCGCACATAGGGATGGCACTATGATTTTTAGTTTTGCAGCGAACGTGTTAAGAGTGTAACCGCGCATCTTTATTGACTGGACCTTTTACTCACATTTTGTATCAAAAGTATGGTTCATTACACGATTGTGAGATCTATTTTCTGCATCCTCGTGATGATTCCAGTCTGCGGCTCGGTCACGAAACCCATCGCTTGGACACGAAAAAAAGGGTTCACACCATTTTAACCTAGAAATGTCTCTCAAAGTAGTCAGTCTTAGGATTCTCATGATGGAAAATCATAAATGCTTTTGTGCTTGCAGGCTGACTACGGACGCGGAGACCTTATTCCCCTCACCTTGCTCGGGAAATAAACCGCCACAGCGCCCCAACCAAGCATGCGCGCCCAGGACAATAATGCACTATTTCACACACTTGTTTCGAGATGTATCAAATTCACACGATTCGCGTCAAAATGTCCACTTTGTACGAATTTTCCACGGTTTGTCAAGAAAGTAACATACAGTCTCATGGTCTGCATAACCTGAATTTTGCGCTTTTGTATCGTAATCTACCATTTCAAGCCCTTTGCTCGAAATCTCTTATTTACTGGAGAAAAACGATTTCTAATATTTTTCGATAGCCTTTGGAGAAAATCCTGTAAATATCACAAAATCAACGTTTTTTGGACATTAGAGAATCACACTGCAACCCAAATTATCAGCCGGATGAAATTCATTTTTGAAGGAAAAAGACCAAAAAAAATTCGTCTTTCTTGGTTGGATATTATTTCCTACACTATCTCTCCACCATTTGAATACGCAAGTTGATCCTGCAGCAAACCAATGGAAAAGATCAACCTGTCTTCAAATTGAAAAGAAGTTTAGAGTGTGTGAGTAACGTATCGAATACACCTGGATATGCATATCGCAGATTATCATTATCATGATAATCTGCGAACACGTAGTATCATCATGTGTTGGGTACAAATATAAACATGATAGAAGATAGGACAAATGGTGCATCGAACTTTCATTTTCAAGCGATTCGCCTTTGAGCACAGACATCGGGAGGATGTAAAGCTCAATAGCCCTGCTCTCAAAGTTGGCCAACTCGGCTAACGCGCGCGAATGTGACTATACATGTATATGTATATCGAGTGGCGCGCGCGATGTGAATAATGGATTCGCGTTCGCTTTCACTTGAAAAGCATTTCTGCCAAATCAGTTGCGATTCAAGTTGTTGAGCTCAGCAAGTTCACCCGACAGTGGTTCACCCCTCGTGTTAACCGCAACAGATATCCCTCTAGTCCTACGTATATCTCTTACTATAAATACATGTATCCACATAAATATATGTATTCGTATGTCTGGTACACGATGTTATAGGTAATACATACTCGTTTATTTTGTCGAAAGTTTTTGCGAGAGCGTTTCATCGAGGCGCTGATGTTCCTGGTTAATGAAAAGGCCGTTAAAAAGTTTTGAGCTTTTTCCGTTTTCTGCACTCACTCTTTCTATACTTTTTCTCATTTTATCGAGTAACGCTCATCCTCATTTATTGCTACATACTCGGCGAGTTGCGTGCATCGTCTGATTTCATTTTCAATATTGGTTTAATGGCCGAATCGTTTTCTCGACTTTTCAATTTTGATTGATTACAAACTTGGACTTCAATCGGTTGAACACAGCGCATTTTCATCAGCTTTTAAAATGATGAGTCTCTTTTCTTGATGATCTTGCAAGCTCTGATAAGAAAACTCGGCTTGTGTTCGGAAGTTTGATAATTTTGAGGATACATTTTTTTATCCACTCAGTCATTCTGAACTATAGTGACTGTCAGTAACCGTTCGAGATTGTTTGTATTACTCGCACTCGTACCTAATCTATGAGAGTGAATGAGACAAAAGATATCAACCATAGCCTCTGAGTACAGTTCAGATCATTGGGAGGTGTACATGGCATAGTTTCACTATCCACTTACTATAATGAGGATGTGGAAGTCGGAAAAAGTACAAAGAAATTTCCGAATAATAGCAAAAAATGTCGGAGTTTTAGAGAGAATCTTAGCTGTTCTATCGATAAGAAAGGAATCGATATCATTTCACTTCTTGAAGTCATACCTATGTATACAATTTCAGCTTTCGGGATCCGAATTATGATAATTTGAATTCGGTAAATTCTCTGAATTTTCTCAATGAATTTCCGGATTTTCATTAATTACTTAGACGAGTGAAAGATACTGAATACTGTTGGCGAAAATCCTATGTGAAAATCCACTGTGATCGTAAATCGTGAGTCTCGCGATCTTTCACTAAGCTATCTTGAGCTTTATTCAATAAAAACAGTGTAATAATTTCGACATCCAATAAGATGTCGAAATTATTACACAAGAATCAGCTAGGTTGGAAAATATCTATTGCCATCAGAATACTCCATCGAGTTCGATAAATGTCTCAAAACCATCCAACAAAATATTAGCAATTGACAGATTGACTGTGAGCTCGGAATGAATGTATCTGGAAAGTAAATGGTCCAATTCCGATAAAACTTTGCCCATATGAAAGATCGATCTTGAATGTCCACATTCACGAGTAGCTGCATAGCTGTGGTTGCAATTTCATCGCTTCCAGAGCTATTTGACCGTTTAAAAGAATATTTCGCTCGAAATAGTTTTGGAATTGTTCGAGTGGCGGTTGTGTGGGAAGTGCGACAGTTGAAGTATGCGCACACCGCAATGGGTTTTTAGTGGTGGTATAGAATCGAAAACTCGAGTGCGAGAGTCATCTTTCGACAATCGAATTGCCGAGCAAATCTCTAGTGAATGGGCTATCGCAAGCTCTTGTGTGCGAAAATGAGCGTACAGGTATTAGCGTACAGGCTCGTTGACGATCATTTGATTTACGAGGGCTAGAAAGAATTCAGTGAATCTGTGAGTCATTCGGGTTTTTTCTTCTCCGGCAGTGAAGGTTTGGTTACTAATTGATTGTGATTGTCCGTGATTAAATGAGTGCCTCGTTGAAGCATATTAGTCTGGCACAAATAGACGATTCTCTATTTGTGCTAAACGATGGAGGAGTGGCAAACGTTTGAAACCGATGTCAAAGAAGCAATAAGGTATATTTAATAATAATTTTTTCCAGATATTTGACTACTTTTTTGAACATGAGCATCCTCTAAAACTCTTCTTTTAATAGATCCAAGTGGACTCTTAGTTGGCAAGACTTTCAGTCAATATATTTGCTCATCTCCAAACTTAGGTAAGGTCACATTGAATAGGTCAGGTCAGTACATACCCGGCCAAATCGTGCACACGATCCCTGCGCATTTTATCGCCAATTTTTCATATGAAATTAGGTACCAAAGATAGTTCTTTTCCAGAGATTCAACCCAAAAAAATTTTTAACGTTCACTAGAATTTTTTGAAGTTCAAAAAGGCCATTTTTAGTGTTTATTTATTTTTATTTTTTTGAAAAATCGGGCATATAAACTTGACAAATACCATGAATTTTGCTGTTATTCATGTAATTCCCAAATCGATTCCTAAATTCCTCCTACGCATGCGCACATCTGTATGACTTTGAAATTATTTTTTTATTCATTAATTTCAAAAATAAACGGTCACAAGGACATTTTACAATAATTAGTGAATAACAAATCTGGGTCGGGTTTCAGCGTTTACAAATTTACGGATTTACGAATTTACGAATTTAAAGATTTATCGAGGCGCATGCCAAGTGCGTAGCAGTCAGCAAGCTTCATCCACATAAATGGGCCTGCCGAATCGGGCCGCTGATTTGTATACGAATTTAGACAAATTTGGGTCTAATTATTCTTGTGCTCATACATTTTTGATTTTTTGCTCCACTCCAATATTCCAAACTAAGAAACATTGGACCAAATTAAATGTCTGAATACGTTTATGAATCAGCGGCCCGATCCGACGGGCCCAATCGTGTGAATGAAGCTTGGTGGTTGCACCGCACTGGGTATGCGCCTCGCTAAATCTGTGAACTCGTAAGTTCGTAAGTAAATCCGTAAATTCGTAAATTCGTAAACGCTGAAACCCGACCTTGGTGTATATCGCGCCAGGCAGTTCATCAGTGTAATATACCTACTCCAGGTGATGCAGTAGTATAATCATTCAAAAAACTTGAAGATCATGCATGAGTCGCAATATTCATAATCCTCGTCATAACCTCTCATGCTTGCAAATGAGATAGAAGAGAGTAATTATTTAAAAGTAAAATTCTTAATCTAACAAAGTATCCACAAGAAAACTTTTAATCAATAGCCTTCGTGATGCTCTTTGGAACAATCCTCTGACAAAGTCGATTTGATATAACTGAACCAGTGATCTATCTATTCTAAGGGTGGAGATTATCACGAGTACCCATAATGGCGAGCCTCAGCTTTTTCTTGTGACTCTAGAAACCTCCAAATTGAGGTACTACATATCTGATTCTATTGCATCGAATCGACTCTGTTCGCGAGTCATTATAATAATTAAACGCCCAGACAAAATTTGTCCGTTCACATTCCGCGTGTCGGGTCGCCTACGCGGAAAGGGTGAAGTGTGATGGGTGGGTGGGTCGGTGATCGGGTGGCCGTGTGGGTCATAGGCAGGTTGATGAATCTGTGGGCGATGGGTCGATGAGTGGGTCTGTATTTGGGTGGTATGTATGGGTCATGTGTAGGTGGATGAGTGGCTGCACCTGGCATAGGAAGGTGAACTGGTGGGAATATGTTATGAGGAACAGAGTCATGAGGAATTGAGTTATGAGGAGTCACGGTTAAGAGGAGTTACGGCTATGAGGAGTTACGGTTATCAGGAGTTACGGTTATCAGGAGTACGCGACCGTGATGCGGATGAACCACGTATGTCCAATGAGTTGTCTGTGGAGATACGTACGTTCTAGGAACTACGGTTATGGGTATGATGAGTTACGGGAGATTGCTCGATTCGGAGTTACGCGGACGATTGTTCGATTTATTCACTGGTTACATCGTGTGCTATATTTTGGATAGTCTGTGAGGCCATACCAATGTAATTACATCATCGAATTTTTCAAATAATCAAGAGCCAGTCTAAAAAGTTTTCGAATAATTAAGTATTAAGCGACAATCTAAAAATTGTCCGTTCGGACCCTTCGCTGCCGGGTTGCCTATGTGGAAAAACTGAAGTATGATGGGTGGGTGGATGAGTGGATGAATGGGTAGATGGATGGGTGGGTCCGTAATCAGGTGGCCGTATGGGTCATGGGTAGGTTGGTGGATCGTAGAGTGATGGGTTATGAATTATGACAATAATACAGAGAAGCCGCGTGGAGGCATACAAATGATGTAAATTTTTTGCGCAACTTATATCGGTAACAGCTAACTAGGGGTGCACGAGATGTGGGTCTCTGGTTTTGGTGAACAGTCCCATGAAACCCCCAAAGACGATATCTGAAGGCGTACTGTTGGCTGCTCGAGCGCTTTAGAGTTACAGACCTTGGTATTCCCTACAAGGGCTCATGCTAAGATAACATACATAGTGAAAATGGGTCATTCATTGATGACAATGTTTTAAGCTCTACAATATGAGTATTCTCAAAGTCAAATATCTTTAAATACCAGATTTTATCGGCTTTTGATGATTCGTGAGTTTTTTTTTTGATTGATACTACAAGTAATGTGTACGCATTCATTGCGTTTGTAAAGTGTAGCTGTTTGATACAAGGGACTGACTCATTTTTGGCAATGCTGGGGATGGAATGGGACAAAAGAATATGATGTGGGTTGTTGGCACCTTTGAAATTCTCATTTTGTAACTCCAAAATCTAAGCCCCCAGTTATTGCTAGCAACGCTTTGGAACAATTTCGATACGTTTACTGTTAGAATATTTTACTTTAATGAATTTCACAGAGAGATTACTATTTAGAATCATTAAACCACAACACTTATATTTAGACCAAAATCAAATCAAAACTTGCAAAGTCAACTAGGCAGTCTAGATTTAATTTGTTCAATCCGGTATAATAGGTGGTTGTATAAGAGTGATGGGTAGGGAGGTATGGGGCATGGCTGAATAAATTGGTTGATTAATGAGTGGGCGGATAGTTAGGGATGATGATGGAGACGGGGATAGGGGTGGGAATTACCGTGCTGACATGGTATAGTCCGATCTGGTTGAGTCTAGATTGGCGTTATTGGGTCAATTTCGGTCTAACTGGTTCTTATGCGGTCTATTCCCTTCTGATTAGGTTAGGTTTAGCCTAGTTCGGTCGATTTCGTTCTAAATGAGTTTAGCTCGATCCACATCGGTCTGGTTCGGGGTAACTAGGTCTCGTGAGGTCCATCCTGTCAAATTAGGTCCAGTTCGATATAATTCTCTCTAGTCCAGTCTAGTATTGTCAAATACGGTCTAGTTTAGTCCAATGCGATCTACTCCAATCTAGGTCGGTCTACTTCAGTCTACTTCTGTCTAACTCGCTGTAGTTGGGTCTCGATCGGGCCAATTCATTTTAATTTGATCCATCAGTGTGGTCTATTTAAGTCTAGCTCGGGTTGATTCGGTCTAGTTCAGTCTAGTATGGTCTAATACAGTCTAGTTCGGTCCAATTCGGTCTAAACCAAAGTGGGCCAAAGTAGACCGAACTAGACCTAATTAGACCGAACCAAACCGAACTAGACCGACTTAGATTGTACTAGACCGAATTGGACCAAACTAGACCGTATGAGCCCATACTAGACTGAACTAGACCGAACCAAAGGTCAACTTATGCACACTGCACAATGATTTGAATTGGCCTCACTTTGATTAACCCCGTAGATTTATGCTATGTAAAGGAAGTTTTGCAGCTTAATCGGTTGAACAAAAATATACCAGCTCAGCAAATTGAAAAGAAACTGTACCATTCCTCAATATTCATTATTGCTTTCTTGAAGTTACATCTCCACCATTAGCCAGTATAATTTAACACAATACCAATTTTGCGGGCTATTACAAAAACTTCTTCTAGACACCTTGAATTGATCAACAACCATTATTTTACAACTATTATTATTGAACTAAGAGAGCATTTCTGATGCCTATGACATATCAAGAACATTTACAAACCGAACGAGCGGTAGCGAGTAAGGCAAAACCGCTAGTTTCAAAGGGAATCGCAAGGGCTATTGATTGAAATAATGACTCCCGAAGCCATACAGATGTGCACATATGCGGGAAGAGAGCATCAACCTCTTCGAAAATTACATAAAAACAGCAAAAATAATCGTGTTTGTACCATTCGTAGGTCCGACGGGAGGCCGAAACACGGCGCAAAATTCTTTCTATATATTCAGGACACTTTGAAGAAATTTACTGATTTGACCCGTATACAGACATGTTTAGATTTTGATTGTATTCCTAAGCTCAAGTCTAACTCTTCTAACGGTTGAGTCGTCTGAATAGTCAGATTGATATCCAAATTAGAGATTTGTATGATTGTGCCCCCCTATGAAATATGTTACTGCAACATTGCGATCACAAAATTGATGTTCTAGACATATTCATGTTGAGTATCGCAGAGTTTGGAGAATTTGTACGTGCTGGGGATTTCGAACTGATTTGAAACAGGTGGATCCTCACAGTAGAACTACATATACCCAGCGAGATGAAGTCCTATTGTAAAAATGATTTATTATAAAGAAAAAGGCGAGAGTATTCGTTGTATAAGCTCATCCACGATTGAGAAAACTTCAGTGACCATCTGATGAACAATCCATCAATCGTACACTGAGAGAAGTTTGGGATAGAATACAAATTATGCGGGATCTACGATCCACTAAATACGAGACAGAACTCGCCCGCTCGTTTGGCACAGCAGCCATGCCAAATTTGGGTAACAGTTACGCGGCTGAGAGAGCGCTGCGTTGCCAACTTAACAGTCGACCCGCTACCCCGAACGCTGGTACCGATTCCGTCCCTCCGTCAATATCGTTAGAAGTGCCGCAAATTCAGAGGATAGCCGCCACGAAATCATCAGAATTTTGATGATGGAAGAGTTTTTTGTATCCAGTGGCTTAGAGCATTTGCGACCTTTCTTTGCAGGTAAGTTCAATAAACATAATTGAAGGTTAGTTTGGCTGGATCGATAATGTTATTGTCCACTCTCTGTGTGTAAACATTGATGTAGCTGTCTTCAAATTGTAGACTTTTTTTCGAAAAATTAGACTTTTTTCAAAGTTGTACTGATTTTATGGAGTGTATTTGTTTTTTTTTTCTTTATCGAGGGAGTATCATCTTTAACGGATGATGAACACTTGATATTCATATACACGACCAAAAATTCAAGAATGTATATATCAAGGGGTGACACGCCCAAATTTTCCGTGCGTATGGTGCGCGACATTTTTATTGAGCTTCTTGATGGTAAGATATGGGGATGAACTTTCTCAAGATTTCTTAGGATACCCTACGTGGCTCCCGTTTTGACTCCTGTATCCAATTTTGAAAATCAATTTTCGCGAATTTTCATGCCGAAAAAAATTGCAGAATTTCAAACTACATTTTCTCATAAAAATCTGCCCAACGACGATGAAAAATTTCCTTCAGCGTGCTTGGTGGACTATCTTACATTAGCATTTGAGTGTGCTTGGTGCCTTTTGAGTGGTGCAAATACGTAAAAATGATGAGAACCCTTTTTTGAGGTAATTCTTTCCACACGGGACATCGATTTCCCCGGCACACATGCTTGATCGAATGTTTCTGAGTAAACTCTGACCTAGTAGCTGAAGCAATTTTCTTCAAATGAGCGTGTGAGAGTTTATTTGGTGCATTCCAACCAACGTTATGGATGCTGGGAAAAATATAGAGATTCGAGGTAGCAAATCCGTGAACCTTCACGATGTCGATGACTATCATTTGACTGAGAATACTAGCCTTGATATGATGCATGACTTTTTAGAGGGCGTATGCGTGTTTGTGATGAGTACCATGATACATTTTTTCGTTATCAAAGAGGATCCGTATTTCGATTTGCATACATTGAATGCTCGAGTCAAAGAATTCAACTATGGTAGTAGCGACTCCATGAATAAACCTCCACCAATTACTGCTGAAAGACTGTTGAAGAGAAATTCGAAAATGTCGGCTTCTGAAATGCTCAATTTTGTGAGATATTTTGGCCTAATCATGGGAGATCGCATACCGACAGAAGATAAACACTATCAATCATATTTGTATGTAAGAAGAATATTAGATATACTCATGTCTCCACGGATCGTTCGTGCAGATGCCCGTATCTTACAAGATCTAGTCACCGAATTAAGACGACTGTTCATCGATTTATACGGAAAATTGAAACCAAAATTACATTCCCTTATCCACTATGCTAGACTTATCCTCGAACTTGGTCCAGTGGTCAACTTTTGGGCCATGAGATATGAATCGAACCATCGTCCGATCAAAGCTGTAGCCGAGTCGACACATAGCACTACAAATTTGCTGAAAACTATTGCAACCAAAATGTCTCGAGAAATGTGTCAAATGATGCATTCTCTGCGATTCGATCCCACGACAATTTATGGAAGCATTGATTCAAACGCGCATCATGATTGTCATTTTGGGCATGAACTTTCAAATGATCCATGCAAGTATTATGTAGAAGTTTCTGTAAATAATGTACAGTACGAAATTGGAACTCATCTAGTTTTAAGCTTAGAAAATAGCGAGGTTGAATTTGGTAAGATTATCGAAGTTGTAAGCGCTCCTGACGGGATCTATTTTATTTTTGAGGTCTTCGAAGAATTATATTTCAATTTCCATTATCATGCGTATGTCGTCTCAAGGACTCGAAAATTCAAGTTGATGGAGTTTTCAAGGGTCCCAAAGATTGCTCCGGTGTTGCTCGTCGAGAAAGATGGCGATTTATACATCTCCCCGCGTTACGGTTTGTAAATGAACAAATTCGGAGAGATATTCATCTTCACAATGAAAAGTATACATTTGTCTAACGATGCGGAAGCTGACTTGTTATAGTTTTACATATGCCCCGTGGATATTGTTTATACCATGGGATATTCATGTGTAACTTTGAATTATTAAAATAAATTTTGAAACCAATCTCATGTCCTTGATTTATCTTACGTTGCCAATTGCAAATTCGGACCAAGAATGGTGCAAATCTTGTGCAGAATTTGGATCGTCCCGTAACCCCAAAATTTGATTTGATGCGCTCTCTTGTTTCCGAATAGCATCCGCGCCAATTTGGGAGCTATGGGGTGCCAAAAATCTGGCAACATTTCTGCACTGCTCGGAAACCGTATGCCGTCCCAAACTTTTCTCAGTGTAGTTGACCACTGAGTTTGGGGGACACCATAAAAATGATTCTAGTTGAGCTTTGCATTTCTGTTGGAGATTATATATTTCACAATGAAATCGAAGTAAGAAATGGCTTTTTGACTGGCTATCACGCCCTCCCTCGCATCTCACATAACAGTGCTTAAAACGAATACAGCACGTATTGCAAAGATGAGCAACGTCTGTACGGAGATAAGCCGATTGTTTCAACTTTCTCTCGGCGCGGGTCAGCATCAGCACTCGAGACTCTCATAAGAATTATACATATTCAAGTAAGTATGTAAAGGACCGGTCGACTCGCAGACGGCCAACTGGTTTGGCGCAGCTGTGCAACGCCCGCGGTCACCTCCCAGTCCAGCTGCCCTGATGTTCTTTGCATGGTTCATGTGATGATGCTTCTCAGATCGAATTTTTGCTTTGAGAAGGACCACGCATGTAAGCGAACGATCGATAAAATTACACATCGAATCTGATTGCACTGCTGTTTTAGAACATACCCTTACGTACATTGGATTATTGGGATCATTAAACGGATTTCCTTGGATTATCACGAGGGTGGATATACACTAGTGCTCTCGATTCATTATGCTGAGATGAACCTGATATACCGACAGCTAACCAGGAGATTATTTCACATCAAGAATATTGATTTGGCTGAAACTCTGGAAATGCTCTCATTATGTGCCAAAAGATGATACCCAAAATTATAGAGCCTGACTCTCAAGCTTTTCCAAGCTAAATCGATATATGTGTGGATATTATCGTGGAAACTCACACGGAACATATAATGGAGTCCCATTTTTTGACTAGTGAGCTCCGAATCCCTCCGTTCGGATTTTTTACGCATATTCTATTGCAATATGGTTGGTGTTACAGAGTTGCAGGTCGATATGCCGACTCGTCTTGTTTATTTTTCAAAGATTTAGGATCGAAATGGCACTCCTGTGGACTGTGATTTTCGGTGTTCCGCATTTACTATCAGCGCCAGCGTTGGAGTGATGGCTGCGGTGGCTTTTCCCAGATTTTTTTTCGTTAAAAAAGAATATTATTGAATCAACCACTTTTCATAGGTTTTATGACCAGAAAGCTCAGATCAGACCACGAGCAATGCACCTCTTTCTTGTAATGGAGTTTTCACTCAAAATGAGAAATTCTCTTCAAATTGCAATAAGCTGTTCCCTGATTCACTCGAAATGACTTTATCCCGGATCAATTTTTAAAGCAACGCGTAGAATAATCAAATGCCAGGGCGGAAAAAGGTCAAGGATCGCAATTTTGACTGCTGCATGGACTGCAAAAATTTAGCCATGAGAAGAAGTGTCAGTTCCGTGGCCACAAGTCTACCTACGTCGCTTAATAGCAATCTATCTAGGTAATAAAAATTTTCTCCATAAGTAATTTGGTAAATTTTTCGTCCTTAATGGTTAATATACAAGTTGATTCTTTGGTCTTGTCGATCTTGAAGGAAGGACCATCTTTCAAGATTGACAAGACCAAAGAATCAACTTGTATACAAATTTTCTCCATCATAAGATAGAAAATCGACCGAATCGGGAGGCACCTATTCATTAGAGCCGGTATTCGATAGGGCTTCCGCCGCTCTAATTGTCTAGGAAACATGCATTCCTTATGGAACCACAGAGCATCGGGACGATATCAAAAATCAACTCTAATGTGTTGAGGCGATGCGGTCACCATGCAAGCTGAAAATCATTCCCATTTTTTTCCGATTCTCTTGCAATTTGGGGTAAATGACGAGTGCACGAGTACTTGTTGTTATGATCTAACTTATAAGGGGAGGACCAGGTCTCCGGATGACCAATCTTGTCCGAATTCTTTTTACAGTCTTGTATCACCCAGCATATGAAGAATCAAGAGTAACTCCGTCAAATGAACATTTTGTTCAGAGCAACAGCCAAAAACATTAAGATTGCTAGTATATCTATATATATAACTTTTTAACATGGGTTTATATGAGCAATGATAATCTCAGTGCCTGTATCTTTGCACGGGAGGCCCATTTGACAGGGTTACTTTGGTTTCTTCATATCCTAAGTAGTAAAAAACCTTGAAAAAAATTTGGACAAGATTAGTAGTCCGTACACCTCCCCCCCCCCCCCCTTTGTTACATTCGTCCACTCGAGATTGGCTTGCCACTGGATTCGTCATTAGCCACTCTGCCGAGTGTGGGAGCTCTGCGTCCCTGTCAAACAAGCCTATGATAACGAAATATGATGAAAACCCGTGCAACCGGGTGTATGAGTAGCTTCCTCGGTTGCGTTGTTCAGAGCACCCCTTGCTCGCCGGGTATATTTTGCGACTGACGAGTCGAAGCCTACACGTTGAGAGAGTCACGAGGGGGGTATGGCCCCGCACCTCCAGAAAACTCGTACTGCTCTCATGTTGCTTTAAAATTGCTCTCAAATGACATGGTATAGGAGGGAAGTGTACCCAACTTGCCCTCGAAAACGGGTTCTGAAGGTCTAGAATAACCAAATTGAATGCGCTAAAGTACGTCAAGATTGGTCGAACCAAAAATGTTTGGCACTGGTGTTACTAAACGCGATTTCGTTGGTGATTTTTCAAGCTTACAAACACGAAAAACGCCAAAGCTCACTTTATTTTCTCTGAAATATGCAGAAACCATCCGG
This sequence comes from Eretmocerus hayati, assembly GCA_029851415.1. Classification (NCBI taxonomy): domain Eukaryota; kingdom Metazoa; phylum Arthropoda; class Insecta; order Hymenoptera; family Aphelinidae; genus Eretmocerus; species Eretmocerus hayati. Next base: position 101,308,497 of record CM056744.1, read on the forward strand.
GGTCGGTCTAAGCGATCAATTTTCTCATATTTCAACAGAATAAACGTAAAACAAATTGTGCGAAGATCAACGGGCCCACTCCTAAGATCAGCATATGGAGGCATGTTGGTTACACGTAACTTATCTCAAATTCAGGGCAGACGATAGTTTTCGATTTCTACACCAGACTGATTCCTAAATTCTTTCCATGGGTGTATGATGGAATTATAGATGAAATCCGAGCGGAAAAGTTTTCACGGCAACTCCATTATTATTGCGAGCTACTTCGAGAGTGAAATTTCAGTTCGGTCTACGTTACTTCCGGGTATTCAAAAGTTGTTGCCTGGGATACTCAATAAGATAACCCCACACAAAAATGAAAATATACGTCTCCATACTATTTCGAACGCAAAAACGAATGAAAAAATTCGTCATAGGCATGCGGGGACTCAATTTTCAACTTCTAGATTTTTAGGACCAAAGAATGGAATGTGTTGTGTTATGGACCATAAGTTTGAATAGATTCTCTTGGTGCTAAGAGAAGAATATTTCCAGAGTTTCATCATCCTAGTCGGTGATCCCGATGTGGAACACTCTCTTTGTAAGTTTTGTATTTTAATTAATATTAACTTCAATCCATCAATATACACATTTGACTCAGATGCAGGATACTCTTGAAGCCTTGTGCAAACTGATTTTATTACCAGCACTTTCTGACACGCGAATTAAACTGGCTGGATCCTTTGTGCTTGACGATGCAAGAATCGACAATGTAAAACTGTCTACCCCACTGCATTCGAAATATTGTAGGAATAACCGAGTCTCAGCCCCGTCACATTTTTTGTATAAAATTTGATACAAATTAAAATGGTAATATAATTCAAAGGTTGCTAACCTTACACACTGTTTCGACCAAGTTTCCTCGGAGGGCTCATGAATTACACGATGGAGAAAGACTGATACACTAGAGTAAGCTAGTTATGTTGAAAAAAGACAACTATTGAGATTTGTGGTCTGGAATTGGAGTCTAGAACTAAAATGTATGAAGGTTCTTCTGACGGGGATTCCATAAGCTCAAATTAAATTCGGTATATCAACCCAATTCCAAAACACATCAACCCATTTGGCTTGATAGCAAAACGTACTCCTAAGTACAACATGAGGTGTTTCTAATCCATGTGGCAGGAAAGATCAGTAAAAATAGTAGTTAGATATCCTATGAATGCCATAAAGGAAGTTCTCCACATTATCCGATGATGATGTTTATTCGCGTTATTTAACCCAAGATTCTGCCAACCTAAACTATCTGATCCAATGAGGTCGTGCTCATACACTTCAGAATGCCCGGAAAGAGTCAATCCCTCATAATTTATCACATCCGATGGAACAAATTGTCACTCATGGCCTATACAAATCATCATAGGGCTCACAGTATTATTGTTATGATTCTGTGAGCAGTTCAACTATGAATGAGAGGTATATAACGTTACAATAACGAGCTTGCAAGAACGTGCCTCGAACAAAATCATTGAAACGTGCAGTCCCATCAAGATATATAGATGTAACGGGTATCAGTCTTTCTCAAACATTGTCACGCACTTTACGAGCAAAAGCTTTGCGAAAGCGCGCGTATTGTAAGCTCTCCATTATATAGCGTTCCGAAGCATTATCTATCCGCAAAGCGAGAGCGTGTTCACCTTATCTATCGTCGCGCGCTGGCACCATATTCGCGCGGCGTCAGACGAGATATGATAGGCAAGCTGACGATACCATTATATATAGCTCTTAAAATGTATGTTAAGTGCATTTCATTTTTTTGCATTACCCCCATATCAACTGAATTCTCAACGAATAAGTGATTTTACTGCAGTGGGAGGGACTTCTTGATGTAATCTTATGCAAGTTCGTCAACACCGCGCTGCAAGCTCGTGCTAGCAGCTGTTTAGAGATTGAGATCTACCTTGACATGTGGTGAAACGATCCTTGTTTCTCAAACTGACACTAAAGCATAGCATTACTCAAATTCAGCTTCTTCAACGCATTCAGAAGTGCTGGAAAGAACCCATACTTTTGGGGGAAAATGTGAGTTATAAAATTACACAAACATTCTCCTGTGTTACCGCGAGAATTTTGCCGCAGAGAATGGACAGATTTTGATTTAACAATTTCATTGCGATCAGCTCCACCGATGGGGCCTACGTTCCCAACTTTGTGTGCAGCGGTGATTAAAATCCCATTATAATGGGATTTTGATCACCGCTGCACATATCTATAGATCACGATGGGTCCGATCGCACACAGGATCCGAACGCTATTTTCACCATCCCAGTGAAGGTGTTGAAAACACTTTGTAGCGTACCATTTCTGCAAAGAATAAAAAAATCATCTTCAAGATCGTATTATACTATCAATGCACAATTAGATTGGGACGTTGGGTCTAAGATCAGTCTGAGTCCTTGTCAATTTTGAAGTCTTTGGATCTCTTTGCGTTGGGCGTAATTCAAAGCATCTTCTTTTCGGTGCCAAGTCATCAAAATGCTATTCAACACTGGACAACAAAATTTTGGTTCTGGAATGTCCACCTTAGGGGGATATGATTTTCTTATGTATTTTTCGACGTAAAAACCGAATCCGTGCTCAGTTTTGCCCCTACACGTCAGAATTTTTTTCTAATCGCAAAAAACTGATTTTCTAGAAAACAGTGTTCTTGGGATTTTTTTTCAAATTTCGAAGTTGATGATTATTTAGCCAGGGTGTACCAGTTGTCCAAAATGCATATCAAATATGTTTTCCTAAGTTTTTCGACCCGCTGAATACTGTCCCGGTGGTTTCCGAACGCTACAATGTAACCGTGAAGCCGTATAAGCTAATTAGTTCACCTAGTATTTGGGAAAGAGTCCAATTTCGCAATAAATTTTCAAAAAACCATAAAACGAGCTAAGATGGACCGATTTGATTGTTCAACGTCGCATTTTCTTGGTTTTCATCCATATTATGGAGAGAAAAATTGACCAAGGCCCGCAGGAAAGGTGCCTTGACTCCATGAATTTCTTTTTGAGACTCATTTCGAGTAATTTTGCAGTGCCTCGGAGTAGTGTCTGAATAAGGTCAGCTAATGGCTCATATAGGGTCTCAAGCAGACTACGTCGATGAATCCAGAATTTATTCATGGATGAACTCCAAATATGCTCCGAAGAATCGAAAAAATTATGAAACACGCAAAGTGAATGTGTAAGTGCCATATGGGGTAAATGACAGCCGGTGCGTATACTAGTTCGAACTTCCACCTCTAGGTGGGAGACACCAAACTCACGCCTCATACCTATAACCAGAATGGCTCGCTTAAGAGTGCTCTCTAACTCTGGAAAAGCGATGGTGGCTCCTCTAGCGGTCAAATTGGTATATTGCCAATAACAATTTTTAAAAGCAAAGAGGAAGGAAACCAATAGCACCGCTCCCTGTGGATTATTTTTCTTCAAATAATAAAAAAAGTTTCATCGAGATCGGTGCAAAATTCAGCTCAAAAATTTGCAGATACAATTCAGAAACACTGAACAAATGTATCTGCAAATTTTTGAGCTCAATTTTGCACCGATCTCGATGAAACTTTTTTTAAAATTTGAAGAAAAATAGTCCGCAGGGAGCGGTACTATTGGTCTCCTCCCTCTTTGTTTTTAAAAATTGTTATTGACAATATACCAATTTGACCGCTAGAGGCGCCACCATCGCTTTTCAAAAGGTAGAGAGCACTCTCAAGGCGATGCGGTCACCATGCAAGCCATGCAAGCTGAAAATCATTCCCAACTTTCTCCGATTCTGTTGCGATTTGGGCTAATCGACGAGCGCACAAATATTTGTTATCATCTAACTTAGATTTGTCTGCTCTTCGCTAAGCCCAAATTGCAATAGAATCGGAGGAAGTTGGGAATGAAAATGTGCGTATATTATAGGTTAGGAGGTTCCCGCGGCCGAGTTATTCCCACTTTCCTCCGATTCTCTTATGATTTGGGCTAAGCGAAGGATTGAGGAATACAAATTGGACAATAACAAGTATTCCACAACTCGTCTCACACTTTGAATCGTCAAACTTTTAATGTAAAGTGTATTTTCAAGGTCCATGGTCATGGTGCATGGTGACCGCATCGCCTTAACGATTGGGAACATCCTGAAAAAGAGTTTTCAAGGCTCAGAGATGTCAAATTGCGAGAGGGTATTCTGGTTGGACCACACATAAGAAAGCTGACTCTTAATACCGGTTTCGATGATGCTCTCAATGAAATTGAGTTGAAAACTTGGAAATAAGTGAAGGAGGTCATCAAAAATTTCCTAGGAAACAATAAAGCAGAAAACTATAGAATCTTTGTGGCTGAAATGTTAGACAACTTCCATAGAATGGGAGTGAACCATCAATCTCTGAAAATTCAAATGCTCGACTCGCATCTCGATTCTTTCCCGACAATCTTGGAGTGGTGAGTGACGAGCATGGAGAGAGATTTCACCAAGAAATTGCGGAACTGGAGAGTAGATACATTGCAGAGGAATCCGTGAACATGTTGGCAGATTATGTTTGGAACATGATATCTGAAGAATTAAGTACTCATAGATGGAAGTCGTCAAGAAAAAGTATTCAGATCATGTAGTTTTCCATACCCTGAACTGTTCCAAGCAAGGGACCGCAGATGATTGATGATTTATCCGATTGTTCGGAACATATTTGGAGTTCATCCATGAATATATGCTGGATTAATCAGCGTAGTCTGCTTGAGACCCTATATGAGTCATTAGCTGACCCTATTCAGACGCTACTCCGAGGCACTGCAAAATTACTCAAAATGAGTCTCCAAGAAGAATTCATGGAGTGAAGGCATCTTCCATGCGGGCCTGGGTCAATTTTTTTCTTCGAAGTATAGATGAAAACCGAAAATATGCAACCTTGAACGATCCAATTGATCCATCCTGGCTCGGTTTATGATTTTGTGAAAATTTATTGCGAAATTGGACACTCTTTCCCAAATTTTAGGTAGACTAATAAGCTTATACGGCTTCACGGTTACATTGTAGCGTTTGGAAACCACCGAGATCGTATTCAGCGGGTCAAAACACGTGGGAAAACATTGCTTGATATGCATTCCGGACAATCGGTACACCCTGGAAAAATGATCATCAACTTCAAAATTCGAAAAAAATCCAAAAAACACTGTTTTCTAGTAAATTAGTTTTTGGCGATTAAAAAAGAATCCTGACGTGTAGGGGCAAAACTGAGCACGGATTCGGTCTGTACGTCAAAAAATACACGAGAAAACCATATGCCCCTAAAGAGGACATTCCAGACCCAAAGTTTTGTTGTCCGGTGCAATTTGCTCGGGAAATGAACCAAACAATTCTAACTGAGCACGTAGAAAAGTGTGTCAGATGAAGAATTCTCTTGACACTTCTTTACGCGATTTTGGGATGGTTTGCCCTTGTGACGCAAATCAAAGTTCACACGGACTCCAGCAAATTACGAGGAGCCATCATTACTTGAAGCAGTGTAAAATCACAATAATCAAACGGTCACCCAGCCCGTCCGGATTCCGCGGATCGGGTTGCCTAATATATGGAAGGTGTGGAGTATGATGGGTGGCCTTATGGGTGATACATGGGTCGATGGGTGGATGGGCTGGTTAGTGGCTGGGTAGATAGTTGGGTGGATGAAGTGAGGGACGGTCTGGTCTGGTCTGGTCTGGTTGAGTATAATACGGTTCTAGTAATATACTAGAATCATACTCAAATCGTAGTAAAACCGTAGTAGTACCGTACGGGATCATCGCACTATAGCACCGCACGAGAATCATTATAGTATTACCTTGCGAGAATCATCGTACCAGTACTGGGCAATAATTATTGCACTACTACCGTGAGGGAATCATCGTACTAGTACTGGACGAGAATCGTCGTCCTTCTAGTTCGGTCTAGTAATCTAGATCAGTTTGGCTCGGTTCAGGTCGGTCTGGTTCCGTCTAATTCGGTCCAATTAAGTCTAGTTCGGTCTAGTTTGGTCTAGTTCGGTGTAATGACATCAAGTTTGGTGCAATTATCATGGTCAACGTTGGTGCAACTGCCACGGTCTAGTTCAGTCTGGCTTGTCCAATTCAGTCTGGTTCAGTCTTATTGAGTCTAGTTCGGCCTAGTTCGGTGTTCGGTGTAATTATATATAGGTCAGTCCAATTCGATCTAGTTCGGTACATTTCGGTCCCATTCAGTCTACTTTGGCGTAACTCTAACCAATTCGGTCTAGTTCGATCCTATTCAGAAGAACTTGATCTAGTTAGATCTACTTTGGTCCATTTCGGTCTATTTTCATCTATTTCGGTCAAACCTCGTCTAGTTCGGCCTTTCAACCTAGTTTGGTCTGGTTTCGTTCAATTCAGTCTAACTCGGTCTAGTTCGATCTAGTTTGGTGTAGTTCGGTCTAATTCTGTCTAGCTCGACTATTTCCATCTAGTTTGGTCTAGTTCGGTATAGTTCGGTACGAGTACGGTCTAGTTTGGTTTAGTACGACCGAGTACGGTCTAGTTTGGTGCAATTCGAGCTAACTCGGTCTAGTTGGGTCCCGTTCAGTAGAGTTTGGTCTAATTCGGTTGGGTTCGGTCGAATTCGGTCTATTTCGATCTAGTTTGGTGTAGTTCGGTCTAATTCGGTCTAGCTCGTCTATTTCCATTTAGTTTGGTCTAGTTCGGTATAGTTCGGTACAAGTACGGCACTAGTACGGCCTAGTGCGGTCTAGTGTAGTGTAGAACGGTCGAGTACGATCTAGTTTGGTGCAATTCGAGCTAACTCGGTCTAGTTGGGTCCCGTTCAGTGGAGTTCGGTCTAGTTCGGTCTTGTTCGGTGTATGGCGAACTAATTCGGTCCCTTTCCATCTAGTTCGGTATAAGTCGGTCTAGTTCGGTGTTACTACGGTACTAGTCTCATACGGTCTCTTCCATTCTAATACTGTGTCGTGCAGTTTAGTGCAGTAATACGGTCTGGTACTGTTTGGTACGGTCTAGCTCTGTCTAGTCATGTCTCTCGTTTGGTCTTGTCTGATCTAATTAGATCCGGTTCAGTTTGGTCCATTGATTGACTGATCACTTGACTGGTTGCACAACTCACTGATCGGTCGTGTGTTATGCGTTCCGCGCTATGCATCGTGCATTATGTATTGTATGTGGTTTTGAATGCGCTTAGATACATCTTGAACTCTTTGCATCATTGAACATATTTCACATTAACACATTAACTATTCATCAAAAAATGTCTGGATACTTCGGGAATTTGATACATTCAACAAAGCCGCTCTAAAAGTTTGAAACAGTTAATCTGAATATCCTATTAAAATGTTTTGTCTATCAGCAGGTATAATTCTACATTATTTGTCACAGCTCATTTGAACGATAAGAAGTGAACGGGATATAACTTATAAGAGGTTGGGTTCAGATGTGAACTGATCGACAGAGTTGTGAGGGTAGTTTTGGATCTTGGAGGACAAGAACTCGAAGTATCATTCCCCTCAGTTGTTGTCCATCATTATTTTCCAAGATCGAAAAGTACCAGTCATGTTTGTCAATCGTCGGGGACGAAAAACCTATCTCCATATTTAATCGAGAGGGTAATTCCCATGAGAATTCTCTGAGAATCTCCACATGGGATTTTTCGGATACTGCTTTTCGATCTCTACCAGAAATCATCGAAAGTAAAGGTCTCAAATCGTCGAGTGTCATCAAGTTTTTTATCGAAATTAAGACGGGATAAAACGGGGAAACGCCAAATTCACCATTTTTTTCGGTAACTCTGCTTATAATTCTATTCCACATGAACATTTTCCGATAACTACTAACAATAGGCACCTACGCGTTGAATTTATATATGGTGAACATGTGAGGTTGACATCCTCAAAATAGCATTGATCTAGGCAAAGTCACCGTTATCGCTCGCAAAATAAGGATCATGGAACTTTTTATGTGGGGTCCCCTCCGTGAAGCCCTTCTGGTCTTTGAGAATTTCTTAATTGAGCTTATGTTAATTTTATATCAGTACCCGAGAATACATATCTATACATTCACCAGTGCAATTGGAATTTTTAGAAAAAACCTTAATAGACAGATTTCGTCACCGGCAATATTGAGTTATTGCTTTGTTGTTACTTTTTTCAATGTTGAAAATGGCGGAATCCGCTTTTTTCAATTCGAAATTACTTGTCTCTCAATAATGATGGCTCCCAGGTAAAAATGAAGTCGCTATAACATTTCGTTTTAGATGCCCCAGTTCAACTTTTAAAAAGAATTTTCGCTCATTTTTAGCTCATTTCGTAGGTTTTGAAACAAGCTTCAAAATGAGCCGAACTACGTGGGAAAATGTTCTGTTGAACCAGAAATACAAGCAAAGTAAGGAAGAAACAAGTGGTGAATTAGGCGTTTCTCCGTCTAGTCTCGGGTTAATTTCGATAAAAAACTTGATAGCTCTTGCCGGAAACCTAAAATCTCATTTCTCAGCGCCCAGTAAAAGTTTATCCATATCTACGTATGAAAACTCAACTTTAGGCCCACCTTATTGTAAAGTTACCACCATAGCTCAACAAATCAAGCTTTTCAGAGCTTTTCATTATCATCGTCATCAATGCATATGTTGGCTCAAATACTTCAGACAGACAGTCATGTCAATAATAATCGTGACTAATTTTTTTGCATATATATTCTTCTCGCAAAAAAAAAAGAATAAAACCTGTCACATCATCTGACCAGGATCACGATACAGGCCACACAGGCACACCTATCTCACGACGTCGTGCTATCAGAATCACGAGATACCTAGCGTACAGACACTCATGAGAGAAGAGAGAGGGAGGTAAACAAAAGAGCTTGGGTGGGAGTAGGTTATCAAGGAGGGTTTGGGTACAGACGCAAGGAGGGGTCTCAGGAGGAGGTTGCCACCTCTCTCTTTCTCTCTCTCTCGTCACTCGATATACTATATAGTTGTATTCATGTATATATACTTATGTAGATATATATATATATGAATTTGAGTACGAGTACAAGTGTGCGTGGGTGGAGGCCGCTGATGGGATGTCGAGGTGTGCGGTGTGCTTGCGCGATAGTGCTTATGGGTGATACCATGTAGATATATATATGAGTGATTCCGCCGAAAGTGGGATTTTTTGGGGCCAAAATCGTCACCGAGCGTGATTTGGGCCAAAAAATTATTTTAGCCCCAGACGATTTTTAGTGGGTCGTTGCAGTTGGTTTCCACTTGTTTTGGCTCAAAAAGGAAGTACCTAGAGCTACGTAGCTCAAAATTGAAGCCGGACGAAGATCTGTCGACTTTGAGGGGTCGCGGAGGGGGACGAAATGGACATTTCACCTTGATTATATTCCCACGGCTCGACAACCAATCGTAGACTCTTTTCCGCATAGATTTGCTCTAATGAAATCAAATACTTCAAGAAAATGTGTTCCACAAAGCGATATAGCACGTTGGGGAGGAGCACAGCATGGGGACGGAAAGGGCAGAAAATTTTGTATGCCATTTGGGAAACACGTTTATATGGTGCAGTCGGACGCGGATTCGAGTTTTCGGTTTATGTCGCGCATCAATTAGGTGTATTTGGGTATCTAGAAATCAACTTCATTGGTTAGGAAGGCTCAATAGACGATCGGGGACTTTGCCGACCTTATAAGTGCTGTGCAAGCAGTTTTGGTGCAAATCCGTCTTCAAAATGTCGGATGTCCGTGCGCAAACTAAGCAAGTAATTTTGACTCACAGAGTGGTGGATTATGTTATTTGAAGTATTACAAATCGAAGTACATAGTTACACATAGGCGTTCTCGAATCCGCATGTGGGTTGCAGTGAATGCAAGAGTCAAAGGTAGGTTTTCTACAGGGGACGGATTGACATTTCGGCCCTTTATGAGGCACTACAAATTACGGGGACGTCAGAATCGACTCAAAAACTACTAACATAGTTGCGCACCAATAGAATACACCCCAGAAAATTGTTAAAGTGCACATCCCGACCCTTAAAAACTTGGAGGAACATGGAACACGGAAAATCCCACTTTCGACGGAATCACTGATATATGATGGTGATATAGACGGGCTGAGAGGCAAAGAAAGCCGGCCGGGTGTGCAGAACCGGTGAGGAAAATAAAACAGGTACAACTTGCAGAGGTAGCGTATATCTGTTTGGACATATTATATATATATAGCAAAAAGTCGAAACATGGTTGTGTGGTTGTGATGAGGCTGAGGTGTACTCAACTACGAAAAAGTATAGTTGCATGATACATGCAAGATTCGGAAAAGTTAGAGGCTTTGGGGTGTATGTACTATTTTTAAAGCTCACGTTTAGTTTGCAGTAATTTTGCATGAGATCGTTATTCAAATTCACGGGAACGAATTTGGACCGGAGCCTCCCATTGTAAATTTGTGAACTTCTTCACATGTTTTGCACGAATGAGAGAACTCATCATCTGTGCAAACCAGATGAAAGAAAATTTGACACTTGATTGCATTGCATGCATTCTCACAGATTCAGCTTGCATAGGTGAAAAGCTCTGACACAGTTTCCCTAATATTTTTGCCATATTTCTTCCAAATTTTGTTCCACCAGTCAATGGCACGCTGTAACTATAATATTCAACTGAAAAAATGAGCGAAATACTCCACAGGAACAGAACATTTCTAAGCTGTTTTTTTATCGGTTTTCGGATTTTCTCGAGGATTTTCTTCAGAAGATTCTACGGGACAAATAAAGTAGAGATGAATTTCTTATTTGCTGGGTCTATAAATGACGAAAAAATATTTTTTCATACATCACGTTAGTGTATATGGCGAGTTTCCTTGGACGGCTTTCAAAATCTGGTCAACGCGTCAAATATCCCACAACATATCACAGTTGCTATGATTGGTTGTGGGTCATTCGACGCGTTATCCATCGCTAATTTCTGATGGAAATATGTTAAGTATGAATTACGATGTTTTCAATCCAAAAGAAATTTTATTTTAACTCCCGTTCGGCCCTCTACATTAAGTGTCAATGATGTAAACTTTTCATCATCGCCCCACGACCACTCATCAAATATCGCACATGCGTTTAATCGAATAAAATAACGAATTTCAATATTTTTCCACCAACTCAAGTGGTTCATACAAGTACTCCGAAAAAAGCTCACGTTCCCTGACCGCGTGGGTGAACTCACAGCACAGGGGCCATCCTCGGCAGCCCATATAGTCACGCGGGGGGCTCACCTCACACAGCTCCAACCAGCTCCAACTATCTCACCCACACATATTCAAACCTATATACCAAAAGCATCAAGGGGTTGCGGGGTACAGGGGGAATTTAAGCGATCGCAGCGCCACTATGCGGGCACCGCACGTCGATAGAAAAAGGGGCGTTTTGTCGGTGGGAGGAGTGGTAAGGGGGTTAGGCGATAAGGCAGAGTCTCGTAGAGGGAGGGGGAAGGGGGGAAACCGAGCTGCTAAACAGAGACAGAGCAAGTCAAGCTCGTTCGGTTCGCTCTTTGCTCACGCGGTGCTGCTGCTGCTGCTGGCTGCTATAAGTAAAGTATACCGAATCAACTCGAACTTTGACGGAAATATACGAAGTAGATGGTACGACCAGGCCGTGCTCTGCTGGCTGGCTCTCGAGAGTGCTGGCAGCGCCGCCGCGATTGCGACTTTGCAGTGCCGCCGCTGATCCGGAGCCGCGCTAAGGTTAGCCTTCTTCACTATCTTACACGTCTTATTTCGTTCGTCTAGAGTGTGATGTTTTAGTGCAAAAACTCCTGGACATCATCCATCGACTCTTTTTCTGATCCATGCTAACAAAAAGAGTGTCGTCTGCAGCAGATAGTGCTTCAAAATAAATATATATATATATATATATATATATACATATATATCGTCTGCTAGATTTTATCGTGGTGTGTGTTTCAGAGATATTCTCTCTGATGTTGTGAAATCGTATACATATATACATATATATATATATATATATATTTTATATATGTATATATAGGTATTAACATCCTCGTGGTGCGGGCAGTGCGCGGCATTATAATAGTGTGTCTCGGTCTGTGAGTGTGGACCGGCGGGTGATGGCCGCCGACGACGGATGATCATTTTTTTTTTCATCCTGTACCACGGAATTTGAATTTTTATACAGATATATAAAAAATTCAAAAATATAAAATAAATATTGAGTTGTGGAAGTGTGAAATTATGGGGCCGCCCAGAGGCAGCTCAACGCTGCCCGGGATTGTCCCAGTGGTGGCTAAACTCATCTCGAGCGTTGTGTTATCAGTCTAGTGCGCCCGGACCGATATAAATAACCCAGGCCACTACGAGATTCTTCAACTTCAATCGTATTAAAAAAAAAAAAAGTATAATAATAATCACAAGAAAAGTGTGAGATAAAAAAAAAGTTGCCAAAAATGCAAGTGGCCACGTTATTCCGTGAGAGCGCCAATTTGCTCGGCGCTTCGAGCATGGACACAACCGCTCCCCAATCTCATCATCATCAGCATCAACAGATGCAGCAACAACAGCAACAGATGCAGCATCAACAGCAGCATATTGACTTCAATCATCACATGCAGCATCACTACAAAATGTAAGTTTTTTTATATATCATCAATAAAAATTGATTTAAAAAAAATATTTAAATTTCGCTATTGTCACGAGGTCGGATGATTAGAAATGTGTATCATGATATGAAACGATTCAAACAGTTTGTTTACATTCGAACCGGCAGCGCCTGGAATGAGTATAGATCCCCGTGTATATCGAAAGTGGCATATAGAACTCCCCTATTGCCCCCCACCCCCTGCCCTAAGTTGCGGATACAGATGACGATATGCGTATGCGCGAACCAAAGAGTCATTGCCAGGATATATATATATATATATATATATACAGTACCGTGTAAAAATTCCTGAACGGGGGTATGAAATCCTCTCTTGCAAAAACGTCGATTGCTCGAGCCCAGATTGATGCAGAGGAATTTTGAAAAAAGCATCTTAAAGATGAGAAAAAATGCTAACTTTTTAGGGTGTTTGATTTTTCTCTCAGCCCTTTTTGGTACCTCAAATAGCTGATGCGATTTCAAGGATTTCGAGAAAAAAACCGTTTTTACTCGATGGGCTGTAATTTGGACGCGGATAAAGATAGAACAATTTTGCAAAGAGCATCTTGAAGAGCGAAAAGAATACCATTTGCAATGATTTTTCGATTATTTTTTACGTCGTGTGAATAAGAGTGTGAGAGCTCTCAAAGTAGCCAGATTCTCGGATTTTCAGTGAAATACGGGTGAAAACAGCAGAAATGGCAAAAAACTACGGTTTTGGCTACTTTGAGAGCTCTCACACTCTTCTTCACACGACGTAAAAAATAATCGAAAAATCGTTGCAAATGGCATTTTTCCGCTCTTCAAGATGCGTTTTGCAAAATTGTTCTATCTTCATCCGCGTCCAAATTACAGCCCATAGAGTAAAAACGGTTTTTTTCTCGAAATCCTTGAAATTACATCAGCTATTTGAGGTTCCAAAAAAGGCTGAGAGAAAAATCAAAAACCAAAAAATGTTAGCATTTTTTCTCATCTTTAAGATGCTTTTTTCAAAATTTCTCTACATCAATCTGGGCTCGAGCAATCGACGTTTTTGCAAGAGAGGATTTCATACCCCCGTTCACGAATTTTTGCACGGTACTGTATATATATATATCTGTGATGATGCATGTGCTGCATACGAGCAACTATTGTCTGTACACATGCCCCTTTCCCCTTTTAGGTGAGCTTACCACCCCTCGATGATGGTCGATTCATGCGCCGGTGATGATCGAGAGATTCTGCATGTAGACAACCGCGGGTTCAAACTGTTGCGCCCGAGGTTGCGCCCCTCAGTCTAGGGTCCCCCTACCTAAGTCGTGCGCGTAATTCGATATTTTGTATATTAATGATTCAAAGTTTTTTTGGAGGAGTTTTTTTAATTGAAGGGAGTGGTGCCACTTTGCTTATATGTACAAAATTTAAAGGTTTTGAAGTTTCTTTAAGAATAAAATTGCGAGTTGAATACAATGGCCTTTTTTTTGTTTGCATCAAGGATGAAACATTTCGTCAACTTATGAATAAGATAGAGTGCCAAGTTATGTACTTAGACCAGAATTTGTGAATAACTTTGCTTTGCAAGAATAGTGTGCTTGAGACTCTGCTCTTGAATCAAGCCACCAAAGTGGCCCTCTTATCACTGCCACTGTGAGTAACTTGGGCAAACTTTTATATTTCGTTCGCTAACGTCTCAGGTGTACTTTTGTTGCAAATTTTTTAGAAATGACACTGAAAATTTGAAATCACCGGAGGTGGTAGTTGTTGTTGAGAATTTTGATGTATCGATTGAAGGTCATCTTATGAGCGTATACAAATACAGGTTAGATAACAAACTAAAGAGAAGAAAATTTAGTATTATTCATTTATTCCCATTGGAATTGTTCTCGTATCAATGAATGGTAAATTTTTCCAACCTATTTTCGTATGTCATGAATTTTTTAGTCATTTGGCGCTGTAACAACCACGTGACTCAGGCGAAATTGGGTTTATTCAAGCTTGAAAAATTACGTATCGAGTCGTTTCATTACTATTTGATTATACTGTAATTTACGCTTTACTTCATCTTACCTATTTTTTTTATCTCATAAATATTTTCATCCTACTGTCTATGTGTACCATCCGGGAGTAAAATTTATTGCAACTGTTTTGGGAGCTTATTTCTAATCAAGATGCTCTTGAAAGGTATGACAAAGATTTTGGGATCTGGAATCAATCATCCCCAACTTAACCTCCAAAATTTGTTAAGGCCGATTACCGTGCCCGCTGAAAGTTATTCGCACTTTTATCCAATTCTCTTGTAATTTGGGCGAAACGACAAGGAGACGAGTGTTTATTATCATACAATTTGAGTTTGTCCTCTCGTCGTTTCGCCCAAAGCGCAAGAGAATCGGATAAAGGTGCGAATTTTGAAGTGCCTATATTATAGGTTAGAAAGTGCCTGCGCTCGAGTTATTCCCACTTTTTGCCGGTTCTCTTGCGATTTGAGCCAAACGACGAGAAGACGAATTCAAGTTGGACGATAATAAGTATTCGTCTTCTCTTTGTTTAGTCCAAATCGCAAGTGTATCGGATAAAAGTAAAGGTTAAAAAGAATTTTTAAAAAACGCTTTTATTCACTGATCCAAACGGCGTGTCGGAGCTCGGCGTAGTGTATTGGAGATAGAATTTGAGAAACCGATAAAAAAGAATCGCGCAGAAAGGAATCGCACGGTACATAAGAAACTATGCGTACAACACTGGACAGCCAATAAGCCCTATGGGTGTCTCGTATTAGAATGTCACACACTCATCATTACGTGCAGCAGATACTGTAGTCAAGGACAACCTCCCCCCCCCCCCCCGCCCCCACCGCGTACGACCGCTAACGCTCAATTGTCTACCCTCCCTACTCAATTGATTGAAGTCGTCAATGATGGGGTCCCTAGGCGAACGAGAAACAGGAAGCCAAAATCTTGTTCCAGAAATGGGGAAAAAATACCATGATCAGAACTATGGCCAAGGCGAAGTAGAATAAAAGCGTTTAAAAAAGCGGAATGACTTTCATCGCGCACGGTGCACGGTGACCGCATCACCTTAATGAGAAGTTAGTTTCGGGGTTAGTTTATGAGAAGTTAGATCCTGTTGAATCAAAAACCGGAGAACCAAAAATTTCATTAGTATCGATTGCCATTTAATTTCCATCATGTGTAGTCAAGACACATCTAATAATAGGAGTTTCATCCAGAGTTAAATGGTCCCTATATCGTGGTTATGATGGATAATGACAATTTTATCACAATGTTTTCACAAGTTGAACTCGACAAGTCTCGTGCAAGAGTGCGAGGATAAATAACAATAAATTTTGTAAGAAACTATTCGTCCAAGATACAATGTATTCTATACTTACGTAACGTAGCTTTTATGTATACATGTGCATCGAGATGTGCATGCGTTAGTGTGTAGTTCGATTGTCTTTTATTTTCACCTTTCCGGGAAAAATTCAATCACTTTTTCGAGTATTCGAAAAATCTGGATAATCGCATACGTCTGATTTCCCAAGATTGATCCGATGTCTCCCATCATCAATTGAAATTGTAATGTACCTTTTTTGATATTCAAATCGTCAAGTTGCGACATTTTGACCTGAAGCTAGAGCTTTGAAAATTGATGAGACTGTAAAAGTGAATCAATGACTCAGACGTCATTGAATGTCACGTTAAGAATTACTTGATGGTATCGTTACAAAACTTTTTATCTAACCTTGATTTCCCATTGGTCATTTTTTTACTTTCCAAAAATTTGTATGATCATTTTGTTCCAAATTTTTCAATCTCAGAATCTTGACCAAACCCTTCTGAAATCGATTAAAAATTCTCGTTTGTGGATCTTGAAACCACTCAAGGTGCATGCATAATTCAAGTCATTTCTAAGGGCCCGTTCAATATCAGATGCTTGTTTTTTATCTTAAGTATTGACTCCGAAAAGATGAAATGAAACAAAGAAGTACACGTTGGTCAAAATCAAAGTAAATCGACTTGCAACTTCGAAGATGGCTACTAATTGATGCCTTCATTCAAAGGAGATAATTCAACGTGCTCAAACATACATATAGGATGTTTCATGACTCACAAACCGGCCGGCAGAAACGTTAAGTTGGTGCTGCGGAAAAACCTGTTCCTTTCTGACACTTGATGATTCCGAAGGAGTTGCGAATGATTTGTTGATTCTCCTTCAAAAGTAGTCTCTGGCTGTATACTATGTATACATTTCCCTGCGAAGAAGAAGGAGAAACAGCAATTGTGTCGACTTTGAAGAATAAAGCAGCCAACTTACGTATTCACATCACAATTGCAGCAGCAGCAAGTCAAGGAGATAGATTTTGATGTAGAATCCCATCTTGGAATCGTTTTTTCTAGAACGTGGTATCTCTATAGTGATACATGTTGCATTCGAGAGTCAATTGTTTTTCTCCAAAAAATCAATGTCTAAACGTAATCCCTGGGAGTGTCCATGTGACAGCCCATGGTTTCTAGAATTAAAAAAAAAATTTTTGTAATGAATATGAATTCATGGTTAGATGCTAGGACTTTGAAACCGTTATTTACGTGCATCATGACTGACCACCAAGTATAAATTTCATGTCTAAATATCAAATCCTGCTGATAAACTTTACATTCATACTGAAAGCTTATACTGTAGTTACACTTGTCGGCTGCTGTTCTTGGAAAGTCAGCACATCTGGTTTTCTTCAAGGCTTGCTCTACCAAAAAAAAAGGAAAAAAAATGTGCATCTACATGACGCGGTTGGTGACTAAACTGTGTGGTGGTTACCATGACGGCAGAGAGCATCACCTCACCCTGCTTATATCATCACCACCCCCTCTCCATTTCTCGCCTTCTTTCTTTCTTCTTTTCTCCCTTTGCTAGCTCACTAATATATATCCTACGTTTGTCTATGTCGCCAAGACGATGAAAATGCCCAAGTTTGGCAAGCATTAGACCAGCCATTACTAAAGAGCGAACACAACCGGGTCTCTTGCGTCACACGCACGTTGCGTCCATATAGAAATCTTTCTCCCATTATCATTAGGACCCATCTACGATAATAGCGCCACGCTCAGTTCACGAACTCAACATTTTCGGACGCAAGCTCACTTTTCTAGCTGCATCCATATAATATCATATCATTTATTACAAAGTAATATACACTGCATGCTCTCCGCCCTGACGGCAACATTTCCCATACACGCACACCAGATCCATATGACACACGCATACATACATAGTTTTCGCCACATGTATTTTGCCCTTGTAGATATGTATATACAACATGCCACATGTTCTGGTGCGTATGTGAGCTGGGCCATAGAGATGAGGTCGATGAGGAGGAGGGTTAGCAGCCCGGAAATTCGTTGGTCTCGCTCTGCTGCCACTTATGCTCGTAAAGTTTTGCTGCTACTGCTGCTTCTGGCCCCAACACTTGCCAAGGACGCCCCCCTCTCCTGCCACACTAGATTTTCCGAAAAGGAGCAGCCAAGATTCATCCTTATCCTGCTGTGGGTGTCTGGCATATCTTGTGCTCTCGTTACTACGTTGGACTATCGCGTGTTTTTGGTGTTAGTTATGTATTGGAAACATCAGAGTCAGGCTGCTGCAGATGTTCGTGCATGTGAGAGAAGTTTTTGTGCACCCTGCTGTGAACTTTGCTTGAATTTCTGCTGTGGGTGTATTTTGAGAGGTTTTTAGGATGTTCTGTGGTAGCGGAGGGTCGTTGGTTGTGCTGCTCTGATGTTCTTGATGAATTTCAGTCTTGGATGAGTTCTGAAATTGAGCAAAAATATTGCTGATCATTATGGATTGAAATTCACTTACTACCATGACATCTTACTACCTGACAGTTATGTTGACTGGATTTTGAACAATATTTCAGATTTATAGGATCTCATGAATCTACATTGATACAGAAATATTTGCATCAATAGTAACATGAGGATGGAAAAAGATAAGAAAACTTTGTCGATTAAATTATCAACTCCAAAACTTTACTCACAGTGTGGGAGTTTTTTTATAAATCGAATGTGTTACTAACATCAGTTTTGTTTTAGAAATTCCTCCAAAGAGGCTATTCATGAACTTTTTCAAGTAGATGAGAGTGGTGCACCTAGACTCCAAAATCAGTGTCGAATCAACTAATTGTAGCAAATCCATCGTTCGTTTGGTTGTTGTTATGGTAGTAACAATTTATTTTAATCAACCTCTGATATGTCAGTTTCTGATTAGCGCAAGGTCCTTGAAAATATTATGCAGAAAGTCCGCAGAGCGCCCACATGAGATCTACCTGCATGAAGAATTTCATAAGAATCTCATTGAACAACTTTGTCTCAAGATGACTTGCAGGAGAAGTTTCATGCACATTCATTTTCGGCCTGAAACATGGTGATAAGTATATGCGGAGACTCAACATGATTATTTTATGTCTAAAAAGTGGAATTCTGAGACATTTTTGGGAAACTCATTGCAGACATAATGTGGTCTGTCCCACTTTAAAAAATGAATCTGCACTTTGAACCATAAACTCGCAATAAAATTTTCTATCTTCAAAAGAATCATGTCGATTTCCATCTTCGTTGACTCTTCCCCTAAACAGCAGTGTCCAATTATCTGCCATCCTACTCCCAACTTGTTCATTGCTCCCTATTTTGTACTCAATTTTGTATGATTCGCCCCTTCAAATATACAATTCAACCCTGAAAATGTGCTATGGATATTTCCTCAAACGTAGGAACCGAAATCTCCAAGTTGATATCTCCCCTGAATGAATCATGGTCAGTAGAATTTCCCTTTTGAACTTCGATGACGAATTTCATCAAACATGATTGAACTCTTGCATAACTTGATTATCTACACTACATGAGAGACGCAAAAAAGAGATCGAGAAGAGAGAGGCGAGATAATCAGCGAAAAATTCAAAAGAAAACGAATATTATAGACAATGGAACGAGCGAAAAAAGAGCGGAATCTCGGAGATTTCAAAGCTCCAGTGAAGAAACTCTGGGGCGAACAAAGTTACATCGCCATAGTCGCTCACCTCCTCCATCTCTCCTCTCATTCTTCCTGCTATTCTTTTTTTTGGCGCTGACCTCTTTCCCGGGTTCGAGGCTCTCGGCCACCAGCTCTCGCCATTGCACATCTCTCTTTCTTTCTCTTCTCTGCCTCCCTGTCTCCCTCTATTTCTTCTTGCTCTCTTTTAACTTTTTTCCTGTCACTCTCGTGCAATTTTTTTCGTTTGCATCCACGCATGCACGTACACAGAATATACCTAACCTGCAAAACTCGCCATGCTTTTATACACCCACGACCCATGACCACAGCCTGACGCTGCCACCTTTACTTTTTTTTCCTGGCTATAGGATAGTTTTTTCCACTTTATTCTAGTGCCATTGTGCTTCATATTTATCGGGTTTAGTCATACTCCATCTAGCTCTCATATAGGCAATATACATATAAGCTCGCAAAGGTCGTTCTACTTCAGGTTGAAGCTTTTGTTCACCACTGTAGAGAATGAAGCTAATCGTAACTTTGAATGAAAAAGCGCATGCAAAGAACTTGAGTAGTTGTTGTGCCCTGTTACTTCTCCTCTTCAATTCAAGTGTCAACTTAGAAAGGAAAAAAACTTTCCTGAGTGATAAAAAAGTGTCGGAAAGCCACAAACTATGAAGCTAATATTTCCTTTGAAGAACATGTATCAGACTATAATCATGAGGGCAGTCATAAGAACTGGCTCAAGTCTATGGATGGAATTCGACATTCCAGGAAGATGGTATGGTTAAATGATGTTAAATTTGCAAATCGGCATTTGGAGAACTAATTTTTTTATTTCTCTATTGGTATGGTTTGTTTCTTGTTCTCGAAATGAAACTCACTATAGTCTCTTCATTATGTACACCAAAACTCAGTTTGAGTCTTTGCAATTCCACAGAAGAATGTTTCAAAAAAGCTAAACGTTGTATAAATGGCTATGGTGATGCAACTCCTAATTTCCATCACAATGTCATTGTCGAATTCTGCCAAGCCAACCTGATAGGTTAGGTTATAAAATCCAAATATTGATGATCTTTCTTGGCATGCATCTCTTGGTTCACGTCATAGAGCAAAATTTAAGGCACTAGGCTCTATGTTGACCTAGGAGATGATCTTTGAAAATCTTTCACTCCACCGTTCAAGTGTGATCATGCTAACTTTCTTCAGTCCCAAACCCTATCAACTTTCCGACCTTCTAAATCTCTTGACCATTCAAAACCCTGGTAAATATATATTTTTCGTGATCTTATATGAACAAGTTCCCGGCCTAATTAAGGTCATATATTACCACCTATGACCATGAGGATGGAGTCATAGGTTGTCATAGATCTTTGAATTTCATCATAGACACTCGTGTAAGATATCAGCTTCATCGTCAACTCCCACAATATCCTCCACCAAAGCTTTGGAATAAGGGCGCTCGTGCCTCTAACTGCTGGTCCTTCATCCAAAATTGAGAAAAAATCTCATACCCACCCGATTATCATAGCCCACAGCCATGTGCGAGTTGTCTTTGTATACCTATGACTAAGTGAGGACATCGTTCATTTTGATAGGTCATAGGTGGTCATATATGACCACAGTTCAACTGGGAACGTGATCATGTATGACGAGCACTCATCTCTCCTAGGAAAGCTACTATTCCACGCCATCCCTCTAGAGTCAGAAAAAGGAACCATGTCACCAAATCTCAGTAACTATCTCTTTGTCGCAAAAAAATCTCTAGCGCTCTGAAAGCTCTCCATACATCAACAAGTCACACCACAGATCTCGAACATTTTACTTGCTCTCGCTTTCAGATCTCACGCTCGCGCTCGTTACGGGATTCCGTCGTGGCTGCTAGCTTGCACGAGAGCAAAAATAGCCAGAATATATAACACTTGGTTAAGCTGTATAATACAATACTCTGAGATGCTTGCTGCCACCTCAGCCGATGTCGTTCTGGCTGTTAAAAAGGTACGAAGAAAAGGTGTCCCTTCTATTAGATCTCTGTCTCTCCTCTGAGGAATATGGTATATTCCTCTCTTCTTTTCGTTTCACTCGCTCTGTCAGGGTCACACGCTATACTCTGGACAACAACCACGACGGACAGAGCTTTCTCTCCACTCGCTCTGACTCTACTCTGACTCTTGTAGAAGGCCACGTGCTGGATTACTGCTGGGAGAATTGGTTCTGTATTATAGCCACGATTATAGCAGTTTGGCGCAAGAACAACTCTGGATTCTATCTATATTATATGCAGATGTTCACCATCGTGTCATCACCGAAGAGAATGACTTTGGTCACACTCTTTAGTTATGGTACGGTGTGATATCCTGGCATCTGACAAACCGTGTTCCGTGCTTGCTTACTGATCTTTTTCACCGATGACTTAGGGTGAAGGCGTTGTTGATGATTCAGAACGATGACGCGAATGATTTGGCCGACAGAGAAGTTCTTCACGGTGTTTTTTCTTTCATGATTTTTTTGCGTGGAAAGTCTTGGAGAGAAGCGCGTTTCGCTCGAGTGATGGAAAAAAGTGTCATGATTATGGCGTGACACCTTTCTGCGGAGTTTGGGTTATGCACTGTAGTGATCGCGCATGCACATTCAGATCTTCATTTGAAATTTCAGTGCGTTGACTGTCTGGCCGAAATGTCTGCTCAAATTTTGCACGATTGAAATTCTTCTGAGATTCAGTCGTCAATTCTTCTTGAATTTTGGAGTATCTTTTTTCCTCCAGAAGATTGACAAGAATATTTTAGGTACTCGTTCAAATCAGAAGCATGCAAGACCCATGCCCTTCAATTTTTTGAAGAAAATCTGGAAACATTTTGACGTCAGTTTGAACCAGAGGACTTTGGTTCTGAGAATTTGAAAATCTTTGGGTTGGAAAATTCTTCCCGGGAATAATCTTCAGTTAATTTTTGTAGTAGGTGGTAATCGGTTCATTCAGTATCACAACTATCACAACACCGACTAAATTTTTCATCTCAGCGAACAGGAATGAACTTACAAGGAGAGGCCTAATCTTGCGGGATCTGAATTCTTTCTAAACTGTGGGAATCATCTTGTTTTGGTGAGAAATGAAGGTATCCTGAATAGTTTGATCCCATGGACCATCTGACCGATGGCCCATGGGACTAAATCCTTTCCAATAACTTTATTTATCACCAAAACAATATGACTCCCAGAGTTTGGAACGTATCCAGGACCCGCAAGGTTGAACCTCTCCTTGTTAGATAGTTCTGGCTCGAATTCTTAAAATGCTCCTATTTGTAAAGTGATGAGTTTCAATTCTATGTAGGTTTTCTCTTTAGTTTCGATATGATACCAGAAAAAATGTTTCATGTTGAAAATGTTGCCTGATCTCGCAGTTTGAACCGCCACATCTCCCTTGGCGCGTAAAGCTATTTTTTCCATGCTTGGATAATATTCAATGTTTTCATAAAAAATCTCGTGAATGGAATATGATTCTTTTTCATTGAGAGACCATTATTTACGATATTGCTGACAATTTTCTTATCGGTATACATACACTACAGTAGAAAATCATTGAATAAATCTATATTGGGTAATGTTCTTCAGAGTCCAACAATTTATCGAGAAAAATGGGCCCATCAGAACCTTTCAATATTTCTGGAGCTCAATAAATTGATTGGAAAAATTTTATACTCAACGTAAACTCGGGAAGATTTTACTCTTTTGGCACTTATACATCGCTCAAGTCGTTCGCGTTGGAAGTTTGCATCAAGGCAAGAAAGCGAAAGCAGCGATCTTCTTCGCTGTCATAACGACCAAAGAAAAAGTGAGATAGAGATTCATCTTATCTTGCCGCCAGCTTTGAGTTGTCGTTGCGATAAAAGCCAAAAATACTGCATGCGCTTGGCCGCTTATGCTTCTTCTCCTTTTTCTCCTAATACTGTTGTGGGATGCTCTTATCAGTCAGGTTTTTATACACGACCTCGATCTTTCCCTTCATTTCTGTTTTTTTTTGTTTCAATTCTTTAGCATGATTGTGAATTTTTTGCCAAATCTCTGCTGGTCAGTCAATTATGAATGATTTTGTATCATTGATACACGGATCACCAAAAATTAGTCTCTGGAAGAACGAGTTTGAGCAATAGATTTCAATAATTTGTGTTTGGTGAGGTATGGTCATGGAAGTGTGGGTAGTGGTGAGAATAAGACTCTGTAAAGAATTATATCGAAGTAAGGGAGTGTCTTCCATCACTTATTTGTTTTAGAATCAAAATTATTCAATGAATAAAAACACGAGCAATGCTTTATCTGCATTTAAATTGTACTATCTTCTAATAGAAAATTGTTCCATCCGCTGCGCCAATTAACATGAGGTAAGTGTACCCAACTTGCCCCAATATGCCGATTTCAGGTTTGAGCACTCTCAAGCCTTCCCGATATTTTTTCTACATTTTTTTATGTTAAAATATGAGGAAACAGTGGTTTGGATCGACCCCAAATCATTTCTGCGGATCTCAGAAAATTCCATGTGATTTTTCCACTTTTCGTGATTGCTTAGCTATGAAATCACTGAGGAAATTGCACTCGATAAGACCGGTGCTAAATTTTTCCAGCTCAACCAACCTTAACGTACTTCAGCGCATGCAATTTCTTGTCCAGAGTTGCAGAGCTCGTATATGGAGCTATACTCCATGTGCAAAATACGGAGATGATTTGTAAAACAAGGATGCCAATATCGGAGTGTACCCAACATGCCCCCATATGGTTATCTCTAAAGGGCGTATAGTTGCCACTTTTATACCACTCAAAACGTGTTTATCACGTCTAGACCGGTCGGGAATAGTGTTTGGAAAGGCGAAAAGCTCCATGTGTGGTTTAACTGCGATAAAAACGAATTTTATGCACTTTAGCACCGATTCACATCGTTTTTTTTGGAAAATTGAGACAGCTTGTCTCCAGTCAATCAAAATGAGCTAAAGTAAACTGGAAATTTTTGAGATAGAACAGAGTTATCAAGAAATGGGTTAATGGGGGCATGTTGGGTGTACCCTTTTGATAAACTTTCAAAATTACTTTTTGGAAAAATTAAGATAGCTCAGTCATTTGATGTTCTTCAACTCAGTTCGAAGGTCTTGAAACACAAGCTTCAAATGAGCTAAGGTACGTTGAAAAATGTTGATATAGACCAGAGTTGTTGAGAAAATGGCACTATGGGGGCGAGTTGAATATATTTACTTTAGCAAACAAAGTCATCTTAGTGTCATGTAAAAAGTTTTAAAAATAAAATGTCTATTTCAGGATCATCTGTCAACTATTCGCACAATGCACAGTGCCATACTATTGATCAATAGTCCTTATTTTGCCAGTCTACTTTTCTTCTATCTTTGAAGCATGATGCAAATTACACGATGATTCTCGTCGTTTATGGCTCGTTTTCACTTTCATTTAACTCACAAGAGCAAGAAGCTCTGCATTGAATACACTTGTACATGGTGTATCACTTGAATGGCTTATTATTCAACAGCTTTACTTTTAGTCTTTTCTACGTCCGCGAGTAATTGTGCTTTAATTGATATTTCCCTGCTTTTTATTCTTCTTCCCTCAGGTTTTATTTTCTCCTTGCTCTTGTGTCTCTTGCGTCAAGATACGCCTACTTCTACGCCCGTTATTCCACCTGTTTTTCCTTTTTCCTCTTTCCCTTTCGTCCGAGTTGAGGCCCGAGTTCCTTCCTCTCATTGCATTTCTTCTTACTTTTCCTTCTGACTAGTATCTCAGCGGATACGTCTAGTGCTATACACTATTACAGCTGGCTTCACCGTTCTTTCCGCGAGTAAAGTGATTTATCTCTGTAAACTTTTGATTCGCCTACTTCGATCGCCCATCATTTTCCCATACTTTTTTACTCTTTCTCCACACTGTGGAACTCGGACGCGTGGCATATTTTTGTATGCCATTTAGCATTTACTATTCCATCTTTCACCTTGAAGTCTTTATTCTTCTGATTTTCGAACTCATCTCAATTCAGATGAGAAACGTTGAAATGAGAACTGATACGTGACACCCGATAGCCTTTATGGGCAAACTATCGGGATTCTTGGAGGTATAATACAGCGGTGTTCTATCTCGTGTTTTACAGCTTCACTTGTAAGTTGATTATAACTCAAGTACAGAGCCTAATAGGGTATAAAATTGTGAATTCTATAGCTAAGGGATTCTGATTCGGAGAGTAATGAGTTCAAAGATATCTAGACGAGCTTACTATATGCCTCAACTTTCACAACCTCAAAATCACTTTGTATTTGAAGGAAAATGTTCTAATATTGAGCAAGATGGACAGAAAAAATCAAAAAGCATCAATTGTCTTTATTGTGAATGAACTTTTTGACAATTGGGAAATGAAACGAATTTTTGTTCTTCGTCTATACGAGGCATCAGGATTGAATTTTATTTCGGCGCATTTCTTTGCATACCCTCAAATTGGGTAATTTTGCTATGATTTCGGTACTTTTTGTCTTGTTTGGCTCGGTATTTCAACGTATCTTGAAAATTTACCTCAATTAGTAATCAATCGAAAGCTTACAGTCTCAGATCTTGATTGCCGGTATACAAAGTTCAAGTGGATGTGTCTAAGCCGGTGTCATTAGCAGTTGATGAAGTGTACCAAAGTAAGACCCCGAACGGCAACTTTCGTACACTTCCAGAATATTTCAAATTCACCCACCACCATGCAAGTGAATCAATTTTAATTGTTCAGAAGTCTTTTACTCATCCATTTGGACCATTTTATAACATAAAGGACCGTCACTTGATTCAAGATAGGCCAAAAGAGAGCTTTTATACAAAATTGAACCGAAGTTACCCTGCCGTAATGCTTCTTATCTGGAGTGGGGTAACTTTGGTACACTTTTTGAGGGTTTTTTCTCTATTTTTCATTCATTGTAATTCCAAATGGTGTACATACTCCAATGTAACGATGGTTTCCTCAATATGGTGATATATGTGGTGAAGATGTAGCGTCATTAATCTGTATACTTCGTTCCGGAACACTTCTTGCTAGGTACACTAACTGGACCACTTGCGTTTCCCTGTCAAATCAGCTTTTCTGCAAAAAGATTGAATGAACAACCACAACCATTCACGCGGGATCCATGGTGGCGCTCATAACACTGTTCATGCGTGTCCCAAATAGGGAGACCAGGTTGTATGTAGAACGACTGAACTATTTGCCTTGCCAAATGCAGCTGTGGAAGCCATTTTTTGGAAGTGTACCAAAGTTGCATCCACTGTATCAAGAATACTCAATCTAACGGTGTTCAAAATTTCAGTGTGTGAGTCCGACTTGTCATGAGTCACAACTACTTTAATTGTCTCCAATCATCCTAAGTAGTTCGACTTTTAAACTTGGTTTGATGACTTTTTCAGCGTTGAGCTTTAGAATCTATGATATAGTTCAAACCATTTGCCTGAACGGATATTGCAATGACAGTTTTCCATGGAACATTTTAGAGCTGGTATCAAAGTCTGTTCTCGTGCTCTGTCTCTCTCTTTTTCCTCGCCAGGGTTCCTGCCCTCATCATCCTCCCCCTCGGTTATACTTGTACTCGGGTCTCGTGAAGCACTGGCAACCCTGGGACGTTGTTATATATGTGTATATTCTCCTGCTGCACGACACCTCTTCTCGTCTCCCTCTCTCTCTCTCTCTCTTACTTTCGTGTCATGTTTCTCTTTTTTTACCCGTGGCAGGCACCCTGAACCGTACCACCGTATATATACCGGCATCAGGATCCCACCAGCAGCGTGTCCGGGTACAATGGCCGAGTCTACATAGACGCGCTCACTCCGGGCGCGCGCGCCCTCTCCGCTTGCACTCTCCACCCAAACACCGGAGTAGGTACCGAAAATGGGATTTGAAAATCTTTTGACGAGTGTTCTCTCTCGATCGGAGTATCAGCACAGGGTTATGAGATAAAAACGGTCAGTTAATCGCGTAAATCGACCAAAAAATTGATTTGCATCTAATAGGGATCGAAAAGTGAGAGACGTGGGTGTCGATCGATGTGCTTGATATCACCACCCCCAACTTTTGAGGCACCCAACTCGCGGCTCATTCAACAATATTCAACATCATTTTGGGTTTGCATTGAGACTTTCTCCAGAAACAGTGAAATAAGCAAAGGTGTGCGGAATTCTGGTTGAGAAAAATCGAGCTATTCCATGTACACCAAAGATCAAATTTGTGTTAGAAGAGTCACTCCACCGTAAATTTGAGAAATCTCGGGTGTTCTTAATCAGGATTTCATACATTTTAGCTCATTATTCAGCTTCTGGAATAAGTAGCAATGTATAACCAAAATAATTACTGAATATTGCTGAATGGTTTGCAAGTTGAAGGCCTGATGAAAAGTTGGGGAATGCTTATATGAGATACAACCACGCCTCTCATTATTCGATCTGTATTCGATGAGAATCAATTTTTTGGTCGATTTACGCAAAAGACTGGGTGTTTTTCATCTTACAAAGCCGTATTGAGCTCTGATGAAGAGGAAACACTCGTCAAAAGATATTCAAATCTCATTTCCGGTACCTACTCCGGCGAGTACTCCGGTGTTTGGGTAGAGAGTGCAAGCGGAGAGAACGCGCGCGCCCCGAGTGAGCGCGTCTATGTAGACTCGGCCATTATATATGGAGAGGTAACGATCGCGCGCGCGCACGTCGTCGTCGTATACCGGCGACGACGACGACGGTGGCGGGAGGGTCGCTGAACAGATCGATGCGGGGAGTCGTGCTCTGGGTGTGAATGTAGAACCACAGCCACAGTCATGTGGAAAAAAAGAAATTCATGTGTAACTGATACAGTAGCAGATTATAAAAGGGTATCAAATGGTATATAGTCGTATGTTCAGGTGTGATCTTTGACATTGTCCCATGCATGCATGGTAGTATAGTTTTGGGGTTGAAATTTTGAGATGCACTATCATATTTATCTGGAGTTTCGTTTCTGAGAATTTTTAAAAATGGTGTGTAAGGCAGTGTATAATACCTACACATCGTGTTCTAAACATTGTTTCAGAATTTTTTTCCAATTCATAAACTTATGTGGATTACACAGGCCCACAGAAAAATGAAAAAAATTTCTGTTCAGAAAAGGTGCAAGTCATTTTTGACGTATTTGAGCTGCCGAATACGAATTCGAACTCAGAACAGTACTTGGTAGTTTTCGATATGTAGCCATATTTATGCATTACAAAAATACCTAGGTATAACATTTTGCGTTTTAGAGCCGAATTGTAATCTTTTACAGCAAAACTAAGGGTATTATGGTTTTTGCCATCCAATTTCACGTCGAAAACTTATTTTCCAGCAATCTTTTCTCTAGGAAGCTAGAAAGATCCCTAGATGTCCTAAAATTCCTTAAGCAAGGTGTTTGCGACGTTTGCGACCTGGGCAACAACTGTTAGTAGATGGGTCAAAGCTAAGGTCGTGATCGAGTTCCACTTCAAATTTTGCGTCAAAAACGTAATTCTGGGTACTTTTTGGCAATTCTGGGGAGCTGGAAGGGAAGACGAGTGAAAGGTCACACATAAAAAAGTTACCGGTATTACAGTCTAACCTACAGTGAACATACAGTCACCATTTTATTCTTATGGCAGTCAAAAATCACAGCTGCCATAAGAATAACATGGTAACTGTAAGTTGACTGTTGTACAGACTGTAATGCCGTTAAGTTTCTTACAGGAATATCGGGCTGCGTATCAACCGAAGTATCAAAGTATTAATGTCATGTAATTTAAGTGATTCGTGCTCTGCCTCTTATACCTGGCTGAATGTGACTAAGGATTCGATCCCGCCCTCAATTTCAACATATTTAGCCCCCGTTTTTATCTAGGATGAAAATACCGCGCCTTGGGGATATTAGCAATTTTCCCTAGGGTTCTTCTAGTTTCCAAGAAGGTTATAAATTTCTCAAAAGATATGTTTTTGACGCAAAACCTAATGGCAAAAACGATCCTACCCTTACTTTTGCTGTGATTGGTAGCAACTTGACTTTAAAACGCAAAAACTCATACCCACACTGTAAAAAATTGGTTGAATTTTGTACCAACGTTTCAACCAGGGGGTTGAATTATCAACCGCACTGGTTGAATTTTTCATTCAACCAACTGGTTGAATCTTCATCCAAGCAATTATATCTCGTGATGGATGGATGAATGGATGGATGATGAATGGGATGGGCGGATGGATGGATAGATGGATGGATGGATGGATGGATGGATGATGGGTGGATGGGCGGATGGATGGATAGATGGATAGATGGATGGATGGTGGATGGATGATGGGTGGATGGTTGGATGGATGGATGGATGGATGGATGGATGGATGGATGGATGGATGGATGGATGGATAGATGGATGGATGGTGGATGGATGATGGGTGGATGGGCGGATGGATGGATAGATGGATAGATGGATAGATGGATAGATGGATGGATGGTGGATGGATGATGGGTGGATGGGCGGATGAATGGATAGATGGATAGATGGATGGATGGATGGATGGATGGATGATGGGTGGATGGATGGGTGATGGTTGGATTAGTGGAGAAGAGTGATGAAGGTGGATGGGTAACTGGATGATATGTGCATGATGGATGGGTGGGTGATGGATGGATGGATGGACCCATCACCCATTCATCCATCCATCCACACGGCATCCATCCCTCCATCCATCCACCCACCTACTATCCATTCTTCGATCCATTCATTGACCCCATCTATCATCCATCAATCCACCCTCCTTCATCTATCCTTATCTACCCATAGGACTATCCACCATTTTCTACCCCTCATACGTAGGCAACCTGATATGCAGGAAACTCGCGGACATATTGTGATAATTCACATTTGTTGAATTTTTCATTCAACCAACTGGTGGAAGTTTTTCGGAGAAATGTTTAACAGTACAGGTATTTCTCTAACCTATAAATATGTCCGTTATTCAAAACTGACTAGGGAAAGGTGCTCTTCTGAGCTCGAATTCGCGCCCACCAGCTGAGGATGTGTCAAAAATGACTTTCACCTTTTTGATCAGAAATTTTCTATTTTTTATGGGTCCGTAGTTAGTCCGACCTCCACGTTTGTCCTCCAACCCCTTGTTTGTTGATCACCAACTTTACCCATCTAATAATATACTCGGTAGTACAGAGTGCCCAACTTAGTCTTATTTGAATTTAGATGAGTATTGATTGAAACAAGACTAAGGTGGACTTTCTTCACCGAATGGCTCTTATGGAATATGGGTTCGAGATTGAATTTCACGGACATGCAAAAGGTCTGCTGGAGACTGGACTACATTCTTATTTGCAAAAGTATACCCGAAAAATGACTCCAATAAACTATCAGGCAAACAAGAGATAGATAAATATACCTTTCATCAAATACATACACGCTCATGTATATATGGAAATGTGTACAAAAGGAACAAGGGTAGGGTTGATGCGCTTGCTTTTGGCTAGATTTGGCGTCATCTCGTGTATGCCCATGTCTCTGCGGAACGCTTGAACAATCCACGTGGGCGCAAATCTAGTGGAAGATGGGCAAATATTTGGCCTTCTATAATTCAGCGAATGCGCTGACACGGCGCGCCTGCCATGCACGCCGACTCTTATACTCGACGCTTACGGTTCATGGCTGCTGCTGCTGATGTTACTACATCTACCTTCTTACGACGCGTTTGCCCAAAGTGTTCGTGATTCGCATGCTGATATTTAGCAAGGGTAAGCGGTGACCCTCTACGTTACCGCTCTTGAGACGTCGAGAGATCAGTATTACTGGATTTTTCGTAGTTTTTTTTGTAGATCTTGTTGTAGTTTTGATACAAGTCTGAAAATTTCATTCTGCACTGTTTGTGAAAAATCTTGAGAAATCATCTGAAGTTATCAAGCATTGAGTTGTATGTTATACTTCATATTTCCAAAATTGTTTGAGCAGTTTTATTAAAGAAGATCTTGGAGAATTTGTTATGTGCAATCGAAATGAAGAAATTGCTCATTCTCCTGAAGCTGTAACTTGTCTGATTTGATTTGCTCAAATGTTTTCCTTATCAGTTTCCTGCAAGCTTCCCAAATACGGAACCTCTGCTTCCGTTTCATTTCGCATTTGAGCAGCTTCATTTTGTTCATATTTTTTTCCGAGCTGATGAAAATTACTAACAAATATTCACAATAATCTATTTCAAACATTCTTTATAACTCAGTCATTCGAAATATCTCTATAGTCTGAAGTAATCACAACGTGATAATTGAGTAAATACACAATGGATATTTCAACTACTGTGAAAAATACATTCAAACATATCCGAGTACAATCCCTCTCCTCGTGGTGATATTGAACCTTACAACGAGGCATAGTATCACTACAACGATTCAGACCTTGTTGAATTCCACCATCAGCTATGATGATTGATGCATCAGGATTTGAAACGAAAGGAAATTTCGATGACCAAAAATTTGGCGAAACTCCCATTGGCAATCACCTGATTCCGGATTATTTCACGGTTACAACATGCAGCCTATTTAATCCAGAAGATGGAGCTCACTACACCGAGCAATTTTCAATGCATTCTCGGCATAACTTCAAGCTTCGAATCGTCGAAATTCAAGCGTAGCGCATCCATTGAATAAGTTACGTTCGTTTTTTTTTTCTTTAGGTCTTGCACATGGAGAGACGGAAAATTCCAATTTTTTGCACAAAGCGTTGCAGAGTTGGGGTGCTGGCAATTAGCCGCGCTGCGTGCGCCGTGCGCAAAAACAGGCGTAAACACACGCGAGTAAAGTGAGAGAGTATTATATGAAAAACCTTTAGAGATTGAGAGGCGTGCGCGCGATAAAGATCGGCTCGATAATGGAGGAGCTGAGAGTCGAGTTGGTGGCGAGTGTATATATAATACACGCAGCTAAGGCATTATGCGATTCAGCACGTACGAGCACGTGAGTGCGATCGCATGAGCGCTTGGCATGAAGCATCATCATAGCCTCGAGGTATATAAGGGACTTTAGTACCAGCAAAAAGTGGCTCGCGCGCGCCTCGCGGTCTGGCGTGTAATCGGCTACGTTGCTGATCTGTAGCATATTATATATTTGAAAATTGTGTGCA
The DNA here is from genome assembly GCA_029851415.1 of Eretmocerus hayati. Classification (NCBI taxonomy): domain Eukaryota; kingdom Metazoa; phylum Arthropoda; class Insecta; order Hymenoptera; family Aphelinidae; genus Eretmocerus; species Eretmocerus hayati. The sequence goes on from CM056744.1 coordinate 101,341,269, forward strand.
GGGTATGGCTTTGTTGGAAGGATGCGTATTAAAGCATGCACATATGTATGCTGGAGGGGTTATGGTTGCTCAGTATATCACTCGTGACCGAATTTGAGCACTATCAATTCTGTCAGAATTTAGTTTTTAATAACCATTTGAGTCCTGTTGATACTTTTCGTCATTCGACCTTACTTCTTTGTCATTGATTACACATTTATAATTGAGACTCTGTATGAGCTGGGAATATTTGCGAGTTCAAAAATCCCCGACACTTTGACAAATATGATGAATTTGAGACGTTCACACCCTTATATCGGTCTTATTCCTAAGGTTAGCGGATCCTCCACATGGCCCAAGGGCATCTAACCATTTCGTGAGACAATGCGTAGGTGTTCTCATCCAAGTGAGCCTCAACAAGGTCCATGTTTGCTACATGTCAGAAGCGCGTTCCAATATCGTTGTTAAAGGGAGGCGGAAGGCTTTCAGCGGTGGTCAAACATGAACACACGATATTATAATATTTGCATGACAGTGAAATCCTGAGTGAATGGAAATAATAATCGATGGAAAGTATTCTCGTTGACCAGAGAAGATATCAGAGATCATACAGATACGATACTCCCAAATTTGCAGACCACGTGTCTATTTCGCGCTGAAAGTCCCGACAATCGGATAATGATCCATACAGCACGTGGTACGAGTACTGTTTCACAGAAAACGAGTGAGCAGCAACACAACTGTACAAAATGCAGTCGAATTTTGGAATGAGATGCTTGGAGAATCTGGGGAATCGAAGAGCTGCATTAATTCCATTTGAGAAGCTTTGACTGATGTGCATGAATACAACAGCATATTGAGCAAAAAAATCTAGTCAGTCTAGCCCTAGTACTCAATACTAATACTGCTTCTAAAAATGAAGAGATTCATTTGATGGCGAAAATAGTGCAGTCCTGAACTTGATTGTTGGCCCAGACATGTTCATACAGTGTTCTACGAGAGTCAGCGAATAGACCCAACGTATAGACATGTATGCTTGCTCTGAAAAGGGCCGATTTGGGTTCCGGACTGAGTCCCGAGAAAAGCTATTATCGTAGCCTGAGTGGTCTTGGAGGTCCATCGTTGTTGATGATGTCCTAGAGGGCTAATCAAGAACGGGCCGATGAACATGGAAGTTGCTTCAGCAATATTTATCTATAAGCTCCAAATGTGGAGAGCGCATATTGGGGCCAACACCGCCTGCACTAGCGGACGCCTCATGGAAAGTGTGTGAGTTGCGAATCCCATCTCCTTGGGTCGAGACTCTGATCCCCTGCGGGCCGGCTGACAGCATGTTGACGTCTTTGGTTGAGTTGGATCCTTGGAGATCTCTCCAAGCTTCCGAGGTGGTCCTGAGCTGGGGTTAGGTTTCGATTTGGGCCAAGCCCGCCCGAGTGACATAAGAGCTCCCGGACGTGTTAGTGCCGGAGGAGCTGCGAGCATTGGCCCGAGGGGTGAATGGACCATACTGGGTTGCAGTGTACTTTCGGTTACGTGAGCGCCGACGAAGTTGACCCAGGTATCCGTTCGTTGGATTCCGGAGCACGTGAGGACTGAAGAAGTTCAGCCGGAGAAGCCGTCATCAGAGCTTTTTTTTCTTTCTTTGTTTTTAGTAGACCGGGAAGGGGAAATCTTCGTAGAGACCCACAAGAGTGTGGGTAGTGTCGGATTCACCCGAGAAGACTCGGGCACCTACCGACTAAAACCCCTCCTCGGAGGGCGCCAACCCGGAGGTTATAGTCCCAGAAGAAGGAAGGAAGGAACAGAGAGTAGAGAAAAGATGAAAGGTACAGGGGGCTTGCGAAGAAGCGGGAGCCCTGAAGTGGACGAGGTGGTAAAAGCACACACATGGGTGCTGGGGCTGAAGACTGGGGTCGGGAGAGTTGTCGTGTGCTCCCGAGATACTAAGATCTCCCTTGCCGGAGGACTGGGGCAGGAAAGTGCGTCTGTCTCCCAGGATCAACTAAGGATCCTCCTTGCGGTTAACTGGGGCGGGAAGTCGTTACTCTCCCGAGATCCAAAGATCTCCCTTGCAGAGTCATCAGAGCTTGGTTTCGGTACCGGTCTTGTAAAGACGGTGCTCTGTTTTGATAACAGGAACGGTGAGACGCCACTTTGAGGTGGCGTTTGGCACTACACGGGCTTGTTGGGTACCCTTGGCTGTGTTATGAAGAGCTGATGAAAAAGAGATTGTGCCCAAAGCGTTTGATTTGGTAGAGGATAACTATGTCATTTCAGTTTTGATTGTCACTCAGATTGAAAAGTTTCTTGCGTTGATCCTCGGACAGTCAATGCCCCGAACATCTGATCTTATCTATAATCCTTGATACAATCTCTAGAAAACTGGAAAGTACCTTCCATATGACGAAAGTTCTGTTTTCATCAAATCTTCACTGCGTAGAACTTTGCACCTGAAGTGGCATTCTCGACACATTGTGTGCAGTTTGGTTTCATGAGAATGCTCTTTGGACTGTGAAGTGCCGATGTGCAGTAACAGAAGAAAATAAACAAATCTTGAATTACAAATAATTTGATCAGCTAGGAGTTTAATTGGACATTTCTCTCAAAGAGCTGCTGTTTTTGCTTAAAGTGCGCTTATTCTGCGCGTACTTCCAAAGTTTTCGTTTACTTCCTGCTCTTAGCGGACTGCGTGGGTAAAGGCCTATGGCTTTACAGTAAAACCAACCTCAACTGCCTGGCGCGATCGATTCTAATGCATATCTATTCTGTTCGGTAAAGCCACCAAGAAGTTACCGCAAAGAATTATTTCTCTGAGTCTTCCTAAGGCGGTGTGTTATGTCGTTCTATTATCTGAAAAGTCGAGCTGTGAATTTCCGTGAACTACTCAACTCCCATACAACGTTTGATGCCACTTACATCACGTGCGCGCATGAGAATGATAAGTTTCTACATTCGTCATGTGTTTTGATGCCGTGGCAGGTCATCTGAGATACACTCATCGATGCGATAATAGCGATAACAAGATGAGTTTCCACTCTTCACACACTCATTCTTACACACTAATACTTGACCTACACTCGAGACTCACAGTCACATGTCGCGACTTCGTCTTTTTTCTTTCTACAACATAGTGATACAAATGAGAATCCGCACATAGACCACGAGAGAAGTGAGAGAAGAAAATGGGGCCACGTGGTGCAATGATAAATTGCTCTCGGACGCTGATAAATCGTGCGAGCGCGTGCGATGTCTGCTACCAGCTTCTTATCTTTCTCGTGAGAAGCCCTCTTAGCATACTGAGCGATCGCGCGAAAACCGCATCCAGCCATCAGCTGAGAGATACGGTCACCAGTGCCCTTCTGATACAAAGCTTGCAAGCATACACATACATAAAGTGAATACACTTCAATCTCTTGAAGATATATCAAAATATCTATACTTTTACGCCTCGTTTTGAATCTCTTTTTGGATTATGTAAAGTAATATTCGCGCCTGCATGTGTGAAACTTATTTTCCTTTTTGCGTCCGGCGTCTGGCGGTGCATCTGTTTATTACAAGTCTCCTCTCGCAGCTTTTACGATGAGTGGAGTGCTCCTTTTATTCCGCATTTCCTCGAGTTACGCGACTGCTCGATAATGGCTTATGATCTCGGGAGTCGTTATACGATTTTGCTCTCAAAGCATCCCCTGATTCCTCTACCTCGAGGTTATTTATCTCGGCACTTTGGTCTCGTTTTAGTGCACTACTCTATTCTCGGTCTAATGCGAAAGCTGTTCTGCTTTTACTTAGTTGCAACTTCCCTCGAATTTTGGGGGTCATTGTATACACAGTTGATGGGAGCTTTCGCTACAACTGTCTTTGTGAAGATAGTAAAATTGGAGAAAGATGGTCGTTGCCTTAGTTTATGCTGCATGCTATAGAACTGAAGTAGTCGAGAGTACTTCAAGTTGGTATATACTCATGACAGTTGATTAACAGCATAAGTTTATTATCCATCACATACAGTATTTTTCCTGGTTCAGCATCTTCATCTTTCTAATATGATGGATGTCGTTATGAAATAATAGTTCATTATATCGAACACCGTGAGGTGTTTTTTGTTTTGTTTCAGGTTTCATCATGTTGTTGAAAGATTATAAAATCGACCCGCACAAACGCAAGATCGAAAACCACTGGATTTGTCGTGAATAAGAAATTTCACGTACTTTGAAGACTGCTAGAGCGGATCGACCTTCTTTCATACTTTAAAATAGTTAGGATTTCGAACTTTGACGACTTCGTCTTCAATGCCAAGCTGATCCTTATTTACTGAATCTAGAATTTTGAATCGTTCATCTCAGATTGGAGCCTAATGATCAACAACTTTCCTGTCCATTGGGTCAGCAAACTTTGAAAAGGTCGCCACAATGGAACAACACATTTTCGTAGTTTTAATGCTGCTCTGCGCACGTTTATTGTTGTGAAAAATCACTTGATGGATGAGTCCTGGATATCTGGAATGTTGATACAAATAAGGGATGTAATCAGAATCTCAAATGAGTGTGCGTTATCTTTCGATCAGGTTGATGGAATATTTTTCTACAAAACGTCAAATTTGGCTGATTTTCCTTCATTATTGACCCGCTGTTTTAGGCAATGGCATCATGTTTTTGTTAGATTTATGAACTCGTCGGGGCTCACGTGTATTTCCAAAACCCTGTAATAATATCTGCAATCAAAATTGCATGAAAAATCTCAAAAATACCCGAAATTATTGGGTAAATTAATCAGCGAATTATATTCTTTGTTCTCGAACATTTAATTCTCTTCTGGAGTATTAATAAGTGTATTGGGCTCGTTTCTGACGCTACAAACTCCATTCAGGACTGAGAAATCTTGAAGAATATCCGAGATTCTCATTATTTTCAGTTGGATAATGTAAGGTTGGTCAGATTTACTGATAAAAATGCAGAGAGCTGTGCAACAATAAGAGAGTTATTAAGTTGAGTCAGAGTTGATGTACTTTTACACACTTGATGAACTCACATGCAGGAATAATTGATGAAAAATTTTGCCTGCTAATCCAGTCGTTTACTGTATTTATTGATATGATACAGTACCCTGCGGAAAAAATGGAACACGGATACATTCACTAAAACAGCCACCATTCCGAAGCGTTTGGGTCTACAACAATTTTCCAAAAAGCACTTGAAAGATGAGGAAAAAATCTATCAAATTATGTGTTTCAAAGATTTTTTTGATCGAAATTTCATGCCTTGAATTGACACTCAAAATTGGAAAAATTCTCATTTCAATCAACCACCCTACATTTTTATGCAAGTCATGCTGGCGTGAAAATTCTTGCGGGATCTTGTAGTTCTTTTCAAGACCTTCAAAACCTTTTTTTGAACGTTGTCCTGCGATTTTTCACACCCGAGTTTCAAGCGATCTCGTAGGAAGAATTTTGTACGAGTTCAGGGTATTGAAAGTATGGAGACATGAGTTTTTCTCAATTGAGGTAGGCGGGAGTACTTTTGACCAATCTTTGGCATGAACCCGACGATTATTTCATAAGATTCTGAAGATTTTACGTCAAAATCGTAGATTATGACCTTTTCCGTATTTTTGTTACCCTCAATAAGTACAAAATTCTTTCTACGAGATCGCTTGTAACTCAGGTGTAAAACATCGTAAAACAACGTTCAAAAAAAGATCTTGGAGTTCTTGAAAAGAACTACAAAATCCCGCAAGAATTTTTACGCCAGCATGACTTGCATAAAAATGTAGGGTGGTTGATTGAAATGAGAATTTTTCCAATTTTGAGTGTCAATTCAAGGCATGAAATTTCGATCAAAAAAATCTTTGAAACACATAATTTGATAGATTTTTTTCTCATCTTTCAAGTGCTTTTTGGAAAATTGTTGTAAACCCAAACGCGTCGAAATGATAGCTATTTTAGTGAATGTATCCGTGTTCCATTTTTTCTGCAGGGTACTGTACATCTGAAGAATATTGATAGAATCTCTTCAGAAAGATTCGCGGAATATACATACATCGAGATACCTGTTGAGTATTGAATTGTCTCGCCCTTGCTATTGATGGAACTTGATCGAACCTCGCAAAGTCAACGCTCGAAATTCAGTCGATAAAGTAGACTACAAGGATCGAATATTCAAAACAACCCTCGTCCTGTCGTCTCCAATATTAAAGACGTGTTCTCGTCTCGAAGCGACACCGAATAGATGATATATCAGGAGTACAAAGTTTCGTGTCTTGCTTTGAAACCGACGCAAAATATCCATTTCTACCAATGGAGTCATTATGTCCGAATGAAATTGCTTCTCGATTTTTTCCTTTCATCTTTTCCACCTCTTTCTCTCTCTCATTGCTATATCTACCTCTTTCCACTTCTCAAAATATTTTGGCATGCGTGCAATTACATTATAGGTTCTTCTTTTCTTTTATCTGGAAACTTGAACGAGCCAACTCTTTTTCTCTATCAGATCGACCGGACTAAAGCACTCATTCACTATTTCGTATGTCGGATTTTTATCTTTCGTTACATGACATGAATTATACGCTATACGGACGGTAAATTAATTTGAATAACTCTGGATTTCAATTCGATGGATAGAAAAAGACGAATACAAAAGGTAGGAGGAGAAATAAGAAAGAACTTGAATGGCCAGAAAGAGAGTGTATTCAAGTGCAGGGGTGGATTGTACATATAGAAGACAGAAGGGTTAAGTTCCTTTCCGATGCAGTGCCCGCACTTTATTTCTGACATTGTGTATGATAGTGAGGCAAGCGGAAGTAATTGGCTGGCCATTAAGTGAAGAGGGCGAAAAAGTGAGATACGTTACGATTTGTCGTGTGTGTCTGTGTACCGAGGAAGGTCGTAAGGGTACGCAAAAAAGGAGTGCAGAGGCTCGTGAAAGATTGAGATGTGATTGAATTGACGATGTTAATAACAGCTAGCTACCCTTTTTATAAAAAGAGCAGTTCTGGGGCTCAGAGTTCAACTAACACGATGTCCCTTTTTTGCCTTAACCACCTTTTCTCACATACTCATTTTGCAATTTTTCTTTCTTGTGGCACGGCGGCACACGCGAACCACTTAATTTTTCGTGACAGATTGAACGCCGGCTTCTAAAAGAGAACCTTCTACCTCCACTCTCGAAAAAAAGTTGGAATTTTCAAAGCTATGCGACGACTGGCGTGGCTCTTTACATTCATCTCAACATCGCAGGGTGGCCTAAAGAAGTTTTATTCACTGTAAAGCACAGTATGGCAAAGTGCGATGCTATATATGGCTACTGCAATTTTTCTTGATGAGCAGCAGTAGCAGCAGTACCAATCCACGTGTGAACAATTTAATCACGGGATGTGTATCATTATACTGCACAGCTATCTATATAATACCACAACTATAACTCTTTGAATGAATGGGCACTACTACTGCTATATTGCTATGTTGATTCCTTTTATATTCGTTGACGTTATTATTCGCGAGCTCATTATCTTTTCTGGTCAGGGTCAAGTTATGTACTCGCGTTCATTAGGCGCCCCGGCTGCCACCACTGCTCGTTGAGCAAAAAAAAAGTGGAAGCGTACATATAGTACATAGTGTGACGGTACGATGATTTCGGGTCATTGCATCACGATATGAATTGTCGCGTGCTAATCTGTGAGATAATGAGTGTGCAATGAGATTTTAAGATAAAGTAGATTAGCGCATGACAATTTGTGGGACAGAGATTTGTGTGATAATGTTACTTTTTGTAGTACCGATTATCCCCAGAAATTGGTGCAAAGTTATTGGATGATAAAGTTTAGGGAGAGGATTTACCTCTGAGTATCTTCGAGAATATTTAAGCCAACAAAAAATTATCTGTATTATTATTTCTAATCAGGAAGTATGTGGTTGAATCTGATTGCACGAGAAATTGTTGACAGACCCAACTTAGATTTATTTCAGTGCGCAACTTTATAATTAGAATATCTGCATTTGTACCTCATTCTATGGATTAAGTTTCTAGATCTTTGTTAGAGTTTCAAAGTGGCTTGAATCCTGAGAGGTACAATTTCATCGAAAAGCCCTTGTCCAGGTCCTTTTTTGGAGTTTTGAGGTATTTTCCTGTCTCTAGAAAAATAATTAAAATTATTTGATGAAGATATTTTCCCGGATTTGTGAATTCAGCAAATTTCCAACTCCGGAGCAACAATCTAAACCATCACGCATTCATGAAATTGTATCAATAACTCGCGTATTTCTCAGAGAATAACTTCGGCAGACGATCTACCGATCAGATTTTGATCAAATTTGGCCGAGAGTTGGATCTGGATGTCAAAGAAACACGGTAAACATGTTACGAGCCTCGCGGTAATTTCTGAGATGAACGAGCAGCATTTACATTTTTGAAAATTCTTACGCAATCTCATGCGAGATCGCGATATGTGATTGTTGGGTCACTGAAAACTGACCGACCAGTTTTTGTTCAAACTACGATCACTCGTAGAGATAAGTGTACAAATAATGCGCTCAAAACTTTTTTTTTCGAGCTTTGATGGTTTAGCTTGGATGAAAGTTCTGACAGATATTTTGAATGAAGTTGCGAGTAAGTCACAAATAAGTCAAATTTGCCGATCATCAGGGATGGATCTTTCATAATTATTATTTGTACGTTGAGTACTTACTGTAAATTCACGTGAGCGTCTACTGGAGCCTGATTAACGCATTATAGGGCGATTATAGGGCCTGATTATAGGGCGATCATGTAGGCAAATTCCATGATGTTTGAAAAAAGTCAATATGTTTGACTCGCGCAGTACTAAATTTACCTCCTTAAGGTTACAATGCCAGTTTTCATGCATCCCATGTGTAGACATTGTGCGGTAACGTTTGAGATCCTGTGAATTATGTGGTTTCCATTCAGATAATTTCAGGGAAAATGTTGCTGAGAAAAGATGAGAGTGGAGGAATCCCTCAAATGAACAAAAAATGATGATTCAGGTTCGAATTACAGAAAAATATCTGCTAATCACAGGTATGTGACTGAAAGTTTTTCAATTTAGGTGTGTTTTTCGTTCTTTTGTTTCAATTGGAAACGATCTAATGATTAAAAAAGATGGGGAGGAGAACTTCAGAATTGCATCAAAGGATATCACATTTATTTTCAGTCGGCTAGAAGCAAACTAGAGATTCAGATGTTGAAGGCTGCCAACATCACGTAAATTTTTTACGAATCTTGTCTCGCCTGGAGCCGAATTCGTCTCGTTTTGATTTCAGAATACCAAGCAATGCCAGCCACTCGCTGTTTTAAAGAAAAAATTGGCTGAAACTGTAAGGAAAGAAAGAAAGTAAAAAATCCTGGCGTATGCAGAAATAGGACTCGATGTGCTCGTAAAATGTACATACGCCGCGCCCGTACGAGAAGAAAGCTATAATATCGCAGTAGCATTTTACCAACGAAAGAGGACCAGGGTGGAGTAAAAGTCTGCTAGGGGATGCTTAGAGATTGTCTCTCGATGTTGCAGCGCTACAACACAGCCACAAAATCCTCGTCACTGCTTCGGCTCCTGCATCCAGGAGCAAGTACATAGCAGTAGCATTGAGGGTTAACATTTTCGCGTGAGCCGCTTTCTCAGAGTAGCGTAAAAAACAAAAATGCGCACTCAGCCTGTCGTTGTTATTATTATTTTTTTTTTCACTCGCGTATTCTCTGGCTGGCTCTTCTCCCTGGAGTACACCAGCAGACCTGCTTCGGTTAGCATCATCCAAGCGAAAGCTCAAGTGTGTGCACACATACACATCACACACATATTCATATATATATATATGTGTGAAAGCTCTTTGCGTGAGTCTGAATATATATATACCATGAGACGAGGTAAAAGAGGATGAGTATGTGAGGAGGAGGATGAGGTGGTGTAGGGGGAGGAAAGACTCCGACATGCACATTTTTATTTTAGCCCGCGGTTAAAACGGCCCAGCGCGCACAGAACAGAGCCAGAGCATCGAAGCATATATAAGAGAAAAAAAAGAGGAGGAGGAGTCGGGCCTGCCTTACGGCTGAACGAGAATGAAGAGGCTGGACCCCAGACTTTCGAAACGGGAATTAGCGAGAAAGAAAGAAAGATCAAGAGGGAGGAGAACGTAAAGTGGGCGGTGGTGGTAGTTGGACAGAGAGGGTGGTAGGACGTTACGAACACGAAAACTTGGTAGGATTGTTGAGCCAGAAGCTTAGCCAAAAATTTCTGGAGCAGAGACCAGGGTTTTGAATAGGAATGGATTTTAAAAAAAATTGTAACGAGTAGGATTTCGGAATATATTCGGTGAAATAGTCGGTGGATTGACTGAATATTACCACTAAAAGCTCTACTCTCGTACAAAATTTGACGAAAATATGAGTAGAGCTAACCAATCTCGTGAAGAGGATCGAATTTTCACCAAAATTTTGTTCTCAATTAGATGGGAAAATGTGATCAAGTTGAGCGTGAGCATTAGGATAGTGGTGTAGAGACGTACCCTCGCATGGGTGAGATCGCTTAGCAGCATGATTTTGATCGTGGCCCGCAGGCAGAGGTCAAAAAATTGCCAATATTTCCGAAATTTTGATCCCACAGAGATTGGCAATCATCCTCTAATTCAGAAGTAGTCTCAAATTTTGTGCGGGATCAGTAAAAAGTTCTAGTCATTGAACTTTTCGAGTCGATTGAGAATTCTGGTTCATCTATTTGACGGTCATGAATAAAGCTCCTCTGTATGTGGGCTCCTTTTTCCCCCATTATTCAGCAATTTTGAACACGCTATACTAAAGAGCGTAAACGTAGGATGATAATCAGTCTGGATGCCCACCAATACTTCTGCATGCGAGCCCGTATGCACATCAATTGCCCCGAAAAATCTTTACGATAATCAATGTATTTTGATGCACTGAATCGATTTTTTAAGTTCGCCTTCCCAAGTTTCAATTACTCTTCTTGTTATTAACAATTTATAGTGCAACAATTTTTTTTTGTGCCAATATCTTGAGTTTTATGATATTCCCGTGAAAAACACCTCTGATATAATTCTTTGATCGTAAAATTTCCCGCAAAAAAGGTTCGTACAAGTTTCCTGGGAAATGAAAATTCAAATCAGCGTTGTCCGTCAACGTTGCGTTGTTAGATGCGCTGACATGTTGACAGTTGTTATTTTCTGGCAGCGACCAAGTGCATCTCGAAGAGAATGAAATTTACTCTCTCCTAAGGGGTGTACGACGTGTGCCATTTTGAAGAGAGTTTTTATCTACTGGAAGATGCTTTTGGTCGTCTAGCCTTAAATTGACAACTGTCAAATTGGCAGCTAGTTTAGTAGCGCTGCGTCGACCCCACATATTGAGCTCATGTTACACACGCGAAATGGTTTTAGCGCATTCCCCGGTCCAGGCTTGTGTTTTCCGGGAAACTTTTGAGTACCTTTATTGAAGAAAATTTTGCATTCTACTAGTTTGGTCTCTGGAGATTTGTTGTAGCAATGCTTTACTTTCTGAGATTTAAGCTAAAAACCATAATTCTGCACTAAAAATGGTTGATATCAAAAAAGGAATTGTAATTTGGGGAAGCAACCTCGAAGAATCTATTCAATACGTCAAAATACAGAGGAAAACTTGACGATTTTTCGTGTGAGTTGGAGTGCATACGGGAGAAGATTTTCATTATTCAGAGAGAGAAAAAAAGAAAGAAGTTCCATGACAAGAAGCGTTTCTAGACAGACTTCGTTAGCGCCAAACCATTGAAAAAGATGAAAGTTATTGGACCAATGCCCAAGTGCTTACGTCAAGTTCAGGGGCATTTGTTGAAAAAGAAAGAACTCTCAAGGTGCACGAGAATATGGACAGCGCTGTCACGAATTGAATTTGAGTGGTAGACCAAGTTGTTGGACCAAGAATATGTTCAAGCATATTTCAAGAATTTTTTTGCCATTCACTAGAAATTTGAGAGTTAGGTTTATGCATCTGAATTTTCATATATAATAAGTATAGTATGGTAGTGCCACATCTTTCTTGCTTGTTAAAATCTTTCTGATTGACGTTACTCTGCACTACATTTTTTCTCTTCATCTTTCCTTGCCTATATATAATTTTACTTTTGTGACGCGAGTATAAGCAGCTCACGCACTCGGATAGCCATGCTGACGTACATGCGTACGAAATCACAGATGAGCAAGTTCCAAATTAGGAGTCAGTCAATACCTGAAAGATTTTTTCTCCAGCTACAACTTTGAATACTTTCCGTGAAATATATCAGTTTCAGTAAACAGCTGTCATTCTTGATTCATTCCAGGATAGATCGAATGCAATTCTATGATGGGAGATAACTGAATGCAAAAAACTGATTCTATAGATTTCCATCAATTGACTCAGACTGAGGTCATATTACGTTCCAGTATTCTGCGAGAGAGAGTTTAGTTAGCGTTTTGTCAAATCTGCTCACTCAATTAGAATGGTAATAATAGCTTGATGTGTTTGAATAAGCACTAAGATGTATCAGGGTTCAAACTGCTGTTCCATATCCTCATATATCCCATATTTTGAAGCTTGTCCCATATCTTCCCATATAATCAGATTTTGTCCTTTATTTCTTACATTTTTCAACATTATCAAGAAATTACCCCGAAAAACGGAGACCCATAAGAGTATTGGGAACCCGCAATTAATAGTGCTGGTCAGGAAATGGAGAAGAGCTCAGGTTTACTCTCTTGTTCATAAAATGTTGACACCTCAGACTCGCATGGAGAGCACCAATCTCGCGATTCTCGAATTCTTACCAAACTCTTTGATAAGAAATGAAAGTATCTCCAAGGATCCAATCCAATGGGTCTTCTATCCTGAAAAACAGATGTGGGGATTAGCATTGCCCGTACAGGCTCATGTTCAAAAGTCACATTGCTCGCACAGATGAAAAAAATGCTTGAAAAATCTCAAAAATGAGCTAAGTCTTCTATGGCTGACCGAGTTTAAGTTTGAAATGAAGAAAAGAAAATTCGAGGTGTTTCTAGAATTCAGACTCAGAGTGTAATTGTGCCTTTCTATTTACATCTTCTGTTGTTTATTCATAAAAGATTCAAATATTCATGCATTTCAAGATCGCTTGAATAAAATAAATACTCGTAACTTTGAATTGAATTCAATTTCAAGATGATCCAAGTTTCATGTGTGGTCTTATAGAATGGATATTTCATATCCTATATTTGTCCCTTATTTGTGATGATAAAGTCCCTTGAATTTCGTAAAATTTCTGGGAAATGCAATATGAACCCTGTGTATTTAATGTATAGCTCGGGGAGCCAACTTAAGAAATTCATATCACCTAATAGATCTCAATGGTTTTGCAATCCAGAGGAGATTTTGCGAGGATTCGATCCACGGGGTTTCCCCAAAAATTTTACATTGGAATAAAAAAACTTTGCCGGGTAGTAAATTTTTACACGATCAAACAATGTCATCATGATCGCATCTATGTTATCAGTTTGATGCATTTAGCTCAAAAAACAATCTCAAACCCACGCACTATCATGCACAACCGTGATATTGAACAATTTTTATATGTGACGAAACGATTGCAGCAGTGGACACAGTGGTCGTCTCGAAGATCGTATTCTTTGCTTGTACCATAGCATCTCAGAGAGGAGGGCGGACTTGTCCGTGGTAAAAATACGCCCGCGCCAGGAATAATCTCCGCGGCTCACTCTCAGCTCAGAACATATATATTAGATTACTACACACACACACATTACGCATACATACATACATGTCAAAAAGTCGTCGTCAGCTATCGCATCAGCCAAAGCATCTCACACCCACGAACGCATAAAAGCCGTCGCTTTCGTTTCGCATGGGTCGTTTGCCGAGACGTCCTCTCGTAAGCTGGCTGCCTCAGTTGATGCTTGTGCCATGTCAAGCAGTGACTTTGCTGCCAACTATTTCTGAAACATGGATTATGTATGTTACATGCGTGATGTTCACTCCCGAAACACACCTGTCAAACAACTAATCCATTCTGGCATTCTAAATATTGCACTAGTTTGCAGATTGGTTCCTGAAATTAGATGTGAACACGATTTTTTGAAATTGCATGAGTTTTCATCCGGTAGATTGTGAATTTCGTCTTGAGACATTCAAGTGGTCTTTTTTTGGTACCTATATGAGTGGAAACTTTCGTCTTGAGCCTGTAGCAAGAGATTAGAGATGGTCTATTTGGGGATCTGTTTTGATAAAAGTCTTTATCGCGTTCGTCATATCATGTTGATATAAGGTATCTTGGTCTACTCGTGATTGTAAAATTGTAGATCTTCTCAATGTTTTTCTGGATGATCCTTATCAGGTACTCCAAAAGTGTAATACCCAGACGACTCATTTATAGATCTTGGTTCTTACTATTGTTGCTCGAACAGAGACTTTTAATCGCTTTTCTCATCATACCTTCCCAATTTTATGATATGGCCTTGACTAAAGCTTGGTGAATACTTTTGACATTTTATATCAGTTTTCGTACTACTTTTTATTTAATTCACATACTGTGACTGACAGAGCGTTATCATGTTCAGGCATTGTCCACAATAAGAAGCACACAAGTGATTCAATGATACAAATAAGAGAAAAATCTTGGGATAGTATTAGGGTTCCGAAGCATGGATCCAAATTCAGTGCTTGAAACAGACATGAGATCCTCTTTCCCACGAAAAACAGGACGAATAATATAGTGCGTTCTTAATCAATATCATATTAATGTTAGCTCAGCCTTTGATCACGCGGAGCATTGATGATTATGTTATCATAATCGAGCCAGATGCGTCTTCGATTGCTCTAAAAAGTATAGAAAAATCCTCAGCTGATTACTGTTTGTGAATCAGAATGATAACTTTCTTAACTTTTAAAATTTAGAGCTTTTGTATCTCTAAAACTCATGACCATTTCTCTTCCCGATCAAAGCCATTTCTAAAATCGCATATCTTGAGAAAAATCAAGATGCAAAAAACCACGATTTCAAAAGTAAAATCATTTCTCTTTGTACAAACTGTACCGTTTTGACTGCTATGACCAATCCATGTGATTGTTCGAAATGTCAAATATTATTAGCTGCTCAGTATTGAAATTCAAGCTTTGCTGATGATATTTAGAATGAGAATTCACAATGAGTTGATTAATCATCAACAAGTGCACGTGACGCAAGGTGGAAAATAGAAGTCATAACTAAAGTTCAGCAACCTCTCGTCCTTGAAAAAATGTTCAAAGAAAATTCTTGACTATGAGCATTTTCAAATAGTCATATAACATATTTAGATGTTCAGATAAGATTACAATGGAAGAAACCTGTCAGACAAAACACCAAATCGTACATTTCAAGCACTTGTTATGAAGGCAATTACGTGATGACTGAGACAATTTTTTCCCTGTCTCATCTCATCGACTTGATAGTATCACCTACTGTAGAAAGGTTCCGTCATTGACAGTAGTATCTATAGATTCAGCTTGAGGTTGGCAATGGGCTGGCTATGGAGACTGGATGGTATTGAAAATTGATTGGTTTACTTGGAGCGTATTTAGCTTCTGAATGGCAGTTTTCAGGAATAATATCGCTGTGTGTTCTACGAATTTGTTTACTGCTATAGATTAAAAATCTGTCGAAGGATTACCCAGCCTGTTTCACCCGGAATTCCAAAACCTCGGCAACAATGGTATTCTATCTTCTGTATTTCAAAAACTAATAAATAATTGAAACCTGGAAAGATCTGATAGTCACAAAATTCTGCCTGAACGACAAGTTTTACGATATTCTGTAATATGTACCACCGCCTTGTTTCGAGGATATTGATGAACCCTGTTAAAATCATGCTTTGACAGAATAATAACTGAGAATTTTGAGGAAAATGCTTGAAAAATTCAAGATGGTTCTTGGATGACATTCTTATTGTTATTGAGTGCCATCCAGATCAATCCAGTTATTCTCGTGATCCAGCGCACTTACAAAGGACAGTTCAATATTTTTCTCCCATCAAAACCATTTGCCTCCTCTTTTATCTGCTGAGTCCTCTGGATTAGCAAATGTACCATAGAAAAAGAAACGGTTCATAGTTGTCCATTGGTATATACTTCAGGATAAATTTCCCAAATTACAAAAGGCACTATCCCAGTAGAAGTTGGGCAATGATCCGTCACCCAATTCTCCTAGCCGTAAATTTGGTGCAAAAATTTACATAAGAACTAGTAGTCTGACCACACCAAAGTTGAAGAACTGTATTTCATCGTCGCAACATCTTCTTGTCTCGTCTCTGTGTAAGTTAGCAGCATTGTACGATGTACCACCAGTTCGCTTGCAGCCATGTATTCCAAGCATGCATTCTCTCTCTTCGTCGACGGATAACGAAAAACGTGACTCGTAACAGTGACCTCGGCGAGCGCGCATAACCTATATATGTTCGCTTGAGAGATTGGCTAGCCTGTATAGAGTTAGAGGTTTCGCAATGTCTTCTATCCTGGCTCCCTCCTTAACTTCCTCTCGCTCTGCGCCATCTATATAGCCTACGAGACTTGTACCGGGCATGGCTCGACCCTTATCTCTGCTAGCCTATCTTTCACCTTCTTCACTTTCTTGTGTGTTCCCGGCGTGATTTCCTGCTGCATTATTTACGATCGCCACGCCAAAGCTGTATGTGCGTGTCAGCTTGAACGACCTCTTGTGGATGTCACTCTAAATGTAGTGCATTCGTAACAACAGTCGTGTTTTTCACTTTTTTTTGCCTGTTTCCTGGTTTTTTTTTTCACTATTAGGTTATGTATTGGGGAAGTGTCATGTACCGCCATAAATTTTGTGCAAATTTGGTAGTAACAGCTCCTGGTGGAGTATCTAATACTAATACTCGCGATGGTAAGCAAAATTACCCTGGATGACTCACTCGAAAATTTACACTGATTGGATAGCCATGCATTAATTAATTGAATGATGAGAGAAACACCTGCACTTCGTCTTCTTCCAGATACTCTTTTACTTATCCCTCTGATCTCTGACTAACGTGTGTGCGCGGTTTTCTTTTTATTACTACCGTTATGACGTATTCTCTGAGGACCTTGACACGTTCCTCCTTGATAAGATATGTGAGTTGGAGGGAAACTTCGACAATACTGGTCTCTTTGAGAGCCTGTGTAACTTTCCACAATCTCAGGTTCTATAATCACTCTCCATCTCAGAAGAGTCAAAGTTTGGGGTTTATCTATGTGATCGTCAACTTCGAATGATGATTTTGTGATGAATCACGCCTTGCGTTCCTCAACGATTCAGTGACACCATTTCATTTTCTTTCAACATTGTCGGTTCTTGCATCGATGGGCATAGAGGTTTGAGTCACTTTCAGATCTTCGTTTAGCAGAGAAAACCGAATGAGTCATTGTACTGAAATTCAGAAGAGAGTCCTGCAATAGAGTCAAACATACTAAAAATTCATTCCGGCATGGGATTCGTGAAATACCTCCAATCTAAGCTACATTAGTCTCAGTTGGAAACCTTCATTCGTGTCTTTTTCCAGTCACAACATTCAGACGGGCCTGCGTCTTTTTCGTAGCCGCGAGAATATTGATCATTCCTTGTAATATAAGTCCATCGTCTCAGTGTACAATCTTTCCAATAATTGCTTAGATAAGTCCCTCTGTTGTCTAACCGATGAGCCTTCTAGAGAAACTGAGGCGAAACATAACAGAGTGTTTCAACAAGTTTCAAATTCTACCAACGTTTATTTCGAGCCAATATTCATGTTAAAAACATGATGAGGCTGAGACTTTTGTCAATCCTCCACATATGTCACATGCAGTATCTGGGCAATTCAACATTGACGATCCTTGCATTGATAGACACATTGGTTCGAGTCAGTTTCGGATCTTCACTCAGCAAAAATAACCAATAAAGTGATACTGGAATCCAAAAGAGAGTCCTGCAATGGAGTCAAATATACTGGAAATTTGACACTAATATAATACGTTCCGTGATCAAAGTTTCTCTCTGACTGTTTTGTGCTCTGAACATTATTATCCTTATCCGGTCATCCTGATCCTGAGCTTTCAAGATTCTGTTACTTGTCACATATCGTCATTTGGTCTGATGTCTGAAATTCTCGTTATGATTTGTAACTTGGAACAACTTTTTTGATCATTTCTACTTTTTTCTGGACCGAAGCTTTGATCTTAATCCGAGCTCTTGATTTTTGGAGAATGAAGCTGTCTTGGGAGGCGTTAATACGTTGGGGACTTGCCAACCCTTCCTCGTTATGGAAATATTAGTTCAGCGTAGCTCTGAGCCGTTGATTTTCTTCTGGGAAATTTGAATGATCGATTTCCAACCTATTTCAAGAATGCAACTTTTTCAGAAATTCCAAAAAATTCTCAAAATCAGTTCAAGTTTTGCTTTCCTTAGAGCGATCTAAGAACTATTATCATTCATCCCGATTGCTGGTTTAATCTCACTTGGTTGACATAAGTCAGTAAAATGAGTTTTAGCTACCAGACCATAATCTTTTCCATTATCTCTTCCGACCACATGCAAATAATTGCTCCTTCTTTCTGTTCCAGGTGAGTAACCTAATCTCATGATCCATGAGTCCTTGTGATAACACGTAAG
Source organism: Eretmocerus hayati (assembly GCA_029851415.1). NCBI lineage: Eukaryota > Metazoa > Arthropoda > Insecta > Hymenoptera > Aphelinidae > Eretmocerus > Eretmocerus hayati. The sequence goes on from CM056744.1 coordinate 101,359,878, forward strand.
TTATGAGTTCAGTTCATCAAATATTGGTATCATTTGAATGCTGCATTTTGACATCTAATGGATCCACTGCAGGAGTTTGTGATTGTAGTGTCATTAAGAACCAGCGGTATCGATTTCTCAGTTCATTTATAAATTCTGGAATTTGAGTCATAAAATATTCCAAAATGTGTGAACTTGAATTTTTATGCTTTTTTTAATCGAGGAGTCTTCTAGGGGATTGGCCGAGCGTTGCGATGCTTGTCACTTAAGGACTAGCTCAATGCGAATTACGGAAGCGCCAACTTCGCCTTAAGTGACAAGCATCGCAACGCTCGACCAATCCACGAGAAAACTCCTTGATTAAAAAAATTTCAATTCGTTCGAGCACAATTAAAGTATTGCAAACTTCTAAAAGATTGGAAATGTAACATAGATGGAGAATAGTCACGGCCTCACCAACAACGTGTTTCGCGGTTTCCCAACCAGGTGGCTGACGATTTATCGATCGCACACCTCAAATGTATCATTCACCTTATAATAGAGACTTCCTCAATAATGTGCCAGATCCACAATAGCTGTATATGGCCGATCCTCCGCCATCATACTGACGAGCCTAAATAGACGGATCGAGGCGAAACAGTTACATTTATTATATTTCATATTCAGTAAGATCATTAATAGTTTTTCATTACATGGTATCTTGCCAGGATTTAACACCCCGAGTGAAAACGGGCTTCGCATCTAGGCTTGTGTAACATTTGACAGGCGATGTTCACGCTCCCGTAATTTGCAATGAGCTTGTCCTTGAGTGACAAGCATCGCAACGCTCGACCAATCCACAACATAACTCCTTGATTTTCAAAAATGTCAATTCCTTCGAGCACAATAAGAGTATCACAAACTCCGAAAAAATGGGATTTTTATGTACACACCCGAGGAAGGTGAACTGCACAGCCAAGACGGTCAGAGTAGCATTCGAGATCTTCCATTTTGCTCGCGCTCATAGGTTATAGTACGAGCGCAAGTGAGACAGATGATCTCGAACGGTAACGACTGTCATGGCTGTGCAGTTCACTTTCCTCGGGATAACTTGGGAACAAGGTGAACTGCAATGGCTGCGACGGTCAGTGACCATTCAAAATTTGTCGTCTCACTCGCATTCGTGGGGCATTAGATGCGAGCAAGGCGAAAGATCTCGATTTGCCGCTAACCGTCATCCCATTGCAGTTCACCTTGTTCCCGAGTGTACATGTGTTGATTTGTATCCGACTTCCCAGTGGAGTCTGAAAATCTAATCGGACCAGCACAAGATTTGTTGGCAGAGTATTTGGTGAATTTGAGTTTCACTCTGATGAGTCGAAACAGAATTCAGTCTATCTACACGCTCGAGCCAGAACAATGTAAAATTCTTACCGACCGGCAGATTTCTCAGTTTCGCACTCACAGTCATGCTTGTTCGAAACACCGGCCACTGTTGCTGATGTCATGCGTTATTTTCAAAAGCGGTCGCGCGCACGTAGTCGTCGTATACAAGCATATGCATGCATATAGAATATATATCCCACGCAAAGAGGAACGTGTTGGTTGTGAGGAGAGAGGAAAAGAGGGAAGAAACGTGCACAGCCTGCAATGCGTATCATATATGTTCTTGTGTACGTCGGGTGATTATACGGGCGGTGGCGGCGGCAGTGTCGGCTAAGCTTGCGGGCACAACGTGCATGCATGCATAAATGCGAATATGATCGGCACACTCCGCTGTGCTCCTGTATTTTTTGCACACTGTACTTGAAAAGTCGAGCAAAGGTAAATGTATCTTGAACAAGCTTATTCGGTCCGTTCGGTTCTCTTCTTCCAGAATCTGATGACTTTGAGTAGACGCTCCACGGACTTCCAGATTTATTCCTCATTTCAATCACAGATTGAATCTGTTTTGATTATTCTAGAAGTGCTGCCTTAGGTTCTCCATTCAGAGTGTCGATTCAAAGATTGTTACGCGATTCTCTTCTCGCCTTCCAAGTCAACAGAATTGTGTTGTCTGTACTCATACCAGTACATGGCGGCTGCTGAATTCATGAACAAGAAAATTTGTTTGGAAGCTCATCGAATGTGTGAGAGGCTTGCCCGAAACATCATTTTGACTTCAACATAATCCTAAGGAGATTGATATATCTTGCAGTCTTAAATATGTACTCAATGCTTCATTCTCGAAAACATGACGATGCTTTAAATGAGCATAACTTTATTGAAGATCTATTGAAATACGCGCCATTCAATCATCGGGACAAATTTGACTACTAGCAAGATCAACCAGGAATTTAGAAAGTTTTCTACAATGCGACAATTGGTGGAAATCAACAGATAGATTGATAGAATCCGTCATCCGATCGCAAGAGTTATAAAATCTTCACCTCCTCTGCAACTTTATCTACAACGTGTCAATTGACAAGAAGCTCTCTTCATTATCACTCTGTTTTCACTCTTATTCATTCTTTCCGCCCCTTCTACCCTTAGAGTCTCTCGTCGCGTATGTCGATACAATAAGACGGATCAATATTGCGATAGATCCCTGAACCCCCCCCCCCCCCTCTCACTCCTATACACACACATTGCGTACGGTTCAAAGTACACCACGGGAGGTGAACAAACCTCTGGCAGCAAAAACCTGCATGCAGAATTCGCAAGTGTTTACGAGGGGCGTCCGTATTATGATAGGCCTATATCTCTTACCCGCCCCGGCAGTTTTTTTTCTTTCTCTGCGCATCCAAGTTTGGCATCGCCCCCATACAGGCCATGAACGTAGCCAAAAACAAAAGTGAGCAAAAAAAGAATGGGGAAAAAAGAAAAAATGCTCGGATGATGTGAACAATACAACTCCAAGTAGCAAACCAGAAAAAAGAAAAAGTAATGGAGTGGAGGGGGAGGGGAGTTGCCGTGTTGTGTATGTGTGCACTGAGACATTCGATTATAAGTGTGGGTGTACAAAAACAGTTTTACATAATCCTGGGCCGCCATGGTTGCATGGCCCATTATCACCATGGCCTATCGTGCTCACGCTTCAAGACATTCTAGAAAAGCTCCGTGCGCACGCGATGTGCTTTGCTTATCGTACGATGTTATCATCCCACCTCACCCTATGCATTTTCTCAGTGATACATTTGTATATAAGTGTGTATGTTGTAGGTTCTATCTCGGTGGCATGAATTCAACAGCTTATATGTTGAATATGTGTAATACGGTCGAATGTGCAGTGTGCGTGTTTTTAAGCTCGGATGCATGTATTGTCAGCGTGACAATGATAATGACGAGAATTAGCGAGACAGGTCTACCGCAACGCTGCAATCATTATCCGCATAGTCTCGTAATGAGCGCAAAAGTTTCCCATCCGCTGATGATCTTGCTGCAGCTTTGCTGACGCCATCGCATACTCGTGACTTTGAAGTTTTCATCCTTCAAGTTTGGAAGCCAGGATGTGTCGTTGGTGCGAGTGAATTCGTAGATTGATAGAACTTCAAGTTTTGCGATTACTTGGCGGTCGTTTCAGTGGAAATGGATCAGAGGTGCTTAGCCAACCAACGGTGTGCTAGTATGGATGGCTATAGGATATGGATGAATTCCTGTACGTTATTAGTATTATGCGCAACTATGGCGAAAATTGTGCTTTACGCACGAATGCGATGTTTTACGTACGTTTGTGATGCTTTACGCACGAGCCTGAATAGAAATCTATTCAGGCGCGCCTGCACAACAATTTTAGGCCTCAACAGGCGTACCTAAGTCAGTCCTTGGGCGAACGCTGGGCGGAAATAAGTCATGAAACGCTGAGCTACCCAGGGCCAAGCTTAACGCGTTGAGTATTGCCTTAACAAGCTTCCACCTTGCTGCCGCCTTACTTCTACCTTGGTAATTTTGACAGTTGATGCAAGATGCAAAATGTAACCTTCCGAGCATTGGATGATAGGCGTGGATACGTGTGATTTTTGGAGCTTGCTTATCTCAATTTCTTTTCATTCCTAACCGATATTCTTACGTATCAATTCCGGTGAATGTTAAATGACGTCAAATCTCCACATGTTTACCCATTCCCCTGCACTCATTCTCACCCTTGCTTAGTGGTTATGTTGTGGATGTGAATGGCATGTGAGACAGATTGACGTTGAGCTATGCAGAATTCATGTTGGGTACGTAAGTGCATGCAAAATTAGCATCAAATGAGTACCGTCTCACTTGGACTAATAAGTTATGTTATCCCATCTCTACGAGATTAGATTCCATTCCGAACCTTCGGGGGTGAATTTCCGAGTGTATTTGTAGATAACAAAATTCGGGAATATTTTACAGTAGTCGTATACCTATGCCATTTTATAGCAGTCCCTGCAAAAAATTCAGTATTATTTTACATTGAGAGGGACTCATGTGAATCACTCTCACCTGTAAAACTTGGAAATCTCGATATTCCGCTCAAAGTCTGTAAATCTACTCCATACAGTAAGTTAAGAAGGCAGAATCCACCCGGACTAACTTACTTTTGCTTCTGGATGCTCTGTCTCAGTTTGGCCTGCAGACGCACTCTCTCTATCCTTACTCTTGAATATAGCGCTCGGAAAACTCGGTCAAAGTCTCGAGCGTCGCGCCGGCGAGCGGATGCATTGAGTAGACGCGCCGGCTATAATACAACGACGACAATGACGACTACTAGGAGGCGAGTCTTCTCGGCGCCCTCCGCCTTACCACCACCACCCCCCAAAGGGTCGCCTTCATCCTTCCTCCCACTCATTGCCGGCTCTCTCCCCTTCTTTTCATTCCTCTATGTATTCGTCTATTTGAGGATTTGCTCATACACTTGCACGTGTTTGTGTGTCCGTGTATGTATTCACGCCGGGCGTACAGAACGACATGGCACGATTCTTGGCATCGTCGTCGCGACTTCGTCCTCGTCTTCTTATCTGCAAAGAGAGACAACTGGTCCTGTAGCTTTCCAGTTTTCTATATGTTGCAATGTTGCCGAGTGAGACGACGACGACGGCGGTGGAGGCGTGGACCCATGACGATGCACATTGTTCGGGCGTCAACCTCGTGATTTGTTGGTCGCCTCCCGCGCTCTGCATCGCCGCACTTTGGTCGACGCCATGTTGCCACCCGCAGGGCAAATTTGTTGATTCACCGTGAAAAAATCGCTTGCTTTATGATGCCTTCGGTGGTTATAAGGATTTTATTCTGGCGAAAATTTTGTTTTTTGAAATTTTGCTTATTTGTTCTCAAATATTTCGTGAGACTGGTTGAGAAAGTGAATAGAGCGGCTATTTGAGCACCAATTTTGGATATTATCCATTTTTTCACGTTTAGAGTGACCTTTAGCCCGGTCGTTGTCTTGATTATATTGTCATGATATTGAAAATTACTTTACCGTGTTGAATGGGTAAAATATGTTACGACTCACCCTTAAAATAAAAAAGGGTTTTAGGGGATAACAAAAATGAAGGTTGAATCCAAGGTTTTCGTTACTTTTGCCGGATCCTCATAGGGTGACGATCGGGTCTTGGATTTTTCTATGGTCTTGGATGTAGAGTTTTACTATAGCCCCGTCACCAGCGATGATATTATATGTGTTTTAAAAATTGAATGAAAAAAAATTACGAAGAACAGAAACGACTGCTCTTATCAATCAAAGTCCTTCCAGGATAGGTTGGATTCATTCATTTAAAAAAACTTGCACCTCAGAGTGAGTGCGTGATCATGTGGATAAGCATTCGGTATAGTCAGAAGATTCTCACGAAAAAACTATCCCTACTGCAAAATGTGATACGAGTATTGAGCAAATTTATATGGTTGTTTGACCCGAGCACTACTCCCATGAATCAAGACAGTACCCAACAGAATCAACAACTTGACAGCGGGGAGCCCCACTGGTGGGTCCCACGCGTCAAATTCTGTGTACGGAGTTGATCAAAATACCATTAAATAGCACACAGGACCCGAACACGATTTTAGCCGTCACAGTGAACGTGTTTACTATAACTCGCATCAATGAGTTTCACCTGTGGGGTTTATAACTTCTTTACTTTTCAATCTTTGCCAACTCATACTGTATCTCTGAAAAGACTCTTACAATCAATATATCATGGCGATGTAGTATGCACAAAAGTGATGATGATCTCTTAACCTTCTCATCGTCAGTCACGTCAGACAAAATACGAAAGCTCAGATCATTAACGTCATGAAATTACGGTAAGCTGGCTTCGCAGTGAACGTGTCACGGTCTAGTGTTTGAATGAAATTTTTTTTAGAGAATTTAGTCCCGTGTTCTTGCCAATCCATGTGTTCGAATGTTTTGCAAGCCACGCACTATTTGGTTTAGGATAATCTAGATTTTTCACACATTCTTGGCGTGGATCAGTGACAATCACCAAAAAAACACTGCTTGCGAGGATTACTAGTTATCAGTAGAATTTTTCTTTTCTCAGATGAATCAAGTTTTTCCTCGTAATGACCAAATTATAATTAGTCAATTTTACAGGACAGCTCAACGATTTGTGTAAGAGTAAAACTACAAAATCTCCACACAAAGCTGCACACTTCACTTTAAAAAATATCGGACCAAAAATCGTTGAATTGTGAGTATCACGAGAACAACTAGTGCGTTCGGTTCATATTGCGAAATTGGCCTTATTACTACCGAGGGGTAAATGTTCCACCCTCGCTACCACCCGCTCGGTACAGTGAGTGTTGGTGCGATGGGTGGAGAAGTTGAGAGAAAACGTCGAGACAGGAGTGTAAGGAGAAGTTTATAGAACCGGCCGGTCGTGGTGTCTTTCTCAGCTGCGTTACGAATTCTCTGCGATCCTCATCGTGCTGTGCGCACGGGCTCCTCGCCGTCGCTCGCTGGTATTTTCACTACGGTTAAACCTGTTCTTTTCACTCTCTCTCCTTTCTCTGTTTCTCCTCTCATTTTTTTTCTTTTTCTTTTTTTCTCCCCCGACTTTTTTTACTCTCATCTTCGCCCATGTTCGCCAGAGTTCGTTGCCCAGCGCTTTCGAGTGTATTTTTTATTATTTTTTTTTTAAATCACTTTTGTGTTTTTATTTATGTATTCTGGACATCCAAGAGATGATATTGCTGCCAGAGTTGGCTACTTTGGTCCTCTTTTCGGTGGAATATTTTCAATTTTTGAGAAACATCTCCTGGTCTCGCGCGTGGATTGACATCGATTGAATTGTGTTATTTATCTAAAGTTGCGAGGTACCTGTATTATTTATATAGGGTTAGAGGTAATATGTGATTTAATACAATTGAAATGAGTGATTGATGCCTAAATGATCGAATAATAGTACTTTGTAAATAATACAATTGCGATCTTAGATGGCCAATCGAAGATTTCTAAAGTGGTACCACCGATGGAATATTCGCAGGGTAGTAATCCTTGATTGGATCTTCTATTCAAAATGAGACTCTATTCTTTTCCTGCTCTCATAGTTGAAATTTGTAAATCTACCCTGTCTTTGTAGGGCATCCGATTGCGATCATATTAGGATTGCAATTAAAATTAATTGAAGGAAAGCGTTTCGGTGCAGCAACAACTCGAGATACCTCATGAGTATCATTGGTATAGTGACTAGAAACGAGGAGCACTTCGGTAGCGAGAACCACACAATCATTGCAATCAAAGCCACGATAAGAAGGCTACTCGATTTTCGTCATTCTCCCAACCGAAACATAGACCTTGACTTGTAGATGCGACCCCGTAAGTGGGATCTTCGAACCCCCGCAAGCGAGATCTTCGGATCTTGGGAGAGTAACGACTCCCCGGCCTCACTTGACCGTGGAAGGAGGATCCTTAGTTGATCCTGGGAGACGGATGCACTCACCGGCCTCAGTCCTCCGGCAAGGGAGATCTTAGTATCTCGGGAGAACCCAACAACTCCCCCGCCCTATTCTTAAACCCCAAAGCCGATATATATGTAGATGTGTGCTTCAACCAGAGTAGCGACTTGGATCGCTCCAGGACTTCGACTTCATATACTTTCTATTTCTACCTTCCTTTTCCTGGGACTATGACCTTCGGGTTGGTGCCCTATGGGGAAGGGTTTTAGCCGGTAGGTGACCGAGTTTTTCTCGGGTGGATCCGTCATTACCTACACTATTGTGGGCATCTATGAAGATTTTCCTTCCCCGGCTTACTAAAAAAACCTCTGAACTTCGGAGGATCTCCCTTTGTGGGAGCTCGAAGACTCCCCCCCCCCCTCCCCAGTCTTCAGCCCCAGCTCGCTGCTATGCGTACTTCATTACTATCTGTCGGATTTACCTCAGAGTCTGGGAGTACTGAATGGGATCTCAGGGAAAGCGGAGGGGGGAGGTAGTTGGTAGATGCTTGATATCTATCTCTCACTCTCGTGGGTGTTTATGAAGATTTTTTCCTTTTAATCCCACTAAAAAAAAAAAAAAAAAAAAAAAAATGAACAAATGGATGAATGAATCTAAATATGAATGTGCAATGCTCTTTAATTCTTTCAAGCTTGTCCATCAGAGTACCAGTCATCTCGAACAGACTGAGAATCTGAGAATCATACTTTCATCTAACAAATCGTCCAAAAGCATATAGGTACCCTGGGAAGATCCGACAACTATTGGGTGATTTGATACAAGTCGTTCATCACTTACAAGGGTTGATTCTGGTTTACAACCTTGAAACACGATCGCACAAGTGCGTCAAGATCAAGATCTAACCCTTGAAATTCGGTCATCGCCGGCGCCACTAGATTCTCTTTTCATCGGTGTATTTTTTTCATCTATCTCTTCTTCAGTTTTTGTGTACGACAACCTCTTAAAATACACCCGATTCGTTTGCCACACTTTCATGCGCCCAGGTTTCAAGATATCACGTTTCGTCATTCGATCAAGCGAATCTCGCTATTAAAGTCTGCTGAGGAACAAAAAAGGGCAAAGAATCTGAAAGAAAAGAAAGAGAAATGGTAAAACAGAGAATACCATGCGGGGCACAGTAGGGGGTCAGGATTAGCTCGTTAGATATATATATGTAAACGCAAGGGGGGTGCCTTTTATAACCGCCAAGTTATATTACGATGACGCAATGGTAGACGAAGTGGCGTTTTAATAAATGCCTGGCTCTTCCTCCTCTTCCGTGTTTCCGTTTTCATTTCGTTTGCATCTCTCATATATCTATGTTTTTATGCTCTCTCTCTTTATAATACTAGCCCCTTCTGATATATCCCGAAGACCTATCTCTTCTTCTTCCTCTGATGCTCAAAGTATTTATATAGAACTCCTCTTCGCAAACGCGTTCAGTATACGTCCGGAGAAGATCCGATTACAAGTGCGGAACTTGAAGGGGGTGTACGTTTTGTGTGGCTCGCGAGAGAGAGAGAGATTCGCAAAATGTATCTATATAGGGCTTTTCGCTTTCAGTTCGCGGCTCTGAGAGTCAATGCACGGGGCGGGCGGATCTCGCGGAGGGAAAGGGCAAAATACGAGCAGCTCACACTACACTTTGGATTTGATTTGTTGCATAAGAGTCAAGAGAGAGATGATGACAAAAAGGGACGAAGTATTTCTGTGGAATGAAAGAGAGAAAGATGTAGACTGGGAATGACAGGTGTCTTTGAAATGGAGATGTTGACTCGCGTGAATTTTTTCTCTGATGCCCTTTTAAAGCGACGAGTGGGATTCTTTTTTTTTTCAACAGTCGCCTGATGCACGGATTTTCTCACCTGATGGCCCGCTTAGTGTCAATGTGACATTTTTCTTTTTATTTTCATTTTTTCACACCCAACTTCTGTCATATTGTACTGTTCTCTTCTGTGTGCACATAGCTACTGAATGATTTATTGTCTTTTCTCTTTGTTGTTCCATTTGATTACTCACTTCTCATTTGTCACGAAAAATGGGATGGGTTTCGATTGCCTGATGAAAAGCTTATCTTCACGTTCGATCTCATGCAAAACCAGGAATTTCTCCCAGGCAAATGACAATATATTGCCATGACTTGGCAACAATTTGATGTAATCAGAGCCACCCTCCATAGTTTTGAGAGACATAATGACGTATTTAGAATGTAATTTGCATAACCACAAGTAGGTATATAGGCAGTCGTCTCGTTTGCAATCCGTCATGCACCTTATACACGGTAACCACGGGTCCAGATTTCGGTTTATTTCGCGTGGCAACTTTTGAGATGCGTTAAAACACGTAACTATCCTTCGATTGCCCCGATCGCGAAAATGATCGGATTTCGGAACCACGGTTACCGTGCACGATATGTGCCTCCAAGTGATCACTTGCTCTAGTGATCATAGATCAATCTGCAACAATACTGATTTTCAGGGAGAGGAAACAAATCTGGATCTCATTGTATCTCAAAGTACGTTAATGTGTTCCTGCTGAGGTTTTTATTCATCATTTTTTCCCTTGATCCACCTTCCAGGCTCCTCAACCTAGCACAGGAGGGATGGCCATACCATACCACCATGGTGTCAAGGGTCATGTCCAATTTTTCCTCACCCATTTTTTCGAGAGTACTCGGAGTGACCTACACCATGGTGTGCAGTTATGAGATGTTCCTCTCCAACGTCAGTAAGGCCGACTTTCCCTGTCCCCCAGAGGAAGCCATCGGATCAGCTATTTGGAACTTCGATGTCGGTAAGGCCGACATCCCTTGCGCTTCCCTCATGAACTTGGAAAGGCCTACTGAACCGGACTAAAAGCTCCCTACGTTACCCGACCTTCTCCTGGTTTGCATTTACCTAGGGTTCGCCAGTCGAATCTTATGGCATTGAAAAACTCAGAACTTCTCCGAAGAATAGTTCCGAGGATTGACGCCATTCCAAACCAGGCAGGGTGAAATGGAAAGTTTTTCCGTCGAATCAATCTCAGCAAAAATTTTCGAGTGATTTCGCCGAGAACATGACTCACAACCAGTGTTGATTCCAAAGCTAGCAAGCTATTGGCTGAGCCAATTCTGCTCATTTGTATTTGTGAAGTTACGTGATAACGCTACGTAATGTTGCAAAGACATTACCGTATTACGTACCGAAATATGTAGTTGTGCGAAATTTCAGAATGAGAATTTATGGTTGGTAATATCACGAGATGATATTTTGGTTTATCAGTACAGTATGTCGGATGTAAACTGCAGTATGTTAACACATGATGGTTTGGGGCAGCATGTTCGCGAGAGCAGTGCGTAATTTTCTCTCGCTATGACACCACGTGAGGTCACGAGATCCTAGAACTCTCGGACCTCTCTCTCTTACTCATTGCATTAGAAAGAGAGGTCCGAGAGTCGGAGCGCTCCGACCAGCATAATCGAATACCTAACATATTACGTATTTCAACAACAAATATTTGGAACAGTTAGTCCGTGACCTCTTCTTGACATGACACCACGTAACGTCACGAGATTTTGTTTAATGATTTCATTATGGTATCACATAGATCGACATCAAATATGATGAAACGTGACGATATCATGGGACATGTTTGCAAGAGTAGTATGTGACATCCCCTCGCTATGACATCACGTGACGTCACGAGATACCATTATATGATTTTCGTATTATATAATGTGATTCAACAATGAGTATTTGGAACAGTAGTCCGTGATCCCTTCTTGCTATGATACCACGTAACGTCACGATACTCTATTTTATGATTTTCGTATCATATCACGTAGTTCAACAACGAATATTTGGGAAAGTAGTCCGTGACCTCTTCTTGCTATGATATCACGTAACGTCTCGAGAATCTATTTCGTGATTTTGTTATGGTATCACGTGGATCAGACACAAATACGTTACACGTGATGGTATCATGCAACATGATTGCAAGACGGTATGTTACATCCTCTCGCTATGGCCCCACGTGGTGTCGCGAGATTCCATTGCATGATTTCATCACGGTATCACATGGACCAACAACAAATATGATATGCAGCATGTTTGCAAGAGTAGTATGTGACATTCTCTCACGATGACACCACGTGACGTCACGATATTTCATCGTATGATTTTCGTATCATATCACGTAATTCAAGGATGAATATTTGGAACGGTAGTCCGTGGCCTCTTCTCGCTATGATACCACGTAACGTCATATAAGATTCTATTTCAAGATTTTATCATAGCGTCACGTAGATCAACAACAAATATGATAACACGTAATGGCATCATGCAACATGATCGCAATAGCAGTATATGATGTTTTCCCCCATAATACCATGCGATATCACGAGATTCTGTTCTATGACTTTGGTATACACTGTAAGACGTACTTCAATATCGATTATGATGACACTTGATGATATCATGCAACATATTTGAAACTGCAATACGTGATTTTCTCTCGTGATTTACGTGGTGTGGCGTTCAGTGAGCACCCAGCATTACGTGATAGTTGTACGCGATGCTCGTAACGTGATCATATTGCGTAACGAGAATAGTGACGATATCTCACATAAATCTCATGAAGAGTCTTATGTCATCGATGATATACAATGAAACATGTCATATTCTATCACGTAGTGAAATTTTGCCTTAGTTCATGCACAATCGTACCTTGTTCCTCGGTAAACAAAGTTTCGGGACTAAAACCAATTCAGAACTTTTTTTCGATGTATTCTTTGTATCAACTCGTCTTCAATCTCTTTGAGGTTATTCTGCGGAACTCACAATTCATGGTGGGTTCTATGAATGGGAATCTCATTGATGTCAGTCAATCTTCAAATCCTGGCCTGTAGCGCTGAAGGCGAGGCCCTAATCCACAAAGCCTTAGGGGTTTCAAATAGCTACGCCTAGATACAAAAGACGTGACATGATCCAAAATACACAGTACTTTGAAGCGTAACTGTGATGATCAAGCCATAATAATAACTGAACTGAAACTTTTCACAGTCCTGGAAACACCACAACCTTGCACTTCATACTTATACGTGTTAGGTAAAGCTCCGATTACTAGAGAGACATGAAAAGCTGTCAGCATCCTACAATTCACCGAAAGCTCATGAATTATCATCACTTCTACCTTTCTGCCAATTGAATTGATATCATCTTGAGGATAATGGCTCGAAAGGCATACTTACATACATACACATGTCTGTACCTAGATTTTGCTCAGCTACGATCCTTTTTGACATTCAAAATTTCTAGAGGCTGAACATATCGGTATTCACCGTCGAAGTAAATAGTATAGACAGAGCTTGCGTGGCAGCGACGTGCGCAGCTGGCAACGGCCGTCAGTAGTTGGGCAAATATACCGTCAGAGCTCAAATAAGCGCCCCAGAGCTATGTATAAGTTGAGCTGGACCTCCATATTGTGTACAATACATATAGATATATTTATATGTATGTGCGTGTTACAACACATTGGACCCGATGGTATAAACGTGTACACGGCCCAACCCGCATCAACGACTCTCTATTGTCCGAAGGTTTCTATATTGTGGTAATATGTACATGCATAGAGCACATTGCACATGTTCTCGTTACAGTATGTGCCAGTGATGGCTGCGCTCTGACCATCCGAAACGCACTCGTTTCCAACAAAATGTATGTATGAGCTTTGGCAATATTTGACAGGTACATTTGGACAAAGCTTTGCTGTGTGTGTGTGTGTGTGTGTGTGTGTGTGTGTGTGAGCGAGTGATGTGAGGACAGATCTTATGTGAGTGTAAATTGGCGTACTGCTGCACCACCTGTTATATGTTCTTGATCTGCTTATGTTAGTTCGTACGCTGATCCGAGCAGAATTAGCGTGTAGAAAATGGCTTTGGGTTATAATTAATGACCGATAGATAAGCGTGTTTATAGATTTTGTTCGCTGTCTTTTGTGTTTGGAGAACTTCGATACCTTCTGTCATACTTCTTTTATTGCACATCTAGTACATTAAATAGCCATTGTTTGATCCAAAATTGCTACCATTGAAAGAAATTCTGAGATAGGATTGTAAAAAAATTTTGATGATGGTTGTACCGAATTGTGTTCGTCGCTATCGAGTTGGTCAGAGACGTTATCAGAGGATGGGAAAAAAATCATGGAAATCGGTCTGTAGTTAAGTGAAATTTCGTAATAATAATTAATTTCAAATAACGATCGAAATAATTCCACAGCAAAGTTTTTGAAGGAACAAGTCAGGTTCTCTTAAAAATTCATCATAATCAAGATTTTGTTCATATTTTGACAACTTTTTCTGAAATTTTCATAGGATGTCGCGATGATAAGAATTTTTCACCTTTAAAATTTCGCATGTAAGTGTTTTGTATTGAAATAAAACTGGCATGTAATCGAGTCAAGTTCGTTGAATTCCGTTCTGAAAGTATTTTATGACTTCTGAATTGGCATTAGATGATCCCCGGAGAAGCGTATTGAATCATAGAGTACTCAAATAATCAAACGTGGCCCCCTCGAAAAGCGAGATTCAAACACAGCGATACATATCTGTGAAATTTATTGAATTGAATACGTCTCAATACGATATATATTATGGATAGAGAAAGGAGGATTTGAAGGGTGGTGTTGCCGAAGGGATGATGTATAACTAGATCAGGAAGAAGTCAAATAAAGTGAATGAATTGTGGCGAGGACACCAAAATACACGTTTGATTGTAGAGCCCTAATACAATTATGTGAGCAAAGTACATATACCGTTTGTTAGACGAAGTAGTACATTTTTTTCTTGATCAACTTATACAGGTTCGAAAATGCCACATTAATGATCATATTGCAGCCCTGATTCTGAACAGGTTTCGAGGTGATATATTTATATTAACTAAAATACGGCATAACATACTGCGGTATCTCAGTTAGAAATTTGCGAAGATGAATGTATTATAGGAGGTAGTGATGAATCAATGAAGCCAATACGTGAAATTCAGGAAAACCAAGGTATCAAAAATTTCCACATTCAACTTCGATACTCTCTTTTCGGCGAATCACCCGTTTTTTTTTTTTTTTTTTTTTTTTTTTCATCGCAACATCCCTTTTTTGTCGTTCTCATCTCGATATTCGCATATCAGAGTTGACTCATATTTTTGCACATAGTATATAGCGCAAGCGTGTGAGAGCTTGCACAGAAAAATACTATACACTTCAAAACTCTCACAGGCCCATTCATCCGTCCATTCATCCGTAACATTTGCAAATATCTACGCCTCTGATACACTTTTTCAATGCTTTGCTCTACTAAAACTCTAACGCCCGATCGAGTGTCGCTTTTTTCGTTCGGTTTGATGCAGCATCTCGTGCGCTCCATCAGCCTTTTAAAACACTTTGCGGGTTATTGCCGTTATTAGGGCATTTCACTATCTTTCTTGTCGGATGGTATACACTCTTTCTTCTGCATTTTCTGTGCGAATACTCTTTAATAGTGCTCAAAGCTGTTTTCTTGCTTCTTGTTTTTTTTCTTTGAGCACCTCTGTCAAACGAGTGCTTTTGAGATTGTACTTTATCTTTCTTCTTTCTTTGTTGAGACTCTTCGTGTGTATGTGTGTGTGCTATACAGTGGCTTTTACGAATTGCTCATCTAGTATAGTTGGACTGATTTATTCGCTTTCGTAGAATGGCATAAACTTCAGGTGCGTTGATTGTTCGTTTGACCCTTATATTGCTGCTTATTTGACCTAAAATGATCATCTTCTTGCGAATGACCTACCTTAAACAATATATAGTAGACTATAATTGTTTGTAGAGCTGTCCGAAGTATGTAGTTGGCCATACAAAATATTTGCTTCGAAGAAATCCAGAGAATTTATTTAAACTCAGATTATTTTCTTCTTGCGGAATAGTGCCAATTCCTATCTAACGAGAGAGTGTCGCCAATTTTTATTTGTTACGGGCCTTTTCATCAAAATTCATTATGGCGCAGAATTTTAGAGTAATCCACCAAGAGCTCCCAAAGTGGTCTAGTCAATGATTATCTATAGTTTGCAATCTTTCAATGAACCGCTTTAAACTTATTCGTGAAGTACACGTGAGAGTGAAATGATGAATTTCATCTTCGCCTTGGAAAAGTTTGAGTTATTTCTCTAAAATATATGTAAAATCATCTCATGTCCGCCAAACAATTTATGGCCAAATTTTGAACAGATAAAACGCTATTCCTATCAGGCGGGGCTCGGTTACTCATCGAACTTACAAGTCGAGCACTGGGTCTGTGAAACTCAGATCTTGATGAAACTTTTGGAATCATCCGATTTTGAAGAGAAATGACGGTATCCCAATGGTATAATCTAATGGGTCTTCTATCCTGAGATACAACTGTGGAGACTAGCATAATTGTCCATTAATAGGTCCAAGTTGAAAAGGCTTTTATATAGATGCACTGACAATGGTAATCTCCAAAGCTGTATCTTGGACCAGGAGGCTCATTGAACTAAACCGTTGGAGATACCTTCATTTCCCACCGAAATCAGATGTACTTTACAGAGCCTCATCGAAATCCGTATTTCGTAGACCTCGTGCTCTCCTTGTTGGGACTTGATACACCAACTCATGGCATCTATGGTTGTAACTCATCATCAGCTATGATAAAATAACGTCACTTTTACAAGATGTGTACCTACATCAGACATGCAACACGGATCTAAAGAAATCTTTGGACAATTTTTTTTTTTTTATCAGGAATCAGAATGCCTGTAAGGGTCTATATATTGAGATACAATTACATAGAAACTGACATTGATCGAATCTTTATGAATGATCAAATAAAATTTTTAGCAGTAGTTTTTGACATGTATGAACGTGCTTGAAAGTGAATTTCAGTTTCTTCAAAAAAATACGAGATGCACGAATTTTGGTCGAGTGGGGAAGTTTGAAATACTTAAGAACAGACTTTTGTTGCCCAGCCCTTCATTTTACGATAAAATTCAATTCTATCATAATTGTCTTGAATTACGGTTAAAATTCCCGAAAACTCCCTTGTGTTGTACGAGAACATAATCCTAGCTACTCTCGTTCACCCTTATAATACCAAAGCTTTTTGCTGCTGCCTCAAGCATCCTCCGCCCTACTCTATCCATATCCTCTTGTCTAAACTTTTCTTCCACTCATCCTGAACTCTTTACCAACATTTTTTTCACTCTGGAGGGTGTATATATATACCTCCCAAAAATTTCACCCACCATTTTCACAAAATGCACGTAAACTAACTGGGTGCACGAACTTGAGAGAGTGAAAAAAAAAGAGTGAGAGAGCCGCACGCTTACTCGTTAATGCGCACTTGGAGGATTATTAAGTCGACGATGATGATGATGACGACGACGACGATGGCGATGGCGATGTGGCTCATGCTTTCGCGATATGTAGAGCGAAAAGGAAGTGGCGGAGTGGTTCGCGCAAAAGCCCAAAGCTCTCGGGCAAAATTTTTTTCCACTGCGCATGAGTACGTGAAGAGTAATGTTGCAAAAATGCACGGGTTTTCTGCACGCGAGTGCTCTTTATATGTACGCCCTTATTCCTGGTACTAAGCTGTCACTGTGCTATAAGCTATTTTTGCGTCCTGGATTCAATTTGAAATCACTAATGTTCTAGTTTTGATTCAGGATATGGGATGCTAATGCTTACATCTTAAGATAGTTGTACACTAAAATGCAAAATATACCAGAATGTCACCAAAGTTGGTGAGGATTTAGATCAAGTGTTGATGAACATCTGTGCAAAATTTCAAGATGATTGACCGTTTTGTTTCAGAGTGGAAGTCATCAGAATTCGTCACTTTTAGCATGGCGCTCATGCGGGATCGTCGACTCGCATATAAACGCAATGTTAAAAGTGGCGGGTTTTTGATAGCTACTACTCCGAAACAAAACGGTCAATCATCTTGAAATTTTGCACAGGTGTTCATTAACACTTGAACTAAATCCTCCCCAACTCTGGTGATTTTCTGGTATACAGTGGAATTTCCCTCAATGGATACCTCCTATTAGCGGACACCTCTCAATAACGGACAATTTTTTGCGACCAGCAGAAGTATAATCACAGAAATGAACCTCTGATTAGCGGACACCTCCGGATAGCAGACAGTTTTGATTCAACCAGAGTTGTCAGTGCGACCGGAGATTTCACTGTATTTTCAGCTTTAGTGTACAACTACCTTAAGTAATGGGCAGTAGACGACTTAAGAGCGAAAAACTAGGTTAAAATTGTTGAGAAAACTTTGGTCGTAGGACCTAGATAAACTCAACTCCACTTAACCTAACCTGGCCTTACTAAACCTAACCTCATCCAGCTCAATCTAACCTAATCACACCGACACTGGCATATGATACCATACAATTTCAGATTCTCTTGGTGTCCTGAAGTCTCTAGCTAATTACAACCCAATCAAATCCAAAGATACCAACTACCTTATTCTTGGAATATTCCCCTCCTTATGTGAACTAATAGAGAAAGCAGTGGAAAAAATAGAATTAACTTGGATACCTGCCCACAAAAATAGAATGTACAACGCACACGCTGAGATGTTGGCAAAATAAGGTATAAAGGATGGTATTGCAACTGATTTCCTCCCTCCATACTTTGATTTACATGCAATGGAAAAAAGAGGACATGTTTAAGGCTCCGGAGTCCACGCAGAACCAGACACGCACTGGTGTACTTCCATAGGTTTCGGCTGCATGCAATGATTCTGAGGATGGAATTGTTGTTTATACATTTTTATTGGTATTGATAGAGTTTCGTAGATACTATCCCGCCTCTCAAATCTCACTTCATGAAGCCGAACAAAATCTCATAACATTATGTTCACTAGGGAACGAGAAAAACGTGAAAGAAATACATGGCCCAACGCGGCGGTGCCTCACCTATTCTACTCATTACTCAACAACGTAACTATATTTCCAGCCAAAATCAGATAGCATCCCGCCTGTGTATTGAGATTACCAACCGAAAGAGCCTTTTCACATCCTAATGTTCGAAATCTAGTTCGCAAAAAACATAAAGGGGTGTGAGCATAGAGCAGGATACCTCGTTTAGCAAACTAAAGAACTATGATCCTCTTGAGGAAGAGTGCATATTATGCTTCGACGTGGTTGGAAATTTTATGATGCTTCGCCTCAATTATTCAATTATACTTATTCTGGGACAAAAACAAGAGGGTCGAATGCTGTGAGCAAAAACAATTACTAACATTATCCGATCCCATGCATAGACGGATCGAAGCGCCATCTATTGGGCGAAATATCTGAATTCTTTCCGGATTGGCCACAAGGTTTCTTAAAAATTGTATCAAAAACAAAAGAGCTGGGATAGGTATTGAATACTTCAAACAGTTTTATACAACCCACAGCCAACCATACTTTAAAAACACAAAGGCAACAAAACACCGTTGAACAACTTTGAATGGAATTCGTGCCAATCACTATAATGTATTAGGAGACAGCCTCCACCGAACATCTTCGTAAACTCAGCCAGATGCCTCCGCGGATGTCCCATATCATAATTGACTGACACAATACCACGTGCAAAGAGAAACCCTCATGAAGAAAACTGTAAAGAATGAATGCCCTCATCCAATCAAATTAGATAGAAATATTCAATAATCCTAGTGACAAAAATGCCAAACTCATAAGTGAATTTTCAAAGCAGAGTGTGCTATACATATAACGGATCTTGTAGGGCTCAGGGAAGAACTCATATGAATATAACAGACAAAACACAAACTCAAGCAATCAGAAATGACACTGTCAATTTGACAGCGGTAGAAGGATTGTCATCGAGAGCAGAGTAGAGCTCCTCCTTCTGCGCATTTCACACAGGTTCACACTGTGAACTAGCCTTTGAAATACACTCAAACACACTGGTGATGGCGGGAGGACAGCCGTCCACAGCCACCAAGATGAAGATGGAGAAGAAGAACCTAACCTAACTTTACTCAATCTTAACTAATGTATCTGAACTTGGTGGGGTGGTTTACCAGTAGAATGTAGCGATAAAAGTTCATTCCCAATACAAAATTCATGAAAAATTTATCATTCACTTCTCACGTTAGATATCAATAAACGCTGGGATTACGAAAGGTTGAGTTTTTTGTACTCAAGAAGACCATGAAATTCGACGGTCGTAGAAACAAGGCTGATGAGAAACATCCCACATTCCACATTAAATGTTATGAGTTTTCAGAGTTTTGTACAATATCCATCATAGTTTTACTCTATGGAACAGTGTTTTCATTACTCTAACCTAAAAATAACCCTTTCAAACGGGACTCTAGGATTCTTGTAAATATGATCCACATTCCTCTCACAAATGTGCTTCTCCGCACATAGTGGAAATAATAAATTATTTATGTATTTTCCAAAATAATGCATATTTCTAATAATCAATCTGCTATACTTACATTGACCAGTACAAATTTCTATCCAAATACTACTCCGAATAATTTCTGAACTACCTGATAATAATATTTCTATCTTTTTTATGTTTCAGGTAAGCCAATATCGTCAATGATTCTTCCAAATCCATGCAGAGCGTAAGCTACCATCAAAATAAAAATAAAGCACTTAAATTATGATTCCCAGGCTAAAACGATAAGAAGCTTTCCATGAAAGTAGCTCGATAATAACTAGGTTGGGAATCGAACTCGCTCAAAATAATCAGAGGGACAGGAACTTTGGGTAGCTGCATATGGGGTTACATGATCCCAAAAAAAAAATCACAACATCTGGAATTGACAAAATCGAACAAAGCAAATAATTGCACGAGAGATAAAGAAATTTGACTCGTTCAGCAAAATCCGCCTGTAATCCTCTTGAATTCGTAATACCATACGAATCTGTCATTTTGAGAGTATTCACCGCTTTGTGAACTTTGCTATCCACACTCATATGTCAAATATATATATATATATATTATTCACTGAACAAAACTAGAGGGTTGCTTCTGCAGTTCGTGACATTTGAGATTTGAAGTGCAAGCTACTATACACTGCTCTATAAAATTTGCACACGAGACCCTTTCATCACAAAAATCTCTCGTATGTCAATGGAAAATGAATAAAAGGCTTGAAAGCTTCAGAGCTCTTTATATACTCATACAAAACTCCAACTATGCAGCAATATTCGCACCGATGCATCGTTACCTTATATATATGTACCTGTTAAAGAAGTGGTATAACAAAGTATGATACTAACACGTGTGTGTGTGGGGGGGGGGGGTTTAGATGTAGATGTATTTGTGACAAGAGGATGAGAAATAGAGATTATGGAAAGAGGTGGATTGGTGAAAAGGATTAGAGAGAACCGTGGAAGCCGGACTGTCGATGACAGGCATTAGAAGCGCGTAAAAAGTGCTTCGACAGGGTTTCACACGGGAAATATATACTCTATATTCTACCAATACATATTATATAGATGTATTGTGAATCGTATAGAATTAAGCTTGGCGTCGTCGGTCGTGATACCGATGAGCAAGAGATTTACACCGATTGTGAAAACTTTATTGTACAATAGACTGACTTGTATATCTGTATTTTGAGGTTAAGTTTGCACTCTGGAAGAAAATTCAAGAGAGTGCATGCATGGGGTGTCGATGAACCTCAACGAGAAGCGAGACTTATCGCACTAAATCGATTGCATCTCGAGCACGAGTATAGGAGTACAAAGTGAGCTCGTTATAATTCTACTTGAACAAAACTCTTGTACACTCAAGTTTTCTGGGTGCTCTTGTGTGTGTTACCTGTAAATATAGCTATGAGAATAGTATATTTCGCACCGAGTTCATGAGGTTGTAGTTCGCTTCTGAGCGATCGGATTTCGGCCCGAGCCGGAGGCGAGGGTTGAAATGATCGCTCGGAAGCGGGGAACCTCATGTGCGAGGCGCGAAAGTTATTTTTCGCAATTTTGTAGGCACCCAAACATCGGAAAATTGCGAAAAGTCAATTTTCGATTTGGAAGTATGTACTAGCGGTTGCCATCATCGATACACGTGACGCTTTCGATTTCTAGCTTTGTCAATGTATTACTATGTGGAACCTATGAGTTATCACTAAAAGCTGTTGTATTTAGAATCTATGGTTATTCCGTTATAGGTTATGTTCAGAATGGTTTTAGTGACAAGGGTTATAATTTCTTTTTTTGAAAGTTTGAAGAACGATATTTGTGTTGTCAAAAGTGATGATAGGTTATGGACGTTATGCCAGCTTGCAAATTTTAACCTTGATGAAGCTAAAATGTATCTCTATAGCACTCATTGCAGTATTGTATCCAACCTGCGTGTCAATATTCAGTTAATAGACAGCTTAGTGAAACGATATAGGGTGATGACATTCACGTAATAGTATCGATACGTGCATTGTAAGCTGTTATTCGAGAACGTTGTGTGTCCACTTTGCATTGTCTAGCCATTACCCGATACACATTTGAGCGATGTACTCATTCCTCTTATCGAAGCATTCATACATATGTTCAAACTTGTTCTACATTGTATTCAACTTTAATAATGTTGTTTAGCTGTTTCTAATGGAGTCTGATTAACGCAGGTACATATTACTATCGAGGATTTCTCTTATCTAGTTAACAATTGCGGAAGATTCAAACATTATTGTCTGCGGAATATTGATCTCTAATACCGTCTGTAGTGTAAGAGCTTTCAAAGGATTTTGGGAGTAAATTTTTTTTTTTGATATTCGAGGATCACTCATGTTCCGTGCGAATCTAATCAATTAACTTTTATTCACGATACTACTACCCAGACGGGTAGTAGCCCTCGGCTTCGCCTCGGCATTGATATCACACTCTCATGGGCATCCCACTTCTCTGCCGAGTGCTGTATACTATTATTTTCTCCTCTCGGCCCGAAAGTACGTCGAAATTTTATTAATCAGTAGAAAAAAAACGCGTTTAACCCCAGTTCTACATAAGTGGCCGATGGGGTGTTCAAGCAGACGACCTCGCAGCTTTTACTTACTTCTTTTGCTGCATAATAATTGTGATGTGATATACTTGTCCGCCCGACTTTTGCTGGTCGGGGCGGACGTAAGCAAAAAAATAAAAATAACGAAGTGAACTGTTTTGTGAGTGAACACTCAAATGCTGTTATCGCATGATTCAATTTGGGTCTCGATATGAAGTTGTGCCCGCTCATGGCCCTAAGCTCTTGTCACTGACAATGAGTTTTTTGTGTACCGATTTATGTCAAGGGGCATTGAAAATCCTGCTCTATAATCAGCTGCCGAGGGTTTCCTATTTGAGCAGCGATATTCGTGAAAAGATGCCGCCTGTCAGTATGAGCATACATCATATATAAACACATTGATGAACATAACCTCGATTGGTTATGTTTCGCATGCATGTCTCATGCGCTCTCTGCACCGCAAAGCAGCGCAGGCAGCGAAAGATGCAGCGAAAATTGACAGCCAATCAGAGCGCGAGTTGACTCGTACCGGCAGCAAAAGTCGAGCTTTCGTGACCAAAATGAGGAGCGGAAGGACGTACTTTCGTGCCGGGAGGAGGAAAAATAATTTCTTGGATATCTAATATATTTAAACATCTTGTAGATAGAAATTGAGATCAAACCTGAGCTGTAACACTAAATGATGAACCACTTAGGGCATGTCTACAATTCAAGCGCATCCCATGGCACACGACACGACGCACCGCTGGCTTCGCCGCTGGCACATAAGCTCACGAAATAATACCCGTTTCTGTTGAAAAATTCATTGTCTTACATGATATCGCGAGTTTTGGATATAAAAATGCTCTTTCAATACCCAAGAGTTGACAATTTCTCAACAGGAATACTTAGTGAACAAAAATGAACATCGGCGCGTGAGCATGTGTCCAGGCGGTGCGCTATGTCGTGCGCCATAGGACGGCATGCGCTTGAATTGGAGACACGCCCTTGAGTCCTTACGACGACACAGCATCCTCAACACATCATTCCATATATTCATAATACGATATCTCGTGTCTCCGGACCACCAGAGATTAGCTGATGCTCTCAGACTCGCTTGAAATCCCTTGTAAAGGCTCAGCCAACGTGACAGCCGCACGTCTCTCCAAGTGCTCAACTAAATCAGCGGTAGCTGAGGTGTATTATATTACATGTCCTCCCACCCTATACCTTTTTTTTCAATTCAAATAACACTCTTGTTCTCTTACTATACATAATACTGCATTCTGGGTGTTCGATAGAGTGAGGCCTGATCCATGTCGACATTTGCACATATTGGCTTCGTTGACTGGCTTGCACGATTTTTAGGCGCCGCCAACGTCACTACCCAAACCAACCTCTTTTCTGATTCCTCCATATACAGCATCACAAGTGCCATGCTTATCAAGTCAGATATTCGCATCACACTCTTCTATGTTCTCATCGTCGTCGTTGCGAATTTATAAAATGCCAGGGATTCTCTCAGACACATGCACGCGCTCTCGAGCGTGCTTGGTGCTTCTGATGACTGGTTTGTCGATAACGTCACTCTTCACGTGA
The DNA here is from genome assembly GCA_029851415.1 of Eretmocerus hayati. Classification (NCBI taxonomy): domain Eukaryota; kingdom Metazoa; phylum Arthropoda; class Insecta; order Hymenoptera; family Aphelinidae; genus Eretmocerus; species Eretmocerus hayati. The sequence continues at coordinate 101,384,286 of CM056744.1, forward strand.
TTGGACTGAGAAATTTTTTCCGAGCAAATTTTCGATGTGTAGAGTATGTATCTTGCTCACTTAAGACACAACAGCTTTTTGAATTTATATATTTTCCCAGGTTGTTTTACTTTGATATTGTTTTGAAGAACTTGGTTGAAATTTCTTTTTACATACGATTTGATAATTCAAATTTTTCGGAGCGTTCATTGGCTCAGTCGGTAGAGGCCTTGTGCTTTGAGCGGGCTGAACCAATGCGTTCGAGGGGGCGTGGGTTCGAATCCCGGTCGGGTCACTCAGGATTTTTTTCCGATTACCTAAACTGAGGATGCGAATCCTTGCGCTCTGACAAAAAAATTAATAAAATGCTCTGGGTGCTGAGCGCTCAGCCAAAATTTTGGAAGAACGATCGGGCTTCGATTAGGATTGGTGGGTATCTTCCGCAGCCGTGTCGAGCGTTGAACCTCGCTATATGACAGTCATTGACAGTCCAGAAGTTTGTTTCAGCGGAGAAATCGAATTGGAGAAACCACTGACATTTGCCGAGTCTGATCAAAATGGTGAATATGAACCATCAAAAAGTGCAGATCATACTCGAAATACGCCGCCAGCAGTGCTTGAATATTCGTATAGCAACTCTCTTGTAGGAATCGCTCTGAAGTTCACACTCACCTGATAGGGGAATTGGAAAATGACCAAAAACTTGGGAACTATGACAATGTCCCCCACGCCAAGTTCCATCACTGTCTTCACAGTCGTGTTTGTACGAATACTGATCTGCTGAACCAAAACTGTAGTAACGGATCGGATTCATGCGGGAATTGATTTTTAACGAAATTTATAGTAATGGTACATACCATGATGCTTGTGATCATTCTTTTCTTTGCTTGGAAATGAATTGGAATCAACCATAAGTGTCACTGACTCGAGCACTGACTGGTATTCCAGAACCAGTGCATTCGATTCTCGAACATCAATCAGTAACATCGCAAATACTTCCCGGTCTTCGATGATGTGGAACTAACTCGTTCAGTTTTTGAAGTAATCAATAGTTTTGACTCGTATGCACAATTTGTGTCATCTGTTAACTCTCACTGAGCAAAAATTTCCAACTACTTCCCATTTTCTACCCAATCACATAGCGTGCACACTTTTGTGAATTTATCCCAAATATTTTGGAGTTTTTCTTGGATAAACCAATGGAGGGATCTGAACTCTTTTCTATGTGAATTATCCTCATAAAAAGAGAAAGGAAAAATTAATCGTCTTGTCACTGCAGTAAACCAGCTGTAAAGTTGAGGCGTATTCGCGCAGTTCGAAAAAAAACTTACAGGACTCATCATCAGTATTCTAAGCAAATTTTCCCAAAATTCCGAATTGATATTTCCAACTCTTGATTCAACAGCGCTTTCGTGGGCTAAATTACCCGTAAAAGTTTTCCAAATATTGAATCAGAATTTGCTTTATGGATCTGTACTCCGAAAGCGATGAACCAATGGTGCTTTCAGAGAACAATCGATTGGTTATTGCGCAGTTTGTACCACAAACGATTTCAAGTGTGTGGAACTTCGATTTTGTGCAGCGATTATTTCATTGGGTGTGCTTTGTATGAGTGCAAATATATGCCCGTGGTAACTGTTGCATTGATCCGGAAATTTGATTGATCCACTTGGTCAATTTTGTGGTGCATTCGTCAGGCTTTGTATGAATACAATCTACGTGATGGGGGCGAATAACCGTTTTATCTTAAATTTTCCATCCCTGGGTTGGATAGCAATTGTTAATGTTTCCGTGATTGCTATCCTGATTGTAGTTTTTTCCTTAATGCGAATACCTCCAATTGCATTGCGGACTTGGAGGGTCGTGCGGCACAGGGGCAACCCGCCCCCCTCCCTAAAGCCAAAAATTTAACATGGTCAAAATAGAGGACCGCTCCCCTCGAACTTCTCCCAAACTGAATCCCTGGATCTGATGGACTCTCGACAAAATTGATCAAGTCTGATAGCCATATTTTTGAGCCTTGTTCAAACATGAAAAATGAGTGCTAAGAGAAGAGAAACGAGGTGATTCTTTAATTTTCGTGAATCAGGTACTTACATAAATTATGTGAAACTCTGTGGGATTTACTTGTTCCATACAGCAATACCATTATAGAAAGGGTTCAATAAATCCCATGTAAATAGAGTCCGTGTGCATAACATGCCAATAGAGCCATTTTAGTGACCATGCTACAAAATCTATCCTTTTATCACAATTTCGATCAAAAAATCCTTTTAGCCACCTTTTCAAATCGAAATTGAGTTTTTTTTGTGGATAATCTTTTATATTCAATCAACCGTCAAGTTCTCAATTTCCAACGTTTAAATGACTTAATCTCTCATATACTTCTACAGAAACATCTCTGGCATTCGATAATCTCAAATAACGATGACATTAAATAACGATAATTTTAAATAACGATGGAAGCCAGCGCGGCCTCGTGGATAAGGTCCTTGCCTTCAACGTAGGAGCCTGTGGTTCGAATCTCGGCCGGTACCAATGTGAATTTTCATAAGTGTTTTCCGGTGGCTTCGGTTGTTCGGAACCCACTCTAAATCGTAGGTCCCGCAGAATAACCTCGAAAAGAAGTTGAAACTGCGTTAATAATGATGAAAAATAATAATAATAAATGAATAAATAAATAACGATAACATTTTGCACCGCGAACTCTACCAATTTTTCCTCCTCGAACACTTTTAGGGTATCTTAGAAACGTTGGTCTGTACAGCAATGTCACTCTCTGCTATATACATAGAATCAGCATTGTCAACGCAGTCGCGTGTATATTCCATACCCTCTTGCCACCCATCGTCGATCGTTTGCGAATATTCTGGGCGCGCACTCGTACACCATCAAGAGCCGAGGGCTCTCCTCGTGCACGATCTTCTTAGCATTCTCGTCACGTAGACTGTAGATCTCCGACATCGTTCTCTCGTATCTTTTGGTGTACACTTCTGCACGCGAGCACGCCTCATCGGCAAGCAGGCAAGCAAGCACAAGCTCTGCCTCTGTCTTTTTCTAACACTCTTTTTGCCTTACTTTAACACGTGGTCTCCTTGTCACCTCTCAATTTTCACCTGTATCAATATTTTGTGATCGTCTTACTCTTCTTACTTTGGATTTGTAGAAGTCTCCTCTCGATTTGATATTTTCTGGAACTAAAAATTCATTTCTGGGTAATACTTTTCAAACTCTTTTGCATGAAATGTAGATTTTTTATTATTGTTCCAATGACATAAGGCGATATATTCCAATAAGGCTGAAATCTCCAGAACCTAGAGAAAGATAAGCGGGTCTCATCGGTGAGCCCCGTCGCAGCGAACGTGTGACAGACTTTCGTCCATCTCACTCAACTCAAACCGCGCTACTTCAACTTCTCGAAGGAGCTTGTCAGGCAATAGACAAACGCATGCTTACGGTACTGATTTCTTTCGACTTTTCCAAGGCGTTTGATACGGTACCCCATGCCAAACTCCTCATGAAATTCAGAAAAATTGGATGCTTCGACAGAGTGATAAGATGGTTTGCCAGTTATCTTAGTGGTAAGAAACAAGCAGTGCGCATGGAGAACGGTCAACATTCTGATTGGGAATCAGTTGCCGCGGTTGTGCCTCAGGGGGTAGCTTCTTCGGTATACCCTGCTCTTTGTCATCCACATCAATGATCTTGCTGACTGTCTGAGCTCGGAGGTCAAACGAGTAATCAATGCAGATGACAACCAAATCTATCACCACTGTCACACAGCTGAACTACCTTATGCGTTTATTGCACTCCTCAATTTGAATGCTAGTACTGTCGTCCGTCGGGTTGCTAAGAATGGTCTCAAGTTAAACTCGAAGGAAACCACCATCATCATTCTTGGAAGTGAACCTTATCTGAAGCATGTCAAATTCGATGATCTTCCTAAAATTATTGTGCCGGGAACTGAGATACGGTACTCATATTCCATCAAGAGTCTTGGAGTTCACATATCTTCGAAGTTGGACTGACTGGTCTACTCAAGTCAACGGCATGATTCGGCGCGTACACGGGGCGCTATATCTACTACGATGGTACCAAGGAGCCCTGTCTTGCTCGATGCGGATGAAACTTGTGCAGAGTCTTGCATTAGCACATCTTGATCACGCTGCTCCAGTGATTCATCACATGCAACAATTTCTTGATGTTGAACTTCAACGCCTCATGAACAGTTGCATTCGATTCATCCATGTCAATATCCCATGGCGATCACATGTCTCACTATACCGTATTTCTCTTGGCTGGCTGTTTACCAAACATAGGCGTCTCTACTTGATTGGTAGCCTTGCCTTCAAAATTCTTTGTACAGGTGAAGCCTCTCCCTTGCTTTCTCTATTTAAACTCAAATACATTGATGCACCCCATCCATACCCGAGAAGGTATCCACCTCAAATCCTAGAGTACAAAACCCCACGTACTGAAACATGGAGGCAATTTTTCATCATCTCAGCCTCGGAAATAATCAATCCTTTGCCTCAACTCACTCTCAGTCTTGACTCACTCTCTGAATTCAAAACGATTCTCTTTGAGCATTTAATGCATGAGGACAAATCAGACTGACTGAGTAAAGCTAACACTTTAGTCATTCCCCCTATTCCCACTGCCTTAATCAATTCACTCTCCATCTGAATTTTACATCATTCTTACTTATGTATCTTTTTTTCTTCTTCATCATGATATTGCACTGCGCGCGTCACAATACCCAATGGTTCATTTCACTTCTTTCACTTTCCGCACTTGCTAATATCAACATATCTAACTGTACTTTTCCGTATCAACAATCTCTTATAATTATATGTATCTTAATGTAATATTCCTGAAGAGTCTCACGTAGTTTTACCTCCAGACTCCAATAAAGTTTATTTCAATCAATCAATCAATCGGTTGAAGAGCATCAGTCCATATTTTATAAAAATTAAGATAAAATAAAATTATAAAATGATGCTTCTCTCAACCGTCTCCAATCACTCTAACTACGTTTTGAATGACATGATCGTCTTTCGTTACTGCACCAGAAGAATTCATAACAGAATTTCATCATTCTAGATTTTTGACCTGTCACTCCTCGGGTATCTTTTTTTTTCAAATTAATGATCATGAAACAAATATCTTACAAAAAACAGAGGGGACATGAAATCGCCAACTGATGATGTTTTCAATTGAATATTGATATCACCTAATATGAACGATGAAAGGTCATGAACCCGTTAATTGATTTGTTGCGCTTGCAACGATCGAAGCCTTCATCGAGTTATGTGCACCAACGAAACCTTTGAACGACTTATTTGTTGCGTAATACAGTACTATTACCGCATTTTGAAACTCATGACCCTTTCGTGCTCGTATTTATTACACCATTTATTCATTCAGGAAATGGAAAAAGGAAATTATCAAAGATTTGAAAATCCAATTCTGGTGGCAAATTATTACCTCACAAGTCACGCATGTTTCATTATATCATGATCATTGAACTTCATAAACGTATAAAATCAGTTACGAAAGGAAAGTGATCGATAGAGTAAGGCGATTTCCGCGCGCAAGGCCCAAAAAAGTATAGAAAAAAGGGGGAAAAATAGGGAATGAATAAACTTCACGTGCCATAGTCTCGAAGAGAAAACGAATTTACGGCCGGCGCTCGTCGGGCCCGAGTCTGCAAGCTCTCTCTACATCTCGTTCATACACGTACTTGTGTACGTTTGTACGTGTACACGCATTTACCTTCGCCCTCTCTTTGTTGCTCGCTTTTGCTACATTATATGTGACTTCGTGTCCAGTTCTATACGCTCGTATATCGAACTTAGAGTGCAAGCACACACGCACTTCCACACAGTCACTGTGGCATACGTATGTGTACAGAGATGGGGTCACACACACACACTTGGAAGGTGACCACCATCATATGAAAACGGCGCAACGAGTATACGATGATGTCGAGACTGCATCTCAGAGTGGTGATGTGATGTGATAGTGGCTCTGCTTGGTCTGCAGGTCTGCTGCACTGTTATTTCGCTCGTAAATTTTTATTGCTCACGCATATGGGCCTTTTCTTTTACGAGCGTGACATTTAACGTCACGTTTGCGTTGCGCACACGAGATTTTGACCCGCAGGTTTTAGTCTTCTTGCCACCGCAGCAATAGTATAGAACACCCTCTCAAATCTTGGTAATAATGAAATAATCCACTGAGACAGTTTTGTTCGCTGAGTTCATCGCTGTCGTCGTTGCAAAGCTGCAGAATCTTGGATAAAAAATATTGCTCGATGAAGCAAGCCATGCAGGAAAATTTTTGTGAGCTTCGAGTTGTTTTTTTTTAGCGGCTTATTCCAACTTGACGGTTTCATGAATTTGTACGTGAATTCTGAGTCAACCAACTCTGGTGAAAATGTGACCTTTTTTCTGGCCATGTTTATGGTCAGTGACAATGCGACTTGGCCAGTTATTGGCAAAAAAGTGCTCACTATTCTCACCAGGGAAGCCAGTAAAATTTTTGAGATTTCATGAATGATCCTCCAGATGTTTTTCATTGAAATTTTATCTACTTGGAACATAAACGAGTAACAATTCTGCGACTTCTGCCGTGGGAAACTGAATCCTAATTCGCAGATCTGCTAAGTAATTACATACGAAAAAATGTTAGTCAGTGTAGTTCAAAAAAGTTGATCCATTCGACTTCACAATGATCTTCATGATTGGTAAAACATGAACACCTTTTGATGGAGTGCATACATTGATCAAATTTGTAGATGTTTTATACAGAAGCCCAATGATTTTGTTGGAATTACTTAAATTATTAACTTGACGCTTGTCTCCTCATTCATATTCCAAATTATCTTCACCACAGTCAACTGGAAATTACGTTTCTTTCTTCGCAATCAATTGCAAGGAGCTGCATCGAAAAACTATTCCTTGAGTATTCAAAAAAATTTCACCATTCAAGATATTTTTATTCATCAGTATCTTCTAATTTGATTCGATAAATCACCTCAAATTTTCATAGGGATGACTATCCATGAGCTCGTCTTCTACCATGGCACGGGAGCTCGGATGGCCGTGCGGTAATTCATAGGGTGTGTGGGTGGTGAATGAATTGCTATACGATGGGTAATTTTCATTGTGAGAACTTAGTTCCGCACGCGTGAGTCGTGGAACACACATTCACATACCATATTCTGAATAAAAAAGTTCAAGTAATTAGAAATGACGACGTTGAGGTTTAGGCGCGATTAACGCTAGAAATGATGAACTATAACAAACGTCACGCTTCGCAAGTATATACATGGATGACCCATGAATGAAAAAACTAATGGAAAGAGCGACCACGGCGGGGCAGGCTGACGACAGGTCGCCGATAAACTCTCGAGCAGAGCTTCGCCATCGGCAAGATGAGTCCGGGCGAGTGCCATATAGGTCACAGGGGTTTTGCCTTGCCAGATATCTTGGATACTTATGTTAACACGTTCTCTGAGACGGGTTCCACTACAGTGGGATCCACTCGTCCTTTTCTGTGTGCGGCGATGATGAAAATCTCATCAAATGCGTCCCATGCACCGGTGGAACTCATCGCACTCAGGAAAAAAATTGCGATTTTCGGCGTCACAGTGAACGTGTTATAAATACAATGGGTGCATCAGAATAGCATATGACTAATCTAAAACATCGTTATATTTGTTGGATAAAAACATTAAGCTCTCCTGCGTTTGCTGAATTTTTCGGAGGTTATTGATATTTAGGATTGTGTTTTGAATCATAGATTTGATCGTGAGGATCCTACAAAAATAAGATGTGTGGATCTCGGATGCGATCGTTCACATGTTAGTATCTCAATTTTCCTACATCAGAATCAGTGAGGTGACACCAAGGTAGCTTTTGAGGTTAAACCTAGTCAATTAAAACAGTGCCCAAAACTAAAAGTTTCGTTAAAACATGAGATACACAATTATTTTGGAGGCTAATAAATGAGATCATTTAAGTGTTACTACATACCACCAGAATATACACCTACGAATAAAATTCCCTCAACTCGTGACACGATCCCACAGCAAGCTTTCTTCGACCACAAAAATAAAGCCTCTCCATCACGTCGAGGAGTCATCATCCTACACATCTCGACGATATTCTACACCACCAAATCCTCCTCCAAGAGCTTGCAAGTTTACCTCAACTCCCGTATCCAATACACAAAGTTCACTCTTGCATATATATCAATTTCACGTATATCTCAATAGTATACATATATCTATGTACGCGTGAGAAAGCTTCAGAGCTTTGATGGTCATCGAGAGGTGCAAATATTTGAGCATGTGCATATCATACGTGCCACTGATTCCTTCCCTCTCTCCACCCTTACCCTCACCATCATCTCTCTTTTTACTCGTCGTATCTTCCTTTGATTCATCCTATGCGTAAATGAGTATATTATATATGTCTCATCCGCACTGCAGACGTGCATCATTCACACATGTACACAACTTTATAACAAACACATACAAATATGACACAGCGTGGCTTACTTTGATTGAGAGCTTATATTGCGTCGAGGATATATATATTCTTTTGGGGGACATTAATAACGGTAGCAGAAACGAGCCTTCGGGCGCTTTCAAACAAATCGTACAGCATCCGCGCGGAAAGTATGAGCTTGCACTCACATTACTGTGTGTATGTGTGTGATAGACAGCATATCACACCGTGTGCATAGCTCCGCGAAAAACCATGCGCTGGTATATTATTGAGCGCAATGCATATGGCAAATATGAGTGAACCTCGTACAAAGGACATTATATAAAATATATCTATATTTATATTTGCATGGGAGTATTTTAGTGTGTGTGTGTGGGGGGGGGGGGTATGTCGGCGGTGGTAAATTTTGTGCTGAACGCGAGAATTACACCAGCTTGGACTGCGAATTCACAACTGAATTTCAGTTTTGGAGATGTATAATATAGAATTTTGTGGATTTGGATGTTACAAGAATTTTTCAGAGCTCGTCAGGGTGTAGTAATGAAGCAATAGCTTTGGAATGAGCAGACTCTAGCATGGAACTGATGGTCTCTGTGCTGTGCCTTCTTGTGTATCTAATTCAGTCGTTTATGTAAATGGACCAGCGGATGGAGAAGTTTAGCGTGAATGGTGCATGTGAATCTACAACAATTTTTATTTTCTTTTATTTCGATCTATGAATCCAATTATATTGTTCTGAGATGTCAAATACGCTATTTGCTAATCAATTTTTCAATAATTCATTCAACAGCACTTGAATGGATGTCTGAACCGAACGAAAATGATTTGTCATGTGTTAAATTGTGATTAAACAATTATAATTAGTTTTTGTGCTAGTTACTTGACTATAAATTACGTGATAGTTTGAAAGGGGGTGGGGGTAGTTTCTTGATTCTTTACGATAAATATGACAGTTTTCCATTCATAAAATTTCTTAAGAGAGGTCTGCAAAAATCATGAAAATTTCTCATGCTAAATTCGTGAATACCCCCGTATGGCGAAGATAATGACGCTATGAAAATCTTCATTGAGTATTTTGTAGATAGCCCCTAACGGAGAAGATATTGATGATAACTTCTTATGTGGGTCGAGAAGTAAGATATATTACGCACCTGCTCTCGCATATGGGGCCGAAAATGACACACATTGCGGCCCGGGTGAGTTGCCGCACGAGCCGAAATAAACGAGGGCGGCATGGGCATACCCGGGGCGGCAATGGGTTACTTTCGACCCGAGGTGCGTATAGTTCTCTTCAGTACTTTTTCATCGAAATTCTATGGTTTCCAACCCGATTTCGAGGCAAAATGCCGCATCGCCGTACAGGTTAGGAAACGTCAGAGCATGCATTGTAGCAGACGCGAGGGCGCGAGGGCGCAGCCCGAGGTCTGATGCGCATGCTCAGTCTTTTTCTGCCCTAGGCTGAGCGGCAATGCGAGATTTTCTTCGCCGGCATCGGGGCGGAAACCACAGGCTCTCGGCTTTGAAAAAAATTTGAGAATTCCCATGTAAATTTTGGCAAAACTATTAGCCGCAATAGTTCTCCACAAAATTATCATTATTTGCGTCGTGTCTCGAACACAGATGATATACATTACGGTACTCCTTATTCAACAAACTCTCTTTTCCGACTACTTTCACGGTTTTCTTGCATCCTTACGACTGGAAAATAGTGTTCTGACCGCAAGGAAGCTGAAAAAAATCTCTAACCATCCCGCCAGAGCATTTTTACCATCAGATGCCACGTAAGGAGGACAAAATTTATTGAAATTTTAGAAAATGTCTCCTTTTGAGTATTGAACTTGAAGCAACTTCGAGTCGCAAGAAATTGATTGTTATCAAATGTTATATTTTCAAAATTACTCGAATTTTCGTCATTATATTGGTCCATATCGTCTAAAAATGATGAATTTCCTCGACCCCTGTCTGCAATATGCTAATCTTATCGTTTTGTCCATTCTGCTCTCTCATCCCATCAAAAAATGTTGAATAATCTACTCCAACCTAATGCAGAAAACCCGTCTCACAGACTCTCGATAAATATTGACCATATAATAAACATCAGTTCGAAAAATTTCGGTAGATATCTTCAAAATTCATCACGCAATGAGATTCTTTGCTTGAAAAATCAGATATCGTAAATCCGTATTAAACTCAATTTTCGAATGCTGCAAGCTTTCCGCGCTCACGAACTTCTAAAAAAAGCTCTCGCAGCGTCTAGAAACTGTATGAGAGAAATGGAAGGCCACAGTCTCTGGCAATTTTCGATAAAGAGGAAGTGGTGTATAGCGACGACGACGGAGTCAGCTATATGTCTATTATAGGCGTGGGACGAGATACACGAACTCGGATGGACGTACTGTCATGCTATATTGTGAACATTAGCAGCAGCATCCAGTAATAGTAGTAGTAGTGGTTAGTAGCCATATATAATGAGTGTTGGAGGAGAAGATAGACGCGGACGGTCATGTAACCCCAATAGACTTTGACGTTGACGTTGCATGCCTCACGCAGTTAGCAGCAGACTGCGACATCTTTTGCGGACATCGGTAAAATCTTAGTGCTTATAAAACTATCGTTTCCTCAAAAAAGTGTCCCAGCAAAACCTGATTTACACCCGCAAGCTCCGTAGTTAAATCTATCGATATTTTTTACCTGAGCTCTCACACAAGATTCGCAAGGGCACATGAAACTAGATCTTACACTTTTCGCGTGATGGAAAAATTTCGTATTTTTTGTATTATTGAGCACCAAAGTCATGGTCTTAAGGGAACGTTCTTAAATCACGTAAAGGAAAATTTCATGAGTTTTCAACCACTTTCCCCTTTGTCAGACTTGTTGAATGGAAAATTGCTGGTTCAAGTATGAAACGTAAGAAATTGTCCGTAATTCATGAACGTTCCCTTAACAAACACGTGAAAGTTCGTTGCGGTTGCATGTCAGAAAGGTGTGCGCGTTCCATGAGTAGAATAGTACTGGACGTTACTATTAATAAAGCTCAGAGCTTTCGCGTGTGCGCGTACGACTTTATGCGAGAGCTAAATATGGTATGTGTAAGTCCGCATCTGTGTGTATGCATGTATTATGATGTATTTTCATAAGTATTTACTGTCTAGTGAAGGCAATCTCATCGAATGGTTCCTCCGAGTGAGGCTTGACCGGTGCCCTCTGTAGCCGGTACTCTAAAAAAATAGAATGGACGAGCATTTTTGCGCTCTATACTGCGACAGAACAACATAGTTCGATGGACATAGGTATGTGTAGTTTATAATAGCCCCGATGCTTAGGATTTTGGATGGACCGAATGGAAGGACCTGCATGATCGAAAAATGCATGGATATTGGTACAATACTTCCGAGAGCTTTTTTCGAGGTCATAACGGGTAGAGCTTTTTTCCTTTTTCTTTTCTTTTTGACGGTTTTCTGGCTATACTCGTGCGTGACAGGGTCGATTGCAAGGTTTGCTCGTACTTTGAGTGTATTTCAAATGCGGTGCCGCGGACCAACCTAGAGGGTGGAGGGGGGGGGGTGGATTTGCGCAATGTCCCTGGCGCGTTCTTGCTTATGTTCCCCGTGCAAATTTTCTGGATTTATCAGAAGTCATCAAAGCTTGCACGAATGCTGTGCTTAAAAAGTGCTAGGAAAATTGCGAGACTAATCCGTCCATGATGCGATAATAATGCGATCGTCAGTTTTTTTTCTATAACCGAAATCACGCGCAAAGTTTTGCGACGGACTTGGGCAGCAACCTTGAGGTATTCTTTTCTGTGTAAAGTAGTTTTCTTTTGGGAATAGCACTTGGTGATGAGATTTTTTAGATGAACTTCCTTGAAGATTTCCAGTTGTGAAATTCTTAAATCAAAAATAGTGATAGAAGAACCTGTGACTGGAACTGCATACATGGTACACTGAAATACTCTTCGTGTTGCACATGTATCCACCTCCTTCATTGTTAACGGAGACTACTCAAGCGTAATAGATATCAAACAATTTATTGGAATCTTTTGGGTTTACTATCGAAATTTTGTGGAATAAAAAAGCCATTACAGTAATTTCCAGTTGTACAAGTGAAAGATGAGCTTTTTCGAAGTTTGAATGAGACAAAACTCAGAGCAATGAAATTTGATAACCCAGCTACTAAGTCATATGGCTTTATATTCAAGACTGCACCGATATCCAACGCATTTCTCTTTCTTCTTAAATTTGTTAGAGCCAAATTCTGCTCTTTTTCAGTCTAAACCAATACTCATTTTTGTGCGTGAACCAGAAGAAAAAAAAATGATCCCGAACATGTTAAGAATATTACACCTCACATTGTAAACTTAGATTAAGCCTGCTCTTGATCAAAATTTTGTACATGTACGTACACTTTTCACAAATTCCTTCACAGATTTACAATAGTTACGTGCTTGTACATGCATGCACGTATTCACGTAAATCTTAGCGGGTTATCGGTGTCTCTCGCAACAGTTCACGGCCTGCGCAACTCTTCTATATACATTGCTTGAAGTCGATGTCATGCTGCACATTATATATGTCTATATATTACTGTGTACACATATATACCATCAGGAAAGTTGTATCTATGTGTAAATTTGCGTCGTCTTGCGTGTGGTAATTCTCATCCGAGTTCAAATATTTCTGTAAAAATTTCCCTTAGCAACGAAATCCATAGTGACACACTAATGGCACAGTTCCAGCATCTTTATCTCTTTCTCTCACTCTTTGGAAGTTTGCCTTTTTCTTCTTCGGGGTGGTAAAACGTAAAACCAGTTTGGCAAGATTTGTAGAGGATTATCAGCAACTGAAGCATGTATAGAAGCATTGATGCTAACCTCTGTGACTGGTTCAACATTTACTCATGCAATAGCACACTTTTCACGCTTCAAAAGGAAAAGTGTAGTTAATATTGCATCACGAGAAGTGTATATATGTATATTTTGCATATGATCATCACAAACTTTTGAGTTGACAGTGTTGGGTAGATTGCGATATGCAAATTTTAAATACCAATGGTGAGTAGGTAATTATTTATCGATACAATCTGGAATGCATTATAGTTTATTATGAACAATAATTTTTAAGATAAAATCTTTTTCGTACAGATTAGTGGAACGTAATAATTATCCACATCTCGCTGGGTAATTCATGACTAGCGTTATTCCCTCTTTTACTGCCGCTGGTTCGGGTTCTTAATTTTAGAAATGAATCAGAAACCCCTGAAATGCTGTCGCAGTTTAAAAATGATATTTGTAAAATAATGAGTAATGATCGATTGGTATTGAATGGAGGTTTTTTATGAAGTTCGTAATGATGACACTTTGTTGAACTGGTGCGGTTAATAGTCATAATCATCCACCAGCCCGTCTAGCCACCCACACATCAACCTGCTCGTACTAACCCGCTTTGACCATCAATTTACCCACTCCCTGGAACTCCCACTTCCCCACCCATAAGCCACACAGAATGAATCATATTTTAGACAGATCTGATCGGACCAGACTATAGACCAAACCATCTCATCAAATCATTCCAGAACACCAGAGACCGTGACAAACCGTTTCAAACCATTCCAGACAGCTCCAGACCATTTCAGATCGTACCAGACCATTTCAGATCGTACCAGACCATTTCAGATCGTACCAGACCATTTCAGACCATCTCAAAACGTCCCAGATCGTACCGGAACGTTCCGTACCATTTCAGACCGTTTGAGGTCGTATACCTAACCATTCCAGATCATTTCACCCTGTCCCAGGCCATCCATGTACCCGGCAACGTACCCATCCACTCACCAACCCATTGACTCATTCATGACCCATACGGTCATCCATTATACATCACTCTTTTTCTACGTAGGCAAGCTGATACGTGAGATCCGGACGAAGACATTTTGGCTGGGCGTTTGATTATCATAATTATGCGAGCTGTATCCAAGAGTACATTCTATTTTGTTACTACGAATAGTTCTCATGACACTTCTTGATTGATTTGTGTCAGTTTTCATCTGTAAATTTGAGCACTAAACAGTTCTGAACTGTGTTCCCTTCCCCTCCCAGGTCTTCTGCATCATCGAATACAGGGTTGAACTTCCACTCGCTTTGTGATCTTAGCTTCAATCTGTAAATTGAAGCTGAAGTTGTTACACCTATAGCTCCTAAAGGGTCATTTGTCCAGTCTAGAATTAAACTGTCGTTTTTTCAATAGGGATAATCCCAGCGTATCCTTTCTTTCCCATGATGATAACCAATCTCACCAGAGACTGCATCCACTTGTTCTTATTCATTCCTTCATCCGAGTTCATCGCTGAATCCAAAATATTTTGCTCCAAAAATGCAGCAAAGGTTGACGCTATTCTTTAATTCGTCCGATGAATTCATTCGGATCCTCCCAGTTGTTGTCAATTTCCGCAAATGACCATCATTTTGCGCGCACGTTTGTGTGGTATCGTGATGAATGAATTTGTGAACCTCACCGGCAACACAACAGACGAAGACATTTAGAAAGAGAGTTAGAAAGAATAAATCATAAAAGTAAACGCCAGCAAATCACTCCAGTCTAGTACAGAACTCGCTCGCTGTTGTTGCACCATGCATAGGGGCTTCCGCATTGCCTTTCGTGTGTGATATAGTTCCAGAGTATGAGAATCTAGCCTCCCGCGACCCTCAGTAACACCCCCTACATAACCCTGGCGCTTTCGTGAGCACTTCTCGTGTGCACGTTTCAACCCCATATACATGTCAAACTGTATTTACCTCCTGGCTCTCATGCACACTACCATCATTACCCTCACTCACCCTCTCATATACATTTCTGTTGCATCACAACACACTCAATCTCACACCTACACACACACACACACACACACACACACACAAAACAGATATTTTCTAGATGATACATATAGAGTGGACAGAACTTGAAAAGTCGTACATCTCAGCATGGATATATATATAAGGGTTTACTCTACACACGTAAGTGTATGCGTTTGCACGTACACATAGGTAACACTGAGATGCGTGATGGGCGGGTTAGATATTGTGGGAGACGACCTGCATGTACGACCGGAGCACATGCATGCGGATCGACGTCGACGACGACAGACGACGACGACCCGCAGCGCATAAAAAGCACTTACCCGACGACAAGCACACACACACGCGCGCGCGCGCACGCACACACACTAACATGGATGGTTTGCCAAAGTCAGCTGATGGCCTCTTGTGGTTTTTGGACAAACTCACATGTGTGCATGTGCACGTGTGTGTATGTCTGTGCAAGTGCTCTCAATGGGTTTGTGAAAGTATTATGCGTGGCGCGGGGGCGGGTTTGGTGGTTGCCTTCTGTCGGCTTGCATGCTCTTCTAGCGTGTCGTGTGCTCAGACTCTTGAACGCCGGGTGTGCGCGGTTTATGGTGGTTGTGGGCACTACTTTATATGGCACTACTACTGTTACTACTCCTGATATACGCGTATAATAGCTCCACACATGGTCAAATGGATACAAGTGCGAGAGAGACGGTTCAAAAGAGTTTGGTATAATGTCAAGGTGGTGACAGACCTGCCGTGAAAGAAAAGACTGTTCATACAAAAAATTCCAATTTGTCCTTATAAAAATTATATTCCTAGATGATATACAATAATCTCAAGTACAAGGAACACTTGACCAAGAAAAAGATATTTATTTCAAATTCCTAGTTATGATAGCTGGGAGTGATATTAGAGCATTGCGACCAATTTTGTCCTATCAGATTCGTGTGAATTTGTGGGAAAATGAGATAGTTTTTTGCAAAGGTTCGACTGCATTTGAATCATGAGTACCAGTTGCACGAGCATATGAACTAAAAAGTTTCCCAACAAGTCTCTATCCATAAGAATATGTTGTTTCTGTTTTGTTCGTAGTTTTGATTTTCCATATTATCTGAGAATAAAATAGCAGATAATGATACTAAGGCGTACAAGGTGGTTTTCAGTATCCCAAGTGACTTTACCCTGACCGAAAGGCGAGGATCGTAATTGTCACAAAAATGCGAAAACCAGGATTAGCGGCCGCGCATCATTTCCTACTTTTCGACAAACTGTGATGAAAGTGCAAACTACGCGGGAAAACGAGACTTGCGCCCATAGTGCGTCAAAAAGTACTACTCTGGCTATTCTTCGAAACTATACTGTGTTTTGCCAATTATAAGCCATGGCTTATAATTTTATTTTGGCTTTGAAGCATGGCTCATATTTGGAGGTTGGCTTATTTTTTGAGTACAGCTCATATTTCCAGACAAATATTCTATCGACAAGTATCCAGATTTTTTTGGATTGAGTATAAGAACCAAGTGTCATTCAAATTCACGAATGAAATGTCAATCAAGTATGATAATAAGATGTTGTTGAACAATAAGAATGAAATGAAGCAAAAATCACTCGAATGGGACATTAACATCATCTAGTTTCGGACCATCGTATGGCTCAGAAACATTTTGAAAAAGCTCTCCGGATCTCAGTTTTGCCAAGAGCATTGGGACAATTCTGTCATGTTTGGCTACAATAGTGTCTTCAAAATAGCAGCTCCTATCCAATTGGAGCACACAATATAAGCAGCACACCGGGGATTGTTTACAGTTCTCTCGTCAATGCTATTGTTTGGGGGTGGCTTATACTTTCACCACCCCACTCACTACGGTTTATAATTTAGAGGGCGACTTACATTAAGAGAGTGGTTCATAATAGGTGAAACACGGTACTTAACGTTTTCTTTTTGGTGCATCAGAATATCGGGATGAATTTCCTTTTCGTATTTTTTGTGAATTTCAAAATCTCATTTGTGACACCATCATTGATTGTAGGGCCGAGAACACCTAAGATCGACGAAACATATTCAAATCATCGTCGGTTATTGGTCAGCTCTTGTCATTTTGAACTGTAATGAACGCGAATAATTCCTGTGTGAATCTTTTCTCCCATGTTCTTAAAAAAAAGTATAACGAGAGGTATAATTATTGACAATGTATTTAAGGGGGAACCCCAGAGTATATTTGGACATAAAATTACCCAAAAAGTGAATGAATGAAGAATGAAAGATCAGAATTCTGTTACATTCGCATAGGTAAAACGCGAGATCGAAATTATTTATCCAATTCAAAAAAGATATTCATATGAGCTCTCAATCAGAGCTTATTCAATCCAAACTTCATCCACGGCCGATCCATCAAACTTCATATTAATAGGCATCCAATCACTCCATTTACTGAATTCAATTAAACTTTTATATGCTCACTCAGGTTTATTCAGGTACTCCCGCAGCCCACCAGTAAATCTTCAAAAATGTGCGTTATCCGTGTAAATGCGTTAAGTGCATACATTATCCGGTGGGAGACCTAGAAATTATTCCAAGTCCATTCGGATTAGCATCAAACTTGAAAATGGCAAAAGCAACGCAGGAACAAAGCAAGAGAGAATGGACGTTGGAACAAGAAAGGCGGAAAATTTCAGAAGAGAGGGTTAAAAAAAAGAATGGTCAAAATCTCGTAAGGGTGGAAGCAGTGGCAAACGAGATGGAAGATGCTGCAGACTCCGAGGATGCTTCTCCTTTTCACGCTGTAATTAACGCTCTGAATTACCTCAAAAGCTAAAAAAAAAAAAAACGATCCATACAAGTGCTTGATTCATATGAACTCCTTCATGTGCGAGTGGTTTGTACCCTTGCGGTGAATTTTCGAGGGTGCATTCGTTTCTATTCACAAGAACCCAAAAAAAAATACATACATGATATTCTGAGTTGTTTTTGCTTTCCGTTTTTCTCACCTCTTGCCTCACATATTCTAGACCAATTCACGCATTTGTACCATATAATCTAGGGTAGCAGCTGCACCAGTAGCATCTTTTCTCAATGGGTAGAGAAATCCATTCAGAGATGATCGAGTCGAGTGGCTGGAGGTGGTCGGATTAAAAACTTGTGCAAACTCTCGCTCTCGTACCTATTGATTATTTCACTGTAAAGCTATTCGACGCCGTTATACGCCACTTTCGTGTAATGTTGCACAAAGCATATCGCTCCCTTCCTCGGAGAGTTTTTTTTTCTCACTTTTCGCATTTGAATTTGCATGTATTGCTGTGTGCGTCGATTCATCGGAGCTTTTTTCTATCCTTTTATCCACGCTGTAGTATTTGATGCTTTTTTGGCAGGCTTTTTTGATGTATTGAGTAGAGAAATTGGGAGTCGATTTTTGCCTAATTCAAACTTGTGTATCGTTGCACTTTGGTATGGAAGCTATTGATGGTAATGGTTTCTTTTGGATAGAAATGTACGGAGTGATGAGTAATGCGAGTGTATCCTACATGCCCTGTGTCCCCAACATAACCCAATACGTCGATCTCAGGAATGGGCACTCGTTGACCTTCCCACAAATATTTTTCATGTCTCTCATTTTACTTTTGCCACCAGGCGAATAAAGGGAATCAATCAATCAATCAATCAATCATGTTGGAATGTGGGAAAGTAAGAGATTTGGACCGATTCCGAATGGTTTTTGCATCTCCCAGAAAACTTAAAGTGACTTTTCTATTGTTCTCTCTGCACAGCTAAGAAATCGCCGAGGAAATTGCGTTCAGTAAAGCCGGTGCCAAAATTTTTGAAAGCATTCGGTTTCTTTCTTCAAGACTTCCAAAATCTCCTTTTTAAGGCCATGCAAAAGCTCTACCTTACCATGTGAGTGAAATATGACTAAATTGAATACCCCTAAAAAAATTGTGTGATA
This sequence comes from Eretmocerus hayati, assembly GCA_029851415.1. Classification (NCBI taxonomy): domain Eukaryota; kingdom Metazoa; phylum Arthropoda; class Insecta; order Hymenoptera; family Aphelinidae; genus Eretmocerus; species Eretmocerus hayati. Next base: position 101,403,566 of record CM056744.1, read on the forward strand.
TCTCAGAATCGTAGATAGTTTAGGTTGTAGTTTGTGACCAGATCTACCATTTGGTAAAAATTAGAAATCGATTGAAATTGTTGTTTTGCCAGGAGTCTGAGCCCCGTAATTACGCCGGTAAACATGCATTACAGCGCTCAGACTCCTAACAGAACAATCATTCCAATCAACTCCAGACTATTAGCAAATGATAGGTCTGATCCCGAAGTGCAACCTGAACTATCCACGGTTCCATAATTTTCCTAAAAAGGATAGGAACCAAGTGGAAAACTCGAGTGGCGATGCTTATACCAACATAATCCCGGCGTCCGCATCGTTCGTCGTCTGCATTATTATCTGGATTTTTAAGAAATAATCCACTAAAAGTCTGTGCGTGGTCTAAACTTGAGCATTTGCATCGCAGATATAGGTTATCACGTTGAGTTGAAATTCGAATTCTGCAAACATCACATATTCCAAGATGTCCAATCGGAAAATTTCGGTCACCACAGAGAAGAATATTCTTCAGAATAATTTTAAGAATGATCTAAATTTGAAAAAATTTCATCGATTTTCTAACCTGTTAATTCCTGAAAAATGGAGAGACTGTGCCAACCGCAAAGTCAATCCGTAGGAATCGTCACAAAACTTTGGCCTACTTATAAATTCATATCTGTGAAAATGGAATTTTTTCAAGTTGGAATGATTCGTAAAACCCTAAATCCACGATATTCTCAAAAACTGAGGTCTGTCATTCTCGCTGTCGTTGGATCAAACCAATTTCCGAATCATCTTCTATCATTCACAAAAATCACTAGCAAAGCGAAGCCACCAATTTTACAAATAAGAAGAAAAAACTATTACACACTCACACACACATTTCCCAAAGATGAACCCATCAACTGACGTTCGTGCTTGCAAGTATATCAACGTGTTTGCGCAGAGGCTGGGTTGGCACTCAATTCTCCACCCACTCTCACGAAAAAGGCCAAACCAACTCCATTTTTCTCTTTTTCTCTCTTGTACTTCCGCTTTTTTTCTGAAGCCCGTCATATATACTCTATATACTCGATGGTCATCGTACGTTAAAAGCTCGCTCTCGTCCGAGTAGTGGCCAAACGTCTCTCTTACTCATGAAAGAAAGTGGATGAACGGCGAATCTATTTACTCAGTTGCCTATCGCAAACTTTGCGCACATCGATAAGACTTTCCGTGTATTATAGTATAAGGAGCTCTCTCCCACCTTTTCAATTCTTTCAAACTTCTCCGAGTGCCCGCTTGCATCAGCGCTTAACTCGTCGAGTGTGAGTTAAAAATATTGTTCGTTGTTAGGGCAGAAGATGGTGTACGACTTGCTATTTGTGAATGGTATCTGAAAAGTTGTGTTCAATGTGCCTGTGAGCTTTATTTTGCTTTCATCTGGATGGTGACGTGCAGCGATGATGTACTTTCTGTGAGTTTTGACGGCAGTATGTTTAAGCGGTTCATTTTGTTTGTTTCATAGAAAAATGAGGATTTCTTTTCAACCTGAAGGAACGGATTTTCTGTCGGAAAGTTGACAATGTCATCTATTCCCAGTAGTTTTGTTTGTTGCTGTAAACTTACTGAATACTTTTTTGAGTACTAATCAGTATTCTGGAATCCCGTTTCGCCTTACTCAATTTTATGAACACCACTCGCAGCAGTCCGACAAAAATAATGTGAGTAAATAGGCTACAAGATGATTCAGTAGAAAAAGTCAGGATCCGTCAGACGAGCCAACAATTCTGGAAGGTCGCATGAAAAGTTCTTGGGCTGACTTTTTGTAATTACTTTGTTAGTATTTTGATGGGTGTTGTCATTTTTCCTAATAAATTGCAGTTGAATATATTGACATCGACATAGATTCCCAGGTAGATTCCTTCTGGACTGATATTGGACTTGCTGATCATTCACAATATCCGGTGTAAAATTGAGAGACATTCCATCGGTTTCAAATATCAATAGCATCATTTCTATCTAAATTCCAGAAAAACTTCCACCATCGTCCCATGAACTGAACGGGATAATTGATATCATGTTTTTTTCTCGATCAGTCTCTCCGAATCTTCTTATATCACCAGACAAGTAATATCAAACTTTTCATCAATTAAAACAATCCCATGCAAAAAAAGGTCTACTGAAAAATGCTGATTCACGAATCTTCCACGACCTCTAACCCACCGTATTCCAAAAAACGTTTCGTCCGCCTCAGTTACTTCAGCTTAAGCAAAGATCGCTCCAAGAGCAGGTAGCCACGTGCAAACACTCCATTATCGGCTCAGAGTTTGCCTTATTACGAGCCTCTTTTGTACTCCTACTCTCTGCTCGCTCTAGAGAAACGCTAGAAGTAAAGAACGCGTCGCTTTCCAACCGTCAAACTTGGCCAAGTATAAGAACCGCTGGCCAGAGCCTTATGGAAAGAGAAATCATGGGTAGAGAATTCAAGCTTAGGTTTGCAAAAATTCAAAATTCAGGGAAGCGAAAATCCCTTCGCAAGCCCATTATCTCACGAATCAACCCTAGAAACGAGAGTATGAGAGGCCAAGCCAAGCCTATTGAATTAACACACCGACATACATACATACACACACATATCTTGTTTTCAACTCATGCTCACGTGGATGCATTTATAAGATTCTCAGTGAGAGATGTAGAACCATGAAGTCGTGATTCGCAGTTGGCGTATCACTGAACCATCGCCGGCAGCACAATTAGCCAACGCTCCCTTGCGCTGCTCGTGTGGAACCTTGAGACCACACTTGAAGAGATTTTGTATAGAGGTGCGGCATGATGCAGGTAAAGGTCTGAAGCTTTCACAGATAGAAAGATACATACGCCAGGGAAGATTATTGTTTTGTAGTGGGGCGTTGAGTGCGTGATATTTAACTGTAATTCTTACGATTTTTTGTTGAGAGTTAAGTGTATTTAGTAGTATCTGAGAATTATCAGAAAGTTTCAGCATTTTCAACGATAAATGCAGGCTGGTGTGATATGCAATATCATATTTTGAGATTACGCTGTAAATTTCTATAGTTTTTTTCAGAAAATTCTACAGATTTCGTTCGAAAATAAAATAATGAATTCTCGAATTGGATGGAGTGCTGTAATTCAGATTCTCATCGATGAATATGATATAATCACCCTGCTGAACCCCCCCCCCCTCCCAAGTATGTGTACTGATAATCAACCAGAAACATTTATACCACATCACGGAGAAATAGATCAGTGACCAGTCAGTGTCTCGCCCACATTGTTCTCGAATAATATTCTAGAATCAAAGAAATTTTTTTACATGGGCTGCAAGATTCTTGTCTTGCAATACGTCCTGAACCAGACCCAGAGGTTTCAAGTTATTTCTTGAGGAAAGATGCAACCCTAATTTTGGAGTCTGGACCAAAAAGTCGTGGAGGTGGGGGGTGGGAGGGGTTTACATACATTCAGTATTTTCTCGAGATCGAGACAGTGTCGTAGTAAGTTTTTTGATAAAAAAATGTTTTAGACCATTTTTATTTTCTGTATTGCGTCTCCTTCAACGGATTGCCAAACCCATACGACGTTTTGTTCAATATCATGAAATCTTCCTCCAAAGAGAATCTCAGACTGATTCGTCATAATATAAAATAGTATATTACGCACCTGCGCTCGCGAGGGACCGAAAGTGACACATTGCGGCCCGGGTGAGTTGCCGCCACGAGCCAACAGTCGAGGGTGGCATACCAGGCGCAGCAATTGGTCACTTTCGACCCGAGGTGCGTATACTTCTATTCTGTACACTTTCATCGAAATTCTATGGTTTCCGACACGATTCCGGGGCAAAATCCCGCACCGCTGTACAAGTTAGGAAACGTCTCGGAGCATGAGCCCTAGGTGTGATGCGCATGCTCAGTCGTTTTCTGCCGTGGCCAGCAATGTGGGATTTTCTGCCTCGATATCAAGGCGGAAACCACAGGCTTTTGATGCAAGTGTACTATTTCGGATCAAAATTTTGAATTTGCTCGTTAAAATGCCTCAAAACTCGAAGAATATTGACTTCTTCCCAAAAATCAACGAATATGTTTTGATTTAGATCATCAAGAGAATGCATCAAAGTAGTGAAGAAAAAATGTCGGAAGTCAAGAACAAATATCACTTGAGAATTATATAGTTATATATGTCTAGTCTTTGCAGGAAAAGTTTGGATTTCCGCAATTTTTCCTTCATTTATTCGATGTATTTTTCTTTAACCTGATCTAGGTAGTATTTTTGTGATTTTTCAAAATATTAAATGGAAAAATGAAACGTAAAAATGGAACTAGTCCTACATAACTTACCGAATCGGTCTGGAATTTATTATGAGGGTCGTGTTTATGGTCTCGAACAAAATGTAGTATGATTTGAGATATTCGTTGAAAAAGGCGAGATCCAAAAAATGAAAACGGTACAAGAAATTTTTCATAAAAAAACTAACTACGTCGTAGCTTTTATCTAGAGAAAATCCCTCTAAATATGAATCTTCAACCCCCACGATTTTTTAGGCCAGACTTTGGAATGAGGATTGCACCTCCCCTCAAATGAAAATAGTCTTCGTCACTTTACTTTCTTTCCAAATGCCGGCAAAACAGCTAGATTGTCTCGAAACACGAATGTTTAGAAAAAAAAAATAGCGGTTTCAGCAAGTGTACATCGACCACGATAGCAAACCTTGAGAATCTGCTCATCAACTTGAAAGAGAAAGGAGATCACCGCCCCGTTTCAAGAGTGCACGTAAAATACGGCCACAAAGTATAGAAAAAGAAGGTCGCGGGCGCGTAAACCGTCGCCTCTATCTCTTTTAACCATGAAAAGTGGTCATAGAGAATTGTGCGGTACAGGTCCACGTTTTTCGCGGTGAGGCTGTGAATGCGGTGTGCGACACTGACGATGCGAATTGTCGCTCCTCTCTGCTTTGAAACGATGCACGGGGCAAAATTCTCGCAGGCTCTGCTCAACTGCTGCCGAGGCCAAGCCAAACTATTGCGTTATAATTAGAGTCCGCGAGCGCTAGGTGGTTGCCACAGACAGCTCGCGTTCACCCTTTCTATCTCTTTCTTGCACTTATGTATTCACTTTCTGGCTAGACGATATTACGTGACGCGCGAGCGCCTTTTTGGGAATATGTAGCTTGGAACGATGAAGGGATCTTGAATATGCTGCCTTTTCCTAATTAATATGAAGGCCTAATCTGGGTGGCCTTGAATTTTCATGGGCTGATGCGCTCTGTTCAAGATTGTTGGGTTTTTGATAAGATTCTGATGACGAAATACAATGCTTCTCCTACTTCTTTCAGGGTTCGTCGCCGAGACCCTATTCCCCTATTTTACCCTATTTTAACCCTTTTCTGGACTTTCCCCTTTTCTTCCCCTATAATCGGCCCAAAGACCCTTAAAGTACCCTAAAATGCGGTTTTGACGATTATTTCTTGCCTAAAATTTTACTCGCTCAGTTTTCCTCGATGAAAGTGAATATACCTCGTTCCAATCATTTCCGCGTCAACTTTTTCTCTGACTTTATCGTCCATGTGTAACTTTTCTATGCCCCAAAGTATCGAAATAGTTGATCTTCGCACTTCGGGGAGTAATTTTTTGTGAAAATTCACTTTTGCTAGATTCTTTAATCGCAAGGCCCGTGCTTATCTGGAAGTCGGCTTCTTTCAAAATAACCCAGGAGGGTGTTTCAGATCCGGGTCACGGATTTGGCTGAAACTTGAGAAATAGTCTCATTTCAACACCAAAAGATGAAACCCGAAATTATAAGACCCTAACGCTCAAGCGTTTCCGAGCTACAGCCAAGGACGTTAGCATTGTGGGTATACCTATATGTATGATTTTAAACATAGGCCTGTACGGGCAATGCCAATGTCCTTGGCTGTAGCTCGGAAACGCTCGAGCGTTAAGGTCTATAATTCTGGGTATTCTCTTTTGGTGCTGAAAGAAAACTATCTCCAGAGTTTCAGCCGAATCCGCGATCCGGATCTGAAACACTATTCTGGTAAAATCAAATTTAGTGTCAAAATGTCAGGTCCGTGCTTTGCTACCGTGTCATTTGCGGGAATACATCGTACATATTAGAATGTTTGGAAGTGGGACTTGCGGTTGGCACATTTTGGATCCCCAAATATCGAAATTTTCGCATAAACGACCCTCAACACACGATACTTCTGTCGTCGCACAGAAACCAAGGTCTGTACCCGTTCACAGAGTGCTCAGATTTTAAAATGAAAATGCATGATCCTGCGAATGATTCTGGGGGTGTTATAATTCATCCTCTTGGCTTTTTCCTTTCATTTACAAAGTCAATGTGCTCTGGGAACTGAAACGCAGTTGAAATCGAGAATCTATGACAAACGAACTCGTTGCAAAGTGAATGGATTGAGAACAAAGAAGTGCTGTGTAATTTTTCAAAACTCCCCTATTTAGTACCCTATTTCCTGACATTATTTTCCCCTATTCCCCTATTTTCGGGTTGCTGAGTGGCGACGAACCCTGTTCTTTGCGTTAGTGGCCACTGACATTTACTCCATCATTACCTAATTTTAGGTCTTGTTTGCAGTGATATATCCTCATATATATAATGTACACTAGTGTTTTGGTCTCTCTCGCCACCGCTCGTTCGGATTGTGAATGTTATTCATAAGTCAAATGCCTCTGAAATTGTTTTGCCGTTCAATAATAATAGTTGTAAAATGATAGGTAATGATTAATTGATGTTATTGAGAGGAGGTTTCTCATGAAAATCGGGAAGATGACATATTGCCAATCAGTCAGTTCATCCGGTATTCGCACCCATCACGCCTCGACGACATGATTGGCTAATATATTTGAGCCAGACCAGACTGAATTAGGCCGAAGTAGACCGAATCAGATCGAATATAATCAAATTAGTCCAAACTAGACGAAACTAGACCGAACTTGACTGATCGTGAATTAGGCCGAATTAGAAACCTTACTTTACTTAGCGCATAGTAGGGCGGCAATTCTTAATATGATATGAGTACCCTACTAGTGCGGTAGTAGTGCGGTACTAGTACGGTACTAGTGCAGTACTAGTGCGGTACTAGTACAGCACTAGTACGGTACTAACAGGATTAGTGTGGTCCTAGCTGTCTCAGTGGCACTGGTGCAATCGTAGCGGTCTTAACAGTACTAGTACCGTACTGGAACCATAGTAGTCCTGAACTAAACCGTACCAGAACTGAAATAGAGCATACCAGCACGAACTAGACCATATTAGACCGGGTCAGACCAGAGCATCTATCCATGCACCCATCCACCCGACCATCTACCCACCCACTCATGTGCCCATCTACCTATGAGCGCGGTACTAGTACGGTATTTGCGTGGTTCTAGCAGTACTAACGGTACAAGTGTGGTCCTAGTGGTACAAGTGCGGTCCTAATGGTACTAGTATGGTCCTAGCAGCTCTAGTTTGGCCCTACTGGTCCTAACGGTCCTAGTAGTCCTATTGGTACTAGTGGTCCCAGTAGTTCCAGTGCTACTAGTGTAAAAATACGTTACATTTATTATCTTCGATTTAAAAGATTAAATCTTAATACAAGATATTGAACGGTACTAGTACGTTTCAAGCGGTACTAGTGTCCCTAGTCGTCCAAGCGGTAATAGTGCCGTACTAGAACCGTACTAGTGCCGAACTAAACCGTACTAGAAAACCTTACCTTACCTTACCTTACTTAGAGCATAGCAGGGCGGCAATTCTTAATATGGTATGAGTGCCATACTAGTGCGGTAGTAGTGCGGTACTAGTGTGGTACTAGTGCGGTAGTAGTGCAGTACTAGTACGGTAGTAGTACGGTACTAACGGTAACAGTGCGACCCTAGCTGTCCAAGTGGTGTGGTGCGATCGTAGCGGTCTTAGCAGTACTACTACCGTAGTAGAACCGTACTAGTCCCGAACTAAACCGTAGCAGAACTGAATTAGACCATACCAGAGCGAACCAGACCCAATTAGACTGTATCAGACCAAATCATCCATCCATGCACCCATCCACCCGACCATCTACCCACTCACTCACGTACCCATCCACCTATCGATTCATCCATCACCCATACGGCCCTATTATGAGCGCGGTACTAGTACGGTATTTGCGTGGTCCTAGCGGTACTAATGGTACAAGTACGGTCCTAGTGGTACTAGTGCGGTCCTAGTGATACTAGTATGGTCCTATCTGCACTAGTTCGGTCCTACTGGTTCTAACGGCCCTAGTAGTCCTAGTAGTCGGATTGGTACTAATGGTCCCAGTAGTTCTAGTGCTACTAGTGTAAAAATAAGTTTTATTTATTACCTTCAATTTTAAAAATTGAATCTTCTCATTCAAGTTAGTGAACGGTACTAAAGCGGTTCAAGCGGTCAAGAGGCCCTAGCGGTCCTAGCGGTACTAGCGCCGTACTCGAACCGGACTAGTGTCGAACCAAACCATACTAGAGTAAATGAGACTGTATTAGACCGAAGTAGATCAGACCAGACCATTCATTCACTCACCGTTCGACCCAACCACGACCCATGCGGTCCCCATTATACTTCACACTTTCCACGTAGGCAATCCGATGCGCGAAATCCGAACACATTTTGGCTGGGCGTCTAATTATTACTAGCGTTTTTGCCTACCTCGCTAACGCTCGTCCGGCTTGGAAGTGTCTCTGATATGGTATGGACCCCTGAAATGCTTCTGTAGTTCAACAATGTAACGTTGAGATTTCATAATACAGTGGATTCTGAAAGAATAATTTCACGCCCCATCCACGGCCCTAACCCCAGTCCCAGCACCAACCTCAGACCAAGACCCAGCTCCAGCCCCAGCTCCAGCCCGAGCCACAGCTTCAGCCACGCCCTATCCACGGCCCCAGCCCCAGTTCCAGCCACAGCTCCAGCCTCAGTCCCAGTCACAACCTCAGCCTCAGTCCATCCTCAGCTTCGGCCCGGCTCCAGCCCCAGCCTTAGCCCAGCCTCGCCCCAAGCCACAGGCCTTGCCTCATCCCTAGCCACAGGCCCAGCCTTAGCCCCAGCCTCGGCCCCAGCAAAAACCTAAGCTCCTGCCTTAGTCACAGCCCCAGTCCCTGCACCAGCCTCGACCCCAGCCACAGCCCATCGATCCAAAAGGAATGTTTTGACTGATTGGATCTTAGAACAACTGATCGGACCATCAAATCAACTGCCCAATCCGTACGGATAAGTCAAAAGTCATCACCAGCATCACCAACACGGACCCACCGACCCGCCGACCCACCGGACCCACTAATCCACCAACAGCACCAACGATGTCACCACTATACGAGGCATCCGGACGGATAAAATCGGACAGACGCTTAATTAATTTAATTTGTTGGAAGGATGTTGCGAAATCTACGATTATTTGCCTTATGACTCTTATCCCACTTATGATTTGTACCTAGATAGAAAACTAATCACGAAGGATATTTCTCTCTCCAGCAATGAATAACATGTATACCCTTATTGCCCATCTCGTTTGACTCAGTCAATACACTAATTTCGAAATAGTTATTTACATCCAATGATGCAATTATACTGAAATAAACAACCATTCGAATCTAATAGACAGTGGAACCTTGAGCGATTTTCACTGGAATTTCAATGAAAGTTTCACCGAAACTCTAGCGATTTTCACTGCAATTCCGGTGTAAATTTTTCTGAAGATGAGGTGATTTTCACTGAAATTCTAGTAAAATTGTAATGAAATTCTCACTGATTTTTTAATGAAATTTTCACTGGATTTTTAGTGAAATTTTCACTAATTTTTTAGTGAAATTTTCACTGATTTTTTAGTGAATTTTCACTGGAATTTCAGTGAAATTTTCACTAATTTTTTAGTGAACTTCCACTGAAATTTTAGTGAAATTTTCGCTGATTATTTAGTGAAATTTTCGCTGATTTTTCAGTGAAATTTTTGCTGATTTTTTAGTGAAATTTTCGCTGATTTTTTAGTGAAATTTTCACTGATTCTTTAGTGGAATTTTCACTGATTTTTTTGGTGAAATTTTCACTGGAACTTAGTGGAACTTATCACTTGAACTTTAATGATTTCCACTCCATCCATCCACCAACCCACCCACCTGACCATTAACCCTCACTCACCCACCAACCCACCCACCCATGACCCAACCATGACCCATCCACCCACCCATCACACTTCACCCCTTCCGCATAGGCGACCCGATACGCAGTATGTGGACGGACAAATTTTGCCTGGCTCCTTAATTATTATAACTCTATCAATTTATTTACCTGCAATATCACTTTTCTAGGAATAATGTCTTCTTTCAATCAAATCTGGATACCTGAATGCCTTAAGCTCGTCAATTACATAGTGATTGTATCTGAACTTGCAGGAATCCAGCCCTTATTCATTTTCTCACTGAAGACACTTCTGAGGATGTTGTTTTCAAATTATTCAAACTTATTGGTTTTGTCTTGTACGGTCATATGCCAAATTTCACATCCATCCAATGACTAAGGAATCATTACAATCTTTGGACCTTTTCTCTCATGTACAAAATGCAATTCAATATGTTGACGGATCTTCTTCGTTAAGAGGCTGGTGGATACCGACTTGGTCGAGTTTTTGCAATTTTCCAACGTGCGAGATATATCGTGACTATTCAAAGTAACGCCGATTCTAGAAGAGTCAACGAATCGGCGTTACCTCGTAGATTAGCGATATCTTAAAAGTGCATCTGAAAAATTTAAGAACTTGTCAATGTCGTTACGTGTGCAATAATGATAGAACGCTGGCATCCCCTCAAGTAGATATATGGCTCCATGCTTGAACAGCTTACAGAATCTGCCGCATCTCAGCATTTTCCAAAGAATTCGTCGGCTACTACTATGAGCCCTCATTCTAGATAAAAACTTTCTAAGAAATTCTCTTGTCATAGTTACAATCACATCCCGTTTCAAAATTGAAATCTCAATCACCACTGAGTCGTATTTTTCCCACGAACAACTGGGCCAATTTTAGGACATTTATCTCGCCATGTAAAATCAAGGCTGCTGCTCAAATGGATCAAAGAAGAGTAAAGCTCAGATTGCCGATCGTTTAATAAATATCTCTAGTATCGCCCAGAGCTTTGACGAGAAAATGCCTAAGCGTTGCTGTGTGTAAAAAAACAACGAAATAAAAAAACCTGTCGAAACCGATAAGGGCTGCATTAATTAACGTCCGGGTGAGAAAGAGAGATGAAAAAATAGAAGCCCTCTGTCGAAGGTTATAGTAAAAGAGGGGTGAGGTGAGAGGGATGGTGTTCGGATCCAGTGTGCAGCTTTTATGCCCGACGGGAAAACGCTCTCCAGTTCAAAGCGGTTGGACACGCGGCGTGTCATCGGAGAAGAGCTGGGTCCTGTGTGCTTGCTGCCTGCAAGCTCGGGTTGCTCGATATTCGGGCTCGATGCAGCAGCTTTCCTTCTTCCTCTATCTCTCTTTGTCTCTCACTATACCTCCCTTAATTATTACGCCCGTCCGCGTTTTATTTGAGCTCGTGCTCGCTATCGCAATGGCTGCGTTATACAAAGTTACGGGTGGTGGTAGTATAGTGCGGGTGAAAAGGGATGAGTATAAAGTATATATAGTATAGCGTTGGAATGATGGAAGACCCGGGCTTTTTCGCGAGTGCTGCGTGCCAAAAAGGGTTTAGGGTTGCTCGGGTAAATTTGTTTACGTGTGATATTTCTAGTTGCCAAAAGCTTGCTTTACGTTGTTACTCAAAAGCTCCGACGGCTATTAGGAAATTTTATACGGGGTTCGATTGGATGAAGGTTCTAGAATGGTTCGTTGGAGGTGGAAAGGGATATTCATTTTCCTGGGAGATTCAGGAGATTGAGGGATTTGAGATGAGGAATTTGTAATTATACATTTTTTGATCCAACTTCATTTTGTTCATTATCGAGAATTTTAGAAAGTATGAAAGAAAGATTTGCATGGTGACCTTCGAGGTGACTGTTAGGTGAATGAGTGCTCGACAATTTATGAAAAACGTTGTTCATGCAGTGTGAGGAAAATGATATGATAAGAATGTATCTGAGTACGAATTTATCTAACAAAGTTCAGTAAAAATTTACAAAGAATCGACTACGAATAAGGGTCTAGTAGTTTTACTTATGAAAACTCTGAAGGGCTAACCATAGATTATATACGAAGACATTTTATGATTTGGGACCTCCCTTCCCCCTTTGTAAGATTTTTCATATCGAATGATCGGTAAATGGGGCGCAAGAAATTGGAACCCTCCTTTCTTCATTGTGAAATTTTTTCCAAGTTTCTTGATAGCTCATAGAAGGAAATGAAATCATTCGTCCCAGATACTGTGAGTGAAACATTGCTGACTTGAATGATTTTGATACGAGCAGTCACTGCTTGTGCTGTTCCAGAATGTATGCGAGGGTGAAATTTACATGCAGCTTCTTGTCATTTGATGACGAAGCACTGATATTGATACTTATGAAGAGGTCTATGTGTACTAATCTGGCGACATAATCCTCTATTCATAATTCTCAATGTTCAGTCCTCAATTCCCAAAGCTTTCAAAACTTCTACCGTTGAATAGTCTCAACTGAATGAATGAATCATTTACTATTTCCATAATAACCTTTTCAAGCTTCATTATTCGATTGAAGCGATTGAACTTGTTCAGTCAAATGCTCCTTGCGTACACAGATTTCCAAATGAATAAAGCATCATAAAAATTCCAAAGCAAAATGAGTGTAGACTACCCGTAATTCATTGTTCTAAGTGAAAATGAAAATGCCCATTATACTCTTCTCCATTTTTGTGTGAACCTGTTGCATTCTCGCATTCAAATGCACCCCATTTATTCATTTCGCCTTTTTGCCAGAGCTTGCGAATCTCTTGAATTCTTTTCAAGAACATGCCTCTCTTGGCTAAAAGTTCTGAGCGCGTGCATTTTAACTTTGTACTTCCCTCGTTTTCCTTCATCTTTCTTCAATTAGTCTCGGTTCACCCTCTTTACAATAATACAACCTTTTCTCGCATCATGGTCTTCTGGGCAACAGACTTCCTGGGTAATGACCCTCGTTGAGAGCTTTTTGATGTTTACTTTTCTTTATCTTGCAAGCTCTCAAGATATTCGGCTTTTCATTGACTCGGATGCAAAATGCATCGTGTTACAATCGTGTCTACGCAGTTCTTGTATCCTGAACCAATCAAGAAAATATGATGGAAGTGTGATTTCACCGAGCTATAGATTTTGCATTCTAGTATGAATGGTTCAGGACCAGAATGGTGTAACTTTATTTCAAAATTTTTAAAAATCGATTTGGTATTCTGGAGTCTGTTTTCATTGGTAATAATTACTCGTCAGAAAAATTATTGGAATTCTTTCATTGGAATTTTTTTCGAACAACGATGACCGATGAAAAAAGACTCCAGAATACTGTAGCTGGATTTTAAAAATCTGAAATAGGCTAATACCGTTCTGATCCGGAGTTGTCCGTACCGCAAAATCTACAGTTTAACCTAGACTCGGAAGCGATGAAAGGAAAGCAGTAGCTAGCAGTTGTGATCGTCGTAATTTATAGATGAGAACAGGAATGGGAGTGAAGTGCTAGTAGTCAATTATATAGACTTCAATATTATTAAGCGATATAATTCGTTTGATTGGACGCGCAAGAGAGTAAGAGTCATAGCAATATGGTGCCAAGAGTTCTTGTTTGATGATATTATGCTAATAGGAAATTCTAATCAGCAGTTATGAGGTTTACTTTGAGACAGCGATCGTTATCACACCCGTCGTGATCTGCGACAGCTTGTAAAAGCTGTACTAGTTTTGAGATCTTACTTCAACGTCTTTGAATATATCTTATGAATCATGGTGTGGTTCAAATCAGCCACCTTCGTCAAAGCTCAATATTGAAAAAATTTTGTCGGCGATCGAGTTTGACATCTTTGACACGATCAGGGTAAAATTTAGTCAAAAGTCGAAGAATGGAAAGCTACATTCTCCCAAAATTGCTCACTTCTGTATTTGGGATATCACTAAATACTATGCAAATATCTACGACCCTATCCGATTTTTACATTCTATGCTTGAATCTGTATGTTCATAGAATTTAGGTATATTGCTAATTCGAATTTCTTTTGCTTCTGATTACAGGTCATATCCATCGCCAGTGTCGAATGGCGTTCCAAATGGTGCAACAATCAATTGTTCAGGTAAGCTGGTTTTTCCAAAGTTCTACTAATTCTTATCGACTTCGTTACTTTTTAGCCGCAAAACTTGTTTCATAATATATCCAACTGAGACAAAACGAAATCAATTGACATTTTTTTGCCTTTCTCGAGAATCATTGGTGTAGGTGAAGAAGAAAATTCCAAGATTTCTACTAGAACGGTTCTTGCACTTCAGAAAAGTCGTGACTGAAATTTTATCAAAGTGACTCATTTCATCTTTCCTGAACTATGACAAAAGACTAAAGTCAATGAAACGAGTTACTGTTGAAGCGAGAAACCGAATTTCACACGTTCACTGCGAAGGCAGTTTTTCGTAATTTTTGGTTAGTCATCATCACGACCCTCTCTCTCGGACTAATGCAAGGGCACTGGGAATAATTTTGTTTCGACTCGTCATTTATACCCTTGATAAACTAAAACGCCAATGAAAATGACTATTGAGAAAAGTTTTTGAAAAAATATGAGTCGGCAAAGATTGAAAGTTGAAAAGTTGTGGGGCCCATCGCAGTGAACGTGTTAATTCCAAATCTGAATGAAGCCATAACAAACATACATTCTTCAATCGATTCCATAAGCATGTTCTCTCTCCCCGTATCATTTTGTTCACCAAAAGTGCTCCAAAACCAACCAAAAGTCATTCAAAACATTGCCACGTGGCTCCTCTGATCTTGATCACGTGACTACATAACCTATGAAATCCTTGACTATGCTCTCGGTCTCTAAACCCAAGGACATTTTTCAGGGTTGCTTGTTAAACAAGAGGCTAGGGACGACGGTTACGAGACATCACCAGATCTGGAGATGCGTAGCACAGGTGGTGACAGTAGCAGCCAGCAATATCATACTCCGTTGACGCCTCACACACCTCATACACCACACACGCCACACACGCCTCTCACGCCCATATCGGCGACACCACACCAGCCCCAACAGCCTGGGCCTGCCACGGCTGCCAACCTCGGACAGGTGAGCTATACAATTCGCACTGGCAACAGCCACCCCTATATATGTATATCCCTTACGCACACAACCTATGAATGTGTGTGTGTATATATATATATATATATATGACAGTGTGATGGTGGCGGTGGTGTTGACGCACCCGCGGATCGATAGCAGCAGCGCGGTGAAGCTTGCTTTCTATCTCACTCTTTCTCGTTTGGGGTTGCGGCGGCGACGACACCCTCTGAGGCTTCTATATACTGCTGCTGATGCTCCCGCTGCATGCAGCTGTCGTTTGAAACGCGCTGTCGGTGTCCGACAATTGCGGGCATCAGACTCGCGCGTGCACATTTTCTGCGGCGTTTTGCGAATATGAATATAGGCATGTCTTTTTTTTCAAAATATGGCACACGCGTTGTCGTGTGGTTGATGATGAAAGGTTGGCCATAGTGTCAGAGCTTTTCATTTGCAATATCGTTATTTTGTGTGAAACCAGAATGCCTTGATTGTTTGTAATGTTTCTACAATTTTAATGTAGGTTTTGGGAATTCATGCTGGAAATTTCACTTTCGTTTCACTCAAGGATCAAGATTTATGAGGGTATCAAAAAAGAGACATTCTCATGTACATTCAAGAATCTCGGACTGATGGTAGTTCTGGAAATCTTATGTAGATGACTAAATCATTGCGTGACATTTTGGTTAATGTCATTTTGACAGTTTTTACATGAGTGCCCACTAAATTCGGTGACCTCTGTACAACGCAACGATTTTCTTCTTCAGTTTAGGAGGACGAAGTAAATTTGTGGTTTACCTTCAAAATTACGTTTCCATTGAATTTTAATTTATGCAAGACATCATGAGTGGAATTTGCATTTCGGACACAGTAGACTGTACGGTGCATAAAGATCGAGCCGTCGACGTTTCGAAGACTGCTGGATCTCTGGCTTTTCGGGACTTCTAGATGCTAAATTATATTTTTGATCGTCTGTGCGCAAATGAGTCATTTGCACACTGTTTTTCGCTTTTCATTTGCTCACAGAAGATCAAAAAACATAGTATGACACTCGAGCATAATGGTTTTCGCCCTTGTATCATAATATACTATTACACACATGGACGACTTAGTTATCTGTGCGATTCGACGATTGGAACAGACTCAAATGTCGTAGCAAACTACATCGAATGAGTTTTACGTCATGTTTGTAGACTTATCGTTCTACTTATTTGTTTGTAACCGTCTGGGATGGTCTGGAACGATCTGGTGTACGATTTGGAATGATCTCGAATGGTCTGGAATGACCTCGAATGGTCTGGAACGGTCTGGAGTGGTCTGGGACAATCCGGGACGTCCTGTTATAATCTGGGACGTTTTGGGACGGTGTACTACGGTCTGGTAAGGTCTTGAACGATCTGCGACGCTCTGGTGCGGTCGGGAATGGTCTAAAACGTCTGAGATGGTTTGAGATAGTCTGGTAAAGTCTGAAAAGTCTGCCATCGTCTGGAACTGTCTGCAATGGTGTCAACCGGTCCAGTACGATCTGAGATGTTCTGGTACGGTATGGTGTGGTTTTCAATGGTCTGGAATGGTATGGAGTGTTCTGTAACGGTCTGGTACGGTCTGGTCTAGGTTGGGCTGATCTGAGATGGCCAAAATATTATATGTGGCTGTGTGGGTTACTGGTAGGGGGTGTGGAAATTCGATGAGTGGGTAGGTAGGTGATCAGGCGGGTAGGTGGACAGGTTGATGAGTGGGCGGCTACACAGGCAGGGTGGGTGGTGGTCACTATTAGCGGAACCACTTCAACAAAATGTCATCTTTACAATTCCCACAAAAAACCTGTTTGTAATACCACCATCAACCGACCATTACCCATCACTTTTGAGCCACAAAAGCATTTCAGGGGCCTGTCACTTATCAAGAACATTTACAAGCCGAACTAACGGTAGCGAGTAAGGCAATAACGCTGGTAAAAGTTTCGATTTCCGATCACAAAAATTGCAGAAAATCATGATATCGTATAAAAAATGACTGGAACCGGTATTTTAAGTATCATGCTGTTTCATCGATGGAATTATCATAGTCCTTGTAACATATATTCAATCTGACAACCCATCATTCCTCATTCCGGAATTCACAGCAAATCACATTACTTTCACTCAAGTGTTTTCGCCACACCCTACGATCTTCCCCTTTCACAATAGTCTTAAAGTGATTCATGTCTGAAATAGAATCATCTGGATGAATCAGTTGGAACATATTCACTTATGTCGATCATCACCCTGTACGGGTGCATATAATCTCTGCAACCCCATGCATAATCCATATCGAGTATTTTCCTCGTTTCAACCTTGTATTTTGACCCTCGCCCTCGTGTATTTCTTCTTCCCTTGTTTGAAATCCGTATATATATACGCGAAAAACGGGGGGATTACTTTACGACGTTGCGCTCTGAAAATTTATTACCCTACACTCAGGGGTCTTTATTGGGCTATTTTGGCTCTTTGAAATTCCAAAGGTGTTCTCTTTTGCTCACTCTTTTACGGGGTGGATATTCTTTTAGGTTTGAATTTTTTATCGGTCCGTAATAGTCTGTTGAGTGGTTGTGCAATTCATTACCTGTCTCACTAGCGCATATATACGGATTTATTTCAAAGTGAAGGGTATATATGTACAATCTCGTACAATCTCTGTGTAATGGATGATCAAAGCTTGCGCTCGCTCATCTCTTGATCTTTGGTATTTTTTCATCACAGCTCCGTGAGCTCATGTAACACGATGTGATCTAGAAAAATTCCAGATGGACGGTCCGTTAATTATTCAGTGCATACTTGAACGTATTTTCTTTGAGATACTTAACATTGAAATCATTCACTTGGATTGACTACAATCGATTCTACAACTACCATCAGATATTGTTGATTTTTGTTAGAAGATGATGTTTGAAAGATTTGTTCCTTTTCATTACATGTTCATTCCAGGAAAACCAAATAATTGATAGGGCCTCATTGATTGCACGGGTGCGTGAGTCCAATGACTCTTGTTTTCTTTTTTTTTTTCATTCTTCTTCATTAGGTCTCATCAAGGTATCCTTGATTGTACATTGTAATCTTGTTTTAGAATTGTTTGATATCTGAAAAATAATGATACGAACCGCATTAAATCATAGCGTAATGAATTTTGAAATGAAATTTTCCAACGCCATATCTCACTGCTTCCTTATCATTTTATCGAAATCCATCGACCCGACCTCAAATTCTAGGATTTTTGAAGGTGCATTGAAATTTTCATGTACATGATTTGAATCAGCGATATTCTGCTTTCGGTTTTTGCTTGCAGAGCCAGTTTGAGTAATTCATGACTTCCACATTGAACCTAAAATCGCTGGCCTACATAACCTCGGTTATCAGTCATTATAATCCAACCATTCTCAAAAAATGTTAAAATTCAAAGTTATATACCGTGTAATGTAATGTACCTGTGTGCGTGCAAAGTTGAGACAAATACAAGTTTGGTAAACATATATGTATAGAGGTGTACATGTATGAGGTGAGAGTCACCGTGCGTGGTATAAGGTATAGAGAAGGATTGCGCAACGTGCGAAATTTGCATGTCTCGTTCTCTTTAACGAGCGCACGTGTGCTGCTATATGTCTCCTGATAGGGCTCGCCTTGGCGTCGGTTGCATAGCTCTATCCTCGTGTACTTACGTTAAGACCTGTTTGCTTCGACACAGGTGCGCCCGCTGCGATGCGACCTGTGTATATATATATGAGATGACGGTGAAACGTACCACAGAGCTTACGAAACATCCAACTTCTAGTCCTCTTTGACCATTCATCAAAGATGAATTTGGTTGGAACGAAAAATTTTTGTCACCATAGTGCGAGATTTGCAATAATTTTATAGCGCAAATATGATTTTACCATATATCCTAAAGGAATGGTTTTGAGATACCAGTTTTTTTGATTGGAGAATGGGTTCAAATCATTTTACATCATTGAAGTAGACCTTTCCTCAACTAGAATAAATAAGAAGTGCTTTTGGTTATCAGATTATTTCCAGAATCAAGTAACGCTTTCGCGAGGAACATGAATTCAAATTTTCTTTATCGGTGTTCCATTATTGATGAAAAAATAGTACTTCCCGATACGATAGTGTAAAAACTTTTATGCAATTTTGTAGGCATCCAAACATCGGAAAATTGCATAAAATAGTATTCGTGCATCGTTTACGAGGTTCTCCGCTCTGAAGGGATTATTTTGACTTCGCCTGCGGCTCGGTCCAAGAACCAATCGCTCAGCAGTGAGCTATATAATCTCATAAACTCGGTGCGAGATGTGATATTTTCGCATTCGAGTTATGAGTTTTTGGCCAGAACCGTAGGTGAGGAAATATCACGAGGATGCAAAAAATAGGTTTTACTCCTTTGTACACTTTGATTCGTTGGCGTAGATTTCCGTCACAAGTGCGTGGAATTTTCACCCCAAGATTTACTGAAAGAAGCCCATCAAATTCGACTGGAAATTCCTGCTCTAACAGGACTGAAAAATTCGTCGAAAATGATACGATCGTTTAGCGTGAATTTTGAGAGGAATGATCTAAAATTTTTTGAGAATTGGAATTCGCAAGATGTTCAATGTCTACGTGGTTCTTAACAAGAGTGCACTGCGAGAATCAATTTTAAATCTTCCGAAGTTTAGGTCAAGTTTCATACCTCCACAAAATAGTACATTATTGCCCTGGGCGCGTACGCCCAGTTCGGGCGCTAGGACAGTTTATTTCCCGAGCGAAGCGAGGGAAATAAGTCCTCCGCGCCCGAAATGGGCCTGCGAGCACAAGGCAATAATGATTTTTCATCATGAGAACCCTAAAACCGCATTTGAATGCGGCCTTTTTAGGTTAGAATGATGAAAAGTATCTTTTCTCATTGCAATCACAAATTTGTAGGAAACTGAAGTTGAAATTAGTTGATGAAAAACTTCGATATTCCATCACGCCAATGCGAAAGGTTAGATAACAATGTTAATAACAATACGCTCTTCCATCTCAGCCTGGACTTGAATACATCTCCAGTACGACGCGTAGACTGAGATCCCAGTATTTTGAGATGGAAATCTATCCTAAAACGGTTCGAACTAAGATCTTGGTTGCTGCTTTGATAGGAAATTCCACCCCAGAGCATTAAATGTGAATCAAATTAAACTTTTTGATAATCTGTGAGTGAAAGTCGATGAATTATATTTGTTAATTCCATTAATGGGAAGCATTCACTAAATTCCAATTCAAGACTCATTCTGATAGCAAAAAAGTATTGTGATCAATATTATTTTTGTTGATAAACATTAAAAATTTTGTCAATTATGATCGCAAAGCCCTGGTAGAAATTGTGAACATTTTTTGGCCAAAACCTGGCCAAGTCTAACCTGATCTCATTGTCACTATGTTTATGTATTGCATGGGTGGCCAAAAAATTGGTCACATTTCTACCAGGGATGCTCTCGCAGCTAATTGAATCTCTCCTTTGTTATTTCCATGTTAGATAGCATGTCGATGACACTGAAAATGACGCCCAACGCGAGAAACTAATCGATTGGCTCATTGGATGCTCTTTGGGCGTATTAATAGCTCACTTTGAACCTCATCGAATGAATATAGATTTGTCCCACCGATAATAGATAGCGTGTGGCTAGCAACTGCGATCCAATTAACAGTCTCTGCATGCCTTCGTCTGTGATTTCTGATCACATCAATCAGTCATTTAGCAAACAGCTTATAGCTTACTGCTAGCGAGTAATTAGAGATTTGATCAAATCCTTTGATTCGTACTTTTTGTAGTTTACACTTTTTCTTTTTTGTGACGAATTTATTTCTAGTTTCAGCCTTTGCTAATAAAATTTACGAACTATTCATCAAGTGTCTGCAATATATTTCTTGATCACAATTATGGACTACCTCCCGGAAAAATCTGAACTACAGGACTCACAAATAAAATTTCAAGTTAGAATGATCCTTTTAATTGTACGATGCCGAGCTGAACTGTGGCGAACGAGGTGGCGAAGGATAGGTTTCAATTGATCACACGTTAATCGTTTAGAAGATTTTGTCACATTTTTCTTATCTAAGTCGTTCCACGCTATGAAAAAGGAGTCCCATAGATCAGAATTACAAATTACTAATTGGTTAGCTTTTTTTTTTGCCTTGTAATTGATTTCGTCAATTTTCGATGGAAGTAGGCAACGCGTGACTTTTCTGCATTGAGTGATATTTTATCACTCGTGCCAATATGAAGGAAAAATTCCACTATTAGGATGCAAAACCCCGGTGATGAAATACCCCTTATTACTATGAAATTTGAGTAAAAGTTCAAAATCCGTATGAAAGTGCCACTATCTCACACAGATCTATGAAAAATGTTCAATGAAACTAGAGTAAATATTCAACTTTGGGATGCCTCTTATTCTTATAGGTTCCGATAAAATGTGAGACACCAGTAGACCCATATTCGTTCGTCGACGAGGAGATGACGATGGGTGGAATGAGGACAGCATCAAGCCCAGGAGATAATCCGGATGTGATGTCATGCGGTGGAGCACAGCCCGGGCTCGGAACGCCCGCTCCAACGCCACCCGGTTCAATGTGCCCGCAACAGCAGCAACAACATCAACTCGATCATCAGCAACACGAGTTACATCATCATCATCAGCAACATCAACAGCAACATCACGAGCAGCATTCAATGAGCATGCAAATGATGAATGGTCAGATGAATCCTCAGCAATTAGCACAGCATCAGCCCAAAAAACGTGGAAGGAAGAAGAAGTGCGAAATGATACTCACACCCGAGGAGTAAGTATTTTTTGAACAATTTTCTGATGGGTTGAATGTTTTTATAGAGATTCCTCGTTATCCATTGATTTATTATCTGCGGATCGTTGCTTAATCGCGCCGGTCCCTTGTTATCCGCAGGTTGTATCACCATACAACTTCGCTTAGATTTAATAATCCGTGATTTTATTGGATATGATATTATCTCAACATGAGGCAAGAATGATCTTGTATCCCATCAATCTAAGATTTTTTTTGCCCGGACCAACTTACGCCACAAACGTGATCAAAGTACTTGCATTTGACCCACCGACAGGAAATTTTCTCCATGATACACATGAGCAGTCATGTGGCTCAAAAATGATAGTTGAGTGACAGGGTTGAGACCTTCAATTGTGGATTAGACATTTAGCGATGGATCAGGACCTCATAATGACTCAGAATCTCAGTTTCACAATTCAGGGCAACAACTTGAGGAAATGCACAGAGACTATCCAAAACCAGCAAAACAGTCACAAATGACCGATTCATTCGAGACTTGGACCAGCTTTTGATTGATTTCTCGGAGGTTTTAGTACTCATTCCTTCGCATCACTTTCGCCGACTCGATGATTTGAGGTTTCTATGTGTCATTGTTGCATAGTGCTTCCATAATGAGCAATTCTACTGATATTGATGGATTATGACATTCCTCGTGCTGATATGCCAAATCAGTGTAACGTAACCCTTCACTTTCTATGAGACTATAAGGTCTCAATATCCACGGTTTTATTATTCGCGGTACTTTTTTGGAAATAAATCCCCGTGGAAAAGGCGAGATCCCTATATTCCTGTTGGGTATCGTTATGACTTATGAGATATGGTCAGATTTTTGGAGCGAGGCAACTATGATCGTTTCATGTGGGAACAAAATACCAGCTCCTTTTATACAGATTATTGTGGAAGAATTTTGGCAAATTTGCGGTGAAGTGGTCGTGGTTTTTGACATTGTCCGAAAGTTCTTGGGAGTCCTTGTGCTATCTTGTGGATTTCCTCCAATCTCGCCAAAATTGAGACGAGTAATACAAAAATCACTGAAAACTTTCGAAAAAGAATACCATATTCTCCAAGAATTTTCATGCAATTTTGAGTTCCCAACTATAAATCATGTGCTTTAAAGATACTCAAAATTTATTTTATTAATTTCTGATATTCCTGGATCTTGCATCAATTTTTGAGCATCATAGAACTTCATGGTTGACTGTGTCACGCTTGTCAAACCAACATCACGATTCCTTGCATTTTTTGTGAGTCTAAATTTCAAAATCTTGGAAATTGAATCTATGTACTTTAAAGATACTCAAAATTTATTTTATTAATTTCTGATATTCCTGGATCTTGCATCAGTTTTTGAGCATCATAGAACTTCATGATTGACTGTGTCACGCTTGTCAAACCAACATCACGATTCCTTGCATTTTTTGTGAGTCTAAATTTCAAAATCTTGGAAATTGAATCTATGTACTTTAAAGATACTCAAAATTTATTTTATTAATTTCTGATATTCCTGGATCTTGCATCAGTTTTTGAGCATCATAGAACTTCATGGTTGACTGTGTCACGCTTGTCAAACCAACATCACGATTCCTTGCATTTTTTGTGAGTCTAAATTTCAAAATCTTGGAAATTGAATCTATGTACTTTAAAGATACTCAAAATTTATTTTATTAATTTCTGATATTCCTGGATCTTGCATCAGTTTTTGAGCATCATAGAACTTCATGGTTGACTGTGTCACGCTTGTCAAACCAACATCACGATTCCTTGCATTTTTTAGTGAGTCTAAATTTCAAAATCTTGGAAATTGAATCTATGTACTTTAAAGATACTCAAAATTTATTTTATTAATTTCTGATATTCCTGGATCTTGCATCAGTTTTTGAGCATCATAGAACTTCATGGTTGACTGTGTCACGCTTGTCAAACCAACATCACGATTCCTTGCATTTTTTGTGAGTCTAAATTTCAAAATCTTGGAAATTGAATCTATGTACTTTAAAGATACTCAAAATTTATTTCATTAATTTCTGATATTCCTGGATCTTGCATCAGTTTTTGAGCATCATAGAACTTCATGGTTGACTGTGTCACGCTTGTCAAACCAACATCACGATTCCTCGCATTTTTTTGTGAGACTAAATTTCAAAATTTTGAAACTTAAATCTGTAGGGTATTCACATGAAGAGCGAAAAACATTGTGTTCATACTTTGTGCAAAGCAAACTTCTAACTTCCTATCTTCTTATGAATGATACTCAAATAGATAGCCACATCCAATATTTGCAAATTTAGAATCCTCTAACCCCATCAATGTGAAATACGCAAATAATCAGCCCATTTTGAGTCCATGACTGTTGAACATCAATCGCTTTCCCAGCTGTTCATCACGCAAATACAACTTCCCACTTTCTCGTGGAGTCTAGGAGTGATTTTTGTCTTTTGAACGAAAATAAATCAAATTTAAATGATATAAATTTGTTGCAGGGCCGAGCTAGCAGAAGCAAAAAAGCGAGCAAAAACATTCAAAGAGCGCAAGAAGCATGACAGGTTCGACGGTATGCCTGAGGAAGAAGTCAGTAAGCGCGTGCTGCCTGACCACCTGACCAACGATCTCGACATCATCATCGTAAGTAAACCAGCTATTATGTTGACTAATCTCCTCTCGTCATCATCCATACACTTGACACCCAAACACCTTCAAAACGAACTTTATTGCACCCAAACATGTATAGAATGCCGGAATACCGTGCACCTCTCTTGATTCTCCACGTGAGCCGACTCACAACCTGCAGAATTCAAAATTTGAGCGTTATCAATCATAGGACCTATACCACATCCCTTGAGAACATCCTCAAGGCATTAAGATTATGATCCTTGTGAGTGACTACTCTCTGGGAATATATACGATTTCCAGGGGTTCGAACCCCTATTCCTGCAACAAGTCTTCACTTGCTATGCGACAGTGGCATCATCTTATATTGTACATTTCAACCCTTCAGAGCTGTACTCCGTTACACACACACACACACACACACACACACACACACACACACACACACACACACACACACACGCGTGCTTTGTATGTAAGTGTGTACTGGGACTCGAAGAGAACCCTTGTAAGATGTCAAGCTCGACGGATGCGGTTCGTCTAGTTCTCCATCTTTTTCTTTTCTACCATTCTGTATAACTTGATGGTTTTTTGGAAGAGGACTGTAAGATCCTGAAGGAAACTGCGCGCGCTGAGAATTTCTCGACAAGGACGCGAGATATTACTGAGCTTCCTATGCAAGCTTGAGGGTGTGCAGACTGGCACTTGGTGATGGTTCTTCCATTCCAGTCTTTCTGCTCACTTTTTTGAGAATGCGTTTTCAGAGTCTTATTCTAGAATTGTGGATCCCTCGGTGAAGAGGATGTGCGTGTTTGAGATTTTTTCAGGAGATTTATGTGGTCACTTTAATGAAAGACAACTTGAAATTCTTCATGAGGATCAACGCCTGCAAGTTGACATCTCTTTCGCAAATATTTTTGTAGTTTGCGCTAGTTCCCAAATGATGCGATATCGCGTCAGATGAAATCCTGAAAAATTCTTCATACTTCGTAGAATACGATGAAGAATTACTCGAATTTATGATTATTACTATAAGTACACATTTCAAGGTTCCAAGAATATGGAATAGTTTCCAATTGAATCTCAATATTTGAATGCTAACAAGCATCTTCTATAGAATT